>CAMRHE010000056.1:0-4800000 GCA_947044405.1 Leptodactylus fallax
CCCTAATCTTTGAAGTTTCATGTTGCTACAAAAATTTTGCTTTCAATCTGGCATTTACAGTATACCCCTTCTCCATGCCATAGACAAGGGCTAGGTGCTTGAAAACCTAATCATTTGGCGATCTAAGTGACACTTGCCACTTTCTCGATTTGCATGACCATATGGCTTCTCCTTCATGGTGTTACAATTTCAATATATAGGTGTGCATATAAATATCAATATAAGCCCTGGGCAATTAATCAAATTAATTAAATTCATTTGCCATTTCAAAGAATCACAATTCTGATTTTCATCAGAATCGTGAAATTAATGTCAGTCTTGCCTCAAGAGTCTGACATATTCTACACAGGCTTTCTCCTCGCGCTGCAAGCCATGATCAACAATTTCTTCACTGAAGTGAACAGTTAACTAACTACACTTCTCCCTTTGCAGTTTTTTTACACAACTGCTTAAAACTTTCACACAGTAATATATACATATATATATATATATATATATATATATATATATATATATACTTTTTTTATTTATTTATTTATTTTTAACCATCAATAACAAATTTTTACTATGTAATATAAAATCCTTTAATAGTAAATTGTTAAGTCTGCAGCCAAGACAAATTACACAGCAGCTAGCTTCCCCTGCCCAATGCACAACTGTTCTGAACAGGCACATCCCTGCCAGATCCATTAAATATAATAGATACACTATAATAATATACATGCAATTTTGAGATTACTATGAACACATTCAATACCTTCTTAAAATTAAAAAGCCTACTTGAAATTTGCTGCAGACTGGTACAAATGTTCTTTCTGATTTAAGTGGACGCCAAGTACTCGCCGGCTATCAGCAGGGTGCTCCATAGCTTTTAATATTAAATATTTTAATAAGTGTTTTTCAGCGACTCACTGTACTTACAAGTATTTATTTTCCTGTGTGTTAGCATATTCTACTTCTATTATAAAGCAGTTCATTCCTTTACAAACATTGCCTCAATAATAAGGAGATTGCTTATTCAATATTAATTAAAGTGGCAACATTGAAATGTCAAGTGGAGAATCAAAACGAAAACAGAGACCTGTGGGCAAACTGTGTGCACTATAAAACCACAGAACACGCTAGAAAAAGCAACAGGTTTCACCCATCACTACATACAGAAAATAAGTTAGAGGTACATGAACTACGGTCTTGGATATAAGACTTAAAGTGTATCTTAAGTTCACCATTTTTACACCCATATGTGCCAGAAAACAGACGTAGAAGGATTAGTTAATTTCCATCACGGTATCGCATTTTATCGTAAGTACACCTGCCATTTTCATTGACTTTTCAGTTTGCATTCCTCTCTGACCTGGTGGGTAGAGTCTAACTGCCATACAATACTGCCAGTAGGGCACAATTCAACAAACTGGCATAAAGTGCATATCTTTTATGAGGAGGTGCACACCCCCTGCTAGAAATCTGGCATACAAGGCTTGATAAATCTCCCACAGTGCATACAGGAGAATTTGCTCTATACCTGTCTCTTTCACTCAAAAACATTACCAAGAATATGCAGGACATAAATTGAGAAATACTGAAATGTACTGAAGTGAGAAAAATGCTTTAGTTGTGATACATCTTTTCTATTTATCCCCTGCATCAGACTTCAGACTAAACCTAAGGTCCCTTGCCCAAGACTGTGTGCTAGTTCAGTGTGCTATCCGGGTTTTTCCCAGATAACACACTAACCCATTGATTTCTTTCAGCCCACGCACAAGACCGAGTATTACATGGTTCCATGTGCGGGCCGACAGTCCGGGTCGCAAAACTCAGGACAGGTCATATTCCTGTCCAGTTTTGCGGTCGTGCTTCTACAGCTCCTATTCACTGAATGCACGGGGCAGCGAAAGCAAGGCTGGTGCAAGGACGGCACATGGATGATATCCACGTGCCACCCGTGCCATTCAATCACGGCCAGTGGCCTACACATGGTAGTGTGCAAGGGGCCTAAGCCTGTGTTTTGTTCTATTATCTCCTGCACTTCCTACTAACTCTTCCCCTTCCCCCGCCACTTCTACACACAAGTCATCCCAGTCATGTCACTTGCACTACATCTCCATACAAAGGAAATGATTTTTAGACAAAGTTATTTTAGCAGAGGGGTGCACAGGGAAACAACATGATAAGCGCAAATAGAGGCATTTGTCTCTGATAAGGTATGTTCCAAAGCTCCTGTATTTGCTCATTACAACATTATATGCTATTAGGTGTAGTCAGAAGTTGCCAGTAACCACAGGAAAACTGAATTACCACAGTATTGTGAAGTGGTAAATGGCCACAAATATATTTATTTTACACATTTCACCTGTAAAACAGCAAAACCACAAAAAAAGAATTGTAGAATTGTGCCAAATCATGGTAAAATGTATATTTTCAGATGCAGCTTTGATGTGGATTGTCTGAATACATCCTTAGGGTAAGAACACAGGTTCTTGATGGAGGCTTTAAAGTCAAAACCAGCACTGGATTAAATAAAGTTATGAAGTACCCTCTGTTCTTCATAGTTTTTCAGCGTTTATAATACACTTCTGGTCTGGCTTAAAAAAAATGCATAAAAAAACTAAATTGTCCTTACCCCTGACACTTATGGAACATTTTTACTTTTGTAACCTTTTAATTACTCTATAGCCCCTACACCGACCTATGTGTTTCCATGGTTACAGACTACAGTGCAACCAAATCCTGTGTAGTCTGATTATATGGACACACTCCCTTCTATCTGCCCCCTTTTTCTTTTCAATCTCCCAAATGTCCATTAGCAAAATGTAGAGGAGTACTTTATGACTGCAGGATCAGACTGCCCAGGGTTTCTTTGTAGTATGTAACCATGGAGATCCATAGGCTTGCAGAAGAGCTGACATAAAATAGCAGAATACTTGAAGTCAAGATTATTTGCACAGTTTATTCCTTTTTAATTTTAGATTATTTTAAGCAATAATAAAATTGGTTGCAAAGACATTCATGTAAATTGTTATGCTCACTGGTGTTAAGTGTTTATAAGATACGAAGGGTCCATTCTTATCCCCTCATACACACACTACTGAATTTGTGTATGTATCTCATATATATAAGGAGCACTCTGAATGGGATATACTGTATACAGGGTAAAATAGCATATTAGAACATTAAATGTGTTATCTTTTTCTATATATAAATACATACTATTAACTATGTGTAGGTTGACATTTAATGAATATAATTGTTGTTTACAGCAAATGATACTTGTATGTGAATATATAGTATAGAATGACCTTCAACTCCTTCACAAGGAATATACAAGCCATATTACAGATATGACAATTAACTGCACCTTCAAGCCTCCCAGAGGCAGAAATGCATTGGCCTCTGTATGGCAGTGCTGTGGCATTTACTGTCATTTCTTAATCAAGTATCTATTTATCCTTTCATTTCTTGCACCATAGTAAAGGGCACATTAATCGCGGCAGTGTTATTCTGGCTCATACAAATGGCCATAGGTCAGATGTAAACATTTACAATATAACGAGCGCTTGCATTAGCTGTAAAGCAGAGGAGACATTTAGTGTACAAGTAAGCTGCGTGACACATGAATAATGTTTATTTAGGCTATCGGTATCACATGAGCTGTCTGTTGGCTCTAATTCAGAATGTATAGTTACTCACGACTGCTGTCACCATGCCCATTATCAGAACACACCTGCTGAAACATATGCCTAGCAGCATTGTATATGGCAAGTCAATGTGTTGGTTTCTGTTACAATGATTTTCTTTACATTTTTGAATATGAAGATGCTAAAAAAAAATACAGGTCAGAGGCTATCATTACATTTGTGGAATAAATAAGGAAGCAATGTTTTCATTTCCAGCAGTCTATTGCGGATACTCTAGGTGTTCAGAGGATATGAAGAGCAAGTGATGCTGGCTGTCATCTAATAGAATCGCGCTACATGACAGATATTTCACCTAGATACAACTGACTATTAATCTTGGAGAAATAAACAACAATGAGAGATTAGACACACACACACACTGTATGTATAGAGATAGATAGAGTGAGAGTGAGAGAGAGAGTAAGAGAGAGAGTGAGATGTGGGTCTCTATGTTATACTATAGTACAGGGGTCGGCAACCCCCGGCACGCATGCCACGAGAGGCTTATTACCCTGGCATGGCAGCGGAGTCCTCACCCAGCAGTTTCGATCGGACCAATCACGGCCGAAACAAAACTGCTATTATGCTCTGGGGTCTCTTAACTCATCTGCCCTGCGCTCCGCGGCGCCTCTGTGCTCTGCAGGTGCTTCTGCCTGAATTAAGAGACCACTCACAGGGCCTCAGGGGTCACGTCCGGCGTCATTATGCGTGACCCCTGAGACCCAATCAGCGGTCGTTGACTACAGGCAGAAGCGCCTGAAGAGAACAGAGTGGCTGCAGAGCGCAGGGAAGGTGAGTAACATTGTTTTTTATGTTTGTCACCTCTCTTGGCCCTCCACTTACTATACTCTGGGGTCTGAAGAGAACCCACAGTATAATAATAGCTAGTGAGTGGCGAAAATTGGAATATTATAAAAGTTAGAATATTATACTGTGTACAGGGGCCACTATGGGACATAATACTGTGTGGAGGGGCCGCTATGGGACATAATACCGTGTGCAGAGGCCACTATGAGACATAATGCAGTGTGCAGGGGCCACTATGAGACATAATACCATATGCAGGAGCCGCTATGGGATATAATACCGTGTGCAGAGGCCGCTATGAGACATAATACCGCGTGCAGGGGCCACTACGGGACATTAGTCTGTATAACGGTGTGTTTTCTGTATTAAGGATGTGTTTTTGCAAAGAAAACTCAGGCATTTTTTTTTCTGCAAAAATGCACAATGTGAATGCAGTTTTACATCGAGGTAAAAGTTCCAGTGGCCTAAGAATATGGCTGCATCCAGATACATAGTGTGTTTTCACCATAAGGATGCTGCACATGGTGCTCCTGGACACATTTACCACTAATTGGGGGCTGCAGATGGACTTTCATTGCTTGTAAATCGGAAAGTACAGGTGCGCACCAGGAAATAGCAGAAAACGCATGTGTCCTAAAGCATCTGGTGGCAGCACTTCTGTGTTATGGTTTGTGGTATATGAATTTAGTTTAGGGGGTCGTCAGATTTACAATTATTGACCAGCACTCCGAGTCCCTCATCTTTGATTTTTTAATTAAAATCAGCACGCCGAACAAAAAGGGTTGCCTACCCCTGCTATAGTATATATAACTGTCTGGGTATAAAATGTCGGGCTGTCCATTTGTGTGTTCCTTTCATGCCCTAAGTCAAATCCTAAATACTTTTGAAACACAGAGACGTCAACCTGGAAGAGCCCTTCACAGGCTGATTCAGGAATGGCAGAATGTACTAAAGTGGGAGTGGTCTTTTCATGGGGTGACTTTTATTTATACCATTTAGCAATCACAACAAACATTGGGGCAGATAAAGTAATAAAAAATGCACCAGAATTCTGGCATAATTTATGGAAAAAACTGTTGTACATGCTTTTTATCTCATTTTCTGTGTGTTTTATACACTTTTTAACTGTTTCTACATCTCTTTGGACAGGTTAAGGGGACTTGGTATAAAGGGGGCAGAGCTGAATATGCAACACTGCGTGCCACAATATGCTCCAAAATTTTGGACCAACAAATCTGTAGACAGATATATTGCTCTCTTCTAAAAACAGTGCCACAACTGTCCACAGGTAGTCTGTAGTATTGCAGATCACCTGCATTGAAGTGAATAAAGCTGACACTAGGTTCACACTAGCTTTCGGGTTTCCATCATTCAGGTCCGCGTTTACGCAAGAAAACCTACAGACTATAATGACTTCTTGCAGGACTTTTCTCTCCGTTGATTTTAGGCGGATTCTGCGGTGGAATTTCCTACAGAGACTCCAACACAAGTGTGAATCCAGTTTGAGCTTCAGTACTAGACACAACCCATGGACACCAGTGGTGCTGTTTTTGAAAGAAAGCAGATATGTTTTTCTAATCCTGGACAACCCCTTGAAAGATCTGAGTTTGCTGTCTGTGAATTGGACACCAGCTAGGGCTTCACTGTGATTTTTGTCATATGACAGGAATATTGCAGTATCAAACTAATATGTCACATCTAATGACTATCAATCATGAAATGTTGCAACCTGCAACAAGACATCTGTAGAAAATCCAAACCTGCTGGGCTTTTGGTCAAACTCAGACAACTGTATTTTTCTACAGCTCGATTCAGACTTCTGCTCCTACATCGACTATAAGTGGCTGACAGCCCTGGTCTGTCCAAAGCAGTAAGTAATTGAAAGTAAATATGTAATAAACTATACATATCACTTTTTTACTGACTCTGTCCAAAATTGGTCCCAACTCTGACTCCACATCCCAGCTTATGACTGCAGGTTGCAGTACCACCACAGTACCAGCAACATGTCTGCAATTTGGCTGTATTTTACAGCCAAATCATATCCCTAAAAAAGTCACCATGTAGCTCTAGCCTAAAGGTTACATAAGTTACAACTCCAATTATGCATAACCCAATCAGCTATGAATCAAGAATTGACAACCATAAAAATTTATTTCTTATTAAGCCAGACATGATTAAAAAGTTGTGTAACTTTTTAATCATGCTTGACTTAATAATAAATTAATAATTATGAATTGTTATAATTTTTGTGGTTGTCAATTGTTGATTCAAAGCTGATTGGGTTACGCATAATTGGAGTTTTTGTTATATTCTTGAGTTTCCTACAGTGTAACTGATGGTGAAAAGTAGAATATAGATTTATTACATCATAAATTACAGCTCTGATACGCATGGAGAATGATTAAATTCATAGTGAAATTGTACGAATTTGGCATGCCACTGAAAATCTGCATTTTGGCCAAAAATTTGCGCAGATTTTGTATGCAGTTGTCCAGCACTTTGTAGTCTGGTCTGTCCTCATGAAAATTGGCAAAAAATTAATTTAGTTCACAATATGCAAATTAGTAGTCTGGAGAACCCAGGGCGCTTCCATTGCTCTAAACTCCTATGCCCTACACTGCTCTAATATGCTGGCATGAACATGAGAACACAGGGCCAGGCGAGTCAGCACAGCTCCCTGGTCCTGTCACTCAAAGACAGGAGAGATAAAGGAGGGGGGTATTAGAGCAGTGTGGGGCGTAGCAGTTTAGAGCAACGGAACTCCCTTCAGTGCTCCAGACTGCTCATTTGCATATTGAAATAAATGAATATCCTTGCAACAGAGGTACAAATTTTCTTGGGGAGGTGTTGTTACATTCAGGTGAGCCTGCCCTATCTATGTTGATGGTTAAATATGCTTCAGCCTGATGACAGACTCCCTTTAAACTAGTCATTACGAGACCTGTACTTATGTGAACAGCACATGATCAGGATGAGTTTTGAGTCTCTGAATCATGGTTTTAATTTATTGACAGAGGCAGAAAAGGGTGTGGGATTAAAACATTTATGATATTAAGATGGGGACATACATTGCATATTTGCAGCAGGTTAGCCACTGTGAAATCGCTGAGAAGTAACCCGCTATGAAGTACAGTAGAAGTGTAGTGGATGGCATTGAAAGAAATCCCATCCACAAACTGCAGAAAAAACCCAAAGAACAAAGAGTTATTGCTGCGTGTTCATCTGTGGTTTTCAACCAGGTCAGTTGCCCGGGAAGTGTGGATGGAAGCCACAGCAGACATCTCACAGCAAACCTGACTCATGTAGCACGAGTTTAGGTAACTCTTAGAAGAGACAATATTATCACCTAAAACCCAATTCATGCAAAGGACAAATATGAAGGTTTGAGGATTTTATATACTGGGCTGTGGAGTGGGTAGGCCATTTCACTGACTCCGACTCCTTCATATACAGTATGGCTGACAGCCACAGTCAGTCAGAAGCAGTAATGATTCTATAATTTATTAAAAAACTAGTGACTGACTTCCTATGAAAGTAAATATGTTACAAATTATAAATCCAATTAATTATACAATATTAATTATTGTAAAATATAATTAAAACTAATTATTTTATTTTGAAACTGGAGTTGGAGTCTGTAGCTTTTTTCGGACTCCGACTCCAGCCAAAATTGGTTGACTCCACAACCCTGGTTATAGATTTCCTCTAAAACGGACAACAAAACTAATTGGTGAGAACAGAAAGAGATATGGATTTTAGTATCTTTTCAGGCAGTACCATGAGAAATAACACAGAGAAACCATAAGAGACAAATGAAAGCAAAGCAGAATTCTTCCATCATAAAGTAGAAAATAAGAGACAACAAGCTACATGTCAATAAAATATTCATCAGCCCTGGGATAAAAACTGCTGGGATCATACATAGCTAAACAGCCAACACATCCCCTATGAAGACCATATGTCAGAGAAAAAGATAGCAAAAGACACGAGTTGGGTGGTGCTAGACATAGAAATGCACTTGGTGCTAGAAGTGCAATTGTACTTCATAAGTAGTTATATGCACACAGAATTCAAGTGTGTCACTATACAGGCAACACTGACCTTGCATTCAGATAGCAATGACATATATTATATATACCTCATACAGTGGGGAAAAAAAAGTATTTGGTCAGCCACCAATTGTGCAAGTTCTCCCACTTAAAAAGATGAGGCCGGCCTGTAATTGACATCATAGGTAGACCTCAACTATGAGACACAAAATGAGAAAACATACCTAGAAAATCACACTGTATGATTTTTTTTTTTAATTTATTTGCAAATTATGGTGGAAAATAAGTATTTGGTCAATAACAAAAGTTCATCTCAATACTTTGTTATATATCCTTTGTTGGCAATGACAGAGGTCAAACGTTTTCTGTAAGCCTTCACAAGGTTGGCACACACTGTTGCTGGTATGTTGGCTCATTCCTCCATGCAGATCTCCTCTAGAGCAGTGATGTTTTGGGGCTTTCGCTGGGCAACACGGACTTTCTACTCCCTCCAAAGGTTTTCTATGGGGTTGAGATCTGGAGACTGGCTAGGCCACTCCAGGACCTTGAAATGCTTCTTACAAAGCCACTCCTTCGTTGCCCTGGCGGTGTGCTTGGGATCATTGTCATGCTGAAAGACCCAGCCACGTTTCATCTTCAATGCCCTTGCTGATGGAAGGAGGTTTGCACTCAAAATCTCATGATACATGGCCCCATTCATTCTTTCATGTACACAGATCAGTCGTCCTGGTCCCTTTGCAGAGAAACAGCCCCAAAGCATGATGTTGTCACCCCCATGCTTCACAGTAGGTATGGTGTTCTTTGGATGCAACTCAGCATTCACTCTCCTCCAAACACGACGAGTTGTGTTTCTACCAAACAGTTCTACTTTGGTTTCATCTGACCATATGACATTCTCCCAATACTCTTCTGGAACATCCAAATGCTCTCTAGCAAACTTCAGATGGGCCCGGATATGTACTGGCTTAAGCAGGGGGACACGTCTGGCACTGCAGGATCTGAGTCCCTGGCGGCGTAGTGTGTTACTGACGGTAGCCTTTGTTACGTTAGTCCCAGCTTTCTGCAGGTCATTCACTAGGTCCCCCCGTGTGGCTCTGGGATTTTTGCTCACCGTTCTTGTGATCATTTTGGACCCACGGGGTGAGATCTTGCATGGATCCCCTGATCGAGGGAGATTATCAGTGGTCTTGTATGTCTTCCATTTTCTAATTATTGCTCCCACAGTTCATTTCTTCACACCAAGCTACTTGTCTATTGCAGATTCAGTCTTCCCAGCCTGGGGCAGGTCTACAGTTTTGTTTCTGGTGTCCTTCCACACACAGCTCTTTGGTCTTTACCATAGTGGAGTTTGGAGTGTGACTGTTTGCGGTTGTGGACAGGTGACTTTTATACTGATAACAATTTCAAACAGGTGCCATTACTACAGGTAATGAGTGGAGGACAGAGGAGCCTCTTAAAGAAGAAGTTACAGGTCTGTGAGAGCCAGAAGTCTTGCTCGTTTGTAGGTGACCAAATACTTATTTTCCACCATAATTTGTAAATAAATTCTTTAAAAAAAATTAGACAATGTGATTTTCTAGATAGGTTTTCTCATTTTGTCTCTCCTAGTTGAGGTCTACCTATGATGTCAATTTCAGGCCCCTCTCATCTTTTTAAGTGGGAGAACTTGCACAATTGGTGGCTGACTAAATACTTTTTTCCCCACTATATATACATATCTTCTCACAGTAGTCACAGCCACAAGCCCATCCTCACTCAGTCCAGCCTAAGTTTGTACTGTCTTACTTTTAGACAATACCATGCTCAGTTCACACTATCGTCGGGCTCTCTGTTCTTCAGTCCGTCTGGCGAGCCGGACCGCTACAACTATGGTCACACACAGAGACTACTGGACCCCATTGACTATAATGGGGACTGATGGGTGTCCGCTGTTTTGAAACAAAGCAGCAGAGAAAACAGTCCTCAATGCAGGACTTTTTTCTCTGCCAATTTTTGGCGGTCTCTATGACAGATTCTTCAATAGAGACTCCAACGCATATATGAACCCAGCCTCAGCAAATCTATTCTATGTATGAACTAAGCCAACAAATAGGTGGTGTAAAATTGACTATATAGGCTAGATAATCAAAAGACGCAACAAATTTATCATCCCGTGTCAGCCACTATGATAAATCTGGTGCACTTCTAAATTGTCTAGTATAAGCTTACACTGTCTAACTATTAGACAGTATTAGCACAGAAAACCTATGCTAAAGTTTATTTTGCTTTCAACAATAGACCATTTGAATACATTTGGAGACAAGCTATCCTTGTAATTCTTTATCATGTAAACCAAGCTTTTTGTGATCTCTCAATAGGAGGCAGTTAGACAGCAAAGACTGAGGTTCAGAATGTTCTTTGAGATTGTTCTTCACAATGCTCTTGACTTAGTGTCATCCCCAAAGAGAAATAACTAAACATTTTCTGTTCCTAATGAATAGCCACCTACAAGCAATATCTGCAAAGATGTATAGAGTTATGACTACTCTGAGATCACATTTACAATAGCACAATGTGGCGATGATTTCATGGAAGATGAAAATGAAAACTTTTCTCTAGGCTCTTGGCATAAACAAGCTTTGCGTGTCTCAAGCTGCCACCATTGCTTACACTTTTAGACTGATAAATGCTGTACATCAGAAGCACGGTATATAATGCACAGCATGAGGATGTCAAGGCAAGCTCTGACTGCGAGATGATAGCAGATGAAGAAAGCAGAAGGTTGCGTCAGGACAGTGGTTTCCAGTAACAAGTGCGTGACTAGGAAAGACACTCATGGGGTTGGAGTCTACTATGACAATGATGGGAATGACAGTCATGCATCCAGCAGCTAATGAAGCTTCTTGTAACAGTCTTCATATATTCACATAAAAAGAATTTACTGTGAACGTCTCCTAATAAGAGAAGAAGATAAACTTGCAAAATACCCCAAGGCAGCTATTAAATCTGTCTTAAAAAAGAAAAAGCAAACTTGGTCTAAGTGCTTGTAGCGCTGTGTGCTGAACAAGGAGCTTGTTTTTGAGAGATTAACCCTATAAAAACTAGCCTATATAGCTCCAAACAGATCATTAATAGCTAAAATAAGCTGCCTGATGTTGAAAAGATGCAGCTCTGTGACCGAGCAATGAGAGAAGGTTGTGTCAGCAAAACTGCACATGCAAAACACACAATTAACTTTGGCAGTATCTATATGTATAAATGGCAAAAAAAGATAAAAGCGTAGTTGCAGTGAGACTTTCCAACCAGAAGAATATGCCATAAATATTTGGGGTCACACCTCTGGGTCTACGCTCTGCTGTCACCTTATCTCCAATAGGCTATAATGCAGAGGACGACAAAAACTCTGTCAGCTGGCTTCTAATAGTAAACTAGGGTTATGGGACTCGACCTCTGACGACAGTAGGGGGCACTAGAGGTGGTTATAAATGTCTCTCCAGAATATGTTATAGAATAAGTCTCATTTCAGTTTTTTATTGCTCTTGTGTAGGGGGGGGGGATGTTTGGTTAATATTTTTGTAATATACTTTATTAACCTATTTAACTTTCTTTTAGTAGAAAGCAGGTTCTAAAGTCTCTCACTAGCAACCTTCTATTATTTATTTATTTATTATGCTTACTTGTATAGCGCCATCATATTCTGCACCGCTTTACAGACATTGTGGTCACTGTCCCACACAGGGCTCACAATCTATATTCCCTATCAGTATGTCTTTGGAGTGTGGGAGGAAACCGGAGTGCCCGGAGGAAACCCATGCAAACACGGGGAGTAACCTTTTAAACATTGCCAGAGAGAATCCATACTGTGTATTGCATATACAGATGTAGCAGTTACCAAAGGGGTGGGGAGGTCATTTCAAATAGCTGTATCTCTGGTCTCTGGTTTTATATAACCTGAGCTTTCATATGCTACCAAGATCACAGTTCTAGCTATAAAAAAACTGATATTTTGGTCAATTCACAAATAAAATAAAGCCGCTTTTTTAGATGATTTTCTGATATATGTATGTTCTAAAATGATCAGGAATCGGAATATGGTATGTAGATAAGTATAGATTTATGTATAAAGATGTTCACTCTGGCAGCTGATGACAAGGTTATGTGTTTTAACCAATGGAATTAGAGCGTGGGGTATATATGTTTGTAATGCACAACCTGTGGTATGCTTGATATAGGCAGATGTATCTGCCAAAATGCTGCACTATTGCACTTTACGGATGTACCTGCTTAAATAGAGATGGCAAGATGATTTCATCTTAAGATACCTTGTGATACAGTGACCTCTTTCTACATACATATAGGAGGATTTATGAAGACTGGTGTTATCAACGTTTGGTGTGTTATCAATATTTCTGCCCCCTGCACAACCTCACCATTCCCCCTCTTCAGGAATTTGGTGAGGACAGCATAAAAAAACAAAAAGTCACAAATTTGTGACTTTTTATGCCTGGTGTACAAGGTATAATAAATCTGCCACAGTATACTGAAGTTAGAATGGCAGTCTAATCTAACTTTCCTATGTGCTGTATCCCTCTATTTGTATATATAAAAAAATGGAGATATCACTACTTAAAGGGGTTGTCCAGGAATCTGTAACTTATGGCCTATCCCTAGGGTAGGCCATAAATAACTGATTGGTAGGGGGCAATAGGCAGCCCCCACACAGATAAGCTGTATGGGGCCACTTCTGACATCAGTACTATAAATGGTATGGAAGTAATGGGAGTTGAGCTGAAGTAATGAAGCCCCACCAATATACGGGGACTGGAGCCAACTGCTTTTGTTTCTATGTTGTGTAAAATATGGGCGCCTACAGCTGATCCATGTGAGGGCCGAATGTTGGCCCCCACTGATCAGATATTTATAGCCTATTCTGGACAACCCCTTTAAAGCCACAGTGGGGAATGTATTTTTATATACTGTATCAGCTGCTGCATAAAGCTCACATTTCCAACTGAGTCTTCAAGGATTTTTTCTGGGACAAATTAAAAACTAACTGGGGGCCAGGGGTAGTATACAGGTGAGGTATAAGCAAAGACTTCACTGGTACCCATCATGTGACTGTGGAGGCCAGTGATTGGCTGAGCACCTGTACTTCCAGCTTGAGCACTCTGTTGACCAGAGGGAACAGGAGGCATGCTGCCTGAACTAAGGCGAGTATCACTTCTTCTTTATTTTACCTTGCCCCTGGGTCCCACATATTTATTAATTTATCCCAGAAATCCCCTATAACTAGTAATATCTCAATTTTTTATAGCTAAATCTTGTTAAGATGTGAAAGCTGAGGATCTGAGCTTTCATATGACACCAGATCAAGGTGGTTTAAAACCGGAAATACAGCTATTTGAAGAAGTAACCTTCCTTTGGCAACTGCTATAGCTGTACATACTGGCAATACACTGTAACGTTTATGGATTATCCCTGGCAATGCTTAGCTAGAACATTGCTATAGAAAGCTTTAGAGCCTGATTTCCACTAAAGGAAGTTAACGTAAATAGGTTAATAAAGGAAATTAGAAAAATTTTCACCAAAAACCCCATGTGAAGAATATCGCCTTGCCAAGCCTCTTGGCGTACCTGCGATCAACCTTCTTTCTTAACCTCCCACTCACACACTGTGAGTAGACCGGGTCATAGGATAGAATGAAACGAGCTGTATAAATTTTATATATTTAATAACCCAAGTGGGTCGGTACTAATTTATAGCATATACAGAAATATACAATATTAATATGATCAAGCATAAACATACAAGCAAAAGAGCGATGATACGGCACATAAAACAAAAAATGGGAATAAAATATAGGATAATACCTGAGCACAGCTCTCTTAGCTGTCTCTCTTTCAGGCTCCACACAAAAGACAAAAAGACCTCACCCCAGCCAGTGTGAAGACCCTTGTCCAGCTCCACCCTTCCCCCCCCCCCCAGCCAGCCCTCTCCTCACGAAAAGAGGAATCTCTGGGTTAGTTGCAGGTCATTAGCCCACCCTCCTCCCTTTGGACATGTGGGATATCACACTGACGGGCCAGACAGGCCCTCTCTCCATGGTATGCACATAAAACCATTGGAGCAAATTGACCACCAATGTAAACACAGCTTTACATTCCTACAGATATGTGACTGATACGAATGAGGAATGATACATGTCCAAGAAAGATACATAAATTGAGGGTCTCATCATCACACCCCAACAGTAAAAATAAAAGTGAAACACCACTTACACTTTAACTTTAGTTTGTGCATGTATACATAGTGACATCATGCAACCAGCAACAGCTTGCACAGGCATTGCCAAAAGAAGGTGGGTCATGCAAGAATATGTAATATCCTCCAGTCTATTGCTTTGTAGGGATGATAAAAACATGTGCTTTTTTTGTTTTAAAGGTGTTTCCTGTCCCAAATTGATTTTTCATATTGATGACCTATTTAGGGGTGTTCTGGCAGCATCTGGGTGCTGGAAAATATAGCAATGGATGAGGCAGCTGCACCACTCCTATTGCTTAAATAGGATGACCTTTGCTCTTCCTGTCCACTGCTATAGGTTCTAGTCCCTAGAGGTTGTCAAGACAACTGATCTGTGCAGATCAGATACTGTGGAGAGGTCAGTATGAAAAATCGATTTGGGGACGGAAAACCCTTTTAAGGTAAACATCATGACAAAAGTGACAAGCAACATGACAGACGATATAACTGTATTTTTTCCCATAACACAATATGACGTTTCATTCTGTGCGAAAATGCATTTTTATCATTTTTTAAAATAAAAAACTAAACACTATGCTGCTGTGAATTTCCTACTCAAACCCTCCATTATATTCAATAGCTCCTTCTCCAAAGCTGTCAAAATGAAAACTGTGGCCATAGCAAATTTTGTGCACCAGAAGCATTGTACAAAAGCACAGAGAGGCCATACATCTCCATGCTCCCTAAAGCCATCTTGCACAGCCTTAGGGTGAACTCATGCTCTACAGATTTGTTGTGGGGAATCTTTGCAGCAAATCCACATCAAATTACAGTACAATACATGTGGATGGGATTTGAAAAGCCCAACCATGTAGTAGAAAAACAATATGTGCCGAAAGTGGACCATGCTGCTAATTTTTTTGTTGACCATGTGTCATGCATTTTACCTCTGCAGTCCAGTGCAGATCTGCATTGAGATCCATAGTTGAACATTTCTGGCATGTGTGCATTTTATTACTTGAATTGTATATATCCAAATCAGTGACCGATAATAAAGTTCTACAAAATAGTATTTAAAATTTTGCAATCTCTAAATCTACAATATAGCTGTTCTGTGTATTTAAGATAAGAAAGGTCTTGGAAAATGACTAGTAAGCTGTTAATATGAATAGCACTTAATATGTCAGCTATGGGAACAGCAGGAAGTTGGAGATGTTGGGAGACAATGCTCGATCTTTTCCCACAACTCCAGACTAGACAGGGTGATTGAACTTGAGCTCTTCCCATATCCTTACCTCAGCTGGATGCTGAACAATGTATAAACATGTGGAAACACTGAGGGGATGAGCCGGCAGGAAAGGACACAGACACACCTTCTCAGGACGGCTAGAAGGATAGGAAAAAAAATGTAAATGGATACTGGGGAATAAAATGATTAACATTGCTTATATATTTGACTATAATAGTATTATGTTTCTAATGTCCATGCACAGACACAATATTCAGTAAAGATGCCTTCACTCTGGCATCTGCATAGCCAGAAGTTGCCTCTTTAGCAGGGGACAAGACCAAAAAGCAAGAGGATGATCAGAGATCGCAGACGCCTCTGAATAACCTCTTAAGGTGAATTCACATAAGAAAAATTTGTTGCAAAAACGACATTCATTTAAATTGGGATTACAGAAATTTATATTACTGTTTTGGAACAGATTTTAAATCACAGAAATTCTTGCAACAAATCTCCTGAGTGATATCTAAGGATATGTCCACAGGGTACATATGTAAGGTAGTAGGAGCCACCACCTTCCAGGCAAGAACTTTAGGTGGGTGACTTGTTTAGGTCCTTACCCATGAATGGCTCGTGTAACTGTTTTGTGTAGTTACTTGTGCGTCTTATTGTGCATTTTATGATGTATATTTTAATGAATATACTGAAGATTTAAGGCATTTTATGATGCTGCACTGTCACTTCAATTATGTATTTGCTGCTGATCTCATTTACCTTGTATGTTGAGTGCAAACCCCAGTGAGAATTACTGTGCTCCCCACGGAACCGCCATTTTCATACTGACAGTGTTCCGTTCCTGTCATGTGGACCATTGATGTCCATCCTGGCTGTTTCGTACGGCTTAGTAACTGATGTTATCCTGCCAAATATCATGTAACTCATTAAACGCTGGTGACAATGTGTATGTATGAGTAGAGTGTATTTCTTGCCTGCAACTTCACTATCCTCTAGGAGCAATAACTACCCTTGGGTAGGTCAGAGGGGAGTGTGAGCCCAGCCCAGAGGGACACTTCGTTGGTGTCACCAGTCATAACCTTTTTTTATATTTGATGAACCTAGTTGTATGTACATATCACAAGGCATTATGGGAAAGGAGCTGGGGAGCTCATGCGCCCTCTATTGGATGTAACAAATCCTCAATTTGCTTTTGACTCACCGAGCCTTGAGACAGCAAAAGGGATTTTAGCCAAGCCAATTTCACTTATCTGCATACAGCGCTGTTTCCGGATCGTTGTCCTTCATCAGTACAGAGCAAAGTGAATTGGCTGGCTTAGTGGGAGGCAATGAGTGGGTTAGGGACAAGAATCTCTCACATTGAGGAGAGCACCAGTAAAGGTGTGTAGAGATTTTAATTGCCTTTTGCCCTCTACTTAGCATCTACAGTTGTATGTAGTCCTGGGTTATTGTTTGTTTTGTACCATTTAAAGATACATATTCAATAGTTTTTATTTTACAGAGTTTACATAATTCTTCCCGCCATATGTTTTTACCTCATTCACTATAGATACTTTGTATATTATTATTGATGTTATGATTATCAGATTGTGTTTTGAATGTAATTAAAAAAAATAAATTATTTTTTATTTATTTATTTTTAACTTTAATAAACTATGGGCACAGTAATGACACAATTATTATAGTTCATAAATAAAGTCATAAACAACCTGCACTGAATTTTATGGTACATTTCCATGTACAGGTATATGTTGGCATTATCCTGTAAAATGCTGTTTTATATGTTTTCACACAGGAGTCACCCAGCCCTTGTATACTACTTTCTTCAAAAAGAATACAACTTTCATTTTGCATTAAGACGAGGAAAAAACTACCATTAAAGTACGACGGATAATGAGCATTATTGGTGAAATATATAAACATCAGTCTATAAATCAGTATAACGCTAGAATTATGTGTTATATATTAGAAGACAAGTTTAGAAACAGGTACCAGTTGTTGACTGAAGCAAAGATTTAATAGCAGTGTTAATGCTTTGCCCTAGACGTGATTATTAAGATTATAAAGTAATGACATTACAACAGTTAATATATTGTTTCAATTGCCACAATAATTAGGTGTGAGGAAACTGCAATACAAACACTTGCTTTAAAACACATTGCTGCAGCTAATCTATTACAGCTTGACAAAACCAGAAGCCTGCTATTCACCGCATGGACCTTTAACATGGTCTAGAACACTCGCTCAGGTTTCAGGCATTTCATGAAGCAAATCATGCATGGTTTGACCTGGAATAGATTTAGGAGGTGAGAGGTAAGCCATGCAATTCAGGCTTCACTCCAAAATAGAAGAGGTGAAGGAACATCAAAGAGACTGTCCAAGCACAAATAACTTGTTCCATCAGACTCAGAGTATGAAACACCACAAAGGACGAGAAATGGTCACTCAGGTCCATGTACAAAGGAAAATATAAGATGGAGCATAAATTGGTTGTAAACTGTACATGGGTTATGAAAGATTTCCAAAGAGATCTTTAATCTTCTAATATTTGACGGTTTTATGCAGATAAAGTTTAATTATTGTATTGTGTGTAATTTGCTCTGTTTCTATTGTTCAGTGTCTTAAAGGGGTTTTCCAGGACTATGGTCTTGATTACTGATTCTTATGATCGGTCATCAATATTAGATCAGTGGTGTCCAACACCCTGTAACTCTCCTAATAAGATGTGTGAAGAGGCCATGGCGCTCTGGAGGGTGTAGCTTCCTCTTTACAGGCCAGTAATATCATGTATATTGGTCACATGGCCTAGTTGCAGCTCAGTCCTAGTCAAACAAATGGCTCTGTGCTACAATACTAAGCAAAACCACTATAGAACGTATGGTGCTGTGTTAAGCAAGCAGTGAAGATGCTGTAACAGTTGTCCAAATGCTGCAGCCTCTTCATACAGCTGATGGATGGATGGCATAGTATTGGACCCAAACCATTCTAGAGACGGGAAACTTTAATAAGACTTTTTATCAATTGTATGCTTTCAATTTTTTGGGAATACTTTGGAGTAGTTCCTTTTCTGTTCCAGTGTGACTGTGCCCCACTGCACAAAGCAGTGTCCCACAAAGGCACGGTTGGGTGGATTATGTGAGGAAGAACTTGCCTGTCCCACACCTCAACCCCATCCAACACATTTTGGATAAACTAGAACAGAGTCTGTGAGCCAGGCCCTCTTTTCCAACATCATTGTTTAACCTCACAAATGCTCCTCCAGATGAATGGGCAAAAATCCCCACAGACACATTCCAAAATCTTGTACAAAGCTATCCCATAAAAAAGCATATGCAAATAGCATGGGATGTCATAAAAGCTCCTTTAGGTGTAATGTGTAGTAGTCCCAATAATTTTGTCTATATAGTGTATGTACTGAATTGAGTAACGTGCTTTGGTTGTAATAGAAGGCTTCTATTTAGCACCAACATCAGACTAAACCTGTCTTTCTTCTCTATTGCCTACACTTCTTGCCCCCTTCTCTGCCCATAGACTTCTATAGATCTGTGGAATGTAAGGAAACCTCGGCGGACTTTCTGTGAAAAGCAATGTGCGATTCCACCACGGTTTTTCCCGCAGCACTTTTTCGCTGCGGCCTGCTACGTGGGGCCTTAGCCTAAGGCTGACGTGGCATGGATTTTTTGAGTAAAACTCATTTTAGCAGAGAGAGGGAGAGCAGGGAAACAGTCTGATAAGAGGCATTTTCTTCTGATAAGATATATCATATTAATTATAATAGACTGTACTGTTCTTTTTTGAAAAGTTTGCTGAAAAGTTAGTGACCATTTAAAGTGGAAAGCAGAATGATTGAGTAAGAAGCATTTTTCTTTAGTAAAATATATTACAATATATTTACAAATATATTACTGTCAAACGTGACCGCGGCATCTAAACTGATTGCCACCCTCCTGAACGTCATCGGAGGGTGGTGATCGGTTGTTATGACAGCAGGGAGCCTATTGAAGGCTCCCACGCTTGTCATTACATTAGATCTGTCACTATACATTGCAATACTAATGTGAGCGATCAGCCCCCCCTAGGGTTCAAGGATCCTAAAGGGTCTGATCATAAAAAAAAAAAAAAAAAATAAATAAAAAAAGTATATATAATATATATATATATATATATATATATATATATATATATATATATGTTCAAAACGCCCTCCTTTCCCTAGATCACATATAAAAATAAACAAAAGTAAACAAACACTTTAGGTCTCCGGCACTCCAAAATGTCCAAACTATTAAAATACTAAAATATTTCTCCCATACGGTGAACAGTGCAGCGAGGAAAAAAATCAAAATGGCCAAATAGCTGTTTTTTCAACTTTTTGCCTCCTATAAAAAATGGAATAAAAAGTGATAAAACCATCAGACCTTCCCCAAAATGGTATCAGTAAAAATGCCATCTCGCCCTGCATAAAAAGACGCCTTACCCAGCTCCATACACAAATATAAAAAAAGTTAGAGGTGTTACAATATGGCAACACAACATTTTTTTTGTATTTTGCAAAGTTCTAAATTTTTTAAAAGGTATCAAAACATTACAAATACTCTATAAATTTGCGATTGCTGCAATCACATTGACCTACATAATACAGGTAACTGGTCATTTTTACCATATAGTGAATGCTGTAAAAATTAAACCCATAAGAAATTGACGTAAACACATTTTTTTTTCCAATTCCATCTCATTCTGAATTTTTTCCAGCTTTCCAGTACACTGCACAGCATATTGAAGGGTGCAATTACAAAGTACAATTTGTCCTGCAAACAATATGCCATTATATGGCTCTGTGAACTGAAAGATGAAAAAGTTATGGCTCTTGGAATGGACGGAGGGAAAAATGGAAATGCAAAAACGAAAATTGGCTGTGGTATGAAGGGGTTAAGAAACATTTCTGGTTCCCTGTATAGTTTCTGGTGGTGGAGACAGAATGGGCTGATTGGTGCGGAGCCCGGGTGTTGGACAACCACTGATCTGGTACTGATAACTTATCCTATGGATCTATGGTACTAATGACTAAGTCATTAGTATCAAAATTGGCCGGAGACAATTTAAAACACAAATACAATTTTTTTTATGGTCTTTGAAAAACCATAGGAAGGTTTTTGCTTTATCTATGTAGACCCAAAGACCAATTTGGCTGGGACTATAATAAAAGTATCTCCCAGGCAATTTACACTTGAGCCTTCCCCTCTCCATTACAGTCTATGTATAATTACAAAACACTCATGTGGAGCTGAAAAAGGATCATATGAGAATCCCTGTGGATTGTAATTAAATGCAAAGCTTGAACACTGTTTTAACTTTAATACATAGCCTATGGAATGGCAGCATTTTTACAGCTCATGTGACATTAGCCCAAATCCAAAGAAATTCTCTTTTGACTCTACAAAATGCAAACATATCTTATCTTAACATTTGTGCATATATTAATACTAAGTACCACTTTTACAAATTATCCAAACTTCATTGAATGGTTTGACACAAAAATTTATAAGAGCTGTCATCCTCAGTCCATTTGTTACAAATTCTATTACCTGATTCTTCTGTCTGGTTTTATCTGGTATTATAGCTAAAATGAGTTCACAATGCAAGATTCTTGGAAGCATTTTATAAGTCATATGGGTATTCCTACCTCAAGTTAGGATGCTCTTCCATTACAAACTACCCCACGTAGGCACAGAATGTGTAAATAGTGCACCCAGTGGACCACTGCTGGCACAGTGGCAATATGGTGCTCACCTGGTTGTGGCCAACGAACTGCTTATCTGGGCGATCTTCAGCGGGAAACTGCCCACTTACCATCCCATTGCATGTTACCCTCTTGGAGCCTCTTACCGGCAGAAGAAGGCACTCACACTTTGGACACATTGCAGCAATTTTGTTTACTGTGCTGATAATCTTATTACAGCAGATAAGATGACACAAGCGGTAAAAAGGTGGGATGTTGTGGAACCAGCAAACAGATCTCTGGTACTTGTAAACCAACACCACTCTATTATTGTCAGAGGAGATGTGACATCTACCTCCAACAAATCTGTGTCACTTACATGTAGGGTATTAGCAGTGCCCCCGTTTCTGAACCGTTCACGTCTTGGTGAAGAGGTGCCTTCTGTCTCAAGCTATCTAGCCCTTTCGTGCTGGTTACACTTCCCAGCAGCAAGCCTCTGCCTTCAAGAGGACTCTCCATCTACTCCTCCTCCACACACAGGAATAGGCCTTTAAATAGTATACCATTTCACACAAAGGTTAGTCTAGGAATGCCCTGATGTCAATGGGTTGCAACACAGGAGAGTAATACTCTAATTTTCCACACTTCAATACAGTTCTGCCTATAAATAGCCATTGTATGATCTAAAAACCTCCAGAGCACTGAATCTGTGATGACCTGCACCAGTTAAAGTGGCACGTATTCATCTACTCACTGTGCACGTCTGAGCAACTTTTGTAACCATAAACAGTGAACACGCCACAGTGAAATACACTGCACCAAGGCAGCGCCTCTGCGAAACCACACGCATGAACTGTAGCTGAGCTCCTCCCCTATCCAACCACACAACTGTCCATGTGGAAGAAAGAACAAACTGTTTAAAGTGAGTCTGTCAGGTCCAAAAAGCCTCCTAAACCAATCATAGTGTTGTGTAGGGGCCTTTAATAGGAGCAGAGACATACCTCTGTGGCCACAAACCAATGAAACAATGCAGAGAAAGCAAGTGCACCAGGGGCGGACCTGACTTACAGACAGACAGACATACAGCTGCAAGTGCTTCAACTGTCTTTTGCAATTGCAGCCCGATGATGCTCCTGTAGCGGTGAATAAAATATATAGTCTCTGCCTTTGTGACATCTATGTGTAGGCAAATCTCCCAAAACAGGACCTGCCCCCAATGCACTTGACAGCTGATTTGCATATCCAAAAGGTATGTTTCTGTTCCTATTAAAGGCCACTATATGGCACTATTCTTGTTTTGGGAGGTGTACTAAACCTTAAAGATGTCTGTTAGCACCACCTAACAAGGCACACGAGCATTACTATGAATATAGCACTATGCTTGTTTTGGGAGGGGTACTGGGACCTTTAAGATGTGTGTTAGCACCACAAGGCAATAACAAGGCACAAGAGCATTACTATGGATATAGCTTAAAAAGTATGCCTGTGTAATCTTGCATACACACAGCTGAGTTGGTGACTCCAAAATTATTAACAATGGGGCAACCTACTATCAATTACAGCAGAAATAGCAGCTCCAGAACACTAACTGCTGCTCTAACAAATGAAATAATGTACAGACTAAGGTATCATGCACATGATTGTATTACAGCATTGTACATCTCTGAATTGTATGGAGCCAACAGGGCACCTATAGACTTTTCTAGGGCCTCTACTGGACCTCTGTCTTTCTGTATGAGATGCCCCATCAGATTCTGTATCATGAAGATAATGTTTTCTAAAAACAATCTCTCAAATACTGGATTGGAGGGGCACCATATATTGGCACACAGTGTCCCAATGGCTCTATAGTAAGGAATCTGCGTGCTGCCATATAGCCTTTTCATGGTCTATAACTATAAAACTTTATCAGCTCTTATATTCTAGTTTGGATAGTAACAGGTAGATTTGGTGTGACAAAGTTAATTTTGCAAAAAAAAAAAAAAAAAAAAAAAACACATATAAATCCTCCATTCGACCACATGATGAAAAAGGATGTGGATGAAAGTTAGAAGGACAAAATTAAAATGGTACTCCAATTTCCAGGATAATATTTAGAGTTGTAGCATAAGCTAACAGAAGTGTTTTACCCAATACATTGCTTTATCCATTTTGTTCTGTTTGTCAGATACAGCTAAATATGTCTCAGTTTCTACAGTTTGTTGCCTAGGTTTCAGACCCCTGTGATTGACAGATAATAACTCAGGAAAGTGCACTTGGAAGCTGATAAGGACTAAAGCAATGCTTGATCAGTGTCTCTGTTATCTCTGTATGTGAATCTCAAGAACACTGTCAGTCTCAAAGTACTGCTAGCCTAAGCAACACATTACACAGGCTGAGCCTAAAGTCAGTAAGTGGAGGAAAGAAGAGACATAGGGTAGTAAAACACTGAGATGGGGAAAACTCTTTAAGGCCGGGGCCTCACGTGGCGTTTTACAGTCACTGCAAAGCAATTCCCATCCACACATTGCAGAAAAATATGTGCAACAGAAACGCTGTGATTTCCAAAATTGTTGCGGTTTTTGAAATCGCAGCATGTCAATTATACCTACAGAAATGCTGGCGGTTTCCCTATTGGTATAATGGAATCAGAAAGTCCGCAGAGGAAACCTCTGCAGACTTTCTGTGAAAAGTACTGCAGGAAAAAACGGGATGCGTTGCCTGCTGCGGTTTTTCCTGCTACACTTTTTTGCTGTGGCTTGCTACATGGGGCCTTAGCCTAAGGTCTTTCTACTTAAATTATACTTATACAAAAAATGCCAGCATTTTCGTAGGTATAATGGATATCCTGCGATTTACAAAACCACAACGGTTTTTGAAATTGCAGAATCTCTGCTGTGGATTTTTTTCCTGCAATGTGTGGATGAGATTAGCCAGAATCCCATCCACTTTGAAGGGACTGTAAAACACGGTGTTTATGTGGGGTCCCAGCCTTAAAAGCACTTCTTCCCCTTCTGATCCAATGTAAAGAAAACTTTTAACACTAGAAGTCCCAGAGAGGGGTCATTTAACATTTCTACCTTTGGAACCCAGAGACGGGTCGAATGACCTGAAGGATTTTATCTAACATCCTATAATCACCGTATTTTGTTCTGTAATTAAGGCCATTACTGTCACACCACAGGAGGTTGTTGTTTTCCATTGAGTTTAGCCATTTAGTGTCTAGTTAGTTCTATTCAGTTTATTGTATTTGATAATATAAAGACTATACATATTGTATTAAGTTTAGTTTTATTTGAGCAAAAAAGCACTGAAACAATTAATCATTTTTTATATATTTTAAATAGAATTAGAAATTTTAGAGCAAGGTACAGCTGTGAGTAATGACCAGAAGCATTTGTCTAAGGCAGGGGTAGGCAACCTTTTTTGTTCGGCGTGCCGATTTTAATAAAAAAATCAAAGATGAGGTACTCGGAGTGCCGGTCAATAATTGTAAGTCTGACGACCCCTAAACTAAAGTCATATACCACAAACCATAACACAGAAGTGCTGCCACCAGATGCTTTAGGACACATGTGTTTACTGCTATTTCCTGGGACACTCCTGTACTTTCTGATTAGAAGCAATGAAAGTCCATGTGCAGCCCCCAATTAGTGGTAAATTTATTGTGTCCAGGAGCCCCGTATGGCGGCATCCTTATGGTGAATACACACTATGTATCTGGATGCAGCTATATTTGGAACTTTTTCATTCAAAAATGTAAAACTGGTGCATTTTTGCACAAAAAAAAACAAAGCCGGAGTTTTCTGTGCAAAAACACATCCTTAATATAGAAAACACACCGTTATACAGAATAATGTCCCATAGTGGTCCCTGCACACGGTATTATGTCCCATAGCGGCCCCTTCAACATGGTATATGTCCCATAGCTGCCTCTGCACACGGCATTTGTCCCATAGCTGCCTCTGCACACAGTATTTGTCCCATAGCAGTCCCTGCACACAGTATTTGTCCCATAGCGGCCCCTGCACACAGCAATATGTCCCATAACGGCCCCTACACACCGTATATGTTCCATAGCAGACCCTGCACACGGTATATGTCCCATAGCGGCCCCTGCACACGGTATTATGCTCTATAGTGGCCCCTGCACACGGTATTATGTCCCATAGCAGCCTCTGCACACGGTATTTGTCCCATAGCGGCCCCTGCACACGGTATTATGTCCCATAGCGGCCCCTACACACAGTATTTGTCCCATAGCTGCCCCTGCACACAGTATTTGTCCCATAGCGGCCCCTGCACACGGTATTATGCTCCATAGTGGCCCCTGCACACGGTATTATGTCCCATAGCGTCCTCTGCACATGGTATTTGTCCCATAGCGGCCCCTGCACACGGTATTATGTCCCATAGCGGCCCCTACACACGGTATTTGTCCCATAGCTGCCCCTGCACACAGTATTTGTCCCATAGCGGCCCCTGCACACGGGATATGTCCCATAGCGGCCCCTGCACATGGTATTATGCTCCATAGTGGCCCCTGCACACGGTATATGTCCCATAGCGGTCCCTGCGCACGGTATTATGCTCCATAGTGGCCCCTGCACACGGTATTATGCTTCATAGTGGCCCCTGCACACGGTATTATGCTCCATAGTGGCCCCTGCACACGGTATTATGCTCCATAGTGGCCCCTGCACACGGTATTATGCTCCATAGTGGCCCCTGCACACGGTATATGTCCCATAGTGGTCCCTGCACACGGTATTATGCTCTATAGTGGCCCCTGCACACGGTATTATGCTTCATAGTGGCCCCTGCACACGGTATATGTCCCATAGTGGTCCCTGCACACGGTATTATGCTCTATAGTGGCCCCTGCACACGGTATTATGCTTCATAGTGGCCCCTGCACACGGTATATGTCCCATAGTGGCCCCTGCACATGGTATATGTCCCATAGTGGCCCCTGCACACGCTATATGTCCCATAGTGGCCCCTGCACACGGATATGTCCCATAGTGGCCCCTGCACACGGTATATGCCCCATAGTGGCCCCTGCACACGGTATATGCCCCATAGTGGCCCCTGCACACGGTATATGTCCCATAGTGGTCCCTGCACACGGTATTATGCTCTATAGTGGCCCCTGCAGGCAGAAGCGCCTGAAGAGTACAGAGCAGCTGCGGAGCGTGGAATAGTGAGTACATTGTTTTTTATGTTTGATCATCTCCCCGGGGCTCCGCTTATTATACTCGGGGGTCTGAAGAGACCCCACAGTATAATAATAGCAGTTTCGTTTCGGCCGTGTTTGGTCCGATCGAAACTGCTGGGTGAGGAGTCCGCTGCCATGCCAGGGGAATAAGCCTCGCGTGCCAAGAGTGGCACGCGTGCCATAGGTTGCCGACCCCTGGTCTAAGGCCTCAAGCACACTAGCGAAAAAAAATTGCGCGAAAATCGCATCGCAATGCGATGCAATTTTTTTCTGCGATTTGCCAATGTATTTCAATGGCACCAAGCACACCTGCGATTTTTTTTCGTGCGATTTTTTTCATAGGTGCGATTTTCCTGCGATTTTTTTTTTTTTTGTGCGATTTTTTTCGTGCGAAAAAATCCCAGAGGAGTGATCTATATGACCAATGGGACAGATCACAAAAATATCGCAAGTAGCTGTGATTTTTTTTGCGATTTTTTTTTTTTTTTTTTTTTCTGCACCCATTGACTTGAATCTAAATATACAAAAATGTAAATATACAAAAGAACAACTGTTATTTGTTTCTATGCTTTTTATTTTTGTTATGAAAATAATAAAAAAAATACAAGGAATAAAACAATTCCACACATATTTACAATAGGTTGCTGTGGGGGGCTGCGTGTGTGTGTGTGTGAGTGGCATGTCCTTCTTGTGTGACTAGCATTTCAGCACTCACTCAGCAGTCTGTCTGCACTGTCGGAACATACCTGGCACTGCCTGGGTATGTCCCTGGTACATTTGCCACACGTGTATTTGTAGCAGTAAACACATCTCTCAGTTGCACAATTGTTCATGCATCGATGGTTCACCTGACACTTCGCCCTTTTGCCAGGGCTGGGTGTGGAAGGTTGTTGCCGAAGGAGTTTCTCCTTGCGTGCCTTCTTTTCAGTCACATGAGAGCCACCTAACTCTTTTGCAAGCTCAACCAGGAAGTCCACCCGTCTCTCCTGCACCCCAGTGCATGCCTGATAAAGAACATGAGCATTCAGTGCTGCCATGTCAATCATGTTGTAGAACACGGCGAATGGCCATCTCCGTGTTCCTGCATGCAGGCTGTACTCCCGCACCATTTGGTCCATTACATCCACACCGCACTTTGTGTGGTTGTATTGTGTGACCGTGTTTGGCTTCCTTTTGTTGGTATCCTTAGTCTCAACCACGCTGTGCATGCTGCTGAGAATGTAGACGGCCTTCTTTCGTTTGGGTGCATACACTGTCAGTGTGGCATCAGTGGTTGAAAACACCTGAGTGGTGAATTCAGTGCGGTCCATCTGTCTAGCGGATTGAGGAATTTCCCGGCGACTCTTGTTGACTGTGCCGAGGATAGTGGTTTTCTGGCTAAGCAGTCATTGTGCAAGTGACAATGATGTAAAGAAATTGTTCATGGTTACAGTTCTGCCCTTGTCCATGAATGATTCCATCAGCCTCATCACTACAGTTTCGGACAGTCTCTCCCCGCTGGGACGACTGGGGTCCTTGCCAAGATATGGGAGGACATTACAGATGTACTTTGATTTCAAGTCGCAGACTACTTTGAGAAGCAGTCACATCCCCCACAGCACAAAAGACTGCATGCAAATTTGCTAAGGTGTTAGCAAATATTCCCAGCACAACAATGCAGCTGGGGGGTGGGCAGACACTCAGGAGCAGCTTACATTCTTTTCTTTACACTCTCTTACAAGACCTGAGGTGGATCAACACAATTCCCCCCTGCAGATTCCTCAGACAATGGCCACATTTACAAATGAAAGGAAATGCTAATTGGAGCCATCAGAGTTGTCAGTTTGGACTAAGGGTCATTTGACCCTCTTTCAGGACTTGAAGGGGGAGCTCGAAATTTCTGGGACTTCTAGTGATAAGGCTCAAGAGCCAATCTGCCCTAACAAAATTTCCCTCCTAATTCTTAGTGGTGATCAGACTGGATCAACATTCATACAAGTATTTTCTATATTTACATAAGCATTGATGTTAGGATATCATCAAAAGCCTTTTTGCGGGCCCTCCACTACTGTGACAAGCTCCTGAATTTTCTTTGATCAGTAACCCTACTCTTTCCATAACTTTGTTGGCTCTCCACTTTCAGGTCATGATTTCACCTTCTAAGATTAAATTAATAGTAAATCCACTTTTATTTTTTATACCGGCATCTAAAGTGCATGCAATTATAGTTGTAGAGAGGGATTTTACTGTTAAATTTAATAAAATGCGGCTGTCAAACACCAATTATATCTCAAATTAAAAGCACTTTGAGTTTTATGAAGTCCTGTCGCTGGGTTTGTGTTAAGGTTCATTTAATGGTAATTACCCAAAGAGAAAAAAAGGATACTATAGAAGCAGACAATTTAGCTAAAGTACATAGGACTGTACAAAATATGCTTTCACATTACCATGTACAATGACAGCTCATTACTTAGATCCTTGGATACCAAAATGACACCTTGGACTTTCTGCATCTCTAGAAGGGTATGTATACCAATCATTTTTTGTCATTGCTCCAATAGATGTACAGTAAAATTAAACATTACAATATAATCTGGCATTAAATGGAATACACAAGAAACTACGCAGCATGAAACATTCAAGAAGTGGGTGCTTGTGAAATATAGCTAAGTATAGCTATTGGACATGGAAGTTTGGGGTAGACATTGGGCGTTATTAGTATAATGTTGTGAGCAGGATCTTTTTATAAATGATCCACTATTCCACAATGTCTGCCTGCAGAATGGAATTACTACATTTGAAATGTCACTTTATACAGTCATTTGCAGTAGCTTAAAATCCTATAATTGCAAGTGATTCTTGAGAATGTCACCTCTAATTTCGGACAGACAGCTCATGATATATATCTTGCACTGTAATGCCTATGATCTACTGTACATGTACTCCACTTTGCTGCTAAATCAATGAAAAGTGACTTAATTCTCTAACAGTTAAAAAGAAAAAGTTACAGTAAGAACATACTTATGACAGTTTTTTGGACTTGGTTCACACTGGCATCATGGCTTATTATAAGAGTCATGAAAGAAATAACAGATACATTCTTATCTGAAAACAAGCCTAAGCATGACTTATGACTGGTTGCTATATACATAGTAGCTGGAAGAAGCAGAATACTGGATTGAATATGGGTGGGCACAGCAGCCTGACTAGCCTGGTGTTCCTATTAGGCTTCACAAAATATTCAGAAAATAACAATGTTCATCAGTTTAAGTAGCAATCTCCTTGTTTATTCAGTACAGATATATTCCACATGACATTTCATCTCACACAGGGGTGATAAAGACTAGAAAAAGATCCCTGTGTGGGTAAAACCGCTCTGTGGAATTTATTATATCACACACACACACACACACACACACACACGACTGCATTGCATCTTGGCGGCTGGCGAACATTGCTATTTCCTAAATATGTGTGTTACCCTAATATATCAAAAATAGAATATCACAGCACGCTACACTTTTCTGGGTGTTAAAAAGCAACAGCAACCTTAAAAAAAAGTGTGAACAAATCTTAGAAAAGTTTTTACTATATAACATATTGATCAAACCATCCTATTGTGTGGCAGAGATAAGCTTCACACCAGTTACTATGCCAAGCTCAGTGGAGATGGTGCATGCCATATGGATGCATGCAAAATTAATAAGGATATCTAATTTTGGAATGTCAATACTTTAGTGACTATTTCTGCCATATTTCCCAAATTTCACTATAATAGAAAATAAATTAATATGCAAAAGCAAAGTGCACACAGCCCACAGAATTTTAAGTTATCAAAATTAAAACTTGTAGGTTACTGGGCATCTTCATTTTTTTGACATGCGAGCCATAATAGGGCTGGTCTGTGCAAGAAGGTACATCAGGGGTGCAAGTTTAACTGATCAGGCTTAAAGCGGGTATACTCACATTATTAGACCCATTTTTCTAAAAAGAAATGAGTAACTCATGGGAGAACTGTGTGCATGTGTTTACTGCCCCCCTGGCAGTGACTTCTCTCCTGTGGGATAAAACGATCACAGCATGCTGAAATGTAAAATGCTTGAAGCTTCTTTTCTCCAGCAACTGCTGTTAAGGGAGGGTCGACACCCCCCACCACCATTAGAGACTCATCTGAAATCAGCTGACACAGAAAAACAGAAGACTGATAGCAAAAAAAGACCAAGTGGTCCATCTAAACTGCTTTAAAAAAGAACAAAAAAAAAAAAAATCTTAGGATAGGCGTGTTTACAACAGGCATATTTAACCCCTTCCCACTGGAGGAATTTTTCGATTTTCGTTTTTGACTCCCCCCCCCCCCCTTTTTCCAAACCTCACAAATTCTTTATTTTTCCGTTCTCAGAGCCATATAAAGTCTTTTGGGGAATTGCTATTGCTTTGATCACATTTTATTCAAATTTTTATCAGAGGCAAAACAGTGAAAAAAACGGCAGTTTGGGATTTTTTTTTCCCGCTATGGCATTTACCATACAGGAAAAATATTTTTATAGATTTGTAGAACGGGCATTTTCGAACACAGAGATACCTAATGTGGATGTGTTTCACAGTATTTAAAAGTACTTTTATATGTGTTCTAGGGAAAGGGGGTTGATTTGAACTTTTAATATTTTTTTTTTTTTTTACTTTTTTTTATTTATTTATTTTTTTTGCATTTATTATACCTCCTATATAGCCTGCAATAGAAACTAATGAAAGACAGGCCTGGGAGCCTTCAGAAGCTTGCCCCGGGTGCCGGCCAGAGGGGTTAATGCCACGGACATTAGCGCCAGGTCTCTGCAGTATAAAACAGCAGAGACCCGGCGGCTGTGGCGGCCGCACGACTCCCGAGCGGGCACCATCTTTAAGCACCCGGAAGCCAACGTACTATTACGGCGGATGTTGGGAAGGGTTTAAATTCACTTACTGTAGATTTTCAATCTTATCTGCTGGAAGCTTGTCCTAAGCTTTAACTACTTTTTCTGAGAAACAATATTTCCTTCTGATTTTCCCAACAGTAAAATAGGATTTACTATCCAGTTTTACTTTTTTTTCTTTGAGCGATGCAAAAAGATGGAGTTGGTGGAAGTGGTGAAAGGACCGCCTTAAAGAGAACCTTTCATGTCCTCTGACATCGGCAGTATTATATACCGCCGGAAAGCTGACAGTGTGCTGAATTCAGCGCATGATCAGCTTTGCTGGTATGCGTCCCAGTGCCAGAGATATTGGTGCCGTTAGTTTTGCCACCAATATCCCTCCACTGTCAGAAGGGTGGGCCTTACAGCTCAGCGTCGTCAGTGGGCTGTGAGGAACGCCCCCCAGCAGAACAAGGTTGTAGAAGAGAATTCAGCGTACTGGCAGCTTTCTAGCGGTATATAATACTGCCGACATTAGAGGACATTAAAGGTAATCTTTACGTTCATTAAGACGCTCCTGATATGTTTTAGTCCTCTAACGTGTATGAACACCTTTACACACATGAATTCATTCATTCTTATCTGCTCTCCTCCCTCTTCCCCTGTCACTCCATGCTAGCGATGTTTGTATGTCACTCCTATAGTAAATGCCCTAATAAAAAGAGTAGGGCAGTCCTACACAGCCAACATGAACAAAATAAAAAAATACAATTTTCTTGGAATATCAATTCATTACTGTATTTGTTTAATTCCTTTTACATTGTAACCTTCATTTAATTTAGTTAACGAGTCGGACTTTTGTATTTTGAACTATGAACAAAACTTCACTGATGCCTTCGTAGCCATGTGGTGTTTGGCAAAATATCACAGTCTTATCAATACAAAAAGATCTGGTGGAAAACTCTGTACAAGCAGCACAAACAGCACCAAATTTAGCCACTTGCTCACCACCAGTTGACTTTATTTCTGACCGCCTGGATGTATAAACTCTGCAAGGAAGTACTTGTATGTTTTTGTTAAGTTAAGCAGTTGCACAAGATCGTGCAGTTGCAGGAACAGAGAGACAGCTGTATATGACAGCTGGATATGAAAGAGAAGCCCCCAAAAGTCTATTAAGACTTTACACAATGTGTAGAAAAAATAAAAATTAAAAAATTAAAAAATTAAAAAGGGAAAAAAAAAAAAAAAAAAAAGGAGGAGGAGTGCCACTAGCACATCACAGGTTCTTGACCTGCCGCACAAACACAAAACTATGTGTCTCTGTAACAGAGACGGGAATCAATTTTTAGAAGTATTTTGTTCTTTAAAAAATGAAAAATGTGAAAAACAGACATGTTTTTCTCACCCTTATTTCTACATTTATCCAGATATTTAAAAAAACACAAAAAAAACTCCAACATGGAAAAATAAAAATCACACAAATATAAAGCCCAGTGTATCACTGAAAAAGAGACAAATTTTTTTTTTCGAATAACGCAAATGAAAAAAATAAAAAAATAAAAAAAGTTACACAGTCTTCAAAACAGTGTACCTAAAAAACCCCAAAATGTGTCCGGTCATAAACCAGACAAAATGACCTAGTCTTGAAGTGGTTAAACAAACAGAAATTAACAATTTTCTTCTTTTTTTGAACCAGTTTAGGCCAGATTTTTTAGCACAGACTAATAAGCAAAGACCCCACCAAAGCGTAACCCAGACTTCTTGGACCACAATTCAGGAGGATGTTACATACAGTAAGCAGCCACAACCCATTAATAAATTTGCCCTGGTGTACTTATGAACTCTATAGCAATGTTCTCATGCAAACTCGGGAAACAAGAAAACAAATGAAATCTCCATAATATGATTGTGTGATTTTATGGCGATGTGTTTGTTTATTGAACCTATGAGCGTACCTGATACTTTGGGGTTAAGAAAATAATCATTGGTAATTATAAGTGTTTACCAATGGAGTGGAGAGAAAATACGATTTAACATGCTGAGTTCAAAAGGTTATGCATACAAGCTGAAAGTACATGGTACCATACCACTGAGCTTCATCGCAGAAAGAACACAATACATGCCATAAAATAAGCAATTAGAGCATTTTTAGAGTTCACGGTAATTGCTGCCCAATGAAAATAAAATAAGATTTCTCTAAATCAATGCTTGACAAAAACAAATCGCTACATTAAATTCATGTCCTTTCAATGCTATTAGAAATTAAAGAAAAGTACAACTCCGCCAGTGGTTGAAAACCAAAAGAGCCTGTTGTGAAAAGCAATCATTGCAGCTCATTGATTGAATGTGAACCTGTGTATCATACTGCTGCAATTAGTGCGCAATTTTCTGCTCTCAAAGAGAGTCGCAACGAAAACTTCACTAGGTTTACATTGGGGGGTTAACAACACAAAATGCCGACTATTTATCCATATTTTTTTACAAATAATTTGACTTAAATTGGGAAGATATAGTAAGATTCAAGTGGTAAAAAAGTGCAATTGTTAGGTTGATTACAGTCACAAGACCTTAAGGCTAAGGCCCCACATTGTGGAAACGCTGTGTTTTTCATGCTGCGGGAAAACTTTTTTCCGTAGCATTTTTTAGCTGTTTACCGCAACGTGGAGCCTTAGTCTTAAAAGGTTTTTTTTTTTTTGTTTTTTTTTAGAACAAAATGGAAAAACCATGGGTAGCCAGGAGAGGTGGAAAATCTATATTAAAAAAAAAAAAAAAAAAAAAAAAAAAAAAGGCATCAAACTAATCTACCCCGGTGACCGTTACATCTAAGATGTTTTGAAGGGTGTGTGTGTGTGTGAATAAACATCTGGCCATAGATCTTGAAAAGAAAGTGAGCATCTCATCTTGAATATTTTGAAGACCGAGCCCATCCCTGCTTGAATGCCTGGCCTAGCGCAGACAGTATCTTTTCACGCAGCCCTCATTTGGACATTTACACACTGTATGGCACACTGATAGTGTTTGGTACTGGTTACTACATGTCAATGCTATTTTCAAAAGCTCCTATACCTCTCCGTATTTGCGGCCTGTCAATTTATGTTCAATGTTTGAGTCAGTGAAATCCACGGATGACACATGGATACCAATCCGTGTGTCATTCGTGTTGTTTTTACTTATCTGTCCTGTTCACGATCGGGTACATGTAGCCTTACAATTTGCAAGCTGCCCTGAAATAAAAGGGCCCCCCATTGGGAGTTTCAATATATATATGCAAAAATAAAAATCTACAAAAGAAACAAAAACAAACCAAAACACAACGCGGTAGCTTATATTCTGATAAATTCTAAACTAATCTGCAGCATATCAATTCAACAGTAAATAGTGTTATCACCAAACCAAAATAATAGCTGAAAACTATTTAATCATAGAGACACATTTTTCCTTCTCTCTATATGTGACTATGCAACAAGATTTGTCATTTATGCTTTTATACTTTGTTCTCGTCTTCCGGTGAACTTCTGACTTGTTTTGTGGAATGTAGCTTGGTTCTCTTCATGGCATGCTTGCTTGGACGGGGTTTTGACCTTACCCTGTCTTGTTTCTACAAATAATAAGATGCCTGACCCTACGCCTGTTCATGAATACAGCTTTTGCCTGCTCCTTATTTGTATGACATCAGCTACCTCCATGTGATATTCTCTTGGGGAGCAATATGACATTCCAACAGCAAAGTCAAGACCACTTCAAGTATACATTCATTACCCATTCTTTATATAGCACCGACATATTCTGCAGAACAGTACACATGATACAATGTAAATGGATAACTGAGCAATCCTTTGAAGTAGATGAAGAAACCAAAGTACATCACAGGGCTACAAGAAGATAGGAGAGGCATGCAGTTGCTTTTCAGTTGGGATTTAATTCAATAGTCAAATTGTAAAGCAGCAGTACTAAATACTGTGTGTGCCACCTCACAGAATCTGATCCAATGCACAGAACTAGATAGAAAGGAGCAGTCAATGTTACTCTGTACTGACTGTGACTGCAGCAGTACTTGCAGATAACTTACATTTTGCATATGAGGTTTTGAACCAATGGTAATCTCTTCCTTTTGGAGGAGGTATTCTGCCTTGGGTTTAATCCCAGATTACTACTACGTTTCAGAAAATCCAGGCATTGGAGCTGCCTTCCAAAAGGCGACACTAGAGCATGAACCCCTTTTCCTCCTAAGTGGACTTATTTGCATATACCTTTCCAAGACTTCTTAGCAGGACATACATGGTCTAATAAGTCCCTGTATGCTCTTTGAGGCAACATCTCCTTAATGAGACATAGTACCCCTTCTTTCCCATGACTAGGACCTCTCACGCCGCCAGCCAGTACACTACTTCACACTGATGAGAGGCAATAACCTCAAAGCAACTGTATGCGGATGGATTCCTCTTCCTTTTTCGATAAATTATTCTGGTTTGGCTTTATTCCCAGATGATACCACTAAATTTCAGGAAAACCAGTCATTGATCTATAGTGAGCTACCTTCCAAAAGCGAGCACTAGAGCAAGTTCCCCTTTTCTACCAGGAGGACTTTTTTGCAGATTCCTTTCCCACAACTCTTACTTGACACATAAATTTGTCTAAACACTCAACTGCAGAAAACAATGGTCATTTCCATGAAGACGAAGATACTGAGAAATAATACTATCCTGTACTACTGCAATATAAATTCAGACAGACGTGGAGAAATCCTGTGCACTTTCATAGTAATTATTTAGTTGAGGATTTCAAGTGCCTTTAAGTTGTATCCGCAACTCACATTTTCATTGTACAAGCAGCTTCTTGAATGAAGATGATATGATGAGAATGACAAGGAAAAGCCCAAACTGACTGTTAAAAATACGTGAACTGGAACAGCACAATGGTGATAAATTATGCAACACAAAGAAAAAGCCAAAATGCTTTCATCTCTGCCTTATAGCACGGCGAATACCCACCGAGCGGCTACGTTATCTCGTCTAATGTATGCTTTCCTGTCAGTGCACATCTTCTTCACTCGCCTCCTAAGACACCTTATTTACATTTGTAAAGTGGAGCCACTTGTTTTCCTGCTATTTTCTCTTTTCAGCTGTGTCACGTACGTTGCATTTTCCCTTCTCTATTAATTGTGCTTTCTGATGAATTGCTAAGTACCAAACAATTTCTGACAGGGTTTGATGGGGCACAACATACAATTTACAAACAAAAGCTCAACTTTGAGGCATGCCAGCCGTCTGACTTGTTAGCAGACCTCCGCTCAGAAAAACAAAGAAAACAACTTTGAAGCATTGTTTTTTTAATGTCCATTTTGTTTGTATTTTTTGATATTATAATTAAACATATTATAATGTTAACCAAATAAGCAAAAAGATAAAATATAATACAGACTGAGTATGTAGTCTGAACATCATCTAACCTGGTCAATAACAGTATGACCTACCGATCCCATTTTTGTAACATAGTTCCCAAAGGATATCAACAAGCAAATTACAAGCCAGAAATAGTGACATCACAAAACAGAGATGACAGTTTTTCGAAGTGGCACAAAGATGTTTTTCCATAGAAGAAATTTGAGGAACAATAACTTAGCTGCTGCTAATGCTAAAAACCATTCTTTTTTTTTTTTTTTTTTTTGCCATCCAAGGTCATGTTACCAAGTGGGAATGATGCAATGCATTACTTAGCTTTACACTGTCCAAAAATAGCATGTAGTTGATCTACTGTATACTCACTCTGGTGCTATTGGTGTCATAGTTTTTATTTAGAACAGATGCCATGACACTGTTCAAAATTCAGACCCCATTTACTTAAAATTGGTTTGGTCATGCTTCCTGAAATGTTACCACAGCCTTAGCTTCACACAATCGTAACACTTAATATATGCTCTTTAAAATTTAGTCCCCAAATGGAGCTCCGGGACCCTGCTCTGCCTGTTTACATGCGGTATGCAGATTTACATAGCGTCTTCCATAGATATCTGGTCACCAGTGGCGTAGCTAGCAGGAGGGGGCAGAGGGGGCGGCTGCCCCAGGCCCACTGACTCTGTGGGGCCCACCCCGGGGCCGTCATTAATACGTGCTTTACTATTTACTAGATCAGTGTCTGCAGACACCGATCTAGTTAAAATGCATCCTGCAGCTTAACTGTCTTGTAAACCGCAAGCCACTTCAGGCCTGAGGTTTACAAGACACTGAGACCACAGACAGCGGACGTCTGCTTCTCAGCACAGGTGGGTGCGATAACGGCACAACACCTGTGCCTCCTGCGCTGAGAGGTAGACGTCCTATGCGTGAACAGGGAGGAGGCGGCGGCTCCATTCATCAAAGGATCGCAGGTAAGTGCGTATAACTTTCTTTGTTTTTAGTGCAGTTGTGAGTAATTTAATAGTATAAGGGGGTCGTTAGGAAGGGGAATTATAACGATAAAGGAGGATTTAAATAAGGACTATTAGAGGCATTATGAATACAAGAAGGGAGGTTATTTATATAGGGTCATTAGGGGGTATCGTTTATATAAGGGGTCATTAGGGGGAATTATGAATATAAGGGGGTGGTCACTGATATAAGGGGTTTTTAGGGGTGCCGTATTTATGTCCGGGGGAATCAGGGGCATAATATAAGAGGGCAATTAATTTAATTAAGGTGGCACTTGGGCTTTATTAAGACTAAGACCCCAAAAAAAGCGCTGCAGGGAAAACCGTTGCAGTAATGCATTGCGGTTTTTCCTGCAGTGCTTTTCACAGGAGGTCCACAGAGGTTTCCTCTGCGGACTTTCTGCTTCCACTATACCTATAGGAAACCACCAGTGTTTCCATAGGTATAATGGACATGCTGCACATATTTTTCCGCAATGTGTGGATGGGATTTGCAAGAATCCCATCCACTTTGCAGAAACTGTAAAATGCAGCATTTTTTTCTGTGGCATTTCCGCAACGTGAGGCCCCGGCCTGAAGGAGTTTTCCAGCTTATTTTTATTGATGGTCTATCCTCAGAATAGATCATCAATAAAAGATCAGTGATTCCCCACTGATCAGCTGTAAGAAGGGGCTATGGCGCCTGTTTATATCACACACTGTTTGTTTATAGTGACCGTGTGATGTAATTCCATCCTTGTCACATAGATGTGTATGGGACGAGGCTGTAGTTACATTACATAGCCGCTATGAAAAAAATGACAGGGTGTAAACAGAGAAGGGGTCACGACGTTTACACAGGTACCACAATTCATTCAAACAGTTGATACTGGGGGCCACGGGTATTGGATCCCCACTAATTTTACCTTTTTATTAGGAAACACTTGGGGAATTATTAGTAAGTGGCACTATTCAAAGGGAGTACACAGAGAGGTTATTAATTTGAAGAGGCACTTGGGGGTATTATTCATTATGGGAGTTATATTATATATTTTATAATTGGGTGTATCAGCAGGATGGGTGTACAGTTGAGGACAATGTAGGTCAGGTGCCTGGAAAAGTGAGGAGCCAAAGATGTCTGTGCTGCAAACTTCATAGAGATTGAAAGAAGTGGCCATGGCGGTCCAGATGGAAGAGACGGGAAATGGGAATGATTAGTCAGAGACGTCACCAGTAAGTCACTAAATGTTACTACACTGTAGTCACCTAATTGGTCTGCAGAGTCCTGTGTAGTGCCAATATATACCACTATACGGTCACCGTATAGTGATAATATTAGTATACCTAAGTTGGGAGCCCACTTAGACATGTTCGCCCCACCTGAACCTCTAGCTACGAACTCTGCTGGTTACCCTCTGACTATATGGTCTATCAGGGAATATGGACATCAAAGGAAGTGCCCGACATTCTGGAATCTTCTTTATTAAGCCAAGAGTGAAAAGTCACTTGAAAGTACTGTAAAAAGAGGACCTAGTGTGAATATGTGTTTTCTAGTTTGCTCATTTACTTGAAGGAGCTGTAACAACAACTTGTAAACAAGTCATCTCAACTGAACTTTAATCTATAGTAATTCCTTACCTCGGTACTGACAGTGTCTTCTGATACTCCATTATCCTGAAGGTTTAAGCTACACAACAGTGATTAATGGCCATGTGATATCAGTTTTTTTTTTTTTAACAGACGTCACATGGCAGCATTGAATTCAATATCAGTGAATGAGGACTACTCACATAACCTTTATTTTTATGGTCCATTGTAACACACCGTCAAAATATAGGTTGTGCTATATTTTTGTCTGTTTTCACAGATCCCTCCATACACTCAAATGTATGGGTGATCTGTGAAATCGGGTGCCCCTCGTGTGCAAGACCTTGGTCGTCTGAACGTAGCCTTACTGTAGGGTCAAATTAAGCAACTATCAGCCAGTCCGATGAACAGCAAATATGAATCATATCACTAGCACTGTGCTGAAAGATATGTCTAACAAAAACCCTAATTTAAAGCGGGTGTCCCACCAAGTGAAGACTGCAGAAACTTTCTCCTGTTCCACATTCAACCTTAGCACAGCCAGGCTGAAAGTGGACAGGACTGGTGGTGGTCGGCGCTCCCATTCACTTTAATGCTAGTGCTGGAGATAGCTGAAGTACAGCACTTGGCTATCTCTAGACCAACCGCCCTCCGCCAGTCCCACCCACTAGCATCCTGGCTGCACTCAGGTTGAATGTGGAGAGAGAGAAAGGTTCTGCAGTCTTCACTTCGTGGGACGACCCTTTAAAACACTAACCCTAACACAAACAACAAGAGAGTACTTAGGACCCAGAAACAGGAATGCTATGCAAAACTGAACAAGTAGATAAGGAAGAGATAACTACAGGGAAAATTTTAAAAAAAAGAGCAGGTGTCCTATTTCTGCCACTTTTTCATGGCTCACTCATGGAATAATGTCTATTTGGGATCCATGAAAATGGTGCCACACAGATGCAAATCGGTCATGAAAAATGGACTGTTTCATCCATTTTTGAATACTGCACTAAGAATACTTATGGGCTGAAGTATTAAGAGAATTACTGTATTAAACACATAGCACAAGCTACGATCAGCAACAAATTGCTATAAACCAGGAGTCTTAAAAGATAAACAGTTAAGAAAGTCTCTGCAAAGCCTCTATCAGCGGTCGTGACTATTTCATTTGTGACATTTTAGGATAAATATGGCTATTTATCTTAGTATCTGTATATTCATAGATACCAGCTGGTGACAGGCTCATACAGCTTCATTTATATGATCTTATTTATTAAAAGATGGCTGGACCATTGTATCAAACAAGCCCTCTTACCTCGTGTCTCCCTATTTCCTCATAGAATGTAACCTCTTGTGAGCAGGGCCCTCACTCCTATTGTTTGATATGTTATTTCTTTGTCACATTGTAATGTCAAATACTATCTGTTCATGTGTCCTCTGATTTGTAAAGTGCTGCGGAATATGTTGGCGCTATATAACATTATTATTTGATTTTTTTGTGTGTGGTATGATATAAAGATATGGGACTTGCACATGCAATCATTAGATCGCTTGTACTGCGCAGTATTATACACTGATCAAGTAGACTATTAGACCGCTTCTCTAGTAGAAGGTTTAATAGGTTCCCATAGATGGTAGAAGTAGATGTTATTAAAGGACTTCAGCTGCCAAAGCAGCCTCCACTACCTTAAGATCACTTCCTCCTCCCTCTGAAACCACTTAGAAGACACTGACCACATCATCTAAGGGATAAACAACAAGGATCAGAGCTTCCTTCAATTTGGGCTGTTAGAGCAGGCGCCCAGCTGTCGTAAAACAGAAGTGCACTCACTCTACTCAGCACAGGAGGCCTGTGCAACACTTAGACTACACTGCAAGTTACCCAACTTTCCCAGGTTCTGAAAGGCAAAACTGGTCAGCTGTGGCTTTAAATAGATTTTGATTCAGGTTTCCTAGTCTCTATATGGCATTATCTGGCAACCTGTAGCACAATTCTGGAGCAAAGTGGAATATTTATTTAGGTATATTAAAGGAGTTTTCCATCCCACTCCAGTCCTCGGTTCTGATGTCGGTCTCCCATTACATTCCAAGCCTGTACTGTCTGGTGGAAGTAAAATGGCTTGGATGACTGCTGCAGCGGTCACATATTGGCCACTGATGACTTTACTGCTAATACATCACTGGTACCCAACATGTGACCACTATGGTCAATGACTGGACTCAGCAAACACATAAGCAGCTTCACTTCTGTCTCAGCCACTGTAGGCTCAGGATGGAATGGGGAACTCAACACCAGAACCAGGATTATGTGAGTATTGCTTCTTTTTTTATTTTATCATGTGTATTAGAATTAGATGGACAGGGAGAAAAATGGCAGCTTCCTATGACAAGATTTTTTTTTATACTCTATTTATTAAAGAAATTAGCAACAGATTACATTAACAGGAGGGTGAGGGTAACAATTGTACAAAGAGCTACTGGGGATGGTATGGTGAACAGATGGATAAACAAATAATCCTGATCCTGACTTTAACTTTCCCTATATATGTACATAAACACTGGCTCTAACAGCAGACACCACTGAGCATCACTGTCCCTAAAGATATCCCTAATGAAAACTCATATCTGCAGTACTGAACCCAACAAGGTTCTATAAATCCAAACTAAGCAAAGCTGAATACCAGCAGGGATGGATTAAGCCGTAAGGCAGACTACACAATAGCACTGGGACATCCTGACATTGTGTCCTGAAGTTGTTCAGCGCAGTAGTAGACTGGAGCCAAAGTGGAGGAAGGCCTAGGCAAGAGCAGGGATCAGTGAGTAAATATCAGCTGGTACATCTTGAAATAATCCAATAGGTAGCAGCCTAATATGTCACTGTGTGGAGGCTAATAACCAGAGCACTATATTGTGTGAGGGCCTATAAAGTGGGCAGTAGACTGTGTGGGAGCCAGTAAAGGGGCAATATACTGTATGGGAGCAGTATACTGTGAGGGGGGGCCAGTAAAGGGAGCAATATAGTTTCTAGGAACCAGTAAAGAAGGTTATACTATGTGAGGGCCAGAAAAGGGGGCAATACACTGTGTTGGATCAAGTAAAGCGGACATTATATTGCGTGGTTATGTCCGTTCATTACTGTAGGGGTGGGGCCACAGATGGGACTTGGTTTTGTGCAAGGGCCCTAAGTCTCTGCAAAGGAGTCATGGACTCTCATCAATCAGCTCTGAGACATTTTGTTGTTGGTTTAGTTTGTGGGCAATTAATACATAGGAGATTATGAAACAAAATAAAAATTCCTGCTGTTCAAAACAAGGACGCCATGTAATATTAAACATCCCCAGAAATGTTTTGACACAACCGCATGGGAAGTTCTGCTGGATTCTTATGGAGAAGACATAGAAGGACTCAAACACTGCATAACGGACTACATTAATTTTTGTGTGGACAACACAGTACCCACAAAAGTGGTGAGGTGCTTCTCCAATAACAAACCATGGATTAACTCTGATATAAAAACACTACTTAAGGAGAAAAAGATGGCATTTAGGACAAGAGATAAGGAGAGGTTGAAGGAAGTACAAAAGGAGCTGAGGCATCTAATCAGGCAAGGAAAAGCCAGTTATAAAGAAAAAATGGAAAAGCAAATGGAAAGAAAAGACATAAGGGGGGTCTGGGAGAGGCTTAAGTCAATTTCGGGTCATAAACAGTCTGTCTGCCAGATTGAGGCAGATGTTAATTGGCTTAATAAACTAAACCTATTCTTCAACAGATTTGATCACACACCAGCTCCTCCCACCCCAGGATGTCCTTCAGCTCCCCCCACCACAATGACTTCTCCCCATGCGGCCACTTCCCAACAGACCAGTAAATCCAGAAATCCGTCTTTATCTGGCCACAGTCTGACCTTCACACGGGCCCAGGTGAGGAAGGAGATGAAAAAGATCAAGGCGAGGAAATCCGCAGGGCCAGATGACATCAGTGCAAGGCTAATTAAGAATTGCGGGGACCAGCTGTGTGGTATAATTACATATATGTATAATATGAGCCTGAGGCAGGAAATAGTCCCTGAATTATGGAAATCTTCTTGTGTGGTACCAGTTCCAAAGAAACCCCACCCTATGGACCTCAATGACTACAGACCTGTAGTACTGACATCCCACCTGATGAAGATCTTGGAGAGATTGGTTCTCACACACCTCCGCCCTCTAGTGAGCCCCGCTATGGACCCCCTCCAGTTTGCTTATCGGCCGGGCATTGGGGTAGATGATGCCATCATCCATCTTCTGCACAGGGCTCTGTCTCACCTGGAGAAACCAGGGAACACAGTGAGAATAATGTTCTTTGATTTCTCCAGTGCTTTTAACACCATACAGCCCAGGTTATTGAGGGACAAGCTGGGCCTTGCTGGAGTGGACCACCACCTCTCCAACTGGATCCTAGACTACCTCACAAATCGACCTCAATACGTGAGAGCCCAAGACTGTGTGTCAGGTACCGTGATCTGTAATACGGGGGCACCTCAGGGTACGGTTCTCGCCCCTTTCCTCTTCACACTGTACACTGCAGATTTTAGGTGCAACTCATCCAGCTGCTACCTACAGAAGTATTCTGACAACTCTGCAATAGTGGGTCTCATCACAGATGATGATGATAGGGAGTACAGAGAACTGAACCAGGATTTTGTGGACTGGTGCCACCGGAACCACCTGAAGATTAACGCGGGGAAGACCAAGGAGATGGTGGTGGACTTCCGTAAAAGCAGAAGCCCTCCTAAACCAGTGGACATCCTGGGGACGGGCATCGAGATTGTGAACACCTATAAGTACCTGGGTTTGCTCCTTAATAATAAGCTGGACTGGGCAGATCATATGGAGGCCCTGTACAGGAAGGGCCACAGCAGGCTCTACCTGCTTAGGAAGCTGAGAGCCTTTGGAATCCGGGGGGCACTTCTTAGAACTTTCTTAAACTCGGTAGTGGCATCAGCCATCTTCTTTGGAGTGGCCTGCTGGGGGAGCAGTATATCAACCAGGGACAGAAATAAACTTGACAAGCTGATTAGAAAGGCCAGCTCTGTCCGGGGGGAGCCCACTGGACCCAGTGCAGGTGGTGGGTGACAGAAGGATACTGTCCGTGGTGAGCTCCATGCAGAAGAAGAAGTCCCATCCCATGCATGAGACTGTGATCGCGCTGAGCAGTACTGTCAGTGACCGACTGCTCCAACCTAGGTGTGAGAAGGAGCGCTATCGGAAGTCTTTCCTCCCCACCGCGGTTAGGCTGTACAACCAACACCGACCTAAGCGGAGATCATTACACACAGAGAACTGAAATATCTCTCTGCCTGTTAAATCCATCCCCCCCCCCCCCCCCCGCTACTTCCTATATGTCTGTCGGCTATCAAAGAAATGCCTCTTACCTTGGAACATTCCTGTACATGTTGTATTTGTATTTGTATCTGCTTATCTTTGCTGCTGTAACACACTGAATTTCCCCATTGTGGGACTATTAAAGGACTATTATTATTATTATTAAATGGGCAGTATGTTAGCAAGCAATTCCAGCACTGGTGAAACCTGGAGATTTCAATTTAGGAATAACATTTAGCATTCAGTTATCTCAAGTCCTGTCTTACAAGTTATATGCAGTACAGAACTCCTTCAAAATTAATATCCTAAGTGGACTATTGAGTAGAAGGAATAATGCTTCTAAGAAAGTGGTTGTTAAACCTGCGGTGGAGAAGGAAACCGAAGGTGCCTCTGCAGGGGAGACCACAGCAAAGTCCAACGTGCAATCAAAAGAGAAGACCAATTTAAAAGCCAAAAGGAAGGTGGTTAAGAAGGTCCCCAAGAAGCCAAAAGGATGAAAAGGAGGAATCTTTGTCCCCCCCCCAAATCACCTGCCTTCTACCTTCTCCACCTCTCTGACTTCTCCCTCCGGAGTTACCGTAGGTCCTCTTTGAGGCATCTGGTCAACGCGGCTCGGGCCTACATTCCATCACTATGGAAGTCCTCCACTCCAATATCTCTTATTATGGATCTGTAAAGTGGAGGATATTCAGGGTATGGAGGACCTCACTGCGGGCCTCAGGGACACACGAGTCCTTCATTGAGGCCTGGACGCCTTGGATCATCTTCCAGGGCACGCAGGATTACAGGGATCTGGTGTGCTGAACTGGACTCTGCGAGTGGTGTTTCCTGTGGCGGGGTTGCTGGACCTCCTGATCCGATCTTTGTGACGCGATATACCTGGTTATACAGATTGTCTGTGGTCTTTTTTGTTTGTTTTTGTTCTTTTCTTTGTTTGTAGTATTTTCCCGGCCTCAATCTGTGTGGAGGCCGCTTTTAGGGGGCGTTCACACTACCGTTGGTGACCGTCAGTAGTGTCCGTTGCTACTGTCCGTTACAAGATTTTAGCATCGGACACTAGCTGAACCGTCAGAAATCTGTTAAAATTTCCATTCATTTCAATGGGTTTTTATATGGTGTCCATTAGTGTCCGTTTACACCAAATCCGTCAGAAGTCGGTTTTTTTTTCGCGGACAAAAAATCCTACATGCAGGACTTTTTGTCCGTTTGAAAAAAACGGATTCTTGACCGGCAGCAAGTGTCCGTTATCATTTTTTTTTTAACATTGAAGTCTATGGGTAACGGACTTATAAAGGACAGTATCTGATAGCCATCAGTTACTGTCCGTTATTTTATGTCCGTTTTTTTCCTGCGCATGCTCAAAAAGGAGGAAAAAAAAAAAAAAAAAAAAAAAAACCGGACAGTGTTAAAAAACGGACACTAACTGATGCTAACGGACACTAACTGATACTAATGTGTCCGTTTTAACTGAAACATTAATTGGATCAGTTAAAAAAACAGACACATTAACATCAGTTAGCGTCCGTTATGATAGGTGTCCTTTTTTTTTTGTTGTTTTTTTAAATGACACCTTCATAACGGACTCCAACGGTAGTGTGAACCCTGCCTTACATGTTTTGATGTTTGTGTTTATATTTCTCATACAGTGCCTTGTGAAAGTATTCGGGCCCCCTTGAACTTTTCAACTTTTTGCCACATTTCAAGCTTCAAACATAAGGATATAAAATTTAAATTTTTTGGTTAAGAATCAACAAGTGGGACACAATCGTGAAGTGGAACGAAATTTATTGGTTATTTTAAACTTTTGTAAAAAATAAAAAACTGAAAAGTGGGGCGTGCCAAATTATTCAGCCCCCTTAAGTTAATACTTTGTAGCGCCAACTTTTGCTGCGATTACAGCTGCAAGTCGCTTGGGGTATGTCTCTATCAGTTTTGCACATCGAGAGACTGAAATTCTTGCCCATTCTTCCTTGGAAAACAGCTCGAGCTCAGTGAGGTTGGATGGAGAGTGTTTGTGAACTGCAGTTTTCAGCTCTTTCCACAGATTCTCGATTGGATTCAGGTCTGGACTTTGACTTGGCCATTCTAACACCTGGATACGTTTATTTGTGAACCATTCCATTGTAGATTTTGCTTTATGTTTGGGATCATTGTCTTGTTGGAAGATAAATCTCCGTTCCAGTCTCAGGTCTTTTTCAGACTCCAACAGGTTTTCTTCCAGAATGGTCCTGTATTTGGCTCCATCCATCTTCCCATCAATTTTAACCATTTTCCCTGTCCCTGCTGAAGAAAAGCAGGCCCAAACCATGATGCTGCCACCACCATGTTTGACAGTGGGGATGGTGTGTTCAGGGTGATGAGCTGTGTTGCTTTTACGCCAAACATATCGTTTTGCATTGTGGCCAAAAAGTTCAATTTTGGTTTCATCTGACCAGAGCACCTTCTTCCGCATGTTTGGTGTGTCTCCAAGGTGGCTTGTGGCAAACTTTAAATGAGACTTTTTATGGATATCTTTGAGAAATGGCTTTCTTCTTGCCACTCTTCCATAAAGGCCAGATTTGTGCAGTGTACGACTGATTGTTGTCCTATGGACAGACTCTCCCACCTCAGCTGTAGATCTCTGCAGTTCATCCAGAGTGATCATGGTCCTCTTGGCTGCATCTCTGATCAGTCTTCTCCTTGTTTGAGATGAAAGTTTAGAGGGACCGCCGGGTCTTGGTAGATTTGCAGTGGTCTGATACTCTTTACATTTCAATATGATCGCTTGCACAGTGCTCCTTGGGATGTTTAAAGTTTGGGAAATCTTTTTGTCTCCAAATCCGGCTTTAAACTTCTCCACAACAGTATCACGGACCTGCCTGGTGTGTTCCTTGGTCTTCATGATGCTCTCTGTGCTTTAAACAGAACCCTGAGACTATCACAGAGCAGGTGCATTTATATGGAGACTTGATTACACACAGGTGGATTATATTTATCATCATCAGTCATTTAGGACAACATTGGATCATTCAGAGATCCTCACTGAACTTCTGGAGTGAGTTTGCTGCACTGAAAGTAAAGTGGCTGAATAATATTGCACACCCACTTTTCAGTTTTTTATTTTTTACAAAAGTTTAAAATAACCAATAAATTTCGAACCACTTCACAATTGTGTCCCACTTGTTGTTGATTCTTCACCAAAAAATTTAAATTTTATATCTATGTTTGAAGCCTGAAATGTGGCAAAAGGTTGAAAAGTTCAAGGGGGCCAAATACTTTTGCAAGGCACTGTATAAATAAAGAATTTATAAAAAAAAAAAAGAAGAGGCAGAATCTTACTCTAATCTCTAATCTCATTTCTAATGGAACATGGAAAAGGAGGCCAAAATAACGAAGAAGGAAAAGACTCCTGAGGCCAAGGCCAGAAAAGAAAAGCATTGCAGAGAAGACTGACAAGGGCTTGGCACCAAAGGCCAAAGCTGCAACTGTAAAACATGCAAAAGCCAAGAAGGAACTGGTCAAGAAGAAGGCTGAGCCTTCAACAACAGAAGACTCAGAGGAGAAGCCTACAGTTAAAAGTAGCAAGAATGGAAAGAAGTGACCTCAACAGGGGGTAGCTGTTGTCGAGTCCTGCAGGAAGCAGGGACTGTGGAACCAGCCAAGGACAGAGAGGCGGTCTGTCCTAGGAGGGCTGGGGTCCATAGGGGACTTTTGCTCAAGCTGAGCATGAGTCAGGCTGCTTGTTGCCCCAGAGGCTAGATAGGGGTCAAGGAGTGAGATAGTGCCCTAAATGTGGCCCAGGCTGTTTATTGTTTTTGTTTATGTTGCACTCTCAAAGCTGAAATAAAAGCCATTTACTTTAGACTAGCACCGTCCGAATGCTGCTTCTCCGGCGCCCAGTAACACCAACACCGCTGTTGGGTCCAGGAGTCTGCCAGTATTGAGGCTAATCCCCCCAAATTACCACAATATATATAGATCTCTATCATGTCCTATATTTTTACTATGTTAGCCCCATGTGGACGAATCTGTTCATGGCTTGGGGCCTGTTTAATATTACTCAAAATCCATACAAAAAGTTGACTTTTAACAAACAAACAATCAGAAGACAACTTACGTGCTATCGAAAATGAATGGGATATATCAGCCGACCAGCATCTTCAGGTTCAGAGCTGTGAAAGGAGCGTTTGATATCTATTGCTCCATAAAACCATACATTGCCTACATAATTTGTAGACACAGTTTTATTCTGTATAAAAGCCAAGGTTCTCCTATTGATTTGTACATAAATTTTTCTGAATAAAACCATCGTAACCCTTCATGATTTGTAGATCTAGTCATAGTACTTCTATATGATTTTTGGTTAATATATTCTAGGTACTCTTGTACAGTCCTTGTAAATACCTACAGAGTTTACATCATTTGTCTTTCTATAAGAAAACAAAATAATTCTTATTCTTTCTATTATTCTATCTTGTAGAGACTTTACATGATTAAAAAAAAGTCAGTATATATCTCATATCTTGCCTGAATCCTAACTACATGCTGGGTGTTGTTCCTACAGCAGCAATATAAGATGATCTTCCTACATACAGCCAATGGACAAGTGAGGCATTGTTTCAGAAATAAAACCGTAAGGTCTCATGCACACAAGTGTGCAGGCCGGGGGGGGGGGTCCAATTTTTTAATGGAATGCACTCAGATGACACATCCAAGTGTCACCCGAGTGCCTTCCGTTCTCGATTGATTCCAAAGGGGGTTCTGTTCCGTTCCAATCTGTTTTTACAGAGCAGGAAAGGACTTACAATATAAATATAGTATCAGAACCCGAGCCTGGGGCTGCACACTCAATCACGTGCATGAGGCCCAAGAGTATGTTCATGCAAAGATTTTTGGTCCCAAGAAAAAGTGATCAAAAAACACATGAAAAACCTGAAGGTATTTTCAATGATTGTTAAAAACAAAGCAAAACATGGAATTTGACTTTTTTTTCAATCTGGATGTTTAAAATTGATGCCCCGTCCATAGGATACAACATCAATTTTAGATTTTCAGGGGTCCACTGTAATATCTGGAGATTAGCATTTTTCCCTCTGCTTGATGCAAGCTGCAGCCCTCACTTCCCAAACTTTTAATAGCAATCATGGTTAGTGCTGCAGCAGCTGTCCTATTCAATTCTATGGGAAAACCACTGCAGTATTCACTACAACTGTTAATAAAAGCATGAAGAATGAGCACTGCAGCCTGCACGACACAGGGAAACCGCTGTTCTGTGGGGGTTCCAGCATTTGGACACCCACTGATATAAAATAAATGTATTATCCTATGGACATGACTTGAATTTTAAAAAGCTGGATAACCCCTTTAACCATATGTGGCTGATCAGTGTGGTTTTTAGCACAGCTTTTGGTGAGAAAACTTGTTACAATTGAGCAGCTTACTTCTAACACGCTGTGAAGAAAAAAAAAAAAATTGTAATCCATCCTTTACTCCCCCTGAAAACAACTGAACTATAGTTTGGGAGTTTTTTATGTGGATTTTGGCAAGAAAACATTACAAAATACACATAAAAAAACTCCATGTGAACATGCCTTAATGGTTTTGTAATTCCAAGGCTCATTCACACATACTGGTTTTGCTGTTGAAATATTCTGCAGAATATCTCTAGACATGTGTAGGCAAATCCAAACCAATATGTGGATTTTGCTATGGATTTCCCTCTTACTGTCAAAAAATCATACCTATTAATCTGCTGTTGCTCCTGTAGTGACAGTCCCCCCGCCAGTTTCCTGGCCTCCAGCAATGACGCATTGACATGAAGCTGAAGGAGGGAAGACAAAAAAAAAGACACCTAGGGGCAGTCAGCACCAGAGGATTAGTATGTGACTATACTGGGGTATTTTTGTTTTTTTGTTTTGTTTTTTAACAACTACCCAGTAGATCATCCTGTGGCAAAGCAATAATGCCATGCCATGTCATGTCTAAAAGGGAAATCCCTTTAAGTATTTGATCAGAAAAATCAGAAGTCCATTCAAGAAAAAGTATAAGTCTTCTCATTATATAACATCTGTATTAATGCTACACTTATGGCTTTGCCTTAAAAAAAAACCAAAAAAAAAAAACAGATGAATCCAATACTGAAGTGTGAATAAGGCACAAGTTAGCCAACGGCTTTTGTAGTGCTACATGGACACTATAGTAGTGTAGCCCTAAATCTGAAGATTGAACTGTCAGGACACGATTTCTGGCAAAACAATCAGAATGGCTGATATTGGCTCATAAAGTTCACATGCAGGTGGATATATAGTGGGAGGCGAGAGCAGACTGATTTAGAGTGATGAATTTATCATACATCCTCTCTAACACAAGTGTGCATTTCATAGCTCGCAGAGTGAGGTGGGTTCAGGCTGATATACTGCACAACTATGAAATCCTATTTGTTTCTCAATTCATCAGTCTCATCCCCAGAACTCACATCTGTCACAAACCGTGAAAATATAGTATTATTTACCCCGGCGTCAATACTGCAAATAATCCCAGAATTCATTGGATTGAACACAGACATTTTTCCATTTTTTGTTCATTTTTAGGGAGTGAAACAAAATCAAATAAAATTTCTTTTCACAACTTTCTTGAATTTATCTGTTGGAATCCAAGTTTTCTGAAATGTGTTTACCTCGCTGGATAAGTGGAGCGACGTTCCACTGGTCATGAATATAAATGAACCTATTTATACAAAAGAGAAATCAAAATTACGCTCTCCTCAGACTTTAGCTACATATTCTTATCTTTTTACCATCAGCATATATCTTATATCACAGAGGTTGCCAGGTCTTCTTCTCCTGCATATTATTTGCTATAAGGAAAGATTTTTCTTTCTAGACAATATCCATTCATTGCAATATGAATATAGGATAATAAATACAGTACATGGTAATAATTCTCCAGTGTTACACCAACACAAGCTATTCTACCATAAAACCACACAATGTTTCATATGGAGTTATATATTCACGCTTCGACATGATGGGATCTTTACTTTCCAAGTTCTGTTATTCAAGGCAAAAGTATATATAAAAGCATACAAAAATATAAAATGGTATTATAAAACAGCGGTTAAAATACATTATTCCTGTATAAGTGTGCCATTGTGGTTTGTAATGGGATAGTATGCGGCCTGTTTGTTTTTACAGTGGTGTTTCTGACACATACACCTGTAAAACTGCAGTCCTGTTTAATGTCCCTCAAACTAACTTGAGGCCTGTGAAAATAGTACAAAAAAAAAAAAAATGTCTGCCTTATAAAACGATATTCTAGTAAAGTGGGGGCAGTGCACTTTCAATCATACTTTCCATAGTACAACCTCAATTTCAAAAAAGTTGGGATGCTGTGTAAAATGTAAAGAAAACAAGGATGCAATGACTTGGAAATCTGATAAAACCATATTTTATTCACAATGGAAGATAAAACACATATCAGAAGCTGAACGTTAGATATTTTTCCATTCCATTGAAAAAAAATAACTAATTTCGGCAGCAACATATCTTGAAAAAGTCTGGACAAGGTTTAGCAAAAAGCTGAAAAAATAAGCGGCACAAACAGTTGGAGAATCAACTGACAACTTGTGCTAGGTTCACACTAGTGTTCGGCTCTCCATCGTTCGGATCCGCATGGGGACCTGAAAGACAGGAAAAAGACCGTCCGATAAAAAGCAGTTACCCGCAGACCCCATAGTCTGACGATTTTAGGCGGAATCTGCGGCGGAGACTCCAACACAGATGTGAACCTAGCCTAAGTCACATAAGTACAGTACAGCCCAAAAGTTTGGACACACCTTCTCATTCCAAGAGTTTTCTGTATTTTCATGACTATAACAATTGTAGATTCACACTGAAGGCATCAAAACTATGAATTAACACATGTGGAATTATATACTTAACAAAAAAGTGTGAAACAACTGAAAATATGTCTTATATTCTAGGTTCTTCAAAGTAGCCACCTTTTGCTTTGATTACTGCTTTGCACACTCTTGGCATTCTCTTGATGAGCTTCAAGAGGTAGTCACCTGAAACGGTCTTCCAACAGTCTTGAAGGAGTTCCCAGAGATGCTTAGCACTTGTTGACCCTATTGCCTTCACGCTGCAGTCCAGCTCACCCCAAACCATCTCGATTGGGTTCAGGTCTGGTGACTGTGGAGGCCAGGTCATCTGGCGTAGCACCCCATCACTCTCCTTCTTGGTCAAATAGCCCTTACACAGTCTGGAGGTGTGTTTGGGGTCATTGTCCTGTTGAAAAATAAATGATGGTCCAACTAAACGCAAACCGGATGGAATAGCATGCCGCTGCAAGATGCTGTGGTAACCATGCTGGTTCAGTATTCCTTCAATTTTGAATAAATCCCCAACGGTGTCACCAGCAAAGCACCCCCACACCATCACACCTCCTCCTCCATGCTTCACGGTGGGAACCAGGCATGTAGAGTCCATTCGTTCACCTTTTCTGCGTCGCACAAAGACACGGTGGTTGGAACCAAAGATCTCAAATTTGGACTCATCAGACCAAAGCACAGATTTCCACAGGTCTAATGTCCATTCCTTGTGTTCTTTAGCCCAAACAAGTCTCTTCTGCTTGTTGCCTGTTCTTAGCAGTGGTTTCCTAGCAGCTATTTTACCATGAAGGCCTGCTGCACACAGTCTCCTCTTAACAGTTGTTGTAGAGATGTGTCTGCTGCTAGAACTCTGTGTGGCATTGACCTGGTCTGTAATCTGAGCTGCTGTTAACCTGCGATTTCTGAGGCTGGTGACTCGGATGAACTTATCCTCCGCAGCAGAGGTGACTCTTGGTCTTCCTTTCCTGGGGCGGTCCTCATGTGAGCCAGTTTCTTTGTAGTGCTTGACGGTTTTGGCCACTGCACTTGGGGACATTTTCAAAGTTTTCCCAATTTTTCGGACTGACTAACCTTCATTTCTTAAAGTAATGATGGCCACTCGTTTTTCTTTACTTAGCTGCTTTTTTCTTGCCATAATACAAATTCTAACACTCCATTCAGTAGGACTATCAGCTGTGTATCCACCTGACTTCTGAACAACACAACTGATGGTCCCAACCCCATTTATAAGGCAAGAAATCCCACCTATTAAACCTGACAGGGCACACCTGTGAAGTAAAAACCATTTCAGGTGACTACCTCTTGAAGCTCATCAAGAGAATGCCAAGAGTGTGCGAAGCAGTAATCAAAGCAAAAGGTGGCTACTTTGAAGAACCTAGAATATAAGACATATTTTCAGTTGTTTCACACTTTTTTGTTAAATATATAATTCCACATGTGTTAATTCATAGTTTTGATGCCTTCAGTGTGAATCTACAATTTTTATAGTCATGAAAATACAGAAAACTCTTGGAATGAGAAGGTGTGTCCAAACAGTTGGTCTGTACTGTATATAAGAAAAATAAAAAGTTAGAAAGGCAGAATCTCTCAGAAGCAAATATGGTCAGAGATTCACCAATCTGTGTCTACAAATTGTGGAACAATTTCAGAAAAATGTTCCTCAATGTAAAAATGAATATCCCCCCCCCCCCAGGTACAGTACATAATATCATCAAAAGATTCAGAGTGTGGACAAATCCATATGCAGATAACAACAGGCCAACGCTCAATATTGGATGCTTGCGATCTACGAGCCCATGGGCACGGTAATGCAAATCACTGCATGTGCTCAGGAATACTTCCAGAAATCATCGTCTGTCATCACAGTTTGCCATGAAATTCTTTATGGAAACCACAGACCCCCATGTCCTGGGGACTCAAGAGGAGAAAGATCAGGCAGTTTGTTACAGCATGGCTTCAAGGAATAAGATTCCAGGTCTTGAATTGGCCTGTCTGCAACCCAGACCTTTCACTAAGAGAAAACATTTGGCGCATTAAGAAACAAAAACTCTGGCAAAGATGACCCAGGATTGTTGAGCAGCTAGAATTCTACATTACACAAGAATAGACAAAATTCATCTCCCAAAACTCCAGCAACTGGTCTCCTCACTTCTTAAATGTTTAGAGACTGTGCTACACAATGGTAGACATGGCCCTGCCCCAACTTTCTTGAAATATGTTGCCGCCATAAATTTCTAAATTAGCTAATTTTTTCAAATTAAAAGTACAAATGTCTAACTTTCAGGTTCTCATTCTATTGTGAATAAAATATGGTTAGAGAAGATTTCCATTTGCATTTTACACAGTGTCCTAACTTTTTTTTGCAATTGAGGTTGTAATTGCAGTCTCATACGAGCATCAAACCCTTTAAAGCAGCTGATCAGCGGGGGTCCTTGGTGTCAGACACCCACTGATTTCTTCTTGATTGTTTATCCTGAGGATAGGTCATCAATAAAAAAGGAACCTGCTTGTTAACTGTTTCCAGCTTAAGTAAAAACAAATTGAAATAGAATTGGAAAAGGCAAAATAAGAAAATGCTACAGGGGTCGCTTCACAGCACACATTTATAGCATATTAAAAAGATATGACCTCTGGGACATGAACAGCTGTCCTATTTACTTGCATGTGAGTTACAATAAGATTTGATCAGATATTTTTAGAAATTAAAAGTGAATAGTGAAAGCCTCACATGTGTAGTTACCACTTTCTTTAAGCCGGCAACTAAATGGGATCAGGGAAACTCTCTGTTCTCAAGATATTAGGTCATTAGTTGTTTTGTATACTTAAAAGTATTGAGTTTGTTTTCATAACACCTATTTTGACAAGTTTATGTGTCATCTAATAGTTAGTGTTTGTATTTAATGTACAGTATGTCTTTTCCATTGTCAGTGTAGCTCTTCTAGAGCTACCATAAAAACATTGGAATTTACTTGTCTAAGGGCTTATGCACCTAAAGGTATATATCCTCTCTCCATAGGCTAAGCTGCTGATCAGAGGGGGTCTAACCAGAGACCTCTATGGTGTTTTACTCCAATTGTGGACTCAGTTGCCTTGAAGGCAGCTGAACCCCAGGTGGATGTAGACTCACCTTCTCTCCAATTCACTTCAATGGATAGAAGATAAATATTATGACTTAAGCAATTCAATAAAGCTTCATTTTTTTTTTTTTGTCTTTTCATTCATTTATATTTACTGTATTTATTTTATAAATTGCACCCCCCCCCCCCCCATAACATCAGAACTTTGGGGGGAATTTTAACATTACTTTTTATTTTTTCTGATTTCCCCTGCAACTAGAACTGATACATTAGCTCCAGTTACAGAAGGAATGCAACCTCCTAAGCAATCCTCTAGGACCCAGCAGCTCATACAGTACCCAGCCCCTGGTGTTCATGTGATCGATCACTGGGTCAGAAATGCACGGCAACTCCCATAGTTGTGTACACAATGTTCATTAAGTGCTAAGTACACAGCAATTGGGAAGGCAGGGACAGTAATAAACATCCGTACCTTTTCTGTAGAAGGTACAGCTGTAGTAACAGCCGGCATCCCATTCCTACAGCTGTACGATTATATGCAGCTGCTTAACTTTGGACGGACGTATACATATATACAGGGTGCAGGGTTAGGAATTTACTGCCTGGAAATATATAGTCAATGGGAGAGTTAAATGGTTTGTGCCATTAAAGAAGTTGTTTTTTTTTAAATTAGGCTGGGGGAGGTGGAAAAACAAACAAACAAAAAAAAACAAAAAAACAAAACACATACTCACCTACCCCCCAGCGCTCCGATGCCAGCGCGGTCCGGCCCTGCTGCTCCAATGTTATTGTGAAAGATCCTCCGTGCGCCAAACCGCTTTGGCCACACCCTGAGTCCTCTTTCATATAAAAACCACACTCACCACCAGTGAGTGCCGGGTTCACCAGATAAATGCAAGACAAGCCTTCTAAATTTTATATATTTATTAACCCCTAAATGGGTCGGTATTAAAATCTAACATATACAGATCAGAACAGATATGCAGACATATGCAAGCATTAACAGTTACTAGTTACAAGATACAGTACAAATAAAATAAAAGGGATTAAAGGTGAAATGATTACTTTACCACACATGTCCTTGATGTGGTTCTATAGTCCAACACTCACACATGGCATGTGTGAGTCACCAGTGGAGGCTTTTCAGCATGTGGCATTAAAACGATAATCCAGCCTGCATGCTCTCATAACAGTCTCTCAGCATTAGTCCAGTAGTCTCAACAGAATCTCATCACAGCAGCCTCTCCTCATGGTCTGTCTGTAACAACTCTCCAGCATGATCCCAGCACAGTCTTCATAGCATGATCTCTTAGTGATAGTCTCAGCCCAGTCTTCATAGCATGATCTCTTAGTGATAGTCTCCTCCCACAGACCTCTTACCTCATCTTTTATACCCTTTATGCCACCTCCCAGAATGAGGTCACCGGCGACAGTACGTCTGATGAGTTAATTCAATCAAATCCAGATATTTTGTATAGAGCTGAGACAAAGTGAATTGATACACTGTTATCAGTCATATCTGATCAACAGCCCAGGCTTGAACAATGCACTATTGTTTGATCAGCCAGGGCTGTATAGGAATACAATGGAGCCCTATTGTTCCAGCCTGGCCGCTACTGCCAATATACCTATTAGTAGGCTGTGCCCCTTATGAATGAGTGCAAGCAAGAAGAGAGACACTATACCCAGAGACCAAAATATAGCTGAGTTATGGCCATATTCAGGCAGAATCATCACACCTCCCCCTTTAGATGGGGCTTGCAGGAAGTAGGGGCCTACGCCCCTCTTCTGAAAGCACCTCCGCCTCCAGCTTCTCAGGCTCTGGCCCCAAGGCTCCCTCACCTTCCCCCGGGGTCCCAGCAGACTCTGGCCTTGTCAGACTCCGAGGGTGGTTGTGCGCCACGCGCCTTCAATATGTCCAGACTAGGGTCAGCTTGGACAGCATCGCTGAACTCTTGGCTGGAGTGAGACAAAAGAGAGGTGCATGTTACATAGCTGCCGGCCCCTTCTGTCTCTCTAGTCTGACTAGGGACACTTCTAAGGCCCAGGCTCTGAGCCACGTACACTTGGCTACCTCCTGCCTGTTCTGGGTCCGCTTTCTGAGTGCGGGCATCCTGTAGCTTTACACTCATGACCTCAGGCCCTTGGGATACCATTCCAGAGATCCCATCCCGGCAATCTCTGCTTTCCTGGCTACCCTTGGCCTGCTCTATCAGGGTCTCCCTCACACTAGTCGCTAGTTGGGAGAGTTCTAGGGGATTCTGCACCTCCCCCTCTGCTTCCAAACCTACATCCTGTTCCTCCTGTACTTGGGTGGGTGATGGTGATACCTTGGGCAAATGACTGAGATCAGGCTTCCCCAAACCATCCTCCCACAATACATTGACAGGTAATACCTTGGACATACCCTCTTCTTGGATCACACCTCCAGTACCCCATGCCATCTGCACTTGGGCCATGGGCACTAGCGGAATAGAACTGGACAGAAGAGACGTGTATGTCTCATACCGGCCGGACTCCTCCGGCTTCAAGGGAGTGAGGCTAGTCATGGCGGTCTCAGCACCAACTCCAGGTGGTGTAGGCAACGGTTCAAGGGTCGGAACGCCCTCCACCCTTGTAGCACTCTGGCTGCGGGCTAACACCGCACTACCAGCAGTCCGTCCCTCACCTGAATCGGCCATGAGATCCACATAGCCTACCTGACCATCTGGCACATGGTCAGCAGTTGGGTGTTCATCAGATACACTGGGCGAAATAGTAGAAGTCGCTTCCAGTGACTCATAAGAGCTACCCTGTACACTTTCACAACAAGAATTGGCAATTACATTGACAGTACACTCATCAGCAATTGTTAATTCACACCGGGCCTCAATGAGATTTGTGGTAGACAGATTAACAAGCTGGGAGGGCAACGCCCCCGCAATGTGGGTGTGTCTACAGACAAGGTCTCATTGGCTCCTAGCACCGGAGGAAACAAAGCATCAATAACATTTGTGCTGAGCTGGGTTGCAGGAAGTTCAGTTGCATCTTCCCTGCTCTCAGCTGAAGGCAACTCATTAGCATTTACATTGACTGCCATGGGAAGTATCTCAGAGAGGGGGTTACGGGCCATCTCTGCAGATATGACAGACACATTATCAACATTAGTCATAGACAGTCTATCACAGTAAATTGGGTTGCTCCCCACCCCATATTGGGACATCATAGGTCCTAAATCAGTTCCCAACAGTACATTAGCCGGCAAATCAGTCATTAGTCCCACAGTCTGTATTCCTTTTCCTGCACCCCAGTCCAGATACACAGATGGGCCACCTGCTGTGGCTTGGGAAGCAGGGAAGTTCTCAGGGTGGTTGGGGCACTCCTTCTTGAAATGTCCTGTCGGGTTACAGGCATGGCCCCGCCGCACCTCCCCTTGGGGTTTGGGGAAGGTCACTAGGGTGCCCAGAGTTCTTGGGACAGGGGAGGGACCACCCGGGGCATAGTTTGTCTCACCCGACCTGACGACAGACGGCTGTGGTGAACTCCGGACTGGCTTCTCCTTCCAAGTTGAGGGTCTCTGCAGGGTTGTTGGAGTTTGCGCTTGCTGGGAGATTTCCCGCCTTTTCAGCTCAAGCTGATACTCCCTCTCGGTCTGTCGCTCAGCAAACTTCCTCTCTCTCTCTGCCTGTCGCTCAGCAGCCTCACGATCAGCCTGCCGTTCTCGTTCTGCGGCCTGCCGTTCTCGTTCTACAGCTTCCTGAAACCAGTGCAACGCCTGCTGGTATATGTTAGGGTCCCTGGTGCTTAAGTGCTGCAGGGCCATTTGCCAGACTGAAGCCATTCCCCCAGCAAGGCTACTGGTTCCTCCTGGTGAAGTAATCCTTGGGACCGGGCTGCTTGCCGCACTTCCTGGCCTAGCCCCAAAATCAGGACTCTGCTCGATTCTCTGCATGGCTGTGGCTGCCTCCATTTCAGCCATACGCTCAGGATCTCCAAAAGCCTGGTTCAGCAGTTCTGGGGCTCTGCTTCTGAGCCCACTAGCCATCCACTGGTATTTGCCAAATAAAAGATAGGATAGAATACAAAGAATAAGGGAGGGGGAACAGCACTGTATCAAACTTTCACTGTATCTTAATGCTTGCTTTAATACCGAGCTTGTCTCATAGGATTACCATAATCCCCAGCATGTGAGTGATAAAGGTCACCAACACACGCCGTTTATCCTAAGATCCCACCGCTGCCACCAATGTGAAAGATCCTCCGTGCGCCAAACCGCTTTGGCCACACCCTGAGTCCTCTTTCATATAAAAACCACACTCACCACCAGTGAGTGCCGGGTTCACCAGATAAATACAAGACAAGCCTTCTAAATTTTATATATTTATTAACCCCTAAATGGGTCGGTATTAAAATCTAACATATACAGATCAGAACAGATATGCAGACATATGCAAGCATTAACAGTTACTAGTTACAAGATACAGTACAAATAAAATAAAAGGGATTAAAGGTGAAATGATTACTTTACCACACATGTCCTTGATGTGGTTCTATAGTCCAACACTCACACATGGCATGTGTGAGTCACCAGTGGAGGCTTTTCAGCATGTGGCATTAAAACGATAATCCAGCCTGCATGCTCTCATAACAGTCTCTCAGCATTAGTCCAGTAGTCTCAACAGAATCTCATCACAGCAGCCTCTCCTCATGGTCTGTCTGTAACAACTCTCCAGCATGATCCCAGCCCAGTCTTCATAGCATGATCTCTTAGTGATAGTCTCCTCCCACAGACCTCTTACCTCATCTTTTATACCCTTTATGCCACCTCCCAGAATGAGGTCACCAGCGACAGTACGTCTGATGAGTTAATTCAATCAAATCCAGATCTTTTGTATAGAGCTGAGACAAAGTGAATTGATACACTGTTATCAGTCATATCTGATCAACAGCCCAGGCTTGAACAATGCACTATTGTTTGATCAGCCAGGGCTGTATAGGAATACAATGGAGCCCTATTGTTCCAGCCTGGCCGCTACTGCCAATATACCTATTAGTAGGCTGTGCCCCTTATGAATGAGTGCAAGCAAGAAGAGAGACACTATACCCAGAGACCAAAATATAGCTGAGTTATGGCCATATTCAGGCAGAATCATCACAGTTATATTACGGCAGAAGTCCTCGCCGCCTGTGACATCCTGGGTCCCTTTTCTTAGGCTGCTGATTGGCCCCAGCAGTCATGCGCAGTGGGGGCTTCAGCCGGAAGAAAACATCAGAGCAGCAGGATTGGACTGCACTGGGAGGCACCAGAGCCCTGGGGGCAGGTGAGTATGTTATTTTTTTTTCCTTTCTTTTCACCTTCCCCAGCCTAATTTTAAAAAAACAACCTTTAACGGCACAAACCCTTTATCCTCTCCCATTGACTATATATGTCCAGGCAGTAAATGCCTAACCCTGCACCCTGTATACATGTATACGTCCTTCCAAAGTTAAGCAGCTGCACATAATCATACAGCTGTAGGAGTGGGATGCCGGCTGTTACTACAGCTGTACCTCCTACATTAAAGGCAGGTATGGTTTATTACCATCCCTGCCTTCCCAACAGCTGTGCACTTAATGAACATGGTGTACACAACTATGAGAGTTGCCATGCACTTCCGACCTAACAATCACATGACCACCAGGGGCCAGGAACTGTATGAGCTGCTGGTGAGTATGTCTTTTTTTGTTTTTGTCTTTTTCACCTCCCCTGGTTTAATTAAAAATAAAAAAATGTATCCTGGACAACCCCTTTATGAATCTTTATTCCCTATTCATATGATAGTGAATAAGTGGCAGATTTCTGGGGGGGGGGGTCAGGATGGATGGGGCTTCTAAGAGTGTAATCTCTAGCATCACCTGCAGTCCAAAATAAGTGATTGGAGTGTCAGTCACACGAGCGCACTGGCACTCCATTCACAAGGGGGCTTTAGGGGGTCTTTCAATCCACCGGTCTCTTGATTGCTGGAGGACCTACCTTTTGGACCCCCAGTGGTCGGAAACTTATCCCTTGTACTGTGGATAGGGGATAACTGTCCTTAAGAGAGAAAAACCCCTTTAGATGAAGCTATATTACACAGATGCTAGATTTAATATTTACTAAAGAGAAACCCCCAATGCTAATCAATGCTAGAACTTTAATTTGTTCAACGCTACAAGACAGACAACAACAAACATGTTTATTCTATTATAATTTTAGAGATCTTATTATGCTATTATGTACTAACCAGCAATGGGATTACAAAGAAATTGTTATAATGTAATTTTGGTTTTATAACTTACAAACAAGCAGCATGTAATCCTCATATAACTTCTATGAAGTGAAGAATTCCATGTCACACATTTTACAGAATAATGCAACATATCTACTTTGCTGTACAAAATCTCCCACATTAATTGAAAAATGTGAAAAACGTAATTCATGTATGCATGGTGACCATGAAGAGAAGCAGGTCTGCTGAGCAAAATACCATATGGACAATCAAGTAAAGCGATTTAAATCAATATGTGCGCCCGGTCTCATTGCCGTCAACTCTGGATGACCTTAACCAGTAATGAATGAGCCTCAGTTTGTGGCCTGCTTTAACATGCTAAGTGTAGATGTGCTGGAGCAGTGAACTGTGCACATATCAGATACTTGAAAGGTCTTTATACCTCTACTTTGGATCGTGAAAATTTCATAATGCAGTTTGCTTTACTTTAACAACAGTTCCATAAGTTTCTTTAGGAACTTTATCAAGCGGAGGGATAAGACCACCTTCATAGGCATTTTTCAGTCGTAAGGAGGACAAGTATACCCTACGCCTGACTCCCACTCATATGTCACATGTCATCATTCATAGGTTTTGAACAAAGACGCTTAAATAGCTTTTCTCACTAAGTAAAAGGTGCCGATATTAGCCAGAGATATTAGCCAGATGCAGCCGACAGCAAACAATTACCCAATCAGCAATCTAATATCCCCGGGGACTCAGAAACATACTGTAAAAGGGTTAATTAAGTCTATTTTCACTACTTTGAAAAGATCACTTAAAAGACAAAAACAAACAAAAAAAACACATTTCTCATCTATCCACGGTATAGATAATTATATGGTTGCTGGGGAGATTCCATTCTGGAGAAACTTGAATGGAGCAAAGGTCATGCACACACTGTCACTTTATACAAAGTCTACAGGAATAACGCTGATAGGTGAGTACAGCACTTGGTTATCTCCTTCAGTCCCCTAGATATTGAATGGAGTGGCAGGGATCATGTATGACTACCACTCTATAGACTGGGACCCCCACTCTGGTGATCACAGGAGTGCCAGTGGTGGGGTGCACAGCAGTCACTTATCCTGTAGTTAGGTTAGAGATCTTTTTCGTGGAATAACCCCAAAAGATGGGAAGTTTTATTAAAAAAAAAAAAAAAAAAAAAAAAAAAAAAAAACAACACGCCATAAAGACATGTTAGAAGATCATATTGGTAGGGGGTCAGGTACCCCTTATATTGTACCTGCTCCTGTTCGTACACCCAGTACTGTTCCTTCTGAACCATGATCTTATGTTCCTGCACAATGACGAAGTTGTCACTGTGAGCCCACTCACACGTTTGTTTAGTCATACGGTGTACTATTTGGACAAAATGGCCATGGCATTAGGACAAGGCGATTATCACCCTAATCAAAATCACTATCAATTAAACATTTTATACATTGAATATGTTTAATGAATGATTATTTGAGGCTACTCCTCTTTTTAAATACCACACCCTCTATTTATATACCACACCATGTCACTGAATTTTGGTTCATGTTATTCACATATCAGTAATCCGGAAGGGATAGCATACAGTGGGTGACATACCCTTTAGCCAATGGCAGTGTGAGACAGGATGCAAAATAATCCATGTTAGCAATTTCACATCCATTAATGGAGCTGACTTTCAGTTTCGGTTATTTTTCAATTCATTGCCCAGCCCTACAGGGCATGTGCCCAGTGTCGGACTGGGATGTCTAGGGCCCACCAGTGGAATTGTTTCTAGGGGCCCACCATCAGAACCCCTGCAGATCAGCGGTACCGAGACAGGGCGGCTAAAGGTAATAACATGCCGGGAGCCATGCTGCTCACCCACTATACCATGTGCACCACTGCACTACCTAAACCTACTGCTACACCTTGTATGGCAAGTGAACAGCGTGGCTCCTAGAATTGTTACCTTTACCTGTAGCCGCACTGTCCTGGAAAAGCTGATCTGCAAAGGTCCTGGCTGTTGTATCATCGTAGGCCATCAATATTAGCAAGATGGACAAATCCTTTAAAGAGGTTGTCGAAGGAATTGGAGCAACCCATGTAGCTGGCGGGAGGTGTAAAGTAAAAAATAAGTAAATTAAAAAGCATACTCACCTGTCCCCGGCGCTCCGTTGTCTGCTGCCAGTGTCCATTCAGTCTCATGCCGGCGACTCCTTGCTGGGAGTCCTGCACCTCATGTGATCGCTAAGACCAATTAGGTACAGGATTTCCAGAAATGAGGCGCCGCCATGAGACCGAACAGACACAGGCAGGGGACAACGGGGTGCTGGGGACAGGTGAGTATGCTTTTTTAAAAATTTTCTTATTTTTACACCTCCCTGGCGGCCGACACAGTGGTCACTCCAGTTTATGGACAACCTCTTTTAAGGGGTTGTCTGGGCCAAATTTTTCTATGGTCACTTCACTGGTCCCCCCACATAGTGGCCTCTTCACTGGTCCCCCATACTGTATGGGGAATAGTGATGGGGTCATTATATTGTGTGGGAGCAGTGATGGGGGCTAACATCCTGTGGGGGGGACATTAAACTGTGTGGGGCATATTAAAGAGGTTGTCCAGGGTTAATCTTTTTTATGGCCTATGCTCTGGATAGGCCATAAATACCTGATCGGTAGAGGCTGACACACGGCCCCATCAGCTGTTCAGAGCCACTTCCGGAGCCCGTTCTGTACACAACACAGGGCCGGAAGCAGAATGCTTCATCCGCTGTATAGCAGCCCGGAGCCTTCACTGCAGCTCAGTTCCTACTGACTTCAATAAGTGCTAAGATACAGTGAAGATGCCCAGCCCCTATACAGTGGACAGAGCTTTCTGCTTCTGGCCCTGTATTGTGTACAGTACGGGCATCAGAAGTGGCTCCATACAGCTGACCGGTCCGGGGTCAGCCCCCTACAGATCAGGTATCTATGGCCTATCCTGAGGATAAACCATAACAAATTATGCCTGGACAACCCCTTTAATATACACCCCTAATGCACCACACTTTAAAGAGATTGTCCAGTATAATTTTTTTCTTTTTTATAATTAGTCTGGGGGAGGTGAATCCCCCCTCCCCCCCCCCCAAAAAAAAAAAAAACATGCTAAACATACTCACCTGTCTCCGGTGCTCCGGTGTCCTCCCAGCACGGTCCGGTCCTGCATCTCCGCTGTCTTCTTTTTGCCGGAAGTCCTCACTGGCTGTGACGTCCCAGGTCCCTTCCCTTAGGCCGCTGATTGGCCTCAGGGGTCACGTGACGTCACAGGTAGTCACGTGCAGAGGGAACGTCAGCTGGAAGAAAACAACAGAACTGCAGGACCAAACTGCACTGGGAGTCACTGGGGACAGGAGAGAAAGTTTGTGGGGGGTTTTTTTGTTTTGTTTTTTTTCACCTGCCCCTGCGTAATTAAAAAAAAAAATGAAGGAGCCACTGTATGGAGTATAAGCTCCACAGTGGCCCCCACCCAGTATTATAAGCTCCACAGTGGCCCCCACCCAGTATTATAAGCTCCACAGTGGCCCCCACCCAGTATTATAAGCTCCACAGTGGCCCCCACCCAGTATTATAAGCTCCACCGTGGCCCCCACCCAGTATTATAAGCTCCACCGTGGCCCCCACCCAGTATTATATGCGCCCAATAGCCCCCTCTGCTCCGCTTCAGTGCTATTAATATACTCTGGGGTCTCCTCAGACCCCAGAGTATAATAATCGGAGGCCCTGGGGAAGTAATTAAAAATAACAAACTCTCATACTCACCTTGCCTTACCTTTCCTTGGCATCCTCGCTCCATCCTGTCGTCTTCAGTGTCTTCAGGCCCTTTTCCGACGACGCTGCTGAGGCCTGTGATTGGGCCTCAGCGGTCATGTGGGGGCGCACTGACGTCATTACGCGGCCGCACCCCATGTGACCGCCGGGGCCTAATCACAGGCCTCAGTCACATGACAGAAGAGCGCCGGAGAGGACGCTGTACCCAGGAGAGGTGAGAATATGTATTTATTATTTTCAGTCACCTCCCCTGGGCTGCCATCTATTGGAAAGGGGCCTGCAATATGCCAGGGTCCCTTTCCAATAACAGTATGTATAGCGGTCGGGGAACCAGGCTTTCCCCGACCGCTATCATAGTGGTCCGGGGCCCCGGCCATCTCCAGCTGGCCGCGGGCCCCGAACCCTGCCGGGTCCGGTCGCACCCCCTGCAACCGCGATCGTAACGCCACTGGTCAGGGGCCCGATCGGGATGGTCAGGATCCCGATCGGGCCCCCATGACATGAGGACTAATAGTCGGGGCTCGGGGCCCACCGGTGGATTCACCGGTTCCCCGGTGGGCCAGTCTGACCCTGCATGTGCCCCTGGTGCCCACTACTAGAAATGCCAGAGGTTTCAACTTTCCACAGAGGTTAAAGATCACAGGCTCAATATGCTGCTTATCTCCCCTGCACTACTGGGGTGAATTCACACACAGCAGAGAGAATAGAGCTTGCAGAAATCCATCTGCTTGTAGCCAAAGCAACACCATTCAGATGAATGGAACCGATTTTCAGTTACACCCGAATGCAGATTTCCAGGATTATTACGGGTCTAAGTATGCCCAAAAAATAAAACCACCACTAAAGACATGCTGGTCATACAGCTGCAGTGACTGACTACAACGGTTATGGTCGATTAAACAAAGGCCATCGGGACCATGGGACCACTGGCACAGCAATGGTGGAAGATCTGCAGGGAGTACATGTAGCTGCTGGGAATTCAGATCAGCACCAAAGAAAGCGGTCTTTTACATTAGGCATCAGACAACAGGATTTTGCAATACAACATAAAGTCACCAACATTTTCAATTCATCTCACATTGACCTCAAGGATGTAAAACTGATCAAGTAACAGATCCTGTAAAGACTGATGATCACTGACACCAGCAAAATTCTAGGTGAACTTCATGACCCACTACAAAAGGGAGTGGATCAAAGATTTAGTCAAAAGCAAACAGATCTCTGCTTTGCCATGCCATTGTTACTGCACATAAGAGTCTGTCAATGCTTCATACACTACATATTCTATATACAATGTACATAAAAACACTAAATAAAGCTACATATTGAGTCAAGGAGCATTGATCAAGTAGCATTTAGCTGTATGCATGCGACACCTGAAGCTATTCACTCTACAAATACATGTGCTGTATGGACAAAAGAAAAGCATTATTATATAAAATGTACTTGTACACACAAGAATACCTGGAGAAGAGAAGTGTGTGAAGGCTAAGGCAATGCTGCCATCTAGTGTGACCTACAAGAACTGCAAATAAAAACTACTTTATTGTGTGTAAACTTCTGATTTTTACCCATGAGGCCAGATTACTGTCATTCAGGACTCAGTCACAGAGGCATAAAAGCATCTACCACGACAAATTAAGGGTATCCAAGCCCTTAGGCTCTACTCACACAAATGTTAAAAAATGGTTGTTTTCAAAACAAGGAGAGTCTGTGGGGCTTGAATACATGTCCAGTTTATGACAGACCATGTGAACTGTCCACAAAAAATAGGACATTGTCTTATTTTTTCCCGGAATTCTGAATAGATTCAAGTCTATGAGGTATCTGTGTAAATAGGTTCCCTTGGGATGTAAAGTAGCCAACAATTTCATACATTTTTCAATCCTTGTTTTGTGAATATAGACAAAGTCCCAACTGCATTTTCCTAAAGCTGGCCAGAACACTAGATTTTAGACTGCTAATGTGGCATATTTTAGATTATCTGCTGTTGGCTGGTTGTACATAAACCTACGACAGTCTGTCCCAACCATTTTGCCAGAACCAGAATCTGTTGTATTGGATTTTTTTCTGCCATATGTCTACATGAGTTGTTGTGTATGGGCTAGACTCACAGACCTGTGCATTGTAGGCATGTGTTTGTACTATGAACACAAATCCAAAAAGTGTCCATCGTTTCCTGTTTTCATCACTTCGTTAGCACTGAATGACTTTCATCTGTTACTCTTCCAAGTGTTCTGAACCAGAACCATGGACAGGTGAAGCTAGTGTGAACATAGCGTCATATTTTTACCATACCAAAGGAATACCATTACACAAATCAAGAGGGGTGGGATTTTTGAGCGACCTTAGGTCTCCCTTGTTTAACAATGACAAAAATTTGTAATACCAAGGGACTCTAAACGCAGGGAGCATTGTAGAGTAGGGGAGTTAGTGCTTGCCATACAGGTACTCATCCCCACACACACACGAGGGTCTGTTATTTTATATGAAGACAATTTACTTATCAGTATATTTTTGGCATGTGGGAGAAAACCAGAGTACCCTGGGGAAACCGTCAAAACCATGCAAACTCCATGCAGATGTTGCCCTTGTTCGGATTTGAATGCAGAACACAGCAAGGCAACAATGCTTATCTGTTATCATATACCTGCTTGAGAGGAGATTATTATGACATCAGATGAAGCTCTATATCCAAATTATTAGCATAATTTTATAGTGTGTTATGTATGGCTTACTGCAGCAGGCTGAATTTTGTGACACCTTATACTGTATGACAATCTGCCATACTCAACATTAACAGCTATGTAACTCTTTATTGCTATATATTTTTATCACTATTCTCACCATGATACGTACCTGGTTTTGTTGGATATTGCTTTCGCTGTAGCGTGTTGCATACATCAGCGTCATGTGTTTATTACATCCCTAACATACACATGTGCAACTGTGTGGTATTCCAATAATCTTATCCAGCATCCATCCCAACCCCATTTGTGTTTGCGTCTGTGACCACATGAAGCATGGCTCTGTGTTGGCTCCCTAATGTAGATTATGAAGACTAATGTGAACATGTCCCAATTAGCTTTGTTCTCACTTTGTAGCTACTGAGGGATGGTTTATCTTTGTTATCCCACTGAACTGATTACTGTTATAATGGATTATGAGATAATATTCACATTACTGATGGATGTCTTTTCATATCTGTATATTGGGCTAGGCTTTGGCATCCCCTCGTATATACTGTATCCCCATGGAATAGGCCTATCTGTGGATAGTACAAGTTTTCCTGCGCTAATGTTGTACTTCCTTTATGACTGTGATGTACATGGGTCTATTTCCATGTTATCTTAATAATTATGATTAAATCTTAAAAGGGCTGCCCAATACATAGAGAGCTGATAAAAGGCAGCAACGTGTTAAAAAAAACAAAAAGAAAGTTAATGGCACTGGCCATTTAGTGAACTCAGCTGCAGCTTCGGTGATGGTGATGTCCTGTGACATGTCACCTGACAGGTCAGCGGTATGGCCTCAGTGGTGACCTTTACACACAGCCCGTCACTAAAAGTCCTCAGCAAATAGGAGTGATAATAAATAATAAATTCCCTGTACTGGTTAAGCTTTACTACTAATATACACCCAGTCCCCTGTTTTACTACTTTTGCGGAGAGCAGTTGGGGAGTCCAAAATACTGCCTACCCTGCAGCGGCTCTGACTCCCTGACATCACAGACTCCCCTCTGCTGCACTCAATGGCCTTGCGACCTGAGTAGAGTTGGCGTGTTGTTCAGTATCAGCAAACAAATATTATTTGCATATTGTGTATAATGAAAATTTCTACAATTTTCCAATATACGTTCTGTATCAATTTCTCATGGATTTTCTAGATCTCTGCTTGCTGTCATTTTTGTTTACTTCCATTGGACAAAAATCAGACTATGGTCATGTGATGGACACACAGGTGCACAGCTCGTTACAGTCACAGTATAGAAATCTGAGTTCTGTTAGTAACGAGCTGTGCGCCTATGTGTGCGTCACATGACCATGGACTGACTTCTATCCACTGGAAGGAAACAAAAAATAATAGTAAGCAGAAATCTAGAAAACCATAAGGAATCAGAGGTCCCTGCCTTTAGCGCAGTTATGTGCTTGGAAAAAAAGGTTCTATTCACTCCAATGGAAACCACAAGACCATATCCACCAGATCCATCTCACTTCAGAAACCACCAGTGCCTGACGGACCCAATTCACTTACAAATCTGACAAAGCCTATACACGCTCTGATGCAAGTGAGAACATACCCTAGTCAGACTTTATAGATTGCAGATTAATGGAATTTCACTTCACTTTAGTAATTAATATTTATTTTCTTTAAAGAAATAGGTAAAATTAATTTTGCCTATAAGCAAGTTGTCCTACTATCTGCACGCCATCGCTGAATGGTGCATGATAGAAGTACTATCCTGCGACACCTTGTTTAGTGAGTCCTGGAGTGTCAGCAGAGAACTTGAACACAGCATATCCCCAGGAGATGCATGAAATGGGTTTTGTTTAGAAGCATTAAAATAAAAACCAATACCATGTGCACTAAAAAAAAATCATTGGAGACACAAGCTAGAAAACCCCATAAGGAGAAGATTGAAATGTAATGCTGTGAAATGAAAAGCAATTTATCTGAATCATGAGAAATGCTTGGCTTAAGGAGGAAAAAATCCAATTCTTACTCTGCATATCAGCTGAAGCTATATTGCCAGATGTGTGGACAAACTACAGGATACTCCACAGGGGTACAAAACAAGCCTGGAGTCCTGTACAGTGGTCAGGGGTCCTTTAAAATATGCTAATTCTTTTGGAGACAGCATCATGCCGTAGTTCATTATCTGTAAATGACATGCACACAGAAAATAATATCGACAGACTGAAAATCAGAAAAGCCTGCAGCAGACCACCCACTAACCTGCTTTACAAGGCACCAGATAGTTTCTAAAGCCTTATTTCCCATTATTATTTACAGTATGTGGTTCACCGAGTGTAACTGTATAATGCAAGTTACAGTGAAAATATATATATATATATATATATATACAAATGTGTATTCTGTTTCAAATATTTACTAGACACGGATTTACAAAAAAAAAAATAAATAAATACTAAAAGTATATTTATGGAAAATAACTGTATAGTGAAAAACTATAATATGTCTTCAGAGGGGGTACTCAAAATAGAGCGGAGGATGAAAGACACCAATGGTTTCAGTAAGTAACAAGCACGCTTTGCCTAGTAGTCATAAAACACCATATTTAAAAGAATCTTCAAAAGTAAGAGCACAGCACCGACCATAACCTTGGAAGGGTATACCATTTACAATAAGGTGTCCCCATCCACATCCCTGTAAAGGGAGTCTACCACCTCCCCCAAGCATTGCAGTGATAAACATCATACCTATGTTAGGTTTGTCACCTTTGTAGATTTAGAGAAAAGCAACTTTGAAGTATTATGCAAATATGGCAGTTGCTGGGGGCGGGGTATTCAGCTGTCTGGTGCATTACTCGCATTGTTCTTTCCACTCAGACCTCCACCATTCTATGAATGTACCAACCCGAGAGTAGATCCACCCACTGCTATGACATCACCCAACCTATTTAAGGCTGAGGCCCTGTGTTGCAGAAACTCAGCTTTTTTTTGTTGCAGCTTTTGCTGCAGTTTTTTGTGGCAAAGCCAAGAGTGGCTAAAAAAGGAATAGGAAATATATAGGAAGTATTTATATTTCTACCTTCTGCTTAATCCACTCCTGGATTTGCCGCAAAAAAACGCAGCAAAAATCTGCAAAAAAAATAAAAAAAGCTGCGTTTCCGCAATGTGGGGCCTCAGCCTTAGCAGCAATATGAAAACCAAATGACTGACTGACATTTTTAACCTCTGGCTGCATCATAATTGTCTGTAGGTGAATCTGGTAAATCAAGTCCCGCCCCTGATGCACTTGCAGGCTGATCTGCATATCCAGAAAGAGATTATCTCTGCATTGCTTCATCTGATGGTGGCCACAAAGGTATGTTTTTGCTCCTATTAAAGGCAAGTACACTGCACTATTATTGGTGTGGGAGACATGTTGGATCTGACAGATTCAATTTAAAGGAAATCTGTCACCAAAACCCAGCCCCACAGGATCACCATAATCAAACAGTTTTCATCACTTTGTAAATTGGTGCTCTGTGGCCAAGATATGACCTTTATTGGCAATATGTAAATTAGCACTTTGGAGCAACAAGGACACAGTTGCTTACCTCTTTAGATCAGTGGCAATGCCCTCATTGCTCCAAATAGCTCATATGCATATTGACAAAAAAGGTGAGATTTCAGCAAGAGAGATACCAATTCACAGTGGGAAAATATCATTTGATTCAGGTGACCCTAAGCTACCTATTTCTTGGGCTGGGTTCTGGTGACAGACTCCCTTTAACACCCTTGTCTACACCTTTTTAGAATAGTACAAAAATGAAAACCGTCCTACACATGTGCCAGAGCACAAATGTACAGTGGGTACGGAAACTATTCAGACCCCTTTAAATTTTTCACTCTGTTTCATTGCAGCCATTTGCTAAAAGCAAGAAAGTTCATTTTATTTCTCATTAATGTACATTCAGCACCCCATCGTGACAGAAAAAAAAAACAGAAATGTAGATATTTTTGCAAATTTTTTTTAAAAGAAAAACTGAAATATCACATGGTCATAAGTATTCAGACCCTTTGCTCAGTATTGAGTAGAAGCCCCTTCCTTTTGAGCTAGTACAGCCATGAGTCTTCTTGGCAATGATGCAACAAGTTTTTCACATCTGGATTTGGGGATCCTCTGCCATTCTTCCTTGCAGATCCTCTCCAGTTCCATCAGGTCGGATGATGAACATTGGTGGACAGCCATTTTCAGGTCTCTCCAGAGATGCTCAATTGGGTTGAGGTCAGGCCTCTGGCTGGGCCAGTCAAGAATGGTCACAGAGTTGTTCCGAAGCCACTCCTTTGTTATTTTAGCTGTGTGCTTAGGGTCATGGTCTTGTTGGAAGGTGAACCTTCGGCCCAGTCTGAGGTCCAGAGCACTCTGGAAGAGGTTTTCTTCCAGGATCTCTCTGTACTTGGCCGCATTCATCTTTCCTTCAATTGCAACCAGTCGTCCTGTCCCTGCAGCTGAGAAACACCCCCATAGCATGATGCTGCCACCATAATGTTTCATTGTTGGGATGGTATTGGGCAGGTGATGAGCAGTGCCTGGTTTTCTCCACACATACTGCTTAGAATTAACGCCAAAAAGTTCGATCTTCGTCTCATCAGACCAGAGAATCTTATTTCTCATAGTATAGTTCTTCATGTGTTTTTTGGCAAACTCTATGCGGGCTTTCATATGTCTTGCACTGAGGAGAGGCTTCCTTCGGGCCACTCTGCCATAAAGCCCCGACTGGTGGAGGGCTGCAGTGATAGTTGACTTTGTGGAACTTTCTCCCATCTCCCTACTGCATCTCTGGCGCTCAGCCACAGTAATCTTTGGGTTCTTCCTTAGCTCTCTCACCAAGGCTCTTCTCAGTTTGGCTGGACGGCCAGGTCTAGGAAGAGTTCTGGTTGTCATAAACTTCTTCCATTGAAGAAGGCCACTGTGCTCTTAGGACATTGAGTGCTGCAGAAATTCTTTTGCAACCTCGGCCAGATCTGTGCCTTGCCACAATTCTGTCTCTGAGCTCCTTGGGCAGTTCCTCATGATCCTCATTTGCTCTGACATGCACTGTGAGGTCTTATATAGGCAGGTGTGTGCCTTTCCTAATCAAGTCCAATCAGTTTAATTAAACACAGCTGGACTCCAATGAAGAAGTAGAACCATCTCAAGGAGGATCAGAAGGAAATGGACAGCATGTGAGTTAAATATGTCACAGCAAAGGGTCTGAATACCTATGACCATGTGATATTTCAGTTTTTCTTTTTTAGTAAATTTGTAAAAATATCTACATTTCTGGGTTTTTTTCTGTCAAGATGGGGTGCTGAGTGTACATTAATGAGAAATAAAATGAACTTTTTTGCTTTTAGCAAATGGTTGCAATGAAACAAAGAGTGAAAAATTTAAAGGGGTCTGAATACTTTCCGTACCCACTGTAAATCCGGGGCATCTGTCTGGAGCAGTTCCTGCACAACATATACCAGCTCCTTATGTATTTATACATGTGCCTTAGTAGGATCTAGACTTTATTGCATGTTAAGTAGACGTGCTCTCCAAGACAAGGCGGCAAGTAGAAAAACATTGAAAAGTCCTCCATATACAATATCATTCTGTTGCCTTTGATCATGGCCTTGTGGTACAGCTCTGTTTTGAGAATATAATGAATGCAGAACCCTTGTTTGTTGTGCTTTTCAATGGCTGTCAATCCAATTTTCCAGCTAACAGGTTTGTAACAATTCAGATCACAACACATTAGATGGCCTTGCTCACTCAGTTATGATCCCCTAATGAACTTTTTACAGATGCTACAAGGTCACGCACTGAACAATAACTGAGGCAGAGAATATAATTCAACAAATATTTCAGAGGGCATCAACTAATTTCTGTACTATATGACAATACCACCCACTTATAAAGGGTGAGGGCCTTTTTATATATTTATTTCACACCTACTTTATTATTATAATTCACATCCATGTAGGCATGATTTATGTCACTAGTGCTCACCACAATATGCACGCTACGAAGTGCTCACCACTTGTGAAGGAAGCATTACAATAACATAAAAATATCTGGAGTTGTTAGTTATGCAGTTAAATGGTAAAGTGGTCAGTCAGAAACTCTATATACTTGGCAGAGGTCATTTTCACATTTTTAGAGACCAAAAAGGGGCCTACCAGCATTCTCCCCATGATTCCAGCCCAAAACATAAACCCGCCACCTCCTTGCTGATGTCACAGCCTTATTGGGACATGGTGGCCATCCACCAACCAACCGCTATTCCATCCATCAGGACCATCCAAGGTTGCACAGCATTCATTAGTAAACACAATTGTTTCAAAATTAGACTTCATGTATGTGTGGGCCACTGCAACCGGTTCTACTTGTGAGCACTGATTGGAGGTGGGTGAATAGTAGGTTTATGCACAACTGTAAGCCTCTTTAGGATCCTACAGCAGCTTGAAATACTGGTTTGCTGCTTGGTAATGGTATTTTAGCAGTTGCTCTCTTAATCAGACGGATTTATATGTCAGAAACCTTCCTTATTATGCCCTTATCTGCACTAACCCATCTGTGCTCTAAATCAGCCACAAATCTTTTCACAGTGCGATGATCACGCTTCAGTTTTCATGAAATATCTAATGTTTTCATACCTTGCTTAAGACATTGCACTATTTGATGCTTTTTGGTAGCAGACAGATCCTTTTTCTCTTTCTCATATTGCTTGAAACCAGTGGCCTGTTTAATAATGTGGAACATCCTTCTTAGGTTGAGGCCCCACATGGCAGAAGCTTTTTTTGTATATTTTACTGCGTTTTTTTTTTTTTTTTTTTTTTTAGCCAAAGCCAAGAATGGCTACAGAAGGAAGGGGAAGCCCTTATACTTCTACCTTCTACTCAATCCACTCCTGGCTTTAGCTCAAAAAAAGGCAGCAAAATCTGAAACAAAAAAAAAGCAGCGTTAATGCAACGTGGGGCCTCAGCCTTAAGCAAGTTTCCTTTAATTAGGCTCAACTGGCAAACTACTGTATTTATCAAAGGGGTTTGAGATTTTTTTAAGTGATCCAAAAAGCCCTGAGACACAATACTATCTATGAGTTTAAAAAATGTCACCTTTATGATATTTAAATCCAATTTGTATAATAATTTGGAACGTGGTGTAGTATTACAATGAAAATTCCTATGGAAAAACAGCATGAGGGGTCACCTCTCCACGAAGCCATCTGACGCCTACGCCCCATCCTCCCCAGGCTCTTATATCTATTCCAAACCATTCCCATCCTCCTTCTCACATCAGTCTTCAGGTCCCTTCAGGGTATGTTCACTAAATTCATATGGACCTCTAAACCGCCTAAGACCACCAGGCTATCCCTATATAGAGCCAAGGCTCTATACAGGTCTGGCGGTTCCAAATTGCCTCCAATACTATTTAGCTGCTGCCATGACCCACATAATAGACTGGCATCACTCCAAATCCTCTAAGCTGTGGGTGGCCCTGGAATCCCGCTCCCACAGCCCACTTGAAGTCCTCCCTTGGCTTCCCATTCACCACTGGTCTACATCATTACTAGCCGCCCTTCCTTTTGTGGCCCAGCAGGTCATGCAGATCGGTAAAACCTATCTTAAAACTGTGAACCTCTTCACACAGGATGGCTTACTTACCCCGATTTCATACAACCCAGACTCACCCCCCCCACTGCCCAAACGTCACCCTTTCTTTCACAATGCACTGACCAGACACCACTCAAATTTCACCACGTTCTCACTCAGACCTCACAGCGAACTAGTCCCACTCCCAAAACATTCAGTACTCACTAGGTGGCACTATCTTCAGCTGAGCCATTTCTACGTCTAGTCCCGCAACAAGCTCCACATACACAGACTATTGTCTTCATTCAAAACCATCTGCACCTCCTCCAGCCCTCCTATATGGACAATATCTGTCATATACTCTTTGCTCACCAACCTGCAAATATCTCCACTTTCATCACCATCTTTCACCACCAGATGGTAGGAGGACCTGAGAGTCACCTATTCCCCTCATCAGTGGTGTTCTGCCTTAGGGTCTTCCACATCTTCTCCATCACTTGTCAAGCTCAGTGGCCCTTCATGCCATGTTTCCTACAGCTTCTGACCAATGCTGGAGCTGTGGCAGACTCAGAGGCACAATGTCCCATATCTGGTGGGCTTTCTCAGTGCTCCGACCCTTCTGGTCTAAGGTCATAGAACTCATTCATGAAATCACCAGAGTGCAGCTGGATGACACCCCTGCCATGTTATTGCTTTCCATCTTCTTAAGCTTAACAAAAGGCTTCACTTCCTCATTGGTTTCCTGCTACTTGTATTTGTAACTGTTTTATCTGGTTTTATGTTGTACTCATATCTTGCAAAAATATTCAAGATATAATGTTAAATTATATTTCTGGCGGTATTTACGGCAATTTTCTGACAAGGCTGATGGCCCTTCCCCAGCACACCCCATTTTCTGAAAGTGTTGTCGGTGGCGTAAAAACACCAGTTGCAACAATTTTTTTTTTCACTTGCCATTTAAAAAGTTGCAACCCCTCTGAAAGTACATTGTAACTTAAAATAGGCAATATCTCCATCAATCAATATATAAACTGGAACAATGCTCATAAAGTGCATTATATACAATGTAGTGAGTGTAAAATAATGCACAGTATGTATCTTGCACGAGGTTCAGACATCCCTAACACTAGCAACCCTTCTAATGTACCTTGCCATTTTCTTAAAAAACACACAGGAGATGTTTCACTTTTCATAGTGTGGAGAGGGTTACTCTGCCTGTTCAGGGAGGCAACTGAAGAAGACATCTACGTAATCAGTAAAACTTCTTGGATTTTTATGTTACAAATCACTTATGCAGATGGTCTTATTTACAGACTGGGTCTCAACTTGCATTATTAAATATCATGTATGTACTGTATTAAATGAGGGGTTTTTTTTTTTTACTATGTTTTAGCAGGTTTTCTTGGTACTTGTTCACCTGTTTCTAGTTAGTGTTATTGACATAGGTGGAGTGTTTTAAGATTCCCACAAGGCCATGACTAAGGGACTAAGGATCAGTTAGGTCGCCTTTTACTTGTCTTTCCACATGAGCCCATGTTTGTTTTTTACATAAATGAAATAAAGATGGAGTTTTATTGTGCCCAGTGCCAGCCATCTGTTCTTTATCTCGTAAAGTGAAAGGCGACTCTACTATGAGAAGGTTGCACTTCTAGACCCAGATGAGCAGTGTAAGGCCCCTTGCAGACGATCGTGTGTGAGTTCAGTGTGCTAGCCGGGTTTTTCCCGGGTAGCACACTGACCTTTTCATTTCTATCGGTCCACGCACATGACTGTATTACACAGATCAACGTGCGGGCAGCAAAACTCAGGACAGGTCTTATTCCTGTTATGCGGCTGTGATTCCACGGCTCCTATTCATTAAACGTATGGGGTTGTGGAAGCACGGCCAGTGCATGTGCCACCCATGCGCCAGCCGTGCCATTCAATCAGGGCCAGCGGCCAGCCCATGGTCTTCTGCAAGTAGCCTTATGCTGTAGTTCAAGTAGATACATGACTATGAAGGGCAGGAGAGGGTTATAGGTAGCAGGGCTGTGGAGTTAGTAGACAAAACCAATGACCAAACTTTAGTCCCATAGAAGTAAATATAGCAATGGTCATGTATGTGCATGATCATACAGGGGACTCAAAAAAAAAAAACCCCAGTTCTTGTGACTGGTGGGAGAGGGACCCAGTGTTTGGATCCCTAGCAATCAAACATTTACCCCCTATCTTATACTGTAGATAGATATGACTTTCCACCAAAAATCACCTATTAGAAAAAAAAAAAATATTCCCAGTAATCCTGAACGTAAAAACAACCGACACAGGCTGTTTAGTGGATGAATGCATTTTCCATTCCTATGAATATACTATTCCCTGGTTATCTCACAGTCTGCAAAGCTAATAAATATATATTTTATGTGAAGCCACCTTTAAAAATGATAGAAGGCACTGCTGTGAGCTTTCCAGGCCCGGGCTTTTATGTTACTATGCACAACTGTCCTGTTTAATTGAGATTTTCATAACAACAGATAGACAGACAAATCCAATAGGGAACAAACATATGTCCCATTTGTTTTTATAGGAAGTAAGAAAGGCTGCATCTTGTTAAACACATCATTACCCTGTTTTATTCTCTCTTCTGCGGAGGCACCACTGGCCATAATCAAGTTTACACAAAGTTCCATTCCTGACGCTGCGTCTTGTGCATCTTTTATGGGGTGTACGGTGAAGACAGGCTGGATAAATACACCAGAACACCAGGGAAAATCAGACAAACAAAGCACTCAAATAAATGAAGCCCAGGAGATATCTTCAGCCGCTTACTTATGTCTCCTCATAAAGAAGGGGAAAAAAAAAAAGGAACAGTGTACATATGCCTGAAAAACATCACATAAAAAGTGACCAAGTCATTTAGAGATAACCTTCATGATTTACTCTTCAAAGAGGATGTCCAGGAACATGGAAACCTTGTAACACACCATGCACCGTAACGGGATCATAGAGATCTATCTACATAGTCATCAACCACATATGGCTTTTATTATACTTCTGAGGCTGCAATTTCTAAGATTATCACTTGGAGAAAAAAGTGAAACACATGGAATATTATAAAGTATAAAATCACTTTACTGAAAATGAGAGCAGTATATATATATATATATATATATATATATATATATACACACAGTACAGACCAAAAGTTTGGACACACCTTCTCATTCCAAGAGTTTTCTGTATTTTTATGACTATAAAAATTGTAGATTCACACTGAAGGCATCAAAACTATGAATTAACACATGTGGAATTATATACTTAACAAAAAAGTGTGAAACAACTGAAAATATGTCTTATATTCTAGGTTCTTCAAAGTAGCCACCTTTTGCTTTGATTACTGCTTTGCACACTCTTGGCATTCTCTTGATGAGCTTCAAGAGGTAGTCACCTGAAATGGTCTTCCAACAGTCTTGAAGGAGTTCCCAGAGATGCTTAGCACTTGTTGGCCCTTTTGCCTTCACTTTGCGGTCCAGCTCACCCCAAACCATCTGGATTGGGTTCAGGTCTGGTGACTGTGGAGGCCAGGTCATCTGGCGTAGCACCCCATCACTCTCCTTCTTGGTCAAATAGCCATTACGCAGTCTGGAGGTGTGTTTGGGGTCATTGTCCTGTTGAAAAATAAATGATGATCCAACTAAACGCAAACCGGATGGAATAGCATGCCGCTGCAAGATGCTGTGGTAACCATGCTGGTTCAGTATTCCTTCAATTTTGAATAAATCCCCAACAGTGTCACCAGCAAAGCACCCCCACACCATCACACTTCCACCTCCATGCTTCACGGTGGGAACCAGGCATGTAGAGTCCATTCGTTCACCTTTTCTGCGTCGCACAAAGACACGGTGGTTGGAACCAAAGATCTCAAATTTGGACTCATCAGACCAAAGCACAGATTTCCACAGGTCTAATGTCCATTCCTTGTGTTCTTTAGCCCAAACAAGTCTCTTGTGCTTGTTGCCTGTCCTTAGCAGTGGTTTCCTAGCAGCTATTTTACCATGAAGGCCTGCTGCACACAGTCTCCTCTGAACAGTTGTTGTAGAGATGTGTCTGCTGCTAGAACTCTGTGTGGCATTGACCTGGTCTCTAATCTGAGCTGCTGTTAACCTGTGATTTCTGAGGCTGGTGACTCGGATGAACTTATCCTCCGCAGCAGAGGTGACTCTTGGTCTTCCTTTCCTGGGGCGGTCCTCATGTGAGCCAGTTTCTTTGTAGCGCTTGATGGTTTTGGCCACTGCACTTGGGGACACTTTCAAATTTTTCCCAATTTTTCGGACTGACTGACCTTCATTTCTTAAAGTAATGATGGCCACTCGTTTTTCTTTACTTAGCTGCTTTTTTCTTGCCATAATACAAATTCTAACACTCCATTCAGTAGGACTATCAGCTGTGTATCCACCTGACTTCTGAACAACACAACTGATGGTCCCAACCCCATTTATAAGGCAAGAAATCCCGCTTATTAAACCTGACAGGGCACACCTGTGAAGTGAAAACCATTTCAGGTGACTACCTCTTGAAGCTCATCAAGAGAATGCCAAGAGTGTGCAAAGCAGTAATCAAAGCAAAAGGTGGCTACTTTGAAGAACCTAGAATATAAGACATATTTTCAGTTGTTTCACACTTTTTTGTTAAGTATATAATTCCACATGTGTTAATTCATAGTTTTGATGCCTTCAGTGTGAATCTACAATTTTTATAGTCATGAAAATACAGAAAACTCTTGGAATGAGAAGGTGTGTCCAAACTTTTGGTATGTACTGTATATATATATATCATATAACAGGGAAAAATTCTATCACCAAATTTGCATTGGGGCCCAAGAGCTTCAGGACATGCCATAGTATGCAGCATACTCCTTTGCAGGAGATTTACCATGAGGGAGGGTTTTAAAGGAAATTTCCAGGATGTTTTTTTATTTTTTATTTTTGATGGGTTAGGATTGGTCATCAATAGCTGATTATGGGTAGGTCCAACACCCGCCGCTAGCAGCTGCAATCGGTGTCGACACCGATTGCAGCTGTTAATACTTTAGATGCCATGGTTAAATGTGACCGCGGCATCTAAAGTGCGATGACACCATGGGCGCCGCCATCTTTGACCAATTGCCGCCCTCTGGATAATCAGTTCTATTAATAGAAGTAAATGGATTTTACTATTCACTGCAATATATTAGTATTGCAATGAATAGTATGAGCAGTTCAAGGTCTCTAGGTGGTCTGAAAATAAAAGTAAAAAAAATAAATAAAAATGTATAAAAAAAAAACCCACAAAAATATAAAAGTTCAAATCACCCCACTTTCCCTACATCACATATAAAAATAAACAATAATAAAACAAACACTTTAGGCGTCTCCACACTCCAAAATGTCACAACTATTAAAATATTTATCCCATACAGTGAACGTAGTAGCAGGGAAAAAATCAAAATGGCGTTTTTTTATTTTTAAACAATTTCCCTCCTATAAAAAAAATTGAATAAAAAGAGATCAAACCATCAGAACTTCCCCAAAATGGTATCAATAAAAACGCCATTTTGTGGAAGTTTAAAACGCATCGAAACATTACAAATACTATATAAGTTTGGTATTGCCTTGATTGTACTGACCCGCAGAATATAGGTCACATGTCATTTTTACCATATAGCGAATGCTGTAAAAATTAAACCCACAAAAAAAAAAAAAAAAAAAAATTGGTGCAAATGCATTTTTTTTTCCAATTACATCTCATTCTGATTTTTTTTTCCAGCTTCCCTGTACACTGTACAGGATATTGAATGGTGCCATTACAAAATACAATTATGGCTCTTGGAATGGGGAGAGGGAAAAACGGAAAAAAATAAATAAATAATTGGCAGAGACATGAAAGAGTTAACATGACATTCTTTGTTTATCCTGCTTTAACTCTTGCTTTATATTTATATGGGATTGGAATGGCTAAGGAGTTCCATTTATAACATCTTACTGTTATTTATACATACATTCTGGGTTATACTGCCTATGTTTGGGGTATTCATTGTCTCTAAGCCTTTTATATATTTATTATACTTGCAAAGTTGTAATTGTAGTAATTTAATAAAGATCTACTGATAATTTTAATGATTTCTGAGTTTTGAGTTTCTGTGGGGGTAGTTTTGTTTCTATAGCACAGAACTTTTGATGGTGGATTCATATTTGCCCTATTTTTGTGAGTTTGACAAAAGCATAATATGCAAAATGATGGTTGAACATGCCAGTGTGAGTCTAAAATAACACATTATATTACAAAGCACATGCATTATTAAATGGACCTCTGTCCAGAAATAAATGCTATCACTCAGCTGTGAAAAAACAGATCAATAAATCCATTTTCTATTTCAAAGCACACAGCAATTACATCTAAAACGTGTGACAATGCTATCTCTGCAGCATAATGTATATTTATAGCATAAGGTGTATTGGTAGAAATACTTTCTTCAGGATATGTTCACATGGAGTTTGTCAGGCACAAATAAATCAGATTCAGATGCTTTAGGCTAAGGCCCCATGTAGCGGGCCGCAGCAAGAAAGCGCTGCAGGAAAAATCGCAGTGGCAACGCATCGTAGTTTTTTCCACAGCGCTTTTCCAGAAAGTACTTTTTGTTTCAATTATACCTATAGGGAAACCACCTACAGAAACGCCAGTGGTTTCCCTATAGGTATAATTGAAACAGAAAGTCCGCAGAGGCGTTTCCGCCGCGTTTTTTCCTGCAGCCCGCTACATGGGCCCTAGCAGCAATGGGAGGTTCTTTCCCCCTGCTGCTGCAGTCAGACTGAATGGAGGAGTGACTGGTGGTGGAAGAGGTGGAGGTAGCCGAGTGCTTTATTTCAGCTGTCTCCGGTGCTCTCATTGGAGTCTAGTTATCACTCACTAGTTATCAGTATGTCTTTGGAGGAAACCAAACAAACACAGGGAGAATATATAAACTCCATGCAAATGTTGCCATAGGCAGGATTCAAACCCAAAACTACATCAGACCCAGTAGTCGCAACTTGCAGGTTGCAAAGACGCGGCCTTGGTTTGTCAGTGACGTGCAAATCTGTGCAGCTATTAACAGTTAACAATCCATTAATGATAAGCAACCCGCAAGAAAACAAGTCATTTTCACCAGTGAATTAGCAAACCACAGTGGTCTGCAAAGCGTTGCTGCGCCTTAACCACTGTCTAAGACACACAGGATAGTTGTAGCTGCGGATAGAGCCAAAATACTGTAGCTTGCTTTGAATAAGGGGAAAGGGGTAATAATAATAGATGCAATACTGATCTTATTGATGAGTGATTTGCACTAATGATGGCGATCACATTGATTATCATTTGAGAACAAGTTATTTAACATGACATTAACCATTTAAGATGGCTGTACGCTAAAGTTTTCTAAATGACGCTAGGTTCACACTAGCCTCAGCCTATCTGTTGTTCTGGGTCATCGGAGGTCCGGAACAATGGATAGGCAGACCGCTACAATAGCGGTCACATATAGAGACTGACGACCTGATTAACTATTAACTGTCGTAGCTTTACTTGTTTTTAACAGTTGAGAGTTTAGATGACAGCATGAGAAGTTAAAACTACAATCTGACAATCTGACGACCTGTGTAGATCTCTCATAAGAGTGTCTATTGAACAACTGCATCTGACAACCACCAGAGATAACCAGCAACACAACAGATTACTGTCAGTATCTAACGCAGTCCTTTGTGGAATATGAATGGGGTGTCTGGCAGAAATCAGTGGTCAAAATTAGTCATTGTGAATGAAAATAATGACTAGCCTAAGAAAAGCTTTAGTTTAATGAGGACTCCTTTGGGGCCTCTCTTTTTATATCAGTTATGTCCTTCCATCCAGCTATACATTGTCTTTGCTCTTTTTTGATAGGACATCAATATCAGAGACCTGCAAAACCCACCTTGTAGAAGTGCAGCTTGTGACCTAAACATGGTTGCTTCTCTTCAAGGTGAAAACTGGATTCATCATAGTAACTCTTTAGTGGCTTCCCTATTACTGCAGTAGACTTCTACCTCACCAAGGTTGACTCTATAAATGAACTATAAAATAGGGAAATGTTTATCACTCCATGGGCAAGACTTTTTGTGCCAGTCTTAATCCCCTCTGCACCAGAGACAATATGCAAATAATTTATTAAAGGGTCCATTACCCTAAATAAATTAGGCACATTGCTGGCCCTATGTGCACCAAACTCAAATCTACACCAGATAGGTGTTGAAGTAGGTCTGCTCTACAATTTAAGCCAGTTTATGGTAGAAATTATAGTAAATCTTCAGGGCCGTGGGTTGTCTTTTGAGCAGAATACTGTGTGTATACTGTATGTATGTAGAGTGTGACTGAAGTGTAAGGCCAAATTCACACTACGGAATCCGCTGCTGATTATCTTGTTAATGATGGTTTTGCAGACACAGCCATATACAAAATTAAAGGGGTTGTGCCATTATTGGCACTTATCCCCTGTCCTGTGGGGGATAAGTTTCCAATTGTTGGGGGCCCAAACCCGGTTCCCCCAGTGATCAGGAGGATGGGGGTCTGAAAGTCCCCCCGAAAGCCTCCTTGTGAATGGCGCGCAAGTTCACTTGTGTGACCGGCGGTCCATTCACATCTATGGGGCTGCCGAGACTGTAATCTCTGACAGCATCCGTAGTCCTGTAAAAGTGAATGGAGCACCGGTTAGGAAAGTGCACTGGCGCTCAATTCACAAGGAGGCTTTGAAGGGGACTTTTGGTCCCTCACTAGGGGACCTGGTGTCAGGCCCCCAGCGATCGGACATTTATCCCCTGTTCACAGGACACACAATAAGTGTCCATATCGACCATTACAGCTGCTTAAACTAGCCATACATTTTCATGACACTGGGCGATGGATGAACAATCTCCCTGGGAATGTTCTTTCAAAGAAAGGTCATTCATGGCCAAAAGATCCTTAGTAAGAATGAAGGATCTTTTATCCAACTATCGGATAAAACAGTCAAACATCTGTCCAGACAATGACATCATCAGCTTAAACTATCATTACTGTTCAAATATTAGCAGATGAACAGTCAATATTGTTAAAAATAGTCTGTTTTTATCAACTTCTCTCTAATGTTTATGGGTACCTTAACAGTCCTATATCTAAGTGACTGACCTCTATATCAACAGTGTTCAATCATGAGGTTAATTATATTTCTTGGACATTTGCATAAAGCACCATTAAAGCCTGGAAGTCTGGATGGACAGTCTTCACCAGCTGCAAAAGCTCCAAGTCACACTTCATTAACGTAGATACATTGCTAAAAACAACAATTACATGACATTTGGTAAAATCTAATACAATCTAAAGCTAACAAACCAAATTAAGACTAAGAGTGACCAGTAACTATATGGCTGGCAGAGATTAGGGGAGGAAATGCTAACCACTTTATGCATTACCTTAACAAGATTAAGTATAAGCAAGCAGATTATTCTAGTCCCTTTGAACAAAACAAGTAATGGGTGCGAAACTTTATAAGTATAGTTATACCATAAAGAACAGTTAAACTATAGAGCTATGATATAATAAAAACCCTTGATAATATAAACCTTATATCTATTTTACACCATTTTCTAGACTACACTAGATATCCTAATGTACTATATGTGTGGAGTTATATGTATATAGGGACCCATTTTCCTCAACTTTTATGGGTTGCTTCAGAAGGATATATTATTTTCTATGGGTGTCCTTTAGGAATATATTTGACAGGTTAAAATCTGGATACTACGTTTAACAGTACAGAAAAATGTAGCCTGCCATTCAATACTGCAAATAAGGTTCACTTTATTTACCAGGAAAGTGAGTGGCATATTCAACTATTTTAACATAACTTTATATTACAACCCCGATTCCAATGAAGTTGGGACGTGGTGTAAAACATAAATAAAAACAGAATATGATGATTTGCAAATTCTTTTCAACCTATATTCAATTGAATACACTACAAAGACAAGATATTTAATGTTCAAATGGATAAACTTTATTTGTTTTTTGCAAATATTCACTCATTTTGAATTTGATGCCTGCAACACATTCCAAAAAAGCTGGGCCAGGGGCAACAAAAGACTGGGAAAGTTGAGGAAAACAGCTGTTGGGAAGTGAACAGGTTAATTGGAAACAGGTGAGTGTCATAATTGGGTATAAAGGGAGCATCCCTGAAAGGCTCAGTCGTTCACAACCAAGGACGGGGCGAGGTTCACAACTTTGTGAGCAACTGCATGAGCAAATAGTCCAACAGTTTAAGAACAACGTTTCTCAATGTACAATTGCAAGGATAATAATATCATCAAAAGACTCAGAGAATCTGGACAAATCTCTGCAAGTACGTGGCAAAGACAAAAACCAACATTGAATGCCCATGACCTTCGATCCCTCAGGCGGCACTGCATTAAAAACCAACATCATTCTGTAACGGATATTACCACAACCACATGGGCTCAGGAACACTTCAGAAAACCATTGTCAGTTACCACAATTCATTACTACATCTACAAGTGCAAGTTAAAACTCTACCATGAAAAGCAAAAGCCATATATCAACACCACTCAAACACCGCCGGCTTCTCTCGGCCTGAGCTAATCTGAGATGGACTGACGCAAAGTGGAAAAGTTTCTTGTGGTCTGATGGTCCACATTTCAAATTGTTTTTGGAAATCATGGACGTCGTGTCCTCCAGGCCAAAGAGAAAAAGGACTGTCTGGATTGTTATCAGCACAAAGTTCAAAACCAACATCTCTGATAGTATGGGGGTGTGTTAGTGCCCATGGCATGGGTAACTTGCACATCTGTGAAGGCACCATTAATACTGAAAGGTACATACAGGTTTTGGAGCAACATATGCTGCCATCCAAGCGACGTCTTTTTCAAGGAAGTCCCTGCTTCTTTCAGCAAGGCAACGGCAAGCCACATTCTGCACTTGTTACAACAGCGTTGCTTTGTAGTAAAAGAGTGGGGGTACTAGACTGGCCTGCCTGCAGTCCAGACCTGTCTCCCATTGAAAATGTGTGGTGCATTATGAAGCGAAAAATACGACAACAGAGACCCTGGGTTGTTGAGCAACTGAAGTTGTACCTCAAGCAAGAATGTGAAAGAATTCCACCTACAAAGCTTCAACAATTCATGTCCTCCGTTCCCAAATGCTTACTGAGTGTTGTTAAAAGGAAAGGTGATGTAACACAGTGGTAAACATGTCCCTGTCCCAGTCTTTTGTTGTCCCTGTCTCAACTTTTTTGGAATGTGCTGCAGGCATCAAATTCAAAATGAGTGAATATTTGCAAAAACCAATAAAGTTTATCCATTTGAGCATTAAATATCTTGTCTATGTAGTGTATTTAATTGAATATAGGTTGAAAAGGATTTGCAAATCATCGTATTCTGTTTTTATTTATGTTTTTACATGACGTCCCAACTTCATTGGAATTGGGGTTGTACTATTTGTACACATATACATTTGATGTATGGCTCCCTGGTGCTTTTCTACCCAAAAACTGTGAGGTGCAAACAGCATGATATTCCTTAGATGGCACCTGTATTGAGTGGTGAAATCGACGGATCTTTGTAGCCCACATATATTATTGTGGTTATGACTAGGAACTGGTATAAATGTGGCACATCTAGTTTGAGCTAAAAGGTCACTGATTTGCAAGAAATGTGGGAGTGGCTTCCCATGAAAAGGGGCGTGGCTTAGATGCACAATCATGAACCAATATTGTGTTAGAAAATTTCAGCTCAAAGTTAGTCAAGTAAAACCTGAAAAAAGCAACTTAGAATGGACAATCTAATGATACACCAGATTTAACATCCAACATCAGCCACTGTGATAAATCTGGCGCACTTTCAAATTGCCTGTCTACAGTTTACAGTGTCTAACTAATACTAAATCTGTGCTACTGTGTATGGAGGCCACAAAGTGATATTTCCTAGCCCAGTAGAATATATGTTTTTGTAATTCTAAGAACAATGTAGGCTGTGTTCACATGGCAAATAACTGCATCTCAAAACTGTTCAATATTCATCATACTTATGATTTCCAATGGAGAGATCGCTCTCTTCACCATTTAGGTATTCAGCTTTCCTCGTCCTATTCCAGTCTCTACTCAGCTAACTACCACAGTCTTTTTCACAAACTGCGTTCCCTCCTAGATAAATGGTGTCTTCTACACATACCGCTCATAGGCCGTATCACGGCGATTAAAATGACACTTTTGCCGAAACTCTCCCTGTCGCTGTTCCTCGCTCGGAGTTACGCTCAGTACAGAAGGCTCTCGTTCAATTAATTTGAATGGGAAATGCCATCGCATTCCTCGCTCTGTTATGTTGGCTGGTAAGGCAGATGGGGGGGGGGGGGTCTATCGGTTTCGCACCTTCTTCACTACTACTTGGCAGCCCACCTATGCTGTATCTTGTTTTGGGCAGCACCTCAAGCTTACATTAAGTGAGTAGAAATTGAAAAACTTTGGTTGGCTCCTGTCCACCCCAATACATTTTTTGTGGTCTCAATCTCCCCCTCTGCCTCCCATCCCTTTTTTGGGTCCCATTTGGTTCAACAGGGCTATCTGGCTTACATGTCATAAAATTTTCCCACTTGTCTCACAACGCTCCTCCATGGTTTGCTTTCTCTTTAATCCACTCCTCCCGGGGATGGGGGGGGTGACAGCTGCTATGGTGCATCCTTGGAGTAGACTAGGTCTGTTCCATGTAGCTGACTTGATTGACTCGTTGACCTTGGAGCTTAGGCCCTTTGAATATTTTACCTCTACCCTGCACTTGCTGCATACGGAGTGGTTCCACTACCAACAGATATTCCATTTTATGACTGCCTTATTTGGGGCCCCGTGGGTTTCCGACCCTTCCGCTTTTGAGAGGATGTGTTGAGCTGGTACCTCTATGAAGGGCTTGATTTCAGATATCTACCCACTCCTTTCCTCTATGGAGGGGCGGTACCCCCTGACCTACGGATACATAGATAGATGGACTGGGGCATTGAGCAACCAGATCTCACCTGCTCAATGGCAAATAATATGGCTTCGTGCAGCGAAGTCTTCCACCTGTATAACATTTTGTGAGACCCAATATAAATTTATTGATGCACTGGTACCATACCCAGTTTCTTTTGCATACTTTCAAACCCAGTATCTCCTCTACCTGTTGGAGATGCCTCTCAAAGCTTGGTACTTTGTACCATATTTTCTGGGACTGTCCTTTGATCCTCCCTTTCTGGACGGAAGTTAGGGCCATGACTGATGCGCTTTTCCTACAGGGTGTCCCGCTTGATCCGCTGCTTTATTTGCTCAACTTACCACCTAGACATTTAGTCAAAAAGACGTCCAAGTTGTTCTTATTCATCTGCATCGCTGCTAAGACGTTGGTGGCTCTCCACTGGAAGAGTACACCCCCCCCCATCCCACGGGCTGCGCTCTTGTGGCTCGTGTCAAAGATATGCGTAGTCTAGAATATCTTACAGCTACACTCAATAACACGGTGGAGGCTTTCCAGCCCATTTGGTCCCCGTGTGATGCTTATTGTATCCTTCACGGTCTCTGATCTTTATCTCCTTCAACTTTTCTTCCCCTCGCTTTTCTGTTGTCCCCTGTTTGTCTGCTGTGTTTCTTGTCTCGGGCATTTGTCCCCTTGTTTCCCTACTGGTTCTACATTGATAATGGTTTTGTCATTTTTGCCCTGCTTGTTATGGTTTTTTCTTGCATGTAACCTCATAAAATTACAGTTTAAATAAAAAACAAAAACTGTTCAATAGTTTTTTGAACGTGCGGCACTTCCTGCCCGATTAAACCCACCATTGGGCAAGGCACACAAAGTGGCAGAAAAATGTGCAAACATTTGAATTTACAAGTCACGCTAGGTTCACACTAGCGCTTGGGGATTCCGTCCCTCATTCCGCTTAAAATATGCAGAGAGAAAAGTTATGCAAGTAGGACTTTTCTCTCTGACAATTTCAGGCGGAAACCGGGCGATACACGGGTTTCCGTGGGTAACCGCATTTTAAGCGGACAGGGCTTTCGTTTTTTGGGTCCCCAAGTGGCCCCGAAGAACGGAAACCCGAATGCTACTGTGAACCTAGCGTGAGTGGATTTTCAAATGAATTGTTAGGGTAGGGTCATATGGTGGAATTTGCAGTGAGACCTGCCATGCAAAATGCACTGCAGAAAGATTTCCTACTCCCTCTCACTTCGATGGGAGGCTTGAGCTGAATATGCCCAAAGATCAAGGACGCTTCTTTTTACCACTAGCTCATTTTTTAAGCTAATGGAAAAAGACGACTCTGCTTCCCATTGAACTGAATGGGAAGCGGAAATTTCGTAACAGTTTCCGCTGCAAACATTCTGCTGTAAGTTGTGCTGTTTTTAAGCGCCAAATATGCTTATACACTAAATGGTCTCTTTTCTTCATATCTGCCGCTTTTTAAACCGTTCTAATACTAATGTAGAAGTCATTTGACCCTGCCATTTTAGGTTTGTATTAAAAATGAAAAGATGATCTGGCATCTTACATATCAGTTCATCATTTTAGACTGACTCTACACTGAGCTTCTACTGTATATTGCAAAATGAAAGATATCGGATTCTGGTTTCTATGGACATCTCTTACCTGCAGCGTGTACACAGGACTCTACGGACTGCAATATTCTCCACAGGAAGAGCGGACAGACCTCGAAAAGCTCCTTCATCATCTGATAATGTTTCCTCTGCATTACACAAATCGCCAAATACATTTTCCAGTGTCAGACTGGAAATCTCTCCATCTGTACATTCTGATGACTGCTCTGGAGATTCAGAGTCCTGGATAGAGTTACGTAAGAGGGAGCTACCAAATGCCCTAGGACAAGCCTGGTCACAATGAGATGATACTGGACCATTGGGAAGGTTTTCACAAGTATTATCTTCATGGCCATGTGCAGCATCTGTATCCATTACCTCATTCGGGTACAACAAAGAGTCTGTTACCTGGATGGAAAATAAAACAAACAACAAAATTAAGACGATGCAAAGATTATATCATTATTAACACTAGATACATGAGATGTCATGCACACAGCCTGTACAGCAGCGCACACAGTCTTTACGGCTCTGTAAAACACAGCTGTATTCATTCTGCTATTTAGTGCCTCCATACTGCACTATAGTCTTTTCTTCCATATATGATTTTAGTGAAGAATGCCTTCATAATATAGCATTCGACAGAGAACAGTTCAGCAACCTTTGAGACTCCAGCTATGTGAATTTAAAAACAGAAGAGCAGGTATGCATGCAGGGAGTTGTAGACATGTGGATTCACAACAGCTGGAGTACTGACCCCTGTAATACAGTATAGTGCTAGCCAATCTCCTTCAGAATTTAGCATCATAGGAGTTTACAGTCATCTATGAGTACAAGCCCATATGGAGATGAAATAGCGCTATGTCCATAAGTCCATAGTCCAGAGTTCATTGTAAAATAAAACGCAGATGCGACTGTGATATTATTAAAGGGAATCTCTTCCATGTTTATGTTTCTGAGGACTGCAAGAAGTAGTGACAGTAATAGAACCCTGATTCCAGAGCAGGGCTGTGGACTTAGTAGGCCAAACAACCAACTTTGACTCTATTTTTCTGCAGACCAACTCCGACTCCTATTCCAATTCTTTCATAAATACCTGCCAGCCATGGTCAGTCAGAAGCAGTAAAGGTCCTCAATTCATTAAAAAGCCAGTGATTGACTTCCTATGAAAGTAAATATGCAACAAACTAGGAGTCTAATTAAAGGGGTTATGTCAGCTTTGTCAGTATGCGCCCTGTTTGCAGAGATATCGGTACCATTAGTTTCAGCACCTATATCCCTCCACTATCAGAAGAGCGGGCCTTGCAGCTGGGCTGTGAGTAACGCTAGGCTGTAAGGCCCGCCCTTTTGACAGTGGAGGGATATTGGTGCCAAAACTAACAGCGCCGATATCTCTGCAACCGGGGCACATACCGACAAAGCTGACGGTGGACTGAATTCAGCGCACTGTCAGCTTTCTAGCAGTATATAATGCCGCCAATGTTAGATGACATGAAAGGTGCTCTTTAATTATACAATATAAATAATCGTATAATATAATTAAAAGTAGTTAAGCACATGATTTTGCAGCTAGACTTGATAACTTTTTCTACTCCAGGCAAAATTGGTCCTGACTCTGACTCGACATCCCTGTTCCAGAGGTGGGTTACTTACTTTTTGTCTTGCCAGACAGCTTATAAAATAACTTACCTGCTGCAGCATGAGCAGAGTGAAAGGCTGAGAACTCCACTACCTGCACACAGCATGGCAAGGACTTCAGCAGAAAAACAGTGATTTATGAAAAGAAAAAAAAAGTAGGTGATATCTGGCTGTAATCTAGGGGTTGTTATTACAGGATTTTTAGCAAAGGTCTTCTCACATCACATCTGGGTAGCACAGTATCCAAATGTGCTTATAATACTGGGCCAAAAGTGTGTGTTTAGCATATGTCTCATGGATTACATAGTTACAAGTATTTGCCTTGGTAAAATCGGGGGAATTTAGGTGTTATTCACACAAACATCAAAAACATCTGCATGATTGCCATTTTTGTCATTTTGCCATTTGTCACATGGTCATTTTTAGAAAACAATGGGGGGTGGGATCTGTTAATATTTTAAGACTGGTTTTTCCTACACCAGTCTTAATTCATTCCCCTACTAGTAAGACATAGGCCTGAATTATTTCAACGCTCCTACCTCTTAATTCTGGCACAACTTGCGAAATCCCAAGTGCCGAAATTGAAATTTTAAGCCATGACTTTCTTTTGGAGTTGGAAAAAGGAAGTTAGCCACAGTGGATTATTTTTTAATGGAACTTTGGGACGGATTTATTAAAAATGGTGTGTAATAAGTCAGTCTGAATCAGCTGCTACATTGGTTTATGTTGTGACATACTTATTAAGTGACACGTCAGGTGCCAGAAACAATATACACTAGCTTATATGAACCGGTAATAGTAATATCCACTACCCACCCAGCTCCTCCCACACTCTACTCACCACTGGCATAACTATTGGGATTGCAGTGGTTGCAGCCAAGGCCACTACCAACTCCAACGCCTCTATTTTTTCCACAGCCCAACTCTGACTCCTTCATAAATGGCTGATGTTTTTCAGAAGCTGTTAAGATCCTCTAATTCACTGAAAAGCTAGTGAAATTACAGTAAATCTATAAAAACTATGCATCAAGTTGTACAGTCTTAATAGAATAATATAACTAAAAATAAATTTTATTTTGACGTCAAAGTGGGAAACTTTTTTCCAACTCTTACTCCACACAAAATTGGTCCCACCTCCAACTCCATAGCCCTAGTTGCAGCTGTGAGTGAGCCTATAAGCCAGGGAGCCCACAGGTCACTCTCCACACACTAAGGCTGAATAAACCTTTTGAAATCCTTTTTGATTTCCTATGATGGCTGGCAGTTTGTGTATAGTAAATATAATACCTCTGATGCACTGGAGTGAAACGGGAAGAAGCTTTATTATACACAGCCTTTCACTGTCTGAAAGGAGAAATGAAGCTTAATACCAAAAACTAAGGTCAATCACTCATACAATTGTTTAGTAAACTGTGCTGAATGTATCTTGGATCAGACCTACTTTGTGTGGCCTCAGCCTAGAGTTACATGAAGGTGCTAATTAAAGGGATTATTGATATTGATTGCTGCGGTCTCTTCACTATTTACCATACACGCCATATAGGCTATGCTTAGTATTGCAGCTCAGCCATTCATTTGAATTAGATTGAGCTGCAGCATGGCCGTGTAGAAGTATAGCTCAACAGCATATTCCTAGAATACCACTTTAAGGACCCCCATAGTGGAGTTACTTGATAACTGCCTCCAGGCACCTCAAATATTAATAACGCTTAGGCCAACTTCACACAGACACTACAGCCCCGGGCAATGAAGCAGGAACTCCTAGCATCATAAACAACTACGATGCTAGGAGTCTGGGTCCTGGTCTGGGAACCACAGCTGACAACCAAATGTGTCCATGTGAAGCTGGCCTTAGGGTGCCATTACACATGCAGTCTTTATTCACATTAACACATGTGCTGTTTCTACACTGATCAAAAACACAATACCTGTGTGTTATAAAAAACAAAAAAAGTGTAATTGCAGGCCTAGCATGGGTTCACGCTACCATTGTTAATGTCCAATGACAGCAATGGACATTAACTGCGGCATAGTAACGGACAGAGACTGAGTCTGTGTCCATTCCCATTGACTAGAATGTAAAAAAAAAAAAAAAAAAACCACACGTTATGGATGCCGTCTCCTTGACAAAAGTAAACAAAAATGATGGAAGAAAGACAGGAGATAGAAGACATCGTCCATCATGTTTTATTTTTACATTCTAGTCAATGGGAACAGACACAGGAGGAGGAGGAGGCTCCCTCTACGGGTAATGTCTGCTGCTCTCATCCTATGACAGATAACAGCAATGGACGTGCATAACGATAGTGTGAACATAGCCTTAACTAATGTCTAGGTCTTCCACCAGACTATGCAGAGATCTTGTGGAGTCCATGCCTTGATGGGTCAGAGTTGCTTTGGTGACACAAGGTTATAGCTAATTGCTGGATTTATTATTACAGTTATGACACTAACAAAACACTAAACTTTTATTTTTATTAAATTTAACATTTTTGACAAAAAAAATAAAAAATAAAAATAGAAGATATAAGCAAAAACAAAACAACAACACTTGCAACAGCAAAACTTGAGTACCACTCCCCGACATAATAGTACAACAGATGCCAGGCCTTTAAAGATGGTAGCCACTCTTCAGAGCAGCCAGCTTCAAAAATGATTATACAGATGTAGAAATGAAAGTCTATAAGTAAGTTCATTCGTTATCTTTGTGCTACACATTACAAACTGTTAGATATAAAGTGGCCAACCTCCTTTAAGGTCTTTGTTCCTGTGTGCATTTGCAAACATTAATCTGGCTTTTTTTTATGTTTCTTTTGGAGTAATGGCTTCTTCCTGGCAGAGTGGCTTTTCAGCCCATGTCGATACAGTACTCGTTTCACTGTGGATAATGACACAATCTTACCAGCTTCAGCCAGCATCTTCACAAGGTCTTTTGCTTTTGTTCTTGGATTGATATGCGCATTTAGTACCAAAGCACGTTCATCTCTGAGACACAGAAGTCGTCTCCTTCCTGAGCGGTATGATGGCTGGACATTCCCATCTTGTTTGTACTTGCGTATAATTGTTTGTACAGATGAACGAGGCACCTTCAGGTATATGGAAATTGCACTCAAGGATGAACCAGATTTGTGCAAGTCCACAATTCTCTCCCTGATATCTTGGCGGATTTCTTTAGACTTTCCCATGATGTTACACAAACAAGCAGTGTTTCAGGTGTGCCCTAAAATACATCCACAGGTGTGTCTCTAATTAACTCAGATGTTGCCAATAAACCTTTCAGAAGCTTCCAAAGACATGACATCATCACATGGGCTGTCTCAAATTGTTTAAAAGGTGTAATAATCTTAGTGTATGTAAACGTTTGACTTTGCAGAAAGTAATAAAAATGCCTTAAAAAAATTATTTCTCTCTCATTATTCTGGCATTTGGCAAATCTAAATAATTTTGGTAATCCAAATTGACCTAAAACAGGAAAGGTTTATTCTGATTTCATGTCAGAAAGTGAGAAAAACATGCATATGTGTCTTTTTATATAGTGCATGTAAACTTCTGGTTTCAAATGTATAACATCTTACAAATTTAGTATAACAGTTACAAAAATATCCATCAATAAAATACATCGGTAGTAAGATCTATGCATAATAAATCTATTATCTTCATAGGGCCTCAAGATGTTATTAGTATTATATTAATATCAATGCATCTAAGGTTAAGCAGATAATGTCTCAATGTAATTAATATTAGATATACATATTAATAAATCAAAAGTAAATAAACTACCTGAGATCTACAGCAGAAATCAATTCAGACTCACCTATGGTACAAAATAGTTATAAGATAGAATACAATTGGTAACAGTCCAGTCTATATTAGACGATCCAATCTTGATTCACGTAATCCACTATGTGGTGGAGATCTCCTCAAGCAGCGCGCTGAAAATAGGTACGTAATAGGGTGAATAAGGCAAAGACATCCTGTATAGTAATATTTGCATAATATCACTGGTCTTCTGGTTAGTAAAATAGTAACACCATAAATATAAGGTAATAAATTAGTCTCATTAGTTCTCATGCAGGAAGGGTAGGAAAAATGAATTAACCATCACTTTTATATTGTAAAGGAACACAAATAGTTAATTGGAATTGTGGAGGGGACATGTTATTAGGAATACTAGGTCCAGATACAAGTGTCATTCCTGGTGTCCAGAAGACCATATGGATCAGAAAGATCTTACCTCTTGCAGTACTGGGGACCGGTATCCGCCACGCTAAGTATGTCAGATGCCAAGCAGCTTGTTGAGGCTGGCTTCTCAATTTCACTGGGAGAGCGTGCAGAATCTGTACCAATTGCCACTTCCTGTCCCAGAGTGGGCGGAAGTGGTCAGAGTGTGGGCGGAAGTGCATCATTGTGCAGAGCACTCTGCCAGTACTAGATATGGGAACAGCTAATGAGAATTGCAAACTGTACATAGGAAATAGGTGTGTGGGTAATAGATGTTAGATGTAGTAATAACTAAAAGTATAACTAGAGTGAATAATGTACTGGTGAGTGAGAGCAATTGTAGATAATTATAATGAAAATCAACTGTGTAGAAGAAAATATGTAGGAAAAGGGGGAGGGGTTAGGATACTCTGAAGGAGGTAAGATTGAATAGAGAAAGGTGAAGGGGAAATAAAAAGAGCAATGGGAAATAAGGGATAATAGTGACAAGGGAACTAGCTAATAATGGGGGAGGTGGAAGGGGAGGGATGGCTGGGGTGGAGGGTGCATACTAGTAACTGGGGATTGATGGAGATGGGCATGTAGTTCAAAGGCGTGTCTGAAAGATAAATGTCAAAATGAATAAACATATCTACAGAAAGCTGTGCAATTCATACTCCTCATTAAGGTCTTTACGTTCCAATGTTTGCAATTTATGAATCCAAAAAGCTTCACATTTTTTAAGGGTCAGTATACGATTTCCACCTCTGCGTGCAAGAGGAACTGATTCCAGCACTTGGAAGCGCAGCTGTGCTATGGAGTGATTTTGTCTTATAAAATGAGCAGGAATAGGAAGTGGCATGTTTTTACACCGTATATTAGATTTATGTTGTTCTATGCAGTCTCACACACGTTGGGTTGTTATGTTGTTGTTGGAGTGTGTGGACGACATTCTGCGCATGTATTGCTATGTTTCACATTTATTCTCTACTCTATACTTTGCGTATCCTCATATTCATCGTTAGTCCAGTTGGACACCTGTGGGGGGGCTTTTTCTGTAGCGAACATCTCCATTCAAATGTGAAACAAGTCAGGTTTTCTTTTTTCTCTAGTAGGTGAGTTATTTCTCCGGCTGTTTTCGTGTCCTCTCAGGAAAGTTAGCCGAGCCCATGGCTACTTCTAGTGTGCAAGGCAGGGACTATGAGTATCACACTTGAGTTATTCCAAACTGCTCACAATACTGTACATGATTTGTTACTTTTATTGCTGCCTGTAGTTCATCCTATTCAGTCTTTCTGTTCTTGGGAGTTCGGCTTTGTGGGAGTAAACTGCAGGAGCTTTTTGTTTTTTTCTCTGCTTTTTGTGGTTCTTTCTATATCTGACTGTAATATACCAGTCGGGTGCCAGTTTTCTGGCCAGTGATTCCCAGATCATAACAGTCGTCTCCCCAACGTATGTGAGACCACACGGGCATTTGATCAAGTACACAACAAAATTACTATTGCATGTGAAGAATTCTTTGCACTGTACAGCCTGTCCGGTATGGGGGTGGTAGATGGTCTAAACTTTTCGTATATAAGAACACTGGTGGCACCCCAGACACGGGCATGTGCCTTTCCTCTGAGTACTCAGAAATTGTTGCTTCAGTTGTTTACGATGTCGTCACAGATCAGTGTATCTTTCAAGTTTCTTGGTCTTCTATAATGAGAAATAAAATTGTTTTGGAAAGCAACAATGGAGGGGTAGACACGTTTAAGAATCCCCGACTGCCTCATAATGATTTGTTGCACTTTATTTGAATATGGATGATGCACAAAATGCATGTGTTCTGTTTTGGTGACAGGGGTTACAACTAGCTGACTACATATAATAGTTCCTTGAAGAGTTGTCGTCAACGGTTTTGTTGGATAGCCATGTGTCTGGAATTTCCTAGTCATATCTTTAAATCTTTCCTGTTTTATAGAGGAATCGTCAACTATTCTATTTACCCTATGGAACTGAGATTTTGGCAGAACCCTAATGGTGGCCGGTGGATGGCAGGTATCATATCTTAATAGACTATTACGGTCCACTTCCTTAATATATACAGTACAGACCAAAAGTTTGGACACACCTTCTCATTCCAAGAGTTTTCTGTATTTTCATGACTATAAAAATTGTAGATTCACACTGAAGGCATCAAAACTATGAATTAACACATGTGGAATTATATACTTAACAAAAAAGTGTGAAACAACTGAAAATATGTCTTATATTCTAGGTTCTTCAAAGTAGCCACCTTTTGCTTTGATTACTGCTTTGCACACTCTTGGCATTCTCTTGATGAGCTTCAAGAGGTAGTCACCTGAAATGGTTTTCACTTCACAGGTGTGCCCTGTCAGGTTTAATAAGTGGGATTTCCTGCCTTATTAATGGGGTTGGGACCATCAGTTGTGTTGTTCAGAAGTCAGGTGGATACACAGCTGATAGTCCTACTGAATGGAGTGTTAGAATTTGTATTATGGCAAGAAAAAAGCAGCTAAGTAAAGAAAAACGAGTGGCCATCATTACTTTAAGAAATGAAGGTCAGTCAGTCCGAAAAATTGGGAAAACTTTGAAAGTGTCCCCAAGTGCAGTGGCCAAAACCATCAAGCGCTACAAAGAAACTGGCTCACATGAGGACCGCCCCAGGAAAGGAAGACCAAGAGTCACCTCTGCTGCGGAAGATAAATTCATCCGAGTCACCAGCCTCAGAAATCGCAGGTTAACAGCAGCTCAGATTAGAGACCAGGTCAATGCCACACAGAGTTCTAGCAGCAGACACATCTCTACAACAACTGTTAAGAGAAGACTGTGTGCAGCAGGCCTTCATGGTAAAATAGCTGCTAGGAAACCACTGCTAAGGACAGGCAACAAGCAGAAGAGACTTGTTTGGGCTAAAGAACACAAGGAATGGACATTAGACCTGTGGAAATCTGTGCTTTGGTCTGATGAGTCCAAATTTGAGATCTTTGGTTCCAACCACCGTGTCTTTGTGCGACACATGAAAAGGTGAACGAATGGACTCTACATGCCTGGTTCCCACCGTGAAGCATGGAGGAGGAGGTGTGATGGTGTGGGGGTGCTTTGCTGGTGACACTGTTGGGGATTTATTCAAAATTGAAGGAATACTGAACCAGCATGGTTACCACAGCATCTTGCAGCGGCATGCTATTCCATCCGGTTTGCGTTTAGTTGGACCATCATTTATTTTTCAACAGGACAGTGACCCCAAACACACCTCCAGACTGTGTAAGGGCTATTTGACCAAGAAGGAGAGTGATGGGGTGCTACGCCAGATGACCTGGCCTCCACAGTCACCAGACCTGAACCCAATCGAGATGGTTTGGGGTGAGCTGGACCGCAGAGTGAAGGCAAAAGGGCCAACAAGTGCTAAGCATCTCTGGGAACTCCTTCAAGACTGTTGGAAGACCATTTCAGGTGACTACCTCTTGAAGCTCATCAAAAGAATGCCAAGAGTGTGCAAAGCAGTAATCAAAGCAAAAGGTAGCTACTTTGAAGAACCTAGAATATAAGACATATTTTCAGTTGTCTCACACTTTTTTGTTAAGTATATCATTCCACATGTGTTAATTCATAGTTTTGATGCCATCAGTGTGAATCTACAATTTTTATAGTCATGAAAATACAGAAAACTCTTGGAATGAGGAGGTGTGTCCAAACTTTTGGTCTGTACTGTAAATCAGAGGACAAATTTCTATTAACATTGATTAGGTGTCAAGAAAATGTACCTTGTTTTGGACATGTGCAATGTGAACTGTAGCTCCGGCCACGTATTATTGAGGGTTTCTATGAATGCGAGGAGTGTTGTTAATGGGCCCCTCCAAATGCAAAAGATATCATCAATATATCTTTTCCATATGATTCAGTGGGAGTGGAATAATGGATTACTGTAAATATAGGTCTCTTCAAACGATGTCATGTACTCATTTGCATAAGGAGGGGCCACAATGGATCCCATTCGGTCCCCTGTTGCTGTATGTAAAATGAATCTTGGAAAAGGAAATAGTTTTCCTCCACAACTATCTTCTATAGATCTAAACCTAATCCAGTTATACATATATCTGTCTGTGTTTGTGTCAATAGTGTAGAAACTGCTGCTATGCAATTTCTTGATCTATTGTTCCGGCTTGTTGGTGCGTACGTAAAGTATTTTGGATCCGTTGTGTTATCCTGTTTATCGGGTCAGAAGTCACTTTATTGCATACTGTAGTATCCGACAGTTGTCCGAGAGTCTCGTCAATGTAATCTTTTTGATCCATGACTACTAGTGCTCTGCCCTTATCAGCTGGTTTAATAACCAAGAACTTATCACCATTTAAAGTAGCTACAGACTGTCTATCAGTACTGTTTAAATTAGTGTGGCAGTAATAGGATCCTTGTTCTACGTTTTTAGCAGGCTCAGCCATTTTCCTCCTTATCAAACTAATGACCATTTCTAGAGGTGGTAAGTTTTTGGGTGGAATAAATCAACTTTTTTTCTTTAAGACCCAAGGATTTGGCAGTGATGGCTGGTGTTGAGGATATTACATTGAACCTCAGTGGTTCAGTGGGTTGGTTAGAGAAATATACTCTAAGTCTAAGGCTGGGTTCACATCTGCGTCTGGTATCCGTCCGCTTGCAAACCGTTTTAAGAGAAAAACGGTTTGGTACAAAAAGGATTCCAAACAGTTACACAGCGGATACCTGAATCCGTTTTTTAGACGGATTAGGGTGGGTTCACCCTTGCGCCAGCACTCCGTCTGCCGCAAATCCGACCTAAATGTCAGAAAACAGGATAGGGACTGGATAGGGAAAGGTTTGCGATGCTTTGCTTAAAAACCCATTCACTTCTATGGGTTTTTAAAGCAATGCGTGGGTGTGCGCTTACACCCTCTGCGCTGCGAAGCCAGTTTTTTTCGTTGGACACAAAGTCCTGCATGTCCGACTTTGTTTCCGACGAAAAGAAACGGCTTTGCAGCGCAGAGGGTGCTTTGCTGTGACTGTAAAACACTGTGGTTTTTACGTTTGTGTTTTTTCAAGTCTATGGGAAAACCCTTTAAAGAAACGTCCTTGTTCTTGTTGCTCTGTCTGAACGCTGCTCTGTTACCTCTTCTCTGTAATTTATTTTCTACCACACCCATCTCCTTGCACCTTTGTTTACCTCCTCTCCTCAAATAGCTAATCTTAGCCTTGCCTGTGTGATTGACAGCCTATCTACCAATCAAGTCTGGAGCAGATTCTGGACTTCCTATAAACAGGTCATCAGCTCACACATGGTTGCTGCCTATTGTGACTCTGTCCTCGCTAAGCGTTCTCTTGCTATTGTATATTATTGCTGACTTCTGACCTTTTGGCTTTTTCTTGTGACTACTCTTTTGGATTGCGATTTGGTACCTCTTGTCTCTCTGGCTTTAACCCTTGGCTTGCTGACTCCTCTTCCATGTTGTTTGGCTTCTCCACGTTTTGTGTTGTCACTTATATAAAAAGGGACTCCACCCAGTTGTCCGCTGTGACCTAGGGCAGTGAGGCAAGTAGGCCGGGACGGGGGTGGGTTCAACTTAGGACTCACTGTCTCTGTCATTCCCTTCCTCCCAAGTTTCAGCAGCAGCACTGGGGAATTGATCAACTGGATCAATTCCCTTACACCAGAATTATGGAGTAAAAAAGTCACAAAAAATTTAGAACTTATTTCAGCAAAAAATGTGTGGCATTCACTCAATTCACTTTTGAAAAGGTGTTAGGAAAGTGGTTGTGAGCAGACGGTCTAGCTGTTTGTATACCAGATTTGTCAAATGTGATTTTTTAAAAAGTTTAATATTTTGACACAATCTCAGTAAGGACATGGCTTGGAAAGTAGCTTAACATTTGTGTTAACAATTTCACAGAACCTTTTATTGGAGATATAGATACCTAAAACTTCACTTTTATTAGTGTATACCTAAAAATAAATATCACACACAACACCCTATCAGGGCTAAATATATTAAAATCCGCTAATATCAACCAAAACTGAGCAGATCCATAAATATCTGTGCAGTCTAAACCATGCACTAACCGTGCATTGACCATAGATCATTAAATGTAAATGTGACCAAACTTCAGTCTCCCATACAAAGCGGTCTCATATATGATCTTACTTATACCCGTGGAGTCTAACTAAACTGCCTAAATAATAATAAAGACAGACTTCAGGTTGAATCAATTGCCAAAATACTATTTCAAATAAACTATAGAACCCCGTACCCCTCGTCTATCCTGAGGTTACTGGCCTAACGCCACACCAACAGAATATAGAGGGACCAGGTATTCTAATAAAAGGCAAAATGTGTTTCAACACTGCAACTGGCTTAAATCTCTAGTTCCTCAAATCATAAATCAACTACCCAACGCATTTCCTCTATAGGATTCATCAGGGGCAAATAACAGATTCCTTTATGAGCTGTTAAAACTGCTATTCCAACATGTTACTAGCAGAAATTTTCAGCGTGACCGCTCTGATGGTGGCGATCCCGATATAGTCTATTTACCGCCGTTATATATCATCCTATTCCTCACAAATGAGCTCTCTGGCCAATCACCAATCCTGCTTCCCACACACCTACTAGATACACCCTCAGGAAGAGGCCAATCACTAACTCTTCTTCACATGCGTCACCAAGGACCTCCCTCTCTCATCAGGAGATCCCTCCGCTTTGCGTTAGGACCGGCCTCTCGGCTCATATGATACAAAGTCTCCTCCTTAGAACAGGACGTCACAATACTATAGACACGCCCCCTCTCGGCTCATGTAATAGAAAGTCTCCTCCTTAAAACAAGACGTCACAATACTTCAGGCCCCCTGAGCCGAGGACTATTTGTTCTAACGGATACATATTATATGAGCGATCTAGCATATAAACCCTTTCTAGGAATTATACATATTAACCTACGGGATCAGATCTACCATACCCCGCTAGATTTTTACAGGGCAAACCTCCGTACGCTACTAAAATACAATTATAGTAGGTTGTAAACAAAAACCTCCTACCACTACCCAAAAAACTCCCCTTAAATCGGGAACCCTTCCAACTATTCCATTCTTACCAATCTCAACTACACCACAACCAATGCTATACCCATCTCAGCATTGCAAATAAACTACAGATGGCAATAGGGGAATCTAGATCTCTATGATATCATAGGAAAAAAAAATTTAACACCCAAACTACAATGTAATAACTACTAGATCTAAAAAATAAACTAAGTAATGAAGTAGGTGAGATAAAAAAGCAGTATCAACCTCATAATGATAACAAGGAATAGGTAACCATTCCATGGGATTAGGGGTGAAACAATTTTATCACCTCCTACAAAGACAGATTTATCACTACTAATGTATAAATAAAAATCAGAAAACCTAGAAAGCACAAAGAAGGGGAAAAAAAAAAATTTCTAAATTTTAGGGTGTTGTGGGGTTAGATACTTCAATGTATAGATACATTTCACAAAAATATTGATTAGTGGAAAATTACTAGGGATTATGTAATAATACGAAAAATCGACATTAAAACATAACTCCCACAACTATAAAAATTGTAAACCAAGGACATAGGTAACATCAACCTATTCATTCAGCCTATATGGTTATAAGATCTTAACCAATGAAACAGGTGACATCAAACTGTTCATTAAGCCCATGTGTTTGTAAAGTATTCAATCAATAAATCCACTGTACTTCTTTTCTTACCCACTCAATAGCCTGAAATTTCAAACCACTCGTTTGTCCATTATGACCGCGCACAAAATGACGTGCTACAGGTGTATTCCGTCCATTCTGGATATCACAAACATGATCTCTGATCCGTCTCCTCAGTTGCCTTCTTGTTTTCCCAACATAATTGTAGGGACATGGACAACTAAGAAGATAAATCATACCCATCGTTGAGCAGTTAACAAAATCTCTGCATCTATAAGAAACCCCCATAGAGGCACTGACAAAAGTCTTATTCTGATCAATGAAATCACATGTTGTACAAGTACCGCATCTAAAAGTACCCACCGATTTCACCTTTGACCCCTGGACTCGGTGGACAATAGCTATGTACCAGCCGATCCTTCAAATTTTTTTCCCCTTCTGTAGGTTATTAATTGTTTAACACCTACATCACTTTCTAACTCCTGATCAGCCTGTAAAATGCGCCAGTGTCTCCTCAAAACCTCTTGAACTCTCCCAACCTGTGTGTCAAAGGTACCTATTATCCTAATCTGTTGGACTTTATTCTCCTTTTTCTTAGGGACAAGGAGACTGTTTCTATTCGTATTCATTTCCCTAAGATAGGCCTTATCAATACTATTTTTTGGAAATCCTCTATGTTGGAACCTTCTCTACAGATCATTGGACTGGGAAATAAATTCTCCAAAGGACGAGCAATTGTGACGTACACGCAAAAATTGGCCTGTTGGTATACCCTGCTTTAACTGTGGCGGATGACAGCTCCTCCAGTGCAAAAAACTATTAGTAGCCGTTTGTTTCTTATAGACTGTTGTAATAATTCGACCATCAGAAGATCGCATCAATTTAAGATCCAAAAATGTTAAAGATTCTGTCTGAAACTCCGATGTAAACTTCAAACATAGATTGTTGATATTCAATTCTTCAACAAAACCTTCAAATTCAAGTTTGGTCTCCCTCCAAAAAATTAGAATATCGTCTATATAACGAATCCATAAATCAATATGCCCCATCCAGGATATGTTTTCTTCCGAGAATACAACGGTTTCCTCCCACCTGCCGAGGTACAGATTAGCATAAGTGGGGGCCACTGGGCTCCCCATCGCTGTCCCCCTCAGCTGGTGGAAGGTCCGCCCCTCAAAAACAAAGACAATCCTCTCCAGAAAAAATTTCAATAATTTCATAACCAAATCGTTGTGTGGTTTCATGAAGACCCCTCTTGATCTTAAATAGTATGCTATTGCTTGATATCCTTGTTGGTGAGGAATAGATGAATAAAGAGCCTCAACATCCAAACTGGCAAAGAAAACATCTTTTGTCAAGGATGACCCCCTCTATTTTATTGAGGATGTCCATAATATCCCTTGCAAAAGGTCTTAAGATATTATCTAAATAAACACTCACGTTCTGGGTCAAACTATTGATCTGAGATACTATTGGGCGTCCCCGTAAAGGGGTCACCCCCTTATGTATATTTGGAAGAATATAAAAAGACGCCATTACTGGATATTGAGGTAACAAAAATTCGAATTCTGACTTACTAATAAGACCTACTCCAGCCGCATTATTAAGCAGATCTCTTAATTCAGATGTAAATTGGCCGATACATTCTCTAGCGATAACCTTAGAACACTGCCCGTCCTTTAGAAGATCCCAACAAACTTCCAGATAATGTGACCTGTCTAGTTTATATATATATATATATATATATATATATATATATATATATTTTCCCCTTCTTTGTGCTTTTTAGTTTTTCTGATTTTTATTTATACAGTAGTGATAAATCTGTCTTTGTAGGAGGTGATAAAATTGTTTCACCCCTAATCCCATGGAATGGTTACCTATTCCTCGTTATCATTATGAGGTTGATACTGATTTTTTATCTCACCTACTTCATTACTTAGTTTATTTTTTAGTAGTAGTTATTACATTGGAGTTTGGGTGTTAAATTTTTTTTTTCCTATGCTATCGTAGAGATCTAGACTCCCCTATTGCCATCTGTAGTTTATTTGCAATGCTGAGATGGGTATAGCATTGGTTGTGGTGTAGTTGAGATTGGTAAGAATGGAATAGTTGGGAGGGTTCCCGATTTAAGGGGAGTGTTTTAGTTTCAATAATTTTTATTGGTTTTCAGAATAAGTATGAGAAACAATATTGACATACATTGCATTGTACATTCTAACATAATTTTGTTCGAGGCATATTTTTTGGATTGTATATCAATGAGACAGAAAATAGAAATTAATTAATCGATAAACAGTAACAATAACTCTAACATTTGGGCACATTTTCAGGGTTATCGTGACACCTCACAGAGACGATCTTCTCATGTGTTCCACTCCACTTCCGCTTCCCAACCCTCCATGTTTCTTGGCTCTCATTATGTAGCAAATCGAGAGTTAACCCATGCGTCCCATACATTTACAAATCTATGATAGGAGTCATTTCCCAGTGCAATAACCCTCTCGTAGATATAGGTATTATTAATGGCCAAAAACAATGCGGAGTCAGACAGAGGGGTCACTGATCTCCATCTTTGCACCAACATTAATTTGGCTATTGTCAAGATTTTACATAGGAGTTTTTTATATTTGTTCAATTCCTCGGGAATTCCAATTGATAGGATGGCTAAAGATGGGGAGTAAGGGAGGTGGAAGTTAAATATTTCTGATAGCTTGTCAAAAACCCTATTCCAGTATCCACAAATTATGGGGCATTGTCCCAAAATATGGAAAAGGGTTCCTCTCCCTCCACATCCTCTCCAGCAATCTCCAGAGACGGAAGGATATACCTTATGTAAAGTGGATGGGGTTCTGTACCACCTTAAAGTAACTTTCATAGCTGTTTCTATGTGAGTGTTGCATTGTAAGGATGTATGACTAAGTTTGAAGGCTTGTTCCCACTCATCTGAGGTAATGGTTCTTCCCAAATCCCTCTCCCAACAGCGGAATGGTGTAGATTTAGTAAAAGTTGCTACTCTATCCATTTTATCATATAGAAACCTCAAACCCTTCATCTTAGTCGACAGCCAGGTGAGCACCGCATTGTTGTGGGGTACTTTCGATGTCGGGTTCTTAGATATAAAATGCCGTATTTGAGAGTGCTTAAGGAAGTCACCCCTGGAGATTCCAAATTTCTGTGTTAGATCCGTAAATGATAAAAATTGCTTGGTATCGGATTGCAAGTGGGAAACCTGTGTAATCCCCTTTGTTTCCCACTCTGCAATTACTAAGTCATCTATCGCCCAGGCCATAAGTGACAAAGGCATCTCTGAGGCATAAAAGTAATTTGTAGAATTTGCTTTCCCGTGAAGCAGCTTCCATGCGGTCACTGCTGCTTGCATGACTGGGGACAGGGACTTGGGCATAGGAATATTCCAGAAGGGCGCCCACAAGATATCCGTCAATTTTAATGGATATATGAACGATTGCTCTATTTGGATCCATGGTACCGAGGTATCAGCCAATTTCCATCTAGCGCACTGTATGACTAGGGATGCTATGTAGTAATTCCTTACCACTGGTACTCCCAGTCCTCCCGCTCCTTTTTGTTTAAAAAGGAAGCTTTTGTTGACCCTGGGTCTCCTACCATTCCATATGTATTTTGAGATCACCCTTTGCATAGTTTCAAAAAACGAAACCGGGACGGATATCGGGAGTGTGCAAAACAGATATAGGAGTCTGGGCAGTAATAACATCTTAAAGGCTGCGACACGTCCCATCCAAGACACGTCCATTGGGGACATTCTCTCCATCTCTTCCTGCATTATTTTCAACATGGGTGTGTAATTATTTCTATATAGGGCCCCCGAGTTGGAAGTCACCTGTATCCCCAGATATTGAACCCCCTCCTTCCTCCAATCAAAGTCATATTTTGATTGTAAGGGATGAAGCAAAGAAGGAGGGATATGCAAAGGTAAAGCTTGTGACTTGGCCATATTTAATTTGTAAAATGATAAGTGACCGAAATTAGCTATAATCTCCATAAGTCGGGGAATAGACTTTTGTGGCTTGGACAAAGTAAGAATGATATCATCTGCATATAATGATATAAGATGAGTTTTGTCCCGTATATCAATGCCACCCACTTCTGGATCTAGTCTAAGTGTTTGGGCCAGCGGTTCCATCGAGAGAACAAATATCAACGGCGAGAGGGGGCACCCCTGCCTAGTCCCGTTCGTTATTAAAAAGGGATCCGACACTACCCCATTAGTGAATATTCTTGCAGATGGTGCAGAATATAGCGCCTCAATTGCTCTTAAAATAGCTCCAGCGAACCCCATGCTTCTAATCACCAAGAAGGCATACGACCAGCAAATGCGGTCAAACGCCTTCTCGGCATCCAATGCAAGAACCACCGCCTCCATTTTTTTAGAGTTAATGTGATGCAGGATATTCAAAATGCATCTAGTGTTGTCATATGATTGCCTCCCTTTCACGAATCCCACTTGGTCAGAATTTATTAGGCTCGGAAGGCAAGCTGCTACTCTATTTGCTATAATTTTGGCGTAAATTTTTAAATCTCAGTTTAATAGGGATATTGGTCGGAAGTTTTGGGGGCTAGTGGCGGGCTTGCCTGGTTTAGGCAACGTCACCACCAAGGCCTCCTGATTTTCCCTTGGAATAACGCCAGAGTCCACCACAGCTGTTAAAAAGGACAACAGCGGGTTTAGCAGAATTGGAGAAAACTTTTTGTAATATTCATTGGTAAGGCCATCTGGGCCTGGGGACTTTTGGGATGGGAGCGACTTAATTACTGACAGCAACTCGGATGTTGTGATGGGCTCATTCAAAGAGTCTAATTGTGCTTCTGTGAGTTTGGGCAGTTGGGCGCCTGCAAGAAAATTTGCAATGTCTTGTTTCTCCGGAGGTATCACAGAGGAGTCATCTATAATATTATATAAGCCTTCATAAAAAGCTTTAAAGGCGTTGGCTATGTCAATGGGATCATAGATTTTGTGTGCGCCGTCTTTACTCTGAAGAAACGGGATTTTAGACCTGGCATGTTTTTGTTTAAGCTTGGACGCTAGAAGTTTGCCTGCTTTGTTAGATTGGGAGTAATAAATAGCTTTCACTTTTTTCAGGTTCTTCTCATATTTATGCAGTAGGCAGGCTGTCAATTGATGACGTAGTGTCGCCAATTTTGCAGCGTCGGAGGGGGAAGGAGATTTTTTGTTAGTATTATCTATAGCTTTTATCTGGTGCAATAGTCGATCAATTTCTGCTAACCTAGTTTTCTTCTCTATGTGTCCCAATCGAATAAATGTTCCTCTGATAAAAGCTTTATGTGAATTCCACAATATATCAGGGCTAGATACTGAGGGAGCATTGATCAGAAAGAATTCCTTTAGATCATTTTCCAAAATTGCTTTATATTTTGGCTGCGACATTAAGAATTCGTTGCACCTCCATATATACGCTCTAGGGCAATCATATTTTTCCATTAGAGTCAGGGTTATTGCTGCATGGTCTGACCATGTTATTTGTGAAATTTCCGACTGCACAGCAAGGGGAATACTAGCTTGTTCTATCAAAAATAAATCTATTCTTGAATAGCTATTGTGTACAGTTGAATAGTAAGTGTAATCTTTTTCGGTATTATGAAGGATACGCCAAATATCAAATAAGTCGTGGCGCCATATAGCCTGCGAAAAGGGAGGATGACGTGTCGCTATGCTAGAGGTAGTGTCTACCCCTGGATCTGGAGCCATGTTAAAGTCTCCCATTAATACTAAGCATCCTTGCTTTCTTCGTTCCACTGCTCTCATTAGTTTTCCCAAGAATGATACCTGTCTTTTGTTTGGGGCGTAGACCGAGACTAACGTGTACGTGACATTATTAAGGATGAAAGCTAATATGACAAATCTCCCTCCAGGGTCAGCATACTGGGACACCAGCTGAAATGCCACTGAATCCCTGATCCCAATTAGTGTTCCTCTGCGTTTGGAGGAGCAGTGAGCGTGAAACATGTGTGGATATGAGGCATGCTTGATGCGGGTGGCATCCGCCTGCAAAAGAGGTGTTTCCTGAACTGCAAGAATGTCACAGCCTTGAACTCGGGCCTCTCGCCACAAATTGGCTCTCTTATGAGGGGAATTCAAACCTCTGACATTCATAGACATAATTTTAAGTACCATAATTCACTTTTAGTAAAGCTTCGAAGATCTTACCACAACCACCCACATCAGAAGTTACCAGTAGCGGTAGGGAGCAGAATCGTCTTCGCCCTGTGTAGTCACAACGCCCATGTGCCAGAACCGAAGAGCAAACAAACTGTAAAAACAATGAAACCAGTGGTCAAGCCACCTAAACAAAACAAAGAAAGGAAATACGGTACAGCGGACCAGCGGCTGTTGTAATCTTGGGGGGATAAGTTCAGCACTTGTGGACATACGAAATATCTTGGACCGTGAGCCTCTAGCTGTGTCGCCCTTTTGGTGGATGTCTCGGGGTTTTCGGTCGATTCCATCCATCCGACACAGGGCCAGGTGGTAGTTTGGATGTCAGGTCACTGATTGGAATGTTCCATTTATCTAGCAGCTTTGTGCCGTATTCCGGGGATTTGATAACATAAGTAAGGTTGTCCCGGGATACGATCACTCAGACCGGGAATCCCCATTTGTATAGGATTTTTTGTTGGCGTAATGCTGTAGTAATAGGGATAAATTGCCTTCTTAGTTGTAGTGTTGCAGCTGAAAGATCAGAGTAGATAGATATTTTCTGGTACGGGTCAGGTAAACGGCCAATTTTCCGTGAGGTCATCAGCACCAGCTCTTTAGTACGGTAAAAATGGATCTTTGCTAGGACATCTCTGGGTACGGCTTCATCCAGATATGAAGGCTTTGGGACTCTATGCGCTCTATCTATGGTTAAGTCCATTTTCGTAAGATTTGGTATTAGAGTGTGTATCAGGTCTTGGAGGAAAATTGTTAGATTAGTCGCAGATACGGACTCTGGGATCCCTCTAAATTTCAGATTATTGCGCCGCGAGCGATCCTCCAAGTCTGCTATTTTAGATTTAAGAAACGACACATCGTTCTCCACCTCATAGTGAGCATCTATGAGAAGATTATGTGAAGCAGCAAATTCCGCCATTTTAGATTCCACATGAACAGTGCGATTCTGCAATTCTTGAATGTCTCTATCTAGCGGTTTAACCATTAAGGACATGTTTGTTGTCAATGATTTACAGAAGGCCATAAGCATATTTTTCATGGAGGCCTCAGTGAGTAAACTTTCTGTTGCTGGAATATCTGCAAAAAAATCGGTGGATGAAGGTATACTGTATATTGAGTAGTATTGCTCACCTCCTCTTCCTGTGCCTCCGTGGTCTGGAGCCTGGGCTTCTGTTTGGCCGGGCTAGCGGTAGGCGAGTTTAGTGTCTCCGCGTTGTTTAGGCCTATAGGCCTCGGTGCGTCGGCCCGAGAAGGCCCCGAAACCGAGGCCTCCCGAGGCCCCGAAGGCCTCCGGACTCCCGCATTCCATCAGCTGTTGGAGCGACGGCGCCGACAGCGTTCTCCGCTGTGCTGATAATGTGAGCTTCTCCTCCGGAGGGTCCCGCGTTGGAGTCGAGGCCCCGGAGACAGCGCTGGAGTGTGAGACGCCACCATTTTGATCTTCCCCACCGCCTTGGGGGAAGTAAAAATCCGATATTTTCTGCGGCTTCACCGCAGATTTCCTTTTCCTCAGCATCTCTAGAGGTAAGGAAGCTATCCCAGTGTCTTGTAGGTTAATATAATCCACGGGCACATCGCTTATTTAGTTGCTATTTGAGACTCAGGCCTGGAACTCTGCGATTATGCAGCCATTCCCTTCCACAGTTAGGCTCCGCCCCCAAGGGGAGTGTTTAGAGTTTTGGTAGGAGGTTTTTGTTTACAACCTACTATAATTGTATTTTAGTAGCGTACGGAGGTTTGCCCTGTAAAAATCTAGTGGGGTATGGTAGATCTGATCCTGTAGGTTAATATTTATACTTCCTAGAAAGGGTTTATATGCTAGATCGCTCATATAATATGCGTCCGTTAGAATAAATAGCCCTCGGCTCAGGGGGTGTGCCTGAAGTATTGTGACGTCCTGTTTTAAGGAGGAAACTTTCTATTACATGAGCCGAGAGGGGGCGTGTCTATAGTATTGTGACGTCCTGTTCTAAGGAGGAGACTTTGTATCATATGAGCCGAGAGGCCGGTCCTAACGCAAAGCGGAGGGATCTCCCGATGAGAGGGGGAGGTCCTTGGTGACGCATGTGAAGAAGAGTTAGTGATTGGCCTCTTCCTGAGGGTGTATCTAGTAGGTGTGTGGGAAGCAGGATTGGTGATTGGCCAGAGAGCTCATTTGTGAGGAATAGGATGATATATAACGGCGGTAAATAGGCTACATTGGGATCGCCACCATCAGAGCGGTCACGCTGAAAATTTCTGCTAGTAACATGTTGGAATAGCAGTTTTAACTGCTCATAAAGGAATATGTTATTTGCCCCTGATCTTATAGAATCTTATAGAGGAAACGCGTTGGGTAGTTGATTTATGATTTGAAGAACTAGAGATTTAAGCCAGTTGCAGTGTTGAAACACATTTTGCCTTTTATTAGAATACCTGGTCCCTCTATATCCTGTTGGCGTGGCGTTAGGCAAGTAACCTCAGGATAGACGAGGGGTACGGGGTTCTATAGTTTATTTGAAATAGTATTTTGGCAATTGATTCAACCTGAAGACTGTCTTTATTATTATTTAGGCAGTTTAGTTAGACTCCACGGGTATAAGTAAGATCATATATGAGACCGCTTTGAATGGGAGACTGAAGTTTTGTCACATTTACATTTAATGATCTATGGTCAATGCACGGTTAGTGCATGGTTTAGACTGCACAGATATTTATGGATCTGCTCAGTTTTGGTTGGTATTAGCGGATTTTAATATTTTAGGTATACACTAATAAAAGTGAAGTTTTACGTATCTATATCTCCAATAAAAGGTTCTGTGAAATTGTTGATAAATGAGGAGACAGTTTATCTCTAATAGGTCAGTGAATTTTTTACATTTGTGTTAGACTTGTAGGTGCAACAAATTTGATGCAAATTATGCAAACGTAAATTCCATCAAAATTGATTTTAAAAATTTCCTTCATGATTAAAGGACTTGTCCAGGAATATCCTGGACGCCGCTCGGCGTTGTTGTTTTTATCTTTCTATTAAAGCCACTGTTCACACCAAGCCCCTGACGGCTTCTGTGTCCCTAAGAACCTGTCAGCAGTTTTACCCTCCTGCACAAGGGCATTGGTCAACACCAGACCCCGCTAGTCTCACACTCACTTTCAGTGAACCCATACTCCACCTAAGCCTACCAACTCGTAATTCCCAGTAGTGGACAAGTCTTAGTCACTCCACCAACTCCTTCAACACAGTTTTTTCTGTTATTTAATTATTTTATCCCAACAATATTACGCTATGTGCCGCTCGGCGTTGTTGTTTTTATCTTTCTATTAAAGCCATTTGTCCAGGAATATGGATTTTATAAATATCTGACCGTGGAGGACCACCAATTGAAGTCAATGGGAGCTGAGCTGCAGTACTGTCACCCGGCCACTACACAGGGCACTGAGCCACCAGCTTCCTACCCGCTGGAAGCAGCTCCATACAGATGAGCAGTGCAAGGCCACCGAGCGGATCCCCACTATTTAGATGTTTATGGCCTATCCTAAGGATATGCAATAAAATCCATATGTTATGAGCAAACACAGTTCTGAACTTCGGACTGACTAGGTAGCTCCAGAAATAGGTACAGCAGAACGGATAAATAACGGCCTTGAGCACACTGCCTCCGGACGTCTTCACCAGAGCCCCTAGTGGTGGGGTGGACTTGGCAGATTCCTTCGGCCAGAGTTAGCAACAAGTGTGAGAGCACAGTGAGCTCGGTGCACCACAAGTATCAGCAACCCCAGAAGGTAGGTAACTCACCAGAGCAGAACTGGAGTTGAAAGAATGGCAGAAGTTGTCAGCAGAAGCTGGGGAGCAGGAGCAGATTCCAGACAAGATGGCAGAGATGGTCACTTGGTCGTCTGTCCGGTTGGCAACTAGAGGTCAGTGTGGTACAGGAGAGTTAGGAAGAAGAGTGGTCCACAATCCGGGTTGGCAATGTGAGGTCAGCGCAGTACAGAACAGGATCAATGGAGCTGAGTCTAGAACGCAAGCCGAGGTCGTAACGGAGAGAAGAACAGAAGCAGAATCTTGCAGACAGAAGGGGGGGTGTCAAGTAACGGAGCCAAGAGGTTAGATACAGAGGTATTCAACAGACACAAGGTAGACGCTTACTTCCAGAAGAACTGAATAGCTGGCGGTGAAAGAGACCCGGAAGTGCGGTAATAAAGGTTCAGGGGGAAACACACCGACAGCGCTACAAGGACACACCGACACACAACTCCAGCATGTGTTAGGAGTAGACTGGCAACCTCACAGACGCGGTTGCAGAGATCCAGATCTACTCCTACCACCATATTCCTGGACAAACCCTTTAATTTCCTCAAAGGTGTGAAACCAGCCTAAAATGGACAGCTACAGTGGGTATTACCAAATTTGTCAATGCAGTATGTCTCTACACACTTTGACACTATCTGTACTGTTTATTCACTGTACTGTTTATTTATTTAGAGTTTATTCACACACAATTGTCGTCAATGTACTTTTCAGCGGTTTCCATGGACAGTCTATTAAGACTTCTCTTTTTTTTCATGGGCCGTGTGTTCCTAGAAGAAAAAAACTAAAGCATTATCAGCAGAAGCTGGGGAGCAGGAGCAGATTCCAGACAAGATGGCAGAGATGGTCACGTGGTCAAATGCGTTATGCAAGTCAATTGGTGAAAAAAACATGGCTGCCATCTGTGTGCCGTTTGTTTTTTACAGTTGTGACATGTTTCAGTGTAATGGACATAAAAAAGGGAATTACATACATATGGAACATCACAGACAGAAAATAGTAGAAAAACTGACTTTGTCAGGAGTGAGAAACAGTATAAGGCTAAGGCCCCACGTAGCGGGGTGCAGCAAAAAACTGCGGCTGTAAAAACCACGGCAGCAGTGCATCGCGGTTTTTTCCTGCAGCGCTTTTCACAGAAAGTCCGCAGAGGAAACCTCTGCAGACTTTTTTACTTCTAATATACCTATAGGGAAACCGCTGGCATTTCTGTAGGTATAATTGACATGCTGCAAATTCCAAAACCACAATGGTTTTGGAAATCACAGCATGTCTGCTGCACATATTTTTATGGAAGGTGTAGATGGGATTCGCTAGAATCCTATTCACCTTGCAGTGACTTTAAAACACAGTTGTTTACGCAACGTGGGGCCCCCAGCCTAAAAGGATGCAATGTCGCTCAAACAGTTATATCGGAAAAAAAAAGGAGGCAAATTGTAAGGTGACATGCACATGACCATGTGGGTGTCGTTTAATCATGTTATTTGTATGCCGCCCATGCTTCCGCGGCCACATTGATTGGGGCCAGTGAGTACAGTCTGCAAAATGGACAGGAATAGGACCTGTCCTGAGTTTTGCTCACAGCCCCATACACAGACCGTGAAAATACACAGTTGTGTGTATGGGGCCATAGAAATGAATGGATCAGTGTGCTAGCCGTGAAAACCTCAGCTAACACACTGACTATGCACACGGTCATGTGCATGCGGCCTTAAATAGTATATGCAGCAGTACAGTATACAGGTATGAAAAACAGTCAGTTTTTCCTAGGGTTGTGGATTTGGTAAGTCAAACCTCTGACTCCAGCTCTTTCATTAATAGCTGACTGTTTTTGATACATTTTTGTATATACAGCAAAGCAAAATGGTTTAGAAGCAGAGATACATCCCACTATTCTGGCCAAAGTTGTGAGAAGAGGGAAGAATAATGCCAGTGACAGAAATGATTGACAATACGCAGAAACAGCGTCTATAGCTTCATGAAGGTGTCAGAGGTTGGAGATAACAGAATTCATCACACAGGACTGCACTAATTCCAATGAAGCAAAATCATTGGCGGCTCTATACAAGTGAGGACTATGACAAATATAAGTCTTGCCATATTACTGAGACATCTCAGGCTTGCTAAAGAGATTTTAGCATATTTCATGACCAGTGAAGTGACCAGGCTCAGACAGTAGCACACAGAGTTCTTCTAACTCAGCAAAAAAGCTAGTAATGTGATGCGAATGCAAGACAGGTATAGACCACAAAAAATAGTCCTCACAGAAGAGTCTGAACATAATCCTCAGATGACACCAGACAAAATCATAGTTGTGCAGGAAATGGCTAAGAAAGCTTTGGGAGAAAATTATGGTTAAAATTCCTAAACTTTCCTAAATTTCTGTGAAAGTAAACATGGAACAAACATTAAGCTGTACATTAAATGAATTATTATACAATATTAATAATATATACTATTTAATGATTTTAATTTGAAGCTGGATATTGAGTTGATACATTTTACTGACTCTAACTTTGTCCCTGACTCCACAACTTCAACTCCACAACCCAGGTCTTTTCCATAGATATAAAAACAGACATGAACGTGCATAATTGCCAATGTCCTAAATTTGCCAGGACAGTCCCTAATTTTCAGAAATTATACAGTCAAATTTAGACATGTTCCAGCCCAAAAGGAGCCATGGCTTAACCTCTGACAAGGTTTAGCTGTGAGACTTAAACACTACTATATTACTAATGTACTGTAAATGCTGGTAAGTATGAACATGTGAATAAGGACCTGTAGCAGACTCTGTGCTATGTGCATGATATGTAAATCTACACAATGCTGAGAAGAAAGCTAAAATTTCCATATGAATTCTTAGGGGGTCAACAGACAACTGAGGGTCCCTGTGCAGAAACATTATGGGTCCCTTGTTTTCCAATAACTCAGCATAGAACATCTCTATAACAGTCTACCAGTAAATGTTAGCCATGAGAATCATTAGCTTAGGCATTTGCCAGCAAACTAATAGAGACTAGAAAGATGCAGTTAAGGTGATAGTCCCCAGGACCTACAGCAAATTGATTGCCAATCGCTTAATTTTTAATTTTTGAACCCAGAAAGCATGCTACTAGCATATACTGCAGCAATGACCTATTTTGTACAGGAGAGGGCGCACTTTAACAAATTTAAAAAAAAACCTGTTAGCTAGTGAGGCCACTGATAATATCTTTCCCAATTTCCTTCCATGAAATCGTGACTCTGCACATAGTCTTGTGATTATTCCTGTTGAAAGAGGGAAGTATGGGCAGTTTTCAGTTAATTCTGTATTATGTGTCATAAATAAGGAAAATGAGGAATAAAATAAATCTCTGCAGAGAATTCATTGTCAAACACATCACTGTAAAATAGCATGCTGTTTCTAAAACAACTTGTGACAGTAAATTGATTGAAATAACATTGGGCCCGGGACTGATGTAAGATTAAGATAGTGAGATGAATGTAATGCACTTGCATTTTATTGTCTGTATTATGGCTGACAATCCTGCCTGGATCACACATCTAATGACCCATCATAGATCCCTATCATGCTGCTAGTCAAGGTCATTACATCTGCATTTGGGCAGGGATTTGCTGTCATAACAAGAATGCCAAAATGGTACCGTATTACGGTTGTCTAAATTAGCACTAAGGATAAGACCAGGCGTGGCAAACTGAGATGTGGCCAAAAAAGTGCACATTTTTCTGATAGATCATTAAAATCTTATTTACTGTAAATGGCCACACAGTTTTGGGGGTGAACCTGCAAGACTGCAGGACCAATAACATGGATTGCATGCATTTTTCTGGGTTTTCTTATTTTTCTGGGTTTTTTTTACTTTAAAGTTGAAATTGACAAGAAAAAACACACATAAAGGCCAGGGCCCCATGTGGACTAAATGCTGCGGTAGAAAATGTGCGGTAAAAACTTCTTCATCTTCAAAGTGGATGGGATTCTAGCGAAATTCCATCCACACATTGGAGAAAAATACACGCAGCAGAAATGCTGCGATTTCCAAAACTGTTGCAGTTTTGGAAATCGCAGCATGTCAATTATACCTATGGAAACGCTGGCGGTTTCCCTATAGGTAGAATTGAAGCAGAAAGTCTGCAGAGGTTTCCTCTTTCTGTGAAAGCGAAGCAGGAAAAACCGCGATTTCTGCCACAGTTTTTCCTGCAGCCCGCTACGTGGGGCCTTAGCCAAAAAGCCACTATTTAACATTATTTTGCTATTAAAATCACATGAAGAGAGGATGTTCACCGGCAGGAGATCAGCAAAAATTTCAACATAAATGGGGTTTTTAGAAATTCTTTTTTTCATGTGTTTTAAAATGCTACAAGTAAATCCTGGATCTTGAATTGAAATGGTCAAATCCCTGCAGTGACAAATACTGTCATTAACACAATGCAGAACAGTTGGCTGCTGCAGAACATCTTGACTCAAGAGAACCTGAAATTACAGGTTTTTAACTGGAACGTCAATGCACTGGCACTTTTTGATACGGCCACATTTTTTTTGCTTCAGTTGTAATAATTTTGTCATTTCAAGTTAAGATATGTCTAGCAATGACTGTATATAAAGATATATTCATATGTAGAATCTTGTCTGTTTAGTGCAAACTGATATATAGGACAGTGTTTGTGTTTTTGTCTTCCATATTTGTTTGTAAACTCTGCGGCTGAGTTTTCTTTCTTGTGTTTGTTTTGTATTGGGGAAAGATTGCATTATCTTGTATATTGTAAATTAGGATTATTACAGTGTCTGAGTTTACAGTGACTTTTCAAGCTTTCAAGCAGGCATGACATGTGATGCCAAAATATACATAAACACATAGGACATGAACAAATTCTATGATGGGATCTAGTTTAGCCTAGTCACTTACATACCGGAAATACCTATTTGTTTTGATATTCACTTCCAACATAGTCAATGAAACATTTGAAAATGTTATCAAAAGATGCTATGACCCAACTTTCCTACACCCGTGAAAAAGTCAGTTATGCCAGTGGGGGATTATTTATTTAGACCAGTATATTGTACGCTGGTCTAGATGTCTCCTGCACTGGCAGAGGAATTCACTTAACAGTGAAGCACATGAGACATAGTTGGCATATGGTTTTTGTCATCATTTACGCCACAAAAGTGGCATAAATGATAATGAATCTGGGGCTGCTGATGGACCTGAACACGAATCGCAAACTTTGACAAGAGTTGGGAAAGTGGCAAAAAAAAAAAACTCACAGGTGTCGGTTTGTGAATTTTTTTTTTTTTTATACCAAAAAAAGTGGCTTACAGCAATAGTGAATTCCCCCCATGTGTTTTTAAAGAGTATGCACAAAACGCCTGTAATCTAAATTTTTATATTTTATGGCAATTTTTTTAACTTATTTTACGGAACGCAACATTCAGAGCCATTCAGAAGTAAAAAAAAACATATTGTCATATGTGTCATGTGTAATATGCATATACATAAGTGACTAAATCTTGAAGGTGTAGTCTCAGGTCCCAAGAGAAAAGTCACACACACATGCATGGGATCACATAGTCCTAAAATGTAAACAGAGCCTGTTGGCAGGACCAAGCTTACCCCAGGGCATTAGCCAAGAACAATGTGAGATGCTAGGTACACCAAGGCACCCTTTTTATACACAAAGTTAACAAATGGAAACATCTTGCTTTCTAATGATCTCCATTGGTATAATGTTTGGAGGGGGAGGCGATCCCTTATCCAGCACAGTGCCTCTGACATTCTGGCCAGAAATAATGTCTCCCTAAACAGAATTTGTTCACGATGTGACTACCCTTCCACTTTCAAGAGGCCAAACTAGCAGACCTCTGAGATAAAAGGTACCGGAAAGGCCAGTATTTCAGACAAAAGATAGATTGTGTCACGTACCAACCGTCCTAGCATGTGACGTGGGTGCGGCTGTCAGGGGTCATTCACTCCAGTCATTCAATCTTGTACTCACCCTTCACTCGGGCTGCAAATTGAGCATAAATCACACCCAACACAATCCATGTACCCAGTGGCGTAACTAGGAATGGCTGGGCCCCAAGGCGAACATTTGACATGGGGCCCCCCCCCCGAACCGCTGCCCCCAATTGCCCCTCCCCCCGGACCGCCCCCCTCCAACCCCCCCCCCCCAAAAAAAACGCATTCCTGCGCACACAATTATGTGCCATAGTGGCTCCTGCACACAGTATTATGCCCCATAGTGGCCCCTGCACACAGTATCATGTCCCATAGTGGCCCCTGCACACAGTATTATATCCCATAGAGGCCCCTGCACACACTATTATTCCCCATAGAGGCCCCTGCACACACTATTATTCCCCATAGTGGCCCCTGCACTGAGTATTTTGCCCCATAGTGGCCCCTACACTGAGTATTTTGCCTCATAGTGGCCCCTGCACACACTTTGAAAAGACCCCGGAGTATAATGATAGCAGAGATTGTGGTGTGGTGGGTTACTCCAGCAGGTAACAGCCTATTAAAAAAAAAAATTTAAAAAAAAGCATCGGGGGCCCGGGGGCCCTGTAATGTCCCGGGCCCTGTGGCAGCCGCTACCGCTGCTACCCCGGTAGTTACACCCACATAGGGCTTCATTCATCACAGTTTTCCTCCCTTGAAATTATTTAATAGAGCAATGACATGTAATAGAGCAATCCCAAATAAGATATCAGAAAATTACTTCATCCTCCTGGCACCTATGACACCTAGTGTGAGAAAGGCGGCACATTTTAAATATATGAGCAGGAGATAAGTTAAAACTGTATTACACAGCCACAACTCAGCCACCTGAAATGCAAATCAACAAGAAACACATTGATCAGGACTTGTTTGCATCGGCCTAATTACACAGGCCAATGCAAACTAAATGACGAAGAGACTCTCTCTACTGCGATCATTTCTCCTCCATTTGGCTGCATGGATTATTGGCAGCACTGCCCTGTTTACCCAGAATGACATGCTGCAGATAATCGCCATTTTTTATTCTGCATAAACAATGTGATCAACCAACCAACGAGCGTTCACTTGTTTGTCAGCTGATCAGCAACGGCATTAGACTGGACAGTTGTCGGCAATGAGCGATCCTAGAAGAAATCGTTGCTGTCTAATGGGACCTTAACACTAGTGAAGGCTGAATAGTTGCAAAGCCTCACTCCACTGCTCATCTGTAAGAGAGGGAATTATACTACGCCATTTCACTGCCACAGATAATTGTTTGGACACAGTCTTAACATTTAGCAGATGAGTATTTTATGGCATTTTCATGCTTGTTTAATGCTTGCTTGTAGTGTTTTTAATTTGTTTAATTTTCTAGGAGTGTTCTTGTGGGCGTTCCATGGAATAGCCCATGGATAAAGTCACCTGTAAAAATGTCATAGTGACCTCAAAAATGGCACTACAACATTACAAACTTTCAAATAGCCGCTAAACCAACATCTGACCACTGCATCTTCTCAAAATAAACATAATAAAAAAACACAGAAAGAACTATTTAAATAAAAGAGAAGTTAATGTAAAAACACTATAAGTACTTGAAGGCACATTTCCTAACCCTGTCTAATACTTAGATACAGTAAACAAAGACTAGACAGCCTATAAATGTCCTAAGTATGACAATGGCATATGCTCAATGGTAAATTTTGTTAATCTTTGGACTGTCTAGTCCATGTTTATACTACCTATTAGTCACTTTAATTTGTACCAAAATTTTGATCCTAAATTATTGTGCAATTTTGACACACAACGACACTGTTTGAAAAAAACTTTTTTTTATTTTACAACAGTTAACAAAAAAAAACAACAAAAGGAAAGAGAACATATTAATGACAAAAAAAGGCAGAAGGACAATAACAAAAAACCATAAAAAAGAAATATTCACACCAGTGCTTGCTTTCCGTTCGGGGATTCCATCCCCCATTCCACTTGAAATATGCATAGAGAAAAGTCCTGCAAGCAGGACATTTCTCTCTGCATTTTTCAGGCGGAAACCCAGTCAACCCCATTATAGGGTTACGCAGGTAAGGGCTTTTTAAGCCCCAAGCGGACCCGAAGAACTGAAACCCGAGCACAGGTGTAACTCTGGCATAAGCAATTCTCGCTAGACAAAAAGGAAAAATGGTCCCTAGTATTGTGAAGCAAGGTTGTGAAATATTGCACTGTGCGAAGGTTTCTTCATTCTAAACTATAGAGGGCAGAGCGGAGTGCTTCCAAAACAGCGAGATAAGACACTTATAAGCCGTTAGCACATAAAGAAGCAGCCTGCGCCATGTTTGCTCAGGGTTTTGGGGGGGGGCATTCAAAAGATAACAGGAACCAATGGGAGTGTAGCATTAAAGAGGGCAGTGCACCCAAAAGGGCCTACTGAGAGCACACTGCAAGTAGATATAACAGACGCTACCACCCCAGGAGCCACAGTTCCAACAGACATCCGAATAGGAAAGGTTAAACTTATGGAGGAGCATAAACAGTCTAAGCTGGCTTTTCTTATACAAAGTGCAAATGTAGCTTTTAAGAGCTTGGGCCCATTTCACTTTCTACAGCATGTCAGGCAACTCCCGACCCAGCCATCTCTCTCATCCGGACATGTAGGCATGCTTCAAAAGCAGTGAGAAGTCTATGAGAAGATTATAGATTGCAGACATAAAGCCCAAAGTGGAGGGTCCAGGGGCACATATGCATTCAAATGAGGTCAGTCAGGCTGCAGACCTAGCTCCTATAATTGAAGTAAAGAAGTGCATTATACGGCAGTAGTGAAAGTACACCGAAGCACGAAGGGAATATCTATCTTTCAGGGTGGGGTAGGTGAGAAGCTGGCAGATCAAGGAATCCACCAAATCTCCCAACCGAAAAAGGAAAGACTGGATCCACTGATGGGCCATGCCCCCGGTAGTGTTATTAGCAAGTAGCGGAGTAAATAGAAATGGAGTCAGATGGGATTGAAGAGTGGCTAGGTTAAATCTGAGTCTACACTTAATATAATTATTGGCTTTCAGGCCAATGGTGTCAGTATTTCTTAAACAGCGGTTTGTGAACTGTTTGCATACTGCTGTGGAGAAGGTGTATCGTGAGTAGACAAATGGTACTATTGAGAATAATCAACCTGGAAACTGCAGAGTGCCACAGGCCATTGATGTGAAGGGTGAATGTCGGCTACGAATGTGTGCATGACCCGAGAAACATGCTACAATGGAGCTGTTGACTCCTACTGTGATATGGGGCTCAGAAGCAGATGGATGGTCACTGCATCTATGTTAACAAAGGTGCATTATAAAAAAAGGCTGCAATTTGCACAGCAGTCTTTTGACAGGGTCAGTAATTTAGCAGTGTCCTTGTCAGGGCCGGAGTCTTTCTTGGGGCAATCAAGGCATTGTTTAGGATGTAGTAGGGGCATCTGTCTTCCCTAGTTTCATTGACTGCACTCTGGTTTGATCAACTTGACCCCGATCTATGTTTCCCCTCTTACAGTCTACTCTAAGACTGGTAAGACCTTTCCCTTATTTGTGATTGTGTACAATGCCAATTTTTGGAGTGTGTTTTAGTAATATTTCTATCTGTGACTATGAATTGAGGTCAGTTTTAATTAGTTTAGTAAAAGTTAAGTTTTATTGATTTGCCTTGCTGTTTTTGGCATTCTCTGGGCACACTCATCCATATGGAAGGCACTCTGAACCGATCTGAGTATGAATCCATCCTTGCAGATAACGTATTCCCATACATCCTGTTTGTCTTTCCTGGGGCAGAAGGAGTCTTCCAGCAATACAATGTGACATGCCTTATGGCTAGAAACAGTGATTGGAGCAAAACAATGAATTTTAAGTACTTCCCTGCCCCTCTAATTCCCCAGACTTGAATCCAGTTTATTTGTGGAATCACATTTTATGTTTGTCCTGTTTTGCTCTACTGGGTAGTTTTCATGGAAGAATTTGCTTAAAATGTATTAAATGGGTCATGCGGGATTAGAAAACATGACTGATTTCATCTTCTCAGGAAGTGACGTCATGTCTATTGGTCAAATGGCCATAATGCAGCTCAGTTCTATTCATTTTAATGAGACTGAGTTGTGGAATCTCTGGCTTGCCTAGGAAAACTGACCATAAAGGAACTAGAACAAGCAACCTTCGGTATGCCAAGTGCTGTGTAAGTAAAATTCCCAGCATACTCAATTCATTTCTACAGAAGTAGCATGAACAGTAGTTTCAGAACAGCTGCAATTGCCTACTCCTGAACTAGAATGTCCATAAACCAAGTTAGAGAACTAGGTTCTTATGCTGTCCACCAAGTATACTGACACAAACCAGTCACCACAATGATAAATTAATTCAAGCTGGAATAACCAGATTATCCTTTAGAATTTAGCTACATAAGCAGTAAAGGTGAAGGTCCACACCGGAAATAGAATGTGCTGTGTTGCCTATAAATATTTCAGTATGTAAAGGTGTGACTTACACCATGGAAAGTAATTACTTAACTGCCTTTAATATATTAAATGATGCATGACAAGTGAAAAGTACCTAAATGTTACACTGAATAAAGAGAACCACGTAAGTGCTGAAAGCAAGGACATGACATAGTAGCTGTTTGTAATAAGTATATACACTACATAAATTAGCAGTGTATGATAAAAACAATAACCACAATGAGACAGATTCATCACAGCAGAACAGACGCCCAGACTGTAGTCTCTCATCACTTTCAATAACAAATATATCCCGACAGTCACGTGACTTGTGTTCAAACTTTGTTATTCATTTGCTAGTCATGTGACTGAACGGACTCCTATAAAGCTGCACAAAGGCATTGTTTACGTCACATCTTATATAATTCTGCACATTCAAGCACTTTGGTACTATATAGGATATAACCATTAACCCTTCTTCTACCCAGATATGTTGTACCAGTTGATCATGTATCTATTAAACCCTTGAGTATCCTATATTACCAAGGATGTGACTATTAGCCTACCCTACCTTAAGCTACCTTTTAAAACCAAATTTTTACTTGCTGCTCCTTGTATCACTGTTATTTACATGCAGTGAATCTTTGAACAAACTACATTTCCCATAATGCATCTGCCTGCTATCACTCTCTGTGTTTGCTGAGTGGAGGGGGGAGTGAGCTTGCAAACCAAACATCACAGCATCATGTGACCTCAGATGTGGGAATGATTTAGCACCTGTCATTTCACTGGAGGGAAGAGTGGAGAAGCAAGGGGCACACAAAGAGTGTGAGCAGGCAGATGAATCATGGGAAATGTAGTTTGTTCACAGATTCACTGCATGTAAATAATAGTGATACAAGTAAAATAAAGCCAAGGCAAGGGTGCACAAGGGAGCAATGAGTATTTAGCACTGCTGTGGATGTATTTGCAGATCATTTTTGGAAGCTAGGTAACCCCTTTAACTCATTCACAACCCTAGATCACTGGGTATTAAAGGCGTTTTCCCATCTCCCTGTCTCAGCAGCTTTGCCTACTGTCTGTTCTTCTCACGTCCTGTATTCTATAGCAAACTGGTGAGCTGCTTTGACTGTTTAATGAACAGGACACTATGAAGTATCTCAATACATATCGACATTGCCTTTACTATAAGAGATTATATATTATGATTACTAGAAATCTACTATAAATGCAGATGAAATAATATGCACAGTAAATGTATATTACAGTAATACAAGTTTGTATAGAACCCTTACCATGCTTCTACAGAGAACGGACTCAGTATTATCTTTGTGTTTACATAGACAGATAACAGACACAGCTTACACAGCCTTTATCAGCAAAATGAAATTTGCTGAACTGATTGTCCTGACCACAGAGCTGTATATAACAGGAGAGCACTCGGTCCCCCCAGTGACTCATATCATCCATCCTGTCTTATCAGATACAGGTCGTGCATCATGAAAACACTGTGTAAACAATGGGAGGAATAATCTAACATAGCACACACACAAAGCAGCATTCGTAAAGCAATGTATCCAAAAATAGTGTTATTTTTCCCGTACAGTGAATGCTGTAAAAATGCGCAAAATGACGTATTTTGGTCACTTCGCTTTCCCCAAAAAATAACAATAAAAAGTGATCAAAAAGTCATAAATACCAAACATTGTTACCAATAAAAAGTACAACTAGCCCCACAAATAAAGAGCCTTTACATGTCTCCATCAACAAAAAGTAAAAAAAGTTATAGGCATCAGAATACGGTGAACCCAGGAAAATCGTATTTTCAAAATGTGACATTTTATTTGTAACAGCAGTAAAACCTAATAAAACAAATATAAATATAATATTGCTGTAATCGAAATGCCCTGTTATTTTTAATGTAGAGTGAACCCTGTAAAAACAAAATGCAAAAATGATACAATTGTGGGGTTTTTCACATGCACCTCTAAAAAACATTAATAAAAGCTAATCTCAAATGTTTTATGTACCCCAAAATGGTGCCAAATGAAAATACAACTCCTCATATAAAAAATAAGCCTACACTATGTAGACAGAAAAATTAAAAAATCATGTATTTTTGAAGGCAGGGAAGGAAAATATGAAAAAAGTCACAGAGCGTTAACGTACAAACTACCTAGCATCCTTAAGGGGTTAAAGTGTCTAATGGAATCAGCAAGCATGTACAAACTCTCAACCCCTCAAATAATGATGAAAGAGCCAGAATTTATATTTATGCATTTTATTTCTCTTGATATTACACAGACCCAGGCCTATACTAGGACTAATAAAACAGTCATGGTACTGTACATAAGTCACTCCAACTCATTCACATAACTATAGGTGGCCCCAATTCTTTCTTACTCCGCTGGTAACCTGCACAATTTCTAGTTCAAGATGGTCCCATAATTCTTGGTCCCCAACATGACATGTTTCTAAACTTCTGTCCCCATCATGGATATCTTCTAGTTCCAAGCTCTAAGTTCCATGGTTTCCCCTATCACTCCTGGTCCCCACAATTTCCCTTTAAATCATGGTCCTCAGCATGATTCCACTTTCATTTCTAGTCCGCAACACAGTATCCCTTTAAATCATGGTTCTCACTATGGTTGCCCTCTTACTCCTAGCCCCTTGAACAATATGCCTTTTAAATATTGGATCCCTACCTCTCTTATTCCTGGTTCCTAGCATGGCTTTCTTCTCATTTCTAGACCCCAGTGTGCTTTGTCCTGAACAAGTGAATGCCAAACATTGTCCATGGACAAACTCCCTTTTCTACAAAAGCGTACAGTTTAACTTATGTTGCAGATGAATATTTGGTGGCATCTCATACTTGCTTGTCCAGGATTCTCCTGAAACAAGAGAGAATTCCAGCAGAGAAACGGTCTCTTGCAAAAGGCTGCTGGCAGCTGACTCAAAATGGGGCTTGCTACATAAATATTTATATAGTTTCTATTTAGGCTCTGTTCACATATCGGTCACGGTTTCTGTTATTCATAGTACACATAATGCAGTGTCAGACCCACCACACAGTTGAACTCAATGGTACCCTTCGTACCTCCTTGTTTGTTTATGTGGACAGCCTATGGTAGCAGCTTGTTATCACCATACTGAAGGTCGGGGAAGGTGGTGGATCACTCACTTCATGAATACAGCAGATGCATTGTTCATTTAGAGCTTCAAATTTCACAATATTTTTGTGCCATTTTGGCTACTAGCAGTATTGACCTGTCTGGGGAAGTTATCCTTATTTACAGGATAGGGAAAAACTTGCAGCTCATGTGGGTCCATCCGTTCACACCTCCACCAGTCAGAAGATTGGAGATTTTAGTCCCACTTTCTAAATGGGACAACAATGGGACTGCCACAAATAGAACTCTGGCACTCCTATTGAAATAACTTAAGCGGAGCAGGTGCTTCCCAGCCACTGCTCCATTCAGAATGGGGGAAAAAAATCTCCCATTCTCCTGATCAGGGTGAGACTGAACAGTCGGACCCCCACCAATCTGCTAGTTATCTCCTATTCTGTGGATACAGGATTTTTCCCCAGGCAGGAAAAACCTAATTTTATTATTATTATTAATTATTTATATAGCACCATTAATTCCATGGTGCTTTACATTTGAGGGTTTACATACAGTAAACAAAATATACAAAACAAATATGATACTAACAGTGATCACTGGCACAGTGGGATAGAGGACCCTGCCTGCAAGTGTGGCATCCCAGAGCTGGCTATGGCTGGGCTGAGGGTGATCTCTGTGCATTGTATTATTTCCTGTTGCTTCATAGCCTGTGTGACATAGCAGGGGGTCCTGAGTCTCACACAACACAGCGCCACCTAGTGAGCCTCACACATGCATTACACCTCGCATAGGATTGAATAGTAACCAAATGTCCAATGGGAGGACATTGCCTGGGAAAAGGGGAGGAGTCAGCTGATCACTGGGTCCCCATGGTAACACCCCTGCAGGAAGGTCCTGCGTGTGAGGAGTTAGAAGTGTGGAGTGTTAGGAGGAGGAGGTGAGGAGATAAGTGTGATGTCCTGTGAAGAAAGCAGTGAGTTTAGTGCAGGAATCTCAAGTCCTAGACAGGCCCAGGAAGGTTGGAGAGCTGACATACTCCAGCTATTCAGAAGATCCTGTCCCCTGTCTGCCTAGCCATCGCCCTGAAGGAAGTCAAGCATCATTATCTTGTCAGCCTGAGACTGTGGAGAGAACATTCTGGAACACGTGCTCCATAGCAAGTATCACAGGATCCAGGGGCCAAGGCCAGACCTGTGGAATATCCTGCCACCCTGACTATTGCACCCCGAAACTCTGAGCTATCAGGACCACATAACGTGAGTGGGGAATATTATGTACTAGTATCATGGTGGGCATCCTCCTATGAGCCAAATAGGAGCCCAGACGCACCTCAGGGCTGTAACACTGAAGTATAAGGGGCTAGGAACACCTTTCACTAAGTCTACCCTGCACCCCAGGACTTTGCTGTGTCACCAGGCGTACCCCGTTGTTTTGTATTGAAGAAACTGTTTAAGCATTTGTGCCTCCACACCCATGGAAGTAAAAGTTCAACTTTACAACCGTTTCTGTGTCTGACTCTGCACCGACAACATCAGGGCGCCCCAAACACCACCAGTCGGCACAGTATAGGGGAAGCGCCCCGGGGGAACAATCACCACCAACATTTGTGCAGCCCCCTCATCACCGGTACCAGTGGTGGTAACGTGGGACAGCACCAGCGCTGCGCCCTCGTGCCCAGAGACCGTGACAAGTCTGCGCTGTTTGCACCCCGCAATCCCAACTGCAGCGTTACCTTCCATCTGGTCACCGCAAGAAAAACTGGCGTCACGAACAGGATACGGGTGTGTGCCATTTTGAGAAAGTCGCCACGAAAAGTGCGCCAAATTGTCTCCAGAGCATCGGTCTTTATTGTGGACTTTGCTAAGATCAAGTTTATTACCTGAGAGTGCTTGCCACAAAGACGGGGAGCCCTATACCCCTGAAGTAAGCCCTAAAGACTGTCCTCTCAGTGTGTTACAGCCCTGGAAGAGTTAAAACGCCCAGGACTTGTTTGCTGCGCCACATCGCTGTGTAAGAACGCCCACAAAGGGTTAACTGTACCTTGCAAAAGTGCGGGAGATTTTTAGCACTGCCCATGAGGCCAGGAGACCCATCTGCCGCCATCTTAGGAGAGCCCAGAATGCTGAGCGCATCGCTCCAGCGCACCCATACAAGAAAGTGAAAGGCGAACGTACCGGCGCCATTTCTGACTCTCCGGTGCCGCATCACCGTCCCTGCTGTGCACCGCTGATCTCTGGTCCACGCTGCAGTTGCTGTCAGTGAGTACTGTGCCTCCCTGTCCTTGTCTTCAGTCCTCCCATGGCCCCAGCGAGTGTTTTCCGTGTACAGTGTCCGTGGGGAGTGCCACCATTAAAGAGGGGGAGCACACCGTCAGCCTGCATCACAGTGACTCTGTTAATAGCTACAGCATTCCAAGTTGTAGTCTCCATTCCCTGCCAGCAAGCAGTTGAGTTTCTTAAAGAGACGGCGACCTAATTCCAGTCATACCTGCAAACAACATGACTGAGCAAAGTGACATTGTGCCGTCTGTTTCTAGTGATCCAGCAGTGCCCATGGCGAGCAGCCTACCATTCTCCATGCCATTTTACCCTGGCGCACCATGGCTGCCGCGCTACAAAGGGGAGGCGCATACCCTCAGGGACTTTCGTGAGAAGATGCTGTCTCTCTTCCAGTTCTATCCTCTGAATACAGAACAGCAGATACAGATCCTGCTGGGCCAGCTTGAGGGTGCTGCAGCTAGGGAGGTCAAATCCTGGCCTGCCTCTGACAAAAGAACCCCTGGGCAAATTCTGGACAAACTCCAGGTGAACTTTGACGTGCGATCTGTCTCCGAGGTAAAGATGCGCTTCTTTTCCAGACGACAACTACCTGGTGAGACCCTGCGGGACTATGCTTTATCCCTCCAAGAGGCGTTCAGAGCTGTGGTGCAAGTGGATCCACGTGAAAATGTGGACTCTGATAAAATCTTGCTTGACCGCTTCATAGAAGGGGCGGGTACCACATTGCTCCAGAGTCAGTTGCGAATGCTTGCTGCACAACATCCCAGCATCACGTTTGCTGACTTCAAGGCCCTTGCCATCCAGGTCTTGGGACAGGAGCAGCCCCAGCCGAGCCCAGTCATCTGTGCTCCCTCACCTGGACCCTCAACAAGCATTGCTCCAGTTGTCCTGCCACTACCTCTGGGTACCTCACCTGCTGCCCAAACTGCGCAGACTACACCAGCAGACTCCAGAGATGACCTTCTGGCCCGAGTGGATCATCTGACCCGTGCCATGGAACAGATCACCATCCGTCTAGATCGTCTGACCCAGCCGTCTTCATCGTCCAGTGATCCTTTGCGAAGTCTCAACATCTCACCTGAGTCGCCACCCAGACGTCCGTCTTCAGTGAAACCTCCGCAGAGTGAGAGGCCATACTGTACCTATTGCCATAGATATGGACACACCAGGCCTCAGTGTTTTCAGTTAAAGGGGCCACCCCCGAGGCAGCGGGCCGCCCCTCGGGAGGAAAGAAGAAGGGCCCAGGTGAATCTTCAGTGCCATTGTCACGCTTCGTCTCAGCCTGCCCACACATCACAATCCGGGTGAACGGCGTCCCTCTGACAGCGTTGGTGGACACTGGATCTCAGGTAACAACCCTGCGCAAGCAGGTGTTCCTTGAACATTGGGACTTAGGTGTGTTGAATAGAACACCTGACACATGGATAAATCTGTGTGCCAGCAATGGACAGCCCATACCACAGCAGGGTTATTGGGAACCCACTATCCAGATTGGGGACTTGAAACTGCCTAGACAGGGTGTAATTGTCACTGATGTAGAGGATGATAGGTTTGCAGTTGTAATATTAGGCATGAATGTTTTACGCCATTGCTTTGCAGAAGTGTTGGATGCCTTGCATGCCTCTCTCCTTACAGCTTCTCCCAGTGACCAGCAGACCATTCAGCGGGCCATTCGTGTACTCAATGCCCAGCACAAGTTCGCCAACAAACAAGGTGAAATTGGTCGAGTCCGGATCCAAGATACCCGTCCAGTAACCCTACAGCCTGGAACAGAAACTATGGTGTGGTGCCGTGCCCGTCCGGGCATAGAAAATCAGGACTACGAGGCCTTGCTACAACCCATACAGGTAGATGGCCAACCACTTGTCATGGCTGCCCGCAGCCTTGTCACAGTTTCCAATGGACGTGTTCCTGTCCGCTTAGTCAACTTGGGCGATGCTCCCGTGAACCTCCACAAGTTCCACTCTGTGGCCCTGCTACACCGGTTAGCACCAGAAGACATTCTCTCTGGTGATTCTACCGCCACACAGCGTTCCACCCAAGCTGCTGAGAACATTCAGAATGGAGCCACGAAGTCCTGGTGGGATGAATTGAACGTGGGAGACGCCAATACCCCTATAGAGCACATCAATGGGGTTCGCAATGTGGCCAAGCGTTATCAACAGGCATTCAGCAAACACCCACTGGACTTTGGTAAGACCACGACCATACATCGCATTCTGACTGGCGACCACCATCCAATCAAGGAGCGTCACCGTCCAATACCACCAGCGATGTACCAACCGGTGAAAAAGTTGATCCAAGAGATGCGAGATGCTGATGTCATCCGGGAGAGTAACAGCCCCTGGGCATCCCCGCTAGTCCTTGTCAAGAAGAAAGACGGAACCCTACGATTTTGTGTGGACTATCGTAAACTCAACAACGTCACGCACAAAGACGCATACCCATTGCCGCGGATTGAGGAATCTCTAACGGCTTTGGGATCAGCTACCTGTTTCTCGACCCTGGACTTAACCAGTGGATACTGGCAAGTCCCTATGGCGCCTGAAGATCGTGAAAAGACTGCGTTTACGACCCCGATGGGACTCTTTGAATTTAATAGTATGCCATTTGGGCTATGTAATGCCCCAGCCACATTCCAACGGCTTATGGAGAGGTGCCTCGGCCATGAGAATTTCCAGAGTGTGCTACTGTACCTGGACGATGTTATTGTATTCTCCCGGACATACCAAGAACACCTTCGTCACCTGCCGGAGGTATTCAAGGTACTTATACAGCACGGCCTAAAGTTGAAGCCCTCCAAGTGCTACCTGTTGAAACCCCAAATTCACTACCTTGGGCATGTCGTGAGCGCACAAGGCGTCCAACCTGATCCTGAAAAGATCACTGCAGTCCAGAACTGGCGAAGACCAACTACCGTCAAAGAAGTCCGAAGCTTCCTTGGATTCGCAGGTTACTACCGGCGTTTCATACCACACTTCGCCCAAGTAGCCGAGCCTCTGAACGAGTTGTTGCGCGGTTGTCCCAGAGAAAACTACAACCGAAAACTTCCGGTAGACTGGACAGCGCGTCAAGAGGAAGCCTTTCAAGCGCTTAAAGCACTTCTGACGCAACCACCAATTCTAGCCTATCCCAACTACAGTCAGCCATTCCGCTTGTACACAGATGCAAGTCACCAAGGTTTGGGTGCAGTGTTGTCCCAGGTTCAGGACAACAAAGAGCGAGTCATCGCCTACGCCAGCAGGAGTCTGAGAGGCGCAGAGAAGAACGACCAGAACTATAGTTCTTTCAAACTCGAACTTCTGGCGCTTGTCTGGGCCGTGGCAGAGAAGTTTAAAGACTACCTGGCTGCCACACCCTTTACCGTGTACACAGATAACAATCCGTTGGCGCATCTGGACACTGCTCGACTGGGAGCCCTTGAACAACGGTGGGCCTCAAGACTCGCGAATTACAAGTTCTCTGTCAAGTATCGCAGTGGCAAGTCCAACGCTAACGCTGATGCACTCTCAAGGTTGCCTGTGGGAGAAGAACCACCCCGAGAAGACATCTGGGAAGAGGTGGAGATGCCACCATTCTACAACAAGTTTGCCCAACAGGTTGCTATTGGTGTCCCTGTAGAAGGAGAATCTCTGGCGAAAACAGCTGCCGAATCCCTCCAGGAGCCATCTCTGTGGAAAACGTTCCAAGAAGAGAGCAGAGTTTTAGGAGAATTGTCAGATTTCCTGCTTACAGGAAGAATACCAACCCGTGTAAAGAGAGGTCTTCATGACGTGGAATTAAAACGCCTTTGGCGACAGAGGAAGCGCCTGTTTGTCCAACGAGGCCTTCTACTTAGAAACACTCTTGATCCTGTCACAGGTGAAAGGCTTCATCAGATCCTCGTACCAAGAAGAGACGCACAGATGATACTTGAGGCGTATCATGACAGATCCGGTCACTTCGGGGTACAAAAGACCGAAGCTACCATCCGTCGTCGCTTCTATTGGGTTGGGATGAGGAGTGACATTGAGAGTTGGTGCCGAGAGTGTCCCGCCTGTAGTATCACCAAGGAAGGTCGAAGAGATCAGAAGGCCCCTCTACATCCAATTAAGACTCAAAAGCCGTGTGAAATTGTTGCTCTGGACCATGTGAAGTTGGGTCCCACACGTTCCGGCTACAGCTACGCTCTGACAATGGTGGATCATTACTCCAAGTTCCTTGTCATCGTGCCTGTCAGAGATCTTACCGCAAGAACTACGGCTGAGACCTTCTACGCAGAGTTTGTCCGCCATTACAGTTGTCCTGAGCATATCCTCACCGACCGTGGATCGGCGTTTGAATCCCAATTGTTCCGTGAGCTGTGTCAGTTCCAGGACTGCAAGAAGTTGCGAACCACAGCGTATCACCCTCAAGGGAATGGTATGTGCGAGAAGGCAAATCAAGTGATCATCGGCATGCTAAGAACAGCCGCAGTTACACCTGGTGTTGAGTGGCCTGAGCGTATCAAGGACTTGGCCTATATTTACAACAACACACCCCAAACATCTACGGGATACGCACCATTTTATCTAATGTTTGGAAGACAAGGTCAACTTCCTTCAGACTTAACCCTTGGTGTGAAGGTCCCTGACACCATCAATCCACTACCCATAACAGACTGGGTTGTTGAACACCGCCGACGTATGGAGGAAGCTAAAGAGATAGTTGAAACGCGCATGGATGAGGTTCGTAGGAGACAACAGGAGGATTACAACCATCGCGCCCATGCAGCGCCCCTGAAAGTTGGCGACCGTGTATGGTTAAGGAATAACCATCGGAATGGGAAATTGGATCCATTCTGGGAGAAAGAACCATACAGTGTCATCTCCATACCATATCCTGAATCCGACGTGTATAAGATCTCTAAACCTGGGAGACAGCCCCAAGTAGTACACCGAAACCGTCTGAAGCTGTGCCTTAAAGAAGGACTACCCACAGAGGTGCCCCCAGCTGAGACAACGAGTACAGAGATCTTGTCACCTTCTGAAGCGAAAGAGAGACCCCCAACGTTAACTGAGCTTATGTGGGCGCCTAAACTACTACCATTTAGCTGTTATCCACCAATTGCTCTAGTGCAAGAGAACCCTTCGACAGATGATTTAATTGATTTCAGTGACTCTGTTCCTGATTCAAATCTCGTTCCACTTAGGCGTTCTGAGCGTACCACAAAAGGCATACCTCCAACACGCTATAGTGATGCCATGGCTGTCCTTGGGTAAAAGAGGTTAACTGTCTCTGCTTCTGTATATATGTTATTCCTGCTCTGATTACATTAATGTTTTTCCTGTGTGTATATACAGTATATATATAATATCTTGCCATGTAATATAGTATTTACATTTATATGCAACAATCCAAGCCATAGTGCCTGGCTCACCGAGCCAAGGAAGTTCTGTTACCCCATTGCGGTATGGACATTGGTGCTAGAGTGCCTACTCTTCTTTACAGAAAGGACTGTTTATTGTTTCTCAGAGAGACTCTCATGATAATGGACACTCACGAAATTTGTGCCAGAGAGCCTCTGGACCCATTTGCACTACTGTTGTTTCTATATGGACTGTCTGATGGTACCGCCAAAAGGTTCCATAAGTCTGAGTTTAATTATCTCTCCGTTACCCTTCAGACTTCTCATGGACATTCCAGGACTATGCCGGGAGGTCTTACCTCAAGTTTCTAGGTATTATATTTTTCTAAACTGTTAGTGACATTTGCACTTTATTCGTATTTATTAACGTTATGTTACATTTCTCACCTTCACCCCAGCCCGTCGCCGAGGTCGGCTCAGTGAAAGAGGGGGAGTATGTGGCATCCCAGAGCTGGCTATGGCTGGGCTGAGGGTGATCTCTGTGCATTGTATTATTTCCTGTTGCTTCATAGCCTGTGTGACATAGCAGGGGGTCCTGAGTCTCACACAACACAGCGCCACCTAGTGAGCCTCACACATGCATTACACCTCGCATAGGATTGAATAGTAACCAAATGTCCAATGGGAGGACATTGCCTGGGAAAAGGGGAAGAGTCAGCTGATCACTGGGTCCCCATGGTAACACCCCTGCAGGAAGGTCCTGCGTGTGAGGAGTTAGAAGTGTGGAGTGTTGGGAGGAGGAGGTGAGGAGATAAGTGTGATGTCCTGTGAAGAAAGCAGTGAGTTTAGTGCAGGAATCTCAAGTCCTAGACAGGCCCAGGAAGGTTGGAGAGCTGACATACTCCAGCTATTCAGAAGATCCTGTCCCCTGTCTGCCTAGCCATCACCCTGAAGGAAGTCAAGCATCATCATCTTGTCAGCATGAGACTGTGGAGAGAACATTCTGGAACACGTGCTCCATAGCAAGTATCACAGGATCCAGGGGCCAAGGCCAGACCTGTGGAATATCCCGCCACCCTGACTATTGCACCCCGAAACTCTGAGCTATCAGGACCACATAACGTGAGTGGGGAATATTATGTACTAGTATCATGGTGGGCATCCTCCTATGTGCCAAATAGGAGCCCAGACGCACCTTAGGGCTGTAACACTGAAGTATAGGGGGCTAGGAACACCTTTCATCAAGTCTACCCCGCACCCCCGGACTTTGCTGTGTCCCCGGGCGCCCCCCGTTTTTTTTTTTTTAAAAAAATTTGTTTTTAAGCATTTGTGCCTCCACACCCATGGAAGTAAAAGTTCAACTTTACAACCGTTTCTGTGTCTGACTCTGCACCGACAACATCAGGGCGCCCCAAACACCACCAGTCTGCACAGTATAGGGGAAGCGCCCCGGGGGAACAATCACCACCAACATTTGTGCAGCCCCCTCATCACCGGTACCAGTGGTGGTAACGTGGGACAGCACCAGCGCTGCGCCCTCGTGCCCAGAGACCGTGACAAGTCTGCGCTGTTTGCACCCCCGCAATCCCAACTGCAGCGTTACCTTCCATCTGGTCACCGCACAAGGGCTTACAATCTATGAGGGAAAAGGGATAGAGACAGAAGGTGGGGGTAGAGGCTGCTCAGGTGGTGGTGTGGTGACAGTAGTGTTATTAGAGGTTGTAGGCCTTCCTGAATAGGTGGTTTGAACTCTATTCGCTGGGCAATGGGTAGCCAGTGAAGGGATTGGCAGAGGGGAGCGGCCGATGAAGAACGGGGGAAGAGGTGTATTATGCGAGCATCACAGTTTAAGGTGGACTGGAGGGGGGGCAGGAGTATTTGCTGGGAGGCCATGGAGAAGTGTGTTACAGTAGTCTAGGCGGGAGATTATGAGGGCGTGGACTAGCATCTTTGTAGTTTCAGGGGTGAGGAAGGAGTGGAGTCGATGGAAGTTCTTGAGTTGGAGGCGGCAGGAGGTGTTGAGGGTTTGAATATGCGGCTTGAAGGATAGGTCAGTGTCTAAGGTTATCCCAAGGCAGCGGGCCCGTGGGACTGGGATGAGAGTTGTTCCATTAACTTTGATAGATGGGTCAGATAGGGGGGCCGTGCGAGGAGGGGTGAAGATTATAAACTCCGTTTTCTCCATTTTGAGTTTGAGAAAGCGGAAGGAGAGAAAGGAGGCTACGGCTGCTAGACATTCTGGGACTCTGGACAGCAGAGAGGTAATGTCTGGTCCAAAGAGATATATTTGAGTGTCGTCAACATAGCAATTGTAATGGAAACCATGAGATTCTATGGACTGAACATAGCCGAGGGTGTAGATGGAGAACAGGAGGGGTCCTAGGACGGAGCCTTGGGGGACACCTACAGAAAGAGGACGTGGCGGGGTGGTGGTGTGCGAGTGGGAGACGCTGAATGTGTGGTTGGTGAGGTACAGTAGGGAAAAAAATATTTAGTCAGCCACCAATTGTGCAAATTCTCCCACTTAAAAAGATGAGGCCGGCCTGTAATTGACATCATAGGTAATCCTCAACTATGAGAGACAAAATGAGAAAACATATCTAGAAAATCACATTGTCTGATTTTTTAAGAATTTATTTGCAAATTATGGCGGAAAATAAGTATTTGGTCACCTACAAACAAGCAAGATTTCTGGCTCTCACAGACCTGTAACTTCTTCTTTAAGAGGCTCCTCTGTCCTCCACTCATTACCTGTAGTAATGGCACCTGTTTGAAATTGTTATCAGTATAAAAGACACCTGTCTACAACCTCAAACAGTCACACTCCAAACTCCACTATGGTGAAGACCAAAGAGCTGTGGAAGGACACCAGAAACAAAATTGTAGACCTGCACCAGGCTGGGAAGACTGAATCTACAATAGGCAAGCATCTTGGTGAGAAGAAATCAACTGTGGGAGCAATAATTAGAAAATGGAAGACATACAAGACCACTGATAATCTCCCTCAATCAGGGGCTCTCCGCAAGATCTCACCCTGTGGGGTCAAAATGATCACAAGAACGGTGAGCAAAAATCCCAGAACCACACAGGGGTACCTAGTGAATGACCTGCAGAAAGCTGGGACTAACGTAACAAAGGCTACCGTCAGTAATACACTACCTAGCGAATGATCTGCAGAATGCTGGGACTAACGTAACAAAGGCGTAGTGTGTCAGTAACACGCTACGCCGCCAGGGACTCAGATCCTGCAGTGCCAGACGTGTCCCCCTGCTTAAGCCAGTACATATCCGGGCCCATCTGAAGTTTTCTAGAGAGCATTTGGATGTTCCAGAAGAGTATTGGGAGAATGTCATATGGTCAGATGAAACCAAAATAGAACTGTTTGGTAGAAACACAACTCGTCGTGTTTGGAGGAGAGTGAATGCTGAGTTGCATCCAAAGAACACCATACCTACTGTGAAGCATGGGGGTGGCAACATCATGCTTTGGGGCTGTTTCTCTGCAAAAGGACCAGGACGACTGATCCGTGTACATGAAAGAATGAATGGGGCCATGTATCGTGAGATTTCGAGTGCAAACCTCCTTCCATCAGCAAGGGTGTGATGAACCGACCCTCAGTTTTATATCTTTCTTGGAAGTGTGTTTTACTTGTGTAGCCCTATTTGGGGGGGGGGGTATGAGTATTATCCCTCCCGCAACAGACTCTGGCGCTGACCTGTGTGTATAATGGGACCTGAAGCCTTCGCTGAAGGGAAGAGTGGGAACATATATGAAATATATCAGTGCCTCCACCCAGGATAGAGCCTCTGTATTACAGGGAGGATCTCTTCCTGGGACTTACCCATGAAGTACAGTTAGTAGCCTTAACAAGGATCACTGTACTAATCTCACAGTCTGAAGAATACATACAGATACCACATAAGGTTATAACAGTAGCTTTATAAGAATCAACAGGGTAATAATACATACATAAAATATACTCAGAACACAGCAATACTACAACAACCAGCAAGTCCTCAACCGTCTTAGGTTATATACCCGTGTATATATATAGATATATAGCAAGAGTCCAGTGCACAATACCTCCAGGCAACAGAAGAGATGCAGGGGCCCCTGTGGATGACTGTGGATCCTCGGATTCTTCCAGGAGATGACAGACAGCCGATCAGGAGATGATGATGATGGTGAGATTCTTCACAGGCAGCAAACAGGGCGACGGTGACGGCAGTAGATGCAGGCCTGACTACCCTAACACTGAGTCCTTAACCTGCCAGCTAAACTACTAGTGCCACCGGGCCTCTAACTAGCTAGTTGGCCTTCGGAAGCCTAACCTATCACTGCCCTGAACTATATATATATATATGGATCCCTAACTACGGTTACTAGCTAGGTCCTGTGAGTATATAGGGGGTAACACATACCTAACTATATACTGTGAAGTAAAGAGGAACAAGTGGCTCTTAGACTCCCCCAGACACAACATGTCTGTCTCAGCAGCTCTGCTCACATCTCTCCCCCCAGCAGCTCTGCCTCACATGTGTCTGACTCACTGTATTTACAAAACAAAACTTGCACTAAATGCCTGGGGTCTCTGAAGCCAAACTGCAGGGGCAAAGAAGCCAGATACATTATATACTAGTAGAAATGGCAGTTCCCTACACTCTCCCTCTGGTGAAATCTTTACGTCACGTCAAAGACATACAAAGTCATAGTATACAGTCAACATTACCAATGACAATATCAATATGGTTGCTTTTGCATTTACAGAGTCACAACAGGTTAATAGGTATACATGCCAGCAGGAGCGAAAATTGGTAACATATTGACCAAAGTGGACACTGCACCCACCCAAGCATGGTATAAATGAGGCTGAGTAGTAAATCTGGGGTCCCCCAAACTATCATATGTCAGCATAGGTGGAGGGTGTCTAATTCTCTCTCCTCTCCGTACCTCTCTCTGAGGTAAACTAGCATGTCCAGGCCCTAAACTAGGGTTGTCTGCCATGGGAGGGGATGGTGCTGGTGGCGTAGGAGAGCTAGATCCCTGCTCATCTGTAGACACAGATCTAGGTACGAATTCTGGAGTTTGAGGGTTCATAGGTCTCCCTGAAGGAGAAGATACTGGTGATCTAGGAACTTCAGGAGCCACAGTCCAATCACTCTCAGGAGTTTCAGGAAGGTCAGGTGGAATATCGGCTAAGGACTGTGGAGAATCGCAGGCCGAGCCATCATTGGAGATATCCATACCATCAATCTGAGGTACAGGCAACAAATGATTTCTATGCCAAGTCCTGATCCTCCCGTCCCGTCCTTTTATCTTGTAGACTGGTATTCCAGGCAACCGATCTACCACTGTAAAGAGTTCACTCCGCCATCGATCAGCCAGCTTATGTTTTGCAGATGCTCCCAAATTCCGTAGCAGAACATGGTCCCCAGGGTTCAATTCTCGGTATCTTACTCGAAGATCAAATCTCCTTTTATTTCCTTCATTCACTTTGGCCGCATTTTCCTCAGCCAGCTGATAAGCACTCTTAAGCGTTTCTTTCAAACGTGCCACGTATCGGTAATGATCTCGATGACTGATACCATCGGTAGAGACTCCCAACAAGATGTCAATAGGTAGCCTAGGCTCTCTTCCAAACATCAGAAAGTATGGTGAATATCCTGTGCTCTCGTGCCTTGTACTATTATAGGCATGCACCATAGCCTCCACTTTTCGACTCCAGGATCGCTTATCCTCAATTCGTAAGGTACCAAGCATATCAAGTAAAGTCCTGTTAAATCTTTCAGGAAGGGCATCTCCCTCTGGATGGTAAGGCGTCGTCCGACTTTTGCGGATGTTCAACAACTGAAGTAACTCTTTGATCAGGTTACTCTCAAAATCCCGGCCTTGATCAGAATGCAACCGGTGTGGTAAGCCATAATGGATAAAATACTTTTCCCAAAGCACTCTTGCAACAGTGACTGCTTTTTGATCCTTAGTCGGAAAGGCTTGAGCATATCGTGTGAAGTGATCAGTCACCACCAATACATTTCCAAATCCTCTGGAGTCGTTGTCAATACAAAGGAAGTCTATGCAGACAAGATCCATGGGGCCCGAACTCTTCAAGTGTCCCATGAAGGCCGCTCGAACCGGGACAGTCTTCCTCTGCAAACATCTGTGACAGCACCTACACAGACGAGTCACGGTATCTCTCATTTTGGGCCAGTAGAATCGGTCTTGTATTAGGCCATAAGTCTTCTCAGGTCCCAAATGACCATGATAATCATGCAGACTTCGGAAAATCATCTTCTGAAAGCAGCTTGGAATAACTAGTTGGCGCCTTCCAGGGTGATCATGATACAGCACCACACGATAAAGTAGGCCATTGTCTATTTCAAACTTCTCCCAATCTCGTAGAAGTTGACTGCATTCAGAGGGTAGGGATGTCTTTAACATTTCTCTGTCTTGAGAACTCACTGCTTGATAAAGAGGTCCAATTAAAGGATCAGTCTTTTGACTCCAGATCATTCGCTTTGAAGATATAGAACAACTCTCAAAGGATCCTAAAGCGGCAGGGTAGGCAAACATGTCTGGTACAGCTTCGGGACCTCCCCCAATAGAGTCAATAAGCCGAGTTTCAGAAAAGGCTACTCGGTCTTCAACTACAGCAGCCATGGCACACAAAGCTCCTACTCCAGGACTTGGCACTTCTTCCCATTCATCCACTACTTCCGGACTAGGTAATCCAGGCCGTCTTGATAGAGCATCTGCCCCAATGTTCTTAGGCCCCGATTTATACTTGAGTGTGAATTGGTAGTTGGATAAAGCTGCCAACCAGCGATGTCCTGTAGCATCGAGTTTAGCGGTTGACAAAACGTATGTCAGTGGATTGTTGTCTGTTCTTACTTCAAACGTGGCTCCGTATAAATAGTCATGTAATTTATCAACAATGGCCCACTTGAGCGCCAAAAACTCCAATTTATGTACTGGATAATTTTTCTCGCTGGGAGAAAGACTTCGACTTATGAAAGCTATGGGCCGTAACCCGGCCGGGTATTCTTGGTGCAGCACGCCACCTAATCCTTCAAAGCTGGCATCTACATGTAGCACATATGGCTTATGTGCATCAGCATAAGCCAGAACGGGAGCTTCTGTCAATTTCTTCTTCAACAACTTAAATGCTTCTTCACAATCCGCAGTCCACCTATCGCCAAAAAGGCTTTTGGAAGACCCTTTCTTCTTTCCCGGATCTCCTGCATCACTCTTCAACAGGTCGAGGAGGGCTAGAGCAATTTTTGAATATCCTTCCACAAATCGTCGATAGAATCCACAAAACCCCAAGAAAGATTGCAACTCCGTAATATTTTGCGGTCGGGGCCAATTCACCACAGCTTCAATCTTACCAGGATCGGTAGCAACTCCTTCAGCAGAAACAATATGACCTACATAAGTGACCGAAGATCTACAAAATTTGCATTTGTCAGCCGACAACTTCAGCCCCTCTTCTTTCAAGCGATGGAGTACTCTCATGAGTCGTTCTTCATGTTCTTCCAGCGTCTTTCCAAACACAATAATGTCATCAAGATATACAAGGCATTCCCGGGGCACTAAATCACCTAACACTCTTTCCATCAACCTTTGGAACGTTGCTGGCGCACCTTTTGTACCTTGCGGCATACGAGTGAACTGAAAGAAACCCAAGGGGCATATGAAGGCTGTCTTTTCCTGATCCTCAGGTGCCATTGGGACTTGATAGTATCCCGATCTTAGGTCCAGCACTGTGAACCAACAGTTTCCATTCAGAGCTTCCAGAGCTTCTTCAATTCTCGGCAGTGTATACTGATCAGGTAAGGTTCTCCGGTTCAGAGTTCTGTAATCCACACATAGGCGAATTGCTCCAGATTTTTTTCTTACCACCACAATAGGTGAGGCATAGGGGCTCTTACTGTCCACAATGATCCCCTGACCTTTCATTTGCTGTAGAGTCTGTCTTAACTCATCAACATCCTTTGGAGCAACTCTCCGTGGTCGCTCCCGGAAGGGAGTAGAATCGGTCAATCGGAAAGTGTGTTGAGCACTTTTAGCACAACCTACATCCATATCATCCGTGGAGAACACTTCCGATAATTCAGACAACTTCTGTGTCAGTCGCTGATTCCAGGCCTCTGGTAAATGTGGATCACTCAAGTCAAGATTGAGATTAGGGATTGCATCTCGGATTTGAATCCTGCACACTTCAGCATATGGATTTACTCCAAGCACAGGGTAGCAGTGGGCCACATTCTGGTATGGTCCAATTACAATCGGATGCGGTGAACAGTTCCTCACTGTCACACAGGTAGATAACTCCACTTTATTTCTCCAGTCCTTTCTCTCTGGGATCACCATCCAGCCATTCTGGTTAATCATTTCTTCAGGGGTTTCCATAAGGACATAACTCCCCCCTTCAAGCAAATCGGGAGCAATGCTGGAGGCTACTCTCAGAATTCTCTCCCCGCCGGCAGGAACTTCCACGGTTCTCTCACCGATATGATATACCATTCCATGTCGATAGCCAGTAGACAGGGCATTACAGAGTTCTCTAAGATCAGAAGATATATTCACCGGCAGAGCTGCAGGGTTCCAATCTCTTCCAAGAAACTTCTGAAAAGCATAATGCACTGCGGGACAATTAGTGCCAAGTATCACAGGAGCTGCACAAGAATCCCCTGTATCAGGACAGACAAGAGCCGTAATCTTCATGGGAGCGACACTCTGATCTTCTAATTCAGGGACAGCTATAACTACTTGTAGGCTGCCATCTACAGGATATGATCCTGAATTAAGCCCCCACAATTTCATTTGTCCTGTAGACTGAAGAGGTATATCCCTCAGATACTTTTGGTAGAACGAGCGATAAATCAGGGTCACTTGAGATCCTGTATCAAACAGGGCAGGAGCGGCATGACCATTGACAGTGACTTTGACAACGGACCTGGAGCCCGCGATAGCGCCTCTGGTATTTACTCGGCCCGCCTTCCTTCGGTGTCTTTGATTCTGAATAGAGAAGACAGCACTGTGTCTCAATCCCTCACTGTCCTCCGTACACTGTCTGGCACTATGGCCCGTCTGACCACATTTATAACAGGTTCTAGCATCCTTCCTCCATTGAGTGGCAGTGGGTGGAGTGGCGGACTGTCTAAGTTCTGACCGCTCCGCTGGTTTGTCCTTGTTTGAATTAGGAACAACATCTTCTTTAGAGATGCTTTTCGCTTTCTTAGGGGTACTAAAACTAATGTCAGCTTCTTGTTTCTTCACTAACTTCATTAAGTCAGGAAATGGAAGGACTCTATCAGATAGTAAGACCTTGAGTACTTGAGCAAGAGGATGATGAGGTTGTAACCCTCTCACCAACTGACTGGTTCTCATAGCGTCTACCTCTGAAGTAGATATAGCTGCGTGGTACACCAGACGTGAAAGAAGTAGCTGTAAACGGTTAATAAAAGTAGAGACATTTTCCCCTTCTTTTTGACGAACCATTCGGTAATCAGCAACCATCTGGGCAAGGTCATAGTATGGCTCAAAGTGATCAGACAGTACTTGTATATAGTCCAATGCACTCACTCCTTCATGAGAGTCTCTGTACAAGCGGATCAATTCTGCAGCAGGAGACCGCAAACTTTCACTGATACGCTGCCGCTTGCCTTCTTCAGAGCAAGACCATTCCTTCAGGCATTGGAGAGTATGTTCTTTCCATATCTCAAAGTTTTCCTCCCCTTGTGGTACTGGGACATTACCAGAGAATACTTTTAGTTTCTTGTAGTGAGTGGCCTGCAGGCCCTGAGCTAACATTTCAGTCAGCCTGGCTAAAGTGCTAATAGCACTGTCACTAGAGGAACTGCTAGCGACGGCCATACTGGGGGGGTAACTGGCTGAGCGGGGTTCTTCCTTTACCTGAACCAGGGGAGGAACAGGCGGTCGGTAATCCCATGTAGTAGCTAGTGGGAGGTTCCCCTCTGAGCTATATCGCTTCTCCATATCAATGACTATTCCCACTTCTAAATCTCAGCAGTGCCTCCAAATGTAGCCCTATTTGGGGGGGGGGGTATGAGTATTATCCCTCCCGCAACAGACTCTAGCTAGGTCCTGTGAGTATATAGGGGGTAACACATACCTAACTATATACTGTGAAGTAAAGAGGAACAAGTGGCTCTTAGACTCCCCCAGACACAACATGTCTGTCTCAGCAGCTCTGCTCACATCTCTCCCCCCAGCAGCTCTGCCTCACATGTGTCTGACTCACTGTATTTACAAAACAAAACTTGCACTAAATGCCTGGGGTCTCTGAAGCCAAACTGCAGGGGCAAAGAAGCCAGATACATTATATACTAGTAGAAATGGCAGTTCCCTACACTTGCTTAGGTCAGTCCTTCCCCCACTTGGAATGCGGTGCTTTAGTTGAGTCCACATTGCTGGACGATACGCTTCACTGGTTTTATGTGTGTTCATTGGAGATGGCTTGCTATAGCCAGGCACTTTTATTATCCCTGGCCAGATGGGATGGGGGATAGCAAGCCTTAACTTCACCCTTCTCTCCGAGGGTTCTGCAAAGGTGGGAGAAGGGGGGCTGCCTGGGAGCAGGGGGGGGGTGGAGCACTAGCCATATGCTGTGGGCAGACCTGGATTCTGGGGTCATTCAGCAAAGAGGCAGTAAGGAGCTCTGATCTGGGAGAAGATGAGAGGGCCTGCCCTACTGAGGAATGCTTTGAGGGCCTAGTTCTGGACAGCATGTAGAAGGATTGTTTTATGCAACTTGCTTAAGCTTGCGCCCTAGGCCCAAAACTCTGCTGTGGCCTAGAGAAACGGACTACAAGCCTATGCCGGTATTTTCTCTATCTTTTAATTCCCCTGTTTATTTTTGTGTATTGTATCATCGCTCTTTTGCTTGTATGTTTATGCTTGATCATATTAATATTGTATATTTCTGTATATGCTATTAATTCATACCGACCCACTTGGGTTATTAAACATATAAAATTTATATCGCTCATTTCGTTTTATCCTATGACCCGGTCTACTCACGGTGTGTGAGTGGGAGGTTAAGAAAGAAGTTTGATCGCAGGCGTGCCAGGCGGGTGGGCGAGGTGATATTCTTCACAAAGGGCATTGAAGATGAAACGTGGCTGGGTCTTTCAGCATGACACTGATCCCAAGCACACCGACAACGAAGGAGTGGCCATCTGATCCTCGTCTGTAGGACATGCCGTACATGCATATGACTGTTGCAACCAATCAACGGCCTCAGCATCCTCATGTCATGGCGTAGCGGCGGAATTACCAGTTCAGTGTAAGCCAAGGCCAGCTCCTCTACAAACGACACATCACTAGTATTCTGGTAATTATAATTAGATCCCCTATATAATGGATGAGTAGTAGATTGATGGGAACTGACCACTGGAAAGTCTGCTATGACCAGACAAGCAGTCCCGTGTCTCCCATATGAATGTACACATGCTGCTGCGTCACTAATTTCTGCGTGAATAAAAGAGTTAGCTGGGCGATGTTCTTAGCTTCTCTATTGGGGGAGGCATTCCTCCATTTTTTGTGATCGTTGTGGGACCCAATAATCCAATATATGGCGTACAACTTCTCATTAGACTACCCCTTTAATTTAGAGATCATAGACTATGCCGACAATCGTGCCTCACCCTACCTCTCATAGAGCTGTGAAGGAGATGAGGGGTAGTCATAGTTTGGTAAGGGGCTCGTCACTTTCTAGATACATTCCCAAATAAAACCAAACCTTTCAGCAACACGTTATGAGATCTACCACAATTTATAAACACCGTAGTGTGACATGTTGTTTCCTGTACACAGTACACGCCGGCTTACACAGCAACATTAAAAAACCTGCACTACAGACACCAGCAGTCACAACCCTAAACAACATAGCAGCAACTAAACTGCTCATGTGACTATGTGGTCACAGCGCATGCGCTTTTACGTCACCCTAAAACCCCGCCTTTCAGTAAAAGATGTCCAATCAGACCCTGCCTTCCGGGACACGACCCCAACTTCTCTCCGTTCAGTTGAGCTGAAATGTAACACACTGATTGCTAGAGGGCGGGGTGAACATTTGCAGAGGGTGAAGCTGGCGCACTGATGACGGCAGCGAAGGTGCAGTGAGAGACAGACGCATGCGCAGTGCGGGGAGAGTGCTTACCTCAGTGTCTGGTTTCTGCTACCCACTGCGTTTTCTTCAATAGTCCTCCTACTTCCCAGCAGCACCTGTGCTGTGCCTGGAGTACACGGCAACCTTCCTGCCAGCGCTGTCACGGCTCCGGCCCTGCTGCTCGGTTGCTGTCAGTGACATTTAGCAGGCAGGGTGACTCCGGGAAGTCTCATGTTGTGCTGACACTACCCGCTGTGTGCCGGGCTCTATGCGGCCGCTGGACCATGAATCTGCACCAGGTGCTGACAGGAGCCGTCAATCCGGGGGATAACTGCTTCTCTGTGGGGAGCCTGCAGGAGCAGCCCATAACGGTGAGAGACCCTCCATATCTGCTGTACTCATGGAAGTCAATGGAAAAGTCCTGCGTGAGCTTGGAAATGTCACGTCCTGTACATGTAGTTTGTGCAAAAGTTGTGTGTTTGTGTGTCTCCTATTTACATAGGCTGGAGAGGTGGCATCAATGTGGGGGGCAGCATAAATATGGTGGATATTCTGAGGTGCTGAATATATATGGGGGGCAGCATAAATATGGTGGATATTCTGAGGTGCAGCATAAATATGGTGGATATTCTGAGGTGCTGAATATATATGAGGGGCAGCATAAATATGGTGGATATTCTGAGGTGCTGAATATATATGGGGGGCAGCATAAATATGGTGGATATTCTGAGGGGCAGAATATATATGGGGGGCAGCATAAATATGGTGGATATTCTGAGGTGCAGCATAAATATGGTGGATATTCTGAGGTGCTGAATATATATGGGGGGCAGCATAAATATGGTGGATATTCTGAGGTGCTGAATATATATGGGGGCAGCATAAATATGGTGGATATTCTGAGGTGCTGAATATATATGGGGGGCAGCATAAATATGGTGGATATTCTGAGGTGCTGAATATATATGGGGGGCAGCATAAATATGGTGGATATTCTGAGGTGCAGCATAAATATGGTGGATATTCTGAGGTGCTGAATATATATGGGGGCAGCATAAATATGGTGGATATTCTGAGGTGCAGCATAAATATGGTGGATATTCTGAGGTGCTGAATATATATGAGGGGCAGCATAAATATGGTGGATATTCTGAGGTGCTGAATATATATGGGGGGCAGCATAAATATGGTGGATATTCTGAGGTGCTGAATATATATGGGGGGCAGCATAAATATGGTGGATATTCTGAGGTGCTGAATATATATGGGGGGCAGCATAAATATGGTGGATATTCTGAGGTGCAGCATAAATATGGTGGATATTCTGAGGTGCTGAATATATATGGGGGCAGCATAAATATGGTGGATATTCTGAGGTGCAGCATAAATATGGTGGATATTCTGAGGTGCTGAATATATATGAGGGGCAGCATAAATATGGTGGATATTCTGAGGTGCTGAATATATATGGGGGGCAGCATAAATATGGTGGATATTCTGAGGTGCTGAATATATATGGGGGGCAGCATAAATATGGTGGATATTCTGAGGTGCTGAATATATATGGGGGGCAGCATAAATATGGTGGATATTCTGAGGTGCTGAATATATATGGGGGGCAGCATAAATATGGTGGATATTCTGAGGTGCTGAATATATATGGGGGGCAGCATAAATATGGTGGATATTCTGAGGTGCTGAATATATATGGGGGGCAGCATAAATATGGTGGATATTCTGAGGTGCTGAATATATATGGGGGCAGCATAAATATGGTGGATATTCTGAGGTGCTGAATATATATGGGGGGCAGCATAAATATGGTGGATATTCTGAGGTGCTGAATATATATGGGGGGCAGCATAAATATGGTGGATATTCTGAGGTGCTGAATATATATGAGGGGCAGCATAAATATGGTGGATATTCTGAGGTGCTGAATATATATGGGGGGCAGCATAAATATGGTGGATATTCTGAGGTGCTGAATATATATGGGGGGCAGCATAAATATGGTGGATATTCTGAGGGGCAGAATATATATGGGGGGCAGCATAAATATGGTGGATATTCTGAGGTGCTGAATATATATGGGGGGCAGCATAAATATGGTGGATATTCTGAGGTGCTGAATATATATGGGGGGCAGCATAAATATGGTGGATATTCTGAGGTGCAGAATATATATATATATATATATATATATATATATATATATGGGGGTAATCTGGGGGGCAGCATAAATATGGTGGATATTCTGAGGTGCAGCATAAATGTGGATATTCTGAGGTACAGAATATATATGGGGGGATAATCTGGGGGGCAGCATAAATATGGTGGATATTCTGAGGTGCAGAATATATATATGGGGGGTAATCTGGGGGGCAGCATAAATATGGGGGGCTTTCTGTTCTCAATGCTGTTATGTCAGAAAGCTGCGTTACATTACTGCAATACATTGATAAATATACCGTAGTAGCTGGTGTGTACCACTCTGGGGCAGATATGGCGACCTTCAGACTTCTTTTCTATGGTGGTATTGATAAGTATCTCTACAGAAGAGCTGCCAGGCTGTTGATCAAAGTGACAGATACATTTAGACTAGGGTTACTCTGTGACTTTGGCTGCAACTTCTAGTTGCAAAAAGATTGAGTAGGGTTTTATTTTGTTTGCTTCTAGAATTTGGGGTTGCAATGTGACTTATTTCACTAACATTAGTGAGGAATTGGCAGGCAATACAGCAATCTTAAAGGATAGGTTTACATCTGTGTCGAAGTCTCCATAGGATCGTCGGGGAGAGAGAGGTCCTGCACGGACCCCATTAAAGTCTATGGAGTCCACGACTAACCGCTGTTTTAGCACACGACCTCTCTGCGCCCAGTGCAAGTGTGAACCTAGCCTCAAGTCGCACTACCAAAGTCACTGTGTAGCCTAGGCTACATTTATGTGGTATACTATAACTTATTGCTTGTGACCAAAACTTTGGAGCCATGACCGAAAATACTTCATGTTTAAGGTTGCTCACATTTACTAACGCCCTTGCAGCATAATTCTATGTTGCACCTTTTTTCTAGTGCAAATGTTTGGACGTATTTATTACTGGACAGATGTTTGCGCCTTGCTTTACGCTTTTCAAGTGTCTAAATAGGGGGCTGTGACTTGGTCAAGTCCTGAAATATGCCAAGTTTATTACTGACGTGCACCCATTTCTTGGCCCATGGTAATGGTGTAAAGTTAGTTTCTGCTGTTTCACTTGGACTGCATTATGAATTGTGGACCTGTGTGTTTTATATACGTCAGGATATCTTGCTGTGATGTACAGTATGTGTCAGTGGAATTTCCTAATAATATGTCTGAAGATAATATTTGTATAAACATCTTCTGTTTTCCGCAGCTGACAAATATACTGAGATAACTGGTGTTACGTAGGCAAGGCTTATCGCTCTCTGCTGAAGTGATCTGTCATAGATTCCTTATAAATGAAGGTCCTTCTCATGTCCCAATCATTGACACACACATAGTGTTCTCTCTCTCTATTTATGATAAAGAGGTTCTTCAGCAGCTGCTGGATATGCAGAAGCACACATTACACAGATCTGATCATGCAGACAATCTTTAGAAAAAGATGTTCTAACTATGTATTAGTCAGCAAGTGAGGCGTGTATTACATTATAAGTAAGATGTACCCTCTACCATATAGTAAAAGAATATTAGCAGTCACCTTGGATTTTAATGATCTGTATAAATGCACATGACATATTATACAGTATATTGATTACCGTATAGCTGTAAGAATGGGTCAGTAATGTGACCATTGAAGTTATTGCTACCTGAGATGGAAACAGTGTCTTCAGCTATTTCTGTGTCTGCCATGGAACTAAGTGGAGAGAGCCCACAAATGTGCAACCACCTCTTCATTCATTCTCCATCTGGATGGATCAGTGCAATGGTTTGGAAACCCCTGTTCTGGAGAATAGATGGATTGTACACTAGTCTTAATAAACAGCCTTACTGGTGCGGGGGACAAAAGATTTATGAAGAGTCTATGGCCTCTTCATAAATGTGTTGGAGGTCCCAGTAGCAGAATAGAAATCTATACCAAGTAGGAACTGGTGTAGATTTCCATTTAGGAAACTGACATGAGTTTAGTAAATGATGCCTCTGCCTACCCTGTAATGCCCAAATTTTCAGATTGTGGCACGGATTGGGGCTTGAGGCGCACAAAAGGGCCTTGCACAAACATGCGCCTCAGTATTATTTATTATGCTTACTTATATAGCGCCATCATATTCCGCAGCACTTTACAGATATTATCAGTAGCTATCCCATATAGGGCTCACAATCTACATTCCCTATCAGTATGTCTTTGGAGTGTGTGAAAACCCATGCAAACATGGGGAGAACATACAAACTCCTTGCAGATGTTGTCCTTGGCAGGATTCAAACCCAGGACTTCAGTTCTGCAAGGCTGCAGTGCTAACCACTGAGCCATTGTGCTGCCCAGTATTATCCCTCTATGCCAGTTTTCCTGCGTAGATGGAACGATAAATTCTCCTCATTGTGTCTGTGGTTAAAAAATGCTCCAATGAAAAGCTGATTCATTGTCGAGGAAACTTATAGGGGCTTTCTTGATTGGTGGATCTTATTGTCCATACATTGTTTCCCAACTATTGTAAGTCGTGCCTAGATACCTGTTTCACATGGTACAGTCCCAGTACATGCATGACCCGGCTGAATGCTTGACATCTACAGCCACATTATCTGATAATACAATATGATAGATCTTAAGTATTTTGTTACTCAGGCTTGCACTATATATTGCAGGTATACTGTTACTTCTGATTTTGTACTTTATTCTACATCTCAGTCATTTTAATGACTTTTATGTTCGCAGGGTACCACAGTGGTTTTGCCCATTTTTATACAGCTGTAATACAGGTGTCTTTTTTCCCAATTATATGGATTTAAAGGGATCCTATCATTCAGAAAGGCCAATTTTACTAAGACCACGTCGTAATATCCTTTATAAAGGCTATTCTTCTCCTACCTTTGTTGTTTCGCTCCTCGCTGCTGTTTAGAAGAAATGTTGATTTTTATCTTTATGCAAATGCATCTTCAGAATGCACAGAGGGCGTTCCCCCAGTCCTGAAACTGCACAGGGGCGTCCCCTGTGCTCTCCTCAGACGCATTTTTGAACTTACCGCGCCCCCTCTCTTCTTCTTTAGCAGACGCCTTTTCTTGATGTCATCCTTCGTTCTGGAGACATGCGCCGACTGTGCATGTCCATTAGGCAATTTTCCTGTGGCCTATTACACGAGTGTACTGCATTCGCTGTATGTAATAGGCCACAGGAAAATGGCCAACTGCGCATGTCTCCCGAACGAAGACTCGTACAAGAATGACGAGTATCAGGCACATAACTAAATAAATTCACACCTGAACAGCTCTAATCCACAATTTTGATGTGCGTTCACATCGCATTTTCTGCATCCACTTATTGGGTCCTTTAATGGATCTACATAAAATGGATGCTAACAGAGGTGCACCTATTCGTATATAGGGTTAAGGTCTTCATGGCATTTTCTGATGCAGTTTTTTTTTTTTTTTTTTCTTGGTTAAAGCCAGGGGATAATTCAAAAAGTATGCAAAATATATTGCATGGACTTGAGATGCATTCAGGTGCTGAAATTAAAACTTTATCCACAACTGTATCACAAAAAATAGGAACTTTTGCTTTTTTTACAGTTGAAATTCATGTAGCTTATATGTTTTCACCAGTAAGATAAAAAACACAAAAATGGCCATTTTTTTTTTTCCACTGCAGTTTTTGATGTGTTTTTTTTTTTTTTTTTTAACTTCATTCATTTGCACTGTCTGAATACATATTTAGACTGTTTAGGCTACCCAAGTCTTGCACTTATAAGTGGTTTTCTGTACAGTGTATGGAGCTGGAAGCAGGTGGCTCTGTATACTGTGCACTGCCAACCACTGAGCTACAATGACACCCTAATGTGGATATCCGAACATAGGAATGCTTCATCCATAGTGTTATAACTTACTGCAGCATCAATTGACTGTCCTGGTGTATGGAAACATTAGCGAGATAGGTTAGGGGAGCAGAATGTTACGAGTGTTAGGTTGTTTTCCTGTTGGGAACTTCAGAGGGTTTCTCAAGTTGTCTTTTTTCACTGCTCTCATCTTTTAGTGGGCTGTAGTTTAGCTTGCTTCCTCGTCGGTACGGTTTACTGCTGATGACTGAAATGGCGGGCAGCTCTGGACAAGGTCACCTGTACCCTCAGGCAGGATAAATGCAATATACCTCCATGTCATTCTTGTTAAAGGTTATGCAAGTATAATGTTTATGGAACTGATTGGAGATTTTAATAGGAGAAAATGAAGAATCAATAGTCAGTGAAAGAGGTTTATGGCCAAATTTTTGGGTGAAATTTGTGCAAAGCCACATATAATGCAGTGTGAACCCATCAAGACCTAGCTAAAAGATTTGTGAAAAATAAAGGAAAAACATAAATGTGTTTTGTTTTTTTGTGCCTTTACTTTCTATTGTTGATATTTGTGTTGATTTTGTTGAAGTTGTAAGTAACCTTTTTATTAAGAAGGTTAGTCTATCTATCTAAGGGTATTTTATGGTGCAATTGCATCTACTTTGTGACCTTTCTGTACTTATTGGGGATTGAAATATAGTTTGGCATATATGGCGGCTTACAAGTGGGAAAAATCAGAACATACTTTGACGTCATTTACTGGCTATATCCTGGATCTGTATCACATTGGATATTGTGGTCTCAAAGTCTGAATGCCTCCTGGTTTTTAAAAACAGAGGTTTTTAAAGAGATTTTCTGCCCCATAAGTTTGGGTTACAAAAAACAATGTCGTGTTTTGTTTTTTTTTTGTTTTTTTTTATAATATAATATATTCCAACTCCCTAACAATCCCCCCACCCCCATGTTTCTTGGGTTCATTGTTGATCTACGTTGCTTCAATGAAATGATGACATCTCATGAGACCTTTCCTGGTTAAAAAAAAAAAAAATAGACAGGAAATTGTATGTCTATTATAATTCACAATTGGTAATCTATTAAATTGAGCTCTATAGAGAATTGTACACACATTCTACTTAATAATGGTTGGGATCCCTTTAAGAAGGTCTTATTTCACTTTATCTGAGCCTTCCTATTAGACTGTGTATAATATATTTATGATGTTGAGATTATACTATAACCTAGGGCCCAAAGTCATCTCTGGAAGGAAACATCTGCTACCAGATATAATTTTAACACACCTTTTGGTAATGTATATTTGTCTAGAGGCAGTGGCTTTCTGCTTTACCTTCCAGATGTCGAAAAGATTCCTGGATTTTGTTTGACATTTGCTTTCTACAATTGCAATAATGAAATTACTCCCAAGTATCCTGAGGTGTGAGGCGAGAACAAATGCTGTTGACATTGATTTAATGCTGCTCATTGAAAGCAAAATCTAATATTCTTATTAAAGCACATTATCCCATTGTCTGCCAGAGGAGAAATAATGCTGCTACTGGCAGAAGATGAATAAAAATTATATACATATATAGATATAGTTGTGTATGCATATACAGTATGTGTATAGTGACTGGAAAGGCAGTAAATGGTAGATATTAGGAGTAAGGCTTTGTGCACACTGGATCTGAGTATTTTATCAGTGGCGTATGTCAGAAAGGTTTCCTGACTATATTTCTGATGTAAGGTTCCAATTTTTGCCATTACATAACCTTTTCCTACTACAACCATTTTTCGATATTTCTTTTTTTTCTCCATTCACAGTGGGCTTAATCTCTGCAGACAAATTGTACTTTATAATCGTACAATTTGAAATTTCATACAATGTACTGGGAAGACGGGGCGGGGGGAATTCAGAATGGGGTAGAATTCAAGAAAAAAATTTTGCGTTTTTGCAACTTTCTTATGAGCTTCATTTGTACAGAAGTCACTGTGCAGCTAAAATATCATGTTACCTGTATTCTGTTGGTTGGCATATTTACAGTGATACCAAATTTATATAGTTTGTTACTTTTTAACACCTTCAGAAAAAAAAAAAAAAAAACTTTGAAAAAAAAACTAATTCTTCGAGTCGTCATATTCTGACACCCATAACTTTATTTTTTTTATATATATATTTACATATATGGGGCTGCCTAAGGCATCTTTTTTTTGCGACACTTTGGATTTTTATCTCCTCCCGAACCCCCCCACCCCCACCCCGCTATGGCATTCATAATATTGGAAAAATATTTTTATAAGGCTATTCTCTCCACTGCTTTCAGCTTGAATATGGTGGATTCCCGATGGACCCTATTATAGTCAAAATATGTCATGAACCAGGGAAAACGCATTGCTTCTATATTGTATGCACAACAGAAAGGTAAATGTTTATTAGCTAGCGCTTTTGTGCTTGCCCTATATATATATATATATTGTGTGTGTGTGTGTGTGTGTGTGTGTGTGTGTGTGTGTATCTCTCTCGATCTAATATAGATAGATATTATTTTTTTTTTTTTTTTTTGTATTTTGGGATGCCGCTATGTTTCATCCATCTTCAGGTTATCTGTCTACAGAGATCTACTTATAATGAAAGTGAATGCTGATTGGAGGCTTGTATATAAATAAAGGGTCTCAACACTTTGGCCATTACCAAAGGCAGAATGGGCAAATGAGTCTTGATGCTTCCCTCATTTACATTCAGCCCTAGAAATTATTAACCCATAAGTACATTGAGTTGTTTTTATAAAAAAGCAAACAAAAACAAATTAAAAACCCCAAAGATTGCTTCTAGGGTTATTCCCATTACCTCTGATACCTGCATCTGTTTCAAGAACAGGGGTCATCTGACTTCTGTTTCACATCTATAGTGAAGAGAGATGCATCCGCGGATCTCTCCATTCACTTGCATGGGAGTCCTAAAATTATTCAAGCAGGCATTCTTGGCTATTTTTGGAAATCCCATACAACTGAATGGAGAGACTTGCTCGGCTGTGTCTCCCATAACTGAGGCTGTGACAAATATCTTTACAGGTTTACAATGATTAATTGAGCTGACTTTCAATTATTTCTTGATTACTTGCCAAGTCTTAGATCTACTTGTACAATGTCTGGAGATCTCACCAGATGAAAACAGTTCAGATATGGGATATGTACATATATATATAGCTCCTATATACTGGAGCAGTCACTTCTGTAGATGTACAAGACATTGCTGCATCACAGAGGGATTGTGCAGGATTAGAAAACATGGCTGATTTCTTATTCTCAGGAAGTGACATCACTTACATTGATCACATGGCAATGCCACAGCTCAGTCCCATTAATCTCAGTGGGACTAAGCTGCAGCATGGCCATGTGACCAACAGACTTGATGTGTCTTCCTGAAAAGAAGAGATCAAGCAGTGGCGAGGGATTTTACAATTAAGTTCTGGTTCTTTTATTACTTTTATTCCCCCCCCCATACCGTTTTTTTCTGATCTATGAAAACCCCTTTAAGTATGTTACTATGTGTTGCTTACGGCTCTGGTGGTTTCTAGAATATTGAAGACTTGGTTGAATGTTTACGTAAGAGAGACATGTTCTAATGTGTTAATATGTTGGCACTTAAAATTAATGGGGCAGAAAAAGTTTGTTCCAGACTCTAGGGCTGGTGTTCACACTGTGTAACATTTGTACAGTATGCATTATGATAAGGTTCCCCCCAAGCATTAACCCCTTGATGACCCGCACCGTAATAGTAGAGCGCAGGCAAGGGGTCCCCAGAGGCGCTGTCATCGTAAGGGCAATGCCACTGTGTTCTGCTGTAGCAACAGATCAGAGAATCTCTGATGTGTCGTTTAATCCCTGATCAAAGTGCAATGTGGCATACAAGAGGAAAGCAAAGGAGGATCGTCCTTTGATCGTGTCACAAGAATTCTGTTTAATGGAATCTATACCTATAACGTGTACCCATATGCTGCAGTTTTTGTGACCTATTAGGTTTTGCGGATGCACACCTTGAGCTTGTAGGCAGCAACTTGGGAAGGGTAAGGTCCCTGTCCCTGGTTACCCAGTGAGTGTTCGTGTGGTCCTTCATTGACGATGGATGGCTTCAGGTGTGTTGCAGGGGTCAATGTTTCTGCAGCAGCAAGGGAGAAGACTGGCCTGACATAATGGTGCATTGGTTTCGAAGGATTGCGCAGCAGCCATATTGCCACGACCCAGAGCTGGCTGGTGCTCGCTGGTGCCTATCACAGACCCCTGCCAATCTTGAATGGATGACCTATCCATAAAGTGTAACTTACTTTTTTTTTGCTATTGTCGGGGATTTTTTTTAATATACTTTATTAAGCGATCTAACTTCCTTTTTACTATAAAACAGGCTGTAACATTCTTAGCAACTATGTAACTGAGCTGTTACTGCGGAAAGTCCTTACACAGTTGTTTTGTAAATATGCAGAGCTGAAGCATTTATCCAAGGGGGTTAGTCGCTTCATATGGCTGTATCTTCGGTTTTATACCACCTAGAAAAATGGTTCTGGTATATGCAGTTCATTCTGCATATAAATAACATTCTTGACTGTTAGTGATATCTCTCATTCTTTAACAGGTAGTACTTCAATCTCGGCAGCAGATGGAAGCTGAGAATCTGTCTTCTTATGATACCAGAACCATTTTTGTAGGTAGTATAAAACTGGAGATGCAGCTTTTTAAAGTGACCACACCTTTCTTTAGTAAATGCTTCAGCTCTATATGCTGCATTGAGCACAGGTGTATGGACAGTCTCTCCCTGGCAATGCTTAGTTAAAGCATTTCTAATGGGAACTTTACAACCTGTTTGCTATAAAAAGTTAGATAGATTAATAAAGTATATTACAAAAAGGCTTCAGTAGTTACATAGCGAATCTGCCATAGACTGCAATACAGTAGTATTGCGGTCTATGGCACAAGTGGGCTTAAAAAAACTAAATAAAAATAACAGTTTACATCCCCCCCCTTTCCCTAGATCACATATAAATAAATAAAAGTAAATATAAACACATTAGGTATCCCTAAGTCCAAAAATGCCCAAACTATTAAAATATAAAAACCACAGCAGGGAAAAATAACAAAATGGCTGAATTTGCTTTTTTTTTTTTTTTTTTTTGCCTCCCTAAAAAATAGAATTAAAAGTGATCAAAACATCATACATTCTCCAACATAAAAAACAATTGTAGGTCGATATTAGGTAAGTATATCATTAGAATATAGTTTGTCTAAAACATAACTTTTATTCATTATATTGTGTTAAAATCATCAGAATCTGGCGTCAACAAGAAATGATAAAGAGATTGTGTTACGTGGGTAAGCTTTAAGGGGTTTTCCGGCAAATAATCATTGATGATCTAGGTAATTATAGATTTTTGTTAACCTAAGTAATTTAGAAGGTAGGCGGGGGGGGGGGGGGTTGTGGTAGCTTAGATTAGAAAGATCAGTTTATCCCGAACAACCCCTTTAATCCCCAAGTGAATGCATCAATGTATAAGAACGCAATGCAAATAATCAGCAAAATAAGGGTAAAAAATACTCTCCTCCTCAAAGTAGATGAGTGGGTAGCTGTACGGAACGCTTCTGGTCTCCCACACTTATAAAGTAAATAAGTGGCTATATGATGCAGCACACATGCAATGTTTTAGTGTCCCAACATCATGAGTTGTGTACCCTGTTAAATATAAACAAAGTATGTCGCGTTCCACTAATAGGCTAGATAGGAGCTGCCAGATAGGGAGAACTCTCCCATGAATAGCGCTGAGGCACCAGCATAGAAGAAGTGTAGGCACAGGCAGGGCTGACATTAGGGAGGGGTCAGACTGAGCAATTGCCCAGGGCCCCTCATTCCCAAAGGGGGCCCTCCCTGGGATCCAGAGCCTGATAACTTTCCAATAGAAGCCCAGGTAAGGTCAGTAAAAAAAATTTTACTCACCTCTCCTAGGTGTCCAGCGTCATCTTCTACCTTTAGGTAACGTCACACTTTCCGTACATCACTGCTGCGACCTACTCGCATGGGGCATGCTGGCAGCGTGCCACTCGTGACTGCTGAGACCCAGTCACAGTCCTCAGCAGTGACGTCCGGTACATGTGACGTCAGCCGTAAACCTGAAGAGGAAGTTGGCGAGACAGTGGAGCTGTGCGAGGAGGCCCAGGAGAGATAAGGCAAGCTGAGTATAACTGTTTATTTTTCTTCAACTCCCCTGGGCCTCCGATTATTGTACTCTGGGGCCTGAAGAGACCCCAGAGTATAATAGCACTGAGGGAGTCTGTGGGTCCACTGTAGAGCATTATACTGGTTGGCCTTCTGGGGAGCAAATTATACTGTGTGGTGCCACTGTGGAGCATTAGGATCTCTTGGGGCTCTGGGGAACATATTATACTGTGTGGAGCATTATATACTGTGGGGGGCTCGGGAGTATTTTATACTGTGTGGGGCCACTGTGGAGCATTATACTGTGTGGGAACTCTGGGGAATATATTGTACTGTGTGAAGTATTATATATCATTTCGGGGGGCTCAGGGGAGCGTTTTATACTGTGGAGCATTATATACCATGTGGAGAATTCTACTGTGGGGATAGGAGGGTGGCTCAAAATTCCTGCTGGCAGCCCTATGTGCTATGTCTGCATCACAGCTCACTCACTATAATCTTGCACATACAGTGCTGGCCAAAAGTATTGGCACCCCTGCAATTCTGTCAGATAATACTCAATTTCTTCCAGAAAATGATTGCAATCATTGCAAATGCTTTGGTAATAATATCTTCATTTATTTTGCTTGCAATGAAAAAACACAAAAGAGAATGAAAAAAAAAGTCAAATCATTGCTCATTTTACACAAAACTCCAAAAATGGGCCGGACAAAAGTATTGGCACCCTCAGCCTACTACTTGGTAGCACAACCTTTAGACAAAATAACTGCGAACAACCGCTTCCGGTAACCATCAATGAGTTTCTTACAATGCTCTGCTGGAATTTTAGACCATTCTTCTTTGGCAAATTTCTCCAGGTCCCTGAGATTTGAAGGGTGCCTTCTCCAAACTGCCATTTTGAGATCTCTCCACAGGTGTTCTATGGGATTCAGGTCTGGACTCATTGCTGGCCACTTTAGAAGTCTCCAGTGCTTTCTCTCAAACCATTTTCTAGTGCTTTTTGAAGTGTGTTTTGGGTCATTGTCCTGCTGGAAGACCCATGACCTCTGAGGGAGACCCAGCTTTCTCACACTGGGCCCTACATTATGCTGCAAAATTTGTTGGTAGTCTTCAGACTTCATAATGCCATGTACACGGTCAAGCAGTCCAGTGCCAGAGGCAGCAAAGCAACCCCAAAGCATCAGGGAACCTCCGCCATGTTTGACTGTAGGGACCGTGTTCTTTTCTTTGAAGGCCTCTTTTTTTTTTTTTTTCCTGTAAACTCTATGTTGATGCCTTTTCCCAAAAAGCTCTACTTTTGTCTCATCTGACCAGAGAACATTCTTCCAAAAAGTTTTTGGCTTTCTCAGGTAAGTTTTGGCAAACTCCAGCCTGGCTTTTTTATGTCTCTGGGTCAGAAGTGGGGTCTTCCTGGGTATCCTACCATAGAGTCCCTTTTCATTCAGACGCCGACGGATAGTACGGGTTGACACTGTTGTACCCTCGGACTGCAGGACAGCTAGAACTTGTTTGGATGTTAGTCGAGGTTCTTTAGCCACCATCCGCACAATCTTTGGTTGAAATCTCTCGTCAATTTTTCTTTTCCGTCCGCATCTAGGGAGGTTAGCCACAGTGCCATGGGCTTTAAACTTCTTGATGACACTGCGCACGGTAGACACAGGAACATTCAGGTCTTTGGAGATGGACTTGTAGCCTTGAGATTGCTCATGCTTCCTCACAATTTTGCTTCTCAAGTCCTCAGACAGTTCTTTGGTCTTCTTTCTTTTCTCCATGCTCAATGTGGTACACACAAGGACACAGGACAGAGGTTGAGTCAACTTTAATCCATTTCACCTGGCTGCAAGTGTGATTTAGTTATTGCCACCACCTGTTATGTGCCACAGGTAAGTAACAGGTGCTGTTAATTGCACAAATTAGAGAAGCATCACATGATTTTTCAAAGGGTGCCAATACTTTTGTCCACCCCCTTTTTTATGTTTGGTGTGGAATTATATCCAATTTGGCTTTTTGACAATTCTTTTTGTGGTTTTCCATTGAATACAAATTAAATGAAGATATTATTACCAAAGCATTTGTGATTGCAATCATTTTCTGGAAGAAATTGAGTATTATCTGACAGAATTGCAGGGGTGCCAGTACTTTTGGCCAGCACTGTACATGTAGTTCTCCATGTCATTTCCCATACAGTACTGTGCATGAGCCGGCAATGGAGTTATTGGGGCCTGCACAGTACTATAGGGGTTGACTATACTGGGAACATACTCAGTAACACCAGATAGTGAGCACATATGTAAGACTTCAGTGAAGGAGCCGTGGTGTAGGCTATTAGCAGGAAGCTGTTGGGTGGGGCCCCAGAACAAGTTCCTTTGGTGAGCCTAAGGCCCTTCAGTCCGACACTGTATAACGGAGAACTATTATATATAAGGGTGGGCTACTATATAAGGCGCAACTTTTACATATAATGGGGCTTTTTTAAAGGGAAATTATATGGAGCTATAGTTTATAAAACGGGCTATTATTTATAAGGGAGGAACTATTTATAAGAGGCCTATAAAAAGGGGGGGAAACTGTTATATTTATATAATATGGCATCCATTGTAAGTGGGAGCTATTATTTAGAAGAGGGGAGCTATTTATAAGGGGGGTATAATTGTTTAGTGGGCTTATTTATAAAGGAGGCTATTAGTGGTAATGGGGACTATTATTTATAAGGTTAACTGTTATTTGTGAGAGGGCTATTATTAATAAAGGGAACTATTTATAGGGGAGCAGTATTATTTTTATGGGGAGACTATTACTGATAAAGGTGTAATATTATTTATACGCAGGGACTATTATATATAAGGAGGTGCTATAATAACTGATGACTGGGTGCAAAAATCTATTAGGCAGTACAAAAGTGCTCATTTGAATTAGGTGTGTAGAAAATGGGGCTTATTACTGTTTTGGGGGCAGAAAGGAGGCATTATTAAAGGAGTTGCCTCTGGAAGGTGATGGTGTTCTTTGTATATCAGCATTTGGGGCCCTGCTTTTCATTTTGCCCAGGGCCCCAAATGCTGCGTAATAATATTGTTACGTGCGCAGCATCTGTATTATTCCGTGTCTGATGTCCGGCGGGAAGTAGACAGGCTGTTGGGGTCCCTGCACCACTTGATATAAGGCAGATCCAGTAATATGGGACTGCTTACTGCTGGTATAATGTAATAGTATCTGAGTGGTCTATGGTCTGTTTTCTATTCTCCTCTCTACGCGTTTCGCCCTTACACTATTTGGGCTCATCAGGAGGTAGTTGGAGTAGAGCAGCTAAGTCCAGTATGCTGCTATAGGTGAAGTGAACGCTGTAAAAACAACACTCCTAAAGTTATTATTACATGGAAGACTGTTATAGTGATGGGTTCCCTGCTTAAATAGTGACCTCTTAGCATTATTATGCCTACATGTTATTTATTTCCATTACTGTGATAAAATACTACTCTGTGGCTAAAAAGTATTTTTAGTATGTAGTGTGACCTGTGATGCCAGGTGTGGGAAGAAAAGTTGTCGGGGGAGGCAATGTGATGCTCGAGGCATTGTTTTGCTTGGGTCCTGTCTATCAGGTGTGTATTATGTTGACAAATACATTAGCAACTACCTAAACATTGGTGCAGACCAAGTACACTGCTCCGTGGGCTTTAGTATTCCTTAATGGCCGTGGCCTCTTTCAGCAGGATGATCTGCACTGTCGTGCTCCTCAGACCATCTCTGAACAATGTTTTTTATCTCAGTCTGACTATATGTGGATGTGCTGGAAAAACCAGTACAATCCATGGAAGGCCCCCTCCTCACAACTTACAGGACTTAAGGGATCTGCTGCTGACATCTTGGTGCGAAATACCATAGGACATCTGCGGAGGTTTAGTGGAATCCATGCCTCAAGAAGTCAGACCTGTTTTTGCATCTTTAGGGAGAGTAAAACATATCTGTTGTGTTGAAACCTACGTAGTGTGTGTAGGAAAGTGTTTGAGAACACCTCCTTAGAATAAGGCTTTGTTGACTCTTTAGAGATTTTGCCGGTTGCCGTATTATTGAAAACATAATTGATAACTCTCAGTAGAGTTAAAAATAAAAATATGCCGATAACTATTGACCAAATGTATGTCAAAGGACATTATAGGACACATTCAACATATACAATAGGAACATTTTCCATTGTGTACTCCAAACATGGTGTAAACATAGCCTAACATTTGCTGTTATATACAACAGGGCATGAAGTCCTGCACGTCGGTGTAAATGAGAGTTCTATGCTGGCAGCCTGGTAAGCTTTGCTTTATATTTGTGGGATGGACAATGTTGTAATGCTCAGTCACAGTCCTCTGTTATTACACTGTGAATGTTCCTGAGAAATTCATCATTCGGCCCCAGACTGCTCAACTATAATAGAAAACTACATAAATATATTGTGCCTATCACAAGTGCAGGGTCCTGCCCCCCACACGTGCCCACTGCTGCTCCATTCTAACCCTATGGAAGCCATGTAATGTACTCGGCTATGTTTATTAGCCCAGAAGATGATATAGCACTTACCTGTCCCATAGACATCAAATAGAGCTGAGACTCACAACATTTGAAGAAGTCTTGGGACCCCTGTTCTCATGATTGATGGGGCCCGATAAAGATCAGATATTTAAAGGGGCGGTCCTTCCGTACTTGCTAACCAATAGGAAATAATGATGTATTCATAAAATAAATATTTGCTATTTCTGTTCTCCATCCGCCTTTCTCCAATCTCTCTTCAATGATAACAGACAGCCCCTGTGCATACAGTCGCCAGCTTTCAGTCATTAAGGAAGCCAGGGCACTAGGCGCCTGTACGCAGTATATCCATAATTTCTTGACCTATATTAACCAGATGGTAGTTTTTTTTTATTTCCTTTTTGATATGATGGCTGTATATACCTATTATAATGTATGGCTCACCATGTTCTGATGACAGATCCCCTTCTACCCCTCCTCTAGTCTTATCTTTTGGGTCACCTCTTTACTTGCTAGATCTTTCTGTAGATCAAATTTCTCTTTCCCTTTAGCTTTGTACCACATTATCACTGATGTAAACGTAAGTGAATCAATTTGGTTAAACCCATAACAAGCTTAAAATAGATTGTAGAGCTGAAAAGAACAAGAGCCGTTCTTGTGTGCAGAGGCACGCTGCAGCTTCTACCTGGATCTCTAAGGGCTCGCTGTACTAGAACAGGAAGTCCAGGTCCTGCTTGAGACGTGAGCTTTGTGTACTGTATACAGTGTGTACTGACAGACGCCTATTGTCAGAAAATAGCTCTGACCATCTGTACATCTCACTGCCTTGTTGCACAAATATGAAAGACTTTGCACCACCTCCTTGCCTCAGGTTTGTTTCTTAACCCTAAATGTTTTAACACAAGCTACTTTTTTTTTTTTTTTTTTTGCTGTCTGGTTTTTCACTGCTAGCACACTGACCCATTATATGCTATGGCCCATAGACATGCTCGTGGTCCTATTGCTGTCCGTTTTGCGACCTGAGCTCACTGATCTACATTAATGGATCTGTGGAGGCATAGGATGCACAAGCATATCAGGAACATGCACCATAAAAGGAGTCTACCACAAAACTAAACAAAACCACTTATATATTGCAGCAGGGCCTGTTAATAGAATAGTGAATGTACCCTTATTGTATCAAAGTGCAATCTCGCTGCTGAGAAAACCAATTTTTAATCTGCATGTGATGCTTATGGACTTGTAACATAGAATCGACTAAAATAAAGGACGCGTTCATTACTTCTTAGATTCCACTTCATTTGTATGGGGTATAAAATAACCCTTTTCCTTGTATCCAGGATTTAGGTGTGGAATGAGCAATCCTGTAAACATGGCCTTAGGGTATGCTTATGTAAGGCGCTAATACTGCAGGTTTTCCGTATAGATTTTGCGCAGAGAATCCTCAGCATCTTACCATAACAGCTTTCTAGATGAGAGATTATCAAATCTCATCCACACCCAGTGGGAAAAATTCCTTGTTAAATCTGCACAGAATACCTCAGTACGGTTTTGAAGTCTGCAGCATGGCATCTTATGTCACAGATCTTACTGTGGGTTTCAAGGCACCTTCTGCAGCTGATCGGATTTTGTTCCACTTAACTTTACTGTTTTCTTTGTAATTTACCCGTATTGTGCTCTATTTTTCCTTAAAGCATTTCCTCTTTATCACTTCCCTTTTATCTGTGAGGTGGCCACAATGGATGGATTGTTGCTGTTCTAATTGAAACCAGGAGCCCAGGTGGCTTTCATAACACTGTCATTTCTACACAGGCATTGTAATAGTAGTGTGGCTTGTACTGTACTATATAATTTACCGCCGTCTGGCTGGCAGTAACTACACCGCAATTAGAGCTGGAGAGAAAAAAGAAATGAATTGCACATGTGTTGTATGTGGCAGAGATAAACCGAGGGATAACAGGGCTCTTTTCATGGCAAGGTAATACTTCCCTCTCCACAGGCCAATGCAGAAAACTCTCCAGTTATGTCCATGCTGGAGCGCCCTCGACTGGTTCTGGCTACTCTATTATGGGTGCACATATACACAAGCTTTGTTTAGTCAACATTTCAGGAGAGAAGCGGTAGAATATGCTTTATTTATTTGCACATGTAGTAGAAGTTTCAGGCTCCAGTGAAGCCTTCTGTCTGTATATTACTATGAGTGTATATTTTGCACTTTCCTATTTTCCTACATCATGTGCTATACCTATTGCACCGCAGTACCCATGCTTACAGATTGCAGCCCTTTATGCCTGGAAAAAATGTCCTAATGTTTCTGGCTGAAACAGAGATACACTATTAGAAAAAAGTAGGACTATAAATTTTAATATCCTCATATTCTCTGTCTGTGGGAGGCCAGAGCATTTATATGCGGGTAAACCTAGTGATTCATACCAGGTATTACAATGCACTTGTGACAGCCCAAGTCACTTCCTTATTGCCATGCAGATTATTAAAAACCAGTTGGACACAGTTAAAATACTGGAAAATATTGTAGGGCTGGGTCGTAAGTGCACAAAGATTATCTGTCCTAGAAATGAAATAGTATAAAATACTTAGTATGTGGGACATGCAGTTATGAATAAAACAGAAGTACTACAGATTTATTCCAGATTACATGGACATTTCATTGTATACAGTGAAATGACAAATGCAAAAATAAATTGTCTCGTAAAACCAGGGCCGTGAAAGTTTTCTTGACTTACTTTTGCCTTCCAGCACATTAAGGTCACTTTCTGCAGCTGAATAATCTGTGTGTGTATCTGTGTAAACTAGAATCCTGTTTTTGAGACGACTGAGAGGTTAAAGGGTTATTCCAGGACTATATTGAGTACTGAAGTCTCTTCACTATTTACCAAGCATAGTGCTGTACATTGTATAGTGGCTGTGCTTGGTATTGCAGCCAAGTCCCTTTCATTTGCCTGGGATTAAGCTGCAGCCTAGCCATGTGACCAATAGATGTGATGTCACAGGCTTAAGAGAGCAAGTGGCGCTCAATGCCATAGTCACACCTATTCAGGAAGGCCTACAACCTCCAATAACACTACTGTCACCACACCACCACCTGTACAGCCTCTACCCCCACCTTCTGTCTCTATCCCTCTTCTCTCATAGACTGTAAGACTGTAAAGTAATGATGGCCACTCGTTTTTTTTTTTTTTACTTAGCTGCTTTTTTCTTGCCATAATACAAATTCTAACACTCCATTCAGTAGGACTATCAGCTGTGTATCCACCTGACTTCTGAACAACACAACTGATGGTCCCAACCCCATTTATAAGGCAAGAAATCCCACTTATTAAACCTGACAGGGCACACCTGTGAAGTGAAAACCATTTCAGGTGACTACCTCTTGAAGCTCATCAAGAGAATGCCAAGAGTGTGCAAAGCAGTAATCAAAGCAAAAGGTGGCTACCCTGAAGAACCTAGAATATAAGACATATTTTCAGTTGTTTCACACTTTTTTGTTTAAGTATATAATTCCACATGTGTTAATTCATAGTTTGATGCCTTCAGTGTGAATCTACAATTTTTATAGTCATGAAAATACAGAAAACTCTTGGAATGAGAAGGTGTGTCCAAACATATATATATATATATATATATATATATATATATACTGTAAGCTATGAGTTATCAGAATGTTCAGTTCAGTGCACAGAGAAGGCAGCTTGCAGATGTACTATGAGGAAAGATGGTCCCACCCTGCGTTCGCTGTATGTAGTGCCCTCCTCCTTCCACTCACTGTGAAGCTGTATTTTTTTAATGATATTTATGGATAGGACTTCCCTAGTAACACGGAGGGAGACAACTAGTGTTAGTTATGTTAGAGGGGTTTTTCAGGCAGAAAGCAGCAACGTTTTTAATTAAAGTACATTACATTTTGGTCCAGAATCTCATGCTCTAATAAATGACACCAAGTTGTTTGAAAAGTTGATAACTATTGAAATAATTTTCCCTATAAATTACAGTAATTTTTAGGTGACACACAGTTTTGTGTCACTGGTGGTGGGGCTAGAACCAGGGACTTTATAATTTTTTTTTTTTTTTTTTACATATTGTACCTCTATAACGTTATTAATGGCAATTTTAGGCCAAGGCCCCACGTAGCAAAACGCATCATGTGTTTTTTGTTTTTTTTGTTCCCCCCCCCATCGTTTTTCATTGCGTTTTTCTCTGCAGACTTTCTGCTCATATAATACCTATAGGGAAAATGCCAGCGTTTCCACAGGTATAATTGGCATGCTGCGATTTTCAAAAACTCGGGCATATTTTTTTTCTGCAATGTGTGCATGGAATTAGCCAGAAGCCCATTCACTTTACTGTAAAATGCAGTGATTTTTGCCACGTCTTTTCCACATCGGTAAAAATGCTGCATTTTGCCAGTGTGGGGCTTCAGCTTTAAGGTGTAACTCCCATTTTATTTGATTTTTTTCCGCCATTGTGTTGGGGGTTGTTTGGTGAATATTTTTGTAATACACTTCATTTACCTGTCTAACTTCCTTTTAACAGAAAACAATCTGTACGCTTTTGTATTGCCAGTACGTAGAGCTTAAGGCATTTGCCTAAGGGGGATGGTCACTTCAAAAGGCTGTATCTCAAGTTTTATACAACCTAGAACCTAAAATAGAGATTCTCAGCTCTCACATGCTGCCATTAGCTATAAAAATAAACTGACATATCACTAGTTAAAAACAGGGTCAGGAATTTGAGCTTTATATGCAGCGTTCATATTGCATATAAAAATCACATTCCTGACTTATTATATATAGTAAAGTCTCCATTTTTATTATTTCTAGAGAAACCAGAAACCTTTTTCTAGGTTGTATAAAACTGGCGATACAGCCATTTGAAGTGACCATCCCCCCCATTGGAAAACCCTTCAGCTCTACATGCTGCATTGAGTACAGGTGCACAGGACAAACTAATGCTGGCAATGCTTAGAACAAAAATGTTCTCCAAAAGCCACTTATAGGATGTTTCTGATTTTACCTTATTGTATTGTTTAACATTTTATATTTTATTTTATATCTCTTACTTGTATAGCACCATCAGGGCTTTATAGACATTGTCGGTCACTGTCCCGTATAGGGCTCACAATCTAAATTCCTTGTCCGTATGAGTATCAGTGGGCAGCACGGTGGCTCAGTGGACATCCGCAAGGAGCTTATATGTTCTCCCCATGTTTGCGTGGGTTTCTTCCCACACTCCAAAGACATACTAGTAGGGAATATAGATTGTGAGCCCTATATGGGACAGTGACTGACACTGTCTGCAAAGCGCTGCAGAGTATGATGGCGCTATACAAGTAAGCATAATAAATAAATAATAAATATCAGTGTGAGAGGAAACCCATGCAAACACGGGGAGAACGTACATGGTTGGAGTAGAACCTAGAACTACAGCACTGCAAGCTAACAGTGCTGACCAGTATGAGTGCTTGTTTAATGCAGTAAAGGGAGTCTGCCACCAGGGTGAAGAATATTTAAACCAGTAACACAGATAGGTCAAGCTCTCCTGATTGTAATGCCTTTCTCCCCATGAATATTCATGCCTCCGGTGCAGAAATATTAAAGTATTTCATAATATGTAAATGAGCAATCTGGAGCACCGAAGACCATTCCATTGCTCCAGACTTCTATGTCCCACACTGATCTAATATGCTCTCCTTCCTCTCTCCCTTCTTTGAGTGACACGGCCAGCAAACTATGCTGAAATCTGACCCTGTGTTCTCACGTCATATAGCAGTTTGGGGCAACAGAGCTGCCCTTGGTGCACCAGAATGCTCATGTGCATATTGTGAAATGTAAGCATGAGTTCCCATGTGGAAAAAGTTCAAGCTGACCTAAATGTAACATATCTGATTGTGTTACTGGTTTTACTATGCTTCACCCTGCTGATAGACTTCCTTTAAGACTCGGATGTAAAAGCTCCTGTTGGTGTCCCAATATACCTTTTGTCTATGATAATATAAATACAGTGCCTTGCAAAAGTATTTGGCCCCCTTGAACTTTTCAACCTTTTGCCACATTTCAGGCTTCAAACATAAGGATATCAAATTTTAATTTTTTGGTGAAGAATCAACAACAAGTGGAACAAAATCGTGAACTGGAACGAAATTTATTGAATATTTTAAACTTTTGCAAAAAATAAAAAGCTGAAAAGTGGGGCGTGCCAAATTATTCGGCCCCCTTAAGTTAATACTTTGTAGCGCCACATTTTGCTGCGATTACAGCTGCAAGTCACTTGGTGTATGTCTCTATCAGTTTTGCACATCGAGAGACTGAAATTCTTGCCCATTCTTCCTTGGAAAACAGCTCGAGCTCAGTGAGGTTGGATGGAGAGTGTTTGTGAACAGCAGTTTTCAGCTCTTTCCACAGATTCTCGATTGGATTCAGGTCTGGACTTTGAATTGGCCATTCTAACACCTGGATACATTTATTTGTGAACCATTCCATTGTAGATTTTGCTTTATGTTTGGGATCATTGTCTTGTTGGAAGATAAATCTCCGTCCCAGTCTCAGGTCTTTTGCAGACTCCAACAGGTTTTCTTCCAGAATGGTCCTTCATTTGGCTCCATCCATCTTCCCATCAATTTTAACCATCTTCCCTGTCCCTGCTGAAGAAAAGCAGGCCCAAACCATGATGCTGCCACCACCATGTTTGACAGTGGGGATGGTGTGTTCAGGGTGATGAGCTGTGTTGCTTTTACGCCAAACATATCGTTTTGCATTGCGACCAAAAAGTTGGATTTTGGTTTGATCTGACCAGAGCACCTTCTTCCACATGTTTGGTGTGTGTCCCAGGTGGCTTGTGGAAAACTTTAAACGAGACTTTTTATGGATATCTTTGAGAAATGGCTTTCTTCTTGCCACTCTTCCATAAAGGCCAGATTTGTGCAGTGTACGACTGATTGTTGTCCTATGGACAGACTCTCCCACCTCAGCTGTAGATCTCTGCAGTTCATCCAGAGTGATCATGGGCCTCTTGGTTGCATCTCTGATCAGTCTTCTCCTTGTTTGAGATGAAAGTTTAGAGGGATGGCCGGGTCTTGGTAGATTTGCAGTGGTCTGATACTCTTTCCATTTCAATATGATCGCTTGCACAGTGCTCCTTGGGATGTTTAAAGTTTGGGAAATCTTTTTGTATCGAAATCTGGCTTTAAACTTCTCCACAACAGTATCACGGACCTGCCTGGTGTGTTCCTTGGTCTTCATGATGCTCTCTGTGCTTTAAACAGAATCCTGAGACTATCACAGAGCAGGTGCATTTATACGGAGACTTGATTACACACAGGTGGATTATATTTAGCATCATCAGTCATTTAGGACAACATTGGATCATTCAGAGATCCTCACTGAACTTCTGGAGTGAGTTTGCTGCACTGAAAGTAAAGGGGCCGAATAATATTGCACGCCCCACTTTTCAGTTTTTTATTTTTTACAAAAGTTTAAAATAACCAATAAATTTCGTTCCACTTCACAATTGTGTCCCACTTGTTGTTGATTCTTCACCAAAAAATTTAAATTTTATATCCTTATGTTTGAAGCCTGAAATGTGGCAAAAGATTGAAAAGTTCAAGGGGGCCGAATACTTTCGCAAGGCACTGTACATAGATGCATACATAGAGAGATTGTAATAACCGTTGTTTGTCAGCAATTCCAATGTGATGATAAATCAATGTTGTGCCATCCTTTAATCCACAGGCTTATGCATCTGGGTGTGACGTTGTGATTTTGGGAAGTGATTTTGAGAGACTACAAGTAATCCCTGGAATCCAACATGGAAACGTGCTGGTGGGATGTGTCGACTGTTCCATGCAACAGGGCAGGGTAAGTGCCTGCAATGCTTAGAAATGTTCATCCCTCAATGGGCCATACACGTACTTTGTCATGTTGCCCGGTGTAGGCGCACACAGATCTCAGTTTTTTCTGATGACTAAATGCAAACTCTTTACTTATTAAAGAGTTTCTGTTATAACAGTCTAGCTGGTAGGCAGCCGGGGCGGAGGAGATTTTTGTTTCCCACTTAAACTTCTTCTCTCCACAAGATAGGAGGTAAATGTCAGGCCTCTGGGATTGATCATGTGAATGATGTCCCCAACTCCACTGTATGAATGGAGTGGTTGTGTACATGCATGACCACCACTCCGTTTATTTCTATGTGGATGATGTCTGTGGCTGTGCTCAGCCTTCTTTTTCATTTCCATAGGTGTGCATAGAGCAGTATTGCACCTCATAATTTTACTTTCTTAGGGCACCTGTGCTGTGAGTGGAGGGAACAGACATATTGTTGTCATGAGCTGATGGGTATGTGTGAGAGGGCTTTCTTGCCTACTTCAGTACCAAAATGTAGGCCTGGTCTGTAGATAGTCACAGGACTCCAGTGCTACCAGATGAGAAAGGTGATTTTCTATTACCAAAAAAAAAGTAAAATAGTGCTGGAATCAGGATCTGTGTGCAGCACTTTGCTTTTTAACTAATTTTTTTTTTTTTTTTTTTTTTGAAGCTCCTATGAATATGGTAGAAGTTTCTTACCCATAGGAGCCGATTTCACATTTTACTTCACATGATAGGAACACTGCAGTGCTTCCCGTGATGACATGGCATCCTGTCTGCCAATCACATGGGTTACTTTCTTGCCTGTTAAGGCAGAAGGTAACAGGAAGCATCCACCTGTCACATGACTCTGTCCCCCAGCTTCATTCTCCGCCCTGGCCCCTCAGGCTGTCCTGCTTCCTTTGTGGGCAGTCTCAGGCAGTGGGGCCTGCTTAAAAGTAAAATGTCTTCAGCAGACGGTTCTGTATGCTATTACAGAAAGTGCATCATTGTCATGTTACATGACAGGGGAGCAAAGTGAACCTCAGAAGTAAAATGGCAGGAAAATTCTGTCATGTCTATAGGAACCTTTTACAATTTTTTTTTAGTGCATGGACAACCCTTTACAGGAGAGATGTCGAAATTCCTATTTGATCATTTTGTTTTATGAAAAAAAAAAAATTATAGTAGATTTTTTTTTTTTATTATAATTATTATTCTGAGCATTACCACATGAACAACTGGGAAGTGGCAGGCAAACAGAATGTGTTTTTTCTGCTAATTGATGAAAGCGTAACTGGCATTTCTAGGTCATGCTGTCCATGGTGTTCAATATCATTGTTTTTTTTGTGTGCCATTACTTCTTTTGTGTTTTTATGTTTTGTAGTGTGATAGTGGTTTGGTCTGGATTCTTGCACAGCAGTTTGCAACTTTGTATTTTTTTTTTTTTTTTTTTTGGGAGGTTCCAAAGCAAAGCAGGCAGGACTTTAGGGTCTATACGCTCCAATCAGAGGAAGCCAGTGCCAGGGCTTACTACAGTTAGGTTTAATGTGCAGTGGTGAGAAAAGACCTCCAGTTCTTGGTGGGTACTTATCCTCTATTCTATGCATGGAGGATAAATACTTTGGAGTTGTTCTATTAAATAGCAAAAATGGTGATAAATGAGTAAGACCAGTGGAAAAAATAAGTTTTGTTCACCCTGCTTTTCATATAATCATAATTAAATGAGACTAAGTTGTTTGTAACATTACTGACCATTTAAAAGTGAGGGCATTAAAACTGCTGCTGACTATGCACTCCCAGCAGCTATCTCCTAAGTGAACAAAGGTTTGGTATGTTACTGCTTTCTGTATACCTCAGCATGTGCATGTGTGAAACCCCTGTAGACATCAGATCCTGACAAACTTGGATCATTAAAGGGGTATTCCAGGAGCTGCATATTGATCATCATCCCAAGAATATGCCATCAGTAAGGGGGCGTTCACACTACCGTTGGTGACCGTCAGTAGTGTCCGTTGCTATTGTCCGTTACAAGATTTTAGCTGAATCGTCAGAAATCCGTTAAAATTTCCATTCATTTCAATGGGTTTTTATATTGTGTCCGATTTGTGTCTGTTTACACCCAATCCGTCAGAAGTCTGTTTTTTTTTCGTGGATAAATCCTACATGCGGGACTTTTTGTCCGTTTGAAATAACAGATTCTTGACGGACAGCAAGTGTCCGTTATTTTTTTAACATTGAAGTCTATGGGTAACTGACTTATAACGGACAGTAACTGATAGCCATCAGTTATTGTCCATTATTTTATGTCCGTTTTTTTTCTGCGCATGCTCAGAAAGCAGGGAGAGAAAAAAAAACGGACACTGACATCAGTTGGTGTCCGTTAATGTCTGTTATGATAGGTGTCCGTTTTTTTTTGTTTTTTTTTTTAACGGACACTATCAGAACGGACATCAACGGTAGTGTGAACCCTGCCTAAGTAGCTCCTAAAAACCCCTTTAATTTAAAGTATATGGTCACCTTTTAAACCACTGTTGTAAGTTCACTTTCTGCTGTTTTAAGGGTTTGTTTTGGGCTACTTTGTGGTGACTGGCTCAAGCACAAGTTTACAGAAAGTAAATAATGTTAGAAAATAGAAAAAAGATCAATTGAAATGTGTGCTGTGATAGACTGCTTTCTCTCTCTGTCTAAAAGCCTACTTGAAACCATAAAAAACATAGAAAGCTTTAATCACTGAAGAAAATGAAAGCGATGATTTGATCTACAGAGTCTCGTGTAGTATGAGAGCCTTCTAGTATTGTGACTATTATGTATATTCAAGACACTTTGCTAGGCGTTTGGTGGGGGCGGGGGGGGTGATGACCAAATCATTAACTGATTGGAGGATGTCAGGAGGACATTTGGAAGGCGAAGGAGGAAATCGAGGTATTTCTTGTGTAGAGATTTTCTAACCGGCTGGAAGGAAAAGAACCTAAGGAATAAAATATTCTGACTATTCACACCGCACACTTTATTATTTGGTCCTGTGTAGTTAATCCACACAATAATACAGTACAATGTAAGTTAGTTGGGTTAGTTTTAGCAAAGCTATTGAAAATAGCAATATCCTTTATAATTCTGTGAATATATTAACCCCTTCCGTACTGATTACAAGCAATGCTGTTCAGTCCAAGCTGATAAGGCCAATGGTTGGTCCTCAGTTTGAATGTAGAGAGAACATTTTATTAGATTGGCGCCATCTCTCCGCTACTTCTCCTTCTCTGGTCAGCGCCAACTGACAGGAGGTGAGATGAAGTACAATAAAGCTTGGACAATGTATTCCTGGGGAATATTTTACCCAACAGTGAATTGCTCCCTGCCCACCTTGTACTCTAAAATACAAATGAAAAACAAATTCAGGCCATGTGTATGAGGTTAACCCTTACCTCCATTTCTGCATCTAACTTGTGTGTCGTAAAAACTATAGAAATTTGAGAATGCTGTAGTTAGTGATCTGCAGAATAAAGATTCCATGTCATTTATAGCACATGTGGAACACCATAAAAATAAATCCCAAAAAGCAATGTCAGAATTGCTGTTTTGTTTTTTTAAATATCCTCCCCCCCCATGTAAGTCATTCAATATTATACACCTCAAGATTGTTCTTATCTGCAAAGTACAAGATCTCATAGAGCTGCTTTGAAAATAAAAAAATACAAAAGTTAGGATTGTGTGAACAAGAGTACAAATGTTACTGGGCATAAGTTTAGCATTAGTCACTAAGGGGTCAAAATACACTTAAAGCATATATATGTAAAGTTTGGTTATTTTTCATTAACCAATAGTGGAGGTGAAGGGAGCAAACCTTAGAATATACTTCACTAAAGGAAAGTGCCTGTGTCTTTAAACTCTTACCACTCTGCGCCATTCTATTGTGCCTGCTGCATAATATTGTGGTATTGCAGTACATTGCACTAGAGATCAAGAGATCCCAAGTTCGAGTCCTTTTGTTGAACAGGATTAAAAAAGTGTAGTTAAGGAGGACCTTTCATGTCCTCATCGATGTGCGGTTTTATATACCGCTAGAAAGCAGACAGTGCACTGAATTCAGCACACTGTAGGCTTTCCCCATATGTTCCCTGGTGCTAGTGATATTGGTGGCGTTAATTTAGGCACCGATATCTCGCCACTGCCAGGAGGGCGGGCCTTATAGCCAAGCATCACTGACTGTACTCTAAAATTGCCTTGTACTGAGGGGGCGTTCCTTACAGTTGATTCTTTGCTGGGCAGTAAGAAACGCCCCCTCTGATACTAGCAGTATAATATCGCACATTGATGAAGACATGAAAAGTAAAAGTCATCTTTAAAGTATAAAAGGAAGTTTAAAAAATAGATGGTTTGATTTTAAAAAAAACCAAAACAAAAAAAATCTTTATAATTTGAAAAAATTGCATAATATAAACAAACAAGGAGCTCCAAGGAGGTAACTAATGGCTGTTTTTTTTCCAGATTGCAGCATCATACAACAATGTGATTTGCATTTTTGAACCAGTAAATCTGCTGAAACAGAATAATGCCCCATTACAAGTAAGTACACACCATAGGTAGTCATCAGGAGGTGATACGTCTGCTTTTGTACAAAGTGTTTAGTGTTGAAAGAGCTTTTCCTATTAGGACAAATGAGTTTATGAAAGATGAGATTCCCCTGTTTCGGATGCAAGTGACCCCCCCCCCACCCTAATTTTCTCCAAATCACACAGTACATGGTACACAGTGAAAAGCAGGGACAGCTCTCAATAGAGAAGCAAGGTAGAGAGTGAAAAAAATGCAGGAGTTTACAAAATGGAGCCAAAGGAGGATTAATGCAGAAAGTATATTACAAAATGTATTAATAACTCAAAAGCTGGCAGAAAATCATAAGTTGTCTGAAAGCTTAGTTACGCTTTGAAGATTTCCATCCACAAGTACAAAAATTGGCCATATATTATCTGAAGTTGGAAAAGGAGCCAAAGTTGTTGTTTACTGGCATTTTCCAGTTTTGCTGCAGCAGTCTCTTTTTTTCAGAGAAATAACAGTAAGTGCAGCCATATCAGTTTTCACCTTTTGAAATGTTTTTAGTGTTAACCCCTTCCTGACATCCGCCTTAATAGTACAGCGTATGTCGGGTATTTAAATATATAGAGCTGAGCGGCCACCATAGCCACCGGGTCTCTGCTGTAGTATACAGCAGAGACTCGGTGCTAATGCCTGCACATTTTCTGTTGAAGGCTTTATGCAGCCTGTCATACAGATGCCGATTATTTTCCATTAGTGATAAAACCTCCTGGGGTTCAAGATAATAAATGCAGCAATAAAAAAAAAAAAAAAAATATATATATATATATATATATATATATATATATATATAATATATATATAATATATATGAATATTTCATGTTCAAATCATCCCCCTTTCCCTAGAATACATATAAAAGTTACTGTAAAACACATACGCATTAGGTATCCCTGTGTCCAGAAATGCCCGGTATATAAATTTTTATTATAAAATATTTTTCCCGCCTTAGTGGGGAATAAAAATCAAAAGTGCCGAACCGCCGTTTTTTCACTGTTTCACCTCTGATAAAAATTTGAATAAAAAGTGATCAAAACAATAGACATTCCCCAAAATTGTATAACTAAAAGTACACCTGACCCTGCAAAAAAACACACCCTATGTATCTCTGTCCACGGAAATATAAAAAAGTTACGGGTGTTAGAATATGACTGTTATAAAAAATGTTGTTTTTTTTTAGAATTTTAAGAGTTTAAAATGTAAATAAAACTATATAAATTTTGATATCCCCAAAATCGTACAGAAATTTAGAATACAGGTGACATGTCATTTTGGCTGCAGGGAGAACTCTGTTAAAACGAAGCCCGTAAAAGTTGCACAAATGCACTTTTTCTCCAGTTCCAACCAATTCAGAATTTTTTCCAGCTTCCCAGTACATTGTACAGAATAATAAATGGTACTATTATGAAGAAAAATTTGTCCCGCAAACATTCAGCCCACATATGTCTCTGTGAATGGAAAAATAAAAAAGTTATCGGGTTTTGGAAGTTGGTGAGTCACAATCGAAAAATGTCACCAGCAGGAAGGGGTTAAAGGGAATGTGTCCCCGAAAGTGACCTATTTTTTATTGAAGGTTTTATGTTAAACATTTTTTTTTTTTTAAATTTCCATGTTTATTTATATTTAAAAAATCCCTGCGAATACTGCAGTTCTTATTCTGGCTGCTAAGCCAAATATGCTGAGACTTCCAGTTTTCTGTAGAAAATTTTTTTACAACAGTCACCTCACTTATCAGCACATAGATAGAGAAGCCACCAGTCACAATAGCTGATTTCACAGCTTATCTACAACCCCCCCCTTCACAATGACTTCTGCAAAGGTCACAGAGCATGCCTAGAAAACTCTCCCATAGAAGTCAATCTGGTCTGCTCCACACCATTGTGACTATAGCCCATAGTCCATCTCCAGGAGACAGCAAATCACAAATTATTTTAAGTTTGGTGGCAAGAGTTGGAATTGCAAGAGTCTTAAAATATTATTTATTTATTTTTAACTGTAGATAGTAACGTGGAAAATTTAAAAAAAAATCTTAAAAATATGTTTAAAATATCATTTAAGCAATAGGCCATTTCCTGGTGATAAATTTCCTTTTAAAGTGCTGACAAATTAGAAAATACTAATAATTCCATTTTATTTTCTTAGGGAGTTCACTCTCAGTGGCAAAAAAGTGGACACATAGTCTTGGACTCTGTTGCTCATAATTTAACTTGGGACCCAACAGGTAAGCAGCAGTTTTGGACAGGACATCTATTGTTTATGCTTTTTTCACCTACCTTGAATATCTCAATAATCCCAAATCCACTCTCACACTGCAGTATTTTGGAAAGTATTTTGCAGCCTTTACCATATTTTGAACCCAATTTTGTGTAGGGCTGAAAAATGCAAATTCCACATTGACAAGATATGCTACTCTGTGAAAGTGGCCTTGATGCAAGAAAACGCACTTTCTGAACACATTACGATTTATTATAGGTACACGTCTGTTAACTGGCTCAAGCAGTCTCCAGCTCTGGTCCAATGTAACCGTAGACAAGTTATCCAATGATGATTCTCAGGAGAACGCTGACTTTGCCAACTGGACATGCATATGGCAGTGCAAGTAAGTTATATACCATAAATAGCATAAGCTTTACCTAAAAGTACAAGCAATGTTGTAACATATGGCTAAACATATTACAATCAGCCCTGCAACATTTGTGATCTCAGTATTGCATGACCAGAAGTCTCTGTGTGGCTCTAGCCTTGCAGGCTTGATGAATGATAAAACTCACCAGATGGGATGGGGAAGTGAATTTATTTATAAATAATAAACAGTTATACATAGGAATTTATCATTTTTGACACCATTAAATTTTTTATGGATTCTTTGTATTTTTCTTATCATTAATTTTAATTTATTATAAACTATTAAACCTTTTGTACTTTGTGTACAGTAGCCTGGAATTAAGCGAAAAGTGCAACAAACTAGAACCTCATGAGTGACAGCCTAGTGCAGAGGACCCTACCCATGAGGGCTTACAGACTACAAATATTTTGAGGGAGGTTATTCTGGTGCCAGAGTGGGGCACCTTTACCGTAAGGATATGAAACCGTTTTCAGCCTGCTTTATAGGTGATTTACATAAGGGTTGTCAAGTAGCCATCAATTCTAAGTTCCAATGTCACGCTGACCAGGGAAAGGGAAGAGCATTTTTCTGACATGATTTTTCACAACTATTTGCTTACCATGAAAGTGAAGCTTATCTCCTTTATTTTGCAGAACAGCATTTTCAGTCCATTTAATGAAGTTTTCCCCAGATGGAGAATTTTTTGCAACAGCTGGAAAGGTGAGGTATTGTGTGTGTGTGTGTGTGTGTGTGTGTGTGTGTGTGTGTGTGTGTGTGTGTGTGTGTGTGTGGGTTTTTTTTTTTGTTGTTTTTTTTTATTCTTCTTTGTAAAACATGAAGCATTGCTTATCTGTTATCACTGCCGAATTCAGCTCCTCCCCTTCAGTGTCTCCTGGTAGTCTTTGTTTACTTGGCTGTAGCAGTGACACCAACGTTTATAACATGTGACCACTGCACCCATTTGCTGGTTGTTTTATACCATTGCTTACCTTTTCCCCAATTTTTTTTTTAAGAACTTGGACAACCTCTTTAATGTTCATTGCTTACTAGACGAAAGTTTTCAGAATGCTGGACATTGTTCAACTATGTTAATTCTTTGTTCTTATTTTTCACATCAACCATGTGTTTGGTTTCTCCCCACAGGATGACTGCCTGGTAAAGGTCTGGTACAATACTGAAAGTTGGCACTCAGCTGTTTCTTCTCCAGTTACCAGCCCAGAGAAAGAAGGTCAAGGAGAAGTGGAATTTTCTTTTATCTACCTTGCACATCCTCGAGCAGTAACTGGGTTTTCTTGGAGAAAGACAAGTAAATTTATGCCACGGTCAGTGCAAGCTTTTGATAGAGTGAAGAAATCAGGCGATACCTTTTAGAGGCTAACTGAGTATATTTATAAGTAAGCTTTCAGGAGTACTCGCTCCCTTCATCAGACATGGTGTGATCCTGATGAAGAGAGCCAGTACTCCTGAAAGCTTACTTATAAATATACTCAGTTAGCCTCTAAAAGGTATCGCCTGATTTCTTCACTCTTCCACTACTTTCAATGGCTAACACGGTACAACATTATACTACTATCAAGCTTTTGATAGTAATAGTAACACACTTGCTACTTCCTCACACTTGTATATTGCCATGTGTTAAAGAATACCTCTGATATATGAAGCAGCAACCAAAGTTTTTTCTGTGCATGAAGTTGGGAAACACCTCAGACTTGTCGTATGTGGATGGAGGAAACCTAGGCATAGTAATACTGATACTGTATACTAAAAGGAAATGTTACACTTCCCAGCTTTTTTTTTCCAGCTGACAATGTTGTTTACAATCACAAACACTGACACATTTTGTGTAGCTACACTGCGGATAGCCAGCTGCATCACATTGTGTCTTTTTATTAGTAGTGTATTAGTTTATTATTGTTTACTACAGTGTTTCAAATATAGAACCAATTTAGGCTCCTTTCACACCTCATTTTAATAAATCTGACAGAGAATACACTTTTAACAAGTTAATCAGTCTTTAAAACTGTATGGCCTTCCAAGGCTTTATTTAAAAATGTATATAAAACACCTAAAAAAATTTTAAATTATTATTATACAGTTATTAAAATGGATGAAAATATGTCAGTTTTTATAACAAATTCAGAAAACCCCCAGTTTTATTTTTCATCCATTTTGGATTCGTGCAGATATCATAAAAATTCTTCTTTCTCAACATATCTGGTTCTTTCCCTGTTCCTCCCTCTTTTCTAAACTGACATTGACTCTATTGAATCCTGCAAAACTGCAGATAACATGGGTATCAGCTTTCATAGATGTCTATGGAGAGGTGAGGGGGGAGAAATGAGCAGGAACTGAGTGAAAATGGAGAGAGACAGGCACAGACATAGGGTACTGAAACTAAATATTAAAGGGGTTGTCCAGGGAAAAATTTAAAAGTTTAAATCTGTTGGGGGACGTGAAAAAAAAAAAAAAATGCATACTCGCCTGTCCCCGTTGCTCCGGTGTTGTCCCGCGCCTCCCGGTCGTCTGCTTTCCCGTGTCTCTTCTGGCATTGTGCTGAAGTCGCTGATTGGCCTCAGCGGTCACGTGACTGCTGAGGCGAATCAATGGCCTCAGCAGGCCTCAGGAAGAGGACCCGTGATGTCACAGGTAGTGACATTCAGGCCCTTCACTGATTGGCCTCAGCGGTCACGTGACGGCTGAGGCCAATCCTCGGCTTCAGCACAATGCCAGAAGACGCCTCCCGGAGCAGATGACCCGGGAGGCGCAGGAGGATATTAGACCAACGGGGACAGGTGAGTATGCCACCAGCAGATTTAAACTTTAAAAGGGTTATCCATTTTTTTTTCCTTGAAAAACCCTTTTAAGTTTGTATCTCACCCCAAGTCTTTATTCACATAAATTCAGGCCTGTACTTACAGTGGGGAAAAAAAGTAGTTAGTCAGCCATCAATTGTGCAAGTTCTCCCACTTAAAAAGATGAGAGAGGCCTGTAATTGTCATCATAGGTAGACCTCAACTATGAGAGACAAAATGAGAAAAAAATCCAGAAAATCACATTGTCTGATTTTTAAAGAATTTATTTGCAAATTATGGTGGAAAAGTATTTAGTCACCTACAAACAAGCAAGATTTCTGGCTCTCACAGATCTGTATCTTCTTCTTTAAGAGGCTCCTCTTTCCTCCACTCATTACCTGTAGTAATGGCTCCTGTTTGACATTGTTATCAGTATAAAAGACACCTGTCCACACCTCAAACAGTCACACTCCAAACTCCACTATGGTGAAGACCAAAGAGCTGTGGAAGGACACCAGAAACAAAATTGTAGACCTACATCAGGCTGGGAAGACTGAATCTGCAATAGGCAAGCAGCTTGGTGCTTGTAAGAAAATGGAAGACATACAAGACCACTGATAATCTCCCTTGATCAGGGGCTCCATGCAAGATCTCACCCTGTGGGGTCAAAATGATCACAAGAACGGTGAGCAAAAATCCCAGAATCAGACGGGAGGACCTAGTGAATGACCTGCAGAAAGCTGGGACTAACGTAACAAAGGCTACTGTCAGTAACACACTATGCCGCCAGGGACTCAGATCCTGCAGTGCCAGACGTGTCCCCTGCTTAAGCCTGTACATATCCGGGCCCATCTGAAGTTTGCTAGAGAGCATTTGGATGTTCCAGAAGAGTATTGGGAGAATGTCATATGGTCAGATGAAACCAAAGTAGAACTGTTTGGTAGAAACACAACTCGTCGTGTTTGGAGGAGAGTGAATGCTGAGTTACATCCAAAGCACACCTACCTACTGTGAAGCATGGGGGTGGCCACATCACGCTTTGGGGCTGTTTCTCTGCAAAGGGACCAGGATGACTGATCTGTGTACATGAAAGAATGAATGGGGCCATGTATTGTGAGATTTTGAGTACATACCTCCTTCCATCAGCAAGGGCATTGAAGATGAAATGTGGCTGGGTCTTTCAGCATGACAATGATCCCAAGCACACCACCAGGGCAATGAAGGAGTGGCTTCGTAAGAAGCATTTCAAGGTCCTGGAGTGGCCTAGCTAGTCTCTAGATCTCAACCCCATAGAAAACCTTTGGAGGGAGTTGAAAGTCCGTGTTTCCCAGCAACAGCCCCAAAACATCACTGCTCTAGAGAAGATCTGCATGGAGGAATGGGCCAACATACCAGCAACAGTGTGTACCAACCTTGTGAAGAAAACGTTTACCTCTGTCATTGCCAACAAAGGATATATAACATAGTATTGAGATGAACTTTTGTTATTGACCAAATACTTATTTTCCACCATAATTTGCAAATAAATTCTTAAAAAATGAGATAATGTGATTTTTCTGGATTTGTTTTCTCATTTTGTCTCTCATAGTTGAGGTCTACCTATGATGTCAATTACAGGCCGGCCTCATCTTTTTAAGTGGGAGAACTTGCACAATTGGTGGCTGACTAAATACTTTTTATCCCCACTGCATTTGAAATGTCCTAAATGTTCCTGCTGCTGTGAGAGAGAAATCTAAGAAGCAGAATATTCTCGTGTAATTTCTGTGCCGTGCATGGGAGTTGTTCTAGCAGTTTGCCCACCCTCCCTTCATCTCTGAAACAGCTGAAAATTAGAGCTTGAGTAGAGCAAAAGTGCTAAAACAAATGCAGAATAAAGTCATAATAACAGCCATCAATAATGTTATTCCTTATGTACACACGGTGCTGTGGATTTATATAAAGTATATTGAAAGGTTAGCTGTACTTTAAGGGTATGTTCACACTGCTTCTTTTGTAGTGGTTTTTGAGGCGCTTCTTGAGGCAGAAAAAAATGCCCCAAATTCCACTGAAGTTGGTGGGAGGCTGGAAAAACAGCACAAAGTGCCAAAAAACACACTGAATTTGAAAAACTCCAAAAACCGTGATAAAAGCAAAGCCAATTTTGAGGCTCCCTAAGCATTTTACCTTGGCTTACAAAAAAAACCTCTAAACATTTAAAAAAATTAACTTTTTTTTTTTTTTTCTTTTCTGTCCTACAGGGGCTCTGTATGTAATGTTCTTCTCACCTGTTGCAAGGACAATGTCTGCCGACTCTGGGCAGAAACATTGCTGCCCAATGATAGCCTGCTATGTGGCGATGGATTCAGCCAGAAAATTGAGCCAGATGGCTTAAATAATAACTTCAAAAGAAATCCATCAAGTAAAGAGCGTGTGCAAAGTGCACTGGAGGTGAGACCTGGGAACCGCAGTTATATAATTCAGGGCTCCTGCATATTTTTTTTTTTCTATCACAAATCTGTAAATATGGTTTTCTGAGTATTTATGGGTTTCAGAAGTCAATGGTGCTTGTACAAGTTATAGCGACAAATCAAACATAGAATGGAATGTATCACATGCAGACCTGCTGCAAAGCTGCAAACTGAGTCTGAAAATTAAGGCTAAGCCTTGAGACAGCCAAAGTCTTCTTTCTCTTCCCCAACCCTTACCACTTCCCCCACCATCACTAACTACAAAATCCATGACAGCTTGACATTTACCCTTCTGTATGCAGATGACCTCCCTCCAGCTGACAACAGCATAATTGAACCTATTTGTCTTGCAGCATTGGAACACTCCCCTTCCCATATTCTCATGGATGGCATTTATCTGAACTTTTCTCAGGCAACCTGCCCAATGGAATGCTCCCCCCATATCATGATGTTGTTAAAATTTCCTAAATTGTCTTTATATGTTCTTTAAAAAAAAAAAAAAAAAAATAGTATGTAAGCTTATCAGCTGTATTACCTGCATTTATATATAGTGTACTCATGCTGTTGTTCTTTTTCTACATTTGTAAAACTGAATCACATATACAAGTAAATGACTGAGAGTACAGCAGAACACTTGCAAGATACTTAAAAGAGAGAAAAATGTGGGAATTCAAGCTCAATATGGGGTTCCGGTCATTGACTAAAGGACTGTAACACTTGCACTTATAAGCCTGTACAAGCACATACTTCACCCCTCCCCCCCCCAATACCCCAAGACTGACTCCAGATCCTTTAATGGATCCACCTAGTCCTCACCTCCATAACCTCACTTTTATTGTCCTGCCTTATATTACTAATACATCACCTCATGCACTAATTGCCTTTATGTAGCTAATGCTGTGCTATATTATCAGCCAATAATTTTAAAGAGCCTGAAGAAGGAGCCTCTGTGCTTGGTAATAATGGTATTATACCTACAATACGTTTACCTTTTTGACACACAAGTATTGAACGTTGCAAGATTTATTTATATTTTTTTTTTTTTCTGGCTAACACAGTGCTACATTATTTTCCCTATGCAGGTGTTTACTAAAAACAGACATGTCAGGAGAGCCATAAGGTCCTCTTTAATGCGTTTGTAGGGTTAGAATCAATTACAGAAATCCTATATATTACTGGAAGGTGGGAAAGGTCCCATTTTTTTCTTAGAAAAACTTTACAATATGTTGTCAAGTAAAAATTAAAGGCGCCCTATAAAGAATTAACTACTTTGCACTTTCCTATGCACAGTTAAATTTGAGACATTTTCGGAGAGGAAGGAGGAGGTCCTTAGCACTGGTAGCACATACTGGATACCCTCCTCACCAGCAAGACGCTCATGAGGTTCATCGGAATACACCTTTCCATGGGAATGCACTTTGTCACTTTCACATTGCTGCCAGCATCAATCCAGCCACAGGTGAGAGCCATGAATTGTGTAGAGCTGCTGCAGGGTCTTATGGATCAGCTTGTTGAATTTATTACCATTTTCTAATACCTTTTTTTTTTTTTTTTACCTTCTATTGCTCATGCACTGTGCATAATCTTCTTTCCTTGTAGTGATATTTCACAAATATTCGCAAATATTACTTTGTAAATTCTCCATTATTATTATGCCTTCTGGAGCCTGTATAATGATTTATCCATAGTGTAACAAAGAAAACTATCTATTTGGTGCATCCAGGCAATGCATTTTGGCACAGTTTAAGGGACACTAAACTTAGATTTTGATCAGTTGTTGTTGTGTAGCCATGCCTACTTCTGGAACCTCTTTCTAAATTTTGTTGTATTAGTGGCCCATATCTTTACTAAATATGGCACAACTTAGGGTTGTATCAGCCCTGCTCTGTTGTTATTGTTTTGTTATAAATTATTATAGATTATAAGGCAGTTCTTAGGCTAGGTTCACATCTGCACTGGGCTCTCTGAACGACTGAGAGCCGGCCCACTAAAACAGAGGTTACCTGCAGACCCCATTGACTATAACGGTCTGATGGGTGTCCACCATTTTCATACTGAAAGTGACAGAGAGAAAAGTCCTCCGTGCAGGACTTTTCTCTCTGCCATTTTCTGGTGTTTAATTCAACAGAGCCTCCAGCGCAGATGTGAACTTAGCCTTAGTCTGTCATATGACATACCAACCATGTTAAGCGCTACCCTAATGACTGTTTCACGGTTTTCCATTTTATACGGAATTTCTAATGAAGCCCTCAGTGCAGATGTGAACATGTTTTTACACTGTTTTTGAAATGCACATTACACCAATGTTCTTTTTTTCATTAGATATGTGTGCTCCTGTGTATTTGGTTTTTGACCATCGTTCAGAAAAAAAAAATAACTTGCTAATATTTAAGACACTTCTTTTTTTTTCTCCACAGACATTCCTCTTCTTCCTTCCATATCATCAATGAGTCTTGGAGAAACTGAAGAAAAAAATGGACCTTTTGTTGTACATTGGCTAAATAACAAGGAACTGCATTTTTCCTTGTCAATAGAAGTCTTCCTTCAACAGCTGAAGAAGAGCTTTGAACAGCAGTCTTTAGAAGCCAATGCTGACGAAGCAAACCAGGTTGAGGGGAATTCAGATGAAGGTTTGTATGAAGGTCCCTTTTACAATATTAGTTCTGAAACTACCATTTAAGTATACATTCTCTCAAAAAAAAAAAAAAAAGCTAACATAAGCAAAAATAAATTAAGAGTAAGCCAAAATAAAGAAAATACATAATTGTTACAGATACACCAAGCACATATATTATACCTTATCTGAGACCATGAGCACCTGGGCTGTGTAGTCTGAGTTGGAAAAAAGTAAAAAAAAAAATTTAAGGTTCATAGAAAGTCAGTCACTGACTTTTTAATGAATTAGAGGATCTTTACTGATTCTGACTGGCCATGGCTGTCAGCCATTTATGAAGGAGTCAGACTCCTAGCAGGAGATGTCAGGTTGTGGAAAAATAGAGGCGTTGTAGGTGGTGGTTTGGCCTGCCGACTCCACAGCCCTGAATTTAACAATACAATTGCCGGCTTGCATGCTTTTAAAACTACAAAAAAAGACTAGGCTTTTGCAAACCTCTTATATTGACTTCTGTGCTAAAAAGTAAGGTATTCCCATCTTTAAACATTTACACACATTCACTGGGTATTCCCTAAATGCCTTGTAGGAAGAGGTTCCACTTCCAGTACCCTCACCAGTTGGCAAAACAGGTCCCATGACCCCATTTGCCAATTCACAGTTGCTTCACTCTTAAATTGTAGTGCATCAGTGGCCACTGTGAGAGTTACCAAAGAAGTTGAGCACAGTCATTTTTTTCATGACTCCCACTGATTGTAAAGGCAAGGGTCACATATAAAGAGTGCTCTGTGGGGACTGTAGCTGCTGTGGATCTGCATATGATTGTCACTGGCCATTGCATGTTTCCTCACAGCTCAGCATCCTCACTAGGTGATAAGGAATGCCCTCCCTGACGGTACTCGTCCATAGCCTTGTACTGTCAGAGGGGACGTTCCTTACTGCCCAGCGATGATGCTGAGCTGTGAGGAACGCCACCCAGTATAAGTCTATGGACGAAGAGAAGTGTCAGGGAGGGCGTTCCTCACAGCCCAGCTAGACTGTCAAGAACGCCCTTCTGACTGTGGACAGTGAAACTAAGACCACCAATAACTCCAGCCCCGGGGCACATAACGAAAAGCCGACAGTGTGCTAAATTCAGCGCGCTGTCGGCTTTCTACCGGTATGTAAAACCGCATATACATGAAATGAAAGGTCCTCCTTAAAGAGAAACTGACATGCCCTTTGACCTTTTGAGTTACATAAATTTATGGACTGTAGATCCTCCACTGCGGCCAATATTGTTGGTAAGGCTGATTCTAACTCCTCTATTGCCCACAAACCAACTCTGACTCCGTCAAAAATGGTTGACAGCCTTGGTCAGAAGCAGTTAAGATCCTCTAATAATTTACAAAAGCTAGGGATTGAATTCCTATCGAAGTAAATATGCAACAAACTATACATCTAATTATACAATATCAAAAATAATAATTGAAAAAAGTTACCAAATAAAATGATTCATTATATTTGACTCTTGACTTCAACTCCACAACTCTGATTCCATAGCCCTTTTTCCAACAGTGGTATGGGCATATTCGCTGACTTAAGCCATTCAACACTAATGTTTTCCCTGAAATGTTCTTTCTGATGGCCTTGCAGAATAAAATTGTAACTAATGTTCATGTTTTTCCAGCTTTCCTGTAAAAATTCTCTGGATTATATTATCCAGTTACTCTTATTTCCTAATGAATAAACTAGAAATAATTTTGTACTGCTGAAAGGAATATATTCATAAATAGTGTAGTTTTCTTAGTTTAGTTTAGTTTAGACTGGGTCTGAATTCGTGTGATCTATTTAGTTTTAGAAAACGTATATTCATAAGTTCAGCTTTGCTGCACAACCCCTTTAAGAGCATCTCCATTTCTTTTTCTGTTTCTTGTTTGTTTTAGAAAATGACTATGTTGGAGAAAGTGATCCAAAAGTGGCCGCTGAAAAGAAAGAAGTGAATGGTGAAAAGGCTGTCACAAATTCTTCCTTTGTCCCCTTCCCATCATCTGTTATTGATCATGAAATTGAAGTCCTGCTTTCAGAATGGAACAAGAACCCTGACATGTTGTTTAGTATTCATCCTGTGGATGGCTCTTTGCTTGTATGGCATGTTGATTGGCTGGATGAATATCAGCCGGGCATGTTTCGGCAAGTACAGGTATGTTCTTAACATGTTTGCATTTCATTACAATTCTGATTATTAAAAGTTTTCATGTTTTCACTAGGTTTTTTTTTTTTTTTTGTATTTTTAGGTGTCTTTTTCATGCAGAATTCCAGTAGCATTCCCAACTGTAGATGCTAATTCTCTCTGCAGGAGTGTTGTGATGTATGCCAGTACAAAAAATGTAGACTTGGCTATTCAGCAGGGTAAACAAAAGCCTCAGAGTATGGCGCGTTCATCATCAATGCTGATATCTGCTGGCCAAAACAAATCATCCAATAGTCTAAAACTGAGCATTTTCACTCCTAATGTCTTGATGATTTCCAAGCATGCAGATGGGTCACTAAACCAGTGGCAGGTTAGCTTTGCTGAAGAATCCGGTTTCTCAACTGTGCTCAGCATTTCTCATAAGTCTAGATACTGTGGTCATCGCTTTCATCTCAATGACCTAGCCTGTCATTCTGTGCTGCCATTACTGTTGACAACTTCTCATCACAACTCTCTACATCCAGTAGAAGACAACAGTGGCCAAGAGTCCCATGACTCTTCCCATGGAGATATTAATTGTAATGTAAATGGAATAGAAGCAGACAACATCTGGCAAGACCCCAATGCGGTGTATAGTGAACTTATCCTTTGGAGGGTGGACCCTGTTGGACCTCTGTCTTTTTCTGGTGGAGTTTCTGAGCTGGCTCGTATTAATTCTCTTCATGTTTCTGCCTTCTCAAATGTGGCTTGGTTGCCAACTCTTATTCCAAGTCATTGCTTAGGTGAGCACTTTTTATTTATTCCATTTTAAGAATTAGTTGTACTTCTGCTGATTTTACCTTCTGTAATATTTACCATTACTATAAGGATTAGAACTGCTTGGTGAAGCTTTCTTATAAATCCTTGGCATCAACTGGCATAAATGTACAGCAGAAGTCGGACCCATTGATTTTATGACATAGGCTCAGATCTGAGCAAGCTCCACACACAGCAGGGTCCAGCTGTGCATCTTACACAGGCCTACAAAGACTGGGCTGAAATAACACAGACTTTAGCCTTTTTATCCCCTTAGATGTTAAGTTCTGTATCTATAAGCAGTTACAAAGAGTACTTCTATCAATTTATCAAGTGCCCCACGATATGGGATGTTGAGGGATTGCCATGGCATATAGTGGCTTAGTTAAAGCACAAGACCTCACATTAAAGAAGTATTGCAGTATATTATTCAAGCCACCTCTTACTTTATGTGGTATTCCCATCTTGGCATTTATAGATATATATACACAGGATACGTTATAAATGCCTGATAGCTGTAGGTCCCACTTTGAGGACCCACATGTGTCCGAGAATGGGGTCCCATTCACAGATGCAGTAAGAAAGGAGAGGGATGTGTATGTGTAGGTCCCTCAGTTTACTTGTTCCATACAAGAGAATAGGGAGGCACACATGCGTTGCCCCCTCTCTTTTTTTTTTCTTTGCAACCATGAATGGGGCCCTGTTATAGATAGATGGGATCCACAGAAGCTAATGTCGAAAGAGATTTAAAAAATAAAAGATCTATATAAAGAGATATATATATAGTGTAGATATTATATTATATTTTATACAGTGGAGAAAAAAGTATTTAGTCAGCCATCAATTGTGCAAGTTCTCACTCTTAAAAAGATGAGAGTGGCCTGTAATTGACATCATAGGTAGACCTCAACTATGAGAGACAAAATGAGAAAACATATCTAGAAAATCACATTGTCTGATTTTTTTAAGAATTTATTTGCAAATTATGGTGGAAAATAATTATTTGGTCACCTACAAACAAGCAAGATTTCTGGCTTAAAGAAGAAGTTACAGACCTGTAACTTTTTCAAGAGGCTCCTCTGTCCTCCACTCATTACCTGTAGTAATGGCTCCTGTTTGACATTATCAGTATAAAAGACACCTGTCCACAACCTCAAACAGTCACACTCCAAACTCCACTATGGTGAAGACCAAACAGCTGTGGAAGGACACCAGAAACAAAATTGTAGACCTGCACCAGGCTGGAAAGACTGAATCTGCAATAGGCAAGCAGCTTGGTGTGAAGAAATCAACTGTGGGAGCAATAATTAGAAAATGGAAGACATACAAGACTACTGATAATCTCCCTCGATCAGGGGCTCCACGCAAGATCTCACCCCGTGGGGTCAGAATGATCACAAGAACGGTGAACAAAAATCCCAGAACCACACGGGGGGACCTAGTGAGTGACCTGCAGAAAGCTGGGACTAATGTAACAAAGGCTACCGTCAGTAACACACTACACTGCCAGGGACTCAGATACTGCAGTGCCAGACGTGTCCCCCTGCTTAAGCCAGTACATATCCAGGCCCGTCTGAAGTTTGCTAGAGAGCATTTGGATGTTCCAGAAGAGTATTGGGAGAATGTCATATGGTCAGATGAAGCCAAAGTAGAACTGTTTGGTAGAAACACAACTCGTCTTTGTTTGGAGGAGAGTGAATGCTGAGTTGCATCCAAAGTACACCATACCTACTGTGAAGCATGGGGGTGGCAACATCATGCTTTGGGGCTGTTTCTCTGCAAAGGGACCAGGACGACTGATCCGTGTACATGAAAGAATGCATGGGGCCATGTATCGTGAGATTTTGAGTGCAAACCTCCTTCCATCAGTAAGGGCATTGAAGATGAAACGTGGCTGGGTCTTTCAGCATGACAATGATCCCAAGCACACCGCCAGGGCAACGAAGGAGCGGCTTTGTAAGAAGCATTTCAAGGTCCTGGAGTGGCCTAGCCAGTCTCCAGATCTCAACCCCATAGAAAACCTTTGGAGGGAGTTGAAAGTCCATGTTGCCCAGCGACAGCCCCAAAACATCACTGCTCTAGAGGAGATCTGCATGGAGGAATGGGCCAACATACCAGCAACAGTGTGTACCAACCTTGTGAAGGCTTACAGAAAACGTTTGACCTCTGTCATTGCCAACAAAGGATATATAACAAAGTATTGAGATGAACTTTTGTTATTGACCAAATACTTATTTTCCACCATAATTTGCAAATAAATTCTTAAAAAATCAGACAATGTGATTTTCTGGATTTGTTTTCTCATTTTGTCTCTCATAGTTGAGGTCTACCTATGATGACAATTACAGGCCTCTCTCATCTTTTTAAGTGGGAGAACTTGCACAATTGGTGGCTGAATAAATACTTTTTTTTCCCCACTGTATGTACAAATGCAGTACATAGCCAAAAGTTTTGAGATTGATCTTGAAATTTTGGGTCCATGGTCAAGAAACTTCCACAGATTTTTGTTTAGAACCTGGGGTGGAAAAACAAAAATGCAGAAATTGTGATAAATTTCAAGTATCAAAAAATGGGTTGCCATTAGTTAGGATTTGGCTCAGAATCTGATATCCAGCATGCCATGGTGAATTACAGAAGTCTTGAAAAGTAAGGGTCAACACTAGAGATGAGCAAATAGATTCTGCAGAAGTAGAATTCGATCCGAATTTCAGGAAATCGTCGATTCTCCACGATTCCGTATTTTCTGATGCTTCGTGGGAACGAATATTTAGTAAGGACCTTTGTGACATCAGATGATATTCTCTAGTGATGTGATTGGGTAGGCGTGTCTTTGCTTGTTAGCAGATCCTTCCACATGAATAAAAGTTGTCCGTGCTGAAGAGAGAGAAACATGACCGTGGCATCCAAGGGCTTCTGGCATTTTGCCGCCCACCCCGTCTCTCTGTAGCTCGGAAATAGCTGTTTATTCGCCGCAAAGTAATTAGTATACAAGCAAATTTTTTTGTAACTTCGAATCGAACTGCCGAATCGAACTGTTGAGAAATTTGCTCATCTCTAGTCAACACTATAAATATTGAGTAAAATTAACCACAGAAACACCTGACTAAAAGATCTACTGTAAATGCTTGTGAAAACCAGAATTTGTGTCAGATTCTAAACTTTTAGCCATGACTGTATGTCTGTGCATCTAAACTATTAAAATTTTGTTTTGTTTTTGTAATTTTTGTTTGTGCATGCACCATAAAAAAAAAAAAAAAATTTGCCAAATGACTTTTTTTTTTTTTTTTTTGGTCACCTTGTCTTATCAAACAAATGGGGGGGGGGAGAATATGACTAAAAAAAATTTCAATAAAAACTACAGCTTGCCCCACATTAAACAAGCCTTCGCACAGTCACATCGACAGACCTATTTAATAGTTTTATATCATTTTTACTGCACAGCCAACCACTTGAAAATGAAGCTCAATAAACAGGCATAATCTGAGGTTTTCTTTTTCATTTCATCTTACAAATAATTTGTAGAAACATTAATACATTATGTGACATATGAAATGGTCATAAAACCTCATAAGACTATGTCGAGAGAAAAGGTAAAATGTTTGGGCTCTTGTAAGGCAGGGATGAAAAAAAAATAGTGAAAAAAATGGAAACTGACTGTGATGGGTTACATTGGAATAGGTTAAATAATAAAAGTGGGGTTTTGGTTGCCTGTCTGTAAAATCACTACAAATGTCTGTATTTCAGGAACGTACTGCAATTCCCCGAGCGCATGTTTTGTGGCAAGTGATGGCCAAAATTTGAGATTATATCAAGCTGTGATTGATGCTAAAAAGCTCCTGTGTGAGTTATCCAACCCCGATATCTCAGTAAGTACTCAAGTTTTCTTGGTAAATAAAACAGATTTTATCCCAAAATTGTTATTGAGTCATAATATTCATTTTCAGAAATATGTCGGGGAGGTTTTCAACATCATCAGTCAGCAATCTACTGCTAGACCAGGATGTATCATTGAACTAGATGCCATTACCAGCCTGGTAAGCTTAGCTAGTTAAACGTCACTGTACGTTTTTAGATACCTAATTTAATTTCTGCTAACCTGTTTCCCATATCTTATGTTTAGCATGGAAGAAAAACCCAACTGTTACATGTCTTTCAAGAAGACTTCATACTGGGAAATCTGAAGAAAGCAGGGTCATCTGGAATAAGTGGTCTTCTCTCTGATTCTGGTAGTAGTCTTTTATATTTTTATTTGTTATAGTGTAGGTTGAACATAGGTGTAGCCACTTCTTGATAACAGAAAATAAAGCCTTCAGGTCATACCAGGGCTATAACCCATTATAAACGCCAAAAGAATAATGGTCAAAGAAAAAACAGCATTATTCTTTGACCATTATTCTTTTGGTCTTTAACATTTATCTTATGGTCATGAGTATATGGAGCTTTTTCTTCGTTAGTCTATAACCCATTATAAGCCTAATAGCATGTGTCCCGCAACCATACTACTGCCAGAAAGAAGTTAGCATATGTATGATCCACTAACACAACTTCTTTCCTAATCTACAAGTTAATGAAACCGGGCTTGAGCCACTTTTTCACCCCAGTATTTTGGTCAGTATTTGTAAGCCAAGACAGAGAGTGGGTCCAAAACAAGTATAAATCTTTCCAGGATAGTTTTTCTCTGTGGATGGTTTCCATTCCTGTTTTTAGATTACAAATACTAAGGTAAAAAGACTGCCATACGAAAATAGCCTTGCTGTGGTAAGTTCTGGCCTCTCTGGCTCTTCCTATGCCACTTTTAATAGTTTGACTTTAGCTTTAGATCCGAAATACTTTGTTGAAGACCTTCTGACTGTCTAGAATTAAAGCAAGATAGGAAATGCTACCAAGTGATCTTGGTAAACTATTTTCATTGGTTACTTCTTGAAAAAGCCATCCAGAAGCCAATATAAAGGGACACCTAAAGCACAAAGAAACAAACAAAGCTTTTATTGTGTAAGATGATATGTGAGAACTGATAAGCGGCAGTGCAGGAAATGTGACTTCACATGCTTGTGGGAAGCAGAGGCATGTGACTGTCTTTGAGGAGAGCTATTTTAATCCTGTGTTTTAACATTGTTGTGCGCTTGTTGAGTATTAACAGTAATGTCTGTTTATGAATAATGACCATGTCGTACCACAACATTTGAAGATTTCACCACTGATTTGTTATTGCAGTTGTAAAGTTGTGGGTTTTGTTTTTTGTTCCATAGAAAACTCCCAAAGTGGATATTCTGAAAAATTCTACTTGGTGGTAATTGAATGCACAAAAAACAAGCACTCAGTGTTGCATATGTGGAAATTACACCTGAAATCTATCCCCGTCTCTTTGGGTATGTTACTTTTGTCTGTAGTACACCAATTTTCTCACGTAATGTTTAAAGAGAGTTATTGCTATCCCTTTAGAAACCATCCATCCATGTCTCTCATTTGTACTCTGAAACTCATAACCCCAACACATTAGACTGTCCCCATGATAAAAACTTTCAAATGCAACCTAAAAACCCACATCTTCAGAATATCCTCTTTCAACCCACAGTAACCCTGCTGCCTTCATTATACCATATGAGTAGCCTCCACCCTTACTACTTGTCGCCATCCACCTTCCCTTGTAGATTGTAAGATTCTCGTGGGCAGGGTCCTATCTCCCACTGCACCAGTTCAATTATTACTTATATTTCTTATACTTGGTATGTAAACACTTATCAAATTTATATGCAGCCAAGGAATTACTGTTGCTCCAGTGGATAGGCTATCAGTATCAGATTGGTGGGAATCTGACCCATGTCAACCAGCTGATTGCAGGGGCCACAGTGCTTGGTTCTTCATTAGGTAATAGAGAACTGTAGTATCTGACTGGTCAGTTGAATGGGATGGAGATGCAGTAAGCTGTAGTACTACACATAGGTGCTACAGTATGGGGCTGTGCATGGAAAAAGAAAGACAGACAGTAGCACTCTGCTTCGAACAGTTGATCTGGGCTGGCGACAGGAGTCAGACCCACACCAATCTGATGTTGGTGGCCTATCGTTTGTTTAGACTGTCGATATTAAAGTACAGGATAATCTCTTTAGAACATGTCTGCAGAACCTTGGTTGAATCATGTGCCCATAAATCAAAGGGGTAAGAAATAATACTTGCAAAAACCATGTAAATGTTGTTGGGTTTTTTTCATATCTGTATAATTTGTATGTGGTATTGTTTTATAAATACCACTAATCCAGAATGCAACAAAAGTAGTCCCATCCTGGATTACCTGGAATTGGCCTAATAATTTAGCATATTACTCCACTGGTGACTCCATAGTGGTGGATCCACAGTGTCTGTGGTTTTTTTTTTTTTCCCCAACCACTTTAGCAATCCTAAGGATGCCAAATTCTCAGAATTCTGCTTTATTCTTGTGTTGCTATTTAATAGACTCTATAATTGAATTTCTGCTCACTCTCCTATTTTACAGAGGAAAAATCTGGCTCCGACTCCTCAGAAAATAATCCACAAAGAGATGACTCTTTCAGTTCTGCTTCAGAAAAGGTTCAGTCTCCGCAGACTCAAAGATACCAAACCTGTAAAGCCAATTTACAGAGTACTAGCAAGATGTCCCTTTCATCTGAGCTTGTGTATAGCAAAGAGCTAAGTGTGCCTGATGGAGTGGAAGTTATTAGTGTTAAGCCGTCTGCAGGTAATTCCATTGCTATTGTTTGGTGAATTTAAAATTTCCAGTGTAGGGTATGGAATGATTTATACATACACATATGTAGGGGAACAGATTACATTTCTTCCAGTATTGCATTATATAATCTGATTTTTTATTGTTTAATATATAAATAACTGGATCACTAAATCATTAACATCAAGTAATTGCAAAGCCAAAACAGCAGCAGCTTCTCAGCAACTTGCACCCAAGTAGCAAAGACACTGAATTTGCTCCATGTGGGCAAGGGCCAGCCTTAGATTCTATATCATGTAGTACCCAAATAATACAGTCACACAGTGAGCAGAGAACACTGCCAGACTTTCCATTGCTTAACCCACAAAGCATGATATCAAGGTATCATGGTTGTCCAAACAACCAGAGCTAGTGCTGCCCTTTTTCAGTAATGACAGATTGCAGTTAAAGGGGTTAAGGGGTTAAAGGGGTTTTCCTAGTAATAACAATTTTCTCCTATCCACAGTTATGAGAATGGGGTTCCTGAGTGCCCACATGAATGAAGCGGTAGTGCTCATACTCAGTAACCTTGATAGGACTGAAGAAGATTGTAGTTCAGATAGTCCTATAGAAGTGTATGGATTGGTGGCTGAGTGTGTGCGCCACTGCTCCCTTCTCGTGGGACTTTCAGTAACCCTTGCTCTCCTGATCACTGGGTTCCCCAGTGATTGAACTCCCAGCAGTCAGTTATATTGTCCTGTGGATAGGGGATACGTTGTTACTAGTGAGACAAATTCTATAACCAGGTCATTCAGCTTATCCTCTGTGTAATGAAATTGAGATCCCTGATGTTTGGCTTAAAAAAAAAAAAAAAAAATTGTTTAAAATCTTTTTTTTTTTTTTCTGAATTTTAACAACTTCAGACAATATCAGGAATTGTCAGTATAGGACTAATAGTAAATGTAAGTATACATGTCTTTTCAGAAGACTTCTGCTTTGTTTATTTTGCTTAGACCTTCACCATATCCATCTTAAGTAGACATACCCTAGACAAGTTTCATATTCAGTGTTACATTCCTCTACAAATATTTAGCACTTAGTGCTCTGTAGAATCTAAAACGAAGCGGCGATAAAAACTGTATAAGATGTTTACAAAGGTAAAACTCCATGAGCACTTGGTAACTAAAATGTTTGTTTTCTGTATCATTTTTAGGTCATCTCAGTAGTTCTTCGATATACCCAGTGTCTAATGCTCCTTACCTGCTAGCTACTTCTTGCTCTGATGGGAAAGTGAGGTTCTGGCGGTGCTCAGTGGATTCGGACCTTTCACTATCTCCATCTGATCTGGAGCATGGCATTGTATATTTGTGGGAAGAATGGCCTTTACTGAATGAGGATGGTTTACAAAATAGTGCTGTGAGTGTACCAGGCAGGCCTATAGAAGTAAGCTGTGCACACACCAACTGCCTGGCTGTAGCATTTAAGCAAGCACCAAATAAAACTAGCAATTCCTCCAATGAATTTTTGATGCATGTAAGCATCTTTGAATGTGAATCCACTGGAGGCTCTTGTTGGATTCTCGAACAAACTATTCATTTGGATGAGCTAAGTACAATGTTGGAGACTGGGATTAGTATTGACAATAATCTTGTAGTTTACAATAAGCAAGATGTGTTTCTATCTTCCAACAAGCAGCTTCATCCGAGCACAAAACACTTAGTTCGCTTGGACTGGATGTCTAGAGAGGATGGTTCACATATATTAACCATTGGCATCGGTTCCAAAGTACTTATGTACGGACAGGTTGCAAGAAAACTACCAGAACACTCTTGTAAGGAAGACTTTGCATTGCAGCTCTGGGATACTGCCAAAAACAATTCTCAGCCTCGATTTGTATTATTGAGATCTGTAGATTTAGTGTCTTCTGTGGAAGGGTCCCTTCCTTTACCTGTGTCCTTGTCTTGGGTTCGGGATGGTATACTTGTTGTCGGGATGGATTGTGAAATGCACGTCTATTCCCAATGGCAGCCCTTTTCTAAACAGGATTCATCCAGTACAGATTCTTATAACGGAAGCACTCCATCTATCACAAATTTGGTTAAGCAAAGCCAATCTGTTGCGTCTGGTCTCTATCCACCAAAGAAAGCTATGACAAGGTCCATGACCAGCTTAGCACAAAAGCTTATGGGAAAGAAAACAGCATATGATCTCCCTGCTGAGATGGAAGACTTTGGACTCTTTGAAGCAGCACATGCATTATTTCCAATTTTACCTCAATATCACCCATTCCAGTTGTTAGAATTGATGGATTTAGGAAAAGTGCGCAGAGCAAAAGCTATTCTTTCTCACCTAGTAAAATGCATTGCAGGGGAAGTTGTCTGTATTAATGACAATGAACCCAACCAGGAGCGTAGGCTCCGATCACTCTCTATTAGTGCCAGTGGAAGCACGTCGCGTGATCCCAAAACGTTCAGCAAGCCAGAGACTGCAGATTACACAGAAATAGACTCTGTACCTCCCCTACCGTTGTATGCACTTCTTGCTGCTGATGAAGATTCTTCCTTTACGTCCACAGTTGAGAAATCCAGCAATCACAACAATTCCAACAAGGCAACTGATAGCAATTCAAATGGTGAAAACTACGATGAACTCTTCCAGGTCCCGACTCTGAGCACTGATGAACTTACAACATTAGACACGGAAGAGGAAAACACTAAGCCACAAGTCATCGATCTCTCTCAGTACAGTCCCACTTACTTTGGTCCAGAACATTCCAAGGTTCTATCTAGACATTTGCTGCATTCTAGCTTACCTGGTTTGACACGTATTGAACAGATGTCCCTAATGGCTCTAGCAGATACTATTGGCACAACAAGTACAGATATTGGCGAAAGCAGAGACCGCAGTAAAGGTAATATATTCTTCTTAAACTATCTGGATTAGAGTTCACTACACTACTAGAGTTCACACCATCATTGTGGTTTCTATTTATAAATTAAGCCAAATAACTCTTCCAGATCCATCACATGATGGATACAACTGGGGCTCCACGCATAACGTTGTCCAAGCAGTATAGAGTCTTTAGAACGGCTTTTCAGATAAACTTTATTGTAACTGCATGTAAAGAAGAAGAGAACTCTTGTTTTTGAAATGTTGCAGCATGCCATGAAATCAATGCAGTTTTTTTATCTTTTAGATGAGATTTAATAAAATCTCATTCACTACAGTACTGTGTTTTAAGTATTGAAAGCATTTAATTTCAAGTTATCTCCTCATATCAGCTCCTCTTCTGATTCCTAAACTGCTCAGTTGACTGCCAAATCTGTCTTTACTGAAGACAGGTTATAGTTCATAGAAATCTGTGGAGAGGGGATGGGGAAGTAGGAAGAGTAGTGAATGTGAAATAGAATGATACTTTAATCTCCTCCTGGACATCTGTAAGAGATATGTCTCACTAGAGCTTTTTTCTTGTATACTCCTCTGTACTGCTACTACTGGAAAACTGCTATAAAACTGCTAGTAATCTGCTAAACACTAGCATTCGTCTCTCTGTCGTTCGGGTCTGCATGGGGACCCAAAAGATGGAGAACCTTTCTGCTTAAAAAGTGGTTACCGATGGACACCCACGGACCCCATAGACTTTAACTGGGTTCGCCGTGTTTCCGCTGGCTTTATACTGAAACTAGCAGAGAGAAAAGTGTTCCTTGCAGACTTTTCTGTCTGCCGTTTTTAAGCTGAATCTGCAGTGGAGATTTTTGGATTTTTGTGAAGTTATTAAAATATAACAAAAACTATATAAGGCTAAGGCCCCACCTTTTATTTATTTGCGTATTTATCCCAATCATATTCTGCAGCGCTTTATAGATTTTATCAGTCACTGTCCCAAGTGTGCTCACAATCTAAATTCCCTATCAGTATACATGTTGTAGAAACACTGCGTTTTTGGTTGTTGTGCAAACAGAGTTAAAAAAAAAAAACAAAACCCTGTGTTTTACAGTACCTACAAAGTGAATGAGATTTTATTTAATCGCAGCATGTTAATTTTGGCTGCAGAATTGCAAATGATTTCAGTATAAATTTAAATAGGGGAAAAAAAACGCATGGGAAATGTAGCAAAATTGCTGTGGAAAAAACACACTATTTACTTATTTTTCCGGCTGTATTTCTCTGCATGAGGCCATTGCCTAAATTTGATATTGCCATGATTGTACCAACCCACAGAATATAGATAGGCAACAGGTAATTTTTACTATATAGTGAAAATCGTAAAAGCAAAATCTATTGGAGCAAATTTTTTCTAATTCTACACCATTGTTTTTTTTGTTTTGTTTTTTTAAAACTCTCCCACTACATTCTACAGAATATTAAATTGTACCATTAAGAAGTACAATTTGTCCTGCAAAAAGTAAGCCCTCATGACTCAAAATGTGCAAAATGAATATTTTGTGCCTTTACAAGCAACTGTTACTATTAGTAGTCTGTAGTCTGCGGCCACAGGCTATGTGTACTTGCAGTGAATTGTAGTTTTGCAACATGTTGGAGACAACTGTTAGGGGTGAAATAACTTGGTTAGTTTTACAAAATAATGAAACCTGTAAATCTTTCTACATAGCGTTAATTTCAAACATCAGTTTCTGGGATCAATAACTGTGTTAAACTGGACTAATTCTGAACATACAATGTTTGCATTTTATGTTATTCTAAAGTTATTGCACCAAATTTTACTTGATGAAATTTTAAATTGATGAAATCTTCCTTACAGGTGGCGATACCCTTGATGAATGTGGTCTAAAATTTTTTCTGGCTGTTCGTCTTCATACATTTCTCACCACTGCCCTTCCTCCAGCATACAGAGCTCAACTTTCTCATCAAGGTAATGATGCTGTATAAAGAGAGATCACAGAGTGGTCATTGTGACAATGTACATCATTTATTTTCAAGAGATGAAACCATTATTAAATTATTCGTTGCTATGATCTTAACTGTTCAGGGTGTGTGTGTGTGTGTGTGTGTGTGTGTGTGTGTTTTATTAATCAGTTGCCAACTGCCCCATTGAGTATATATGTCCAGGCGGCAGCTATTTATATGTACAGGTGTGTCCTTCCAGAGATAGCAGCTGCATGAGAGTGTGCAGATGTAGGAGTGTGAAACTGACTGTCAGTGACAGCCAAGATTCCCAGAGAAAAGGCAGGGCTGATTTATTACCGTGTCTGCCTTCCTGATTGCTCTATACATAGTACTCGGTGAGTGTTGTGTATACAGCTATCTGAGCCATCATGATGTGGCTTTCCCTGCCTGCAGTCATGTGATCACCGGGTGGTGGAGGCACTCAGGAGCTGCGGGGTTCTAGAATATACAGATCAGCTGTGCAGTAAGTGCTAGGAGGCTGAATTCCTCAAAATTGCTGCAAAACCAAATGTTATGTTAAAATGCCTCCAAAAGGTTAATTGTAACGTTTATGCCTCCCAAAGGTCTATTACGTCTATTATGACGTTGGAGGGCAAAATGTGTAAAAATAAATAAATAAAATTTAAGGGGAAAAATTAGAAAACAGCGTGGTTTTTTGGTTTACATTTTCCCTGATTTAATAAAAAAAATAATGTACTGTTAAATCGATAAATCTGAAAATATGTCTACATCTGAATCAGAATGGCCTGGAAATGAAGTGGTTAAAAATATCCAAAAGGTTGTATATTTTGCTAGTCACGCATTTCATGAAAAGCAGAATAAAGTTCTCCTCTGTGGTGCATTTTTTGTTAGTATTGATTAATGATGTCAATTTGATCTTTAGTTTCTATGTTCATCTTTTCTAGGATTGTCTACAAGTCATTTTGCATGGGCTTTTCATTCTGTGGCTGAGGATGAGCTGCTTGCTACACTCCCAGCAATGCAGAAAGGGGACCCCACCTGGGCAGACCTCAGAGCGATGGGGGTAGGATGGTGGGTGAGAAATGCAAACAATTTACGGACGTGTATTGAAAAGGTATGCTGAAAACACTCATGGTTTTATTATTTAGTTATTGAAATTGGAACATAGCACTGTTGTAATTACATTTTTTCTGGTATTGGGGCCATTCATATGACCATGGCTTTCAAATATAATCTTATAATATATGTTTAATACAAAAGAATATCTTTTATTAGTATAATGTTTGCAAATCTAGTCTGTTCTCTGCTATTCTATACTCTCTCTTTATATTTCCACTTGTTTTTTTTAGATTGCAAAGGCAGCCTTCCAGAGAAACAATGACCCCTTAGATGCCGCCATATTCTACCTGGCGATGAAGAAGAAAGCTGTAATCTGGGGGTTGTACAGGTAAGTTGCAGTTTGTGCTTGTGTTGCCTATTTGACGCATTCAGACAAGACGTGTCTAAATGTTTTGCATGATATTTGAGATTTCACTCTTAAGTTGAACATGCAACAATATTTATGAAAAATAATCAATAGGACGGTGCTCTGGTAAGACAAAGGAAATTAATCTGAATCTGGTCCTCAAAGTAAAAGGGTTTAACAAAAGGTACTAGGACAATCTTAAGAATGCTTTTGGCTTGTGAAATGTTGTATAATTGCTTTACTTACAAGTATCTGCCATTTCTCTGCTTTTCTATGTTAGGTCTCAGAAAGATGCAAAGATGACTCAGTTTTTTGGAAACAACTTCAGTGAAGAGAGATGGCGGAAAGCGGCTCTGAAGAATGCTTTCTCTCTACTCGGCAAACAGCGATTTGAGCACTCTGCAGCTTTCTTCCTTCTTGCTGGGTCTCTGAAGGATGCTGTGGAGGTTGGGATGCATTAAGTTCCATTTTAAGAGCATGATGAATTCCTATTACCATGTAAAATGTTACACAATCTACCAGTGTCGTATTATATAGCAGAAGGAGCTAAGCAGATAGATATACTGGCACATTCATTTATAAAATTCTGGTCTTAATGCGTACTCCTCTGGTTTCCAATGCGCCACAATTACTAAAAGCCACAGACCTCTTAATTATTTTAGTGTGTCTTGGGTTATTCTCATGCCAGAACAGAACTCCAGTCCTGCAAGGAGCTGGAGAAGATTTCAGGTATTACTTCTGCCATTTTCTGGCGTAACTAATCAAAAATGTGTCTGACTGTTCCACACTGACACGGTTATAAAGTGGCAGGAAATGCTGCCATTTTTGCCACAAAACTGATGTCTCAAAAAATGAGTGGCAGCCTTTGCTGCATGAGCATGAATAGGATAGAATCAACAGATTATACTAAATCTTTTCTCACGAAACAATACGTCTGTTTGCTCATCTCCATCTACTCTCTAAAATACTTCCCACAGATACTGCCAATGTGACAAGTTTCCTTTCATTTCCAAAATTGCATATTTTTATTACTGTAAAATGAATGGATTTAGTGCTGTTCTTTGTGAATGCTGTTTGTGGACTGGTAGCTTGCACTGTGTGTTGCTTACCATTTATTCTTTTCTTCCAGGTTTGTCTTGAAAAATTACATGACATCCAACTTGCTCTTGTGATATCAAGACTTTATGAATCTGAATTTGAAAAGTCTTCAGCTTATAAATCAATCTTGCAAAAGCGAGTGCTGGGTATCGAGTCATCTGGCCGAGAACCCAATCTGTCTTCTATGCATCCTGACCCTTTTGTACGCAGCATGGCATATTGGATTTTGGAGGATTACAAAAAATCATTAGAAACTCTGTTGAAGCAGCTGTTTAGAGATGGAGAAGGTGAACACTTACCTCCTGGACAGACCTAATCATTGGTTATATTCTTAACTTGCTTTGGGAAAACCCTTTTATGTCCTATGTGCCATTCCATTCAAAATCTCCTATTTGTATCATCAGTCTGAAAACTTTCTGTTGTTCTGATCTCCCAGGAGGATCAGAACAATAGACTTAAAAACTGTAGTGTCATGGGACCCTTCACTTGGGACCCCTCTCTATTAGCTAAAAATGCCAACAAAGTAGAACCTTGTGTACTAAAGCTACTTCCAAAAACTGAGGGTTCAGCTTTTATTTCATAAGCTACTCAGGAAAAGAAAAACTGCACTGCATTATGGGCAGGAAAGCCACTTCCCTTAAGAAAAAGAACTTGGAAGTTCAAGCAAGCCATGGTACAGTACAGTAGTAGTAGTTCAAGCTATTAAACCTGCCTGGTGAAAATTTTCCTGACCAGGACTGAAATAATCCTGTCTGTAAGAGGTTAATTTACATATTTCATGTTTTTAGGTAGATGCCTAGCTCTCAAAAGCCCTGTCACGGCAAATAAAGATAGCTGTCAGTAAGCATGATGCTATAACAATGCGGTAAAGGTTAGCAAATTAGAATGTGAGCGAGCAAGAAGCGCACTAGCTGAAAAAGGGCTGATGGCAGATTATTCCTGGAGTGTGAGGCTTGTGCAGTTCAGTTTGTTAATCTAGTCAATGTCCAGGTTCTGCTATTTGACTGTTAAATGTTACATGGCTGTGTGAAAAATAATAGTCTAATACTGACTACTATTCTGTACCTGGGAGCCTGAGTTCTGCTGAAGTGTCTGCAGAGCTAAGAATCAGGAACATGAATATTCCGATGTTACAGTCACAGGCAGGCGTCTCTGACTCTCAGCACATCCTCCGACCAGCTGGTTCATGAGAGGACAGTTCTCTTCATTGTTTATTTTACTTTATTTAGTGCCCGTGCCTGGTATTACAATTTACTATAGCTTCACCCCATTCAAGTGAGTAGGACTGAGCCTCAATACCAGGCATAGTCAATCAAAGTCTGGTTTCCAGAAAGTAGAGGCAGCACAAAAACCAGTCGATTTATCTGCTCACTACTTGTGCTCTTTATTGCTTTTCACTGCCATAAAGGAATGGAACTTTTTGGATAACACTGAATGAAGCTTGAAGGGAAAAGTGTCCCAAGAAATACGGATAGGTCATTGGATGTAGTATAGATCCCTGTTTTAATATTGGAGTCATCATGTGGTCTGTGGTATATTTGTATACCTTGGGACCCTTTTCCTTTCCAGCTCCATGTAGTGCCCATAGAAGAATGTTATGTTGTCTGAAATGTTTCACTTTATTGCAGTAATACAATGGTTAATAAGCAGATGAGCCTGTTGTATGCTGTGTCTACCTTCTGGAAAACATATATTCTGATCCTTCGAATGATCTAGGAGTCCTGAGCCCATCTTCAGAAGTCTGCTATCCAGACTGTGTACTTTACTACTAACAGTACAGAACTGTGCCTGGTAAACAGTGAAACACTCACCAGACCACTATGCTTCCTAAAATCCTAAAACAGCTGTTCAAGAGTTGCACCCCCAACAATCTAATATTGTTTGGCTATGCTAAGGATAGGCCATCAATTTTAAAGAGCCAGCCAGTTAACCCATTTAAAGAACATAATCCTTACAAAATGTTTATCCTAATATATGTGTGTTTTTCAGTTTTTTTTTGTTTTTTTTTCTTTTAAGTGTCAGTTTACTTTTAACTAAATGTGCTATTGCTTATTGTTTCACAGATGACTCTTGGAGCCTGTCATCAAGCTGTGATCCATCAGTCTTCAATTTCTACAATTTCTTAAGAACTCATCCTATGTTGTTGAGACGACATTATGGATCTTCAGAGGCATCATCTACCAAAATGCACCTGTCTGTTGAAAACGGTATGGCTGACAAAATTAACTTGGGAGAAAGAAAGCTGTTTTTCACCACTGCACATGCTCATTTGAAAGCTGGCTGCCCCATGTTGTCTCTCGAAGTATTATCCAAAATGCCCAAGGTAGTAAAGCGCTCAAAGCCATTGGTTCGAACGTCAAGTTTAGCAGATACAAGCAAGGTGTCTACACCATTATCTCCTTTGCCTGGAGAGAAGAAAGACTCAGCTTATGATTTTGACTGGTCAAGTCCCTTGGTCAATGGCATGTCGAATGCATCCTCAGAGAAACCGCAGAATTCTGCCCTTTCATTTGACTGGAGTCAGCCATCCATGACTATTGAAGATGAGCCTTTTGAATTAAAGTGGGATAGTGATACAGAGGGGGAATCCGAGGGGTCTGGCTTGTCAATGAAAGATGTAAAGCCCTCTCAAAGTACAGAAAGTGATAAACCTGAGGCAACCACTACTAGTTTTTCCGAATCTATGAGCATTAATGAGAATGATGTCCTCAGTAACGCTGAAGATGTGATCGCTGCACAGCTAAAATTTAGAGCATGTTTAAAGATACTGACTGGGGAGTTACGGACATTATCTACCGGTTATGAAGTCGATGGTGGCAAATTGCGATATCAGCTGTATAGTTGGTTGGAGAAAGCAGTTGTCGCTCTTCAGAAGATATGTGACTATAGCACTAACCTGGATGAGCTAAACATGGCAGGAGCCACTAACTGTTCTTACGATGACAGTTCAGAGAGTTCTGCTAATCAAGTGACAACAAAGCAGAGGAAAGAACTTTTTCAGAGACGTCAGTGGTTACTAAAATTCCAGTCCCTTCTGAGGATGTTCTTGAGTTTTTGTGTCTTGCATGGATCTCATGGTGGTGGACTGGCTTCAGTCCGAATGGAATTGATATTGCTTCTTCAAGAGTCTCAGCAGGTATTGACTTGTATTAATTACATTCACGTGACTAGTTCAAGGGGTTGTCCGGTTTCAGACAAGTATTGACATTGTTTGTATAATGTAAAGTTCTACAGTTTTCCGATATACTTTCTGTATGAATTCCTCAGTTTTCTGCAGCATACTTCCAGTGGATAAAAATCAGTCTGTGGTCATGTGATGGACACACATGTGCATGGCTCGTTGCAAGGCAGATGTCTGATTACTGTGCAGTGATGAGCGGTGCACCTGTGTGTCCATCACATGACCATGGACTGTATCACATGACTATGGACTGATTCTTTATTAAAAAAAAAAAAGAATAATAATATATTGGTATTTATTAAACAAACAATAGCATGTGTCTTTCAATATTTGCCTGAAACTAGACAAACCTTTTAATCCTAGTCTGCAAAAAAAAAATGGCAGGCATAGGCCAAGTCATGGTGTTGGATGCTTTCAATTTAAGCATTCGTTAGTGAATATATATGTATAAATCTCAGGAAAAACGCAATAAAAAAAGAGGAAGCGATGATATTGCCTGACAAGAAAGATATAATGTGTATTCTTAAACCAGTTAACTGGAGAACAATATGAACACCATGGATTGCTTTGCAATAATAAGCAGTTTGTGTGTCATTGCCACTGGGGCTGTGTGCATTCCTGGTTTCCAGTGCAAACACCTGGTACACTGGCAACATACAACCTAAGAGAATATTTGTCATACAGACAACTCTTTAGCCCCTTAGTTCTATTGACCCAGGGATTTACAGTGGATGGTAAATGGACAGCTGGATCAGGGGACTGCTGCGTAGGCTCGATGGCAACTTTGGTTGTGCATCACAAAGATCACAAGTAATAATTGTAACTTATATTGCATATGACTATAAAATATGCAGCCCCAACACAATAATAATGTAAAATATACCAAACCTGCTGGATTTTGGCCACGGATCACAAGCGGCCTTTTCATTATAGAGACTAATGTAAGTATCTATGTGGCTATGCAGAATTTCCTTTTTTTTTTTTTTCAATGGCTAAGACTTTGTTCAGCTGATCACATTGCGAGGGCGTAAATAGTGGTTGAGGATGTAGTTCTGTTGTGATACATATGACATCATTTGACACTGACGTACAAAGTCCAAATCTATTAGCGTTTTGGTTGCAGAACACAAGTCACATGCTATTTTGCCAGCATAGACTTCAACTGCAACTCATACACACTTTTGTTTTTATTAGTGTCTTATGGGTGTTGCAAACTCTAAATCTACTCTGCTAAATAGCATCATAAAATAGGTTGTTTTTAGCGTTGTTTAGTTTTCACGTAGAGCACTTTAGACCTTTTACTATTTCATGCTGTAAGACTATGTTGCGGCACAGGAAATACCCACTCCTTATGCTGTGCTACTTCCTGCTCCACACTGTACAATCATTTGTCCCATTTACTTTAATGGGTCAAAGTTGCAATACCGTGCACTGCCACTAAGTGCATGTACATAGATCAGTGTAAATATTAGAGACTGCAGCGCTGCTCAGCCAGTCATCTGCTTAGTAGTGGTGCAAAGAATTAATCTCTGTCAGACATTGATGGCCTATCTCCTCAGGGGGTTTTGAAATTTAGGTGAGATGTCATTTTAATACTTGCATATAATATATCTTTTTTTTTATTTTTTTTATTTTCACCAAATTAATGAATTAAACCTATTTCTTTACAGGATACCTCTGTCATTTCCAATCCTCAAACAGAACAGACTTCAATCCCACTTTTGTTTGCCTGCACAGCAAGTGCCAAAACTGTTGTGGCCAATCCTTTATTACATCTGAGTAACTTAACTCATGATATTCTGCATGCCATAATACATCTTGATTCACCACCTCACCCTGATGTCCGTAGTAATAAGGTATGTTGTTGAGTGTGATTTCTATTAAAAAACAAATGTCAACAATTTATAAATGTGATCTATAATAATGTGTTCATGTTTCCCACGTCCCTCTGTTCCAGATATATGTCATGCACACTCTGGCTGCATCTCTTTCAGCTTGTATCTATCAGTGCCTTTGTGGAGGACCAGCCAACAGGTATATGTCATGAGGAGATTTAGATTTTTGTATGTAACTTCTATGTACTTATAAGTAAGGGTAGGAGGGAAGGCTTGTTCTCTCCCTGTTTGCATGTAAGGAGAGACCTGTCAATCAAGCACGGCAGGGAGAGCCTGCACCCTGGCCTCATCTCCCTATGCCTGGCCTCATCTTCCTGTGTTCAGCAAATTTATAAACTCTGTTTTCTCTGAAATTCTGCTGGGATTTTATGGCTCATATGGTGTGGCAGCATAAACCAGATGACAGGTTCCTTCAAGACAGATCATTGATATTGAAAGGTTGTCACATCTGCTGCTAGAATCAATAAGGGATCAGATGGTTGGCAGATGTATGGTATGAAACTTAGATAATTTTTAATTTCCATAAGAAGAGTCCTGGGTCGCACTATTGATACCGACACAGCCCTCCACAGATTGGGCACTCTTTTGGTATATGTTGAGTCAATGGGGACCTATAGCTATATTTGGCAAATATAGCTGTTAGTTTTGGTGTCTGATGTGCTATTTAGACTCTGTACTATCAGGTGGGTGGTGTCAGCCAGGAAAGGGGTTGTGATTCAGAGCTCCAGTCAGGTGGACAGTTTCATAGATCAAAATTGCACCCCTTTCCCGCTACTGCCCGACACTGCCCACATGACAGTAGAGAGACTAAATAGCTTGTCAGGCACCAAAATAAACAGCATTTATTTTATTGGTTGGGAACAGTGGGGGCCAGGGAAAAAATTTGTTAATGTGACAACACCCCATTTATAGTGAAGTGAATTTTGTTAGCTGCAGCTTTTTTCACATTATCATTTCTTTATCACATGTCATTTTGTTTTTCAGTTCCTCTATACAAACCAACCCATTTACAGGTATGGTCTACCAGAGTGTTCTTCTTATCCAAAGGCAGCCTCTACGCACAGCAAGTCTGGATGAAGCAATCATACCAAATACTTCACCCACCCATTGGCCAGGTATTGTTCCTGTTTTACATCCCACTTACTCTCGTTCCAAGCCAAGCAGTTCAAGTAATTTTCCCCATATCACTAATCAAGTGGTATAAGTAGCATGTGGATCACTTACCTGCATGCATTTTCATGGATACTTTCTGGCCATATGCTCTAAATATATTACTTGTCCCTTAGGCTAGGTTCACACTTGCGCTAGTCTCTCCATCGTTCAAAACCAGTCCACTAAAACGGATTATAAGGGGATCTGTCAGGTTTACACCATTTTTATACTGAAACCGGTGGAGAGAAAAGTCCTCCATGCAGCACTTTTCTCTCTGACTATTTTCGGTGGATTCTGCGGCGGAGTCTCCTATGGAAACTCTGACGCAGATGTGAACCTAGCCTTACTTGCTGGTCAGGTGACACAAGTGACTTGTCGTATTTGATTTACAAGTAAATTAATTTAATATCTTGCTGAAATATAAACTTGAATTGTTTTTGTGTTCTAGCTTAGACTCTGTTTACATGATTAAAGAGACTAAGTTGGAGGCGTACTTTAAAAGAATTTCCCACCGTGTACCTTAGTTGGATGTCACTGTGTATAATAGTTCACAGTTTTGTTTTTTTTTTGTTTTTTTTACTGGATGCCTCTATATGGATTTGTGTAATCTACAGTTCTACAGTGAAAATAAAAGTATTTTAGTGGAACACCGATTGGTATATGTTGAGTCAATGGGGACCTGTGTATAATAATAATAGTCCTTTAATAGTCCCACAATGGGGAAATTCAGTGTGTTAGGTCTGTTCAGCATATGGGCCACAGCTTTCATGTGTTATTTTGCCTCTAAAGAATGATCACAGCACAGCTTTCAATGAGAGCAAGACAGGATTCTTAGACCGGGTTATACATCTGTCCCATAGTGTTTAAACTTTAAGGCTGAGGCCCCACGTTGTTGAAATGCAGCTTTTTTTTTTTTTTTTTTTTTTGTAGATTTTGCTGCAGTTTTTTGAGCCATTGCCAGGAGTGGATTGAACAGAACGGAGAAGTATAATAACTTCCTATATATTTCCCATTCCTTTTGTAGTCCTTCTTGGCTTTGGATCAAAAAAATGCAGGAAAAATCTGCATTTGTGGGCATTGGTCCTCGCTTAAAGGGGTTTTCCAAGACAATGATAATAATAAGCTGTCTTTAGGATACATCATCAGTATCAAATTTGTGCTTAATGTTGCAGATCGGTCTCATTCATATGAGTGACATTGAGCTGTACATGATCATGTGACCAATGAATGTGATGTAACTGTTGTGAGAAAAATCTTTTCAAACAGCTGATCAGCGTGGTGCTGTCCCCATTACTGATCTTATATTTTGGATATACTGATCTATCCTAAGGACAGGTGATCAGTATTACAGTCCTGGAAAACCCTTTTAATGTGAATACACCTTTACCCCTGTGATGTGTGTCATAGAAAGTTTAGGACCTGAGATATTGCTGCCAGCTACCAAATATTACCAAGGGTGTAAGCCACCACCTCAGTATGTCTAAATGTGTATTTCTTGTCCATTTTAGGAATTAGTAGCTTAATCCGCCTGCTTAATTCTGCTGGAGAGGAAGCCCAACCAGGCCTTACAATCCTGCTGTGTGAAATTCTTACTGCTGTGTACCTGAGCCTCTTCATTCATGGATTAGCCACTCACTCAAGCCAGGAGTTATTCTGCATTGTTGCCCATCCTTTGGGTGATAAAATGTGGTCAGCAGTTTTCGGTGGTGGAGCTCGAATTCCTTGCAGGGGGCAAATGCCTGTGAAACCAGTCACAGGTGAGTCACTACCTATATAGTATCGTTGGCAAAATGGAAATGCTGAAATATCAGTGTTAAAGTCCATGATGTTTTGTGTGTTGCACATTTGTGTATGCCAGTAATGTATAGCCCTGCAACCTGCTTGTATTGTTAGTGATGTGTTGTCTTTTCTGTCTTAATGTACTCTTTGTGCTAAAAAATTCTTGGAGTGTTTAAAGTCAGGATGATAGTTAAATGTCATTAAATAAAATGGCAACTCCTTGGTCGCCTTCATTTCTGCTATGTCAGGTGTATACCTAATTATTATTTGAGAAGGGGCTATTTTTTAGTTCTATAGGTTTCAACAAGGCATGGGTGTTATGTAAGTAAGTGTCAGCATTTATAAGAATGTAGTTTAGCACATGCACACTGGGGCAGATTCACTGCTCCTGTTTAATTTTTAGACTGTGCAAACTTGCACTACAGTGTCTTATGCACCACATTTATCACTGGTTTATTCTGGATGATAAATCTGGTACACTTCTACACTGTCTAGTCGATGTTTATATTGCCTAATTTTCATGTATTCTTGCCACCAGTTAAGTCCTGCCACTTTCCCACAAAGCCCATCCCTTTCCTGCAAGGATATATCCAGCAACAATAAATGTGGCACATGGCATACAGGCCATTTTTTTTGTTCAATATTAAACAACAATTCTGGTGCATTTAGCTTAGTAAATCTGCCTCAATGTATAAGAAGCTTGGACTCCAGCAGAGGGCCTTATGCAACAACAGTATCTTGTTTTCCAACTGCTAATTTAATCCATTTAATCCAGTCCATAGACCTGAATCATCCATGATTCTTTTATCTCTCACTGGCCTGCCAGTCCACTGGTAATTGTGTGACATGGAGAGGAATGAGTGTAGACTCCTGTGTGTGGGCAGTTTTTACAGTACACTGGGCCCCCTTGCCTGTCTGGCCCCTGTGCACATATCTTAGGTAAGCAAATAGTAGTACAGCTTAATAAAAGGGGGGCCATGGTAAATAATTCTTTCCTTAATTTCACTTTATGAAAGAACCCGTTCTTCTCTAAAGGTGACTTATTTTGTGGGTTTTTTTTGTTTTTAATTATGTACTGAGTAATGCTTTCTAGTTACAAGGCCAATAGGCTTGGGAAGCGAAAAACACTTTTGTGAGCGAACAGTAAGCTCAAGCATTTTTGTCCTAACAACTGCATGTTCTGTAGAGCAGGAATAGGCAACCTTGGTGAGGTAGATATCTGCTGTAGTAATACTGAAGAATTATAGATCCGGTCAGACACTATTATACTTGGTCAATCACCTTTTCTGCATAACACTGGACGGTGACCACAAGATAGATCTGTGAAGGATCTGATATACTAGACTGGCACTATGATAAAAGTTTGCTTTTATGCTGAAGCCACACAATTTGGAATCGCAGCATTTTTTTGGCTGTTATAGTAGAATAAAAATGCAGCATTTTACAGTTCCAGCCAAGTGAATAAGACTTCATTTAATCTCATCCAAGACAAAAAAAACACACCGTGGGAAAAGCTTCATTTTCCCTGCAGAATTGCTGTGTTTTCTCCATAGCCTTATGGGATGAAGAGGCAAAAATGACAAATGCTCTGGAAAAGCAGCTAAAAATGTCAGCTGTATTTCACCACGTGTGACTGTAAGGCCACACATTGCGAAAAAGACTGGGAGGTTTTGTTGTGCATCTCATGCACCATCCCTCTCAATTGTTTAGTCAGAAGACTAAACTTGTTACATTTTGTATGCGTTTTGGTGCTTTTCTTGGTTTATGAACTGGTCCTTCCAAGTCACAGTTTTGCAGGTTCACTGAGCAGTTTGGTCTCTTGTCATTTTCATGTTCTTATTCTATGTACATTGACTTACTTTTTAATCTTTGCCTCCATCTTGCTTGCTGTCCAGGTCATTGTCTGTATTATTTCATTAATGTCTATTTGTACAGAGGTAAAAAGTTCATTTTTAATCTTTGTCCTCTGTTTTTAAAGCAAAACAAAAAAAAAATCGCAGACACATGCATATCACAACAAAATTGCAATGTGTGACATTGCTGCAACATGGTGTTGCATAAAAATTACGTGACAAAATTGCTGTGTAGCCCTAGCCTTATACTTCTCTCTCTTTCTCAAACCACAGCAAAATAAACAAAAAATGCATCTTTTCCACAATGTGTGACCTCAGCATCAAAGCTTTTCTCTAGTAAAGAAATAATTAAAAAATAAACAGATATATTGGGACACAACCAATATACATTTCTGTGTGCATAGTCCTGTTGTTTTCTTATGCATGTTTATCCATTATCCTATGTATTTCCAATTGTTCAAGTTGAATTGTAAAAAAAGGACATGCAACCAATTTGAAGGATTTTTTTTTTTGTTTGTTCTTTTCAGTATTTCAGAATTAGAAGGGTGCAGGTCAGGATGATATCTGCTTAGTACCCTTTAAAAGGGTATATTCCTATGTAGCATATACATTGATGAGCTCTGTTCAGATGTACAGGTAGAACACTTTCAGCATATTACAGGACCAGTACTTACTGCAGTGGTTTGTAAGGAACTCGGTGACTCATTTCTATTGTTTTTATCCTTCAGTGCTGTGTTGTATTTCTTTAAAGGTGAGGGCGGTTTCTTCTCAAATAAGTTAGACATGGGCACATTTAATTCGGTTGCTTTTAAATACACCAGATTTTCAATAACTTTGCTAAAGTGCTGTGTGAAATCCCTTTATAGACCATCTTTGTGCACTGAATGTTCTCTCTCTTTTTGTTTTGACAGGAAAATACTTTTCTATTCCTAGTCCTCACCAGGTAGTTGTGTTCTCCATGGAATGTGTTGGCTTTTCCAAAGCCCTTACTGCCATCAGTACCCATAGCCCTCCCAGCCCTTCAGGCAAGAAATGAAATTTTAGTTGAGGGCAGCAAGTGTTTTTTTTATTTATTTATTTATCCCCCTCCATTGCGAGACTATAGGCTAGCACTGGGAGAGGTCTTTATACTGCATTTTTATTTTTTACTGGATTTCTAATTGTTAATTTATTGGCAAAGTGGAAAATTCTTTACCTGTTTTCCCTGCCAAGTATAGAACTACAATGTTTTCTAATATACATTTTAAGACCTACTTTAAAGTGTTAATAGGCTATCAGTACTAAGGTAGCTACACTAAAAATATTGTTTTGGTATTTATGCAAAATTTTATACCTTGTTATACCTCATCCACAGATGAAAAACTATTAGAAATCCATGTGATCCCTTTGTTTTGTTTTTGGTTTTTTTACCTATACATCTTGGTTTACTAACTTGCTGTGTGGCTAGCATTTTGCTTTCAGGTATATGGTGTGGTTTGTGTGTTTTATAGTTTTTGCAATCTTTTATTTAAATTATTTGCAGTGTTGTGTAGATAGGTCTGCTATCCCCCTGTATATTTGACATACTCAACTCAAGTAGTAGACTTTTTATTTATTTTTTAATAGTTGCTTGCTTCTGTTTCGGATGCTAATGGACAGCAGAAATAATGGTAAAACCATCAGCAAGCAGTGCTGGGGAGCAGGCGGGAGTGAAGCATCAGTGGTTGATTGCTGAGCTTGCTAGGACACACAGTACAAGTCACACACACGTCTCTTCTATTCTTGTGATGTGGAAGTAGTGTACTATATATTGCCACTGGCCAGGAAGTCGGACAAGGTTGAATCAGGCCTGTGAGTGACTTCACTCAGGAATTTGTGTTTTGTTTCTTCTATGAGAGTGTGTACAGGGAAAGCTTTAATCATTGAGTAAAATTGACATCTAATCTCGTAAACCTAAAATGTACAATTGTTATTGCCACCGAACTGAAGGTTGGTTTAGTGCAGGAGAAAAACTGATGCAAGAAGACAACTGTATTACCAGACAATTTTTATTTCCTTTTTATTGAAACAAATTTGTAAGTTTGGACATTTTGTTTTTAGTTCTCTATTGAATGACAAAAGAAAAACAAAAACGGTAGTAATATGTAATAAGTACATATCAAAATGACACATTACATACACAGGTAAAGCAGATTAACATCCAGTGTAACATACAACAGTAACAATTTGATGGACATTTGTTCTTAGGTGTTATATGCACTTAACCCAACCAACATCATAGTTCTATATGGTATTGTTATAAGATGGGGTGTTTGGGGATGAAGGGATTATTTAGTGAGATAAGTAAATTTAACTTAGTGCCTGAATGTACTTTACATAAATTTTATGGCCATATTTACTTATTTGCAGGCTATGAGCAGAACTAGCAAAATTTGGTTAGGCTAGCCATACACATGAAATACCTTTTGGCTTGATCCACCAACTGCATTCTTTCCCATTTCTTTCCAGTATCAGCTGATGCTAGGTTCACACTAGCATTCGGGTTTCCATTCTTGGGGACCCGAAAAATGGAAACCCTATCCACTTAAAAAGCAGTTACCTGTGGACTATAGATGGGGTCCTCCAGGTTTCTGCCCAAAATTGACGGAGAGAAAAGTCCTGCCTGCATTTTTCTCTCCACATATTTTAAGCAGAATTCGGGGACAGAGTCCCCGAACGTTAGTGTGACTGTAGCCTGACTATGGATATGGTCTGAATTGGGAGAGGGGAGAAAGTAGATGCCAGAAATCTCTCTCAGCAGCACTTATATTGTAGTTCCCCAAAAAGAAAAGCATTTGACGTGTTGAAGTCCAACGCTTGTCTCCCGCCAACATATTTTGTAAGGGAATATTTAGGACTCACCCCCCCCCCCCCATACACACAAGATTTTCTACTGGTCTCAATGAAATCAGTAGATTAGGCCCACATGCATCTATTGTGTATAGCTGCCCGTACACTTAAGGTGTAACTAAACTTTTGAACAAACTTTGATATTTTTTTTTTTATTTATTTATTTATTTTGGCAGCATTTGTAGTGTTAATACATTTAGTAATATACTTTGATTAACAAATGTTGGCTAATTTCTGTGAAATCCTGTAATTTATTTATTTTTTTAACCCTTTCCCATGCTTCTCTATTAAGAGCTGTACCCTGCTTCTCACTGTGTATGGGCTTATACGTAATGAAGAAAAAATAAGGGTAGGGGGAGAGTCTCTTCAAACAGCTGAATCTCAGGCATTATAAAATGTAGAAACATGCTTCTTGTGTCAAATGAGAGGAGATTCTCATATTCCAGTCCTGATTTTGTAGAACTACAAATTTTAGTATCATATGAAAGATGAAAGTATCATTTTTCATAAGACACCAGGAGCAAGTTTCTATGTTTTATAATGCCCCAGACATAACTGTATTTAGTGACGCTCCCCTAATCTTATTTTCCCTGCTTTACAAACACAAGCCCATATAATGTACTTAGTGAGAAGCAGGGACAGCTCTCAATAGAGAAGCAAAGGAAAAAGGAAAGAAATGCAGGGGTGTTTGATTTTCTTTTAGTATTTGTGTCATTTAATAAATTTTGTGATAAAAACTTTAAGATAGACAAGAGATGGTGTAGCCCTACAGCTAACAGCAACCTCCCCCCCCCACTACCAGACACAGAGAGATCGGGCAGTCACTTGATCAGTCATCTAATATGTATAGTCAGTTTAATATATATTATAATCTTGTCTATGGCCAACTTGAAAGACAGTTAAAAGTACACTCTAAGGCCCCACATTGCGGAAAGCTGTGGAAATAAATGCTGAGTTTTACAGTACCAGCAAAGTGAATGAGTCTTTGGTTAAGGGAGTTTTCCCATATTCAGGTTTTGTTTGTTTTTTTAAAACCAAAACCAGCTGTGGATCATAAAGCACATCAACTCCTGGTTTTGGCTTCATAAACTGTATACAGATATCTGAACGTGGGTACTCAGGTTAATAGTTAACTAATTTCTTTAAGGTCATCTGTATATACCTGCAGTACACAATGGGGTTATTAACGCCATCTCATAATCCTGAAATCAGACGCCTCCTTATAAATGACATGCATCCTCTGCCGGATCCTGCGCCTGGAGGGTAAATGTACGTCAGCTCCTAGCTGGTGATATTTCCTAGATCATTTACACCAAATTTCTGGTGTAAATGATGATAAATCTTCACGCCCTAGCCATGACCCTTTTTTGGTAAAGTGGCGAGGACAGAGCACAGAAATTAAAAAGTTGCCGTTTTTTGCACACAAAAAAACCCCCAGATTTCAATGTTCCTAGGGCGAATGTTAGAGCCTGTTATCTACTAAATGTTCATAAAATAGGTTAGTAAAGTGGAATACAATAATGTTTACCAATCACCCCTTACATTTACACTTTACAGTCCCCATACATATCAGTCTGCTGAGAGCTTGCATAGTCACCAGATATTCCCCTTGAACCTCCTGTACACCTGTATGGTCATCTGGACCTGTGTTCTCCACAGGGAGTGGGGAATAACTTTTCACTCTTTTGCTGTTGATATACTGCTGATTTCCCCAAAATTGGCAAATTCGCTCAATGTTCATCTAATGTAATATTTCCCATCATTCAGTTAAAGTGTAAACTTGATTTTTTGGAGATGGTTGCAGAGAATGTATTTTTAGTTCTCCTTGACATTGGCATGCTCTTTGCGGTTTATAGTGTTATGTGATGTTATGTGTTGCTGTCGCGCTCCATTCAGTTATTTCCATCTAATAACATCAATGGCCTCCATTTCAAGTTTGCTTCAATTAACTACAATATCCACTCTCATATGTCTGTTCCCCTTGATCTAATGAAATAACTTGACATGTGGTTGATACTTACCAAATATGTCATTGGATGTCAGAGTTTTGATAATATTGATAATGGTTCAATTCTGCAATGCTTTTTCACAGAGTACATGTTTTTGGCTTCTAAGACCATTCTTTTCTTCCTGACAATTTATGTTGGGCATGTGCATGCAGTTTGTGCACGCTTTAGTTCTTCAATCTGTTATATGTAGAATATTCTGTGTTGTATTTCAGCTTAAGTAATCACAGGTTTCTCTAAGGTAAGTTGACTCCAGTTAACATTTTTCTTTAAAGGAAGACTGCTAAAACTAGTCGCCACTTTATAGGTTTTTCTTATACATCATTCAATTTATTTATGAATTCAATATTAAGCTTCAATGGCCTGTATATGAAAATTCATACAAAGTAAAGTATCCCATAAATGTGCGTGTAAGCCTTACGACAAATCTACTCAGTAGTCTCACTACTACTGAATTCGAAACTAAAAATACGTGAAATACTGCATATGAATATGTGCAGTATTCGCTAAGAGACATCTTTATTAGTTGTCATTATCTTATTTTATTCATTGATATAGTGCCAGCATACCCTGTACAGAGAGTTGGCATCACTCACATTGGTAACTTTCCCCTTAGGGCTCACATTTTAAATTCCACATGAACGTATCCGTACGCTCTTGGTATGTCCGAAGAAACTGGAGTACTCAGAAGAAACTCATGCAATCCTGGGGAGAACGTACAAACTCCATTCAAGTGCAGGCATCATGTTATAGAGCAGGAGAAGCAGAGCGATATATAGATTTCTTGGAAAAAAACTCAGTATAACATTTAATATAATCCTTGAAACCTCTGCTCCTTTCTATGCTGAGAAGTCAAGGAAGTGATCCTGTCGGTGACTGACAACCTTCCCTCTATGCATGCAGAGAGAGTAGAGATGTCAGTGGGTAAATGGCAAGTGACTCTTCCTGTCTTTATGTCAGTATGCTCAGCTCCCCCTGCTTTATAAGAGCATCACTGTGTTTTCTTAATAGAGTTATTCTAGTGAATGTATAAATAGTCCCCCCCCACCACCATAGTGTCATATTTATTCCAGGTGCTGAACACAGTAACATGGGGGAAAGAAATTAGAATGTCTGAATTTACGTTTTTCCGTGCCCAGATGGAGTTTCCATACTGATGACATGTGCACCCTCGTAAAGTTCGCCTGTTTTGGCAGCTTCTGGGCACTGGAATGTGCTGTTGCAGCCAGGAAGTGTGTGCAGGCTGCTCCTATTCAAATAATAGAAGCTTTGCTGCAATTTCCAAGAACCATTGCTATGCAATGGATGGGGCTGCATCGCCGCTTCTATTACTTGAGTAGGAGCAGTCTGCATGTACTTCCTGGTTCACAACATTAGCTCTCGGCATCAGATGGCAGCCAAAAGAGTTAAACTATAGGGGGTCTAAGTGTCTGACCCCAGCGGATCATTTACTAATGACCTATGATGAGTATGAAAAATTCATTTGGGGCAGGAAAATATCTTTTAAGCCCAGTTTGTAAGTGGGTTTTTTTTTTTTTTTATCTTTTGTCTCTTAAAAAATTATTAGGAAAATGTTCTTTTTTTACATTCTTATAATTTTTTTTTATTGTTTATTATTTTGTAGTTGTTGTATCTCCTCCAGCTGAAGAAAATGACAAGACGTCAAAACGATTCAGACTTTCTGCAAAAACTCAACTCAAAGAGAGTCCTTCTGTTTTTGCTTCACCGGTGTTAGACCAGGGTACATCAATTTTCCGTGAGAAGTTTATCCCTCCTGAATTAAGCATCTGGGATTATTTCATAGCAAAGGTACTTGGTTAGAAGTCAATTAATCTTTTTGTATATAGAGTAGAGTATGCATATGATCTCCTAGAGTGTATATAGGGTTCTATTCAGACTTCTTATGGTGTATGCATTGGTAAATTTTCAGGTTTATACACACTTATGCCAACTAAAGTTCCAGTACAGCTGAAGAAAGACCACTACATCTTATGAGATGTTCAGTATAGACCAAGGTGGGTACGCCAGCTGTGTACCACCATGCCTACTTGTTTTGCTCTTCTTAGAGCTCCCACAGAAGTGGATGAGTTGTGCTGTGGGAGTTGCAGTTTCAGTGCTGATCCCTGGTGTAGACCTAGAGAACGTTTGCCTGTGTTTAGGCCAAAAATACACAATGAACGCAGTGTGATCTTTTCATGTTTGTGTATTTTTCTCTCCCTTATGACTGCTTGTTTATTACATGCATTCACTAAATGGTGTCAGTGAACAATATAGTACATGATATTCTTTGGCAATGTAGAAAAAAAAAAAATAAAGCTCTTGCAAATAATTTATTAGTATGCATTAGCATTTTTGGCGCTTCAACCAAAAGATGTTAGGACCATGTAAGCTAGTATTCCTTAGCACAAAAGGTGTAAAGAGATCTTTAAATAAAAACATTACCAGCACTCAAGTTCACAACAAAAATAGTAAATGATACTATTTATTACTATATCATGTAGGATGACCCAAAAACCTTTCAAATTATAATATGTATACACAATAAGACAACCCAATGTTCAAGCAAATAAAATACATTTAAAGAAAATTCAAATAAAATGGTCAGGATGTGACATAGGGTAGATGTGAGGCACTGTCACCGCTGGTGCAGTCTTCACAATCATCCCACCTATAATATAGGTCATCACAATCATCCAACCTCAATATAATGGTTAAAAAGATATTGCGCAAGGGGTTATCCATCTTTCTAATATTGATGGCCTATGATTAGGATAGATCATCAATGTCAGATCTGCAGGGGTCAGGACCCTCACAGATCAGTTGTTCCAGGACTACATGGCTTCCAGTATTGTTTATATGTCAGGAATTGTGCTCCTCACTCACCGTACAAAGTGTAGCAGCAGCTTTAGGTACTGCAGCGCTATCCCATAGACTTGAGTGGATCACTGCTGCAGTACCTAAAGCTGCCACACTGTCCTGAGCTAATTTTTGTGGTTCCGACTGCCACACCACTGCAGATCTAATATTGACGGTCTATCCGAAGGATATGTCATCAATATTACAAGAGAGGATAACCCCTTTAAGGTCCTTGCACTTGGACATTTTCAGTCCGGAAAATAGTCTATATATCTGTTGTACTTCCTGAGCTACATTTGGTCTGGAGACCTGGGCTCACATTATCATAGTTGTATATAATGCCATATGTCACTGCCGTGTTGTGATTACAGTCTGTGACAGTAGTCCCGCAGTGACTCAGTGTCACAGATGGCTTTGATACTGTGAGTCCAGGTGTCTGGACAGGGTGCAAAATGGGAAATACAGTTGATATATGGACCATATTTTCTAGACTGGAACTTCCCGTTTGAAGGCACGCATACTTTTAAGCGGAAGACAAATGTGAATAAGTATGTGCACTGCTGGGTAACCAATGATATCTTGGAATGTTTTCAATAGAGAACTGTGCTTTGCCTGACCAGTGAGCTGTATGCGATGATTCAGAACCACACCGACAGTCTTCCTTCTTGTGCATGCACCTTTCACCGGGTGCACTCAGATTGTCAAATATCTACAGTTTTGCATCTCATTCTGGTGTCAAAGTAGCAAACGGACTTGGAGACTTTAACCTGCTAACAAAGCTCTCAAGTTTCATAGCCTGCTGAGATTTTTCCTCCGTATCACAGTATTGTCCATTTAACATTAGTAGCTCATGAACACCAGACTGGGTCACAATTAATATATACAAAGAAACTATACTCACGATAAAACATAAAAGTATTAAACAATGATTGTATATAGCAAAGCAAAACTAATTTTTAGTTTCAAAGAACACACATTTGCAAGCAATTCATGTAACCATGTAATATGATGTCAATATAGCCCTATCTACAATTCTATTACTTAATAAAGTAGCTAATGAATATCAAACTGAGACTGCGTCATCATTAAAAGCAATAGCTGCACCTCCTTCTTTTTTTTTTTTTTTTTAGCTTGTTGATGTGGATCATTTGGATGTCTTGTCACTATTTTAGATGTATTGTAAGATAAACACCTAAAGGTGGCCATATCATCAATTGCTTTTGACTGTATGCTTACTTCAGATATTTAGTCCTCCAGACTCCCCCATACAAATACATACTCAGCCAAGCTTGCACGTTTTCAATGGGGAGATCAGAATAAGCCACTGAGAGAGAGACTCCACTAGTGGTGGATTATCGTCTAAAGGAAAAAAAGGATAGGGCATAGTAAAATCCAACATGGCTTCAGTTGTTTATAGCCATATTTATAGAGGTCATATGATGTCTCTTCTCTTATGTTGTAATAGTGGTAGAATGGCAGACGTTACACAGAAAACGCCAGGCGCTAATATCCAAATCGGTTTGAGAAAAAAAAAATGGTAGCAGAAATGTGAATAGAAGGATAAACGCAAATTCCCCATGAATTTATACTTTTATATAATTGTTACTGTAATTTACATTGCATTTTTTTTTTTCTTTCAGCCTTTGTTTCCACTGTCACAAAATAGACTGGAATATGATTCTGAGGACAGCCAAGGTAGTGATGATGATGAAGATGATGATGACATGTCATTATCAGAAATCCAGCTTCAAGAACACTCAAATCCAAACTCCTACAGGTACATTGCTGAACAACAGAGGCAGAAAGGTTGTAAGATTCTGTTAGGGCAACAGTGACAGATACATAGAGGCTGCTGGCATTGTATTCATACCTGGAACCTGATTGTAGATTATGCATTGTTGCCCAGCAAACATGCAAAAGTCTTAACAGTTCTTTAAGTATTGCAGTACACAGAATGTTAAGACTTTGATCACATCTTGGAGGAACCCAAAGGACTCCATTATAAGTCAGTGTGCTAGTCGTGGGGAAGATACAGTATTTTGATATGGTTTCCATTAAAGTGAGTCACCTGAATGCAATGCCTTTTTTCCCATGAAAATTAGAGCAGTATGGGACATAGCAGTTTGGACCAACGGAGCCGCCCTTGGTGCTCCAAACTGTTCATTTGCATATTGTGAAATAAATGAATATCTCAGCTACTGATGCACAAACTTTCATGGGGAAAAAGCGTTACATTCATAGCTAGCTGTGTTTCTGGTTTAATATGCTTCACACTGGTGACAGATTTCCTTTCTGGATTCCACACATTGACTTATCATGTGGACTGTTGGGTTCTGTCAAGGTGCCCTTTTATTTTAATGGCTCACAGCATTATTATTATCATTAGAAATTACATAATCTGCTTAGCCTAGGGGTACCTGCATATGTAGCGGGTTCTTGAATTGCAAATATGTAGCAAAATCTACATGTATTGAAAGGTAAAATCTCATCAGCATGGCTTTTGCTTTTCTGTAATAATACTCTATGGGCTGTGTGTCGATCCGCTTGGAAAATGTACAGCAAATACTCAGCCTGTGCAGGTGGCCCAAGAAACAAATTATACACGTTATTATACATATTTTTGAATAATTTGTTCACTTTATGTAATATTTATTATCTGTGCTGGGCAATTTGTAGGAAATGCCTTCCTCCTTGTATCAGAGCTAATGTGATTTTCCGTCTGGTGCCTGCAGTCTCACTTGCTGTATTGCTTGGTTTCTAAGGCTTAGGTTTACCTAATTATCTGTCTTAAGTGATGCATTGTCTTCCCATAATTTAGTTTTCTTAGATATTTCTTATTGATTTTGTTTCGTTTAAATTTAATATGCAGTAGTTTAAGATGGCCTTATCTTATGGAAATCTTGGATGGAAAGGTATGCCTTGAATTCTGAATGCCTTCAGAACTGATATGGTTCACAAAGTTTACGTCAGTTTTCCAAATCTGATTTCCTGATTGTATGTGATTTGGAGATGTTCTCTGTAACATTAGCTGAAGATGAGAGCCATATCTGATGAGGCAGAAGTCTTTATGTATTTAATATTTTAAGATGATGTCTACTGCTTTTCCAGATCTCTCTCCTATTCAAACCACTGTTATGTAGGCTAACAAAAATCAGGTTGCAGCACCCTATAGTGGTACAACATTTGCAGTCACTTTACATGCTGCCTTAAGGCTAAGGTGCCACGTAGTGAGCCGCAGCGGAAATGCGTTGTGTTTTTTTTTTTTTTTGTAGCACTTTTCACAGAAATTCTTCAGAGTTTTCTTCTGCGGACTTTCTGTCCCTATTATACCTATACAAAAAACTTCAGTGTTTCCATAGATATAATTGACATGCTGTGATTTACAAAAACTTGATGGTTTTTGTAATGGCAGTATTTTCGCTGTAGATATTTTTCTGCAATGTGTGGAAGGGATTAGCTAGAGTCCCATGAACTTTGCAGGTACTGTAAAACGCAGTGGTTTTTGCCACAGCCTTTCCGTTGCAGCCAAATCGCAGCATTTTCGCAAAGTGGGGTCCTGACCTCAAGGAGTTTTCTGGTTAATGCTGATTTGTACCATTCACTTTAATGAGATGAAGCTGCAATATCCTGCACGGCCACTACTAAATAGATGCTATGGAGGTAGAGATTCATGTTAATGGAGAGGCCACAGCTCTAGCCCATGTGCCACTGCCCCTTCAGTCAGCTGATCTGCAGGGAGTGGCAGACCTCCACCCATCATAGTGAATTTCTTTGTGAACCAATGTGGCATTTGAGGTTCTAGCTGCTTATTGCCTCTATACTGATGCACTGTTCTATTTATCATAAGTTCAATGTTGTAATTTGTGAGACCCAAAATAGTTATTGTTGATACTGTACATGGTATTAATTGATACTGTGAAGGTATTGCAAGGAGGAATAACATTTTTTTTTTTTTGCTTGCTGTTGTATTAGGTTAAGTATAATACAACGTTTCCTAATCTAACTTCCTTTCAATAGAAAACAGGCTACAAAGTTCCCACTAGCAATGCTCCAAGCATTGCCAGGGAGAGTCTTTTCTGTACAGCTGTACTCAATGCCAAGATTGCAGCACTAGCTATAAAATATATGGAGATATCACTAGTAAGTAGGAAATGTGATTTGCAGCATGAACTGAGAAGCTCAGCTTTCATGTGAAGCCAGAACCATTTTTCAAGTTGTATAAAACCAGAGATACAGCCATTTGAAGTGACACTTTCTTCTTTGGCAAATGCTACAGCTCTACATACTAGCAATACAAATGTGTATGGATTTGCCTGTCTGGTTGGGCCTGAGAATTGGTTTAATGGTAAATTGTCTTGCCATGTCACATCCACTTACATTGTGTTTCATCTACAGTTGGGCTCTAATGCGCCTTGCTATGGTGCAGTTTGTGCTTCAGAATCTGAAGAACTTTTACCCTTTAGCTGGACATGAACTTTCAGGTGAATATTTGGAATAATACATACCAGTCTTAACATTATGATGGATATAGGCTGATTAGACATCAGACAGAGTGCATCTGTCATAAGAGAATAGTGATACTATGTCATCTGTTTTACTGAACTTGGTGATGTAGTGTAGATATCTTTACTCTTTTAGCTGACATTACTGAATCAAGTTATATAAATGCCCCTGACTCCTGCTGAGTGTTGTAACTGCTTGTATCATGACATATCATAGTATCACTCCGCAATTGCTGTGTACACTTAATGACTGTTTTGTGGATCCGAAATAGCGTGTTTCTGTATTTTTATTGACAATATTACAACACATGCACACGTCTGTAATAAATCTATGAATTCCACTTGGGCATCCTGTTTTGCTTTAGTATGCACTTAATATCTAATACATATATTTTTTTTTCCTTTAAGAGTACATTGTTGTTATTCTTTTATCTATTTTTTCACTTACCATACCAGAACTTCCAGTGGCTTCTCCACTCTGTCATGCTACACTGAAGACATTGCAGAGATGGGAACAGGTGCTATTAAGACGGCTTGAGTTGTATGAGGGCCCACCTCAAGACTTTATTACAGTACCAACCTCTGAAGATGCCCTGTCTGCTGGTCCTGCTATCCTGAGACATAAAGCATTGCTTGAGCCAACAAATACTCCCTTCAAGTTAGTTTTTCTTTTTTTAACCCCCCCCCCACAGAATCTTTACATAAGTTTAAAAAAATTACATTACACCAAAATAAAAACATGTCTATTATTTTAAAGTGTTTTATATCTCATGTTGGGCCCAGTGTGTTCTTTTTAAGTTGGGATTCAGGAAGAATTATATATAGTACAGACATACAATATGTTATTAATATATTGTATTTATTGTATAGTAAAAAAAAAAAAGATGCATTTAATAGTAAAACACCTCATAGTTGTATAGTGAAGTGTTCGGGATACCGAAATGTTGTTAGTTTTTTTGCCATTTCTTGAAAAGTGTTTCCCACTAAAGTTGTGTGTTTCATGAATGTCTGTCTCTTTGTATTGCGTTTCATCTTTCCCTGTGTTTGTTATAATTTTGTACGGTTCATGTTTTGTTTAGATTACTGAATTGAAATGATTTCTTAATCTTACAATTTAGGTCCAAGCATTCAAGCACATTTCCAGTAAAGAGACTTTGGCAATATCTAGTAAAACAGGAGGGAATCCAAGAAACCTTTATCCGAAACATTTTTACTAAGAAAAGATCTCTCAATGAGGTATGAATTTCTTTAGAGAAAATTCATGACCATGTATATCTCTCCTTTTTTAAAAAAAAGTAATATGTCTGTACAAAGAGGTGTGAACTTCTGTGCCGTGACAGTAATGCTACGATTGAAGGTTCAAACTTCAGCTAAAGATAAAGCGGTGTATATGATTGAAGAGGCCCCGTTAAGTATTATGATGTAAAATCTGGAGATTGCAGCTTGTGTGTAGCTCAGCACTCTGTCTGGTCTGTCAAAGGCTCTTGCTATCCAAAATTTTGTGCAACAAAAGGTGGCCTTAGATGCACTTTTTTTTTTTTTTTTCCCAACTATTCCTACTGACCCCCACAGGCACACTTGGCTTTCCTGAGTATGCATGAACTCTCAGTGGGTAGTAGCCACTACTGGACACCTCAAATGGTGGCCAGTTAATATCAGAATTGCTCCCGGACTGCTCTGACTTGCTCCTAAAGGTTGCCATATACATTATTCTATAGGTGAACATTCATTGGGGCAAATTTAGCAACAAGCGATCAATATAGCCAACTGATGAAATGAGTGGCTTACAAATTTTTCAGGAAGATCAGTCTTTCTTTTCCAAGTGTCATTGAACCTATAGGAGCCAATTTAAATTGGGTCTTCTGGCCAATATGGACTGCAATATGTATATATGGATGCACCAGCAGAAAAATTGCTAAGCAGTGATTCTACTGTCAGCATACTTCTAGGTATGATCTGGTAGCCCTATTTGAACAAATAGCTGCAAAATGTTATCACTATGTGCACTTTTTCAAATTTTTGCCCGAAGTATAAAAAGTCAATAAATGTTTGTTTTTTTTGTTTACATTTTTTGTTGTTGCTGTTCTATAATAAACTGCAAAAATGCAGCTTTTGTAATGAGGACCATTGTAAGATTATACCCCAAATTTATGTTTTGTTTTTTGTTTTGTTTTTTTGTTACAGACTGAAGCGGATTTGGTGTCCTCTGGAGGAAGAGCGCGCATAGTCCATAAAGAATCTGATATAATCACTGCTTTTGCAGTTAATAAAGTATGTATATTTCCTGCTTTCTTTAGTTTTTATGTTAGTTGTGATAGACATGTTGCCAACTCCTGTCTGGCTGTCAGTCTGTATTAATGAATTTCTTTATTATCTGCAGTAACTATATGCTATGTAATGGTGTATTCACACTTTACGGATTTGCTGCAGATATTTCTGCCATTCAAGATGGGTTCATTATATCTGTGTGGGCTGGTTTCTGTAGCACATGATAGATTTCTGCAGGTCCTGCTGCACATTAGTGGGACAGCTAAAGACATTTCTTGAACAGATTTGTTGCATGTAAATTGACACTTGTTAGGAGTTTGTGTACTTAAGACCACCCATGTACTTAAAAAATGTCCTTTCTTTGATTGTAAGGGTACTGTCATGTGACAGTTTCGTGTTCTTTTAAGCCAAAGCTCTGAGTGTATTCACAAAAAAGGAATTTACAGTTGTTTATATAAAATTCCCATTTTTTTACAATCTACTTCTAAGACCTCAAAAACAACATAAAAAATCTGCTTCTAAATAGCACGTGTGTACATTCAGTAAGGCCTTATATGCATAATGGTATTGGCAAGAATAACTAGTTTTTGAAGTTTCTGAAATGCTTTCTATAGCCTATGTGTTAGTCAGATGCAGGTAAAGTTAAACTAGTACATGTCATGATCCTTATAAATATTTCTTTACAACATTTGAATGTTAGTCGAAGGAGAGACCTGAGGGAAAATGTAAGGCCTTTTAGCTATTACCAGGACAAATGAGAGTCTGATCATAGGTGGTAGGCAGCTGAGGGTTGGCATGTCTGCATTCGTGCTATTCAAAATCTATGGGACTAACAGAGTTTACCAAGGGGTGTACTCAATCTCATAGACTTTGAATAGAGTGGGAGTGTGCACTCTCAATTGCCTCGACATTAAAATGAGGGACAGAAAGACCTGCTCATTCTAATTATCATGGAGATACTAGTAATGAGAGCCCCAGCAATCAGATGCTAATTTCCGACCCCTAGACTAGGTAAAAAAATATCAATTATAGGAAAACTGTTATAAAGGGACTCCCACTGATCACAAGAATTGGGATGTTTTGCACCCCAGTTTGTGAATGGAGTGGATGGTTGGAAAGGTGCATCGGTGCTACATTAGTTTCAGTGGTTGCAATGGAGATAGCTGAAGTACAGCAATGAGCTATCTCCATAGGTCCCATTGAAACAAACAGAATGGCGAATTGTGATGCAAAAAATCCCAGTTCTTGTGATCAGTGGGGGTCCCAACAGTTGTACCTCACAACAACCAGCAAGTTACTTACTATCATGTTAACTTGTTGTGGCCGGACAACCCATTACAGTTTATAAGACAAATGTGAAAACTGTATTCTTTCCCTTTGTAAGCTCAACATAGGATGGTAAAGAAGTAAAAGCTAAAGACCTAATGTTTATGTCCCTTGTCTCCAACTACAACATGCTCCTCCTTCTTCTATGTAAAAGATGCACATACATCTTGGGTAGCTTTTAGGCTGACAGCTATTTTTCCCAGCTCCACCATACACATGCATGGTTGATTTGTTCATGTGTTGTCAATTGGTAAATGGGCGATAAGGTGATTTGTGTCCCCCAAAATTGTGCTTTCTGTATTTTTCTCTCTCAGACCATTATTTCTAGGGCAGAGGTCTCCAGTGACTGGGCTGCAAATCACTTTGTACCGTACTGGCACGGTCATCGGGGACCTGTGTAGCCTACACCAGCAGATCACTCTCCAAAATGCAGCACCTGGGACCTGTTCTCACACAGGATGTGTGCATCTTCTATTCTGCTCCTGGAACCTTCGCTATGGTCCTGCTGGGACCCGGTAGCAGAATAGAAGATTCACACATCTTGTGTGCAAGAACTGGTCCCGGAAGCTGCATTAGTGATCTGTAAGTATAATGGCTTGGGATGGTTTAATACACAGACCCCTACTGATCTTCTAAATCCCCCATCGCTCAGTCTCACCTATTCCCTGCCTGGTGTCTGTTGTTGGGGTTACAGTGGTGATATCTCCACTGCAGTCAATACTGGTCTCACTGATATATTTTTTTTATATATATATTGTGCACTGTCTACAATTATCTTCTTCAGGCCAACAGAAACTGCATTGCAATTGCTTCAAGTCATGACATCCAGGAGCTTGATGTATCTGCAATCTTGGCCACCCAAATTTATTCATGGATTGATGATGATTTTGAAATGGAAAATAAAGGGTATGTATTTGTTTCTTTAGTTATCCTTTGGAATGCTTCTATAATAATGTATAATTGTGATTATAGTTAAAGTGAACTTGTTGCAATGTACATGCAGTCATATCTTCAGGCAGGAGGCGCTGAACAGATTAATGGAGTTTTGTAGGAAAAGATAAAGGCAACGGATGTCTGAATTTTCATTTCATTTCATGTAGCGACTTCAGGCTGCAAAACTGATAGGAATGGGACCTGTCTTGAGTCTGACCCCTCTGCAGACCTATGAGGGTGTATTTATGGGACCATAGAAATTCATGGGTCAATGTGCCAGCCATTGAAAACACAGCTAGCACGCTGATAAAGCACACGGTGTGTGTGTGTGTGTGTGTGTGTGTGTGTGTGGAACCGAAGCGTTTAAACCAAACTTTTAATTTGTTTATATCACTGCTCTTTCTACACATATTTGTTCAGTGGGCAGTCCTATATACCGACTGAGCGTTATCACTGTATGCACACTTATACTGGGAACTCTGTCTTTCACCAATAGAACTGCCCGCTGGGCTCCTAGTAATATTAGGGGCAGGGATTTAAAGGAATAAATGACAAATTATACTATCTGTTCCCACAAATTCAGATATTCTTCTGCTCAGCTCTTCTTGTTTTATGCAGCTCAAACACCATGTTAAACGTAAAGGTGCTCTTGAGACAAATACTGTATGTATAACCAACGTTGTAGGGAGTTTTTTCTGTTTGCTGTTCTACTGATTTTTTTGTTAATTTTATTTTTTAAACTAACTTTGATTTCATGTCTATGTCTGTCTTGTCATCTGTTTTTTTTTTTCTAGACCTGACGACTTTTTAGTTGTACACACCCGGGATGATCTTTCAGCAGTTCAAGGCTCAACCCCTTATACACACAGTAATCCTGGAACACCTATAAATATGCCCTGGCTAGGAGGAATTCAGACAGGAAGAGGTGCATCTGTGGTAAGTAGCACAAATGGATTTTCAATGCACATGTTGATTGAAATTTTCCTACTGTTAAGTTTCTACAACTCCTAAGATTTTGTCTTCATGGTAACAGACAGCAAACAAACTCTGTGTAGTCTGCTCCTGCAGTCATATGCAGCCTATACACACTATAGGATGTTTTTTAATTAAGACCTATTGCAAAGTTACTGCACTTTTTAACTTAGATTTATTGAAAAAAAATGTTTGCATAGGTGTGCATAGCGCTTATTTTTTCATTTGAATGAGTTAAAGTTACAACACTGTAGATGCCATGCAATAGAAACAATTAATAGGATGCAGCACTCACACAAGGGTTGAAACTCCTTTAAACAGCTGATCTTTGGGGAGTGCTGAGAGGCAAGCCCATCAGGCCATCAGTATCATCATTTTAGAAAACCACTTTAATACCTACTATTAGTGTTTATTTTTTATTATGTTTACTTGTATAGCGCCATCATATTCCGCAGCGCTTTACAGACATTGACAGTCACTGTCCCATATAGGGCTTAGAACTTCCTTAGCTTTTTCTCTTGGATGGACATGTTCAGATATATGTATTTAAAATAAATAAATAAATAAATAAAAAACAGCTTTTTTTGCTATATGATATCACAAAGCAATGTTTTCTGTCCTATATGTGCCCTTACAGGGGCCGGGCACCAGTACTCCCATTAAGGTCTGGGAGCATGGAGCCAACTGCTTCCAGCTCTGTGCACTGTTTCCACCCACCAATCAGATATTTATGGCCTATCACAGAAAACCCTTTTAGTAAATATTGTAATATACTTAAATATCTAATTTTGGCTTCTCTTCATGAAATCCACTGTCTCTTCTATATACTTTGCCTTGTTTCTCTCACTGGCCTCTCCTACTGGAGTATATGGGTGTACGGGCTCTAATAAAGCGGCTTTATTGGTGGACATATCTGTATGTAGATGATTTAGAGATTAAGTTGAAATGTTATATCAAAAAAATAAATATATTAAATACATTCACAACCATGAACAGCCACCAATGTTTTATCTTTTTTTTTTTTTTTTTTTTCTTTTGTTCTTTTCAGATGATTAAAAAGCCAATCAAAGATGTCCGAAGAATGGCATCACATCCAACCCTGCCTTACTGTGAGTTAATATCTGTGTGAATATGTCCTTATTGAATGTGTAATGAACAGATTGTTGTCTTTCCTTTTACATTAGGTTCACACCTGCGTTTGGGTTTCCGTTCAGGGGGTGTCAGCTTGGGGACCCCCCGAACGGAAACCTAATCCGCATAAAAAAGCAGTTACCTTCGGAAACTCGCAGACCCCATAGACTATAATGGGGTCCGCTGGGTTTCCGCCCAAAAAAGGGCAGAAAATGCAGAGCGAAAAGCGCTACTTGCAGGGCTTTTCTCTCCGCATTCTTAAAGCAGAATGGGGAACAGAATCCTCAGGCAGAGACCGGGTGCAAGTGTGAACCTAGTCTTAGTCTATTTTTTAATGTGAATTAGATGTGACCACAGCAACATATAAGCATTGAATGCATTATTTTATTTCTGGATCCACCAGAGTTTTTATTACAGTATATCTACCCTGATATCTAGTATATCTAGCATTCTTTGACTTTAGCCATTTTTTTTCAGGTTTGTAAATACATATAGAATTTGCTATTTTATTAAAATAGTACATCAGTCCATTTTAAGGCCTTCATTTTATCTGTGCAACTAATTTAATACTTTTGTTATGAATAATGTCACCAACCTTGGCTATAAAATAAAAATATATTCATCTTTCTAATATTCCTAAAGTGAAATTCCTAAAATACTTCAAACAATAAAGGCAAATGGCTCAGTGGGTAAAGAGACAAGATAGAATTGTGTACAGTCATGGCCAAAAGTTTTGAGAATGACACAAATATTATATTTTCACATGATCTGCTGCCCTCTGGTTTTTATGTGTGTTTGTCAGATGTTTTTATCACATACAGAAATATAATTGCATTCATATTATGAGTAACAGAAGCTTATATTGACAGTTAGAATGAGTTAATGCAGCAAGTCAATATTTGCAGTGTTGACCCTTCTTCTTCAGGACCTCTGCAATTCTCCCTGGCATGCTCTCAATCAACTTCTGGACCAAATCCTGACTGATAGCAGTCCATTCTTGCAGAATCAATGCTTTAATTTTGTCTGAATTTGTTGGTTTTTGTTTGTCCACCCGTCTCTTGATGATTGACCACAAGTTCTCAATGGGATTAAGATCTGGGGAGTTTCCAGGCCATGGACCCAAAATCTCTATGTTTTGTTCCCTGAGCCATTTAGTTATCACCTTTGCTTTATGGCAAGGTGCTCCATCATGCTGGAAAAGGCATTGTTGAGCGCCAAACTGCTCTTGGACGGTTGGGAGAAGTTGCTCTTGGAGGACATTCTGGTACCATTCTTTATTCATGGCTGTGTTTTTAGGCAAGACTGTGAGAGAGCCGATTCCCTTGGCTGAGAAGCAACCCCACACATGAATGGTTTCAGGATGCTTTACAGTTGGCATGAGACAAGACTGGTGGTAGCGCTCACCTCTTCTTCTCCGAATAAGCTGTTTTCCACATGTCCCAAACAATCGAAAAGGGGATTCATCAGAGAAAATGACTTTCCCCCAGTCCTCAGCAGTCCACTCCCTGTACCTTTTGCAGAATATCAGTCTGTCCCTGATGTTTTTTTCTGGAGAGAAGTGGCTTCTTTGCTGCCCTCCTTGAGACCAGGCCTTGCTCCAAGAGTCTCCGCCTCACAGTGCGTGCAGATGCACTGACACCTGCCTGCTGCCATTCCTCAGCAAGCTCTGCACTGCTGGTAGCCCGACCCCGCAGCTGAAACACTTTTAAGAGACGGTCCTGCCGCTTGCTGGTCTTTCTTGGGCGCCCTGGAGCCTTTTTGGCACCAATGGAACCTCTCTCCTTGAAGTTCTTGATGATGCAATAGATTGTTGACTGAGGTGCAATCTTTCTAGCTGCAATACTCTTCCCAGTTAGGCCATTTTTGTGCAGTGCAATGATGACTGCACGTGTTTCTTTAGAGATAACCATGGTTAACAGAAGAGAAACAATGATGGCAAGCACCAGCCTCCTTTTAAAGTGTCCAGTGGTGTCATTCTTACTTAATCATGACAGATTGATCTCCAGCCCTGTCCTCATCAACACCCACACCTGTGTTAATGGAGCAATCTCTGAAACGATGTTAGGTGGTCCTTTTAAGGCAGGGCTGCAATGATGTTGAAATGTGTTTTGGGGGATAAAGTTCATTTTCTAGGCAAATATTGACTTTGCAAGTAATTGCTGTTAAGCTGATCACTCTTTATAACATTCTGGAGTATATGCAAATTGCCATTAGAAAAACTGAAGCAGTAGACTTTTTAAAAATGTATATTTGTATCATTCTCAAAACTTTTGGCCATGACTGTAGTATCAATGTTCTCATTGATAGTTTTCTTCATAGGGAATGGTTTCTAGCTGAAAAAGGGGCAGTTGATATGTGTAGCTGCTACTTAGTAATCATTCTTATTTAAAGAAGACCTTTCACCATCTCCAACGAGTCCAGCTCTTCACATCATTTAATACCTGCTGCTCCACTGATTCCTGCACAGTTAGAATTTTTTCTCTAGGTCTCGCTGTTCCCGAGCAATCAGTGCTGTTTGTTTTGGTGTCTGATCTGTTATTTAGTTTCTGTACTGTAAGGAGGGCGGTGTCAGGAAGGAGCAGGCAAGGGGGATGTGACTGAGCTCTGACACTGGCTGCCTCTGATTGGAGCTCTGAATTACACTCTTCATATGACACTGCCCTTCTGGCATTACAGAGCATAAATAGCACATCAGGAATCAAAGCTACCTGCACTTCTTGCTTGGGAAGGGTGGGGGCTAGAGCGAAAATTTCAACTGTGCTGGAATCAGTAGAGCGGGAGACTATACACAGATATATATAACTTCAATTGGTGGAGGTGGTAAAAGGTTCTCTCTGAGGACCGGTCAGGAATCCTGACATGATTGGTTTAGTAAACATTGTGTTATAAATTTCTAGGAGGAATACCAGAGGAATGGTGTAGTGTAGACTGATATGACAGGGGAGGTGACAGGTACTGGAATAGCAGGATATAAGCATCACAGTCATGTATTTTAAGTGTAGAGGTGATTGCAGCCATGTATGATCTTTTGTTTGGAAAGGTTTAGTGACCGCAGCATTCAGCTTGTCTTGTGATTTAAACTTGACAACACTTCATCTATTTATGTAACCGTTGCAAATCCATTTATATATTGATGTAGATCTCACTGGTGCTCAAGATGGCAGTGTAAGGATGTTTGAATGGGGTCACGCTCAGCAGATAACTTGCTTCAGGACAGGTGGAAATTCTCGAATAACTCGGATAAAGTTTAACCACCAAGGAAACAAGGTAATTCTTTTATTTCACATAGAGATTGCCATTTATGTACTGATATGTAAGAACTAGATTTTTAAAGCATAACTAAACTTTCAGACAACTTTTGATTTTTCTGGCAGTGTTTGTTATTTATAATATTTTTTTGCTCCTTTCACTTTCCCTTGCTTGTGTATTGAGAGCTGTTCCCTGCTTCTCACAGTGTAAGGGTTGTGTGAAGAGAAAATAAGGGTAGGGGAGGGTCACTTCAGCTATCTTGAGCGTTATAATATGTAGAAAGTGCATATAAATATCCCAATCCCAACTCTGCCTACAGACTACATTTGATTTCCTAGGGGCTTTTGTATCATTTAATAAATTTTGTAATATACTTTATTAACATATTTTTTTTTTTTAATCTTCCCTTTGCTTCTCTATTGAGAGCTGTTCCCTGTTTCTCCCTGTGTACAGGGGATGTGTGAACTAGTGATAACTCTAGAAACCATACAGTTAGAACTCCATGCTTAGTGTCATATGAAAGATGAGTCACCTCCTGGTGTCCTAGGAAATATAAATAAATCTGTCCTTTTATGTGCAAAGGAACCATGAACTTAAATATCAAACATGGTCATGGTCTTCATTCCCTTATACTGAGCTCTCTAGCTGAGCATATACCTGCAGTTAAATGGTCAATAACATTTCAAAAACCTTTGTATAGATTAATAGTACTGGCAATTACCATAAACTTTGTCATGTATCTTATCAGGGTAAAATGCCTCTTTCTGCTCTTATCGATGTTCTGGCACTCCCTCTGGCGTTCACCCTGAAAGTCATTGCTCTAGACTGGCTGTAGGTCACATGACTTACATTAAACCTCTCTATAGAAGTCTACAGAGAGTGGAAGGAGTAGGATCAGAGAGAGAAATGTATATTCGGTCTGATGTTGGCGCAAAATAGGAGCTTTTTAGCACAACCAAAGTATTTTTTTGAGTGAACAGGTCACTACTTCTTTGTATATGTCTTGCATGGTCCTGGGGCTGTTTATGATTGAGAGTGAGACAGTTATAAAGCAGGAATTCCTCTGTTTTCTATGTGCAGCGTATGGAGAGGGAGGAATGAAAACTACAGGTATAGCATTCTGAGTCAGAAACTGACAAAAACTGCAGATTGAGTCATGTACTGACCAAAGATAGAGTTACTCCTTATGCACATACAATATTGTTGACTCATGTAAAGTTTGTTGAAAGGTTAGCTATGCATTAAAGGTGTTTTCCCATGAAAACAGCATAAATCACTGTTCTACGTTGTTTCTGTAACTCCCATTTACTTCTATGAGAGTTACAGAATGATAGAGGTATTCCTATTAAAATAACTATTTAAATTTGTAGCCAATTAAGAATTAAACATTTTTGTAAATAAAATTTTAAGATTTTTAAAGATTTTCTCTAACCATCTTAGTGGTGACTATCTTCTGTCTTGACTGGTTGCCAGAAGATGCGACCATGAATGTAGGAACTTTCCATGGTCTGGTACTTTGTCAGAAACCCAGCCATGATTTCCTTATTATGTCCAGACTATAGGCACACTACATGCATGAGACGATAACCTGGCCACAATAAGGAAATCATGGCTGGGCTTCTTGGCAAACGCCAGAGCTTAGAAAGCTGCTACTGTGCATTCATGGTCGTGCCCATTGGCAACCTGTTAAGGCAAGACTCTCACCACTAAGATGGTTGGAGAAAATTCTTCTAACACTGCAAACTTTTATTTGCAAAAATATTGACTTTTAATTGTCTACAAATTTAAACATGGTTATGTTCAAGGGAATATCCCTTTAACCCCTTAGTCACATTAAAATTGCAAAAGCCCTCCTGAAATTGGCACTTTATTTTATTGTAGATTTTGAATTTATGGCTGAAATAAATATTACTGGCACATAACTCCGGTGCTTTATGTGTATTTTAACCCTAATCGTAACCGTAAACCATTAACATTTTATCCCTCTCTGCATTCCAGTGTTCATAACTTTTTGCATTTTATTTTAATGTAGCTGTACATGACCTTGTATTTTGTGTATGTGTGTGTGTATATATAAGACTTTTTGATCAGTTTTTCTTACTTTTTATTTGAGTGGTGAAAAAATGATCAGAAAACATCAATTCTAGAATCTGAATTTTAATGGACTAATTTTATTTTAAGGGTTGTTACAGATCTGGTGATACCAACTGTGTGGCTTTTTTTTTTTTTTTTTTTTTTTTTTTACATTAACGAGGGAAAAAAATCTATATATTTTTTTTTTTTTTCTTCTGTAAAGCGACTTGTGTACTGTGGTCAGCATTTATATATGCAGGTCTGCTTTAGGCCCGTTGCAGATGACTGTGTTGTGTGTCAGTGTGCTCTCCATGTATTTCACGGAGTGCACACTGACCCATTCTTTTCTATGGGCCCGTACACACGACCGTGATTTTCACAGTCCCATGTGCGGGCCGACAGTTAATGAAAGGAGTCGCGGAAGCACGGCCCGTGCACATCCTCGTGTCCCCCGTGTGCAGCCTGTGCTTTTAAATCACGGCAGGCCAGTTGCAGCACGGTCATCTGCAACTGGCCTTAACCAGTGATATCTCTAAATCTGTGTGCGCTGCAGACATGGTACAGAGTTAGAGCAGTTTAATGTTACAGTGCTCCCTGAATGTGTTCTGCTCGGGGTGAACTAGGCTCTGTCTGAGTCCATCTAAAGTCACCTGCTGGTATTCCTTCAATGTTTCTTTTGTTTTTGTTTTTTGTTTTTTTTATTCTCATAATTTTTTTTCACATTTTTTTTCACAGTTTGGAATAATTGACGCTGATGGATTTATCAGTCTGTATCAGACCAACTGGAAATTTAGTGCAGCTAGTGGAAGTCCTGCCAAACCATACCTGGTAATTTATCTGTGGGGGTGTGTGTGTACATATATATATATATATATATATATATATATATATATATATATATATATTTGCTTATTGAGTGTCTGCATATATACAGTCATGGCCAAAAGTTTTGAGAATGACACAAATATTATATTTTCACATGATCTGCTGCCCTCTGGTTTTTATGTGTGTTTGTCAGATGTTTTTATCACATACAGAAATATAATTGCATTCATATTATGAGTAACAGAAGCTTATATTGACAGTTAGAATGAGTTAATGCAGCAAGTCAATATTTGCAGTGTTGACCCTTCTTCTTCAGGACCTCTGCAATTCTCCCTGGCATGCTCTCAATCAACTTCTGGACCAAATCCTGACTGATAGCAGTCCATTCTTGCAGAATCAATGCTTTAATTTTGTCTGAATTTGTTGGTTTTTGTTTGTCCACCCGTCTCTTGATGATTGACCACAAGTTCTCAATGGGATTAAGATCTGGGGAGTTTCCAGGCCATGGACCCAAAATCTCTAGGTTTTGTTCCCTGAGCCATTTAGTTATCACCTTTGCTTTATGGCAAGGTGCTCCATCATGCTGGAAAAGGCATTGTTGAGCGCCAAACTGCTCTTGGACGGTTGGGAGAAGTTGCTCTTGGAGGACATTCTGGTACCATTCTTTATTCATGGCTGTGTTTTTAGGCAAGACTGTGAGAGAGCCGATTCCCTTGGCTGAGAAGCAACCCCACACATGAATGGTTTCAGGATGCTTTACAGTTGGCATGAGACAAGACTGGTGGTAGCGCTCACCTCTTCTTCTCCGAATAAGCTGTTTTCCAGATGTTCCAAACAATCGAAAAGGGGATTCATCAGAGAAAATGACTTTACCCCAGTGCTCAGCAGTCCACTCCCTGTACCTTTTGCAGAATATCAGTCTGTCCCTGATGTTTTTTCTGGAGAGAAGTGGCTTCTTTGCTGCCCTCCTTGAGACCAGGCCTTGCTCCAAGAGTCTCTGCCTCACAGTGCGTGCAGATGCACTCACACCTGCCTGCTGCCATTCCTCAGCAAGCTCTGCACTGCTGGTAGCCCGATCCCGCAGCTGAAACACTTTTAAGAAACGGTCCTGCCGCTTGCTGGTCTTTCTTGGGCGCCCTGGAGCTTTTTTGGCACCAATGGAACCTCTCTCCTTGAAGTTCTTGATGATGCGATAGATTGTTGACTGAGGTGCAATCTTTCTAGCTGCAATACTCTTCTCAGTTAGGCCATTTTTGTGCAGTGCAATGATGACTGCACGTGTTTCTTTAGAGATAACCATGGTTAACAGAAGAGAAACAATGATGGCAAGCACCAGCCTCCTTTTAAAGTGTCCAGTGGTGTCATTCTTACTTAATCATGACAGACTGATCTCCAGCCCTGTCCTCATCAACACCCACACCTGTGTTAATGGAGCAATCACTGAAACGATGTTAGGTGGTCCTTTTAAGGCAGGGCTGCAATGATGTTGAAATGTGTTTTGGGGGATAAAGTTCATTTTCTAGGCAAATATTGACTTTGCAAGTAATTGCTGTTAAGCTGATCACTCTTTATAACATTCTGGAGTATATGCAAATTGCCATTAGAAAAACTGAAGCAGTAGACTTTGTAAAAATTAATATTTGTATCATTCTCAAAACTTTTGGCCATGACTGTACATAGATTGTAATCACATAAGTTCTGGTCCACCGTTGGACAAGCTATCAGTATTATTTTAGTGTTTGAGACAAAACTTAAGTACCTGGTGTAATCCCACAGCAAGTTAAGGAAAATATACAGGTGAAATATTGCTATTAGATGGATGAAATATCAGACACCATGCACTATATGTACTTTTGTGTGCTTTGTGTTTTTCTGTTTCAGCATGGTGCAATTCTCAACAGTTTTCTCTTTTTATTGTATAGACATGGCAGTGCCATAACAAAACCGCCAATGACTTTGTTTTTATAAGTTCATCGTCCCTGATAGCAACCGCTGGGCAGTCAAATGATAACAGGTACATAAAGTTTTTTGTTTTGTTTTTTATTATTGATACATATATTTCCAATTATTGTTTGATATGTTACAATACATGTAAGGTGTACCAGTGGGATGCCTTGTTTTGCTTTTTAAAATGGAATGCCTGACATAACTTTTTTCACCAATACGGTGTATTTTATCATTCAAGTGAATGAAATACCTTTTAAAAGGGGTTTTCTGGTATTTTAAATTGATGACCTATCATCTGTATAGGTCATCATTTGAAGATTTATGGAGGTACAAAACCCAAGATCCCTGTGGATGAGCTGGTTGAAGTGTCACAGACCATGTGATAGCACATTTTTCTGTCACATCGCCTGATCACAGCTCAGTCCCATTCAAGCGAAAGGGCTGAGCTACGATACCAGAGCCTGTACCCACAGCCATTGGGCAAAAGTACAGCACTGTGATTAAGTAGTGAAGAGCTGTAGCAGTGATCTGCAACTGAAGGCCCTCTGCCTCTGTGTATAAGAATTCAAAGTTGTTTTCACCAAATCTGCAAAAGTGACACATAACAACGTGCTCTGTAACAGGGTGGTAACAGAAAAGGGACTTAAAGGAAGTCTACCACCTTATCCCAACATAGTCAACTGTTAGGACCTTATTTATGATAATCATTTTGACTTTTTGCTCTTCATGTCACTTTAAGAAGACTATATAGTCTCACCTGTTTATTTGTTTTAAAGGATGATCATTCCTATAAATACAGATATTTTTTCAATAGAAATGACTGAAATTAGCAGTCCTGTCCTACTGCCTTTTTTAACTGTTAATATGTTGAGTGTTTGATGTTGCAACTTTTGCACTATTAGGTACAGTCATGAGAAAAACAAAGTACACCCTCTTTAAATTCTATGGTTTTACAAATAAGGACATAAAAAAAATAATAATAATGGTTCTTAGGTTGTACGTAATTATAAGAGTTTCTAAGATGAAAAATAACAAGAGACATATTACCCCATGTCATTATTTATTTACCAAAACAAGGCCAAAATGCAGAAGCAATGTGTGAAAAATGAAGTACACCTTTACTGCTTCCATATGAACTTTAGTCTTGATAAATAAAAAAGAGTAAAGGGAAAGGATTTTTTTGAACTTCTAAATACATATGAGATGAGATGCACCTACATGTTTATCTTTTTGTCTTTAGTCATATGAATATTATCCTTATGTTTTCAGAAATATCTGTCTGTGGGATACATTGGTTACACCAGCAAATAGTTTAGTTCATTGTAAGTATTAATTTTTTTTTTTTTTTCATTTTTTTTTTTTTTTTGGGGGGGGGGGGTAGGGATTTTTTTTTTTTTTTTTTTTTAACAAATATTGTACACAGTTAAAATTTTTAGCAATTTCATTAACAGTAATACATCTTATTTTAAATTCCTCTTTTAGCTTTTTCCTGCCATGATAGTGGAGCAACTGTTATAGCTTATGCACCAAAAAATCAGCTTTTAATATCTGGAGGAAGGAAGGGTCTCATTTGCTTGTTTGACTTGCGTCAGAGACAGCAGCGGCATGCTTTCCAGAGTCATGATTCTGCAGTCAAGGCCATTGCTGTTGACACAACAGAAGAATATTTTATCACAGGATCTGCAGAGGGTAACATTAAGGTATGGTGTTAATATATGAACAGTTTCTTAAAAGATGTTATAAGGTTATAAAAGCATATGTTTACTTTTAAAGTGGTTGTCTGGCCAATAAATATTTTTTTTAGAAAAGGCTCAAAATGATGTAAAGATATTTTAACTCATACTTTACAAATCTTCTGCCACTCCTGTTCCCTGCCAGTCTCTGCTTTCTGTGCTCTTACAACACACAGGAGTTATAACTACCTAGCTAATCGCTGGCTCAAGCAGGTCTCCAGTTTTGCCAATGATTAGCTGAACAGTCCCTTTGCCTTTGTGTGAAGAGGGACCAGGAAGTAGAGAGATGGGGAACCTAAGATGCATTGTAACAGAGGGATCAATTTTTTTTTTTTTTTTTTGTGTAAATCGATTTCTACAGCTGAGCAACCCCTTTTGACACCAATGTACAAATAGATATCACATATATAATATTTGCTGGAGATGCTCCTTATCTTGTTCTTTCTGCTCAAGTGATACTGCATGATGATGGTGGTATCTTTTCGTCCTTGATGTTCAGTGCAGACAAGAGTCTATTGTGGGCCTTTTCAACAAGGGTTCCAACTGAATAATGTGCTCAAACCTATGGATTTACTTCAAGGGGCAGCTTTTATGAATATAATAGGGAGGAAAGTCAGTCACAGAAAAATTGTGTCTGGAAGAAAGGAGTGATCTTCTGGGGAGTTTTAACTGTCTATGTGCTTTTGTTCCAGGTCTGGACCCTGCCAACTTTCAGTCTAATGCACACGTTCCTCAATGAGCATGCACGTCAGTCCATCTTCAGAAACATTGGAACAGGCGTGATGCAGATCGAAACCGGACCAGCCAATTACATTTTTTCTTGTGGTGCAGATGGAACTGTCAAAATGAGAGTATTGCCAGACCGGTTTAGTACAATTAGCGACCATCTGAAAAATGAAGTCAAGTTTGTTCTCTGAACTTTTTTACATTGTGTAGCTTAACCCTGTGGACTCTTTCCAATGCATTGTCCTTCACTAGCACTGAAAGTGGATTAAAATATAATGTATTAGGTTAGAAAAGTGGCCGGCAGATGAAATGTGCAATGCTTACAAGATGTGCCACTAGGATGCTTTGCGCAGTTTCTATTTATTTTTGCAAACTTTTTTTTTTTTTTTTTTTCCGTTCTTGCCCTTGACGCACTGATGCCTTAAATGATTAACACAATCATTCATCAATTGAATGCTATGTTGCCTAAAATAGGAAAATGGATAAATATGTAAAATAAGATATATGCATATATATTCCTACATACTTGTGCTGCTGCTGATTGTGTTTTTTTTTTTTCTTTTCTTTTTATTATACTTCGAAAAAATTGTTTTTACATGTGTTTAAAATCTGCACACTTGGAGAATATTTTATTAGTTGTGTATAACATTTGAACCTTATGATTTAACAATTATAGTTATATATACCGAAGTAAAGATAAATTATATTTTAGGGCAGTTAAAAATGTAGTATATACTGGTAGGTATAAATCTACCTATGTAAAAAAGAAGAAAAATTTCTGGCATGAAATGCCACAAAAAAAAAAAAATGCCGCAACTTGTTGCTGGCTTTTTTTTTTTATAATGGTCTTTAAAAGCATTTACATAAATGTATTACAGTACAACAGCTTTACAATAATGTTTTTTGTATTTGTCAGATTTATAGAAAGGTGTAAATACATATTTTCTTTTTTTCTTTTGTGGTTGACAAACTTAGGCAAATTACTTAAAGCCTTCCTCCATTCAAAGTCTGAAAATTTTGCAGCAACTTCCCATATTCTATTCCTCAAGGTAATACAGCGGTAGGGAGGAGTTCAGAGATATCCTTAGGCCTGAATCATACATGCAGTTTGGTACAGTTTGTGTGTGTGTACAGAAGAGAGAATTAGTCATGGCCATGTTAGATGAGAAAAGATGGCAGAATGATCATTAAGCTGACTGCTATCTAATCTGGTCCTCTTGGCCGAGCTGTGCATGTGTCCTGACGGAGAGAAGAGGAAGCTGGTGGCAGTTTATCTCCCAAGAACAAAAGGGTCATTCAATTGAAATCCATCTGCCTGATTCTCATCTCCCATCATATCTGCTGTTGGGGGAGAGTTATGAAGCCCTCATACACAGATGCTTGGCTGGTTCTGCTGAAATCAGGAGGTTCAGCCCACAATCATCTAATGTGCATGGCTGGTTTAACTTGATAGTTTTCTTTTATATCCACTCGTTTTTTTGATGTTAAGGAACGAAGTTAAAAACCGTACGTCTGATTCTAGCCTTACACGAGACAATTTCTGTCCTTGTGTTGGCATTTTATATACAGTGAACACTGTGTGTGGTACTTTGCTGAGGAAAATACTGAGTCAGTAGTTATCCCTAATCCTATATGGTAATGACAATCATTTTTAATCACCTTCTTCCCTCGGTTTACCAGGGACAGCAAAGTAACTTTCTTGATCACAATGACTGTATATTGGGGCCATGAGGTTGGATGCTTAATTTAACTGCACCTGCTTTTTCATACTTTGAGTGGAGTTTTAAAGATATCTGACCAAAAAAACTACAAGAGCACAAAAAACGAAAAAACTTTTTTTTTTTTTTTTTGCCTTTAAAGGCTACATGTACATCTTCACAACTAATTTTTTTTTATTGTCCCAGTAAAAATAAAATTAAATGTGAATCAACTTTTCAGTAATTTTTCACTAAAAAATTCCTCTTTTTTTTTTTCTGCAGAACCCATGCCGTCTATATGTCTCAATGGTAACAGAAAGCAGTCTCATAACTTCATTTTTTCATGTACTTTTTGCTTATATAACTTGGTAGATAAGACAAGAGTTATGGAATGACAGAAGAGAATGCGACTGATGGATCAGATACACAAATTTGTTTTCTGTCTTACCACGGAGATGCATAGTCTGCATAGGTGCTGCAGACTCAAAGTAGTATTTTTAAATTACGACCTAATACAACATTGCTTAATATATTTTATATACATTGAGGTTTGTGGAGGTAGACATTAAGGGGTATTTTCTGTACTAGAGATGCATAGGTTAGATTTATTTGTTGCTAAGCCAGTGTTCTGTTTGTCACATACTTAAATCTACTCCAGCTAAAAGGTAAGTTAAAAACCTTTACTGGCTAATGTAAATAAATGATGGATCCAATAGGCATATATCCCAGGCGGTTCTCGATTTTCTTGACAAAACGCCTTCATCTAAAGTTTGGCTGGAACAGGACAGTGCTTTGACTTGATAATAAAGCCATGAAATCCATAGCCGCAGTAGAGATCTCAGTTTGGCTAGGTTCACCATCTTTACATGTCAGCGACAGACTCCTGAACTTGTTTATTTCCTTTAGTCAGAAGTGCGTTCTGTTACGATCTACAGTAAATTAGCCGGTTCTGTGACTTTGGCAATAACTTATACTGTAGAGCGACTGCAATGTAGCATGCTTGTGATGGTTTACGTATGGATGATCCTATTTAACTTTTATAACATTCTCAGGACTTGGGTTTTTTAATCACTCTAGTAAAGAAGACTTTTTAAGCTATATTTTCATTATTTGAAATGTTTGGAAAGTCACAAAATTCTGAACATCGGCTTAAGAGGTGCAATAACATGACCAATAGGTAGAGGTCTAAATTACAACATCTAGTGTAATGCTAAATATCGACTGACCATAACTGTGTTAACAATTGACTGTTTTAAGTAAAAAAAAAAAAAAAAAAACTAAAATCTATAAATTAAAAAAAGCTACATTACCGTAATGAAATGCTACAAAATGGGAACAATTGTGTAATTTAATCTCAGAGTTTCTAATGAATTATAAAGAAATGATGTGATTTGTCATGTACTAAGTAACCATCTTTTAAATAAACTTAGAGACCATGCAGTCTCGTTTGACATTGGTGCTTTTTAGAGTCTAGTGTTACAAAGACCACCACTCTTCATTCTTAGCAGTAGGGGGCCTTCAAGTGAACTTCTGCGGTAAAATATGACGACGGTTACAGATTTATGTGCCGTAGCGTAACATTTAAGGGCCTTTTAGGAAATATATAAAGTGGTCAACCCACTTTAATAACATTTCATGTTCTGACTTGATTAAAAATCTGGGCTGCAAAGGGACATGCATATAATTTGCAACTAAATATAATTATAGAACTTTGCTATAGTGTTGTTCAGAATGTCAGTATCTTCCATGTTATGCTGTTATATGATCTCCAATACCCCTACCAGAGCATACTGTAACTTTGTCCATCTTGCTTCTCAAACATAGATGTATCTAAAAAAAAAAAAAAATAGCTGAAGAATGTGACAGAAGAAAAAAAATACATTTTTTATTTTAATGAAAATGCTCTTAAAAAGGAGCATCCTTTAGAAATAGCACATGTAGCTTTTAGTGCAGCGTATGATGCATTTTTTGAGCCAAAGCCTGAAATGGTTTGAAAATGAATGGGGATGGGGAAAAACAAACCCAAAAGGTTGCAACAGCACACTAACGCTAAGAGCAGTACTGCTATACCTACTGTGTGTGTGTGATAGATAGATATCTTATATATATATATATATATATATATATATATATATCTATATCTATATACAGTACAGACCAAAAGTTTGGACACACCTTCTCATTTCAAGAGTTTTCTGTATTTTCATGACTATAAAAATTGTAGATTCACACTGAAGGCATCAAAACTATGAATTAACACATGTGGAATTATATACTTAACAAAAAAGTGTGAAACAACTGAAAATATGTCTTATATTCTAGGTTCTTCAAAGTAGTGTTCTTTAGCCCAAACAAGTTTCTTCTGCTTGTTGCCTGTCCTTAGCAGTGGTTTCCTAGCAGCTATTTTACCATGAAGGCCTACTGCACACAGTCTCCTCTTAACAGTTGTTGTAGAGATGTGTCTGCTGCTAGAACTCTGTGTGGCATTGACCTGGTCTCTAATCTGAGCTGCTGTTAACCTGCGATTTCTGAGGTTGGTGACTCGGATGAACTTATCCTCTGCGGCAGGGGTGACTCTTGGTCTTCCTTTCCTGGGGCGGTCCTCATGTAAGCCAGTTTCTTTGTAGCGCTTGATGGTTTTGGCCACTGCACTTGGGGACACTTTCAAAGTTTTCCCAATTTTTCGGACTGACTGACCTTCATTTCTTAAAGTAATGATGGCCACTCGTTTTTCTTTACTTAGCTGCTTTTTTCTTGCCATAATACAAATTATAACACTCCATTCAGTAGGATTATCATCTTTGTATCCACCTGACTTCTGAACAACACAACTGATGGTCCCAACCCCATTTATAAGGCAAGAAATCCCACTTATTAAACCTGACAGGGCACACCTGTGAAGTGAAAACCATTTCAGGTGACTACCTCTTGAAGCTCATCAAGAGAATGCCAAGAGTGTGCAAAGCAGTAATCAAAGCAAAAGATGGCTACTTTGAAGAACCTAGAATATAAGACATATTTTCAGTTTTTTCACACTTTTTTGTTAAGTATATAATTCCACATGTGTTAATTCATAGTTTTGATGCCTTCAGTGTGAATCTACAATTTTTATAGTCATGAAAATACAGAAAACTCTTGGAATGAGAAGGTGTGTCCAAACTTTTGGTCTGTACTGTGTATATATCTATATCTATAGTATATATATATATATATATATATATATATATTTCGATATATATATATATATATATATATATATATATATATATATATAGATAGATAGATAGATATATACACACACAACAGTGAGTTTCTTAGCACACTTTATGTTCAAATTGTGAAAGCCCATCTGCCAGCAACAAGGCAACCTTTTCAGAGGGACCCTACAGAGTAAACCGCTCACTGATCTCTGCCTCCAAATTAATTCAGGGGATGTTTTGTTCAGCCATGCTATATTCTAAATGCCGCCTTGGACAGAATGCTGGCGTGTCCAACCAAAATACACACATTGCAACAATAAAATTAATTTAAATGGAAGGACAATAACTTCTCCATCCTGACTAATCCAGTTCTGGCTTTGGCTCAGAATACTGCCTTATAAACTAAAGTGTTTCTAGGCTTATACATATTTATTATTACAGTGAACCATCTGTCGCAACATCACTTTATATAGTGTCTTAAAATGACAGTGTGAATAATATTAAGCCCTGCCGGTTTCTTTTCAGATTGCGGTTGGATGCTGCCATGCATAGTAAATCTAACCACAGTCTGCTGAATACAGAGGGGATTTTTTTTGTTTTTATTTTGGTCTTTTTAATGTCCCTGATAAATACAGTAGAATGCAGATGACAGCGGGCTGTCATGTGAAACTACAGTGGAGAAGTGGAACGGTCATGGGCTGGTTGCTCCAGTTTCCTTGCACTGCTCATGCTCACATTGTCTTGAGCAGTGTTTCTAAGCTAAGAACGCCCATGTTTCTACCATACATTTTGCATACATTGAAAAAGCACAGCATGAGAGCATTACAAGTACTCCCTAGAGAAATGTAGCCCCATGATGATAATAAACACACATTGAGAGCCCGCTTCATTAATAATATGCTCCCTGAATCTAATATATGTAAGCAAGGTTCAAGTCCATTTATAGTCAGTTCTAAAAGCCATGAAAAATGATTTTTTTTAACTTTATGAATGAAGTCTAAGTAAAAGCTGATTTTCCATTATGATTCTGCATACTGTCATTCATAATAACCTACAAAATATAGGAGATGTCACTAAGCCCTACCCCAACATACCCACATTTCATGAAATTGCTGTGCGGGTTGCATAAAGTCAGTCACAATTTTTGATAAAATTTTTCTATGCCACTTCTGGCATAGATACTTTGATAAATTTGTCCCTTAGTCCATTGTTCTGATCCTCTGACAGAACAGGACAACAGACATTAAAAAGGGTAGTGTGAAAGCAACTTCAAGAGAAAAGTAAGAGTTAACTTTAGGGCAATACTTCTAAGGGGGTCACTAAAGACAACTAGGAGGACAGAAGATACTGTGAAGAAGCACAGGAGAGGTGAGAGAAGGGGAGTATGACCATTTATTTTTCTGCACCTCTCCTGGGCCTCCGATTATTTTTCTCTGGAGTCTGAATCCTTGTTATGATTCATGGGTGGCAAATCCCAAAAATCTCAGGTTCAACCGATCCAAAAAAAAAAAAAAATTATGAACCCAGCTCTTTACATAAAAATTTGCTTATCTCTAGTCCCCAGATGTCCTGTCATTGCACAATCAGCACTTCTAGTGAGACTAGGAAATCACCTTTTTGACAAAGGGAATGGTAATATCCAGTGGTCAATTTTATTTATACATCTCTATAAGCAATAAAAGAGTAGCAAAACAACTTACCCTAGACCCACACAACCAAGTTTCTCCCGTGAAACTCTGTATGTGTGTTGGCTGGATTTACCTGCCTGAAGAGAGGGCGCTAGAAGTGGGACTCCTAGCAGTATAGTTCTCTATGATGCTCGGAGTCCCTGCCTCCCAGCGACTTCCTGTTCTGTACTGACAGTATGTCGCTAGGAGGCACAGGCTCCTAGTGTCATAGATAATTACGATGCTAGGAGTTCCCTCTCCCAGCATGAAGTTCAGACCGGTATATATGGCCAACAACACGAACCAAGTTTTATGGGTGAAACTTGGATATAGTCTAACAGTTATAAGAAAATGTTCCAGATGAGTTATTTTATGGGGGGTAAAGTCTATATTTTGAGAGTGTGACAAATCCCTTTAAGACGAGTTTCAAACAAATATTGAGAGACAAATGTAATTCTTTGTATAATGAGAAGTTGTACAATTTTCAAAGTTTTCTAGATCTCTGCTTGCTGTCATTCATTCTGCTTAATTTCAGTGGATGACAATTAGTCAGTGGTCACGTGATGGACACACAGGTGCTTGGCTTGTTACCAGGCATGATTAGTGTGGGGTGACTGTGACAAGCCATTCATCTATGTGATCACATAACCATGCACTGATTTTTTATCTACTGCTAGTAAGATGAATGAATGACAGCAAGATGACCTCTAGAAAACCATGATGAATTGATACAAGAAGTATATTACAAAATTGTATAGCTTTTCCTTATACAAACAATAACATTTGTCTCTGTCTAAAATTGGACAACTCCTTCAAGGACTGGCTAACTGGCAAAATTGCGATAACCACTTGGGTTCAAGCACCAATCTGTATTGGGAATATAAATTAACAACAAGACTGAAATTTGGGCGTTCGTGACTCCTATCTGTGCTGCATGTTTTAGTAAGTTATACCAACTTACAAACTCAAAAGTCACAACCACAAGAGGTCCTCATAGAGTCTTAAACGCAAGGATTTTCAGTGTTTGCAAGTCCATAAATAACTGCATATTCTATGTAAAAAGAATGCACTCACTTGTGACCCTTTTAAACTAGTCCTGGGTTTTTGTGCACAATGAATGATTTGAGAATATCACATGAGACTCAGTATGTCAGTCTATACATTGAAAGATATGCCTTTGTGTGAAATATATCTGCTTTTATTTACATGATGGATCATAGCTGGTAATTCATATGTAAAATATCTGCAGATAAACTTCATGAAGACTGGTGTTTTTAACAGCAATCTTCTTATCCCCTGTGCCGGCAGAAGGTGCACCTCATTTCTGACCAGGGGCTTGCCTCCTCGTAAATGTGGCGCACCTTCTGCTGGGCCTAAGACCTGGACCGAAATCTGCACCAGCTCATAATGGGTGTAGATTTCCAGCATTATTTACACAGGTGTTCTGGCAAGTATGATAAATCCGCAACTGACTAAATAGCTCAAGGTTTGCGACTTTTGTACACCAGAACAGGTGTGGAGAATATAATAAATCTTTGCCTTTATGTATAATCGACTCTGAAGACATAATTCCTATACAGAACGATGTTATGGTCTGGTCTACTCTATATATTCATTCTGCTGGAATTTAAGACTGCTTTGGTCTGAATGAATCAGGATATGTACCCCACAGGCAAGATGGTCTCAATAACATTTTAGCATTGCCAGTATATAATAATCTTGGGTTGCACAGTGTAAAGTTTGACAGACGCAGACAACCTAGTCTCTCCTTGAGTGCAACATGCACAGGCACCTTTGTATCAGAAATTATAGTGGCAGAGGATTCTGATCAGAATTTTAGATACGCTCCCCATGTGTTTGGAGCTTGGGATCAGTGACAACCTCTACCAATAACTGGAAGAGTGGGCATTTCCTGAGTGAGACCCAAGCAGTATCAAACCAATAAGGACAGTAATGCTAGGTTCACATCTGCTCCTGGTATCCATCTGCTGCGAATCTGTATAAAAAAAAAAAAACGGATTGGTCGAAAAAACGGATTCAAACAGTTGCACAGTGCATACCAGAATCCATCTTTTTCAATGGATTAGTCAACAGATATCTGTTTTTTGTATTTTTTTTTTTTTTTGTGGAGGAAGACTATAAATATGCAAGAGGTATGATACCATTTGGAGCCAGCTTTGAAAAGGAGAGGATTATTCCTATCTGCTCTTCATTTTATTCTGCCTGCTTAAAGCCAGGTTCACATCTGCATTGAGTCTGAAAATTGGCAGAGAAAAACGTTCTGCACAGACAGCCCAGTGCCACCAATTTTTGTCTGTCGGGAGGAAAGCCCTTTAAGGCTTAGGCCCCACATTGCGAAAACGCAGCTTTATTTCAGATTTTGTTGCAGTTTTTTGAGCCAAAGCCAGGAGTGGATTGAGCAAAAGGTAGAAATATAAGAGCTTCTTATATACTTCCCATTCCTTTTGTAGCCATTCTTGGCTTTAGCTTAAAAAACCGCAACAAAATCTGCTACAAAAAAAATCTGCGTTTCCGCAACGTGAGGCCTAAGCCTTATTCACACACAGGAATTTAAAGCTGATTTTGAGGCAGATTTTGTCTAAAATCTGCTTCCCAATCATTTTATTAGGATGCAGAGGCAGATTTTTATGCCTAGTAGACCCAATAAATCAATGGGATCTGTTGAGCGCCCTTTGGATCCATTATATAATGAATCAAGCACACAACAATGGTTTGCATAATGAATGGAGGGAAAAAAAATGTAAACAGAGCCCAATACTTGCTGGAACATGATCGGTTCTAAAGCTCATCCAGCAGCTCTGACGTTGTGTATTATGATTTTCCATGAGACTGAAAGCTCCGATAACTTTCAAGCCTCATACTTGATATTGTTTTTAAGTGAGCTAAGGCATCTTTCTCTGACAAGTTTATTATCTCTGCATATATAAGTAAAGGGGTTTTTCCATTAATAATCTTACATTAAGTTCCCTTTTAAGCAGTTAGTTTGTAAAGTATTGTATTTGAAAATAATGTGTCACTTGTGCTGGAAGGGCCAACCCCATCAAGATCGCTCTCACCCACATTTAAGCCAACAGGGGCTGACAAGTAGGGCCGTGATGGTAAAAGCAAGGATTATTTCTTTCCATTCCCTGCTCACATGTTACAATCATCACTACTGTATGGGAACCATCATTACTGTATGTAACAACAGATCATTCATCTCCTCCATATAGTTTGCATTTTTTTGGCAGCATCTTGTTTACATGGGCATGTGCTGCTGACAATGGGGGTTATTTATCAGATGCACCTCTTTTTGCTGAAATTTTGCACAGTTGCGCCTTTTGTGCGCCCTTTCAATTTCTGGCGTGATTTACTAACCAGGCTCAAGCTGTTGATAAATTCCATGCACATGTCCTCGCCATGTGTCTTGTGCCTTTTTTGCACTTACATAATAAATAAGGCGCAGACACAGAACAGAATGGTATTTTAAGAAGCAGATACAAGTGACTTCTCTGAATCTGCAAAGATGGCTTCAAATCCTTTCAGCTTGTTCAATGAAGAGAGCTCCTCTGATTTTTCTGTCTCAAAGTAAACTTTGCCCACCAAATCCAAAATGAAAAAGAATTTCTTAAAAGATTAGTGTGGCCATGTCCGCCGCTCCCTCTGCCCCCGCTAGCTACGCCTCTGCTCTGCATTCTTGGTGCAGCCTGCAGCCATTATGCACTTGAGTTGACAACGCATTTAAGGATTTGACACAAGTAATTTAATATGATTTATAAAATTGATGTAAATGTTAAGTCTGCTAACTTTGCATAGTTTTGTGTGTGTCTTATACTTCTGCAATTGTTTCCCGTAGTCTGCATTGTTTTATACGTGACTCCCAGTGTGGAGTGATTTTATACCTATTTATGTGGCTTTTTAAAAAAAAAGGCGCAAATAATAAATTTGGTGAACGCATGTTCGCCTAGGCAGCCATGTCTACTTTTCTTGATAAAATCAGAAAGTGGCGGATAGGGAATTCTCACGTAGAAAAAAGGCGCAAACACTTCATAAATCCGATGTTACGGCAAAAAAGGTGCAACACACGCCAAATTCAGGCGCAAACACCTTGATAAATGTGCCCCGTTGAATTTAGGTGCTGAGTAAAATATGTAGTCACCCAACAAACAAATGGTGGACACCATATGCAAGTGCAGTTCAGGACCTAAAGATAATCACTTCGCCCCTGCTTGAAAACAAAACTTTTGTCATTTTAGATCATCAGTAACTTATGTATTACTGCAGTAGATGCTCCAAGGCTGTTATACATGAACAGAAAAGTATTCACGTGTACAAAATCATTTATATTATTTTATTACACACAATTTAATTGAAAGCAAAACTATTCATCCACATTACTATGGCACACCTCAATATTCCTAATAATTGGTAAGAGCTCATGCACACAGCAAAGATATATCACAAACTTTGCATTCTGTGTACTACTATATTGTGTATAGCAAACATTCCTGATCCAGGTTTCCCTGATCAAATTAATTAAATTAAAATGCATCAGAATTCCGGCACAGATTTCAGCAATAAACTGGCATATATTCCTTGAAAATGTTTTAGGCTAAGGCCCCACGTAGCGGTCTGCAGCGACAAAGAGCTGCAGGAAAAAACCAGGGTGGGTACGCATTGTGGTTTTTCACGCAGCGCTTTTCATAGAAAGTTCGCAGAGGTTTTCTCTGCAGACTTTCTGCTTCAGTTACACCTATAGGGAAACTGCCAACGTTTCCTTAGGTATAATTGACATGCTGCAATTTCCAAAACCACAACAGTTTTGGAAATTGAGCATTTCTGCTGCATGCATTTTTCTGCAATATGTGGATGGGATTTGCTAGAACTTTGCAGAGACTGTTAAACACCGCGTTTCCATGGCATTTACATTACATAGGGCCCTGGCCTTAGGCTGAGGCCCCACATTGTGGAAATACAGTTTTTTTGTTGTTGCAGATTTTGCTGCGGTTTTTTGAGCCAAAGCCAGCCTCAGCCTTAAGATGGCGGAGAGGATGAGCACATTTGGAGTGAGGCACTTTGCTAAGCTCTGTTTGCCCCATGATGTTGTGATGTTGTGGCCAATACTTTGTCTCTCAAATTCCTTATAATTGATCTGGCTTGACCCTAAACTTGCACTCTGCTCTTGCTTGCCACTTCATGAGTACAATTTAGGCGAAGGCCCCATGTTGCAGAAACATAAAACACTGCATTTCACAATACCAGCAAAGTGAATAAGATTTTGTTTAATCTAATTAACACATTGCAGTAAGAAAAGCTGCAAAAACACACATGTTGTTGAAAAACGTGGCTTGTTTATTTTAGCTGCAGAATAACAAGCGGTTTCCTTATATATTTAATAGGCGAAGAAAAACGCAGTAAAAAAAACACAGCAAAAACATAATGAAAAACGCAGTGGAAAAAAAAAACAAACACGTTTTTGTTTTTTGTTTTTCTGGTGCTTTTTCAGCTGTTTTATGGTATGTGGGGCTGTAGCCTTAGTGTGTCTTACTGTTACTATGTTTCAGTCAGTGGTGAACCTAGCCTCTTAGTCCGCCTCAGGCAGCAATTGAAAGACGCCCCCCCCCCAAAAAAAAAAAAATATATAAAATTGCGTTTCCATGCTGTTAGCGTCACACGCTGCTATTGTCGTACAATAAACATACACAAACTTATGAAACAGTTTTTAAGAATTCTTCTTCCTGCATTACTTCAGTATCAGATCAACAGCACGGTATTAGCAATGACAATAACTTCACACATCTTCTGCTTGGTGGATGGACGAGGCCACGTGGCCCCCATTCTCTATAATAGGAGCCCCGCAGATAGCTGAGTACTGTACTTCAGGTATCTTCGGCACTCCCATTGAAGTGAATGAGAGCCACGCGGGTTCGTCCATCCACCAAGTGACACACCTATATATATGGCTGCGGTCAGGCTGAATTCCCACCCAGTGGGGGGGAAAACCCAATTCTCAGGCTCAGTGGGGTCTCAGCAGATAGACCCCCATCACTCAGGTATTTATCCTCTATCATTTAGGTGAATACAGTGCAGTAACATTCTGTGACTTACAGGTGACGTCTCTGACTAATCCTTCACATTTCCCTTCTCTTCCCTTTGGACCGCCATGACCACTTCTTCCAGCTGTGACTTGTCTCTGTAAAGTTTGCAACACAGACATCTTTGGCTCCTCACTTTTCCAGGCATCCGACCCACATTGTCTTCACCTGTACACCCATCCTGCTGCTACCGCAATTATAAAATATATGATGTAACCCCCCCATAATGAATAATACTCCCAAGTGCATCTTTATATTAATAATGTCCGTGTGTACCCTGTATAAATAGTGCCCCTTATTAATAATGCACCAGGTGTTAACTAATTAAAAGGTTTTCCAGGTCATTAATAAAATAATCAGTGGGGCTCAAAAAGCCAGGACCCCTACTGATCAGCTGTTTGAATGAACTGTGGTACCTGTGTAAGCGCCGAGACCGCTTCTCTGTTTACATAGTGTCATTCATCTCATAGTGGCCATGTCATGTAACTACAGCCTCGTCCTATACATGTCTATGTGACAAGGCTGTAATTACATCACACGGTCACTATAAACAGACAGCATATGATATAAACAGGCGCCATAGCCCCCCATACAGCTGATCAGAGGCGGGGTCCACTGATCTCTTATTGATCTGTCCTAAGGATAGAACAACAATGAAAATGAGCTGGAAAGACCCTTTAATAAAGCCCAAGTGCCACCTTAAAGGGGTTGTCCAGGATAACCATTTTTTTTAATATGAAGCTGGGGAAGGTGCTCCGGTGTCCCCCAGCGTATTTCAGTCCTGTTGCTCCGGTGTTTTCTTCCCCACAGCACTGTGACGACGGGACGTCAGCGATCTCAGTGGTCATGTGTGGAGAGGACTTCTGCCAGAAGAAAACACCAGAGCAGCAGAACCAGACTGCGGTGGGAGACATTGGAGCACAAGGGACAGGTGAGTAGGTGTTTTTTTAATACAGTATTACACGGTATTATGCCCCGCAGCAGCCCCTGCACACGGTATTATGCCCCGCAGCGGCCCCTGCACACGGTATTATGCCCCACAGCGGCCCCTGCACACGTTATGCCCTGCAGCGGCCCCTGCACATGGTATTATGACCCGCAGCGGCCCCCTGCACACGATATTATGCCCCGCAGCGGCCCCCTGCACACGGCATTATGCCCCACAGCGGCCCCCCTGCACACGGTATTATGCCCCGCAGCAGCCCCCGCACACGGTATTATGCCCCGCAGCGGCCCCTGCACACGGTATTATGCTCCGTAGCAGCCCCTGCACACGGTATTATGCCCCGCAGCGGCCCCTGCACACGGTATTATGCCCCGCAGCGGCCCCCTGCACACGTTATTATGCCCCGCAGCGGCCCCCTGCACACGTTATTATGCCCCGCAGCGGTCCCCTGCACACGTTATTATGCCCCGCAGCGGCCCCCTGCACACGGCATTATGCCCCGCAGCGGCCCCTGCACACGGTATTATGCCCCACAGCGGCCCCTGCACACGGTATTATGCTCCATAGTGGCCACTGCACATGGTATTATGCTCCATAATGGCCCCTGCACTCGGTATTATGCTCCATAGTGGCCCTGCACACGGTATTATGTCTCATAGTGGCCCTTCACACGGTATTATGTCTCATAGTGGCCCCTGCAAACAGTATTATGCTCCATAATGGCCTCTGCACTCGGTATTATGCTCCATAGTGGCCCCTGCACACAGTATCATGCTCCATAGTGGCCCCTGCACTCAGTATTATGCCCCGCAGCGGCCCCTGCATACGGTATTATGCTCCATAGTGGCCCTGCACATGGTATTATGTCTCATAGTGGCCCCTGCACTCGGTATTATGCTCCATAGTGGCTCCTGCACATGGGATTATGCTCCATAGTGGCCCCTGCACACGGTATCATGCTCCATAGTGGCCCCTGCACTCAGTATTATACTCCATAGAGGCCCCTGCACTCGGTATTATACTCCATAGTGGCACCTGCACACAGTATTCTGCTCCATAGAGACCCACCCATGAACTATTAATATACTCTGGGGTCTTTTCAGACCCCAGAGTATAATGATCGGAGAACCCAGGTGCTGAGAAACAGGCGCTGACCTGCTCTATATTTTGTCCGCACACTGATCAGTGGAAATCATGATAGTATGTATGGGCCCATAGAAATGAATGGGTCAGTGTGCTATCCGGGAAAAGCACGAATAGCACACTGATGTCGCCCATGGTCGTCTGCAAGGGACTTTAGACATATTTGATTGTCTTCAGAACTCCCATTCCCAGCGGTCATTTCACCAAGCTGGCTAGGGTCTAGTATGGGAAAGAGATGAATATACAGGCATTCATAGTAACATAGTTGATATGGTCATAAACACACAAGTCCTTTAACTTATCAGAGGCATACATTGAAGCACCTGGGCAAAATTAATAATGGGGTCCCTACCTACTTACCTTGTGCATTTAGAATAGTGGTATATTTTATGTAGCAGAGGGACCATTGGGGCTCCCTTAAGGTCCTAGGCCTGGTAGTGACTGCTATCTTTACATATACCTGCTTGTCATCCTGTAGTGCTGACCCAGATGAAAGACAACCCCAATTAAGGGTCTACCGGCTGCTTCTTATTAGGGTTTCCTTACACCGATATAGAAGAATAAGTTCCCAGATTAATGACCCATCTCCAGCAATGTTCTACACACTGTCTCTCACAAGAAAGACATGTAGACTTTTTCATATAATTCAATAAGATGAGCCATCACAATGTCCTGTGGTAGGGAGATACTTTTTTTCTACATGTATTATTAATGTTATGCCTTGATATAAAAACATCAATAGACACAATTCTTTACTGACTAATACATTTGTATGTGCGGTTTACACATTGTACATTCACCAATTGTATTTGTTACTATTCCATATACTATTTAAGAAATCTTAAATGAAACATTCTGCTGTCTTTAATGAACTGTTACTTTGTGTACAGAGGTATGGCCTATTTCCTGGAACATGTACTAGCTGGTTTTCCTGTGGTCATAAGTACCCAGTAGCAAAGTAAATTTACTGATCTTAAAGAGTTCATATGTCCACTATTTTTACATGTTAACTACTATACCGGTCCTCTTCTTTTAGCTCAGCTATATGAAAAGCACTACTGAAATGCACATGCACTACATGAATGCTCTCTAGTCAAATCCCTTAACATGTGCTACACTTCTGTAGTGGCCTCACCTTCTTTCTGTGGTCTTCACTATGCTTACACTCCCATCTAATGTGGCTCTCTTTCACAAGCATGCAGTGGTCACATGCTCGCTGTCTGCTGTGTCTCTTTTTGGTGCAGGTCTCTTACCAACAATGATAATCCACAATTTAGCTGCAATTTGTCAAAAGTAATGGACTTGTTCTGCTGTGACCCCAAACTAACCCCTGAGGGTGCTGCACATAACTTTCTGCTGTGTGAACAGGCCCTTAAGAGAAAATTGATGTGGACTTCCAACTCAGATTCTGCTCCACTCTCCAGCACTGTCACTGTCTGTGATGGAATACAATAACAGAGCTTTGGCCTTCCGCTGTGGCTTATACTCTCTGAATAACTTCAGAGCAATGGGCTGATCTGCAGAATGTCACCCACTGCAGGTTCTGCGGCTGAATCAGCTGTGAAATCTGCAGCAAGATCGAGAAGGACACTTACGTTGTTTATGTCTTGCGTCAGCCTCAGATTAAGCACAAAATTTGGCATTGATTTTGAGGCAGAATCTGCCTTAAAGTAAGCAACAAATTCTTCCATGTGAATTTATCCTTATGTGGCTTGTGCTGCTCTCACCCCAACTGCTAACTAACAATGCACTTTTCTCCCATCTGTCTATGCTATCTTTTAGGCTTTCCCACACAACATGTTACAGTAAAACTCAACATAATATAGATATATAGCTTACATTTCCATGGCATAAAATAGCAAAACATTGCAAACACAGTAACATGAACCATATTGGGTTGCCGCCACAAATAGGTCTGACATAACCCCTACGGTCAAAGTTCAGTCTAACAGTGGCATCATTTTTGAGGTAGAGCTAGTTTGTAAAAGGGCGATGGATCCTATTTTAAAGCCTTTTACATTAAATACTACAACTTCCAGCAAGTCCTTCCAGACTGTACGCCATAGGGTATATGCTAAATATATCAATATATGCTTAATTCTAAATACCAATATCTACTATATTACTTTTTGTAACTAGACTTTAGTAGAAGTTGTAGCTAAAATGAATTTGTTGGTTATCTACAAAGTACAAGTTCTCAAACCCCTTAAATACAGGGTAGACATTCTTTTTCAACTTGTTATACGGTATCTTATATTGTATGCAAAACTCTCTACAGAACTTTATAGGTAACGCTAGGTTTACACCTGCATTCATGTTTCCGTTCTTCGGGTCCGCTTGAAAAGCAGATACCCGCAGAAACTATAGACTATAATGGGGTCTGCCCGGTTTCCGCCTGAAAAATGTAGAGAGAAAAGCTCTTCTTGCAGGAAAAGCTCAGCTTGCAGGACTTTTCTCTCTGCATTTTTCATCAGATTCAGGGATGGAACCAGACGCAGGTGTGAACCTAGCCTTAGAGTAATCCTTGAGTAAAAGCACGATACTAGAGCTTGTACGGATGGGGCAATGGCTGGAATATCTACATGCGGCTGTGGTCACAGAGAATGGAGCTTAGATTGACTACAAGAAGGTGATTGCAAGAAAAAAAAATGAATATCAGACATTGGAAAGTTCTAAACATACAACAATAGAAAGTGAAGCAATTCCTGCCTGCGGGCTATTGCATCTCTATTACACATCTGCATTTTTACTCACACATATTTTTAAAACTAAACATGTTACATGTGCTATTTTAATTGCTGTAGAAAAACTGCACATGGGTTAAAATGAGTAAAAAAAAGAAAACAAATAACCTTAAGACTAAGGCCACACATTGTGCAAATGCAGCGGAAAAAAAAACTTTGTGCTACAGTCCCAGCAAAGTGAATGAGATTTTGTTTAATCTCATTCACGCACACAGTGGAAAAACGCTGTGTGGCTTTCGAAAACACAGCATGTTACTTTTATCTGTGCAAACACTGTGTTTCCTCTCTAGATTTATATGGGGGGGGGGGGGGACCTTTCCATGGCAGCTTCTTCTAGTTATGCAGTCATTGCACTAAATCACACCCTGTGCGACGTGATTGACATGTCCCTGTCAGACGTCAGCTGATACCCTACCTAACTACCAGCCTCACAGGTTGTGATTTAGTGCAATGACTACATGACTAGGTGAAGCTGCTCCCCATCCTAATGACTAGTTAAGGTACATTTGCATATTCTGATTTAAAAGCTTATAACTTGACATTTCAACAACAACAGAAAGCTTAGAGGGGGGCACCATAGGAAAGGTCATTACTTGATACTTCACATGCTGGGGTCAGTTTAGGGTTGAAGAACTGTCTGACAGGTTCCCTGTAATGGTCATCAGCATACAGGTGACATACATAATAACATGTGCTATTCATAACTGTAATAAAAACCACACAGCGTTCTTCAGCAAAAATACGCTTTGTAAATCCCACCAAAAATGCATTTGTATAATGACATAGAAATAGCTTGTCAGTGTGAATTCCATGTGTGTAAAAATGCATCATCTACAAAATGGTCAAGAACAGAAGAAAATATGCACAAGGATGTCAGAAAAGCACAATTCACTCAAGTTCTCGCTCATCGCACGATTGCATCAATTATCCACACATCTAAAGGGCCCTTTAATGGCCATGCACACAACCAAGTCCCATCCTGGAAAAATGGCCCATATTTCCCAGGCTGAACTTAGCCATAGCCCTCACTGGATCAGTCAGGCCTGATTTCTACGGTACTGTACTAAGATAAATCTGTCAATTTAGTACAGTAGCAATCGGGCTGCTCCAAGCTCACTGCATCGTAACTGACTGATGCATTGAGGTCTATGCACATGACCAAGTTCAGTCTGGGAAATATGGCCCACAACGGTAATATTTCTTAGACGGGACACGTTTGTATGCATGGTCACTTAGGATAGGGCTACACTATTAGTTTTGTAGAGCTAATGATTGATTTTAAAGCGGACCTTTCACATACTTCAGCTCACTGTCGTTTTTCTTGCTGTATATAATACCGCACATCTGTGAGGACATGAAAGATCCTCTTTAACTATCAAGTGATCATTGCAGTCCATAAGATTACATTCTTCTCAATGCGTTCCACGGATCTGCAGCTTTAGATAGTTTAAATCAATCAGTACTACTACAAAAAGTCTCAATGTAGTGTGATAAATGTCTAGGTGTAGCCACAGCTTAAAGGACTTCTTCAAGGCTTCATATTAATAACCTGAAGTGCCAAAGCCCCCCCACATATACCATGTGGTCATTGAAAATAAAACTGCTTTTTCCTACACTCATCTGATCCTTGAGTGTGGCAGCATACCCGTGTACATAATATATGCATTGTGTGTACAATGTATAAGAATAAGAGTGAGTATTCCTATAAATGCTCATTCAGCTGATAAAGAGGCCCTAGAAAACCCAACTGTGCTCTTTGTGCAGCAGGCACTTTGTGAGCCACTTGAAGTACAAACTTTCCACGCTATGGCCTGATGCTTTGTAGTCTTGCTCGGTGGGAAAGTCTCCTGTATAAAAAAAAGATTTTGGCCAGGGCCCCACGTGGTGTAAATGCGGCATTTTACAGTCCCTGCAAAGTGGATGGGATTCGCTAGAAAACTTGCAGAAAAATACCTGCAGCGGAAATGCTGCGATTTCCAAAACCGTTGTGTTTTTGGAAATCGCAGCATGTCAATTATACCAACGGAAACACTGGCAGTTTCTGTATAGGTATAATGGAAGCAGAAAGTCCGCTTCAAAGGTTGCTTAGCGAACCCCTAGACCTAGAGACCTGCTGAATCTTGCTGACATTAAACCCATCTGAACAATGGCTGTTTCCTTGAGGTAGAAATTTGGCACAGTACATGTGAAGTACCAGTGATAACCAGACCAGAGAGTGAGTGAGTGTTTTCTGTGGTCAACCTAGTAAGTACAGAAGTGAGCAGGGACCCTATTGCCCTCTCCTTTGGTAGGCCAGTGTATGGGAGAAGCCACATCCACACACCCACGTAGGCCATGATAAAGCATGGGTTCCTATCCCCATTAAAAATAAATATTTGGAGCTCTCAAATTTCATCCTGTCTGCAATTCTCACTTGCTTTTTCTCCCTCAGCAGAGGGAAACCCCGCCTTTACACAGGTTAATGAGATTCATCCCCTAACCCCCCCAACCAACCCCCTTCTTCATAATCAGCAATATTATTTCCCTACACCCCCTTATCAACACTCCCTATTTGGACTTTAAACTTGAATCCTAATTTAATTATTGTTAATTTGGTAATTGTCTGGCAATCTTGATACTGTAACTGTAATATATTGATCTTGTAGATGTTCATGTATGTGAATGTAAATTGAATACAAATGATTTGATGCAGATGATGCTGATCTTATAATATGGTGCCTGTTTAGGACACTGTATGTGACTTTGCTCTTCAAGCATTTGGCAGCTCTAGTGGAATATCCGAACAAGGTCTTTCATTTAGAATGCAGGATAGGATCAGTACATGACCTTGTACTGCAGCCACAGTGAAGAAGAAGAATCATTTCATGGAGCTTGTTTAACAAGTGTAAAGATTGTTCCTGTATAGCCGTTCTACTTTGGTAATGGTTGTAAAGATGTGTTTACATTATTATGTCTGGGACATAAAACATTTGCAACCTGCTATATCAATTTTGGTGGTTGCCACCAAGCAGTGTCATCTATTTTAGATCATCAGTATCTTGCCTCCCCTCAGGATTTTTTAGGCTGTGGCCATACACAGCTTCGCAGGGAAATTCAATAGCATTTTCCTCTGTAAAATTATTGCAGCAAAAAACATTCAATATACAGAGTATTTTGCTTCAGCTCACCTGCAGTGTTCTCTGCACCCCTCCAGCGACTTTCAACCTTTGCATTATAAGGTTGAAATCTGTGGGTAAAACCTGCGGCAATAATTGACACACTTCTGTATTTTTTATGCAGTAGGTGGAACTGCAGTATGCTGTAACTGTAAATTTGTTAACCTGTATTAATGTCGCCCAGTATGCCCCTGACCTTAAGGTGTCCATCCTTCATATCGTTGTATGTAAAAAATTTTAAAAACTCTTATTTTAAATTGTATTTTTTTAAAAATCGATAACTTTTAATATTAAAAATTTGGTAATATATCTGCTTCTATCTCCTGCTTGTTAAAATGTTCAATTCATTGCTCAGATCTATTTTCAGTGAAGATAGGGTAGAGCTCATAGACAGATCAGATTGTGTAGAAGTCTATGGAGAGGGTAGAAGGAGGAGCAGCCCACTGAGTGACAAAGGCTAGATTCATATCTGCGCTTGGGTTTCCATTCTTCAGGTTCCCAGATTGGGGACCCAAAAAATTAAAACCCAATTCGCATAGACTATAATGGTGTCCACCGGGTTTCCTCTCGAAAATTTTTAAAAGTGGAATGGGGAACGGAATCCCTGAGTGCTCACCGAGCGCAGATGTGAACTAACCCTAACAGACACATGCAGCCTCAAATGACAGTAAGTGTTCAGCACATTTCTAGCAGTATTAAAGTGGGTGGATTTAGCAGTACTGAGCACTACAGATGTGAATAATGCTGGTCAGATCTTAAACATATCAGAGGAAAAAGGCCACACTTACCCAATGCCAGATTAAACATGGTTCTGTGCAGGATGCAGACAGGCCCTTGCAGTATATGATAAAAAGAGCACGGGTGGAAAACTCTACTATATCACCCACTCACACACCTACAATCCATGAGGGGGGTGGATGCCAGCATTTTAAATGCACACAGGTAAAAGTTATACAAGGTGCTATTACCATGATAATCTTACTTTTATTTGCTCCAGAAGGTCTGTGTTTCTCTGATTCTTACCTTCCTGGTCTGAGCAGTGAATTGTCCAGGGTAGCATGCAGGAGAGGACTGATCAGATAAATTATTTCTATTGATGACAACTTTTCTTCTATTCGGATTATTCGCCTGAACTCTTGCTTTAACTTGTTATTTTTTTATTTCATATCATTTTTAGAAACATTTTTAGTGGTATTTTTTATTTTGTAACATTTTGAAAATGTGTTTTTTTTTTTTTTTTTTTTTTTTTTTTTGAAGTCCAAGAGAGAAGTACGGAATATGCAATCTTTCAGTGTTACGACAGATGACAGGTTGAAAGTAATAGCTGTAGTCAGCTATGGCTCAGTGTGCAAGAACGCAGACCGCTGCTACAACTAGCATGTTTCCTCTGTTGCAGGGGATGCATTGCCTATCACTGAAGAACTCATCTTCTTACAGAGTGTCTTAAGTTGTCTGGTTCGAATTACCCCTGGCTTTACCTCTTAAGCTGTCCAATGCACACTTGAAGTCTGTTATGCTCCGAGCTATAGCCCACTCCAACAAGTAGTCCTCCTTCCATACTGTCCCCCAAAATGGACCCCTCACCAAGAACGCAGGAACTAACCCTTCATTATGGAGCCATTCCCACTGTGGGTAACATGGGCAACACCTGACATCAGAGAGTCACACCACAGAGGAGTGACAAACAACTTCTCCTGCACAACTTCTCAGGTGCAACTATCTTCCTTCTCTGACGAGTCACCACACGATATACAGTGCCTTGCGAAAGTACTCGGCCCCCTTGAACTTTTCAACCTTTTTCAAGAATCAACAACAAGTGGGACACAATCGTGAAGTGGAACGAATATTGGATATTTTAAACTTTTGTAAAAAATAAAAAACTGAAAAGTGGGGCGTGCCAAATTATTCGGCCCCCTTAAGTTAATACTTTGTAGCGCCACCTTTTGCTGCGATTACAGCTGCAAGTCGCATGGGGTATGTCTCGATCAGTTTTGCACATCGAGAGACTGAAATTCTTGCCCATTCTTCCTTGGAAAATAGCTCGAGCTCAGTGAGGTTGGATGGAGAGCGTTTGTGAACAGCAGTTTTCAGCTCTTTCCACAGATTCTCGATTGGATTCAGGTCTGGACTTTGACTTGGCCATTCTAACACCTGGATACGTTTATTTGTGAACCATTCCATTGTAGATTTTGCTTTATGTTTGGGATCATTGTCTTGTTGGAAGATAAATCTCCGTCCCAGTCTCAGGTCTTTTGCAGACTCCAACAGGTTTTCTTCCAGAATGGTCCTGTATTTGGCTCCATCCATCTTCCCATCAATTTTAACCATCTTCCCTGTCCCTGCTGAAGAAAAGCAGGCCCAATCCATGATGCTGCCACCACCATGTTTGACAGTGGGGATGGTGTGTTCAGGGTGATGAGCTGTGTTGTTTTTACGCCAAACATATCGTTTTGCATTGTGGCCAAAAAGTTCGATTTTGCTTTCATCTGACCAGAGCACCTTCTTCCACATGTTTGGTGTGTCTCCCAGGTGGCTTGTGGCAAACTTTAAACACGACTTTTCATGGATATCTTTGAGAAATGGCTTTCTTCTTGCCACTCTTCCATAAAGGCCAGATTTGTGCAGTGTACGACTGATTGTTGTCCTATGGACAGACTCTCCCACCTCAGATGTAGATCTCCGCAGTTCATCCAGAGTGATCATGGGCCTCTTGGCTGCATCTCTGATCAGTCTTCTCCTTGTTTGAGATGAAAGTTTAGAGGGATGGCCGGGTCTTGGTAGATTTGCAGTGGTCTGATACTCTTTCCATTTCAATATGATCGCTTGCACAGTGCTCCTTGAGATGTTTAAAGTTTGGGAAATCTTTTTGTATCCAAATCCGGCTTTAAACTTCTCCACAACAGTATCATGGACCTGCCTGGTGTGTTCCTTGGTCTTCATGATGCTCTCTGTGCTTTAAACAGAACCCTGAGACTATCACAGAGCAGGTGCATTTATACGGAGACTTGATTACACACAGGTGGATTATATTTATCATCATCAGTCATTTAGGACAACATTGGATCATTCAGAGATCCTCACTGAACTTCTGGAGTGAGTTTGCTGCACTGAAAGTAAAGGGGCCGAATAATATTGCACGCCCCACTTTTCAGTTTTTTATTTTTTACAAAAGTTTAAAATAACCAATAAATTTCATTCCACTTCACAATTGTGTCCCACTTGTTGTTGATTCTTCACCAAAAAATTTAAATTTTATATCCTTATGTTTGAAGCCTGAAATGTGGCAAAAGGTTGAAAAGTTCAATGGGGGCCGAATACTTTCGCAAGGCACTGTAGCTTCTAGAAAGTATTAAAACACTAACTGCATAATGACCACTTAAAGTGACATAAGCATACAATATAGTGAAAGTAATTCACAAAACATGACAAAAACAAGCAAGCAACACTATAACAAGTTGTGGCACTCTAACTCTACTAATACTGCACACTTCATCATGGCTACATGCACCGCTGGACCAAGGTTTAACCCTTCCCACACAACAGGCTACATATTGTAAGGTGTGTATCTGCACCACCTTACAAAGGCTCCCTGATCTCCTGCCCTTCTTTACAGACTGGGTCAGGAGGGCTCCAAGTTTGGGTGACAGAGCCCCTTTTGGAGTAACTCATGCACACTGCAGCAAAAAAAAAACAATCGAAATCGGGCGTTTTTTGCTGAGGCAGACCTACTGAACTCGACTGTAATACAGTCCATTCCATACAAGTAGATACAACCAGTTAAGACATCAAAAAGTAAAGAGGAATTTGAGGCAGACATCTGCCTCGGATTCTGCTTTATTTTCTGCCCCTGGCTCACGGTGTAGAACATCAGTATTCTGTTGCGGCTTTCCACTGCTGATTAGGCCCAAATGAATGAGTCTAACCAGTGGGGAGTCTCAAGCCACGACCTCCGAATCAGATGCATAATCTGCAGCAAGATACAGCTTCCTGCTCCAATTAGTTTCAATAGGATGCAGAATGATGGAGGAATCTGCTGCTCATTTAGGGGCGAAATCCGCTGCAAAATCATTGCCAGATTCCCTAGTGTGAACAGAGCCTGATACTGTTAATAGTGCCACTCCATAGTGGCTCCCATACAATATTATATGCTTCACAGTGGCCCCATACAGTATCATATGCTCCACAGTGGCCCTCACACAGTATTATATGCCCACAGTGGCCCCCACACAGTATTATATGCTCCACATTGGCCCTCACACAGTGTTATATGCTCCATAGTGGCCCCACACAGTATTATATGCCCACAGTGGCCCCTACACAGTGTTATATACTCCACAGTGGCTCCCACACAGTATTATATGCTCCACAGTGGCCTACACACAGTATTATATGATCCACAGTGGCCCCCACACAGTATTATATGCTCCACAGTGGCCCCTACACAGTATTATATGCTCCACAGTGGCCCCCACACAGTATTATATGCCCACAGTGGCCCCCACACAGTATTATATGCCCACAGTGGCCCCCACACAGTATTATATGCCCACAGTGGCCCCCACACATTGTTATATGCTCCACAGTGGCCCCCCACACAGTATTATATGCCCACAGTGGCCCCCACACAGTATTATATGCCCACAGTGGCCCACACACAGTGTTATATGCTCCACAGTGGCCCCCCACACAGTATTATATGCTACACAGTGGCCCCCACACAGTATTATATGCCCACAGTGAACCCCACACAGTATTATATGGCCACACTGGCCCCCACACAGTGTTATATGCTCCATAGTGGCCCCCACACAGTATTATATGCTCCACAGTGGCCCCTACACAGTATTATATGCTCCACAGTGGCCCCTACACAGTATTATATGCTCCACAGTGGCCCCCACACAGTATTATATGCTCCACAGTGGCCCCCACACAGTATTATATGCCCACAGTGGCCCCCACACAGTATTATATGCCCACAGTGGCCCCCATACAGTATTATATGCCCACAGTGGCCCCCACACAGTATTATATGCCCACAGTGACCCCCACACATTGTTATATGCTCCACAGTGGCCCCCACACAGTATTATATGCCCACAGTGGCCCCCACACAGTATTATATGCCCACAGTGGCCCACACACAGTGTTATATGCTCCACAGTGGCCCCCACACAGTATTATATGCTACACAGTGGCCTACACACAGTATTATATGATCCACAGTGACCCCCACACAGTATTATATGCTCCACAGTGGCCCCTACGCAGTATTATATGCCCACACTGGCCCCCACACAGTATTATATGCTCCACAGTGGCCCCTACACAGTATTATATGCTCCACAGTGGCCCCCACACAGTATTATATGCTCCACAGTGGCCCCCACACAGTATTATATGCCCACAGTGGCCCCCACACAGTATTATATGCCCACAGTGGCCCCCACACATTGTTATATGCTCCACAGTGGCCCCCACACAGTATTATATGCCCACAGTGGCCCCCACACAGTGTTATATGCTCCACAGTGGGCCCCACACAGTATTATATGCTACACAGTGGCCTACACACAGTATTATATGATCCACAGTGGCCCCCACACAGTATTATATGCTCCACAGTGGCCCCACACAGTATTATAAGCTCCACAGTGGCCCCCACACAGTACTATTTTATCCAAAGTGGCCCCTACACAGTATTATATACTCCACAGTGGCGCCCACACAGTATTATAAGCTCCCCCTCCTAGAGTCGATGCTATATACTCTGGAGTCACCTCAGACCCCAGAATATAATAATCAGAGGCCCAGGGGAAATAAAAAATAACAAACACTTGTACTCACCTTATCTCACTTCTCCTGTGTATCCTCCTCGCTCCTTCCGACTGTCTTTAACATCTTCCTCGGTCCTCTTCTTCCTTGCGACTGAGGTCACGTGCCCCAGACATCACTGCTGGGGCCTGTGATTGGGCCTCAGCGGTCACATGGGGCGCTATGACATCATTACGCCGCGTGACCTTAGTCACATGCCGGAAGAGCCCAAGAGAGGATGCTGAGTATTTTTAATCACCTCCCCTGGGCTGGTATCTATTGGCCTCAGGCTGCCAGGACCCTTTCCATTAGCAGTATGTATAGCGGTTGTGGAACCAGGCTTTCCCCAACTACTATCATGGTGGTCCGGGGCCCTGGCCTTTTGTACCCTGTACCGTTATGCCACTGCCGAGTGGGCCCCCTCAGGAGCTTGGGGCCCTGACACTTGCCCGGGTAAGCCGGGTGCTGACGCTGGCCCTGGGCTGGGTAGTAAACAGTGTATGGAGCTGGAAGTGTACAGAGTTCAAGGTCACTGGCATAACTACCACCATAGCAGCTGCTACGGGTCCCTGCTGCTTTTTTTTTTTTTTTTTTTATAAATAGGCTATTACCTGCTGGAGTAACCCTAGCACAGTGTCCCCTGGAGGGCAAAAGGGGAAGCGGATGCAGCCGTGAGCAGAAGTGGGGATCAGTAAGTAAGTCTGCGGGCACGAGGCAAGAGTATTTGTTGGGCGTTTCCATTCGGACTGAATATGTCCAAACTGAAACTGTATTATACTCGAGGGTCTCTTCAGAGGCCCAGGGGAGATGAGTGAACATAAAAAAACTGTGTTACTTACCTCTCTTGGGCTCCGGCAGGACTCCCAGCTGTCTTCAGGCCTCTTTAGTGACATCACAGACATCATGTGGGTCAGGCCGGCGCCAAGACGCATAATGACGACAGCATAAACCATGTCAGTGACGTCATTGAAGAGGAGTCATGCCGGAGCCCAGGAGAGATGAGTAACACTGATTTTTTATGCTTGTCATTATACTCTGGCATACCTCCCGACTGTCCCGGAATCAGCGAGACAGTCCCAGATTCTGGGTGCTGTCCCATTGTCCCGGTTGGCAGGAGGTATGTCCCAGCTTCAACTGAGTTGAATACAGTGGTGAAGCAGGAGCTGTCGGCTTCGTGCTTCACCACTCTGCCCCATGTGTTCTGGCCCCGGGAGCTGTAGGCACAATATGATGACGTCATCATATCATGCCTGCAGCTCCCTGAAGCCTCCAGAAGCTGGGACTTTTGCAGAGCAGCAGGGGAGCGAGGAGTGGTGTGTAGGAGTGTTTTTTTTATGCTAAACTTTGGGGGCAGATGGAGGGGGGCATTAAAATGGGGGAAGATGAAGGGAGGCATTAAATTGGGGGCAGATGGAGGGGGACATTAAACTGGTGGCAGCTGGAGGCGGACATTAAACTGGGGGCAGCTGGAAAGAGCCATTAAACTGTGGGGATCACTGGACAAGGACATTAAACTGGGGACAACTGGAGGAGGACATTAACCACTTCCGTACTGCCCATAGACTATATACGTCCAATGGTGGTTGTCTAGTTCTGCAAGGACATCCCGGTACATCCAAGCAGAGCTCAGTAGCTGCACGAAATCATGCAGCTACTGAAACTGGGAGCCGGCTGTAACTTCAGCCGGAGCTCCCAGAGAGAAGACAGGGAAGGTTTATTACCTTTCCTGCCTTCCCAATCGCTGTGTATACAGTGCTCAATGAGTGCTGTATACAGCGCTATGGGCGCCGCCATCTTGCGGCCGCCCTCTGACCCAGCGGTCATGTAGCGTCTGCAAGAGCTGCTGGATCCTACAGGACCCAGATCAGCTCTAAAGTTATGTGTAAGTAATGTGCAGGAGGCTGTACTCCTCCTACAACTGGGGCTAAATGAAATAGCCCCAGTTACAGGGGAAATCAGCCTCCGCCACAAAAAAAAGTAATCAGATGTCCCCAAAGGTCTATTATGACCTTATAGGCACACAATGTAAAAAAATAAATAAATAAAAAAAATTAATAGAAAACTTAAAAAAAGTAAATAAAATAATTAAGAAAGTAAATAAAATAATAATAATAAGCCAATAAAATGCTCTTATTACAGGTTACAGCCCCACCCCCGATGACACCATAAAAAATAAAAATTACCGTAACGGAGAGGAAAAACTGTTTTATAAAGTTTTTTAGTAGCACTTTGTATTATTAAATTAAAAAAATGAAAAGTGAAAAACAGACACGTTTTCCCTCCTCTTTTGTTTATATTTTCCCGGATATAAAAAAAAAAAATTAAAACACATGCAAAAATTAAAACAACATAAAAATAAAGCCCTATGTGTCACCGAAAAAAGACGCAGAAATTAGTTGAATAACGCATATGATAAAAATGTTACAGCCCTCAAAACCGCACATACAAAAAAAAACTGAAAATTGTTTGGTCCTGGACCAGAAATTGGCCTGGTACTGAAGTGGTTAAACCACAGGTGTAGCTGGAGGGAAACATTAAACTATGCCGCTAGTTGCGCCCAGTTTAATGTCCACCTCTAGCTGCCCCCAGTTTAATGTCACCCTCCAGCTGCCCCATAGTTTAATGTCCCCCTCTAGTTTCCCACAGTTTAAACTGGGGCACCAGGAGAGGGACATTATACTGTGGGGACATTTGGAGGGGAACATTATAATGTGAGGGCATATAATGTTAGGGTGACTGTAGGAGTATTATACTGTGTGGAGGCACAAAGAGAAATTGATGGGAATGGGCAGGGTCAATATAGAAGTGAGTGGAGCTAAATTTGCCTCACTGTCGACATGAAAGGTCCTCTTTAACAAAAAAAAAAAAAGCCTGGAAAACTCCTTTATTCTGAGGCCCCATGTTGTGGAAATGCAGGGTTTTTTTATTGCAGATTTTGTCGCGGTTTTTTGAGCCAAGACTGTCTAAAAAAGGAATGGGAACTATATAGGATGTACTTATACTTCTACCTTCTGCTTATTCCACTTCTGGCTTTGGCTCAAAAAAATGCAACAAAATCTGCAACTAAAAATGCTGTGTTTCCACAACGTGGGGCTTTAGCCTTAAAGGAACCTGTAGAAATACATAAAAAAAAACCCAAACAAACAAACTCCAAAAGAAGGAGCCATAGGGGAAGAAAAGATAAGGCAAGATCTTTGTCTATAAATCTTATGGGGGCAGAGGCAGTTATTGAGAAACTTCACCCAATGACACCAGTAACCAATGAAATAATGGAATTTTTTGTACTCACCGTAAAATCCTTTTCTCGTTGTATTCACTGTGGGACACAGCACCATGGGTATAGACCTGGCCACTAGGAGGCTGACACTAAGAGAATGCAAAGCTGTCGGCTCCGCCTCTGGGCTATACCCTTCTCACAGATACTGTGCTAGTCAGTTTGTACCACAGCAGTAGGAGAAAGACACCAAAGAGCAAAAAAGAGCATGGAACCAACAAGCACCAACATGTCCTGCATCCGAAAAAGAATCAAATCGGGCAGGAACAACAGGAAAAAAGCAAGGGTGGGATCTGTGTCCCTCAGTGAAAGCAACGAGAAAAGGATTATACGATAAGTATAAAAAGATCTCATTTTCTCGCTTATTTCACTGGGGGACACAGCACCATGGGATGTCCTAAAGCAGTCCCAGGGGGTGGGAATCATACAAACAACCCAGCACAAAGCTGTCTACAGAACCTCAGGGCTCAACAATGCGTTGGCAGAGGTCAAAGAACGGACCTGGGAAAACTTAGGGAAAGTATGAATGAGGCCCAGGAGGCAGCCTGCAGAACCTCACGGCCGAACCATGCGTCGGCAGAGGTCACAGAACAGACCTGGGAAAACTTTAGAGAAAGTATGAATGAAGCCCAGGTGACAGCCTGCAGACTTGGACAGCAGAAAATTGATAAAGAACATCACAGGAGGCCCCAACTGTTCTCAGAGAGAGCCGACACACGGAAGGGCAGTGCCCAACACCTAAGTCGATAGGCCTCCTAGATCGCAGACCGTAGTCATCGGGAGATGGAAGCCCAGAAAGCAGGCAGGTCCTAGTGAGGGCCCTCCAGGGATGATAACAAAGCGTCAGAACAACAGAGTCAGGGAGAACCAAATAGACCCAAATGGCCCGGACGACATCCAGGCAGGGAAAAGAAACGCCAGCATGGATGCTCGAGGACCTGGCAGAATGATGGCAAGCTACGCCCTGTTGATGACAAAGGAGGAAACCACAAAGGCAGAAGGGCAGAGGCAGACGAAAGACAATCTTGTCCATGTGGAGAACCAGAAGGGAGGCTGCCGGTAAAGAGACCCTGCAGATGGAGGTAATGGCCACCAGAAAAGCAACCTTCCAGGACAAAAGGCAAAAGGGGGGACCCCCGCAAAGGCTGGAAGGGGGAGCCTGATGCACCACGAGGGGAGAGTGCGCCACTCCCTGTAGGAAAGTCTTCACCTGAGGCCAGAAGGCCAAGGTCTTCAGAAAAGGAACTGAGAGGGCAGAAACCTGTCCTTCAAGAGAAGAAGACCAAGACTGTGATCCAAACCAGACTGGAGAAAACACCAGGAACCCAAGAAAAGAAAATGAGAGCGAATGACAAACAGTATTCTCACCGCAGCAGGCCTAAGACTTCCACGAGCAAAGGTAGAACCTGGCTGACTTTAGTTTACAGGCCTAATGCATGGTGTGGACAACAGGTTCCGAAAACCCATGGCATTGCAGAAACTCGGCTACACCAGCACAGTTAAATGCAGCTGAGGCAAGGCAGAGTGGAAAAGCGGTCCTTGAGAGAGAAGGTCAACCTGCAGAGGAAGAAGCCAAGGAGTGCCCGCCAGCAGGAACAAGAGATCTGCGTACCAGACCCGGCGGGGCCAAGTCGGATGCACCAGGAAGGCCCTTGGACTCAAGCTTCTTGAAATCCTAAGAAGAAGAGGAGGGAAAAGGTGCAGAAGGAAGTCCGACCCGGGAATCACAAGAACGACAGCGGCAATGACTCGAGGGCCCAGGGACCTGGCCACAAGGCAGGGGAACCTGTGACTCAGGAGGGAGACGAAGAGGTCGACACGCCCCACCGTGAGCACAGCCAGAGGACGACCTACGGAAGAAGCGACACTCACCCGGGAACTTTTCCTCGGCTAGGTTGTGAGACGCTCCACCCACTGAAGAGGGTGAGAGGCTTCTTAGAAATGCTGCACGGCACCAGGGACACCCTGGAAGGTCTAAGTAAGCGACCGGCCTGGACTCTGACCAGACACTCTAGGAGGAGAGAGATCCAATGAGACAAGGTTAGGAAGATGGCCCCCCCATTCCAGAGTTAGATATGGAGGAGGACTCCACTTGGACCACAGGCCCTGAACTGTCAAGGCACTGAAGACTGCTCCCCAGCCAGAAGACTGGCATCAGGGGGACAACCTGTGAAAGGAGGGGGAGGAAAATTCCCCGAGAGAGATCCGGAGAGGCGAGGTGAGCCAACAGGTGAATCTGGAAAGACAGGAGAAACAGGCAGACGAGCTGGACACAGACTAGTCCTAGCCGCTCAGAAACACCATTGCAAGGGTCCGGGAGGAACTGAGCCAAAGGGAGAACCTCGAAGGCCAAGACCATCATGCCTAGGACTCACAGGCAGAAGTGAAGAGAGCACAAAGGGAACCTCCGAAGGCAGGGCACAAAAAAAACTTTGACCAGGAGCGTCTTGGGCATCATTCCCCGGAATTCCAGGCACTGAGAAGGCACGAGCCAGGACTTTTACCTGCTGATGAGCTAGCGAAATCAGCGAAGGGGCCCAAAGTAATCCACAAACTGGTCATAATGGCTATCCTGGATGAGGCTTGAACCTGGAGGACATCCAGGGACATAATAACAACAACTCCCCTGCCATGGAGGAAGGCCGGAAGGGACACCATCACCTGGGAAAAACTCAGGGAGGAGAGCGTTGCGGAAAACGATGGGCGACAGGAAGTCACCAGTATCCCGGGATGCCCCCACCAACTGCAGGGCTACATGTGGAACCTGCAGATACGGACAAACCGGGAGCCTCTTCAGGTCCAGGATGGGAAGGAGCTGTCTTTCCTGAAACGGGAATTAATGCCTTGCCACAGCATAGTGGGGGCGGCCTGGATAAACAAACTTCCATTTAGAATGGAGGAAAACTCGATGGAGTAGCCGGAATACAGCACCTCTCGGACCCAGGAGAGGGAGGCGCTGGCAAGCCAGGACTCCAGGAAGGAGCGCAAAGGGCCAACATCTCAAGCAGAGAAGGGGTTGGAACAGGAAAAAAAAAAAACAGGGAGGCTTGGAACAAGATTGCCAAGAGACCTGGACTAGAATAGATGGCTACTTGGAGCATGAGTCACAGTATTTTAGTTTCATTGATGCATGAGAATAAACCACAAAGCATACCTCCCAACCGTCCCGGATACCATGTCAGGATGACTGTAGGGGCATTATACTGTGTGGGAGCACAAAGAGAAATGAATGAGGATGGGTGAAGTCAAAGTGGAAGTGGGTGGGGCTAAATTCACAGAGGCACGCTGCATGCACTGCACATTCTGTCCCTCTTTCAGTCATATGAAAGTTGGAAGGTATGAACAAAGTGATGTCACAACATAGGGATAATATTTACAGTGGTGTCACATTAGTTGCAGAAATTGCTAAGTGATATCACAGGAGAGATATTACACATAATGATGTTGCAGCATAAAGATTATATAGATATGATCATGTCACAATAAAGGAATAAGTAACTAAATGAAATTATAGCTCAGAAATTATGCACACAATGATGTCCATCACAGTAGTGGGATAAGAAGTACAATGATGTGACAGCACAAGAATAGTGTATATAGAGATGTCACAATACAGGAATAGTCTACTCAGAGGCATTATAGACAAGGAATTATAAAAACAATGATGTAACAGTTCAATGGTAATGCACTGCCCTCTGATATACTCATTGGCACCAGGAAGGAGTTATCGGAGTTGAATTAAATTTTCTATGTGTGAATGTAATGATGCTATATGTAAGTGTTTACAATATTACAGTGATTATAAGTTTATTTGGGAAAACTGTGCAATTGAAAGGAGGCTCTAGTTTGGATACTGGAAGCCCTGCCATGAGCGGCCACATACTGTATGTGGCCTCAGGACATCCCACATATTATACTGAGCTGTTACTGTCCCTCATATCACTACTAGGGGTATGTAATGGTTCTCCACATCATCACACAAGCAAAATGTGTCACTCCACAGCAAAGGCTGGACTGGCCTCCATACTAGATCCCTACGTTCTTCGGATCTAAAAGAGAATCCGAATTTCTACCTAAAGACAACACAATTCTAGTCTATAGTAGTCCAGGTTTCTCATTCAAGATACCACTGTGAATGAAGGGGAAGGTGGCTGACTGTCAATGACAGGAGATGTAATGAGTGCTGTGACACCAAATTTTCCTCTGCTAAGAGCCTGGACATAGTCTGGGCAGATACAGGGGTGTGTAATTAAGGTGCTACCTGTGTCTGGATGTCGGACAAGGAAACTGTGGGAGCTGCCAATATTTATCAACAGATCAAACGGTTCCCTCTCCTGGTGGTCTGTCTATGTGCATGTCCTCATGTAACCACTGCTCTCAATACCTCCTAACAGGTGTCTTCAAGTGTGATGCATAGAGACATAACTAGCAGTCAACAATCTCTCACCAAGAGGTACTCTACCCAAAAGTAGTCTCTGTGAGCAATTTCATAGGGCAGTGGGGGAAGCAATTTTATGCCCTGTAGTGTCAAGACCCAGTGTCTAATCAGACCACAGCTGTAATCATTTACATATCTGGCTGAGGTATAACATCATACCAAGCTTTGGAGCAATACAACATTTTTTTGTAAGTTTTTTTGTCAATAAGTGTATAATAATACAAGAGTAATGGACACAAACTAAAAACAAAGAAAAAAAACCCCATAAAGACGTCATTTTTTTTTTTATACCTATTCTTGCCCATTTCACCAAAGACATCATCCACTGAAGTTTATGAGCTCAGTGAAAAATAGATGCGAAATGAATGAGAATCTTGGACTTTAAAAGAAATGCTCTTTCTTTCTGTTGTAGACTGGACCTGTTACTTGTATGTTCTGCCCTCTTTTTAATCAATGTCCACTCCTGTTTCTGTGGCGCACTGCACCATTGTCCTGGTCAGCTGCTACTAAACCAGGACCAACTCAGGAGGTAGCTGACTGGCAGACTCCCCGCAGTGATAACCAGATCCGGTATGGGGTTTAAAGGGTGAGAACTTGGGAGTCTGCTAGGATAACTCCCTTAGAGTTCCCTGGTTCGGAAGCACAGTGGGTCCATTTCCCTTTACATAAGGACAAGGGGTCTCTAAATACTGGGTGCCTTTTGCATCTTCCTAACTCTATGGCTGATCTTACCACCAACTACAGTCATCATGTCTGGATGACCACTCCATCTGGGCAGCGCCTAGGAGACCAGCTGAACTGGACACTCCCTCCTTGATCCATGTACATTGCTATGCAATTGTCCAGCCAAGTACCAAGAAGTGCCAAAATGCTGACAACCCTAATCCCCTGGGCAAGAAGTCAGTTACCAGGTATTGTCCAGGACATCACCCTTACATCTGTGAACCAGGAGAGATAGCCAGAGATATTCGAGTGCTGTACTTTGGCTATCTCCAGTGCTCCCATTGAAATGAATGGAGTGGTGTACGCACTCCCTGACCACCGCTCCATTTAGACTCTTGTCCCCCATTTACCTGATCAGTGGGGATCTAAGCAGTTTAACCCAAATTGATCTGTAAGTTATCTCCTTTATTATGGATAAGGGATAATATACTTTACTTTGGCAGATAGCAGATACCACACTTCATGTCAACCGCCAGCCAAGTTTCCTGACCAGTAGCTACTTCTCTCTGCATTCTTTCACCAGATTGGTCAAACCTTCCATGGGGGTACCTGAGGGACACAACATCCCCGGGTCTTCTCATAGCGCATGAGGACCTCTACTGTCAACAATATGCACTGGACCTTCTTGTTCCTCTTCCTCATCTCTCAGCTTTGACTTGGCCACTGACAGTTCTTTCTCACATGGTTCACTTGTAGTGGGTCTTTTCCATGTCAACCCAAGTGGCTCACACGACTTTCTTATTGTGACCACCAACTATACAGGCAACCTATTATAGTCCTTAGAACTGCCTATTTCTCTCCTCCTGACAAACAGTCTAGTGCTCTAGCTTACCACCCTCATGGGGCATGGACTTATGTATTCAATGCAGTTGACAAGTTCTAAGCTATAAACTCCAGAACAGCTTTTCCGGCACTATAAGCGACCTACTACGTCACAAAGTAAAGTGGCTCCAATCCTTGTTTTGCAGGACTCAAAATGTGCTTAGTAGGCCAATGAAACACACTCTCAATTTTTGCAAGGTTCAACTGATTATAGTGATAATAACAGTTAAGTGACAGTCCTAAATTCAGCCTAAGGAAATGTCCACACACTGGAAATGGGCACTGACTCTGTTGATTTGACAAAGTTCATAAACATGGAAAGTTGTGAATAATGTACTGGTTAAACAGCAGCTGAAAAATAGCAATTAAGTAAGGCTGAACACGGAGTAAATGTCACAATGCCGAGAACCGAACTCCAAGACCGAGTGCAGACACTCCTTTATATAGAGTAGCTGTGCCTAGCATTGAAACACATGTCCTGCTGCGCTATGCAGGGACACTGACACAGAAAATGTTCACCTTAGGACCCCATCTATGGCCAATGGCCACTCAAGCAAAAGATGTTTTTCTCTCCACGAACACCTATGGGAGAAGTGTATTTAACCCCTTAAATACACAGCCTAAAAGTGCCTTATGGACCAGGACTCATTTTTCAAAACTGACACTTTATGGCAATAACTTTGAGACACTTTAACTTACACAAGTGATTTTGAGATTGCTTTTTTCATGACACATTGTACTTCATTTTAGTGGTAAACACTGATCAATATTTTTGTATTTATTTAAAAAAAAGTTGGAAATTTGGAAAAAAAAAATCGCAATTTTCAAAATATGAAATGCTCTGCTTTTCAGACAGATAGTCATACCAAACAAATACGTTAATAAATATTATCTACCATATCTCTACTTTATATTGGCATCATCTTTTAATCGTCCTTTAATTTACTTTGGACATTAGACGGCTTACAAGTATAACAGCAATTTTCCATATTTACAAGAAAATTTCCCAAACTAATTTTTTTGGGACCACTTCAGTTCTGAAGGGGATTATAAAGGCCTATATATTAGAAACCCCCATAAATCACCCCATTTTAAAAACTGAACCCCTCAAATAATTCAAAACTGCATTTGGGAAGTTTGTTAACCCTTTGGGTATAAATTGCTGTTTAGGCACAGCTGGGCACAGAAGGGAAGCAGCACTATTTTGGTTTTTGGAGCACAGTTTGGTTTTTGGCAATTCAGAGCCCCTGAATTGCCATTAAGGATGAGGCCCCACGTTGCGGAAACGCAGCTTTTTTTGTTGCAGATTTTGTTGCGGTTTTTTGAGCCAAAGCCAAGAATGGCTACAAATGGACTGGGAAATATATAGGAAGCTTCTTATACTTCTCACTTCTCCTCAATCCACTCTTGGCTTTGGCTCAAAAAACTGCAACAAAATCTGCAACAAAAAAGCTGCGTTTCCGCAAAGTGGGGCCTTAGCCTAAAGTGGAATCTGCAGACATGTGACTCAATTTTGGAACCTACACCACTGAAGGGGTTTATCAAGTTGGGTAGTGAGCATTTTTAACCCTTGAGTGTTGCATTAATTTAATTTCCAGAAATGAATGCGTAGCTGATAATGAAAAGTGAAAATTGCGATTTTTCCTGAGATACGTCATTTCAGTGCCCGATATGTTGTACCCAGCTTGTTTCAGCAGAGACATACACTCCAAAAACTTTTAAGAGGCTATCCTGGGTGCAACAGCTTTTGGAGCATTTGTCTCTGATACAAGCTGGGCACAACATATTACTCACTGAAATTACATATTCCTGGAAAAATTGCCATTTTCACCATCAGCTTCGTATTCTTTTATGGATAATAAATTAATGCAACACTTGGGGGTTAAAAATGCTCACTGTACCCCTGGATAAAATCCTTCAGGGATGTAGTTTCCAAAATGGGGTCACATGTCAGGGGATTCCAGTTTACTGGCGTTTCAGTAGTGTTATGACGTCCAAAAACCAAACCGTCTGCGCTCCTTCCCTTCTGTGCCTGGATGTGCCCAAACAGCAGTTTATATCCACATATGACATTAAGTATGTTATCCTGGGTACACCAGTGTCATATATGTGGGCATAAACTGCAGTTTGGGGACACAGCAGGGCAGAAGTGCTATGTGGCTTTTGGAGCACAGATTTAGATGTTTGGTATCTGGATACAATGTCATGTTTACAGAGCCTCTAAGGTGCCAGAAAAGTGGAATCCCCTAGGAAGTGACCCCATTTTGAAAACTGCACCCCTTGAAGAAATTATCAAGGAATGTAGTGAGCATCAGTATCCCAGACGTGACTGCACAGTGCATAGTAAAAAGTGAATACGTAAGCTGTACATTGGGAACTACCATTTCTCCGGTAGCTCCTATGATGGGGGGGGGTGTCATTTCTGGTTTCTTTTCCCTTGTAAGCTCTAAATTTAGGGTGTACCCTAATATACGCTCGCACAGCTTATACATTCCCTTCCTGCCGTAGCCAGTTGTGTTCTAATGATTTGTCGATTTTTGGGGTTTTTGTCTTTACATTGTACAAGCTATATTTTTTTATTTTTCTGGTGATGTAGCCATATGAGAGCTTGTTTTTTGCGGTATGAGATGAATTTTGTAAAGACACCATTTTTGGGTGCCTATAACTTATTGACTAATTTTACTAACTCTTTCTTGGTGGAAGCTTCTGGCATAGCTTTTTTCCTTTTAATTTTATTTTACGCAAAGCGTACAGCATAAGTAACATGTTACTTTTATTCTGTCAGTCGATACGATTACATTGATACCAAATTTATATAGTTTTTTTATGCGTTACTAATTTTTGCGTAACATTTTTATTTTTCAGTTGTTTGAGGTCATATTTTTTTGGGGGACGACTTGTGCTTTTTATTGGTACTATAGCATTTTTTGTATGGCATTTTTTTTTCCATTTTTGTTTTTCCGACATTTAGCATGCAGGTGAAATAATGTTTCAGTTTTATTGTACAAATTGTTACGGACGTGGCAATACCAAATATGTATTGCTTCTATTAATTTTTAGGGTTTTCTTTTATAGAATTCATTTTATATAGGAAAGGGGCATTTTGGGGCTTTATTCATTTATTAATGTTTTTTCATACACTTTACTTTTTTTTTTTTCAACTTATTTTTACTAATTAGTGATGTCCCACTAGGGATCCTGAACCAGCGATGCTCTGATCGCTGGTTCAGTACTATACATTGCAATACACGTATATTGCAGTGTATAGAGGAAGTCAGCCTATGCACATGCTGAGGCTTACTTCCTCCATTCGGCGGCAGGATCAACCAGGTATGGGTGCTCCTAGCAGCCCAGGGTCACTGGCTAGACCCCAGGCTGCAGAAAATACATAATGGCACCCCCCAATATCATTGCGGGGAGTGCTGATGAGGGGCATCAGCTCCGACCGGTGGTTAATGGAGCGGGTGTTAGCTGTCAGTTACAGCTACCACCAGGTGCTGCCCGCTCAGATAGTGAGAGGGCGGCCGGCCGGCCAGGGACGTATTAGTATGTCCATTTGCGTTAAGGTCCAGACGGCCAGGACGTACTAATACGTCCGTGGTGGTTAAGGGTTTAAAACATCATACAGTAAACGTCTATAAAATATACACACAGCAATATAGAAATATAAGTAAACATATTTAACAAAATGTGCACTAGGGCTGGGCCTTCAGCTCCCTGGAGCACTGCTTTTGCCACTCAGACCCCTACCATCTCCTGCCTGCACCATCCCCTGCAGTGAGAGTTAATCCTCCCACTGCTATGACATCACCCATCCTACTTCGGCAGCAAGAGCAGTGCTCCAAGGGCTAAAGGCCTGCCCTTAATTCTTCAACTGCCTCAGTTGCATAAGACTTCAGAGTTGTTGATCATCAATTCTACAAAAGTGACGTTAGAAAAAAAACCCTGTGGAAATGCATTACTTTTTTTTCCGCAGTGTTTTTCACACAAAGTCCGTAGAGTTTTCATCTGTGGACTTTCTGCCCCTATTATACCTATAGGGATACCGCCAGCAGGTATAATTATAATCGCAACAGGTATAAGTGACAAGCTGCGAAGGCAGCTTTTCCACTGCCTTTTTTTTTTCTGCAATGTGTGGATGGGATTAGCCAGAATCCCATCCACTTTGTAGGTCCTGTAAAACGAAGCGTTTTCACAATGTGGGGCCCTGGCCTTTAGGCGGAAATGCAACTCTTGTTTTGGTTGCAGATTTTTTGAGCCAAAGCCAAGAATGGCTACAAAAGGAATGGGAAATATGTAGGAAGCTCTTATACTTCTAACTTTGCTCAATCCACTCCAGGCTTTGGCTCAAAAAACCACCGCAAAATCTGCAACAAAAAAAGCTGCTTTTCTGCACAGTGGGGCTTCAGCCTAAGGTTTAGGGCATACCTTGGAGAAACGCAGCATTTTTGGCTGTTGTGGAAATGCAGTAGAACAAAACCGCTGTGTTTTACAATACCAGAAAAGTGAATGAGCGGCCCCGCCGGATGTGCCCCCCCACTTCTTTCCCTGGGACTTCCCCAAAGGGGGGGGGGGGAAAAAAGAGGTGGGGGGGGTATGAGTATTATCCCTCCCGCAACAGACTCTGGCGCTGACCTGTGTGTATAACGGGACCTGAAGCCTTCGCTGAAGGGAAGAGTGGGAACATATATGAAATATATCAGTGCCTCCACCCAGGATAGAGCCTCTGTATTACAGGGGGGTCTCTTCCTGGGACTTACCCATGAAGTACAGTTAGTAGCCTTAACAAGGATCACTGTACTAATCTCACAGTCTGAAGAATACATACAGATACCACATAAGGTTATAACAGTAGCTTTATAAGAATCAACAGGGTAATAATACATACATAAAATATACTCAGAACACAGCAGTACTACAACAACCAGCAAGTCCTCAACCGTCTTAGGTTATATACCCGGGTATATATATAGATATATAGCAAGAGTCCAGTGCACAATACCTCCAGGCAACAGAAGAGATGCAGGAGCCCCTGTGGATGACTGTGGATCCTCGGATTCTTCCAGGAGATGACAGACAGCCGATCAGGAGATGATGATGATGATGGTGAGATTCTTCACAGGCAGCAAACAGGGTGACGGTGACGGCAGTAGATGCAGGCCTGACTACCCTAACACTGAGTCCTTAACCTGCCAGCTAAACTACTAGTGCCACCGGGCCTCTAACTAGCTAGTTGGCCTTCGGAAGCCTAACCTATCACTGCCCTGAACTATATATATATATGGATCCCTAACTACAGTTACTAGCTAGGTCCTGTGAGTATATAGGGGGTAACACATACCTAACTATATACTGTGAAGTAAAGAGGAACAAGTGGCTCTTAGACTCCCCCAGACATAACATGTCTGTCTCAGCAGCTCTGCTCACATCTCTCCCCCCAGCAGCTCTGCCTCACATGTGTCTGACTCACTGTATTTACAAAACAAAACTTGCACTAAATACCTGGGGTCTCTGAAGCCAAACTGCAGGGGCAAAGAAGCCAGATACATTATATACTAGTAGAAATGGCAGTTCCCTACACTCTCCCTCTGGTGAAATCTTTACGTCACGTCAAAGACATACAAAGTCATAGTATACAGTCAACATTACCAATGACAATATCAATATGGTTGCTTTTGCATTTACAGAGTCACAACAGGTTAATAGGTATACATGCCAGCAGGAGCGAAAATTGGTAACATATTGACCAAAGTGGACACTGCACCCACCCAAGCATGGTATAAATGAGGCTGAGTAGTAAATCTGGGGTCCCCCAAACTATCATATGTCAGCATAGGTGGAGGGTGTCTAATTCTCTCTCCTCTCCGTACCTCTCTCTGAGGTAAACTAGCATGTCCAGGCCCTAAACTAGGGTTGTCTGCCATGGGAGGGGATGGTGCTGGTGGCGTAGGAGAGCTAGATCCCTGCTCATCTGTAGACACAGATCTAGGTACGAATTCTGGAGTTTGAGGGTTCATAGGTCTCCCTGAAGGAGAAGATACTGGTGATCTAGGAACTTCAGGAGCCACAGTCCAATCACTCTCAGGAGTTTCAGGAAGGTCAGGTGGAATATCGGCTAAGGACTGTGGAGAATCGCAGACCGAGCCATCATTGGAGATATCCATACCATCAATCTGAGGTACAGGCAACAAATGATTTCTATGCCAAGTCCTGATCCTCCCGTCCCGTCCTTTTATCTTGTAGACTGGTATTCCAGGCAACCGATCTACCACTGTAAAGAGTTCACTCCGCCATCGATCAGCCAGCTTATGTTTTGCAGATGCTCCCAAATTCCGTAGCAGAACATGGTCCCCAGGGTTCAATTCTCGGTATCTTACTCGAAGATCAAATCTCCTTTTATTTCCTTCATTCACTTTGGCCGCATTTTCCTCAGCCAGCTGATAAGCACTCTTAAGCGTTTCTTTCAAACGTGCCACGTATCGGTAATGATCTCGATGACTGATACCATCGGTAGAGACTCCCAACAAGATGTCAATAGGTAGCCTAGGCTCTCTTCCAAACATCAGAAAGTATGGTGAATATCCTGTGCTCTCGTGCCTTGTACTATTATAGGCATGCACCATAGCCTCCACTTTTCGACTCCAGGATCGCTTATCCTCAATTCGTAAGGTACCAAGCATATCAAGTAAAGTCCTGTTAAATCTTTCAGGAAGGGCATCTCCCTCTGGATGGTAAGGCGTCGTCCGACTTTTGCGGATGTTCAACAACTGAAGTAACTCTTTGATCAGGTTACTCTCAAAATCCCGGCCTTGATCAGAATGCAACCGGTGTGGTAAGCCATAATGGATAAAATACTTTTCCCAAAGAACTCTTGCAACAGTGACTGCTTTTTGATCCTTAGTTGGAAAGGCTTGAGCATATCGTGTGAAGTGATCAGTCACCACCAATACATTTCCAAATCCTCTGGAGTCGTTGTCAATACAAAGGAAGTCTATGCAGACAAGATCCATGGGGCCCGAACTCTTCAAGTGTCCCATGAAGGCCGCTCGAACCGGGACAGTCTTCCTCTGCAAACATCTGCGACAGCACCTACACAGACGAGTCACGGTATCTCTCATTTTGGGCCAGTAGAATCGGTCTTGTATTAGGCCATAAGTCTTCTCAGGTCCCAAATGACCATGATAATCATGCAGACTTCGGAAAATCATCTTCTGAAAGCAGCTTGGAATAACTAGTTGGCGCCTTCCAGGGTGATCATGATACAGCACCACACGATAAAGTAGGCCATTGTCTATTTCAAACTTCTCCCAATCTCGTAGAAGTTGACTGCATTCAGAGGGTAGGGATGTCTTTAACATTTCTCTGTCTTGAGAACTCACTGCTTGATAAAGAGGTCCAATTAAAGGATCAGTCTTTTGACTCCAGATCATTCGCTTTGAAGATATAGAACAACTCTCAAAGGATCCTAAAGCGGCAGGGTAGGCAAACATGTCTGGTACAGCTTCGGGACCTCCCCCAATAGAGTCAATAAGCCGAGTTTCAGAAAAGGCTACTCGGTCTTCAACTACAGCAGCCATGGCACACAAAGCTCCTACTCCAGGACTTCTTCCCATTCATCCACTACTTCCGGACTAGGTAATCCAGGCCGTCTTGATAGAGCATCTGCCCCAATGTTCTTAGGCCCCGATTTATACTTGAGTGTGAATTGGTAGTTGGATAAAGCTGCCAACCAGCGATGTCCTGTAGCATCGAGTTTAGCGGTTGACAAAACGTATGTCAGTGGATTGTTGTCTGTTCTTACTTCAAACGTGGCTCCGTATAAATAGTCATGTAATTTATCAACAATGGCCCACTTGAGCGCCAAAAACTCCAATTTATGTACTGGATAATTTTTCTCGCTGGGAGAAAGACTTCGACTTATGAAAGCTATGGGCCGTAACCCGGCCGGGTATTCTTGGTGCAGCACGCCACCTAATCCTTCAAAGCTGGCATCTACATGTAGCACATATGGCTTCTGTGCATCAGCATAAGCCAGAACGGGAGCTTCTGTCAATTTCTTCTTCAACAACTTAAATGCTTCTTCACAATCCGCAGTCCACCTATCGCCAAAAAGGCTTTTGGAAGACCCTTTCTTCTTTCCCGGATCTCCTGCATCACTCTTCAACAGGTCGAGGAGGGCTCGAGCAATTTTTGAATATCCTTCCACAAATCGTCGATAGAATCCACAAAACCCCAAGAAAGATTGCAACTCCGTAATATTTTGCGGTCGGGGCCAATTCACCACAGCTTCAATCTTACCAGGATCGGTAGCAACTCCTTCAGCAGAAACAATATGACCTACATAAGTGACCGAAGATCTACAAAATTTGCATTTGTCAGCCGACAACTTCAGCCCCTCTTCTTTTAAGCGATGGAGTACTCTCATGAGTCGTTCTTCATGTTCTTCCAGCGTCTTTCCAAACACAATAATGTCATCAAGATATACAAGGCATTCCCGGGGCACTAAATCACCTAACACTCTTTCCATCAACCTTTGGAACGTTGCTGGCGCACCTTTTGTACCTTGCGGCATACGAGTGAACTGAAAGAAACCCAAGGGGCATATGAAAGCTGTCTTTTCCTGATCCTCAGGTGCCATTGGGACTTGATAGTATCCCGATCTTAGGTCCAGCACTGTGAACCAACAGTTTCCATTCAGAGCTTCCAGAGCTTCTTCAATTCTCGGCAGTGTATACTGATCAGGTAAGGTTCTCCGGTTCAGAGTTCTGTAATCCACACATAGGCGAATTGCTCCAGATTTTTTTCTTACCACCACAATAGGTGAGGCATAGGGGCTCTTACTGTCCACAATGATCCCCTGACCTTTCATTTGCTGTAGAGTCTGTCTTAACTCATCAACATCCTTTGGAGCAACTCTCCGTGGTCGCTCCCGGAAAGGAGTAGAATCGGTCAATCGGAAAGTGTGTTGAGCACTTTTAGCACAACCTACATCCATATCATCCATGGAGAACACTTCCGATAATTCAGACAACTTCTGTGTCAGTCGCTGATTCCAGGCCTCTGGTAAATGTGGATCACTCAAGTCAAGATTGAGATTAGGGATTGCATCTCGGATTTGAATCCTGCACACTTCAGCGTATGGATTTACTCCAAGCACAGGGTAGCAGTGGGCCACATTCTGGTATGGTCCAATTACAATCGGATGCGGTGAACAGTTCCTCACTGTCACACAGGTAGATAACTCCACTTTATTTCTCCAGTCCTTTCTCTCTGGGATCACCATCCAGCCATTCTGGTTAATCATTTCTTCAGGGGTTTCCATAAGGACATAACTCCCCCCTTCAAGCAAATCGGGAGCAATGCTGGAGGCTACTCTCAGAATTCTCTCCCCGCCGGCAGGAACTTCCACGGTTCTCTCACCGATATGATATACCATTCCATGTCGATAGCCAGTAGACAGGGCATCACAGAGTTCTCTAAGATCAGAAGATATATTCACCGGCTGAGCTGCAGGGTTCCAATCTCTTCCAAGAAACTTCTGAAAAGCATAATGCACTGCGGGACAATTAGTGCCAAGTATCACAGGAGCTGCACAAGAATCCCCTGTATCAGGACAGACAAGAGCCGTAATCTTCATGGGAGCGACACTCTGATCTTCTAATTCAGGGACAGCTATAACTACTTGTAGGCTGCCATCTACAGGATATGATCCTGAATTAAGCCCCCACAATTTCATTTGTCCTGTAGACTGAAGAGGTATATCCCTCAGATACTTTTGGTAGAACGAGCGATAAATCAGGGTCACTTGAGATCCTGTATCAAACAGGGCAGGAGCGGCATGACCATTGACAGTGACTTTGACAACGGACCTGGAGCCCGCGATAGCGCCTCTGGTATTTACTCGGCCCGCCTTCCTTTGGTGTCTTTGATTCTGAATAGAGAAGACAGCACTGTGTCCCAATCCCTCACTGTCCTCCGTACACTGTCTGGCAGTATGGCCCGTCTGACCACATTTATAACAGGTTCTAGCATCCTTCCTCCGTTGAGTGGCAGTGGGTGGAGTGGCGGACTGTCTAAGTTCTGACCGCTCCGCTGGTTTGTCCTTGTTTGAATTAGGAACAACATCTTCTTTAGAGATGCTTTTCGCTTTCTTAGGGGTACTAAAACTAATGTCAGCTTCTTGTTTCTTCACTAACTTCATTAAGTCAGGAAATGGAAGGACTCTATCAGATAGTAAGACCTTGAGTACTTGAGCAAGAGGATGATGAGGTTGTAACCCTCTCACCAACTGACTGGTTCTCATAGCGTCTACCTCTGAAGTAGATATAGCTGCGTGGTACACCAGACGTGAAAGAAGTAGCTGTAAACGGTTAATAAAAGTAGAGACATTTTCCCCTTCTTTTTGACGAACCATTCGGTAATCAGCAACCATCTGGGCAAGGTCATAGTATGGCTCAAAGTGATCAGACAGTACTTGTATATAGTCCAATGCACTCACTCCTTCATGAGAGTCTCTGTACAAGCGGATCAATTCTGCAGCAGGAGACCGCAAACTTTCACTGATACGCTGCCGCTTGCCTTCTTCAGAGCAAGACCATTCCTTCAGGCATTGGAGAGTATGTTCTTTCCATATCTCAAAGTTTTCCTCCCCTTGTGGTACTGGGACATTACCAGAGAATACTTTTAGTTTCTTGTAGTGAGTGGCCTGCAGGCCCTGAGCTAACATTTCAGTCAGCCTGGCTAAAGTGCTAATAGCACTGTCACTAGAGGAACTGCTAGCGACGGCCATACTGGGGGGGTAACTGGTTGAGCGGGGTTCTTCCTTTACCTGAACCAGGGGAGGAACAGGCGGTTGGTAATCCCATGTAGTAGCTAGTGGGAGGTTCCCCTCTGAGCTATATCGCTTCTCCATATCAATGACTATTCCCACTTCTAAATCTCAGCAGTGCCTCCAAATGTAGCCCTATTTGGGGGGGGGTATGAGTATTATCCCTCCCGCAACAGACTCTGGCGCTGACCTGTGTGTATAATGGGACCTGAAGCCTTCGCTGAAGGGAAGAGTGGGAACATATATGACATATATCAGTGCCTCCACCCAGGATAGAGCCTCTGTATTACAGGGAGGATCTCTTCCTGGGACTTACCCATGAAGTACAGTTAGTAGCCTTAACAAGGATCACTGTACTAATCTCACAGTCTGAAGAATACATACAGATACCACATAAGGTTATAACAGTAGCTTTATAAGAATCAACAGGGTAATAATACATACATAAAATATACTCAGAACACAGCAGTACTACAACAACCAGCAAGTCCTCAACCGTCTTAGGTTATATACCCGGGTTATATATATAGATATATAGCAAGAGTCCAGTGCACAATACCTCCAGGCAACAGAAGAGATGCAGGGGCCCCTGTGGATGACTGTGGATCCTCGGATTCTTCCAGGAGATGACAGACAGCCGATCAGGAGATGATGATGATGATGGTGAGATTCTTCACAGGCAGCAAACAGGGTGACGGTGACGGCAGTAGATGCAGGCCTGACTACCCTAACACTGAGTCCTTAACCTGCCAGCTAAACTACTAGTGCCACCGGGCCTCTAACTAGCTAGTTGGCCTTCGGAAGCCTAACCTATCACTGCCCTGAACTATATATATATATGGATCCCTAACTACGGTTACTAGCTAGGTCCTGTGAGTATATAGGGGGTAACACATACCTAACTATATACTGTGAAGTAAAGAGGAACAAGTGGCTCTTAGACTCCCCCAGACATAACATGTCTGTCTCAGCAGCTCTGCTCACATCTCTCCCCCCAGCAGCTCTGCCTCACATGTGTCTGACTCACTGTATTTACAAAACAAAACTTGCACTAAATGCCTGGGGTCTCTGAAGCCAAACTGCAGGGGCAAAGAAGCCAGATACATTATATACTAGTAGAAATGGCAGTTCCCTACAAAAGCGTTTTTGCACCGTTTATTTCCACACCATACAAGTTCTCACAGTTTTTGTAGATGTGATGCAGAAATTTGTGCGACTATAAAGCCTGTCCAGTTCATGTGTTCACCGCATTAAGATAAATAGGACAGTGGCAGAAATTTTTGTAACAAACCTGCCGTGTGTGAACTTAGCCATTTGTTGGTGTCGTGTATACTTTTGAGACGTATGGAATAAGTAGGAGCTGAGTACACGGTAGCTGTCTGCTATGTACACACACCATACACAGCCGACAGTTGAGCACATACATAGCATTCCCTGTGCCGCACTGACACGCCGCTACACGCCATGCTATGTGTATATGTACGTACAGAGCTCTGCTCCCCTCAGTGTCCGCCCCGCCACCACAGCCGCTCCGCCCCCCGCACCGCTCCACTCTCCCTCAGTCCCGCACTTCTCCGGAGCCCTGCGCGCTGTAGCTTCTGCTCCCGGCTGCTCGCTTGGCATTACCCGGTGGTTTTGGTGGATATCATACCCTGGACGTGGTAGCCGCCCCCTGTCTGCCTTGTTCCCTGCACTCTCAGTAAGTAGCGACCGCTGGCTGGTTTGTTTTCCTGTTGCTGTGTACTCCAGTGCAGTAGAGTAGTCATGCCTTAGTGCAGAGGTACCTAGGTGCAGCTTGTAAAGAGTTAACCCGTGCCACCCCCTACCTGGCATGTTTGCCCTGCACTAGTGTGTGTACTGTAGCCTCTACATAACTTTCTATATTGTGGACTCATGGCTGATCACACTTATAATACTGATCATAAGCGATTATTTCATCGGTGATCGGATTGAGCCAAAGTGATTTTGTGACGGTGACATTAGTGATGACTTTTAACTATGACATGATTTGTGCTTTTTTAAATATATATATATATATATATATATATATATATATATATATAATATATCTGATGTCTTGTTCTAATAATATGTAGTGGAAATTATTCACGTGCTTACCTATAGAAGAAAACTATTGCGTGACATCTGACAGCTATAGAAATATCCTAGAATATTGAGAGATTTTTCACTCTCTTGTATATATTTTCTCTTTCAACCTTCTACATTAAGTGCACAGTGGATCCTTAATATGGCGGACTGTTCTGCAGAATTTCACTGTGAATGATGCATCACGAAAGTAGCCATTGGTGGAAATTTTGGTCAAGGATACGTTGGTCAAATGTTTTCCAACTGTCTCCAATGGTATTTTTAGGGTGAAGTGGGCATCAAACACCTATGGTACAACTTACTTTGGAGGAAATAATATGTGGCAAGGTTGAAATTCAGCTTCTTTGATTCTCATAGTTTGGCACTGGCAGTCTTTAAGTCAATAGTGTAATGGCCAAATACGGCTTTGTTCACATCTGCATTGGAATCTCCATTTGGGCACTTCGTGGCAGTGTGCGTCTAAGATCACCAGAGGAAAAGTCCTGCAAGTCTGACTTGCTGTTTCGGACACCCACCAAATCCCAATGTAGTTAATGAGGTCTGTTAGGCTGAGTATGTGACCGCTGTTGTAGAAATCCGCCTATCTGTTCTAGTCCTCTGACCGACCAGAACAATAGATAACCCAATGCTAATGTGAACCTAGCGTAAGGCTCTGTTCACATTGGCACTATTGTTTTCATAGCACCAATCTATTATAGCAGCAAAGCAATGAAAGTAACCAAAACACCAGATCCCTAAAATGTACCTGACAGATCCTGCTGACTATAAGGATATGTTCATGCATAGGGTTTTGATGATTATTTTGAGGTTGATTCTGCCTTAAATGTGTTTCCCATTGTATTCTGATCAGCTGCAGAACCCACTTCACAAGACATTCGGCTTACTAGCCCCATTTACCTGAGGCTAGTCAGTAAGTGAAAGTGGTGGGGAAAAGCCAAAGCTTTCTGCTACGGGGAGCCAGAGGGCTGGAAAATGGAGAGGGGTCTGAGGCAGTTTTCTGCCGGGCCGAGTGGGCCATATTGGGGTCTGTCAGGGAAACCAGAACGTTACTGGAAAAAATATTGTAGCACGCTGTTCTTTTTTTTTTTTCTTTCTTGTATATTTGTCCTGTCTTCTAACAGATCGAGCTAACCCTGCAGATGTGAACACCGTCTTAGTTATTTAGTATTAGGCTAGGGCTTCAGGGTAACAGGACCCCAATTCCTGTCATGTGACTCCTTCACTAAGGCTAGTGTAAGTACTTTTGAAGTTCTATAAAGTTAACTCCTATCCATGTGCAAACACACATAGTGGAAATGAGTGCTTCTGCTTCTGAGGGGGACCTGAGTACCTGGACCCCACAGTTAAAAACTTCTGGCCTGCCATTATGCCATGTCATAAGTTTTCTGCAATGACAGTTGGCCTGCAGCAACTACCTTTCAGAAGAGTATGTTCACAGGGGAAGGATATGCTGCAGATCTTCCATCCAAATTTGCAAATGGAAATAGCCACAGGATAAGATTTTACCAAATATCACAATGCAGACAAATCTGCAGCAGAAATTCACCTAAATCTGCAGCATGTAACTTTAGGCTTCAGACTGTCATGCAGATTCAACATGTATTTTGCAACAGATGTTCTGAAAACCCACTGCTATAGACAAAAAACAAACGACTGTATGGACACATCCTTAAAGGGGTCATCTTGTCAAGACAACCTAGTTTCAAAAATGAATAGGTTGCTACTGGTCTGGCTTCTCACAGCCCAGGCAACAGGTTAGACAACAGAGATAACAATCTAGTGTTAACTTTTCTTCTTGAAACACGTGGTTGTTGTAAACATGTGCTAAACTAGGTGATACTTATAATTTCTGTTATGTTGCAACATTGATTTCTATATTTGTTTAATCTAGGTTTGCTTCATGTTGTACAAAGGAGATTTCCAGCTGTTGCTACATGTAGAGTTTTTCTGCTGTTGTGTGAAAATGTGTAATAGTAAGATGGAACTGTCAGTTCTGACTCCTGCTACATAGTTTTTTGTCATCACATGGTGGCTTCTATTGTAAATCATTGTCAATAATTATGGAATCGGTAACTTATATCTAGTGTTACTTTTTTTTTTTTTTTGTGTTGTGATCTATAGATAGTGCTTATTTACAGTGGTTATCTGGTTCTTAAATATTGACGTTCTTAGAATAGGTCACCAATATCAGATTGTTTGGGGCCCGACATCCATCGGTGCTCAGGTAAGTACTGATTCCGCTTTACAGACCAGTGACATCACGTTCATCGTTGACATGGCCTGTTTGCAGTTCAGTCCCATTCAATGCGGCTGAGCTGCAATACCAAGCATAGCCCTTATACAATGCACGGTGCTGTGCCTGGTAAGCAGTGAAGAGACGACAATGCTTTCTAAGGATGGAGACTCTTCAAACAGCTGATCTGGTGGATATTAAAGCTGTGAGCCCTTTATGGGACAGCCACTGACTATGTCTGTAAAAGCTGTGGAATATGTTGGTACTATACAAGTAAGAGAAATCAAATAAATTAAAGTCCCAGAATAGTCCTCTCTCTGAATACCAAACTGCATAGTTAGGGGGTGTTCACATTACCGTTGTTAATATCTGTTGCTCTCATCTGTCTCATGATGAGAGCAAGAGATGTTAAATGACAGATGCAGATGTAACAAAAAGTTGTAGATGCATGACGGATGACAGCAACTGACTAATTAACAATGGTAGTGTGAACACACCCTTATTTGCAAGATTCTCTTTAACTGAACACTTGGGAGCTGGGGCAGCATGGTTATGTCTATTTCTCTGCACAAACCTGTCGATACAGAACAGCCTCTGAATCTACTGCTACATTTCAATATTTACTCGTTTGCATGTATAGCACCTTCTTATTCCATGCCAGCTTACAGATATACTCAATCACTTTTCCAATGGCTCCCATTCTAAATTCCCTATCAGTATTTTTTTGGCATGTGGGAGGAAAGCGGAGTACCCGTAAGAAACCCATGCAAACACTTGGGAGAACATACGAACTCCTTGCAGATGTTGTCCTTGTTCAATTATGAGCCTAGGATTCCAGCGCTGCAAGGAAACCGTGCTAAGCACTGACAACATGTTTTCCGGTAATATAACTTAAAGGGATTCTATCATTGGGAAAGGCATTTTTCAATAACACCACGTTGTAATAGCCTTTAGAAAGGCTATTCTTCTCCTACCTTTATTTTTCTGCTCCGTGACGCCATTTCTGAGAATTTTTTATGTTTTTTCTTCTTTATGGAAATAAGTCTTCAGAAAGCACAGGGCGTTCCCCCTGTGCTCAAAGAAGACGCTCTTCCAAAGATCCAGCGCTGCCTCTCTCTTCTTCTGCTGACGCCTCTCCGCCACGTCATCAGCCGCGAAGTCTCTGTTCGGCATCCAAATCCACGTGAGAATGGCTGGCTGGACATGCGCAGTCGGCTCTGTCCAACGCAAAATAGCGGAGCCGACTGAGCATGCGCGGGATTTGAATCCTGAACAGAGACTCGGCAGCTGATGACGCAGCGGAGAGGCGTCAGCAGAAGAAGAGAGAGGCAATGCTGGATCTTCGGAAGAGTATCTTCTTTGAGCAGAGGGGACACCCCCTGTGCTTTCTGAAGACTCATTTGCATAAAGAAGAAAAAAGAAAATTCTCAGAAATGGCGGCACGGAGCAGAAAAATAAAGGTAGGAGAAGAATTGCCTTTCTAAAGGCTATTACGACGTGGTGTTATTGAAAAATGCCTTTCCCAATGATAGAATCCCTTTAATCATTGTATAATTGAAAATTTAGTCAGTTTACAAAAAGTTTTTGTGACTTTTATCGCTGTTTTCAAGGTCACTTTTTGCTGTCAGTTTCCGTAGGTTTAAGACCTATATATTATTCTGTTGCTCATTGTTGGTAATGCTCCATGATAACACACCACCCAACTACATAGCCTAATTGTTGCCTCCTGTTGTGAATCCTGTCACTGCCTCTTCCCAATATTGCACCCCGCTGTCAAGCACACACTGATCAGTAGGTCATCGTATAGATAGCAGTGAGTGTCTTGGACAATCAGACTTGGCATGATGCAAACACAGATGTGTAAAGACTTTTCATAGGACTTTTGCATGTGATTTTTAAGCAACCTTTCAGGCTCCTTCATAGTTAACTGCTAATCTCCCTTTTCTTGCTGGTGGATTACTTTATAATTATTCATGCTATAATATGTCATTTTTCCCATGCCCTATCTTCCTGGTAAGACTGTAATGATGCAACCATCCTGAGTGGCGGAGCTGCAGGGGGTGGAAGAGATCAGCAGCGTGAACCTTGAACCTATGATGACAGGGGGTGTGTCTCAGACAACCTCAGTCTCCCTGAAGACAATGTAGCTAAATAGTAGTCTCCCCTCACTGTTCTGCTCTAATGGACCTGAACTTAACAGCAGCTAAGTTGTCAGGGCTATAGAGTTGGAGTTTGGGTGGAGTCAAAGTCTGAGGAGAACTTCATAGAACCCCTTCCTGTTTATTCAGGCTGCACCAAAAGAAACTGTTAGCTATAGTGTACAGAAAGCATCTATAAATCTCAGTGGACACTAAATGCCCTTTTACGTGGACCAATGATCAGGTGAATGGGCATTCCTACTAATGTTCATTCTCTACCGCTGGACCATGTAAATATGCCAGTGATCAGTCAAAATATGACCGAGCCCTCATTTGTCGGCTGGCCACATCTTTTATTTAGTGGTTCTTTATTATGTACAATACTACTGACAAATGCAAACAATTATTCATCCCTGTAAGGTAATTGCTGATCGAATTGCTAATATGGTCAAGCGGTGAAGGTTTGGGTATTTAGTGAATTCAGTGCTGAAACTTACTCTGAGGCTCATCACAGTATCTACGAGCTGCAGGACTTTCCACGGGGCTGGCGGGGGGTAGGGGGGAATTACGAAATGGGGTGATCATTACCTTGTTAAATAAATTTTTATAGTTCTAGGGTAAATTCACATCTGCAATGTTCTTCTCTTCTGACAATAGTGGGGTCTGTCTAGTATTCATTTTGGTACCCATCAGTTTGCCAGATAGCAAAAGTCGTGCCTGCAGAACTTTTTTGTCTGCAATGTTAGATTGCCTCTGCAATGGAGGCCCCTAACAGAGCCTCCGACACAGGTATGAGCATATAATCCCTTTGTAAGATTATGTTTCTGTAATATGAAGTTAATTGTAATTTATAAAGCAGACATCTTACTAACTTGCCTGGTGTTATATGTTATTTTCCTGCACACTTGCACTAAGCGGAGTATGAAAACTTTTCAAGTGCATATGAATGGAAAATAATATAAAGAAAAAGTGATGCAAGAAAAGGGACTGATAAAAAGAACAAAACAGTTCCTATGATTTGTGCAGAAATTACCATACTTTTGACCTTTCATATGGGCACAAGAGTCCCTAGAAGACTGAAAAGCCTTGTTCTGATTTCCCCCTTCTCTTTGGATGAGAGCCAGATGTGTGGAGCACCTAACCTAAAAACCTCACTCTGTTTCTCTTTTTTTTTTTTTTTTTTCCCTACACTCCTCTGGATTCCTTCAAGTGAGGAAGTGTTTCTGGAGTGCGGCTGATTTCATTATGTTTCCTGGCGGCTGGTGATTTGTTTACTACATTAGTATACTCCATCTCTGTGATAGTCATGATTTGGGTATACTAACCTCAAATATCTAAGCAGTTGAGACTGTGGGGTAATTGTTCCAACTTTCAGTATTTACCCAGGAAGGAGGAAGTGAGCCAATACGTTCAGTTAGTAATAAGCCTTGTGTAAGATTGCAGTGCCTGTTTGTAAATGTTAATGCTTTGTGTCATAAGTAAGGCATGCCCTCTGCCTGTATGGGTTTGCATGTGTAATTGGGTCAGGACAATGTATTGTCATCCTCTTGTAGAATACACTATTTCTGACATTTTATTTATTTACTCAGACAAAATCTATAAAGGCTGTGGACACCTTTCACGTATGTTAGTGTTTAGCTTGAGTAGTTCATGCTGCAATTCATTCATTCATTCATTCATTCATTCTCCTAACATATAGTTTACTACCAACTTATAGTTTTAGACTTTTCTCGCGTGGTCATGTCCCTCCCAGTACTACATGCTGGATGTAAGTTCTATGTACAAATCATGCTGCCTTCACTAGCAGCATTGGATTGATTTTTCCTTTCTATAGACCATGAGAGAGCTCTTCTTTATTGGCTGACTGATACTGCTGAGGACCAGGTCTATGGAATCAGAGTCGGGAAAAAGTTATTGATTCCGGCTGCTAAAGAAAATGATTAATTATATTATACAATTATTAATAGATGCATAATTTGTTGAATTTACTTCATGAGATTTTAATCACTTTTTTTTTTTAAAATGAATTAGAGGAGCTTTACTTCTGACTGACCATGGCTGTCAGCTATTTATGAAGGAGTCAGAGCAGGAGTCAGGCTATGGAAAATTCGCAGAGTTGGAGTCATGGTTTGGCTTACCAACTCCACAGCCCTGTTGAGGACTGTGCGATTTATCAATCTTGCCCTACCCCTAGACTGTCATGTGTACTCTGTCCCTCCAGGCATACAGACTATGTGCCTGCCCTCCATGAAGACTTGGATGCTTTTCCTCCTTTCTATACTCTGATCTGTGTTGTACAATTTCTGTTACCTCTCTAAAGGTTATAAAAAGACTATAAAACTTAGATGAATGTCTGCCAATGCCCTCAACGATCTAATGTGTAGGGGGGTCTGCCAGATCGGAAAGAAGTGTCTGGCATGCTGGATTTCATCATGACTGATCCCCTTGTTCTCACTGGAAATAAGTTACTGCTAGAGGTATCTGTAGTGACTTATTCTCCTCTCCTTATTGAGAACAAATGCGCTCTCATCTGCGCAGCTCCATAGCATCAAAATGGTAGGGAATTTTGAGAGAGTTGCTTAGAAATAGTGCCAACTTTTTTTTTTTTTTTTTTTTTTATACCCTGAATGGCAAATATAATTAGCACTGTAAGGCTATCACTACATAGGATGGGGTCACTGTGGACATCCTGTAGTGGAACTACCTGTGGCAGAAACCAGACAACATTAGCTGGTTTCCACTATGGCTTTCACATATGCAGCTCGTCTGACACACGATATTAAGACCGGCTCATCATGTACAATACTCTACACCCATTGATAAAGTATATTACACTACTTATAAATGACACAAATACTGCCAGAAAATCAGAAGTTGTTTAACAGTTCTGGTACGCTTTAAAGATTTACATCTATAGAGATCAGCCACATTGCAATATCTCTATAGGGGCTCGGATGGTCCAGGCGCTGGCCCTCTCAATGATCCTATGTATCATGTAAGATTGACTAGTAATACTTTCTCTGATGTACTTCATTAATACTTAGTCTGACTTGCTGGATATTTAGGATATATCTAAACTGTACCTGAATCCTTTTGTGTTCTCGGAATCTATAATACGTCTCCCCTCTTATTGGATTCCAATGTGTCACTCGGGGCTGCAGACTGGAACCATGACACAAGAAGTAACCAGATCCTTTATATTATAAACATTGCGGTTTTTAAGCACAACTTGTGTGACCCCCATGGCAAACATCCAGAAGGTTGCTGGAAAACTTGACTCGACTTCAGTGTTTGGATATATCAATGCCAATAGTGTATGAAATTGTGCTAAAATGAATGAATGAAGGATCTGAAGGGCAAACTATTTGTGTCCCCACTAGAATAAGGGGCCTGCCAATGCTCTTCAGAGTGACTTTAAAGAATATTCTTCTTAATGTATTCTGTCATGAAATGTGTCATAAACTGAGAATTATTTAGACGTGTATGAGTTGTTAGTTTATTCTCCCTTTTTAGGTCTTGCTATATACACTTCTGGTTTTGGTCATAGTCATTTGCATTCTTTTTAATGATCTAATTGCCAACATTTATAAGCATTGTCTGAATTTTTTTCATTTTTCCCATGCATATTTTAGTATCTCTTTTTTTTTTTTTTTTTCTATGTGCTGTGACTTTGTGTATTCACAATTTTATGTAACGTTTTCAGTGAAACCAGTTGTCTGGTTGACTGCAGTTTATGCAAAGCAACGTTCATACCAAAATTTGTTAATCGGGTTTTCCAAGATTTACAGTCCCTTTTTTTTTTTTTGGCCATTTAAATAAATGGCCACCTTGGCTTTCTGTATACAGTCCTGGGGAGTTACCTTTTGCGAGAGCCTGTCACTTTTTGATTAAATAGTGTTCCCCCCCCCCCCCACCTCATATTTTAGGGCCATATGCAGTACATAAGGCTGTAAAACTTGGAAACCCTTAAATGAGTTTTCCGAGATCAGAAAAGAAGGGGGTGGGGTTGGAATGCAATAAAAGACCCCATTACTTGTCTGATGAATCCTGCTATTCTAACACTGCTTCTCTGGTGGTACCTGCGGGCATAACATGAAGTTCCTGGGTGCCGAAGCAAAATCTTTACCAGGCCCCCCATAATGTATTATAAGTATAATGTAATATAGTACTGATCTCCTCATATTGGGACGAGACATTTTAGGGGCCTGCAAAGGCTCTTGGGCCCGGGTGTGACTGTACCCTCCGCACCCCCTCAAGTTATACCCCTGCCTCCAGGACCTTGTTTACAGCATTGAAGGGTTGATGTGCCCGACTACTCACGTGACCGCTGCAGCCAATCACAAGCCTCAGCAGCGGACGTGTCTTTTATCGATGTGTATGGGGAAGATCAAGAGGTGTTTCTGTGCAAGCAGAGTTTGAGTGACTTTTTGGCAGACTTCTGGAGCATTCAAGGGTAAAAGAAGAACAAGTGACATCATGGAAATGAATACAGCTACAATATCATAACGTATTAGCTGACAAAGCAGTGCTTGTTATGTGGAGATCGATCATACAATTGTACTTTTTGAGCTTGCAGCTTTTATTAAAAAAAAATTGAAGTATTTGGTGGGTGTATTGTAAAGAAATGGCTGAATATCAATTGTTTACTGAGGTCATTTTCATTCTAGTCATATACAAATGTGTATGTTTATTCCAAATTGGAAAAAAATTAACTTGGTTTTGAACATTGCAGGTTTGTGTTATTTTCAGAGGTAAGCTAGTATTACATTCTGCAAAGAAAATGAGGACTGCAACGTACCAGCTTATTCTCTACTGGTGACTGCTATATAAATCCAACAGCAGCAACATCTGCATATTAGAGAAAAAGTTTCATATGTGGTGAGCCTGTCTGCATGTTGTCAGGCCACATGTTACACCTGGTCTACATCTATATGTTATTATATATGTTCACACTTCATAAAGCTGGCCATGCACATATGTTAGCCTTCAGTGGACAGCAATCTCTCCTGACACCATCATAAATATACAGTAGTGTGCATGTTTACCGCTGTGAATAAACTACTGCCAGACACCTCAGATCTGCAGTGTACACACGGTTAAAACTGCCCCCCTTGATGACCCTGTCCAGTGACTGCTCTCGTGCATGATGATTTGATGAGAGTAGTAGTCAGTAGTAATAGAAGCACTCAGTCATAATGGAGGGGGTGAGCAGTGAGTACACAGGACCAGAGAGGAGCTGTGTACAATACAGGTTCCATACTGTAGGCTTGGGGCAATGTCATTGTACTGTGTTGGCACCTGGGGACACTACACTGTGTGGGGGTCACTAAGGGAGCATTATACTGTGTGTGGGGAACACCCTACCCCCATGATACACTGGGGCCCCACCTCTGTAACATCCTGCACACACCCCTGCATCTGGAAACAAAGGATCCTCCTAAATGTCAAGTACTCCTCATGCCTCAGTGGTCTGGCCTGGAGTGCTCTAATCTATATAGTCAAATGGGCAATCTGTGAGCTTAATATGCAGATCTATTTAAGGCCTGTTTGGTTAACAGGAGCGTTCAGAAAGAACACTGGTCACATAGTTTATGAGTCCAGTGTATTCATGAGGAGAGCGCTCTGATCACCGAGGCAGCGACCTATCATTCACTTCACTCAGGAATCGCCTTATTGACTCCTCACTATGTGCCCGCTGTATCAGTCCTCCTATTAGCCAAGCAGCACGTTGCTTTGGTTACTTGCAGTATGGAGCTGTAGATGTTATATACTACTCATGCATATTTCAGCATATTAAGCTAAGAGATAGACTTTAGGTCTGCTCTTTGACGCTAGGGTCACGCTAGTGTTCAGGTAGACTATAATGGGGTCCGCCGGGTTTCCGCCCGATTTCGGAATGGGGGACAGAGTCCCAGAATGGTCTCACAGCGCTAGTATGACCGTGGCCTGATTGTGCTTTCTGGAAAATGATTGCTGAGTATACCCTTCAGTATAGTCCATGCAACTAATCTTTATATACTTCAGGGCTTCATTTTTAGGGCTGAGGGGGCCAGTAAAATCATAATTTTTATAACAGTCATAGTTTGACATAATTGTAGTTTTGCAAAAATCGCATTACAACTGTGACATGCTAGCTCAGCCTTAGGGCTCATTTTGCTTTTCTCACCCAGATCCATTTCTGCTTAAAGAAATAAGCAGCATAGACCATGAACACCGCCATGTAAAGCTGCTACATCAATACAAAACTAAATGGTTTCATTATGTTGGATCTTTTTCACACTTCTGATAATCCATATACCTGGACAAGGAGAACCACTTTATATAAACAAAGAAGCCACAATGGTTGCTGACAAAAAGTAGTATTTACTGAACACTGCTGCGGTACCTGTGTACTAACTAACCTCTGTGCTTATTATACAACTTGTATCAATTATATTTCTTTTAGTAGCCAAGACATGTTTGTTTGACACTGGAAAGTATAAAGACCTGGGATTATATCTGACAATGGCCTGAACTGACCCTGAGATACTACATATAGTGTATGAATGAGAATGCTGAGCTGTGCTCTTTTAACTTTGCTTTGTAAGTGAAATGAAAAAATAGTGATTGTATAAAGCCAGTGTAGTGAAATCTCTGTTTACGTACATAGAAATACACTTCAAATCCTTAGGATAGATCATCAATACCTGATTGGTGGAGGTCCGATACCTGGTAGCCCCCACAGATTAGGTGATCGCAGAACATTGTTTCCTCTTTATAGGCTAGTAATGACATGTGGTTTTTTTGCAGGTCAGTCTGAAACAAGTCAATAGGGCCAAGCTACAATACTAAACACAGCCAAATGCTGCCGTCTCTTCAAATAGCTGATCATGGCAGAATCGGGGATTAAACCCCAACAACTCTCATATCTGTATCTGTAACCATCTGTATTCTGGAAAACCCTTTTAAGCTTCAGAATTTTTAAGCAGTGTATAGCTGCAGGAATATTCAGACCCGCTATGTATAGTGAATGTCTCTTATGTGTTCACTAGTGTAATGCTTATACATAATCATATGTATGTTAGATAAAGGAAAGGTGGACAGTCCAGCCTCAAAGATCCATGAAACTTGATTGCACTCGCTAGCTTATTGGTTAGCATGGTTACTTTGGAGCCCTGGGTTCAAAGCAAGTCAAGGACAATATATGGATAGGGGGATCATTTGTTTAGTGAGAAACCCCTTCAAATAGTGAGCCGTAATGGGGCAGAGACTGAGGTGGGAGATAACAATCTCCGTACAGCGCTGTATATAAATGAATGAAAATTGTATGCATGTGGAAGAGTTTCTGCAACTCTATTCACGTTTATAGGTAAACTTCCATGGTGAAAGAACAAGGGTTATATGCATAAAGATATATCTCCGAACCTTGTGTTTAGCCATGCTAAGGCCCCATACACATGGCAGAGTCATTTTACAGAGCTGCAAGAACTTTGTATGTTGTATCACCATGCTTTGTCAGATACTGCATGTACATTCAAAGCTCTTTTTGTCAAGTGTTGCAAGTGGTAGCATATAAAGTAGTTTCTTGTAGATTTTCTAACCTCTATACACTTGATTTGTATGTAAAATGCCTCTGTACTGGAATCTCTATGGAACAGTATTTTGTTTGGAGGCAGGGACTCCTATCATCACAGATAACTATATCACTAGAAGTCCGTCTCGGAGCATAGTTGCCAAGGCAACATCACCGAGAAGCACTGATTGTTACAGAGTGGGAACAGTCCTTTAACCAATGTGAAGAGGTGAGGCATCTGCAAAAAATGGTGCAGGACTGCTTTTTGCAGGGAAGAAAATATATGCAGAGGGAGGGGAGCCAGGTAGCATTGGTTGCATGTGCCACAAAATGATGCCTTCTTTCCCTCAATCCTAGCTGCATCTGGAAAACATTTTTCAGTAGAAATGTAGGGACCTGGGGTTTGCAGCACACTCCAACTTCACCAACTGTCACTCTGGGGTAAGCTCTCCGCTTCCTCTTCCTCCTCCTCCTCCTCCTAACCCAAGGAAAAACAGCTGGATCCTCGCTTCTTGAGTGTAGCAATGTCGCAGCCAAGAAATACTCTACTCACACAGGCACGTTGTCACCAGCATTTACTGAGGTAGATGATGCTCGGCACAACACAGGTTGACGTTAGTTGCTCAGCAGTAAAACACAGCCAGGATCAACATCAGCAGTCTAGCACGACAGGACCAGAGCATAGTGAGAGTAGTCCTGTGGTATACACAGCAATTGTCCGGTTTTCACACAAGCCTTGGAAACAGCAGCTCTGGAATGCCTACTGATTCGGCATTCCATCCCCACCTCCATTGCAACATACAGATGGAAGATCTGAAAGTGCTGGAAAACTTCCTTTTTGTATGAGAGGTTTCCTGTCCAATGTTACTACAAGGCAGCAAGCCATAGTGTGGGAAGGCTGTACATCAAGTGGTGCCAAAGTGACACCGCCTGCTGCACAGCCAATGGGTGAAACCACGTTTCACCTGTTTAGAGAATCATTGCATCCTCTTTCCAGAGTGCCAGGCCGAGGAAGAAGCAATGACTCAGCAGTAAATATACAATGAAAGTAATAGTTTAACATCATACAGTGCAATAAGTCATCAGCATATTCGTACATATATCAAAAGATGCACAAGTAAATGTACTCAACAGTTACATAGACCAGCCCTGACTAAGGACCTAAACCAGTTGCCCACCTAAGGCCATTTCTGGAAGGTGGTGGCACATACCACCTTACAGATAAACCTTGTGGAAACAAATTAATTTACACCTATTCACAATTAGTAAGCAGTGTTCCTATATCAGCCCAGCTTCTGTCATGAAGATGTTGCTTATAATGTCATATCACAAGGCGATATACTGTAGTGGGAATATGGATTCACATGTAACCTAAAATTTCAAGCCTGTTGTTTTAACATGCACATAAATGTCGTCATGTATCGCTGTGATTTTAACTAAAGTTTTCATTTGTGACCAGTTCAGTGTGTTCAGAACCAGAGAACCATTGTACCTGTCACCAAGTACAGAATGATAAATGAACCTCATTTCACTGCCGCTGTGCCCCTGTTGTGTGTTGTTTTTTTTTTTTTTTTTGTTGTTGTAGTGTTAATCAATCTAGCATTCAAAAGATATTGCTCCAGGTAAGTTATATGTAAGTTAGCACTTGTTCTCCAAGTGGGTGGGAACTTTTTTATTTTGATTTTGAAAAGTGCTACTTTACATACAACCTACCAGGGGTCATGTCTTTTGAATAGTAGACAAAAAAAAATGTTCAGGAGCATGGCCACAATCCAGGTGTATCATTTAGCATTGTTTTAGTTGGTGACATTTCTGCTTTAAAGAAATGTGTGGTTTTATTTACTTTTTTAGATTTTTTTATTTTATTTTTTTTCTGTCCATGCATTTATGTTTTTCAGTTTTATTTTTATTATGCAGACAAACCTCCCACACTTACTGTACCTTCAGGCACAGCTATTACATGCAGAAATTTCACATAGGGTCACAGTTTTAGGTCTACAGTTGATGCCTTAAACTTCTATACCTCATAATCTGAAAACTGCACCTGCTATGATCAACCAACAAAACATCAGTTAAGTTTTGTTTTTTGTTTTTTTTCCACTTACGGTATTTTGGCAGGAAATAAAACCCTTATCATGTTGAAATCTGTCACTATGAGTTGCACTTCCTGTTCCACACTGTGTTTTTAGTTATATGCATTTTTGAAACTTATGAAATATTTCTATACAATTTTGTCTTGATCCCCTTTGGCCGTATGCACAAGTTCAATTCAGCCATAGGGAAAGAATAATAATACCAACACACAATTGTCCAGAACATTGTGGCTACCTCAGTTTTCTGCTTTGCACATCTGAACTGTACACTCTGATGTTTCCAGTTTTCTCCTTTTGTAATACATGTTCACATCAAGGATAGCCACAAATTCTGTGATGGATTGAGAACTTGGAGTTGGCCACTTTAGGAAATTTTCAATCCTGTTTGTAAGCCACGTGTTACACAGTTGTTGTCTGTTTTATTTTTGTATGGGCACAGATTTGATGAACTTTTCTGATATTTATTAGAATTTCGCATATCTTTCTGTCATGACTGGTGAACTGTGTTAGCTTCATCTGTATGCATGGTCTATCTATTGACCTCATAAGATGACCATACACATTTAGATTTTAGTTGTAGATGCGGCTAAAGGTTGCTCATGGCTGACTGCCAAAAACAGATTGACCATACTTTTCTGCTGGCTGTCAGGTAAAAATACCAGTGTTTGGTATGATCAGGCTTTTTGGCTGATCACCACCCATCTTGTGCACCCATTTTTATAAACAGGTAAACTGTCTCTGATCGGGCAGTTTAGTTCTTAATGTGAATGGAGGGATCAGTTGTCCGAAATCTAATGGCTAGCTCTAGTTTTTGGCCTGCTTCTGCAGATTAACTACTATGGCTTGGGTCACACCTGCATCCCCATTTCAATTTTTTTTCTTTTCCCTCATACAAAACAGAAAAATGAAAATGTTGTCAGTGCTGGAATTGTCACTTTACAACATTAGGGGTCCATTGGGTTTTGGTCATAGTACTTTTTTTGACAGACAAAATATTATTGCATATGCGCTTTTTTGCCTGGCAAGTTTTATGGAATCTGCAAGTGAACCTCCAACCTTTTACTTGAGAACTGAGCTTATGATTTAGTAGTTTCTACAGTAGTTCCATAGCATATGACCTATCTAATTGGGATACATCCAACCGTTCTGCATAATGCAATGAAACGGTTTCACTCTAGGATTACTTTTGGGCTTTTATTAAGGGAATAATTGTTTTTATTCTCATCTATGTCTGAATATAAAACCCACAGGCAGTGTATCTTAGATCCTCTCGTGCTTACAGTGACCCTATAAAATATTGGCACAAAAGTAAAATAGCACATTTTCACAATGCAGAGGACAACAATGTAACCAATTATTACATATGACATCAAAATGTTTTACATCTGGTTTGTATTATAAAAAACAAAAACAAAAAAAAAAAAACAATTCCCAGCAACACCATTCCAAGAACAAATATTTGAGGAGTTGCCTAAGTTTATATATATATATATATATATATATATATATATATATATAAAAAAAAAAAAACATCTTCCAGAAACTGTGCCACTCCTTTTTCCATAAGCTGTATCTAATATTGCAGCTCAATGCAAATTACTTACGTGGGGCTTAGCTCCAATTCTAGGTATAGCCCATAGAGTGGTGCTATTTCTTGAAAATGTAAAAGTGAAGGGGGAAAACTGTTATTGGTTGGCAAATTGACTGTAATTTACTCCGTAACTAGCATAACTCTTTAAGGCTAAAACCCCACGTTGCGGAAAAGCAAGTTTTTTTGAGACAAAACCACCGGAGTGGATTGAGTAAAGGATAGAAGTATAAGAAGCTTCCTATATATTTCCCTTTCCATTTGTAGCCATTCTTGGCTTTGGCTCAAAAAACTGCAGCAAAATCTGCAACCCCAAAAAAAGCTGCCCCACAAAAAAGCGGTTTCCACAATGTGGGGCCTCATCCTCAAATCCAAGAAAAGTGTGGTGTAGGTCCCCTGGGGGGGGGGCCGGGGTTTTGAACCCAGTCATTATTATTATTATTATTATTATTATTATGGATATTTATTAAAACAAAAAAAAAAGATTTTATTCATTCTTTTCAACAGTCTTATGGGAAGGCACCCCAAAATGAACGGGGTAGCAATGTCCCAAGGTTCCATTAAAATATAAAGAGCAGAGATACAATGATATATAGAGAGGAGCCAGTCGTATTTTTCTGTCACCCTTTCCCCCCCTGGCGTACACGTGCCTTCATAAATATGTCATAAATGCTGTGCACCATCAATTTTGGCACAGATGTAGACAGAAAAGATTTGGACTTCTATTGACAAAATTTGTGCAAAATTTGATCGGACACTTTCATTTTTGTTAGTAGTTGTCAAGAGCAGTCCTTGGCATAACTGGAATGTAACTCGTGATGAATGACAGGCGAGACCCACTGGACATGACCCAATTGTGTGCAGACCTCGCCACTATTCACTACTTCCATGTAGTTCACAGAACGAGAAATCGGCCTTTAACCATTTGACCATCTAAAAATGTACACTATAGCCAATATACACTATAGCCAATGCTGAGCTCATATTTATGACTTTAACTATAAGGGTTGATTTAATCATTTGGGGTTTTTAGAATTTTAATGTGTGTGTGTGTGTGTGTTGCAGTCCAGTCCATAATATTAATAATTCTGGTTGTGAAGTTTTAGTATATGTGAACTTGTCATATTCCTTGCTCATGTCCATTTCATTTATAGAATGCGAGAAGTGGGGGACTTGTGACTTCAAATATTTGGAGGGTTTTGCTATAATTTTGTCATGTTTACATTACTGAAGTGAAACAAGGGTTAAAAACAAGTTCCCCATTCATGCAAACATTTCAGTGTGTGACTAATGGGTCTACTCTGTTCAGGAATCTCCTCTTAACCTAGGCTTATTAAAAGAAGGTAGTGTGTGGAGCATGGCAGTCAGTTTGCATTTGGAGTGCTCTCCTGTGAAGTTTAGATGGTGTTGAATTGCTCTAGTGTTTTGGACAGGCTACAGCTGTACTCACCAGACTGTGCATGGAAAGGCCCCTGTATCATTCTGAACTAGGAGAGCAAGTTTACTTTTGAGTGTGAGCCTTGTACTACTTTAACCTTTTGGGTAGAGAAAAGTATTCCTGTGAGCTCGTTACATGTTTTTTGCTTATCGTTAATGCATGACTTAAGAGTAAAGGTTCAGTTTTATATACATTTTTGTTAGCCTAAATGGTCCATAGTAGTAGTCTATAGTTTAGATTGGCAAAAAGTTGCATTGAAGTTGTGCAACTTCTTCAATGTATCTTTTATGACTTCACTGTATCTCTATTGAGCTGCGACATAATAGTCACAGAAAATCCAAGCTTGTTGGATTTTAGTTGCAGATCACAGGTCGCATGTGACATGGACATGTCTATGACTCTAGAAAAAAAAATCAACTATTTTAGTTGCATGACTATGTGACACACATTGCTGTATAGCCCTAGGCGTAAAGTGAGTATTGTATTTTTATATATATATATAATATATATATATATATATATATAAATATATATTTTTTTTTTTTTTTTTGCACGGATTTCGAATTTTAGGAATGGTTTTTCCACTCCTTTTATATTAAAGTAGAATTGATTCAAAATTGGTTGAGAAGTCCTAACAGTAAAGCAGAAGAGGGAGGTAAATATATATACAATGGGGAAAATAAGTATTTGATATACTGGCCATTTTGCAAGTTTTCTCACCTACAAAGAATGGAGAGGTCTGTAAATCACATTTACATTTTATTGCATGAAGTAAGTATTTGATACAATAGAAAAACAGAACTTAATATTTGGTACATAAATCTTTGTTTGTAATTACAGAGGTCAGATGTTTCCTGTAGTTCTTGACCAAGTTTGCACACACTGTAGCAGGGATTTTGGCCCACTCCTCCATACAGATCTTCTCCAGATCTTTCAGGCTTCCGGGCTGTCGCTGGGTTACATTGAGTCCAAAGATTTTTGATTGGGTTTAGGTCTGAAGAGTGGCTAGGCCACTCCAGGACCTTGAAATGCTTCTTGCGGGGCCACTCCTTAGTTGCCCAGGCTGTGTATTTCGGGGTCATTGTCATGCTGCAAGACCCAGTCATGACCCATCTTCAATGCTCTTACTGAGGGAAGGAGGTTGTTGGCCAAAATCTTGCGATACAGGCACCCATCCATCCTCTCTTCAATATGGTGCAGTCGTCCTGTCCCTGTTGTAGAAAAGCACCCCCAAAGTATGATGTTTCCACCCCCTTGCTTTACGGTTGGACGATGTTCTTGGGGTTGTACTCATCCTTCTTCTTCCTCCAAACACGGGAAGTGGAATTGATACCAAAAAATTCTATTTTGGTCTCATCTGACCACATGACCGTCTCCTCTGGATCATCCAGATGGTCATTGGCAAACTTCAAATGGGCCTGGACATGTGCAGGTGTGAGCAGGAGGACCTTGCGTGCACTGCAGGATTTTAAGACTGCATAGTGTGTTACTACGGTAATCTTGGAGACTGTGGTCCCAGTTCTCTTCAGGTCATTGATCAGGTCCTCCCATGTAGTTCTGGGCTGATTCCTTACCTTTCTCAAAATCATCCTTTCCCCATGAGGTGAGATCTTGCATGGATCCCCAGACCGAGGAAGATTGACAGTCATCTTGTGTATCTTCCATTTTCTATTAATTAGGCCTTCTCACCAAGCTGCTTGCCTATTGTCCTGTAGCCCATCCCAGTCTTGTGCAGGCCTACAATTTTGTCCCAGGTGTCCTTAGATAGCTCTTTGGTCTTGGCCATAGTGGAGAGGTTGGAGTGTGACTGACTGAGTGTGCGGACAGGTGTCTTTTATACAGGTAACGAGTTCAAACAGGTGCTATTACTACAGGCAATGAGTGGAGGACAGAGGAGCCTCTTAAAGAAGAAGTTACAGGTCTGTGAGAGCCAGAATTCTTGCTGGTTGGTGATCGAATACTTATTTCATGCAATAAAATGCAAATTAATTATTTAAATATCATACAATGGGATTTTTGATTCTGTCTCACAGAACCTGTTTACCTACTATAAAATTACAGACCTCTTCATTCGCAAGTGTGTCAAATACTTATTTTCCCCACTGTATGTATAATATATAAATATGGGAAAATAAGTATTTAAAAAAAATATATATATACAGTGGGGAAAAAAAGTATTTAGTTAGCCACCCATTGTGCAAGTTCTCCCACTTAAAAAGATGAGAGAGGCCTGTAATTGACATCATAGGTAGACCTCAACTATGAGAGACAAAATGAGAAAACATATCTAGAAAATCACATTGTCTGATGTTTAAAGAATTTATTTGCAAATTATGGTGGAAAATAAGTATTTGGTCAATAACAAAATTTCATCTCAATACTTTGGTATATATCCTTTGTTGGCAATGAGAGGTCAAACGTTTTCTATAAGTCTTCACAAGGTTGGCACACACTGTTGCTGGTATGTTGGCCCATCCCTCCATGCAGCTCTCCTCTAGAGCACTGATGTTTTGGGGCTGTCGCTGGGCAACACGGACTTTCAACTCCCTCCAAAGGTTTTCTATGGGGTTGAGATCTGGAGACTTGCTAGGCCACTCCAGGACCTTGAAATGCTTCTTACGAAGCCACTCCTTCGTTGCCCTGTCGGTGTGCTTGGGATCATTGTCATACTGAAAGACCCAGCCACGTTTCGTCTTCAATGCCCTTGGTGATGGAAGGAGGTTTGCACTCAAAATCTCACGCTACATGGCCCTATTCATTCTTTCATGTACACGGATCAGTCGTCCTGGTCCCTTTGCAGAGAAACAGCCACAAAGCATGATGTTGCCACCCCCATGCTTCACAGTAGGTATGGTGTTCTTTGGATGCAACTCAGCATTCACTCTCCTCCAAACATGACGAGTTGTGTTTCTACCAAACATTTCTACTTTGGTCGAGGTAGGTTATCAGTGGTCTTGTATGTCTTCCATTTTCTAATTATTGCTCCCACAGTTGATTTCTTCACACCAAGCTGCTTGCCTATTGCAGATTCAGTCTTCCCAGCCTGGTGCAGGTCTACAATTTTGTTTCTGGTGTCCTTCCACAGCTCTTTGGTCTTCACCATAGTGGAGTTTGAAGTGTGACTGTTTGAGGTTGTGGACAGGTGTCTTTTATACTGATAAGTGTCAAACAGGAGCCATTACTACAGGTAATGAGTGGAGGACAGAGGAGCCTCTTAAAGAAGAAGTTACAGCAGGTCTGTGAGAGCCAGAAATCTTGCTTGTTTGTAGGTGACCAAATACTTCTTTTCCACCATAATTTGCAAATAAATTCTTAAAAAAATCAGACAATGTGGTTTTCTGGATTTGTTTTCTCATTTTGTGTCTCATAGTTGAGGTCTACCTATGATGTCAATTACAGGCCTCTCTCATCTTTTTAAGTGGGAGAACTTGCACAATTGGTGGCTGACTAAATACTTTTTTTTCCCCACTGTATGTGTGTGTGTGTATATATATATATATATATATATATATATATATATATATATATATATATATTCGTTCAGACAGATCTGCTGAATCGCAACCAAAGCGGGGATACTGGCCCCATCAATCATAATTTGGCATAGCCTTTTGCTACTGTAAGTATTCCACACCAAGAAGGTGTTCTTTCCCAGCACAGGGAAGAAAGGCAAGTTGTCAAAGAGAGGAGTCATCACGTTCTATCCCATTAGAGTTTGGTGAGAAGGGGAAAATACAAGCTTGCTGGTCCCATCTCGGACATTTATAGCATATCTAGAGATGGGATCCAACATCTTTTGTTGAGAACTGTGGAAACCCCAGACCGTTGTACATTCTGATGAGATGGTTGTTGGGTGCTGCATCCAAGTGAAACAATTGAGATAGTTTGTTCTTGGCCTCCTATTGGTGTATTTGGAGGGCTAGTCAGCACAGCCGGTGGCTCCTCCTCTGGTGACAGGTTGGTGACAAGTGTGTTCCTCCGGGGGTGGGGGTGTCTGTTCTTTCGGATGTAACTTCCTGCACTGTAATTTCTGATTATGAGGAGCAACATGTTGTTTTTGTTGTTGTTGTTTCTGTTTTGCCTTCCCTATCCCGCCCTATCCACCTCATTAACCACCCCCCCCCTTCTTTTATTTCTTATGTTTTGTACAAGTGAATTAAACATTTTAATAAATCTTTATATATAAAAAAAAAAAACTTTTTTTTTTTTTTATATATTTCTTTTATATCTAAGTCCTACTCATAAATCATGACTAATTATTTGCATGTAACTGCAATACCCACATTTAATTTGTTTTACAGGGGTCAAGCATTAGTACTGTGATAGTGCAGTATTGAAAAATTGGTTTGTTGTTTTTAGAACTCTTGAAAGGATGAAATGTGTCTTGGAGTGTTACCAGTCATACTTTATAGATTGCTAAAGGATGTGAAGAATCACCCTAAGGACACTAGAAGCCAATAGTCCATAAATAGTGTAACTTAATAGCTAAGATCCATATTCTGTTTGTGCTTTCCTTCCTGTGACCTTGCTTGTTTCTTCTACATACTTAGTAGTTGTTATTCTGTTTACTCCCCAGTATTAAAGCAGTATATAATTTTAAGGCCAGCACATGACAAAACTGCCTTTTGGTTTGAAATATATTTAACTATGTTTTTTTTTTTTCACTGTGAGTCTAGCAGAAATTGACTTTAAGATTTCCCAGAGGTGACATTCTGTTTCATTAAATAACGTACCCGATTCTAAACATATTATATTTATTGACTCTCATCAAGCAATGTTTTCTGTGATTACCTTTATAAACTTATTATAGTGCCACCTAGTGTTTCAGTGCTCCCCCAGTAGTGTGTCCACTGTAGTGTATTTGGAGGTGAACATGCACATGCTGACTGTTTTCTTTGCTTGTCAAAGAAGGAGAATGCCTTTAAGCATGTTCAACACTTTCTGCCCTGACAAGCCGATAAGATGCTAATACTGTAAAAGAGAGATATTCCATTCATAATTTTTCACTGTTCCCTCAGAGCCACTGTTGTAACACAATAGTACAGTATAGTGCTGTATGTTGTGTACCGTTCTCTTCCTCAGCAAGGACACCAAGGCTGTGGAGTTGGAGTTGGGACGTGTTTTGTGTGGTGTCAGTCAGAAAAAAAGTTACCGACTCTGGCTTAGAAATAAAATGTTAATTATTTTTAGTTATCTTATTTTTAATATTGTATAATTAATTAGATGCATAGTTTGTTCTATATTTGCTTTCATAGGAATTCAGTCTCTATCTGTTTTTTTTTTTTTTTTTTTTTTTTTTTTTAATGAATTCAAGGATTTTTACTGCTTCTGTCTGACCATGGTTGCTATTTGTGAAGGATCTGGAGTCTGTAGTTTGGCCTACCACCTCTACAGCCCTGAAGGACACTAGGTGATGTTATCTCCAGTTTATTGTACAACATCCTGAAATATTTAGCAATAGCTATATATTCGTGAGGGACAAGATAGGCTGACTACGGAAATGACAAAATACTAACCTGAGCATCTGGTGTGAAATTCATAGGTCAAACTTTGTGAATTTATTACAGATATATATATATTATTATTTTTTTTTTGCTTTGATCACTGGACAATGGGTTGCCAAATTTAGCAGAGCAGAGAGGAAGAAGTGGATAAATGGAACAGGAATAGTTGAGTGTGGGTTGGAGCATTACAAGAGTGTTAGATGCAGACCACCGAGAAGGATGTTGCAGTAGTTTAGATGAGAAGTAATATGGGTAAATACTCATTAACTTGAGTAAAAAAAATATTTATAAAATGATTTTTAGGTGGAGGCGGCAGAAACTGGTAAAGGCTTAAACGTACTGTTTGAAAGACAGGCCAGAACTATGATAATGACTTTTGTAATATGCTTTTTTTTCACACAAGGACTCAAAGCACAGCGAGAGTTGTAGAGCAGTCCGATTTAGTCATCTTCCCCAACACCTACTATGTTCAGGGATTTTTTTTTTTTTTTTTTTTGACATAGGAGGCAAATTTACCTGTCATCAGAGGTCTCAATAATGCCTGTATAGGTGTCATAGATGCTTCTGCAGGCAAGTTTTTGCATTATATTGAGGTGCTCTGCTGACCGCAAACTCAGGCGGGGGCTCGCTCAGTGATGACATGACAACATCGTGAGGTCCTCACAGTAGATCGACACTGGGGTAGTTTTGGATCAGAATGTGGAGCACTGTGCAGATTGTCGGGCACAATGGCTGTGAGAGAAGTGAGCAGCTGAGAACCTATTAAAAGGTCACCGCAGCTCAGGGTGCAATGCACATGGTCACAGCCTTAAAAATATTCTCTAACCGGGACTGCACCTATAATTATAAAGGGACCCATAAGAAAACACAGTACAGCAGTCACAATATCCGCCGTGGTGCTCAGTGTATTAGTAAAGGTAACCAGACCACATAAAGAGAATCCAAAGTGAAAACGCGGGCATTCACCAATCCCCTAAAACCTCTTTTTTCTTCCACCATACAGATAGAACAAGAGTGAGAAAAGTACAGCAGAGCTCCTCTCTCTAGTCATCTAACTGTCTCACCCTTGTTTTATCTGTATGACAGAATAAAGAAGGTTTAGAAGTTTGGGGAGATCCTGTGCTTTCACTTTGGATTCTCTTTATGTGGTCTGATCACTGCAACATGGTACCTAGTGAGGTGAGTGTTCGCTTGTCTTCCCCACAGGGGCCTCCAGTACTGCACTGAGAGTCGGTATGATGGGAGCCGTTCTAGTTCTGTCCTGCGAGTCTTTGACCAGAATCCAGCCTTTCAATCCAGTCCCGCAGATGAAATGAGCTATTTGGCACAGCGAGGGCCTTGCCACTTAACTCTTTTGGAGCAATGTGCACTCCCATGTTGCTGCATACAGTTAATTTTGCATATTCACACGGGAAAAGCAATTTTTGATTCAGGTGTCCCTAACCAATCTACAGGGCTAGGTTGGTATAGTGGGTTTTGGTGACAAACTCCCTTTTAAGTAACAGGTGGGTACAGTGGCAGGACCACACTAGCAGATTGTGGAGCCATGTGACTGTCAATGTTCTATACACCTTAATTAAATCATGATGATCTGCAGTGGATAATGGGAGTTGTAGTAGCAACAGCCTCATGTGTGTCCTCTGACCTATTCAATATGGAGCTGATTCATGAAGACCATTGGATTATACAGCGGTCTTGCCCATGCCTGCGAGCAGGTTTCACCAGAAGGTGCAGGCCTTGTTATGAATCATGCGCATTCACAGCTGGGCCATGTGTCTTGACAGATATCTTTGCCACCTTATAGTTGGCATAGATTTCTGTCATTTATGCCTCAAAGGTGGCATAAAAAATTCAACTTGCGTCTGTTATCGCAAGTGATGTTAAAAAACTACAGACTGCAGATATACGGCTTTTTTGCCAATATTCTGGTGCAGATTCTAAAGGCATCTACCTCTGTGTTTACATACGTGTCCATCACTTACACAGGGACCTGTATGAAATGATGAGTGTGACCAACTAGTTCACTTTTGGGTTTTTGTGATAGGAAATCAGTCAGTACATTATTATGAATCTAGGGGACCCCTTGTTGCAATGAATAAGAGACATAATTAAAAAAAAGGGAAAGGTTTCACAGGGGTTAATGACCGGCCATAAGATGGTTGCATAATGCAGCCAACAGAACTGCTTAAAGTTGCTATTTTTGCATGAAAAGCAGTTATAGTAACACTATCTATACCTATGTATTCTATATTTTAATTGGTGAAAATTTTGTACTTCTCAAAAATAATAAAAGGAGTAGATAAAGGAAAAGGGTAGTGCAACCTCTGCCTATTGGTGTATTTTTGGTGTACGAGAGGAAACCTATGCAAACAAAGGGAGAATATACAAACTCCAAACCGATATTGTCCTTGGTTGGATTTGATCCCACGGCAACCGTGCTAACCACTGAGCCATAGCATCAAAGTTACCCTAAGGCAGCAGACTTATGAGACTAGTGAAAGTGTGGAACATTAAGGCTACATTCAGACTTGCACCTGAGGGGCACCCGAATTCACAGATTCTCCATACATTGAGTGTATAGAGGGAGCCGTGAAAACGGCCAAAAACAGGGCACGACTTATATTTTGATTGTCCATAATAACGGACCGTTAAAATAACGGTCATGTGAATAGCCCCATGTACTGATGCCACATTGACCATTATTCACTATCACGTGAATGTATCTTTACTGTGACTGATGGTTCTGGCGGATGGGGATGAAAAGGATGTGGCAACATTTGTAAAGTCCTAGGCTATGTTCACGTAACATTTTTATACTGTTTGGCCAATACACTGGGAAACCTACTTGAGAATTGTTTCCATAGGACCCATTCACCCAATGCATGGCAAAAAAGTATCCTTTTGGCATCTGTAAAAAAAAATAAAAAAAAATGCTGTAGTGTGTTTTTATTTTATTTTTTTTAATATTATGGGAGCCTTCTGGTGTGACATTTGCCACTATAAGCATACAGCAGGCTGTCTGAGCCCCCACTACGCAGTGGCACGGTTGCTGCTGTACAATGGCTTTCTCCTAAGGTTTGTCAGGTAGTGGGTCCATATTTAGAAAAGAGTTTGTCCATATGGAACATCTTTATTAATAATAGAACAATATAGGCAGTAGTTTTATTAGCGGACCGGTCGCCATTTTTTTTTTTTTTTTTGCATGAAATGAATGAGCATGTTCCCAAATGGTGCAAGAGGAACATTTGTGTGATTTCTATTAGTGAAAGAATCTGCTGATACCTATGATTTGTTGCTTATACGTATAATGGAGAGAAACAGTACATTTTTATTTAAAGGGTTAATAACAATAATAATGATAATAAGCTATATCACATTACAAGCTTATGGATGTAATGGAATCTGCTACCTATCACACTCGCTGCTCTGTGTAGGTTCTTATACATAGGTTACTGCCTGAGGGGCTTGCTTGTGAAGTCTGTTCTTTGGTAGGACTGGATCAGTGAGTATTATGCTGTTTTGATCTGTTAGTGTTTTAGTTTCAATAATTTTTATTTGCATTTTCAAGAAAATAAGGTAAAGAACACAATTGACATATATTGTGATGCACCTTGGTATACAGTATAATATAATTTGCGAAATAATACAATGCTTCCTTCCAAGATACATTCTCAGGCTATACATCAATAAGACAGATATTTAAAATACTAACATAGTGAACTATAACTTTAACAATAACTTTCGGGCACACTTAACGGGCTACCATGAATCCCTCCTAGAACGTGTTTCTCATTTCCGACCTTCCCTTGGTTATAGGACCTCTGTTTGTGTGTATGTATCGACACTCAGCTTCGTCCTTTCCTGTTTCCTACTCCTCCCCTGTTCCGTCTGCCCCGATTTTAGCAAGCTAAGCCCCCATCCACACGGCACTACATCCTCCCTCCCGGGTTACCTGTAACAGCCTTGTCCTCTTTCAGAGCGAACCTGGAATAGATCCATGCTTCCCAAATCTTCTCAAAGCTATGGAAGGAGTTATTTCCCAGTGCTAGTATTCTTTCATATATGTATGTATTATTTACTGCCATTAGCATATCCGACATAGGCGGAGGAGCTACTGTCTTCCATCTCTGCACTAACATCAATTTGGCTATGGTCAAGATTTTGCATATAAGTTTTCTGTGTGCTGTCAGAGGATTGGGAATTCCGATTATCAAAATAGCCAGGTCAGGGGTGTATTGGAGTCGGAAGTCGAGTATCTCCGAGAGCATCTCAAAAACCCTGACCCAGTATCCTTGAATTACGGGGCAGTTCCCCAAAATATGGAGAAGGGATCCTCTTCCACCACATCCCCTCCAACAATTCCCTGATTCGGAGGGATAAGCTAACTGTAACATAGTCGGGGTCCTATACCATCGTAAGATAATTTTCATGGCTGTCTCTATATGTGTACTATACTTTAAGGACACATGGATCAGCCTAATTGCCTGCTGCCATTCCTCTGGGGTGATGGCTATCCCTAAGTCTCTCTCCCAATAACGGAATAGGGTAGATTTAGTAAAGGTCGAAAGTTCGTCCATTCTGTCATATAGAAAACGCAACCCTCTCACCTTGGTTGATAACCAAGTGAAAAGTGAACCACTATGGGGCAAAAGTGTCACAGGATGTTTAGACACGAAGTGCCATATTTGAAAGTACTTAAGGAAATCACTATTAGGGACCCCATATTGCTGTCTTATATCTGCAAACGGTATAGGTTGTTTAGTGTCGGAATATAAGTGAGAAATCTGCGTAATACCTCTCGATTCCCAGTCCGAGATTTCTAAATCATCGATTACCCATGTCATTAGTGACAGAGGCATTTCAGAAATATGAAAATGTTTCATAGGGTTAGCTTTCCCGTGCATTAACTTCCATGCCGCCAATGAGGCAACCATGACCGGGGAGAAGGATCCAGGAGCTGAAATGTTCCAGAAGGGCAACCACAGCGCATCTTCCAATTTTAGAGGAGCTATAAATGCCTGCTCTATGTGTAACCATGGGACTGCGGTGTCCATTGATTTCCACCTAGCGCACTGAGTAACCAGCGAGGCTATATAATAGTTTCTTATCAGTGGAACTCCCAGCCCTCCTGCCTCCTTTTGTTTAAATAGGAAGCTCTTGTTGATTCTGGGTCTCTTCCCATTCCATATATACTTTGAAATCACCCTTTGTGCTGTTTCAAAGAAGGAAACCGGAATTGATATCGGGAGCGTGCGGAACAAGTATAAAAGTCTAGGTAGTAGCAACATTTTGAAGGCCGCTACTCTGCCTATCCAAGAGGTATCTGTTTTTGACATTCGCTCCGTCTCCTCTTGTAGTAGTTTTAGCATTGGTATATAGTTACTTCTATAAAGGGTCCCTAAGGATTTTGTCATCTGGGTCCCCAGGTATTGGACATTGTCTTCCCTCCAATCAAAGTCATATTTCGACTTCAATTGATGAAGCAAAGAAGGAGGGACATTCAAGGGTAGCGCTTGTGATTTAGCCATGTTCAGTTTATAAAACGACAATTGCCCAAACTCCGTAATCGTATCCAGTAAGCGAGGGATCTGTTAGTGTTTTAACAACTTCTTGTAACCACAGTTTCCTTCCTCACTCTCTCATCCTGTAAGCATTCCAGCTATGTACAGACAATGCTCAGCATCTTCTGTCAAAGTATAATGTCAATCAAATGTAACAATAAAGCAAAAGGGAAATCTTACTATAAATATCTATGCCATATCAAGCTGATCTATAGAAGGACGACCCAGATTCCTTCTCCTGTGCATGGCCATGGATGTGCTGTCAACATTAAATGGTCTGTGTGTAATGATATATTTTTTTTTCCATTTACTTTAAAATCAGGCCAGACATATATCATTACTATGTTGTAATGTTGTGTCATCCTTATTTCTGGTATCGCCCAACCCCAGTGGGTCCTTGCAGTAAGACAGAATTTGCAGAAATGTTCTGTAAACCTAGCATAGATCAATAGAAAATAAACTGGATCCACCATTTCTTCAAAAGTTTCAGGGGACATTCACTGGCTATGGGATGATATAGCATGCAAGTATTAAAGAGAAAGACGTTTACAGACCCTACTGCTTAAAAAAAAGGGTTTTCTAGATTAAGATGTTGATTCCTAGCCTTAGGTTAAGTCTTTTATATCAGATTGGTGATGGGCTGACACTGGGAGAATGGGTCCATCAGCCTCTATTCCCTTGAATAGGCCCTACATTGTATAGTGCCTGTGTTTGGTATTGCAGCTCAACACCAAGCTGTGAAGGTCATGTGACCAATGGATATGACATCGCATAGGCTGTGATTTGGAACTGGTTCTCACCAGGGCATGGCTGTCACTTTGAACAGCTGATCATTCACACCTCCCCAATCTGATATTGATGGTCTATCTTAAGGATAGGTTGTCAATATTTTAGTCCCCCCTCAAAAAAAGAAAACCCTTTGAAGAAATTTCACATAGGGTATAAATAAAAAATAAATAAATAAAAAATAAAAAAAATAAAAATAATTGTGATTAAATATTGTAGCTAGTCTTATCTAAAAATTGACTTTTTTTTGCATGCACAGGGCCTTAATAAATGTGCCATTGTGTGCTATGAATTACATGGTCTCCCATTCTTTTGTGTAGGGTCAGTATAAAAGGGAAGCTCTGCCTTTTGGGATCACAGAAAATACATATAACAAATTTATCTTTGGGGTAAATTTCCTGAGGGTTACTCAGGTCTTATAGCTGAATGGAATTCAGAGACTCCTCTGCTACCCTCATCATACTGTCTGCAGAATACAGGCACAATTCACATGGTTGTCCAGGGTCTTATAAGTAAAGTTTAGCAGCAAATGGAAAGTATAAAAAAGTAAAATTATGTTCCAGGGTTGTAAGCAATGTTGTCCGGTGTCCAAAGTTGTCACAGTGGTGCGCCTTGCCCTCCAGTTGTCATAAGGGTGCATGCATATTTGGACAAGTTTAATTTTTGAAAGTTTTAATACTTTTTAATTTTCTTCCCAAGTGTGTTGTGTATGTGTGTAATATATAATGAGACTGATTTTAGACCAATGACTTCCATCATGTCATTTTATTCTTCAGTGAACGAGGTTGTGCTCTGTTGTGGGAAAAATTTTTTAGCACTGCGTGTCAGATGCCTTTAGGGCATTTAAGAGTCTTTAGGTCATCCAAGTATTTCCAGATGCTTCCAGAATGATATTCAGTCACATTGATCTCTCTTTTCACCAAACATTGTCGTAAGTGGGCGCTAATTTCCTGTTTTTTATTTAATTGCTTAAGCAAAAGCAGATTTTTTGTGTGTTTTAGTAGAACACCTGCTGGGTACTTTTTCAGCTGACCTACATTGCGACTTGCGCAGTGCTAGTCCAATTTCTTTCCTTGTTAGTCGGTGTAAAGAGACTCACATTGATTTGTACTGCAATACAGCATCTTGCAATTTTTATTTATTTATTTATTTTTTACCCCTACAAGGGAGAATTGTAGTTTTATTGTGATATTGTTTTCACTAGGACAGGCTAGGGCTAAAGGTAAAGGCCATTGCTGTTTGATATTTCAGGTGTGGACTTTTGGCGACTGTCATCTTAGTTGCAGTATGCCATGTGTTGCATCCACATGCGATATTGCATGTGTCAAAATGTCTGTGACTATCAAAAATCTCACACTGTTGGATTTTTTTGGTTGCATGTGTATGATTTCATGTGATCTTTGTTGGCTTACATTAGACAATTTGGTGCAGTAATCCTACATGTTAAAGGGAGTCTGTCAGCAGGAAAATCAGCATCACACTTTCCAAAGATGCCTTTCTTATTCTGCATTTCAGCTCCATTTTTGTGAAAATCAACGTTTTATTCTTTTACAAGTTAGCTGAAAAGGGCTTTAGGGGCATTTCTTCTGCAAGGGCTTTACTCTCTGCTCTAGATAATCAACCCTAGCTGCAGACAAAGTGGCAGATGTTGCTCAAGCAATGGTGGCAGAGCTGGGCGGCAGTTGGGGATTCACTCTCTCCTCTAGATAATCCCTAACAGTAGAGGAAACTCCCCTAAAGCCCTTTTCAGCTAATTTGCATAATAGTAAGATTCTGATTTACAAGAAAATGGAGCTGCAATACAGAATAAGAAAGACATATTTGGAAAGTGTAGCAGCTGCTCTACAAGGTACTGTCATTAGTTTGATTTTTCCTGCTGGTAGACTCCCTTTAAGTCTCTTTGGGGCTTTGGCCTAAAAGGTGTGAGGCTCTAGCTTTTGCTGTTCCTGAAATCATCCTGAATTCCCACCAACAAACTCAAAATTTAGCTTTATTGGTGATTCTGTCTAATATCCTCAGACACCTATCCCTGTAGTCTTAGACCCTTCTTTTTCAAGCTGTTGCTTGGAGCCAATGCTGTTCAAGGTTAAGACCATATCATTACTTGTCATCACTACCAGCTGACAGTGACCATATTATGATGTGGAGTTTGTGGTAGAGAGAAATTTCATAAAAATAGAACCATTTGAAAGTCATCTGTTTACTGAAGTTGCATTTCGTATATTTGGATAAAAAAAAAAAAAAAATCAGTGTAGGATAAAACAGTGACTTGTGCTGTTATCTGCATACATAGTTATTAAATGCATTAAAGGGGTTTTCCGGGCAAAAAAAAAATATTTTTTTTAAAAAAGGTCTGTTAGTGCTATTAATGGGATAAGTGCACCCAAATACCATTTTGCAATGTTTTGAATGATTTCTGGGTTTCTCTGGGAGCTCCTGGCATCCTCTGCATTTGTTTAGATGCAGGTGTAGCTTCCTGCTGTCTTAGCTAATGCAATGTATCATGGGAGTTGTAGGCTGATTCACACTACCTCCCTCTCACCACCCTTCCTCTCTAACTCCCTCACACCCCCTCCCTGTCTCCCTAGCTATCCCACCCACTACTAGCCCTTCCCAACTAACTAACTCAGCCTACCCCATCATACTTACGTGTCTTCCTCTCTAGACTTCCCTTCTGGAACGGCTCCTCCTTCTCTTTGACTCTCTTGGCTCGCACCTCCGGCCTGCGCAGTAGAGATGGCATTTCTGCTGGTGCGTGCAGAGGCTGAAGGTGCCTCTGACTCTTGCGCCGTAGAGCTGGAGTGCCATCTCTACTGTGCATGTGTCGGAGGCACCTCCGGCCTGCACACACGCTGGCAGAGTCAAAGAAGAGGAGGAGTCATCCCAGAGAGGAAGACACGTAAGTATAGTGGGGTGGGGTGGGAGTATTGGGGACGTTCCGTTTACGGAAACAGGGAAACAGAACATCACCGGATTATCAGAAAGTGTGCCTGGAGCGGTCACATGACCGCCCTAGCGATCTAGGTAGTCATACATATTTTTTTTTTAAAGTTAGTAAAGTAGAAGTTTGGCAGGGGAGGGGGTTTAGTTTAGGGGTTAATTTTTTATTTTATCCTGGACAACCCCTTTAAGACTAAAGCCCCACATGGCGCAAATGCTGCGACAACAAAATGAATGTTTTAAAGTCCCTGAAAAGTGGATGGGATTCTAGCAAATCCCATCCATGCATTGCAGAAAAATACCCTTGGCGGAAATGCTGTGATTTGCAAAACCATTGCATTTTTGGAAATCACAGCATGTCAATTACACCCAAATACCTATACCTATGAAAATGCAGGCGGTTTCCATATAGGTATAATTGAAGTAGAAAGCACTGCAGGGAAAAAAAAAAGAGCTGCGGGATAAAAAGAGCTACGGAAAAGCTGCATTTTCAAAAACACATGCATTATTGAAAAACCCAGCATGTTAATTTTAGCTGCAGAAACGCAAGCGTTTTCTATAGATTTTAATAAGGGGAGAAAAACAGAAAAGAACTCAATGCATTTTAGCTGTAGTTTGCTAAGTGGGGCCTCAACTTAAATGTAGTAGCTTCTTACCAATCTTTTTTTTTTATATGCCACCAACATATTGCACAGCACTTTACAAGTAATAGGGTACATTAAGGAACAAACTCATGGTATCAATAATAGGAGTGAGGGCCCTGCTCGCAAGAGTTTACAATCTCTGAGGGTGATTTACAGTGGGGAAAAAAAGTATTTAGTCAGCCACCAATTGTGTAAATTCTCCCACTTAAAAACAACACTGACTTTCAACTCCCTCCAAAGGTTTTCTATGGGGTTGAGATCTGGAGACTTGCTAGGCCACTCCAGGACCTTGAAATGCTTCTTACGAAGCCACTCCTTCGTTGCCCTGGTGGTGTGCTTGGGATCATTGTCATGCTGAAATACCCAGCCACGTTTCATCTTCAATGTCCTTGCTGATGGAAGGAGGTTTGCACTCAAAATCTCACGATACATGGCCCCATTCATTCTTTCATGTACATGGATCAGTCGTGCTGGTCCCTTTGCAGAGAAACAGCCCCAAAGCATGATGTTGCCACCCCCATGCTTCACAGTAGGTATGGTGTTCTTTGGATGCAACTCAGCATTCACTCTCCTCCAAACACGACGAGTTGTGTTTCTACCAAACAATTCTACTTTGGTTTCATCTGACCATATGACATTCTCCCAATACTCTTCTGGAACATCCAAATGCTCTCTAGCAAACTTCAGACGGGCCCGGATATGTACTGGCTTAAGCAGGGGGACACGTCTGGCACTGCAGGATCTGAGTCCTTGGCGGCGTAGTGTGTTACTGACGGTAGCCTTTGTTACGTTAGTCCCAGCTTTCTGCAGGTCACTCACTAGGTCCCCCCCGTGTGGTTCTGGGATTTTTGCTCACCGTTCTTGTGATCATTTTGACTCCACGGGGTGAGATCTTGCGTGGAGTCCCTGATCGAGGGAGATTATCAGTGGCCTTGTATGTCTTCCATTTTCTAATTATTGCTCCCACAGTTGATTTCTTCACACCAAGCTGCTTGCCTATTGCAGATTCAGTCTTCCCAGCCTGGTGCAGGTCTACAATTTTGTTTCTGGTGTCCTTCCACAGCTCTTTGGTCTTCACCATAGTGGAGTTTGGAGTGTGACTGTGTGAGGTTGTGGACAGGTGTCTTTTATACTGATAACAATGTCAAACAGGAGCCATTACTACAGGTAATGAGTGGAGGACAGAGGAGCCTCTTAAAGAAGAAGTTACAGGTCTGTGAGAGCCAGAAATCTTGCTTGTTTGTAGATGACCAAATACTTATTTTCCACCATAATTTGCAAATAAATGCTTAAAAAATCAGACAATGTGATTTTCTGGATTTGTTTTCTCATTTTGTTTCTCTTAGTTGAGGTCTACCTATGATGACAATTACAGGCCGCCCTCATCTTTTTAAGTGGGAGAACCTGCACAATTGGTGGCTGACTAAATACTTTTTTTTCCCCACTGTATATGTTGGGATCTTCAAAGGCTGAAGTCAAGTAAACTAAATTAAACTATGTTTAATTTAATTTGTTTCCTTGTTAAATACTTTGCTTTACTTTGACAATTATTTATGCCTTACCTTTATAAATACATGTCAGATGTAACTTTCACACTGAGAGTTCCCATTCATGCTAAAATACCAAGTTATGATTTCAGAAATATTGCTATTCTACCAACTGTTACATAATAGCATAGTGCAGGAGCTTTCTGAAGTCTGGCTCATGCTGCCATCTTGAGGATATTTTGCAAACTGCACTGTTCTTTTTATTGTTATTGTGTGTATACTAATAGCATTTTCAGGGACACTTGACAGGTAAAACAAGGACAGAAATATAAAGAGATCTCAATAGAATAGCAGCCAGCTATAGGCATACTTGGACAGGTCTGTGAGTGTGTGCCTCCATTGCCGAGAGGACGTTACCATTAATCCCAAGAACTCATCCTCCCACTGCCCTGTGCCACCCTCTGCCCCTCCCTCCTTCCTCTGATTGACAGGACCAGGCAATGTATAGCTAATCTCGACTGGCCCGGAGTTCTGTTGTGTTCACCGATGCTCATGTTCTCGGCACATGCGCAGTACTGCTGTGGGGTATGCCTGGTGTGAAGCAAATGAACTGCGCATGCACCGAGAATATGAGCAACAGCAAGAGCGGCAGACCTCAGGGCCGGGCCAGGTGAGTGAGATACAATGCTTGGCCCTGTAAATAAGAGAATGGAGAAGAGGACAGCAGAAAGGCAATGATAACAAAGAACAGTAATATCTTGGCAACAGAGACACTGATTCACAAGGGGAAAACACTGTCTGATTCAGCTGACCCTAAGCTATCTGTGGGGATGTATTGATTTAATGGGTTCTGGAGACAGACTCCCTTTCACAGCAAGTGGAGGGACTGACATACATTTTTGGGAACTTAAAGGCGTTGTATAGGAAATTAAAACAGTTTCTCTGTACATTCACTGCACTGGACAAGCCTATAATCCTGCTTACTAATTTTATACCAGCCCCATTTTCCTCCATAGGTTTAAAGTGCACAGCTGGGGGCTGAAAGTGTTGTTCCTCTGCCTACCCTACTCTGACTCTGTCACGTGACTGACCCTGTTCTACGTTATGTACGAGCAGCAGGAGTAGAGCGGAGTCAGTCACATGACCGTGAGTTGGAGCAGCAGCAGCGGAGGCAAAGGTAAGAATGAGGGTGATGGACTGCCACCATGTAGTGTGGGGGGAAAAAAAAGTATTTAGTCAGCCACCAATTGTGCAAGTTCTCCCACTTAAAAAGATGAGGCCGGCCTGTAATTGACATCATTGGTAGACCTCAACTATGAGAGACAAAATGAGAAAACAAATCCAGAAAATCACATTGTCTGATTTTTAAAGAATTTATTTGCACATTATGGTGGAAAATAAGTATTTGGTCGATAACAAAAGTTCATCTCAATATTTTGTTATGTATCCTTTGTTGGCAATGACAGAGGTCAAACGTTTTCTGTAAGTCTTCACAAGGTTGGCACACACTGTTGCTGGTATGTTGGCCCATTCCTCCATGCAGATCTCCTCTAGAGCAGTGATGTTTTGGGGCTGTCGCTGGGCAACACGGACTTTCCACTCCCTCCAAAGGTTTTCTATGGGGTTGAGATCTGGAGACTGGCTAGGCCACTCCAGGACCTTGAAATGCTTCTTACGAAGCCACTCCTTTGTTGCCCTGGCGGTGTGCTTGGGATCATTGTCATGCTGAAAGACCCAGCCATGTTTCATCTTCAGTGCCCTTGCTGATGGAAGGAGGTTTGCACTCAAAATCTCACGATACATGGCCCCATTCATTCTTTCATGTACACGGATCAGTCATCCTGGTCCCTTTGCAGAGAAACAGCCCCAAAGCATGATGTTGCCACCCCCATGCTTCCCAGTAGGTATGGTGTTCTTTGGATGCAACTCAGCATTCGCTCTCCACCAAACACGACGAGTTGTGTTTCTACCAAACAGCTCTACTTTGGTTTCATCTGACCATATGACATTCTCCCAATACTCTTCTGGAACATCCAAATGCTCTCTAGCAAACTTCAGATGGGCCCGGATATGTACTGGTTTAAGCAGGGGGACATGTCTGGCACTGCAGGATCTGAGTCCCTGGCGGCGTAGTGTGTTACTGACGGTAGCCTTTGTTACGTTAGTCCCAGCTTTCTGCAGGTTATTCACTAGGTCCCCCTGTGTGGTTCTGGGATTTTTGCTCACCGTTCTTGTGATCATTTTGACCCCACGGGGTGAGGTCTTGCGTGGAGCCCCTGATCGAGGGAGATTATCAGTGGTCTTGTATGTCTTCCATTTTCTAATTATTGCTCCCACAGTTGATTTCTTCACACCAAGCTGCTTGCCTATTGCAGATTCAGTCTTCCCAGCCCGGTGCAGGTCTACAATTTTGTTTCTGGTGTCCTTCCACAGCTCTTTGGTCTTCACCATAGTGGAGTTTGGAGTGTGACTGTTTTTGAGGTTGTGGACAGGTGTCTTTTATACTGATAACAATGTCAAACAGAAGCCATTACTACAGGAAATGAGCGGAGGACAGAGGAGCCTCTTAAAGAAGAAGTTACAGGTCTGTGAGAGCCAGAAATCTTGCTTGTTTGTAGGTGACCAAATACTTATTTTCCACCATAATTTGCAAATAAATTCTTTAAAATCAATGTGATTTTCTGGATTTGTTTTCTCATTTTGTCTGTCATAGTTGAGGTCTACCTATGATTACAATTACAGGCCTCTCTCATCTTTTTAAGTGGGAGAACTTGCACAATTGGAGGCTGACTAAATACTTTTTCCCCCCACTGTATATTAGTAAGTAGGCTTATCCAGTGTAGGGAATGCATTAATAAACTTTTGATTTTCCCACTTAATCCTTTTAAAGAATGGCTTAATAGTTAGAGCACGCATCTGCCCTTATCAGTATTGAACACTGCTGCAGTAACTCATCACTACTGCTATAAAGGAGACTGTCAGTGAGCATTGCAGCTCCCAGCATGTAAACAAAGCGGGAACTGTAGTCACTTAAAACAGCTAATCTGGGGGATCCCAACAGTTGGAGCCTTACCAATGTGTTGGCAATTTTTTACATTTTATTTATTAAAACCAGATTAGAAAAAAGTGATATTTCATTAGTTAGTTTTTATTTTCTGGTTGCAGATTTTTTTTTTCTATTTTCTGTATATGATTATATGCCATCTCACCTGAGCTCTGCTCTAATAATAGCATTTAGTGATATGTTGCAGTCACTGCCTCAAGAAGCCATAGTCTGGAGCCAACTCATTGAGGTATGTGGGAGAGTTTTCTAGGCATGTTCTGTGCAGAGAAAGGAGTAGATAAGCTGTCACATCATCTATTGTCAGTAGTGGATGTAATGATGGGTCACTATGTATTTAATCTATAAATGGGTGACCATCTATTGTAATGCTATCTGTCCTGTGTGTGATGTAAATGAGGTGACTGCTCTAATGAAAACCACTACAGAAATGGCAAGTGTATGTCTTAGTGCCCAGAGTGAAAATTGCAGGATATAGTAACTTTTTTGCTTTTCTTTTATTTAGCTAGTGACATGGAATCTAAAAATAAAATAATCAAAAATTCTTAAAATATGTTTAACATAAACGCTTGGTTTAAAAAATAGGCTATTTTTGGTAACACATTCCTATCAAGGATAACCCCTATAGTGGAATGAGAGTAAAATCTCAGGAAGATCACAGAGAAACAAAGTCAAACTTTTTATATGGTTAGCGCATTGACAAACCTGGTGCATTTTTCTGGGGAAGAAAAACTGCATGCATTTTTATATAAAAGCTGCTTGTGTTTTTTAAAAAAAAACTTAACTTTAACAGGAATGGAAAACTTAACGGGAGCACTTATACTTCTTTCTGCTACATTCACTTCTGGCTTTACCAAATAAAAAAATGCATGCAACAAAAACAGCTTTTCTGCAAAGTGGGGCCTTAGCCAAAAAATGTCCCCATTTTTTTTTTATTGTTGTTTGTTTATTTTCCTCATTATACACCATTTGTAATATAATTAAGGTGCATCTTTCTTTGTTAATCTACCTTATCTTCAACAGTGTAATAATAAAATAAAACCTTTAATATATATATTATATATATATATATATATATTTTTTTTTTTTTTTTTTTTAGAAATTTTAACGATATCACTAAAGTTAATAGAAAAAAATGAAAGACAACTCATATACTGAATATAGGATAAAAAGCAAAAATAAAGCTTCTCAAGTTAACGAAGTAATAGGAAATATTATATAAGCAGTTTGTTCCATAGGCCAAAATGATTGGAACCTGGAAAGTGAGAATATATGAGCACTTATAGGAGGGCTAGCATCAACCATAGATAATATGTACAGCCACACATTAACAGCATTCCAAGGCCTAATTATAAGGACCTATGAGCTTGGAAGAGGTCGATAGAATTTTTTAGAGAAGCGATCAAGTCTGAATATTTGATGATCATATTTTAGTGGAATGACTTTGTGCAAAAGTGGCACAAAGTGAATAATTTTACTTTCTTCTCTTTACCCTACCCCATGCTGATATCATACCATTATATTGTATATTACAATTAATATGCCCTGTGTACCAAAATTATAGCTGTTCTATATAATAATAATTTTATTGATATAGCGCCAACATATTCTGTAGCACACATACACACAAACACACACACCCTACTCGTTTCCTCTGAAGAAATATAAGGTTTAATCTCCAATGGCGACAAGGCTTCTTCACCATAAGAGCTGTGAATCTGGTCACAGCAGCAACAGCCGATAGCCTCAAAAATGGCTTAGATTAGATGCCTTCATATAGAAAAATAACATTGATGCTTATGTCACTGCGTAGAATACTTGTTTCCCACATCCCTTCCCCTCAACCATATCCTTTTCCCATCCCCTGGTTGAACTTGATGACTAACATACTTAATATGTAACTTTGTTTGCTGATGCTCAAATTTATATCCAGAGTACCAGAGTGTCGATTGGCTGTATCCCCGTTCTTCTCCTCCTGCTGTCTGAAACTCAACATGGATAGAACAGAATGCATCAACTTTCCCCCACCCCACTCTGATCCAAAATTAGTTAATACCTCCACCCCCCAGTTTCACAAGTCTGCTGCCTTGGGGTATCCTTTGATTCTGCTCTGTCTTTCAAGCAGCATATTTAATTCCTTACTATTTCCTGTTACTTCCACCTCAAAAATATTTCCCATACCAAGTCAACAAAAATGCTATTGCAACTCTCATCATCTGCCATCTAGACTACTGCAGCATCCTTCTCTGTGGCCTTTCCTTAAACATCCCTTAACTTTCCTTGACATAATTTTTCTGTCCAGGTAATCCTTATTTCCTGTCTTCTCTCCTCTACCTCTTCTCTGTGCCAATCCATTCACTGGCATACATTGTCCAACAAATTAAATTCAATATATTACCAATGACCTATAGTGTTGTCCACAGCTTGCCACTTCTGTACATCTCTAGCCTTATCCCCTAATATCTCTCCACACATAACATCTGATCCTCATAACAGTCATCTCCAACATTTCTCCCCATACTCTGGAGCTGGCTACTCCAGCATATCACACAGACCCCATGAAAAATATCCTGAAGACCCACCTCTACAGGAAATACCACTACTGCCACTTCATTACCATGTGAACAACTTTTTCCCTAGCATAATAGGGCCGATTGATCAATACTATCTAAAAGTAACACAATGCAATCTTGCCCTAAGTTCATATTGGCATTGCCTGTCCGTTGTTCTGTTGAGTTGGAGGACCAGAACAGCGGACAGGCGGACTGCTAAACTAGCAGTTACATACGATGACCAGCGGACCCCATTGACTTTAATGGGGTCCAGTGAGTGTCTGCTGTTTCAAAACTGAAACTGATCGACAAAAAAGCTGCACTTGCAGGAACTTTTCGTCTGACAATTTCAGACGGACATTGCAACGGATTCTCCAACAGAGACTGATAACTGTCTAATCTAAGACTTCTCTCACGTTTGCACTAAAGTGTCTGATGCTGTTTGATAAATATGATGTATTCTTAGACTGTCTAATCTGACTTAATACCTCCTACTAGTTGGCTTAGTTTACACTAGAAAAATGCGCCAAAATTATATTATTGCACCACGCTGACGCAAATTAAGCCATACCCCTTTCCATGAAACCACACCTTTCCATTTGTTCTACAGGTTATAAAACACTTAATAAATGTGTTTCACAGCATGTTAGACAGGTTTTTGGCACAAATTATGCCAGAATTTTGATGCATTTTGCTTGATAAATCACCCCTACTGTCTTCACTCCTTTCCCTTGTAGATTAAAACCCTCACAAACGATGTTCTCTCTCTTGCGGTTTCTCTCATCATGTGGTAACTTTTTGGTTATTTTACCTAGTTCTTGAGTTTTGTAAACCCTTTTTGTATGTATAGCAGCATGGAATTAAAGAGGCTCTAAAATTGATGATAATCCTATAACACATTTGCAGGTCAGACACTTTGATCACTGGATTCAGTGCTGTTTTACATTTAGTTCAAAGTTCAGCACAGTAGGACTGTGTAAGGTCTGGTTATTGCTTCTTTAAGGTGGTTTGTAACGACAGTGGCCTAAATGTACAAGAGCATGAAGTCAAATTCAGGTCTGAACAGACCCCAGGAGACAGTAACCAGTGTGCCTATTATTATCAAAGATTTCTTTGGTTGTCATTTTCTGAGGCCTGTCGAAGAATGTATTACCTGGATACTTTAAAGTAATAAAACTACAACAAACTGGCTCATTTGATAACTCATTTATCCAATCTTAGATTAAATGCTTTATAAACTGTAAAAGTGGTGAGTAAAAGCAATATAACCCTCCACTATTTAAAAAGAACAAGGTCAAAATGTTACATTTAAGAGTCCTCGATGCCTGCTGTTGGAATTATATATTTAGGTGACTGTTTGTTTTACAAACACAAAGCAATGATGTTTATCGGTAAACAGAGAAGAACCAAAAAGGTCATAGAGGTTTGTGGTTGCATCAAGCTCTTAAGTCTGTGTTATTACAATAGCACAACATATTTATCTATTGCCGATCATTTAAATTTCCATAGGGAATCGGATTACTAATAACAAGATTATCTGTATTATAGTTTACTCGGATAATTTCCATGTTGTTATAACTTTAGAACAATATCAGTGCTTGTATTTTATATAGAAGTGTAAAAAACATGAACATTACAAGTTAAAGAGGACCTTTCATTTCCCCAGAGATGTGCCGTATTAGAATTCAGCACACTGTCAGCTTTCCCGGTATGCGCCCCCGTGCTGGAGATATTGGTGCTGTTACTTTCACCACCAATATCCCTGCAGTGTCAGAAGGATGGGCCTTACAGCCTAGCGTCATCAAGAGGCAGTGAGGAATGTCCCCCCGATGGTATTCTTCCATGGCTTTGTACTGTTGGGGGGTGTTCCTCACATCCCAGTGATGATGCTAGACTGGAAAGCCCACCAGTGGATGGATATCTGTGCTGAAACTAACGGCACCGATATCCCCAGCATCGGTATGCACACCAGGTAAGCTGTCTGCTTTCTAGTGATATGTAATACCGCACATCTCTGAGGACATGAAAGATCCTCTATAAAGAACTGCTGAGATGGAAAAACTCTGCCATACAGATTTGTGACTTCAAGCTTATCATGGACTGTGATAACAGAGGTGCTTTATTACTTTGAGTAAAGAAGAGCACTACATGAGTGATAACCACTCTTACAACTTTCTAATATCATGAACATTCCTCTACAATATGAAACATTTGATTTTGATATTTGCAAAAATTCTTCCCTGATGCCAGTAAGACCCCTTTCATACCACATTTTTGTAAATCAGACAGGGAATCCGTCCATTTTTAATAAAAACCGGATTAGTCTTAAAAACTGCTGAAAATATTTCTCCGTGATCCAGATATATCTGATCCAAATTCCGACTATTTTCAACTGTGATATCTCTGAAAATAATAATAATGGTAGAACTGAACATTTCATCTTTCACCAGCACAGTTTATAATGTCTGAGATACAAGTGTTTGAGGTGACCCCCACCCCTCCCGATCAGCCTCAGCCTCAGCTTCTCTGTATAAGGCTACATGTGCTGGGTCCATAGCTGAACGACACAGATGGGACATGGATGATATGTGTGCTGTCTGGGCCTCCACTGACCCATTAATTAACTTAGATCAGCTGGGCCTCAAAATGGATGAGTATAGGATCTGTCCTGAGTTTTGCTTCGGGCTCACGGCCCCATACATGCACCCGTGATAATACACGGGCATATGTTTAGGGCCATTAGAATATAATGGGTAATTGTGCTAGCTGTGAAAAACACAGCTTGCACACTGACAATGCATAACCTATTGTGCATGAAGCCATATACTTGTATTCCACCATGCTTACTGTCAGAAGCACTGAGGATTTCTGCTGTCAATAATGGGACAGAATACATAAAGGTAGGGCTGGCCGATTAATTGAAAAATAATCGAATATCAACCAGGATAATCGATTTGTGATTTTGCTTACTTTGGTTATTATAATATTTGCGAGGTTCTACCTGCAGTTTTGCTCAGACCGAACAGAATTGCTATATACTCTTTTTTTTTTTTTTTTTTTGATCCTACAACATTTTCAACACCATTGTGTATCAACCAGACATACCGACACAACAATATAACCCTAAATTTAAGTCCTTACAAAGTCTGACTTAAATAAACTAACACAGTGTTTTTGTACATATAAAGTTTATTGCAGGGTTGAATTTTAAGCAGATCCCAATTTCAGTACCCAGTATATCAGAAGCTTACTCGTCCCTTATAACTACTTTCCGAAATGATGGAAAGCACAAATGTCACTTGTACTGTGCTGATGGCGCACAGAAGGTGTTGTATACTGTATCATGATTTCAGTATGATGTATCACAACCCTTGTACTGTATTTACCGATATGTGAAGTAAATGTAAGGACATGCTATAAGAGCATCTGGAAATCTTGCCAACAGATGTGTGAAAATATGAGTACAGTATTTAAGTCATTAGGTAATCTTGAGTTTTTTATGCTTTGTAACTTGTGACTTCTTTGTTCAGTACTTCTAAAGATCTGATACTACTAGTGGCTCAGGTTGCTTGTTATCACTGCATTGATATACTGTAGGTCTCCATTATCAGACCATTATCCTCACCTTGGACAGTCAATTGCCTACACTTGATTATAGTTGTTGATTTGTGAGTATATATATATATATATATATATATATATATATATATATATATTATTATTTTTTTTTTTTTTTTAAACCATGGCCAAGAATCAACATGGTCATGTGAATATATCCTTCCATGTACAGCAAAATGCTCCAAATGTGACACAGATGGCAAGCTACTGTGATAAATCTGGCGCACCTTTAGACTGTCTGGTCTAAACATCACTATGACAATGACACACATTTGTATTGCGCTATTTCTCACACAAGGGATTCAAAGCACTCGTCCCCAACACCCACTAGGGTCAGTTGTTTCACCGGAGTATCCGGAAGAAATGATTTGTGATATCGAAGAAGACCTTGATGTATAACTTTACTATCCTAATTTGACCTATGTGACTCTAAGAATTGCTAGAAGTGTAGTTGTTTTTATTTGTGGGACGTGTCCGAGTATACTTGACCTGTTATACTTTTATATTCTTAATTTTCTTTCATGAAAACCTATTGAACCACAAATATTGTAATTTTCTCATAGTGGTAAGATGTGGACTTTGGTCACATTTTATAAGGCTTTTTTGGCGCAGTAACTTTGTAGATGACACTCTTCCTACTAGTAATGAAATATAACACCCAGAATAACAAGCAGGGCCTTTCTGTTCTTTGTTTAGCAAACAGTGTGAGCCTACCCGGGGAGGTGTACGCAGGCTTCTTATAACTGGTGTGAACGAGTATTTTCTCTTGTGAAAACCAAGGAGTAATTAGGAAAGTAAAAATTACAAAGCTTAGAAACATCAACTACATTTCTCTCCCAAGTAGAGCACCTTCTAAAAGCTAAGAAGCGTCAACTACACTTCTCTCCCAAGCACTTCTAAAGTTGAGCACCAGAGATGCTCAAGTCATGTAAGTACAGTTTGTGGTCTTTGTGAGGTTCATCCATGCTCTTATGCACTGAGATAATGTATCACTAATTGGAATACATACGGGATAACAAACGGCACAGGCATTTGTCATGCATTAGCCATATGTTTCTAAATTGTTTAGGGATTAACAAGCTAAATTTGGAATAATATTCTCATGTAATGTTCCAGTCCTTTCTTTCCTTTCACTAAACTCTGTATTTAAAAATATAGCCTTTCTGAGAACTATAACCATTACAGCACATTGCATATGTTGCTCTTCTTTGCTGCGTATATTTCCTGAAATTATTGTAAATGTTACAATGTATCTGCATTGCTGACCTGATGTAATAGCAAATAGTAATTCACACACATATCTATAGATGGATACATACACACACACACACACTATATATATATATATATATATATATATATATATATATATATATACACTACCGTTCAAAAGTTTGGGGTCACCCAGATTAATTTTGTGTTTTCCATGAAAACTTACACTTTTATTTATCAAATGAGTTGCAAAATGAATAGAAAATATAGTCAAGACATTGACAAGGCTAGAAATAATGATTTTTATTTGAAATAATAATTTTTTTCCTTCAAACTTTGCTTTCATCAAAGAATGCTCCATTTGCAGCAATTCCAGCATTGCAGACCTTTGGCTTTCTAGCTGTTAATTTGCTGAGGTAATCTGGAGAAATTTCACCCCATACTTCCAGAAGCCCCTCCCACAAGTTGGATTGGCTTGATGGGCACTTTTTGCGTACCATACGGTCAAGCTGTTCCCACAACAGCTCAATGGGGTTGAGATCTGGTGACTGCGCTGGCCACTCCATTACAGATAGAATACCAGCTGCCTGCTTCTACCCTAAATAGTTCTTGCATAATTTGGAGGTGTGCTTTGGGTCATTGTCCTGTTGTAGGATGAAATTGGCTCCAATCAAGTGCTGTCCACAGGGTATGGCATGGCGTTGCAAAATGGAATGATAGCCTTCCTTATCAAAATCCATTTTAACTTGTACAAATCTCCCACTTTACCAGCACCAAAGCAACCCCAGACCATCACATTACCTCCACCATGCTTGACAGATGGCGTCAGGCACTCTTACAGCATCTTTTCAGTTGTTCTCCATCTCACAAATGTTGTGTGTGATCCAAACACCTCAAACTTCGATTCACCTGTCCATAACACTTTTTTCCAACCTTCCTCTGTCCACTGTCTGTGTTCTTTTGCCCATATTAATCTTTTCCTTTTATTAGCCAGTCTCAGATATGGCTTTTTCTTGGCCACTCTGCCCTGAAGGCCAGCATCCCTGAGTCGCCTCTTCACTGTAGACTTTGACACTGGCGTTTTGCGGGTACTATTTAATGAAGCTGCCAGTTGAGGACCTGTGAGGCGTCGATTTCTCAAACTAGAGACTCTAATGTACTTGTCTTGTTGCTCAGTTGTGCAGCGGGCCCTCCCACTTCTCTTTCTACTCTGGTTAGAGCCTGTTTGTGCTGTCCTCTGAAGGGAGTAGTACACACTGTTGTAGGAAATCTTCAGTTTCTTGGCAATTTCTCGCATGGAATAGCCTTCATTTCTAAGAACAAGAATAGACCGTTGAGTTTCACATGAAAGTTCTCTTTTTCTGGCCATTTTGAGAGTGTAATTGAACCAACAAATGTAATGCTCCAGATTCTCAACTAGCTCAAAGGAATGTCCGTTTTATAGCTTCTCTAACCAGCAAAACTGTTTTCAGCTGTGCTAACATACTTGCACAAGGGTTTTTAAGGGATTTGTAAACATCCATTAGCCTTCTTACACAGTTAGCAAACACAATGTACCATTAGAACACTGGAGTGATGGTTGCTGGAAATGGGCCTCTATACACCTATGTAGATATTGCATTAAAAACCAGACGTTTGCAGCTAGAATAGTCATTTACCACATTAACAATGTATAGAGTGTATTTCTGATTCATTTAATGTTATCTTAATTGAAAAAAAACTGTGGTTTTCTTTCAAAAATAAGGAAATTTCTAAGTGACCCTAAACTTTTGAACGGTAGTGTATATATAGTGATTTGCTTTCTATAGCTGTGGCTGCTCCTGTATTTCAACTTTGTTGATTTTTTGATTAAACACTTCCTGACGTAGGTATCCATAGTTTAGTATATTTAGTATGTTTGAGGATCATAGACCTATAGGTAACTAGGTCTAGAAATTATCCACAGCGTATTTTGGCACAAATGTGCAGCAAATAAATTATAAATCCATTCCTGAATTAATGTGTGTTACATGCAGAGTTTGCTGTGAATGTGACTGTACATTTGTGAAACTACAAATCTCCCACAATTGGACCTGGCCCAAAGCTCATCAGAGACTGGTACCTCTTGTCACATGAAAACAGAAGCTAATCTTTCTTTTACCCATGGCAAAAATTCAGTTCACTGCACTAGCCCTATGTTTAGATGCCAAGGCAGAGTTGCTTGTTGGTGCCCCAACTGGCACTCACCTGTCATATATCTACAGCTTTGCTACAAGCAGCAGGAAGTCAGACATGGTAATAAAGCAACTTAACCTCCTTTATCAATAGTCCAGCTGTCTGACAGCCAGCTCTACCTTCTTGCTGCTGTAGACCTTTTAACCTCTACCAGTCAGACATATACCCTGTTTCTCTTACAATAAGCCCTAGCTTGTTTTGCAGGATTTTTGGGGGGGGCTTGAAATATAAGCCCTACTCAAAAAATAAGTCCTAGTTACAGTCAGCACCTCCAGTGCTAGGTTATGTCATGTGACGTCAAACTGTAGCTCCCAACTGTCCTAGACAAGTGCCCCGCTAACTTCCGCCACAGCAGGGTAAAATCCTCTTACCTGTTACGGAGTCCCACCTCCTGCCTCCCGAGTGCTGCCTCCAGGTTCCCGACTCCCAGCCACTACTATGCTGTGGGCTTGGTTACCTATGTGACCAGATGTCCGATGCCACCCCTGCTCGCTCCCACAGATGCAGCCACTGTACTGCAATACCTCCCCTTTAGCATAACGGAGAGGAGATAGAGAGGGCACAGTGCCACTGCCACACAAAATGTTTAGAGAGAGAGAGAGAGAGTGTGCCAGTAAGTTTGCTTAAGAGCCACTGACACTGTACCATCAATTACCAATGTAAGTTAGGGTTACTAACCATAGCCATCTTACAAGATTCGTCCAGAGCGAATCAGAAAAGATTCTGATTCATTCTGGTGCCTGAAAAATAAGGCCTACCCCAAAAATAAGCCCTTGCCCTTTTTTCAGATAAAAATAAGACCCTGTTTTATTTTCGGAGAAACACGGAATTATCATCTGGCAGTACACAAGTGGTTAACCCCTCAGTAGTAATAGTTTGCTGCTCTCACAGCATAGGAGCACAATTCTGTTAATAATGTCATATCAGTGAACTAATAGTTAAGGCCATGACGCACGTTTCTGTAAATTGCAGTATGTCAATTATACCTATATGGAAACGCTGACATTTTCCGTATAGGTATAATTGAAGCTGAAATCCATTTTCTTCTTCTGACTTTCTGTGAAAAGCGCAGTGGGAAAACCCGGGAAGCGTTTTGGCTATGTGGGACCTTATCCTAGAGGGGTTTTCCGGGCTAAAAGTATTGATAACTTATCCTAAAGATAGGTCACCAATATCAGATTGGTGGGAGTCTGACACCTGAGACCCCAACCGATCAGCTCTTCTCAGCATCTGATACACAGAAATAGAGCAGGAAGCAGACAGTACTGTTTTCTGTGTAGTGGACAGACCAGATTGTTTCAGATCAGTTCTCATTCACGTGAATGTAACCTAAGCTGCGGAGGCTCAGTTCTGCAATTACTCAGAGAAAACAGCTGTCTGCTTCCTGCTCCATTCTCTGCTGAGAATGGATAATCAATGGGAGTAGCGTATGTTAGTCCTTCACAGATCTGATACTAGTGTTCTATATTTAGGATAGGTCATCAATATTTTTAGCCTGGAAAACCCCTTCTAAGTAATTTTCACCAAAATAGCTCCAATAGTTTTTAAGGTTTTACCATTCTGTAAATTGTGTATTGTAATTCTGTACCACATTAGTAGATGATTATGCCAAGAGTTGTTTAAGATTATGCTGGAAGAATAGATTGAGCCGATATTGAATGCTAAATCTCAATGGCTGCATTGTTTATTAGTTCTACTGGTAAATAAGCACAACTGTTTTAGATATAATTTTCCCAAGCATATCCTCAGTATCCCTATCCTATGTCTACTCATGTGGTTCACATAGTCCCTTTGTGTACCCACGGAATACCAAATAGTGGGTCAATGCAAGCAGGACTTCTCTTTCCGCATTTTTCCGCCATTTTCGATAACCACTTTTTTAAGCGGATTATGTGTGAACCTAGCGTCAGAGTGTTAGATAAAGTTTTCTCCCTCCTTTCTGTAAGAAGCGTATTGGAAACATTATAGTAGCTAGTCCTACTTTTTGTAAGTTTGTGGTAGCCATATTGGTTGTCACCTTTGAGTTAGAAAGTAAAGGTAAAACTGTTCCTTTGCTATTTGAGTGAATCTGCTGAAAGGAAATTGAAACGTAATTTCAGTTAGCATACTTTGACTTTGTTCACATCTGTGTTGTGTTGGAGGGGCTGTTTAGGGTTAGATTGTAGACTTCGTCAAAAAATGCTTTTCAAAATGGAGCCTCGTGCAGCACTGTTTTGTCCAGTAAAATAATGTACACCATGAACACTGGGTTCCAAATGGTGAGGCCCTCAGCAAATTTAGACTTATTACCTACCCTGTGGTCCAGGTCTCAATAGAGACAGATCCTTTTACAATCAGCTGATTGCTGGAAGTCCCATTAGAGGGACATGGGAGCAAACAGGTGTTGACAGTGACAAAATTTGCAATGCGTTTTTCGCACCAAAGGACTCAAAGTGCAGGGAGCGGTGAGTAGGGAAGTTAGTGGCTGCCTTACAGGCACTTTTTCCAATACCCAAAATGTTCAGTTGTTTTACAGGAAGCCAATTTACCCTTCAGTATATTTTTGGCATGTGGGAGGTATCCCGATAACCTAAAGAAAACCGACGCAAACACAGGGAGGACACAAACTCCATGCAAAACTTCATATGTGGTCGAATACAAAACCAGGACCCTAGCGCTGCAAGCAGCAGTGCTAACCGCTGAGTCACTGTGCTGCTCGGTTTGGTGGTTCACTGGCCATCCTTTTAAAATAAAGATGGCCTGAGTCCACTACAACTGGGGACATTCATAAAAGGTGACTCATAGAGGGGGGTCCCAGCCAGGATAAAGGGGGGCAGGTTTTAACACATCTTGTCGCAGTCATTTTTTGTTTTTCATTTTTTAATTGTGACTCTACACCTTCCAAATGCCATAACTTTTATTTTTTCCTGTTCACACAGGGCTTCATTTTTGTGTGACAAATTGTACATCATAATGGTACCATTTAATATTCCGTACAATGTATTGGGAAGCTGGAAAAAAAATCAAAATGGGGTAGAATTAGAGAGAAACTGCATTTGTGTGACTTTCTTATGGGTTTTGGTTTTTACGGTGTTCACTGTGCAGCCAAAATGTAGTCACCTGTATTATATGGGTCGGAACAATTCCAGGGATTATTTATATAGTTGGTATTTTTTTTTTACATTTTAACCCCTTAAAAAAATATTTTGACACCCATAACTTTTTTTATATTTCCGTGCACAGCAATAAGGCATCTTTTTTGCGGGACCAGATGTACTTTTTATTTATACTAATTTGGTGAATGTCTATTGCTTTGACCGCTTATTATTCAAATTTTTATAGGAGGCGAAACATCAAAAAAAAGTCCGTTCAGCTCTCCAGATTTTTGTTTCCTTGCTACAGTGTTCACCCAGTGGGAAAAGTATTTTTAGAAGTTTGTAGACAGGGTGCGTTCAGACACAGGGAAACCTAATGTGTTGTGTGTGCTATTTATTTCAATTTAATTTTTTAATAATTAACTTTTTTTTTACTTTTTTTAAACTGTAATTTTTAGACCCCCTAGGGGTCTTGAATCCTTGGGGGTCTGATCACTAATACAATGCATTGTAATGAATTATAAAATTGTAGCACTTCTATTACATGCTACATAGAGCAGCCTATAATAGAAGTTTATACCACAAAAGCCTTGGAAGACTTTCATAGATTCCTGGCTGTCATGACAACAGATCACTTGCCCCAGATCTTGTTCTGGGGGCCGTGCGAGTCACCCCATAATGGCAGTGCCCATGCACAGTCGGGAAAATGATGCCTTTGTCACCTTTGGCCGAGGCGTCAGGGTAGAAATAATGACTTAAATCATAGATCTGGCGGCTGCTCAGCTTTTGGGTGGCCACCATATTTAAATACCCGACATCCACAGTACTATTAAAGCGAATGTAGGGAAGGGGTTAATGTTACTTGTGGCAAATAACAATTGTATAGTGGAAAGCTATACAATTTTCCCATATACTTTCTTTATCAGTTCCTGACAGTTTTCTAGATCTCTGCTTGCTATAATTCATTGTTTTACATCATTAGGATAAAAATCAGTTAATGGTCATGTGATGGACACACAGGTGCACGGCTTGTTACAGTGAGAGCTTAGTGTCTTGTTACAAGTCTTGCACCTGTGTCCATCACATGACCATGGACTGATTTATATCCACTGGAAGTAAACAAGGAATGACAGCAAGCAGAGATCTAGAAACCTGTGAGCAATTAATAAAGAAAGTATATTGGAAAATTGTAGAACTTTTCATTATACAAACAATAACATTTATTTGCTGAAATTGGACAACCCCGTTTAATGTTGTAAATACATCGCGAACCAAAAACAGCTAGCTATTGGCTGCAAAGAGCCGGGGTGGGCGGCAAAATGGCGGAACCCCTTGGATGCAGCGGTCATGTTTGACCGCCGCATCCAAGTTGTTAAAACCCCGGATCGGTTATGGAGCAGAGTGTTAGCTGTCAGTTATAGCTAACACCCTGCTCCATAACCGATCGGGGGGATTTAACACCTTGGATGCAGCGGTCAAACAAGCCGCGTGCTCTCACGAAGGGGTTAAAGGAATGTGACATCACAGGGCTGGCTGCTGATTGGTTGCACGCATGGCATTGTGGGTGATCCTGCGTTCCCAGAGTTCCTTGCCCCATGTAGAGCAGCCATTTTGAACTAAATGCGAATCGTTACCACGAAGCGTGAGCAAATTTGGATTCGATGCAAATCGAATATTTCCTGAAATTCGGATCGAATTCCATTTCTGCAAATTCGAATCGCTCATCTCTAGTTGTAAACTTTATGCTTTTTTATATATTTTTATATTTACTGTGTATGCATTGTATATGTGATATACAGTGGCTATTTTGCTTGCTGAGGATTCTGAAACATACTAAATCATCTGCACGTCTGTCTTGGCAGCTTAGTCTAACTTGATAATAGCTTCCTCCTCTAATCCGGATGTGGGGTTACATGTTGCTGTCACATGACCCTTAGACATACCATCTTGCAACCACATTTTTTTTCACGTTTACTGCCTTTCTGTAGCTAAATATTTATTTTGTCTGTGTATCCGAATATAGTATAGAAATCACTTTTTTAGTGCGGATCTTTTAAAGGGCTTTTTCAGGGACCAAAAAGTTAATTCATTGCTTAGGGCATATGATTTAATAAAGCTTTTATAATATATGATATATTATACTATATATTTAATATAGTGTAATTATAATAACTGTGCCATTTTCAGGATTTCAGCACTAGTCCGGGGACTTCCACATCTGCATTTGGAAAAAAGCATGTCAGTCTGTGACCATTGATACTGTGTGCATTCCCAGGAGAGACAGGTCCATCCTGAGTCCTATTCTTTTTAATATTTTTTGTAGATGATCTAGGAGAAGGATTAGTAAGGTTTGCTGATGACAGAAAAGTGTGTAAAAAGCAATGATATTTCTGGAGAGGTTTGTAAAATGAAAAAATATTTAGCATTACAGGATAAATGGATCAAACTAAGGAACTCCAGTTCATTGTTTTCAAATGCAAAGCCCTCTGAGTATAGTATTGGCAGTTCTGTATTACCAGGGACTTCAGAAGAGAAGGATTTGGGGGTCCTGATATCAGAAAGCTTAAAACTGAGTCAGCAGTGCAGCCAGGCAGCAGGAAAAGCAAGCAAGTAAGATGCTCGACTGTATAGCTAGAGGTATAACCAGTAGGAAGAGAGAGATTGTGATCCTGCTGTATAGAGCACTGGTAAGACCTCATCTGGAATACTATGTCCAGTATTAGAGACCCCACCTAGTAAAGATATCGATACTGTATATTGGATGGACTTCAAAAATGGTGGAAGGTTTAAAGGAAGTCTGTTTTGTAAATGCCACCAAAACCAATAACAGTGCGGTGTCTTTAGTTTGAGCAGTAACATGCCTGTATGGCCACAAACCAATGAAATACAGGGATAATCATCTTTTTATGGATATGCAGATCAGCCTGTAAGCATATTAGCGTGGGGCCTGATTTTGGTAGATTTGCCTACAGACAAGTGTCACGCTGGCAGCAGCTGAACATATAAATTGCAGCTAAAGGGGTAATGTTGGGTGGTAATTCCAGGGGAGAGCTGGAACACTTGTGATTTACTGTCTGGCAAATTGAGACTGTTCCTGATGCACTTGCAGACTGATTTGCACATAAAATGTATATGGAGAGACTTAATTGGGTATTCTGGTTATTTCAAGTTGCCCCTTATTGATAGGATAGTAACTAAATTGATGATTGTGGGGTCCGACTGCTGGGACACCACAATTCACAGGAGCTGGAGTTGAGAATGCAAGCTACTACTCTGTTTTTTTTCTATGGTACTGCTGGAGTGTTGTACTCAACTACCTCTGGAAGTGCCATTAAAAGTAAATTTTACAATTTAGTGGCTGCATATGCATTATCAGCCACTTTGCAAGTTAAAGGGGTTGTTCGACTCTTCTGTCCTTTTTCTGGGCCTCCGTTTACAATGGTGGCAGCTCCAGTCATGTAAAGTCTGCTGATGTCAGCAGTGATGTCCCATTTATGGTAGATGACCAATCACAGGCTTCTGTGGTGACCTCTTCACAAATGTCATGTGACATGTAAAGTCAGACAGCACCTTTAAATGAAATAATTGGAATACCCCTATACAGTATTCTGTATAGCTTTGAGTTAGAAAGGTAGAGGGGGACATACTCCAAGGTTTTTTCAGCCCTCTAGACTTTTTCATACCGACGACCTATCTCCACAGGATCTGCGGGAGTCTGACATCCAGACCCCACACTGATCTGCTGGGTGCCTTTTAGAAAGTCAGAAGACACCACCCTTACTGGTAACCCCGACTTATCACGTTGCTGATTATTTTTCAGTACCAAATATTTTACTGCTCCTTGTTCTTGAGTGTTTTTGTCCTTCACAGTTTGTTTGGCGTTATAGCTTTTGCTTGGATTACCCAGTTCTCTGGCTGACATAATGTGTTTCTTTTTATCCTCTGTTTTATCAGTTCCCTAAATCATCAGTGTTCTTGTTACATGACTCACCCTTACAAGTAGTGCTTCAGAACAAGTCTGCATACAATGAAGTATCTTCTACTAGTTGGCATAACAGTGTCCAATTTGACTAGACATAAATCATAGATTTTAATTTATAGGTATATACACAAACTTTCAATACATACAATACAATACAATGCAATACAATACATTCTACAATATATACTTTTTTTTTCCCTCTAGTCACACACAATTTTGTAGTTTTTCACCTCCATTACACGTTAAGGAGGCATACAGAATTTTTGCTTTTCTCTGAGTGCACCTTGCTGCTCTTTTACTTGACTAAGGCCATTACAGCTACCCACTTGATCGCTGCAGCAATCTACCAGCCAGTAGCGGTATACTAAACAAAGATCATCAGGGAGCAACAGAATGGCAGTGCCATTGTTGTTTTATCACATTGTCTATTTTCCCAAATTTAATATGATCTTGTACCACCCCTTTAAAACTTGTTTCATACATCTGAATTGAGTTTTAAAATGCCAATGCACATGCTATAGAAGTAGGTATCTTATTTCTGCTGTAGAAAATTGTGCCAGCAATCTATAATATGTTAGTATAGCCTAATTCAGAATGTATGGAAAACTTTAGGAAATTTGAGCATACAGTGGGTACGGAAAGTATTCAGACCCCTTTAAAGTTTTCACTCTTAGTTTCATTGCAGCCATTTGCTAAAAGCAATAAAGTTCATTTTATTTCTCATTAATGTACACTCAGCACCCCATCTTGACAGAAAAAAACAAATGTAGATATTTTTGCAAATTTATTAAAAAAGAAAAACTGAAATATCACATGGTCATAAGTATTCAGACCCTTTGCTGTGACACTCAGATTTAACTCACATGCTGTCCATTTCCTTCTGATCCTCCTTGAGATTGTTCTATTCCTTCATTGGAGTCCAGCTGTGTTTAATTATACTGATTGGCCTTGATTAGAAAAGGCACACACCTGTCTATATAAGACCTCACAACTCACAGTGCATGTCAGAGCAGATGAGAACCCTCCCTGATCAGACATTGATAGGTTAATGATACATATCATTTTTGTACTTTTTTAAAATAAGAAAAAATATATTTAAAAAAACATTAAAAATAATTTTGTTCGCGTCTGTTATTTTGGTTTGGTTATTACAATATTCACAAGATTTTACGTACAGTTTTGTTCATAAAGAACACATCCAAACCACAACTGCTATTATTATACTCTGAGCTCTCTTTAGACCCTAGAGTATAATAAGTGCAGGCCCAGGGGGAGGTGATTAAATATAACAAACAGTGGTACTCCCCTCCTCCGGGCTTCGGCACAACTCCATGTCCTCTTTGGGCCTCTACTAGCCTCCTAACTGACGCCGGGGGCCACTGAGGCCTGTGACTTTGCAGTCACATGACAATTGTGTCTATGCGTCACGGTGCCATGTCACCTCTAATGTCCAGTCACAAGCCTAAGTGCTCCCTGATGTCATTAAGGAGAGGGAAGAGGCCCAAAGAGGACAAGGAGTCACGCTTGAGCCCAGGTGAGGTAAATAACACTGTTAGGTATATTTACTCATTGACTTCTACCATTTGGATAAGTCCAACTGGTAATGGCCTATATTCACTAATCCCAATCCCTGCTCTTCTTCAGCATCCAGGGGGCACTATTCACTACATTTGGAAGCTAAATAAAGTCAGGATGTTGTTCAATGCCCAGATGTAGTTATCTATTGAAATAATACAACCGGTGACTGGGGGCCTTGAAAGGTGACAATGTATTGTGAGTTGTGACTAGGTTCACATCTGTGTTTGGGTTTCCATTCGGGGTGGTGTTCTTGGGGGCCCCACGAACGGAAACCTAATCCTCTAAAAAAAAAAAAAAAAAAAAAAAAAAGCAGAAACTAGACTATAATGGAGTCCGTGTGGTTTCCGCCTGAAAAGGGCGAAAAATGCGGAGAGAGGAATAGAATCCCCGTATGGAGAGCCAACGCTGGTGTGAACCCAGCCTAAGAATGAAAGATTCTCTAATTCATTAAAAAAGGTAGTGATTGACTTCCTATGAAAGTAAATATGCAACAAACTGAACATCTAATTATACAATAATAAAAATTGTATAATGTAATTACAAATAATGAATCATTTTATTGTGAAGCCGGAGTTGGTAACTTTTTCTGACTCCACCCAAAATTGGTTCAGACTCCACAGCATAAAAGGGGACAATGTATTGTGTGGGGGCCATAAAAGGGTACAATGTACTGTGTCAAGGCCAGAAAAGGAGGACACTATCGTGGGGACCAATAAAGGGGTCAGTATACTGTAAGGGGCCTGTAAAGAGGGTAATATACATTGGGACCAGTAAAGAGAACATTATAGTGTGTGGGGGGGGTGCAATTTTTTTTTTATTTTTTTTTGTATATGAAAATAGGTGGAGTTGCTGTGTACAATGAACTGCATTTACATTGTGTCTATAAAAGCTGTTACTTGTATGAAGTTGCATTATATGAATTTACAATCACAATTCTGTAAGATCTCCGCTAAAGGTATGTGCACACTCTTATCATTGCTGTGCTGCTATTTTTTATTTGGTAAATGCTGAGTTCTGTGGTCCCTATTGCTGTAGTGTTTGTTTTCACAAGTATGTGTCAGTATGCAACTTCTCACACTATCCTGTTTCTGTCAGCCCTGCCCAGGTTGTTTTATGACACACGTCTGACTGATTTTTTTTTTTCTAGGGCTGAGCACGAGTAACATCAATACAGCAACAGCAGTTATTAGCCTTAGGGAGCAAAGCTATGACACTTATCACTTTAAAGAAATACATCTAGCATTGCTCAGTAGGACTCCTTCCTGTAATCTTTTCATGTTGTAACAAGCAACTCCCCACCCATTTAAAAGTATCACAACTCCCAGGAAGACAGTGTATGTGTCTGTGTGTGCACTGCTGAATTCATGCTAGTGTGAAGGTGCTGCTTCTCTCCAGACAGTGGCTGAGAGGAGGACGGGCCTCTTTCTATACCGCCTTTTAGTGATTGGCCAAACTTGCAGAACTTTCCTCTTTTCATCCTGACTTTTTTTTTTTTTTTGAGAAGTTGACTTGCTCCTTCTCCTGCTCAGCGAGCACGTCAGCTGTAATCTGGTCTCCAGTGACTTGCACTGACACCATGAGCTCAGAGTCAGATGAACCAAAAGAAGGTATGATTTTTATTCTTCATTTCTGCTTCTTTTCCACCGGCTTGCTCTAAACTTTCTGACTAATCGAATATGTGCTGACGCAATCCAGTGCGCTTTGCTTAGCTTCTGCACAGATAGCATGCAGCCATTATGTATGAAGATCTGGCATATTCATTTGAAGCCTGCTCTTTAGATTTCCGGGATGAGGATCTCCAGTGTTGGCTTTATGTGTTTTTGGTAGATTTAGGCCAGCAAGACTCAGATTGCTTTGGAAAGTTCATGTGCTGCTCCCTGTAAACTCTCAGTAGACAACTGTTTGTTGTGGAGCTGCGGGGCTCCAGATTTCTTCACAGAGGAAGACTTCAAAGTTTTAGCTGAGCAATGAAGATCACTATTTTTGGCTTGCTCGCTGCGAAACCAGATTTCCTCTTTCTTCTTAAAGTTCTTCTTTCACTAAAAGCATAACCCGGTGAGGGATGTGTGCTGTAAAATGCACACTGCACAACTCTTTGGAAAACTGGAATCCGTCCAGTAAAAGCAATTTATAAGAATGGTTTAATTAATTTTTATATGGGCTTTGGTCGTAGAAGGTAGCAGCACAGTGTGTATGTATGAAATACAGATTTACTACATAAACAGAAGAAAACTAAGATCTTTTTTATTTACCATGAATAATAAGTCTGTCAGCTCCTTTCAAGCTGCCGGTTTTGTATCAGCCAGTGACTACAAAGTGGCATAGTCTTTGGCAATAAAAAATAATAGTACTGGATGATATACTAGGCATGTGCTCATGCTTGGTCTCTGTGTCAGGCCAAAGCGGAATCCACTCACTGACTAAAAAAGTGGTGGGATATTGGCCTGAGGCCTGAAATGAACTGAAGTTTTTCCTGTCTTCAGTATTTTGACAAAGTACATTCTTAGGGGAAGTCTGACATTCCAGACCTGCATTGCTAAAGTACTGGGATTGTGGGAGATGTAGACACAGACACCTAAATTTCCATACAGTATCTATACACACAGAAAATGGGCTGTAAACTTTAGCAACCGGCAAGATGCTAATCTCTTGTAATAAAGTCTAGGTAATGAATTGCTGGCAACAGTTTATTATCTGGACTGTCCAGTGCAATTTCCTAATGTGCAATTCAGCTAGGATCTAACATTTTAAAGGTTGCAGAATTCTAGCTTTGACTCATAAAATTTTGAGTATTCAGGCAATACTAAAATACTCATTCTAAAATAACTATTATGTCTGTGTTCACATCAGTCTGGAAAGGCCCCACTATACATGCTAAACATGTCAATAGGGTTACATCAGAAAAGTAAAGATCTATATGTTTTTTTCACAATGGGACCAATGTATACATCCAAGAGGACATGTTAAACGGAACCCATAAATGTGATGTGAATAGAGTCGAAAACTTGCTATATAACTCACAAGGCTGAATGTGTGGACTTTAACCCAAATCTAACTTGGCCATATAATGGTAAATCAAAAGCTGGAGCAGTAGTCAAAGTTCAGTTTTTATGCTGGTCTTAGCTACAAAGATATCGACCATGTTCTGTTTTGTTGGGATGGCCATTTTAGCAAACCAACAACAGGATGTGAAGCTGTATTGGTGTTTCTTTTGCATTAGCTTCTCAGAAACTGATGGGAAAATTGTCATTGATAGACCTTGCTGAAAGAAGACAGTGCAGACCATTTGCCAAGGGTTACATACCTCCATTACTAGTCTAGGAGCTGCCGAGGACTTTGTTTTACACCATTTATAATGCACATTGTGATGGACTTTCCCTGGAGAAAGCCAGTCAGTTCATTATTTGTGTATTCTAGTGCAGTAACCCCTCAAAAGAATATTGCTGTCTCCTGCATTGTTAGAATAGGGGTTTCTAAACTCGACTTCACTACAATGTAACCTCTTTTTTTTTCTCTTCAACACAACCCCTGTTCAGATGCCCTATTAGGACCCCTACCAGGATCCAGAATGGACAGCCACTATGTATGAGTAGCTACTGTTCTCGCAGGTGCTGGTACATGGCTACCATGTACAGAAGGTGTCTGTAATACTGGGAGTGGAACCTGGACGACTAGCTGATTGCTTCTATTGCCATAGTATTAAAAGGACTATCTGTAAAGAGAGCACCCCTTTAAAGGCCAGCATATATGAAAATACCCTCACTGAATTTTAGCTTTGCAATGTTAACATCTCTAAATAATTCAGAAAAATCTGAAGGTACTTCCCACTCATATTAGTTAGGGAAAATAAATGAGTGCAAGTGAATAGTGCCAATGAATGAAATTCTAGTGTCCCTATTGATTGCTATAAACAGTTCCTCTCATCCTTTACTGTATCTTCCCCAATGGGGTTATTTGATAAAAATGTTGCTCTTTAGAAACCAATGAAATCCCAGCACTTCTTTTTCCAGAGCAGTATTGAAAATGTGATCAACTTCGCATACAACAAAGACCCTGTGATCATAAGAAAGAGCTCTTCATAGTCTTCCACATATCATTCTAAGGCTTAGTTCACATTTACTTTTTTTTCTCTTACTAGGGCCTTCTAGGTTTCCTCTGACTACACACTGACCACAAAAGGAACTGTAGTCCAGTATATATAACTGCTGTAAGATTTTAATACAAATGACAGATATACAGTATTAGTTAGGCTCTATTCACCTCTTCTTTGAGCCATTTGTGAGACCTATACATCTTGAGTATTCCTTGACATATACCTCAAGTTAACAGCATTGTAGAAACTTATATAATGTTTGGTAGACAGAGCAAACTACTGCACATACACCAGGAGTATCACTAGCCCATGCAGTGAACCTAGGCATCAAATATATTTTGAACAGCCTAAGAAAGTTGGGTAAGGCTATATTGACACAACAGAAATGGCCATTTGGCATCTGTCTGGAACCCGTGATTTAGTGGTCTCTCGTAGAGTTTAGTTCTTGTGATTAATACTGCCATGTGACTGCTGATTTTGTAATGTCTGTCCCACGACTGTTTTAAAAACACATCAGATTTCAATGTGGCTATTCAAACGGACCCTCAAAAAGTAGGACATGTCCTATCTTTGTCAGTTTTCAGGGATACCTCAGTATAATGAAGTCTCTGAGGGATTCATGAAAACAAGTCCCAGATCGATCCAAAACAGCTTTGACAAACCGGACCGTTTCCTCCATTTTTCACAGCTGTTTCTCTCCTCTGAAGTGTGAATATAGGCTAAGACTGTGTGACTGTACATCAGTCCAGTTGATCTCCCTCATGGGCCATGAATGCAGAAGACATGGCAATCGGGGCATTGTTAAACTTACAAATATCCTGTTTCTAAATGGAGCATTCAGAGTGAGAGCAGTAGATTCTCTAGTCATAGGTCCGCTCTGTAATGTGAACACAGCTAATGATTTCAGGCTGCACATTTCGAGCTGAAATAATGCTCCCTTTGTTAACTAGTTACCTGCAGTTAAAACTTGTGACCCTGGGGGATGCCTTAGATGTATCATTGTGGCCTATTCAGTACATGAATGATGTGGTGCAGCACTTGGCGCTGCCGTAATGGAGGTATTTCACTGAAAAGTTTTTGTTATTTATGCCAACATCTGTGGGCGGAATCATTAAGAAAAATATTTCTATTACTTAAACACAGGGGCACTTTTAAGGACCTTGTTCTCCCTGATCTGAGCTGTGCCCGGCTCTTTTCACATGACCACCTTTTATAATACTGATATCATGCCTTTGTTACAGCCGTATTTGTTATCTATATTGTCACTATCCGCTTTTTTATGTGGTTTCTCCCTCTCCAGTAAACTAAATCTCATCTGTAAATCTAATGTCAACAATTTATTATTGCCAGTGTTTCACTAATCCGCCATTACATTTCCTATAGCAGTGATGGCGAACCTTTTAGAGACAGAGGGCCCAAACTACAACCCAAAACCCATTTATCGCCAAGTGCCAACACAGCAATTTATCCTTAATACTGTGTGGGTCCACAATTGTGGACAGTTGCGGATCCGCAAAATACGGTCGTGTGAATTGGGCTTTACAGAGATTTCAATGATACAAAACAACTTTGTACTGAAAGATAGAAGTTTGCATTTGGTATACTTTTGAACAATTAATGTTCACTATTTACATTGCACAGGATCTATTTTATAGTAACCATGCAATGTTATTACGGCCTGTAATAATATCGCATGTCTGCTATAAAACAGATACTGTGTGACATAAATAGTGAAGGGCCCCCACACGGTACAATGTGCTCCACAGTGGCTCCACACAGTACAATATACTCCACAGTGGCCCCCACGCAGTATAATATGCTCCACAGTGGCCCCCATGCAGTATAATATGCTCCACAGTGGCCCCCACACAGTATAATATGCAGCACAGTGGGCCTCCACACAGTACAATATGCTCCACAGTGGCTGCCAAACAGTAAATTATGCTCCACAGTTTCCTCCAAGCAGTATAATATGCTCCACAGTAGCCCCCACGCAGTATAATATGCTCCACAGTGGCCCCCACGCAGTATAATATGCTCCACAGTGGCCCCCACGCAGTATAATATGCTCCACAGTGGCCCCCACGCAGTATAATATGCTCCACAGTGGCCCCCACGCAGTATAATATGCAGCACAGTGGGCCTCCACGCAGTACAATATGCTCCACAGTGGCTGCCAAACAGTAAATTATTCTCCACAGTGGCCTCCCACACAGTATTATACACTTCACAGTGGGCCCCCACGCAGTATAATATGCTACTTACCTTACCTCCCACAAAGAGCAGCCGAGTGTCTTCCTTCTTCTATCACTGATCGCTGATGAATGACGTCATCATGTCTGTGTCGGAGCAGAGGTCACACTGTGCTGTCAGTGTAAGCCGCGGACCCGCAGCCTGCACTGACAGTTTTCAGCTGTATGTGCATTTGCACATACAGCTGAAAGAAGCGCTGTACCAGATTAGTGAGCGATCAGGGAGCTTGGATGGGGCGACGGCGCGTGCGTGCCAATAGAGAGGGCTCTGAGTGCCCCCTCTGGAATGCATGCCATAGGTTCTCCAACACAGTCCTATAGGGATCGTTACAACAGTATTCCCAGACTCTTCAGTGTAATATAACATGTCCCCTATCACTGTACTGTTCATTTGCCATTCACAAGTATGAGAAATCTGAATAAGGTCCTATTGGACCTGTAATAATAATCATTATGTAACAAAATGGAAAGGGTTTAGAAACAGGGATTTTGGATAATAATTGTCATTTGTATTATTCCAATGTATTCCACAGCGGACCAGGACCTTGTATCTGCATAGCTATTATACAATAAATAAAGCTGCCTGAACCAGTCATTGATATTATACAAAGTACAAAATGATGTGACAAGGATGAACTAGTTTGAGTGAAGATATTTGTGACCAAGTCAGGTTGTGTATCGCCCATGGACTATGGTTATGTGACATAACAACTTGACAAATGAGGACAACTCAAGTACAACATAGGATGTGTAATATATGCAGGTCACATGCTCTTTTTAAAGGGCATTTTCCTCTGAAATAAAATAGGTATAACTATATTTCTACAGTCTGCACAAAACCTTTACGGAGGCTTTTTTTTTCTTTCCTTTAAAGTTTTTAATTAACCAAATGACTCATTCTAAAGTTATTTTTACATAACTGTATTATTAACTCCTTTATACTCCTTTTATGTAGACGTTACATATTAACAGACGATAGTCACATTGGACAAACACAACTGTCACCTACATACAGTCACTGTCACCTGAGGTAAATGTCTTCTGTAGTCCTCTAACTGGTTTAGTAACTAGGTAGAGTTGAGGCTCATGCATGCATACATCCATCAATACCTTGTGTATGAAGTCTGTACAGCAGTACATGCACCCGTGTGCCGCTATATGATGCCATATTACGGTATATACCCCCCCCATGCTTTAATCACTTAGTAACATTGGCTGCTATATTACAGATAAACACCACATGGATATGTAATACAATAGCATGCATGAAGACCTAAGGTTCAGTGCACATAACATTGGTGGTGACATGCTTCCTGACATACCCATGGGGTTTAATAGCCTAAATTGCCTAAAGGGTGTGATACTGTAAGTTGGCTGGAATACTTCCAGTCCTGCTGCCCTAGCTATTGAAGGTCATCACACTTCACACTTCACTTCAGAACATTAATTTGGCCAAGAGGTTTATATTGCGTATCTCTTGCTACATTATTGCATATGGATTGAACCTGTGCTATGTACAGTGCTGGCCAAAAGTATTGGCACCCCTGCAATTCTGTCAGATAATACTCAATTTCTTCCAGAAAATGATTGCAATCACAAATGCTTTGGTAATAATATCTTCATTTATTTTGCTTGCAATGAAAAAACACAAAAGAGAATGAAAAAAAAGTCAAATCATTGATCATTTTACACAAAACTCCAAAAATGGGCCGGACAAAAGTATTGGCACCCTCAGCCTAATACTTGGTAGCACAACCTTTAGACAAAATAACTGCGAACAACCGCTTCCGGTAACCATCAATGAGTTTCTTACAATGCTCTGCTGGAATTTTAGACCATTCTTCTTTGGCAAATTTCTCCAGGTCCCTGAGATTTGAAGGGTGCCTTCTCCAAACTGCCATTTTGAGATCTCTCCACAGGTGTTCTATGGGATTCAGGTCTGGACTCATTGCTGGCCACTTTAGAAGTCTCCAGTGCTTTCTCTCAAACCATTTTCTAGTGCTTTTTGAAGTGTGTTTTGGGTCATTGTCCTGCTGGAAGACCCATGACCTCTGAGGGAGACCCAGCTTTCTCACACTGGGCCCTACATTATGCTGCAAAATTTGTTGGTAGTCTTCAGACTTCATAATGCCATGCACACGGTCAAGCAGTCCAGTGCCAATGGCAGCAAAGCAACCCCAAAACATCAGGGAACCTCCGCCATGTTTGACTGTAGGGACCGTGTTCTTTTCTTTGAAGGCCTCTTTTTTTTTTTTTTTTTTTTTTTTCCTGTAAACGCTATGTTGATGCCTTTTCCCAAAAAGCTCTACTTTTGTCTCGTCTGACCAGAGAACATTCTTCCAAAAAGTTTTTGGCTTTCTCAGGTAAGTTTTGGCAAACTCCAGCCTGGCTTTTTATATCTCTGGGTCAGAAGTGGGGTCTTCCTGGGTATCCTACCATAGAGTCCCTTTTCATTCAGACGCCGACGGATAGTACGGGTTGACACTGTTGTACCCTCGTACTGCAGGGCAGCTATAACTTGTTTGGATGTTAGTCGAGGTTCTTTAGCCACCATCCGCACAATCTTTCGTTGAAATCTCTCGTCAATTTTTCTTTTCCATCCACATCTAGGGAGGTTAGCCACAGTGCCATGGGCTTTAAACTTCTTGATGACACTGCGCACGGTAGACACAGGAACATTCAGGTCTTTGGAGATGGACTTGTAGCCTTGAGATTGCTCATGTTTCCTCACAATTTTGCTTCTCAAGTCCTCACAGTTCTTTGGTCTTCTTTCTTTTCTCCATGCTCAATGTGGTACACACAAGGACACAGGACAGAGGTTGAGTCAACTTTAATCCATTTCACCTGGCTGCAAGTGTGATTTAGTTATTGCCACCACCTGTTATGTGCCACAGGTAAGTAACAGGTGCTGTTAATTACACAAATTAGAGAAGCATCACCTGATTTTTCAAAGGGTGCCAATACTTTTGTCCACCCCCTTTTTTATGTTTGGTGTGGAATTATATCCAATTTGGCTTTTTGACAATTCTTTTTGTGGTTTTCCATTGAAGACAAATTAAATGAAGATATTATTACCAAAGCATTTGTGATTGCAATCATTTTCTGGAAGAAATTGAGTATTATCTGACAGAATTGCAGGGGTGCCAATACTTTTGGCCAGCACTGTAGTTGGAGCAGATAATAACTATTTAATATGCACAGGTACTTATTGGTCTGGCATTTACTTTGTCTATACCAGTGATTCCCAAACTTTTTATGCGACACCTAGCAGACAACGCATTGCATTAAGTAATATAATGTGAAAGGTAGTCCAAATAAGGTCTAAAATAAAAGGTTTAACGCCTCCAAAATTACTTCTAAAAGAAAATCAACCTTTATAACATATGCAAATGAGCAGTTTGGTGCACTTGGGAAGGGGTTACACTTGCTGGAGCACCATCCATCTTCATTTGTGGTTACCACATATAGCTGTCCATGGCACTTGGTGGTGACCACAAAAGAAAATGGATGCTCCAGCAGGTATTTCCCATCTTGAGTGCACTGAACAGCTTATTTGTATATGGAATAAAAAAATCAATATCTCAGCAGCAAAATTGCATTTTGCACGCGAAAGATATGTTTACTATGCTACTAGCTGGCCCCACAACTGCATAGAAGTTGTTTACAAGCATTTTTGTGGTGGTTGATTCCCTTTTAAGGGTAGTGCCACACAATGCACCTGATGTGGTTCTAGTCTATCCAGTCCCCGGAGCCTAGTGCTTTCGCTTCTCAGGAAATGAAACGCTGGTTTATTTAATCTGTATGTCATTACTGGTCACACAGAGAGGTGACAGCATCGGAGGCTGAATGTAGTGGCATCATGTGGCAGCACCCTAATAACGTGTTAGTAGACTTTGTGAGCATTTCAGGCTAGGTTCACATCGACTGCTAAAACAGTGGTTACCGGAAGACCCCATAGACTATAATGGTGTCTGTCAGGTGTCTGCCATTTTTTATACTGAACCCGGCAGAGAGAGAAGTTCTCCGTGCAGGACTTTTCTCTCTGCTGATTTTTGGTGGTTTCTTAGGCGGAGTCTTCAACGGACATGGAAATTTGTTATTCCCTACTCTGAATTACTGTAATATATCAGCCAAATCCCACCTACAGTTCCTTTTTATAAAGTTCCCTCTGTAGTGTATTTTATAATGTGTATATGTAATTCATGGTTTACTGTACTTAGTTAACCACCATGTGAGGTGCTTGTCCAAAGTGACAGATGGTACAGTCCATAGCCTCACCCATTAGAAGTCATTAAGAGTAGAAGGTAATGTGAACTTGGCCTTATACATTGCAGATATATGTGGTGTTGTGGCATTTGGATGTTATTTTTTCTGTATCTATGCTTGTAGTCTTTGCACTTTGATTTCAGTGGTCCATATATTAAAGGGTGATTGTTTTATTTTATTGTACATACAGTAGACATTTCTTGAAGCTTCATGTTTTGCAGCAATGTGTGCCTATAGAGAATGTGAAGTTTCACTGAATAGAAATAGTGACAGCACCGATAAGTAAAATAGTTAACTGAAGACTCACAAAAAGAAACAGGATGATTGTATTACAGGAATATGACTTTCCTACAGTGAAATTGTAAGGCAAGTTAGTGGGAGAGTGATTAAGTCTACAGATTGTGTTTTAGGTGCCAAAAAGCAGGGTAAAAAGTGCACAAAATCTTCTGATGACAGAATAAAAAGGTTGTGTACTAGGATAGAAGAATTTCATCTGAGATCATCATACTGTAAGCAGACTGAGTGCAACTTGTGTTTTTCATTTCAAGAACAATAAAGAGAAAGCTATGAGGCTTGGACTAAGGCCTCATGTACACAACTGTGTGCATTGTCAGTGTCTAGCAGTGTTTTTCACAGCTAGCATACTGACCCATTTTATGGCACCATACACAGGACCATGTGTTTTAATAGGGCTGTGAGTCTGGGGAAAACTCGTCAGATCCTATTTTGCGGCCCTTGCTCACTGATAGCAGGGTGTGGGGCCATGGAGGCACGGTGGCACACTGATGTCAGTACGGTTGTGTGCATGTAGCCTTAGGCAGGGGTCTCATGCTAAGCTGGGTTAATGGGCCACACAGAGAAATTTCAAGTTGATGACCCATATTCCTTATGTTGGCCCCATACAGTTAAATGGCTCCCACCATTTAGGGCATTTAGTTGTTGACCTGGTTGGCAAACAGCCCAAACCTAAATGCCATAGAAAATTTCTGGCACGGTTTAGAAATCTTATACGAATGAGGTGCCCATCAAATAATTTATTGTAGTGCAGTATTTACAGGATAGGTTTTGTTTGTGCTGCAGATATTAGAATTCTGTTTGTTTTTTTTTCATTGAATTCTTCATAATACATTCAGTGGAATATCACATTTTCTATAAGCATGTAGATTTGTAAAACTTGAACATTTCAAAGTGTGTATGCTTTTCATGATATTTCTATGTGTAGCACACCTTGTTTAGGTCTTATTTTTGACATGTACTAGAGTGGTCATATAAGGTATGTTGCATAGATATGTTTAATTCACTCCCCCAGGGTGCAGACAGCACAACTACAAGCATTTTGAGAGACAGTCCTCTTAAAAAGCGGTTACCTGCGTAAACCATAGACTATAATGTGATCTGCCGGTTTTATGCTGAAAAAAAAAATTTAGGTGGAATTTGTATTTCAGTATGTTGACTAGGTCTACCCTGTAGATTGCATACTATTTTGTATGGCTGATGTATTGAGTTTTGTACAAACCTGTATTGTAATGCATGAATTAGAAGGGGGAGAATACAGCACAAGACAAGTCTGTATGTAAAGTGCCACTATTTCTGTCTTGTAAATCACCCTTTGCTAACATGTGAGAACTGGATACACACAGGTTCAGCAGGAGCCTGTACTGTGTGCACATGTTGGGCTGTGGAATCTGGGATGACAGCAGGTCTTACTTATGCTTGCAACAGGGGAAAGACCACTTTTTATAATGGTTTGTTACTGACAATGAAGAAGCTTCGAGAAAAGGTCTCTTACAATGTCCATTTTAATTTTACATCTTTGCAGAATGTAGAGGTTGAAATGAACAGTCTCTTCGTGAAACATTAGTTTCCTTATGACCTTTTTAAAGTTGACCCTTGGAGCCAATAAATTCTGAATGTTCAGAAGAATAGTTTTCTTCCCATTCTTCTACTGTTCAGAGACCAGTATGCATAATGTAACCAAACATTACTTTCAGCTACAAAAAACACCTCGCAGGTTATAGGGGCATAACTGAGATAGTTTCCATAAAGTGATTGTCATGTGACTTTTGACAATGCTGGTAGTAAATGCAGGTGATGAGTTTATTGCATGTGAACTATGTAAATAAATCTAAAATATTTTACTAAGAGCGAAGCTGGCCATAAACACTATACTGCTCATTTAATGTGTATAAAGCTGAGGCCACATGTTGCAGAAACACAGTGTGTTACAAAACGCAGCAGGAGAAAACACTGCGTTTCTCAGTCCCAGCAAAGTGAATGAGATTTTATTTATTCTACTCTCCACATCACAGAAAAAAAGACTCTGAAAGTGCAGCATTTTTTACACCTGTAAAAATACTGTTTTCTCCAAAGACTTATATTGGGGGAAGCAAAAATGCAAAACACAGCAGCAAGAATGGTAAACAAAAATGCAGTTTTGAAATTCCTTTTTCTGCTGATTTTTTTTTTTTTTTTTGCCAGTACATTTTTTTAGATGCATTTTGCTACATGTGGCCTTAGCCTAATATGCTTGGCTGACATTCACTTAGCATATTCATCTGTTTGAAAGTGTAAAGTGGCAATATAAGAACCTCCTGTAATAGATGTGGAATAGCTATTCCTTACTACTTGTACACATAATGCTCAGCCAAGCATGTCCTACACATTAGATGGTCAGCCGATCTAGCTGAAGTTAGCGGGTTCAGTCGACTTAAAGAGGACCTTTCATGTCCTCATCAATGTGCGGTTTTATATACCGCTAGAAAGCTGACAGTGCGCTGATTTCAGTGCACTGTCTGCTTTCTCGGTATGCATCCCTGTGCTGGAGATATTGGTGCCATTAATTTCAGCACCGATATCTCCCCACTGTCAGAACGGTGGGTCTTACAGCCTAGCGTCATTGCCCTAACCCAGCACCCCCCACTAACCACCAAACCTCACCCCCGACTGTACTCTTTACATAGCCTTGTAGTGTCAGAGGGGGCGTTCCTTACCGGCCAGCGATGACACTGAGCTGTAATGAACGCCCCCTCTGACAGTACAAGGTTAGAGTACAGTCGGTGGGGGCGTTCCTCAAAGTCCAGTGATGACGCTAGGCTGCAAGGCATGACCTTCTGTTCTGACAGTGGAGAGTTATCAGTGCCAAAATTAAGTGCACCGATATCTCCAGCACCAGGGCACATACCGGGAAAGCCGACGGTGCAATGAAATCAGGGACTGTTGGCTTACTATCGGTATATAATACCGTACATTGATGAGGACTTGAAAGGTTTCTTAACCACATCTGCTGTACCTTTTTTCCAAGCCTTAACTTTTTCAGTGAAATATTTCCTAACATTTCTTCTGACCATCCCCCAACTGATTTCTATGAGTTAGTTGGCGATGCTATATTACGTGCTTTGTTATGCTTACTACACCAGGACATTGGACCTAATGCTAAACACATTGATGACTTAGTAGCTCCTGTTTTACCAGTTTTATGTACATAATGCATTAGGTTGGCAGAAGTTTAGCGTAATATTGTTTGTTTAATTTATGCAGTACATTTCACTATGTATTCTCTCGCATATGACAGAGGTCACACACTCGGCAACACTGTCAGCTGCGAGTCTGGTCAGTCCCACCAGTTTAGTGCTATTCTTGCTGGAGATAAATGCTTATTATGAGACAACTTATTTTCAGCTTAATGACAGAAATTATTTTCAGAGATCACTACACTTGTATTTTGTGTTTGTTCCCAATCATACTCACTCTTAACTTTTAACGTATAGTACATAAAAACTCAATAAGGCTACATGCACACGACCATGTACTGACAATGCACACAGTCATGTGCATAAAACCTTAATGTATTCACACGAGGCAGCTTTGCTATAGAAATTTCTCACAGTTGTTAGTGCAAGGAGAAGGTATATAGGACAGATACTATACTGTAATCTCATCTTTTTGGGATCCACTCCTTGCTTTTAGCTTATAGTATGATCAGCTCCCAAGTCAATACCTAACTGCAAGACAGGACCGTGGTGAGGAAGGTAGATGCTCTGCAACAGCTATATGAAGCAAACAATAAGAATACATAGAAGTATTGCAGATCCTTTGGCTGCTCCTACAAGGGTCCAGAGGAGATTTCAGTATGATATAAGAACATAGTGATTGTGTAACATTCTGTTTGTTTAGTCTTTAAATTAGAAGCAGCCTTGTCTTTGATCTGGCAGCATTTCCAGCCTGGATAGGCAGTGCATGGGTATTTGTATATTCTAGAAATAACTATGGTAAAAGTTACATAAGTGTGAGTAATAATATATAATAGGTTTCCCTACTTTTGGGCACAAATTTGTTACTGATTTTCATGCAAAAGAACAGATGTTTTTGCCTTGCAGGATACTAGTTCCTAATAAAGGGGGCATGACTTTTTTGAGTTGTGAAATGCACCAAATTCATTGCAGGCAAGCACCGGTTTTTAGGTGCAAAATAATGGCCTAACGTAAGGCAAGCATTAGTTGGTATACGATACAGAAAATTGTCTAGTCTCTAACAATTTATGCCAAATATTCATCACACAGCAATGGCCATTGTGATAAATTTAGGCTACCTGCATAGTGTTTATGGTATGTGAATATTATTCAGCATTAGTACATTTCGACTGGTATGTTGTATTTCGTGTCTGGTTATATGATTCAGGTTTGCCCTCTATCCACAACTATATTCTAAACCACTGGTGTGTAAGTTAGCTGTGTATGCAATATGAATTTCTATCATTTCTTGTTCCGTTGTCTTAAATGAACCTTTGAAATATTTGCATCATATGGAATTTGCTTGGTGATCTAGCTAGAAGTGCCCCTCTTTACTCTCCAAGATTACCTCTGCCACCTTTATAGTATCAGATGTTGTGATGGCAAGAGTAAGGCCTTCATTTCTTGTTAAACTGTATGATCCCTTTAAGATTTGTAACTACTGGAGTTTACTATTGTCTCCTATGTATCACGCTGATTGTATGACACATCTAGGAATGTATAGCACATTTCATTTATTTTCTTGCCTAGAATAGTGTTGGCATTCAAACAATGAGCACTTCATCCATCTCTGGTTACTCCAGCCTGTGTGTGTAAGGACATACATGTATTTATTTCTAGTCTTCTCTGTGTCAGGACAGAATGCTTTTGTTTCCTATTGAAATTCTGGTCAGGAGACTGCTAGCACAAGGGTTTTGTGATTTGTATTTTGTGACAAATGGAAAGATGAAGCAGCCGGGGAACAGCTGCTGATGGCAAATGGCTACAAATGAGTTTACTTTGAGTTGCAATTGAATTCTTAGAATAGACTACTACACAGCACTTCTGCCATGGCACTATGTCTACTATGGTAGTATGTTTTATCCCATACTTGGCAGAAGATCAAACACAAGACATAGAAGTTGTTTTTCCTTATATGCACATTTTATCATTTTAAGTGTAAGTGCATTTAAAATTTTCCAAATATCATTTATAAAGGTAAATATGTCTTCCGGCAGACTATAATGGGGTCTGCCAGGTGTCCCCTGTTTTTATACTGAAACCGGCGGAGAGAAAAGTCCTCCGTACAGGACTTTTCTTTCTGCCGATTCCTGCAACGGAGTCTCCAACGGAGACGTGAGCTGATGCTAGGTTCACACCTGTGCTCAGGATTCTGTTCTTTGGGTCTTCTTGGGGACCCGAAAAATGGAAACCCAATCTACTTAAAAAGCAGTAACCCGTGGAACCCATAGATTATAATGGGGTCCGCCGAATTTCTGCCTGAAAAATGCAGAGAGAAAAGTCCTGCTTGCCTAACATGAAACGTTCGCTATCTCTTCGATGGTAAGTTTGGTAGTACTGTGACTGACCTGCTTGAAAAATTGCTTCAGTTAGGCCCCATGTACACAACTGTGTGGAGTGTACGGATGAGGGAAGGCAGAACGGCTGGCACCCAGATTGGTATCTGTATGCCGTCTGTGATTTTCACTGACCCATACACTTGAATGAATGGGTAGAGCTGCAGAAATGGACAGGTGTAGGAGCTGCTCTATTTTTTTTGTGGCTTTTTTCTACGGCCTGGACACACAGCCATAAAATATACAGGGGCCACTGTGGCACATTATACTGTGTGGAGGAGCCACTATGGCACATTATACAGTGTGGAGAGGCCACTATGGCATATTATACTGTGTGGAGGGGCCACTATGGGACATTATAGTGTGTGTAAATTGGGCGTTACTGTGTGGCGGCCAGGAAAGGGGGTGCTATGTCATTGGGGGGGGGGGGGGGGGGGGGGGGGGCGGCCCCAGTTAAGAGTTTGCTATGGGGCTCAGTCTTTTCTGTTACGCCCCTGTACATGGATATTTCTATATAATGTAATTACACAATTTCACGTCTATTATGAATGTATGGCATGTAGGCTCTTGGCAGTGGGAACCGGAAGAGATCTACAGATGAAACTATTTCAAGTATTTTCAGTAAAACACATTCTTTCTGTCTTAAGCAAACAGGTAAAGTACTGGAGTTTTTTGTCTGCACTGCTAAGCTAACCCGTTATCAGCGGTTGTAAAGCTGTTCTTCACATTTTGATGCTTAGTAGGCTTATTGCTGCCAATTTGGGTAACTCATTTAGGTCACACACATTTTGTAATAGTAAAATAATAGTGCTTTTCACCCTCTCTATGGATTAGTGACTGTGAAGGATTGTGATTTTGACGGAATGAGTTTTTAGGGCCCACAGGGCCATCTTTACTACAGGGGGTGCAACTTTTTTTGAAGGGTGTTTTAAAAAGTTTTTTTTTTTTCTGGATTCTGAACAGTTTGTGCCATCCTCCAAGCAGCTTTTTCTGGGGCTCTTAAGACATAAAGCTCATCCTTCTCTGAACAGCTAAAGGGAGCCCAGGTGCTGCACAGAAGACCCTAACACAAGGCTGGTCACCATCAGGATGGTCTCTGGCCAGCATAACAATGTTGGGTATAGTAGCCCATAAAATATTCTGATGCTGAAAAATGTCAGAAACCTGAGCAAAGCAGGTAACCAGTGGGAAAGACATCCATAACATTATGGAGTCATATTCTTAGAAACACTTTTATTTGCTTTGACCTTTTATGCAGATTTATTAAAGCTTTCATCATTGTCTCTTGTTTAGGGGGGTGCTTTTTTTTTTTTTTTTGATGCTCACCTTGCTGGTCATGCTCCCTACAAACTTTCCTGACTTAGGGGTATTCTGCAGACTTACGTCCTCTTTATTGTACATTATTTCTTGATTTTTATGGTAAATGTCACAGTAAAGGTAATAAAATATAAAAAAGGCATAAATACTAAACCAAGGATGGAAATAAAGCATAAGACTCACTTTAGAAATGAGCGTGTGTCCATGGCATCCCTTGGCTCTACAGAAAGCAAATACTTGTGGCCTCAAATAAATAACAAATGCTCCAGAGTAATTTTCATAATTTCCTGTTGCTTATATGGTACCAACAACATCCTGGGAATGTAGGAATAAATGGACAAATGATCGTTACCATTTCTCTTGTCAACTGGGTGTGTCGTATTATATACAGGTGCATCTCAATAAATTAGAATCTCTTTGAAACGTTTATTTATTTCAGTAATTAAATTAAAAAAGTGACCTCCTATATTTTCTAGATTCTTTACACACAGAGTGTTCTATTTCAAGTGTTTTATTTCTGTAAATGTTGATTATGGTAATGAAAACCCAAATCTAAGAAAATTAGAATATTGTGAAAAAGTTCAGTATTGTAAATTCAGTGTGTCACCTGCCAAGATTTCCTAAGCCTTTAAATGGTCCCTCAGTCTGGTTCAGTAGGACACACATTCATGGAAGACGCTGATTATGAATTGTATTACTGAAATGAATGAACGTTTCAAAAATAATCTAATTTATTGAGATGCATCTGTAAATAGGCCTCTCTCTCTAAATTAGTCCTTAAATTGTATGGATAGTTGAGGGACTGTCAAGAATTTAAAATTATGTTCTGTGTCTATGAGAGACCACAATAATTGCTTATAAACTGCATATTATATTGCATGTTCTTTTGCAAATGTTTTTTCTTTGGGTATAACATATACAACTGCCAGAAGCTGACTAGCTAACTAGACTTTGTGTCTTATGCGCAGTAATGATCCCAGTACTGGTCTGTATGTGCCAGGCAGCAAGGCCTGCTATTGTGTCTGGAGCTTGGCACATGGAGAAAAGTCTGTTAGATTTACTGGGCTAGAATAGAGATGTGGATATGGTGCACCTGCCCAGCTTTTATATGGTTTCTTTTATCAGTGTATTGAGCTCAGTCTGTCCTTTTGATGGATCAGGACCGTGCATCTGGTGTATACATCTTACTCAGCACTGCAATTTCCTGTAGAGTCAGATTTTAAAGAAGTGAAATTGTATAGTGCCTGTCGTGTATGAGTGTACAGCAAACTGTCCTGTAACTGTAGCTGTGGTTGGGTAATACAGGGCGTTGGTTAAAAAAAAAAAAAATACCATCAAAGATCACCACCTTGTGTCATTGACACGATATGTGATCACTGACAAAAAAAAATAAAGAACCAAGAAGTATTTGCAGTTGAATAATTAAATAAAGTTTGATTGCAATGATGATATATGTAAGTGACTACATTAGGAAGCAATCGACTATTTTTCTAACTCACTTTTTTTAGCAGGAAAAAAATCTTGCTAAAAAGTCCCTGATTCTTCTCGTCTGCAGTCAGGAGCTTCTGACATTTCCAGACCCCTTTGACCGCTTTTTTAATGATGAGGAAAAGCGCTGAGAAATCACTCTGCCCGATTACTGAAAGTAATGTGCACACCGTGTGTCATCCCTGCCTGACACTGATCTATGTGAGCTGCTTACTAGCAGGATAGACAATTTCTATCTTTCAGCATCAAGAGGCCTCTCAATGCTGCAAGTCATCAAAACCCTCTAGCTTCAGCAGTAGCAAAAATAAATGAAAGGTCCTAGTCCTGTGACGTTGCATTATGTCGTGACCAAATGAGCAGTTACATGTATAATTAATTAAATTAATGTAAAGGTTCATGTGCTGTATATACCAGAACTGTGTGTGTGCCTGCAGTGTATGCAGCAGTGCTGTTTGTGTATGTGTGCAGCAGTGCTATTTGTGTATGTGTGCAGCATAAGCAGACTGTTAGCTAATAACCCCTTCTATCTACCCTATAATACAATACCAAGTACTCCTCTATATGGAATAAAATACCAAGTGACACTGACTCTCCACGAAGTTTGACTACCAAAATGGTTTAAATACGGTAGTATGGAATATTTTTTTTCCTTTGTAGCCTAAACCATATAGTCCAAAAGTATATATATATAGGAAATAAGAAACTGAGCAGCACAGATTGAGAAGGGCAGCTCTATAGTAAGCAGAGTCTTTCAGAATTCTGATCTTCCTGGCTGAACAGACAAGAAAACTATAATTGAGTAGATAGTAGTCATAAAGTAGTATTCGATAAATGAAGCAAATGAAAATGTCATTCTAGACTGGCATTCCCCTTTACGTTTCCAGTAGCAAATTCTTAAGCACAAAGGTGACTACTCATATTTGTCTAGCCGAAAGATTCCTGCAGGATAGTAACATGTTTCAGTGCAGATTCTACTGTGACTGTAGAGATCATAGCGCTGATGCCAGACTACTTACTTCAGACTACGCCCATAAAGAATTAGGGTGTGAAATGCTGCGTGTTAACACTAGTACAAAGCAAGGATAATATTTTCTATAATCATATCTGAACAATCATTCCACATCTGATAACTCAATTATTATATGTATAAACCTTACACTATGCAAAATAATTGCTACATTATACCACAACTACCGCACAAAGGTTTCCCACTGATCGAACTGATCTTAGAAATGTTTAGTTAGTCATCAGACAGCTAAGACTAAGACTGTATTCACACAACTGTGAAAACCGGATGTGTGATGGACATTTTTGTAATGGTCGCACAGCCGTTTTAATAACAGTGAATGTCCTTTTTTTTTTTTTTTTTTTTTTGTTGGACTGTTTTTCACAGCCATCAAAAAAACTGCCATTCTCTTTCTTTGTCCGTCAAAATGGACATAGGTAGAAGCTGTGTGAATAGACCTATACACATTCATGGGTTTCATAACGACCGGGTCATTATTCACTGTCATGTGACTAAGTCCCTTCCATGGGCTTGAACAGACCAACACGGCCGTTTTTCACAGACATTGGGTCTGTGAAATATGGTATTGTCGTGTACACAAGGCTTTACTAGTCCAGGTCAAGATTATGATTAAGTTGGAATGGCTACAGCATTGGAGTGGGAATAATGTTGACTCTGTTAGTGCCTGGATTTATAGAAGGAAATGTACCCAGGCTATTTGCAGGAGATTTTACTAGTGCAGTGATGGTTGTATAGCTAGATTCACATTTGCACTATGAATTTTGTAGTTCTGTGCGAATTTCAGTTCAATTATTAAAATGCGATTCATGACTGATGGATCATTTAAAAGATGGAAACCAAATGTTTCTGATGGATCAATCGATTTATAATTGGCTCAGACAGGTTTCCGAATGGTGTCTTTTCACCTGAAAATAGTGTGTATATTTTCTATAATTTGATGACAAACCTGTAACTAAAAGCCTTACATGTACATCGGAAGTTCTAGGGGTCGGTTCACACTAACTTTCGGGGACTCTGTCCCCCATTCCGCAGAACTTTTCTCTCTCTGCCGATTTCAGGCGGAAACCCGGTGGACCCCATTATAGTCTATGGAGTCTGCCGGTTTCCATGGATAACTGCTTTTTAAGCGGATAGGGTTTCTGTCTTTCGGTTCTCCAAGCAGACCTGAAGAACGGAGACCTGAACACTAGCGTGAACCTAGCGTAAGTCATAAGCTAAGGTATGTGTGCGCTAAACAGCAGTTATGCCTAAATCAATAATGAAAACTCTTTGCGGTGTACTTACACACTCCATTTTTGTTGTGTTTTCTCTGACGTACAGATGCTGCAGTTGTGGACACCCCGTCATTTTTGCACTGATTTTGTGTAACCTGCACATTTTTGTCTTTACCAAAATATTGGCAAAAAACCCCATAAACCATTGTAAATCTACACCAATTAATTTCATCATTTTATAACTGATTCACGGCATACTGGGTGATAGCCAATATGGCCAACATTAGCTTATTGAGCTCTTCTACCAAATTGTGCCCATCTTCCACTCTATTTTGTGCCGTGCACTTCACATACATTGCTGTTATGATTTATACATACAGTCTGAAATGTAGACTAAAGTATTAGGAAGATAGAAAGTAAAGTAATGTGCCTCTTCCTCTTGTGTTACATATCTCGCAGATAAATCAGTAATTTGCTGCTGATGTGACCTCTGCACGCACAGGGTGTTCATGTTCATGGGTTTTATTTTCATAGTAACCTTCTACTATATTATGTGTAAATAAGAACTACTCATTCACTGTACATAGGACTAAGTAGACACTACCAGAGCTTGGAGACTTGTTCTGCCACCTGCAGGTTTTATAAAGCATTTCAATTAAAAAATTGAAGAATTGATATTTTGCATTCTTTGGATGAGTGTACATATTAAGTATTTGCAGTTTATACTGTCAATCCAAAGTTGAGGGGGATCAGAGTATATGGCAACTATTTCACTGCATCTCCCTGTCAATCTAGAAATAACAAGTGTGATAAAACTGAACTTTCATGTTTATAGTGTTGTCAGGGAAGAGAGTGATTTGCTTGTTGTTCATTTGCACAAGAACTATCCGGTTGGTGGTTGAGAATTTACTTGTGTTATTTTTGGGTTACTTTTATACCGATTACATTAATACTTAAAATGTACCTTTCCTATAACTTTACAAAATAACGTGCTATGTGTGGAGAAACTCTATTTTTTGGGTATTATATGACTCTTTTGGCCGTTTTTCTCCCCCTCATGCTTTAACTCTAAATACATACTTGTCCCCGAGCTAGTGGATGGGGACTGTCTTCTATTCTATCTCCCATATAGACTCTGCTCCCTAACACCCGGAAGGTGCAGCAGCTCCATATAAGGCTAAGGCCTGAGGAGATGCAGCTTTTTTCCTTGCAGATTCTATCTGCGTCTTTTTTTTTTTTTCTTTTTTTTTGAGCTAAAGCCAAGAATGGCTACAGAAGGAATGGGAAATACAGTCATGGCCAAAAGTTTTGAGAATGATACAAATATTAATTTTTACAAAGTCTACTGCTTCAGTTTTTCTAATGGCAATTTGCATATACTCCAGAATGTTATAAAGAGTGATCAGCTTAACAGCAATTACTTGCAAAGTCAATATTTGCCTAGAAAATGAACTTTATCCCCCAAAACACATTTCAACATCGTTGCAGCCCTGCCTTAAAAGGACCACCTAACATCGTTTCAGTGATTGCTCCATTAACACAGGTGTGGGTGTTGATGAGGACAGGGCTGGAGATCAATCTGTCATGATTAAGTAAGAATGACACCACTGGACACTTTAAAAGGAGGCCGGTGCTTGCCATCATTGTTTCTCTTCTGTTAACCATGGTTATCTCTAAAGAAACACGTGCAGTCATCATTGCACTGCACAAAAATGGCCTAACTGGGAAGAGTATTGCAGCTAGAAAGATTGCACCTCAGTCATCAATCTATCGCATCATCAAGAACTTCAAGGAGAGAGGTTCCATTGGTGCCAAAAAGGCTCCAGGGCGCCCAAGAAAGCGGCAGGACCGTCTCTTAAAAGTGTTTCAGCTGCGGGATCGGGCTACCAGCAGTGCAGAGCTTGCTGAGGAATAGCAGCAGGCAGGTGTGAGTGCATCTGCACGCACTGTGAGGCGGAGACTCTTGGAGCAAGGCCTGGTCTCAAGGAGGGCAGCAAAGAAGCCACTTCTCTCCAGAAAAAACATCAGGGACAGACTGATATTCTGCAAAAGGTACAGGGAGTGGACTGCTGAGGACTGGGGTAAAGTCATTTTCTCTGATGAATCCCCTTTTCGATTGTTTGGAACATCTGGAAAACAGCTTATTCGGAGAAGAAGAGGTGAGCGCTACCACCAGTCTTGTCTCATGCCAACTGTAAAGCATCCTGAAACCATTCATGTGTGGGGTTGCTTCTCAGCCAAGGGAATCGGCTTTCTCACAGTCTTGCCTAAAAACACAGCCATGAATAAAGAATGGTACCAGAATGTCCTCCAAGAGCAACTTCTCCCAACCGTTCAAGAGCAGTTTGGCGCTCAACAATGCCTTTTCCAGCATGATGGAGCACCTTGCCATAAAGCAAAGGTGATAACTAAATGGCTCAGGGAACAAAACATAGAGATTTTGGGTCCATGGCCTGGAAACTCCCCAGATCTTAATCCCATTGAGAACTTGTGGTCAATCATCAAGAGACGGGTGGACAAACAAAAACCAACAAATTCAGACAAAATTAAAGCATTGATTCTGCAAGAATGGACTGCTATCAGTCAGGATTTGGTCCAGAAGTTGATTGAGAGCATGCCAGGGAGAATTGCAGAGGTCCTGAAGAAGAAGGGTCAACACTGCAAATATTGACTTGCTGCATTAACTCATTCTAACTGTCAATATAAGCTTCTGTTACTCATAATATGAATGCAATTATATTTCTGTATGTGATAAAAACATCTGACAAACACACATAAAAACCAGAGGGCAGCAGATCATGTGAAAATATAATATTTGTGTCATTCTCAAAACTTTTGGCCATGACTGTATATAGAAAGCTCTTATCAGGGCTGTGGAGTCGGAGTCGGTGCCTATTTTGGTGGAGTCGGAGTCGGTATAAAATGGACCGACTCCGACTCCCAAAATATATAATAAATTGGTACAGTTAGTAGTACAATGCAGTATGTGCTGAATATATTTTCATAAGAATTTGGGAAAATGATGAAATGTCCTGTAAAGGTCTGTTCTATTCCTCATATAATGATGGGACTGAGTTCTGAGTGAACCTATAAGGTTTAGCAGTGCCAGGGCTGTGGAGTCGGAGTCGTGGAGTCGGAGTCGGTGCCTATTTTGGTGGAGTCGGAGTCGGAGTTGGAGTCGGAGTCAGGGGAAATTGAGGAGTCGGAGTCGGGGCTTTGGCGTACCGACTCCACAGCCCTGGCTCTTATACTTCTCCATTCTGATTAATCCACTCCTGGCTTTGGCTCAAAATACTGCAGCAAATTTTACAACAAAAAAAGCTGCTTTTCAGCAACGTGGAGACTCAGTTTAAGGGTGAGATGGAAAACTTACCATTAACTGTGTAGCAGCCTCTGCCTGTGTCCTCTACTTCATTTTCACTCAGCTTCTCCTCCTCTCTCCATAGGCTTCAATGGGCACACATAATCTGATACTTTAGTAAACTGTAGTTTCTTTTGAAATTCAGAAGTCATTTTGCACCAATGATTTATGCAGAGATTGTAGAAGAATTAGTGACTGTTTTAGAGTTGATTTGAATGGTTACGAAACCTGATCAGTATATACTTTTTTTTTTTTTTTTTTGCCTTTAATGCATTATATAAAAGCATACAGTAAATGAGAGCAATACCCAGCAAACCAGTCTCAAAATATGGCTATACTTTACGATATGAAATAAAACCACTAACACACTTGGCAGTACAAGTGCAGAGGGAACTTATGACACCCAAACAGTTTATCGAGTAGCCTTACTGATATAGTGACACTTTAACATGTTCACTGTTATATGACAGGACAGGAAATATACTGCTAGTAAAGTGATGACTGTGAATTTTAATATGACCTATGGCGGACTTAAGAAGAAACTATAGGAAACTGTTCTTGTGCTATAAAAGAATCAACAGAAACAGGAACATACTGCAGAAAAGGAAGTGCCTTGGAGTGCAGCTAAACTACTTGTTGTGCACAATAGTGATAGTGTACTGGCTCCTGCACAAGTTCATATATCATACCTTAGAAGATCCATTGCACATTTCTGACAGCAGTCATCTGCATGTGATCCGTGGCAGTGTGCAGTTATGCTATAGATGTACTGAAATTCTGTATTTTTGGCTTTTAAGAATGCAGGGCATGTGCAATGAATTATCTATTTACCTAGATGCCCTTCACAATGCTGCCCTTCACAACTATGTAACATCCTCTTGTATTTGGTGCTTTACAAATAAAAGTGATGTGACCTATGTAATAATAAAATGTTGCTCTATTTCTTCCAGTGGCGACGGATTTCTTCAGTTCCAAACATCTAGCTGTCCAGGCCCAGAAGAAAATTCTTGGAAAGATGGCTTCATCAAAATATATAGCAACATCCTTGATCGATGACACCAGTGGAGAGGTGTTGGATGAGCTCTATCAAGCAACCAGGGAGTTCACCCAAAGCAAGAAAGACTCAGAGAAAATAATAAAGAATCTCATCAAGACCGTGATAAAGCTGGCAGTCCTGTATAGAAATAACCAGTTCAACCAGGAGGAGATTGCACTTATGGAAAAGTTCAAGAGGAAAGTCCACCAGTTGGCCATGACGGTGGTCAGCTTTCATCAAGTGGAATATACATTTGACCGCAATGTGCTCTCGAAATTGTTGAACGAATGTCGGGAGCTTCTTCATCAAGTCATTCAGCGTCATCTCACCGCAAAGTCTCATGGACGTATCAATAACGTTTTTGATCACTTCTCAAATTGTGAGTTTTTGGCAGCTCTTTACAATCCATTTGGACCTTACAAAAACCATCTTCAGAGACTTTGTGACGGTGTGAACAAAATGCTAGATGATGACAATATTTAATGATGGGACATTGAAATCTTTGAAGATAATTGCTGGAAAATGTAATTTTTGGAACTGATTGCCGATAAGGAGTAAGAGACCATTCATTCAAAATGGTGTTTTATCTGCTGATGGTAACACTGGAACCAGATTGTTATGTCATACAACGCCGCTTACTGGTTCTGGCAGGAGAGTTGTTACTATGCAGTGATTAAATGCATAGAAGTTCCCTGTACACCTTGAGTGTACTGGAGGCTGGAAGTGGAAACCACCTTGTACGCAGGGGATAATAAAAAAAAAAAAAAGGATGTCACAAAGACTTTCTGCAAATGAATAGGAGGGGGAGGGGTGCTATTTATGGCCTTGCCAAAAGATACCTTAGTACAAAAGATGTATGTGTGTTTCCCAGTAATGTATGATATATATGCCCAGATTCTTTATGCAATATTTCTTGATAATTGAATAACAAGGCAGCTTCTTTTTGTTTTTGCTTCTGTTCTCAGATCTTTGTTTTGTAGTTACTATATTCATATGGATCTGCCGTCATGGAAGTGCACTGCGTTTTATGGAATATTACAATAGATACCAGTATCCTCATTGTGAAAGGTTCTTAATTTGTCAGTGTCGACAGCAGGATTGCACTTTCTTAATGCCCTGATAAAACTATCTTATGAAAAAAATAAAACAAACTATCCATTCACAGGTGGAAATAATGTTGGTTTTTTTTTCGTTAGTTTTTTTTATATTTTACTGCACACACTATACTTGCTATATGTACAGTAGCTCAGCTTTACAGGTTTTTTCATTATGTCCTACTGCTCAAGTAAGTGAATTTGTTGAAAAACCGATGAGGATTTAACATGGAAATTGAAGGGGTTTTTGGGACTTTAAGTTTGGTGGATTATCTTTAAGATCAATGGGGGTGTTACCTCTGCAAGCCATCAAACATGAGGTACTCAGTGTGCCTTGCAATAATACTAAAGGATAATCGACCCTTACATAACACAAACCAATTAAGTGGTTGATTACATTTCCATTTCATTGTGATCCTTGTCCCTGACTTTTCTGCAAAGATGATTCTTATCTGTGGATAAGACTTTTGGCTGAACACAGGACTCTGCTATGTGGTGGACAGAGGATGCCCCACAAATAGTCCAATCTTTTTGTTGAATAAAACCATAAATTTCTGATCAACTGAAATTAACAACCAGCCACTTTAGAATGTTCAGCTGCCGCCTTATACTTTTGCACTTGCTTCAAGGTGGAAAAGTGAATTGCATAGGTAGTTGCTTCCCACTGACTAGGCTAGCTCGCAATCCAGACATGAGGACGCCATGCCTCATGTTTTCCCTTCTAGTGCCTCCTCCCCACTGTGGTGTGTGGTGAAAATAAAGAAGGGAGTCGGATGGGATGGGGGGTGTCTGCATAGATAAAACATAGAACTGTTTGTTTGGTGTTGTATGAAAGATGAGATTCAGCCGTTAAAAACACAGTCAATATTGGCATATTTATAGGCAGCTGCTCCCAATCTTGACTGTTCTTTTAACTGATATATGTGGAAACAACACAGATAACCTCATCTTTCATATGACACCAAAGCTCTTCCTACTTTTTATAATGGTGGATATGTAACTGTTTTAAATGTCCACCCCTAGACTCAGTTTCTCAGTTTTATTGGAGCCAGTAACACCCATTCTTCAGTGAGAGGAATAAGGCAAAAAATACAGAAGGGATAGAAATGGATTTCCACACAGGATTTCAAGGAAAGGAGCCAATATTCATTAATAAAACATATTACAATATTTATTAATGTTACAAATGCTGCCGGAAAATCAAAAGTTTGAAAGTTTAGTTACGCTATAGTATTGTGCCCATATCATGTAGAGCCATACTAAACCCTGACACTTTTTTTCAGAAGAAGTAATATGGACGTCTGATTGCAACATTCATTGGTCAATGTAACCCTCATCAAATGTTTTTCTCCTTTAGAAGTTTTTAGGAAATGCATCTTTTTATTAAAATAACCAGATTTTACTCAGTAATGATCATCATCTGATAACATGATTTTACCAGATTATGATGGTGGTGAGGATGAATTCAGACAGACACACAGAGGTAGCGGTTTTGAACTTGAATCGGATAACTTGCTGCAGCGTGATATCACACAACTGTTTATTTAACTTGTCAGCTTGGTAAACATTACTGCGTCTGCTATGAGGATATAGATGCATCAAAAGCAGTGCACCAACCAAAAAAATGGTTAATGCATACAAAAGGTCAGGGATTTGGATTTCTTATCCCTGAAAAACACTTGCATTACACTAACGTGTTTCTGGCAGAGGCTTGCATACATGTGATTAATAATTTCCCATTGAGTTATACATTACATCAGGCTTATGCATTATTTTGTGTGTAAATTACTTCACCAAATATCATGCAGACGGCCATTTATTTTCCAGAAAAGACGATTATTTTTACAGGCTAAAGGGAGTCTGTCAGCAGTACATTGGTTATAAACCTAATCTCAGTACCTTGTAGAGGTGATTCTACAGTTCCATTCCATTCCATTCCAAATATGCCTTTGTATTTCAACTTTGAAGCCCCATTTTCATGTAAACCGACATTTTAACCATATGCAAATTAGGGAAAAGTCCTTTGCCCGGGAATCTACAGCTGAGATCAAAGCCCAGGCAAGCTAAGGTACACCCAAAGCAGTTTTCACCTCTTTTGCATAAGAATAAAACAATAATTTGTATGAAAATGATGCTCTAAAGCTAAAAAACAGAGACATATTTGGAAACTGTAGAATTAACTCTACAAGGTACTAGGATTAGGATTGTATCCAATTCACCGCTGATCAACTCCCTTTAAAGTAAAATATGGGATTATTAGTTAAGTGGACAATAATGCTTCATGCTCATGAACATGTGCTTTGTCAGTGGGCTTTGTCAGTGGTCAGGTTACTACATAGGTTAGCCCTGTTCAATCAAACTGCAAATAAAAAGGGAAAAACCAGTTGTCTGAACATGCCCTAATAATAATCTTTATATACTGTAGAACCAACATATTCTAAAGCACTTTACAATACAGAGGGTTCACATACAAAGAAAATCATATATTACAGAGTCAACAAGTAATTGACAATTGCAGAAGGGGAAGAAGGAATCAAAGGAGAGATGGGTAAATTGGGGTGAAACAAAAGGTTACAAAAGTTCTTGTTCTGTACAATGGTCCAGAAATGAAGAATAAACATGAAGTTGAACAGTAGTCACTTTGTGGTTACGTGAAAAAAGTCCCATGCATGTCCATACAGTTCCTTCTCCATTCTGGTTCTCCTCATGTCATTGCCCCTGATCTGCTCAGATATTTGTAGATATTTGTGTCTAATGGTGAGACGACACATTGCAGAACAGTTGCGCTTTTGTAAGCCAAAGCCAGGAGTGAATCTAGCAGCTTTGGGAAGTATAAGTGCTTCCTTTACGTTTGGTCATTCTCTTGAAGCCACTGAAAGCCTCAAAATGTGCAACAAAAAAATTGCATCTTTCCTGCAATGTGTGACCTCATTCTTATGCAAACAACGAGTGCAGAAACAAAGCATGATCCATACCAGCAAAAAATGTCTACTGGTTTACTTGATGGTACTGCTGTTGTGTTCATTGTGTCGGCATCAGACACGATTTATGAAGGTGGACAGATTTTTACACATCTGCATATCAGTGTTATTCAGAATATAACAAAAATAGATTTATACTGTATTTTCCTTTTTATACCTCTTGGTAAATGTCCAGAACAAAGAAAACTGAAAGGATGACGTTTGATGTTGTGCCCATGAATTATATTAGACCAGGATTGGCATACAAATAGATATTACTGGGCTCGGGAGAACTGGTCAATTAAGCCGCATGGAAAATATCTGAGCTGTTCTAAATCTATTTAAGTAACTATGGGAACAGTTATTGGAAACTTTATTTTATTACATTGCTTGCTGCTACCCACAGAAAGCTTATCCCATGGTAGAAGAAGATGATGATTCGAACGCTAAATAATAACTCCACCCAAAACAACTGTTCTATTTCATGAGATTCACAGTGAAGTCAAAAATGAACAAAGATAAAGGCAGATTGTTCTCCAGACTTGTGACCATATATGTATTCTCTTGTCTATGCTGTTTACCATGTTGACTGGTGTCAAACCTTCCTTGGAAGCGATAGGGACAACACAAGAGCATGATATTGCACTGGTTTAATAAGCCCCCCCAAAAGAATCTCATTTTAGATATCTACTTCATATACTTTGTATAAAAGGGAAAGAAAAGCTGCAAGGCACATGTGTGGAATGTATCCTTTTGGCTCATACCTGGCCAGTCACCATTGGGCATACGTCTTTTGTTCTGCTTTATCTAAAAAAAAAAAAAAAAAAAAAAGTAGACTGCGTAATTCTATAAAGAGGGATACACAAGAATACAATATAATGTGTTCTTTTATTATAATTGGAGGCTATTGATGATATATGCTATTGCATATCTATACAGTATGGCATGGGTCACAGCCTTCCTTCTGAGGTATATGTCAGGAAATTCTCTTAGGGTCATTATTGTGCAGCAATTACAATTAAGGGTTAGGTGTCAAGAGCTGCAGGGGTGTGCGCCACCATGTAATGCCCTGTCAGCTGCCACATGGACATATTCACCTATAGAATCAATACATCTATACTGCAACTGGTATTCTGAATTTAGAACTACTGCCACTTTAAGAATGTGTTCACCTGTTTAACTTTCTCCAGCCTAACCTGGTGTGTCTGCATGTATTTAAGCCTTCTTCCTCAGTCTCACTTTTGGCTGAGCAATGTGTTCTGTTCCTGGTCTATTTCTGTTTGGCGTGCTTTTGTCTTGTCTGTTTTACTGGTGTCTCTGCTTCTGTTCCTGTGTACCTGTGCCTTTTAGTTTCTGATTCGAACGCTAAATAATAACTCCACCCAAAACAACTGTTCTATTTCATGAGATTCACAGTGAAGTCAAAAATGAACAAAGATAAAGGCAGATTGTTCTCCAGACTTGTGACCATATATGTATTCTCTTGTCTATGCTGTTTACCATGTTGACTGGTGTCAAACCTTCCTTGGAAGCGATAGGGACAACACAAGAGCATGATATTGCACTGGTTTAATAAGCCCCCCCAAAAGAATCTCATTTTAGATATCTACTTCATATACTTTGTATAAAAGGGAAAGAAAAGCTGCAAGGCACATGTGTGGAATGTATCCTTTTGGCTCATACCTGGCCAGTCACCATTGGGCATACGTCTTTTGTTCTGCTTTATCTAAAAAAAAAAAAAAAAAAAAAAGTAGACTGCGTAATTCTATAAAGAGGGATACACAAGAATACAATATAATGTGTTCTTTTATTATAATTGGAGGCTATTGATGATATATGCTATTGCATATCTATACAGTATGGCATGGGTCACAGCCTTCCTTCTGAGGTATATGTCAGGAAATTCTCTTAGGGTCATTATTGTGCAGCAATTACAATTAAGGGTTAGGTGTCAAGAGCTGCAGGGGTGTGCGCCACCATGTAATGCCCTGTCAGCTGCCACATGGACATATTCACCTATAGAATCAATACATCTATACTGCAACTGGTATTCTGAATTTAGAACTACTGCCACTTTAAGAATGTGTTCACCTGTTTAACTTTCTCCAGCCTAACCTGGTGTGTCTGCATGTATTTAAGCCTTCTTCCTCAGTCTCACTTTTGGCTGAGCAATGTGTTCTGTTCCTGGTCTATTTCTGTTTGGCGTGCTTTTGTCTTGTCTGTTTTACTGGTGTCTCTGCTTCTGTTCCTGTGTACCTGTGCCTTTTAGTTTCTGTTCCTACTACATGTAGGCTCCAGGATTTGTGTAATATTACTTTGTTTACTGCTACCTGTGGCTGTGTGCCTTATGCTTGTCCTGTGCTAATCTCTGTCTGTTTTTAACTTGTACACCTGTCCGTCCTGCTTTTAGTCTTGTTTCACAATATGTGTGTGTTTGGTCTGCCTGGTCAGCTGCTACCAAACTGAGACCATCACAGGAGGTAGCAGATTGGTGGAGGGGCAAAGACTAGATCCCCGTATGGGGCTTATGGGGTGAAGACCGGGGAGTTTGCTGGGATAACGCCCTTAGAGGTGGCCCCAAGCAAAACCGGTTTGGTAGCGCAGCATGTCGACAGTCCATGTGACAGATTTATTTTGAAATACTGACAATCAATCTGAGCATGGTGGGTATTTATTGGCAAGCCCTGCGCAGTGTGGAGCATGCTGCATTACTTATTCCGTCTAAAATAAAGGTATATTCTGTTTTGTTTTATCATTGAAGTCAATCGGGACAATGGAAGGAGAAGGGTACTGCACCTAGCCTTTAGTAAACAATCGCATAAATGGACAAGGAAAATGTAACCTATAGAACTGAAATCTAAACACTTCTACAAGCAAGCCATCTTATTTCTATTCTGCTTGTCACGCCAGGAGGTTATAACAGTTTATAGCTACAAAAGAATTCTCCTTAGATGTGATTGCAACATCCTCACAAGATGGCCCTAACAACCTCCACATACTATTCTGAATTTAGTATCCTGTTTCCTAGCTAAATATTTTCATTGTATCTCATCGCTTTTACTTATCAAGAGATCCAGCAAAGGCAGAGCTCCAAATCCATCTTTCCGTTCTAATATTACCTTCCTCATCTTGAAAATGTCACTTGCTGATCCACATCCTGACCTGATGTAACACAAAATCAAAAGGATTACAGTGCAGTGGGAGGAAAAGCATAAAGCAAAATGGAACTGAAATCTAAACTGTAAGTGATGGGCACTGTGACCTTGTTACTCTATCAAGCTTTAAAGGGCAACAGCAGATAACATGAACCAGCTTCAATTGCGGCTCACAATAATGTATTCACTCTGCACTCTTAGAAAATCAATTTTTCTCATTTTGTGCAGAGTAGGTTATGGTTTGTAGTTTTTCAGCCCCTCTGTCACTATATTTAACTGTACATGTTCAGTTGTATGTAGAAACTATGGTCACCAAGAGTTCTAAACTTGATTAACAAGAAAGATTGTTTCTCCTACATTCTGCAATCTAAGATCCGTCTTCCTATGTCTTAGGTGGCCATATTTTCTGGGCTGATCGTCTATTGTCTGAACTAAATCTAGATGAGGTCAGTGATGCCGCACTCTCTTATTTTCTGTGGTGCTATGTGGAAGGGTTCTTCAACACGATATATAGAGTTAAGATGTACCACCACGCACACTGTTTTTGCGATTAATGTTTTATATTGATTGAGGTACAAAGGGCAGGTCACTCCATAAAGGGTATCATCAGGGTATATTCCATTCACAAACCCATCCACCAAAATATTCCAGAAGGGTAATATTATAATTTTATATCCAGATCATAGATGGATAAAGTTTCAATCTTTGTTGGACTTTTCTCAAGCCTGATCTGTGCGAAGATACATACTGTGAGAAGGTGACAGGTAAGGTTCTGGAAGGTCGCTATGTCTTCCCCAGATTCCTCACTTACGTGTGGTAAATGGGGTTACAACACAGGTAACTGTAACAAAACCTCAGCTGTGAGAAAGATGTTAATCTCTTCTTGTTCTAACAGGGAGGGGCCTTTAATGAGGTTGGAGCTTGGCCTCATTAAAGGCCTATAAAAGGTTGTCAAGTCCTCAGTCCTGGAGAGAGAGGAGGAGCAGGAGCCGAGTTTGGGTTCTGTCCCAACATTGTGAAGACTGGTGAGACTCCAGTGTGAACTGCTGCCACTGTTTTTGCCCTGTATGTTGATCGTGTGGCTGAAGCAAGCCACCCGTACAGTTAGGAAATTCCTCTGTTTAGTTAGTAGCTCAGATGAGCAGGTTTTCTGTTACTGTTTTTGCCTGAAGTTAAGGCTTATTTTGTTTTGCCGTTTTTGTAAAATAAACGAACAGGGTAAAACCTGTTGGAACCTGAATTTTTGTGTCTGTCTCTGTCTGGGTCAGCTGCTGCTACCACTGAGCCAATCCTCCGGCAATACGTATGGATAAACGTCAATTTAAGAACTACCAAAAAGACAGAACTAGAACAGTATAAATCTAAAACCTTTATGCATAAACAAAATTCCTTTATGCAGAGATATGCCACTTGTACCTAAATAAATACTGACTGTGGCTGTAAGGCCCGCCCTTCTGACAGTGGAAAGATATTGGTGCTGAAATTAAGGACTCCGATATCTCCAGCCCTGGGCACATACCGGGAAAGCCGAAAGTATGCTGAATTCAGTTTTCTAGCAGTATATAATATTGCACATTGATGGGGATATGAAAGGACCTCTTTAAAGCAATTGCCCAGTTTCAAAATAAATGTTATTGATTGTATAATGAAACATTTTCATCCAGAAGAAGAAGAGCAGGTCACACACTGACGTTGGATGAGATGGTCTGGCTTGCAATCTCCATTCAAGTTCATTCCAAATGTGTTTGATGGGGCTGAGGTCAGGGGTCTGTGTGGGCCAATCAAGTTCTTCCACAACATACTCACCCAAACATGGCTTTATGGACCTTTCTTTGTGCAGCTGGGGCATAGCCAAGCCTGAAAAGAAGTGTTCCCCAAAAATTTGGGACCATACAATTGTCCAAAATGTCTCTGTATGCTAAAGCATTAAGATTTCACTGGAAATAAGAGGCCAAATAACACTATCATTCCTCTTTCACCAAACTTTACACGTGGCACAATGCAGGCAGACAGGTAATGTTCTTCCAGAATTCACCAAAACCAAACTCATCCATCAAACTGATGATAAAGAAGTATGATCTAGCATTCTACAGTACACGTTTTCAGTGCTGCAAAGTCCAATGGTGGTGTTCTTTACAACACTTCATCTAACACTTTACATTGTGCTTGGTGATGTAAGTCTTACATGCAGCTGCTCGACCATGGAAACCAATGTCATGAAGCTTCTTGTGCACTTTGTAGATGAGATTCTCTGGTTCCTAGACAATTTTACCAATCACAGTTGATTGTGGAATATCGAGGAGAAAATTAATATCATGAACTGACTGCCATTCTGAGTGGCATTCTGACAATCTTTTATAGTACCACCTTGGAATTCAGTTAGCTTTTTAGAACAACCTATTTTTTCACACGTTGTAAAAGCAGACTGCATGGCTGGCAGTGCTGGAGTTTATAGACTTGTGGTAATGGGACTGAATGAAACAATTGAATTCAGTGAATGAGAACTGTCCGAATATGTTAACCCATGTGCTATATATTCCTAATTTTTGGCATCAAATACATACAATATATATGTATCTATATGCTTTAGCATAACAAAAACGTAACATAGGATCTGCCAGTCCACTTTCTATGAGTTTGGAACAGAAGACATAATGGACAGTGCTCTAACTTTACGGATGCAACTTTCATGTTTTTGGGGGAAATCCTATTCAATAGACATCTGAATTTAAAGAAGTTACATTGTCTAGACAATCCCTTTTTAGTAGGGCTTCTCTATTAACCCAGAATTCCTTAACAGGGAATTAATTTTTTTTTTTCTAACTACACAAAAGTTATGCACAAAGCATTTGTGAGCATGGAGCCTTCATGAAATGGAGGTATGTAGAGATACAATGGGGCCCTGCAGAAGCCTAAGAGTATCTGATTATGGCTCACAGGTTATATGGTGCAGTAATATTATGTGTATTATCCTTTAGGTTATAAAACAGATCAGTGGTCTTGTTAGTTCAGTTAACATGTAAATGGAAAAAAGGGAAAAAAAAAAAAAGCTTCTTACAAATACAAATATAATTATTTTTATAAAAATAGTTACCCGAACCAAAAATTATATTGTTAGAATAATTATAGAGTAATTCTAACACTAACCATTATTTCCAATTTTACAGAATTCATCTCTCTCTCTCTCTTTACAGAGAATATAACTGCACCAGAATGGTCATTCATACCATGAACACAATGGACACAGTGTTGATGTGGCCAGGAAATGGACTAAGATTGCTGTCAGCCTCTGGACCCCGGGCTGTCAGTGACCCACACTCTCGTCACATTGTAGTCTAGTGCAGGACAAGGTACATCTGAATTTTGTTAATTATTCATTGTGTTTACGTTCGGTAGAACATCTCCTATGAATGTTACTGTGAATCTATTATTAAAGTGTTATGTGCAGCCAAAATATCAGTAGTGGAATCTATCCCAGCACAAGGAGGAAAAGCCAAATCCTGTGTTTTTACTGGCAGGGTTTATTTCTGTATGATTAGGATGGGAATACAGCTGCAAAGTATCAGTCATGTAGCTAAAATTGTTTATGACCTGAAGCTTACAAAACACATAAAAAGACCATTGGTGATATAAGTAGAGCTATAACATGAAAGGTCCCAGGGAACCTATACCACATCATTGCAACAGGACTGAAGGTGTCACTAGACGGATGCCTATGCATGTTGCAGAATTGTACTTGTGCAACAATTTCAGTCTAAATTATGTCTGCATATGCCTTGCCCAAAAACAATACCAGAACCATCCATGTTTCCCTGTAAGGGGCATCACTTGTACCTAAAATAGACCTAACAGTGAGCGATTTCTCATGCTTACTTGTCACTTTGGTTGATCTGTGTCTTAAAGAGGAATGGTCAACTCTCCTGATTTGTTCATTTTAGTAAATACCTGTATTCCCCGTGACAAAATCCCAGAGCATCTGTTCTCCGAATTTTACTATTCCTGCAAATAACTGTATGAATACATTAAAAACTGGAAGTTACTATTTTTTTTTTTTCAATGCGTTTTGTTTCTGCACAATCTGATAGTGTCTATTGATACTGGGAAAGTAACACCTTGTTATCAGTTTAGTTGTATATGTCATATCAGAGAAACAACACAATGCAGAGTATTAGGAAAATATGCTCCATAATTTTTATATAATGTGAAATAAAAGAATTTTGCTAGAAGAGGCAAGTACAACATTAGGAAAACATGACATCCCCCATATAATGCCTCATAATATACATATCTTTAGACCACACCATTCATAGTACTTCTATGCCGCACACACACATAGTCCTGTTTTTTGATCCATACACACTTACTTACATTACTTAAACACATATACATTGCAGTCAAAGGATCCTCTGCCATCTACAGTAAGAAGACACCAGTATTATAAATGGCACATGGTAGGTCAGGGGCCTGTTAAAGTGTACCTCCTATTATAAGCAACTTTTCCTTAACCCCTTCCCGCCGGTGACATTTTTCGATTTTCGTTTTTGATTCCCCCCCTTTCCAACCCCAATACATTTTTTATTTTTCCGTTCTCAGAGCCATATGAGGTCTTAATGTCTGCGGGACAATTTTTTTTTTCATGATACTACCATTTATTATTCTGTACAATGTACTAGAAAGCTGGAAAAAATTCAGAATGGGGTGGATTTGAAGAAAAAGTGCATTTGTGTGACTTTTTTACATGCTTTGTTTTTACAGCCAAAATGACATGTCAGCTGTATTCTGTTTTGGGGATACCAAATTTATATGGTTTATATGGTTTAATTTACATTTTAACCCCTTAACAAAAATCCAAAACTGTGCAAAAATATACATTTTTTAAAAGTCGCCACATTCTGACACCTGTAACTTTTCTATACTTCCATTTACAGGGATGCATAGGGCGTCTTTTTTTGCGGGGCCAGGTGTACTTTTTAGTTATACCATTTTGGAGAATGTCTATTGCTTTGATCACTTTTTATTCAAATTTTCATCAGAGGCAAAACAGTGAAAAAACTGTGGCACTACGGAAAAAATATTTTTATAGAATTTATAGATTTATAGATTTTAGATTTTTATAGATTTGTAGACCGGGCATTTTCAGACACAGGGATACCTAATGTGTATGTGTTTCACAGTATTTAACTATTTTTATATGTGTTCTACTTTGCATTTATTAGACCCCCTAGGGGTCTTGATCCCCAGGGTGTCTGGTCACTAAATTACAATGCTAAAAAACCGGCACTTCTATTGTAGGCTACATAGAGTAGCCTGCAATAGAAGTTAATGAAAGACAGGCCTGGGAGCCTTCACAAGGCTCTCAGCTGTCATAGCAATGGGACGCCGGACCGGACAGCTTTGACCGAGGTGCCAGAGGAGTTAATGCCCGCGATAATTGTGGGCACTGATTACGGGCATTAGCGCTGGGTATCTACTGCATTCTGAGCGGCTGCCATATTTAAGCACCGATTACGGCGGATGTCGGGAAAGGGTTAATGAATAGTACAGGTTAGTATATGAAACTTTGTAATACAGTGGGGAAAAAAAAGTATTTAGTCAGCCACCAATTGTGCAAGTTCTCCCACTTAAAAAGATGAGAGAGGCCTGTAATTGACATCATAGGTAGACCTCAACTATGAGACACAAAATGAGAAAACATATCTAGATAATCACATTGTCTGATGTTTAAAGAATTTATTTGCAAATTATGGTGGAAAATAAGTATTTGGTCACCTACAAACAAGCAAGATTTCTGGCTCTCACAGACCTGTAACTTCTTCTTTAAGAGGCTCCTCTGTCCTCCACTCATTACCTGTAGCAATGGCTCCTGTTTGACATTGTTATCAGTATAAAAGACACCTGTCCACAACCTACAGTCACACTCCAAACTCCACTATGGTGAAGACCAAAGAGTTGTGGAAGGACACCAGAAACAAAATTGTAGACCTGCACCAGGCTGGGAAGACTGAATCTGCAATAGGCAAGCAGCTTGGTGTGAAGAAATCACTTACAGAAAACGTTTGACCTCTGTCATTGCCAACAAAGGATATATAACAAAGTATTGAGATGAACTTCTGTGATTAACCAAATACTTATTTTCCACCATAATTTGCAAATAAATTCTTTAAAAATCAGACAATGTGATCTTCTAGCTATGTTTTCTCATTTTGTCTCTCATAGTTGAGGTCTACCTATGATGTCAATTACAGGCCGCCTCATCTTTTTAAGTGGGAGAACTTGCACAATTGGTGGCTGACTAAATACTTTTTTCCTCACTGTATATCTTATTAACCACTTCCATACCAGATGCTTTACCCCCCCTTCCAGACCAGGCACATTTTCAAGTTTTTTGTAATTGCGGTTATGGAGGGCTATAACATTCTTATCATTTGCGTTATTCAACTAATTTCTACATCTTTTTTTGGTGACACATAGGGCTTTATTTTTATGTTTTTTTTTTTATTTTTGCATGTGTTTTAATTTTTTTTTATATCCGGGAAAATATAAACAAAAGAGGAGGGAAAACGTGCTGTTTTTCACTTTTCATTTTTTTTTTTATTAATAATTATTTAATAACACAAAGTGCTACTAAAAAACTTTGTAAAATAGTTTTTACTCTCCGTTACGGTAATTTTTATTTTGTATGGTGTCGTCGGGGGATGGGCTATAACCTTTAATAAGGGTCAGAGGCCGGGTCAGAGGGGAGCCACAAGATGGTGGTGCCCATAGTGCTGTATACAGCACTCGTTGAGCGCTGTATGCACAGCGATCAGGAAGGCAGGGAAGGTAATAAACCTTCCCTGTCCTCTCTCTGGGAGCTCCGGCTGAAGTTACAGCCGGCTCCCCGTTTCAGCAGCTGTACGATTTTGTGCAGCTGCTGATTTCTGCTTGGACGTACCGGTATATCCTTGCAGAAATAGACAACCACCTTCCGGACGTATATAGTCTATGGGCAGTATGGCAGTGGTTAAAGAAATATTTTTATTCCTCCACTTTTTAGTCAGAGTTACTTTCTACATATCAGTTTATGAATAATTGCTGTTTCTTCACTCTGTTATTATGAACACTTTTAACACTGCTAGGTTTGTAGATAAGAAGCTGCTAGTACACAGAATGAGGCAATAGAAGAACCCTACTGCACCCCTCCTTTCTCCATAGCGCTCTATGTGTCAGGCTGAATACAGAGAGGAATAAACTGTAAGCAAGCAGTCAGATTGAAGATAAGGAGCAGGAGAACAGCTTAATAAGTGGAGAAAGAAACAGATCTCCTTAATAAGATATATTATAAAGTTTCTTCTATTTAAATGCACTATCCATTTATGAAGAGTTGTTTATAACTGAAGGAAAGAGTTAAACATTTTGCATTGAGCTTGAGGTACACCTCTAATAGGGAAACATAGTTGTGTGCAAATAAATGTAGATAAAAACATACTGTATATCAAAATAAAACAACTGTGGCACAATGTAATAAGCCGGGATACATTTATTTCATACATTAGGGTTTATAACTCTTAAAGGGGATATATCACAAGAATCAGCGCTGGAGTTAGATAAATTAAGGTAATCTGGATCAAAATGTGTTAATCCCTTGTGAATCGGTGCCTCCGTTGCTGAGGATCACCTTTTTTGTCAGTATGCTAGTCAGCTCTTTGGAACAATGAGGGTGTTGTCATTGTTCCAATGAGGTAAGCAGCAAAGAGCTCTTTTGCATATCGACAAAAACAGTGATATCTTGGCAACGAAAGCATCAATTTACAAGGAAAAAATACTATTTGATTCAGATGAACTTAATCTATCGATCTGTGAGGTGGGTTGATATGCTAGGATCTGGTGACAGACCCCCTTTAACGTTCTTGGATAGATTGGTCAATTCTATAAAGTGTTGCTGGTGTTAGTGTTGCTTATCAATTAGAAATGGAAGACATGGGCAACTATGAATAGAAGGAGCTGCCTGAAAATTAATAGTTCAGGTTATTTACTACTAAAACACTGGGGCCAGATTGAGGAGCATAACTGGTGATCATGTGGCCCTATAACAAATTTTAAATGAGGATCCCTTCTTCTGTGACAGCAGAGTAGAAGTGATACACAAAGATAAGCACACACGTATACACAAGTACATACAGTCATGATAAAAGCAAAGTACACCCTCTTTGAATTCTATGTGTTTTTTTGCACCAGGACACAGTAAAAAAAAAACTAATTTCTAGCATGGAGCGGTTTCCATATAAAACTTTGTCTTTATTCACAACATTAAAATGACATCAGCAAGGAACTGAAGCTACTGCTTACGCGTTTCGGCGGACAGCTTTAGGCATAGCATACCATACTGAAATATGCAGCTCTCTTTATAGGGCCACTTCCTGTAGTCACACACATGCAGAACTCCTCCCTCACATAAATCAACTATTGCATTAAAACTATAGTAAAATCATATACACATGTGGACAAAATTGTTGGTACCCTTCGTTTAATGAAAAAAAAAACCCACAATGGGTAACAGAAATAACTTGAATCTGACAAAAGTAATAATATATAAAAATTCTATGAAAATGAACAAATGAAAGTCAGACATTGCTTTTCAACCATGCTTCAACAGAATTTTTAAAAAAAGAAAACTCATGAAACAGGCCTGGACAGAAATGATGGTTCTCTTAACTTAATATTTTGTTGCACAACCTTTTGAGCAATCACTGCAATCAAACAATTCCTGTAACTGTCAATGAGACTTCTGCACATCTCAACAGGTATTTTGGCCCACTCCTCATGAGTAAACTGCTCCAGTTGTCTCGAGTTTGAAGGGTGCCTTTTCCAGATGGCATGTTTCAGCTCCTTCCAAAGATGCTCAATAGGATTTAGGTCAGGGCTCATAGAAGGCCACTTCAGAATAGTCCAATGTTTCCCTCTTAGCCATTCTTGGGTGTTTTTTAGCTGTGTGTTTTGGGTCATTATCCTGTTGCAAGACCCATGACCTGCGACTGAGACCAAGCTTTCTGACACTGGGCAGCACATTTCTCTCTAGAATCCCTTGATAGTCTTGAGATTTCATTGTACCCTGCAAAGATTCAAAACACCCTGTGCCAGATGCAGCAAAGCAGCCCCAGAACATAACAGAGCCTCCTCCATGTTACACAGTAGGGACAGTGTTCTTTTTAAGATATGCTTCATTTTTTCATTTGTGAACATAGAGCTGATGTGCCTTGCAAAATTTTGATTTTTGTCTCATCTGTCCATAGGACATTCTCCCAGAAGCTTTGTGGCTTGTCAACATGTAGTTTGGCTAATTCCAGTCTGGCTTTTTTATGATTTGTTTTCAACAATGGTGTCCTCCTTGGTCGTCTCCCATGAAGTCCACTTTGGCTCAAACAACGATGGATGGTGCGATCTGACACTGATGTTCCTTGAACTTGAAGTTCACCTTTAATCTCTTGAGAAGTTTTTCTGGGCTCTTTTGTTACCATTCATATTATCCTTCTCTTTGATTTGTCATGAATTTTCCTCCTGCGGCCACGTCCAGAGAGGTTGGCTACAGTCCCATGGATCTTAAATTTCTGAATAATATGTGCAACTGTAGTCACAGGAACATCAAGCTGCTTGGAGATGGTCTTATAACCTTTACCTCTAACATGCTTGTCTATAATTTTCTTTCTAAGCTCTTGACACAACTCCTTCCTTCGTGTTCTCTAGTCCATGTTGAGTGTGGTACTCACCATGTCACCAAACAGCACAGTGAGTATCTATAGCCCTATATACAGGCCCACTGACTGATTACAAGATTGTAGACACCTGTGATGCTAATTAGCGGACACACCTTGATTTAACATGTCCCTTTGGTCACATTATTTTCAGTGGTACCATCATTTCTGTCCAGGCCTGTTTCATAAATTTTCTTTTTAAAAAAAAAATTCTGTTGAAGCATGGTTGAAAAGCAATGTCTGACTTTCATTTGTTCATTTTCATAGAATTTTTATATATTATTACTTTTGTCAGATTCATGTTATTTCTGTGACCATTGTGGGTTTTTCTTTCATTAACCCTTTCCCCACATCTGCCGTAATAGTACGGCGGATGCCGGATGTTTAAAGATGGCGGCCGCTCGGGAGTTGTGCGGCCGCCATAGCCGCCAGGTCTCTGCTGTTTTATACAGCAAAGACCTGGTGCTAATGCCCACGATTGGTGCCCGCATTGATCGCGGGCATTAACCCCTCTGGCGCCTCGGTTAAAGCTGACCGAGGCGCCATTTTGCCAGGGATTGTCGGCACCCGGAGCAAGCTCCGGGGTCGGCGTCCCCTTGTTATGACAGCCAGGAGCCTTGTGAAGGCTGCCAGGCCTGTCTTTCATTAACTTCTATTGCAGGCTACTCTATGTAGCCTGCAATAGAAGCGCCATTTTTTTTACAATGCATTGCAATGCATTAGCATTGTAATGCATTGCATTAGTGATCAGACCTCCTGGGGTTCAAGACTCTAGGGGATCTAATAAATGCAAAAAGAAAAAAAAAAAGAAAAAAAAATTAAAAAAAAAAGAAAAAATATTAAATGTTCAAATCACCCCCCTTTCCCTAGAAAACATATAAAAGTACTTAAATACTGTGAAACACATACACATTAGGTATCCCTGTGTCTGAAAATGCCCGGTCTACAAATTTATAAAAATATTTTTCCCGTATGGTAAACGCCGTAGCAGGAAAAAAAAAATCAAAAGTGCCAAGCTGCCGTTTTTTCACTGTTTTTCCTCAGATAAAAATTTGAATAAAAAGTGATCAAAGCAATAGACATTCCCCAAAATGGTATAACTAAAAAGTACACCTGGCCCCGCAAAAAAAGATGCCCTATGCATCCCTGTAAACGGAAGTATAAAAAAGTTACAGGTGTCAGAATATGGCGACTTTTAAAAAAAATATATATTTTTGCAACGTTTTGGATTTTTGTTAAGGGGTTAAAATGTAAATTAAACCATATAAATTTGATATCCCCGGAATTGTACCAACACATAGAATACAGATGACATGTTATTTTGGCTGTAGAGTGAAAAACGAAGCCTGTAAGAAAGTCGCACAAATGCACTTTTTCTTCAAATCCACCCCATTCTGAATTTTTTTCCAGCTTCCCAGTACATTGTACAAAATAATAATAATAGCATCATGAAAAAAAAAAATTGTCCCGGAAAAATAAAAAAGTTATTGGGTTTGGAAGGGGGGGAGTCAAAAACGAAAAACGAAAATCGAAAAATGTCACCGTCGGGAAGGGGTTAAAGGGGTTGTCCAGGATAAACTAAAAATTTAACACTAAGCTAAACCCCCTCCCCCGCCTAACTTCTAATTTACTCCTTTTAAAAAAATGTATATTTACCGATATCCATGTGACCGTGTGTCATGTGACCGCCCCAGGCACATTTTCTGATTTCCCGGTGACGTTCCTTTTCCCAGTTTCTGGAAAAGGAACGTCGCCAATACTCCTCTCATCAACCCCCCCCCCCTCCCGTCCCCATCATGCTCACCTGTCTTTATGTCCTCTTCTTCTGCTGGGTGTCACTTCCTTCTGGGAAGCCGGCACCTGCTCAATAGAATGCCAGCAGAATTGAATAGGAGAAGCAGCGGACCTCCCAAGCATGCGCAATAGAATGGCTCTATTGCGCAGGTGTGGGCAGAAGAGGATACAGCGGCACAGAAGAAAGTGATCTCCAAGACAAGAAGACAGGGGCCACTATGGGGCATAATACTGTGTGCAGGGGCCACTATGGGGAATAATACTGTGTGCAGGGGCCACTATGGGGAATAATACTGTGTGCAGGGGCCACTATGCTGCATAATACTGTGTGCAGGGGCCACTATGGGGCATAATAATGTGAGCAGGGGCCACTATGGGGCATAATACTGTGTGCAGGGGCCACTATGGGACATAATACTGTGTGCAGGGGCCACTATGGGGCATAATAATGTGTGCAGGGGCCACTATGGGGCATAATAATGTGCACAGGAATGCGGTTTGTGCGGGGGGGGGGTTGGGGGCTGCGGTTCGGGGGGGTGGCCCCATTTCAAATGTTCACCTTGGGGCCCAGCCATTCCTAGTTATGCCTCTGAGGGGAACATTATACTGGTGGCAGATGAAGGGGACTTTAAACTGGGGGACATGGAGGGGGGCATTAAACTGAGTGTCAGATGAATGTGGGACATTAAACTGGGGGCAGATGGAGGGGGAACATTAAACTGGGGGCAGTTGAAGGGGGACATTAAACTGCGGGCAGATGGAGCGGGAACATTAAACTGGGGGCAAATGTATGGGGACATTAAACTGGGGGCAACATATTTGCGCCAACATATTTGGTAGCACTTTACAAATCAGAGGACACATGAACAGACCAAAATCCAAAAATTAATCAATGAATGAATCAAAAACGATTATCAGATAGAATATCCAAATCCAATATGATAATCTACAATATTCAGCATAAATTAATACATAACCTTTATTGATAAATTAGATAAAATTCACAAATAATTCAAAAACCATGAACAATTCAACCCAAGCAAAAAATGCCTGTTGTCATCACTATGATATGTAGAGAAAAATATATATAACAACCAAATAGTCCAGACACGGTGGCCTGGAATAAATATAGAAACCAAGGCTTACCGTGATTCAGACGAGGAACCCTAAACGACTCCAAAGCTGGATGGATGAGGGGAACTAGCATAAACGTACGTCAGAAAAAAAGGGCCCAACAAAGGATAAACACTATCCCTAAACACAACCCTACGCATGTAGAGACACCTAAAAGGCCCTATAAACCTATCTCGGGGCCACCGCTCTAAATAGCGTGTGCCCCCGACAGGAACCTGGCCCTATGAAAATCAGTCCCTATACTCTCCCTATCCAGCAATAAATAGTGATAATCAACAGGTGCAATAAAAAAGATGCCTTATATTAGAATCATAGAAAACAAACTCCAATTTATCCAAACATGCAATACCGACATGCATGTTTCACTAAACTCATCAGGGGATTATATTGATAAAAAGAGCCTGCAAATGCAAAAATGCCAAAAAATGGATAGAAAGTTGAGACTCAGCAATTTATAAGTCAAAAACCATCACGACACAAACTTTCACTCCATTTGGACAAATGTAATGTCTGAGACTATGACAATTGCTGCAACAGCATACTCAAATCAATGTAATCAAAATAAGGTGCGCACAGGTGAACATGCCAAACATCACCAACATTAATACACAGCGTCAGTAGTCCCAGTAAAGACATGGGGAGAACATAGCACAATTAGAACGTTACACAAACTTTCCCCCCCAGGATACATGAAGTGCCAAACATACCTGAAAGCCTAGAAGACGCTACATGTTTAAATAGTGATCGCTACAGATTGAAAAACCCGCTATAGACATGCGCAGCATGAAATCTCAGCGCGCATTCGCGGCATGGAGAGACCAGAGAGCGCACTGTGCGCATGCCCAAAAGCTTCACAATCCACTCGTGCGCAACAAAAACAGTAATACACGGCGCTCACAAGATACAAATACATCACATCGCCAGTGAGAAGTAATAGCTTCCCACAAATACCTGTAAACACCGGCAGCAAACACATTAAGTATATACTCATATGCCCTCCATGAATTACAGCTGCTTAGCGAAAGGAGGGACTAACGGAGCAAACTTTTTACAAGCACTATATTAACAGAGATTCTTGCAAGTATATAGTAGGTATTTAAAGACAGGAAAAAAATCACCTGGATAAAAATAATAGACCACTACACAACCACAATAATATCAATGATGATATTGGATCAGATAAATGATGTACAGCTAAGCTGTTCATTTAAACCGTTAGGGGTCACAGTCCGCAGACGAAATATCCATTTAGTTTCAGTCTGGGTAACCAGCCGGTCCCAATTGCCACGACTTATAGAAGCTTTAATTAAATCAATGCCCATGAATTTAATGCAGGAGGCATTTGTTTCACCTTTGAAACTCATCCTACTAGTTTGGCCTTTTTGGATTTAAATATTTCGGTGGCAAACGGTGAAATTCAGACTACAATATATCGTAATCCAACTTCCACCAATTCGTTATTGAGATGGGAGAGTCATCACCCTCTGCCTCTTAAAAAAGGCATTCCAAAGGGCCAATACCTTCGACTTCGCTGCAACTGTACGTCTGTCCCTGAATTTAAACATCAAGCGGATGATCTTAGATCTAGATTCCGTGCAAGAGGATACCCTGATAAGGTTTTATGTCCTGCTTTTCAAAATGCCCTTAACCATGATCGATCACAACTTCTGACTCCGAGGAGCATTGGCCCCTCTGATGGTCAGATTAGGTTGATTGGCATGTTTGACAGAATGGCTAATCAAGTCCGTACGGTCATTGCCAAGCACTGGGGCATCTTGACCATGGACCCTGATGTAGAAAATGTGGTTGGCTCTAAACCTATGATTACATATCGTAGGGGTAGAAGTATTAGGGACCGGGTGGTTGCTAGTCACTATACCAAGCCATTACATGATCAAAGTTGGTTTCCACCCAAAGTTACAGGTTGCTTCCGCTGTAGTGGTTGCATTGCCTGTACATACATTCAAAGTGGCAGGAATTTTACTAGCAATGTCACTGGGATATCCTTTACTATTAGGAAGTTCATCAACTGTCGTTCAAAAGGAGTCATTTACAAGGCAACATGTGTCTGTGGTCTTGAATACATCTGGAAAACTATCCGTGAATTTAGGCGTCGGATTGGTGAGCATTTGGGGGATATCCGTCATAATCGGGATGCCCCCATTGACCGTCATATTCTACTTGAACATCAGGGTAATGCCTCCTGCATTAAATTCATGGGCATTGATTTCATTAAACCTTCTATAAGATGTGGCAATTGGGACCGGCTGGTTACCCAGACTGAAACAAAATGGATATTTCGTCTACGACTGTGATCCCTAACGGTTTAAATGAACAGCTTAGCTTTACATCATTTATCTGATCCAATATCATCATTGATATTATTGTGGTTGTGTAGTGGTCTATTATTTTTATCCAGGTGATTTTTTTCCTGTCTTTAAATACCTACTATATACTTGCAAGCATCTCTGTAAATATAGTGCTTGTAAGAAGTTTGCTCCGTAAGTCCCTCCTTTCGCTAAGCAGCTGTAATTCATGGATGGCATATGAGTATATACTTATTGTGTTTGCTGCTGGTGTTTACAGGTATTTGTGGGAAGCTATTACTTCTCACTGGCGATGTGATGTATTTGTATCTTGTGAGCGCCGTGTATTACTGTTTTTGTTGCGCACGAGTGGATTGTGAAGCTTTTGGGCATGCGCACAGTGCGCTCTCTGGTCTCTCCATGCCGCGAATGCGCGCTGAAATTTCATGCTGCGCATGTCTATAGCGGGTTTTTCAATCTGTAGCGATCACTATTTAAACATGTAGCGTCTTCTAGGCTTTCAGGTATGTTTGGCACTTCATGTATCCTGGGGGGAAAGTTTGTGTAACGTTCTAATTGTGCTATGTTCTCCCCATGTCTTTACTGGGACTACTGACGCTGTGTATTAATGTTGGTGATGTTTGGCATGTTCACCTGTGTGCACCTTATTTTGATCACATTGATTTGAGTATGCTGTTGCAGCAATTGTCATAGTCTCAGACATTACATTTGGCCAAATGGAGTGACAGTTTGTGTAGTGATGGTTTTTGACTTATAAATTGCTGAGTCTCAACTTTCTATACATTTTTTGGCATTTTTGCATTTGCAGGCTCTTTTTATCAATATAATCCCCTAATGAGTTTAGAGAAACATGCATGTCGGGATTGCATGTTTGGATAAATTGGAGTTTGTTTTCTATGATTCTAATATAAGGCGTCTTATTTATTGCACCTGTTGACTATCACTATTTATTGCTGGATAGGGAGAGTATAGGGACTGATTTTCATAGGGCCAAGTTCCTGTCGGGGGCACACGCTATTTAGGGCGGTGGCCCCGAGATAGGTTTATAGGGCCTTTTAGGTGTCTCTACATGCGTAGGGTTGTGTTTAGGGATAGTGTTTATCCTTTGTTGGCCCCTTTTTTTCTGGTGTACGTTTATGCTAGTTCCCCTCATCCATCCAGCTTTGGAATCGTTTAGGGTTCCTCGTCTGAATCACGGTAAGCATTGGTTTCTATATTTATTGTTCCAGGCCACCGTGTCTGGACTATTTTGCTGTTATATACAGTCATATGAAAAATTTTGGGCACCCCTATTAATCTTAATCATTTTTAGTTCTAAATATTTGGGTGTTTGCAACAGCCATTTCAATTTGATATATCTAATAACTGATGGACACAGTAATATTTCAGGATTGAAATGAGGTTTATTGTACTAACAGAAAATGTGCAATATGCATTAAACCAAAATTTGACCGGTGCAAAAATTTTGGGTACCCTTATCATTTTATTGATTTGAATACTCCTAACTACTTTTTACTGACTTACTGAAGCACAAAATTGGTTTTGTAACCTCACTGAGCTTTGAACTTCATAGCCAGGTGTATCCAATCATGAGAAAAGGTATTTAAGGTGGCCAATTGCAAGTTGTTCTCCTATTTGAATCTCCTCTGAAGAGTGGCATCATGGGCTCCTCAAAACAACTCTCAAATGATCTGAAAACAAAGATTGTTCAACATAGTTGTTCAGGGGAAGGATACAAAAAGTTGTCTCAGAGATTTAACCTGTCAGTTTCCACTGTGAGGAACATAGTAAGGAAATGGAAGACCACAGGGAAAGTTCTTGTTAAGCCCAGAAGTGGCAGGCCAAGAAAAATATCAGAAAGGCAGAGAAGAAGAATGGTGAGAACAGTCAAGGACAATCCACAGACCACCTCCAAAGAGCTGCAGCATCATCTTGCTGCAGATGGTGTCACTGTGCATCGGTCAACAATACAGCACACTTTGCACAAGGAGAAGCTGTATGGGAGAGTGATGCGAAAGAAGCCGTTTCTGAAAGCACCACAAACAGAGTCGCCTGAGGTATGCAAAAGTACATTTGGACAAGCCAGCTTCATTTTGGAAGAAGGTCCTGTGGACTGATGAAACAAAGATTGAGTTGTTTGGTCATACAAAAAGGCGTTATGCATGGCGTCAAAAAAACACAGCATTCCAAGAAAAACACTTGCTACCCACTGTAAAATTTGGTGGAGGTTCCATCATGCTTTGGGGCTGTGTGGCCAATGCCGGCACCGGGAATCTTGTTAAAGTTGAGGGTCGCATGAATTCAACTCAGTATCAGCAGATTCTTGAGAATAATGTACAAGAATCAGTGACGAATTTGAAGTTACGCCGGGGATGGATATTTCAGCAAGACAATGATCCAAAACACAGCTCCAAATCTACTCAGGCATTCATGCAGAGGAACAATTACAATGTTCTGGAATGGCCATCCCAGTCCCCAGACCTGAATATCATTGAACATCTGTGGGATAATTTGAAGCGGGCTGTCCATGCTCGGCGACCATCAAACTTAACTGAACTGGAATTGTTTTGTAAAGAGGAATGGTCAAAAATACCTTCATCCAGGATCCAGGAACTGATTAAAAGCTACAGGAAGCGACTAGAGGCTGTTATTTTTGCAAAAGGAGGATCTACTAAATATTAATGTCACTTTTCTGTTGAGGTGCCCATACTTTTGCACCGGTCAGATTTTGGTTTAATGCATATTGCACATTTTCTGTTAGTACAATAAACCTCATTTCAATCCTGAAATATTACTGTGTCCATCAGTTATTAGATATATCAAATTGAAATGTCTGTTGCAAACACCCAAATATTTAGAACTAAAAATGATTAAGATTAATAGGGGTGCCCAAACTTTTTCATATGACTGTATATTTTTCTCTACATATCATAGTTATGACAACAGGCATTTTTTGCTTGGGTTGAATTGTTCATGGTTTTTGAATTGTTTGTGACTTTTATCTAATTTATCGACACATGAACAGACAATATGAGACATTACAATGTGACAAATAAATAAACATCAAACAATAGGAGTGAGGGCTCTGCTCGCAAGAGCTTACATTCTATGAGGAGATAGGGGGACACAAGAGGACAGAGGGATTGTTTGCTACCATGGTCCAGCCATCTTTTAATAGAAAAGGTTGTGTAACTGAAGCTGTATGAACCCGTCACCAGCCAGTATCTGTGAATAAACAGATACTAAGTGCAAGGAGTGCAGTATAACTTCTATATGGAGGGGCCAGGATCTGAGGAACAGAGGAGGAAGGATAAAAGGTGTTATTGTTCTACACCTCCACACACTACACTGTGATCAGAGCACGTCATAAGCCTGACCATACAGATGTGATTTTAGGGCAGTTTTGAAGCTGCTGTAGTTGGGGATTAATCGGATTGTCTTGGGTAAAGCATTCCAGAGCACCGGTGCAGCTCGAGAAAAGTCTTGTAGTGGGGAGAGTTTAGTAAGAGGAAGCCCAATTAGAAGAGAATTGCAATAGTGAAGACGAGAGAGAATCAGAGTGACAATGAGGGTTTTTGATGTTTCCACGGTGAGAAAAGGGCGAATTCTAGAGATGTTTTTAAGGTGCAGGTGGCAAGAGCGTACAAGTGTCTGAATATGTGGGGTAAAGGTGAGATCTGAATCAAATACAACCCCCAGACAGCGGGCATGCTGCCTCGGGGTAATAGTAAGGCCACAGACAGAAATGGAGATATCAGGGTTAGGTCGGTTAGTAGATGGAGGGAACACAAGAAGTTCAGTTTTTGAAAGATTTAATTTCAGATAAAGAGAAGACATGATGTTAGAGACAGCAGAGAGACAGTCACTGGTGTTCTGCAGTAGTGCAGGGGTGATGTCACGGGATGAGGTATATAGTTGGGTATGATCTACATAAAGATGATATTGAAAGCCAAATGTGTGAATGGTTTGTCCAACTGGGTCTGTGTACAAAGAGAAGAGGAGGGAACCTAGGACTAAGCCTTGAGGAACACCAACTGCAAGTGGCAGAGGAGAAGAAATAGCACCAGCGAATGATACACTAAATGAGCGGTCAGAGAGATAGGAAAAAAACTAAGAGAGAGCGTTATCCCTGAGGCCAATAGAATGGAGCAGACTGTAGACTGTGGTCTACAGTGTCAAATACTGCTGAGAGATCCAGAAGAATAAGTAGTGAATAGTTCCCTTTAGATTTAGCAGTCAAGAGATCGTTAGAGAGCTTTGTGAGGGCCGTTTCTGTTGAGTGTAGTGCACAAAAACCTGACTGTAAGGGGTCCAGAAGAGAGTTAGCTGAGAGATAGCGGATTAGGTGGGAGTAGACCAAGTGTTCCAGGAGTTTAGAGATGAAGGGGAGGTTAGAGGCAGGTTGGTAGTTAGCAGCACAGGATGGGTCAAGGGAGGGATTTTTCAGTAGTGGGGTTATGACAGTATGTTTGAAGGAGGAGGGAAAGATTCCAGAAGAAAGAGAGTGGTTAAAAATTTTAGTAAGGTGAGTTGTAGCACTAGGGGACAGAGACCAGAGGAGGTGTGAAGGAATAGGATCGCTTGTTCAAGTAGTGGGGCGAGAAAAAGAAAGGAGCTGGGAGACTTCTTCTGTTACCGGGTCAAATAATGAGAGTTCACAATGAGGAGCAAGGGAGGGAATTGGACTGATGCCGCTTGGAGAATGGGTTATTTCCTGACGGATGTTGTCTATTTTGTCTTTAAAGTACGTGGCCGGGGGCGTGGCTAGCGCTCAACACGGTTGGTCGCATGTGAGCGGAGCTCCGGTTAGAGCCGCTCATTAATCCTGTATATAATCCTGACTCACCGGTGCCCGGGTTAGCTGTCTGCTGGAACGCACATCTGGGGTACCCCCCTTGGCTCCGGGACTCCCGTTCTGCTGCTACTGCCCAGAGCTGCGTCTATACTGCCGTTCTGGGGCTACGCTTGTGTGCCGGCCTGGGGCTGCGCTGGCACCGCTGACACCGCTGATCCTGCTGCCGCTCGGACTGCGGTCTCCCCTCTCTCCTCGTGGCCGGCGGCCATTTTCATCCTCACCTGCTCGGACATCTGCTGGTGGGGAGCGCTGAGACTGGAGTCTCTTGTGAGCTGGGCCTTTTTCTGACTGATCCCTCTGTCCCTGCCTGGAGGTCTGGAAGCCGGCACTCCTCTCTCCTGCTTGCTACTCTGCACGTGGGGACCTTCCGCTAACTCCTCTGGGCAACACTGCAAAACAACATCTGCTGCAGCCATCAACTGTTTCTGACCCATTGAAGGTGTGTGCTTCTGTATGGTTTGTCACCCCGCTGACTGCTCTTTCTTGGAGGCTTTACTTATAATCCAGTGAAGGTTGCTGTATGTACTATTGGACTGTTGAGTTACCATCTGTCCTCCTCTAGCTCCTCCTGGCAATCTATCTACTTCATTACTTCGCTGACGGCTCTCTCTTGGAGGCTTTACTTATAATCCAGTGAATGTTGCTATCGGTACTATTGGACTGTTGAGTTACCATCCGCCTTCTCCTAGTTCCTCCTGGCAATCTATTTATTTCACTACTCCGCTGATGGCTCTCTTGGAGGCATCGCTTATAATCTAGTGACAATTGCCATCTGTACTATTGGACTGTTGAGTTACCGTCTGTCCTCGGCTGGTTGATTGGCCCTGGTGGCCCGACACAGAGGCTCTTACCGTTCAATGGTTTTAGCCAGAGACTTTGCTTATAATCCTCTGAGACCGAACTGGTCTTGCCATAACCACACCTCATCCAGGACCTGGAGAGGGCTGCAAACCTGTGGACCCAGCGTGCAGATGATTTGGAGAATAGACTGCGACGAAATAATCTCCGTATTCTGGGCCTGCCGGAGCGGACGGAGGGTGGCGATCCTCGGGCCTTTGTGGAGGGGTGGCTGAAGAATGTCTTGCCGGAGGCTCACTTCTCACCAATATTTGCAGTGGAACGTGCCCACAGGGTTCCAGCTAAACCGCCGCCTCAGGGTGCACCTCCCGGCCCTGTTGGCCTGTCTGATTAATAGCACAGATCGAGATACGGCATTGCGAGCTGCACGCCAGGCTGGTGAGCTTAAATACAACGGAGCTGCAGTGGCCATGTTTCCAGATTTCTCAGTGGCTCTCCAGAAGACCCGAGCATCCTTCGTGGCCGTGAAAAGACGGCTGCGAGAAAAGGCTATACAATACTCCATGATTTACCCAGCTCATCTTCGTGTCATCCATGACGGCAGGTCCCTCTTCTTCACTTCACCAAAGGATGTGGAGGACTGGCTATTTCTTCTACCTCGATCTCCGAGGCGCTGATCCTGAGGGCGTGTGGTGAGGGGTCCGGTTGGACCATACATAAGGACTTCTGTTTTACGGGATGTTCTCGTTTTACTGCATATGATAATGTGCGGTTCTGTTATCATATTATCCTGTATCTTTAAAGTTACCTTGGCTGGCGGCCCCCGAGGCGCCGGTGTATCCTATCCTATTTACTTATGTGAACCTGGCTCTGTTGAAAGTGTATCCCCTAGCCTATTGATCACCTATACCTTTAAGACAGTGCCCCGTATACCAACCATTTTGGGTGCACTTCTTACCCCCGTTATTTGTAGCCACGGTTATCTTAACGAATATTGTTTTGTTTATGTCAGTAATATGTCTCACACCCTTTAGGGGTGCAATGGTTTATTTAGTTTGTATACGGTTCTTAGGTTGCTGCACACCACTCTGTGTCTCACTCAACCACGCACTACACACTCATATGTGGGTCATTTTTGGGGTCCTGAACTGCCATGATTATATTCTTAGATGACTATGGCGTCATTTAGTGTACTATCTTGGAATGTGAGGGGTCTGGGCAGCCCACGAAAGAGGTCGCTAGTTTTTTCCCAGATTAGGAGGGCTGACCCACACCTCACATGCCTTCAAGAAACTCATTTGGTTCCAGACAATTCCAGACGATTTCAAAAGCCATGGGTTCAGTGGGCGGCTCATTCTACACATACTTCCTATTCCAGAGGGGTGTCCATCTTGGTGCATCGTAGACTCAGGTGGGAGCCGGGCCTCATTGTAAGGGACCCCGAGGGACAATACGTTTTTGCCCAGGCCTGGGTTGATTCGGTCCTGTATGTTATCCTGGGCGTGTACCTGCCACCGGCGTCTGATCTCTCTGTGCTCCAGCAGACTGCGCAGTTTGCGACCAGATTCCCGGGGGCTATTGTATTATGTCTGGGTGATTTTAATAAAGTTATGGATATTGCTTTGGACCGGTTCTCTGCCGAGCCGGACTCCCCCTCTCTACCTCGCCCTACTACAATGGCCAAAATGATCCATGAGCTAGGATGGCAGGATTTGTGGTGGGTTCGGTTTCCAGGGGCCCGCACTTTTTCCTGTCACTCTGCCAACAGACATACTCTGTCTAGGATTGACCATGTTTTTGGAAATACTAAAACCTGTTCTCTGTTGCAGACCATATCTTATTTACGCAGGGCAGTGTCTGATCATTCCCCTTTGTTAGTCCAATTAAATAGTAGTACGGCTGCCAGACCATGACAGGGTTGGCGAATCCACCCATTTTGGTTGAAACTATTTGTACCACATGATCGAATACCCGACCAACTTCAGACGTTTTTGACCATTAATTCCCCAGATACTTCACCACTCCTCTTATGGGAGACCACGAAGGCATATCTTAGAGGTTGTATTAAGTCCTCTATTTCCTTTGTAAAAGGGAGTCCTCACTGTTGGAAACTACCTTGGCGACCCAGTGTGCTTCTCTCGAAGCCGCCTACGTGGCTAATCCAACTGATGAGGCTAGATCTCAGTGGTTACAGACGGGAAGACAGTATCTGCATATACTACATGACAAGGCACGTAGGTCTCAGTTTTTTTAGCAAATAGAAGTTTTACGAACTTGGTAACCAGTCAAGCAGCCTTCTGGCTCAACTGATACATCAAAACACAGCCTCACCTGCAATATTACGGGTGCATTCAGAGACGGGGGAGGTACTGTCCAATAGCTCGGCCATTAGTGACAGATTTCATAGGTATTACAGTGAGTTATACCTCTCCAAGCTTAGAGTCACCGAACGGGAACTTGCTACCTATTTGGATTTGGTCCCCCTTCCTACTTTGTCAGATGACCAACGTGCTTTTTTGGATTCCCCTGGAGGAACTTTCGGGAGCCCTGGCAGATATGGCAAGGGGCAAATCACCTGGCCCGGATGGCATCCCGGTGGAGGTTTACGCCCAGTATGATGACCTGCTTCTCCCGGTGTTGCTTGAATGTTACAATGCTGCCTTTATGGGCCGCAGTCTCCCGGGGTCCTTTTACGAAGCCACTATTATCCTGTTACTTAAGCCTGACAAGGATCCGCTGGACTGCGGCTCATATAGGCCTATATCACTGCTTAATATAGACCAGGGGTCCCCAAACTGTGGCCCGTGGGCCGCATCCGGCCCCCGGAGGCCATTTACCTGGCCCGCGTCGCAATTTCCTTGTGTTATTTAAATTGTGAGCGCACAGGCGACGCTTACAATTGAAATAACCCGCCGAGCGCTACACGGGAAGTCTCGTTCCTGTGTAGACGCTCGGCGCTCGTCATCCGCACCCGGCCCGCGTCACAATTTCCTTGTGCTATTTCAATTGTAGGGCACAGGCGCTTACCATTGAAATAACCCACCGAGCGCTACACGGGAAGTCTCGTTCTTGTGTAGACGCTCGGCGCTCGTCATCCAGACCTAGAATGATCACGTCATGACGCACGACGTGCTCATCTAGGCCTTACAGCCGAAGACAGAGGAGCCGGGACCACAGCGCGGGAGCGGCTGCAGTGCTAGGTAAAGTATATTTTCACTTTTTTTTTACTGGGCATGGAGGGGGATCAGAGAGCTGGATCTATATGGGGGATTGATGGGACCACAGCAAGAAAAATTGGGCACCCCATTAATCTAACATAGTCAAAATGGGTGTGCAACAGCCATTCAATGATATACAATAACGATGGACACAGTAAACAGGATTGAAATGAGGTATGTACTAACAGAAAAGTGCAAATGCATAAACCAAAAGACCGGTGCAAAAATTTGGGACCCACAATGATTTGAATACCCAACTACACGACACGAAGCACAAAAGGGTAACCCACGAGCGAACCAAGCCAGGTGTACCAACATGAGAAAAGGTATAAGGTGGCCAAGCAAGGCTCCATTGAACTCCCTGAAGAGTGGCACATGGGCCCCAAAACAACCCAAATGATCTGAAAACAAAGATTGTTCAACAAGGCAGGGGAAGGATACAAAAAGGCCAGAGAAACCTGCAGCCACGGAGGAACATAGTAAGGAAATGGAAGACCACAGGGAAAGCGAAGCCCAGAAGTGGCAGGCCAAGAAAAATCAGAAAGGCAGAGAAGAAGAATGGTGAGAACAGCAAGGACAACCACAGACCACCCCAAAGAGCGCAGCACACGCTGCAGATGGTGCACGGCACGGCAACAAACAGCACACGCACAAGGAGAAGCGATGGGAGAGTGAGCGAAAGAAGCCGCGAAAGCACCACAAACAGAGTCGCCGAGGAGCAAAAGACAGGACAAGCCAGCCATTTGGAAGAAGGCCTGTGGACGATGAAACAAAGAGAGGGGCAACAAAAGGCGACAGGCGCAAAAAACACAGCACCAAGAAAAACACGCACCCACGAAAAGGGGAGGCCACAGCGGGGCGGGGCCAAGCCGGCACCGGGAACGAAAGGAGGGCGCAGAACAACCAGACAGCAGACGAGAAAAGACAAGAACAGGACGAAGAAGACGCCGGGGAGGAACAGAAACAAACCAAAACACAGCCAAACACCAGCACAGCAGAGGAAAACAAGCGAGGCCACCACCCCACGAAATGAACATGTGGAAAGAGGGGCCAGCGGCGACCACAAACAACAACGGAATGGAAAGAGGAAGGAAAACACCAGACCAGACTAAACACAGAGCAGAGGCGTAGCAAAGGAGGCAAGATGGGGGCCACCGGCAGTGGGTGACATTGTGCACCCTCACCGAATTACTGTGCCACAGTTTGTTTCAAATGATGTTGAACACCCAATTAGAACTAAAATGTAAGTATAGGGTGCAAACTTTTTGACTGTATATGGGGAATTGATGGGACCTATATGGGGAAGAGATGGACATATATGGGGGAGAGACCTGGCCCTATATGAGGGAGACTGCATGGGACCTATATGGGGGGGGGCATGGGACCTATATGGGGGAGACTGCATGGGACCTATATGGGGGAGACTGCATGGGACCTATATGGGGGAGAGCATGGGACCTATATGGGGGGGTCATGGGACCTATATGGGGGAGACTGCATGGGACCTATATGAGGGAAAGAGCTGGACCTATATGGGGGAGAGAGCTGGACTTATATGGGGGCAGAGTGCTGGACCTATTTGCAGGAAGAGAGAAGCACATTTCAGAGGTGCACTGTGCTGTATTTGGGGAGTACAGTGTATGTAAGTGTTATAATCTGAGGTACAGTGTGTGTACAGTATTATTGTTGGCATATATTGTTTTTGTAGGGCTGTATATATATCTATTGGTATTTTACTAATGGCAATTTGGAATCCCTAGGAAACAGTGACGTCAAAAAAGAGAAAAATTGACTCGGAGTGTAGGATATTCAAAGAACAGTGGACTTATGATTACTTTTTCATGCAGTACAAGGAAAAAGCTGTGTGTTTGATATGTCAGAATATAGTGGCTGTGTTCAAAGAATACAATTTGCGTCGACATTATCAAACTCAACATAAAGATAAATATGATTGTTTGGTTGGAGATGTAAGAAAAGATAAAATATTAAAACTGAAACATTCATTGACAACTCAGCAAAATACTTTTGTGAAGCAGAAGCAGCTAAATATTTCATCACTGCGAGCAAGTTTTCAAGTTGCCAAGCTAATAGTGTGCACTGGCAGACCATTCGTGGAGGGAGAATTTGTTAAAGAGTGCCTTCTTTCTGTTGCCAAAGAGATGTGTCCAGAAAAGTCAGACTTATTTAGTACAATTAGTCTTTCAGGATCTACAATTACACGAAGGATTGAAGAAATGGGAGACAATTTGCATCAGCATTTTCAAAACTCCGCAAGAAAACTTTCTTATTTTTCCTTGGCACTTGACGAGAGCAATGATGTTCGTGATTCTGCACAACTTCTAATTTTTATTCGTGGGATGAATGACAATTTCGAAGTCATGGAAGAGCTTGGTGCACTGCAAAGCATCAAAGGAACAACTACAGGAGAGGATATCTATGAAAAGCTTTCCCAAACTGTGAAGGATTTGGAGCTGGACTGGGCTAAACTAGCCAGTGTGACAATTGATGGTGCGCCTAGCATGGTGGGGTCTAAGAAAGGAGTAATTGCTCGCATTAACCAAGAGATGGACAAATGTAATCATTCTCATCCAATAGCCATACATTGCCTCATCCACCAACAAGCGCTATGTAGTAAATCACTGAAGTGGGACTCTGTTATGAAAATTGTGGTATCTTGTGTTAACTTCATTAGAACTAATGCACTAAACCACAGACAATTTCAGGAATTTCTGTCTGAGCTAGATGTTGCCTATGAAGATGTTCTGTACCACACAGAAGTCCATTGTTTGAGTCGAGGGAGAGTTTTGAGACATTTTTATGACTTACTTCCACAGATTACAGATTTTATGCTTTCAAAAAACAAAGAAGTACCAGAGCTCAATGATGCAGAATGGAAATGGCACCTCGCCTTTCTGACAGATGTAACAGAGCTACTCAACAGTTTCAATGTGCAACTTCAAGGAAAAGGGAAGCTCATCTGTGATATGCAATCACATGTGAAAGCATTTGAAGTAAAATTAGGCCTCCTTATCAAACAAGTGAAGGAGGAAAATTTCTGCCATCTCCCCTTAACTCAAAATCTGTTAGCGGAAAACCCCTTGATTGCATTCCCAAAAGAAACATGTGTGAATTCACTGGAAAAGTTGCAAAAGGAGTTTCAATTCAGATTTAAAGAGCTTCATCTCCATGAACAGGACATACAGCTTTTCCGTAACCCATTTTCTATTGACATTGAAAATGTGGATGCAATTTACCAAATGGAACTGGCTGAATTGCAGAATTGTGACTCTCTGAAAGATGCATTCAAGGCAAGCAGCTTGCTTAACTTCTATGCATCTCTCTCCTCTGAGACCTATCCTAATCTCAGGAATCATGCACTCAAAATGGCAACAATCTTTGGCAGCACTTATGTTTGTGAACAGACTTTTTCCAGAATGAAACATCTGAAATCTCCAACCAGATCTAGACTAACCGATGTGCACTTGCATCACTTGTTACGGCTAGCAGTGACAAATATGGAACCGGACATTGACCATCTCATTAGCCAAAAGCAGGCCCATACTTCACATTGAAATAATGGTGAGTTTGTTGACTTAAATTTACTATTTCTTTATTTTGAATGTTGTATTTGTTCCCTTTTTGTTTTACTTTAAAATGAGATACGTGTAGTGTGCATAGGAATTTTCATAGTTTTTCTTATAGTCCGGCCCGCCAACGGTCTGAGGGACAGTGAACTGGCCCCCTGTGTAAAAAGTTTGGGGACCCCTGATATAGACTATAAACTCCTTACTAAAATGTTGGCAAATAGGCTCAATTCTGTTGTTCTTGACCTTGTTCACCCAGATTAGACAGGCTTTATGCCTGGAAAATCCACATCAGATAATCTCAGACGGGTTCAGGTGATAACTCAGATTGGTGTATCATCCTCACATGACTGGGCGGTGGCCTCTTTAGATGCAACAAAGGCGTTCGACTCTGTCGAGTGGCCTTTCTTATTGCATGTGTTGCGTGGATACGGATTTGGAGAGGGGTTCATTACCTGGATTTCCCTTTTATACAGTTCCCCTAGAGCGGCGCTGTCGATTAATGGCACGTTGTCTCCCTACTTTACCCTAGGTAGGGGTACAAGACAGGGCTGCCCATTGTCACCGCTACTGTTTGCTTTGGCGGTGGAGCCCTTGGCAATACTGCTTCAGAACGACCCCATATACAGAGGCATAGTGATAGGCACCCGGGAGGAGAGGACAGCACTTTACGCTGATGATTTACTCCTGTTCATGAGTGACCCCTCCCAGTCCCTGCCCAGAGCCATGGCTGTAATTGATGAGTTTGGTAATTATTCTGGCCTGCGGACCAATTGGACTAAGTCCTCATACATGCATATTGGCCGCACGTCGAGTGTAGCTGAGGGGGATGTGGTATGTGGGTTGACGACTGTCTCAACATGCAAATATTTGGGCATTTTTATATCTAAAGACCATAAGTTTTTTGTGGAACAGAACATTTTTCCGCTCATCTCGCACTTTAGGGCCAAGTTTAACCTCTGGGCTACACTACCTTTGTTGGTGGCTGGTAGAATCAACCTTGTTAAAATGATAGTGCTGCCTAAATGTCTATATGCTTTAAGCCATTCTGTTGTGTCTGTGCCCCTTAGATTTTTTAAACAAATGGACTCTCTTATTATCTCCTTTGTATGGGGGAATTCTAGATCTAAGCTTAGGTTGTCATCTCTACAACGACCAAAACAGCTCGGTGGTACATCGCTCCCTGATCTGTTTCTTTACTACCTGGCAGGACAGCTCCGTTTCATCCAGAAGTGGCTCTCATCTGATCCCTTGCCGGGGTCCGAGGCACATCTGGCTCACCACCTGGGTCTGCGTATTCTGTGGCCGGTGTTGGAACACCCAACCATGTTCAGGGGGAAATTGTTGCCTATTCATGCTCTGGCGGGACAGGTTTGGCGTCAGGCGAAAAAGGTGTTTGCCTACTCTGATGTACCTGCGGAAACCCCCGCTTTGGCGCAACCCTGGTCTGCCGGCGCTATTTGCCCTGCCTGGCGCTCAGGCCTGTTCGCAGTATGGCGTGTCCTCTCTTAATGACCTGTATACCCAAGGCGTTTTTAGAATGTTTGACTCACTAAGTTCTTCCTATGGCATCCCTAGAGCACAGTTCTTTAGACATTTACAGATTCGACATGCACTCTCTTCTCAGTTCCCAGATCGAATGGACAATATATCTGAGTATCCACTTATCGGAATACTTCGCTCGCAGAGCCCTGGGGGTTTGAGCTCTACTTTGTATGCACATCTGATACAGGCCAAGGTATCCTTATTGGACGCCCCGGCCCTGACGCGATGGCGCATTAATATCCCAGCTCTCACAAATGAGATGTTTCAAGACATCCTTGAATCTCCTCAGCATGTGTCACCCTCAGCAAATAACAAACTGATTCAAACATATATTCTACACCAATGCTACTTGACACCTTCCCGTCTTTACAAAATGGGACGACTACCCAACCCAGGTTGCCTTTGGTGTCCCTGTCCACAGTCAGATTTTTGGCATATGATTTGGGTCTGTCTGATCATACAATGTTTTTGGAAAGGGGTCGTGGATCTCCTGGTGGAAGTTCTGGCTAAACCTATACCATTAACCCCAGAGGTATGCCTCTTTGGCATATTAGATGAAGAATTATGGCAACACCATGTTAGAATCTTCTTGCGGGAGTCTTTATTTTATGCCAGAAAAGCTATCGCACTGCGATGGATGGCTTCGAGACCCCCATCAGTATCTCAGTGGAGGAAACTTGTTAAAACTGTTCTTCCTTTTAACCAGATTGTGTATAAAGGGAGAGGATGTCCTCAGAAATTCCATAAGGTGTGGGGAACATGATGCAATTCTTCGGTAACTCAATATACGGCTCCCTCATTGCGTTCTGCCATTCATTTACTTACGCTGTGAGGGGTGGGAGACGCCAGGAGTATCCACGACCTCTCATCTTGGATTGTATTCTTGTTGTTATCCTTGATTTATTGATTGCATGTTTTTGTATATTTATAATTGATTTATACGGTATTATATATGTTCTGCATATCTCTTTTTTTTATACCGAGTCTACGTTGTATTGTCCAAGCGGTGCGTGGGCGATAGACTGACAAGGTGGTGATGTAGTACTTTGAGTGACTCTGTATCAAAATTCTTGTTTTTCTTGTGCGCAACCTGTTATATATGTTCGGTTTCCTTTTCTTGTGTCTGGTACACAATTTTCAATAAAACGAGTTTAAAAAAAGTACGTGGCCATGTCTTGAGCACTGAGGTCTGTGACAGGTACCCACACCTTTGGCGCGAGGAGGGAGTGAAAGGTGTCAAAGAGACACTTAGGGTTATTAGAGAGAGAAGAGATGAGATAAGTGAAGTAAGCTTGTTTGGTGAAGGCGAAGGGCAGAGTCATAGGCTTTGAGCATAAACTTGAAGTGAAGAAAATCTGCAGATGTGTGAGATTTTCGCCATAGCCGTTCGGCACATCTTGAGCATCACTGAAGAAAACGTGTTTGAGGAGAGTGCCAAGGTTGCCGGTGTCTGTGTTAATTAAACATTAAACTGGGGGCAGATGGAGGCTGACATTAAACTGGGGGCAACTGGAGGGAGGCTATTAAATAGTGGGGGTCTCTGGATGGGGACATTAAACTGGGGACAACAGAAGGAGGACATTAAACCGTGGAGTAGCTGGAGGGGGACATGTCCGCCTTTAGTTGCCTCCAGTTTTATGTCACCCACCAGCTACCCCTATGGTTGAATGTCCCCCTCCAGCTGTCCCCAGTTTAATGTCCACCTCCAGCTGCCCCCAGTTTAATGTCTACCTCCAACTACTCCCACGGTTTAATTGTCACCCTCCAGTTGCCCCAGTTTAATTGTCCCCTCTAGTTTCCCCTAGTTTAAATTGAGGCACCAGGAGAGGGACTTTAGACTGTGTAGCAATTGGAGGGGAACATTATAATGTGTGGGCATATAATGTTAGGGTGACTGAAGGAGGATTATACCGTGTGGGGGCACAAACAAAAATGATGAGAATGGGCGGAGTCAATGTAGAAGTGGGTGAGCTAAATTTGCCGCACATTCTGTTCCTCTTTCTGTCCTTTGAAAGTTGAGAGGTATGCAGCATGGTATGCTATGACTAAGGCTGTCCGCTGAAACGCGTAAAGCAGTAGCTTCAGTTCCTTGCTGATGTCATTTTAATGGTGTGAATAAAGGCGAAGTTTTATATGGAAACCACTCCGTGCTGGAGATTATTGTTTTTTTCGGTATCTGTGAATATACAGATTGAAGTTCATGGAGTACAGAGTAACTTCTATATGGAGGGGTCAGGTTCTGAGAAATAGAGAAGGAAGGATAACTTAAGATAAGAAATGTTAGTGTAGTGAGGTGTTGAACAATGTGATCAGGTCATGTGATAAACCTGCCTAAACAGATATAATTTTAGGGCAGTTCTGAAGCTGCTGTAGTTGGGTATTAATCTGTTTGTCCGGGGTAAAGCATTCCAGAACACTGGTGCAGCTTGAGAAAAATCTTGGAGACAGGAGTAGTATGTTCGAATAACAGAGGATACAAGTCTAAGGTCATTGGCAGATGTAGGGAGTTGCAGTGCTATGAATAAATTTGTGGGTGAATGTGATAATTTTATATTGTATTCTGTGGTGGATGGGCAACCAGTACAGCGATTGACATTTCTACAGTCATGGCCAAAAGTTTTGAGAATGACACAAATATTATATTTTCACATGATCTGCTGCCCTCTGGTTTTTATGTGTGTTTGTCAGATGTTTTTATCACATACAGAAATATAATTGCATTCATATTATGAGTAACAGAAGCTTATATTGACAGTTAGAATGAGTTAATGCAGCAAGTCAATATTTGCAGTGTTGACCCTTCTTCTTCAGGACCTCTGCAATTCTCCCTGGCATGCTCTCAATCAACTTCTGGACCAAATCCTGACTGATAGCAGTCCATTCTTGCAGAATCAATGCTTTAATTTTGTCTGAATTTGTTGGTTTTTGTTTGTCCACCCGTCTCTTGATGATTGACCACAAGTTCTCAATGGGATTAAGATCTGGGGAGTTTCCAGGCCATGGACCCAAAATCTCTATGATTTGTTCCCTGAGCCATTTAGTTATCACCTTTGCTTTATGGCAAGGTGCTCCATCATGCTGGAAAAGGCATTGTTGAGCGCCAAACTGCTCTTGGACGGTTGGGAGAAGTTGCTCTTGGAGGACATTCTGGTACCATTCTTTATTCATGGCTGTGTTTTTAGGCAAGACTGTGAGAGAGCCGATTCCCTTGGCTGAGAAGCAACCCCACACATGAATTGGTTTCAGGATGCTTTACAGTTGGCATGAGACAAGACTGGTGGTAGCGCTCACCTCTTCTTCTCCGAATAAGCTGTTTTCCAGATGTTCCAAACAATCGAAAAGGGGATTCATCAGAGAAAATGACTTTACCCCAGTCCTCAGCAGTCCACTCCCTGTACCTTTTGCAGAATATCAGTCTGTCCCTGATGTTTTTTCTGGAGAGAAGTGGCTTCTTTGCTGCCCTCCTTGAGACCAGGCCTTGCTCCAAGAGTCTCCGCCTCACAGTGCGTGCAGATGCACTCACACCTGCCTGCTGCCATTCCTCAGCAAGCTCTGCACTGCTGGTAGCCTGATCCCGCAGCTGAAACACTTTTAAGAGACGGTCCTGCCGCTTGCTGGTCTTTCTTGGGCGCCCTGGAGCCTTTTTGGCACCAATGGAACCTCTCTCCTTGAAGTTCTTGATGATGCGATAGATTGTTGACTGAGGTGCAATCTTTCTAGCTGCAATACTCTTCCCAGTTAGGCCATTTTTGTGCAGTGCAATGATGACTGCACGTGTTTCTTTAGAGATAACCATGGTTAACAGAAGAGAAACAATGATGGCAAGCACCAGCCTCCTTTTAAAGTGTCCAGTGGTGTCATTCTTACTTAATCATGACAGATTGATCTCCAGCCCTGTCCTCATCAACACCCACACCTGTGTTAATGGAGCAATCACTGAAACGATGTTAGGTGGTCCTTTTAAGGCAGGGCTGCAATGATGTTGAAATGTGTTTTGGGGGATAAAGTTCATTTTCTAGGCAAATATTGACTTTGCAAGTAATTGCTGTTAAGCTGATCACTCTTTATAACATTCTGGAGTATATGCAAATTGCCATTAGAAAAACTGAAGCAGTAGACTTTGTAAAAATTAATATTTGTATCATTCTCAAAACTTTTGGCCATGACTGTAGATGTATTTGTGTATTGTTTTGACAGAAAGATGACTTTTGACATATTGTAGAGGAGAGAGTTTAGTAAGAGGAAGCCCAATTAGAATAGAATTACAATAGTGAAGATGAGAAAGAATCAGAGCGACAATAAGAGTTTTTCATGTTCCCACACTGAGGAAAGGGTGAATTTTAGAGATGTTTTTGAGTGTCTTAATATGTTGGTTGAAAGTGAGATTCAAGTCAAATACAACCCCAAGACAGCGGGCGTAATGCCTCAGTGTAATAGTAAACCCACAGACAGGAATGAAGATTTCAAGGTTAGATCAGTAAGTAGATGGAGGGAATATAAGAAGTTCAGTTTTTGAAAGTTTAGTTTCAGATAAAGGGAAGACATGATGTTAGTGCTGCTAATCAAATGCCAAGGAGGAAATACATCAGCCATGATTTTAGAGAAGCACTTGTTGTTGCCCATCAATTTAAGGGTTATAATTAAGGGTTATAAGCCATTTTCATGCAATTTGAAGTTCTTCATTCTACAGTGAGAAAGATTAGAATTACAACTACAATTGGAAAACATTCAGGAGTAGACATCTCAGTAAATTCACCCAAATGTCAGACTGTGCAATGCTCAGAGAAATTGCAAAAAGCCCAAGAGCTACATCTAAGACTCTACAGGCTTCAGTTAGCATGTTAAATGTTCAGGTTCAATTAGAAATAGACTGAACAAATATGACTTGTTTAGAAGGGTTGCCAGAAAAAAGTCTCTTCTTTCTAAAAAGAACATGGTAGCACAGCTTAAGTTTAGAAAGTTGTATCTGGACAAATCACAAGACTTCTGGAATAAATTCCTTTAAAATAGATGAGACTAAAGTAGTGATGTTGGGCCATAATGCATCGTTCAGCATTAGGTGAAAATTATACACAGCATATCAGCACAAACACCTCAACTGTCAAGCACAGTCGTGGATGGGATTATGATTTGGGCTTGTTTTGCAGCACAGGACCTGGGCACCTTGCAGTTATTGAGTTGACCATGAACCATGAAAGTATTTTAGAGTCAAGCTATGTGAGGTCATCTAACCAACAGCTAAAGGTTGGTCAGAACTGAGTCATGCAACAAACAAGACAATGTTTCCAAGCACAACAGTAAATCTACAACAGAATGACTGAAAAGATAAGAATCAAGCTTTTACAAAATCCAGACCTCAATTCAAATTAAATTCTATGCTGGAGCCTTAAGAGAGCCATACTTAAATGAACACCCAAAAACCTCAATTAACTGGAACATTGTGAAATAGAGTGGTCCTAAATTCCTTGGAAAGACTATGAGAGACTGACAAAAACTGAAATTTCACCTTCAATCACATTATATCAGGACTCTCCTTTGTAGTCTCTACAAACTGTGTATATGAAAAAAGCTATCTAGCCAATGGGGTAGAATAAAATTGTTTCTTAGTAACTACACCATCCTTACAAAATAATATTATACCAATTCGCCATTTAACTGGTTTAATACAGGAATCAGCAGGTCTACCTTTTACTTTCTATTATACCTACCTTTGGTACTCTTCTTTTTTTCTATTCTATGTACCCTTTTCCTTGACACACCTCTCTTTTCCACTGTGAACCCATTTTCTTCTTTCTTTTGAAGTAATACTTAATATTTTGTGTTTTGTGAATGATCCCAGGGCAGAACTCCAGAAAATATTGTTTGATCTGTTTGATGCTTTTGTTGTGTTTGTTTGATCGTACATCATTTTTCAGTGTTTATGTATTTACTATAACAATTTATGTATCCCTTTGCTCTTTGTTACTCTTGAAAATCTTCAATAAAAATTCTGTTTATGGGTCATTTCCTTTCATTATACTATAGTAGTGGCAGTCATAATGACATCACAAGACACATAACATTATGCACAAACCTCACAAGGTATTGAGGCTGGGTAGGTAAAGGTCTAAATCTGATATTGTATCTCTGGAGTCTGAAAGATTAAAGAGGACAAGTCCTGCAGGCGTGCCATTGTCAATTACATATTTATTTGGATTACTAATAGCTAATTTAAAGGAAGTCAGTCACGTACAAAATGACTCCCAAACCAACAACAGTGCTATATATGGACCTTTAATAGGAGCAGAAACATCCTTTTGTGACCACAAGGGAAGCACACAAATCCACAAAAAAATTATTTCCCCTTTAGCTGTGACTGACATTTTCAGCCTTTGTCTGCATTATACTGTAATTGCCTGTAGGTAAAATCTGGTAATTCAGCCGTTGCTCCCCATGCATTTGTAGGTTGATTTGCACATCCATATAAAGATTAATACTTTTGCATTGCTTTAGTAGTTTGTGGCCACAACTGTATACTTCTCTCAAAGGCCTCTACACTGCACTATTATTTTCAGGTTCAGAGCCTTCCATATAAAAAAGCAGCACATGTTATTGAGACCTGCTTATATCCTCTAAAGGATTACTTCTTAAATCTACTTGGAACTAAACCAAACAAACAACAGCTGCTTTTCAGCATTTGTAGCTATATATTGATGATTGGCATCATATTCTACGGACCAATACTAAGGTCCGTTGGTAAACATAGAGAAGGAAGAAACAGGGTAAAGACAACCATTTACAGCTTTGGCTTTTTTTTGTTTCCCCTTAATGTTCTGGAAATAGGTGGAGGCCATTGTCTTCATGAAAATGGCCATCCCATGTTATGTTGAGAAAGTATGGACTCCAATAATTGAAGGCCTAGATAGAAGGATGGGGATTTCCCTTTTGGCCTCTTTTAGCTCACCACCAGAGCTCCGGGAACCTTTTTTATTTTTATCCTGAGTATATCTCTCCTGATGAACCTTCTAGTGAGATAGGTGAAACGCGTTGAGAAACATAAACATGAAAACATAGACAACACTCGCTGTGGGGGCTTCTATAAGAACAGAACACCAGGATCCAGATTTATTTAGGACAGATAAATCATATTTAATGGGCACATGGTTGTGTTAGGTGCCGATCCTCACCATGTCTGCAATTAATTGATCTTTGTGTGGAAATTTGGGAGCCAAAATATTACCTGGTGTTTATCGGCTGTTGCTCGTTATGTTAGTGAAGCACCCTCTGCAGAGTTGCTATATTTAAAAGGGATATTGATGTATCATTCATATCATAGAAATCCTGTTATGGTCCTGAACCCATAGAGCTCTATTGAGAGTAGTTTTATTTATATCTATACACCTATATTAGGAGGTCTCTATTTCAGCAAATTCCATGACAGGGAGGTGAGGCAGTATTTATCATATATAGATCCTTTTTATCTGGAAGGACTAGCTTGCATATTGGTAAATTATTGTAGTGTGTTGACGTTTTCCCTGAGATTTAGGGCCTTTTTTAAGATATTAACAATAAAAGTTATATTTTAGTTATTTTCATTTCTTGGGTCCAAATTCTGTGATTATACTTGAGTTATAAGTGGTATTCCCATTCACCGTCTGTGATTTATATCCCTTAATCAATACTCGTAATTGATTTGTGCATTAGCACCCTATGAGCAAACTGTATATGTGTCAATAAAGTTTAAGTTAGCAAGACCTACCAAAAATTGGACAGCCACTTACAATATTTAGATGTTCTCACAGGAATGATAACTTATTGTTCAATGGTTAATATGCTAGTGGAGGATACTGACTTCATTAGAATAAGCCCCCTGTGATGCTGAAGCAGTTCGATCTCCACAACTTCACTGGCTACAGATGTGGCTATTTCCCTGAATCTCAACCTACAATGGACTCTGTGCATTAGAACCCAAGGGACAAATTATGTTTATTAATATGATTTCGTAACCCCAATGAAAAACTGGTCACCTTGGCACAGCATTAAATGTCTACACAGTATTGACAGCTTATTGACTAATGGTGGATATGCTATTGTTAAACATGTGAAAGAGAGAAAAAGTTTGATGAGATTTAACTAAATGTACAACACATGATAAAGATAACCATGTATAGCCCAGGCTAGACTGCCCTTTTTCTTTTTAGTAGCCCCTTAAAGATGTAGATATTGATGAAGGATATTGTCTTCATGAGAATGATCCCTCCTGAAATGCAGAGCTACTTTGGACTCCATTTCTTGAATTGCTTAGGATCGGAATTTCCTTGATCCTAGACTGCATTAGTATCCCATGGGAGAACTGTATTTATGCTAGCAAGTCCTATCGAAAATTAGTCATCCTCTTACACTACTTAAATGTTCCCACAGGATTGATAAATTATTTTACAATAGTTAATATGCTATTGGTAAACATGAGGAAGAAGAAACATTTTGATGACATTTAAATAAATCTGGCTTGATTTACCTTTTCCTTCTAGTGGCCCCCATGTTCTGAACGACCAAGATGTACAATGGACTCTGTGTATCAGCACTAGATTTTTGCACTGTATTTAGGGCAATAAAGTTTAAGATGGCAAGCCCTACCAAATACTGGTCACCCTTTCCCACAGGATTGCTAATTTACTGTCTAATGGTTTGTATGCTATTAGTAAAAACTGGGAAGAGAGAAAAATTTTGTTTAGATTTAAATAAATGTACAGTACAGAATGAACACAACCATCTGTAGCTCTGACTCAACTGCCCTTTTACCTTTAGTGATCCCTTAATGTTTCTGGAACATGTGGAGGACATTGTCTTCATGAGAGTGCAAAGGCAGCAATGCTAAGGCAGTTTGGACTCCATTACCTGAAGGCTTCAAGAGATGGCGATTTCCCTGAGCCAAGATCCAAAATGGAATCTATGTACTGACACAATGTGGGTGAACTGTATTTATGCCACGGTTAGCAAGCCCTATCAAAAACTAGCTACCCTGTTACAGTACTTAGATGTACAGTACAGGATGAAGACAATCATCTATATCTTTGGTTTAACTGCCCCTTTCCTTTTCAAGGCCACTTAATGTTTAGGAAATGGGTGGAGTGCATTTTCTTTATTGAATTAGCTCCTTCTGTGATATAGAGGCAGTCTGGAGAATACCATTTAAGGCCTAGAGGGATTGTGATTTGCCTAAACCTAGATTTTCAGGTCACTCTGTGCATTGGCAAACCACGGGAAAACTTATGCCACTAAAGTTTACGTTAGCATGCCCCTCTAGTAAAGTTACTTTACTTTACTTAGATGTTCCTACAGACTTATCCAATGGTTAGTATGCAACTGGAAAACATGGAGAAGGCAGAAGTAGACTCTGTGCATTAGCATCGCATGGGCAAACTGTATTTATGCTACTAAAGTATAAGTTAGCAAGCCCTACGAAAGCTGGTTACAGAACTTAGATCTTCCATGGGATTGATAACTTCTTGAACAATGCTTAATATGCTATTGGTATGGGAAAAGGAGAAAATGTCCCACCACCCCCACCCTGCAAGGTTCCCTTAAGTCTGCCCCAGGCAGGCTTTTTGGATGTTGGGCCTCACAATGGCTGGAATCGTTGCTATCGTCACTGCCACCACCATGTTCATCTGATGTCACCTTGTCACCCTTGTTGCCAGGTCCTCTCTGCAAGAGAAATATCATTGTCAATGTCATCTTTCCCACTTTTTTCCAACACATCATCATGGCCATGCACAGCCTTAGAATTTCTACCTCCAGATATCTCCCTAGCTCCCATAACAGAACGACTACCAGTAGTAGTAGTACCATACCTCCTGCCATTACTACCTCTGCCAGCAACAGTCATCATGTTTTCCTTCTCTGCTTGCACACATTGCTGACTGTTCTCATCCAGCTCATCAAAAAGAGGAGGAAGACTGCTCTGACTAGGAGAAATAGATTGATCAGCAGGTGCCACATAACTACCAAGGATCTGTGTCAGTGAAGAATGTGAAGGAGACAAGGTTGACAGTCCAGAAAGGCCCTGCAGTAAATGTGTTATGTAGGAGGGAGATGAACACACAGAAACCTGACTCAAGATTACATAAAAATTATACCACTTCTCAAAGAAATTCAAAAGTGCCAAGATGAATACCACCAATAACATTACATATAGACCTCCAATTCATCGGATCTTAAAAAGTTTTATATTTCAATACCATATATCTCATATATTATACCAAACAATTTAACATTAGCAAAGAATAGTGAAATTTTTTTTTAATAACACGAATAAATCAGTTTGATCTCACCACTCCACTAGTTGATGTTGTTCGCCTGTATGTCAGGAGGTCAGTCAAAATGGGTGCTGGATCCCATGCATACCCTAACTCACCCTTAATTCTCACCTCTAAGCCCCATAACTCCCGCCCTAACAAGGGCAGTACCATGCAACTGTCCCTAAAAAATTGTCCCTAAATGCCCCTACGTACGTTTCACGGTGGAGAAACCGTTCATCAGGGGAACCTATCTCCTAAGGAACTAGTAGAAAAAAAATCTATATAGGGTAAATCTCAATACTCCAGTGATGGAGGAGAAACGTATATACTGGTCATCACAACATGTAGACCAATTCACAGACAAAAAACAGCAGCCTCCTGATCAATACGGTCAGCAGTTGAGCTACTCTGGTTCTAAAAAACATTTTATCATTATTGGTGATTACTGCACAACGCAAAATGCAGATTTACCAATGGATAAACATTCTGAATACTAAACTAGGTATGTAGTATCTTTCCCATTGCCTTGACTATTGCCTACTATATATACTTGCATTAAATAGTGTGGGGAGTATTATTATTTGTTTCTCTTACTTAGCACCAACATATTCCACAGTGCTTTACAGACATTGTCAAATATGGCTCACAATCTAAATTTCCTATCAGTATGTCTGGAGTGTGGGAGGAAACCAGAGTACCTGGAGGAAACCCACGCAAACATAGGGTGAGCATACAAATTCCTTGTAGATGTTTCCTTGGTCAGATTCGGACCTAGGACTTCAGCGCAGTGCTAACCACTGAGCCACCGTACTGCCCTGAGTATGTGTACAGAATGCATAGACCAAGGGTACAGAATGTATAGTCTAAGTGTGGCCTCCATTATTTCTCTCCAGCTGTTGAATTCCAATTTTGCCTTGCTAGGTAGTGATAAATCTCCATGTAGAACAACTCCTGGTCTAAGTCCGGGAAATCTGGATGACTACACTGAGATGCTGCAATGGTCATTGTAGCCCTGTCAAAGCTGTTATTCCACTTTACCAGATCTGTCTAAAAATGCATTGATAAATCCTTAAATCTCATATTATAGAATAAAGCTTGGGTAAGAATCCATGTAATCTCCAACAGGCAATAAGTGTCTTCTGACTCAACATGTAATTCACAAAGAGTACAGTCAGAAAAAAGGGTTTTAAAACTCAACTTTTAATGTGCAAAAGATATGAATAGTTGTGATGCAAAACAAATACCGTCAAGCATTTTCAGCGCCGTACACCATTGGAGACTGTGTATTCGTCACTGTCCTTCGAAGAAAAAACTGTAGCATGAGATAGGGTGATATATTATTTGCAGAGGGTAAAAGATATACTATACCCCTAGGCAGTCCCTATAAACTCATCACCCTACTCAGTGCATACTATGGATCAGAGATATTGCTCCGATGCAGAAGGTTTCTTCTTCTTATAACAACAAACTCATCAGGCGCAAAGAAATACTGGATATCTCAGTTTCCCACTTCTCCCTACTTCTCCCTACTTTTCAACCTAGGTGCAGGTGTCCTAAATCCTCTTGGCACTATGTTGTGCTTCAAATTATTTTTTAAGGACTGTATTTCCCACCAGCACCTAAGATGTTCCTGATACAAGTGGGTCAGATTGTTAAAGGTATTCTTGACAGAGATAGAGCTAGCAGATGAGGATGGACGTTTCCCCTCAGAGAATAAACTTTTCACTTCACTAAGTCAATTTAACATTATGTGGTATTGTTGGCACTCAAAGTACATTTGGCCCACCAGATATTTTACCGGGGAGGTCCTTTGTTGGTGCCTTTTATGTGGTGGTATTTATTTATCTGCCCTCCATACTTTACATTCTGTCATATTATTGATAGACTTGTCAATCAATATTGGTTAGGGTTTTTTGTTTTGGCATCTTTATCAGTTACTCTTAGTTGCCCTGTACTTATATTGGATCATCTCTCATCAATACAGGATATGTCTCCATGGCATTAACATGTTTTACTTGCCCTGTGCTTATATTGGATAATCTCTCATCAACACATGGTATATCTTTATTGCATTAACATTGCTTTTTTGGTAAGCTGCAAGTTATGTGGGCTGTAGGTTATTGTTATATATTCTTTTATTCCCTGCTGTTTCAATATAGGTTCGTTCTGGGTCCCTCTCTTGGGCTCTCTGTTCCTATTTTCCCCCACTGGATACACGGCATATACACGAACATCATGCTGCATCTGATCATGCTGTTTAGGTCTTGTCTAGGGAGGATGGCTTCCTTTCCCTTAGTTACAACACAGTGCCCCTCTTCATGTATTGGTAGGGCTGCACGCTATGGACCACATCGTCCACTGTGGAGGTGTGTCTTGTTTCCTGGCTGTGGTTTCCCTTCAGGTCTTCACATATTTATGGGTGGTGCAAGCAAAGGGCCCACAGCGGACGCATACTGTGAACTTCCATGCATGCGCAGAACTCTCCTGTAGTCCAGTGGCTATGTGCAGTCCTGGACTACAGGAGAGTACTGCATATGCGCGGAATTTCACACCAGCTTCAGTGATTTCAGAGCAGTTGGAAGATCAGCTTCCAATGACCAGAGGGACGCACTACATCCAGGATGGCCATGTTTACCTGATGATGCGGCTGTGCTTGGCGATTGAAGTAATCGCTCCCTGTGGTCCAAGGTCTTCATTTGCAGAAACAATAAAACTGCTTTTTAGACCCATTCCTGGGACTCTGAATCAGTAAAAAGATGTGGTTTTAATAGTGATCACAGCATTTACATCACTATAGCAGTGGTTTAAAGTGGCTGGGGGAGGTGATAGACTCCCTTTAACTTGACAGATACGAGGGGCGTTCATTAAAGATTTCCCCTAACCCACTTCTATTTATCACAGGATGCTGAAACTGCACATGTGTAATGATATAATTCTCTATAGGTTATGTGCCAATTTATAACTCAGAACTGATAACGGTCTTGATTTTACAGGTTCTGAAGTGGTGTGAGGTTTGATAATGGACCCAGTGGAATACAGAGCAGTCATCAAGTTCCTTTACTTGAAAGGCTACACAGCAAAGGAGACGTTCAATGAGATGAAAGATGTTTATGGTGATGATTCCCCATCATATTATGTAGTCAAGAACTGGCATCATCAATTCAAATGTGATCGGACTTCTGTGGAAACAGCTCCAATTCCAGGGCGACCCCACTCTGCTATTGATGAGCACACCATCCAGCAAGTGGAGGTCGCCATTTTGGAAAATCGCCGCGTAACCATTCGCCACCTAGCCCAAAATGTTAAGATTAGTGTGGGCTCCATGGAAAAAAAATCATCCAAGACCATCTTCACATGCATAAGGTATCCACTCACTGGGTTCCCCGATTGCTCACACCTTTCCAGAAGCAGGAACGAAGCAGAGTCGAATGCTCTCAGGCTCTATTGAAGATGTGCCATGGAAACCAGGAGGACTTTTTCCACAGACTGATCACACAGGATGAAAGCTGAGTCCATCACTATGATCCTGAGACTAAAGTTCAGTCGATGCAATGGAAGCATCATGACTCACCGCCTCCAAAGAAGGCACATGCCCAACCCTCAGCAGGCAAGGTTATGCTCACAGTATGGGCCGGTTCACATCTGCGTTCGGGTTTCCATTCGGGGAGTCCACTTGGGGACCCCCTGAATGGAAACCTATACGCATAAAAAGCAGTTTACCTGGGAAACCACACGGACCCCATAGACTATAATTGGGTCCATATGGTTTCCGCTCGGTTTCTGCAAGAAGCAAGCGGAATGCAAGCAGCACTTTCCTGTCCACATGTTTCATGCGGAAACCGAGCGGAAAAAACATGGACCCCATTATAGTCTATGGGGTCCATGTGGTTTTCCAGGTAAACCGCTTTTTATACGTATAGGTTTCCGTTCGCGGGGTCCCCAAGTGGACTCCCCAAATGGAAACCCGAACGCAGATGTGAACAGGCCCTATTTTGGCACCAGTACGGAGTAATATTGATGGATTTCCTAGCAAAGGGTACTATGATCATTGGGGCATACTATGCTTCACTGCTGCGGAAATTGCAGGAGGCCATCAAAACCAAGAGATGTGGCATGCTCACCAAAGGTGTCCGCCTTCTGCAAGACAATGCACCAGTTCACAACTCACATGTTAACCAAACGGAGGCATGCTCCTGTGGCTTTGAAATTCTACCGCATCCCCCATATTCACCTGACCTCACACCATCGGACTTCCACCTCTTTCCAACAATCATGTTATTTTTGAAGGGCAAGCATTTTCCAGATAATGAGACTCTGATTTCCGAAGTCACTATGTGCTTTTGGAGCAACCTGTCAACTTCTACAAGTGAGGTGTTTACAGTTGCTTAAAGAGATGGGAGAAGTGTTTGTCCCTAGGTGGCACCTATGTAGGGAAGGACTAATAACTGCGCTAAGTTTCATTGCTCTCAGTCCACAGGAAGTGAATCAGGGGAAATATTTAATGAACGACCCTCGTATGTCTTTCAGGGTCCCAAGTAAGTCAGGTAACATACCAGTTAGTGCTGTAATAACAACTGTTGAAGCTAAATCTACCTTCATAAACCTCTTTCTATGTTTCTAAGTTGTGACATTGTTGACTAGTTTTGCCTCTCGGAAATCTGGAAAAGCTGCGTGATTTACACAACATAGATAAAAACAACAAACGTGTAATACCTCTCCATGGTGTATTTGGTGTCCTGACGTTGCACACTTTTCATTATAGTCAATGGGATTGAATTATTGTATTACATACAGTACAGACCAAAAGTTTGGACACACCTTCTCATTCCAAGAGTTTTCTGTATTTTCATGACTATAAAAATTGTAGATTTACACTGAAGGCATCAAAACTATGAATTAACACATGTGGAATTATATACTTAACAAAAAAGTGTGAAACAACTGAAAATATGTCTTATATTCTAGGTTCTTCAAAGTAGCCACCTTTTGCTTTGATTACTGCTTTGCACACTCTTGGCATTCTCTTGATGAGCTTCAAGAGGTAGTCACCTGAAATGGTTTTCACTTCACAGGTGTGCCCTGTCAGGTTTAATAAGTGGGATTTCTTGCCTTATAAATGGGGTTGGGACCATCAGTTGTGTTGTTCAGAAGTCAGGTGGATACACAGCTGATAGTCCTACTGAATGGAGTGTTAGAATTTGTATTATGGCAAGAAAAAAGCAGCTAAGTAAAGAAAAACGAGTGGCCATCATTACTTTAAGAAATGAAGGTCAGTCAGTCCGAAAAATTGGGAAAACTTTGAAAGTGTCCCCAAGTGCAGTGGCCAAAACCATCAAGCGCTACAAAGAAACTGGCTCACATGAGGACCGCCCCAGGAAAGGAAGACCAAGAGTCACCTCTGCTGCGGAGGTTAAGTTCATCCGAGTCAACAGCCTCAGAAATCGCAGGTTAACAGCAGCTCAGATTAGAGACCAGGTCAATACCACACAGAGTTCTAGCAGCAGACACATCTCTACAACAACTGTTAAGAGGAGACTGTGTGCAGCAGGCCTTCATGGTAAAATAGCTGCTAGGAAACCACTGCTAAGGACAGGCAACAAGCAGAAGAGACTTGTTTGGGCTAAAGAACACAAGGAATGGACATTAGACCTATGGAAATCTGTGCTTTGGTCTGATGAGTCCAAATTTGAGATCTTTGGTTCCAACCACCGTGTCTTTGTGCGACGCAGAAAAGGTGAACGAATGGACTCTACATGCCTGGTTCCCACCGTGAAGCATGGAGGAGGAGGTGTGATGGTGTGGGGGTGCTTTGCTGGTGACACTGTTGGGAATTTATTAAAAATTGAAGGAATACTGAACCAGCATGGTTACCACAGCATCTTGCAGCGGCATGCTATTCCATCCGGTTTGCGTTTAGTTGGACCATCATTTATTTTTCAACAGGACAATGACCCCAAACACACCTCCAGACTGTGTAAGGGCTATTTGACCAAGAAAGAGAGTGATGGGGTGCTACGCCAGATGACCTGGCCTCCACAGTCACCAGACTTGAACCCAATCGAGATGGTTTGGGGTGAGCTGGACCGCAGAGTGAAGGCAAAAGGGCCAACAAGTGCTAATCATCTCTGGGAACTCCTTCTAGACTGTTGGAAGACCATTTCAGGTGACTACCTCTTGAAGCTCATCAAGAGAATGCCAAGAGTGTGCAAAGCAGTAATCAAAGCAAAAGGTGGCTACTTTGAAGAACCTAGAATATAAGACATATTTTCAGTTGTTTCACACTTTTTTGTTAAGTATATAATTCCACATGTGTTAATTCATAGTTTTGATGCCTTCAGTGTGAATCTACAATTTTTATAGTCATGAAAATACAGAAAACTCTTGGAATGAGAAGGTGTGTCCAAACTTTTGGTCTGTACTGTACAATAGGAGCTAATCCCCGCACCTCCAAAACTTCCTGTGAAGTCTGCTGGTACACCTAACCATTCTGCAGCCACAGATGAAAAATAGAGTAAGACTGAGTAAACGCAGCTGTTTTTGTTGCAGATTTTGCTGCGGTTTTTTGAGCCAAAGTCAGGAGTGGATTGAGCAGAAGGGAGAAGTATAAGAACTTCCTATATATTTCCCATTCCTTTTGTAACCATTCTTGGCTTTGGCTCAAAAAACTGCAGCAAAATCTGCAACAAAAAAAGCTGCGTTTACGCAACGTGGGGCCTCAGCCTGAGACACAAAGCTCAGAACACTAGTTTCTAATTTAATCATGCAGGCATACCTATAGATGAACTGACATGATGCATCTCACTGCAGTTCTCTCAATATTCCACAAGGTGGCATGCAGGGCAGTGATGATTTCAAACATAGTGGAAGAGTGAAGAAATCAGGCGATACCTTTTAGAGGCTAACTGAGTATATTTATAAGTAAGCTTTCAGGAGTACTCGCTCCCTTCATCAGACATGGTGTGATACAAGAGCTGAAAATTAACAGATTTTTATACACATGGTTTTCAAAGCATTTTAGAGTCCTTAAAAAAATTGCAATCTGAGTAGAGAAGTTATTTACAACAGGTCAAAAAAACAGTCTGGAAACTTGTGGTGCGTGACGGAGGGATCAGTAATTCTTGCTGTAATCTGTTTGCTATCAGGAGGTGATTTGTGTCCCTCACAGTTCATACATAGTGTGATTTGAAGCTGGCATGAATATTGAGTTCAGTTCATGGTTCAAACATAGTGTGACATGAAGCTGGCATGAATATTAAGTCCAAATTGCAGAGTTTGAAATTTTTGCATAAATTTGTACTCCATTTCTTTCCTTTTCTCCTGTGTCTTAAAATGTCCCATTAAAACCACAACCCGCAAATCTTCAATAGAGTGGTTTTCTCCGGAGAAATGTGCGGCCACTGGGAGATCTGTTCTGCTGTTATTAATGGTGGATCTGTGTGAGTTAATTCGTTGACTGAGTCTCTGCCCTGTTTCCCCCACATAGAGGCCTGTGGTGGGACATTGCACACACATTATGAGGTACACCACATTGGAAGACCTGCAGGAAAATGTCCCCCTAATTCTGTGCACCTGTTGTGACTGTGGGATAGGTACACTGTCAGCGGTGTGGATGTGCTTGCAGGTCATGAACCTTTTATTTAGGCAAGGTGAGGTGCCATTTTCAGTTGGAGCCTTCAGGGCACTCCGGACGATAATGCGCCTCAGGTTTGGTGGTTGTCGAAAGGAGAGGAGAGGGGGGACTGGAAATATGTCCTTGAGTCTGTTGTCCCTATGTAGCACAGGTTGGAGCTCCTTGGCAATCCTTTGTAGGATCTCCAGCTGTGGGTTGTAGGTGACAACTAGGGGCACTCGGGCATCTTTCTGGGTCTCTCTATATGTGAGCAGACTGTCTCTGTTAATGGCTGCTGCTTTGTTTAATTGGTTGTCTGTCACTTTTGGTTTGTATCCCAATCTGAGAAATGTCATCCTCAGATCCAGGAGGTGCTTGTCCAGGTCTGTTTTGTCGGAGCAAATACGATTGTATCGTATAGCCTGGCTGTAGATTATAGATTGTCTTGTGTGCTTGGGGTGGAAGCTGTCGTTTCTCAGGTAGGCCGTTCTCTCTGTGGGTTTGTGGTATATTGATGTGAGTAGCTGGTGGTCTTTAATGTATATTGTGGTATCCAGAAAGTGAATTTCACTCCCTGAATAGCTAAGTTTAAGGTTGATGGTAGGGTGAAAGTCATTGAAGTCATTATGGAATTGAAGTAGGGCCTCCTCACCTGCAGTCCAGATGACAAGGATATCATCGATATAACGAAGGTAAATCATAGGTTTGGTGGCGCATGTTGATAAATATGTTCCTTCCATTTCTGCCATAAAGAGATTTGCATATTGGGGTGCACATCTGGTCCCCATTGAAGTTCCCATTCGCTGTAGATATAGATCCTCTCCAAAGGTAAAATGGTTGTGGTTAAGGATGAATTGTATGAGCTGCGTTACTGGTTCTGTTGGGAGGTTTTGTTTTGCCAGGTGTACCCGACATGCTGCAACTCCATCCTTGTGGGGAATGTTGGTATACAGGGATTCCACATCCATGGTGGCCAAAATGGTACCCTCAGGTAGAGGGCCCAGGGCATTCAGTTTGTTAAGAAGGTCAGTGGTGTCCTGGATATAGCTTGGAGTATCCCTGACAAGGGGTTTTAGGAGATTTTCCACCCAACCTGAGATGTTTTCTGTCAGTGTCCCAATGCCAGAAATGATAGGCCTCCCAGGGTTGCCATCTTTGTGTATCTTTGGGAGCATATAGAAGCAGCCCGGCCTGGGATCTTGTGGGATAAGTCCTTTTACCTGGTTCTTGATCATATTCTTTAGTTCTTTCATATAGGCCTCTGTGGGATCACTTCCAAGTTTGGAGTAATGGATGGGATTTGACAGTTGCCTGTTTGCTTCCTGGATATAGTCTGAGGTGTTCATTATGACTATTGCGCCCCCTTTGTCAGCTGGTTTTATTATTATATCCTGATTTTCTTTCAGTGAAGTAATAGCCTTCTGTTCTTGCAGGGTTAGGTTATGCGCCTGTTTCTTTTGTTTCTCCAGGATTTCTGATTTTACTTTGCTTCTGAAACAGTCAATATATTTATCCAGTGCTGCATTAGCTCCAGGGCGTGGGGTCCAGGTAGATTTTTTGGTAGGATTCCTTATGGGCTGTTCCATCTCAGAGTCGCTGCTGTATGGAAGGTCTTTGTCATAAAAATATTCCCTTAATCTCATTTTTCTGAAAAACTCCTCCATATCATTGCAGAGTTGGATATGGTCAGTGCGTGCTGAGGGGCAGAAGGACAGACCTTTGGAGAGAACTGACATTTCGTGTTTGTTTGGCTCATAAGAGGAAAGATTCACAACACAGCTTTGCTGAGCTGGGCTAGTACTTGCGGTTGTAGTAATGAGGCCTTTTTGTCTCAGTCTGTGGAGCTTTTTCTTTTTGTTGTTAATAAGCATATCCTCAGATTGCAGTTTTTTTAAGGACTCTAAAATGCTTTGAAAACCATGTGTATAAAAATCTGTTAATTTTCAGTTCTTGTATCACACCATGTCTGATGAAGGGAGCGAGTACTCCTGAAAGCTTACTTATAAATATACTCAGTTAGCCTCTAAAAGGTATCGCCTGATTTCTCCACTCTTCCACTACTTTCAATGGCTAACACGGTACAACATTATACTGATTTCAAACATAGTTCCTCATAGTGCCACATTTGTACTTGTGCTGTGCAATGCAGGTATTTATTCACAAATTTTATTAAATTGATCAGAATCAGTTATCCTTATAAAAGATGGCTGCAATGTAAAGCACAGGTGCAAAACTTGGATATGGTTGACTATGAAACGATAATATAGCTTAGTATGATTGTTTAAAGGAAGTGCATAACTTATTTATTTCCCACAGCTGTCTTAGATCTTGACCAATGGAGGCACCTTATCTTCTTTATGGCTCTCTTCTTAAAGGGGTTGTCCAGTTTCAGACCAATATTAGGAAACACATTTTATTGTTTGTATAATGAAAAGTTCTGTAATTTTCCAATATACTTTGTGTATCAATTCCTCTTGGTTTTCTAGATCTCTGTTTACTGTCATTCATTATGCTTACCAGCCAGCAACCATTATCCCATTCCCACTAGTGACAGCTATGCAGTATATCGTCACCATTCTAATGAATGGGGCATTAATGTAGCTTCTCTTAAGGTATTGATAGGACTGGAATGGAGGCTTGAATATAGGAAGGCACTCACAAAGACTCAATGTGGAATTTCTACTTACCTGATTGGGAGTCATTACACCCCTTTGAATTGTAGCGTGTATTAATAATTCATAATCATTAAAAGTTATATTTTAATCATTCAGTTATGTTCTTTCTGTGACACTATATTAAGTGAACGAATAACCCACACACCATTATTTTTCTTTTTTTGATGAAACTGTAAAATCACCTCCACAAGGTTCTGTGATTAGGCTTATAACCAATTTAATGCTGACAGACTCCCTTTAATAGTTCAGACTTCTACGAATGTCTTTATGGTTTTATATTTATACCAAATGTATTTATGGTTTTTATTATTTACATTTTTATATTTTAAATTTGGAAAAAGGATTTTAATATGTTGTCCTTTTCATTTTTAAAAACTTTAAAACCTTTTATAGCCATTATTTTTAGCTTTTTTGCAGTATTTTTAGTCTGTATTGCAGTACTGTTCTGTTCACACTGCCTGTGCTGCTAAAGTCTACTCAGAAGGGTAATAAAACCTTCTTCAGGTGATTAGTGATAGGAAGAAGAAAGACTGTGGGATTAATAAGATTAGAAAATGGGGAAAGTAACTATATTGATGGGGATAAGGCTGTCGCTGACCATTTGAATAATCACTTCGGTTCAGTATTTTTAGACAATGGCTTTTTGGAACTTGTATGGGGACAACATCACCGCTAGTTGTATGGGCTCAGCCCCATTGTTTTTGGTGGCTGATGTTATGGGTGAATTGACTTATTTAAAGGGAATCTGTCAGGTCAGTCTGGGACACTAAACCACCCACAGGTCCTTATAGACCTGGGGTTTAGTATCCCAAATCACCCTGTTGTAATGCAATCCGCAGACACATTAAAAATAAAAAACCTTTATATTTACCTAGAGAAGGGTGCAATGTACGCTGTTCGGCCGAGAACAGTCCGGCTTATTCATAAGCTTCTTTGTTGGCACGCCTCCCGGCGCCTGCACTGTTTTTTCAATGAAGCCGAAGATGGACACCCCAGCTTCACTATGCAATTGCTGGAGGTACGGGGCATGCGCACTGAAGCTGAGGAGAACTCCTCTGGCTTCACTGAAGAACTGCACAGGTGCGGGGAGTACAGCGGCAGGGGGAGTATAAAGCTTTTTTATTTTTAATACGGCCATGGATTGCGTTATAACAGGGTGATTTGGGACACTAAACCCCAGGTCCATATGGACATGTTGGTGGTTTAGTGTCCCAAACTGCCCTGACAGATTCTCTTTAAAGTCATTCAAGACAATGGGTTCAGATGGAATCCACCCCAGAGTCCTTCAAGAACCCGGGTTGGCCAATGTTGTACCCATTGTGGAGGATTAGCTCTGTAGTAGTAGGCAGGATAAGTCTAATTGCAGTCAGAGACAGTGACACAGAGGTTCAATGTGAACAGGGCTTAGCTTATTTATTTATTTTGCTTCATAAAAAATTCCAGCTTTTGCATTTAATCATAAAAAGAACAGAAATTAACTCCTGATCAGCTGGGTGCTAACTAACACAGTCTTCTGTTAATATACAAGTGGTACACTACCAACCGCTTGGTTCAATACCCAACAGACATAGGATTTCTCACCAACATAGCCAGAGGTGTAGCTAGCAGGATGGTAGAGGGGTTGGTGGCCTTGGGCCCACTGACTCTGGGCCAATTTCAATTGTATCTGTGTCTTGCAATACAGTTGAAATACATGGTGGAGGAGGAAGCCTTTATTTCTTTCTCTACCATTCTTAACTTGTAGGTCGCAAGCCACTTCAGGCCTGCAGCCTACAATGTGTTGTAACTACAACACATCTACGTCCCGGCAAAGACAGGCGCATTGACATCACTGCATTGGGACACAGATGTATTGTAAGCATGGGCCTTGTAGATTGCAGGCCTGAAGTGCTTTGCAGCCTACAGGTTAGAACTGCAAGAGGTGACTGTGGTGGCGTCAGCTCCATCTCTTTGCATTAGGGGACTAGTGGTAAGGAAGTACAGTTTTTATTAATTTGTCTCCATTATTAATATGTTGCAAGGGCATTAATGATATGAGGGCCTCCTTAATGCAGGGGGCAATATTGATTTAAGGGGGCCTTATTAATATAAAGGGGACATCAGGAGGCAGTAAGAATTTAAAGAGGCATCTTTTATATAAGGGGAATTAGGAGGCATTCTTAAAGGGGTTGTCCGGGAATAAAAAAAAAAATAGGTGCAGGCAGCAGGGGAGGTGTAAAAAATAACACTGCATTTATACTTCCCTACATCCTCCCCTCCATTCCTGTGCTTGGCCGGCCATCACTGCTGCTGCTCTGTTTGAATTTAAAGATTCACATGAAGCTATTATTCATTTCCAGGGGATTTTTAGATTATAGATTTTATATTTGTGAGTAACAGGATGGGGACTTTGTGAAGGTGAGGACAATGTGGTTCAGGTGCCTGGAAAAGTGAGAAGCCAAAGATGTTTATGTTGCAAACTTTACAGAGACAAGTCACTGCTGGAAGAAGTGGTCATGGCGGTCCAGATGGAAGAGACAAAAAATGTAAACGATTATAGTCAGAGACATTACCTGTAAGTCACAAAATTCACTCTAATGCACTCTATTCGCTCAGATGGTCTGCAGAACTCTGTGTAAAGCTGGTATCTACCACTTTATGGTCACTGTATGCTGGAAATATTGGTATACCTGAGTTGGGGTTCCACTCGAATGTGCTTGCCCAAAATCCAGCTGCAGGCTAGCAGGCCTCAGTACAGTGCCCAAGACAGGTTCTGTCTCACACATGGTCCCACTGCACATCTTTATAACCCAGTATAACCCAGCTCCAACATGAGGACTGAGGTACATGGAAGACCTATACTGGACGACCAGTGAGTAATGTGAACCAACCATTAAACTGAAATCCATACCAGGAAACTGGACTCACCAAAGTTCTTCAGCACACTAACTAACCTTTGCTAAGGATACTTATGTCTCATCCAGCTTACCCTGGATGAGATCTAGAACACATAGGAAAGGAATCTTTGGGAACTGTAGTTATCCTCAACCACTTTCCCTATCAGTCTCACACCATCCATAACAGGGGTAACAGAGAAGAAGCTGGAAACTAAAGACCAGTTAGCTTGACCTTGGTAATAATAAAAATAATGGAAACTCTCCTGAAAAAGATAACTGACCACCTAAAAACCAGCAATGTGTTGGATCCAAAACAGCATGGCTTTACTGAGCGCAGATCATGTGAAACTAATCTTACTAATTTCTTTTACAAAAGAGTTGGACAAAGGTGGTGCCGTGGGTATCACATATCTGGATTTCAGGAAGACCTTCTTTTGGTGTCACATGTGTCATATGAAAGAGGAGAGTCTCATCTTCCATATGACACTAAGGATACAGTTCTACACAACAACTGCATATACATATCCAAATCCCCACTGTGTTCTCAACCAGTGATATCTCTGGAAATCTTACAGGTATGAAATGATACAGCACAAGTTTCTACAAAGCCAGTTTCTACAATTTATAATGCTTGAGATATAGCTGTTTGAAGTTACCCTCCCCCACCCTCATTTTCTCTTCACTTTACACAGCCCTGTACTCTATACATAATGAGTAAATGAGAAGCATGGACAGCTCTCAACAGGGAATCAAGGGAAAGAGTGAAAAGATGCTGGATTTCACAGAAAGGAGCCAAATTTAAAAAAAAATGTTTACCAAATTTATTAATGACACAAAAACTGCCAGCAAATCAAAAGTTGGCTGAAAGTTTAGTTACACTTTAAAGCAAGGTAAGGCTAGGTTCGCACCTGCGCCTGTTCTACATTCGGGTTTTCCGTCCCCGAATCTGCTTAAAAAATGAGGAGAGAAAAGTCCTGCACGTAGGACTTTTCTCTCTGCATTTTTCGGGTTGAAACCTGGCAGACCTCATTATAGTCTATTGGATTCGCGGAGACTAACAAAGGCACTGGTGTGAACCTAGCATCGACACCTGAAGATAAGACACAGGCACAGCAAGTGATTAGACTGCAGGTTTATACAGCATATAGTGAAAGACAAGTTTACAGCTGGGGCTGCACATACAGGATATAGTACTGAACGTATTCCATAGCGGCGTCCATGGTAACCCTCAGGATCATACGATATTATCACAAGATTCAGAGCTCCTACAGATAATAAATTAAGATTGATACAGTTTAACTTTGTCCCATATTCTGCATTATAAAAAGAAAGGCAAAGGTTACTGGTATACAATGCTGTGCCCTCTATGTTGCAATGCTTCACTGTCTGCAGCCTCTTTAGTTATGTAAACAGACATTTTAACCTGTTAACCATTTAAAGTCATCACTGTTATAAACTCTGCAGTATTTTTATTTCAGGGACTTTAAAAAAGTTCTTTTTTTCTGTAATAAACAAATTTCAATAGGAAATTAGGCCACAATGTATTATTCTTCATTTCAAGATGTTACAGGGTTTATTCTGTGAGTATTCAATGATGACTTGTCCATATTCGGACCCCTTTTATGCCCACAATTAGAAAAACAATGGAGCTGTAGGGTTCCAGTGAATTCTGCAACCACGTCAATGCCTATCCAGGCATAGAGACTTGCAGGAACGCTGAAAGTGGTTGTCGCTCATCGTCTAATTGGTTGGACCCTAACTGATGACATATTAATGGACCATTTAGCCCCTTTCCCCAAATTGCGTGAGCTATTCGTCTACATCCTTTACATTTAGACATAGATGTATTCCAAGATTATTTTGCAAACACAATAGTACTTAGGGCAGCCTCCTGGCACTAATGGTCAGGATCAGTGAATTTTCCAGTAATGGCTATATAACCCTTTACAAATAATAATTATTAATTAATTATTATATGTATATGGCATTAGATTACATGTGAGATCATATTGGGCTGGACTAAGGGGATACCAATACCAATGTTTTGATCTGTTTTGTCCTTTGTACATTTGTGGATGTGCAGATTTTTTTTAAGGTCACTTTCTCTTTTTTTAATTCATCATTTTTTAATTTTGACATTGACAATTGTTGCTTATCCAGCAGGTGAAGCCACATTAAAAATAGGAGTGAGCCTAACAGATATCTGCAGGAATTATTATGCACAGGCATAACATGCTGGACTATAGGCATGGATCAGCTTGACTTCAGTGGGAACTGAGCTGCGGTAATAATGCCCCGCCACTATACAGGGTACAGAGCCATTTGATTCCAGCTCCGTGCACTGTATAGTAAGAGGACTAGTCCCGAACAGCTGATCTGCGTGCTAGTAGGCTATAAAAAAATCTCATCTTCACTTTGTATACATTTTCAGCATAAACTGACCTATTGTGTATATTTAGAAGTTTTTAATTTCATTGCAGATTTTACCCTTTGCATTGCACAGGGCGAAATATTCTGGAAATCTACAACAAAACTACCATGCAACACATGCAGATATTGCTGCAGATTTGTTGCAGAATAGAAGTGAACCTAGCACGTAATGCCACATGGGTAATACACATTCAATTCAATGGGCTTTGCAAGGGGGTATTCACCTGAAGATAGGTCATGATGCTTTTTTTACACTCTAGATAAAAAAATCAGAGGAAATCTGCTACCGTCTCCCATTAAAATGAATGGGAGAGAATTGGAGGCAGATTCTGCCTTAAAATCTGCCCTTAGGGAATTCCTCTTCATTTTCCCACAGTGTTTTCCGCCTGCAGGCTACCGATTTAGAGCATCAGCCTTCCGTCACAGCTTTTCGCTGCTATTTAGGGACTGATGAATGGGCCTTATCCGTGGCAGGATCGAGCAGGGTGCTTATTTCCTTAGGCTAAGGCCCCACGTTGCGGAAACGCCGCTTTTTTGTTGCGTTTTTTTGAGCCAAAGCCAGGAGTGGATTGAGCAAAAGGTAGAAGTATAAGAAGCTTCCTACGTATTTCCCCTCCTTTTGTAGCCATTATTGGCTTTGGCTCCCAAAAACGCAGCAAAATCTGCAACAAAAAAAGCTGCGTTTCTGCAACGTGGGGCCTCAGCCTCAGCGTCCTGCTGCGATCGCTGCCTCCTATTGAAAACAAGGCAAGGCACAATCTGCAGCAGATTTGGGTGCGAAATCCATCCCCAACTCTGTTATAAGTTCCTACATGTGAACGTACCCTTATAGTGTTTAGGCTGTATGCACAGGGGAATGAATTGTATGTGTATTAAGCACCTAAGGGATTCTGTTCACTATAGTAACCAATTAGAGCTCAGCTCTAAGAGTCTAAACTGCCCTGGAAAAATGAAACATGGCCCCTCATTGGTTGTTGAGGAAAACAAATACAATTCTCCTCCGATAAACGTCTGGCACAGAAGACCCAGCGTGTCTGCCACTTCTCCACTTGGTAAAAGGTACATGAAGAAGTAGTCATCACCGGGCAAGAAAGAGTTACAGCACTGCTTCCTTGTGACACATGGACACACCCACATCACCTACGCGCCCTCTAGTCATGTACCAGCTAGCCTATCATAACATGAATAATTCTTTGCAGCTCCGCCCACCCTCTCAGATTGAGGCTTGGCACGCATTACTCTAGTTTCTGTGTCCCAGTGACTGGCGCTGTCAGATCTGAGGTTTCTGCAGGAGACATGGCTTCTACTTTGCGCTTTGATGGTCGAGTTGTGCTGGTGACTGGAGCCGGGGGAGGTGAGAGAAGTCACTTTACAGATAGTTGTGGTTTGCTAGTTGTGTTATCTCCAGTGTGCAGATCCCAATATTGTAGTAATTCACCTGCAGCAATGTGCACACCTTGGGTCTGCACTTCTTTGAAACTACAACTCCCTCCCTGTAATACATGCTGGGAGTTGTAGTTGCAGTGTGTAGTAACGCGTTTCAGACCCCAGATTTAGAGATGGTGCAGATTGCACTTGGTAATTTGGTTATTTGAGAGAATAGGAGTTATTGGGACTAAAGGGCACAGTGGATACTGGTTATCAGAGCAGGTGATCGGCTGATCCAAAGACCAAACTACAAAGTGTTGACTTACAGAATAAGGACGCAGCCATAAATCTTAATGTTGTCACACCTGGTTTTATCCCAGTTCAAGTCCAAGTGTGAAATGCAGATGTCTGAAGACTTGTACACATATCCCTGACATATGAGCCAGAGATGGGCACAGCTGTAAATCAGCTGAAAACACTGATATCTCTGGTGGATTAGGGCAGGAAGAACGTTTGATGTAAGCATCACCGGTGGTCTGTAGCAGTAAATGGTTAATATCAGTACTCCTACTGCTCTCTGATAGTAAAGAGTTAAAATGGTTATTCAGCTCCTTTAAAATTTTGCCTTAAAGCTTAGGATACTCTAAGACATCAGACCAAAGAATGATAAATGATCTGACAGGGACATGTGACATCAGTGGACGCTGCAGCAGTCACTCATTGCCCACTATCATCACTGGTGACCAGGATGGAGGAAGCAGCAAAGCAACAGCGGGTATTCAATTGCTTATAAACCTAATCCCAAGACCTTGTAGAGGAGATTCTACAGTTTCCAAATATGCCTCTGTAATTCAGTTTTGGAGCCCCTTTTAGACATAAATCACAGTTCTGTTTATATGTAAATGAGGGGAAAAGTGCTTTGCTTAGGAAACTAGAGCTGAGACCAAAACCCAGGCAATGGCACGCTCCAAAGCGCTTTTCCTCTCATGTGCATAAAATGTTGATTTCCAGGAAAATGGGGTTCCAAAGGTGAATGACAGACATACTTGGAAACTGTAGAATCACTGGTACAAGGTACTGTGGTTAGGTTTGTAAACAATTTACTGCTGACAGAATCTCTTTAACCCCTGACACTTTTGAATGTCTCCTACTCAGGCTTTGAGCACAGTACATTACAGTTTACCCCAAGCAGGAGACTTGCAGTGCATAGATAGCAGTCACTTAAGCATCTCTAACTTTGGAGCCGCAGGGGCTAGAGCCAAGTATCTTGACCATGTTTGTATTCTCAGTAGATCCCATTTTAGATCCAGAATTATCACTGGTTGAAGCAGTTCTGCATATACTCGCAGCTTCACTTCAACCCGTGTGCGGGGAACATGTGCTGCTGCAGGGAGAGGGGAAGGATTTCTTATTCTCCTGTCATGTCAGATGACTCTAGGGGAGGGAGTACCATGGACTTTTCTTCATTATATCATCCTCCCCACCATGATCAATCAAAGAGCATAATTGCCATTTAACCCCTTACCTGCTGTAGTCAATGCTGACCTCAGCACCTAAATGGTTTTGCAGAAAAAGTAAAACTGGCCCTTTTTTTTTCCCCCCCCTTGTCAATGAAAAAAAATAAAAAACACTAGACAGCCTAATATTCATATTGCCACATCCATAACAACCCCTAAAATAAAATTAGTACATTTATTCTACATGATAAAAGCCATAAACCTTAATTTCAGTTGCCATAATTGATTTTTCTGTTCATCTCACCTCTCAAAAAACAAAAGTAATACTGCTCAAAAAGTCATATACACCCACAAAATGCAACGTCTCGTAAAGCTACAATGTAATAAAATGTAAACAATTATAAAAGTGGGAATGCAGAGAGGGATAAAATAATTCTGGTTTAAGGCTAAAATATGTTTATATGTGTTATATCGATAAAGAGTTATAACACCAGAGTTATGTGGCAGCTCCCTATTCTGAAAATTCATGGGACCTCCCTCAGAATTACATGGCTTTGTGTACTCTCGAGGGGGTCAGGGCCACTTTAACCATAGTGCAGATGGTGCACCTGAAGCACTCCCTATGGCAGTGGGGGGCCCTCTCTTAGCCCTACTGGATCCAGCGGGACAGTATTGCATTTCGGGTCCTGTCCCACTGTCCTAAGCAGGGGGTTCTGATTTTGCCTCCTCAGAATACAGATAGAATTGAATACAATGGTTGTGCACAGAATGTGTGTAATGGGCCACTGAGGGGGGATTATATTGTATGGAGGCCATTAAGGAGGTTTTATACGGTGTAGGTGCCATTCTACTATGTATATACTATGTTTATATGCTCCTTTAAGATTGTCTGTCATTAAAATGGCCCAAATTATATGCAGAAAATGTGAGTTTTTAGTCCTGCTTGACACTTTCCTGAACATTTGGCAGGGTTTACTGGGAGAAGCATGGACTCCCATGGCACAGCAAAATTACTCTTATTTGCACTAGATATAGGAAAATTTACTATAAATTATGCCAGAAAGCTAAAAGCTGGCACAGGTTTAATTTTCTTGCTCACGGAGGGCCAGAGATGCTCTTAGTACATTAGATGTACTTCTCTTCAACATATAGTTGATCTAAACTGGCAACTGAAATATGCAATATAAATTGCGACATACGTGCGACTACTTCATCCAGTCGCTCTATCGAGGGTTACCACTGAGCAGAAAGTGGGGAACCCAAGAGGCATTGGAATAGGACCACCAGGGGATTTGTGACGGGAGTATTACATTTTTTAATTGATTCTAAGCTTTTTTCTTTAATTCTATTGTCTTAACAGCACCTTTAAGAAATATAGTAATATTTAACCCGAAGTTACTAATGTATCGGCCTTGGTGTAGAGCAGCCATGCAGAAAGAGCAAAGTTTTGTTTTACAAATTTTTCCACTTTTGTTTGGAAAATTGACTGACTGAGAATGAAGCTGTTGCGTATTTTAAGATTTCCGGCAGGTTTGTTAGAGTCACAGTATTAACTTATACACAAAATTATATGTGCAAATTAGAACTTTGGTGATACTTGCCCATCTCTAATCTTACGAGGATATGTTATAAGGAGTCTGAGTTGACTGTCACGTCATAGTTTTCTTCCACAAATACTGTCTGTCACCAATTGTCTTTTTTTTTCAGTCTAATATGAATGTCTTTGTTTCAGGTTTGGGGAAAGCTTATGCCCTGGCTTTTGCTGAAAGAGGAGCCTCCGTTGTAGGTAGGAATGATACACTAAAGGTTTTTTTTCTCTTTTGTGTGACCTTCAGTCCACAGAGACAGCCAGAACTGCTTAGATGCAAAGTCCAGCAGATATCAAGCTTTTTATCAGCATTTGTATTGAGATTTTGCTCTATTGATGGGGTATAGTGCAGTATCAGCTAAAATACGTTTTATTAATGTATCTGAAACTCATATACAGTTTTGGTGCATCTGAAACTCAGAAAATGAAATCAGTGCTTACTATGTTTTTTGCGTAATTTTCTGCTTTGAGGCCTCATGTCCAACTGTAGTGGATTTACGGTCCGCAAATACTGATCCACAATCCACACATGTTTGCATTGCATAGGTAAAGTAATCCGCAATCACAGATCCTGTATGATTCCCTACACTGGTCTATGCCGCAAAAGTGGACAAATATAGGACATGCTTCATAATTTTGCGGACCCCTTCTTTGGCTTGGACACATGTCTGCAAAAATTGTGGACGTGTGTATGGGCCCATAGGAATGTATGGGTCCACAATTTTATCCGCAATTGCTCAAATGCAATTGCAGATAAAATTACAGCCATGTGCATGGGGCCTTAATGTCAGTAAATTTGTTGAAGAGCTAAAGACCACGTCTACTCCCACTATATTCCACCCAACTATGGTAGAAACTTTTTAAATTGGCAAGAAAAGTCACAGGTTTTTCTGCAAATATAGCATATAGAATGTATGACTTTCACATGACAAAGCTAGTGCAAATCGTAAGATACTTACTGTTTCCAATTTGCTGTAAGTGGTTTTATACATTTTATTTTGTTAAATTAACAATTAACAGTGGTGGTTGCCAAACACACTGGAATTATGAAACAAAATATGCCAAAACGTAGCATATATGGCTAAATATATTATGTTTTTTAGACAATTTTGACGCCTCCTTCAATAGTTTTGAAATTACTCTAGAAAAAGTGTTGTGGCAGTGACACATCATTAGCCTGAGAAAGCTTATCGCCATTGGGGCATTTACCCTGCTAACAGTTAGATCAGTGTTCCAACGTTTCAAACTCGGGCGCCCCCGCCAAATAATTTACCAAGAGACCAAACACTATAGTTTTAAGTGTGGTTTTTTTTGTTTTTTTTTAAATCAGTTTTTGAAATTACAGCGGGACCACACAAAACGTATACATTTCTGTGCAGTTTTGATGCAATGTTACTGCATCACAACGCACCATGTGATTGCATCCTCAAAGCTACACCTACTCCCACCCAGCACATATTCTATCAACAAGCTCCCTAAGTGGACCCACAGTATGATGCCCCCCTTTCTCACTACTGAGTACTCCCCCAGACAAGTAATATGTCCCCCAGCCATATGCTTTCAGTGTCCCAGCTCTCCATAGTGGCCCCCAGGCAAGTAGTAATGTGTCCCCTCCCCCCAGTGGTCCACTGACAAGTAGTAATGTTCACCCCCTAGTGGCCCCCTGACAAGCAAGAATGTCCCCCAGTGGCTCCACACTGTAGTTGTGCTATATAAAAAAAAACAAAAAAAAAACACCACTTAACCATCCTCTGTCCCCGGATCTCTGTGATCCTCCTCCTCTGCAGATCGATGGAGCAGGTCTTCAGCAGGCATCACTAGCTGATGCCTGAGTAATAGAGCAGAAAGCTGAAACCTTCCAACTGCATCGTTCTATTCAACTACATCGGCAGCCCTCTCCTAAAAGAAGGCATGCGGCCATTTTCCCATTGGATTGTCGCGGCACACCTTGGGGATCTCCACGGCACCCCAGTTGGGAATTGCTGAGTTAGAGCAACATGCCCAAAAGCTATCTGTGCTTCTTGAGGCACTAGATGAAGTGCCGACTTACTGTCTCAATGGTAAAGATAGAATGTAAAAGTGCCAGGAATCATTTGGGCCGTCGCACTCGTCCTATGAGCGTTTTTGTGAACTTAGTGTGTTTCTCCTGCCTTAGCCTACATTCAGACAAGTAAGACGCAAAACAGGATGAAAAACGTCCATTTTTCACGGCTGTCTTGCACCCAAGGGGCAGCCGTTTTCACGAATCTCCCATACATTGCAGTGTATGGAGGAATCTGTGACAATGGACAAAAATAAGAAATGAGCTATATGTTGACGGTCCGTTACAATGAACCGTCAAAGTAAAGGTCATGTGAATAGCACCCATACACTGACACTGAATTTAATGCTGCTTGTGACATCTGTTAAAGGGATTCTATCATTGGGAAACCCATTTTCCACTAACACCACTTTGGAATAGCCTTTAGAAAGACTATTCTTCTCCTACCTTTATTTTTCTGCTCTGTGCAGCCGTTTCTAAGAATTTTCATTTTTCTTTCTGCAAAGAGTCTTCGGAAAGCTCAGGGGGCGTCCCCTGTGCTCAAAGAAGACGCTCTTCCAAAGATACAGCGCCGCCTGAGCATGCGCATGATTTGAATCCCGAACATAGACTTGGCGGCTGATGACCCGGCGGAGAGGCGTCAGCAATAGAAGAGAGAGGCGGTACTGGATCTATCATTGGGGAAAATGGGTTTCCCAATGATATAATCTCTTAAAAAAAAAGCAGATGTCACACGGCCTTATACACTGTTGTGTAACTATAGCTTAAGGGGTTTATTCAAAAAAATGCATGTCAGTGTGATTTGTGTTGTGGAGCCCTGTGGCAGAAACCTAGTCACATGCCCAAGTCTGTTTTTGAACTGCCAACATTAGTGAAAACAGTCCATCAAAAAAAAAAAAAAAATAACGTGTTGGTTTGTTTTTGGCCGTGAAATATGGACGTGTTGGTTCGTTTTTTTGACAGTGAAAAATGGACTTGTAACAGCCGTTTTAAAACCCATGAAAGTCTATAGATGTATTCACATGTCTATTTTGTATTTGTCAAAATGTACAAAGATAACGGATGACCAGTTAAAACAGTCTGTAAAAAAAAAAAAAAAAAAAAAAAAGTGAATATCAGCTCTCATTGGGGCCTTTTTTTTTTTTGTCTTTTCTGCCCTGCACTTCATTTATGAAGCATTTGCGCCTTCTTTTCCAAATGTTATGCTGCCCTTGCCACTTTTGCTTTTTTGTTGAGAAAAGGGGGCGTGGCTTAAATTGAGGTTTTTTTTTTCATGCTGTATTTATGACTTGCGCCTTTTTAAAAAGGGCCAAAACAAAAGGTGCGCTCCAGTACATGGGCAGCAGAAAAGCGTAAAAAACAAGGAGGTGCACCAACCTTATAAATAGACAGTAAAACTAGTGCAAAAAATAAAAAATGGCGCACTTGTAAAAATTGTCCAAAAAAGGGCAGATGATAAATAACAACCATTATTTTTTGAAAATACAGCATCAAACTGCCATTTATTAATCCCGGAGGAAATTTGGTAGAGATGAAGTATTATATTCAAATCTATTCCCTGTCATGTGAATAAGGCCTAAGGCTAAGGCCCTACATAGCAAAACGCAGCTATAAAACTTTGTGGAAAAAACGCTGCAGAAACAAATTTTTGCTGCAGTTTTCTTGACTTTTTTTTTTTCCTTCGCCTATTAAATCTATAGGGAAAATGCTTGTGATTCCACAGCTAAAATTATCATGCTTCTTTTTTCACAATTTCTGTTTCCATAGCAGTAAAAAACAAATGCTGCATTTCTGCAACTTGGGGCCTTAGCCTTATACCTTATTCACATGATATAGAATAGAATACTTTATTAATCCCAGAGAAAATTTGCTAGAGCTAAACAGCGGTGTGATGCTATTTTTTTCAAAACAACAAGGTTTTACTCGGCGCCTCTTTTACTATTTTGCAAGAAGTTCTTAACTGCCGTGATGCCTAGCACATGTTACTATGCATCACGCCTGGATACTAACAACCATTACATTGAAAACCTCTGGTTTACTGACATAGTAACATGTACTATCCTTAAAGGGAGTCTATCATTCATATTTTAGATTTTTAACTAATCCTATCTTCCTGTAGCTTTTAGAAAGGCTATTGTAGGCATACCTTTCTCTTACTGAATCTTACCATTTTTTTCCATAAAAAAACGTTTTCTTGTTATGCAAATTAGTCCTCTGTGGTCCAAGCGCATCGGCATCATTGTCCTCTCCCTGCATCGCAGCCCCTTCTTCCCTGCTGTTCACGCATTCTCCTCTTCTTTGACCCGCGTCATCATTCTCTTCCTCATCGCTTTGCTTCTTCCTCCTGTTGCAGAGAAGAAGGGGGCGGCGATGCAGGGAGAGTACGATGATGCGGGTGTGCTCAGAGCACAGGAGGAACACCCCCTGTGCTCCGTGAAGACTAATTTGCATAATAAGAAAAGGGCTTTTTATGGAAAAAGCTGGCAAGATTCAGTAAAAGAGAGCCTATAATAGCCTTTCTAAAGGCTACAGAAAGATAGGATTAGTTAAAAATCAAAAATATGAATGATAGACTCCCTTTGACTGCAATTAAAAACTTCATGCAGTTCTTAAGTAAACGTGCTGTGTGAACGCAGCCTGACTATTTCTGTCAAATGGAATTTAGTAAATTGCTCTGCAGATTTAGACATTTTACTAGGTAAAGTAATCTATAGTGAGTGACATGTACTGTACTTATTCTACAAGTGTCAGTCATGGTGCTGAATTGAGTGAAGCAGTTCTGTGTTTAGATTTGAGTCCTGTCAAGTAATGATCTGTAAAGATGTGTTAATATATTCCTTTATCTGAGATTATCAGAACCTTTCCCTGATCCTGGCATTAAAATCCCTTTACCGCTGCCATCGTTACAGAGAAAGCGTGGGGACAGAAGAGTATGCCTGAACGGATGCCTGTGCATAGTAATATTAAAAATAATTAATGGGTAAAAAAAAAAAACTTAAAAATGCCCAATTCTTCAAAGCACCAATATTATCATCCTGCATGACACAAACTCAGTTTGCTTGGACATCAAGTGCTGTTATCAAGCAGAATGTACATTGCCCTAAATATGCAATAATATGTAATCCTATGGTTCTATTCACACACGACTGAGTTTCATCTGTGAAAATCGGTCCATGTTTGAGCCAAATTTACTGACCTGAACATTATAGTGCTAGGAGTTACTCTTCCGGCATAGTTATCGATGCCACCCAGTGACATACTGTTCTGTAGTGGTTACCGTACGGAAAAGTATGCTGCTATAAAGCAGGGTCTCCTACCATCTTAGGTAAGTATAATGCTAGGCATACTGTTCGCGTCAGTAAATCTGGCACTCACACTGACCAAGTTTCACGGATGAAACTGGGCTAACACAAGTGGTTTCAGTACAGCCTAAAAAAAGCTCTAGTGATATCTTGAATGTTATGATTAAGATTTAGCTTTTTCCACCATGTCCATCACTCGCCATACATGACATGCTTTTTTACTCTCATAAATAAACCATCAATGCTAAAAGGAATATTGTGCTGATGACTGAAAATGTGATACATATTGAATATATTCTCCTCTGTCTCCATGTATTATTTTCTTCTTTTATATGAGGAATATTTGTCTTGGACTAGGATTAAAGCGCTTGTTACATTTGCTATGCATTAATGTTGGCAGAGTATATAGTTGTTTTTTCAGTCAGTGAAAATGACCTCATTGAAGAGGCTTATTAATAAGCCATGTTTCTGGCAAGCTCCATAGCCTTCATATTCCTCACTGAATAATGTATGGGCCATTTAAGACACGAACACCATGCCAATTGTTACGACTGATCTTTTGCACTTTTGCCAACAATAAAAAAGATGACAGTGAGAAAAAGGGAGAGATCCCAGAAGGAAATGAGTAAAGGGAGTAAAAGGTAATCCTAAAACTCATGGACAGTGTATAAATTAAGTTGGATCAAAAACAGCCCTGTACACAGTTCTGCGTGCCCAACAATTCTTTAGAGACTGGTAGAGGCGCTGTATCAAGCAATGTAAAACCTAATTGGAAGAGAAGATGCTTTACCTTAAGGCATGTGGATATCCTTAAGATAAACTGCACAGCGATGACAAAAATTATACAGGAAATACTAAAAAGTCAATTTAGGCTTGGTTTACATCTGCGTTGTAGTCTCTGCCACAGATTCCACCTAAAATTGGCAGAGAGAAAAGTCCTGCAAGGACTAGACTATTATAGTCTATGGGGTCCCCGGGTGTCCTCGGGTAACTGCTTTTTAAGTGAACAGGTTCTCCATCTTTCGGGTCCCTATGCAGACCCGAATGATGGAGAGGCGAAGGCTAGTGTGAACCTAGTGTTAGGCTCAGTCCCACATTGCGGAAACGCAGCTTTTTTTTTGTTGCAGATTTTGCTGCAGTTTTTTGAGCGAAACAAAAGAGTGGATTGAACAGAAGGTAGAAGTATCAGTACTTTCTATATATTTCCCTTAACTTTTGTAGCCAAACTGCAGTCAAATCTACAACAAAAAAAGCTGTTTTTCCGCAACGTGGGGCCTCAGCCTTAGACTGGTTTCACACTGCCATTGTTTGTCCTTTTGTTCTGAACCATCAGAGGATCAAAACAACAGGTGTTAAAATGGTTCTCCAGTGCTGGATATCGATGGCCTGTCCTTAGGTATGGAAGTTCAACACCCAGAACCAAGTGAGTAGGAGCTGAGCTGCATTGTAGCAGCATGGCCACTACATGGTGTATGGAGCCAACAGCTTCTGGCTATATACATTGTGCTAAGGATAGCTGAATGATGAGGGTGTCGAATATCATTGATCTAATATTGATGTCCTATCTTAAAAATAGGCCATCAGTGTCTAGTGTCAGAGAAGACCCTTTTAAGGTTTGCTACATTGACTGATGCAGGTGGAGGACAAATTGGTGGGGGAGTGTGACTTATGTTATAATGAAAAGGCATGTGAATCTGCCTACAGGATATGTAGTGCTTTGTAACATGTTTTTATTCCCCCAGTTCATGTAAAATTAATATAATGTGTTGAATTGTCCACTTTAATCCCCATGAAATAAGATTCTTGGTGCACATTTTCTGATAATTTCTACAGATTCACTAATCACAAGAAGTCAGGTCCCGTGTACCCCAGAGGAATAGAGCAGCAGTTAGTGCACATGCACTGCCACTACATTGTACGCTAAATGGCTGCCAGAGACGGTCAAGTGCTGAATTTGATAAGTGACTGCCAGAGATAGCTCAGTGTTGTATTGAACCCCACCACACAGACAGTTATCCTGCGGATAAGCAACAGCAAAAGCGGCAAGCAAGGGACAGTGAAATCTGCTCAAGAAAGGCTCATGCCAACGGCTTAGGAAAATTGACAGCAAATCCTGTTAGCTAAAATTTAACTTTTATTCGTATTACGAAGTGCCACCAAAATAAAAAACAATGATGATTATACAAACCACATGCCGCAAGTAATAAAATAATAATAAATCCAGAAATTAAATGTTAAAGGGGTTGTCTACGAAGTGTATTTACAAAGTAAAAAATAGTCTACAACCATCAAAATATCTTCTAAATTTTCTTATAAGCTGTTGTAGGGAATACTAGTGACATAGTGAACATAGATTTTTGTGTTCAAGTGTAGTCTTGTTGCAGAAAAAATCAGCTTTTAATCCATATGCCATTGAGCTCTTTGGTGCACCCTGGGCATGGCTGCATCTGCTAGACCACTTGTTTTCTCCTGTAGTCACTGCACATCGGGACCTGTCAGTCTTTTTGTTAGGAGCGGCGCTGGTTGGCGACCATAGGCAAAAACGGGTGCTCTGGCAGATGTACCCATGCCCTGGGTGTGGCTCATTTGGGCATGGATTAAAAGTTATTCTCTCAGCAGCAAGATTGCAGTTTGACACGAAGGCCCCATGCACACAAAGGAATACAGACAATAAAACCCAGCCCATAAGTTGGATGGATTTCCTTGCCTGAATTCAGTCCGAACTCAACCTGATCTATGATGCTAGGCATCCCTGCCTCACTGTAGCTCCACTGTTCTGTACTGTATAGTATAGGATAGTAGAGTTGTGAGGAGGCAGAGATCCCTAGCATCATAAATTGGAGTGTTTAGACTGAGTTTGGTATGTTCCTATGCCACTGGACCACCCCTACAACAACATATAAGTGATTTAGAAGTGATTTTGGTGCTGGTGGGTTAGTTATCAAGTTAAACTTTGCTAGATCTGTTTCCTGTTGGTGGGAGGTAAATTTAAATCTTGGGACAACCCCTTTAATGACTGTCAATACCACTTTTTCCGGTGGATATGGGACGCTATACAGTAGCTCTGTAGAATAAGTCTGGCATTGGTGTTTTGTGTGACCCTAGAGCAGGTGCACAGCTGTCCACTGACTATTGACAGCCTGGCTTCTGCTGAAAAAATGTGATTAGAGTAATCTTAACCCTTTTAAGGTTTAACCCTTTCAAGAGTGACAATGACATGAAGGAAACTCCTATCTTTGATAATGTTACTGGTAGCAAAAACAGGGTCACCTTGGTGTGTTGTGCTCATTTGAAAGCGCCAAGTGAAACCCTGTGTGGACCTAGCCGTACAGTATTTAAGCTCTTCTACTTTTTATGAAAAGCTGTTTTTTAGATAATAGATAAAACTGCTTTCCATTAACTATGAGGAGACCTCATATGACTCCTGGTAAATGACACTTTTTCTGCTTTTGTTGAGCCTTCTGGTATATTATATGAGTATGCTTCAATGCAGTCTGCAAATTTGTTCCATTACATCGTCTGAATGTGCAGATTCTGGTGCATCTTTCCAGTGTGACTCTTGGCTGCCATTTCATAATGGTAATGGCTCGGCTCATTATGTAATCACATCTCATCTATAGACCACTCTTTTTCTGTGCTTCAAAGTTTCAAGTTGGAGAGGTCACAATCATTAGTGTCGCCTAATGAAGAGAGATCAGATGGGTTTTATAATGCATGTCGCCATAAAAGTGGATTGCTGTTGGAAAAATATCACTCTGCTTATATAACTTCAGTTTGCTCATTATTGTAGAATATTGAATGTTGAGACTGGAGACACATGGGCAGAAATCGCAAACTCACCAGCTGCTAATCCACTGCAGTCTACTGTAACAGCACAGTGGATTAAATTTAAAGGGTTTTTTTTCTTAAGTAAATAGTACAGGTTAAAATATGAAACTTTATAATATATCTTATTAAAGAAATATGCTTTCTTCTCCATTTTTCAGGCAGTTACTTTCTAAATATTAGTCTGTGAAGAGAGGAGGGAGGATAGAAAAGACACTTAAATAATTTATGCTGTTCCTTGACTTTTAACACTGCTAAGTTGTAGATAAGAAGCTGCTAATACACAGAATGAGGCAATAAATCAACTAGCCAGCAGGAGAATCCCACTACCCCCTCCATAGAGGTCTGTGTGTGAAGATGAATACAGATATAATGTAAATAAAGTAGTGAGATTGAAGATGGGGAGCAGGAGAACAGTGTAATCCTAATGCCCCATGTGGCAAGCCACAGCTGAAAAACGCTGCGGAAATGCATCACATTTTGAGAGTTTTTGAAATCGCAGCATTTCTGCTGCAGATTTTTTTTTCTGCAGTGTATGGATGGGATTAGCCAGAATACACAGCATTCTTTGTCATGGTGTTTCCACCACAGCCAAAACGCTGCTTATTCACATTGTGGGGCCCTGGCCTAAAGGGTTTTTCCCATCTCCCTCTCTCATCAGCTTTGGCTGCTGTCGCTTCTTCTCACTTCGTGTATTTTTCCACAAGCTAGTGGGTGAGCTTTGACTGTTTGATGAACAGGACACTGTGAAGTACCTCAATAGATATAGACATTGCCTTTACCACAAGAGATTATTTATTATGATTATTATATATCTAATATAAATGCAGATAAAATAATATGCACAGTAAATGTATATTACATTACACAGATTTGGAGAGAAAAAAAAACTTTCATGCTGCAAACGAGAGAACGGTGTTACAGTAAACTCAATGTTATCTTTGTGTTTACATGGAGAGATAGACACACTGCCGAGCCTTTATCAGCAAACTGCAATTAGCTGAACTGACTGTCCTGCAGGCAGAGCTGTAGATAACAGGAGAGCACTCAGTAAGTTATCCTCAGACTTGTTATCACAGGAGAGAAGGGAAACCAAAGAAACACTGCGTAAACAATGGGAGGAATAATCTAACATAGCAGGTAGACAAAGCAGCATTGCTAAAGCAACTCCTGAATTTACATAAACTAGCAGTATAGATAGAATCCTTGAGATGGGAATACATTTTTAGTAAATGCTGAAGGAAACAGATCTCTTTTAAAACATATTACAAATTTTTTTTTATTTTCGCCTGCACTATTCATTTATTAAACTGTAGGTACGCTTTAAGCTTTATTACTAAGTTCACCCTGGTCCCTCACAGCCCCGTTCATTACTTTTGCAGAGGGCAGCAGGGGAAACCAGAACTCTGTCTCCCTTTCAATAGTTCCAGACTCTGGGTCACATGATAATAGCTGTGTCCTGAGTTGCTGAGGAGTTGGTGACATCACAGAGCCTCAAAGTGGCTGCAGGGAAAACAGATGAGAGTAATAAGCAGGGCTCCGGGGGGATCGGGATGTACATTAGTAATAAAGCTTAATCAATGCAGAGAATTCGGTGGTAAGCTTTATTACTCCCATGGGTAACCCCTTTAAAGATCAACAGAGGTACATCCAGACTTCTGGCTGATCAGTTGTTTCATGTGGCAGCAGCATTTAGGTGAGCACTGCACCCTCTTCAGTTCTTTCCAAACACTGAGCTGTACATTTGAACAGTGGCTGTGCTTGGTACTGCAGCTCGGCCTATTACCTTCTATGGGACAGAGCTGTAATTGGTCATGTGGGTTTTATCTATGACTTTCATCCTTTGCATTACAGCGATTTCTGCAGGAGTGCCACAGGAAAACTACATGACTTGCAGGGAAACCTACTGCTCACTTTCCCTGACAGATATTCAGAAGCTTGTTTGCACTGTGTCCCCAGCCTAAGGCTCCTTGCACACTACCATGTGTGGGGTGCCGACCATGATTGAACAGCACGAGCTGCACACGGACGACATCCATGTGCCGCCCGGGCACGGCCGTGCTTCCGCAGCCTGTCAGTGGATGAAAACATCCTTTTTATGGCCAGATGCTGAAAATCTAGGGCAGTGTAGTCAGTAGGCCCAACCACCATCTCCAATTCTCTATTTTTCCACAACTCGACTTCAACTACTGCTTAGACTCTGACTCCTTCATAAATGGCTGGCCATGGTCCTTCAGAAGTAGTAAAGGTCGTTAAATTCATTGAAAAGCCAGTGATTGAAGTTATATGAAAGTAAATAAGCAACAAACTATACATCTAATTAATTATACAGTATTATCACCAAAAATAATTATTCTCATTTTTAAGTCAGGAAATTTTTTGTGATTCCACCCAAAATTGGTCCCGACTCCAAAAGCTTGTGAAAATACACTACCATTCAAAAGTTTAGGGTCACTTAGAAATTTCCTTATTTTTGAAAGAAATTACAGTTTTTTTTTAATGAAGATAACATTAAATGAATCAGAAATATACTCTATACATTGTTAATGTGGTAAATGACTATTCTAGCTGCAAACGTCTGGTTTTTAATGCAATATCTACATAGGTGTATAGAGGCCCATTTCCAGCAACCATCACTCCAGTGTTCTAATGGTACATTGTGTTTGCTAACTGTGTAAGAAGGCTAATAGATGTTCAGAAAACCCTTGTGCAAGTATGTTAGCACAGCTGAAAACAGTTTTGCTGGTTAGAGAAGCTATAAAACTGACCTTCCTTTGAGCTAGTTGAGAATCTGGAGCATTACATTACAAGACAAGTACATTAGAGTCTCTAGTTTGAGAAATCGACGCCTCACAGGTCCTCAACTGGCAGCTTCATTAAATAGTACCCGCAAAACGCCAGTGTCAATGTCTACAGTGAAGAGGCGACTTAGGGATGCTGGCCTTCAGGGCAGAGTGGCCAAGAAAAAGCCATATCTGAGACTGGCTAATAAAAGGAAAAGATTAATATGGGAAAAAGAACACAGACATTGGACAGAGGAAGATTGGGAAAAAGTGTTATGAACAGATGAATCGAAGAAGAACATTTGTGAGACGCAGAACAATTGAAAAGATGCTAGAAGAGTGCCTGATGCCATCTTTCAAGCATGGTGGAGGTAATGTTATGGTCTGGGGTTGCTTTGGTGCTGGTAAAGTGGGAGATTTGTACAAGGTAAAAGGGATGTTGAATAAGGAAGGCTATCACTCCATTTTGCAACGCCATGCCATACCCTGTGGACAGCGCTTGATTGGAGCCAATTTCATCCTACAACAGGACAATGACCCAAAGCACACCTCCAAATTATGCAAGAACTATTTAGGGTAGAAGCAGGCAGCTGGTATTCTATCTGTAATGGAGTGGCCAGCGCAGTCACCACATCTCAACCCCATTGAGCTGTTGTGGGAGCAGCTTGAACGTAGGGTACGCAAAAAGTGCCCATCAAGCCAATCCAACTTGTGGGAGGGGCTTCTGGAAGCATGGGGTGAAATTTCTCCAGATTACCTCAGCAAATTAACAGCTAGAATGCCAAAGGTCTGCAATGCTGGAATTGCTGCAAATGGAGCATTCTTTGTCGAAAGCAAAGTTTGAAGGAGAAAATTATTATTTCAAATAAAAATCATTATTTCTAACCTTGTCAATGTCTTGACTATATTATCTATTCATTTTGCAACTCATTTGATAAATAAAAGTGTGAGTTTTCATGGAAAACACAAAATTGTCTGGGTGACCCCAAACTTTTGAACGGTAGTGTATATCCTGGTTGAAGTCCTACCTATTAATATGTGCATTTGGCTGGAAATGTATGAGGGTAGCCTGGTACAATAGAGTAGCATTCTGAGCTGTTCAAAATGTGGTGAGCACCTGAGCGATTCAAGTTTTAACTGAGCCTAAGTTCACATTAGCATTAGCTATCCCAATAAGCGGACTGCTAAAATAGTGGATACACACAGAGCCCGAAGGACCCAATTGACTATAATGGGGTCTGTTGGGTGTTCAGTTTTTTAAAATCTGAAACTGGCGTCAAAAAAGTCGTTGACTTTTTCGTTCACCAACTTCAGGCTGGCATTGCGACAGAGTCTCTAACAGAGACTTCGGCATAAACGTAGACATAGCCTTAGTTCAAAGAGGATACTGAGTAAAATTGTGGCAAAGCTTCAGTTGTCAGAAATATTAGGTATGTATTAATCTTCAACTTCAAGAACAAAACAAATACTTCTGTTATGACTTGTAACATCAAGGAGGTTGAAAGTGTGCTCGGAGTGGCAGTGCACGTACTGAACAACTACTCCACAAAATCCCTTGCCGCAGTAGTGCAGGCCGGGGGGGGGGGGGGTCACACATTCCCACTGATCTAACACCAGCCTCATAGATCAGCCTCAATAACTATAATACAACGACAAGCCTGGTAGCCTTTATTGGATGAAACTGTTGGATGAAAACCTCTGAGTTACAGAGCTTTTTCGTCTGGTGATTTTTGGCGGTCAATGCGACCGAGTCTCTGCCTCAGATTTGAACTCCGTCTCAGCTAATAAGACTCTGCTTGTTCTATTTTAATAAATATTTGTATTTCCTATAAGATGATAATTCAGAATCATCCGCCTTGTTCTGCTCCTCTGTTATTTCCCTTGCAAATATATGGAACATATTGACAACTGAGCATTACCATGTTGGCCCTTAGGGTGTGTTAGCTCTGACTGCACAGAGTCAGACCGTGTAGGGACAAAGGGACTAGTCACTCCATATTGTCAATTTATTTTTACATTTCCATGAGGAATAATGCAGGAATGGCAGAATAAATTCCAGAATTGTTAATTTATATAAATGAGTACAGTATTTATAATATCTTGTCACCTGCAATACAAGTATGCCACTTCAGAGACAATGTTATTATTCCTACTAGTATTGTTCTTTTTACAGAATGTCTTTGTCACATACTTCTACAAAGTAACTATGTTACGCTTCCATATTTATAGCATGAATAAACAATGGGATCATGAACCACTTTTTTTTTTATCTACAATAACCACAAGGAAGATAAAAGCTGCGGTCTGGAGGATTGGCATACCCCGACTCTCTATAAGGACAGTTTTAATGTGTGAAGCCTGCTCATACAGTAAAGTATGCACATATTAACCAAATGAATTGATCATGCGTTGTCACGATAAAAGCTTACTTCAGTGGTTGATCATTAAAGTAAATATATAATTGATTTCACCCCCCCCCTCATATATCAGTAGCACATATGAGAGTCTAATACTTTGTCATGCCATCTTTTCTGGGGTATGGCACTTTCCATGGCTTCCAGGTGCCTGTAGTACTCCTTATATAGACTGTACGTTGTCTATAAAAGATCTGCTTCAGTAAACCAGTAATGGAGATCTGGAGGAAAGAGGAGGTTCAAGGGAAGATGGCGCCGCTGGAGTGGCTGCCAGCTACAGCAGCTCTGAGACTCTCTATCTTATTTTTCTTTCTATGTCTCGTTTTGTACCTCTCTACTTAAGGACTTTGCACTATGAAGAAACACACACAAAGACTTGGACCCTTGTGATACTTTTTTTTTTTTTTTTTTTTATCTGTCTTTTTGTTCTGCTTGAAAATGGGATCTTTTGTGTATGCAGACAATTCCTTTGTCTATACAAGAGAGGAAATTCTGCAGCTCAGAGGCACAGCAGGACGGCATACCATCTGGTCACACATCCCCCGTGAGATTTGGAGAAAGAAAAAGCTGGTGAGGGGATGCAGAGCTGGTACTCTTCAGAGGATTAAAAAGACGCGTTACCGACCAGCTGTTCCCTCCATCATCATGGGCAATGTGAGATCTCTTGCAAACAAGATGGATGAACTAACAGCGCTCACCAGGCATAATCAGGAGTTTCGGGCGTGCAGCATGATGCTACTTACAGAGACTTGGCTCACTGAAGTTACTCCTGACCCTCTGGTCTCCTTGGATGGTTTTAAACTCCTTCGGGCAGACAGGACAAGGGAGAGCGGTAAGAAGAAAGGAGGAGGGCTGGCAATGTTTGTGAATAATAGATGGTGTAATCCTAGGCACATTGTGATTAAGGAGCAAACTTGCTGTAAGGACATTGAACTATTAGCTGTGAGCATGAGACCTTTCTATCTACCAAGGGAACTATCACATGTCATCGTGATAACTGCATATGTCCCCCCCTCTGCGAAAGCTGACACTGCCTGCGAGGTCCTACAAGCCACGCTGAGCCAGTTACAGTTAAAACATCCCCAGGCCCTCTTTCTTCTGTCGGGTGATTTCAACCATGCCTCTCCATCATCCACACTGCCCAGTTTCACACAGTATGTAACCTGCCACACAAGAGACAACAAAACACTGGACTTGTTCTTTGCCAACGTGAGGGAGGCATATAACTCATCAGCCCTACCGCCCCTGGGGAGATCGGATCACAACCTAGTGCATCTCCAACCTGTGTACAAGCCACTTGTACGTAGAGAACCAGCTGTCACCCGCACAGTGAAGATATGGTCCGAGGAGAGTGATGAGGCTCTGAGGGATTGTTTTGACACAACCGCATGGGAAGTGCTGCAGGATTCTTATGGAGAAGATATAGAAGGACTCACACACTGCATAACGGACTACATTAATTTTTGTGTGGACAACACAGTACCCACAAAAGTGGTGAGGTGCTTCTCCAATAACAAACCATGGATTAACTCTGATATAAAAACACTACTTAAGGAGAAAAAGATGGCATTCAGGACAAGAGATAAGGAGGGGTTGAGGGAAGTACAAAAGGAGCTGAGGCATCAAATCAGGCAGGGAAAAGCCAGTTATAAAGAAAAAATGGAAAAGCAAATGGAAAGAAAAGACATAAGGGGGGTCTGGGAGGGGCTTAAGTCAATTTCGGGTCATAAACAGTCTGTCTGCCAGATTGAGGCAGATGTTAATTGGCTTAATGAACTAAACCTATTCTTCAACAGATTTGATCACACACCAGCTCCTCCCACCCCAGTATGTCCTTCAGCTTCCCCCACCACAATGACTTCTCCCCATGCGGCCACTTCCCAACAGACCAGTAAATCCAGAAATCTGTCTTTATCTGGCCACAGTCTGACCTTCACACGGGCCCAGGTGAGGAAGGAGATGAAAAAGATCAAGGCGAGGAAAGCCGCAGGGCCAGATGACATCAGTGCAAGGCTAATTAAGACTTGCGGGGACCAGCTGTGTGGTACAATTACATATATGTAGAATATGAGCCTGAGGCAGGAAATAGTCCCTGAATTATGGAAATCTTCTTGTGTGGTACCAGTTCCAAAGAAACCTCACCCTATGGACCTCAACGACTACAGACCTGTAGCACTGACATCCCACCCGATGAAGATCTTGGAGAGATTGGTTCTCATACATCTCCGCCCTCTAGTGAGCCCCGCTATGGACCCCCTCCAGTTTGCTTATCGGCCGGGCATTGGGGTAGATGATGCCATCATCCATCTTCTGCACAGGGCTCTGTCTCACCTGGAGAAACCAGGGAACACAGTGAGAATAATGTTCTTTGACTTCTCCAGTGCTTTTAACACCATACAGCCCAGGTTATTGAGGGACAAGCTGGGCCTTGCTGGAGTGGACCACCACCTCTCCAACTGGATCCTAGACTACCTCACAAATCGACCTCAATACGTGAGAGCCCAAGACTGTGTGTCAGGTACCGTGATCTGTAATACGGGGGCACCTCAGGGTACGGTTCTCGCCCCTTTCCTCTTCACACTGTACACTGCAGATTTTAGGTGCAACTCATCCAGCTGCTACCTACAGAAGTATTCTGACGACTCTGCAATAGTGGGTCTCATCACAGATGATGATGACAGGGAGTACAGAGAACTGAACCAGGACTTTGTGGACTGGTGCCACCGGAACCACCTGAAGATTAACGCGGGGAAGACCAAGGAGATGGTGGTGGACTTCCGCAAAGGCAGAAGCCCTCCTAAACCAGTGGACATCCTGGGGACGGGCATCGAGATTGTGAACACCTATAAGTACCTGGGTTTGTTCCTTAATAATAAGCTGGACTGGGCAGATCATATGGAGGCCCTGTACAGGAAGGGCCACAACAGGCTCTACCTGCTTAGGAAACTGAGAGCCTTTGGAATCCGGGGGGCACTTCTTAGAACTTTCTTCAACTCGGTAGTGGCATCAGCCATCTTCTTTGGAGTGGCCTGCTGGGGGAGCAGTATATCAACCAGGGACAGAAATAAACTTGACAAGCTGATTAGAAAGGCCAGCTCTGTCATGGGGAGCCCACTGGACCCAGTGCAGGTGGTGGGTGACAGAAGGATACTGTCCGTGGTGAGCTCCATGCAGAAGAAGAAGTCCCATCCCATGCATGAGACTGTGATCGCGCTGAGCAGTACTGTCAGTGACCGACTGCTCCACCCTAGGTGTGAGAAGGAGCGCTATCGGAAGTCTTTCCTCCCCACCGCGGTTAGGCTGTACAACCAACACCGACCTAAGCGGAGATCATTACATACAGAGAACTGAAATATCTCTCTGCCTGTTAAATCCCCCCCCCCCCTCCTCTGCTACGTCCTATCTGTCTGTCTGCTATTAATGTAATGCCTCTCACCTTGGAACATTCCTGTACATGTTGTATTTGTATTTGTATCTGCTTATCTTTGCTGCTGAATTTCCCCATTGTGGGACTATTAAAGGTCTATTATTATTATTATTATTATTATTATTATTATTATTATTGTTAGTGAAGTTGTGTGAGACTCATGATTTGAGGGATTCTAAGGTGTTTTTCATTTTTTGTAACCATAATGTAGGTGTACAGTAAAGTTTAGTTAATATTTTGTTTGCTATGCTGGCTAAAAGCCCCTACAACAGCATATAAGTGATTTGGAAGCAGATTTGGTGTTGGTAGACTCCCTTTAAACCCAACCCCCAGGTAGATGTGTTAGGGTCACCTTAATCAAACAGTGTTTTCCTCTTGTGAATCTGTGCCTCCATTGCTGGGGTATCTATTTTTTGTCATTATGCAAATAAGATTGTTTGGATTAATGGGGGCATTACATCAAAGATGATTCACAAGTATCCGATTCACAAGGGGAATACCATTAAGTTAGAGTTATCTGTATCAATCTATCTGTAGTTCTGGTGACAGACTCCCCCTTAAGGGTGAATACAGGTATTTTACTAAAATGGCCATGTCAGGAACGGTGGCAGGTCTTTTATTAATATGATTTGTTTAGGTTTTAAACCTATTATTTTTTCAGGGTTCTCTAAAAGGGAGACTACCACCTATGCCATCCGTTTTAAACTACTGCCACTGTAATGTAGGTGTTTTCAATACAAGTCCAGGCAAACCTTTTATATGAAAATTATCCTGTCAGGTTTCTTGTAATAACCCCCCCCCCCTCCTCACCATTTTCCCTTTAAGATGTCATCACTCATTCAATAAAGTTAATGGGCTAGATTTGTTATGCCTTGTATGCCAGTTTTCCGGTATACAAGGCATAAAAATTGTGACTTTCATTTCTGCGCCATCCACTTTCCTGAAAAGGGGTCTCGGTGAGGACATGCAGGGGATGTGGTCAGGGGCCCCGCCAGATTTATTATCATTTACGTCAGTAATCTGGCGTAAATGACAGAGCAAGTGTACGCCAACTATGAGCTGGGGTGCATTTTCCTCTAGTTGCATGGCTGTACCCAGTGTCGGACTGGGATGTCTAGGGCCCACCAGTGGAATTGTTTCTAGGGGCCCACCATCAGAACCCCTGCAGATCAGCGGTACCGAGACAGGGCGGCTAAAGGTAATAACATGCCGGGAGCCATGCTGCTCACCCACTATACCATGTGCACCACTGCACTACCTAAACCTACTGCTACACCTTGTATGGCAAGTGAACAGCGTGGCTCCTAGAATTGTTACCTTTACCTGTAGCCGCACTGTCCTGGAAAAGCTGATCTGCAAAGGTCCTGGCTGTTGTATCATCGTAGGCCATCAATATTAGGAAGATGGACAAATCCTTTAAAGAGGTTGTCGAAGGAATTGGAGCAACCCATGAAAAAAGCATACTCGCCTGTCCCCGGCGCTCCGTTGTCTGCTGCCAGTGTCCATTCAGTCTCATGCCGGCGACTCCTTGCTGGGAGTCTTGCACCTCATGTGATCGCTAAGACCAATTAAGTACAGTATTTCCAGAAATGAGGCGCCGCCATGAGACCGAACAGACACAGGCAGGGGACAGCGGGGTGCTGGGGACAGGTGAGTATACTTTTTTAAAAATGTTCTTATTTTTACACCTCCCTGGCGGCCGACACAGTGGTCGCTCCAGTTTATGGACAACCTCTTTTAAGGGGTTGTCTGGGCCAAATTTTTCTATGGTCACTTCACTGGTCCCCCCACATAGTGGCCTCTTCACTGGTCCCCCATACTGTATGGGGAATAGTGATGGGGTCATTATATTGTGTGGGAGCAGTGATGGGGGCTAACATCCTGTGGGGGGGACATTAAACTGTGTGGGGCATATTAAAGGGGTTGTCCAGGGTTAATCTTTTTTATGACCTATGCTCTGGATAGGCCATAAATACCTGATCGGTAGAGGGGGCCCCATCAGCTGTTCGGAGCCACTTCCGGCACCTGTTCTGTACACAACACAGGGCCGGAAGCAGAAAGCTCCATCCGCTGTATAGCAGCCCGGCGCCTTCACTGCAGTTCAGCTCCTACTGACTTCAATAAGTGCTGAAATACAGTGAAGGTGCCCAGCCCCTATACAGTGGACAGAGCTTTCTGCTTCTGGCCCTGTATTGTGTACAGTACGGGCATCAGAAGTGGCTCCATACAGCTGATCGGTCCGGGGTCTGCCCCGTACAGATCAGGTATCTGTGGCCTATCTTGAAGATAAACCATAAAAAATTATGCCTGGACAACCCCTTTAATATACCCCCCAGGGCCCCCCTAATGCGCCACACTTTAAAGAGGTTGTCCAGTATAATTTTTTTTTTTTTTTTATAATTAGTCTGGGGGAGGTGAATCCCCCCTACCCCCCCCCCCCAAAAAAAAAAAAAAACATGCTAAACATACTCACCTGTCTCCGGTGTCCTCCCAGCATGGTCCGGTCCTGCATCTCCGCTGTCTTCTTTTTGCCGGAAGTCCTCACTGGCTGTGACGTCCCAGGTCCCTTCCCTTAGGCCGCTGATTGGCCTCAGGGGTCACGTGACGTCACAGGTAGTCACGTGCAGAGGGAACACCAGCTGGAAGAAAACAACAGAACTGCAGGACCAAACTGCGCTGGGAGTCACTGGGGACAGGAGGGAAAGTTTGTGGGGGTTTTTTTTTGTTTTGTTTTTTTCACCTGCCCCTGCGTAATAAAAAAAAAAATGAAGGAGCCACTGTATGGAGTATAAGCTCCACAGTGGCCCCCACCCCTGTATTATAAGCTCCACCGTGGCCCCCACCCAGTATTATAAGCTCCACAGTGGCCCCCACCCAGTATTATAAGCTCCATAGTGGCCCCCACCCAGTATTATAAGCTCCACAGTGGCCCCCACCCAGTATTATAAGCTCCACAGTGGCCCCCACCCAGTATTATAAGCTCCACAGTGGCCCCCACCCAGTATTATAAGCTCCACAGTGGCCCCCACCCAGTATTATATGCGCCCAATAGCCCCCTCCGCTCCTATTCAGTGCTATTAATATACTCTGGGGCCTCCTCAGACCCCAGAGTATAATAACGGAGGCCCAGGGGAAGTGATTAAAAATAACAAACTCTCATACTCACCTTGCCTTACCTTTCCTTGGCATCCTCGCTCCATCCTGTCGTCTTCAGTGTCTTCAGGCCCTTTTCCGACGACACTGCTGAGGCCTGTGATTGGGCCTCAGCGGTCACGTGGGGGCGCACTGACGTCATTACGCGGCCGCGCCCCATTTGACCGCTGGGGCCTAATCACAGGCCTCAGTCACATGACAGAAGAGCGCCGGAGAGGACGCTGTGCCCAGGAGAGGTGCGAATATGTATTTATTATTTTCAGTCACCTCCCCTGGGCTGCCATCTATTGGAAAGGGGCCTACAATATGCCAGGGTCCCTTTCCAATAACAGTATGTATAGCGGTCGGGGAACCAGGCTTTCCCCGACCGCTATCATAGTGGTCCGGGGCCCCGGCCATCTCCAGCTGGCCGCGGGCCCCGTACCCTGCCGGGTCCGGTCGCACCCCCTGCGACCGCGATCGTAACGCCACTGGTCAGGGGCCCGATCGGGATGGTCAGGATCCCGATCGGGCCCCCATGACATGAGGACTAATAGTCGGGGCTCGGGGCCCACCGGTGGATTCACCGGTTCCGCGGTGGGCCAGTCCGACCCTGGCTGTACCTCATTGAGGAGACATGTGCCTTGTCATATATGAGGCACACCCTCCACCAATGATAGGACTGTGAAGACTGTTAATAAGTCTTCATAAATGTGTCCCAATGTATTATATTTAATGGATTGTTGTATTAGCAATAGCCTAAAAGTGCCATTGGAAAAAATGTATTACCGCTGCTAAATTGCTCTTAGCAAATTTTAAACAAGGTTGAGGTATATACATGTAGCAAATACCTGTGCTGTGATGGCTTCACTTTATGAGTAGTCACATGCAGATGTCGAGCATAGATTGATGCACGCTGACAGTGCTACTTGCCGTAGGAAATTCTTCTGGAGAGAGTTCATTATCCTTGACTTGTGGAAAATACACCTTTGCTTAAACTGTCAGAGCTTTATAAATAATATTAATGCTGCACTATTCTCAGTCTGTAATAGCAGCCATAAAGTGTCTAGCAGACTTGCAAAACACCAGGACATAATTTCTGGATGAGATCCAAGTGCAGCCACAGTGAACAATATTCCAGGGCCCCGCATTAAAATGCAGGTAAGTTATCAGCGAGACTTGTCACTGTAGGGTGATTTTAGAGGCCTGGCTCACACTCTGTTCACCTCTTCAATTACATTCAAAGAAAGTTATCTTGTTCATTTATTGAAAGAACAGGAGGATTTTTTCCAGGGCATTAGTGCCTGGGTAGACTTAATGTTCTTCATCAATCCATATGAATTGCTGTACAGGTTATTGGATTGGTGTAGTACATTTTACGGACACATGGGGGAGCTGTGTTGTCACTGTATGGACTCTGAAGTTGAAGTTCTAATCTGCTTTCATATAGTTTTTATATTGTTCTATTCTTCATGCTCCCTAAACTTGGTTCCAGATTTTTGCAAAGTTTAGATCTACAAACCCAGTAAGTTTAATTAAAGGGGTGAAAATATTATTTTTGGCAAATAAGTGGGCAGAAGTATGTGGTCCCTTGAACTTGCACACATATGTAATGTTGAATCAGATGGGGCAATGCTGAGGTTTCCTAAACAGCTGGTGACCAGGATCACTGCAGTGCAGGGAAATACAGCACACTATGTCCTCTTTATGTGCAGGATTGGTATGGTAACCTGCAGTCAGACACCGACCGTGTAGAAAGTGATGAGATTCGGTAGCGATAATTAATAACCCTTTCTAGGATCTTGACCATTAATATGGAGCTGTTCTCTTCCTTTTACTGTTTTGGGGAGACTTTTCATTTAGTTTTGGAACACATAGATTCCATGTCCTTCCATGTCTATTTCCAAAGATAGCCAAGACTGTCTGCTCAGCTGTATTAGAAACCCCTATAAACATTAATGGAGAGACTTGCACACACAGGGTCATCTCATCTACTCCTATACTAGGTAGACGAAGGATAAAGCAGTTAAAACATACCTAGATAAATGGTTTTATAACCGAGTAATGCTAGGTTCACACCTGCGTAGGTTTTTCAGTTCTTCTGATCTGTCAGAGTATCAGAAAAAATGGATCTGTTCTATGATGGACACAAACCGACCCTGAGGGATCCCATTGACTATAATGCGGTCCGTCGGGTCTCCGTCCTTTTATCTGAAATTGCTGGACTAAGAAGTCAGACTTGCTCGACTTTTTTGTGCAGCAATTTCAGACTGATCTGTGCTGGTGACACTGAGTTGAGTCTCTGACGCAGATATGAACCCAACCTAAATAAAGTGCTAACCTCACATGCACAATATTGGCAGTTGTTCTCTGGGCATTCTGTTTTTGTAAAGTGTCTGGGTCTCCCAAACACTTCCCATCTGCTCTTGAGTAAGGGCTCTAATGTCCATCCAGGAGACAGCTGTCACTCATGAGCAGTCTTGGAGGGTTTTGTCAATTTTCAGTGAAGAGAGTCTAGAACACTACATAGGAAAACCCAGAGGCCACTTGTGATCGCAGTGCGAGGCAGATTACAATGCTTTTTTCTTGGTTATATAAATAGCATTATCACCCACCTAGGTATGTTTTACCTGTTTACATATATCACCCATCTAGTGCGCTCATAAAACTTCTGACAGTGAACATGCACTAATGTTTAAATAGTTAAATGGTCACTAGCTTTTCAGACTACTTAGTCACAATTAATAGAGCATTTGATTCTGGACCAAAATGTAATGGACTTTAATTTAAAAATGTTGCTATTTTCTGCCTGAAAAACCTCTTGTTCCCACTTGGTGTCTCCCTTCTAGCTAAATTGCAGTTCACTCCCTCTTACTAGGGAAATTCTGTTCTTGGTTACTATCAGAATCAAGACTGGTTCACAGTGAATGGAGGGAGGAGGGGCTGGTTTTCTTCATACAGAGGAGGGACTGGTGTCTCCTCACAGCCTTTACATGTATGCAATCCACTTTCTCTGCACAGAAAGGATTCTGCAGCATCTCACAACTTAAAAAGGACCTTTCATGACCTCAGAGATGTGCGGTATTACATACCACTAGAAAGGATTCAGGGCACTGGTGCTGGATATACCATTAATTTCGGCAGCGACGATTCTAGGCTGTAAGGCCCGCCTTTCTGACGGTGGAGAGATATTTGTGCCGAAACTAACGGCACCGATACCTCCAGCATTGGGGCGCCCACCGGAAAAGCTGACATTGTGCAGTATTTAGCGCACTGTCGGCTTTCTAGTGGTATATAATACCGCACATCTCTGAGGACATGAAAGGGTCCTATTTAAACAATGTTTGAAAAGTTTACTATGTACTTGTATCTACTTCTGGCTGCTTGTGTTATTGCTGAAGGGATGTTGGTCATAGACTGCAAGCAACTTTCCTGACTGTGCTCAAGGATCTTTTTATCTAATAATTCATAACCTGTATTTGCTGTCTAGTGTCCCTAGGTTTCCTAAATGGTGCCCAACAAGACCCTGCAGATATTTCAACTTTTTATGAAATCTCAGGCACCCTTTAAGATAATGGGTGTTAAGAGTGCGTGGGCAGCATGTTATAGAGCAGTAAGAGCTGAGCAGATTGCTGTGAAGGTTTGTCAGAAAATATAGCTTCTCGTTTTATTCTTTTATCTTTGCAGTTTCTATGTTGGGAAGTCAAGGAGGTCCTATTATCATATTGTCTCTGTGTCTGTGTATACAGAGATAGCTGTCAGTCACTGGACTTTTCTGCACCAGTTGGTCACATTGTTTCTGACCCAGTGTAACAAGAGCTGCTGCTTTAATTCAGTTGTATATTAGTAGATGCCTTATATGGTGTCTATAGATTGTGACCTGGTGGTATATAATATATAAAGGAGAAATAAACTTGCCTTCCTTTGACTGTATCCATAGACCGGGTCCTGTACGTATTCCAAACATGTATTTGTTACCAAAGAGTTTACAACAGGAGGCTCTTTGTCGGTTGTGGGAGCTGCTGATAGCATTAATATGGATTACTGCTAACTTTTTGAGAATCTATCCTCCCGTGTACGACGCATTATACAACCTGTCTCTGAGGCATGAGCTGTTAATTCTAGCATTTAATTTGTTAGTGTCAATTGTTTTATGGGAATATTGTGTTTTCATGAAAGGAAGATTAAGAGGCTCTAAGGACCCTGCATAAAAAGAGCTGCCTTGTTATATTTACTGCAGTACCAATATTAATCTTTGTTTCCAGAAGCCAGAATGTCATAAAAAAGGTAAAGATGTATTGAGTTGACTTAGACTTCAAAGTGAAAACTAGTTTACGTTATCTTTTGTAAGTTATCCTGCATGGCCCAAGGCGTCATGCATGTGTTGCTTCTGGTTTTATAGAGGGGCACACAAAGGGTTATTTTGTCATGCTTTTCAAAAATATCTTTCAAATTTCCATGTTGTTTTAAAAAAAAAAAAAAAAAAAAATATGTAAAATACCTCCATAAAGCAACTTGGAAATTTGAAAATTTTGTTTGCATAGTGCCAACAGAATCCACAGCGCTTTACAGATATTGTCATCACTCACTGTCCCAAGTAGGGCTTACAATCTAAATTCCCTATCAGTATGTCTTTGGAGTGTGAGAAGAAACCGGAATACCTGGAGGAAACTCAGGGAAAAGATACTCCATGTAGGTATTGTTCTTGGCTGGATTCAAACCCAAGACTCCAGTGCTGCAGGGCAACAGTGTTAACCACTGACACACTACCTCTCCCTCCCCCCGGTAGTCAGTATTACAGTCTCAGAAACACCCCCCCCCCCCCTTTAAATAGATCATGAAGGTATGGTAGTTTGTGCGTTTTCATTTTTATTTTTGGAGGCATTGTGCATTTAAGGCTATTCTTGGAGCAGACTTTTAGACACAAACTTCAGTTCTTGCATATTTCTACTACTGGTTAAAATAAAATGGTACTGCCACTTATTGAGGATAACTACCGTATAAGTCAAAGTCAGACCCTTTAATAGGCCCTTAAATGTGTCTGAGCGATTATGACCGAAATCAAAATCGTGAATAACCAGGCATTATTAATTGGGCTCCGGTGCGACTCCCTGTTCTCTATGGCGCTTCTGCACGACGTCTGGGATGTGGCGTCCTCACGCATAGACGCATGATAGTCAGGAGACTGGAAGAGAAGAACGAGTTCCTCCTGAGCCCAGGGGAGGTGAGTAAAACGATTTTTTTATGTTTGCAACACTCCCCCAGTCTCTGCTTAATATGCAGATGGAACCTTACTAATATTGTAATAACCAAACCAAAGTAACCAATGTGAACAAAATCATGTTGGTTATCCGGGTTGTCATTCGGTTTTGATTCTTTTTTGATTAGTTGCTTAGCCCAACCTTAAATATCATTAAAGATAGAAGGCAAATCTGAAAATTTTCCTAAAAAAAATGATCCATCCACAAACACCTGATTTGGGTTTATTGCTCTTGTGTGTGCAGAGAAAGGTACTGCTTGTATGTGAAACTTTATTTATGTGGGTCTGGGAGTATAATGTTTCTACTTATGGAGACTACCAAATCGGCATACGTAGTCTTAAGACAGTGTTTTGTTTTTTTTTTTTTTTTTTTAAACAAAGACTTGTGGAATAATGTATAACTTGCATAAAAGTAGGCGTTGCAATATCTAAAATAGTATCTTGTGCTGCTCAATAAAAAAAACAAAAAAAAAACAAAACACCCCAGAGGTCAACCCATTGGAGTTTGTCAATCTTCAAAAAATCTCCTCTTATTGCCAGGGAAATCTGCAGCTAACCTATGCCATTTGCAGTGGGAATATAGTATTACACAATGTGGTTAATAGAGATGTTTTCCTCTGTAATGTCGATACTCATTTTTCTTTAAGAGAATTGATAACAGATTCATCTTTTGGACAAGAGTTTTCCTAAAGACAAAATTCTTGGTGGTCAGGAGATTTGTACACAGCTGACACGATGCAAAAGTCACAGTTGTAGGAGGCGGGAATACTGGCAAAGGGTGGAGCGACAGATGGACGGAAGAGAATAGCCTTTTACTAATTCATGAATCTATTCATCTTGTATAATAGTTTATTTATAAGCTGTCGGCCCATTTCACGGCTCAGTCCAATAGGTCAGGGATGCAATAACAGTTAAGTTGGAACATTCCCGCTCTTTACTACAGCATGTCTCGGTCCCTGCCTCATTGAGCACAATCCTTAAATAGTGAGCGCATCCGGCAGACTCGCTTGCCGGAGCCACATTGTCAGCTGTGCCCTGGAAAGTCTTCTCTACATATACTGTATATAAAGATGTTCATTTTATTCGGTGACACGTCAGGTCACTGTGACCTTCTTTTGCTGGTATCTGGAATTTATTACCCAGATTTTTCTTTTTTTGCATCCAGTTTAATGACCACTGCATCAGTTGTATGATGGTTTCTTTCTGCCGGATAAATTGAAGCTTGTCAGTGCAGCATCATGAGCATTCAGAATACTGTACATCATGACTGTAAGGCTTCTGTCCGCTCCGATTACTTCCATCTTATTGTTCATAGACATAGCACTGGCGTAAGGTTAACATATTGTTTCATGATTCTAGCAGTTTTATCATCCTGGCAATGGAACTTGATTTTACAGGCTTGATTTCCTTCCTTTTCATTTTCACAGGCTCTTGCCCCTTTCATTTCTTTAGCAAATAGCCATACTCATTAACCTTGTGATCCTTTACACATCTGAATGCTTTTTCTATTGAGTTGTTGAATGACACATCACTCTTGTGCGAATTGTATAATCTAATCTAAATGTTCATTTCTGTGAAATATATGATTAGGGTATATTGAAAGAAATGCTCTATATAGAGAAGCAGGCTGGATCTGAACTGCTGCTCCCTCTTGCTGTAAGGCTGGGTTCACACAAGGACATGAAATGAAAAGCTGGAATGTACAAGTCATCAAATGAGAGGAAAAAAAAAAACATTAAAGGGGTTACCCACTTTCTAATATTGATGGCCTATGCTTGGGATAGGTCATCACTATTAGGTCAGCAATCATCTGAAACCGAGGACCCCGGCAGATCAGCTGCTCTGGGACACTGCACCTTTTGGTATTGTTTATATGCTGGGAGACGTGCTGCTTACTCCTCGTACAAAGTGTAGTGGCGGCTTTAGGTTCTGTAGTTCTGTCCCATAGTTTTCAATAGGGCAGCGCTGCAGTGCCTTAACCACCACCACACTTTGTACAGCAAGTGAGCAGCGTGGTTCCCAGTATGTAAACATTACCAGGAGTCGCACTGTCCTGGAACAGCTGATCTGTGGGGTCCTGGGTGTCAGTCCTTCGCAGATCCAATAATGATGACTCACCCAAATGATAGACTATCAATAGTAGAAAGTGGATAATCCCTTTAAAACGGGTTATGCCATCAGAACACATGGCAGTAAGTAAACTGAGCATGTATTTTAGAGTAACTTTGTAAGGTATTGTTGTTAAAAATAAGTTTGTTCACAGAAATAGTGAAAATTATCAGCTTATAATAGCAACCCCTGGTGCTAAAATGTATAGGTCTTTATTGTAATTTCAGTGAGGATCTCTTAGCCATGCATGGTCAGTATAATACAATACAGCTTCAGCTGGATCCTCAGTGAATGAAGCAGGGATATCATTTAGGTTGGACATAGACTGCCCCTTACTTCTGAATGGGAAAGCCCAGCAAGGGCAGCAGCATTTCTAACAGTAAATGGCAGACATCCTGATACAGACTCCAAGCAGTGAAGGAAAGATATGGTGAGCTTCCTACCACCGTAAGACAACATACAGTACAGACCAAAAGTATGGACACACCTTCTCATTCCAAGCGTTTTCTGTATTTTCATGACTATAAAAATTGTAGATTCACACTGAAGGCATCAAAACTATGAATTAACACATGTAGAATTATATATTTAACAAAAAAGTGTGAAACAACTGAAAATATGTCTTATATTCTAGGTTCTTCAAAGTAGCCACCTTTTGCTTTGATTACTGCTTTGCACAATCTTGGCATTCTCTTGATGAGCTTCAAGAGGTAGTCACCTGAAATGGTCTTCCAACAGTCTTGAAGGAGTTCCCAGAGATGCTTAGCACTTGTTGGCCCTTTTGCCTTCACTCTGCGGTCCAGCTCACCCCAAATCATCTCGATTGGGTTCAGGTCTGGTGACTGTGGAGGCCAGGTCATCTGGCGTAGCACCCCATCACTCTCCTTCTTGGTCAAATAGCCCTTACACAGTCTGGAGGTGTGTTTGGGGTCATTGTCCTGTTGAAAAATAAATGATGGTCCAACTAAACGCAAACCGGATGGAATAGCATGCTGCTGCAAGATGCTGTGGTAACCATGCTGGTTCAGTATTCCTTCAATTTTGAATAAATCCCCAACAGTGTCACCAGCAAAGCACCCCCACACCATCACACCTCCTCCTCCATGCTTCACGGTGGGAACCAGGCATGTAGAGTCCATTCGTTCATCTTTTCTGCGTCGCACAAAGACACGGTGGTTGGAACCAAAGATCTCAAATTTGGACTCATCAGACCAAAGCACAGATTTCCACAGGTCTAATGTCCATTCCTTGTGTTCTTTAGCCCAAACAAGTCTCTTCTGCTTGTTGCCTGTCCTTAGCAGTGGTTTCCTGGCAGCTATTTTACCTTGAAGGCCTGCTGCACACAGTCTCCTCTTAACAGTTGTTGTAGAGATGTGTCTGCTGCTAGAACTCTGTGTGGCATTGACCTGGTCTCTAATCTGAGCTGCTGTTAACCTGTGATTTCTGAGGCTGGTGACTCGGATGAACTTATCCTCCGCAGCAGAGGTAACTCTTGGTCTTCCTTTACTGGGGCGGTCCTCATGTGAGCCAGTTTCTTTGTAGCGCTTGATGGTTTTGGCCACTGCACTTGGGGACACTTTCAAATTTTTCCCAATTTTTCGGACTGACTGACCTTCATTTCTTAAAGTAATGATGGCCACTCGTTTTTCTTTACTTAGCTGCTTTTTTCTTGCCATAATACAAATTCTAACACTCCATTCAGTAGGACTATCAGCTGTGTATCCACCTGACTTCTGAACAACACAACTGATGGTCCCAACCCCATTTATAAGGCAAGAAATCCCACTTATTAAACCTGACAGGGCACAACTGTGAAGTGAAAACCATTTCAGGTGACTACCTCTTGAAGCTCATCAAGAGAATGCCAAGAGTGTGCAAAGCAGTAATCAAAGCAAAAGGTGGCTACTTTGAAGAACCTAGAATATAAGACATATTTTCAGTTGTTTCACACCTTTTTGTTAAGTATATAATTCCACATGTATTAATTCATAGTTTTGATGCCTTCAGTGTGAATCTACAATTTTTATAGTCATGAAAATACAGAAAACCCTTAGAATGAGAAGGTGTGTCCAAACTTTTGGTCTGTACTGTATGTCCTAAACAATATCTCTTCCTCTTTCACTAAGGATGCAGCAGAAACTGTACTGTATTCTATTTGGCATGTATGACTAACACAGGCCTATACATTTTGAACATCAGAGGGTGCAACTGCAATTCACAAGGGGAAAATATTGTTTGATTCAGTGACCCCAACCTATCACTCTGCGGGGCTTGGCTGATGTGCTGGGTTCTGATGACACTCCCTTTAATGCTCTTTGTGTCTGATAGCAGACAGAACATTGGGGGGAGGGAAGAACCTTTATAGCCTTACACGGGATTGGGAGAAGGTGAGAAAATGGCTGGTATACTGGGACGCATTGAGAAGATTTCTTTTATACAGTCATATGAAAAAGTTTGGGCACCCTTATTAATCTTAATCATTTTTAGTTCTAAATATTTGGGTGTTTGCAACAGCCATTTCAATTTGATATATCTAATAACTGATGGACACAGTAATATTTCAGGATTGAAATGAGGTTTATTGTAATAACAGAAAATGTGCAATATGCATTAAACCAAAATTTGACCGGTGCAAAAGTATGGGCACCTCAACAGAAAAGTGACATTAATATTTAGTAGATCCTCCTTTTGCAAAAATAACAGCCTCTAGTCGCTTCCTGTAGCTTTTAATCAGTTCCTGGATCCTGGATGAAGGTATTTTTGACCATTCCTCTTTACAAAACAATTCCAGTTCAGTTAAGTTTGATGGTCGCCGAGCATGGACAGCCCGCTTCAAATTATCCCACAGATGTTCAATGATATTCAGGTCTGGGGACTGGGATGGCCATTCCAGAACATTGTAATTGTTCCTCTGCATGAATGCCTGAATAGATTTGGAGCTGTGTTTTGGATCATTGTCTTGCTGAAATATCCATCCCCGGCGTAACTTCAAATTCGTCACTGATTCTTGTACATTATTCTCAAGAATCTGCTGATACTGAGTTGAATCCATGCGACCCTCAACTTTAACAAGATTCCCGGTGCCGGCATTGGCCACACAGCCCCAAAGCATGATGGAACCTCCGCCAAATTTTACAGTGGGTAGCAAGTGTTTTTCTTGGAATGCTGTGTTTTTTTGACGCCATGCATGTTTGTATGACCAAACAACTCAATCTTTGTTTCATCAGTCCACAGGACCTTCTTCCAAAATGAAGCTGGCTTGTCCAAATGTGCTTTTGCATAACTCAGGCGACTCTGTTTGTGGTGTGCTTTCAGAAATGGCTTCTTTCGCATCACTCTCCCATACAGCTTCTCCTTGTGCAAAGTGTTCTGTATTGTTGACCGATGCACAGTGACTCCATCTGCAGCAAGATGATGCTGCAGCTCTTTGGAGGTGGTCTGTGGATTGTCCTTGACTGTTCTCACCATTCTTCTTCTCTGCCTTTCTGATATTTTTCTTGGCCTGCCACTTCTGGGCTTAACAAGAACTATCCCTGTGGTCTTCCATTTCCTTACTATGTTCCTCACAGTGGAAACTGACAGGTTAAGTCTCTGAGACAACTTTTTGTATCCTTCCCCTGAACAACTATGTTGAACAATCTTTGTTTTCAGATCATTTGAGAGTTGTTTTGAGGAGCCCATGATGCCACTCTTCAGAGGAGATTCAAATAGGAGAACAACTTGCAATTGACCATCTTAAATACCTTTTCTCATGATTGGATACACCTGGCTATGAAGTTCAAAGCTCAGTGAGGTTACAAAACCAATTTTGTGCTTCAGTAAGTCAGTAAAAAGTAGTTAGTAGTATTCAAATCAATAAAATGATAAGGGTACCCAAATTTTTGTACCGGTCAAATTTTGGTTTAATGCATATTGCACATTTTCTGTTAGTACAATAAACCTCATTTCAATCCTGAAATATTACTGTGTCCATCAGTTATTAGATATATCAAATTGAAATGGCTGTTGCAAACACCCAAATATTTAGAACTAAAAATGATTAAGATTAATAGGGGTGCCCAAACTTTTTCATATGACTGTATATTTTAATCAATACTAATTGTAATATTATATCAAAATTAGGGTCTAGTGATAGGAGAATATGAAGGGAGCAATTACTGGATTTCTTTTGTGTATTTCTGCATTTAGTGTTCTTTTTATGCATCGTCTCAGCTACGCATAAATATCCTGCAGTCTTATTGTTGTAAGCAGCATGCGTGGAATGTGAAGGCTGCAATCCTTGGCTTGGTTATGAATAAACCCTTTAATTAAACTGAACACAGTCGCTTTAGTGTAATATAATTCGATAATGAATGATCAATGTTAATGGCTTTTAATCTGAATTTTTATTTTCCTACATGGACAACTGATCCCAGTAGAAATGACTTATGTGCAGAGTAAAGCTTCTGTCGTTTTGTTTTAATTGCATGGGTTCTGTCGTATTGCTTCGCCACAGGTTAGCTGGAAACACACAACCAAGATCAATATCGATGCTACTATTTTTATACAGTTTTTATTGTGAAAAATACTGCCCATTAAATAAATGGGCAAAATAATAACACTATGTTTGCTAATGTCTCACTGTGTATTTATGTTGAATACATAAGTAATAAATGATATTAAAGCTTCGGTTTTTAAAGACTACCTTTCACCGCCTTCACCAACTCCAGTTCTTCAAGGGGGTCACCAGGGATGAGTATGTGCTAGATACATTAAAGTCACCAGATTGTACTGGTTGTTTTCATTCTCCAATTCGGTCCTTTGTTGCAAAGATAACTTTATAAAAGCGATTATGCAAATGTTCGGGTGTAGCATGACTCAATCTCTTTTGACAAATAAGTGATTGTGCTCCTGCGTGTACATCCTGCAAATTTTCACTGCCACTGTGAGAATACAGGGCCACATGAAATCCAGCATCTCTGCCTGTCCCTGTCATTCTCACATGAGCAGCTGTCAAAATGCAATGGGTGGAGCAGTCTGGAGCACCAGAGACTCCCTCTGTGCTCCAGGCTCTGTGCTCCAGGCTGCTCATTTGCATAATCACATTTATGAAATTACCTTTTGCAAAAGAAGACTGAATTGGAAAATGGTGACCCTAATGTATGTATTTACTTGCATTTACTGCTCCCTGGTGACAGACTCCCTTAAACATTTGTTAATAGGTGCCACTCCACTGATTCTGGAGCAGTTTTCTATTAGCTCCCACCATTCCTGAACAAGAAGTCCTATTAGTTTTGGTGCCTGATATACTACTTAGGCATTGCAAAATATGAGATTTGGTGGTTCCTTTTCCCATTAAAAGGGATCAAGAAGAAACGCCAGTATTGCTCCAGGTACAGAAAAGGGATTTGTATTATAATTTTTGGGCTGTCATTGTGTTGTTAGACCTAAGCTATATCTGAACTAAGTAATGACTATAACTCCAGGATATAATGGCTCCTCAAGTTAGTGTTACTATAGTATCTATTAGTATGAAATGGATAGCATATGTTTGCTTTGGCTCAAAGAATCTGGTAATTGCTATTGCTATATTTTCCATGGACTCTTGGGAAAATTAATTCTGCTGATTTCCGATCAAACTGTTCACACAGTAGGGCTGACTGAGCATCTCATTGTTCTAATAAGATCATCTATGTGCATTCTGTAAAAATGTATATGAATTATGTAATGATGTGCTCCAGGGGCTGACTACCCTTGGTCTATAGCATAGCCTGAAGATTACTGATCTGTTGGCGTGAAGTGGTAAATTCCTATTATGTAGTATTGTGAGTTCCTGTGTGCATTATACATGCTAAGCTTTTCACTCAATTGTACATTAAAGTGCTGAAGTCACACAGATTTTGCCTGCAGTATTCTTTAGTTTTTAATAAACTTATTTTAAAGGGGTTTTCTGAAGTTTTTAGAATGCAATAAAAAAATATTGCTTACTTTTTACATTTCAGCTACTCTGTTGGCCCCTGCCAGTCTGTGTTTAATAGTCCCACAGGGATAACTTGCTATCCATGCATCCAGTTATCATACATGTAGGCATCGGCACTGAGGCCAGTGGCTCCTTTAAGGGGAGCAAACTGGGATGGGCAAGGTCCACTGGAGCAATGGCTCTGTAGAGTGGGGGGCTTATCAGGTGAGTAGTGGTTGTTATATGATTTTACCTAATTTAAAAACAAAAAAAAAAATCTCCTTTTAAAGAAACCCCTTTTTAAAAATATTTTTAATTACATTTATAGAATTTTCCTCAGAAAAGGCATTTATAGCATATACACAGGATGTCAGGGAGAAAACAGTGGTTACCCAACCTACCCCATTATAGTCATTGGGGCCCTCGGGTTCGTTGTCTGCCGTAGAAGAGATCCATGTGTATTGTATAATCCGCACTTTTGGACAGAAGAATGGATAAATCCATGCAAGTGTGAAAGCACCCTAACCCGGGGCTGTTTCTCTTTCAGGACCATGCCAGACATGTATAGAGATGTGAATAAAGTGCTTTAGATGTGATAAACTTCTGTTCAGCTCTAGCATCTGTCTAATTCTATTTCCCCCCCCCCCCATCCGTTTCCTTCCTTATCCACACCTCTCCCCTCTCGCCATAGACTTCTATAGAGGAGTCTTGTGGCCTGCAGTCCGTCTCAAGCTGGATAACGCAGTGACTTTCACAATGAAAGTTGTTTTATCAGAGCAATGGAAACAGCAGAGAGAGGCATTTCTCGCTGATAAGATATATTAGAAAGGTTCTTACAATCTCTTGTACTATTCATTTATGCAAAGTTTGTTCAAACTTATAATATTTCAACAAATTTTAGGATATCCTTTTAAAGAGTGCCTAAAATGGTATTTTGGTACAGGCTTGAATGAGAGAATGTGTTAACGCCCAGTAGACATTACAAGTAACCTAGATTTGGTTTTGCCAATAAACATATATTCGGGTAGGTTTGTGGCCACATGGACTGCGGTGTGTGTCACGTATTGTGCTGATTAACCCTCACCACCTTTCTTGTCTTGTTGGGCACACTAGGGCTTGTTTATTTATAATGCCATATTTTTTTTAATGAGCTGATCGGTCTTCGAGGTACCGCGCTAAACACGCTGAAATGTTAGAATGCGGCTTTGATGTACGAGAAACTAACGGATAACACTGCCAAAGTGACAACAAGTTTAAATTTCACTTGCCCATTATTTGTGAAGATTGTAGGGTGGAAAATGTTCTGTAAGAACTGCCTTCAGGTATTGATTTTTGCCTAGTACTGTCAATCATTTAAATGAGCTTGTAGGTAAAGAGGTCGTTGCTATTTCCCTGTGTCGGAAATGCTATGAAAAATGCATGTCTCTTTTCTAGGTGCAATTTTATTTATAGCATGTTCAGAAGCATATGTTTATGGCATAGGAATGAAAATCTTAAAATAGAGAAGTATTGGCCCACATTTATTATGGTGTTTTCTGCTCTAGTTTGTGCCAAATAAAATGTGAAATCCTAGTTTACTGGCTTGACAAGGAAATGGATCTTTGGTTGGATAAGGGTGTTGCATAGAGGGAAATAAGCATGGCATAAAATGCCACCAGAATTCTGGTGCAAAGTAAGCCACCTAAGTGGTATAAAGGTAGGCTAGACAGTCTAAAGATTTATCATCAGATTTATCATCCAGAATCAACCTAACTCTGACTCAGATTCTTTCATAAGTGGCTGACAGCCATGGTCAGTCAGAAGCAGTAAAGCTCCTCTAATTCATTAAAAAGCTAGTGACTGTATTCCTATAAATGTAGATGCAAGAAACTATACATCTACTTATATAATATTAATAATTGTATAATATAAACATAATTTATCATTTCATTTTGAAACCGAATTAGTAACTTTTTTTTTTCTGTGTAATTGGTTCCAAGTCCACAGTGATGTCAACCACTGTGAGAAATTTGACTCATTTTAACATTGGCTATTCTGTCTTTGCAATGTTTGAATCTTAGACAGGACTAGTAAGGCTACATTCACATCTACACGTAGCCTCCAGCACAGAGTGTTTCTAAAATCACAAACTAAAAAGTCCTGCAAGCTCAATTTTTTTTTTCGTCTACCAATGTAAGAGGAGAAAAAATGGATACCCGATGGACTCGATTATAGTGAAAGAGGTCCCTTGGTATCTGTTGTGGTCACTTATAGAGCAAATCTGTCTTTATTAGTTTGTTTGTTTCCAATAGATTGTAAGCCCTTGCGGGCAGGGCCCTCTATCCCACTGTGCCAGTTGGTCACTGTTAGTATTATCAGTTTTGTATATCTTGTGTACTGTATTTAAATCCTCAAATGTAAAGCACCATGGAATTAATGGTGCTATATAAATAAACAATAATAATAATAACTGAACAGAAAAAAGTGTGAAAGCACCATAATCTGCCACGTTGCAAACCAATGACATGACATGTCACCAACCACAGTTTTCCTTTTTCAAGAGCACTATAAGATATCAAAAGTGTGCTGGGCAGACAAGGTTTTATTTTAGACCATTTTGTAAATTTCTAGAGTTGGGACTCTCCCCGATCAGGCATGTGACATACCCTATGGTTAATACACAAATGCTGATGAAGGGAATACCCCTTTTAGAGTGTACATATTTATTGATATAAAACATACCCGAGCAGAGTCTTAGGCTTCACTGTTTTTTTTTTTTAATGGCAGGAAGAGACACATGACAGTCCCAAGATTTCCAACATTTTTGTAATTCTTATCATCATTGCAAGTCAACTATAAGGTTTTTTTTTTCCCTCCTAGAGAAGATATGAGTTATGTTAATGTTACAGGGACTCGAAGCAGCCAGATGCCTCCAATAAAGCCGTAGCCAAATACTACGGTTGATTCATAGCTGTGATTAACGGAATGAAGCTAAAAACAGAATTGGGAAAAAGATTATAGGTATAAACTAATGTAATGCTTCTACCTTGTACACTAATCTTCTTATGATAGAAATGGAAGCAAAAACTGTTGTACATGTAATTTTTTTTTCTACTGTTGTGTTATGGATTAAGCCTTTTCTGGGAGACTAACAAATGGCCACCATTACAGCTTGTGTAGGGTTGTCATCCATCTTCTCTAGACTGCAACTTCAAGAATGATAAGTTTGCCTAGTTATACAATAATAAGCAACAGCGCTTTCCCTACTCTATCACTTTATAATAAGGCCAGTCTGCCATTCAGGACTCCTCAGACATGGGTGACATCTTTAATAGCCGCCATCTTTGGTTGCCTTCTCTTGCTTTTCCAGCATTGAATCTTTTAGCATAACCTTTGTTAAGCATGGTACATTCAGATGTACAGGGGGAAAAACTGTAATAAAATATTTCTTCATTCCTGTTGAATGCGTATTTGCTAATCTCAGGATTAATAGAATACGATTTCATCTTGACAGATTTTATTGTATTATATTGTTTATTATAATTGTCATAAACAGAACAATAGCTTAGTGGGTATTTCAGCAGCAGATTGTGAAACAGCCTGTGTGCTTGTACTCAGAGGATAATGAAATTAGTAATGTTTTTACACAATAAAACTAAAACCAACTAATTTGCTCATCTCTCTAGAAAGATGTCATTTTTTTTTTTTTTTAAGCGCGGTTTGTTTTCTGGTGGGGGCAGGAGCTGGTAACATCATATTGGCACGAAAATGTTACACAGTACAGAAAAATTCCTTTAGTCTGACACTAAATTGATGTGGTGATCTGATCATGCCAAGTTATCAAAAGGTGCAAAGTATATAAAGCTTAAAAGGGTAAAAAAATAGTTACCTGGAAGCCTTAGATAAAGTGCTAACATGAAATATAATACTGCCACTTAAAGCTGCTCCTGTATTAAAAGGATGGCCTCTCATTTACTTGGCTAATATGCAATATTACTTTTCCCATGCATTGGTTTCTGCTTGTATGGCTTTGGCTTCCCCAGCTAAATTGGATGATGTTGTTGGGTGCTAGGTGAGGCAGATTTTTGGAAGGGTGGTCTCTGATAAGACAAACTGTTTGTAACCCAGTTTGATTCCATAAAGAATGGTGACTAAGGAGCATTGAATGTGGTCATCTGCATAGCAGCGCTCTGGGGAGATCTCAAGTGCGCAGTACATGCATGACAGCCCAGGAATTTACAGGAACTGGAGACTGCCAAGAAGAATGGGCAGATTTACCACCTGAGAAAATAAAGAGCCTCATCCACAACTACCACAAAAGACTCCAAGCAGTCATTGATGTTAGAGGGGGCAATACATGGTATTAAGAACTGGGGTATGTGAACTTTTGAACAGGGTCATTTTGATGTTTTTGGTTGTCGTTATTATTTAAAAGAGAAAACACAGAAGTTTGACAATAAATGGCTTCAACCAACCACTAAACATGAGTGGAGAAAAAGTTTTTGTGTTATCATTCATGTTCTCTGAAAAAAGGCCAAAAAACAAAAAAAATCTGCCGGGGTATGTAAACTTTTTGCATAACTGTATACATTGGTTAGACAGCGCACGCACTACTCCATTTATTTCAATGGGAGTGTCGGAGATAGGTGAAGTATAGTACTTGGTTATCTCCGGCGCGCCCATAGAAATGAATGGAGTGGTGCGCGCTGGCCCATCCACTGCTTCATTTAAAACAGAAGGCTGAACTCTCCTGATCAGTGGGGGTCTGAGCTGTCGGACCCCAACTACCTGCAAGTTATCCCCTATCCTATGAATAAGGGATAATTTGTGCTTGGGAATATCCCTTTAAACTTTTCTACATCTATACGTGGAGCCTGTACAGGTCCACTAGTACAGAGCTGTTCTCTGTGCTCCCTCTGGCTCTTTGTGAATGGGAAATACTCTCAGGTGGTGGTTTTTTTTTTTTTTTTTGGTTTGGTTTTTTTAATAACTGAAATGTAGTAGCCAATATATTTTTCAAGAAAGGCAACTTATGCTTGTACAAGTTAGTAACCATCAGAAGATCTTGAGTGTAGACTCATTGCTCTAACAGTAAAGAACCCCTACCTATAATGGGTAGAACCTTTTTTCTTCTATCTGGGGAGAATGTCCCCATATCGTGGTTACAGGACTAGATGTAAAAAGAGCCTTTGCATGATCTCTCGTATAATAATATTTTGTAATAGGACATGTTAGATTAGGATGGAGCGTCATAATTGGATATATCTGCTTATGCTTCTATTTTGGTCTTCTATGACAATAGATTATTTAACTGTTCCTTGCTTTTTATAAGTCCTTTATTTCAGACTACACCTGTAGTCTTCTTGTAAACTTGCAATTACCCTTTCTGTATAAAGTGAGTTTCAGGTAGTCTTCTGTTGCTATAACAATGTCTTTTCTGTCTCTCCAATGTTTCTGTGTACTTGAAAATAACTGTAGGTTTTGTAATTTTTCCGCAGTAAATGATCTAGGAGGTGACATCAAAGGCGATGGAAAAAGTTCATCAGCTGCAGACAAGGTTGTAGAAGAAATCAGAGCGAAAGGCGGAATAGCAGTGGCCAATTACGGTAAGAAAGTTTATCGGCTTAGTTGCGTGTTGTCACATCTATTAAGTCTTTTGATACAGTTAGTCACTGTAACGTGTACAAATTATATTTTATTAGTATAAGGACATTGTCCATAGTAAGTTGGTAATGAGTGCTGGATAAATGCCTAGTTCTGCCACTGACATAGTATAATGGAGATATTTGTATGGCTGGTGTGGTATAGTGTAACAATGATTTCTTTTTTTTTTTTTTTTTTATAGGTTCGATCAATAGGAAACATATATACAAGTTCACAAATATATATGTTATTGTGTCCAAGACTATAATCCTACATCCACATTTGAATATTATAAAGGGGTTTAACCAAGACTAATATATTGATGATATATCCTCAGGTTTGTTCATCAGTGTAAGATCAGTGGGGTCCCATATCCAGCACCCTCACCGATCAGCTGTTCAAAACAGTAGTTCACACTCAATGATCACATAGCCAGTTTAACTAAATGGGGCTGAGTTACAATTAAGGCTGTGGAAGTCTGTAAGCCAAAAAAACTACACAATTTTTCTATAGCAGGACTCTGACTCCCGCTTCAATTGTTTCATAAATGGCAGAGCCAGAAAGCGACACGGGCGGTCTTGCTTCCGCTGCCCCATTCATTGGGGCCAGTGAGCACAGTTCGCAAAAGGGACAGGAACAAGCCTTGTCCTGAGTTTTGCTCACTGCCCCTTACACCGGACCATAAAAATAAGAAATGAGTGGGTCACTGTGCTAGCCGTGAAAAACACAGCTAGCACACCGACTGTGCACATGGTCATGTGCATGAGGCCTTAAGAATTGTATAGTATAATATAATGAATCATTGTATTTTGAAGCTGGACTTAGTTAATTTTTCCCAGCTCCACCCAAAATTGGTCCTGACTCTGACTCCACAGCTCTTGCTGCAATACCCTGCTCTGCTGTTTTATAATGGATGGTACTGCGCTTAGTAAAGCATTGCAGAGGCTGAATGGCTTCTTCAAACACGGAAGACTCTTCAAACAGCTGTTTGGTGGCGGTACCAAGTGTCAGACCCTCACTGATCTGATATTGTTGGGATAGGTCATCAGTATAATAATCCTGGAAAACTTCTTTAACATAGTGTTTTTTTTTTACTTTTTGTTAGGTAAAGACCTTAAGTTATAACATTGCAAAATACCAATATAAGAATTTATTGCTAGTTGGTGATAGTGACACTTCTAAAGGACCATATATAGCTAATATATAGTAACAATATAGTACAAAAAGACACTACATAGGTAAGGGGCCCATTCAGAAGACATTGTTGGGTGATAGAAACACAGTCCATATGACTGCCTTATTTCCTCTGACTACAGCTCACTTTAACTGGACTGATAGCATCACAGTGATTTATGATCTTGTGGGTTTCTAAGCTACTCTTTACTGACCTGCACTCAAATTGTACTTGGTATGGGACAGTAGACCGGTGGAAGTTCGGGAACCCACAGCATCGTATAATGCTATGAGCTCAATACAGATGAGTCACAGATGGTCTGGGTAATATGGTCATCACCCAGACCTTGATTCTTGGACCGAACATGTGTGTGTGAATGGGCCCTCAAGGACAACTGTGCAGTCATTCTAGTGCCTGAGCCCATCTAAAAGCGACATCAGCGTCTTCATTTTAACAAGCCCTACCATATCTATGTCTACATCTCATATGCAGACCTGTGTGTCTCTAGCATTATAGACAACACATAAACCTTAACTTTTATAGACCTTGGTTTTTGCAGAGGGCACATGACACAGTTCTGCTGGAACAGGAGAGAGTCTTACCCAAAGTTAGAAGCTAGTAGTTGTCTAAAATGTCTTTGCATGCTGTAGAATTAACTTTACTCTGAGTCTGTGTTTCCTTCTGCTTTGTGCCTGAGCTAATTTAGATGTCTCCTCTTCACTAAAGCAGCACTAGTTAACCAAGGCACATCTAGCAGATCACACAGTGACTTATGGCATCCTATTACAGTGCCATGTTTAAAGGGGTTGTCCCTTAAACAAGACTATATTTAACTTTGTGGATAATTAAAACATTTTTGCAAATATAAATAATTTACATTTTTCCAAAGTTTTAAAGATATTTTTTTTTTTTTCTAATCATATTATTGGTGGTAGTCCATTGTCTTGATCGTCAGTGGATGCGACCATGGATGCACATACTTGTTAGGAAGTCAGTGTGGGTTGTAAAGTGGATGGTATGAAATATTAGATATTTAGATTTTTATTAGACAGATATAATAGGAAACCTTGATGTATCTTTTTCACCTTTGTCTATACTTCCTATGTAATAACGTTGACCCCTCGGTAGCATTAGTAACATAGTTACCATTTACAATGAGCGGTTCTTTCAGTCTGCTGCCAAACAGCCCAATTCAGGTTGTCAGCTCGTTTTATGTACAAGCCGTAGACATCTATTTTTTTTGTACTTTGCAAAGCTTGTCTACAACTTTGTACTTGATGTTGGCTTTTATTCTGGATTAGTAAAAGCTTGTATTTCACACAAGTGGATTTATTTTCCATTAAAAAGACACTGCAGCAGAATGCCCTCACTCTCAAGGGTCAGCGTCTCGAGAAGTGTCGAATCATTGCTGTCTGAATGCCATCCTCAGAGTCTGAAATTGGCCACTAAGATTCCTGCTGAGCCCGAGTATCAGACTTTGCCATTTTTTGCAATTGACAAGTGACTGTGACTGTCTGCCTTTTCTCGCTGTAGCATTCTCTATAGGTGTTACTGTACATAAACATTTCATTTGCTTTGCTTTCTTTTTCCAGAAAGAAGTATTTGTTATATTTATGCATTCCCTTACATTATTATTATTATTATTATTATTATTATTATTATTATTATTATATCTTATTACGGATATACGACATTACGTTTTTTGCGGTTTTGTCAATCATCTTTGACTTTTCAAAAGCTAACATATAATTTGGAAGGGCGATCTCTTCATGATTTCTGGAAGATATTGCTTTCTATATAATATATATCATTTATATAAAATGACTATTTACAGTTAGAACCAGTTACCATAAAGCAGTGTTTCCTAAGAAATGGACCCAGGACATGCCTTGTAATGTTTGTTACTTTTTAGTTACATCCTCTGCAGTTCTTTTCTTAGCAGGTCGAGCATGTGCAATACAGCACCACTATTTTACTATAGCAATATTCCTTTAATCTGTGTTGTGTGATGGACAAGACACAATGGAGAGTTAATGGAGCCAAAAACGGTTATAAGCTTTGTAGCTGCTAGTTTTAAAACAGTTTTCATGTTTGCTGCCCTGAAAATTCGTCATGTGTAGAGGGTGAGACATTCACATGGAAAATAAAAAGATACTTAGTCTTTAAGAGGTATTACAGTCTTGGCCTTTATGGTTCTATCAATAGGATGTGTCTGAATGCAGGCCCTACTTCTGGGACCCACATCTGGCTTGAAAGCGGGACTCCATTCATGGCTTTACTTGAATAGAGTAATAACTTGGCACTGCAGATGAGGCTCCTTTCTTAATAGATGTGGGGCCAGTTTTATCACTTATTTATGGCCTGTCCTATGGATTTAGGCATGCATGCCATTATGGGAATACAACTATATTTTCTCAGTTATTAGGTGGGTACTGATGGTTCATTACAAAAATGCACGTTCCTGAGATAAGCCCTCTAATAAGACTCACAAAGCCTGATTTATAACATCCAGTGCCACAAAAGTAGACCATAGCTACCAACTTGAGATAGGAAGATGAAAAAGCCTGTATTTTGGCAGTTTGATGACAAATGTCAATTCCACTACAGTAACTGGTTCCTTTTAGGAACAAGCTTATGCCCTGATCTGCTGCTGTAACCCCCAGAAAATCTGTTGGTGTTCTGAGAGGGAAATGGCCATAAGCATTTAAAGGGGTTATCCTTCCAAAAACACTATCACACCTCTTCACAGGTTATATGGGGTATTACAGTTCATCCCCATTCATTTTGGTGGAAGTGAACTGCAATACCAGTCACTTCCCATAGAGAGGTGTAGAGCAGCCATAGCAGCCCATCCTGGGCACACCCTTTAAATTCCCTGCAACATCATAACTGGGGAAATAAAACATTAAACATTTCTCACCAAAATGATCAAGTTTACAGGGATAAAGATGATTTTGTGCTGCACGCAATCCACCCAGTATGTGGTCCTGTCACTCACTGTCTGGAGCAAGCCACCTTTAAAAGTCATCTGTCATTACAAGGACATGTGTTCCCCACTCCTGAGATGCTCTGTTATTATGTGGAAATGTGGAGTGTTTTCAACCAGCGGGGGAAAACATTAAAATGTTAACATAACAACTATAAATTGCAAAAATCAGGACATTGTTCTTAATGTATGCAAAATAAATGGTTTTATAAAGATTTGACTTTTTTCTTTTTTGTTATTGTAGATTCGGTAGAAGCAGGAGAGAAGCTTATTCAAGCAGCCCTGGACGCATTTGGGAGAATCGGTAACAAATGTTATTTCTGTATTTGTATGGATTACAAAATGGTTCTCATAATGTTTCCATCAGAAGTCTATGGGCAAATAGGGTGGGTTAGGCAAATATGTTTTCCTTGGCTATTAAGGAGACGCTTCAAAGAGGCTGGATTACATCATATGGTTTCTTTAGGAGGATTTATTTTGGCTTTGCTTTATTCACAGATTATGCTAATAGGTTTCATGAAAAGGCATTGATCTATAGAGAGCTTCCTTCCAAAAGGTGATTCTAGAGCAAGTTCCTCTTTTCTACCCAGGAGGACTTATTTGTATCTTTCTTTCCCAGAATTCCTAGCAGAGCATGCTTGGTGACATGTTTCTAAAATTTCCCAGGTGCTTGTTTACTTTTTTAAAAACCAAAGGATAAGGCATGATGAAATCTAATGTGGCCGATTTTGTTTTCTGACTTATGACATCAATATACATTACGCTGGGTTCACACGTGCGCTTGCACTATATTCGGGGATTCCATTCCCCTCTCCGCATGAAAAATGAGACAAAAGCGAAGCAAGCAGGACTTTTCTCTCCGCATTTTTCCATCCTTTTTGGACGGAAACCGAGCGGAAACCACACGGTCCCCATTGTCTATGGGGTCCGCGGGTTTCCTAAGGTAACCGCATTTTTTATGCGGATTAGGTTTCCATTCGGGGGGTCCCCAAGCGGACCCCCTGACCAGAAACCCGAACGCAGATGTGATCCTAGCCTTAGATGGTTGGCCAGTCGCTATATAATTGGCTTGATGTCACACATGTACGCACACATTTCCTTATTCTAATGAAGCGAGTCTGACTGTATTTATAACTTTTATATGTGAGCAGATAGAAGTTTAAGGAGAACCTGTCAGGGTATTTTTTTTTCCATCATAAGCTGGTCTCATCATGTACAGGTTGAAGTAATTCCATTTTCATTCTGCCCCTCTGTGCTCTTTCAGTTGCAGTAAAGTGAAGTTATAAATGTCTAAAATCATAAAAAGTCATATGTAAATGAAGTCACAGCTTCAGTCTAGTCACGTTATCCCCTTGCTAATCTGCCTCATGATGTCAGGGAGTGAGAGATCTGTGATGGAGACGTCAATCCCACCCCGGGAGGCGTGAATAGCATGCGGATAGTGTGACAAAGCTGAACCTGCTCTCCGCCTACTGTGATTTCTTAGATTTATTTGCATATAACTTTTCATCTGATCAAACCTTTATAACTTCACTTTGCTGCAGCAGAAAGATTACAGTAATGGAAAGGGAATTACTTTCGCCTGCACATGATGGGGCCAGTTTATGATAGAAAGACCACCTGATAGGCTCCCTTTATTTATTTAATATCCTCTCCCAAAAGAGGCCCTATTATTCTACAGATTGATGGAGGTCTCCGCACCCTCGACTGGTGAGATAGGGGGCAGTTTGAAGACTTCCTTGATCCACTTTTAAGTTCAGAGTTTACATAAATAAGAGCCTTAAATTCTGCAAGCAAATATTGTATATGATGTACATCTTAGTATACCAGTTCTACTTATTTACTTCATTATTTTATATTATCTCTTTTAATATATTGTCATTTTATTTTTCAGATATTGTAATAAACAATGCAGGGTGAGTAACCAGAGTTTTACTTTGCTTGTGTTTCTTTTCTGCTCATTTGGGATTGAGTGTTGTTCTCTACTAAATGGCTTTTGTTGTAAATAATTTGCAGACCGTGTACTCACAAGGCTAGCGTAGAATGAAGTTTGTGCCTTTATCTAGGTTACTGTGCACTGTTCCTGTCTCCAGCGTGCACAGATTAGCATCACATGCCGTAGCTTTGCCTCTCATCCTGTTGTTCTCTTGTCATCTTTGTAGTTGCATAGCGGCTAATGATATAGGACAACACCTGTGCAAAACGCTGCACCAGATTTCTCAAAGAAGAGCATTTCCATGCAGAGCTTATTTTAATTTTAAGTGTGCCGCGTATTTGCCTAGACTGGAAGAGATATGATATACGTTTTAATTTTGCTTCTGTCTTGTTGAATAAACAATGTATCTTATGTCCCTGCAGAATGCTGCAAAAACTTAGCAAAGCAAATTGCATCTCCTAGAGGCTGCGGTAGAGTTGCTTTGTAAATTGTGTTTTATATTAGTTTTAAATCTGTTTTGCATATTTTGAGTTTAGATTTGGATACCTCTATTATGTTACATGGCACAGCACTGCTAGAAATGTGAGATGTCTCTCAGTAGAGAACATTTGGGTTCTTTATTACCTGTTTATTCCAAGAATTCTAGATTTGGCGTTTCCTTGAATGACATGTAAACATAGAGGAAGAGGAATTGGGGAGAGAGCAGGGACCATGATTCATTCATAACAATGAGGAAACTGGGACCCTTTCACAGGAATAGAGTTCCTTCGCTGCTAGAAGATGTATGCTGTAACTAACTGGTTCAGCTGCAAGCGGTAGAACAGGTCAGGATCTTTATTGGCTGGTGTAGGAAGAAACATAAAGCACACAGCGATAGAGCAGGAAACTTGTCCTCTTTCAGTTCTCCCTGGCAATCAATCAGTGACATGTTCTCTTGCCAACAACTTTACAGACCCTTCTAATATGAATTGAATTTTGTACATTTATATTTTCTTCGTCTTCCACCAGTTTCGGCCAATGCAAAATACCATAAACAGGAATGGGACATACTAAGAAGCGTGAAGAAAGAGAATGAACGATGTTATTAATTGCTATATATATTAAGAAAAGTATAATAAGTTTCTTGTGCTTTGCAGACATGAAATAGAGCAGTTACACATATAGTTTATAGTGAAATCAACACATATACAGAGAAGTAGAAAGTTCCCTGTACTTTGTAGATGAATGGACAGGTTATATGTGTAGATGGAGTAGTGGAATGAACACATATTCCACATATGCAGGCATGTAGTAAATTCCCTGTGCTTTGCATTTTACATATACCTACCACAGGGGATAAGAGAGGTACAGTGCGTGAAGTAGTACTGTGCATGCTGCTAAAGAACTGCAGGGCACAGGTCAGCAGCTGCTACAGTGTGCCTGTCTGGTGCTGCTGCCTAGGTCCTAACAATAGGCTGCTCCAAGACCTTGTGTGTGCTGCAGTGTGGCATGGACAGAACAAGCAAGGGACGGCTGACAAGGGGGCTCCATAGGCCTGGTTCAGGTGTAGCATTCACCCTATGGTTAAAGTTCTGCAAGGTACTGTAAGCTCAGCCCCATGCCCTTGCTCATAGACACATGTGGGCCACTGTCTGGTAAAGTAGGCATTTCCCTTTCCAAATTTTGTTGTAGGTCCCATGGTCTATTTCTTATTTTTATGCAAGCCCCTCTGTGTCTGTTGTGTTCAGTTGCTCCTGTTGAGTGAGGTAAGGAGATATGTACACATATACATATATGAGATGATACAATTTATTATAGAGCCGCGTCTAGTTCTTGAGTACTGAGTGGCAGCGATCACTCTCATTATGGTCGCTATGTAAGGAGCAATCCAGAAAAAAGATAAAACCACAATTTTTTTTTTTTTTTTTTAATTGAATAGGCAACATTGTAATTACATTATTACTGGCCCTTTAAATTGCATAATAGTCACAGTGACTCTCAGGTCAGGCTTGGTGGATGTCAAAGAACTTTTTCCATTTACTTTGACCAGTCCACCATTGTCCTGAGGCACTGGACCCGATGATCCAGAGGAAGGCGAAACAAACCCCCAGAGAGTTATACCTCAGGGGGGCCAAAAATTCCTTCCTGACCCCATATATGACGATCTTATATCTCCCTGGATCATATTTTGCTTGCTGCCTATAGTAATATCCCTATACAGTGGCCCCTATAGAGTATACTCCCCCATACAGTAGCCCCCATAGACACCCCTACAGTATAATGTCACTCATAAAAGATAAAGTGCTTCTCTCCAGCTGCATTGTACCCCTGCTCCTGCACACTGCTGTGATGTTATGTGCACGCACTGACCAAGATAAAATGGGAGGGGTTGGGGAGAAAACAGGTAAGTACTTTAACATACTTACCTCTCAATACCCACAGCTTGTAGGTCACAGGCCTAATGTGGCCTGCAGCCTACAAGTGAAAAAGTGGCAGGGAAGGAAACCTATGGCTTACAGCTCTACCATCTACAGAACTGGGTCGGAGCTCCTGTCTCCTCTGTTCTGTGATCCAGTTGTAATTTTAACTGCTGAATTGGCAGAATCGGAAGAACCAGCTGCACCCCCCGTATGTGGAATATGTGTAGATTCCACTGTAAAATACACATATAACCTGTTCATTCCACGTCTATGAAGAACAGAGAATTTACTACATGCCTGCATATGTGGAAAGTGTGTTCATTCCACTATTACCTACACATATAACCTTTTCATTTCTAATCGACAAAGCACATTTTCTGCTTGCCTTTATATGTGGAATATGTGTTGATTCCACTGTAAACCACACGTATAACCTGTTCATTCCACATTTACGAAGCACAGGGAATTTATTGCATGCATGTACAGTATATGTGGAATATATGTTCATTCCACAATTATGAAACGCAGGGAATTTACTACTTGCCTAGATATGCTTATTCCATACCTCGGAAGCACAGAGTAGTTACTATATGCCTGTATATGTGGAATATGTGTTCATTGCACTATAAACTATATGTATAACATCTTCATTTCATGTCTCCAAAGCACAAGAAATGCGTTATTATTGTCTTAATATGTACAGCAGTTAATAACATTGTTCATTCTTTTTCTTCATGTTTTTTAGTATGTCCCAACAGGAATGCATATGGCACATATATATATATATATATATATATATATATATATATATATATACTATCTTTATTTATTTTTTGTGTGTATGTTTTTCACATAGAAGTCTGCATACTAGAGTCACAGGTTGTAGATTACTGATGAAAGTATATAAGTTCTAACTAAATTTACAAATAAAAGCTTTCTATGATAGATATACACTACATGCAATGACAACTCCACATTGATCTACTTGGCAGCAAATGTAAAAGCCCATGTATTGTTTATTAAAGGGAAACTCCATCCAAAACTTCAAAAAGTTTTTCTATCTATCGTATCACACTGGGGCTGTTACATAGTAACAGTATGAATTGAATTATAGAGACACATTTTTTCTACTTGAGTCTATGGGGACCTCTGCGTCACTCACATAGCCCCCAAGGAGAAACTGCATGGACTATTCCGCAGAGGAGGACTGAAACTCCTATGACTGTCACTGATGATTAGGCTCCCGTCACACAGTTATAATGAAGGAGCTCACCATTCAACCACCTTGACTGTATGTTTATGGTCGCTCTGCTTATTAGGGGTAATATGGGGGGTGGGGTGATTACACGCTGTCTCCAGGAGGCAGAGAGAGTACTGTATCCAGCTGTCTATGTGATGTTAGGCTGAGGCATCATGGGATTGATAAGGCATAGAAGGAGTGAAAGAAGGTAAATTCTAATATTCAAGATGAAGTTTAAAAAAGCTTAACATTAAGTGAGGGAGCAGGGATAGATAGTTGTTGTTTATATATATATATATATATATTATTATTATATATATATAATTTTTTTTTCAATTTACTGAGTTATCAATATATTAAGCATAACTTGAAAGTATATAATATTTTTAGTATTTGCATATGGAATAAAATACAAATTTCCCAGCAGCAAGATTCTGCTTTGACACAAGAAAGGTATGTGTAGTATGGCACTAACCACCCATAGTCGCATTTTTTCCCGCAGCGCTTTTCACAGAAAGTTCACAGAGTTTTCCTCTGCGGACTTTCTGCTTCAATTATACCTATACAGAAAATGCCAGCGTTTCCATTGATATAATTGACAAGCTGGAATTTCCAAAACCACAACGGTTTTGGAAATCGCAGCGTGTCCGCTGCGCATATTTTTCTGCAAAGCGGGGATGCGATTTGCTAGAATCCCATACACTTTGCTTTGACTGTAAAACTCTTATCTTTTTTTTTTGCACGTGGGGCCCCGGCTTATAAGTGGTTTAAGGCTGAAGCCCCACTTTGCCAAAATGCAGCTTTTTAGCTGCAGATTTTGCTGAGGTTTTTTGAGCCAAAGCCAAAAGTGGCTACAAAAGGAAATGGAAAATATATAGGAAGTTCTTATACCACTGCCTTCTGTTCAATCCACTCTCGGCTTTAGCTCAAAAAACTCAACCAAATCTACAACAACAAAAATCTGCTTTTCCGAAACGTGGGGCCTCAGCCTAAAAGTTGATTTGGTGGTGGAAGATTTCCCTTAAAGAGAAATGCTGCTTTCTCCATTTATCAGGGTTCACGCCTGCTCCCTCCCTTGGATAGAGATAGAAGTACTTTTCTTACAAAGTTTCTTATCTTCACTTGAACTAGTTAGATATAAAATATTGTTTTATAATTGGAAGTGCACTTTAAATGGAACTTTCTGTACATGTAGTCTTATCTGTAGGTCATGTGGGATAAAGCAGAGGAAGCTGAACAGATTGATATACATTATAAAATTTACTGGGAAAAAGATTCAATTTAACTTTTTTTCCATTTAATTTTTTTTCCTCTTTCTGTGCTCAGGAGTCTAATGGGTCCAAAACTCATTCAGGATTTTTCATTATTTACTTAAACTCCTTATAAATGATCCCCTTCTCTCTGCTCGCTGTAAATGTATGGCACAGGCAGCAGCGCTATAAAAATAAAGCTTTATGCTGTGCATTAGTAGCGATGGCTTAGGCACGGCCAGATTCACCTGTCTTGTACTCCTGACCCTCAATGCAATGGCTGGGATCAGAGATTACATGGATTCAAGCTGTTTAACCACTTAGATGCCAAGGTCAATCAAAAAGGTGCACAGGGTTAAAAAAAAAACAAAAAACTAAAAACACTGGGAGAATTGCTGTACAGGGGAACACCAACGGAGAGGGAATTACTTGAACCTGAGCATGATGGGGCCAGTTTATGGATGAAAAAACATCTGACAGGTTTCCTTTAAAATGAGCCCATTTGTACGCTCTACACCTTTTACTATTGGCTGAGCTTAGCTGCCACTGGATTGGGCAGGAAACCCTGTTCTATTTATTGTAGGATTTTGCATTGAGTTGTGAGTCTTCTGAGAAATAGTGCATTGTAGTGAGAGATATGGAAGACACAGTAGACGGTACGCTTGTGCTTGGAATTTTGCTAGTAGCAGATATACTGTAGGTTTCAAAATAAGATTCAGAAAGACTATGATCTTTTCAAAAATGGAAGTGTAATGTTTTCTGACAGTCTTTCCTCAGGCTAATATAGTTAAAGCGGATGGTAGGAAGCACTACATGGTAGGAGACAGACCTTCAAGCTTCTGTAGGGTGAAATGTATCTTTTATCTTGCATCTTTTGACCCCCACCAATTTTGGCTATTCTAACACTTCTAATATCATTGCAAGTACTCACAAGCTTTTGCTTAAAGAATGCATTTTTAAAATTTTGTACTACTGTAAATGGTTAAAAGTTACAGCAAAGGCATCCTTGTGAATGGAGCAACGGTGCCCTTGTGTGATCAGTGCTCATTCACTTCTATGGGGCTACAGGCACTGCTGGAGATTACAGTCCCGGCAACCCTATAGTAGTGAATGGAGCGCTGGTCACGCAAGGGCTGTGGCGCTCTATTCACAAGGAGGCTTTCTGTCCCCCATCCTTCTGTTCACTGGGGGACTCGGGGAGGGGACACTTATTCCTTGCCCTGTGTATTAGGGGGCATTCACACTACCGTTGGTGACCATCAGTAGTGTCCGTTACTATTGTCCGTTACAAGATTTTAGCAACGGACACTAGCTGAATCATTGCAAATCCGTTAAAATTTCCATGCATTTCAATGGGATTTTATCTTGTGTCCGTTTACACCCAATCAGTCACATGTCCATTTTTTTTTCGCGGACAAAAAATCCTACATGCAGGACTTTTGTGTCTGTTGAAAAAAAAAACAGATTCATGACGGACAGCAAGTGTCCGTTATTTTTTGACATTAAAGTCTATGGGTAACGGACGGGTGTCTGTTACTGTCAGATATACTGTCTGTTATTACAGTGAAAACAGACACAAACGGACACTAATGTATCAGTTAGTGTCCATTATTGTCTGTTATGATAGGTGTCCATTTTATTTTTCTTAACGGACACCTTCATAACCGACATCAATGGTAGCGTGAACCCTGCCTTAGGGATAAGTGCTAATAACGGGACAACCGCTATAATAATGGATGACTTCTCTTTAGGATGAGTCATCAATTGAAGATCCATTGTCTGAAGTGACTGCAGCTTTCAGGTGAAAGCAGCGACCTATTCGCTGTTTACATTTATATAGTGGCTATTCTTGGTATCGCAACTTATCCTATTTACTTGAATGGAACTGCGCTTCGAGAAGTCCATGTAACATCACAAAGTTTGTGAAGTGGAAGCAGCACTTAAAGGGAACTGGCCACCAGGAAATGCCATTCAGTCAGCAGTTACCATGTTATAGAACAGGAGGAGATTAATATATAGATTTGTGAGGAATAAATCAAGATAACTTTATTCTTTGAAATCCTTTCTTTCCTTGCTATAAAGTCAAAGACGCAGTCGTATCACTAATTTCACAATTATCTCTGCATGAACAGTCATAGAGGGCATCCTGACCCCTGACGCTAGGTTCCCACTAGCGTTCAACTTTCGGTTCCTCGGGTCCGCTTGGGGACCTGAGAAACAGAAACCTAATCCTCTTAAAAAGTGATTACCCACGGACCCCATAGACTATAATGGTTTCCGCCCAAAAAAATGCGGAGAGAAAAGTCCTGCCATTTTTCAGAAGGATTCGGGAACGGAATTCCCAAACGGAGAGCAGGAGCATATGTGAACATAGCTTGAGAAAGCTGCAATGTAGCAGTGATATGCATGGGGTTTCTGTCTTTGTATGAGTTACACCATCTGGGTATCTTTTGTTTATATGTGCATTTAGTTTGTGTGGCTAAATATATTGTGTATGTGTGTGTGTATGTGTATGTGTGTAATATATATACAGTGGGTACGGAAAGTATTCAGACCCCTTTAAATTTTTCACCTTTTGTTTCATTGCAGCCATTTGCTAAAAGCAAAAAAGGACATTTTATTTCTCATTAATGTACACTCAGCACCCCATCTTGACAGAAAAAAACAGAAAAGTAGATATTTTTGCAAATTTATTAAAAAAGAAAAACTGAAATATCACATGGTCATAAGTATTTAGACCCTTTGATGTGACACTCAGATTTAACTCACATGCTGTCCATTTCCTTCTGATCCTCCGTGAGATGGTTCTACTCCACTCCATCATTGGAGTCCAGCTGTGTTTAATTAAACTGATTGGACTTGATTAGGAAAGGCACACACCTGTCTATATAAGAGCTCACAGCTCACAGTGCATGTCAGAGCAAATGAGAATCATGAGGTCAAAGGAACTGCCAAAGGAGCTCAGAGACAGAATTGTGGCAAGGCACAGATCTGGCCAAGGTTACAAAAGAATTTCTGCAGCACTCAAGGTTCCTAAGAGCACAGTGGCCTCCATAATCCTTAAATGGAAGGAGTTTGGGACGACCAGAACTCCTCCTAGCCCTGGCCGTCCAGCCAAACTGAGCTATCATGGGAGAGGAGCCTTGGTGAGAGAGGTAAAGAAGAACCCAAAGATCACTGTGGCTGAGCTCCAGAGATGCAGTAGGGAGATGGGAGAAAGTTCCACAAAGTCAACTATCACTGCAGCCCACTACCAGTCGGGGCTTTATGGCAGAGTGGCCCGAAGGAAGCCTCTCCTCAGTGTAAGCCATATGAAAGCCCGCATAGAGCCAAAAAACACATGAAGGACTCCCAGACTATGAGAAATAAGATTCTCTGGTCTGATGAGACGAAGATTGAACTTTTTGGCATTAATTCTAAGCGGTATGTGTGGAGAAAACCAGACACTGCTCATCACCTACCCAATACAATCCCAACAGTGAAACATGGTGGTGGCAGCATCATGCTATGGGGGTGTTTTTCATCTGCAGCGACAGGACGACTGGTTGCAATTGAAGGAAAGATGAATGCGGACAAGTACAGAGATATCCTGGAAGAAAACCTCTTCCAGAGTGCTCTGGACCTCAGACTGGGCCGAAGGTTCACCTTCCAACAAGACAATGACCCTAAGCACACAGCTAAAATAACAAAGGAGTGTCTTCGGAACAACTCTGTGACCATGCTTGACTGGCCCAGCCAGAGCCCTGACCTCAACCCAATTGAGCATCTCTGGAGAGACCTGAGAATGGCTGTCCACCAACGTTCACCATCCAACCTGACGGAACTGGAGAGGATCTACAAGGAAGAATGGCAGAGGATCCCCAAATCCAGATGTGAAAAACTTGTTGCATCATTCCCAAGAAGACTCATGGCTGTACTAGCTCAAAAGGGTGTGCCTACTCAATACTGAGCAAAGGGTCTGAATACTTATGACCATGTGATATTTCAGTTTTTCTTTTTTAATAAATTTGCAAAAATATCTACATTTCAGTTTTTTTTCTGTCAAGATGGAGTGTTGAGTGTACATTAATGAGAAATAAAATGAACTTTTTTGCTTTTAGCAAATGGCTGCAATGAAACAAAGAGTGAAAAATTTAAAGAGATCTGAATACTTTCCGTACCCACTGTATATTATATATATATGTGTGTGTTTGTTTATATGTTTTTGTGAGTCACTCATCCATGTGTGATTTTGTTTTGTCTGAATACGAACTCCTATATCTATATTTTATATTTATTTTCATTATTGATACATGTCTTCATATAGCTGTGTGCATTTATTTATGGTGGAAGTTAGATTTGTATTTATATGGACTATTCGCAAATTGTAGAATTAGCCACCTTTGAATTATGGGAGTTTGTCATAGGTGCTTTCTAATCTTATTGTGGATTTATCACTGGCTTATTTTGGGGTTAACCATGTATGGAATTGTTTTTAAATGTTTTAGGGCTCTACTTTTTCTTTTCCTTTTTGTTAATGAAGCTATATGCTGTATATGAAGGCTGTGTGCTTCCTTACTGCATTTCTGCTTTCTTGTGGTCTATAGATGTGTATTTTTGCAGCGGTTTCACCCTGAGGTTTACTATTAGGTTATAGATAATTTTTTTTGCATGAGGAGGTGCCTACTCCTAGTTGCTCGGTCGACAGTCATAGAGGACAAGCTGTCAGTCACTCCTCCTTGACTTTATAGCAAAGAATGAGGAAGGATTTTAATGAATCAATGACAAGTTATAATGAATGTTTTCATCAATCTGCTCAGTTCCTCCTGCTTTATAACAAGGTGTCTTCAGTTTGCACTGCAGTTTCCTGGTTAAGGAGCAAACGACTAATCTTCGGAGGACAGGTCATTAGAGGAAAAAGTCCTTTCCACTTGAGACCGTATACAGATCCTTTTTTTTCTTTTTGTAGATTGTAGATACATATTTATTAACATACACAACATTTAGAGATAGGAAAGGTGCCACATTGTATAGAAAACTGAGTAGCTTTTTGGATCTTGGACAGATCATTTGACGGGCATGAGCGCTAATATATAATCCTTATACTGTGGAAAGCAGCAACATTGTATCATTTTGCCTCATCAAATACAGGTTTTGCTGCATTTTTTTTTTTGATCCAAAGCTTATAGTTGCTTCAACAGGAATAGGAAATCTATAGCAAGCACTTAGGGCCGGTTCACATCTGTGTTCGGATTTCCGTTCGGGGGAGTCCACTTGGGGACCCCCCAAACGGAAACCTATATGCATAAAAAGCGGTTTACTATAATGGGGTCTGTTTGGTTTCTGCTCGGTCTCCGCACAAAACATGCGAAGAGGACAGTGCTGCTTGCAGTACTTTTCTCTCTGCTTGCTTCGTGCGGAAACAGAGTGGAAACCATATGGACCCCATTATAGTCTAAGTGGACTCCCCGAATGGAAACCGGAATGCAGATGTGAACCAGCCCTTATACTTCTCCCTTCTAATCCACTCCTCCAAAATATGCAACAAAAAAGGCTGCTTTTCTGTAACATGGGGCCTTAGCCTAAAAGTCGTTTATCAGCTGATTGGCCATGCCCATGGCCCCTTTAGACATGTGTAAGGCTTGTTCCTCAAAGCCCCTTAGCACGATGCCATATGTCTGCCATTGTATGTGTGTCGCACTCCTCATTGGTTTGCTTCCAGTGCTCTGTGTTTCAGTCACAGGGGCTGAGGAATTTATAGCTTTTGCCATGTAAAGTGCTTGAACTACATTAATTGTATTTACAAAGCAAAGTGTATTGCAGAGACAAATGGCATTCTATTAATGTCAAGACATTAACTTTTGTTCCTGATGCTTGTGTCTAATCTGCATCTGTATTGCGGTATATGCATCCTTTATGGCAGACCCTTCTGACCACAATAACTTCTGGAAAGGTTAAGCCTGTTATTGTACACTGTCCAGTTAATGAGGGGCTATGTAGGCAAAATCAAAGAAAAAATCTGTAATGAAAAGAAATTCACCTGACATTTAATTCACCACCTCGCTACACTATTTCTTTTCTAACCGTAATTCTTCTGCGCTTAACTCTCCTTTGTTCTTTCTTGCATGCTTTTAATTGTTACCATGGCAAAGTTAAATTACTCTGAGACGTCCGTTTTCAATTTTACTTTCCGGATGCTGCATAATTCAGCTGCTGTACAATGTTTAAAGTGGTTGTCTGACAGCATTAAATGGTTTTAAAAGGGGTGGAATGGGTTAAAAAATTAAATAAGCATTATTTACTTCAACAATATCTCCGCCACTGGAGTTCTGAAGTTTACCAGGTCCTCGCCGGTCCCATCTCAGCGCACAGGAAATGCACTGGTGAACTGATTTACCTAGTGATAACCCAAACTGCCCTTCTTAGAAAACCTTTAATCCTGCCTGGCATCTCCTTTAAAGGGAATTTGTCGCCAGGAAAGGACCTATTTTTATGTTTTTGTTTTTTTTTTTTAAATCATGTTTTTATGTTCAACATTTTTTTTTTTTTTTTTTTTTTTTGGTGATTTTTTTTTTTTTTTTTTTTTTTAAATTTTTCAAATTAATAGCTATATTTATAAAAAAACAAAACAAAAAAAAAAACATAAAAAAAGCCCTAAAAATCTTGCAATTCCAACTTTTGCCACTAAGCCTAAAAACACTTTGACTTCCTGTTTTTCCTATAGATAGATAGATCCTGGGCCATAGACACAATGATCTGGAGCAGACCCTATTCACAAATTTAAAAAAGCTGCAAATTATTTTTTTGCACAAAACCACATTTTGTACACCGGAAAACTGGTGAACAAGGCTTAATAAATCTGCCCCATTGCCTTAAAGAGGATCTTTCATGTCCTCAGGCACATGCCGTTTTATATACCGCTAGAAAGCTGACAGTGCGCTGAATTCAGCACACTGTCGGCTTTCCCATCATGTTCCCCCGGGGCTGGAGATATCGGTGCCGTTAGTATTCTGCCCATTGTCAGAAGGGCATTCCTGACAGTCTAGCTGGGCTGTGAGGAACGCCCCCCTCTCCCGACTGTACTCGTCCATAGACTTGTACTGGGGGGCTATTCAATCACAGCTCAGTGTCATCACTGGGCGGTAAGGAACGCCCCTCTGACAGTACAGATAAGACTGACCTAGTATACTCCCTCAGTAGTGTGACATGGTCATGAATCTGTCTCAGACTATCATTGTGGATTCCATTTACAGCTGTGTCCAATGGACCTCATTCCCTAGAGCATTTTATTACATTGTGAACAAAACCTTCTTTTTCTACCAGGGTACCCCAATGATAGCAGTGATGGTTTAATTTCCATTATCCATAAATAAATGTTATGTGGGGTCTCTCCCCTTTCTCCTTTTTGTCCACTTGCCTTATTTCTTCCTTAGCCGTTGTGTATCTCTACAGTTTCTAATGGGATGTACAGGACGTGTAGTGGATAGAGTATAGGAATCCCTATGACCTATTGCTCTCAGCACTGGCTTTGGGCAAACAGGCCACAGAGGTGCTCAGAATGTAGCCTATATGTATACTTGCAGACCTCTAGGTGTATACATCTGGAAGCAGCTGGTCACAAATTAGTAACTAATGTACATTAGGTAGGCGCAAGCTAATACTGGCAGTATAATTGATAAGTGTGAAGAAAACTCCCTGTTAGTGGATTTCTGTATTCCTTACTGAATGCACATTTTCTTCCTTCTCTGTGATTAACCCTTTGTATGATATTACTTTCTAATAATTTTGCAGAATTTTGAGGGATCGCTCCTTTGCAAGAATAAGTGACGCAGACTGGGGTAAGTAGAGGTATCTGTTTTACATGTTGTTTTATAGTTCTGTGAAAATGGTAATCTGTTCCCATAAGGTTTGGCAGATGTAAATGGCAGGAATAACATTGTCAGTGTTATCCTGCAGCTGCTTTTGCCATATGCTTACTTTGTCATAACATAAAGAATTATCATGCTCTTTAAAGGTATATTTTCTGTTTATGACTAGAACTTCCACAGTAACACTTAAAACACCCTGTCATATTTTTCACAGTACTGCTCTGTAACTGCATGGGCGTGTTTCTCTGTTATTCACAGCCCCTATGTCCATTGTAGTGTGTATTTATAACTACTATACAGGTAGACCATGCACGTTCTTTAGGATCATTCAGCTCATGTCCTCTCATTAAGTGCTGAATTTCTGTGATAAAATTAGACAAGTTCTGACCAATGGATAACAGAATTTCAGATGCAGCATTAGTACCCCCAACCTCGGAGGAAGAGTGTCATGTACGCACCGTCCTAGCACATGATGTGGGTGCGGTTTTTGTGTTAATTCACTTCACTCTCTCAATCTTACACTCACCCTTCACCCACACTGCAAATTGAGCATAAATCACATCCCAGCACCGTACTTGTACCCCCAGTACACACTGCCACCACTACTGAATTGGGACTGGGCTCAGTAGAAACCCCACTAACATATGCACACATCTCCTTAACAGTCATATGCAAAAGCACTTTAAAAAGGTAATGGGGTCATAGAAGAAACACAAAGTACAATTAAATTTAATGGTTTAATACCCAAGGGGTTCAGAGCTGATATATATAAACAGAAACAAACATGATGAGAAACAAGCAAAACCGTTTTTAAAATAAGAAAAGAAAACCTGGTAACTCCAAGTCCTTTTGTTTCCTTGGAGCTTGGAGGGTCTCTCAGATGGGATGGCCTATACCCAACTTATTGCTGCTCCACAAAGGTGTGACAAAGTTCTCTTGCAATTCATAGTCTTTTGTAATGTGAAGCTCCTGGCTTGTGTTTAGCAATGCTCCCTGCCAGGGTATGCCTCTCCTCCCCTTCCCTTGTTTTGGAAAGCTGGGAAATGAATTTCTCCATCTCCATCTGGCAAAGCTGAGCGCCAAAGAGGTCTGAGTTCATTGTCCGGTTACAACTCCCCCTGTCTTGTGCCTGACTGATTTTAATAGCTGCAACTAGTTGTAAATCAATGAGCCTGGCTTATTCAGAGTAATAAAAAAAATGACAGGGCATCTGGTCCTGTGATCACAGGGAGAGGGCAATCTCACCCCTGACCTTACCCCCTGACCCATTCAAGACATTACGTCTAAAACCAAAGACCAATGTAATATACTGATGATACATGTATAAATGCTATATTCACTAATGATATACAGTGGGGAAAAAAAAGGATTTAGTCAGCCACCAATTGTGCAAGTTCTCCCACTTAAAAAGATGAAAGAGGCCTACAATTGACATCATAGGTAGACCTCAACATTGTCTGATTTTTTAAGAATTTATTTGCAAATTATGGTGGAAAATAAGTATTTGGTCACCTACAAACAAGCAAGATTTCTGGCTCTCACAGACCTGTAACTTCTTCTTTAAGAGGCTCCTCTGTCCTCCACTCATTACCTGTAGTAATGGCACCTGTTTGACATTATTAGTCTAAAAGACACCTGTTCACAAACAGTCACACTCCAAACTCCACTATGGTGACGACCAAAGAGCTGTGGAAGGACACCAGAAACAAAATTGTAGACCTGCACCAGGCTGGGAAGACTGAATCTGCAATAGGCAAGCAGCTTGGTGTGAAGAAATCAACTGTGGGAGCAATAATTAGAAAATGGAAGACATACAAGACCACTGATAATCTCCTTCGATCAGGGACTCCAAGCAAGATCTCACCCCGTGGGGTCAAAATGATCACAAGAACGGTGAGCAAAAATCCCAGAACCACTCGGGGGGACCTAGTGAATAACCTGCAGAAAGCTGGGACTAACGTAACAAAGGCTACCGTCAGTAACACACTACGCCACCAGGGACTCAGATCCTGCAGTGCCAGACGTGTCCCCCTGCTTAAGCCAGTACATATCTGGGCCCGTCTGAAGTTTGCTAGAGAGCATTTGGATGTTCCAGAAGAGTATTGGGAGAATGTCATATGGTCAGGTGAAACCAAAGTAGAACTGTATGGTAGAAACACAACTCATCGTGTTTGGAGGAGAGTGAATGCTGAGTTGCATCCAAAGAACACTATACCTACTGTGAAGCATGGGGGTGGCAACATCATACTTTGGGGCTGTTTCTCTGCAAAGGCACCAGGATGACTGATCCGTGTACATGAAAGAATGAATGGGGCCATGTATCGTGAGATTTTGAGTGCAAACCTCCTTCCATTAGCAAGTAATTGAAGATGAAACGTGGCTGGGTCTTTCAGCATGACAATGATCCCAAGCACACCGCCAGGGCAATGAAGGAGTGGCTTCATAAGAAGCATTTCAAGGTCCTGGAGTGGCCTAGCCAGTCTCCAGATCTCAACCCCATAGAAAACCTTTGGAGGGAGTTGAAAGTCCGTGTTGCCCAGCGACAGCTCCAAAACATCACTGCTCTAGAGGAGATCTGCATGGAGGAATGGGCCAACATACCAGCAACAGTGTGTGCCAACCTTGTGAAGACTTACAGAAAACATTTGACCTCTGTCATTGCCAACAAAGGATATATAACAAAGTATTGAGATGAACTTTTGTTATTGACCAAATACTTATTTTCCACCATAATTTTCAAATAAATTCTTGAAAAATCAGACAATGTGATTTTCTGGATTTGTTTTCTCATTTTGTCTCTCATAGTTGAGGTCTACCTATGATGTCAATTACAGGCCGGCCTCATATTTTCAAGTGGGAGAACTTGCACAATTGGTGGCTGACTAAATAGTTTTTTCCCCCACTGTATACATGGACAATGTAATTCAGTAAGGATATATATATAAGTGGGGCTTCTTTCATCACAAAAGACCCTAAGTTGCTAGTAAGTGCAAGGGGGATTGGAGGTTGGTCTTGAGAAGTCTCCTTATTGCATTTCTTTGTCTGTGAATAGTTTGAGGGTAGCCTACATAGGTTCTGCTGATGGGACCTCTGCATTCTGGAATTGACTCAGTAAAGGGCGTTGAAGAAGAGCAATGACATCCATAAGCAAATAGTGAAATTATCGTGGCCAAATGGTGCATCAATAAGATCCCATCAAGTAGTGAATCACATTTTGCTTCTCATCATCATCAGATGGAATAAATTGTACACATAACTCTTCTTACCAAGCCAGTGTACCCCACTGGACATCCCAAACTAGACAAAAAAGGGCTGCATGGTACCGCACAGTACTACATCTCTTGCTATGTGGCATATTTGAGATGAGTGCAGCTCCTCCACTATAGCCATCTTCCTCTGAAGCTCTTGACAGTTTGGTAGTGCCATCTCCAGCTATGTAATGCACAGCCACTCTTCTGGGCATGCTATTTAGCAGCCTCCCGTATTACTACAGGTATCTTGAGGTATTGTACAGCTTCTTTTTCTCTAATGTGAGGCCAAATGGCGTTAAATGGAGTAATGTGCACCTTCTGTTTGCAGAAACTTCATAAAGTACATTTTTAGAGTCTGTGTGTTGGTGGAATTTAATAAAAGTTTATACTTTTCCAGAGAATATTGTATCATTCTATACATGTAATTTGCAGAGATTGAGTATTATTATGTACCTTTTACTGCAATTTAGTCTCTACTCTGGAATAAAAGGGCATTGGGCCGCTAGAAGCCAGAGAACCTGTTATGCATATTATAAAACACTTGTAAATAGTGAATGTCTTCTGTCAAGTGCTTGATGATTTCTTTTTTTTTTCTTTAGATATTATTCATAGAGTTCATTTGAGAGGGTCATTTCTCGTCACTCGAGCAGCATGGAATCACATGAAGAATCAAAAATTTGGACGGTATGAAGCTACTTTTTATTCTTTTATTATTTTGTTCTCTACTGTGTTATTCTCATATATATATCTATAGCACAATGGCACCAAGTTAAGCATTGAGGGCAGAGATTTGTCAAAGTGTGGAAAGCAATGTTGGTTAATAGTGCAGCAAACATTGAAATGGAGCTTTCTGCATTGTAAATTTTGTAACTCACTACCTACCGTAGCTTGATGAAAGAGCCAAGATTATCTTTACTATGCTTTATCACTGAGTGGCTGCCTGAATACATCCTGTACATGCATGTCCATAGAGAACTGTCTATGGACATGTAATACAAAAAGTTTATAGAGCGAGATCCACATTCATTCACCTCCACCCCATTATATCAGTCGGGTGACTAAATTTTCGTGGCAAGTTGCTATCTGTACTCCAGGACAATAGAATACTGTAACCTCATGACAGCAGGGTTGTATTTGTGATGGCATCATTGAAGCATAAAATGGAAACCTCAGGTGAAAGTACCTTACCAGAGGAAGGGAATAGAAAAGCATAGATTGTAGGATCTTAAAGGGACACAACCTAAATCTGTATGATAAAGGTAAACAAGAACAAAGTTGCCTTCACTTTTTGCATCTGCAGCCTTTTCTTCATGATTTTGGCACGAACAGTCTTTTATGTCCTGCTGATCAGTTCCATCCTTACTATCATCACTAAAGGGGTGATGCTCAGCAGGTAGGCAGGGGTTTAACAACCTATTGTCTTAAAAAAGACAGGGCACTACAGGGAGAATCTTGAGACACACAAAATATTTCTTTATATATATTTCTACTTTAATTGTAATGAGATAAAATAGGATAGTAGTCATTTAAACTTTACTGTAATAGCCTGAGAACCACTGTCAAGTACAACTTTCACTGTGGAAATCTTAAGCCCTCAACACCTCCTGCCGCCTCCAACTTAACAACATTCTTTGAATCTGCTCTTTCCTCACCCCTGAAACTACAAAAATGCCCTCATGATCTCCCGCTTAGACTACTGTAACACCCTTCTCCATTGCCTCCAGTTTACCCTAAATTCTGCCGCTCAATTAATTCACCTCTCCCCCCTCCCATTTTTCAACAGCCTCTGTCAGTCCTTTTGGTGGTTGTCCATCACCTAGGGAATAAATTGTGAATTGTTACTGCTGACATACAAAGCTATCCACAACCTCTCTCCCCCATACATCTCTCACCTAATCTCCTGTTATCTACCCACATGTATCCTCCGATCCTATCAAGCCCTTTTATTCCGCCTCCACTCTTATCCACTTTTTACACAATCGCCTCCAAGACTTCTCCTGTGCATCCCCCATACTCTGGAATTTGCTATCATGACACAGAAGTCTGTGTCCCACAATCACAAGCTTCTAGAGGACCCTGAAGACTTGCTTCTTTGCGAAGGCCTACAACCTCCAATAGCCCTACTGCCACCACACCATCTTCTGAACAGCTTCTCCCCTCACCTACTGTCTGTATCCCCCTTCTCTCATAGATCGTAAGCCCTTGTGGGCAGGGCCCTCTATCCCACTGTACCAGTTGGTCACTGTTAGTGTTGTACTTGTACTGAGTATTTAGTGTATTGTATATAAGACTTCAAATGTAAAACACCATGGAATCAATGGTGAACTCAAAATACTACTACTACTAATAATACCTTAGCAACTTCATGTTTTATGTATTCTTAGAGAATAACAATTGGTACTGATGTTGTTGTTGTTGGTGCTTTTTAATTGATAACATTTGATGGTAAGAACGTCTGTTACTTCCTAGAAATTAAAGAGAGCTACTCTTTACTTTTAAGGTAGTCAGATCAGGCCCTAAGACCTTAGGAGAGCATGACTGTAAATTGTTTACATAGAAGGAGCGTATGAGATTATGCTTATTTTAGAGGTTACAGGTCAATTGTCTTCATTACCAGTAAGAGAAATACACTTACTGTAATTTAACATCGTATTTTTTTTTCAATTCTTGTCAGCGACCTTGAGCTTTGTGGTTTTCTACAGGAAAAGAAGCTGTATCTTCACTTGCAAACCTTCTATTTGAAGCCACTTTCAAAGACATGGCTGGCTTTGATGTAATCCCAACTGTGGCTGCAGCCAATGGAGAATAGAAATTAAAATGACCTTTTAGATCTGCTTACATTACTATAGTCTTTCTGACTTCAAATAATGTTAGTAGTCAAAGACACAATAATGCATGTTTCTCATTTGACGGTATCCCTTAAAGAGGTATTTAGACTATTTAAAGTTACCCAAATGTATGGAGTGGCTGGTCACACATGTTCGGCTGCACCATTCATTGCTGTGGATTGACATAGATAGTCCAGTGCTGTACTCTGGCAGTCCCATAGAGAATGAATGGAGCAGCAGTGTGTGTGCTTGACCATTTGCTCCATTCAGATGATAGAATGGAACCCACATTCTCGTGATCTAGTGACCCCCAGACCGACCCAACCCCAAGTTACTGACAAAAAGACTCCTACTTCTATTAACTGTTTGGGAAACCTTTCCTTGCATTTCAATAGTGCCTGAGCATTTTGTAAAATGTATTTATTTCACCTATCCTCATCTGTTTATTTGGTATTCATCTTTTATTTTCTACCCTGAGAAAAGTGGCGACAGAGTTGATTCTTACGTCATAAGAATTAGCTCGAGAGGGGAGAGATAATCTTTGGTATCTTTTATATGTCAATAAGTCAGCACATTATTCTAAAGGATTATATGAGAGTAGAAAGACATGCCAGTTATCCTTCAGAAACAGTGCCCCTCTTGCCCATGGTTTCAGGGTACTGTACAGTACAACGTGTTTCAGATAAATAAAATGAAGCCTCCCTTACTGTTGTCGAGCTTTTATGTTGGGAGTCCTTCGGTAGACATATATTTGCTCCTTTTAGGATAAAAGATTTAGCAGAAAAAACATTTGGATCCGTCTTGTGATTTGTCAATAGAGATTGATTCTTCACATCCTGCTAGTTAATAGGTGCCAGATTTCCACTTAACCATTTCCCAGTGACTATTATGTTTATAAAGTGTGCAATATACTGCCTCCTAATGTGCATTGTGCCCTGCGCCTTGTAGGACTCTGAACTGCACGAGGTGGAATATTGGAGTGAGAGTAGAGGAAAGCTCAGGAATGGTATTACACGGCTCACTAGTTTTTAAAAATTTCAATCCCCATACTTAAATGTGTAGGGCACGTTTACATTTAGCCTCAGCCACACAGGACGTAATAATAACCAATAATGAAGCACGCATAGTACGCCAACAGCTGTTTTGCCAACTGGGTTTTGATAGAAGTGCATACACATTTTACAGCATCTGCTCAGAACTAAATCTGGAATTATTCCAGCTAGTCTGAACTATTATTGACCTTTGTTACTGTTTTCTCCCTAAAGCAGTGGATGGATTTCACATCATTTTAAGCATTATCTGAATATGTTGATTTTATTTGGTTTGTGGCACATTTATGATTAGCACATTAATCTGTTGCCTTTAATTCCGGATATTTATTTTGCTCTCAGCAAATATTTTGACTGTATCTCTTCTTGCGTATCAGATCAATATGTTTGTTCTTCTATATTTTGCAGCGTTACGTTCGCTTAACTGGTTAATTTTGACAGAATGCAGTTAATTGGTATATAAAATGTGAGCTTGTATAAAGCAAGCCAAGCAGTACTTGCCTCTTGAATGCCCCGGTGCTCAATCTCTCCTGCGCCCTGCCAGTGTTTATTGATGGTGCCACAGCAGTGATGTCATGTCAACAGCCTCAGCCATACACTGCAGCAGTGCCATCAACGAATGCTGGCAGGAGGCAGCAGAGATGGGGATTCGGATCTGCTTTACCTGAAGTAGTACCTGAAAGTTTAGAAGTTGGGTATAGTGGAATAAGACAACCTCTTTTTTTGATTATTTCAATTATTTTGCTTGGCCATTTAGCCATTGGCTTATGGATATGTCACTGACTGTACGCTGTCCAGTCAGGGTTGCTGATAAGTAAATAACCAAAACTAAAATTCAGTGACCTCTAAAAAGAGGAGTGTCCTAAAATTGTTCATTAATCGTAATTACCGCAAAATATTCAATTAATTGAGATTTTGATTTTCTGTCCATTTTCCCCCATTATATTCTGACTTTGTAATTAACTGTATCTGCATCCTACTGTTATGGGGCACGGGAGTCTTCAGACCCCAGAGTATAATTCGCGCAGGCCTATGGGAGGTGAGCAAACATAAAAAAACTGTTACTAACCTCTCCTGCGCTCCGGCGCTGGACCTTATCCTTTTCAAGCTTCTTCTGGCCTCCTGACTAATGTGAGGAACTCCTGGGGCCTGTGGTTGGGCTTCAGCAGTCACGTGGATCACACAACATCATAACACTTGAGTCTTTGTATCACAACGTCACTTGACCACTAAGTGGTCCCTGAAGTCATTCAGGAGGCCAAAAGAGGCCTGAAGAGGGTAGACCCATGCGCTGGAGCCTGGGAGAGTTGAGTACCACTGTATTTTATGTTTGCTCACCTCCCATGGGCCTTCACTCATTTTGGTATGAAGAGACCCCACAGTATAATAATAGCCGTTTCGATTCTGATGTTTTCAGTTTGAAAGAAACTGCAGGTAAAATCTCACAATACTGTAATAACAGAACTGAAATAACCGATGTGCACAAAATCACATTGGTTGTCCGACAGCTAGATTTGGTTATTTTTCGATTAACTGCCCAGCCCTAGTCTGTCCACATGCTGCAGAAATTTCTGCCATGTGTAAACATATCCTTGTGCACCACTTGATTTGAAATCTTTTCTTTCAGCTAAACATTGGCACAGATAACCATCCAGCATCTGAAAATAACTTTTGTGTAGTAGCAACATATTGTGCTACAGAACGCTGTAAAATTACCAATGATTGTCGAAAAATAAACAATAAAGCTCAAAAACAAAAAAATACAGAATATTCTGCAGCTGTGTTAGAAACCCGTATATGCCCACTGGAATACTCTACATATTAAAGAAGATTTAATTTGTTTAACGTATACAGTTTTAAAAATGACATCACTTTGTTGGATTACATAATGAATCACTTTCTATATCTGTAGGATAATAATGACATCATCAGCTGCCGGTATCTATGGAAACTTTGGGCAAGCAAACTACAGTGCAGCTAAACTTGGACTTGTGGGTCTGTCCAACACACTTGCTCTCGAGGGAGTCAAGTACAATATCTACTGTAATTCGATTGCACCAACTGCGGGTTCTCGACTCACACAGACTGTCATGCCTCAAGGTATTGTGCAAATGTGTATTGAAATGCTAATAACTATGTACTTGAGATGCTTTGGCCGAACCTACCATCAAATGTTCAACTGACATTCCTGCAGTATATGTTGTTGGGATTGGGTTGAATTTTTAACAACTATGATCCTATATTCTCCAGGATCTTACCCTGCTAGTGGGTTTTCAGTGGGGAAAACACATGCACACTTGACTGAACTGAGCATGCTTAGGGAGTTGGCCAGACGCTATTGAAAAGTGTATGGCCACCTTAGAGAGGCACTTTCGTGTCCTCTGACTTTTGACTTTGGTTCCAAAGGTATTGACACTGATGTTTTTAACTACTGACAGAATTACACTGTCATATGGACGGTTTGTCATTGTTGGGTGGAGGAGGATCGCCCAGTTGGCCATGTATTTGTGCTGTCAAGTAGTTGGTCTCCACTTTTTAGCATAATTCTGGGCAGTGGAGGACTGTCCACTTGAGTACATATCTATTGGTAGTTGAAAGCGACTTGAATCTGGACATGCTACAGTTTTAAACAGTGGTGGATTCAGTGCTGCAATTCCAGTCTTAGGGTCTCCTTTGAGATTGTTTTTCCTTTGATGTGGGTAGTGAAATCTTATTAAAGCCTTTCTCCAACCGAAGCTATATCAGTGTGTAGGTGCCTTGTCTAAATCTAGGAAAAGAGTATATGATTTGAGGAGAGCGAACATAATATATGCCTTTGGTTTGCAGACAGCCATCGGGAAATAAATCTGGACTGTGTGATTTGTCCAGCTGACAGAATGACTGTGAATACTCTGAGAAAGTGGAATTTGTGACCTAGATAGCGGCAGCGGCAATGCCAGCTTGACTCTAAATATTTAAACAAACACCTCCTCAGCACCGTGCCAGCACAGGCAGGTTAAATCTTTAAGCAGGGCTGGATGAGAGAAAGTAGGATTGGAGCTTGCATGGCTTATCTTGGCCTCTGTCTGACAAAAACATTGAATACATAGCTGTTTCACTGGGATTTTTGTTGTGTGAGACAGAGACCCAGCGACGACTACGTGAAAGGATTTCTGAATGAGGGCTTTATGTTGATTCAGAACCATAGGCTGTCATTGAATATGCAGGTTTAATTTCATTCTGTTTCCAAATATCAGATGTCTGTCATTACGCCTGACATCCTTGTTTTAGTTAACATTTGCTTTCCTCACGAAATAATTCTAGAGAACTTTTTTTTCAACCTTGTCTCTGTATGAGCTGCCCCTGCACACATTGCTTTAGATGGACACAGCCCCTATTGTCCCCTGTTGTCAGTTTGTTCTAAAATTACCAGGAGGAATTACAGAGGAGCAGTACAACACAGAGCTGTAAGAATAAATGCTCCGCAATTGTTATTTTATAGGGAATACGACTTTTTACTAGAATAGGCATGTCAGGAGTTTCTAAAGAGCCTCTTCAAGAACATATGGTAACTTCATCACAAAATCTTACAGAGTTAGTTGAAAGTGAAAAGAATCAAAAGGAGAAAAGACCTTCATTCACACTGACATATTTTGAGTAATGAGGACTCATTTCAGTTTAACAAGGTTTTCCACACACAATCTAAGATGGCCTTAGTAAATGTGGCGTTTGAAGTTTTTCTATCACTAAAAATACAGATGTAGCACTAGTTAAAGGGCTTTTTCAGGCTAAAAATCTTGTTGATCTATTCTAAAGCATAGGTCATCAGTACCAGATTGGTGGGGTCCAAAACCTCGAACACCCGCAGTGTTGGCAACAACTGTTACATAGAGAATGGAGCAGGAAGCAGATGGCTACATTCTTTGCATAGTGGCCAGACCAGGTTACTGCAGATCAGAACTACTGCAATGACTCAGTTCAGACTCTACATACAGAACAGATTTTTCAGATTCCTGCTTCTATAGATTGTGAAAGACATGTCTGGTGGGGAGAGAGCAGCTGTGTTGTTAATGATCAGGGAAAGTGTAATAAAGGTTGGAACAGCTGTATAAATCTCTGTATAAAACGATATACATAGCAGGGAGATGAGAGGCTGGCTAAAGAGCCTGCCACTGCGTGTAACTGTAAGCTGTACTCGTTGTGTATAGTACATGCGTTATTTTTTGAGTGCAGATTTCCCTTAGCAAGTCTGAGTATAGCGAAGTAGAGACTTTGGAGCCTGTGTTTTTGTTTATTTTATTTATTTATTTTTTTAAAGTAAGCACACATAATAAAATATATTTACAAAAATGTCCCCCAAACTTCTCCCAACACAAAACACAATATATAAAAAAAATTACTGAAATTACAATGAGACTAGAGACACAAATTGAGTTTTTGTTGTGGATTTTGCCATGACTTTTTTGAGCCAAAGTCAGGAGTGGATTCAGCAGGAAGGAGAAGTTTAGGTTCTTCCTTTATATATCCCATGCCTTTTTGTATCCATTCCTGGCTATGGCTCAGAAAACCACTGAAAAATTTGCACCAAAAAAGCAACGAACACTCAGTGGGGGAATTCATTAAGACCAGTGTATTTTACGCTGGTCTTGAGGACGCCTGTGCCAGTGGACAGTGCTCTTAATTCATGATGCCCTCATCATGAATTGGGCGCTGCCTCCCAACACTTTTGCACCTAGATGCAAATCAACAGTAGAACCAGGGCTGCCATAGATTCTGGCATCATTTGTGCAACTTTTGTCGTGTAAGAATATGGCGCTAGCAGCAGCACTGGCCCCACTGACTTTCAGAAAGTGTTGAGGCTGGCGAAAAAACGCCACTTGTGACTATTTTAGTAGCACATGGCATCCCCTTCCCCCAGTGCGAGTCTTTAACCTAACTCTTTAATAGATATAGTACCCCCTCCTCCTGCCAAGTGCAGATTGCTCTGCATTTTTATGGTGACAGGTTCCCTTTTAAGGTGGTTCCCTTTTAATAACATTCACGTGATGGTTTTCAGCACAATTCAACAACAGAATTATGAATATATTTTTGCTTTTCTGTACTAAGCCTGTCTGTCTGTTTTCATTTTAGATCTTGTGGATGCGCTAAAGCCAGAGTATGTGGCTCCCCTTGTGCTGTGGCTATGTCATGAAAGCTGTCAAGAAAATGGCAGTTTGTTCGAGGTGAGATTTTCTCACATTGTCGAGAGGCCAATTATAACATTTTTATTATTTTTGGGAAGTCGTATCTCCTTTTAACAGTTTTGCTCTTTTACATTGAAAACTCCATATTAAATCAGCTGGTTGAGGATAATGCATATTCTATCTGCTGGACAAAAAATGTAAATAACATAAACATAGAAGAATCGAAAGCGGATGCCTTGAGATGCACAGCATAAAGCTTGTTATATATTGTCATATATCCCAGAATGCCATGCAGTATACACATGCTGTTCTGGAATTCTTCTTTGATACGTGTTTGGCATTACTGATCGGAGAACCCGATACATGTATTCACCCACTTTAGTAACTGCAGTGCTCACATGCTTGTCATGAAATTCCGCAGCTCCTCAGTGATTATTTGCTTTCCTTACAGCAGAGGAGTCAAATAAGTCTACAATGTAGTTTTAGTCTCTATTCCATTAAAGGAATTCTGTCAGCAGGAAAATGGCGATGCAGCCAGCCCCTGTCCTGCAGTGGGCAGTCTCACAAGCGGCCTCATACCATTAATAATAATAATAATAATAATAGTCCTTTAATAGTCCCACAGTGGGGAAATTCAGTGTGTTACAGCAGCAAAGATAAGATAAGCAGATACAAATACAAATACAACATGTACAGGAATGTTCCAAGGTGAGAGGCATTACATTAATAGCAGACAGGAAGTAGCGGGGGGGGGGGGGATTTAACAGGCAGAGAGATATTTCAGTTCTCTGTATGTAATGATCTCCGCTTAGGTCGGTGTTGGTTGTACAGCCTAACCGCGGTGGGGAGGAAAGACTTCCGATAGCGCTCCTTCTCACACCTAGGGTGGAGCAGTCGGTCACTGACAGTACTGCCCAGCGCAATCACAGTCTCATGCATGGGATGGGAGTTATTCTCCCGCATGGAGCTCACCACGGACAGTATCCTTCTGTCACCCACCACCTGCACTGGGTCCAGTGGGCTCCCCAGGACAGAGCTGGCCCTTCTAATCAGCTTGTCAAGTTTATTTCTGTCCCTGGTTGATATACTGCTTCCCCAGCAGGCCACTCCAAAGAAGATGGCTGATGCCACTACCGAGTTGAAGAAAGTCCTAAGAAGTGCCCCCCGGATTCCAAAGGCTCTCAGCTTCCTAAGCAGGTAGAGCCTGCTGTGGCCCTTCCTGTACAGGGCCTCCATATGATCTGCCCAGTCCAGCTTATTATTAAGGAGCAGACCCAGGTACTTATAGGTGTTCACAATCTCGATGCCCGTCCCCAGGATGTCCACTGGTTTTGGAGGGCATCTGCCTTTACGGAAGTCCACCACCATCTCCTTGGTCTTCCCCGCATTAATCTTCAGGTGGTTCCGGTGGCACCAGTCCACAAAAAACCGCTTCTGTAGGTAGCAGCTGGATGAGTTGCACCTAAAATCAGCAGTGTACAGTGTGAACCGTACCCTGAGGTGCCCCAATATTACAGATCACGGTACCTGACACACAGTCTTGGGCTCTCACGTATTGAGGTCGATTTGTGAGGTAGTCTAGGATCCAGTTGGAGAGGTGGTGGTCCACTCCAGCAAGGCCCAGCTTGTCTCTCAGTAACCTGGGCTGTATGGTGTTAAAAGCACTGGAGAAATCAAAGAACATTATTCTCACCGTGTTCCCTGGTTTTTCCAGGTGAGACAGAGCCCTGTGCAGAAGGTGGATGATGGCATCATCTACCCCAATGCCCGGTCGATAAGCAAACTGGAGAGGGTCCATAGCGGGGCTCACTAGAGGGCGAAGATGTGTGAGAACCAATCTCTCTAAGATCTTCATCAAGTGGGATGTCAGTGCTACAGGTCTGTAGTCGTTGAGGTCCATAGGGTGAGGTTTCTTTGGAACTGGTACCACACAAGAAGATTTCCATAATTCAGGGACTATTTCCTGCCTCAGGCTCATATTATACATATATGTAATTATACCACACAGCTGGTCCCCACAAGTCTTAATTAGCCTTGCACTGATGTCATCTGGCCCTGCGGCTTTCCTCGCCTTGATCTTTTTCATCTCCTTCCTCACCTGGGCCCGTGTGAAGGTCAGACTGTGGTCAGATAAAGACAGATTTCTGGATTTACTGGTCTGTTGGGAAGTAGCCACATGGGGTGAATGGGGTGAAGTCATTGTGGTGAGGGAAGCTGAAGGACATTCTGGGGTGGGAGGAGCTGGTGTGTGATCAAATCTGTTGAAGAATAGGTTTAGTTCATTAAGCCAGTTAACATCTGCCTCAATCTGGCAGACCGACTGTTTATGACCCGAAATTGACTTAAGCCCGTCCCAGACCCCCTTATGTCTTTTCTTTCCATTTGCTTTTCCATTTTTTCCTTATAACTGGCTTTTCCTTGCCTGATTAGATGCCTCAGCTCCTTTTGTACTTCCCTCAACCCCTCCTTATCTCTTGTCCTGAATGCCATCTTTAAAGGGGTTGGCCACTTTCAGACCAGTATTGAGAGACAAATGTTATTGTTTATATAATAAAAAGTTCTACAATTTTCATATATACAGTACAGACCAAAAGTTTGGACACACCTTCTCATTCCAAGAGTTTTCTGTATTTTCATGACTATAAAAATTGTAGATTCACACTGAAGGCATCAAAACTATGAATTAACACATGTGGAATTATATACTTAACAAAAAAGTGTGAAACAACTGAAAATATGTCTTATATTCTAGGTTCTTCAAAGTAGCCACCTTTTGCTTTGATTACTGCTTTGCACACTCTTGGCATTGTCTTGATGAGCTTCAAGAGGTAGTCACCTGAAATGGTTTTCACTTCACAGGTGTGCCCTGTCAGGTTTAATAAGTGGGATTTCTTGCCTTATAAATGGGGTTGGGACCATCAGTTGTGTTGTTCAGAAGTCAGGTGGATACACAGCTGATAGTCCTACTGAATGGAGTGTTAGAATTTGTATTATGGCAAGAAAAAAGCAGCTAAGTAAAGAAAAACGAGTGGCCATCATTACTTTAAGAAATGAAGGTCAGTCAGTCCGAAAAATTGGGAAAACTTTGAAAGTGTCCCCAAGTGCAGTGGCCAAAACCATCAAGCGCTACAAAGAAACTGGCTCACATGAGGACCGCCCCAGGAAAGGAAGACCATGAGTCACCTCTGCTGCGGAGGATAAGTTCATCCGAGTCACCAGCCTCAGAAATCGCAGGTTAACAGCAGCTCAGATTAGAGACCAGGTCAATGCCACACAGAGTTCTAGCAGCAGACACATCTCTACAACAACTGTTAAGAGGAGACTGTGTGCAGCAGGCCTTCATGGTAAAATAGCTGCTAGGAAACCACTGCTAAGGACAGGCAACAAGCAGAAGAGACTTGTTTGGGCTAAAGAACACAAGGAATGGACATTAGACCTGTGGAAATCTGTGCTTTGGTCTGATGAGTCCAAATTTGAGATCTTTGGTTCCAACCAAACAAATGGACTCTACATGCCTGGTTCCCACCGTGAAGCATGGAGGAGGTGGTGTGATGGTGTGGGGGTGCTTTGCTGGTGACACTGTTGGGGATTTATTCAAAATTGAAGGAATACTGAACCAGCATGGTTACCACAGAATCTTGCAGCGGCATGCTATTCCATCCCGTTTGCGTTTAGTTGGACCATCATTTATTTTTCAACAGGACAATGACCCCAAACACACCTCCAGACTGTGTAAGAGCTATTTGACCAAGAAGGAGAGTGATGGGGTGCTACGCCAGATGACCTGGCCTCCACAGTCACCAGACCTGAACCCAATTGAGATGGTTTGGGGTGAGCTGGACCGCAGAGTGAAGGCAAAAGGGCCAACAAGTGCTAAGCATCTCTGGGAACTCCTTCAAGACTGTTGGAAGACATTTCAGGTGACTACCTCTTGAAGCTCATCAAGAGAATGCCAAGAGTGTGCAAAGCAGTAATCAAAGCAAAAGGTGGCTACTTTGAAGAACCTAGAATATAAGACATATTTTCAGTTGTTTCACACTTTTTTGTTAAGTATATAATTCCACATGTGTTAATTCATAGTTTTGATGCCTTCAGTGTGAATCTACAATTTTTATAGTCATGAAAATACAGAAAACTCTTGGAATGAGAAGGTGTGTCCAAACTTTTGGTCTTTACTGTACCTTATTCAACAATTCCTTGCAGTTTTCTAGATCTCTGATTGCTGTCATTCATTCTGCTTGCTTTCAGTGGATAAAAATTAGTCCATGGTCATGTGATATACAATCCATGGTCATGTGATGAACACACAGGTGCACAGCTCATTAGTCACATTAAAGTAACCGGACATCTGCCTGGTAACGCGCTGTGCACCTGTGTGATCATCACATGACCATAGACTGTATATCACATGACCATGGACTGTGTATTACATGATTATGGATTGATTTTTATCAATTGGAATTAAGCAGAATGAATGACAGAAGACAGCAACGGACATTAAACATTAGTGTGAACCTTATGCATTGGCATTACAGATACAAATATAAAATAATTTACTATGTTAAAAATTCTACAAGAAATTGATAAAATTGTTGTAGTTATTTTTGAGAAGGTTTATAAGGCTCTACAGTCAAAGAAAACTCAAACCTATGAATGTGATCAAAAGTATATAAAAAAAAATTACAAAACAAAGATTTGACTGTTTTTACTGAAATAAATGATTACTCTCTTTTTCAGGTTGGAGCTGGATGGGTTGGAAAGCGTGAGTAATTTATGATATATGTATTTGCACTGGATCTCTTTCTCTCCCTATATCCATGTATAAATAGAACTAATAAACCTTGCAGTTATATAAAGCTTGTGTAGTGTATATAGTCTGAATGGTACTGCACATGACCAAAACGTTTTATTCCCCTTCTCAAATTCTAATATAGAGGCTGAATTCACTATTCTACAGGTGGCTGAGAACACTTTCCAGCACCTCTGTTTCTGTACAAAGCCTGTACTTGTGATTTGTATATTAGATCTGTGGAAATTATTCCATGTATAGACAGTTATTAAAATGATTTTCCATCATTGAAAATACTTGGACAAGAATAATGGCAACAGCTGGTCTGCTTTGTCCATACATATTGAATAATGCGCATGATGCCCTAGTTAGGTAGTTTGTATTGTGTTTGTATACTTTGTATACACTTTAAGTCTGTTCGATCTGTCTTCTGTTCTTTTGAAGACTTTTTTTTAAAGTAAGATGTAATTGATCAACTCAACTGAGGTTTACAAATTGCCTGTAACACAAAATGCTCCTTAGTATTGTTCTCTCCCACACTGCGTTTCACTCCTTGTCTGCTGCCGTTTCAGGGGCAGGCATTTCAGCATGAAAAGTAATTTCACTTTTTGGAAGCAATGTTTGTGCTTGACAAAAGCAAACAAAAACCCTCAGTGACTTTATAAGTTTTCTTCTAAAAGGTCTCTTTCCTCCTGTGCTGGGCATTTTTGTGGTGCAGGAAAAATGGCAAGCCCTTTATAAAGCTGTTTGCAAACAAAATGCACTTGGCTTGAGATGGTTTTGAAAATTCTTTAGAAAGTAGCTTTTAGAAGTAAGTTCCTTTTTGTATTACTTAATGCTCTTTGGCGTCACCTTGAGGATTCTGATCAATATTTTCTATTCCCTTCTTGTAATTAGTGCGTTGGGAAAGAACTGTCGGCGCCATTATCAGGGAGCAGAATCGCCAAATGACACCAGAAGCTGTCCGTGATGAGTGGTCAAAGATCTGTGATTTTGATAAGGTTACTAAGCCACAGACAATACAAGGTAACCATATTAATCAGCTTTCAAGATGTGTCCAATTAAATCTTGTTTTCTTTAAATTATACCTCAGTTTTTAGTATATTAATATAGCCCCCAGACAGACTTGTTCTTTTCATTTTTTTTGTTACTGTTTACATTTCTTATGAAATATCTCCATTGCCTTGCTGAGCAGTTTGTTCTGTGAGTGTATAAGCCTTCATACGTGTTGTCCTATCAGTTTATATGCTGTTAGTATCTCTATTTTTGCTGCAGCACATTTTACATTTGTTTCTGAGACTGTGGACGTGTAAAACAAGGAGCAGTTTTCCCCCCTCCCATAATATTATTATTATTATTATTATTATTTATTTATATAGCACCATTAATTCCATGGTGCTTTATATTTGAGGATTTACATACGGTACACAAGATATACAAAACAGATAATGCTAACAGAGACCCACTAGCACAGTGGGATAGAGGGCCCTGCCCGCAAGGGCGTACAATCTATGAGGGAAGAGAGATAGAGACCATATCAGTTATAATTATTATTGGTTTATTTACATGTAATTCTACCAGGAGTAACTGTACAATAGCAAACAAATAAAGGAAAAAAAAGCCAGCAGGCATGATGCAGCTAAAAAGATCCCTTACAGGAAAAGGGCAGCTGGTAGCTGTCTGTGAATAAGATTCCATCTGTAATCACACAAGCAGCCAGAAGTAGTTACAAATACATAGAAGACTTTTCTTATAGTGTAAGCTGCGAGATGTGCAGAATATTAAGTCCAGTGCACATAGAAAGCAGTTTCCAGACATACTGTGAGGAAAAGTAGCTCCTCCCCTCTTCTATTCACTGTGTGAAGAGAAGAGTCCCCCCCTCTACTCACTGTAAAGCTGTCTTCTTCAGATCTTTGCTTGCTGTCATTCATTCTGCTTACTCTCAGTGGGTAAAAATCAGTCCATGGGCATGTGATGAACACAAAGGTGTACAGCTCATTGATAGTCAGATGTCTGATGTGCACCTGTGTGTTCATAAAATACCCATGACTGTATATCACTCTGGAGAGGTTTCTCAGGCAGAAAGCAGCAATATTTTTAATTAAAGTGCATTACTATACAAGTAAGCATAAATAAATAAAATAAATTACATTTTGGTCCAGATTCACATACTCTGTGAAATAAGTTGTCTGAAAAGTTAATGATCATTTAAATGACTTGGAGCAACATTCATTCCCTTATCTTTTTCCATAGACATGTGGGACACTTAAGATTTTTTACACGCATTACATTGCTTATGTTTGCATAGGGTGGTTTAGTGGTTAGAAGAATTCCTGATAATATCTCTGGTTGTGTTTCATACTAAAAGGGGTTATCAAGATTCTACAGTGCGGCTTCTGGTAATGTTTACTTGCCATGAGCTGCGCTGCTCACTCACCATACAGTTTGTAGCGGCAGGTCTTGGTACTGCAGTGCTGCTCCATTAGCTTCAAAGGGACAGCCGTGCAGTACCAAAATTGTATAGCTAGTAAGCAACAATAATAATAACTTTATTTATATAGCACCAACGTATTCCGTAGCACTTTACAAATCAGAGCACATATGAACAGACAATATGAGACATTACAATGTGACAAAGAAATAAACATATCAAACAATAGGAGTGAGGGCAATGCTCGCAAGAGCTTACATTCTGTGAGGAGATAGGGGGACACAAGAGGACAGAGGGCTTGTTTGCAACCATGGTCCAGCCATCTTTTAATATAAAATGTTGTGTAACTGAACCTGTATGAACCCGTCACCAGCCAGTATCTGAGAATAAACATATACAAAGTGCAAGGAGTGCAGTGTAACTTCTAGATGGAGGGGCCAGGATTTGAAGAACAGAGGAGGAAGGATAAAAGGTGTTATTGTTCTACACCTCCGCACACTACACTGTGATCAGGGCACGTGATAAGCCTGACCATATAGATGTGATTTTAGGGCAGTTTTGAAGCTGCTGTAGTTGGGGATTAATCGTATTGTCTCGGGTAAAGCATTCCAGAGCACCAATGCAGCTCGAGAATAGTCTTGGAGACGGGAGTGGGATGATCGGATAACAGAGGATGCAAGACTAAGGTCATTCGCAGAACGGAGAGGACGGTTAGGGCGGTAGACAGTGACGAGAGAGGAGATATAGGGCGGCGCAGCGCTATGGATGGATTTGTGGGTCATTGTGATAATTTTATATTGTATTCTGTGATGGATGGGCAACCAATACAATGACTGACACAAGGTAGATGCCTCTGTGTACTGGTCTGACAGAAAGATGAGTCTGGCGGCTGCATTCAGGACAGATTGTAGAGGGGAGAGTTTAGTAAGTGGAAGCCCAATTAGAAGAGAATTGCAATAGTGAAGACGAGAGAGAATCAGAGTGACAATGAGGGTTTTTGATGTTTCCACGGTGAGAAAAGGGCAAATTCTAGAGTTGTTTTTAAGGTGCAGGTGGCAAGAGCTTGCAAGTGTTTGAATATGTGCGGTAAAGGTGAGATTTCAATCAAATACAACCCCCAGACAGCGGGCATGCCGCCTTGGGGTAATAGTAAGGCCACAGACAGAAATGGAGATATCAGGGTTAGGTTGGTTAGTAGATGGAGGGAACACAAGAAGTTCAGTTTTTGAAAGATTTAATTTCAGATAAAGAGAAGACATGATGTTAGAGACAGCAGAGAGACAGTCACTGGTGTTCTGCAGTAGTGCAGGGGTGATGTCACGGGATGAGGTATATAGTTGGGTATCATCTGTGTGATGAACCGACCCTCAGTTTTATATCTTTCTTGGAAGTGTGTTTTTACTTGCTCATGTCAGTCCTCCCCCCACTTGTTGGAATGTGGTGCTTAAGTTGAGTGTACACTGTTGGACGCTATGCCTCACTGGTTTTTATCCCTGCCCAGATGGCGATGGGGGATAGTGGTCCGGTGACCTTAACTTCACCCACCCCTCCCCGCACCTAGGAAGGTACCCAGCTCTCCGAGGATTCTGCAAAGGAGGGAGAAGGAGGGCTGGCTGGGGGAGGTGAAGGGTGGGGCGAAGAGGGTCTCACACTGAGGTAGAGAGAGGTCTTTTGTCTTTGTGTGGAGCCTGAAAGAGACACAGCTAAGAGACTGAGGTCTGGTATTACTCTATACTTTATTTCCATTTTTGTTTTATGTGCTGTATCATCGCACTTTTGCTTGTATGTTTATGCTTGATCATATTAATAATGTATATTTCTGTATATGCTGTTAATTAGTACCGACCCACTTGGGTTATTAAATATATAAAATGTATACAGCTCGTTTCATTCTATCCTACGAACTCTGTCCGCTCACAGGTTGTGAGTGGAAGGTTTAGAAGGGTGATCGCAGGTACGCCAAGAGGCTTGGCAAGGCGATATTCTTCACAATCTGCATAAAGATGGTATTCAAAGCCAAATTTCCAATAGGTTTGTCCAACTGGGGCTGTGTACAGAGAGAAGAGGAGGGGACCTAGGACCGAACCTTGAGGAACCCCAACCGCAAGGGGTAGAGGAGAAGAAATAGCACCAGCGAATGATACACTAAATGAGCAGTCAGAGAGCTTCCAGAATGTAAGCTAACGGGAGCCTCCCTGCCACAAAACAGCTGATCTGCAGGGTTCTTGGCTGTCATGTCCTCCTGGATATAATATTGATGACTGATCCTAAGTCATGGTTTTAAATGTTAGTAAACATCCCACACTGGCAGGAAACATCTGCTTGAATGTTTCCATAACCCCTACTAGTTTCAGCAAAACAGAACTATATGGATACACAACCACCTGTCAACTGAGTACTAAACTGTGTTTAAAACTATTTGTTTTTAGATAATCTGTCACAAACCACCTAAACAAATGATTGAATGAAAATCAATGACTCTGAAAGTGAAAAACTAAAATAAATAAGGACACAGAAAGCAAGAGCTGTTTGCACTTTCTTTTAACTGGGCCCAAGGCCTTTGCATGTCCGCTGTGTCCTTGACACGTGTTACTGTGGAGCCGGCTGACAAAACTGTCTTTAACAAGGCTTATGGTGTAGAGGATGAGTGTTTGTTGCAACATCTTAGCACTGCAAAATGCAGGGAAGTCCTCAAGACTATAAACAAGCCACTGTAATGCTCTGTAAGATCTCCCCCCTTTTTTTTTATCCCAGTGGCACTGTTGAGAATGTATTATCTGCTTTCTCTTTGATGAAATTTCCTTATTTAAAAAAAAAAAAAAAAAAAAAGGAAAAAAAAGAAGATTGAAATCTCTTTCCATAGTTGCACATATGTCCCCCAGGAGAGATTTCACATCTTGACATTTAATGCATAAACAGAGCAATGGAAGGCTAAGGAGTGCTCGGTCACTGTGCTCTTGAGTCTGTATCCTACTGTAATTGCATTGACTTTTTTTTCCTTCTAATTGTATGAAAGCGCTTTTATATTAAATGCTGTTAAATATAATCTCTTATTCTGTGAACACAGATTGGACTTTTCTATTACAATTGTATTCACTAATGAACATTCTGACATGAGTCCCAATTGACACGTAGACTTCTTTTCTGATATAACAGGTTTTTAGCAGTGTAATATTGTAAGTGCATCATGACCTTTCTCAGTCACTTTAAATACTAGTAATACTTTTCATCACTTAACTTTAATAGTTTTGTTCTTTCTCATAATTGTTACTGAAATCATTAAAAATTAAGTAAACTTTTATTATTTTTTTTCATGAATCCATACTGCTAGTGAAGATAAACTTTGTAATATACTGTATTAAAGAAAATTCTTCACTTATTTGCCTCATCCTGCCACAAATCAAATCTGTAAAATAGAAGTCTATGGAGAAGGGAGGATGGAGGAAAGGAGAGCTTCTCAAAGCAGAGACATCTGCACTATAGAGAGACTGTTTTCTTACACAGAAATGACTCGTATAGTTCTGTAGATCTCTCTCTCTCGATGGACTGGCTGTTCACAGAGGAATCAGATTACAGCTTCTCATAGAAGTCTATGAAGAGGGGAGAGGAGGTGTATTCCAAGTTTCATCTGAGTGCATTCCTCTGCAAACTCGGCCCCATGTCAGGTGTACACTCAGTTGTGTGCATGGGGTCTTAGGCTGATGTAGAATGAAGCTGTGCATTTTATTTATGCTAGGTTCACACTAGTGTTCATTTGGGTCCCCATGGTTACTTGAAAGATGGAGACTATAGACTATACTGGGGTCCGCTGGTTTTATGCCGGTTTTATACTGAAACAGGCAGAGAGAAAAGTCCTCCTTGCAGGACTTTTCTCTCTGTCGATTTTAGGCGGAATCTGTAGCAGGCCGATTAGCTTTAAGTACTTCTTGAAGATAGACGGAGTATAACTACATATATCTCAAAGGTTGACAAGCATGTACTTCATATGATTATTTAATTTATTCTCTGAAAGTTTGATCTTTGACTTTTTTTTTTAAGCCAGTCTTAAAGCATACCTCCAGTTATAAACAATTTATGCTCAAATGCACCATTCATTTATGCAAAGAAACTTTGTAATAAATTTTATTAAAGAAATCTGTTTCCTCTTCCTCTTATTATAGGGCAGTGATGGCGAACCTTTTAGAGACCGAGTGCCCAAACTGCAACCCAAAGCCCACTAAATTCTCGGAAAGTGCCAACACGGCAATTTAACCTTAAATTAACCTGCCTCCCCTGCACCCCCATTCCCCCCTCTTGCACGCAGCCTGCACCCGCTCTCCCCCTCTTGCTCGCACGCAGCCTGCACCCGCATTCCCCCCTCTTGCTCACACATGCTGTCTCTTCTCTCCTCCTTACCTTCCATCAGTCTCCGTTCCCAGCAGCTTCCTCTTTCTGTGTAACGCCACACTGTCCTGTAATATTCAGAATAGCTCCGCCCACACAAGAGTCTGATCACATGGTCATGACGTCGTCAAAGGTCCTTTAGCCCACTAGGATTTAGCATCTACTGTGTAAGCAGCAGTCCTGTGGACTGTGGCCTACACTGACAGTTTCCAGCTGTAAGTGCATTTGCACATACAGCTGAAAGAAGCGATCGCTCACTAACGGGGAATCCTGTACCGGATTCCCCGTTAGTGAGCGATCATGGCGACGGCGCGCGTGCCAACTGAGAGAGCTCTGCGTTCCCTCTCTGGCACGCATGCCATAGGTTCACCATCACGGTTATAGGGTGTTCCCATCTCAAGGATCCTATATATACTTCTAGCTAATGCAAGACTTTTCTTAAATACATTACTTTACAAATTCTTCTTCGTTTGGCTGATGTGTGAGATTATTCCTCTCATTGTTTACACATTGTTGTCAAGACACCTGTCCTATATTTGATAACACAGGTCGGAGGAATGAGTCATTGCTCTCTGGGGAGGCTGAGTTCTCTTGCTGTTATGTGCAGCTCTACCAGCAGTTTTGCTAATTGCAGTTTGTGTTCACATAGAGAGATAACAGACTTTATCAGCAAAGATAACATTGAGTTTACTGCAAGTCCTTTATCTCCTACAGCATGTAACTTTGTTTTTCTGTCCAACTCTTTAAAATGTAATATACATTTACTGTGCATATTATTTGATCTGCATTAATCTTAAATTTCTAGTAATGATAATAAATAATCTCTCATGGTAAAAGAAATGTCTATATTGAGATACTTCATAGTGTCCTGTTCATCAAACAGTCAAAACCCTACCACCAGCTTGCTGAAGAATACAGGAATTGAAAAGAAGAGACAGCAGGCAAAGTTGCTAAGACAGGGAGATGGGGGAAAACTCCTTTATGCTGCTCTCCTCCTCCTTATTTTCAATCAGGCTGTTTATTTACATAAGAGTCCGTCTCCATTTCCAGCTCATACACAGAACTTTAAGGAAAGGGGAGGGGGGAGGAGGAGGCTATTAATTGATTTATTGCATTATTCTGTGCAGTGTAGTGTCTTTATCTGGAGGATACAGCAGTGTCAAGAGTTATCTCTCACTTTGTAGCAAACTGTAGCAGCAGCAATTCTATGTGTGTCTTTTCCAACAGCCCCCCCTCTTCATAGACTTATATGTAAAAAGTGGGGAAGGAAACATATTTCTTTAATAAGATATATTATAAAGTTTCTTATATTCACCTGTACTATTCATCTATAATAATTTGTTTATAACTGAAGGTATGCTTTAAAAATCAACAAAGCTGGGTTCGTCATTTGGACAATCTGCTATCAATATGTTATGAAGCAAAATTGTCTTCACTGGTTTTATGTAGGGTTGCAGGTTATCAGCAGCAGCAACATGCAACAATGCATGACAAATTCAGCTCTGCTTCATCTGTACACGATGTGTTTGATAGCCTACCCCTGCATCTTAGTAGGGAGCTTTGTTTAATTAGAAACCAACCATTCTTCACAAAATATGCATATGTGATACTTGGTGTTGGAATCATTTTGCCAATGCTGTGATGATGGGCAAAGTGTACATTTTATTAAAAAGTATTCCAATCTTGTATATATTTCTCTCTGACTGCTGTAACATTGAGCAACATTATGCAGGGTTGCAGCCTCTCTTCATTTGATGTAGATGACTGTTCCCCGTACTCCTGCCCTTGCCTTGCTACTTTGCAACACAATGGAAGTGATTTCATTTCTCCTCATTGCATGCTTTCATTACCTCCTCTTGTCACAGCAGGGTGTGCTGCGCATTCAGTTTTTCTCTTGCTGATGATGGTCATGAATTGCAATAATTTGCCAACACAAGTGATTTTTTTTTAATGCTGTTATCTGTTAAGAAATAAGACTGGGGAGGAATGATTTAAAAAGGGAAAAAAATTGTGTTGACTCACAATGTTGGCACCTTGCTTTCCTGCTGTTTTCAGTGCCGAGTATACTGAAAAGCCTTGCACAATACATGGTATATGCTCAATATCTCATCTTTGTTCTGCAGCTCTTAAGTTTGTCAGCTACAATATCACTATGCCTTGAGCCGATAAATCATATGGGGCATATATACAATATAACGATTTTATTTCCTCATCCGCCAGTGTGTACAGTCATGGCCAAAAGTTTTGAGAATGATACAAATATTAATTTTTACAAAGTCTACGGCTTCAGTTTTTCTAATGGCAATTTGCATATACTCCAGAATGTTATAAAGAGTGATCAGCTTAACAGAAATTACTTGCAAAGTCAATATTTGCCTAGAAAATGAACTTTATCCCCCAAAACACATTTCAACATCATTGCAGCCCTGCCTTAAAAGGACCACCTAACATCGTTTCAGTGATTGCTCCATTAACACAGGTGTGGGTGTTGATGAGGACAGGGCTGGAGATCAATCTGTCACGATTAAGTAAGAATGACACCACTGGACACTTTAAAAGGAGGCTGGTGCTTGCCATCATTGTTTCTCTTCTGTTAACCATGGTTATCTCTAAAGAAACACGTGCAGTCATCATTGCACTGCACAAAAATGGCCTAACTGGGAAGAGTATTGCAGCTAGAAAGATTGCACCTCAGTCAACAATCTATCGCATCATCAAGAACTTCAAGGAGAGAGGTTCCATTGGTGCCAAAAAGGCTCCAGGGCGCCCAAGAAAGACCAGCAAGCGGCAGGACCGTCTCTTAAAAGTGTTTCAGCTGCGGGATCGGGCTACCAGCAGTGCAGAGCTTGCTGAGGAATGGCAGCAGGCAGGTGTGAGTGCATCTGCACGCACTGTGAGGCGGAGACTCTTGGAGCAAGGCCTGGTCTCAAGGAGGGCAGCAAAGAAGCCACTTCTCTCCAGAAAAAACATCAGGGACAGACTGATATTCTGCAAAATGTACAGGGAGTGGAGTGGTGAGGAGTGGGGGAAAGTCATTTTCTGTGGTGTCCCCCCCTCGTTTGTGGGGGGCGGGGAAAAGCAGCTCCGGGGGGAGAAGAGGGGGGGGACTGTGGAGAGCGGGTGGGCTGGGGGATCTCTGTGGACTGTTTTTTCCTCAACACCCCCCCCCCCCCCCCACCCGTTCTTCATAGCACTGGGGTAAAGTCATTTTCTCTGATGAATCCCCTCACACACTTTCGATTGGGTTTGGGGAACATCTGGAAAAAAACAGACTGAGCTATCACCACTACGGAGAATAATAGGAAAAGGCTGAGCTGGAGCCCATACCACCAGTCCTGTCTCACTGCCAACTGTAAAGCATCCTGAAACCATTCATAACACCACCCCGTGCTGGGACCGGCGCGCCCCCGCCCCCGCGCGTTCCTTGCTGGACCGCGGTGGGAATTGGGTTGGGGGGGGCTTCTCAGCCAAGGGAATCGGCTCTCTCACAGTCTTGCCTAAAAACACAGCCATGAATAAAGAATGGTACCAGAATGTCCTCCAAGAGCAACTTCTCCCAACCGTTCAAGAGCAGTTTGGCACTCAACAATGCCTTTTCCAGCATGATGGAGCACCTTGCCATAAAGCAAAGGTGATAACTAAATGGCTCAGGGAACAAAACATAGAGATTTTGGGTCCATGGCCTGGAAACTCCCCAGATCTTAATCCCATTGAGAACTTGTGGTCAATCATCAAGAGACGGGTGGACAAACAAAAACCAACAAATTCAGACAAAATTAAAGCATTGATTCTGCAAGAATGGACTGCTATCAGTCAGGATTTGGTCCAGAAGTTGATTGAGAGCATGCCAGGGAGAATTGCAGAGGTCCTGAAGAAGAAGGGTCAACACTGCAAATATTGACTTGCTGCATTAACTCATTCTAACTGTCAATATAAGCTTCTGTTACTCATAATATGAATGCAATTATATTTCTGTATGTGATAAAAACATCTGACAAACACACATAAAAACCAGAGGGCAGCAGATCATGTGAAAATAGAATATTTGTGTCATTCTCAAAACTTTTGGCCATGACTGTAGTGCAGTAGGAGGTAATGAAATCGTTACCTTGGTGTAAGTGCACGGATGGATGTACATTTAAGAAGCACCTTATTAAGTTTTAAATGAGAAATCAATTCTGACATTGTATCTACAAGTGGGCACATGCTTAGTGAATATCTGAGGTGCGGAGACCAAATGATTCCTCACCCTGCTGCCATTGAAAAACAATAGCTGGTATTAACAAGTTTGGAACAATTTGCTGTCTGATTATACTTTTCTTGAAGACTGATGTTCCATTTGAAGTGTAAAGATTGCAGGAAATTGTACACTGTTTAATTGCTTTATTTCAGCCATTGATTGACTCTGTGGGCCTGATGTGAATATAGTAGTTTACTCGACAAATTGTTCTATGAAATACCGTCTCTAAAAGGCAGACATTTAAAGATTAAGGTTTAAAGATTTTTTTTTTTTCAACCTTAAAGAAAACTACAAAGAAAGAAGAATCAAATCAAGCAAAACACATTTGCTATCTTGTAGCTTATGTTATGCTGATTGCAACAAAGAGGTTGCTGTTCCTTGTGGGTGAATTTTGTTCACTGAAGATAAAGTAAAAAAAAAACATGCCTGTATGCTATTGATTGTAAGCAAAAGCGATTAAACTTTGTCCAGTGGTAATAGTAAAGTAGGCATCACCATATGGTCTCATGCCTTACTTGGGATGAAAATGTTCAATGGCAGTTGTAGGGGGAAGTTGTTAGTGTCACCTTGGTTTTATCCATCTCTTGAACCAGGCAATATAACTTAGTAGAACTAAACAGATTGGACCCTAATATAATCACATTGGAGAGAATAGACTGATTCTTTCTGTGTAACTAGAGCTGCATGCTTGCTCTCTTTCATACAGAATTTGCATTTTGGTACCTATTCACTGTATCATGTTTGTGTTGGAGGTTCTGTCTCAGAGTCCATCATATTTGAAGGTCATGCTGGAACTAGGGTGGAGTCAGTTAGGGCACTATGTAGGAACCAGATACAGCAGTGGCATTCAGTGTATAACTGTTTCAACAGAGGATTGTGGCTTTCATTTGGAAATTATAAGTGTTGGCATACTATTATATGCTTAGTTGTCAAAGCCAGTTAAAATTACTGTACTTTGAGTACAATGGTGGACCTGCAACATTAAGGGTTGCCAGAGTTTTTCTCAAAAGTTGAAATATCTGCAGGGTCTTGCTGGGATATCTGTTCTGACTACATAAGCCTTCATATGTACCTATCGGTATCTGTATACCAATAGGCACATATGTAAAAAAATGTATATCTTCCAGGAGTAACTGTAGAATAGAAAACAAGTAGCTTACTCTAGGTTCACTAGTGTTCGGGTTTCCATTCTTCGGGTCTGCTTGGGGACCCGAAAAACAGAAACCCTATCCGCTTAAAAAGCAGTTACTCGTGGAAACCCACGAACCCCATAAACTATAATGGGATCAGCCAAATTTCCGCCTGAAATCGGCGGAGAGGAAATCCTGCTTGCAGCACTTTTCTCTTCATGTATTTTAAGCAGAATGGGGGACGGAGTCCCCACACGGTCACAAAATGCTAGTGTGACCGTAACTTTAGAACAGTCAAATTAGCTAAAATATAGGCTATACAAGGACACTGGACTCTAAATCCAGGTTATGCTGCAGCTAAAAAGATCCCTGAGTAAAAGAGAAATCTGAACACATTCAGGAGTGCTATTTGATGTCCATGACTAATATACCCTCAGCAAAAACACAGGCAGCAAGTCAGAAGAAGAATCTCCTTAGTAAGTAAAGTACATACATTTTGGTCCAGAATCACATGCTCTCTTAAATGAAACAAAGTTGTCTGGAAAGGTAGTGATCACTTAATGTTGGCGGGGCTTACCAAGTAACTGGTATGTTGGGGTGGAAAGAAAGATTAGACATGTTTAAATTTTTCATGTTTGACCCTCTCCCCATTCAACAAAAAGACATGTAATAAGGGGGAATAGCTGTTGAATGAGCAAGGCTTTAGGCAATAGCTGTTGAAGGTGTATGGCAAACTTTAGCCTGTTCTTACTGTGTCTGGGATCAATAACCACCTCTGCCATACACGCTACCGTTAAAACTACTGTATAATATATGTACTATTCACTGTAGTGTAAAATTGCTAGTCACAGAACCTATTACCCAAATCCAAAAATAGGAGGTTTGCATTATAATTGTGTTTCAGACTCCCTAGTAAATAACGTATTGCTGTTGTCATGCTTGCTAACCAGTGTCCCAATACATTTGGGTTGCTGCATTTCAGCAGGCACCGCTTACAGAAGTTGACGCACTTCTTATGTGGAGATCTGTTTATGTCATTCTGGAGTAGAAGAGCTTGTGGCGCACACTGAGATTTTCTACGTGACATTTATAATTCTTTCAGATGCTCTTTAGCAACAGACACCAAACTGGCACTTTGTCAGTAAGGAGCTGCTCATGGAATTTTAAATGCCGGTGAGATCTCTGTGAAATGGAATTTTTCCTCTAAACTAATACATTTGTTTTACAAACTGCATTGTCATTATATGGTCCATTGTGCTTTTGCAATATCCAATAGAGCAGATTGTTTTCCCACAATTGTCTTGCTGTTTGCACCAGATTATGGTCTCATAGGCAGGGGGAGGGAATGAAATAATTGCTTGTAGGGAGACTTAAAAGCAAGACACCTTGCAAAAAAGGTGTGCAAATTAACTCTCCTCTAAAATGAAGGAAATCTTTGTTTTTAGTGCCACTTATAGGGAGAGGAGGTGGCTACATAATAAGTCTGTGTGTCCATTTTATTACCCCTTATAGGTGACACTAAAGATATTTTAATTACTCCTGAAGAACAGCTATTTTGATTACCTTTATTCCAGTAAGCCTTGCCTGTCCCTATGCGAAGTGGTCAGTCTCCTCAAGAAGAAACATTATTTACCCACATCCTCTACATGAGTGAAGTGATGGTTTTCACTGCCGTTTAGGAGCCCTTGGAAAGCAAACAATTATAGAATTGTGTAACTGCTGCAGTATGTGTACAGGTTTTATACCATTAATGCATATATAAGCCATATACAAAAGAAGGTGTTGCCAACATTTGATTTTCTTGTTGGACATGGTGCTTTAAAAGTAATGTAAAATTACATGCTCATTTTTTAAAAATTTATATCTGTTATTTGCTAGAAAACTTTTTTTCAAATGAGGTTTTATTCTATTTTACTTCTGCTCGCTTTTTCTTCTCCAGCCTTCACTTGTTCTCATAGTGCAAGCTCCTCTTTCCCCTTCTCACAGAGCTCTCTCTCTGAAAAGCTGCAGTTCTTATAAAACTGATAAAAATTCAGCCTTAGTGAATTTTTATGAGCAGCTAGGACAACAGAGATAACACTCACAGAACGAACTGTCAGGCAGCTTTTCAGACTGATCCTTGTAAGAAGGTGAAAGAGCAGCTTGAACTACATGAGAGCAAGTTAGGGCTACAGAAGGAAAAGCAAGCAGAAGTTTTAATAAAACCTTAATTGAAACCGTTTTCTAGCCAGTAATACATAGAATGTAAAAGTAAAGATAAAAAAAGACCCTGAAAGTGATATTTGTAAGTGGAAGCCTCATGTCTAGAGAATGCTACATGGATACATTTCGAAAGCTTCTGAACCCTTGGTTATTAATAATACATGGCAGGTAGCAGACTTCACAAGTTTCAGAGTGACTTAGAAAGCACCAAGTAATTGTGAAGTTACTTGCGTTCAACTTCATGGTAGCTGCTTCCTGTATATTTTCTTATGTTTCAGTTGCTTATTTTTAGTTCCCAAGCGGCATTGGTTCCATTGACAATACACGTGAACACAAGAAAGTATTAACTAAAAGTTAGAACAGTTTCTATTAATTACTCCATTCCTCAAGATTCAGTATGTGCTAAAGAGTTAATAGAGTAGGCATAGCAGTAATTGCGAGGAGGTGTTCAATAAAGATACTGTATTATTAAGATTATTTGTAATTATGATGAACAGATAGAATCTGATACTCTAAGGTAACAAATACAAAATTCTCAAAGTAATGGCATTCATTAACATATTGCAGAGTCTGAAATCCAAATATCCTATATGGCTATATGTAAAATACATTGTCTGCTGTATGTTTTCATAAAGGTTTAGCTGTGTTCCGTTCATCGACTTTAGCATTATCTGTGCCTTGTGCGTTTCAATATATAATGGGTAGATTTGTTCTGCTATAGTCTATTTATGTTACCAGCAGTACCTCTCATAGGTGACCACATCAGATCAAAAGCTACTGATCTTTATCAGCGAGAGAGAGAATTCTGTACGTTCTTCCTTCATGTCAAAATCACTACTTGAGATAATATGGATACAATATCTTGCCTCAGGGAGTTGTCCAGCCAAATAAAATGTTTCTGAAAGCAGCTTAGAATGTTAGAATACAATAAAAGTTATACTTACCAATCCCCACAGCTCCTATTCCATCATTCCCTGGTCCCCCTCTAGTCTCTGTGTGTTCTTCTCCAATGATGACATCCCAATACGGCCATTTGACCACTGCAGCCAGTGTATGACTACATTGGTGACATCCTGCAATAGTCAAATCTCTGTGTCGGGATGTCATCACTGGAGGAGAAAGTGCAGAGAATGTCAAGATGGAAGCGGTGGGGTTTTTAAAAACCCTTTTGAAAGGCAAATGTGTATAGAACATTGAATCCAGATGATACACTTCTATCCTCTCTGTTTTTTAGTGGGTCATTCTGTGCCATTGGTAGTCACATAAATGTTCATATTTAGTAATGTCTCCATCATTCATTTACATATAGCTTAATACACAAGCACTGGTTAAATGCAGAAAGCTGGAGGACTTGTTAAAATCATTATTATTTTATTACTACCTAAAATTAGGTTAACATTTGAGAATAGAAATAACTTGATCAAAAGAGCTCTCTAGATCCTGTTGCAGTAGCTCTCCTGCGGTAACTTGATTAAATAATTTATTACACGAGGTTATCTCCACAGCAACCTGTTAAGAAGTGGTTGGCAGAAATCTTACTAATGGTACAGTGATGTCACGGGTTTTTATGCAGAATATTGTATTCTGTGCAGATTTGGTTTGTAATGTTGTACAAATAATAATAAACCAATAAACAATACAATATTTCTAATTCATTAGTTTCTCGTTTTTAGAGTCCACGGGCACTCTGTATGAAGTTCTATCATCCATTGACTCTAGTAAAGGCATTTCTCTCAAACCTACCAGCCAGCAAACTTCATCATCTGCCATTGACCCGGTGAGTGTGGTCACCCAAAGCAGTGACATACATACAATCTCAGTTTCTACACATTATATAGCCTAAATAATGAAGACTTGTTCCATATGTATCAAAATTTAGTTTGATAATTGTAATTGTAAAAAAAAAAAAAGCAAAAAAAAAACCAGTTTATATACTGTGACTTTATTTACTAGAAGTACATAGAAGAGCATATGAAAATAATTATCCTTAAAGGGATCATGTACTCTGGCCTGCTCCTGTCCATCCAAGGTGCATAGGGGCATATGAACACCGTTCACAGGAATTTCCTTCTGAGCCCCAGTCTGTTCACATTACCTAGTACAGACAGCTGCTGCGAGGAAGATTTAGTGTAACAAGGGCGATCTCCAACAGCACACCCCCGACGCCTGGCGCGAGATGCAACTTCATCATTTTGTACATTCTCTCCTTCCCCCTGTGGACTTCAGGAGCGAATTCACGCTCTTGGAACGATGTGAGTGGGTGAAGGATTCCTTCGCCTTTCACTCGCCATGGGGGACTTGACCGTGGCACAATGATTCCTACAGCTATAGATCTCTTACCTGTCTGCATTTCTCTCGTATGCCTATGCCTTGCAGTACATAGAGATGTACTGCTCCTACTGTTCGGCGGCTTGGTCTATACTAACTTCTGGGACCCTGCCTGGACTTTATTTTATGATTTCAGCACCCTCTTGTTACGGCGTTTTATTTTTCTCTCTTCTATTATTGTCTTAATCCCTAGATATTCATTCTACTTCTTTCCTCTCTCTCGTCTTCTCCTCCTTCCCTCTATGCTCTTCTCTGTCCTCTTCCCCCTTTTTCCTCCTTCTCCCCCTATCCTGAAGCAGCCGCTTGGGGTTCTTGACCCTGTTGTTTACCTGTGTACAGCGGTTGTACTTGGTATGACTTTTGTACAATCCTGTTTTATCCTTGTTCTTTTACTTCTATTGAAAATCAATAAACTTCGAATTAAGAAAAAAAAAAAGTTAGTGTAACAAAGTAATTCATGATCACTTATTGCATAAAATGGGAAATGTCTTGCTCTATCAACATAGTCGATTTTTTTTTGTGATAAAAATCTGGTGTTTTTGTGTAGTAGAAATCGGATTTCGAATTGCAGTTTCAATGGGGCTAAACCTCATGTTGCTACCTGTTATGGGTTCCGTGTAGTTTTCACAACAAGAAAATGACATGTCTACTTTTTCCAGAATGCAAATATCAGTTCCGTAACTGTCTAAATAGTGGCAAAGAATCGCATCGAAAACCGTGAAAGCAGACTTCAGATGTATTTTCACATGTATTCAGCCTGAAATACAAACAGAAATCCATGTGAAAATTCCACTGGGTGAACATACCCAAGCTTCTAAAACTTGTCCATCCTTGTTACATCCCTACTTTACTCTACTCTATAAAGCTGTAATTGTCCACCACATTAGTCATTCTAGTTAGATAATATCAAGCCATTCCTGAATGGTTTCCAGCCTGGTATCATTTTAAAGGGAATCTCTCGGCATTAAATTGGGTATAAACCTAATTTCAGGACCTTTGTAGAGGTGATTCTACACTTTCCAAATATGCCTCTGTTACTTAGCTTTGAAGACACATTTTAACAGTTTTATTCATATGGAAATGATGGCGAAAGAGTTTTGGGGAATGGGGAGTCTAGAGCTGAGACTGAAGCCTGTAATTTAGCCTGAAACTGTGATTTATGTGAATATGTAACTCCAAAGCTATCTAAGTTGGATATTTGGAAACTGTAGAATCACCTTTACAAGGTCCTGTGATTAGGTTTATTTACTGCTGACAGATTGCCTTTAAGGAATATGATAAAAAATAAAGTTTTCTGCTGGGAAACCCTTCCTATAAAACACGGGGTAGATGAACCGTATATCAAATAGTAGAATATGAGGGCTAATAAAAGTGATACTTATTGGGAAGCGGCAGCTCGTACTCCACAGGTTCAGCTTCAGAAAGAGAATGTTAATTATTTTTCATGTTTTCGTTTCCTGTTCGCTGATAGAATGGCCTCTCGATAAAGGTCCATTCTGCCCCTGAAGGTTTCTGAAGTCGAATATGCAGGGAACTCACACAGACATCATTTTGTCTAAATAAAGGTGACTCACAACCTCCAAGCAATTTCCTTTCCCAGTATGCGTATCCTGGAAGAATATTTGCTTAATTATTTTGCTCACTGCTACCAGCACATACCGCTGTTCTAGCCTTCCCCTGAATAGACTATATCTGTCTCACTGCCACTGGAAATAAAGAAACTGAAAAATCTTATATTGGTTTTCTTTTTAAAATATTTGCTGTCTTTTTTTTGTTAGCAAATTGCATATAAATATATGTACAATACAATGTAATTTAATTTGTCTTTTTTGTGCAGATATTATTGAATTAGGATTGTGAGGGTTTTTATTTTGAGACCTCTAAAATGAGCTAAAAACAGAGAGTTGTATAATTTATAAAATAACAAAAAAAAAAGTGTCATCTACTTTTCTATGCTTGCCAGTATTTAAAAAGCAAAAATTGGTACAAAGGAAGGTATTGGCAGGAAATTACCTATTATTTGAATAATGTTTTCATATTTATAGGTTGTTTTTTTATGTTCCATGATATTATCTGTATTTAAAAATAAATAAAATCTACAAATCTTTAATTTTCAACTACCATTAAGCCTAAAATAGTTTGACTTCCTGTCTCGTGGACATGGGCCATGGGCTATAGACACAATGGTCTGGATCGGACCCTATTGACTTCTTTGGGAAAGTTTTCTAGATATAGCACAGAGAGGAGTAGAGAAGTTCTGAAATCGCCTGTTGTGACTGGTGGATTCTGTGTTTATATATATATATATATATATATATATATATATATATATATATATGTATCTACAGCAGCAAAGAATTCTCCTACAGAATACAGGAAGTGTCAGCTTATTACCTGGCTTAGTGGCCAAAGTCAAAACTGCAGGATTTTTGAGAATTTGTTAAAATATAGAAAATAACATGGAAAATTATTTTAAGTGTTGTGGCTCTTATGACTGTTTTTGGCTCCTTATCAGTGACATTGCCAATTACTTAACATGATTGCTGCAGCTTATCACTGGCCTAAGGGATCACATGGTTAGATGGGAATCACATGGCTGTAGAAAGACTGGCACTATAGCAATGACGTTTTTGACTACCTCACTTACTTGCTGAGCTCACTGCCTGACTCCAGCATTTACATGGAGTAGTTGGTGACATCATCGCTACAATGAGCAAGAAAGAACAAGTAGCTAGAACGTTTATGTAGCAATTGCCATACAGAATGTTGATTTCTTATAGCTAGGTTATCTCACAACTGTGTTCTGTTTTGTTGACATGGCCCACGTAAAACAGTGTTTTTGTTTTTTTCTCATTCTATTGAAAAATTTTAAATAAAGAATTTAAAAATATATTATTTTGTGTTTAATAACATTCCCTCCTTCCACTTCCGAAAACAGAAAGTAGTTGAGAGTTAGAAATAAAAAATATTACAAAATCTCTGTGGCACCTGTCTACCAGAAATACATGGATATTTCTAACTCCTAAGCAATTGCATTGCAATAGATTCAGTGTTGAGTGTCTATATAAATGAAATGCCTCCTACTTAAGTTGTATTACTTTTCAGGAAAGAAATGTTCTATCCTTTTAAAATCTGTCACTGCGGACATCTGTTTCTTTTTTCTCTCATCCTGGTGATAAACTCCGCCATCCTGCTGTCCTATTTCAGCTTAATGATTGCTGCTTGTCTTCTTTGTTATACAGTACCCTCCTCTAATCTGTCTATGCCCGTCCGCTGTGCTGCAGAGCAACTTCATCACCTTTCATGGGCTTGCGCTCAAATGCATGAATGGGTGTGGAATGGAAACTGACAGATCATTGAAGGGTATCCTGTTTATGAGGTTAATGAAAAGCCTTTGTAGTAGGGGCATGCAAGGCATATGCACCATAACTTGGGATATAATAACTTTTGATATTGATAAGAATGAATCTACTGATGTATTTGATATGCCATACTGAAGTTTTAAGTTATTTTGTAACTCATAGTTGAGAGAAAACATATACAGGGTGACCAATACCGAATCCAGCTTTAAAATAAAATGATTGCTTGTTACAAATGTAGTAAAGTTTAACATTAGGGTTAGTGGGATAAAGGAGGTTTTCAAGAGTTAAATATTGATGACCTGTCCTTTAGGATAGGTAATCGGTATGTGATCATTGAGGGTCCAGCACACATAACCCCCATATATTAGCTGCTGGAAGAGACACCTCCTTTGAGTGAGCATTGTGTCGTCTTCACTGCATACCAACCACAGTGTGGTACATGATGTAGGAACTGTGCTTGGTTTTTCAGCTTGGCTCCATTCACTTGAATGGGATTGAGCTGCATGCAGGCCACATGATGAATCAGATATTGATGCCCTATCCTCAGTTTAGACCATCAATTTGTTAGTCCTGTAGAACTCCTATCATTAAACAGTTGTAGCCAACCTTAACTTGACTGTTTCAATGTCTTTCTTTTTCTTTTATTGTGTGATATTAGGCTCCACCCACTTATCAGAGTCATGTTAAAGCCTGCTACATCTGCAAATATTTTATTATGTACTTATTAATATTGTATAATTACTTAAAGGAAATTTTCCCACCAAATCAAGTTATAATCTATCCATAAGGGAAAAACTCAGTGGGGATTCAACTGCTCAAACGCCCGTGGATCAGGAGAATGGGAGACTTTCGTCCCTTATTCTAAATGGTGCAGGGATTGGGAACAACTCACACTGCTCCAAAGATAGCTGAGCACTGTACTTTGTCTCTGGCACTCCCATTGAAATTAATGGAGCAGTGCACGTGCTGCCCGACCACTGTTCCATTCACAAAACTCCCCTATTCTGATCAGTGGGGGTCTGAGCAGTCAAACATATTTTGTTGAAAATGAAGGCATACGGTCATCCTCCCAACCAGAATGTTGCAGCCCCCAGGCAGGTTTCCCATATATAAAGCTGATAGAGACAATTTCTTCCGGCACCAGATCTGGTATTGTTGGTGTCATTTGAGGGTATTGTTGGGACTTCTTTGTATCTGAGGCATTTATTCCTGTTTTTGTGGTCTGTTCCTCTCTTGCAAAATCACAATCACTGGATTTTTTTCCCCCCTTAATTAAAGGGGCTTTCTATGCTCCTGTCTGCCCTGGTTTCCTTTTCAATGCCATGAAGTAAGCTGAAATTTTTGTAACCGGTCTTCAGCATTGGACTCTTCCTTTATATAAACTGAACCTGTAAGAAGTTGTTCCTTCACTGATGATTTTGCTCCATTAACATCAGCAAATTCCTATGTAATGCTTGCTACTTCTTCTGAACCAGATTTACTTCCCTTGACCTCTACTTGAACCTCCAGACACTGTTTCTGAACATTGTCCATCATTGGATAGTTGCCCTGTATGTCTACATTACCTGGCACTATTCTTTCTCATTTCTCACCACTTTGGCCAAAAGTATCTGTAATTTTTCCTTTGCTAGATTGACGACATTTTATCAAAAACAGTTGTTCATTTTTGATGGAGTCTGCGACAATGTCGGAGTGTGAAAACAGAGGAGTATGAGTTGGAGTTAGTGGTTTGGCTTACTGACTCCATAGCCATGACTACAGCATAGAATTAAAGGGATTCTTCTATTACTAAGGCATATACAGTATCCTATCTACAGGATATAGAATAAGTGTCCGACTCCCAACGCTCACTTTTATGGGACTGACAGAGCACTGTTTGTCAGTCCTAAAGATGTGAATGGAGTAGTGTTCATGCATGCATACTACCATCAGAAATCCCCTTTAAGTCTGTTAAGTCTTTTTTGTTTTTGACTAGGAAAGCCATTACTATTAGATGTTCTACTGTTGTCTCTTGTAGGCTCAGGCTATTGGAAAGAAGCTACCTCCAACTGTGTACCAATACGACCATATACAACCTATTCTATATGCTCTTGGGGTAGGCATGTCCACCAAAGATCCAGATCACCTGAAGTTCCTTTTTGAAGCAAGTGAAGACTTCAGCTGTTTGCCAACATTTGGAGTCATTCTTTCTCAGGCTGCCTTCATGGGTGGAGGACTTGCTTCAGTTCCAGGCCTTAGCATTGATTTTACACGAGTAAGTAACAGCTTTAATATAAGTGTTGGTGTAGACTTGATATGTAAATGAGTGGGGATACCTGAATAAGCAGGAAGATGTGTGCTGAACTATGTCTCATGTTCGAACATTGTTCTAGTCTTTTCCTTTATGAAAACTCATTCAGTGGCCTGTAATGTTTAAACAAAAGCCAATGTTTCTTTTTTTCCCTTGAAAATAATTTTTTTATACTGTAATCTGAATAAATTGTCATTTTTAGTGGGTCATATCTTTGGGCATTGACTTTTCCCAAAAAACTATATATCAATATGGACAGCTCCTTCTGCTGTACACCATCTTGCCTGCAGATTATATTGCATTTTCATGAAGAAAGGTTCACTTTTACATTACTTATGTCAGAAATCTGGTGAAAGAGCCTGAATGAGGCTCTTTCCAGTATTTGGAAACTCCCATGTCCTAGACCAGGGGTAGGCAACCTTTTTTGTTCGGCGTGCCGATTTTAATTAACACATCAAAGATGAGGTACTCGGAGGGCCGGTCAATACTTGTAAGTCTGATGACCCCTAAACTCAAGTTATACACCACAAACCATAACACAGAAGTGCTGCCACCAGATGCTTTAGGACACATGCGTTTACTGCTATTTCCTGGGACGTTCCTGTACTTTCCGATTAGAAGCAATGAAAGTCCATCTGCAGTCCCCAATTAGTGGTAAATGTATGTGTCCAGGAGCATCATATGGCAGCATCCTCAGGGTGGTGACACACTATGTATCTGGATGCAGATATAGTCTTAGGCCACTGGAACTTTTACTTCAATGTAAAACTGCGTTCACATGGTGCATTTTTGCACAAAAAAATGCCTGTGTTTTCTGTGCAAAAACACATCCTTAATGCAGAAAACACACCGTTATACAGAATAATGTCCCATAGCGGCCCCTGCAACGGTATTATGTCCCATAGCAGCCCCTGCACAAGGTATTATATCCCATAACAGCCTCTGCACACGGTATTATGTCACATAGCGGCCCCTGCACAAGGTATTATATCCCATAACAGCCTCTGCACACAGTATTATGTCACATAGTGGCCCCTGCACACGGTATTATGTCACATAGCGGCCCCTGCAAAAGGTATTATATCCCATAACAGCCTCTGCACACGGTATTATGTCCCATAGTGGCCCCTGCACACTGTATTATGTCCCATAGTGGCCCCTGCACACCGTATTATGTCCCATAGTGGCCCCTGCACACGGTATTATGTCACATAGTGGCCCCTGCACACGGTATTAGGTCCCATAGCGGCCCCTGCACACTGTATTATGTCACATAGCGTTCCCTGCACTCGTTATTATGTCACATAGCGGCCCCTGCACAAGGTATTATATCCCATAACAGCCTCTGCACACAGTATTATGTCCCATAGCGGCCTCTGCACACGGTATTATGTCCCATAGCGGCCTCTGCACTCGGTATTATGTCACATAGTGGTCCCTGCACACGGTATTATGTCCCATAGTTCTCTTCAGCCCCTGAGTATAATAAGTGCAGGACCAAGAGAGGTGACAAACATAAAAAAAACAATGATACTCACCTTTTTTCTACACTCCGCAGCCGCTCTGTTCTCTTCGGCACTTCTGCCTGTAGTCAGCGACCGCTGATTGAGTCTCTGGGGTCACGTCGCGTCATTATGCGTAATGACGTCAGACGCAGACGTGACCCCTGAGGCCCTGTCTGCTGTCGGAAGCGCCTGCTGATCTTACAGCCGCCGCGGAACGCAGAGAACAAGGTGAGTATCATTGTTTTTTATGTTTCATCACTTCTCCTGAGTCTCCGCTTATTATACTCGGGGTTTGAAGAGACCCCACAGTATAATAATAGCAGTTTCGTTTCGGCCGTGTTTAGTCCGATCAAAGCTGCTGGGTGAGGAGTCCGCTGCCGTGCCAGGGGAATAAGCCTCGCGTGCCACTCTTGGCACGCGTGCCAGGGGTTTCCGACCCCTGTCCTAGACTTTGCATGTTCCTTTTAACAAATATATTTTTTCTGCAACTAAGTAATGTTTTGATTGTAACAATCTCGCTGTATAGTAGTAGTCACAATATAATATCTAATCAGGGATGGTGTATTTATAGCTTCCATGTATTTTATATCTGTTCTTTTAAGGCAAATATTCCTTTTTTTTCCTTTTCATCGGGATACTTTTTAATAAATCCTAAATAGCACAGAAACCTTTACCACCAGGTGCTGAATTTAGCAGCTCCCAGACCAAGAATATGTGCTTTAGATCCTGGGTATCAGTTTATTTCTTGACATTCAATCCTGTTCCTTTACTGTAGATACACACTTTGCAGTAGACTCTTCAATTGTCTGCACTGCAGCATTCAGTGATGTAGGGAAGAAACATAGGGAAGGGCTGACAGCACAGAGTACAGAGAGAAGGGAATTGAAGCTCTACCAAGGGGCCAGAAAGCTCACTGTTTAAGTACACGGCAGATGAGCAGTTGAGCTAGTCTTACAAAAAAAAGTATAAAGTGTATCCTCCCAATGGAACAATAGTAGAAAAGTTACAAATATGAGTTCTTCAGGCCAAATTTAGCATGACCTTTTATATAAAAGTAAAAAGCCTTTTGAGAAGAGCATTATACATATTATATCTTTGTTTACGGGGACTGCAAGACATTTAAGGTTGTTTTATGCTTATTAAGTAACGGATATAAACCTAGAATGTTCCTCCTTTATCTCTCTCTCTTTAATAAAGTTCTCCCAAACCTGATCATAAAGTCATTTTTCTATTCTATTTTATATTTAGGTGCTTCATGGGGAGCAGTATCTTGAACTGTATAAACCTATTCCAACATCGGGTAAGAGTCTATTTTTGTAGATGATGCTCCATTTACTTCCATTCAGCATTCTAACTGAAAAAAATATAGAAAAATGATATTGTGTAATGGGTTGTGCAATGCATGCAGTTAAAGGGAACTAGGCGAGAGTGCTGAGACCTCCATCAATCTGTAGAACAATGGGGCCTCTTTTAGGAGAGGATAGTTTTGTACTTAACCTGAGGTGTTACTGGAATGTATTTAACAATAGATCAGTCTGGTCTTGCTTTAATCTTTTATCTATCTATCTATCTATCTATCTATCTATCTATCTATCTATCTATCGAGTCAACCCTTTTGCAATCGCTTAAACTGCTGCAGCGAGACTTTTCATTGTTTTTTGTTGTCTTCTTTGATATCACACTGCCGCAGTTGCAGTAGTTCTGGTTAACTCTGCTGCATTTGTACGTATACATTTGTAGGTCTGTCATTTGTGAAACTGGATATTACATGTATTAACAGTTAGATTTTGGGGCTAGCCACGACCTTCTGTCCACCAATGTTTTTGCTTGTATTTGGACAATTTGTTGGCTGCATTTATTTAGAATACAGTTTTTAGTATATATTATTTATGATGCATTGTATTTATTGTTTGATTTGGTGGGGTCACATTTGTAAGTCTCTGGCTATGTTCACACGGCAGAAAATGAAGAGGAATTTGTCTTCATTTTCCACAACCGGCATTTCTGTCCGCGGTCAGCCACGACCGGATGCAGATGAGGTGCACTGGCATTCTGTCGTGGCTTCCCGCTGCTGATTAGGCCCAGATGAATGGGCCTAATCAGCAGGTAGTCTCGAGTCGCGGACTCCGTAGCTGAATCTTCCGCAGAACCCGTGGCAAGATCGAGCAGGACGCTTCTTTTTCTGTCTTGCTGTGATCTCTGCCTCCCATTGAGAACAATAGGAGGTGGAATCTGCCATGGATTGGGGGGAGAAATCCGCCCCTATGTCCGCGGCAAATTTAGTTGTGGAAACATACCCTTTCTATGGTGGAAAAACCACTTGACAGGTTTCCTTTAAAGATCCCATGTGTATTGGCTATTGATGACCATCCACAGAGTAGGTCCGTATCTAATCAATGGAGGTCCGACACCTGCACAGATCTGCTGATTTAGTTGCAAGAAGTTGTATACAAAGTTAAAGCTATTATTTCCCGTCACAGATGGAAGTCAATGAATTATTCAACTTTGTACAATTTTGTTGATATATGATGATGATACAGTATATGAGGATGATATATCTGTGTGTGACAAATGACTACTTGGGATATGGATTCATAAATATGATCTTTTGGATAGATTTATTACAGTGCTACAGAATTAATAAAATGAAGCATCCTGTTTTCAGTCATTTATCTATCTTATTTTTTTTTTTTTTAGTTAATAGAGAAAATGTGTGCTTACCTGATACAGTATATGAGAAGAATTAATAGTAATCGACAACAATATTTAGATCAATGTTATTTGGTTGATAGGAGGGGAAACTATAATGTTTGGATGCTTCAGATTGTCTTGTGACATGCATGCTCTTTAGCACTTAGGATATAGCAGTGTATAGAAGAAGAGATGCGCATACTCACGTAGCCCACCATAAAGAGGAGTAAATGATACCTGAGCAGTGCAGGAGTATGTGCTTTCTGAGCTGAATATTATTGGTGTTGCAGCATGATATGACTGTAAGCTGTTGGACCAAGTCCTCTCAATCAAATTACATCAGGGTGGTAGGCCAACAGTAAGATGTCCACTTGGTCACTGCCTAGACACACCTGGTGTCATAGGAGTTTATATAAGCCTCAGAACTGACAATAGTTTGCCCTTTGACCAATCAGCTTTGACCGTGGCACTGGGGGCCTTAATGCCCATGATCAGTGTGGACACTGATCGTGGGCATTACTGCAGGATCTTTGCTGTATAAGCAGGAGCCGAGCGGCTGCCATATTTAAATACCCAACATCCGCTGTACTATTACAGTGGATGTCGGGAAGGGGTTAAATAATTACTATGGCGTTCCAATTTCAATATGTATATATGACGCTAGTTTCACACTAGTGTTCGGGTTTCTATTCTTCAGGTTCGCTTGGGGACCTGAAAAACAGAAACCCAATCCGCTTAAAAAGCGGTTACCCACGGAAACCTGTGGACCCCATAGATTATAATGGGGTCCGCTGGGTTTCTGCCCCAAAAAATGCGGAAAGAAAAGTCCTGCTTGCAGGACTTTTCTCTCCGCATTTTTTAAGTGGAATAGGGAACGGAATCCCTGAACGGTAAACAAGATCAGATGTAAACTCAGCCTTAGTTTGAAAACAGAATTCCCAAGGTGTCATGTGGTAAAGTGAAAAAAAGGGTATCATTAGAGAATGCAAGATTTGGGGGAGGAGTGGGAAAGGAACGTTAGGAAAAACAGAATGATGTAATAATATTTTATGCTACTGAATTTATTATGTAACCTGAGATTGTTATGCTCTCAGGAACAATAGAGAAGAAGCAGAATTTCTAAAGATGTTCTCTGGCAGGGAAAACATTCATATAGTCTCAGAATCTATTAAGTTGTGATATCCCTTCTACTACTTTTTTACCTTTACCTTTTTTATCTGTACCTACTGTCACTGTAATGCCTCTACCTTGGAGCTTTTGTATTTGTATTATCTTTGCTGCTGTAACATACTGAATTTCCCCTTGGTGGGACTATTAAAGGATTATCTTATTTTATCTTAATGCACTGTGAGTTATACACTGTAGCCCAGATTTACTAATAGACAGTGTATTCTTTATGTAGGCCAGTACCACTTTAGGCTCTATTCAGATCACTTTTTTACATCCGTTCAACATAGATATCAATGTTTAAAAAAAAAAAAATGGATCTGTTGCTGTCCGTTTTTTTTGGATGGACAGAAAAGTATGGTATACTACGTTTTTGTGCCCTTCAAAAAAAAAAAAAAATGGATAGCAATTTTTTGAATTCCGTTTTTTTGAACGTTGATGTCTATGTAAAAGGATGGCCATCCGTTCGCATCCATTTGTGTGCAAATGGATGTAAATAACGTGATCTGAATAGAGCCTTAGACGCATCTAGTTAAGACAGATTTTGCTCGTATGCACAAACTATGGGTAGGATTGGCAATTGGCAATATGGCTATATGCAAGTGCAGAGTTCGTAAAATTCTCCTATTTCCCAGTTGAGAGGATAAGGGAAATAAATTCCATAGGCAGCAGGCACACTCTGATTAGATTAATTTGTCCCGAGTTCACACTGTGGAGTGAGGGAGCACAACTATGACAATGATGAGCAGGTATTCATAGATCGTAGAACACCTCTATAGGTGGCCCCCTCTCTTATTCTCCTTAATTTAGGGAAGGAAAACCACCAGAGTTAAAGTTAGAGCACATCACCCCAGTAAAAGGGTGAGCTCTAAAAAGAGCAGTACTCAATGAAACTCGGGGGTTAAAATTTCCAAATAGTAGTGGTATAGAGTGCCAAAAAATGTTGCTGCACTGCCAAGTCAGTTTAAAGGTGGAGGAGCAATCTAAATATCTGGGTAACCCGGAGGTGTGATCTATCATTATGGATCCACATTGATGTCTATAGATATAGATTGTTAATAAGACCATTTGTTCGGCTTGAAATAACATATATCAGAAAAATGGCTGGGCAATACAATATTATATACCCACGAGACAAAAAAACTTAGTCAGTGAGCAATTGCTCAGTTCACCTAGGGGTGTGTATATCACATATTTATATTTATATTTTTTAATAATAAAGGTTACATTTTATTATTTTTAAAGACCTATCAATTTTCTAACTTGTCTCATTTCAAATCTATTAGCTGTTAAATAGTATTGGCCAAACCATGGCCAAAGTGTTAAAAATTTGTGTGTCCTCAGTTGCCTTTGATATTTCAAGGCTTTTAAGGTCTAATGTTCCTTTATTTTTGATGTGATGTCCTTGACTATTCTTTTCATGATTGTATCTTGGCGTCTGCTGCAGCAGTGCCACATGCAATATGGATGTTGTTCGCTATTGATTCAGATGTGTCGTAGCAGAACTAGTTTTTATTTTCGAAATGAAATGATGATGGTATTGACTGCTCGGTCTGTACAGTTCATGGCTAGATGCTCGGCTTCAGATATTTGTTCAATGTCCGTAAGAGATCAGGCTGTTAAAATGCATGTACTTTATTCTACTTCACACAAATTTCGGGTTTCTTCGCTGGTTCTGATTCTAGGTCCGGTGATTAGCACCAGTGTCTGGCAACTAAGTTGATCTGTCCTGTCCCACGTTCACTGGTATTACTTTTACTATTGTGGCTGGCAGACTATTTCAGGAGAAGGTGCTGGTTATGATCATGTGACACTGAGCCAGAAATGGCACAGAAACCATTGGTTCAACCATTTTTTTTTTTTTTTTTTTGGATAAACCTTTGACCTTCATTGACATTAAAGGAAACATTAGAAGAAGAACTTTCAATTCATGTTAACAGTCCAAATTTTGTCAGGTCAGTCCCACGAACCAGACTGCAAAATCGGTGGGCATTATGCAAATCTTGCTGAAAGGGAGCATTCCTGGGTTGGTGCTAAAATGTTCATATCTTTGATAGTTATGATTTTATTAGCTTCTTTGTACCTCACTGAGAAAGTAAATTACCCTTTGTAAGTTTGTCTTTTTGGATACGTTCTCACAGAACTTTTGCAGGTGGATTTTTGAGGAGGAAAAAAAACACCTTCCAACTTTCCCATTCATTTCAGTGGGAATCAGGCTGCCTTTTCAGCTAGAGGGGATAAGAAAGTATCATGACCTATCTTCAGGCAGATTCTGCCTTACAAACCCCATTTAAATGAATAGGAGGCAGAAGCTGTATAATAGATATGTATATTGTCTATATATCTGATAATAGTTTTGTGACAAAGTGGAGCCCTTAACCAAATTCAACCTAAGGTAAAAATGGACACTTAAGTATAATAGGAGTAATATATTTACACGATTGAGGTAATGATCATTAATTTTGTCCTGAATATCGCTGGTCTCCATCTGTTAAGCCACAGAGCGGCCGACACTAGATGCTAGTGTGCAGACATGCCCCCCAGTAGTGGCATTGTTTAGATACAGTTACATCCACAAAACAATTCTTCAGGGGTCTGAATTTGCACAATGATAATCTATACATATGAAACGCTGCATAGGTTCATTTGGGAGTCGCAGAGAGCCTATACTACAGGGTCAGCCAGTTGGCCAACACCTCACAGACTAATAACCTAGATATTGCAATTATCAAACATTGACAGCTGAATAGCAATGACCAAGGATAGAATCCATACCTTCGATTCATAGCAATAGGTTTCCCTAGAGGAGTGCTCAGCGACCCCTTTGTCGATTCATTCAAATGGTGGGAGTTGTAGGTTTACTCCTGTCTTTCACCAACTGAGACTATGATAAATGGTAATATAAGACTAATCCTGTACCTAGTTGACTTGCGTTTTTTCTTATTTGTGGATCATGTGGCTGGGATGGTCTACATTTATTTTAAGGACAAGTAATAAAGTTTAGTTTTATCACATTTCATCAACCATTTTAAGATATCTATTAAGATCTTAAGTGAATTAATTTAGTTCATCTAAGTTGGACCAACTTCATCCAGGGGGAACATTTTAAGAATTGTTGATTTTCCTGGGTAGAAATATCTACTGAAAGTTTAAATCCTAGTGTAGATAGTGCAGTTTATGTTCTGTAGCCCCTGAGATGAATGCATTATAGGTGTCGATGATTGTTATGACATGCATTGTTATACGTCTTTTTACCATACCTCAGAGTAATATATTTAAGAATATACAGTATCTTGAGTAGACCTTAAAGACCAAAGATGGCTTTATCTCCAGGAGATCTAATAGGAGAACTACACAGAGGGACTTTGCCACTGAATCGTTTTTCTCCAAAGGCACCATTTCCATTCCTATCTTATTTAGCATACAGTATATGGTAATTGATCATATTTTCGGAGAAAATATTTTGTTTGTGATGACAATATTTGCTGATAAACTCTGCACAGTGTTTTTCCACTTGTCCTGAAATGGTCAAGCAATGAAATGCTTTAGTTATTTCAAGCTGATTTTCTGTGGGCACTGTGGTGAGCTTACTGTGGGTAAATGGATTTTCTCCACAAGTGTCATAAGGGCTTTATATGAGACACAAACTGAATTCATCATTTTTTAAGAAGCCTTTAAAAATAAAATGCATGTAAGTCTCCTGTGAAGAGCCCTACTTAGGAAGCTGTTGATATTTTATTGCAGGTCTGCAGCAGTTTTCATGTGCTTCCCAAGTGATGTGTATGTGTTAAATATTCAACTTGAGAACACCTTGGAGACTCATTTATGTGATCAGCACAATTTCAAGGTTGCACTTTAAAATGTTCTATTTATGACCTTGAAATGGTGGAAACGGCATCGGACGTAATGCTTTGCTCTGCATTTTACATGCCCAATGATGAGGTGTATTCTTCCAAATTGGATTTTGCTTCTACATTTGCCCATAGTTGCAAGTTACGCTAAAAAGACCAAAACCATGCAGATATCATATTTGTCATTGTGGCTTATAGGGATATTTTTTCAGTACATATTTACATTTTTCTGACAACAACCTTTTTCTTTATATCCATTATATTTTATACAATGTCCTGATATTTCTACTGGACTGTGTAAAAGTTTGCAGCATTTTTTTCACACCTGCCTAAAATTAAATTTTATCAAAATTAGAAGTGTTAGTAGCCAATTTCTGTCAATTTACAAAATTAAGTGAATAACTTCAGGTGAATTCTTTGGTGCAACCACTCTTTGGAGATGTCCTGGAAGTGATAATATGTCCCCCACAGAGCCCCTTATCTCTATATCATCCAATCTGTCTGGGATTACATGAAGAGATGGAAGTATTTGATCAAGCCTACTGTAAGTCTAAAGAAGATTTGTGGTCAGTTCTCTAAGATAATTGTCAAAAACTCCCTGCCAGGTTTCTTTAAAAGCTGTGTACAAATGTACCCAGAAGAATTGTTGCTTTTTTGAAGGCAAAGTGCGGCCGCACCATATATTGCTGTGGTTTAGATTTCTCCTTTGTTCATTCACTTTAATTTGTTAATTGACAAAAATGAACTATGAACACACAATTTTTAAAAGCATTCTTTGCAGCATTGTTCCACATCTGTCTAAAACGTTTGCACATCACTGTATTATTCAACCCCATTTCCCAAAAAGTTGGAATGCTGTGTAAAATGTAAATAAAACAAAAATACCATGACAGATTTGGCGTAGCATTGATAGTGCTTTTCAAGATGTGTAAGCTGGCCATGCCATAAGCACTTCTCCTCTTGAGTCTGCAGTCCTTGGAGTGTATGGTTTCCATAAATAATTTTTAAATTTTGATTCATCTGACCACAGTTTTCCATATGGCTTCAGTCTTTTTAAAATGATCATTGGTCCAATATTTCTGGAATGTTTTTATATATGTCTGCTTCCTTGCATGTTACAGCTTTAAGTTGCATTTGTGGATTACATGGATAACTGTTCACAGGTGCTGGCGATCAGACTGCCAACGTCACACTTAAATTTCTGTAGATGTGTAAACTTCGTTTCGTGACTGATCTAGCAGGGATTTTCAGGGTGAAGGTCATTTTAGCGGAGGGATTTTTTTTTTTTTTTAAATAAATAGAACAAGTTTTATCTACAGTAGCTGTTGGTAAATTTGGTGACATTTCAGAGACTTTCTATTGTTAAACCCTTCTGAGGGCTCAACTGAACCAGTTAAACAATGCTATTTCTCTAGACATTATTCACAGCATTAATGTGGATGAAGGTTACCATTGTGCGCCAAGCATTATGTAAAAGTACATCTGGGTAATTATATTACAGTGCTATCGTCTGCGCTGCATTACAATTAGTTTATTAACCCCTGTAATGATCACAATGGCCACTCGCCAAGCCAAACTGGGCGACACAAAAGAACGATCAATAGAGCATTGATGGAAAAGGTGAAATGAAGATGTATCTTCAGACTGCTTAGCAGTAATAACACCCATGGCTACTCTTAGCAGTGAAAACTATTGAAGGTGGATCATCCAAGTCTGATCTGTGTTCTAATCTATTTTTATATCCGGTCACTATAGAGGTCTGTGTCCTTATCCATAACTCTGCATTGTTTTCCAGACAAATCAAGGTATTCTTAAATAGATGTATGTTTTATTAACGGAAAGGACACCAAGGTGTCTTGATGTTCTTAGGTAGTGATTAACCTTCTCCCGCTTTTTTATTACATGGTCTCTGTATCCTGGCTATACTCAGAAGTGGATGCTGTAACTTATTACGTGTGCACTGTATTGCACTCCCTACATGTCACTTTTATTTACCTTATACATTGGTAGAATTAAGTTTAGGGCACTAGGACCTTTTAAAGACGGTTGTCTACCATTTTACGTTTTTTGCACATACTCAAATTTTTATATGTAAAATAAATTCTATCTCTGAAAACACTGTATATTACTGATGACCTGATGATCCTGAGTTACAGCCTGTATTATTGTCTACAGCTGAATTCCATTCAATTATTCAGACTTACAGTAGAACTGAAATCCCACCAGTATGCCTTTACTATTTTATTCTGCACAGAGCTTGCACTAATAATTGTATAGCAAATACTCTAGAGTAATGTACAGTGCCTTACGAAAGTATTCGGCTCCCTTGAACTTTTCAACCTTTTGCCACATTTCAGGCTTCAAACATAAAGATATAAAATTTTAATTTTTTGGTGAAGACTCAACAAGTGGGACACAATTGTGAAGTGGAACAAAATGTATTGGTTATTTTAAACTTTTGTAAAAAATAAAAAAATGAAAAGTGGGGCGTGCAATATTATTCGGCCCCTTTACTTTCAGTGCAGTAAACTTACTCCAGAAGTTCAGTGAGGATCTCTGAATGATCCAATGTTGTCCTAAATGACTGATGATGATAAATATAATCCACCTGTGTGTAATCAAGTCTCCGTATAAATGCACCTGCTCTGTAATAGTCTCAGGGTTCTGTTTAAAGCGCAGAGAGCATCATGAAGACCAAGGAACACACCAGGCAGGTCCGTGATACTGTTGTGGAGAAGTTTTAAAGCCGGATTTGGATACAAAAAGATTTCCCAAACTTTAAACATCCCAAGGAGCACTGTGCAAGCTATCATGTTGAAATGGAAGAAGTATCAGACCACTGCAAATCTACCAAGACCCGGCCGACCCTCTAAACTTTCATCTCAAACAAGGAGAAGACTGATCAGAGATGCAGCCAAGAGGCCCATGATCACTCTGGATGACTTGCAGAGATCTACCGCTGAGGTGGGAGAGTCTGTCCATAGGACAACAATCAGTCGTACACTGCACAAATCTGGCCTTTATGGAAGAGTGGCAAGAAGAAAGCCATTTCTGAAAGATATCCATAAAAAGTCTCATTTAAAGTTTGCCACAAGCCACCTGGGAGACACACCAAACATGTGGGAGAAGGTGCTGTGGTCAGATAAAACCAAAATCGAACTTTTTGGCCACAATGCAAAACGATAAAAGCAACACAACTCATCACCCTGAACACACCATCCCCACTGTCAAACATGGTGGTGGCAGCATCATGGATTGGGCCTTCTTTTCTTCAGCAGGGACAGGGAAGATGGTTAAAATTGATGGGAAGATAGATGGAGCCAAATACAGGACCATTCTGGAAGAAAACCTGTTGGAGTCTGCAAAAGACCTTAGACTGGGATGGAGATTTATCTTCCAACAAGACAATGATCCCAAACATAAAGCAAAATCTACAATGGAATGGTTCACAAATAAACGTATCCAGGTGTTAGAATGGCCAAGTCAAAGTCCAGATCTGAATCCAATCGAGAATCCTTGGGAAGAGCTGAAAACTGCTGTTCACAAACGCTCTCCATCCAACCTCACTGAGCTCGAGCTGTTTTCCAAGGAAGAATGGGCAAGAATTTCAGTCTCTCGATGTGCAAAACTGATAGTGACATACCCCAAGCGACTTGCAGCTGTAATCGCCGCAAAAGGTGGCGCTACAAAGTATTAATAAGTGTAATAATATTGCACACCTCACTTTTCAGTTTTTTATTTTTTACAAAAGTTTAAAATAACCAATAAATTTCGTTCCACTTCACGATTGTGTCCCATTTGTTGTTGATTCTTCACCAAAAAATTAAAATTTTATATCTTTGTTTGAAGCCTGAAATGTGGCAAAAGGTTGAAAAGTTCAAGGGGGCCAAATACTTTCGCAAGGCACTGTAAACTAGGAAAAACTATCTTACTCTTTACCTTATAGGGCGCTGGATTAAGGGTGTGTCTAGCAAAAAAAAGGATTGTGAATGCAGCTCTTGATATTGAGTGCAGATTCAAAATTGGCATTAACACAGGATGAAAGAGATTAACTAATGTGTTTTCATATGGAATGTGAGTTGAAATGTGCCAAAATTTAGGCCATTTTTCAACATAACTCGACAAAGGAGCATGTCTTAACCAATAGAGAACATGGTTTGAACGCTGATATTTTGCCAGAAATTTTGACGCAAACTGATAAACTGCCTAAGTTACCCTACCTATGTGCTAGATTTAAGATACAGCCTTAGCCACTGTGATACATCTGGTGCATTTTCAGACTGCCTTCTCTGAGCTTACACTGCTTAATGTGGGCACTGTCAGAGCAGGTGGTTTTGGCTATTGGCTCCATAGCTCTAACTCCTCTATTTCTCCACTGTCAACTCTGACTCTCATTCTGACTTCTTCATAAATGGCTGACATTGCTTTTCACTTATGCTCTGAAATTATATCAATCTGTATATCACAGAGCTCCATTTCTCTCTATATCATATTCTGCGCTCAGTTACAGCAGCCAGTATTACATAACCATTTCACTAAAAGGGATGCACGTAATAGAGACCTTTTATGGCAGGATGACTAGTTTCAAGTTCACCCACGTTGCATTGTTAGCAGTCAAAGCTCCATACAAGGTTTTTTAGCAGCTTCTTTGTACTTTTGCGTCCATTTAGAGTTTTTATATTTTCAACTTCACATAGGTTCATTGGAAATGTTACAAATCTTTTCCTTTTTATACATTTTTCTGTGTTATCTCAGTCACTGCTTACAACCAGCCTTATCTGCGGTGTGGACGCAGGCTGGTGACAGTCTGCAATCTGTTACTGAAATAATTTCATCTGTCCTTATGTGCTATATTGAATTTCCTGCCAGTGGAGTTCATGGTTCGCCAGTCTCTTGTGAATTATTTTATGTTGGCTTCATTATGAGGTCAGGAATGGAAGTTGTTTTAATTACACAGAGAAGAAATAAAATTACATTGATTAATCAGTAGTTGTGGTGAAATGTAGGCAGGACCAGGCTGGATGGCATCTGCAGCTCAATGAAATGGACTAGGGTAATAACATGTGACATGTCGCTCAGAAATTATTGAATGGCTTGCTGTTAACTTGATGCTGCTCATTGGCTGCGGTTCTTTTAATCTGGCTAAACAGAGATCGAGGAAAATGAGGATTAGCGTTTTATTTCAACTTGCCGATCTTTGGTGTACCTGGAAGATAAACCAGTAGTGTCTTTCAACAGCTTAACCCTGAACATTAAGGTGCACATACCGTGACAATTTTGGGGACACTTTAGCTCACGGGATCGCCATCTTGGTCAAGATGCCTAGCACATCAGAAAGTTCCAATAAATTACAACACAGTGATTAAGTTCAAAACTGGCTTTAACCAGTTCTTCTATTTTTACAGCAAACACCATATAGATCACGGCGCAAAAATAAATCCTCAGCTCTCTGGCTGCTACCTAGTGGAAGAGTGAAGAAATCAGGCGATACCTTTTAGAGGCTAACTGAGTATATTTGATGGTAAGCTTTTGAGAGTCTAGCTCTCTTCTTCAGTCATGGTGATACCATGTCTGAAGAAGAGAGCTGGACTCTCGAAAGCTTACCATCAAATATACTCAGCCTCTAAAAGGTATCGCCTGATTTCTTCACTCTTCCACTACTTTCTATGGCTAACACGGTACAACATTATGCTACTGGCTGCTACCTAGATATTCAATGTTCCTCACTATGAGGCCTTGGACCTACTACCCAGTATCTCCACAAACATAGCACTTCATACCAACTCATGAGGTTTTGACTATTACAGGCCCTGGCAACGCCTCCGTCTTACCCAGACAGGGAGCATCATGGGAAGGGTTAATACATCACTTATGGAACACTTCCACTTGGCTGCTAAGTAGGCGCCTGCAGATCCAAATGACATACCCAACTTTCCCAGACTATTCTCTCACAGATACACAGATAAAGGTAACAATGCTCAAGAAACTTTGCTATCACTAATCAGGGCTCAAAAACTGAAAGCAGTATGTATGGAAAAAGAGCGAAGAATATAAATGGCCGGGAGAAGAGACTGAATTATCATTCTAACCTAAGAACAGGTCTATAGCCTAGACAACCAACTGTGAACATTGAGAAGAGAGATTTATCTGTATCTGACAAACAGCACAAGATAGATGAAGCAGTGTATTGAGTAAACACCTCTGTTAGAAGTCTGAATATGATCCTTGAGATGGGAATACCCATTTTAGCTCTGACCCTTTCTCAATAAATCCCACTCTTTTTCTGCTAAGCTATGCCCTTTTGCTGGACAATATAAATATGGTGTATGGTATTTTTTGGTTGCAAATTGCACAAGGATTCTGGCATGTTTTCAATGGTACATCTGCACTAATGTGTCTAATCTTCATGTGGTAATCCAATGTGGTGCCCTTGTGCAATCCACTCTAAAAAGTGACTTGTCACTTATTGCCACCAATTTAAGATACACATATAAACTATGGAGCACAAATAAAAAAAAAGGTTGATTTCAGCATGTTTTTAGCTCAGAATAAACACCTGAAATCCGCATAAGGAAAAAAAAATTGCCTTGCGGACATACCCTTCTTGATTTTAGGCATGGTTCGTGGAATGTTGCAAGTAATGCTCCTTTGTCAGTTTTCATTAACCTGAGATAGAAATGTGCAGGTTGATTCTCTTGTTCCTGAATTTAAATACTTTATTTTTGACAAGAGCTCAGCTTTAATGTTGAAATTAAATGAATTGCCTTTTAGTTGGGATGAACTGCCTTAAGCCAGACAAAACCATGTTTTATGTGCATAATGACGAATGGTTAATGATCCTTTTTTAGGTGGTCTTTTAAAGGGAGTCTGTCAGCACAAAATTGATATAAACTAATCACAGCACCTTGTGGGGCTGTCGCATAGTTTACAATGATGTATTCCTTATTTAGGACCACTGCTCCATTCTTGTAATAATCGTCATTTTATCCCTGTGCAGATGAGCAGAAAAGGGCTTCAGGGGTCTGGCTTTCCATCAATGGGCTTTACTATCTGCTGCTGCTCAGCTCCGCCCCCACTAGTTGACCCCTTCTCTCTCCTCCTGTCTCGTGCATGTCTAATGAAGACACCCCCATCTGAAGCCAGCTTCCTTCTCTTCCAAGTGCAGTGTGTCATCATCATCATACATGCACAGTACAGTTAGGAGGAGAGAGATGTCACTCAACTAGTAGGGGTGGAGCTGACAGTGGAGCCCATTGATGGAAAGCCACGCCCCTAAGCCCTTTTTTGCTCATTTGTATAGGGATAAGGGCATAAAAGGATGATTTTTACAAGAATTACGTGAATAAGAAATACATCATTGTAAACTGTGTTGACAGCCCTACAAGGCACAGTGATTAGTTTATATCTCAATTTTGTGCTGACAGACTCCCTTTAAAAAAGTGGAATAACATTTTCTTTCTTTCTTTCTCTTTTTTTTTTTTTTTTTTTTAACTTTTGTCAATTTCAGTCTCCTTTTTTGGAGTTTTGGTTACTCTGAAGTTATCCTTCATCAGCTACTTCAACAGGCAGAAGTCTTAAATTCGTAATGTCTAACATCAAGGTCTGCCTGTACAACAGAACACATTTTTGATAAGGGCTAGGAAACTTTTCTCAGCAAACTTGCCAGTTACATCAATTTCGTGATATTTTTATTTTTTTTTTCCCTCCTCCTGTACATTTTCAGTAAAAGCTTTTATTCAAGGTTTATCATAGATTTGTAGGCTCAGCATATCTGTAAAAATATGCCCAGCACCTTCTGGACTGCATAGCATTTTCCTGTTGTTGCTAGCATTTTTTTTTCTAATACTTTTGCATTATTTTTTTTATTTATTTTACAGGAGAGATGCGCTCAGAGGGCGTAGTGGCAGACGTATTGGACAAAGGCTCAGGCGCCATCATTCTGCTTGATGGTAGGTACAGTATGACGGTATTGATGAAATGGTTAATGACTCCTACTAGGAAGCAAATTGCGCTTCTCACTTATTGAAAGTTGTTAGTTTTATTAGAGTACACATCTCCATATAGTTTGCTTTCACTTTTTCTCCTTAATACAGAACTCTGTCAAAAGCATTTCACACCAAAGCAATTTGCAGTTAGAATTACTAGAGGAGTAGACGGCATTCACATTTCTGATCGAAGTGAAGGTCGTTTCAGGCGGAAAAGAGAACGGTGGCTGAGAATTACTAATGAGGTGTAGAGGAGAGAAGAAGAGCGCACCCAGATTATGGGATGTAATCTATATATCAGATGTCTTCATATCCTCTGTTCTGATACGTTCTTAAATCTGACAGCCTACATTAGTACCCAAAGAAGTCCCAGATTCATATTAAATAATGTGCTCCAGCTTTAAAGGGACACACAGCCTGAAGACCGTCTTATCTGCTGTGAAGTAAGCAGCCAGAAAAGTAGTAATCTTTGCTGAAAAGCAGCCTAAGGTATACAGTGTGCATTCTGTATGCACATGTCTATGCAGTAAGGTGCAAAACTGTGCTTCCATAAGCATTTTTTATTTATTTTTTTGTTATTATTTTTTAACCCAAAGTGCAGCAAGTGTTGAGTGTTTCCGCAGAACATCTTTCCAAATAATGATGAATATTGCATTGTCTCACTATGTATAACTGGTTTATGTTAAACCCCTACAGGAGCATAGATAACATAGGGTGCAAAATTTATCAATGGCTTCACGTGACTTTTATGGAGTACAAAGTTGCACCTTGTTTGAACTATAATTTGGCCTCTTGCCACTTTTGAAAAAGAGGTGACTGTGTCGGCTAGTAATTGGCTGATAAAAGACGTCTCCAGGCATTTCCTGTATCGAAAGACCTTAGGAAGTAAAGACCAGTGGGGATCAGTGAGAGGTTGGGGTGCCTCTTTTTATTTTAGTATCAAAATGTAGTTTTTCCGGGCAACCCCTTTGGGTTGTTGTTCCACCTCCTGTTAATTATTTGAGCTGCTTTTCGGAGTAGATTACATAGTGCTATATATCAATGTATGCATTCATAGGTATATAGTATATAGGTATATTTATTTATATCTGTATTGGAAAAACTACTGTAAAAATATTAGTTACTATACCTAGCTTAACAACCAGACTCTCTAAGTTCCCTAAATTGAGAATTTCTCCTGCTCACTAGTGTGATTAGAATAGTCAATGATAGTGTTTGGTATTCCATGAGTGAAGTCCATAAATCTCCATTACTAATTAGATGTCGGCCTTAGGATGGCAGCTCCCATGATGATCAGAACAATGGCTGCTTTATGTTAAATGTTTTTTTGTGTTTAGTGTGCTACGAATAACTGTTTTAGCATAAAGACACATTTATACATCTGTTCATCCCTTTGTGCTATTTCTTACTGAAGGATTCAGTAGAATGAATACATTTTTATTTGGTGGTGTCTTATTTACTATGGACTTTTCATTCTCCAAAATGTATGTCAAATTCAGAAATAAAATATTTATTCCAATTTGGTACATCTTCCTTTAATGATTGTCTCTAGATGGTGCCTTGGCAACCATCTAGAGGCATGGAAATGATTGTGAAGAAATGGTTAATAATTATCACAGATACATAAGGAAAAGAGATTGCTAGAGACCCCACAGTCCTAAGAGTAAAGAAAACACTGTGTCCCCTTCTAAGTCTTCATAGCCTCCCAGCTATACAATGCGGTTGTACTACAGTTCCCTGCACAGAGGGTGGTGGTTGTGCTGTGTTGCTGGTGAAAACTACCACTGTTACCTCTTCCATCTTAGGATTGATCGTAGGGCTAAATGAATCCCCCCTCTTATTATAATGTAATGGCATACGCTAGCAATATGTCATCATTTTATAACATGGGGAACCCCATCATATAGTGCCTAAAAACAGTTTTTAATATAGATATTTCCTTCCTTACTTTTTACTTTTACTTATTGTATCTCCAGTTGATACGATGGACACCTCTGCAGAACCTGACAAACCCTATTGTCTGTTTCTTCTGGTGTCAGTCGTGGAATGACAACAATGTAGATGTAACAAAACTGTAAATAATTAGGTATCTAAATGTATTTCCTGATGTATTTGTGTTTCCATTGTGCTAGAATATCAGTTTTAAGATTGTTGTGGACTGTTTCTAGCATGTCTTAAGTATCCCTTATCCTCCCCTTCATATTCTTCTTTGTCTTCTCTTGTTACTTGTATACTTAGATTACAACCTATAGAAACAGAAAGCCAATTGTGTTATTTTTCTTTTTCCCCAGTAAACACTTACTGCGGTAAAGAACTCATCTGCTATAACCAGTTTTCAGTGTTTGTGGTTGGCGCTGGTGGATTTGGTGGGAAAAGGTCATCTGCCAAGGCCAAGGTATGGATAATGTACAAAGCACAATTTTATGTGCTAGTTCTACATACTGATGTGAATGTTCCATTTCAGCACATTATCCACTCATATCATTCTTGCCTATGTGAATATCGACCAATTAAAAATGTTTATTGCACAGCATGTAACCAAATGTCACTGTGAGCGTTATTAGTGTTAAAATCTAGCTTCTCAGGTTTTCTTTTAACTAAACTGTATGGTTTTCTCTATCTAAAAAAAGAAATAATTATCGATTTTACAGCAAAATCTACAAAAATGTAGGTGTTAAGAAAACCTATTACAGGAAAAATTCAATAAAGTATGCAGACTTAATTTTATAGAGCAAAAACACTGAGCCCTGTATATTTTTCTAGGAAGAGATTGAGTATAATTTGTATATAAATGTTCTTGAAGCTTACTTGCAATTACTCTCATAGGGTGACACAGTCTATACTCCTGTTATTTTAAGAGGATTGGTAGGAAACTGATGATTTCTCTAAATGTAAAGGTCCATTGGCAGATTGGTATCATCTGACATGGAAATGCTCCAAACTCGGTTGGTGTTAGGTAAATTTGTGTAATTGTTTGCATGCTACATTTGGTACTGAAAATACTTGTGATCCTATGTTTTGTCTTTTGGGTGATCCGAATGGTTTTAAACATCCGACTCTGTATAATAACTTAGCAGTTCAATTACTCTTTATGGCACAAAAATAGTGGCTCTCTGGACAAAGTTGGGTGGTAAGGGAATGGAAAGAAATGGTTAATAATTGGCTCAAGTGAGAGGTTAATAACAATATATGATAAGATATCTCAGCTTCTCTTGGTTTAGAACTTGTATTCCCAGCAGCCCTATAGCAGTGAATAGGGCACCAGACACCAAAGCGTTGCTCTGGTGCTCCATTCAGAAGGAGGCTTTAGGGGGACTTTTGATCCCCTGTTCTCCTGATCGCTGGGGGTGAGGCAGTCAGACCCCCTCAGCGATCTGACACTTATAAGTGTCCCTAATGGCATGGCACAACTCCTTTAATGTGACATGACATGTGGATCTGTATAGGATAGGGAGGAAGATGCTGTGTTTGGAGGAGATGTGTGTGTGTGTGTGTGTGTGTGTGTGCGGCGTGCGGCGCGCGCGCGCACGCACGCACGCATATAATCTATATATATATATATATATATATATACATACAGTACAGTGCTGGCCAAAAGTATTGGCACCCCTGCAATTCTGTCAGATAATACTCAATTTCTTCCAGAAAATGAATGATTGCAATCACAAATGCTTTGGTAATAAGATCTTCATTTATTTTGCTTGCAATGAAAAAACACAAAAGAGAATGAAAAAAAAAAGTCAAATCATTGATCATTTTACACAAAACTCCAAAAATGGGCCGGACAAAAGTATTGGCACCCTCAGCCAAATACTTGGTAGCACAACCTTTAGACAAAATAACTGCGAACAACCGCTTCTGGTAACCATCAATGAGTTTCTTACAATGCTCTGCTGGAATTTTAGACCATTCTTCTTTGGCCAATTTCTCCAGGTCCCTGAGATTTGAAGGGTGCCTTCTCCAAACTGCCATTTTGAGATCTCTCCACAGGTGTTCTATGGGATTCAGGTCTGGACTCATTGCTGGCCACTTTAGAAGTCTCCAGTGCTTTCTCTCAAACCATTTTCTAGTGCTTTTTGAAGTGTGTTTTGGGTCATTGTCCTGCTGGAAGACCCATGACCTCTGAGGGAGACCCAGCTTTCTCACACTGGGCCCTACATTATGCTGCAAAATTTGTTGGTAGTCTTCAGACTTCATAATGCCATGCACACGGTCAAGCAGTCCAGTGCCAGAGGCAGCAAAGCAACCCCAAAGCATCAGGGAACCTCCGCCATGTTTGACTGTAGGGACCGTGTTCTTTTCTTTGAAGGCCTCTTTTTTTTTTCCTGTAAACTCTATGTTGATGCCTTTTCCCAAAAAGCTCTACTTTTGTGTCATCTGACCAGAGAACATTCTTCCAAAAAGTTTTTGGCTTTCTCAGGTAAGTTTTGGCAAACTCCAGCCTGGCTTTTTTATGTCTCTGGGTCAGAAGTGGGGTCTTCCTGGGTATCCTACCATAGAGTCCCTTTTCATTCAGACGCCGTCGGATAGTACGGGTTGACACTGTTGTACCCTCGGACTGCAGGGCAGCTAGAACTTGTTTGGATGTTAGTCGAGGTTCTTAAGCCACCATCCGCACAATCTTTGGTTGAAATCTCTCGTCAATTTTTCTTTTCCATCCACATCTAGGGAGGTTAGCCACAGTGCCATGGGCTTTAAACTTCTTGATGACACTGCGCACGGTAGACACAGGAACATTCAGGTCTTTGGAGATGGACTTGTAGCCTTGAGATTGCTCATGCTTCCTCACAATTTTACTTCTCAAGTCCTCAGACAGTTCTTTGATCTTCTTTCTTTTCTCCATGCTCAATGTGGTACACACAAGGACACAGGACAGAGGTTGAGTCAACTTTAATCCATTTCAACTGGCTGCAAGTGTGATTTAGTTATTGCCACACATAGGTAAGTAACAGGTGCTGTTAATTACACAAATTAGAGAAGCATCACATGATTTTTCAAAGGGTGCCAATACTTTTGTCCACCCCCTTTTTTATGTTTGGTGTGGAATTATATCCAATTTGGCTTTTTGACAATTCTTTTTGTGGTTTTCCATTGAAGACAAATTAAATGAAGATATTATTACCAAAGAATTTGTGATTGCAATCATTTTCTGGAAGAAATTGAGTATTATCTGACAGAATTGCAGGGGTGCCAATACTTTTGGCCAGCACTGTATATATAACACACTACCGTTCAAAAGTTTGGGGTCACTCAGACAATTTTGTGTTTTCCATGAAAACTCACACTTTTATTGATCAAATGAGTTGCAAAATGAATAGAAAATATAGTCAAGACATTGACAAGGTTAGAAATAATGATTTTTATTTGAAATAATAATTTTCTCCTTCAAACTTTCCTTTCGACAAAGAATGCTGCATTTGCAGCAATTCCAGCATTGCAGACCTTTGGCATTCTAGCTGTTAATTTGCTGAGGTAATCTGAAGAAATTTACCCCATGCTTCCAGAAGCTCCTCCCACAAGTTGGATTGGCTTGATGGGCACTTTTTGCGTACCATACGGTCAAGCTGCTCCCACAACAGCTCAATGGGGTTGAGATCTGGTGACTGCGCTGGCCACTCCATTACAGATAGAATACCAGCTGCCTGCTTCTTCCCTAAATAGTTCTTGCATAATTTGGAGGTGTGCTTTGGGTCATTGTCCTGTTGTAGGATGAAATTGGCTCCAATCAAGTGCTGTCCACAGGGTATGGCATGGCGTTGCAAAATGGAGTGATAGCCTTCTTTATTCAAAATCCCTTTTACCTTGTACAAATCTCCCACTTTACCAGCACCAAAGCTACTCCAGACCATCACATTACCTCCACCATGCTTGACAGAAGGCGTCAGGCACTCTTCCAGCATCTTTTCAGTTGTTCTGCGTCTCACAAATGTTCTTCTGTGTGATCCAAACACCTCAAACTTCGATTCATCTGCCCGTAACACTTTTTTCCAATCTTCCTCTGTCCAATGTCTGTGTTCTTTTGCCCATATTAATCTTTTCCTTTTATTAGCCAGTCTCAGATATGGCTTTTTCTTGGCCACTCTGCCCTGAAGGCCAGCATCCCTGAGTCACCTCTTCATTGTAGACGTTGACACTGGCGTTATGCTGGTACTATTTAATGAAGCTGCCAGTTGAGGACCTGTGAGGCATCGATTTCTCAAACTAGAGACTCTAATGTACTTGTCTTGTTGCTCAGTTGTGCAAAAGTTTAGGATCACTTAGAAATGAAATCAGAAATACACTCTATACATTGTTAATGTGGTAAATGACTATTCTAGCAGCAAACGTCTGGTTTTTAATGCAATATCTACATAGGTGTATAGAGGCCCATTTCCAGCAATCATCACTCCAGTGTTCTAATGATACATTGTGTTTGCTAACTGTGTAAAAAGGCTAATGGATGTTTAGAAAACCCTTAAACCCTTGTGCAAGTATGTTAGCACAGCTGAAAACAGTTTTGCTGGTTAGAGAAGCTATAAAACTGACCTTCCTTTGAGCTAGTTGAGAAGCATTACATTCGTTGTTTCGATTAAACTCTCAAAATGGCCAGAAAAAGAGAACTTTCATGTGAAACTCGACAGTCTCTTCTTGTTCTTAGAAATGAAGGCTATTCCATGCGAGAAATTGCCAAGAAACTGAAGATTTCCTACAACGGTGTGTACTACTCCCTTCAGAGGACAGCACAAACAGGCTCTAACCAGAGTAGAAAGAGAAGTGGGAGGGCCTGCTGCACAACTGAGCAACAAGACAAGTACATTAGAGTCTCTAGTTTGAGAAATCGATGCCTCACAGGTCCTCAACAGGCAGCTTCATTAAATAGTACCCGAAAAACGCCAGTGTCAACGTCTACAGTGAAGAGACGACTCGGGGATGCTGGCCTTCAGGGCAGAGTGGCCAAGAAAAAGCCATATCTGAGACTGGCTAATAAAAGGAAGAGATTAATATGGGCAAAAGAACACAGACATTGGACAGAGGAAGATTGGAAAAAAGTGTTATGGACAGACGAATCGAAGTTTGAGGTGTTTGGATCACACAGAAGAACATTTGTGAGACGCAGAACAACTGAAAAGATGCTGGAAGAGTGCCTGACACCATCTGTCAAGCATGGTGGAGGTAATGTGATGGTCTGGGGTTGCTTTTGTAATGGAGTGGCCAGTGCAGTCACCAGATCTCAACCCCATTAAGCTGTTGTGGGAGGAGGTTGACCGTGTGGTACGCAAAAAGTGCCCATCAAGCCAATCCAACTTGTGGGAGGGGCTTCTGAAAGCATGGGGTGAAATTTCTCCAGATTACCACAGTAATTAACAGCTAGAATGCCAAAGGTCTGCAATGCTGTAATTGCTGCAAATGGAGCATTCTTTGACGAAAGCAAAGTTTGAAGGAGAAAATTATTATTTCAAATAAAAATCATTATTTCTAACCTTGTCAATGTCTTGACTATATTATCTATTCATTTTGCAACTCATTTGATCAATAAAAGTGTGAGTTTTCATGGAAAACACAAAATTGTCTGGGTGACCCCAAACTTTTGAACGGTAGTGTGTGTGTGTGTGTGTGTGTGTGTGTGTGTATGTGTGTGTGTATATATATCTACACTCAGTGGGGAAAAAAAAAGTATTTAGTCAGCCACTAATTGTGCAAGTTCTCCCACTTAAAAAGATGAGAGAGGCCTGTAATTGACATCATAGGTAGACCTCAACTATGAGAGACAAAATGAGAAAACATATCTAGAAAATCACATTGTCTGATTTTTAAAGAATTTATTTGTAAATTATGGTGGAAAATAAGTATTTGGTCACCTACAAACAAGCAAGATTTCTGGCTCTCACAGACCTGTAACGTCTTGTTTAAGAGGCTCCTCTGTCCTCCACTCATTACCTGTAGTAATGGCTCCTGTTTGACATTGTTATCAGTATAAAAGACACCTGTCCACAACCTCAAACAGTCACACTCCAAACTCCACTATGGTGAAGACCAAAGAGCTGTGGAAGGACACCAGAAACAAAATTGTAGACCTGCACCAGGCTGAGAAGACTGAATCTGCAATAGGCAAGCAGCTTGGTGTGAATAAATCAACTGTGGGAGCAATAATTAGAAAATGGAGGACATACAAGACCACTGATAATCTCCCTCGATCAGGGGATCCACGCAAGATCTCACCCCGTGGGGTCAAAATGATCACATGAACGGTGAGCAAAAATCCCAGAACCACACAGGGGGACCTAGTGAATGACCTGCAGAAATCTGGGACTAACGTAACAAGGGCTACCGTCAGTAATACACTACGCCACCAGGGACTCAGATCCTGCAGTGCCAGACGTGTCCCCCTGCTTAAGCCAGTACATATCCGGGCCCGTCTGAAGTTTGCTAGAGAGCATTTGGATGTTCCAGAAGAGTATTGGGAGAATGTCATATGATCAGATGAAACCAAAGTTGAACTGTTTGGTAGAAACACAACTCGTCGTGTTTGGAGGAGAGTGAATGCTAAGTTGCATCCAAAGAACACCATACCTACTGTGAAGCATGGGGTGGCAACATCATGCTTTGGGGCTGTTTCTCTGTAAAGGGACCAGGACGACTGATCCATGTACATGAAAGAATGAATGGGGCCATGTATCGTGAGATTTTGAGTGCAAACCTCCTTCCATCAGCAAGGGCATTGAAGATGAAACGTGGCTGGGTCTTTCAGCATGACAATGATCCCAAGCACACCGCCAGGGCAACGAAGGAGTGGCTTTGTAAGAAGCATTTCAAGGTCCTGGAGTGGCCTAGCCAGTCTTCAGATCTCAACCCCATAGAAAACCATTGGAGGGAGTTGAAAGTCCGTGTTTCCCAGTGACAGCCCCAAAACATCACTGCTCTAGAGGAGATCTGCATGGAGGAATGGGCCAACATACCAGCAACAGTGTGTGCCAACCTTGTGAAGACTTACAGAAAACGTTTGACCTCTGTCATTGCCAACAAAGGATATATAACAAAGTATTGAGATGAACTTTTGTTATTGACCAAATACTTATTTTCCACCATAATTTGCAAATAAATTCTTAAAAAATCAGACAATGTGGTTTTCTGGATTTGTTTTCTCATTTTGTCTCTCATAGTTGAGGTCTTCCTATGATGTCAATTACAGGCCGGCCTCATCTTTTTAAGTGGGAGAACTTGCACAATTGGTGGCTGACTAAATACTTTTTTTCCCCACTGTATATATATATGAAAAATGTGAGTGTTTTCTATGATGTCATTTAGTATTTTCATGTAAAAGCTATTAAAATGTCCCAGGATTCACAGAAAACCTGAGTCCTGCAACCCCTGCCTGCACAGTAGTTGACCGATCTCCCAAATTCATTCATAAATTCTTTATACATGAAGATTCAAACAGCATCAGTCACTGTGTGTGATGGGGGAAATAAGACTTACCGGATTACTCTAGTTCTGATGGCATTAATCCGCTTTTTGTGTGAAAAGACTAAATTGTCTAAAAAAAGAGATATATCCCTGAGCTCAACATCTCTACCTTTTATTCTATGCTGCCCTCAGGTGGGGAAGCATAGGAGATCAGACAAAGCCACTTGTACTATTTTAAATAGATTTGAACTTTGGAAATACATTACATTTTTCTATTTTGAACTAACTTTGAGTTAATGTATGTTTTCCATATACTTTTATTGCAATCATATTCTTCAGAATTCTGTTGGTTGTAAAAATGTCAACAGTTCACATGTATGAGAGAAGTGTGGAGCTAAACTAACAGCATAGGGTACTGTACATAAATACGCTTTTGGCACTGGACAGCCTCATGTTTCAGGGGTTGCAAGCACCATAGGATCTTGCAATACATTGTGAAGGGAGTGTGGATGGATACACTTTAAATTGAGTAGTTGCTCCTGCCATAGCATCTGACCCCTGTTTTAGAATGCAGTTTTGTTGGTTAATGGCCATCTGCTCCACTTTTGCTACTGCTTCACTTGGTTTTTGACCAAACCCCTCTATTCTCAGAGCTGAGCTCACAGATTCAGGTCTTTTTCTTACTGCCCACAAAGTAGTTGCCTCCTGAGGTTATATCTACCTTTTGAATATTGTTACCGTATTTGCAATTAGTATAGATTTTTTTTATCAAAATAATAATTTTAGTTACACCTATTCCTATTTATTAAACAAGTTGTCCCATGAAGACAAACCCTTCCTTCGGAAAATGAAGAGGAATTGAGGCAGACTTCCTCCTCAAGATTCCTCTTTGTTTTCCGGCCCTCCGACTACCCAGAGGACAAAGCTGAAGCAAAGTTTCGCCCACTGATCAGCCTCAGATGAACGGAGCTGATCTGTGATTGTCTTGCTCTGTGGGTGATTAACTGCAGAATCGGTGTTAAATTTCTACATGTGAACATAACCTTATCCTCCAAACATATCCAACTGCCACCACTGTCTTACAGAGCACAGTACAGTGATAAACAACATACCTTTGTTACGTGTGTCACTTTTGTAGATTTGGAGAAAAATAACAGTGAAATATTATGAATAACCATGAATGTTATACAAATTAGCCAGTTGGTGCACTTGGGTTGGACCTTCAGCTTTGGGAGCACCATTCTTGCTGCTCAGATAAGATGGGAGATGTCATAACAGTGGGAGGATCAACAACCACTGCACAGGGCGGTGCAGGCACGAGATGGTAGGGGTCTTAGCGACAATAACAGACTTCAAAGTTGCTTTTCTCCAAATCTACAAAGGTGTGATTTTTATCACTGTAATGTGCTCTGTAACAGGGTGGTAACAGAATCATAGTAGTAATAATTATTAGGGCTTTGCAAATCAGAGGGTAAATGACAATATCGGACATTACAGTGTAACAAAATAATTAACGTCTCAAAGAATAGGCGTGACTGTCCTGCTCACAAGAGCTTACAATCTATGAGCCAATAGGAGTGACACAAGAAGTAAAAGGGCTTGTTTGTTTGGTACAATGCACCATCCATCTTTTATTAAATAAGGTCATATGACTGGAGCCTGTGACCTGCTGGTAGAGTATTCCAGAGCACTGATGAAGTTTGAGAAAAGTCTTATACATGTACAGTAAGTTGAATGTTTGGCTAACAGACGATGCAAGTCTAAGTTTATTGGCATACTTTGTGGAATGGCTACTATGGGGACATTACACTGTGTGGGAGGCTACTATGGGACATTATACTGTGTGAGAGGCCACTATGGGACATTATACTGTGTGGGAGGCCACTATGGGACATTATACTGTGTGGGAGGCCACTATGGGACATTATACTGTGTGGGAGGCCACTATGGGACATTATACTGTGTGAGAGGCCACTATGGGACATTATACTGTGTGGGAGGCTACTATGGGACATTATACTGTGTGGGAGGCCACTATGGGACATTATACTGTGTGGGAGGCCACTATGGGACATTATACTGTGTGGGAGGCCACTATGGGACATTATACTGTGTGGGAGGCCACTGTGGTACATTCTACTGTGTGGGGATCTGCTATGGGTTGGGCCGTTTTCTCACTATGGGGTACTTTGCTTGAAAAGGTTGAGAAACACTGGTGTAATGCTTGGACATAGCCTGTCTTCCAGAGTAGGAGTTGCTCTTACAAAGCACTACCTGTTCTGCTACATGCTAGTAGTCCCGAGATGATATTGTGAGGGATGCCAGCTTGTGCCTGTATCCATCCTTACATTCCTTTCTTAGGCACTGCCCAGAGCTCATCCCCTCCTTTACTGAAAACTGTTATGAATGGGATGAATCTTCTTCTTCATGCCTTATCCAATAGTTATGTACTAAAATTTATGTGACGACTTTATATCCAATGATATTGTTATTACACTAATCGCACTCTTTGTCTCTGCAATACATAACCACTCCTACAATGTATAAAAACTTCACTATCCGCCATTAAAGATCAGAATCCATATTGGTCACATACCTGCACCTTGTGACTGTGTGTGTTTCTCTGAGCTGGCTCATAAATCATTTTACACTAATTTGGACTTCAATACGGAGATACTTAGAGCGGATTGCGCTCACAATATCCATATGGCGTAATACAGTAGGTCATATGGGTGAGGGCTTTCTTGATTTGACATCCCCTTTTAACACAATAAATGCCTTATTACATGTACCGCACAAGAGTAGATGAACACTCATCGACAATATATCCTTTGATTGACACCCGTTTGCATTGCTCACTTACCAACACCAATGCAAACTACATGGGGGGGATTTATTTGTTAGCAGCACAGGCCAGTTTTCTGCCAACACACAATGATTTTTGTGCCTCGTGAAAAATGTGATCACCCTGCAAGCAAGTGTTTGTTCATTTGTCAGGTGGTTGTCAGAATGTTTGCCCCGGCCAGTTGTCAGAAACTAGCTTACCTACAATTGTTCTTTTCCAATATTTGTCCTGATCACCTGCCTGTGTAATGGGGCTTTAGATTTGGTAATGCTTTCCTGTTTACAGCCGGGTGCTGTTTTATTAGCATTCTGTTGTATGTTAAAGCAGATGTAATGAAAAGTTTTTACATGTAACCTCCTTGCAGTGAACGATGAACTGATGACTAATAGTACGACTGCACGGCAAGCATGCTGTTAATGGATTTATGTGCGAACTTTTTCCCCCTTTCTACTGCGAACCCTTTTCATATTGCTTCTACCACAGCGCCGAACAATAAGGGAACAGAACACACCAGACAAATATAAAATATTCAACTTTACTGCAGTAACAAGACAGTCTGTAAATAGAATCTTGAGTCTCTTGTGGTCTTTTGTGTATATCCCTATTGTATACTTCTTATTACAGTAAAGCCTACAATTACAATACTGGTTGTTGTCAGTATTTGCTTTACATGTGTATTGCTGTGAATGTGTTGAATGTGCTACGTTTCTAATTCGGTTATGAATTATTCCAGGGATTTCTGGGTAAGGTCTTCCTTCTGTTAGAAATGTACTGAAATTGGTGGGGTATATTTACACAGGATGATTTACCATGGGTAATGTGGGCATATGTAAAATGAATATTACAGTGTGAATGGGTGTTAACAATGACAGTAAGTATAGGTATATGGAATCAGTCTTGCATGAAATGTGTCATTATTATTTGCTTGTATGGTTTTATTAGTAATCTGTTAGTTGAGATACATAAATTCTCTGCCTATAAAATGCTGCTGTGAATTAATTGCAGAACTTGTCTGACTTCATAGAAAGTGTATGAAAAGGCATTACAAATGTCAATGGGAATATTAATATGCTATGACTTATGTATTTTGAGTGAATGACCAGATATCGGACCACTCATGACTTAGCAGGAAACATTACTTTAAATTAAATCCGTGTTATGCTAGGTCTTTCCTTCCATCACAATAAGGCCTAAGCCACACAGCCATATTTTGGTTTGAGCACACCAACTTCAAAAAAAACAAACAAACTGTGTTTTATACCTTTTTTTTTTTTTTTTTTTATAGGGTTCCCTTTATAGGTGAGCGCAGTCTGGAAATCCTGGTATGATGGCATATACAGGTGCATCTCAGTAAATTAGAATATCTTTGAAACGTTTATTTCAGTAACTAAATTAAAAAAGTGACCTCCTATATTTTCTAGATTCTTTACACACAGAGTGTTCTATTTCAAGTGTTTTATTTCTGTAAATGTTGATTATGGATTACAGCTAATGAAAACCCAAATCTAAGAAAATTAGAATATTGTAAGTTTAGTATTGTAAATTCAGTGTGTCACCTGCCAAGGTTTCCTAAGCCTTTAAATGGTCCCTCAGTCTGGTTCAGTAGGACACACAATCATGGAAGACGCTGATTATGAATTGTATTACTGAATTACTGAAATGAATGAACGTTTCAAAGATATTCTAATTTAATTGAGATGCACCTGTACCATCCAACAGAGGCCAAAAGAACACTTTTGAGTCATTGGGGACCTATGGATACATATTTTTTTTTTATACCAGACTTTACATAAACTTATGGTTGGTTGTTAACCTGGCAGGGCAAGGCCAAATGTTCTAATATGAATGGAGCCTATTGGTATAGATGCAGTTCTGCTATTGAATTTTCAATATCATTCCATAGATGTGCCATAATAATTAGCCGGATGAGTGTAACTGCATTCAGAATATCCTATTTCTGCAGGTAGTGTTATACTGGAAGTCTGCAAGCATACTTTCCATTTCAAATTATGTATTCCCTCTGGGTATATGCACAACTTAATTTAGCAGTTCACGGCCCAAAATTGACCCATTTACAAGAAATACGCTCCGGCAGGTTTTATTTTCTTGACAAAGAGAATAGCAAAATTCATTTTACCAACACATTGTGATTTTATGGGCAAATGAACAAAGATTCCCTAATTAAACTTCAATATGTAGTCTTTATTTAAATAGTTTATCTACTCAAAAATGCTATTTTTGCATCGTAAAACTGCGTGCCAAAGTTATTCCAGATAATTGTCTTTCCGTCTGGTATTAATACCCTAGCAAAGGCTGCCGTTTCCAGGTCATATAAACATAAAGCATTCTTAGAGATCTATATCTGCTTCATGTGCTTGGAATTGTGGCTACTTTATCTTCTCTGGTTACCGATTCATTTATCTCAGTAAATTGGCTAATAAAATGGTGTCATTTGTTGCATTGTTTTTGAAGCCATGCCATAACCTATTACCCTTATGGCAGCAGAAGTATGCTGGATGGAGGATGCCTATAGTAGGGCTGTCTCCTCATTAGGTAGAGAATTTCGGTTCTTCGATCAGTGAAGGTTGTTAAACACTTGTACATATCATCATATGTTTCGTTATTCAACCTCCATACCAGTTACTACCCTGGGGTGGCAGTGACCGAGTGGATACCTGATGATCGTGTATGTGATGGGTTTCACATGAACTTGTGGAGAACTTCTTAGCACTTGTCCTCTTCATGAGTACCATCTACGCTCACTTCTTACTTGTTACATAAGTACTCCTACTTGACCTGCCAGCTGCTATGTGCAGGATTTTACCTTCCATTGGAAAAGTAGACAAGAGGAAGGAAAATTTCCATCAGAACAACTGATTAAAAGCAGTGTGAACGTAGCCTAAACAATATGAAAGGAACGGAAGAAACTTGTATTTACCTTATGTGTATTGATATAAAAAGTATATTTCGAATTTAACTGAATTTCTCTTACAAGGGGCAGTGTTTTTAAAGGGAGTGTGTCCCCAGAACCTAATTTATCAATCCAGTACCCGCAGATAGATGGGTTGCAGTGTTTTCCCCTTGTGAATCAGTGCCTCTGTGTCAGAGCTATGATTTTGTCAATATACAAATGAGCTCTGTGGATCAATGAGGACGTTGCTGTTTCTCCAAGGATGTAAGCTTAGGCACCTTCATTAGTCCAAAGACTCGTGTCGGACCATATTCAAATATCTTTTAATGCAGTTTGGGGAGGGGGGGTTGTTTCAGACTGGTAAAATGGTCATCAGCTTCTTAGACTACTCTGCACCCTGCTATTTGATAAAGTTAAGAGAGAACTTTCAGTTCAAAAACAAGACATATAGGGGCACCAAATATTTTATTATGCATTTAATGTGAAATGGAGAGTCACTTTAAGGCCAGGGCTCCACTTTGCAAAAACGCTGTGTTTTACAGTACCTTCAAAGTGGATGGGATTCTGGCTGTTTCTATCTAAACACTGCAGAAAAAAAAATTTGCAGTGGAAGCTTTGTTTTCAATAAAAGCCTACATTTTTGAAAATCACAGCATGTCGACTATACTTGCGGAAACTCTGGTATTTTCCATATAGGTATAATGTGGCAGAACATCTGCAGAGGAAAACTCTGCAAAATTGCGATGAAAAATGTGATGTGGTTTTTTTCTGCAGTGTTTTTCATTGCAAATTCGCAAAGTTTTAAATGGGGCTTTACATTAAATGTTGACATTTTGTGAATAGGCATAATGTAAAGGGATGGTTGACTATAGTAAAACCGTACCCCATAGCACCTGTGAGATTGGGGCAAAATGAGGGAATGGAATGACTCGGGGGTCAGGGGCTGGTTTCAATCACGTGATCCGGGGGTCATAACCAGGCAGGAACCTCCGAATCCTTCTTTCAGATTGTCTTAACTCCCCAGACAACCCCTTTTAATTTTTAAAATGCCTTTTGGCTTAAATGAGAGCACCAAAGCAGAATAAGTTACTGCCAATTTGTAAAGAGGGTTGTAAAGCAGTTTGCAAAAGATTAAAAAAAAAACTACCTAAAAAGGGTCTGTACCTTCTCTAACTACCCTACAAGTACCCACCTGTAATTGTCCGACTGTCCCAGGTTCAGTGGTTGGAGCTCTGGGGGTTACAAAGCATGGGTATTATGATAGCTTTCAGGGCAGATCTGCAGGCCCTTTCAAATGCCACATTTATACAGGAAAAACATTGTTAGACGTGAACCTTGTGTTTAAAATGCTTGCTCTGCCCCATGACTGAGTCTAGATTGTGTAGTGTCAAAGACATCCATGCTGTACTTTGACTGAAGAATGATCCTCTCTCAAGTAATTTCACCAGATGTTAAATACTGACAACTACTATAGCTATCATATTGTATCTCTTTCCAAGATTACCTGCTAAGGACTTCTGGAGGGAGCATGACTCCAGAGAACACATTTTCCTGCTTTGTGACTGCACATTAAAAGTGCACAGTGGTTTAGAAAATCTTTTGATATCACAGCAAATGCCTGCTATTCTGGATTGCTGTTATTTTATTGCAGCAGACAAGAAGATAGATACTTCTTGTTCTTATTTTTCCACTAAGACACGGCATGTACAGGATGGGGTTTTTTTTCTTTAGTGACATGGAGTTAGCAGTTTTCATATTGAAAATGTCAAGCTAAGAAATTCTCTGTGTTTTATATTATGTAGCTATATTATGTGTTCATATTATGAGGCTATTTTAGCATAATTTGTATTATGTCTAATGCATATCCTGCAAGCACATGTTTTTCTGGAAGCATCCAGGCATACGTAAACCATTTCTTAGCACAATTTAGGGCACATCTATTTCCTGGCTAAGTATCAGGGTCATAATCATTTATTTCTCGCCGTAAAACTCGCCATGCTACATCATATTTTTGCTGCTACCCTCTGAGTTTCTTGAAAAATCCATTTATTTGTTTTTCTATTTTTCATGTTCTTATGTGTATTGCAATCTCTTGTCTGACCATTAAAGAGGAGAAAAATCTCTCTGGGAAGCTGACATGACAAGGAAGGCTCTTGGTGTATTTTCTAAGAATACTGCAAAATTAAAGGGAGTGTGGCAGATGTGCTCCTTGCCTTAGATAAGGTTTAACATATTACTTAAGGGAATTGGTCAAGGATGGAACGATTCTGCACAGAATTCGGAAGGCTTTTGCTTGCAAGCGAAAGGTTTAATGGTATTTTTTTTTCTTTTACTTAGGAGTCTTCCTTTTATAAGTATATTTCCTGAACCTTTTTATTCATTTTGTTTCAGGTCACTGCAAACCCACCCAATCGGCCTCCGGACGTTGTTGCGAGTGATGTCACCTCTGTAGATCAGGTAGGCTCTTGTACTGTGCACTGACCAGGTCACCCCCAATTTATTTAGTAGTAAATTACATTTTACCAATATGCATCATTTTTTTTTTTTTAATCTCATTTATTTTTTATGTTTTATTGTATTTTATGAATTATCCATTTACGCAGTTATTGAAAAATTTTGGGGCAAGAATAAATATCACAGTACTCTTGGAAATACTTACTGAATATACATAAGAGTCTTGATCAAGTCTTTCCTTTATATTTTCCAACCTTCTTTTGGAAAATGATAGCCTCAATGTGAGGGCTATTTTAGTTTTGTGTTTGCACTCTTTTGTTCCCTTTGTTATTGCCTTATTCTGTAACTGTATTTTTGTTTTCACAAATTTTTCACACTCTTATCAACTATAAAGAGGACCTGTCATTGCTCTTGAGATGTGCATTTTAGTAAATGCCTGTATTTTTCATAAAATAGTTCTGTAGCATCTTTACAAATCTGTGTTGGGCCATTATTTCTGTTAGATATTTATGAATACATTGACAGATGAGACACGCCCTGTTGACAAGGGGAATTGAAATGCTCACTTGGGAATTTAGTCGTAGATATTCAGGAGGATACATGAAAAAGGAACATAATTGTTATTTTGTGGGAAATACACAATTGCTAAAACGGTCACCACTGGCTATTCTACTGCTGTGCAGGATTATTTTCCTTTAGCCACCACTTGGCACACACATTTGATACCAGGCAGTAAGGGGCACATGTTTAAAGACCTGAAAGCACTGAATTAGTGTTTAAAGTGAGTCTACCATCACCAAAACCACTTTTAAACTACTTTTATGCTGTTGCATATGGAATTGTACTTTCTTGTGTCAAAGTGCAATATGGCTGCTGAGAAAGTCAACTTTCATTTTACTTACAAATGACTGGTGTTCTCTGGACAGGGACACATCTGTTGGAGCTAAATTTTCTTTAGTGGTCACTGCAAATTGCTGTCCATGGAACTTGTCAGTCTTTCTGTTTTGGGGGGCACTGGGTGGTGACCACAAAAAAAAATGGATGCTGAAGCAGATGTGACCCCTCCCTGAGTGCTGAAACCTAATTTGTATATGGAACAAAAGTTTAATTTCTAAGCAGCAAGATTGTACTTTGACATAAGAAAGGTATGTTCATTATGCCACTGATCGGCCCGACAATGGCATGTAAGTTGTTCAGAAGCGATTTTGGTGGTGGTAGTCTCCACATTATTACCACAATGATTTTCTTTAATGGATTAAACATGTGATGGTGTCACATTTGCTTGTCATATTTTTGACTCTTCACAGTCATAATGACATCTTCGTAGTTTGGTAAACAAGTAAATGTGGAATAATTGTGCCTGAATTCCATGATGGCTCTTATGTTGTGAAACTGATGTTATGATTGAAATCTTTTCAATGTGTCACTAAAGGACATTGGACGTTGAGAAGTTATGCATGAGGCGCTTTTATTAAATATCTCACGTTTCATGAAGAAAAGTCACAAATCCAATTTCAGTAGTTAAATACTTTAACATCTACACAGATGAGTTCTGCACGACAGCTCCGAGGTGTAGTGATTAATGACAGTACTAAAATATAACAGGAATAGCATTCTTTTTATACAATATTCTCAAGGTTTATGACAAGCAAACCAAGTGTAGAATTGATAGGAAATTTAAGGGGACCTATCATTGTGTCCTTCGTTTAATTTTTTTTTAGCTTTGTACACAAGACCTACAGTATTTCTATCTGCTGGGCTGCAGTCTCCTTTTCTGGAGAGCATACACCACGTAATAGCTCATGACCCAGGAACTTGCTAGTGAAGTTCATATTTGTTGTGCTACCAGGCTTGGACTGGCCCACTGGGAAGTCCTGGCTCGATGACAATGTTGGGTCTTGGGAGGTTCCGATTATCCATTATCACACATTTGAACTTTTCTATATTTGTATTGGATTGATATAGTGCTGTTAGGCAATATGTTGTGCATTGGCTGTTTTGGTAACATAATAGTTTCTACCCATGTCTTCACCCGTGTATGAATTTTTTTTTTTATTTATTTTTTTTTTAAATCAGACTATTATTATTATTATTATTATCCACCACCTTTTCTCCTCCTTCAGTTTCATACAAATACAAACAACACAGAAACAATTTAACAAAAACAAACAAGTCACACGGAGGTATTTGGCACTGAATTTGAGGAGGATTCCACCTCAAAATCATCTTCAATTCCGCCTGAAACCAGCTTCCATTTTTCAATGGGAGCCAGATGTTGATTTTTCCTCTAGTGGATTTTTTTCAGCATGATTCTCGATCTTCAAGCAAATTCCGCCTAATAACTCCCATTTAAGTGAATTGGAGGCAGAAAAATTCCACCTGGCGGAATATGGACAAGCAGAAAAATCAGCTTCAAATTCCTGAAGCTGAATTTTTCAGCTAGGAAAATTTCTGCTGTGTTAACAAACCCTAAAATATAACATGTGATTGTGGGAGGGTCCATGGAATGAACCTGTGGGAACACACAGGGTGTACATCAGGAGTAGGCAACCTTCGGCACTCCAGCTGTTGTAAAACTACAACTCCCAGCATGCATACTTGCTCTGCTGTTCTTGGAACTCCCATGGAAGTGAATAGAGCATGTTGGGAGTTGTAGTTTCACAGCAGCTGGAGTGCCGAAGGTTATTGACCCTTGGTGTACATTATAAGATGTATACACGGATGTCTCTAACATTCAAACCACACCCGCCTATCACTTCTCGACTCTCTGAGGACTGCAGTCCCACTGGGGCATGTAAAATCCAACAGGAGGGCCCTGGATGACAGGCTGGGAACATCCAGCCATGGCACTTAGGTTGGAATATGCTGTATACACAAAGTGGAATGTGCAATCAAAGTAGTGCATTGAGCTTAGTGCGCAATTCCTTGTTGATCAGGAAGGTGAGTTGAATTCAGTATTGGGTGATAAGTTTTCTAGCCTGGTATAAAATACAGGACATACCCACAAATTTCAGTTCAGGTGCTATCTCAGGATCCACCTTATGAATAAGTGCGAGGACATAATTCCAAAACTGCCTTAACTTTTCACCTTTCCAAGATATATAGTTTGCAATTTCAGCACCACCACGGGGACATGTGGAGTCCTGCCTTATCCCCAATCTGAACAACAAATCTGGTATTTTATACAGTGGGGAAAAAAAGTATTTAGTCAACCACCAATTGTGCAAGTTCTCCCACTTAAAAAGATGAGAGAGGCCTGTAATTGTCATCATAGGTAGACCTCAACTATGAGAGACAAAATGAGAAAACATATCTAGAAAATCACATTGTCTGATTTTTTAAGAATTTATTTGCAGATTATGGTGGAAAATAAGTATTTGGTCAATAACAAAAGTTCATCTCAATACTTTGTTATATATCCTTTGTTGGCAATTACAGAGGTAAAACGTTTTCTGTAAATCTTCACAAGGCTGACACACACTGTTGCTGGTATGTTGGCCCATTCCTCCATGCACATCTCCTCTAGAGCAGTGATGTTTTGGGGCTGTCGCTGGGCAACACGGACTTTCAACTCCCTCCAAAGGTTTTCTATGGGGTTGAGATCTGGAGACTAGCTAGGCCACTGTATGCTCTGTGGATAAATAACAGCTGGGAATACCTCACACAGGGAAATCTTAGGGGTTAAATCATGCTTCTTGTTCCAGTCCTTCTCTAAGTGGACCTATGTCTCTACCCACATATGAAAGTTGAAAAGAAAACTACTATAATTTTTGTAGTTGGTGATTTTTTTTTTTAATTTTAATGTAAAAAAGAGGGCAATTTAGAATTAATACAATTAAAGGTATATGGAGTAGTCCCTTTCTGTGATTGCGATTTGGCTTATGGCCTAAAAAGGGAGCTGAGTGCAAGACAGTGATTAAACCTTAAAGTGGTTGTCCAGGCAAACTTTCTATATTTTAAATAGGTCTGGGGAGGTGAAAAAAAAAAAAAGTAAAATCATATTCACTTGTCCCTGGTGCTTCGGAGTCTTCCCAGCGCGGTCCGGTCCTTCTGCTGGGCTGTCTTTTCAAAGTGAAACTGCTCACCAGATGTGACGTCCTGGATCCCTTCCGCTGAAAAGATCCTGGGATGTCACAGGTAGTTGTTTTTTGTTTTGTTTCTTTTTTCACCTCCCCCTATTTAATACTTAAAAAATTTGCCTGGACAACCCCTTTAAGGCTAAGAAGATAATCCAGCCACAACAAGGAAATTATGGCTGTGTTTCAGAGTTCCTGCATTCATGATCATATCCATCTGCAACTGATCAGTACATAAGACTGTGACCACAGAGGTGTAAGTTACATCACCGGTTTCTTTCGTATGTCCACTGAGGCCACTGATTGACCCCAGTAGTCACGTGCAGCACAGGACTTCCAGCGGCGGCTTTACGGCGCATGCTGAAATGGACAGCGGCAGTGGAAACAATCCTTTTTTTTTCGTCGGAAACAAAGTCGGACATGCAGGACTTCGTGTCCGACGAAAAAAAACGGCTTCGCAGCGCAGAGGGTGCAATCGGACACCCGCACATTGCTTTAAAAACCAATTCAAATGAATGGGTTTTTAAGCAATGCGTCGCTGACCTGTCTGTATCCGATGCCAATCCCGTTTGCCGAGATTTTCACTCGGATTGGCAACGGACGGACTGAAGCGCAGGTGTGAACCCACCCTAAATTGTTTATTGTAGTTCTGGCGTAGTAGGCTGCGTGTTGTTAGGGTGGGTTCACACCTGCTCTTCAGTCCGTCCGTTGCCAATCCGAGTGAAAATCTTGGCGAACGGGATTGGCATCGGAAACAGACAGGTCAGCGACGCATTGGTTAAAAACCCATTCATTTGAATGGGTTTTTAAAGCAATGTGAGGGTGTCCGATTGCACCCTCTGCGCTGCGAAGCTGTTTTTTTTTCCGTCGGACACGAAGTCCTGCATGTCCGACTTTGTTTCCGACGAAAAAAAGGATTTGCAGCGCAGAGGGTGCAATCGGACACCCTCGCATTGCTTTAAAAAACCCATTCAAATGAATGGGTTTTTAAGCAATGCGTCGCTGACCTGTCTGTATCCGATGCCAATCCCGTTCGCCGAGATTTTCACTCGGATTGGCAACGGACGGACTGAAGCGCAGGTGTGAACCCACCCTTACCTGCCATGTACTGAGAACCTGATAGAAAACAATAAGCCCAAGAAAACCCATGATGGAATCATTCCATTGTCCTCATCTGTGATCCATGTCCATTAGTTGTCTAGTGGTTTTCATTGCAAACTATAAGTAGAAAGCTACAAACTTACATTAGAAGCGGACCCAAGTATATGTATAGTAGCTACAAAGTATTGCCTCAAGTAATGCAATCACAGGATTCTTTAATCTCTTAAGAAGCATTTTGCAAGTGGTTTCAATCTTATTTGGAATATTCTATTGATTTTTTTTTTTCCTTTATATGCCCACATACTGTATGTGTATAGAAACACCATACTCAACAGCTGGTTAAAAACCTTTTAGTCCACCCAGGCTGTCAAATGTGTTTCACCCCTAGCCTTTCTAATGCATTAAAATGCTTTTTGTAGTGGTATTAAGTGTATTAAAGTTCACTAAAATGAATTACAAATGATTCGAAGGATTGTCTTGGTTGTTGTAGAATATTTACAGTGTCATATAACGAAATCAATGTGCTCATGCATTGATGTAAATTAAAAAATTTATAAAAATACTGTTCTATATACTAAAAATAAATTTGCTTTTCTTGAATAGAAAGGCATTAATTTGAATGTGCTGAGTTTGGATTCAAAGAAATTTAAATGTTTCTTCCTAGGCAGCAAAACAAGTAGGAAGACACAGGAGTGTGAGATTGGGGTGAATTCACACGATCAAAACTGTATTGGACAAATCTGCATGTAGTTTTGATGCAGTTTCTTAATTTTACAGGTGAAACACATTTATTTAACATGTTTTACTTGTAAAAATCAAAAACTTCACCAAAAAAGTGCATATAGTTTTAACTGCACCTTGTGAATGCACCCTTTGGGTAAGCAGCTTTTTTCAGCACTTGTGTGCCAGAGTCTGTATCTGTGACTGTCAAAGACCAAGAAGCTGAGACAGAGATATACTGGTGATGTTTGGTAGTAGTGATAAAAAATTCTAAAGTTAATTTTATCGACTTATGGTAGAATTGCAGGAAAAGCTTGGTGATGTGTAAAAGGTAAAAAGCCAGTGTTGAGGTAGGAAATCCTGAAGCACTCTAGTGTTCACGGTGCATACCCTCCCAGTAACCCACATCTTCAGCAGAGCAGAGAGGCAGTCGGGAATTTGTGTTATTTAGATAGGACCTGGTATTCATTTGGAGGGCAACTTTTTAACCTGCTTCCTGGTACTTGCTAGCAATTGAAGATTTATGGGTAAATTTCAGTATTCTGTTAGACTAGTCAGGCTAGATTTATCCTTTTAGCAGTCTGTAACTTTGTGCCAAAACAGCAATGTATGGTGGATATACAGTACTTGATAAGGAAAAGGGTAGATTAGAAGGAAGTCAGAAAAATGGCAAAAAAAAAGGAATATATAAATACTAATGCAGAGGTAATCTTAATGTTCTATATAAATGTTTTGATATAGGTAATAATATAGAAAGGGAGCCACAATTTATAGTCCAATGTCCTGAACAATTGAGTATATATATATATATATATATATATATATATATATATATATATATATATTACACACACACACAAGCACACATACATTTTAGCCAATAAGGTTTTTATGTATGTAATGTTTTTCTATAATTCATCCAGGACAAATAACTCTTGGTACAATAGTAAAAATGTTCATAGTCACATTGTATATAATGTATACAAATAGAATTGTAGAATTAGTGATTGATCCTGGGCATTCCAAATTCATTTACATGTCGCTCCACTTGATCACAGTAATTAAACAAAATCCCAATTTACTTCAAACCGGTTTTGTGTTTTATGTGCACAGAATGATCTGCTGTAAATCTGCTACCTACAGTTCAATGACAAGTGGGAAGCCAGTTAAAAAATGTCAACTCTCAGCAAGAGAAACCTCTACCCACTGTCTGCTGTATGATACTCTATGTATGTCCAAAAGAAGCAAAGTCATCCAGATGGAAAATGAACTTGAAATTGCTGCGGTACTGCTTCTTCTTTGAACATCTTAGAGTGAATGTATTGAGATAAAAAAGAGGCTGTGACACAACTGGGAAAAATATGTTGCTCTTGATAGAAAATATGAAAAGGAAGAAACTAGTATTAACAAAAGAGAGAAAATTTGAGAGTGAAATCTTATGACTTTCCAATGTGTCCACCCCTACCATTGCTCGAACTTGTTTAATGACTCCAATTTCTAACAAAACAAGTTCAATATATATCATGACATGCTACTATATCATGTACTATATCATGGCATGCTAGCCAAGCCCTTCTCAGACGACCATTAACTACATAGACACATGTAGCATATATATTTCATGATGAGAAGAGAGAGGTACATAAAGACGTGGACAAAATTGTTGGTACCCCTCGTTTAATGAAAGAAAAAATCACAATGATCACAGAAATAATTTGAATCCAGACAAAACTGGAATTTGCCAAACTACATTTTGACAAGCCACAAAGCTTCTGGGAGAATGTCCTATGGACAGCTGAGACAAAAATCAAAATTTTTGGCAAGGCACATCAGCTCTATGTTCACAGATGGAAAAATGAAGCATATCTTGAAAAGAACACTGTCCCTACTGTGAAACATGGAGGAGGCTCTGTTATGTTCTGGGGCTGCTTTGCTGTAGCTGGCACAGGGTGTCTTGAATCTGTGCAGGGTACAATGAAATCTCAAGATTAACAAGGGATTCTAGAGAGAAATGTGCTGCCCAGTGTCAGAAAGCTTGGTCTCAGTCGCAGGTCATGGGTCTTGCAACAGGATAATGACCCAAAACACACAGCTAAAAACACCCAAGAATGGCTTAGAGGAAAACATTGGACTATTCTGAAGTGGCCTTCTATGAGCCCTGACCTAAATCCTATTGAGCATCTTTGGAAGGAGCTGAAACATGCCGTCTGGAAAAGGCACCCTTCAAACCCGAGACAACTGGAGCAGTTTGCTCATGAGGACTGGGCCAAAATACCTGTTGAGAGGTGCAGAAGTCTCATTGAGAGTTACAGGAATCATTTTATTGCAGTGATTGCCTCAAAAGGTTGTGCAACAAAATATTAAGTTAAGGGAACCATCATTTCTGTCCAGGCCTGTTTCATGACTTTTCTTTTTTTAAAAATTCTGTTGAAGCATGGTTGAAAAACAATGTCTGACTTTCATTTGTTAGTTTTCATAGAATTTTTATATATTATTACTTTTGTCAGAATCAGGTTATTTCTGTGACCATTGTGGGTTTTTCTTTCATTAAACGAGGGGTACCAACAAATTTGTCCACGTGTGTATCTGTTCAGTGTTATACATGTATTTTCCTACTGCTTTATGTAGTATGTTAATAAGGAGCATAGATTGAAACAATTTACATAACTTTTATAAGCTCTTTTTATCTTCTTTAAAGCTTTTAAACATACAGTATACACTGTTTAACCACTTATCACATCCAACATAATAGTTTGGCAGTTTCAGAAATTCAGATAAATATGGCGCCTGCTCAGCAGTTGAGACGTCCCCATAGCCATTGAATCTCTGCTTCTTTACAAAACAGAGAAGCAGTGCAGAAAATTCTCTGATTGTAGGCGCTAAACTCCTCAAATTCTATAGTGAGATTCAACCCCATGGTATCTGAGGGGTTCTGAATGCTTTCACTTTCCTGAACAGAATGGCTCCTTCACGGCGAGATTGTGGTAGCTATTCAATATCTTTTGAAGACTTTCAAAGCCTGTCATAGCAATATTATTATTGATGCCTTCCTTTAAATTGAGTCACTAGAAACCAGCATATCATGTATTAGAATCATCTGGATCAAATAGTCGTTTCCCCTTCTGAATTAAAACATAACTAAAAAACAATATAAATTACTGCCATGATCATAGTTACCATGTATAAAATGTCATTGTTACCGCACTGTGAATGCAATACCATGCCAAAAAAATCTGTAAAAAAATAAATAAATAAAAAAAGTTTTTGTTTTTTTTCCCAATTTCTCCATATTCTGAATTATTTTTTTTCAGCTTCTCAATACATTGTACAGAATATTTAAATGGTGCCATTATGAAGAACATAAGGTTCTGTGAACTGAGAAATAAGAAAGTTATGGCTTTTGGAAGCAGGTAGTTAAAAAAAGAGAACAAAAACATGACTTGGGCAGGGAAAGCTTTAATGTTTTTTTACTGTAAGGTTGACTTCTTTAAGTGACTGAGACACATAAATGACAATGTTTCTAGAAGTTGTTGAATACCTGGTTTTTTTTTACCAAAAAAAATCTATGCCATTGGCCATATATAATTCTAAATGGCTACATGCATAGAAAAAGATTGTGCAATACTACTGTTATAGGATTATTGTAGCAATTATTCTGCATAGTTCTTTGGCCTTTGCGTGTATTGTATAGACGTGTGTTAGGAATAGTATACTTGGAGGAAAAGAAAAACATAAAGTGGAGATTAATCGAGTTGCTGAATGGATTTGCTAAGCCCTGAGTCGATCTCATGTCTATGCAACAAGCCTGTAAAAGATAACTCTTGCTTAAACAAAAAAATGAGTTGTGTGCCTAGAGTCCCTGGAGGCAAAGCTCTCATTATGGAAAGTCTTTCTATCCCCTTTGTGCACAGTGAGAAGTTAAGTAAAGTGTAACTGTGTTTGTTTTTGTCCAGAAAATGTCACAATCTTCAGATGAGACATTGCTTTGTCACTTGGGGACATTGGCAGTAGGTAGCCAGCTTCAGCTTCTCTGGTATTACTGCAAGTGGCCTTTTTTTTTTTTACGTCTGCAGGCAAAACTGAAAATTGGCTCAGACAAGAAGTCTTTCACCCTCCTTTCCTATCTGGCTGAATTTCTAAATTCTTAAGAAATGTGACTTGACAGTTTGCATTATTAATTGGAGAACAATCAAACCACATTAGAATTGACTTCAGTCATGTCCATAATCAATGGTCTCCTCTTTGGATGTCTTTGTGTATACACGAAGATCATTTGCTCTTGTTTCAACTTCTACCCTCTGTCAGTTCACTTTTATTATCTTGTATGTCAGAACAATAGTTTAGGCCTGAATAATTCAGTGAATGTCATTGTTGACACTTTCAGGCCTAAGTCCAGCATGTTAGATGTACATGGAGCAGCTCCACAAGCATTATGTAAATTTAATTTAAAGTGAGATTTGGGTTTAAGCCAGTTTTCCCAGAAATTATATTGTAAATGAGATGATCACCTATGTTAATATTCAGCTGGTGTAAGGTTGAAAATTTGCATCTCAACCTGTCAGGGTGATTTGGGTCCTTTATGTATCGGGTTTTGGTGTCCCAAATAGCCTTGCTTAAATTGCTGTCCGCGGCCACATTAAAAATATTAAAAAAAATAAAATAAAAAAAAAAGTTTTATACGTACCTAGAGATGATATTCTTCAGTAAAGCTGGAGCTGTATACCCAAACTTCATTGCACATGTGCCCGAGGTCCGACACGTGTACACTGAAGATGAGGTGTACTCTGACGTCTCTGAAGAACTGTGCCAGTACAGGGAGTACATCACCTCTGATAGAGGAGTATAAAGCTTTATTATTTTTAATGCTGCTATGGATTGAGTTATAACAGGGTGATTTGTGACACTAAAGCCCTGGTCCATAGGGACCTGAGGGTGATTTAGTGTCTCAAATTGCTCTGACAGGTTCCCTTTAAAAATACTACTTGTACTATGTGGGTGTGTTCTCAAGTTTGACGTAAGAGGAATCTGTTACATTGAACATGTACTCCAATCTGCTAGCATCATGTTCATGATATTAGGTGCAGGTATGGTATTGGAATATCCATATCAATCTATATTACTGCACAGCGGGGGTTGGTGCCTAGAATCAGGCTCAGCAGGGCACCTGGAAGGTGGTCAAACTACTTTTGTCCTGTCCCTGAGGCAATCAGCCATCTGGTCAAAAGCCTTCATCTGCATAAGACTGCAACCCTCAATAACCCAGCGGGGGTTCATTCAGACAGGATATGGTATGCAAATGATCCCCATATACCTGCCAGGCACCCTGGCACCTTTATTAGTTCTAAGGAGTTATGGTTTTATGACAATATCTGGCCTGGGGAACATCTTATAGTCGCCCCGATAAATACCCCAGATGCGTCTGGTCAAGGCGCACGCTCAGAATATACAAATGTTACAGTTCAAAGCCCAAAAAAGGTGCAGGCACTGATCTCCTTAGCCAAAGGGAGCTGGAGTGTCAAACTTGGAGTCTATGTATTGGGGATCTCGCCAGGAACCCCATTATACTACCAGCCAGACTCTATAAACATCATGCATAGACTTATACCGAAAAGTTATTATGAGAGATGTAGAGAGGGGGCGGGGCTTCTCCCCCTGGTGACCTCATTCACGGAGGAGACCAGGGGAGACAAAAAGGCTCCGCACAGGCTGAACCAGGCTCTGTTGCCTGGTGAATTTGGAGATGCACGCTTCCTAGAAGCAAGCTGTGGGCCACATGTGACCACATGTGGCTGCCATGCAGCCTAAGCAGTTAGGCTTGAGGCCTTGTTGTGGACCTAACCGAGGTGCCACTGCATGTAAGCAACACATGCTTTGCCAAGACTGCTCTGAGCCTACCACATGGGCTCAGAGAAATGGACTAACTGCCTGCTCCAGAGGTTCTTCTGCCATTTGACCTGGTTAAGGTGCTGTGCTGCCGGTCGTCCCATAAGAGAGTGCCCTGGTACCCATTGGAAGCCAGAGATACCTGCACAAGCTGGTGTTGGTAATATATATTCTTTTCTTTCGTTTATCCCCATTTTTATTTTTATGTACCGTGTTATGGTATTTCCACTTGTATCTGCTTGTTAACCGCTGCATGTATTCTATGTATGTGTTGAGTGTCTAGTATCGACCCATTTAGGGGTTAATAAATATATAAAATTTAGGAGGCTTGTCTTGCGTACTATCCTCCACCGGACCTACATTCACGGGAAGTGGGTGTGAGGTAATCGAAGTGATCGCAGTTAAGGCCAGGTGCGGTCCCTGGTAAATCTGGATCCTTCGCATTTAGGACAAGAGATAAGGAGGGGTTGAGGGAAGTACAAAAGGAGCTGAGGCATCAAATCAGGCAGGGAAAAGCCAGTTATAAAGAAAAAATGGAAAAGCAAATGGAAAGAAAAGACATAAGGGGGTTTGGGAGGGGCTTAAGTCAATTTCGGGTCATAAACAGTCTGTCTGCCAGATTGAGGCAGATGTTAATTGGCTTAATGAACTAAACCTATTCTTCAACAGATTTGATCACACACCAGCTCCTCCCACCCCAGTATGTCCTTCAGCTCCCCCCACCACAATGACTTCTCCCCATTCACCCCATGTGGCTACTTCCCAACAGACCAGTAAATCCAGAAATCTGTCTTTATCTGGCCACAGTCTGACCTTCACACGGGCCCAGGTGAGGAAGGAGATGAAAAAGATCAAGGCGAGGAAAGCCGCAGGGCCAGATGACATCAGTGCAAGGCTAATTAAGACTTGCGGGGACCAGCTGTGTGGTATAATTACATATATGTATAATATGAGCCTGAGGCAGGAAATAGTCCCTGAATTATGGAAATCTTCTTGTGTGGTACCAGTTCCAAAGATACCCCACCCTATGGACCTCAATGACTACAGACCTGTAGCACTGACATCCCACCTGATGAAGATCTTGGAGAGATTGGTTTTCACACATCTCCGCCCTCTAGTGAGCCCCGCTATGGACCCCCTCCAGTTTGCTTATCGGCCGGGCATTGGGGTAGATGATGCCATCATCCATCTTCTGCACAGGGCTCTGTCTCACCTGGAGAAACCAGGGAACACAGTGATAATAATGTTCTTTGACTTCTCCAGTGCTTTTAACACCATACAGCCCAGGTTATTGAGGGACAAGCTGGGCCTTGCTGGAGTGAACCACCACCTCTCCAACTGGATCCTAGACTACCTCACAAATCGACCTCAATACGTGAGAGCCCAAGACTGTGTGTCAGGTACCGTGATCTGTAATACGGGGGCACCTCAGGGTACGGTTCTCGCCCCTTTCCTCTTCACACTGTACACTGCAGATTTTAGGTGCAACTCATCCAGCTGCTACCTACAGAAGTATTCTGACGACTCTGCAATAGTGGGTCTCATCACAGATGATGATGATAGGGAGTACAGAGAACTGAACCAGGATTTTGTGGACTGGTGCCACCGGAACCACCTGAAGATTAACGCGGGGAAGACCAAGGAGATGGTGGTGGACTTCCGTAAAGGCAGAAGCCCTCCTAAACCAGTGGACATCCTGGGGACGGGCATCGAGATTGTGAACACCTATAAGTACCTGGGTTTGCTCCTTAATAATAAGCTGGACTGGGCAGATCATATGGAGGCCCTGTACAGGAAGGGCCACAGCAGGCTCTACCTGCTTAGGAAACTGAGAGCCTTTGGAATCCGGGGGGCACTTCTTAGAACTTTCTTCAACTCGGTAGTGGCATCAGCCATCTTCTTTGGAGTGGCCTGCTAGGGGAGCAGTATATCAACCAGGGATAGGAATAGACTCGACAAGCTGATTAGAAAGGCCAGCTCTGTCCTGGGGAGCCCACTGGACCCAGTGCAGGTGGTGGGTGACAAAAGGATACTGTCCGTGGTGAGCTCCATGCAGAAGAAGAAGTTCCATCCCATGCATGAGACTGTGATCACGCTGAGCAGTACTGTCAGTGACCGACTGCTCCACCCTAGGTGTGAGAAGGAGCGCTATCGGAAGTCTTTCCTCCCCACCGCGGTTAGGCTGTACAACCAACACCGACCTAAGCGGAGACCATTACACACAGAGAACTGAAATATCTCTCTGCCTGTTAAATCCCCCCCCCCCCCCCTGCTACGTCCTATCTGTCTGTCTGCTATTATTGTAATGCCTCTCACCTTGGAACATTCCTGTACATGTTGTATTTGTATTTGTATCTGCTTATCTTTGCTGCTGTAACACACTGAATTTCCCCATTGTGGGACTATTAAAGGACTTATTATTATTATTATTATTATTATTATTAGAGGTGGTGGAGCTGAGATCTTCAAGAGAAAGTTTACATATAATTTGTGATTCCTTAATTTCATTGCTGATGTTTCTGGGCTTAGGAGTCCAGTGGGTGGTGGTATAAGTGCTTGACCACCTTACTTTTGTAAATGTGCATACATATCTGTCAGTCAGACCACCCACTGGACTCCCAAACTCAGTGAGCAGGAATTGAAATTACATGTTTATACTTAATCTTTTCCTATAATATACTATCAATACCAGTTAGCATGCCCACAAATATATTGGGTCCAGAACTGACGACAAGCCAAATACAGATTACTTACAGTGAAAATGTGTAGGACAAAGCCATCTGGTGAAATACTGTTGTGGGTTTATGGAATGGGTTTACTTGTTGAATTATTTTTCTTGATTGGATACGTTATGAATTTTGGCATCACTTTACTTGTTTCTTCTGTATGCATACACATTTTATTGTTGCATATTTGTATACCTGTCAAGGTTTCCCAGCTTTTTTTTCTGACCTATGTGGACCTGGTTTTGTGAAGCATAACAACATAACATATGAAGCATAATAACTTGCAGTTATAATTTGTCTAAATGGCTGTTGGTCCTTAAATAATATATCACTCGGCTCAGCTGTTCCCAGGAATGTATCTATAGGGGTGCACAGGTAGCAATTGTCACTGTGCCCTGGAGCCTCAGAGGGGACCAAAGGCCTCTCTACAACATTTAAGAAGACACCAGTATTGTAGATAGCAGATGGTAAGTGGGGGCCCCATTACAGATTTTGCATTGGGACCTAGGAACTTCAAGTTATGCCTCTGGTTGATTCTACTATAACCTTTGCCTACAGATTGGACTGCATGTAGAATGTGATGGGTTCTCTTAATGGTATCATCAAATGTAAGTTAGCCTCTCTGGAGGGATTCCAAACAACCACTGTGATGATAAAAATGAATTAACTAATGGATGTTCCAGACCCGACATGATACCATTCTGATATATCTACTTCTCTCTTTACAAGACTCCTTTAATAACAAGTTTGGGTTTTTTTGTGACAATTTGTGGCATTATAGAACAAAACAGTCACTCTAGAGCCGTGATGGCGAACCTATGGCACGCAGAGCCCTCTCAGTTGGCATGCGCGCCGTCACCATATCTCACTAACGGGGAATCCGGTCCAGGATTTCCCATTAGTGAGCGAGCGCTTCTTTCAGCTGTATGTGCAAATGCACCTACAGATGAGCTGCCAGTGTAAGCTGCGGTCCGCAGGACCGCTGCTTACACAGTACATGCTAAATGCTGTACTCTGAAAGGACCTTCTGACCTCATAAGGTCACATGACAGGGTAGGCGTGTCTTTGCTTGTAAGAAGCTCCTTCCACATGAAGAAAAGTATCACGAGCAGTGGAGGAACATGCAGAGATGTGGGGTGTAGTGTGGGGAGGAGAGATGTGGGGCTCGGGGTGTAGTGTGGGGGGGAGAGATGTGGGGCGCGGGGTGTAGTGTGGGGGGGAGAGATGTGGGGTGCAGGGTGTAGTGTGGGGTTAGAGATGTGGGGTGCAGGGTGTAGTGTGGGGGTTAGAGATGTGGGGTGCAGTATGTAGGGTGTAGTGTGGGGGTTAGAGATGTGGGGTGCAGGGTGTAGTGTGGGGGGAGAGATGTAGGGTGTAGTGTGGGGGGTAGAGATGTGGGGTGCAGTGTGGGGGAGAGATGCAGAGTGTAGTGTGGGGGAGGAGAGATGTGGGGTGCAGTATGTAGGGTGCAGGTGTAGTGTGGGGGTTAGAGATGTGGGGTGCAGGGTGTAGTGTGGGGGAGAGATGTAGGGTGCAGGGTGTAGTGTGGGGGGAGAGATGTAGGGTGCAGTGTGGGGGGAGAGATGTAGGGTGCAGGGTGTGGGGGGGGAGATGCAGGGGTGTGGGGTGTAGTGTGGGGGGAGTATGGGGTGCAGAGTGTAGTGTGGGGGGGATCAGAGATGTGGGGGTGTAGTGTGGGGGTGCAGTGGTGTAGGGTGTGTGGGGGTAGAGATGCAGAGTGTAGTGTGGGGGAGGAGAGATGTGGGGTGCAGTGGATGTAGGGTGCAGGGTGTAGTGGGGGGTAGAGATGCAGGGTGTAGTGGGGGGTGCAGAGATGCAGGGTGTAGTGGGGGGTCAGAGATGCAGGGTGTATGTGGGGGTAGAGATGCAGGGTGTAGTGGTGGGGTGCAGAGATGCAGGGTGTAGTGGGGGGTGCAGAGATGCAGGGTGTATTGTGGGGTGCAGAGATGCAGGGTGTATTGTGGGGTGCAGAGATGCAGGGTGTAGTGTGGGATACAGGGTGTAGTGTGGGGGGAGAGATGCAGAGTGTAGTGTGGGGGGGGAGAGATGTGGGATGTAGGCTGCTTGCAAGAGGGAGGAATGGGGGTGCAGGCTGCTTGCGAGCAAGAGGGGGATGCTGGGGAGGCAGGTTAATTTAAGGTGAAATTTCCGTGTTGGCACTTTGCAATAATTTAGTGGGCTTTGGGTTGCAGTTTGGGCACTCGGTCTCTAAAAGGTTCGCCATCACTGCTCTAGAGATTAGTTTCCTGAAGGTTTGTCACTGTGGAATTGCTTAGATGGTACTGAAAGATGAGATGTAGCAGCGCCACTAAATAGCTGTCCAACTCCCCAACACAAGAGAAGAGTGGCCGGAAGAAAAGCTCCATCTAGATACTTTGCCAAGGAGAAATGCCTGACCATTTTATACATGTACAGTCATATGAAAAAGTTTGGGCACCCCTATTAATCTTAATCATTTTTAGTTCTAAATATTTGGGTGTTTGCAACAGCCATTTCAATTTGATATATCTAATAACAGATGGACACAGTAATATTTCAGGATTGAAATGAGGTTAATTGTACTAACAGAAAATGTGCAATATGCATTAAACCAAAATTTGACCGGTGCAAAAATTTGGGTACCCTTATCATTTTATTGATTTGAATACTCCTAACTACGTTTTTACTGACTTACTGAAGCACAAAATTGGTTTTGTAACCTCATTGAGCTTTGAACTTCATAGCCAGGTGTATCCAATCATGAGAAAAGGTATTTAAGGTGGCCAATTGCAAGTTGTTCTCCTATTTGAATCTCCTCTGAAGAGTTGCATCATGGGCTCCTCAAAACAACTCTCAAACGATCTGAAAACAAAGATTGTTCAACATAGTTGTTCAGGGGAAGGATACAAAAAGTTGTCTCAGAGATTTAACCTGTCAGTTTCCACTGTGAGGAACATAGTAAGGAAATGGAAGACCACATGGACAGTTCTTGTTAAGCCCAGAAGTGGCAGGCCAAGAAAAATATCAGAAAGGCAGAGAAGAAGAATGGTGAGAACAGTCAAGGACAATCCACAGACCACCTCCAAAGAGCTGCAGCATCATCTTGCTGCAGATGGTGTCACTGTGCATCGGTCAACAATACAGCACACTTTGCACAAGGAGAAGCTGTATGGGAGAGTGATGCGAAAGAAGCCGTTTCTGAAAGCACGCCACAAACAGAGTCGCCTGAGGTATGCAAAAGCACATTTGGACACGCCAGCTTCATTTTGGAAGAAGGTCCTGTGGACTGATGAAACAAAGATTGAGTTGTTTGGTCATACAAAAAGGCGTTATGCATGGCGTCAAAAAAACACAGCATTCCAAGAAAAACACTTGCTACCCACTGTAAAATTTGGTGGAGGTTCCATCATGCTTTGGGGCTGTGTGGCCAATGCCGGCATCGGGAATCTTGTTAAAGTTGAGGGTCGCATGGATTCAACTCAGTATCAGCAGATTCTTGAGAATAATGTACAAGAATCAGTGACGAATTTGAAGTTACGCCGGGGATGGATATTTCAGCAAGACAATGATCCAAAACACAGCTCCAAATCTACTCAGGCATTCATGCAGAGGAACAATTACAATGTTCTGGAATGGCCATCCCAGTCCCCAGACCTGAATATCATTGAACATCTGTGGGATAATTTGAAGCGGGCTGTCCATGCTCGGCGACCATCAAACTTAACTGAACTGGAATTGTTTTGTAAAGAGGAATGGTCAAAAATACCTTCATCCAGGATCCAGGAACTGATTAAAAGCTACAGGAAGCGACTAGAGGCTGTTATTTTTGCAAAAGGAGGATCTACTAAATATTAATGTCACTTTTCTGTTGAGGTGCCCATACTTTTGCACTGGTCAAATTTTGGTTTAATGCATATTGCACATTTTCTGTTAGTACAATAAACCTCATTTCAATCCTGAAATATTACTGTGTCCATCAGTTATTAGATATATCAAATTGAAATGGCTGTTGCAAACACCCAAATATTTAGAACTAAAAATGATTAAGATTAATAGGGGTGCCCAAGCTTTTTCATATGACTGTATGTGCCCTATTGCCCTACATATCCTACGATAAAGGTTTCTCTCTGGTACCAGCTATTCTGTAAAATTGGCTGTTTTTAGGGATGTAGTGAGGCTGTGTTGAAGTGCACTAATTCTAGCCAGTATTGGAATAGGATATATTTAATGATTTTAGGATCTGCATTCATTCTGCACTTTTACAAGTAGAGTAATGGAAGAAGCAGAACATGAATACAAATGCCTCAAACATTATGCAGCTGAACAGAGTAGATTTACTAATGTTCATTTTAATGTGCTAGAAAGTATCGTAATAAAATGTAACACTTTTCCCTTTACTTGAAAATCGCAAAATAAAGTAGATATTGCCTTAAAATACTGGCCATATATCTGGTGCAGTACTATTCATATCACTTTATATGTCTTATTTTAGAGCTGATGTCCAGTGTTTGTACTATCACTATCAAGATAGGCAGGCATTAGAGGCGCTCTGTGCAGGCTATTGCTTGTTTTCAGCCAAATTATTGTTTCAAATTGGAGATCATACTTAAAGGGGTTATGCCGCGACAACTATTTATCCCCATAGTCTGACTGCTGAGACCCCACTGATCTTGAACAGGGGTGTTTTACCCTGCTTATGGATGCAGAAAGTGTGCACCCTCTCTATTCCCCTGAAAGGGAGCACCAGAAATGGCTAAAATACAGCACTACATTTACAGCAGGGGTAAAATTCTTTTGTTTTCAGGAATCAGTGGGGGAAGAGGTCTCAATGGTTAGACCCCCACCAATCAGTATTTTATAAGGGATAACTAATTTTTGTGGTATAATCCCTTAGAAGGGATTTGCTTAATTTTTGTTCTTTTATTGTTTAGGACTTGTCATTATCAGTGATACTTTTCTAATACAATACTTGTTGGGTGGAAAGTTGACTTAACATCCACCATGTCAAGCAAAACTGCTACAATTTGTGACTATCCAATAACTGAATGCAGTTCGGGCCGTTTCTTGGGCACTTTTCAAGTTTTTTTGTTGTTTTTTGACCATTATATTAAAATCCGTCTAAATTAGACAATTTTTTTTGTTTTGTTTGGGCAAGATGAATAATCTCCATGTTTTAGGTATGTGGATGGGGTGCATAGAGTTAAGCACAGTTAGATGTCTGTAGATATCTTCCCTAGATGGCAGATTCAATTCAGTTAGTCCTTTGGTGCCTTTTAGATTTGACTAATTTAGAAAATCAATCAGAATTTCAGATGTTTATTTTTTTTTTTGCTTTACATGTCCTATGTTAAAAGTTTTGTCTTGAGAAGATAGTCCATATCCCTGTTATGGTAGCATATCCTATGCTATGGCAGACTCAAGCTGTCCATGTAATACATCCATCTGAATGGCTGTCATGTAATACTGTGTTCCTATTGCCGCTAAGTGTACAGAGGAAATTTCAGTCCCTGCTTTCCTCAGTAGAATCAGCTGATCACCATGGCAGATCTAATCTTAACGTGGCTGTCCTAGGTCTGGGCAACTAATATCAAAATAACAGAAACCAAAAGTTTGCTCAATGGTTGTAAACTTGGATCACATGGATTATTTCACTTATTTTGCATACATGCCATCCTGTCTCACACTGCCATTGGCTAAAGGATCGGTCACAAAGTGCATGCTGTGAATAAATAGAACCAAAATTCAGTGGCATGGAATGGCATGTAACTAGGGAATGTGGCAGATAAAAATCTCCCAGCCCTAGGCTGTCCCCATTAAGACAACTAATTTAAGGTTGTAGATTGTTCCCTTCATTAATATGATTTATTATTCGTTGTAAAGTCCTTTTTAGCTGCATTTTAGAATATGAAGTGCTTTAACTTTTTCATCTTCTATATTTGCTGCAGGGAAGTTTTTACCTACAGTGTCTCTTTAGTGTTGTGTGGAGTATTTGTCTAACCCTGTATTGCCACTTGTAGGGCTGAGTTCCAGTCTTTTACAATACAACATCCTGCAATGTTTTCATGAAAATTAGACCCAAGGCAGCCCTAGCAATGCATTATTGTGTCAACACAATGTGCCTGATACAATACCTTAAAAGCAATATTTCCTGTAAAATAATAACTTTAATATCCCTTATTTTTTAGAGATATATTACCAGGCTGTAAAGTTCTTTCTTTGAGGATTATATTCCTTATATGCTGCTGTTACTATTTTACCTTTGCTAGTTGATATAATCTAACACGTCAGCTGAGACTCCTTAACAGAATCCCACAGTTACAATCAGGCTCTTTCCTTCTCCCCAAACAATGATTACCTTGCTAACTGAGCAAACAATGGATGTGATGAATTATTTGCTGGAGCCCAGGTAAATAGCTAGTACAGCTGTGTGCCAAAGTCCTTCTATTTCCCGAAAGTTCACCTAACGGCTCTTTAGTGGCTGTGTTGCAAAACAAATCTTAGTTACCTGCTGTTCCTTGGAAGCTAGTATGGATTTTATCTGTAGATTTCAAGAGCTTCTTGTTGAATAAGAAAGCTCTCAAACATGAATTTCATAATAGGTCCTTGCTTTCCTTTATACCCAGCGTCTTTAGCATACTGGAAATGTGTATAGTTGTGTATTTATGTGCTGTTAAGTAGTTCACATCTGTGTTTCCTTGTAATCTATGCAGGCGTGCTTTCAATTTAAGACTTCACAAGTAATGAAGTACCTGTGCTATTATGCATTTTTATTAGTGAGGTATACAGTATACATATACAGTGGGGGAAAAAAAAGTATTTAGTCAGCCATCAATTGTGCAAGTTCTTCCACTTAAAAAGATGAGAGAGGCCTGTAATTGGCATCGTAGGTAGACCTCAACTATGAGAGAAAAATCCAGAAAACCACATTGTCTGATTTTTAAAGAATTCATTTGCAAATTAGGGTGGAAAATAAGTATTTGGTCAATAACAAAAGTTCATCTCAAAACTTTGTTATATATTCTTTGTTGGCAATGACAGATGTCAAACGTTTTCTGTAAGTCTTCACAAGGTTGGCACACACTGTTGCTGGTATGTTGGCCCATTCCTCCATGCAGATCTCCTCTAGAGCAGTGATGTTTTGGGGCTGTCGCTGGGCAACACGGACTTTCAACTCCCTCCAAAGGTTTTCTATGGGGTTGAGATCTGGAGACTTGCTAGGCCACTCCAGGACCTTGAAATGCTTCTTACGAAGCAACTCCTTCATTGCCCTGGCGGTGTGCTTGGGATCATTGTCATTCTGAAAGACCCAGCCACGTTTCATCTTCAATGCCCTTGCTGATGGAAGGAGGTTTGCACTCAAAATCTCACGATACATGCCCCCATTCATTCTTTCATGTACACGGATCAGTTGTCCTGGTCCCTTTGCAGAGAAACAGCCCCAAAGCATGATGTTGCCACCCCCATGCTTCACAGTAGATATGGTGTTCTTTGGATGCAACGCAGCATTCACTCTCTTCCAAACACAACGAGTTGTGTTTCTACCAAACAGTTCAACTTTGGATTCATCTGACCATATGACATTCTCCCAATACTCTTCTGGAACATCCAAATGCTCTCTAGCAAACTTCAGATGGGCCCAGATATGTACTGGCTTAAGCAGGGGGACACATCTGGCACTGCAGGATCTGAGTCCCTGGTGGTGTAGTGTGTTACTGACGGTAGCCATTGTTACGTTAGTCCCAGCTTTCTGCAGGTCAGTCACTAGGTCCCCCGTGTGGTTCTGGGATTTTTGCTCACCGTTCTTGTGATCATTTTGACCCCACGAGGTGAGATCTCGTGTGGAGCCCCTGATCAAGGGAGATTATCAGTGGTCTTGTATGTCTTCCATTTTCTAATTATTGCTCCCACAGTTGATTTCTTCACACCAAGCTGCTTGCCTATTGCAGATTCAGTCTTCCCAGCCTGGTGCAGGTCTACAATTTTGTTTCTGATGTCCTTCCACAGTTCTTTGGTCTTCACCATAGTGGAGTTTGGAGTGTGACTGTTTGAGGTTGTGGACAGGTGTCTTTTATACTGATAACAATGTCAAACAGGTGCCATTACTACAGGTAATGAGTGGAGGACAGAGGAGCCTCTTAAAGAAGAAGTTACAGGTCTGTGAGAGCCAGAAATCTTGCTTGTTTGTAGGTGACCAAATACTTATTTTCCACCATAATTTGCAAAAAATTTCTTAAAACTTCAGACAATGTGATTTTCTAGATATGTTTTCTCATTTTGTCTCTCATAGGTTTACCTATGATGTCAATTACAGGCCGGCCTCATCTTTTTAAGTGGGAGAACTTGCACAATTGGTGGCTGACTAAATACTTTTTCCCCACTGTAGCTAGAGCTTGAATTTAAGCTTTCATGTGACACCAGAAGCACTTTTCCAAGTGGTTTAAAACCAGAGATAAATCTATTTCAAGTGAACCCCCCCCCCCCGCCCCCCACACTAGCAAAAGACAGTGAATACTGGACTGATCTTCTTTTTTTTTTTTTTTTTTTATGCTTGAAGAAGACATCTTTGCAATCAAATAAATCACTGCACTAGATTAGGAGCCTTACTCATATACAATAGGTAAGGGTACCCCAGTGCTTCGATTATTATATTGCATAGAGCACAGCAGGGTGCCAAAAGTCTCTATGGTCAGAATCCTTTGCTAATGACATGACATGACTTACCCCGCTCTACTGTATGTACTTGCAGTAGAGCAGAGTCAGTGACTTGTAACAAAGCAGAAGAGGCTGAGGAGAGGTACCCCAGTGTGTTCTGCCAGTGTAATAATGGGGGACTGTCATCTACATGTGAATGCACTTTTTTCAACTTTATTTTCCAACATAACTCTTTTAAGAACAAAAATATACATTTAGCCCATAATACATACACTTCAAAAAAGAATGCGTATGCAAAAGGGATTAAACACTACTGTTTTTCTGCTTCTGCTCCTAAATCTGTTGCAACTAATGGATACGCATTTTCTGAGCTGTTTCTATTTACATTCAGCTCCATTTTGTTATGTTTGACCTTCATATATATCATCATTACATTTTCAATGCTATGTTCTTTCTTTTCTCAGTATCCTGGTATACATCACAATACTGTTTTTAAACCCCAATGTAATGTGGCAGGCTTGGCTGACCTTTTATACATACAAATGGCTTAAGGAAGAAAATATTCGAAAGAGGCAAAATGAAGATGGTTATTGATGAAATAGGAGTCGGCAGAGAGAAAGAGAGAGAGAGTGTGTTCCCTATCTATTTAATATTTGTAATGACATAAAGTGGTGGAGCAGGCTCATATTAACCACAGTTTGTAAATGGCGATTTGTGTGTAGTCAATAACCTTTATTTCAGTCTCGTAATGGCAGATCTGGGCTCTCACTTATTTCTCTTGTTTGCTAATAGTGCATAGCCTATGGATGTGCTTACTTGTGTAGGCTTACCTTACTGGGCGTTAGGAAGGAGTATTGGGCCAACCAGGACTTTCAGCCTCTCTAAATTTGTGACATGTATGATGTGATCCTAGAGATGTAACAAAGTTTTAGCTTTTTCGTGCCATCTTTGTTCATACTTTAGTTTACAAACTTTTCAGAAATGCCTCGATTTTTATGTTTAGTTATCAATTTAACTTTATTTGGCAGACTTTATTTTTTACATTTTTTTTTTTTTTAAGTATATATGTATATAGAATAAGTAGCTTGATTTGTATAAAACATTTATGTATTCAGTGTTACCATCCCACAGTCACTTTGCTAAGTAAAATATTCATAAACCCTTGGCTCATGTGACAAAGATGATTCCTGCTCTCCGTTATAGAATGTTAATTTGTGTACATTTTTTTTTCTGTCAGCACCTTCATGTTGGAGAGGTTTTTTGAGGTTTGTAAAGCTCTGGGGCCAGTGAATCATGTCACAATTTATATACTTCTTACCAGTTGCCACAAGCTTTATTTGTTTCCTTCAAGTAAATAAGAGGAAATGCATACAGTATACAGTACAGTCTTTGGATATATTTGTAAAATTTAGAACACAGATGGATATATAATACATATGTTTTATATATATATATATATATATATATATATATATATATACAGTCATATGAAAAAGTTTGGGCACCCCTATTAATCTTAATCATTTTTAGTTCTAAATATTTGGGTGTTTGCAACAGCCATTTCAATTTGATATATCTAACAACTGATGGACACAGTAATATTTCAGGATTGAAATGAGGTTTATTGTACTAACAGAAAATGTGCAATATGCATTAAACCAAAATTTGACCGGTGCAAAAGTATGGGCACCTCAACAGAAAAGTGACATTAATATTTAGTAGATCCTCCTTTTGCAAAAATAACAGCCTTTAGTCGCTTCCTGTAGCTTTTAATCAGTTCCTGGATCCTGGATGAAGGTATTTTTGACCATTCCTCTTTACAAAACAATTCCAGTTCAGTTAAGTTTGATGGTCGCCGAGCATGGACAGCCCGCTTCAAATTATCCCACAGATGTTCAATGATATTCAGGTCTGGGGACTGGGATGGCCATTCAAGAACATTGTAATTGTTCCTCTGCATGAATGCCTGAGTAGATTTGGAGCTGTGTTTTGGATCATTGTCTTGCTGAAATATCCATCCCCGGCGTAACTTCAAATTCGTCACTGATTCTTGTACATTATTCTCAAGAATCTGCTGATACTGAGCTGAATCCATGCGACCCTCAACTTTAACAAGATTCCCGGTGCCGGCATTGGCCACACAGCCCCAAAGCATGATGGAACCTCCACCAAATTTTACAGTGGGTAGCAAGTGTTTTTCTTGGAATGATGTGTTTTTTTGACGCCATGCATAACTCCTTTTTGTATGACCAAACAACTCAATCTTTGTTTCATCAGTCCACAGGACCTTCTTCCAAAATGAAGCTGGCTTGTCCAAATGTGCTTTTGCATACCTCAGGCGACTCTGTTTGTGGCGTGCTTTCAGAAACGGCTTCTTTCGCATCACTCTCCCATACAGCTTCTCCTTGTGCAAAGTGTGCTGTATTGTTGACCGATGCACAGTGACACCATCTGCAGCAAGATGATGCTGCAGCTCTTTGGAGGTGGTCTGTGGATTGTCCTTGACTGTTCTGACCATTCTTCTTCTCTGCCTTTCTGATATTTTTCTTGGCCTGCCACTTCTGGGCTTAACAAGAACTGTCCCTGTGGTCTTCCATTTCCTTACTATGTTCCTCACAGTGGAAACTGACAGGTTAAATCTCTGAGACAACTTTTTGTATCCTTCCCCTGAACAACTATGTTGAACAATCTTTGTTTTCAGATCATTTGAGAGTTGTTTTGAGGAGCCCATGATGCCACTCTTCAGAGGAGATTCAAATAGGAGAACAACTTGCAATTGGCCACCTTAAATACCTTGGATACACCTGGCTATGAAGTTCAAAGCTCAGTGAAGTTACAAAACCAATTTTGTGCTTCAGTAAGTCAGTAAAAAGTAGTTAGGAGTATTCAAATCAATAAAATGATAAGGATACCCAAATTTTTGCATCGGTCAAATTTTGGTTTAATGCATATTGCACATTTTCTGTTAGTACAATAAACCTCATTTCAATCCTAAAATATTACTGTGTCCATCAGTTATTAGATATATCAAATTGAAATGGCTGTTGCAATCACCCAAATATTTAGAACTAAAAATGATTAAGATTAATAGGGGTGCCCAAACTTTTTCATATGACTGTATATATATATATATATATATTTGAAGCTCTCAAAATTAGAATGAGACTACAGGAAGATGAATTTTCTTAACAGCTTATATCTTTTTTTTTTTTCTCTTATGTATATATTTTTCTATCCATTTTGAGGTAATAGCACTAATGCAGACCTGCTTTAAAGAGCTGTTTTCAGAGTATTTACAACCTGCTTAATGTACTTATTATTATATACTAGACGTTCTATTCATCTAACATGAAGCTCCTGTTTTTTACTAAATGTAAAAGCAGGCAAATATGCTACAGTATTGCCATATAGTTAACCATTATAGGCTTGATAGATCTGATATATGCTTTGTAGGTCCCTATTCGACTCGCTACATAAACTCTTCAGAGTATGTGCTCACATTCTGCCAGAGATCTGTATTCTGTATATGGATTCCAGAAGTACGCCACCTATTACAATCAGTGGATGGTCTTAACATACTTTTAATATACTTTTTTATTGCATGAACACTGTCACGTACAGGCCGTCCTAGCATGTGACTTGGGTGTGGCTGTCAAGGGTCGCTCCACTTAATCTTGCACTCACCCTTCGCTCAGACTGCAAATTAAGCGTACCCCCAACATGGTCCACACACCCAAAATACACGCAGCCAACACCTATTAAATCCAGAATCAAGGACCAATAGGAATTCCAGACACACATTACTGCGCCCACACATTTCAAAACAGGTAATGGGTTTATAGAGCAACACAAAGTAACCTTAAATTTAATAATTTAGTACCCAAAGGGTTCAGTGCTATACATGACAAGAAAAGAAGAATAACAAATGACACAAAAGCAAACAGACTTAAAATAACAATAACAATAAAAATAACAGAAGAAAACCAGAATAATACTTTAAGGGGTATTCCTATGAACATAACCATTTTTATATTTGTAAATAATTAAAAGTTAAACATTTTTGCAAATATAAGTAATTTAAGGTTTTGCAGTTTTACAGATTTTCTCTAAATATCTTGTGGTCAAGAGTTGTTGTCTTGATCGGTTGCCAATGGATGCGACCATCAATTCAGGATCTTTCCAAGGTCAGAAAATCAGTCATGATTTCCTTATTGTGGCCGGGATATCTTCTGATACATGTAGTGTCCATGCCTGATAACCTAGCTACAATTAGAAAATCATGGATGGGTTCGTGACAAGTCCCAGACCATAGAAAGTTTCTGCATTTATGGTCGTATCCTTTGGCAAATGATCAAGACAATAGACTGTCACCACTAAGATGGTTAGAGAAAATCTTTAAAACGCTGTAGAACTTTTAACTACTTATATTTGCAAACATGTTTAATTATCTACAAATATAGATATGATTATGTTCATGGGAATACCCCTTTAAGAGTATTTGTTTCCTGGAAGCTTGGATGATCTCTTCTGTTAGCGGACTTTCACAGAGGTGACCTCAGTTGTAAGGTGTCATAGTCTCTTATGACTTGTGCTTAGCCACACCTCCCTGCCAGCTTACTCCCCCCCCCCCCCCGTCCCCCCCCCCCCCCCCCCGTCCCTTTCCTCTGCAAGCCTAACCAAGAGTTTGTAAAACAATAAAAACAGACATCTGGTCCTGCACAGGAAGGAAAGAGCATTTCACCTCTGCCTCCCCTTTGTATACACACATACACCACTGAGGTAGATTGATAGCACATACATAAACAAAACATTCACTAAAGATATATATGAATAATATGATTCAGTAATCTTACATACACAAATAGGTTCCTTTCATCACCAACACAATTCAGTAATTTTATCATCTGTTATCTTTGTTTTGCCAATACTGATACACGTTTTAGTCCTAGAGTGGTATATAGAGTATATAGAGAGAAAGAAAGTTGTATGGACTGTGTACACTTCTCTAAGCTTTTGTTATTTCTGTTGCTGTTGCCAATTTAGCTGCTGCTAGTAGGTGGGTGATCAGAGGATCTTGAGAGGGTCTGAAGTGTGCAGCGGGCAAGAAAAGGAGTATCATCGCAATTGTCAGAGTAATAACAGACTTGGTAACTGTTCGTATGAGATCTTGTATGTAGGACCAGAAAGGCGAAATGGCATGGCAATCTCACCAGATTTGTAGATAAGTTCCCACTTGATTGTGGCATCTCCAGCTTTTGTTGTAAGCTGTGAGCCACATGTGAAACAGCCAGTCAGGCGTTCTGTACCAACGTGACAACAGTTTGTAGTGATTTTCCTGTAGACGTGATGTATGCCCTTCTGTCCGCCTTGTCTGAACGATGTCCTAGTCTGTGTCTGTCTCTGTTACCCGTGGGCTTTCGCTTCTGTCTCTGTTACCCGCAGTCTTTGGCTTCTGCCATGTAATACACTTGCTTCCTGTTCTGTTGTCCTACCCTGGATTTCTGTTTTTGACCCAGCTTCTGTGATCTGTATATTTTAGTCTGTTCCTGATTCTGTTATCAGTCCTGTATCCCTGTCTGTTTTTAACCTGTGCATGTAATCTATATATCCTGATTTTAGCCTATGTTGTTATGTGTTTTTGACTGCTTCTGTGGTGCTGTGCACCATAGTCCTAACCTGCCTGGTCGGCTGCTACTAAACCAGTAATTAGCGACCTGGCGGACTTGCCGCAGCAAAGTCCAGATACCTACATGGTGGTTAAAGGGAGTCTGCTTGGACAAAGTCCTTAGAGGTGACCCCATGCCAAATTGGTTTAGTAGATCCACAATGCTGAGCTTTACAGTCACTTTAAAAGTCGTATAAGAACAACCCACATCTATCCATATGTTGAATTGGGAAATAAGAATGTATGAGAGAGAGTTCCCTCACACACAGTTCACCTCTATTAGTCACAGTGGAGCTGCTAGGAAAAGCAACACTAACTCCAGGGGACTTGGGTGGTCTTGGACACTTCACCTGGCATGCTGTAGCTATTCATAGGTTCAAGTGGATACATGGAATAAATAAGCTAAAAAGCTGGATGTAGAGTACCTGAATAAATGGCTAATACGGCTATCAGTGTTGTATTCTTCACAATTCTTACAGATGACAGACAAGTACCAAGTGTTTGTATATCATATACAGCATATGATATGCGTACTGTATACAATCTCCTATATAATGGCCGTTCTTTATACACAATAAATGTGACCACATAAGTAGAAGTTTTGCATAGCAGTTAGTTTTCTGTGCCTAGATACAGTACAGTAAGTTGCATTTGAATAGATGTTTTCTGGTTTTAGTCAGCGTATACATGGAGACAATTAAGAGGCGTTTTGCCCATGGAAATCAATTTTCAGATTATATAGTGTTCTCCCCTGTAGTTTACTAGTGACTATAAAATGATGTTAAAATTCCCTTAGGCACAGAGTAATTGTATCACAGCAATAATGTGTAAAGATTCCTTCTAAAAGACGAGAGAGCCTAACAGTAGGACTACACATCCAGAAGTACTTTGGCTGTCTAGTGATGTTGGCAGTAACAGAGGACACCTGACTAAAATAATTAGGTGGAACTTGGAAAAGATTGTTTTTTTATGCATTTGTGCCTGTTTATATATTAAGCTTTACCTAGTAGATGTGTTTTAAATATAAAATATGTCACATTCTTATTAAAAAAAGAAATTCAGGAAAGCAAAACTGTAGCTCATTATCTTGTATGGGTTTGGAAAGGTGATAGGTTGTGGCTTTTTCTTATTTGTGAATGCTGTAAAGGGGTAAACATGGGAAGATGGCATTAACAGCTACAGGGCTGTCAGGAAAACAGAACTGCAGTTGTATATAACAAAGATTTTAAGGGCTTATATAATATTTTTCTTCATATTATAAGCCACTGAATTGACAATAGCTTTAGGATGCTGTTAATATGTCTGCAGTTCTTTCGTTTATTGAGAATACTGGAAAAGTTCTTTACTTATAGAGCAGTTGTGAGAATGATCTGTAGAATTTCAGACCACTTACAAACTTCTGCAGTCACTTGCTGTCATTACATAGTTTGGGGTATGTTCACATTAGGATTGTTGTGGGAACAGAAGAACGGATTAAGCAAGAAATACTTATCCAGATAAAATGACTGACAACAGCGAATCCTGAAGGACCACATTGACTATAATGGGGTCCGTTGGGTATCCATTGTTTTATCCCTGATATTGCCAGACGAAAAAGTTGGGCTTGCAATTTTAGACGTCTGCTCTGGAGCCTCTCATGCAGATGTTATCTTAGCCTGTAACAGAAATGTTTAAGACTAGGCAAAAGGCTTTACAAGGATTGCAGGGGATAGAGAGCATGCTTGACAGGCAATGCCCATTGAGCTCCGAGCCTGCAGCATCATAAGTAGAAATATTATCAAAACAAAGTTCTAAAACTTTGGCTAAGATGATATATTCATGGCCAGTTCTTAGGTTAGGTCATCAATATCAAATCCATTGGGGTCCAACTCCCAGTACCTCCACCAGTCAGTGGCCACCTCCACAGAGTGTAAGGAATCAGAAGCAGTCAGCCTGTAAGTTGTGTTGTGGCCACACTGCACTCTTGCAGCTCAACTTGCATTTACTGAAACTGAGTTGTGCCACAGTGATCGATGGGGGGTGCTAGGTGTCAGACCCTCATCAATCTGATATTGATTACCTATCCTAAGGATAGGATATCAATAGCCAGTCTTTGCAACCCCTCTATAGCCACACATATAACTAACGCAGCAAATAAAATAGCCATTCTGTTTTGGACACGTGACCACTGTTATGTGCCAAAAAAAACGAGTATGGCATTGAGTTAGTGTCACATATGCCTAGTCTTTGCACATCTGCTGTCTTTGAAATTTCATGTGGATGAGGGCTAAGCGGGTGTGATTAGAACTTGCAGGTCAGCGGCGTGTGAAAGGGGAAGCTCCATGCACCTCTTCACTGATGGATCCATTCCTGGCTTTGGTGAACAAAAGCTTTATACATTCTTCACGACATGAATGACATGACACTCTTTTCTCTTTTTTTTGCATTTTCTGAGCGCAGTTGAAAATTTAAAGTCTTGGTAAGAATAATTATACAATGTGCGCAGCCTAGTACAGGCTGCGAGGATATCTTGTTAACTCTAACCACTAGGCAATAGCAGTAGATATTTTCACACATGAAAAAGGAAAATGCTCATGGGGCAATTTTCTAATATGAAATGAGCTAAGCTCACAAATGCTTGCAAGGGGAATAGTTGCTTTAGGATGAGTTTTACTCATGAACATGAAGTCAATCTTGCAGAGTAATTGATTGAGGATTTTAATGAAGTGAGCTCATTGGCGCTTGTGCAAAAAAGTCCGAAACACGGAATTGTTATTAGACGATCAATAACGTTGTACATGGCTCTTCTGTTGCTGTACCCAGAATGAAATCTTTTTACTGTACTCTTAGCTGAATATTACCATCCCCATTATTTGGTGTGATACATTAAAAAGCCGTAAAACAGTTAAACACAATCTGAACATAATTATATCCTCTGTATGTCATCTGCTTTTATTTTCATTTTTTAAGCAGCAAGCATTGTTAATTCTATTCAGCACAAGGGATTTATGTGTTAACCCATTAGTGGTAAAGCGAATTCTAGTTAACTAGTTTTGGGATATTTTTTGTTTTTATGTTAAGTTAATTTTTTTTTCCTGGTGCCATTTAATGCCAACATATACAGTGCTGTACAGAGGGATCATCTTCACTCACATCAGTGTCTAATGGACCTTACAATCTAATTTCCCTCAAATCTCAGACTTGCACTCTAGAGCTAATTTCATAGGAAGCCAGTTTACCTATGACTTTTGTCCTTTGTCAGAACAGAGCCCAGGCCTGTTACATTGGGCTACTGTGCTACCCACTCAGATTTAGGTGTGTTTGCATTTTAAGGCTCCAGGGTGACTTAGGGTAGGTTCATGTCGATACATCATTCGAGAGACTGGAAGAGATCTGAAGAGGATGTGGACCCACGCCAGAGTCCAGGAAAGGTGAGTGAAACTGTTTTTTTATGTTTACTCACCTCCTATGGACCTCTGCTAATTTTACTCTTGGATCTGAAGAGACCCCAGTATATAATAGCAGTTCCGGTTTGGATGTATTCAGTCCAAACGAAACTTCTGGCTAAACCTTGCAAGACATATCTTGCGAGGTTCGCCCAACAAATACTCCACCTCCTGTAGACTCCTGTGTGCTACAGTAATCAACTAGGAGGTTGGCTTGTAATGGGCGCAAATGGGCAGCTACTTGCTGTTGGGCCCTGGGCTACAACTCATTTCGCCTTTATAATCTGCCCCTGGGGTGTGGCTTAAAATAATTGGCATTAGTCATAAAGAAGGTAAACTACCCAATTAACAATTAATCATAGTCATAATAGTCCAGCCCTACAAGCCTTGCACCTCCTCATAAATCGGGAGCATCCTTCTCCAGATCGTATGTTTGCACTGAAATCTATGTCAGCTTGTAGCTGGCGAAGATGTCATTGATCATTTATGCCAGTAAACTGGTGTAAATTTCTGCAAAACAGAAAAAGATTTTGAGCAAAACCCTGATTTGTGCAAAAAATTTTAGTCTTGGGTAACTCAGTTTTATCAACATTTACAAGGCTGTTCCATGGGGCTCGTTTCTCCTCCTCCTCTGCTAACATATATATGTCATATTGGGAGATGAGATAGTGTTCACGATCCTTTTAGGGCTGATCTATTTTGGTATGGACAATATATCAACAATGCCCTTTTGATTTGAACAATCTGAATAACTTAAGGTTCATCTATGTTGTTAGGGAAAGAGGTGTCTTGATTCATGGTCTACTACTTGTATGTTTCCAGAGACAAGAGACATCAAAACTAATGTATATAGGAAACAGGTAATGGGGAATGTGGTGTTGCTTGCTACAAGTCTCCATCTCAGACATGTCGAAACTCCCAATAGGTGAATAGTGAAGATTCAGATTTTATAAGGGAATGTTATTACATCAAATATAGACTTCATATAGACTGGGGTTATTCAGACCCTGATCTTGATAGAGCACAACATTATGCATCATCTAAGTGTAGAGGGAATCTTTTAACCATTGTGGGGAGACTTAATAAAATTATGAGGAATGATAGTAAGCCGACTTTAGTGACCACTTGGAGCCAGGACTATAAAAGAATTGTAGAAAGCTGTTTACCCATCCTTTATATGGCCGAGATGATATACGATATTTTTTCCCATGGCTACAAGTTTATCACTAACGGAGGTAGGATGATAGGTAATTTGGTTTTCCAATACATATTGAGCCAATAACAATAGCAGTAGGAACTGGTTGTCTGTCAAAAGTTCATATAATCGTGGAGGAGTAAGGTGTGGCCTCGGCCACAAAGGTTTGTGTTTTTCTCATATATTTTCAGAGTCTAATGGCAGTGCTTTTCTGATCAAGTGTTTTTATAAAATGCAACTCTAACCGCGTAGTATATTTAGTTGGTTGTACAGATTGTTCGGTTCACTATGTGGGCTGCAGTTAGGTCACTGAAGAAAAGCATTGGTGAACACTTGACTGATGTTTTCCATATTCAGTAGAAATGTTTCAGGAGCATCACATCACTTTCCAATAGATCATGCAGACCAATAGTATGCACAGTACAGTATGTGAGAGCTGTAGAACGAGTCCAATGCCCATACAGGGACAGAGATTGTAAACTCTTCCTCAACAGGGAGATGTACTAGTTTATGGCTATTAGATACACATTTCCTTAACAGTAGGTCAGATATTTTATATATTTATTGAATTTTTTGGCATACATACCTGGGATATATTTTGGAAGAATGCCATAGGGGTTATTTTGAGTATTCTTGCAGGCTTATTTCTATTATCCAATGATGGTTATATCACCTGGGAAGTAGGTGGGTACGTGAAGAGTATTTACGTCAACTGTTTGCATGTAGTAATTGTTCCATGAGTAAGGGCCGAATTTATGGTCTGAAACGCATAGGATGTACATATGTTTTTAATGTGTTTGGATTAAACCAATTTATTTTATCTTACGAGTGCTGGATTTTGTTTGCAGTTTGATAATAAATCTGCCCCACTGCATTCTATCGGAGAGTTCCATGTGACCTATGCTGAGGTCAATGTACAGGGAGGGAGTAGATAGGCTGCAACCATTGCCTACTGTTAATGGTAGTTCATATAAAAGGAATGTTATCTTTTATTGTAATCCTGCCTGTGACGATACTAAGATGACTGCTGAAAAGTGAACAGAAGAGTGTAAGGAATTTGGCTTGGTCCAAAATGTGAAAACTGCAAGATTATCAACACCTTTTTTATATCAGCAAGGTCTGACTGTCGGGATACCGCAGATAAGCTGTTTATATGTGACTGTGGCTCATGGGCATCATTTACATGCTGGGAGAGGCTGTATAAAGTATATTATTGTATATTTACAGTAGAGGAGTAGTTTTATTTAGATGCATGCATGCATACATACATAACCCTGACCACCAAATGAAAACATCCATTGTCTACATTGCTGTCTGTATTAAAGAGGTTTTTCAGGCAAACTGAAAAACCTAGAGGATGGGGTAAAATAATAATATTGTTATTGTTGTTATTATTATTATTATTATTAATAAAAAAAGTGATACAAACCTAATCCAGTTCTTCATTCTAGAGTTGAGTGCCCTGTTGGATCCTGTGCAGGCACTGGATGGACAACAAGTGAAGTAGGTCAAATGAACCCAAAAGAAAAAGAAAGTGACTGGAAAAAAACGCACATCCACAATTTGTCCAAACATAGTAAATTTATACAAAAAAGATGAGGGGAAAAAAAAGACAAGTAAAAACAATTTAAAAACCTAATCAATATTGGACCCACTCCTCCCAGCATCAAGATAGAGGGAGTATAGTACACAATCTGTCTCAAAAACATCCCCAAAATATGGCCCAGTATAAGCTCCTATGAAGTATCAATTACATGGATGTACAATAAATAAATATAAATATCAAATTCATAAATCAATACATATAATACACAAATTTCATAAATAGTATGAAAATATACATTAACATGTCAATATTTAATTAATAAAAAAAATTATATGTAATGCATATTCATCAAATCCATGAACAACTGGAAAAAAAATGTATTAGCATGTGGGCACTGTGGCTCCAAACCCCTTAAACATATATATGGAAATCTAGGTTGCAAATCGTGAATAAAACACGTAAATAAATAGATCACTCATAGTGTTCAATAAATAGAACATATCTTGCTGGTATTGCAAGATCCAATCAATTAAAAAAAAATACAAAAATAGTAGCAGGCACTATAGCAGGCGCAAATGATGCATCCAAAAATAAATGGTTCTAAATACCAACCATTAGGAGTGAAGGTGGGGGAAGTTTGGATGCTGCCTGGAGTGAAGTAAACCCACGCGTTTCAGGGGTAGAGGACTTGAGAGCAGGTGATTATCAAATCTTTTTTATTCCCCTGCCACTTTACGGTTTTCCATTTTGCCTGAAATATCCCTTTAAAAGAACTATAAACATGAAGCTCTGTAGATACAGGCTTTGCATTAAAAAGTTTTTACTTTTAACTAAACATCTTAATTTAATGGAAAAAATAAAGTATTAAATGTCTTGCAGCGGGTGCAGTCTCCCACGCCACATACCAGGTTTGCATAATATCTGTTCTTATAATAGAATCTTTTGGCAGATAGATTTTCTTTTTGTCATATGACGCTTCCATGAGTGTTTTCCTTTTTATTAAGTTTGGAGGAAAAAAACAAAAGTTTTTTTTATATAAAGTCTAAGCATTTGCTGAACTGGTCACCGTGTAATCTGATAATCCACACTAACAATGGGGGATATATTGCGCACATTTGGCCCAGTGCCCTTTTTTGCACCAGATGTGCGCACAAGCCCTAATCCACATCCTGCTCGCTATATTGTGTGAATGTTGGTGGAAAGGACTGGGTGGAGATGGTGTGAGTTTTCTGCCATGAGTTATACTGTAAATATATGCCAATGGACGTCCAACTGATTTATAAAGAGGCCATAGCCTCTTCATACATCTCTCCTTCCCTGTGAAAGTCAGGGCTATTCTTAAGACTTGTGTACAATACAGTCTTAATAAATCTGCCCACTGTAAAGATATTTTAAAAGGCAGATCTTTTTTAATTTTCATTTATCTGTCTCTTTTAGATTAATTTTTTTTTTTTTTTTTTTTTACTTAATTTCTTTTTAAGTGTTACAAATCTTGCTTTGTGTTTTAGCTCTGATTCCTGCTGTGTCCTGCTTTGTCTTTAACTTAGGGTGGGTTCACACCTGCGCTTGAGTCCATCCGCTGCCAATCCGAGTGAAAATCTCGGGAAACAGGATAGGCATCGGATACCGACAGGTTAGCGACGCATTGTTTAAAAACCCATTCATTTAAAGCAATGAGCGGGTGTCCGATTGCACCCTCTGCGCTGCAAATCCTTTTTTTTTCGTTGGAAACAAAGTCGGACATGCAGGACTTCGTGTCCGATGAAAAAAAACGGCTTCGCAGAGGGTGTAAGCGCACCCATTCAAATGAATGGGTTTTTACCCAATGCGTCGCTAACCTGTCGGTATCCGATGTCTATCCTGTTTCCCGAGATTTTCACTTGGATTGACAGCGGACGGACTCAAGCGCAGGTGTGAACCCACCCTTAATCTACTCAGATTCAGACTACAATATTTTGTTCAATGACAATATTACTACCTGTACCTTACATTTATCTGATATTCTGTTTCTATACCAAATGCATGTTTCTTGTACTCTTCATAGATGGATAAATAAGAGAAGATTCAAGAATTCAGTCTAGAATTTTTTGTTTTATAAAAAAAAAAAAAAAAAAAAGGCTGTGTTTGGTTATAAATGTAATCTTTCGAGCCATTCAGTTATTACTGAGGTACATTGAGAGTTTTTTCAGTTTGTGAAATAGGCAGCAATATACTGTAGGAAAATCATTATTGGCCTGAACTATTGATTTTACCTTTATGCTGTAATTATAGGGATTGCAGCCGATTAGGCAGTGTGGAGGCACTTGCTGTTCAGTCAGCAGTGTCCTGGATTTATGGGAAAGCCAAACAGACCATTTAGTGTACTATATCATGATTAATTGTATGTTATTAATGCCAGTGCATCCTGGAAAGCTACCATGTAGACTATCTAATGCAGGTGAAAGACCTCTCGGACAGAAGACTAATTGGAGACTTAAAGGTATAAAACTATATAGACTTAAAGTATATTTTTAACTCATATTGTCCTGATTTCACCACCTTCAATTTGTCACTTGATCACAGAGTGACTTTTTTTAGCATGGATTTCTGTGTAAACAGGAGGTCTCTCTCTGCTATTGAGAACTACTATCTAACCTCAGTCCTGCCCCCTTGTTCTTCTGCCTTATCTATTCTGTCAACATGCCTTGCCTCTCTTCTGCCTCTCATATATTCTGTTCCCTATAGCGCCACTCTCTCGCAGTCAGGTCAGCATGTTGCCATGTTTGAGACTAAAATGGAGTGGTTTAAAACAGGTGTGTAGTGGATCCAGTAGGTGGCGCTTCCTTGGCTCCGGGAGTGTTAGCTGTGTGGTCTGGTAGGCTCTACCTGTCAGCCCATAACAGCTAAGACTCCTGGAGCCTCAGCATTTTTGAGTGTTGCATTGTTGATGTAGAGGCTAATAATGCCTCCCCTATATACAACCCTAACATGCCTGGTTTGATGTGGACATAGCAGATGGTACCTCATACCAACCGTCACAGGAGACAGTGCCACCTACCGGATCCACAGCATGCCGGGTTGCACCTGATTTTTACCCACTCCATTTTAGCATCTACCATGTCCCCATTTTCTTTCCCAGTGTTATCAGCAGAATCTGCTATAGCTTGTAGGACCTGGTGACATCATCCTCACAGAGAAAGGTCCAGGCAGGTATTTAGTATTATGAGCTCTGCATTGTCGTGCAGAAACAGGAAATGGAAAATGAGTAGGTACTAGACTTGTATACAAGTACTAGACATGGGTGACTACATCTGCAATAGCAGATTTTCAATCTACTTGCATGACTTCTTTGTGCTGTGAAAAAAAAAATGCTGGAGTGTCGCTTTAATTCAGTTACAGTGAAAAGTAAAGCTTTCTACTCCAGATGATGAAATGAGGGAAACATTTTATTCATATGCTTTGCAAATATGAACTTCAAAGGGATCACATAAAACATAGTTTTGAGTGAGTACCCCTTTACATTTGTAGCTTTGTGGCTTTTTTTTTTTTTTTGTATGCCAGCTTTCAGGTCGTAGTGGTTGATGAATCTCCACCATTGTCCTTTCCTGACTGCCTTTGATGTGATATTTTGTTAAAAATTAATTGCATGTACAGAACTATAAAATAAGCTGACGGGTGATGCAAGTTTTTACTCTTGCTATATACAAGCAACATGGCCTGGTATAGTCATGGAGTTAAGATTAACAGACTCCTGCAAATGAGGTTCTGATTAGTGCAGAACATTGCATTTTAATTAAGCTTACTTAAGTGCATTTCATTAAAGAAGAAATGTCTTCTAACCCTGGTCAGGTAGGAGCCAAGATAGGTTTTTGATTGAATTAGATCTAGCAGTGATTGATGCTTTTGCTTCTTCCTCCTCCAGGCTGCTCTGTACCGCCTCAGTGGTGATTGGAATCCTCTGCACATTGACCCCAGCTTTGCTGCATTGGGAGGTGAGTGAACAAAATGATTGTATTGATTTAAGATCATCTACAAGTGCCCATTGCATTTTATGTATTTTCATTATGTTGCTTTGAGATAAATGATTATATTGCATTCCTGTCATTGTAGGCTCAGAGAAACCATACAAACTGTGCAATCTGTGTAAATGCACAGGGGCCCAGTAACTAAGAGGATCTACTGCCACCATAGTAGAAACTGTCTATTGCATTGCTTTTAAAGGGAGTCTGTAACCAGAACCCAGCAGATAGATGTGATTAGGGCCACCTGAACTAAATGGTGCTTTTTTCCTTGTGAATCGGTGCCGTCATTGCTGAGATAATGCCTTTTTTTTTGTCAATATGCAAATTAGCTCTTTAGAAGATTGAGGGTGTTGCAGTTGCTCCAAAGAAGTAAGTTTCTCATTTCCCCAAGAGCAATGAATGCAAAAACAGTTATAACTCTGCAATGGAGGTACTGATTCCCATGGAGAAAACACAGTTTTATTTAGGTGACCCTAACCTAACTTTCTGCGGATTGATATGCTGGGTTCTGGAGAAAGACTCACTTTAAGAGTTGGAGCTAAAGAATTTCGTAGCAAGCAATAAAGCTTCAAAATGCTGCTTTCCAATATGTGACCAGGGTGTGACTGAAAACTGTGCTGCTGTAGAGATCAGAACGGTTTCATCTGTTTCAAACATTACGACTCTGGTCATTAATAATGAAAGCAGATCCCCACAGTTTTCAGTGGCAGGCAAGTCATAGTATGGGTGTGATCCAGATGCCCCTCGAAAATCCAGCCTAGTCTGTAGTTTTCTATGCTTTGCTGTTAGTGAGCAGGGGCTCAAGCATTTTTTTTTCTGGTCTCCGTTACTTATAATGTAGAGCACTATAGACAATGTATGCTACATATGTGTTCATCCTTAACTTAGCTCGAATGTGGTTACGTACTCCCATGATTTTCTATGAAACCAATTAAATATATTATTGTGACATGCCAAGAAAACATTAACTGTCTGCAGTATACATCACAGCCACTGCATACACATCTGTAGTTCGTTGTAGGGTGCCAAAGTGCCTTGTATATTATAACCGTTACCCGCCTCCACACCCTTCACTACGAGGGAATCGTATCAGTAGAGTATTATAAGTTGCCTTTCTTTTTGTGCTGATCTTTCTACAACTGGTTTGTCTCTTACTGTTCCTCGTGATATTTCTTAGAGTCTGTTTGCGGGCATGGTTTTGCATGGTGTTGAAAGTTTTGTTTTTTTTGTATATTTTGTTTAGCGTATGTAAACCTTTAAATGTACAGTACCATGAAATTAATGATGCTCTATAAATAAAGTCCCTAATGTAACATAGCGCAGAGGGTATACACTACTGATAGGGCTCAGAAATGGACATAGATAAAATAAATAAGATCACGGTTAAAACCGCGGTTCCCGGAGCTTTGATGGTGAGCCCCGGTACTCAAGCATGGCCGACGCTGGAAGCACGCTCTCCCTGGCCTAATATAGACATGTGCGAGTGAAATACCACGCCCCCTAACATGCCCCTTCCTATCAGAGATCTTGTGGATAGAACACCCCTCTCTTAGCCAATAACAGGGAGAGAGAGTGTCAGCTCATACCCTACAGAGATGCCCTTCTGTAGGGTATCAGCTGAGGAGTATCGGTAGTGTATACCCTCTGCGCTACGTTACATTAGGGACTTTAGATATACCTTTAATATCATTATTAACCCTGTTGTGGTATGTAATCCAACAAGCTCTAAATCAAACAGTTTGTTTGATTATATGACAAAACAGGTGATGTATGGTTGAGCTTAGTTTCACTACTGGGTTTGTCATTTGTTTTATATAGACCCATATCTATGTAGGGATCTATACATGTTCTATTGGTTTGGCATGTGTCAAAAGAGGACTGTGCAACAAAGATGTACCACAAGCCATTTAAGCCAGTTTTCTGGCATAACGAGAGTGGTAAATTCCCCCCACTTTTTAATTTTAGCCATATGCATTCTTAAAATGAGGTGCAAAAAATTATTACAGCTCCTTTTTTGGCCATTGAAGAACAGGATCTAAACTAACTGTTTTTGTACAATAAAAGTCAATGGCAACAGCATGCAACCAGATGACTATCCGATTTCCTGTATTTTTTACAGGTACTTCTTCTTTTTCTAGCCTTGAAAAACAAAAAGCATCATTCAGCATTTGTGTGAACAGATTCCTAGAACCTAAGAGCAGCATATATCTGTTTAACAGGCCTCCTTCCAGCAAGGCCACCTATAGATAGAAGGTGCTCCTTACTGCCCAAGCCACTGTCTGAAGCGGCTATGTGTTCTGTGTGATCTATCCAAGCCTCTGTTACAGAAGATGGAGCAAGGCATAGGCAGTCTTTGTGGACTGAAAGGCCAGTCGCACCTCTTTCAGTGGAGGAGAAATATGTGTCTTGAACAGCTATATAGTTTGCAGACCCTGGTAAAATTGATACATTTTATGTTCATGGAGTTCTTGTTCTTGCTTCTGGCTATCAAAGTATAGCCTGTTGTCAATCCATTTCCATTTGGGTTTTGGTACCATTTTTCTATTATAATGTAAACATCTAAGGTGTAATCGATGTAAGAGGTTAAGACTCTAGAATGAGAATCCAACTTTTATGGCTCCTCAATGTCTCTGTATGTTAATATAATTATTATACGGAATAGCTGAAATTATAGTTGTTCTCCTCAATGGTTTCTTTCCACAGGGTTTGAAAGACCAATATTGCATGGTCTGTGCTCTTTTGGATTTTCTGCCCGACATGTTTTGAAGCACTTTGCTAATAATGATGTTACGAAGTTTAAAGCAATAAAGGTACAGTACTTGACATTTTGTTTCAGAATTGTAAGATTGCACAATAAAAAAATCATTTGCATTGTTTTCTGTAGACAAATATCATATTCCTGGTAATTTAATACATTTTATATGTATTTTCATTGGTCAGCTGCAGAGCTTTTGAGCTGAATCTTTTTGCAAGTAGAGAAAATATGATGTAGCAGAACGGTTGATAGAGCTAAGCTGCAACAGAGCGTGGCGTAGCCACTACAGATTGTACAGAACTGTCAGATATCAGCTGATCGGGGGGAGGAGGGAGGCTGGGTGTCGGACTCCTCCGACCTCATATTGATAACCTGCCCTAGGACAGGTCATCAGTGTCTGGTCTTGGACAACCCATTTACCTATTTCTTCCCATTAAAGGGGTTGTCTTGGAACTAACATAACTATGGACGTGAACTAACATGCCCCTATAAGTAAAATAATTTCATTTACTTTAAAAATATTGTGCCATTTAGCCGATACAAGAGCTGGTCACGTGACTTGCACGGGGCTAATTTTGGGACTTCTGCTGATGTCCTGTGTGCCTCAGTTAGCAGGGCACGGTGTGTCATTAGTGATAAGGGTATACAGGGGACTGAGCAGATACTCTGGGCTCTGTTGAACTCTGCCTTTGCCGGTTCCTCCCTGCCACCTGCACAAATAAAGCTTCAGATTGACATCAAGGGAGTGTGCGACTGCAGGGGAACAGTGTACATGCAGACAGGGGGATGGGACATTATTGAGAGAGACAAGTGGGAAGCTGGAGATAGCAAGGGACAGAACAGTGGGTTGGAAACTTGGAAGACAGGTGGCATAAAGCAATTGATGGAGTAAAGAAGGACTGTAGTTGTCTTCTTTGCTACAACTGTGGATCATTGGTATGGTTCGATTCAGCGGAAGTGCACATAACTGGATGCACAGGCTGTAAATAAACTGATATTACTGTGGGAATGCTGTACAGCAATGGGAAATGGCATACGAGGCATATGTCGGGTGTTTTATTGAAATGAACACAAAGCTGTGAGACACTTTTTTAAAAAATAATTTTTACCTGGACAATCCCTTTAATGACCAATACAGTTTTTCCGATATTTATTTTTCATTTGCATGTTCTGTAAACTCCAAAATGTGATGTTAATCCTCTCATCAAAAGCAGGTATCCAATTTTACAGAGCTGTAGGAAGAAGATGTGCAGCTCATGGTCTGCTGCATGTAAATGCAGCAGACAGGCAAAGATCGGTACCAAACGATCCTGAAGAACGTCCATTCCGGATCATCGCTTCCTTGTCATTCCATGTAAAATGTCTTTAGTCTTAGTTAATCGATACTGCAACACATGCATGTATTTAGCTGGGCCTAACCTACCTAAACATCGTTATTATACATTTACAGTGGTGCTTGAAAGTGTGTAAATCCTTCAGAAATTTCTAGATTTCTGCATACATTTGACCTACAAGTACATCAGATTTTCACACAAGTCCTAAAGGTAGATACGAGGTAGATAGAATATTACGTTGTGCTAAGCGTGTACTTATCACTCAGCGCCATAATAGTGCGGCACTGTAATGCCAGGGGTGCAGGAGCTGTGCCTGCGGCATTACCTTTGGCACTCAGCTTTGTTACATAGCCAAGGGCCAGGACCACTCCAACTACGGCGAATTAACCCCCTGGATGCTGTGATCAATAGCGTTCACTGAATCTGGAGGGATCTCAGATCTCCAGTGCAAGTCCCCTTGTGGGACATGTAAAAAGGAAAAAAAAAAAAAAAAAAAAGTACTGATAATAAAAAAAATAATGAATAAAAAATAAAATATAATAAGTTAAAAAACCCACCTTTACATTTAAATAACACATAAGACATAAGGTAAACAAAAAAATAAACAAACTTGTTAGATATACCACTATCCAAAAATAACGTTATTTATCCCGTACGGTGAATGGGTGTAATATATACTGCAATGCGCAAATTATTTTTGGTCACCTCACTTTCCACAAAAAATAGCAATAAAAAGTGATCAAAAAGTCATACATACCAAACATTGGTGCCAATAAAAAGTGCAACTTGCTCCACAAGTAAAGAACCCTGAGATATGTCTATCAACAGTAAAACAAAGAAAAGTTATAGGTGTCAGAATACAGAAAAATCGTTCATTTTCAAAAAGTGACGTTTCATTTGTTAAACCAATATAAATCTGGTATCGCCGTAACTTTATTTAAATTTTTAGACAACTAAAAGTTAAAAATTTTTACATGTATAAATAATTAAACATTTTGCAGAGTTTTAAAGATTTTCGCTAACCATCTCAGTGGTGACAGTTTTTTGTCTTGTTAGGTTACCAGTGGCTATGACGATGAACGCAGGAACTTTCTATGGTCTGGTCAAAAATCCATGATTTCCTTATTGTGACCTGGTTATCTTCTCATGCTTGCACTGCCCTGCTTAATAACCCGGCCACATGACATTTTACAGTCCGATATTATTTTATATCTAGGAAAATCTCCATCTCTCGGCAATTTACTTTTCCCCTAGTTTATATGTTTATGGTTCTCATAAGGTGTTATTGACAGATGAAGATTATGTAAATACGTTAAAGCAGAGCTAAGCTTCTGAACAAGTTCTGATTTTCTGTCAGCATTTGTGACAGTAATAAATAATATAATATACTTTATTAGCAAATTTTGGCTATTATGGGAAATCTTGTGCTGAAATTTATTTGATTTCCCTCTTTATTGGTAGCTGAAATCTGTACACTGCTTGTAACTGAAGTGCAGGTGTGTGGGCTCATGCATAGGGGAGGAAAGGTGAGGCTGGGGGTCACTTCAAACAGTTACATCAGAACTGTGATTCTGGTGTCATATGATAGATGAGATTCTCACCTTTTGCACATCTATCTGTATTGTTTTTAGAGACATCACCAACAGAGTCAGTACTGAGAGCAGCTGCATATAAATTAATGAAGAGGGATCTTTCACCACCTCAGACAAGTCCAACTCTTTGCATTATTTAATAGCTGCCGCTCTACTAATTCTGGCACAGTTGGAATTTTTTTTCTCTAGGTCCCACTATTGCCGAGCAATAAGTTCTGTTAGTTTTGATGCTTTTATATGCTATTTAGTCTCTGTACTGTCAGCAGGGCGGTGTCAGGCAGGAGCAGACAAGGGGTGTGATTCTGAGCTCTGACACTGGCTGTCTCTGATAGGAGCTCTGAGCCACGCCCCCGTCTGACACTGCTCTTCTGATGAGCCAATATAGCTCATCAGACACTAAACTGTGCTTGTTGCTCAGGAACAGAAAGAGCTAGAGAGGGAATTCCAACTGTGCTGGAATCGGAGGAGCAGAGCCTGTTAACAGATGCTAAGAACTTGAATTGGTGGAAGTGGTGAAGGGTCCTCTTTAAAAAAGGCACATTTGTAGCAAGTAAGGGTATGTAACTAAAGCTTAGATATTATGCAAGAAGAAATTATGCAAGATTTTTTTTTTGTAGATGTCAGTTGCTAGTGTGTTATTAGCTGCAGAAGTCTTTTCAGATCAAGGTATTGAATGTTTTTGACTTTATTCCTTTTCACGTTAAGGTTCTAATATACAGGTGCATCTCAATAAATTAGAATATATTTTAAACGTTTATTTCTTTCAGTAATTAAATTAAAAAAGTGACCTCCTATATTTTCTAGATTCTTTACACACAGAGTGTTCAATTTCAAGTGTTTTATTTCTGTAAATGTTGATTATGGATTACAGGTAATGAAAACCAAAATCTAAGAAAATTTTAATATTGTAAAAAAGTTCAGTATTGTAAATTCAGTGTGTCACCTGCCAAGGTTTCCTAAGCCTTTAAATGGTCTCTCAGTCTGGTTCAGTAGGACACACAATCATGGAAGACGCTGATTTTGAAATGAATTAGTGAAATGAATTAACGTTTCAAAGATATTCTAATTTATTGAGATGTACCAGTACTTTAGGTGCTTATAACTCTCAAGGTATCTACTTGCTATTGAATGGTAACGTGTATACTGTGCAGGGGCTTGAAAACCCATACTTAGCTAGTACTTATTCTGCTGCTTCAAACAGAGCTAAACGCATCAGCAGCATAGATCTTTCCTGTCTCAATAGTTTGCCACAATTTATCAGGGTGTGTAATAGATGTGGGTTCACAGGATTACCAAGATGGTGTTTATTGTTCTTAGCCACTGGCAGTAAACAAGAATACTTCCATGCATAGACAGCAAGCAGAGATCGCTAACATTTCAGTGACTAAAGATGAAAGTATGGTGGTGGTCGTCAGAAAAATAATCTAGAACAATAAAATACAGGTGCATGCCAGAAGGAACCAGTTTCACAGATTCCTTAATAATAAAGCAAGCATAAGGGAGGTTCAGGCAGTAAAAAAATATCCTTTCATTCCCAGCATGACATTTCATATTTAGCTCGTAGTGATCTGAAATGTCGCACTGGGAATAAATGGACCTTTTTCACTGAGTGCTGCCTGAGCCTACATTTTTTGTCTGTGTCTGTTGGCGATGTCACCAGAGGTATCGATCTTCAAATTATTACCCTCTCACCATTCACAATACTTGCATTCTTGGCACTCATGTCTAATGTGTCTGGCCAGTTGTGGGTTGCAACACTATGATCCAATAGCACTTGTGTGTATATGTTTCTTCTATCCATCAATAGAAATGTTAACATAATTCATCTTTTATCTTGTATTGTCTCTCCAGGTGCGCTTTGCAAAGCCAGTCTTGCCTGGGCAAACTTTACAAACTGAAATGTGGAAAGAGGGCAACAGAATTCACCTTCAGACTAAGGTCGGTGGAGGGATTAGCGACATTATTAGATCTGTTTTTCTTATAGTAGCATCATCCATCTATGAATACTTGATTTATATTTAGCCTGGTGTTACTTCAACCTTTATGCTATAGGCCAGTGATGGCGAACCTTTTAGAGACCGAGTGCCCAAACTGCAACCCAAAACCCACTAAATTATCGCAAAGTGCCAACACAGCAATTAAACCTTAAATTAACCAGGATCTGTTTTATAGTGACCGTGCAATGTTATTACAGCCTGTAATAATATCACATCTGCTATAAAACAGATACTGTGTGATATAAATAGTGAAGGGCCCCCACACAGTACAATTCGATCTGAAGTGGCCCCCAGATAGTACTATATGCTCCAGAATGGCCCCCAGACAGTAGTATATGCTTCACAGTGGGCCCCCACATAGTAGTTTATGCTTTACAGTGGGGCCCCACACAGTAGTATATGCTTCAGTGGGCCCCCACACAGTAGTTTATGCTTCACAGTGGGCCCCCACACAGTAGTTTATGCTTCATAGTGGGGCCCCACACATTAGTTTATGCTTCACAGTGGGGCCCCACACAGTAGCATATGCTTCACAGTGGGCCCCCACACAGTAATATATGCTTCACAGTGAGCCCCCACATAGTAGTATATGCTTCACAGTGGGGCCCCCACAGAGGGCCCCCCCCCCCCCCCCCCCCCCCCCCCCCCCCCCACACAGTAGTATATGCTTCACAGTGCCCCCCCACACAGTAGTATATGCTTCACAGTGGGCCCCACACAGTAGTATATGCTTCACAGTGAGCCCCCACATAGTAGTATATGCTTCACAGTGGGGCCCCACACAGTAGTATATGCTTCACAGTGGGGCCCCACACAGTAGTATATGCTTCACAGTGGGGCCCCACACAGTAGTATATGCTTCACAGTGGGGCCCCACACAGTAGTATATGCTTCACAGTGGGCCCCCACATAGTAGTATATGCTTCACAGTGGGGCCCCACACAGTAGTATATGCTTCACAGTGCCCCCCCACACAGTAGTATATGCTTCACAGTGGGGCCCCACACAGTAGTATATGCTTCACAGTGCCCCCCCACACAGTAGTATATGCTTCACAGTGGGCCCCACACAGTAGTATATGCTTCACAGTGAGCCCCCACATAGTAGTATATGCTTCACAGTGGGGCCCCCACACAGTAGTATATGCTTCACAGTGGGGCCCCACACAGTAGTATATGCTTCACAGTGGGGCCCCACACAGTAGTATATGCTTCACAGTGGGGCCCCACACAGTAGTATATGCTTCACAGTGGGCCCCCACATAGTAGTATATGCTTCACAGTGGGCCCCCACATAGTAGTATATGCTTCACAGTGGGGCCCCACACAGTAGTATATGCTTCACAGTGCCCCCCCACACAGTAGTATATGCTTCACAGTGGGCCCCCACATAGTAGTATATGCTTCACAGTGGGGCCCCACACAGTAGTATATGCTTCACAGTGGGGCCCCACACAGTAGTATATGCTTCACAGTGCCCCCCCACACAGTAGTATATGCTTCACAGTGGGCCCCTACATAGTAGTATATGCTTCACAGTGGGGCCCCACACAGTAGTATATGCTTCACAGTGGGCCCCCCCACAAAGTAGTATATGCTTCACAGTGGGCCCCCACATAGTAGTATATGCTTCACAGTGGGGCCCCACACAGTAGTATATGCTTCACAGTGGGGCCCCACACAGTAGTTTATGCTTCACAGTGGGGCCCCACACAGTAATATATGCTTCACAGTGGGGCCCCACACAGTAGTATATGCTTCACAGTGGGGCCCCACACAGTAGTTTATGCTTCACAGTGGGGCCCCACACAGTAGCTTATGCTTCACAGTGGGGCCCCACACAGTATTATATGCTTCACAGTGGGGCCCTACACAGTAGCTTATGCTTTACAGTGGGGCCCCACACAGTAGCTTATGCTTCACGGTGGGGCCCCGAACAGTATTATATGCTTTACAGTGGGGCCCTACACAGTAGCATATGCTTCACAGTAGGCCCCTACACAGTAGTTTATATTACTTACCTAGTCCCATGAAGAGCTGCAGTCCCACGAAGAACGTCCTCCTCCTCCTCATTCCGCTCGCTTGCGCTGATGACTGACGTCATCACGCCTGCGTCGGGGCAGAGGTTACACTCTGCAGTCAGTGTAGGCCGCGGTTCGGACTGCGGCCTACATTGACAGCTCAGCCGAAAGACGCGATCACTCACTAATAGGGAATCCTGTACCGGATTTCCCGTTAGTGAGCGATCATGGCGACGGCGCGCGTGCCAGCCGAGAGGGCTGTGCGTGCCCTCTCTGGCACGCGTGCCATAGGTTCGCCATCACGGCTATAGGCGAACATGTTGCAATTTAGCTGAATATTGTGGTTTTTCCGTAGTGTTTGTGCCATTTCTTTGCAGCACCAACAAAAGAAACCCGTTTTTCAGACGAAGGGATAAAACGACTGAGTGTAAAACTTTAGCTTATAATGTGATCCAGCAAACGAAAGACACATAAATATCCTTCTTTATTGTGTTGTGGAGCTACTGCATTGTTCCAGAATAAAGCTGCTATTTTCTTTGTGTAATGTGAGAGATGAACATAGCTTGAGGACTATCCACTTATTCTAATGAATACATATCCTTTACAATAGAGTATTTATTAGAAGTTGCAAATGATAAGGCAAGGAAAGAATTGTATCCTGCTTTTTTGACACACTATAAAGCTTACTGCTCATGTTGAGTCATTGAGACAAGGGGGAATGCTTTTTTGTGCCTATATTTTAATTCCAATATCGTATTACTTAAATGCACAAATAAGCTCTATTTCTGATCAGTTTAACACTGTGTGTGTATAAAGAGATATATTGATAAAATAGATATTATCTCTATCTCTTTCTCTCTTCTCTCTCTCTCTCTCTCTCTCTCTCTCTCTCTCTCTCTCTCTCTCTCTCTCTCTCTCTCTCTCTCTCTCTCTCTATATATATATATATATATATATATATATATATATATATATATATATATAACTAATATTGTATAGGTCACCCTCCAGCCTCTAGCACCTTTACCCATTAAGGAATGGACTCTACAAGAGTTTCCCTTGGTATTTGGCACCAAAGCAGTGTTCCTAATCTTAACACAAAATGTGTATGAACACTGACACTATTAAAGCCCATTATATGATTTAGTTATATAACTATATTCTGCATTTTGAAACAGTAGGGGAAGATTTATGATGACTGCATTTTAAATGTCAGTCTTTAGATTCCCTGCCCCTCATTTATGACCCCTCTATTTTCCCACTTAGATTTCGATCCCTCCTTAAATGGCTGGCTCTACCTAAAAAACTGGCCCCCAACTCTACAAGCCTACAATAATTGGCATAACTAAACAAATAATCCTAAATCTGTGATGGGTCTTCTTCAGAATTCCTAAACATGCTACAAACTGTAATGAACTAATGATTAAGGTTGTTATTTTAATTTAATTTTTACTTTTATTGTGCCATCATATTCCGCAACGCTTTACAGATATTGCAAGTCACTTTCCCAAATAGGGCTCACAATCTAATTTCCCTATCAGTATATTTTTGGCATGTGGGAGGAAACCAACGCAAACACAGGGAGAACATAAAACTCCATGCAGATTTTGTCCTTGGTTGGATTCGAACTTAGAACTCCCGTGCTCCAAAGCAACATCGCTAACCACTGAGCCTCCGTGCTAAGAAAAATATATCTGTATATCTAAATGAACAAAGCCTGACATCCAAAATTCTTGCTTGATATGTATAAGTTACTGAGCGATCAGTGCATTGAAAGGATCACGCAGCAGGTATAATGCAGCGTGACAACATGATCTAAATAATCTGTTTCTCTTACACCAATTTTGGCTTTATGTCAATAACCTGGACGTAAAATCATTATAGTTATAATTATAGTCCATTACTAATGAGTTATAGTTACCATCTGACATAAAAGGTGACCCAAAGTGACCTCTCCAAGGACATGTCACAGAGAAAAAGGAAGGGATTTATTCTAGAATTTCAAGACGTAACTGGAAGAAAGTACTGTAAAAATGCAAAAATGTCTAAAAATAGTGAAGTTACGTTCAAAGTTTAGTGTTACCGTTATATAAAGGTTATAAGGTGAGAATACAGTGCTGGCCAAAAGTATTGGCACCCCTGCAATTCTGTCAGATAATACTCAATTTCTTCCAGAAAATGAATGATTGCAATCACAAATGCTTTGGTAATAAGATCTTCATTTATTTTGCTTGCAATGAAAAAACACAAAAGAGAATGAAAAAAAAAGTCAAATCATTGATCATTTTACACAAAACTCCAAAAATGGGCCGGACAAAAGTATTGGCACCCTCAGCCTAATACTTGGTAGCACAACCTTTAGACAAAATAACTGCGAACAACCGCTTCCGGTAACCATCAATGAGTTTCTTACAATGCTCTGCTGGAATTTTAGACCATTCTTCTCTGGCAAATTTCTCCAGGTCCCTGAGATTTCAAGGGTGCCTTCTCCAAACTGCCATTTTGAGATCTCTCCACAGGTGTTCTATGGGATTCAGGTCTGGACTCATTGCTGGCCACTTTAGAAGTCTCCAGTGCTTTCTCTCAAACCATTTTCTAGTGCTTTTTGAAGTGTGTTTTGGGTCATTGTCCTGCTGGAAGACCCATGACCTCTGAGGGAGACCCAGCTTTCTCACACTGGGCCCTACATTATGCTGCAAAATTTGTTGGTCGTCTTCAGACTTCATAATGCCATGCACACGGTCAAGCAGTCCAGTGCTAGAGGCAGCAAAGCAACCCCAAAACATCAGGGAACCTCCGCCATGTTTGACTGTAGGGACCGTGTTCTTTTCTTTGAAGGCCTCTTTTTTTTTCCTGTAAACTCTATGTTGATGCCTTTTCCCAAAAAGCTCTACTTTTGTGTCATCTGACCAGAGAACATTCTTCCAAAAAGTTTTTGGCTTTCTCAGGTAAGTTTTGGCAAACTCCAGCCTGGCTTTTTTATGTCTCTGGGTCAGTGTAAAATATTAATAGTCCGTAAACTATAGAATAGTCTACAATTGAATGAAATCCTTACTCACGTGTTGACTCCTAAGGTAACATTATTGGAGGACTCAGCTTCTTATAAAACGTGGAGATTTATTGAAAGTCTTCATGGGAAACAAATATATGAAAAACTTCCAGCATAACAGAAATATCAGTCAATGTCTTACATTTCATAGGAATTAGGTTTCTTCAAGATGGATCCCTTGCAGACATCTTGAACTCATGCTTATTCATCAATGTGTGTTGATCATCTGCAGGACGATTCCGACATCCTTCCCAAGGTCTTAGAGGAAGTAGCCAGGTTTGGAGATATAGACACCCAAAGTGAGAGATAGAGACAGGGACAGATCCCAACAGGGAGAGGGAGACCCCCCACCGAGTAGTGAGACCACGACATGTGTGTCTGTCAGTCATTTATATACATGAAAGGGGGTGTTTCCCAACATCCTCATACTTTTTACTACTGTATTTGGCCAATACCAAAATAGTCATAGTCCATCCACACCCATGCACCATAAGTAACAAGAGTTATGTCAGTAGAATACAATTTAACCCTTAAAGGCCATGAATATTGCATGTCAAATATTATTTAACAGTCAGAAGTGGGGTCTTCCTGGGTATCCCTTTTCATTCAGACGCCGACGGATAGTACGGGTTGACACTGTTGTACCCACGGACTGCAGGGCAGCTAGAACTTGTTTGGATGTTAGTCGAGGTTCTTTAGCCACCATCCGCACAATCTTTCGTTGAAATCTCTCATCAATTTTTCTTTTCCGTCCACATCTAGGGAGGTTAGCCACAGTACCATGGGCTTTAAACTTCTTGATGACACTGCGCACAGTAGACACAGGAACATTCAGGTCTTTGGAGATGGACTTGTAGCCTTGAGATTGCTCATGCTTCCTCACAATTTTGCTTCTCAAGTCCTCAGACAGTTCTTTGGTCTTCTTTCTTTTCTCCATGCTCAATGTGGTACACACAAGGACACAGGACAGAGGTTGAGTCAACTTTAATCCATTTCAACTGGCTGCAAGTGTGATTTAGTTGTTGCCACAACCTGTTATGTGCCACAGGTAAGTAACAGGGGCTGTTAATTACACAAATTAGAGAAGCATCACATGATTTTTCAAAGGGTGCCAATACTTTTTTATGTTTGGTGTGGAATTATATCCAATTTGGCTTTTTGACAATTCTTTTTGTGGTTTTCCATTGAAGACAAATTAAATGAAGATATTATTACCAAAGCATTTGTGATTGCAATCATTTTCTGGAAGAAATTGAGTATTATCTGACATAATTGCAGGGGTGCCAATACTTTTGGCCAGCACTGTATATACTGATTATATACATATTATGGTTGCATAACATACAAAATAAACCTGGTCCCGACATTTGTTGTATATGTATGTCCTAAACAGGAAGGAGTTCCCAAAATTTAAAGTATATTCAGATGACACAAGTACAGGAGCTGTGCCCATGCGATTACTGTAGGATCCCAGCTGAAACTGACAGGGTCTTGATCTATTAGCCAGAATAGAGACAAATCCCTTCCACAACTGTTTAACCCGTTAGATTCTGCATAGTGGAGTTTATTACAGAACAGTGCATTTGGATGGGGTTTAGAAAATGTCACCTTCATGTAGTGGAAATTTTGCACAGGGAAGAAAAAGCATCCAATAGCTTCAAATTACATCTCTTCACTGTATGGGATGAAATCTGCAGCAAATTCCACATATAACACATGCAGATCCTGCTGTGATCCTGATAAAGGGCAACCCAAACAAATTCCATATTGCTTGTGTCGGCAGAATCAACGAAATCCAGCTATATGTTGTTGTTTTTTGTGTGATATTTTGGACATTCCTGTGAACCCTAACTTGTTAGTTCTTCATGTTGGGACTCCTCATTGTGCTTGTACATAATCTCTTCTGTCCAATGGTTTTGCCGCCTTCTCAATGCACCTTTTCGGCACTGAAACTGTGACAAGAATGAGTGCCAGTTTTTTTTTTCTGCACTTGGAGGAAAAAAACCATGAGGTTTGCACAATGCCACAGTTCCCATTGAAATCAAGTGGACTGTTACCTGGCCATTTTTGAAACACATTGGGAATTAGAATCTGTGACAAAATCCCACAGTGGAGCTGGTTATAATACGCTGGTCTTGATGGACCCTGCGATGACAGAGGATTTGACAGACTCATGAAGAGGCACAGAAGCCTCTTCCACTGGGTCGTGCACCTCTGCAGAAATCTACACCAGCTGGAATACTTCAGTCTTTATAAATCTCCCACCATGTCTCCCATGTCTGTCCCCTGTATAGGACAGAGCTGTGGTATAGTGTAGACAAGCAACAGAAGGCTGTCCTCAGTGGCAGCTTCCAGTACTGTAGGAAGAAGACATCACTATGTTAATTCTAGAATATCCCAGAAGATCCTAAATATTCCTTATGGTTTATGCATGTATCTCCAAGCATCTGCTCTTTGCCCAGATATGTAATGTGGTCTGTGCATCGGGCAACAAACTGGTCAAGGTGTGAAATAGACATAGTCTTGCTCCAGTGATGCACCTCTAGGTCACCATGTCTATAAGGACAAGCTCCATAAGTCCAAGAAGTAAGTCATCAAAGTGGAAACTTAACACTGTTTTATATGTCAGACTTTCATGGGAGAACTTGGTACCAATGCGACAACCATATGTAGCAGAATAAAAATCAGCAAAACACTAGACTGTAATCTCTCATGGATTTAGTTTCATTGTCCCCTCTTTATGTATACCTGTAGTCTCCAGCTGTCAGGGTGTGCTATGAGTAGTAGTTTTTCTACTTCAGGCTAAAGCTCACTGATACAGGAGTATGTGACACTTCCGTCCTTCCAGTATTGCTGATGCAGGTTGTGAATACAGGGGTGTCTCCTAAAATTCTCATATGCTTTATACACTAACTGTTCTAATTTCCATTACCCTATTCCTGCACCTTGCTGTTAAAGGGGGTTTCCTGGGTCTTACATATTGATATCCTTTTTTGTGAATGGGGTTGAGCTTCAATACCATGCCCCTACGATATGTACAGCAATGCTGCACCCTCTTCAACCAGCTGAAATGTGTGAGGGTCCCTGGTGTCAGACCCCAGTAGTGTATATATCTATACATAGCATAATGGAATTTTTTTTTTTTTTTTAAATCAATTAATTAATATTTCTAGAAAGTGTAGAATAAGGGTAATACATATTGTACTAATGATTATTGTTTTCCTGTTAACTCCAGGTATGTTACAGGACAAATTGCTTAAAATGAAAAATCTGCAAAAAAATTTCACATTCATTTAGCTTTAATTCCTGCAAATTTTGCAGATTTAATTACTGTGGAACACCTTAAGAGTTGACTAATTGAGTGGGGGGATTGACTAGACCCCTAAAAGCCACTTAAAATTTTAAATTTTTGGGACCTGGACATCACATGATGCGCCACAATTATCAAGAATGCAGTGCCACTTAAAGGGGTTGTCCAGGCAAAAATGGACAACTATTTTAAAGTTTAAGCTGGGGACAGTGAAAAAAATGTATACCCACCTGCCCCCGCTGCTCCGGTGTCCTCCCATGTCATCTGCTCCCGGTGTTGTGCTGAAACCGCTGATTGGCCTCAGCGGTCACGTGAGCAAACGAACTGGGAGGCGAGGGACGACAACGGAGCAACTGGGACAGGTGAGTATGTATTTTTTTATTTTTTTCATTGCCCCCAATGTATTTAAACTTTAAAAATTTAGCCTGGACGACCCCTTTAATAATTGTAGAGTTCCTGGTGCCAGCGCTCCCAATAGTAAGAGTGTCCCGTGATGCCACCAGTCTTAATGAAATCTCTTCCAATATGTCAGGATAAAACCTCCCAATCACTTGGATAGGTAAATGCATTATAAGTGACTCATGTCAAATAGGGAAAATGGGTCTTTGTCCTAAAGTAAAAAACTGTCTGACAGCAAGGGGTTAACGTATGATATGAGTTTTTTTGACAGTAAACTTGTATTCCCTGGAATCTTAAAGAGGACCTATCACAAAATTCTAAATACTGTATATCATTTGATTGGCGCTGTGCCCCTGAAAAAGTTGTCTTTTTCCTTTCCATTCATTCATTCACAAGATATGGCCCCTGGAAGGTTATGTAAACTAGCTATGATTCTCCAAATGGGACTTGTTTTCTCAGAGAAGCATAAAAGGTTAACGCCCACTTGGAGAATCAGAGCTAGATTACATATAACCTTCCATGGGCCATATCTTTTGAACTGGTGGACAGATAAAATAAAAAATTGTTGAGGGTCACAGCGAGAATCAGACTATGTATGGCATTTACCATTTTGTACAAGTCCTCTTTAACATCCTTGGTTGGGTTTTCTGACTCTATTATGTCTCTTTTATCAATAAGAATGATGTAGGGCCAGCATTGCTGAATAATATATTTCATATTAACATATTAAATGCCAGTTTGACTCAATTCTTTATACATTTGCAACTTAAAGGAAAGAACATAATTTTGCAACAGATTGTCCAATGTGCATTTACATACGCTCATTTAGAGAACAAACTATTAAAGATGCCTGAAAGACATTTGACCTTTGATCATGTATTGAATGATGTTGGTGTTCTCCTGCAAAGAATAAGGCTTATTGATCTCTCGGTGAATTGGATGAGACTTGAAATGTCAGAGGAGACGACTTCAACTAAGATAAAGTGACTTGAAATGTTCTTTTTCTTACTTGAGACTCCTTGAGGAACACTAGTTTAAAAAGTTACATGTCTGCTTCCTTTTTCAGGTCAAAGAGACTGGGGAAATTGCCATTGCTGGTGCCTATGTTGACCTTACATCGACTGTTAATAGTCTGGAGTCCAACACTGCAGTCCAGGTAGCGATATCTTATGAGCCACTAGTCATTTCTGTAATAAATGCATGTAGTTAAAAAGTACCCAATGCTCTTAATAAATAGAAATTTCAGATTTTTTTAGATTACGTTAGTAAGGAGATTTTGGTGTTTTTATTCACTGGAATTGTACTTGTAGATTACATTGTCCATTCTGTTCTGGAAAATTCACAATAGACACAAGTGGAAAAAAAGTGCAATTTAATTCTCCCTTGCCGTATTGATTTGTTATTATGTTTACAGGGAAAACAGCACATCAATACTGTTGTCAGTGTTGTTGCATTGCTCGCTGTAATACAATTTATTTAAAAAGAAAAATAGACATGTCTCTTAGAAGTCCCCATTGATTCTTGCCGTGTTGCTGTTATCCCTGCTTCTGATTTGCAGTTTCAGCACAATGATGCAAGTTACATGCCTAAAAATTCAATAAATCTGTTGTAACTTTGTCACTATTAGCACATTGGAACATGAATGCTAACTTAGTCACTTCAGGAACAAAATAATGCTGATGTCTTGCCTTTTCTTAGAAAACCACTTTCTTATTGTGCAATGTTTAGTCGAAGAGCATTTATTTGTGGTAACATATACAGTATGTTGTCTCTGTACTCTATGCATAATTCTTTCTAAAACTAAATATACAGAGGACATTGATAATGCATATAAATAGCATGGTGTACAAACCTGTGTATTGGCTAAAGCATTATTGTATAATTTAGCACTGTAAGAGGGGTTCTTTGCAGTAAGAGCAATGGACTACACAACTCTAGCGGTTTGGATATGGCACTGACTTGCTACTTTTTCTATAATAATTAAAAAAAACATGGCAGCTCTTGAAAGACAATAAAATATTGCTAAATACTTGCAAAACCCTTGACATGCTGCACTTCACACCACCAATGTGGTGACTACTCATTAGATAATGACAGTTTATCACAAAATCATGTTTTGAAAAGCTGATGATCTAGTGGCACTCTTACAGTACCTAGACTTTTCCAACCAAGAGGAAAGATAAGGTAAATCTGTATGTATGGCATATTTTTGCCATTCAGACATGTGTTTTCGTAAAGGTCTATTATGCCTGTAAAGGCAGTGTTCCCTGACCAAATGTTGTCCCCTATTGAAAATAAGGAGGAGTAAGGGTGTACAGTGATTTCATGCTAACTTGTGTGTGTGTAGTCAATCTGAAACATTGTTTTGAAGACTGTGTGATAATATTAATAAGTGCAATGAAGTGTACACCATTATATGCCCTTTTAGCTTGAGCTATGGTCCATATTATTTTATCAGCTTGATATGTAATTTCTGCGAATGTTTTTCTCACCCTTCTCTGTTATAATATCTTAAATGTTTTCCATGTATATTTTCTATACTGTAGAACATAAATACTGGCAATTCAAGTGTAATCCATCGCCTTCAGCGATAACACACATCGCTCCTCCCGCTCCAATAGCATCTGCAACCAGACAGTATATTGCTACATGGAATAAATTCTATCATTCCTCACCGTGCTATACAAAGTAATAGAATTACTTGGCGTGACAGGCTGCTCCATGGTACATGGCATTGATTTGAGAACCATGGATTTCTAAGGAAAAATCATTATGCCTTGCCATTTGCAGTCTTTCAAGTCTTATCTGTTTTTATATATATATATCAGAACAATTAACAACCATGAGCAATGTATTTTTATATGTATTAAATATAACCAATTTTTTACCATGGCTGTCTAGGATGTAGGACTACAGAGTACCCTGGTCTTTGAAGAAATCAGCCGTCGTATCAAAGATGTTGGGAGTGAACTGGTTAAAAAAGTAAATGCGGTCTTCCAGTGGGACATAACTAAGGATGGAAAAACTGCTGCACAATGGAGTGAGTTACAGTTCAGAAGAATCCTTTGTATTACATAAAAAAACAGCAGTGTGTCTGAATTTAAATTGTTTATTTTGTGTCCAATATACTTTTTCTATCTTTTTGAAGTTCAGAGAGACCTGGGATTGATTTGGTTGGTTTCTGTCCCAGTAACAAGATTGTACTCTGACTATACCAAATTTTTCATACAACCTTCAAAAGTAAAAGCAACACAGGATAATTGTCTTATTTTTCTTCTGAGAAGGATACAGTTTCATTTTTACTGAATGGAAATTGTACTTTAACTCCTCAGAATTCTTAGGAAAATTATCTCAAAACAATATGGAATTTATACATTGTTACCTTAACATGAAAAAAGAAATGAGCTTAAAGTGAATGTTCACCCTCAAAAATGACTTTTTCATATATGTAGGTTGAAAATATTGTACTGTCTAAAGGGTCATTCTGGTTATTTCAAGCAAAGGGGTTGCTGATTGGTGGGAGTCTGACCACTGAGACCCTCCTTGATCATGAATACAGTCCCCTCTACCCACAAATGCTTGGAGAGGCTGGTAACACATGCTCCATTTACTGTGAAGATATGGCCACAAATAGCTAAGCTCTGTACTCTATCTATCTCCAGCAGTCTCCTTAGGTAATGACTAGAGAGTCAGCATGCATTTTTGACCTGCCACTCTATTCAGATGGGGAAGGGGACCTCCGTTCTTGTGATCGGTGGAGGACCCACTTCTAAAAATATACAATAGTGGAAATAACCAGACTCTCCTTTTAAGGTTATAAGTTTCTGACTGATGGGGTCCCCCACTGATCGCACGGTGAGGCCCCCTATCCAGATAAATGTGGCAGTGATTGTCGTCTATAAGACTGACAAAGATGCCAAAGAGCTGCACCCTGCTGTCTTTCAGTGCCATAAATACTTAATGAAACTGCAGAGTTGATGTGCGACCACTAATCCATCCAATTGAGGAGAAAATTCTAGTGATTGATGGGGGTCTTCCTAACAGTGTATAGGTGATAACCTGTTATGGTAGAACACCCCATTGTTTTCCTGATACAGACCTCAAAAATGTTCGAAACGGATATAGAAATATTAACACTCCATCTGTTTTAGCCACCACTAGTGGGAGCTTAGTGTACTTTTCAGGTTAAGCTGGCAGGTATGTCTACATGAGGATTAACACAATACAATTATTGACCATTATATCACTTTGATTTGGCAGTTTTCCCTTTTGCATCCTATATATCCAGTTGTCAGTTCTCCTTGAGCTAGTTGGTGGAAACTAGTTGCTATGTTGTCTCCCATTCATTGCACAAGGGGGGAAAAGGGCATTCTGCCCTTAGAATCATCATGGGAGATATTATAGCAGTAGCCTTTCTGCCTCTTTTTCTCACTTCCTCTCACCCAGAACTCCAAACTATAAACCTCCATGGGCAGCTGTAATATAAGAACTGTGCGCTTAGAGCTCATCATAGGAAAGCAAGATATTTTATAATAAGTTTCACATATACTCCCTTTATTCATACACTCCCTTTAGTAGTGACTGCAGACATCTCTTAACTCTAAGCAATAAATGAGTTGTGAATAGAGCGCTCCTAGTTGTTGCTGCAACGGGATAGTAATCTGATCACAACCATAAAGATAAATGATGTCATTAAAAAACAGAAGCTTAGTCCTGGAGCAATAAAAATAAACCAGTGTAATTCACTGACCACAAAGTTCCATACTTTGGATAAATGTCCCTTTCTTGCTGTATGCTGTAGTTAGCCTGTCTGTTTCTCGATAGATCAGTCTCAAAATGCAACTCCTGATGGTCCAGTCTCTTGGTGTCTTTCACATTGGGAGCGGGCAGCGGAGCTTTGACCACTATAACCGTATATATGGCCTAGAGTATTGAGCTTAAAAATGACCTTTGGCATGACCTGAAATGGACAGTGATTGTGATTAGTCACAACTGTCTAAGCCTCCATGCACATAACTGTTTTTCACGGCAAGCAAACTGACCCATTATTTTCTATGGCCTCATACACATGTGCGTGTATTATCACAGGTCAATGTAGGGAGCCATGAGCCTGGGCCAAAATGCAGTGCAGGTCCTATTCCTATCCAATTTGTGACCTGGGCTCACTGCAGGCAAGCAATGGGTCCCTTGGAGGCATGGGGGATGGAGGGGCCCATTAAGAAAGCACTCATGGATATTCCATAGAGTATAGCCAAATGCCTTTAGTTGTGTTTTTCCTTTACTAGAAATCCCCCATGTAACTGTGCCAGAGGCATCTCTCTTATAAGATTTTATTTCTGAAGCCCTTTGAAAACCCCGGGATTGCTTTTAGCTAGGCTTCATTGATCGGATTAGGTTTGTGATGCGGGTCATTGCTGTGTGAAATATATTCTTTACATACTGTGATTGGCACTTCAGTACTTCAAGACCAAATGTTTTAATATAGCTGCTTCATAGAGTTCATTATAATTCTGTGTCCACTATGACGGCAGAGCACAATAAAAAAACATTTGGTACCTTTCATATGTGTCCCCAATTATACTGTCCCTTTGTCTATCTTACTTTTTGAGAAGTTGATATGTTTTCCTTGTGACAACAGAAATATTGCTGTTTTTAATCTGCTAATGTTGATAGGTTTAGGCTTCTGTTTTGCAACTTTTCTCCAGGCTTACTTTTTGGATTAAAAAAAATCCAAGTAAAATTTTAAGCCTCAGGTTTTCTCTGAAAGTGTTTATCGTTATCCTTTGGGTCTAGCCGCTGGGCTTGTTCCATTATTAAATCTCTTACTCCACTGTGTTCCCTTGTCTTTTAATCTATGACTTGTCATCTCGCCCCTTGCTCTGTGTGGATGTTCGAGGCACAGCTACTGACATCACTAGGGACTGTACAGACCCTTCAGCTCATTGCTGTCATGGCTGATGAGTCCTGCTTTGGCACTCTCAGTGAATATCCTTGAGCTTGGCGTTAGAGAAGAGTGCAAGGGAAAGGAAGTGTGCTCGAGATATGGTGTATGGTCATTGATTTTTTTTTTTCTTACATACCTTGCTTTTTCATTTCAACATATTACTTGTAAATCTCCCATGCTTCTTTTTAAATTGCTAGTGTACTCTCATGAGGCCTATTCTTGAAATTGTCTTTGACTTATAAGTTAAGATTTTCAGCTTTTTTGAGCAGTGTTCACTGATACTGCAACTGAAACTTTGAAAATATTGCATTGCTTAGTTTGTACTATATATATATATATATATATATATATATATATATACTAGAGGAAGGACCCGGCTTCGCACGGGTATATTTCATTTTTTGTTTGTGTAGTGACCCCATAAGAATTGGCCAGTTTTGCACTTGACATCCAGTATGGCAGTCCAGTATAGGTATAGTCTATTTATGGCTGTGTTGCTATGGAAACCTGGTAAATGAAATGTGAACTTACATTGGCTAATACACGTCATATGACTGAATATTTAAGGACCTGCAAACTGCTATTGACTCATACAGGACATAAATAGCTTGGTTGCTATGGAAACCTGGTGTAAAGCTGTGTGTATGTCAAGACTGAACCTGCGATTTTCCATTGGTCCATAAGTGTCATGTGATCATGTGCATCTCAGTTTGGATATCAGTGAAAAACCTGCGATCGGTTGTTATGGAAAACCTGGAGTAAAGCTGTGTGTATGTGACCTTGTGTAACAGTGTCATCCACAGCGCCCTGCCCCTTTAAAGCTGACCTACAGCAGTGAAGAAAAATGGCTGGGTTGTTATTGAAACCTGGAGTGCAGCTGTGTGCATGTGGCTGACAATGCTTTGTCAGATTGGAGACGGGCTTGGGTCTGCTAGGGAGTTTCAGCAGCTCGCTGTTGTCTGTAACATACCTTATCAGATTGGAGACAGGCTTGGGTCTGCTGAGAGTTTTCATTAGCTTGAGCAGCAGCCATGCGTTTTGCTGCAGGGGACATGAGTAGTTTAAAAACGTTTCAATTTATAAGAATGCTGAAATCCAGTATGGCAGTCCAGTCAGTGGCGTAAATACCGGTTTAGCAGTGGTAGCAGCTGCCACAGGGCCCGGGACATTAGGGGACCCGGTGGGCCTCTGATGTTTTGGTTTTTTTTTTTTAACACCAGCAGGTAACGGGCCCTATTTACTTAATGATCCCCACTCCTGCTCACGGCCGCCTGCACTTCACCTTCTGCAGAGGCGGCTGTGAGCAGGAGCGGGGATTGGTAAGTAAGGCCTGCGGGCCGTGTACCCCACAAACACTGCTATCATTATACTCTGGGGTCTTTTCAGCAGACTTCGGGCCTCCTTGGTGGTGTCCCAGATGTCGGTGGGCCAGTCCGACGTCATTATGCGTTGCGATACATGCCTGGCTCACGTGACATCTGGTCCAACATTGAAGAAGTAGCGGGAAGTGCGCATAATACTATATGAAGGAGCCACTATGATACTGTGTGCAGGGGCCACTATGGGGCCTAATAGTGTATGCAGGGGCCACTATGGGGCATAATAGTGTGTGCAGAAATGCAGTTTGTGTGCGTGGGGGGGGTTGCCGGGGGGGGGGGTCCCATGTCAAATGTTCGTCTTGGGGCCCTGCCATTGCTAGTTACGCCACTGAGTCCAGTATAGGTACAGTCTATTTATGGCTGTGTTGTTATGGAAACCTGGTAAATTAAATGTGAACTTATATTGGCTGATACACGTGATATGACTGAATATTTAAGGTCCTGTGAACTGCTATTCACTAAGGGTGGGTTCACACCTGCGCTTCAGTCCATCCGTTGCCAATCCGAGTGAAAATCTCAGCAAACGGGATTGGCATCGGATACAGACAGGTCAGCGACGCATTGGTTAAAAACCCATTCATTTGAATGGTTTTTTAAAGCAATGCGAGGGTGTCCGATTGCACCCTCTGCGCTGCGAATCCTTTTTTTTTCGTCGGAAACAAAGTCGGACATGCAGGACTTCGTGTTCGAGGAAAAAAAACGGTTTTGCAGCGCAGAGGGTGCAATCGGACACCCTCGCATTGCTTTAAAAACCCATTCAAATGAATGGGTTTTTAACCAATGCGTCTCTGACCTGTCTGTATCCGATGCCAATCCCGTTCGCCGAGATTTTCTCTCGGATTGGCAATGGACGGACTGAAGCGCAGGTGTGAACCCACCCTAATACAGGTCATACATAGCTTGGTTGCTATGGAAACCTGTGTGCCTGAGGAGAGTATGGGGCATAATAGTGTGTGCAGGAATGCAGTTTGTGCGGTGGGGGGTCCCATGTCAAATGTTCGCCTTGGGGCCCTGCCATTGCTAGTTATGCCACTGAGTCCAGTATAGGTACAGTCTATTTATGGCTGTGTTGTTATGGAAACGTGGTAAATTAAATGTGAACTTATATTGGCTGATACACGTGATATGACTGAATATTTAAGGTCCTGTGAACTGCTATTCACTAATACAGGTCATACATAGCTTGGTTGCTATGGAAACCTGTGTGCCTGAGGAGAGTAAGCGCCTGCGAGCTGTTATTGGCTGATAAGGGACATGTGACCGTGTGTGGGGCAGTTGGAATATGAGTGAAAGACTTGCAGGCTTGTATAGACTAATGCTGCTCATTTTTTGGGAATACTGTACCTCAGGAACGGTACGTCCAAGAGAGCTGAGACCCAGTCTATAATATTCCCGGACACCTGATGTACATGTGTGCCAAATTTGGTGAGGATCGATCCAGTCGTTTGGTCGCGCATAAAGAACAGACAGACAGACAGACAGGAACTCATTTTTATATATATAAGAGATATATATATTATTTTTTTTGTTACAGCAGGTCTTATTGTTCAAAGCAGTATAACATTTTCTTGATTGTCATTGGAAACTGTCAGCAGTTGTCGGAAATTCTTCAGTTTCTGCTCCTCGCAGTGGAATCAAAAAGCAGGGCATTTACTTTACATCACTGATTAGGCCCAAATGTCTTGAGCCTTTTAACCCATGGCAAGATCGAGCTAAGCTCATATTTTTGCAGAATCCTGCTCCAGTCTATGCCTCCCATTGATTACAATGGGATAAGGAATCCGCCTCAAAGTTCCAGATTCCGCAGTGTAAACGGGCCCTTAATGGGGTTTTCCAGGTCTTTTTGATTGATGACCTATTCTTGGAAAAGGAAAATGATAGGGAAAAAGGGAAAGAAAGGGAAAAGACAGTGGTAAGGAAAGTAAAATAATAAAACTTAACCTTTTATTGATATCTTAAAATGCCAAAGTTGGCTCCCATATATTAAAAGACATGGAAAGACAATCCCCAATTGGGTAGAAAGTCCCCTCATGGCCACACAGAGTTTTAAGAACAGTTATTGTCCATTATGGGTGTGTTTTCCTCGACAAGATAACATAAAATCAGTGTAAGCATGAGCAAAACTGGTTGATAATGTGTTGATCTTAATTAGAGATGAGCGACTCGATTCTGCAGAAGTGGAATTCGATCCGAATTTCAGGAAATTTTCGATTCGCCACGATTCCGGATTTCCTCACGCTTCGATGCACGAATCACATTTTTTTATAAAATGGCCACTGCACATGTTAGGACAAGGGGGAAGGGACTCTGGGAGCACGGGATCACCCACAATGCCAAGCGTGCAGCTAATCAGCAGCCAGCAGGACCTGTGATGTCACACCCCTATAAAAACCCTCGGCCATTTTAGGTACAGTCATTCCACATCGCTCTTACTGTAGGGACAGACGTCAGCAGGAGCTAGGGAAAGACAGAAAACATATAGAAGTTCAGGTAAAGAGGCTGTGCCTTAGAACTGTAGGAAAAGCATATGGAGAAATTGAGAGAAGAATTTGGGTGGTGGCAGGCTCATTTACAGCAAGAATTTGCAGCATAATTCACATTGCAGCACTCACTGCCTTTATACTGCTGCTCATTACTTATATCTGTGTCGTCAAGGTGGAACACAACAAGCCTTTTGCAGTGCAGTACAGCAAAAAAAAAGTGAAATATCATATAGTAATATCTGCACGTATCTGTAAAAAAAGCCTTTCTAAGGCAAAGGCCACACGTGTTGTCCCGCAGCAAAAAAAGCGGGATCGCATCGCGGTTCTTCCCACAGCGCTTTAGACAGAAAGTTTGCAGTTTTCCTCTGCGGACTTTCTGTTTCAATTATACCTATAGGGAAACCGCCGGCGTTTCCATAGGTATAATTGACATGCTGCGATTTCCAAAACCGTGCCGATTCTGGAAATCGCCGTGTGTCTGCAGCGTGGATTTTTCCGCAAAGTGGGCATGGGATTCACTAGTATCCCATCCACTTTGCTCTGACTGTAGATCGCCGCGATTTTTTCTGCGGCACTTCCGCCGCAGGCGAATCGCGGCATTTATGCCACGTGGGGCTTTAGCATAAAGGCAGCATTTATTATAAGGGGCTTATTCACTGTTCTTAAAGTGCATAACATAATTCAGTACTATTGCGCCAAAGAAAACTGAATTATCATCCAATAATATCTGAACTTATCTGTGATAAAGGCCTTTAACGTGGGAAAAGACATAACGACCATATTCGCCATTTTGTTACCAGTATAAAGTTGCAGGCCATTTTTAAAAACAGTATTGTCAATAATAATTCAATAATTCAGTAATTCTTAGCAGTTATCATCACTTATTTAAAGGTGTTCATTAGTGTCTAAACCCATAAGGAGGACCATATTCGCCATTTTGTTGCTGTCCATTTATCAATAGTATTGTCAATAATTCAATAATTCTGAGCCACAAATCTCTGCCTTTATCACACTTGTTTTATTGGTATTCATTAGTGGGTGAAGAAATAAGGGGCATATTTGGCGTTCTCTTCAAAGTAGAAACCAACAGGTCTTTTTGCACTTTACAATTAAGTTTTTTCATTGAACAGTATGTCAGACAGAGAAACGAGAGGCCATGCACAGGGGAGGGCCGCAGGCCTAAATGTTTCTGGCGCAAGCACAGGTCGCAGCAGAGTAAGGGGGCATGGCAGCAGGGGTGATTTACAGAGGCCTGAGCTCCCAGTGTCAAGTAGTGGTCATGTCTTGACCAACAACCCAACAGTTGTAGACTGGTTGACTCGGTCATCCAATTCATCCCAAGTCACATCAGACACCCCCAATCAAGAGTCGGTGGGTTCGTCAGACACAACCCTTAGTTGGCATGGCCCGGCAGCAGTCCCTGTGCCCTCACCTGTCCTCAACCTGCCTCTGTCCTTTTCTGATCTCAGCTAGAGAACTACTCTATACTGTGGGCTCAGATCCACTGTACAGTGAGGAGGAGGTACTAGAGGACATTCAGTAGCTACTGCTCAGCCAAGATGTGGAAGAGACATCCGCCACTTCCTATAGTAGGCGGGCAAGAAGTGACGAGGAGAGTGACATGGGAACTGGTGTTGAGGAGGACATCAGTGACCTGCAGACAGTAGTGGATGACGATATAGCTGATCGTAATTGGGAGCCGGGTGACGAAGGGGCCTCATCGTCATCAGGAGAAGAGGGTTGCAGATTGCGCATGAGACAGCAGGGGAATCAGCAGGGTGGCAGCAGCGTGAGGTCAGGAGCTAAACGTGCTCGGGGTAGACCACCCGCTTCGCAGCACCCTACCTGCCTGAAAAGCAGTGGTGCAGGGGTTCACGGAGGAAGTGGCGGTAGCAGTCAGTTATTGAGGAGTGTTAGGGGTAAAATCACCTACTTGGCGGTGTGGCAGTTTTTTGTAAAGCTGCCGAGGGAGTTGAACATGGCCATATGTTCAATCTGTGGGCTGAAGGTGAAGCGTGGCCAAGTTGCCAATGTTGGCACCACAGCCCTGCGCCAACATATGCAGCATCACCATAAAGTGCCCTGGGAGAGCCGTGGCTCCAATGTAGTGGTCCAGCCTGCCGCAACAAACACTGCAGCACCCAGAGGCACGCACCCCATTTCAGGCAGTCAAGGCTCCACCACCTCAGCTGAAGGAAGCTTTGTGTCCTTCCCATCATCTGCTGGCAGTGATGCTCCTGCTCCTCCTCCTCCTCCTAGTCAGTTATTGGATCAGCATTCGATCACAGAATCTATATCTAAGAGACAACAGTATGCATGCAATCATCCAACAGTGCAGAAGCTGAACGTGCTCCTGTCCAAGTCGCTGGTGCTGCAGTCACTCCCTTTCCACTTGGTGGACTCTGCACCTTTCAGAGAACTGATGGCTTGCGCCGAGCCGAGGTGGAGAGTCCCAAGCCGTCATTTCTTTGCCAAGAAGGCAGTACCAGCCCTGCACAAATATGTAGAAGAGAAGGTGGGCCAGTCCTTGAGCCTTGTGGTGTCTGCCAAAGTACACGGCAGCGCCGACATGTGGAGCTGTAACTACGGTCAAGGACAATATATGTCATTTACAGCCCACTGGATTAATGTGGTACCTGCCCAGACACACCAGCAACTTGGACTGGTGACGCAGCTTCTGCCTCCACGTTCTCACGCCGTTGGTCCTGCAACAATGTCCGCCTCATACTCCACTGTCTCCTCATCCTCCACTGCAGGAACAATCCCCACTGCAGGGCACAGCGGTGTCACGCTGTTCTTCACCTCGTTTGCCTGGACGAACGAAGTCACACAGGGGAGGAACTGCTCCATGTCCTCAATCAAGAAATCGAATCCTGGCTTTCTCCAAGAGAACTTAAAATCGGAACAATGGTGACTGACAACAGGAAGAACATGGTGTCGGCGCTGCGTCAAGGAGGGCTGAGACATGCGCCCTGCATGGCGCACGTGTTCAATCTGGTTATTTAAGCATTTCCTTAAGTGTTCCACCCATCTGCAAGACATTCTAAAAATGTCAAGGAAACTTTGCATGCACTTCAGCCACTTGTACACCGCCAAGCACACCCTCCTTGAGCTGCTGCGGCAGAACGGCCTTCCACATCATAGGCTGATATGTGATGTTTCCACCCGTTGGAATTCAACCCTTCATATGTTGGATCAACTATATGAACAGAGAAAAGCCATAAACGATTTCTTGATGATCCAAACGGACAGAGGTACTCCCCGTGTAACTTTAACATTAGGCAGTGGCAGCTCATGCGTGACACCTGTCGTTTGCTAGTTCCCTTTGAGGAGGCCACTTTGTTAGTCAGTCGCCAGGACTACGGGATGAACAACGTCATTCCACTGATTCACATCCTGAAAAAGATGCTTATGAATCTGGCCGGTCAGGGGACTGGAGATGTGGCGTTTGCATCTCAAGGCCACATGAGCCCTGTGGGGGCTGAACTGGAGGATGAGGAGGACATTGGAGCACAAACATTGTGTAGCCAAATGGGTGGAGAGGAGGAGCAGGAGCAACCAGAACAGCCAGAGGGAGATGAGGAGGATGAGACAGATGACCCAGACACACCGTGGCAGTATGCAGTGGAGATGGATGCAGGGAGTCCCTCGGAGTCACTTGTGCAAATGGCCCGATGCATGCTGACTTCCTTGCGCAGTGACAGCCAAATTGTCACCATTCGGCAGAGGGATGACTACTGGCTCTCCACCATGTTAGACCCTAGCTACCGGGGTAAAATGGGGGCTTTTTTTTTTTACATCCGCTGAGAGGGAGGACTAACTGAACTACTATAGAGACATGCTATGTAGCAAGTTGGCCGCTGCCTATCTGCACCATTGTCCATCCTCTCGCATGTCCAATCGGGGGGGCCCGGAGCGCTCAACTTGCACTGGCATGGCAGCTGTGGGAGGGGGGCGGGGGTGGCAAGAGCAGTATCGGCTCCATCAGCAGCAGCCTGAGCGTAGAGTCGCTGATGAGCAGATTTCTTCAGCCGCATAGTGAAGAAGCTGCTCATTAGCAGCTAGACACAGAGCAGAAGTTGAACCAGCAGGTGGTGGCATACTTAGTTTGCACCTTGCCACCCGTCATCGAAAATCCACTGGACTACTGAGCAGCCAAACTGAATTTGTGGCCGTAACTGGCCGAGTGTGGCATCAGAGCGGGTGTTTAGTGCGGCAGGGGCCATAGTTACCCCAAGGAGAACTCGCCTGTCCACCCAAAATTTGGAGAGACTGACCTTTGTGAAGATGAATCAGGCATGGATCAGCCAGGATTTCCACCCACCCGTGCCTGATGCAGCAGATTAAATGAACCTCTACCACACTGCCACTGGGTAACTGTGGTGCCTCCTAAGGCTGTTGCTACCTACACATTATATCACCTTGCCACTCTGTGGCCTACTCACGCTGCTGCCACCTCCACAGTCTGCCACTGGATGTCTGTATGGCCTCCTCACGCTCCTGCCACCTCCTCACTCTGCCACTGGGTCATTGTATGGCCTACTGATACTGCTGCTACTGGGTCACTGTATGGCCTCCTCATGCCGCTGCCACTGGGTCACTGTATTTGCCTCCTCATGCTGCTGCCACTGGGTCACTGTATGCCCTCCTCATGTTGCTGCCACTTGGTCACTGTATGGCTTCCTCATACCGCTGCCACTGGGTCACTGTATGGCCTCCTCATGCCGCTACTACTGGGTCACTTTATGCCCTCCTCATGTTGCTGCCACTGGGTCACTGTATGCCCTCCTCATGCCGCTGCCACTGGGTCACTGTATACCCTCCTCATGCCACAGCCACGGGGTCACTGTATGCCCTCCTCATGCTGCTGCCAACTTCACATTGTCACCTTGTCACCAGCAACTTGGCCAGGTGGCGCCGCTTCCGCCTCCACGTTCTCACACCGTTGGTCCTGCAACAATGTCCACCTCATCCTCCACTGTTTCCTCAGCCTCCACTGCAGGGACAATTCACAGTGCTCCTCCAGAATACAGCACACCACATGTGCAGGGCACAGCAGTTTCACACTGTTCTACATCTCATTTGCCTGGGTGAACAAAGTTACACAGGGGAGGAACTGGGTCACTATATGTCCTCCTCATGTTGCTGCCACTTGGTCACTGTATGGCCTCCTCATGCCGATGCCACTGGGTCACTGTATGGCCTCCTCATGCCGTTTCCAGTGGGTCACTTTGCGTCCTCCTCATGCTGCTGCCAGTGAGTCACTGTATGGCCTCCTCATTCTACTGCCACCTCCACATTATGTCGCCTTGCCACTCTGTGGTTTTCTGATGCTGCTGCCAACTCCACATTGTCGCCTTGCCACTCTGTAGACATATACTGTATGTTGACAGACGACGGTGTAAAAGGAGTGCGCTCTTTCACTCTACAGTAGAATGTTGGGTCTCTGCACATTATTTCTGCCTGGCACTAACATGAACCTGTAAGGCTGGGTTCACACTCGAGTTAGTTGGTCAGTTTTGGCCCCGTAACTGTCCAAATAAGTGAAGTGTGCAGTGGTTCTAAGAGCGACGCCTGTCATGTGTGTGTCATTCGGACTCACAATATTGTTTGACTACCACAGTAGGCTCCCTATGCATGTTACTGCAAGGCACAGTGTTCTGCACCACTATACAGGCTCTCTGAAGCTAGGAAATAGGTGTTTTTTAGCGATATTCGCCACGAAGTAATTCGGATCGAAGCAAATTTTTTTTTGGAACTTCGAATCGAACTGCCGAATCAAACTTTTGAGAAATTCGTTCATCTCTAATCTTAATGTAGCAGCAATATACAGGCAAGCTCTTCTAAATGAAGATCCCTCTTTAGATTGTAACCATATATGAGAAATATTGGATAACCCCCATTAATAAATAAGGTGACAATGTAGTGTAAATAGCCGCATGTATGCAGTCCCTGTTTATTTACACAGGGATCAGAAACAACGGACATTCGGTACGACATCCGACAATAAACCCAATATTATCTGATCTGGCAGGCAAGGAGTAATGCTGTTTGTATCTCTTGACATCAGGTTCTGATAACCACCTAACTCCTAGGTTCACACCTGTGCCCGGTTTCCGTTCTTCAGGACAGAAACCCAATTCACTTAAAAAGTGGAAACCTGTGAACTCCATAGACTATAATGAGGTCCGCTGGGTTTCCACCCAAAAAATGTGGAGAGAAAATTCCTGCTTCCGTCCCCCATTCCGCATTTTTCAAGTGGAATGAAGGACGGAATCTCCGAATGGAATCCGGGTGCAGGTGTGAACGTAGCCTCAGGCTGTTGCTGAGATTGTGCATGCACACAGACAACCTGTAATGCATACAGCGCAGCCTATAGTGGCCAGAGTAGGAACAGTGTGCAGAGTGGCATACATGACAATACTCTCCCGATACTACCACTAAAAGGCTGTGGGCTGGAATGTGAGCGGTGAGCAAGAAAACATGCATGCAAATACCAGCTTAATACCGCTGTAATGAGTGGAGGCTGGAGAGAGAGTTGCGCACAGAAAGCCCACACGCCGATACTAGTCCCACGACAGAGGGAGAGCACAGCACAAAGATGCTCTGTGCCTACTCCTTTAGCATCTACCAACTTTCCTTCACTGACCCTTGATGTTCTACTGCACTCCCCCTCCCTTTTTACTACAGTTTGTCTTGTCTCTCGGGTGTTTACCTTATGATAGGACTTGGTCTTACTTTTTGATGTTCCTTAACCCCTAGAAGTCGCTCTATTTGATGCCCCATGCTGCAGTCACCTTAATTAAAGTCAAACACCTGTGATTTACAACTGCTCTTGTAGGAGTGATAAGTGCCATCTCCATGCTGAAGTTACTATCCTGGAGTTAAAGTGTGATAAGGGAAGCTTTTAGGACTTTTATCATGACTTTTATCAACAAAACCACCAACTACCAACCATTTGCCCATATCCATATAGAGCCATGAAAAAGATTATTCACAAGTGGAAAACATTCAAGACAGTTGACAATCTTCCCAGGAGGGACTATCCCAGCAAATTCACCCCAAATTCATGCAATGCTCAGGAAAACTGCAAAAACCCAAGAGCTACAGTTTAGGTTCCATGTACATGGGGGAATATGGCCTGGAAAATCTGGTCTGTACATTGGTTGGATTTCCCAGTCCAAACCCAGTCAGGTAGGTTGGTTTCCTTGCATTATAGTGAACTGTGATGCTGGGAGTCCTTCCTGCCCGCAGCTTCACTTTCCTGTACTGTATAGTATTTACAGCAGAGACCCGAGGAAGCAGGGACTCCCAGCATTATAGATGACTGTGATGCAAGGAGTCCTGGTCCCTTGCCAAAGAGAGAACCTCCTCTTTCTAAAAAGAACATTGCAGGATGGTTCAAGTTTGTAATGTTGCAGCTGAACAAACCACAAGACTAATGAATAATGTCCTTTGGATAGACAAGACCAAAGTGGAGGTGTTTGTGCAAATATGCTGTGTTTGGTTTTCACCAACCATGGCGCTATGCATTATGGTTAAACACCTCATACCAACTGTCAAGTACGGTGGTGAGGGGTGATCACTGGGGCTTATTTTGGAGCTACAGGACCTGGACATCTTGCAATCATTGAATCAACCATAAACTCCTATGTACACCAAAATATTCTGAAGTCAAAAGTGAGACTATCTATCCAACAGCTAAGACTTGGTGAAGCTGAGTAATATAAGACAGTGATCCCAAGAACACTAGCAAATGTACAACAGAATGGCTGAAAAAGTACAGAAACAAGGTCCTGCAGTGGTCCAGTCAAAGTCCAGACTTAAACCCAACTAAAATACTGTGGTGGTACCTTAAAAGAGTTGTGCATAGACTAATGTCTGAAAAATTCAATGTACTGAAGCAGTGTTATGAAGAAGAGTGGGCCAGAATTCCTCCAGAATGATGTGAAAAACTTATAGTCATCCATAAAATGATTACTTCAAGTTATTGCTGCTGAATGTGGCTCTACAAGCTATTGATTCATGGGGGTACTTAGTTTTTCATACATGGCATTTTGACTTCATTTTTGTGAAATAATGAAGTGGTGGAACCTGTTGTGTGGTGGAGTTCATCTGAGGTTGTATTTGCCTAATTTTAAGACCTTCTAAGGCAGCAGTTCTCAACCTGTGGGTCGCGACCCCGGCGGGGGTCGAATGACCAAAACACAGGGGTCGCCTGAAACCATCGGAAAATACATATTTCCGATGGCTTTAGCCGCTGAGAAGTCGCGCTATTCAGCTGGAACGCACGTCGTTATGGATGTGCGTTCCAAACTGAATGCCTGTGCGCATGCGCAGACGTGATTTCTGGGACCTAAGTGAAGTAAGTGCTTCCTGCTTTAGGTTGTACTTGTCGGCATTACGTGTAAAAGTACTACCGTATTTTTCGGACCAGTGGAGCGATGCTGCGGGTCCAGCCCTGAGAGGGTGCCCCGCGCTGTGTAGCTCCCGGCATCCGCCGTGCCGTTACACGGATGCCGGGTCTGTTACAATGATGGCGGCCGCTCTGCTGCAGAGCGGTCACCATAGCAACCGGGCCTCCGCTGTACAGCAGAGTCCCGGAGCTAATGCCCGCGATCAGAGTCTGACCGCGGGCATTACTACTGTATCTGTGAGCAAGCCCCCCCCCCCCGGGCTGTAAAAACTGCCCCCGGTCCCCACCGGCCCCATACCTGTTAAGTTGCAGGTCGACTCCCCGCGCGGCGAGATCGCGGGAGTCGACCTGTTCCTGTGACAGCCTGGAGCCTAATGAAGGCTCCCAGGCCTGTCACTGGGATACTACTACTGAGACTGGTCTATGACCAGTCTCAGTAGTAATGTACCCGAATCTCCCATAGACTGCAATACACTTGTATTGCAGTCTATGGGACTTGCAATCAAACGATTGCAGGTTCAAGCCCCATGAAGGGAGGGGGGCTAATAAAATAGTAAAAAAAAAAAAATAAAAAAAAAAAAAAAGTTCTAACTCACCCACTTTCCCTAGAATACATATGAAAGTACAAAATTACTGTGAAACACATACACATTAGCTATCCCTGTGTCCGAAAATGCCCGGTCTACAACCTTATGTCACTATTTTAAATTATGTTTGATTTGTAGCAATTAGAATACATAATGCATATCGGGTATTTACATTCCGAATCATAACTGTAGCAAAATTACAGTTTTGAAGTAGCCACCAAAATAATTTTTTGGTTTGGGGTCACCGCAACATGAGGAACTGTATTGCGGGGTCATGGCATTAGAAAGGTTGAGAACCACTGTTCTAAGGTCTAAGGACCAGATGTCCAGATATGTAAAAAAATAGAGTTTGGTATATTTTTTTTATCTCATGACTGTATGTTGCTGTCAGTTTGGCATTACAAATGCTGTCTATGAGTTAGAGCTTGATAGTAGTTGGATACAGTCCTAGGAGACCGCAATGGTCATACACAACTTTTCATGGCAATTTGAGGACTTTCGTTTCAGAACAAAATTAGTCTGAAATAAGTCTGCTAAAACAGTCCGAAAACAAGTCTTGGAAATTTTGCTCAAATATATGAAAAATGCCATTATAATGTATCTTCCTGCATATAATATTATGTGACTATTTTGTAAGTGGATTGGATATTAGCTTTCAGTTCTCGTATTACATGGATAAGCCCTCTCTATACATACGGATAACAAAACTAAAAAATCTCACAATTCCACAAACCAGATCTGTTATATTTATATGTATAGGATAATAATCCTTGCATTCTCTAGATGTGAGTTTACTTTACAACTTTACTTATTTTGGCTGTGCTTGGTGCTGTTGGTGTGAGAGATACATTAGCACACACAATATGCCATCGTTTGTTGCCAAGCAACGTGACGTAAGTATTCATTGCTAGCTGCACCATTTTCTGCAGAGTCAAGGTAAAATGACTAGTAACTGTCAAGTTATGATTCACATGTGATGTTTTGCTTCTATGAGTAATATTTCAATGGTCAGAACATATAACGTTCCTTTTATTCAGAGCTTCACCTGCCAGATACAGGTGTAACTCGTTCTTTTTAAAAATAATAGTAATATTCTGGGAAGGTTGTTTAACAAGTGGTCAAACATCAGCAAAAGAGAGAATTACAGCCTTGCCTAGGCAGGGAAGTTCTGGGAGTTGCATTGTGGCGCATTGCATTGGTATAATAAGGGCCCGTTCACTTGACAGAAAGTGGAGAGGAATTTGAGGTGGACTTCTGCCTCAAATTCCTATGAACTTTCCAGACCTGGGCTTCCCACAGCGGAAAGACAAAGCAGAGATTTGACTTTCCACTGTGGCTTTTATTTGCTGGCTAAGCTCAGATGAATGAGGCTACTTGGCAGAGTGTCTCGCTCCATTGGTTCTGTTGCACGAATTAGCTGCAGAATCCGCTGCAAGATCGAGCAGGATGCTTATCTTTTTTAACGCCCTGCTTTGGTCTCTACGTCAGTACGGAAACTGAAGCTGATTTTGAGGCATAATCATCTCCAAATTTTTCTGTGTATTATACCCTAAAGTAGAAGAACAATATTTAAGCATTAAAGAAAGTCTATCATATTCACTTGTTACCACTTTTGTAGATTTGGAGAAAAACAACTTTGAAGTCTTGTGCAAATGACACTAAGTTCACACTAGTATTGGCATATTGATTGTTCTGGTCCGTCAGAGGACCAGAACAACAGACAGCTGAAGCACTGTAATAGTGGTTACTCGCGGAGCCCGGGGGACCCCATTGATTATAATGGGGGTCTATTGGGTGTTTGTCGTTTTAAACCTGAAACTAATGGAGGAAAAAGTCTTCTGTGTAGGCGGACATTGCAGGAGGGAGGCCTAAGCCTGTGGCAGTTAGTGTACTTGGGGATGGGCCTTCAGCTCCCTGAAGATCTGCTCTTACTTCAAAGTTGTTTCTTTCCAAATCTACAAAAGTGACATACATAATAAAATATCACTGTAATGTTCTCTATAACAGAAGCGACAATTTGTTATGCTTGGGGGAGGTGATGGACTCCTTTTAAAGAGTATTTCCTGTGATTCCCCTTTAAAAAGTAATAGAAAATAGATTTCAGGGTATAAATCCAAGTTTTTCATTTAGAATTAACAAATGAATTCTCTCTGTTGTTTCGCTTGATTCACATGCAAGTTGGACGCTCCATTTATTCCATTGTGGTGAAAACCTGAATAAGTGCAGCCCTTTACTTCCTCTATTTTACAGATAAAAAGAGCTAAGATATCTTCAACATCATTCCCAAATAGTATTACAAGCTTGGTTTACATCTGTAGCGGGAGCTCCTAAACGAATCTATCCCTATGTTCACCGCTGCCTCTGCAGTTGGCGGTGTGAATGGAGGGGGATTAGGGAAGTGTGATTTGAGTTAGCAGGTAAGGTAAACAGCAACCTGTAGACAGCTCCACTATATATAACATTTACTATCAGAGAATTTATATAAAATTTTACAAAGGAGTTTTTATTTTTCACAGTAGGCTTTCTTCAATATTCAGCCATCCTAGCAATAAAGATGGGATTTTTATAGCCTCTTTTAGGCTGGGTTTTCATGCAACAGCTGTACATTAGTAGCCATGGAGCACACACACCTACTGTGACTGCAATGCAAACAGCCAGCCAAAAAAAACTTGTTTACAGGTGAATTGACTATTAATACTACAAAGCGTGTCGGTCTCATGCGTATGGAATCGATACACACTTACAGAATAGGATTTGTAGAATTGATACATCGGTTGTTCATACTCCATGAAGGAGACCAGATGTCTCATTACGTCATATGTGACATTTCGAGGACCACATTCTGGTTTTCTCACCTTTTATGATGGAATTGCGATTTTGACAAGATAAACAGTGCTGTTTAGGCTGTAAAAAAATAGTTTAGTTTGTTTTTTGGGAATTAAATCTGCATGAAATACATGATTTCAAGAGGGTTTTTCCCATTTGATATACAAGCCTTGGAGCATCTGTCACAGAGGTCCATATATTGTCTCAGCATGCTCCAGTAACAACCTGTTTGAGTTTTAATGACGTTCACATGTAGATACATCTTGGAGAACTAACCACAGATCTTCTGTGGATGTAGACTTGTCTCTTCATGTAATCCTAGACAGACTCAATGATGACAAGGTCTGGGGTCTGTGGTGGCCATATCATCACTTCCACTTAATTTCCACAGCACTGTATATAAATATTGTGAAGGTGTTAACCTAGAGGGTGCTGGAAGGTGAGCTAAAAACAGGGTTGAAAAAGACCTTGAGAACTCCCATCCGGGGTACAGCTCCAGAGAGAGGAGAGTGCTGTTCAGTCCTGTGGACCAGATGGAGACAGACAAGTGGTCTATCTGAAGAGGACTGATCTCCACAAGGGACTTGGTTGAACTCTGTATGAGCCAGACTGCTATGAAGGGACATCAGTAAAGTTATCTTGTCCTTAGAAGTTTGTCATATACATACACAGATGTAGAAAAGTTTACTGTAACTGTTAAGTTAAATAAACCGTTTCTGCCCAAATTATCTTGCCTTTTTTTCAATATCTTACAATGGCGTTTCTTATGTGATATCAGTAGGTATATGTTGCCTGTGATTGTGGTCTTCAGAGGGTTCTACACATTCGGGATGAATCATATACATTTTAGGTTACAACATTTTAAAGCTAAAATTTTATGAAAAAAATGAAAATAAACATCCATTTAGCCATCCCAGAGAAAATAAATAGTTTATTGTAAGGTGCTTTCATACTCTGAAGTTAAAATGCTGCACCATCTGTGTCTCCTTACATATTTTGTCTGTTCTTGACTTTGAGCAATTTGCTAAATCAAGGCTTTCTGGTTAATTTTTAGTTCTTACTATAAATGGAACACCTGCACCTTCAAATCCGTCTCACTATTTTTTCTTTTTTTTTTTTTGATGGGGAGGGGGAATTGGTTTTTAGATTCAAAGAATATGACGAGCATCATATGTATCTGTAAAAATCTTGTTTAAAATATTTAAATGCTAAAGAGAACATCTTTGAATGTCTGAAGGCATTATGTCTCCTGCTAGTGTTTATTTTACTGCTGCTTTCCCTGTAAATTTCCACTGGTAGAGAAAAAAAAATACTCACTTTACTCCTATTTAGTAGTGGGAAGCCAGTGTACAGGATTTTTTAAGTCCAAATTCAACGTACTAAAAAAAAAAAAATGAACTAAATATTGGCCTACTGTAGCAATATAGACCCTTCTGACCTATTCCTTATAGCTGTTAATCTTTTTCCTGCTAGAGGGTTTTGGGAAATTTGGACCACTGGTATCCAGGACAATTTTTGCGCTTTTCAGATAAAAGTGCAAGATAATTAGGTTTTACAAATAAAACCTAATTTACAACATAAAAAAAATCATACTAACCCCCCACACCTATATACAGTGCCTTGCGAAAGTATTCGGCCCCCTTGAACTTTTCAACCTTTTGCCACATTTCAGGCTTCAAACATAAGGATATAAAATTTTAATTTTTTGGTGAAGAATCAACAACAAGTGGGACACAATTGTGAAGTGGAACGAAATTTATTGGCTATTTTAAACTTTTGTAAATAAATAAAAAACTGTAAAGTGGGGCGTGCAATATTATTTGGCCCCTTTACTTTCAGTGCAGCAAACTCACTCCAGACGTTCAGTGAGGATCTCTGAATGATCCAATGTTGTCCTAAATGACTGATGATGATAAATATAATCCACCTGTGTGTAATCAAGTCTCCATATAAATGCACCTGCTCTGTGATAGTCTCAGGGTTCTGTTTAAAGCGCAGAGAGCATCATGAAGACCAAGGAACACACCAGGCAGGTCCGTGATACTGTTGTGGAGAAGTTTAAAGCCGGATTTGGATACAAAAAGATTTCCCAAACTTTAAACATCCCAAGGAGCACTGTGCAAGCGATCATATTGAAATGGAAGGAGTATCAGACCACTGCAAATCTACCAAGACCCGGCCGTCCCTCTAAACTTTCATCTCAAACAAGGAGAAGACTGATCAGAGATGCAGCCAAGAGGCTCATGATCACTCTGGATGAACTGCAGAGATCTGCAGCTGAGGTGGGAGAGTCTGTCCATAGGACAACAATCAGTCGTACACTGCACAAATCTGGCCTTTATGGAAGAGTGGCAAGAAGAAAGCCATTTCTGAAAGATATCCATAAAAAGTCTCGTTTAAAGTTTACCACAAGCCACGTGGGAGACACACCAAACATGTGGAAGAAGGTGCTCTGGTCAGATGAAACCAAAATCAAACTTTTTGGCCACAATGTAAAACGATATGTTTGGCGTAAAAGCAATACAGCTCATCACCCTGAACACACCATCCCCACTGTCAAACATGGTGGTGGCAGCATTATGGTTTGGGCCTGCTTTTCTTCAGCAGGGACAGGGAAGATGGTTAAAATTGATGGGAAGATGGATGGAGCCAAATACAGGACCATTCTGGAAGAAAACCTGTTGGAGTCTGCAAAAGACCTGAGACTGGGACGGAGATTTATCTTCCAACAAGACAATGATCCCAAACATGAAGCAAAATCTACAATGGAATGGTTGACAAATAAACGTATCCAGGTGTTAGAATGGCCAAGTCAAAGTCCAGACCTGAATCCAATCGAGAATCTGTGGAAAGAGCTGAAAACTGCTGTTCACAAACGCTCTCCATCCAACCTCACTGAGCTCGAGCTGTTTTCCAAGGAAGAATGGGCAAGAATTTCAGTCTCTCGATGTGCAAAACCGATAGAGACATACCCCAAGCGACTTGCAGCTGTAATCGCAGCAAAAGGTGGCGCTACAAAGTATTAACTTAAGGGAGCCGAATAATTTGGCACGCCCCACTTTTCAGTTTTTTATTTTTTACAAAAGTTTAAAATATCCAATAAATTTTGTTCCACTTCACGATTGTGTCCCACTTGTTGTTGATTCTTCACCAAAAAAATTAAAATTTTATATCCTTATGTTTGAAGCCTGAAATGTGGCAAAAGGTTGAAAAGTTCAGGGGGGCCGAATACTTTCGCAAGGCATTGTATATGCCATGACACGGATGACCTTAATACTGGAGATACCTTGCCCTCATAACCTAATTGCTTTTTCTGTGGGACTTGTCATCTGGTGATTTGGCTATCCATGTAGTAGTTAGGGGATAATAGACATGTTTTGTTGAATAATAGGCCACAATGGGCTTCAGACCATGGCCAATGCTATTGTAAATTCTCTCCTGTCACTACTCTGCTCCGTCTCCCTGGTGAGCCACACTGTGGGTGTGCAGCAGAGGCTCATACGTCGTAGTCCTATTGTCATTCAATGATTATAAGTAGCTTGTCCCCTTTTTTTGCAGTAGAATTTTTTTTGTCTTATGGTGCCAGAAAAAAAAAAAATCTGTATTTAAAATTTCTGTTGTATGTAAATAGGGTTGTGGAAACACCGTAACTCCTTTGATATGGGATCTGGATTGATATAGGTTTATGCAAAATCTGTGCCAAAATCCATGTCAACTTCACCTTTATAACAAGTACTCTCGATTCTGAGAGACTTCTACATGGCTGTTTGATACTTTCAGAAATTATGGCAAGCCGGAGGGCTTTTTTTTTCTCATTTTTGTACATTTAGTGTGTGCTGGTTATATTATTCTTTAGCAGCAATTGCCGTATCTGTTTTTTAAAGATAGACTAGCAATGATATTAAAATTTGTGTCCTGTCATTCAAGAAAAACATTATGGAAACACTGCTTGATATTGTATTTATTTCTCTGTAAAGAATGGTTCCACACTGCAGAACTAAACAATGCAACAATAGGAAGAATCCTAGGTTTCTTTTACTTTTTTTTTTTTTTTTTTTTTATGGCTTTTTTCCCCCAGTTATCACTCACAACAGGTGATGGCACCCATTGGTGTTCTAGCCCAAGCTCTAGATGTCTCTGTCAATTGCAGCTTAATGCAATGCAATGTTATAAACAAAATTCTTTACATTTAGGAAGTCTACGCTGAGATCCTATTTAGAATCTGTGTATTCACAATTTTTTCTTACTCTTGTCGCTAAAAACTTAGAGGATCACCTTTCGTATTTTCCCAAAGCTTCCCTTTTTTAATACCCATCTTCAATTTCATTAACTAAAACACTGCTTTTTACCAGTGTCTGATCTTTTCATGATTCTATTCCCAGTAGGTCACTTGTATGAAATTGTGACACTGCTTTTCCAGTTACTTGGCAACTTTGTGATGTATGCATTCCCATCAATCCACCCTTTCTGTGTTTTCCAATGCATTATATTATCCTCTGGCAAACTGTATTAGTGTCCACAATTTGCTAATGGAAAGCTAGCCATACACCTCATGATGTATTCATCCGACCATTGTGTGAGTGTGGTGGGTGGCCCTACCTTCTCTACCCTGATGGCCGAAATCTGGGATAATAAGGAGGGAGCAGATAGATTTCACCTGCTTGAAACTTTTGTTCTTGGGGAAATAAGCCATCACCAGAGGTGTCTGGCACTGGCTTGTGTATGGGAAACTCGGACAAGATTGCTGTCAGCCGACTGTCACCTAGCGAAAGCATGAACATGTGCGCCATAGAGCTACAAAACTGCATATATGTGTAATTCACAGAAAGTGAGATAAAATATAATTTTTATTAGTATAGTTAAAAGAAAGCCCTTGGCCAAGAGTGACTCCAAATATCAGTCACCTAAATATCTACAAAAATGAGCATATACGGTATAATTGGTCCTTTATTCAACCTGGGATCAACGCATCATGTACATACACGTTATGTATGTGTGTGTGTATATATATATATATATATATATATATATATATATATATATATACACTACCATTCAAAAGTTTAGGGTCACTTAGAAATTTCCTTATTTTTGAAAGAAAACCACAGTTTTTTTTCAATTAAGATAACATTAAATGAATCAGAAATACACTCTATACATTGTTAATGTGGTAAATGACTATTCTAGCTGCAAACGTCTGGTTTTTAATGCAATATCTACATAGGTGTATAGAGGCCCATTTCCAGCAACCATCACTCCAGTGTTCTAATGGTACATTGTGTTTGCTAACTGTCTAAGAGGTCTACCTATGATGTCAAGGCTAAACCCTTGTGCAAGTTTGTTAGCACAGCTGAAAACAGTTTTGCTGGTTAGAGAAGCTATAAAACTGACCTTCCTTTGAACTAGTTGAGAATCTGGAGCATTACATTTGTTGGTTCGATTAAACTCTCAAATTGGCCAGAAAAAGAGAACTTTCATGTGAAACTCGACAGTCTATTCTTGTTCTTAGAAATTAAGGCTATTCCATGCGAGAAATTGCCAAGAAACTGAAGATTTCCTACAACGGTGTGTACTACTCCCTTCAGAGGACAGCACAAACAGGCTCTGACCAGAGTAGAAAGAGAAGTGGGAGGCCCGCTGCACAACTGAGCAACAAGACAAGTACATTAGAGTCTCTAGTTTGAGAACAGGTCCTCAACTGGCATCTTCATTAAATAGTACCTGCAAAATGCCAGTGTCAACGTCTAGAGTGAAGAGGCGACTCAGGGATGCTGGCCTTCAGGACAGAGTGGCCAAGAAAAAGCCATATCTGAGACTGGCTAATAAAAGGAAAAGATTAATATGGGCAAAAGAACACAGACATTGGACAGAGGAAGATTGGAAAAAAGTGTTCTGGACAGACAAATCGACGTTTGAGGTGTTTGTATCACACAGAAGAACATTTGTGCGAAGCAGAACAACTGAAAAGATGCTGAAGAGTGCCTGACGCCATCTGTAAAGCATGGTGTGGAGGTAATGTGATGGTCTGGGGTTGCTTTGGTGCTGGTAAAGTTGGGAGATTTGTACAAGGTAAAAGGGATTTTGAATAAGGAAGGCTATCACTCCATTTTGCAACGCCATGCCATACCCTGTGGACATCGCTTGATTGGAGCCAATTTCATCCTACAACAGGACAATGACCCAAAGCACACCTCCAAATTATGCAAGAACTATTTAGGGAAGAAGCAGGCAGCTGGTATTCTATCTGTAATGGAGTGGCCAGCGCAAGTCATCAGATCCCAACCCCATTGAGCTGTTGTGGGAGCAGCTTGACCGTATGGTACGCAAAAAGTGCCCATCAAGCCAATCCAACTTGTGGGAGGAGCTTCTGGAAGCATGGCGGGAAATTTCTCCAGATTACCTCAGCAAATTAACAGCTAGAATGCCAAAGGTCTGCAATGCTGGAATTGCTGCAAATGGAGCATTCTTTGACGAAAGCAAAGTTTGAAGGAAAAAAATTATTATTTCAAATAAAAATCATTATTTCTAACCTTGTCAATGTCTTGACTATTTTTTTCTATTCATTTTGCAACTCATTTGATAAATAAAAGTGAGTTTCATGGGAAACACAAAATTGTCTGGGTGACCACAAACTTTTGAACGGTAGTGTATATGTTACCGTTAAATTGCAGAATTCAGTTAATCTGCAGATTATCTAGGTAATGTGCACATTAACTAGGGCGATCCGTTAAAGTGCAGAAAACTGCTTTCATTTCTCACATTACCTAGCTAATCTGCACATTACCTAGTTAATGTGCACATTAACTACTAGGCTCTCGTTAAAGTGCAGATGACGACATGTCAAAGTCGCCGGCATTACAGTGAACATAATGCCGGCAAAAAAAAAAAAAAAAACAAGGATCGGGGACAGGATAAGGAAAGGTTGAAGATGGTTTGCTTTCAAAACCCTTTCAACTTGAATGGGTTTTGAAAGCAAACGGGCGGGTGTGTCTGTTCGCGCTTACACACTCTGCGCTGCAAAAAGATGGTTTTTGTTGTTTCGTCAGAAACACAAAGTGCTTCGTGTCCGAAAAAAAAAAAAAACGGCTGACAGCGCAGAGGGTGTAAGTGCGAACACACACGCCCGTTTGCTTTCAAAACCCATTCAAGTTGAAAGCAAACCGTCTTAGCTGTGCTACGTGCTGGGCAGCCGACGGCGATTGTGGTACATGAAGAAAAAACGACGACCGTAGACTCTGCTGGCGAAAGGAGGGAGAAGAAGAGTGGGACGTAGCAGGGACAGCAGGACTACGAGGTAAACAAACTTCTGGACTTTAACTATCCGCAAGCCGTGAATGTGCACATTACCTAGTTAAAGTGCGGAAAACTCCTGATTCCTCACTATATATATTTGAGATACTTGCATCTATAATAGCTCAGCAAACACTAACTAGCTATCATGAGACTATTGCTGAATTCATGAGAGATCTAAATAGCTTATCTAGTGGAGATACGTCTATCTTCACAGCTCAGTCAGTATTGATGAGTTATCATGTGGCTGTTGCTAAGTACATGAGACCTTTTTTTTGTATTAGCTCAGCTAGTGAGATATCTTTATTAAAACAGCTTAACCATTAATGGTAAGTTATTGTGTGGCTGTCACTAAATCTATGAGAGATATCTATTAAATAGCTCAGCTATTGGTGATCAGCTAGTACGTGGTGGATATTTTGTTCATAGCTGGGGGGTCAAATGATCTAACTTAGAAACCTTGCTTTAATCTCCCAATATTGAGATTGGAGGCAGTAAGGTGGATAGATCAAATCTATTTGTGATATGAGGGAAGGCTTCATTGGCTCCTCAAAACAGTGTATAGTTTTCTCTGTTTAAGAAAGAGATTGCACCACCGGCCTGATTTGCAGCGGTTTGGTCCTTATTAAACAAAATATGAGATATAGATGATACGTTGATCTAGGGTTGAATAATGGACCAATTATACCGTATATGCGCGGTAGGTGACTGATATTTGGAGTCACTCTTGGCTAAGGGCTTTCTTTTAACGATACTAATAAGCATCCCTCAGATTCACAATCAAACTTTCACTATACATCCTCCTTTTTAATCTTTCTGGTGCAGTTCCTCTGATTCACAGCCCCCTTTTCCCTGCTGTAAAATTCCCTCTATCTTCTCATACTAGTGTTCTTTGGTGGTCTTACACAATCCTTCCTGTTTCCTATTATTATTTTGATTAATTCATTATTATCAAAGAAAGGATAAGAAACTACAACATAAAACTAAACATAAAGATATTCGTATACAGGATTAACCTGCCAGCAGCATATTATGGAGCAGGTGGAGATGAGAAGACCACCCTCTGAACTCCCAAACCCAGAAAGAACAGGGATTTCGGAAACGCAGCTTTTTTTTTTTGTTGTTGCAAATTTTGCTGCAGTTTTTTTTGAGCCAAAGCCAGGAGTGGATTGAGCAGAAGGTAGAAGTGTAAGATATTCCTTTATATTTCCCACTTTTGTAGTCATTCTTTGCTTTGGCTCAAAAAAACGCAGCAAAATCGACATTAAGAAAAAAAAAAAGCTGCATTTAAGCAACGTGAAGCCTCAGTTATAGTGTTCCGAATGGACTTGATAGGTCCTCCTGAAAGGGAACCTATCATCCCTCCTAACATGTCTTCTTTTCTTTTTTTTTACATTTGAACCTACTAGGGCTAGATTGGTGGAAATGAACCGCACTCCTGTACTGGCCATTGAATAGTAGAACTAATGTATAATAATGTGCTAGAAAGCTGTGTTAGCCGTCTTTTAGAGAATAGTAGTCAAATTTGCTCTTTCTGAAAATACACAAAGGTAAAGTAAGAGAATTTCTATATCCATTTTACTTAGACGTGTAAGTAGTAAAGATGTTCATGGGTGGAATAGGTATAGTATCAGATCATAGCCATTTTACTGAAGTGTTTTTTCTGGGTCTGAATAAAAACCATTTACAGTATTGTTACAAGCTTTTCACTTAAATTGAGCTGAATGCTAAATTATATTGTATAGTACAATACATTATATTATACTGAAGCTTGTGGAACATTCTGTAAATTTATGAGAATCTGAAAATTCTCTTACTTATTGCTTGGCATAACTGTACATTTTCCATATTATTCTGCTTTATCTGGTTTCTTCAGGCTGGGTAATGTTATACTCTTATTGTACATATCTGAGTCACTGAAAGGATAATGCAGAAGAAAGCCAAGCATCATCTATTATAGCGATAGAGATTATTAATATTATATATATATAATAGATAGATCTTTTGTCATTTTATGTCCAAAGTATTTTTGCCCAGTTTGTTGTTCCATGTAGTGGCAATGCATAAGCCATACATAAGAGGTTATTCTGGACCAGTTATATTGATAGTTATAGATATACATTTCCTTTAAATTGACTTTCCAATTATGAGCTCCAAAATAATATACCAGTCAGTATCTATAGGGAATGTTTACTTGCGTTTGTTTTTTGTCAATGCTTGTTCATTGTCTACTTTTTACCTCAGCTACATTAGGACACAGCTCTGATCTGTGACTACGGCCTACAGGAAGTCTGAGTAATGCTACCATTGTTAATGTCCGTTGCCGTTATCCGTCATAGGATGACCGCAAATGACATAAACTGAGCCCCCTCAGTCTTTATCTGTTCTTATTGACTCTAAAGTAAACAAAATGTCAGACACTTTCTTCCATCATGTTTGTTTACTTTTGTAGTAAAAGAAAAAAAATCCTTTTTCTTCTATCACAAAAGTAAACCTTTTTACATTGGGGTGAATGCAGGAGGACACCCGACAGGCTCCATGTGCATCTGTCAATGTCCATTGGTCTCGTTCTCTGACAGATGCGAGCAATGGACATTAAATAACAGTAGTGTGAACCTACCGTTATTCTCTGACGCGTCCCTTGTCTCATCATTGGTTCAGCCTACTGCTCTCTCCCATCAGCTTTGTCTCTTCAGTTTCTGCTATGTATAAACACAAGTCTATTACAGACCCACCAGGAAGTCATTGCATAGAGATTATTTCTATTATCGCAAGGGCAGAATGACTGTAAAGTACAGATTACTAAACCACCAGTGAGAAAAAGAAAATTATCAGGTAACTGCAGCAACTATCCAGAAGCAACTAATCCTTATTAAGGAGGACCCTAAAGGGTCCCTTTAAATTTTCTATATAAATCATTTTCTGTCTTCTAAACTGTTCCGTAAAATGCCAGGCTCTTTTGTAATTTATTTTCCAGAAATTCACAGTGAAGTTAATTTTTTTTTTTTTTTTTATTCTCCTGCATATTGTATGGATTTCTCATAAGAACCGTCTTATCACGCTTCATTTTCATAGCGGGAACAACACTGCTCTTGACAGGTTTGGAAATGACAGTAGAAGTCTGTTTTATATACAGTACACATATAATGTCTGTTATTATTCCGAGGCCATAAATCTGAGATAGAGCTGCGTTTGCTTGCCATAAACTGCTTGGCATAACACATTTCCTGTGCCCTCTCAAATCATTGCTTTCTAGTTTCGAGCACTTGCTCGCAGTCGAGGTTTACATTTGAGCAGTTTATTTGTCTATATTGCAGTCCTGGATGTAAATTAAATAATAATGTAGAGAAATTGAAAGGAAATGTCTTGGTTTCTCAGAAGTATAGAGGTGGATTGTTCTCTAATAGTTGGCCCATTCCTGAAGTTAAAAGCATGTTAAATCAATCTGCCATAGTATTGTATGTCATAATTAGATGGTTGGCCGTGCGGACCGATGGGCAAAACTGAAAGGTATAAAATTGTCCAACGTGATGAATATTTTCCTTAGTTCTTAATGTGAATATTAACTGCCCTTTTACTCTCAATATGAGCTGATGTTAGTTATTTTCCTTATAAAGAAATGGCAATAAAATGAGTAGTTGACCCTTGATATATTATTAGAAGACACAATTTCTCATAGCTGGAGTTCTTCTAAGGTGCACGAGACCCACTAAGACTAGCAAATCCTGCTGTAAATGTTAGGTTGCCCTATGAAGCTTTATTATCTTGTACTTGATATGATATGTACTTTATTATGTAATGAAGCTTCAGGGGCCCCAGTGCAAAATATGCACACAGGGTTCTCACTTAACTTTAGAATGCTGGGGACTCTTAACAGGGTTTTAACCTAGCCACAGGATAGGGGAAGAATCTCATTGGTGGTCTTCCAACCACTGGAACTTCCACTTATCGCAAACAGGGGTACTTTGTCTCTCTGTAAGAATGGAGCAATGATTATACATGTCATTTGCACTCTCTTCATCTCTATGGGAATTCTGGAGATGGTTATGGATGGGGATTCTGTGTCCGTGAGAAAACCCCTTTAAGCACCAGGGCTGATGTGTAAGTACTTCTTTTGCGTCCCCTACTATGTTCTTACTGGCTTGTAAGATAACCAAGCCAAGTTCTAAGGATTTCAGTATGCTGTCTAATCTGGGCACCTTCACTGCATATGGAAAGTCTGAGTGCAAGGCGTATACGGTACTTTAAAACATAGGTATATAGCAGCTCCAAACTGCAGTATTCAGCAAGATTGTGCCATAAAGCTTTAATAACATGTGCCCATTAAAATGTAAAAATGGCTGTATCCTTCTAAGCCTGTATGTCTGGTTTGGGCTAGAGATTAATGTATTGATGGGATATATGTTTTCTGAAATAAAATGTTGAGATTTGCTTTGATTCATGAAGATTGATCATTCCTTTTATTCACTTAGCGTTGATTTGTCTTTGCATTGATCGTTTTTTCATTGTTTTAGACTTTTGAATTCTCGGTTTATCTGGGTTTTACATGAGTTTCACATGAGTTACATGGGTTTGGTCATTAAAATAAAGTAAATATAGTCTGAGCATAGATTTTTTGTAGCAAAGCTTCAATTATTTTGATGGCAGGAATAGTCCTGCATGCTCTGCTGATCTTGCTGTCAAATGTGAAAGAACTGTATGAAGAGGGTCAGATAGCACAGCCCCAGTCGCAGTGTGAACATCGTTCTTACAGAAATACTTTGTAGGGACAGCCATACTCATTCGCTGTGCAACTTGGCTGAACTTGCATGTTATCTCTGTAGATAAGAGGTAAGTTTTTGCTCACAGAAAGCGGATCAGCTGAAAAATTCCAGATCATTCATACACATTAGATTGTCAGCAAGGCTCAATAATGGAGATTTACTGTCTAAAAGCTTACCGCATGTTTTATGGGCAGGTAGAGCATGATACGTTTTCAATTATATTTTCCCTACCATTTTTGATGTATATAACTAATGTGACGCACACTTCTTACTTTACTTTTCCCATTTTCTCTCTTTAGTTTCAACTGAACATTTTAACTATAGTTACATTTTTGTTTCAGCAATTAATCCGGTATTTGCGGAGTATATACGAGACAATGAAATGTTCCTGTGCTTTAGTACAATTCCCATTATGTAGAAGCAATATGTTATAAATGAAGATAAAAAAAAGCTGTGACAAGACAGGCCTTTTTATGTGACACACACTGGCTATGTGGCTCCTAGTTAAATCTTTCTGGCAGTACATATGACAGGGGAAATATGGCACGAGAAAGCATTGCTGTGTTTATGGCAGCAAAAAATGAAGTGGCAGATTCTGCTTTCTTTAATAAAAACTCCTTCCTGCAGAATCCTTAGAGTCAAACAAATAGTAAACTCCTGGACGTGTTTTTTTTTGGCTTCTGTTTTATGCACTTACAGAAAGACAAATAACATGTTCGTGCTGCGCAGTTACATTCCTTTTCATTAGCCATTCATTGACCTTACAGTTTTGTGAAAATTGAATGTGTCGACATCTGAGAAGTTTTATGAATATTTTGTCTTTTTGCGTAAATGTCTTAAATGCAGATTGACAAGATGGAAATTGGGACAGTTTTACTTTTGAAAGAGAATCTCAGCTTTCATGTGGTTCCAGAACCAGAACTTTTTCAGTTGGGATAAAACTGGAGATACAGCCATTTGATGTGACCCCCCACCCCCACCCACCTTTGGCAAATGTTACAGCTCTACAAGCTGGTAGTACAAATGTGCACATATTTTCCCTGGTAACAGCTCAGTTAGATGGTTGCTAGAGAGAATATTGGAACCTGTTTTCTATTAAAAGGAAGTTAGATAGGTTAATTAAGTATATTGACATGTCCACCCTCCCCCAAACACAATAGCAAAAAAACAAAACAAAAATAAAGCCTTTAAAGCCTGTTTTAGTTGGTAGTGTTCTCTCTGTAAGAATATTAGAGTTCTTTTAGAAGTCTTTCATGCACATGATGTATGTTTTTATTTTACTTGCCATTATTAAAGGGATGCCAAATCATGTACTTTTTTAAAACCTGTTTACATTTCTGTACATTGCCAAACTTGAGTAACACTGTTTTTACTCTTATGCTCCAGTATTAATGTTTCCCAGTTTTCCACCAGTCTCCGTTTTTCTGCTCCAGTGGTGACATGGAGTGTCAACATGATAAGAGACTGGTGCAGCCGATTACCGTCTGTAGCAGTGAGGTTTTGATAACACTGAGGTCTCCCCTGTGGCCAGAGATTGACTGCAGTGATAACATGTTGTGTTGATACGTCACTGGAACATGGTGTACATAGACCAGTGGGAGATGGCGGTGGTATAGTAAGCACTGCTACTTGGTTGTTTCTTGTTTTTGTTTTATATTTTTACACACTTTAAGCTGATTTTAAAAAATTGCATGGGGTTAAACAATGTATTTAATACCAAAGTATACGCCTCTGTACACACTAACTAAGCTGATCTGTTAGGAATACTATGGGCGTCACAGTGGCTCAGTGGGTTCGAATCCTGCCAAGGACACCATCTGCAAGGAGTTTGTATGTTCTCCCCGTGTTTGTGTGGGTTTCCTCTGGGTACTCCGGTTTCCTCCCACACTCCAAAGACATACTGATAGGGAATGTAGATTGTGAGCCCTATATGGGACAGCGACTGATAATATCTGTAAAGTGCTGCGGAATATGATGGCATAATATAAGTAAGCATAATAAATAAATAAATAAAATAAATAATACTACCTTGGTCCAGATTCTTCAGCTTTCGGTCTGTTGTCCTGTACAGTTGCTGCATTAAGTGGCCAGCTGCTGAGTGTATCTTTGAATTTGTACGTAGATGCATCAAGATAATGTAAGCTATGTAGCTTGAACTTTCAACATGCAACTTAGGAACATATGTATGAACATAACAAACATAACTTTTTTATTTTTCTACAGCTATTGACTTGAAGAATGGATCTGGAGAAGTGTACCATGGGAGTGTGCGTGGTCGTGCGGATACTACATTTACTCTGTCAGATCAAGACTTTATGGATCTTGTTCTGGGAAAACTCAATCCACAAAAGGTAAGGTAATTCCACCTGGTTTAATGAAGTTTCTGATAAATGGATATGCACTAATGCAATTCAGCATCTGATGGTGAGAGTAATAATGTTTTAGTGCCAACATATTTCCCAGCACTTTACAATTCAGGAGTACAGTACATGTGCCAACAAAATCTTTTCAAATTAAAAAATAGGGGTGACACAAGGTAAAAATGTAGTATGGATTGGCTTACACAGTTAGCGATGTCTTCAACAATTTTGACAGGATCAGAGTTGAAGGTCTAAAATAATATATGAGGCTAAGGCCCCATGTAGCGAGCCGCAGCCAAAAAACGCATCACAGTTTTTCCCGCAGCGCTTTCAAAGAAAGTCCACAGAGTTTTCCTCTGCAGACTCTCTGCTTCAATTATACCTATAAGGAAACCGTAGGTATAATTGACGTGCTACGATTTACAAATACATAAAGGTTTTTGAAATCGCAACATGTCCGCTGCGGATATTTTTCTGCAATGTGTGGATGGGATTAGCCAGAATTCCATCCACTTTTCAGGGACAAGGGACTCTGCCGCGTGTTCATGCTATATGGGGCCCCGGCCTAAAGGAGTTTTCGGGGCTTTTTTTTTTTTTGGATTATCAATATCAGATCGGTGGGTGGTGTCTGACTGCTGATACCCCTATCGATCGAAGGAACCGCAGCAGTACTGAAAATAGCACATTTGCATCCACTGTGCCGTTTTATATACTATTCCAAACTACTGTTCAGCATACAGAGCTGTGCTGTTTCCTGCAGTGCTGCTGCACCATTTCATCAACTGATCAGTGCGGGTCTTGGCTACAGTATATGTGCACCTTCATTTTTTTTTTCTATTTTATTATACAGTAAATTAGGTTTTAGGTTAGGAGATACCCCCCCCCCCCCCTCACATTCAGACTGGCATATAAAGAAAATTCCCAGAAGTATATACAGTGGGTACGGAAAGTATTCAGACCCCTTTAAATTTTTCGCTCTTTGTTTAGCCATTTTCTAAAAGCAAAAAAGTTCATTTTATTTCTCATTAATGTACACTCAGCACCCCATCTTGACAGAAAAAAAAAAAGAAATTTAGATATTTTTGCAAATTTATTAAAAAAGAAAAACTGAAATATCACATGGCCATAAGTATGCAGACCCTTTGCTCAGTATTGAGTAGAAGCCCCTTCCTTTTGAGCTAGTACAGCCATGAGTCTTCTTGGGAATGATGCAACAAGTTTTTCACATCTGGATTTGGGGATCCTCTGCCATTCTTCCTTGCAGATCCTCTCCAGTTCCAGTAGGTTGGATGGTGAACGTTGGTGGACAGCCATTTTCAGGTCTCTCCAGAGATGCTCAATTGGGTTAAGGTCAGGGTTCTGGCTGGGCCAGTCAAGAATGGTCACAAAGTTGTTCCGGAGCCACTCCTTTTGTTATTTTAGCTGTGTGCTTAGGGTCATTGTCTTGTTGGAAGGTGAACCTTCGGCCCAGTCTGAGGTCCAAAGCACTCTGGAAGAGGTTTTCTTCCAGGATATTTCTGTAGTTGGCCACATTCATCTTTCCTTCAATTGCAACCAGTCGTCCTGTCCCTGCAGCTGAAAAACACCCCCATAGCATGATGCTGCCACCACCATGTTTCACTGTTGGGATTGTATTGGGCAGGTGATGAGCAGTGCCTGGTTTTCTCCACACATACCGCTTAGAATTATTGCCAAAAAGTTCAATCTTAGTCTAATCAGACCAGAGAATCTTATTTCTCATAGACTGAGAGTCCTTCATGTGTTTTTTGGCAAACTCTGTGGGCTTTCATATGTCTTGCACTGAGGAGAGGCTTCCTTCGGGCCACTCTGCCATAAAGCCCCGACTGGTGGAGGGCTGCAGTGATAGTTGACTTTGTGGAACTTTCTCCCATCTCCCTACTGCATCTCTGGAGCTCAGCCACAGTGATCTTTGGGTTCTTATTTATCTCTCTCACCAAGGCTCTTCTCCCACGATTGCTCAGTTTGGCTGATCAGCCAGGTCTAGGAAGAGTTCTGGTCGTCCCAAACTTCTTCCATATAAGGATTATGTGCTCTGAGGAACCTTGAGTGCTGCAGAAATTCATTTGTAACCTTGGCCAGATCGGTGCCTTGCCACAATTCTGTCTCTGAGCTCCTTGGGCAGTTCCTTTGACCTCATAATTCTCATTTGCTCTGACATGCACTGTGAGCTGTGAGGTCTTATATAGACAGGTGTGTTCCTTTCCTAATCAAGTCCAATCAGTTTAATTAAACACAGCTGGACTCCAATGAAGGAGTAGAACCATCTCAAGGAGGATCAGAAGGAAATGGACAGCATGTGAGTTAAATATGAGTGTCACAGCAAAGGATCTGAATACTTATGACCATTTCAGTATTTCTTTTTTAATAAATTTGCAAAAATATCTACATTTGGTTTTTTTTTCTGTCAAGATGGGGTGCTGAGTGTACATTAATGAGAAATAAAATGAACTTTTTTGCTTTTAGAAAATGGCTGCAATGAAACAAAGAGTGAAAAATTTAAAGGAGTCTGAATACTTTCCGTACCCACTGTAGGTCCAGAATGTCTGCTTGCTGGGGACCTCACCACTGGGATCTCTACTGTTTACTAAAACAAGGGTCCCAAGTTCCTTGTTCTTCTTTTTTGCATGACCACACTAAACATGATGCAAAACACCCATGAAAGGGAGAGATTGCTAAAGGCCTTCTTGCATCTGTTGAGGCACCCATTTTATGGATCCCTCATAGCTTTGAGTCAAAAATAGGACATGATCTATATTTTGACGGCACGTTAAAACGGACTGTTAAAAAATCGGTCAATCGGTGAATAGCCCACTTCAAATGAACTAATTGTAATGCAGCTATGTGATGGCCATTAAAAAAATAACACAGCGAATAAACTGATTCATGTGAATAGAGCCTAAATGAAGTGGTGGTTGGCACATCACCCTGTTAAAACTCTATGGCAATTATATGGTATAGATATATCGCTGTAGATAGCCAAGTACAGCAATCAAGTATTTTCCAATAGACAGTAATTGATTCTGTATTTTTTCTTATCTGGTATTTCACACATCAAATATTTTTAACTGTTTTGTGTTATAGCTGACCTGACATTATAACATACTGAAACAGATTTACTTTAATAGGATGGGCCACTTCTTAATAGGTACTGTGATGCCATATAACCTAAAACTGAAAGTTGTTTATAGCATATCTGAAAGAACCTGTATCCCCTGCCCAATTGGTAACTTACACTGCCAGATGGGGACCATGTGAGCAATCGTGGCATATTGATGGACTTAATGGTTATGTGATGTCCTGTATCATGCAATTCCTTTTTTTCTGCACTTATATGTGCCTTTGGAGATACTATAGATCCACTTGACTCACTGATCCCATTAGTTTGCCACAGTCCTTTACATTGTTCTCTGCAATTTGTGTGTAAGTAAAGCTTCTGAGATCTTTCCTACAGTATCATCTGTCAGCACTGATCACCCCATATAAGTGTTCTTCTATTCTACTTACAGTACTTTACATCATTTTATACTGAGAGAATAACTTCCCATTGGGTCATATTTTGGGCATGTCATGCTTCTTGTTGCCTGATTTTTCAGTCACAATTAATTTGTAAACTTATGTATAATTCTAGACATTATTCAGCCAAGTAGAGTATTCACGGCTGCATGACTCTGCAATCTGTTCACAGATCCATACCAATTAAATGTACAAGACATAAAAGAAGAATACAAGAGAGCTAGGGCATAAAGATATAAAATGCATTGGCATTATCTTCATACCACTGACTCAGCAATGAAACTTAACTTTGCCTTTAAGGCATAAGTATTGTAATAGACTGAAATACTCAGCGTTCTTATAAGCAGCATGAAAAAAAAATCTGGAGCTATATATTTACCACTATGAAGACCTCTCTTGTAGGAAAATGTCATCACAACACTTGCAATGTGTGCTGTCAACTGTAGCACTTTTTTTTTTTTGCAAGGCATTTAATTTAGCACTTTCTTCCTTTGCTTTGCTAGGATGTGACTGCAAAATTAAGTGTGCATTTATGTCCTGTGGGAAGATAAGATGGAGATTTCAATGTGTTGCTGATTATATTACATCTGAGCTTGTTTATTTTTGATTCCGTGCATGTTGTTTTTTTTTTGTTTTTTTTTGTTTTTTAGTTTTTACAATAACTCTTCTCTTTTAGCAAAAAAACACTTGTTTTCTGTCAGAAAAAGAAACTTAAAGAAAAGAACTAAACAAGATGTGTGTCTGATGCTTCTTTGTTTTTTTGATTTTGTTTTATCTAGGCATTTTTTGCTGGCAAGCTGAAAGTCAAAGGTAATATCATGCTGAGCCAGAAACTGGAAGTTATACTGAAAGACTACGCTAAGCTGTGAGCGCGCTCCTGCAGATCCAGCCGACGCCGTCCTCAGCACTGCACTGCGGGTGCTATAATCGGGCACTAACAGTAATTCTGTAATGAGACGTGAATCCGCTAACAATTCTTGTAATTCTTAACTTGCGAGCTAGAGAAAAACTAAGATCCCAAATTCAGAATCCATCATTTCTGATGTATTCAGTATCCATCATTTCTGATGTATTCAGTAACATAATGAACAAATTATTAAAAATATTATACAAGAATGCAAAGATGTAAGTATAGAGCATTTCTCCCTAACACAAAAACTCACTTGTCCATGTAGACCATTGAACTGTCCTCTGTGAAGATAAAAGTAGGTGAAATCTTATTGAAACGGGTCCAAATATGCCCACAGTGGTTGGCAACCAGCACATCTGCTTAGCTATAGAAATATAAAGAGGGTTATTTCTACTGAACATACATACTCAGTATCTACAGATGTGTCCTTCCTTAACTTTTCTCTTAGCTCAACGTATCTCGAGATGGCATGAGATGACTAGCTTTGCGAAAAAACAGGATTTTGCAATATTCCATTCCGAGATGTCTACAATATATGTGTCTATGTGTGGCCACTGAGTGGATGTGATGTACTGTACACTACAGCTTGTCAAGGGTTTTGCTAACATGTTGTGATATTGTATTCATTCTGTTTGTCAAAAATCGGAATTCCTAATCAAATTTGAGCAAGTATAAGGGTGGACACATTTGTATGCCTGTATTCTTGTTAAGAACCGGAGATAAAACATTGTTATATCAGACAGAGTTGTGTGTCTTATGTTACATTAACAATGTGCAAAATTCTTTTATATATGCACATGCAGCTACTCCACCGCCACTTATATCTCTGCATAGCACCAGAAAGATATATTTTTAAGGAAATGCTGAATAACATGAGAGTCTTCAGTGATCATACTCGAAGAATCCCATATAATGATTTCTTAAATGGCCATCGTGTGAGCGTTAGATATTCATTGTTTGTCCGTAAGAAAGATGAAAACTTTCCTTTCCGTGCTATGGCTCATTATCTTAATGACATGTCAGCTATACTGTACCTAACTTGTATGTAAATACTCTTATAATAAAGAGCAATGATTGATTTAAGGCATTGCTTGAAGTGTGTATTTAATGGTCAGAAAATAAGTGTATTTTCATGCTCTAGTAAGTCGCTTTATTAGATAATGTCATTGTTTTGTTTTTTATTTTCCTTTTGCCATGCAAACCACATCACAAATATGTTCCACTGTGCCGTGCAAGCTGTTCACTCAAAGGATTGTTGTAATGTTTCATTTATTACTTAGCTTTGTGTCTTACATAAAGCCAAAACAGATATTTAATTGTCCTTAAATCATTTGCTTACCGTATTTTAATATAGATTTGGGATAATGTACTGGGATTTCACATGTCATCCAAGGTTACAGAAGTGCATTAAATCCTCCCCAGTACACAGAGCTTGGAAAATGAGGATGAAATCACAGGTGCAGATGTTAAAATAGCATCCACATGGGTTATTAGAATTCCAACTTTCTCTTATAAGCTCTGGGCATTGGAAAAAAGCTCTTTAACTCAAAACAGGATTTAGATATTGTGGCTGTATATGCAAAGGAAAAATCCTCACTTTAGATCAATAAAATTATTTAACTACCAAATTAAAAGTGATTATCAATCAGGATAGCAAGTTACATACGGTATATGCTGTAGATACAGTACATGCATATAAATTGTGTTTGTGTATAATACAATTATTGAATGTAAGACATTTGTAAAATTAAAGGGGTTGTCCAGGATCCCTAGATAACTGATGCTGATGACCTATTCACAGGATAGGTCATTAGCATCTCATCAGTCAGGGCCAGACACTTGGATCTGTCCTGATCAGCTTTTTCACCCACAGGAAGCCATATATAAGGCTACAGGCGCCACCACTACAGTGTGCAGACTGGAAGCTCTATAAAGCTCTGTATACTGTAGTGGTGATGCTGGAGTACTGCAGCCCCACTCCTATTGACTTGAATAGGAACAAGGCTGCCTTTTGCCGTATACCTTATATACTATATACAGCTTTTGACAGGCAAAATAGCTGATTGGGGCGGGTCCAGGTGTCGGACCCCAACTAACCTGATGGTGATGGCCTAACCTGTGGATATATGATTTTGAGATGAGTTTCTAAAAAAAAATGTTGTGTAAATCTTGATAGAATTCCTAGGAGAGACATTGAGAATCCTCATCACCCCGGTCACACAGGCTGATTGACAGCTATCTCTGTATCTAGTAGTGCAAGGGTCTTTTTTGGCCTTCAGAGTTGCATCAGTTCTTTATGGCATTGATTCCACTAGGTGTTGAAATCTTTCTGCAAGAATATTTATTGTAGTTTTGCACAAATTAGGTTGAGGTTCTGACGTGTGCTGAGCAGCCCATTCTACCTTGCCCCAGAAACACTCTGTAGAATTAAGATTTGGGGGCTGGGAAGGACAGGCAAGTCATGTTTCTGGACCCAGCCCTGGAGTATGCGACTCTTGTGGTATATTGAGTGCCCTTCTGCCATTGGAATGTCCAGATGCCATGAAGGGATGAATTTGGCCAACCAAAATACTAAGTTAACCCTTACAGTTCGGATGTTCATCAACATGTTTCAGAGGACACCAGCCCAAGCTGTTGATAACTAACAGAAATGGCTTATCTATTTATTCTGATTATGCCAGATTTTAACCATCCAATCCGCATGGTACATCAGAAATCTGAATTCATCTGAGCAGGCAGTATTTTTCCAAAAGTGGTTGATCCAATTTTGCCCCTTTTGCTCAAGTCTTTACTTCATGTTTTCCTGACAGACCTAGTGCTTAAGCTGGTCATCTGCTGTTATAGTCCATCCATGCTAAGGAACATCAAGTTATGGCTTCAGACACTTTTGCCTCTCTGTTCACCACCTGTTCATCATAACAGTTCATGACATTTTCCTCTCACGCCTTTCCAGTTGTTTATGTCCACAGGATTCCCCTTTGTTGGATGTTTTTGCTTGATCACACCATTCTTTGCATAGATTGTTGCATGAGAAAACCCCACAAGGTTGGCATTTTTTTTAAATACTGGGCCAGCTAATCCAGGTGACTTCACCTTGTTAGAAGTCGATTAGATTGCTTGTTTTTCTCATTCTAGACTTAGCCCTCATTTGTTGAGCGCTATCCAGGATGTCTACAGCTGAAATCAGCTGATTTTCACTGGTGGTGGTACCCCTGCAGCAGGGCAGTTCTCAAACATTGCATTGCAAAGATTGAAAACTGCACCAAACCCATAGCAAGAAATTGACCAGCTGCAGGTTCAAAATCTACAGCGCAAGACACTTTGCTTTGTGCGTTATTTTAGCAGTGTGATTTAAAACAAATCCCATCCACTTCACTAGTATTGTATACCCAAGGGTGTCAGCCACCAGCGATTCCACCGTGATTCCATCCATGAAAGAATTGCTCATTTGATTTTATATTGCACTGTGGGGTCAGAGGTCTAATTCTCAGACAGGAAAGCTCTAATCTTAAATGGGGCAGGGGCCTTATAGGTTTTTTTTTTTGTGATATACTAATTTCACTTGATGTCAGTATACATTATAGATGATGGGTGATCTGTTTTCCTTATGTAGGGTTCCAATTTCCTTTCCTTCACATAATCATGAATGTGGTGGCATATCAATAGAATATGCTGTAACATTCTGCTTGTTGAGAGTCTGACCTCTGTGACTCCCAATGCCTGACTCAGAAAAACTGCACCAGTACCCCCTTCATTCTCTTCCACAGGATAGGTCATCAGTATGTGATGTGTGGGGCTCCGACACCTGAAATCCACATAGATCAGCTCTGTGGATAGGTCTTCACTATGAAAAATCCATTTGAGACGTAAAACACCTTTAACATACATCTGATAGTATTTACTAGTTGTTTTCTCATGGATGTAGCAGACAGAAAAGTTATGTTTTCTAGGTTCACACTAGCAATGCCTTTCCGTTGTTCTGCTCCGTCGGAGGACCAGAACAATGGAGAGGAAGACCACTTAAATGGCAGTTACACACGGAACCCGACTGACCTCATTAACTATAACTTCCATCAGGTGTGCATTGTTTTAAAACTGAAACTGGAAAAGGAACAAGTTATCTGTGCAAGAATACTGTGACAGAGTCTCCAACTGAGACTACGGAGCAGATGTGAATGTAGCCTATGTAGTAAATTTCCATCTCTTGATATGTTGCAAAGATTATGTTAAATACATGTAAGTAAATCAACGTGACCCTTCCCCCAGAGATGCAGTGCTGATGGACCAAGAGTGGTACAGTACTCCAGTGTCCTAGTATTATAGTATTAGAAATTTCTCCTTTAGCTAAAGATGAAATGTCAACTCTCCCGACCACCGCTGACAGCTGGATTTGGCTGTCAATACGACTGAGGGAAGGGCAATTCAAAACTCTACACACCTTCACTGGTGCTCTCCACAAGGAGAGAGATTCCCTTCCCTGAACCACTCATTGCCTCCCACAAAGCCAGCCAGTTCACTCTGCTCTGCACTGATGAGGGACAAAAATCCCGAAACAGCGCTGTATGCAAATGAGTGAAATTGGATTGTCTAAAATTCCTCTTGCTTTCTCAAGACTCAGTGGGTCAAAAGCAAATTGAGGATTTGTTACATCCAACAGAGGGCGCTTGAGCTTCCCAGCTCCTTTTCCCATAATGCCTTGTGATAATACAACTGAGGAGCGGTTGAATTGGGGGGGGGTCAGTTTTAGAAAAGATATGTCCAGAGGTGAGACCTACATCTATCAGACATTTATGGTATAAACTGTGGATACACCATAAATGTCTCTCATGGTGCAACCACTTTAAGTATGGATTGCAGTATATTGTTGAAGGAAATGGCAAAAATTTTGAAGAAAAAGCAAAAAAAAAAAAAAGTGTAAACAAACATGAATCCTCCTACTAGTGACACTTTATATAGCCTAGCCTAAATAGGATATTTTTTTCTTTTTTATGGTGATGTTTCTTATCTCATGTAACAGGTACTGAACTAATTATACCCATGTTTCTGAATAATTAATTTTAATTACATTTGTGACCTAAATCTATGTTTGTCAAAAGCTTCTCCAAGGGGCAGAACGAGCTCATGTGCCCATTGCTGTATGTTAATTAAAACCAGGTTTCACTTCAGTAGGAAAGTATTGCATCTGGGGCATGGGAAATAGTATTCATGAAATTTATGGGATTAATGGTTGCGGCATGTTAATCAGTTTTGAGTATATGAAAGACCTGGCTATGTTATGTTCTACAACTTGTATTCTTCACATATGCTCACATTCATTGTAATTTAACTTGGAAGTTTTCTTGAGTATCTGCTACACCCACAGTTAAGGAACATGATAGCATGAAGGATAATGTTAGATGAGGAAGATCCATTGGCTACTGCTCCTCCATCAAGTACTAGCAGATGCTTGTATTGCATTACTATGTAATTTGCCATTGATCATTGTTTACAAAGTACAATGTATCACTTTTATCTGCCAAGTTTAAGGCAATATCTAAAGCAGCAGAGCCATACCTATCACTGTGCCAAGTGTCTGAGGGGATAAAAACATTGGGAATTAAGAAGAAACATGACCTGAAACAAGTCAAAAGAGAAATAAAAGCTTCAGTTATGTGTTTGAATACAGTTTTAAATTACCTTTTATATTTCTTTTGTTGCTTTTCAATAGACTAGTTTGTTATTCCTTTTGCAGCTGAATTATATGACTTTATAAACTTACCCATAGATACACTGTATGGACAAATGTATGGGGACACCTACTCTTTACGCCTGTATAAGATTTTATGACATCCTTTTCTAAATCCACAGGTTGGTCCCCTTTTGCAGTTAAAACAGCTTCCACTCTTCTGGGAAGACTTTCTACAAGATTTTGGAATGTATCTGTGGTAATTTTTGTCAGTCCATCCAGAAGAGTAATTGTGAGGTCAGAGAGAGGGCTTGGCTCACAATCTCTCTTCTAGTTGATCCCAAAGATGTGCAATGGAGTTGAGGACAGGACCTTACCCAACCTTGCCTTTATGGACATTTCTTTTATGCACTGGGGCACAGTCATGTGGGAACAGCAAAGTACCTTCCCACAAATATTCCCACAAGGTTGGAAGCACTTAATTGTCCAAGATGTCTTAGTTTGCTGTAGCATGAAGATTTTCCTTCACTGGAACTAAAGGGCATTATTGTTCTTCTCTACCAAGTTTTACAGAAAGTGTTGGACTGGCCTGCTGGAAGACAGGAGGATCTTTCCAATAGAAGCCTGCTCAAGGGAGGTGAGTAAAAACAACACACATTTATACTCCTCTCTCCTGGACATCCGGTGGTCCCCTGCATCTTCTTCTGGCCCCGTCAGGCCTGCAGCTAACCTGACACATCCCAGGGACATCGCTGAGGCCCAATCACGTGACGTCAGCTGCAGGCCTGAAGAGGATGCCAGAGACAGCTGAACGCTGCAAGCAAGGTGAGTATAGATATTTTATTTTTCCTAACCTCTCCTGGGCCTCCACTTTTTGTACTCTGGGGACTGAGTAGACCCCAAAGTACAATAAATCCATCAAAACAAACCAGAGTTCCCAACCTCATGAATCATAAGCTCATATGCTCTCCTCATGTGAGGAGCATATTATACTGTGAGAAACCACTGTGGGGAAGGTTCTTGGAAACATTTTATACAGTGTGGCGGAGCTCAGGGGAACATTTTATACCGTGTGGGGCTGCTGTGGAGCATTATACTGTAAGGGAGGACTCTTGAGGGCATTTTATACTGTGTGGGGCCATTGTGGAGCTTTATACTGTGTTATTCCTGATGACAACTCTGTGTTTTATGTATGCATCACAGCTATAGGGGATGACAATTTAGGGAAAATACTGAGTAATGTGCAGCGCTGGTTGCCAGATAGTCAGCATATGTGCAAGATTTCAGTGAAGGGGCCTTGATGGAGGCTATTACCAGGAAGCTGTTAGGTGGTGCCCTAGAAAAAGTTTCTCTGGTGGGCCCTAGGCACTTCAATCTGACACTGTTTACAGATGGTACAGTGCAGTCAGGCAAGTAACATTCTCCCGGCATTTGAAAAACATAGACTTGTCCATCAGATTGCCACAAGAGAAGTGTGATTCATCACCCCACAGAACATTACCATTGCTCCAGAGTCCAGTGACAGCCTACTCCTTCCCATGCTTGGCATTGTGCTTGGTCTTATAAGGCTTGCATGTGGCTGTTAAATGGGAGCTGAACTTCAATAGCAACTGCACAGTGTATGGAGCCATCTACCTCTCGCTCCGTACAGTGTGTGGAGAACAGCTGATCGCTGAGGGTGCTAAGTGTTGAACCCCCACTGTTCCAATACCAGATGCAAATGTCTCCATACAGTGTAGTGGCCGTGACACACTATATTGCTGATTCATCAAGACTGGTGCATTGTACGACACAAATGTGGGCCCCCATGATGATCATCTGATCCCATTCATGACACTTACAGCAATTACTGTTTTTGCTGGGGAAAGCTGCAAACTATTATGTGGCAGCCATTCAGCAATGTCTGTGATATGAATACCCCTTTAAAGCGAACCTGTCACTTTAAAAATGAAGTACAATCTGTAGGCAACGTGGTGTAGAGCAGAAGAAGCTGAGCAGATAGTTCTGTGGGAAAAGATTCTGCATAATATGTAATTTACACGTTAAATCTCTATTTTAATCTTAGGAGTCCAGTGGGTGGTCCTTCTCAGTGATTGATAACTATATCTGTATGCATACACATACATGGATTGGAAGGCTGTGTACCTTCAATTAAAGCAGACCATGGAGCTGCTATAGGGCCCTTAGAGCAGGAGCCCCAGGTGTGTATGTTTTCTCCCTTCTAGGTTGAAAATCTGTGTGGACTGCAACTTTATAGTTTATGTTGCGGGTTGGAGGCTTCTTTATATCCCAGATACATGGGGATGGGACGCTACTGTAAATACTATGTGTGGGGGAGGAGAACTTGTTAAATACAGTAGTTGACAGTGGTAGTCTGCAGGGGATCAAGGGAACCAGGGTAAGTGTCCACTGCTGGATCCATAATGGCCCCATTCAGAAGTTTGCTATGGGGCCCAGTTTTCTAGTTACGCCCCTAATGCAAGCCTGTTAATGCTGAGTGATTACAAGTGAATATCTTAATAACCATGAGAAATTGATACAGAATATTTATTAGAAAAAGTAAACTTTTCATTATACAAAGAATAATGTTTGTTCTCTGGAACTGGAATATCACTTCTTATTTAATGACCTTTCCATCATCCCTATTTTGCGGTGTAGCAATACAGTCATGGCCAAAAGTTTTGAGAATGACACAAATATTATATTTTCACATGATCTGCTGCCCTCTGGTTTTTATGTGTGTTTGTCAGATGTTTTTATCACATACAGAAATATAATTGCATTCATATTATGAGTAACAGAAGCTTATATTGACAGTTAGAATGAGTTAATGCAGCAAGTCAATATTTGCAGTGTTGACCCTTCTTCTTCAGGACCTCTGCAATTCTCCCTGGCATGCTCTCAATCAACTTCTGGACCAAATCCTGACTGATAGCAGTCCATTCTTGCAGAATCAATGCTTTAATTTTGTCTGAATTTGTTGGTTTTTGTTTGTCCACCCGTCTCTTGATGATTGACCACAAGTTCTCAATGGGATTAAGATCTGGGGAGTTTCAAGGCCATGGACCCAAAATCTCTATGTTTTGTTCCCTGAGCCATTTAGTTATCACCTTTGCTTTATGGCAAGGTGCTCCATCATGCTGGAAAAGGCATTGTTGAGCGCCAAACTGCTCTTGGACGGTTGGGAGAAGTTGCTCTTGGAGGACATTCCGGTACCATTCTTTATTCATGGCTGTGTTTTTAGGCAAGACTGTGAGAGAGCCAATTCCCTTGGCTGAGAAGCAACCCCACACATGAATGGTTTCAGGATGCTTTACAGTTGGCATGAGACAAGACTGGTGGTAGCGCTCACCTCTTCTTCTCCGAATAAGCTGTTTTCCAGATGTTCCAAACAATCGAAAAGGGGATTCATCAGAGAAAATGACTTTACCCCAGTCCTCAGCAGTCCACTCCCTGTACCTTTTGCAGAATATCAGTCTGTCCCTGATGTTTTTTCTGGAGAGAAGTGGCTTCTTTGCTGCCCTCCTTGAGACCAGGCCTTGCTCCAAGAGTCTCCGCCTCACAGTGCGTGCAGATGCACTCACACCTGCCTGCTGCCATTCCTCAGCAAGCTCTGCACTGCTGGTAGCCCGATCCCGCAGCTGAAACACTTTTAAGAGACGGTCCTGCCGCTTGCTGGTCTTTCTTGGGCGCCCTGGAGCCTTTTTGGCACCAATGGAACCTCTCTCCTTGAAGTTCTTGATGATGCGATAGATTGTTGACTGAGGTGCAATCTTTCTAGCTGCAATACTCTTCCCAGTTAGGCCATTTTTGTGCAGTGCAATGATGACTGCACGTGTTTCTTTAGAGATAACCATGGTTAACAGAAGAGAAACAATGATGGCAAGCACCAGCCTCCTTTTAAAGTGTCCAGTGGTGTCATTCTTACTTAATCATGACAGATTGATCTCCAGCCCTGTCCTCATCAACACCCACACCTGTGTTAATGGAGCAATCACTGAAACGATGTTAGGTGGTCCTTTTAAGGCAGGGCTGCAATGATGTTGAAATGTGTTTTGGGGGATAAAGTTCATTTTCTAGGCAAATATTGACTTTGCAAGTAATTGCTGTTAAGCTGATCACTCTTTATAACATTCTGGAGTATATGCAAATTGCCATTAGAAAAACTGAAGCAGTAGACTTTGTAAAAATTAATATTTGTATCATTCTCAAAACTTTTGGCCATGACTGTAAACCTTTCTTGCCTCTATGCAAACATATTTCTTTTCTAACTTTAGAGACCAGCAAATAAAACCACAAAAACCTCAACTTCAATTTGGCATCGAAAGGAAGGCAGGCGAGAATAGACTGGCCTGACAATGCATTGCCACTTGCTTATATTGGTCATGTTTTCCCTAATTCTCTGACCATACACATGAGATATTTATCTGCAGATCACTGGCAGCTTATATTAGTAGCATCTGCTGTTAATCTTTTGTGTATGACCACCACAGACATCATATTCTTGGCAGATTTCACCAAGTTATACATTTCTTATGTATAAGGACAGCCTAAGAGTCATGTATATGACTCAAGTCCTTCCTTCTACTTCCTCCACTCAACTCAATGACGTGTACATCTGTGATGCTGATTCTTATTCATGCATACTATATGTACCGTAAGTACAAACTCCGTTCATCACGTATAATTATCCTGAAGGCCTTCATCCCCGTAACTAAAGTGACCTTGCTTTTTGATTTTTATGTTGCAGTGTGCTCAGACCAATAGTGTATACGAGAAAGATGGTCGCAGCTATCATGCTGTGGCTCTTGACCTTTGTCCTAATATTTTTCTCGTATGTTATGGCTTTCACTCACTTTCTAATATAGTGCATGATATAAATTTCCAGCATATAACCTTCCACTCTCAAGTACTTCTCATTTTGATATCAATATCCCAACATCTTCCATGCTATGAATTATGAATTGCCTTGCTGCTTCATTTTTCTTCCTCCGTATATTATATATATAGTTAAGCTGACTTTAACAAAAGTCACTTAATCGAAAGTTTCTTTGAAAGATGAGAAAAGAAATCTGAATTTGCCTTAACTAAACTCTGATATAGGTTCTGTTAGATACAGAGATGTTCTGATGGGCGAGAGACCCAGAGATGGAACCTGCACCTATTAGGTACGTGTACTGTATTTAAGGCATATGCTCTGAAAAGGGTTTTAAAGCAGGGCCATAGCTGGGGGGCAACTGGGACAGGTGCCCTTGGTGCTGGTTGTCAAGGGTTGCCATAAAGTCACTTTTATGCCCATCAAGTTACTTTAATGTATAGGCGTAGCTATAGGTTCATGGTTTTGGTGCAAGAGTTTACCTTGGGGCCCCCCTCTTCCTTATCACACCCCAACTTCCCCTAATGTCCACTCACTTGCACAACGGCAAAGTTGTCTTTATTGTAAGGTTGGGCCAGAATGGATTGTTTGACAATGCTCACTAATTAACATTTTGTAGGAGCGCTTCTTTAGGGCAAGGTCAGACATGGCCGTAACGTGGTCAACCACCACTGATTTCTATTAGATCATGAAAAAATGATTGCTAATTGATTGATAATTCATTCACCTATACATTTTGCCTCATATGTAACTCTAGTAAATACAGCATAGGGACTCCTGGACTATGTAATCTTTCCTCGAGCAGAGCAGCATGTGACATTTCGTCCATGGATTATACCAAATATTTGCTGAGTGACACCGACTATATAATGCAGCAGTTGTAATGTAACACCAAGGTTACAACTATACATTAGGATGCATTATAGGAGTTCTCAGCAGATCTTTGTATGGATTAGAAAGCCATTGCCCGGCAGCAGACAAGCCCAAGGCATGAGCACCAAGTACAGCATTAATAAATATGGGAGCTCCTCTGGGCTTTCCTATTTCCATGGATTAGGAACAGCAAGATAACTAAAGGGCTGAATTCACTTCTTACCTATACACATTCACTGTCTACTTCTAGACTGTAACTAAGTTATAATGGACAGCAGACATGGTGGGAACAAGCAATGGAGAGGAAATGGGGGCCCAACTCTTCCTCCTTCTCGACAGGGACAGACCATCTTATTGAATGCTTGGAGGCCTGGCCAAGTGAGTTGGTGAAGAGTTGCTTTTCACAAGACATAACACCAAGCTGCATGAATAAGCGTATGGATTTCTGTGAGGGCCGACCTGTCACCACAGCTACAGAATTCTGCTATAGCTACTGTAATATACAGTGTCTTGTGAGAGAGGCCCCTCTGCTATGCCAATGCTTTTATATATTTAGATGAAGAGTAAGATTAGTGAATAGTACCTTTGCCGTGGGTGAAGGAAGGCCTAGCTACAACTCTGTTTAAAGGGGTTTACCCATAACAAATGTGAGCAGGACCGGGAATCGTTAAGTAAGGCCGCGGGCCGGCGAACCCCACAAACGACGCTATTATTATACTCTGGGGTCTTTTTAGACCCCAGAGTACAATGATCAGAGGCCCAGGGGAGGTGAGGGAACATAAAAAACACTGTTACTTATCTCTCCTGTGCTCCGGCAGGCTTCGGGACTCCTTGGTGACGTCCAAGCCAACGTCTTCATTAGTTGCGACGCCAGCCATGACATCTGGTCCAACATTGAAGAAGCGGGAAGTGTGCCGGAGCCAGGGACAGGTCAGTAACACAGTTTTTTATGTTTGTATCCTCCCCTGCATCTCCGATCATTATACTCTGGGGTTTGAAAAGACCCCAGAGTATAATAATTGTTCATGGGTGGTCCACAATGGGGCATAATACTGTGTGCAGGGGCCACTATGGGGCATAATTATGTGTGCAGGGGCCACTATTGGCCATAATAGTGTGTGCAGGAATGAGGGTAATACAGTTTGTGTGGGGGGGGGGACCATGTCAAATGTTCGCCTTGGGGTCCAGCCATTCCTAGTTACGCCACTAGCTGGGACCCATGCTGATCGGAAAAACAGGAGCCCAAAGGTTGTAGTGCACATTTGTGACGTCTGCTACAGTAACTTCCAGGGGACTAATTGAGATTAGTGCTCCCTAAATCCCATAGAAATAAATAGTGATCATGCATGTACATTACTAATTCATTCACAAAGGGGACTGGGTGACCAACGTTCTTGTGAGTGCTCAGTGATGGGTACCCCAATGATCAGACACATACTATATCCGCTATTCTGTAGATAAAGGTATAGGTGTTATTAGTGGGTAGACCCCTTTAAGGCTTAGTCTATATACTATGTCTTCCGACATCTGTAGATTTTCATATAGATGTAAAGGAGTCTCAAGTTTAAAAAAATAACACAGACTAGTACTGTAATACAGAGTTAAAAGACTACAGTACTTTGTGTCCTTGAGGTTGTGTTTCCATGTTCAGGTTTTTTGAAGACGAAACCAGGTGGGATCATTGCTTCATGCAAAAATCTGAGCGTAGAAACTAAGCCTTATGATTTGTTTTGTAGTTTGTTTTTTTTCTAATTTGAAGTCTGTTGGTGCTTTATTTTCTTTTTAATGTTCAGGCTTCATCCTATTGCCTAGTGTACAGCTAAGGAACTTTGCTGCAATTTTCATTATCACTCAGCAGCCAAAATTACAGTTATATTGAAATACATGTATTACAATATATTTCATTTTACTGCAATAGACGAAGCAGTGTGGATTCTTCTATGAATATTAATAAATGTAATTAATCAAGAGAATAAAACGCTCTGATTATAGTACCACATGCCCACATGTTTCTCTAAACATGCTGCATATACATTATACTTTAAATAAGAAACATTCTTTATTAAGTTATGGAAACGTTATGGCAGCATAAGAGTTATTCATCAGGCCTGGATCATGTAGGCTCTAAAATATTGCTTCGAAAAAAATGCTGGGAAAAAAGGTTGTGTGCACACAAGTTATAAAATTGCTGTTTTTGTTGTGGTTTATTTTGTGAACACAGCTTAAAGGGGTTGTCCAGAACCTAGCAAAGTTGGATGTTAGGATGTTTGGATGATCAGATCGGTTAGAGTTCAACAACTGGACTCAGCGCCAATCAGCTGTTTCACCCACGAGAAGCCATATACCAGGTATTAGACCCGAATCAACTCTGCACCTATTCACATGAATGGAAACAGAGTTGCATTTCCAGGTGCCACCACTATACTTTATGGACAGGAAGCTTATGTAGTGTACAGAGCTCTGTAAACTGTACCGGTGGTGCCAGGAAAAGCAATTCTACTCCAATTCTCTTGAAGTCACTTGACTCTGCTCCCAGTCACTTGACCTCTGATTCTTATATACAGACATGAAGTACAGTATACAGCACATCCTTAAAAAAGTGACCTCTGACCATTACCCTACTCTGACTGTCGTTACTTAGTTGCATTTAGCAGACTGAAAGTCTAAACACATTTCTCCTCTGTCCAACCCTCTACTGTCACATTTATATATTTTTGGATGACTTTATTTGCACATTTATTTTATTAAGTGACTAAGCCTACATACACATGAAAATCAGCAATTACACGGCTGCATTATATTCACTGTATGCGAATGGGGGCTATTCATATGACCAATGGTGGACCCCATTTTAACAGACCATCAAAATATAGGTCATGTCCTGAAATGTATGTGGGATCCATGAAAATGGGCACCCCTTGGGTGCAAAAAAAATGGCCATGAAAAATGTACATTTTGTACAACATTCATCTGAATGTAGGCTAATCTGCTCCTATCCTAGTTCTGAAAAATCACCTTGTGACACAATGGGAAGAATTTAGTAAGACTGGCATTTCCTATCCCAGTTCTCCTGCTGGTGCAAAATAAAACAGCATCTTTCTGGAACATTTTGGAAGATGTTGATATAGCTTTTAATTATAATCAAGCCAGTTTTCTGGCATAAGCTATAACAGGCCAAGGTGTCCATGGTTGCATGACTAATAACTGGGCTAATCACAGCCAATAACTAGACTAGTGGAGCAATATATTAAAATTATTAATGCAAATCCAGTTTAAAGAGCAAAAATGGACAGAGAATTGAAAATTGAAACGTGAAAATTACAGAGTCCTTTTAAAAGTGGAACATTTGGGAGATAAAGTATGAATATAATGATCGCATAGTAGGCACACTAATATTACTAGAGTTCGAAGGACCTATAAGATAGCAGTTATGGGATCTTGGCACTTTAGCTGTACTTCACACATGTCAACTTGTGGATTGTTAGTATAATCAATGTATAATTAGAAAAATAAGCTTTTTCATAAAATAATATTTATAGCCCATTCTCTTCTGCACAAAGTAAAAAAAAAAATCTGGGTCATTAATCTATTGTAAAAGTGAGAATACAGAGGTACTAAAGATAGCTTGCCATAAAGAAGTTCATTACTAAATACAGCACGGTCTTACAGGGTTTTAGGATCAATGACATATATCCAGTTATGGCTGTATACATTGGAGCCATGATTTAAGTGGTTAATACTCTGTATGTAATTCAATCATTTCGGCTTAAACCTCCTTATCATAGCTGGACTTGTGTGATCCACACAACAAAATCATTCTTGCATGTACAGAGTAAGCAATACCTGCTGGAGAAAATATAACACACAGAATGCAGCATAAACATGATGAAGGTGGCTGATGTCCACCTGGTAGTGGATCACTCTTTACATTTTGTTATCATGTCGTATTGAGGTATATCATAATCATAACCTTGGAAGGGAGACTTCAGTGGTACCTGCTAGGGGCCCATCTTTATGGGTGAGAACATAGAGCCATTTTGTGAGAATAGCTGGTGCCTATATGCCTGCTTCCCTCCCATAATGAAACTGGAGCCAGAGTGATTATTTGTGGCTTTCTAGCTCAATTTAATACCCTTTTAAAAAGGTCTTTGGGTTGAATGTTAAAAGAAAATATAACATATAGACTTATGTAGAATGTTGAGTTACCTTATAATTTTTCATATTGCAATGTTTTTCAGGTTAAGCATATGTTCCTTGATTGGACAGCCATTGTATACTATAAGTCCATGGCTGTCAAACTTAAGTATTGGGCCTCTGTGCCCTAGAACTTCTCTTCTAGTCTTCTAGAATCCAGCACAAAGTTTGTCTAATATTGCCGATGAAAAAGCCTGGTGATGTTAGGGAGAAAACAATGGATACCCAGTGGACCCCATTATAGTCAGTGGCTCCCTCAAGATCTATTGTTGTCCGTCATAAGCAATCCGTCTTTATTATTTGTTTTGTTTAGTTTTTATTAACATATTGGTGGGGCTACGTGAAAAAAACTGCAATTCTGTGACAGTTTTTTGTCTTTTTTGTTTTTATAATGTCTACTCTGCTGCTGCTTATGATCCGCTTCCAAGTTAGGTGTTAGGTTAGATAGTGCCCTGTGTAAAAGCACCTCCACCCATCATAAGAAAAATAGGTGAGTAGGTGGTATACTCACACCAGCACCAAGCTCATAAAATACACTAGGAGAATCAACCCCAGTACAATAAATGTTCACACTGTACCCAGCTGTATTATACAGAGGAGACACGGCAGCGATGCCCATAATCAGTGCCCACATTGATTTCGGGCATTAACCCCCCTAATACCTCAGTGAAACATAATTGAGGTGCAATTTTCTGGGGGTGGCCATTTTGGGATGGATCACAGTCCCCGTAACGAGATCCAGGGGTTGTGATCCATTGTCATGATAGCCAGGAGCCTATTGAAGGCTCCCAGGCTTGTCATTCTATCAGTTCTATGAAGACTAATTTTGAAACCGTCCTTATTTACTGATGAGTGCTTTGCAATCCTGGATGGTCCAGATGGATGGAGTAGTGGATAGTTGGTGGATGGCCACCATGTCCCTACAAGTCTGCAACATCAGTGAGGAGGTGGCGGAGTCATGTTTTGGGCTGGAATCATGAGTAGAGAGCTGGTAGGCCCCTTTATGGGTCCCTGAAGATGTGAAAATGACCACCGCAAAGTACGTATATAGAGTTTGTGACTGGCCACTTTCTTCCATGGTACAAAAAGAACTGGCCTTCTGTAGCAAAATCATCTTCATGCGTGACAATGCACCATCTCATACTGCAAAGTATACTGTAAGGGAATTGCTAGTTGCAATTCCTTAGTGCTGCTGCTGGAACAAGAAAGAAGGGAAAGACAGAGACAGTGAGCCCTAAACTCGACCCAGCCCCTGTCCTTACCCAATTGCCACAACTGTCCTAATGACAGGAGCAACTGGGTGGTGATCCCTTCTCTGAATAAGTGACAACACAAAATGCAGACAAGACAAACAACATGGAAGAGGAGTCAGCAAGCCAAGGGTTAAAGCCAGAGAAACAAAGCAGTACCAAATTGAAATCCAAAAGAGTAGTCACAAGTAAAGCCAAAGTTCAGAAGTAGTAAGTACAATACAATCAGAGCAAAAAGAAACCTTAGTGAGGACAAGGTCACAATAGCTAGCAACCATGTGTGAACAGATGACCTGTTTATAGGACGTCCAGAATCTGCCCCAGACTTGATTATTAGATAGGCTGTCAATCACACAGGCAAGGCTAAGACTAACTATTTGTGGAGCAGAGGAAAACAAGGAGCAGGAGATGGGTATGGTAGAAAATCAATTACAGAGAAGAGGTAATAGAGCAGTGTTCAGACAGAGCAACAAGAACCCTAAGCAAGGAATCAAACTGAACACACTTCCTGCGCCGCAGTGTGCGAGCGGAGGGTGGCGCAGAGACCCGAACAGGCAGAGACTTTTCAAATACCTCTGAATTATTGCCTGCTATGGGCATAAAAGGAGAGAAACTCATGGTGTGGACACCATCCTCCTCTGACCTCAAACCTATTGAGAACCTTTGTAAAAGTAAAAGATCTATGAGGGTGGCAGGCAGGTCACATCAAAACAGCAGCTCTCGGAGGCTATTCTGACATCATGCAAAGAAATTCAAGCAGAAACTATCAAAAAGTCACAAGTTCAATGGACGCAAGAATTGTGAAGGTGATATCAAAGAAGTGGACCTATGTTAACATGTAACTTGGTCTGTTAAGATGTTTTAGATTGAAATAGCTTTTGAGTTCAGTAAATGTGACCTCTTAATGCTGCAAATTCAACAAATGACCATTTTATGTTCTTTACAACCTATAAAATGTTTAGAAACTCTGTTGTGCATAATAATTTGGAACAGTGGGTTTTGATTTTTTAAATTTGTGAAAACAAAAATTATCTTTGGGAGGTTTGTCCAATAAAATTTGATTTATACTCTATGGGTTGAATATTTGAATATTATGTTGACTGTCATTTGCATCGACCATTAAGGAAAATCAGAGAAAAATATAATTTGCATAATAATTTGGAACATGGTATAAGTACAGTCATGGCCAAAAGTTTTGAGAATGACACAAATATTATATTTTCACATGATCTGCTGCCCTCTGGTTTTTATGTGTGTTTGTCAGATGTTTTTATCACATACAGAAATATAATTGCATTCATATTATGAGTAACAGAAGCTTATATTGACAGTTAGAATGAGTTAATGCAGCAAGTCAATATTTGCAGTGTTGACCCTTCTTCTTCAGGACCTCTGCAATTCTCCTTGGCATGCTCTCAATCAACTTCTGGACCAAATCCTGACTGATAGCAGTCCATTCTTGCAGAATCAATGCTTTAATTTTGTCTGAATTTGTTGGTTTTTGTTTGTCCACCCGTCTCTTGATGATTGACCACAAGTTCTCAATGGGATTAAGATCTGGGGAGTTTCCAGGCCATGGACCCAAAATCTCTATGTTTTGTTCCCTGAGCCATTTAGTTATCACCTTTGCTTTATGGCAAGGTGCTCCATCATGCTGGAAAAGGCATTGTTGAGCGCCAAACTGCTCTTGGACGGTTGGGAGAAGTTGCTCTTGGAGGACATTCTGGTACCATTCTTTATTCATGGCTGTGTTTTTAGGCAAGACTGTGAGAGAGCCGATTCCCTTGGCTGAGAAGCAATCCCACACATGAATGGTTTCAGGATGCTTTACAGTTGGCATGAGACAAGACTGGTGGTAGCGCTCACCTCTTCTTCTCCGAATAAGCTGTTTTCCAGATGTCCCAAACAATCGAAAAGGGGATTCATCAGAGAAAATGACTTTACCCCAGTCCTCAGCAGTCCACTCCCTGTACCTTTTGCAGAATATCAGTCTGTCCCTGATGTTTTTTCTGGAGAGAAGTGGCTTCTTTGCTGCCCTCCTTGAGACCAGGCCTTGCTCCAAGAGTCTCCGCCTCACAGTGCGTGCAGATGCACTCACACCTGCCTGCTGCCATTCCTCAGCAAGCTCTGCACTGCTGGTAGCCCGATCCCGCAGCTGAAACACTTTTAAGAGACGGTCCTGCCGCTTGCTGGTCTTTCTTGGGCGCCCTGGAGCCTTTTTGGCACCAATGGAACTTCTCTCCTTGAAGTTCTTGATGATGCGATAGATTGTTGACTGAGGTGCAATCTTTCTAGCTGCAATACTCTTCCCAGTTAGGCCATTTTTGTGCAGTACAATGATGACTGCACGTGTTTCTTTAGAGATAACCATGGTTAACAGAAGAGAAACAATGATGGCAAGCACCAGCCTCCTTTTAAAGTGTCCAGTGGTGTCATTCTTACTTAATCATGACAGATTGATCTCCAGCCCTGTCCTCATCAACACCCACACCTGTGTTAATGGAGCAATCACTGAAACGATGTTAGGTGATCTTTTTAAGGCAGGGCTGCAATGATGTTGAAATGTGTTTTGGGGGATAAAGTTCATTTTCTAGGCAAATATTGACTTTGCAAGTAATTGCTGTTAAGCTGATCACTCTTTATAACATTCTGGAGTATATGCAAATTGCCATTAGAAAAACTGAAGCAGTAGACTTTGTAAAAATTAATATTTGTATCATTCTCAAAACTTTTGGCCATGACTGTACTGTATTTTTGTGTGTTCTCCTTTTACATAGGTAGTGTTGTTAGGGTGAACTCCTTATTTTCATTTTTTTGTAAAAATACCAAATCTCCAATCATGAAGTTAGTGGGATACATAAAAAGGAAAGTACTCATGAAGATGGAATGTATTGTGCTACATAGTTTCTCACTTATACCAGTTTGTCAAGCACCGGAACAACTGTTGCTTTTATGATAAAAAAACAAAACAAAACAAAGCACAATTTAAAGTATAAATCTGAAATGTTACATTTTATGGTTTGACACTTGTAATGGAAATGTTTTAAAATGTTTGCTTCGTTTGTAAATTTGTTGATTTTGCAACTTGTTCTCTACTGCAATAAAATAAATGTAGCAAAAATAACTTATTTTTCTGGTATTTTGGCTACAAGCACTAGGATTCATACAGCGATGTGCGGAATTGCTTTATGCTCCCTTTAGTCCTGCAGTGAAATTGTATTGAACAGTTTGTAATGAGCATTTAAATTGGAACATAAAGTCCATTTTGCAGAGCTATACATACATATACAGTATATAGTGACCAGGAACAGGCAGGCTGTGCAACAATGGTAAAGGGTTTTACCCCCAAATGAAAGTCATTCCATATTCAGAAAATAGGGTATATGTTGCAGAACAGTGGGATGTCACTGCTGGGGCTCCAACCAACCTTCAGAATGAGGTTGCCTTGCACCCTTGTCTTAATGGATCTGCGGTTAAGGCGGTGCATATGTCTGGTATGTCTTCATCTGATTGGATGTTTTCCAAGCTACCCTTTTCTTAGCTCTTCTCATACATATATCAATCAAGCTAAATTCAGTGTAGAATACAGGGATGTTATTTAGTAAAGGGGTTGCATGAGATTAGAAAAACTTACCTGAAACAACACTTGACAAATACCCCTGAATAAAGTGATGCATAAAAAAAAACATTTCTATGTTTTAGCAGGCTAAGTTCAGAATGGATTAAAGGGGTTGTCCAGGCAAAATTGGACAACCCCTTTAACTTTTAAATCAGCCAGTGGCAGTGAAAACATTTTTTAAAAATGCATACTCACCTGTCCCCGATGCTCCGGTATCCTCCTGTGGCGTCCCGGTTCTTCTGCTCCAGCGCTTCTCCCGGTTCTCTTCCTGAGTTCCACTGAAGCCGCTCATTGGCCTCAGCAGGCCTCAGGAAGAAACCTGTGATGTCACACAAGTAGTGACATCGCATGCCCTTCGCTGATTGGCCTCAGCAGTCAAGTGACCGTTGAGGCCAATCAGTGGCTTCAGCAGAACTCTGGAAGAGACTCGTTGAGTAAAAGGACCATAATGCGCTGGGAGGACACCGGAGCATCGGGGACAGGTGAGTATGAATTTTTTATTTTTTTTTTTCACTTTCCCCAGCTGATTTAAAAGTTAAAGGGGATGTCCATTTTTGCCTGGACAACCCCTTTAAGTCCCACATTGCTGAAATGCAATGTTTTTACCAGCTGCACAAACACAGCAGAAAAGAAATGCAGCGTTTTACAATACCGGCAAAGTGAATTAAATTCTGGATAATCTCATCCACATATTGTGGAAAAAAAGAGCTGCAGAAAAGCAGCATTTTCAAAAATGCAAGAGAAGAGAAAAGCAGAGTGAGAAATGCTGTGGGAAATAAACGCAATGCATTTTCGCTGTGTTTTGTTCCACAATGGGTTTTTTTTTAGCTGAGATTCGTTACTTGAGGCCTTCACCTTAAAGTAAATCTGTCAAGTGATTTTTCAGCTTGGTGTCTGAGAACAGCATAAATCAGAGTAAAAGTAGCTGAATTCTTTGATATATAAATTTATATATTTTTAGGCTAAAGCCCCACGCAGCTAAAAGAGTTTTTCGCTGCAGATTTTCTTCCCTTATTAAACCTATAGGGAAAACCAGCATTTCTGCAGGTATAATTGACATGCTGCAATTTTCAAAAATGCGACTATTCCACAGTGGATTTTTTTTTTCTGCAATGTGTGGATGGGATTAGCCAGAATCTCGTTCACTTTGTAGGTACTGTAAAATGCATTGTTTTTTTCCACAGCACAAAAAACACGAGCTTTAACATTAGGCAGGGCTGGTTTTAGACAAAGCGTGGCACTAGGCAAAGTTAAAAGCGGGGCCCCAAATGCTAACATACCAATAACACCATTAGATTGGCTCAATTCTGAAGGCAGTGATGCACTTAGGATTAGGGTCTTAAAAGCTCAGCGGAGCACAAAAAAATTTGTTAAAAAAAAAAAAGTTAGAGATTTGATATAATACCGTTATACCGAGGAAAATTATTACCACTATACAAACAACTACTGAACAAAACATATCTTTTTATAAATAATAATCCCTTCTTATAAATAAGAGTACCCCCATTATGAAACAACCTTCCTTTATAAATAATAGCCCCCATCTTATAAACAATAGATCCTCCATATAAATAGCCGCCTCTTCTAAAGAACAGTTTCTCCAGCCTTATTAATAATAATAATAATAATAATAATAATAATAATAGTCCCTCTTTATAAATAGCCCCCTTTTTCTAAGTAATAGTTTCTCCAGCTTTTTTATTAATAGTTCCTCCTTATTTATAAGGGGGGGGGGTGGGGCTATTTAGAAGAAAGAACTATCAATGATAAAGCAGGGGGAATTATTATTTATAAAGGAGGAAGGGGGTTTATAATAGTTCTTTCTACCTAATAGTTCCTCCTCATAAATAGCCCCCTTTCTGCATAATAGTTCCCCTAGCCATAATAATAATAATAGTTCCTCTTTATAAATCGTCCCCCCCTTCTAAATAATAGTGCCCCCTAACCTTATTATTAATAGTTCCTCCCTATTTATAGGTGAAGGGGGGTAATTTAGAAGGAAGAACTATTAATAATAAATCCAGGGAAACTATTATTTATAAGGGGGGCTATTTATAATAGTTCCTCAATAAAAATAGTCTCCCCTTATAAATAATAGTTCCCCCAGCTTTGTTATTAATAGTTCCTCCTTATGCAGTATGTCACTATTCATATATCTGTGGCAATTTACTTTTCATCGCGTCACATGTACCGAGTCTTCTATGGCAGAGCAGGGACTTTGTCATACATTTCAATAGTATTGGTGAGCAGAGCATGCTGATACAATTGTAAGCGGAGCCCCCGATCCAAATCATCAGGTCACAAGCTTGGTGCTCTGGATACAGGGGGCCCTTTTGAAGATGGGGGGCCTGGGCAATTGCCCAGTTTTCCCTCCCTAACTCTGGCCCTGGCCTTAGACTGGGACCCCAAATTGCGAAAACACAGCGTTTTGGACGTGGCAAAAGAACCGCAAAAAAATGCTGCATTTTACATTACCTGCAAAGTGGATGGGATTCTGTCTAATCCCATCCACACGTTGCAGAAAAAAAATCTGCAACAGAAATGCTGCAATCACAGTAAGTCAATTATACCTACGGAAACGCTGGCGTTTTCTGTATAGGTATAATAGAGGCAGAGGAAAACTCTGCGGACTTTTCTCAGCGATTCGCTGAGTGGGGCCTTAGCCTTAAACAGGATTTCTGAGTAAATAGCATAGTAAATCCTGACAGGACTCCTAAGAGAGACTGTGAGAGTCCTGCTTACCCTGCCCACATAGTGATTGAAGGTCTACTGTATGTACCTACTGATATGGTATGGTATGATATGGTACGGCACCTCAGGGTACGGTTCTCGCCCCTTTCCTCTTCACACTGTACACTGCAGATTTTAGGTGCAACTCATCTAGCTGCTACCTACAGAAGTATTCTGACGACTCTGCAATAGTAGGCCTCATCACGGACGATGATGACAGGGAGTACAGAGAACTGAACCGGGATTTTGTGGACTGGTGCCAGCGGGACCACCTGAAGATTAACGCGGGGAAGACCAAGGAGATGGTGGTGGACTTCCGTAAAGGCAGATGCCCTCCTAAACCAGTGGACATCCTGGGGACGGGCATCGAGATTGTGAACACCTATAAGTACCTGGGTTTGCTCCTTAATAATAAGCTGGACTGGGCAGATCATATGGAGGCACTGTACAGGAAGGGCCACAGCAGGCTCTACCTGCTTAGGAAGCTGAGAGCCTTTGGAATCCGGGGGGCACTTCTTAGGACTTTCTTCAACTCGGTAGTGGCATCAGCCATCTTCTTTGGAGTGGCCTGCTGGGGGAGCAGTATATCAACCAGGGACAGAAATAAACTTGACAAGCTGATTAGAAGGGCCAGCTCTGTCCTGGGGAGCCCACTGGACCCAGTGCAGGTGGTGGGTGACAAAAGGATACTGTCCGTGGTGAGCTCCATGCAGAAGAAGAAGTCCCATCCCATGCATGAGACTGTGATCGCGCTGGGCAGTACTGTCAGTGACCGACTGCTCCACCCTAAGTGTGAGAAGGAGCGCTATCGGAAGTCTTTCCTCCCCACCGCGGTTAGGCTGTACAACCAACACCAACCTAAGCGGTGATCAATACACACAGAGAACTGAAATATCTCTCTGCCTGTTAAATCCTCCCCCCTCCTCTGCTACTTCCTATCTGTCTGCTATCAATGTAATGCCTCTCACCTTGGAACATTCCTGTACATGTTGTATTTGTATTTGTATCTGCTTATCTTTGCTGCTGTAACACACTGAATTTCCCCATTGTGGGACTATTAAAGGACTATTATTATTATATATGGAAAGCTGTCAATCATCTTGCATGGATAGGGCAGTTTAGACTCTCATTGTCTCTTCTAGGAGTCTTATCAGGACCGACTCTGAATTTTAGTCCTGCTCCAAATCATGTAAACCTACATATAGTATCACAGAGCTCAGTTTTCAATTTACTGACAGCAATTATAATACGTGCTATTAAAATGTTTGCACTGAACCTTTAACATGAGTATTTTAGTATAATATTATGTAGTATATTATTGGTATTATTGGTATAATATATTATTATTGGTATTACTTATCAGTATACTTACAGTGGGGAAAAAAAAGTATTTAGTCAGCCACCAATTGTGCAAGTTTTCCCACTTAAAAAGATGAGAGAGGCCTGTAATTGTCATCATAGGTAGACCTCAACTATGAGAGACAAAATGAGAAAACATATCTAGAAAATCACATTGTCTGATTTTTTTAAGAATTTATTTGCAAATTATGGTGGAAAATAAGTATTTGGTCACCTACAAACAAGCAATATTTCTGGCTCTCACAGACCTGTAACTTCTTCTTTAAGAGGCTTCTCTGTCCTCCACTCATTACCTGTAGTAATGGCACCTGTTTGATATTGTTAACAGTATAAAAGACACCTGTCCACAACCTCAAACAGTCACACTCCAAACTCCACTATGGTGAAGACCAAAGAGCTGTGGAAGGACACCAGAAACAAAATTGTAGGCCTGCACCAGGCTGGGAAGACTGAATCTGCAATAGGCAAGCAGCTTGGTGAGAAGAAATCAACTGTGGGAGCAATAATTAGAAAATGGAAGACATACAAGACCACTGATAATCTCCCTCGATCAGGGGCTACACGCAAGATCTCACCCCGTGGGGTCAAAATGATCATAAGAACGGTGAGCAAAAATCCCAGAACCACACGGGGGGACCTAGTGAATGACCTGCAGAAAGCTGGGACTAACGTAACAAAGGCTACCATCAGTAACACGCTATGCTGCCAGGGACTCAGATCCTGCAGTGCCAGACGTGTCCCCCTGCTTAAGCCAGTACATATCCGGGCCCGTCTGAAGTTTGCTAGAGAGCATTTGGATGTTCCAGAAGAGTATTGGGAGAATGTCATATGGTCAGATGAAACCAAAGTAGAACTATTTGGTAGAAACACAACTCGTTGTGTTTGGAGGAGAGTGAATGCTGAGTTGCATCCAAAGAACACCATACCTACTATGAACATGGGGGTGGCAACATCATGCTTTGGGGCTGTTTCTCTGTAAAGGGACCAGGATGACTGATCCGTGTACATGAAAGAATGAATGGGGCCATGTATCATGAGATTTTGAGTGCAAACCTCCTTCCATCAGCAAGGGCATTGAAGATGAAACATGGCTGGGTCTTTCAGCATGACAATGATCCCAAGCACACCGCCAGGGCAACAAAGGAGTGGCTTCATAAGAAGCATTTCAAGGTCCTGGAGTGGCCTAGCCAGTCTCCAGATCTCAACCCCATAGAAAACCTTTGGAGGAAGTTGAAAGTTCGTGTTGCCCAGCGACAGCCCCAAAACATTACTGCTCTAGAGGAGATTTGCATGGAGGAATGGGCCAACATACCAGCAACAGTGTGTGCCAACCTTGTGAAGACTTACAGAAAACGTTTGAGCTCTGTCATTGCAAACAAAGGATATATAACAAAGTAATGAGATGAACTTTTGTTATTGACCAAATACTTATTTTCCACCATAATTTGCAAATAAATTCTTTAAAAATCAGACAATGTGATTTTCTAGATATGTTTTCTCATTTTGTCTCTCATAGTTGAGGTCTACCTATGATGTCAATTACAGGCCGGCCTCATCGTTTTAAGTGGGAGAACTTGCACAATTGGTGGCTGACTAAATATTTTTTTTCCCCACTGTATATATCAGTAAAGCCTAATTTATTAGTGTGAAAACCTATTTGTATACATTTTTACTTATGTAACCAAACACTGGAACTTCAAATATTGCACAACATTCATCTATAGGTAACCAAAATTGAGAATAATTTGCACAAAAATCTTGGTTTAGAGAAAAATATCTGTTTTCCATCTCTCACTTTTTTGTATTGTCTCTCATTGCCATGAGCTTATGCTGTATATAATTGCAACATCATTTCATGCTACATGTCAGTAAGAAGCCTCCGGTCTGACTCTTTTACATCTGAAGTGCCACCTAAGTTAATGATGCTGCACTCAGCAACTATTATCAGTCCATAGCTGCCCTCTTAAATAGTTTCTCTGTAAAAATATCTCATTCAGGTATTATGCTTGAGGCTGCACTACATTTGTAATTGGATCTGTCATTTAGAAGGTATCTCTTGCCAGTATGAATGGATAAAAGCCAGACTTTACCAAAAGCAGAAAGAATGAGAGAAAACAATCAGTTTAACTTCAATTATTTATTTCAGTAATATTTCTATAGGTGGAGAAGGCCCATTTAGAAATTACTGGTTGCTTAATTTTGGGAATGAACACTGACTTTTTAGACAATAGGTGGAGGAAAAAAATATTAAAAGGGTTATCCAAGACCTTTTTAAAGCTAAACATGTTTTAGCTTTAAATTTTTGATGATATTTTAAAGAATTTTTTAAGTCATTTTGTTCGAAAAAAGTTCTAAATTCTGTAATTTTCACTTTGACAGCTATGCCTAATAACAACCTGACTGGTCAATTCTGTAAAGGTTTTCTTTACAATCCTGTAAAGGTCACCTTATTTACATCATAACAAAATTACAATAGATAATACCACTATAGCTAGCATCACATATACACGTGGACAAAATTGTTGGTACCCCTCATTTAATGAAAGAAAAACCCACAATGGTCACAGAAATAACTTGAATCTGACAAAAGTAATAATATATAAAAATTATATGAAAATAAACAAATGAAAGTCAGACATTGCTTTTCAACCATGCTTCAACAGAATTTTTTTAAAAAAGAAAACTCATGAAACAGACCTGGACAGAAATGATGGTACCCTTAACTTAATATTTTGTTGCACAACCTTTTGAGGCAATCACTGCAATCAAACGATTCCTGTAACTGTCAATGAGACTTCTGTACTTCTCAACAGGTATTTTGGCCCACTCATGAGCAAACTGCTCCAGTTGTCTCGGGTTTGAAGGGTGCCTTTTCCAGATGGCATGTTTCAGCTCCTTCCAAAGATGCTCAATAGGATTTAGGTCAGGGCTCATAGAAGGCCACTCCAGAATAGTCCAATGTTTTCCTCTTAGCCATTCTTGGGTGTTTTTAGCTGTGTGTTTTGGGTCATTTTCCTGTTGCAAGACCCATGACCTGCGACTGAGACCAACCTTTCTGACACTGGGCAGCACATTTCTCTCTAGAATCCCTTGATAGTCTTGAGATTTCATTGTACCCTGCACAGATTCAAGACACCCTGTGCCAGATGCAGCAAAGCCGCCCCAGAACATAACAGAGCCTCCTCCATGTTTCACAGTAGGGACAGTGTTCTTTTCAAGATATGCTTCATTTTTCCGTCTGTGAACATAGAGCTGATGTGCATTGCCAAAAATTTCGATTTTTGTCTCATCTATCCATAGGACATTCTCCCAGAAGCTTTGTGGCTTGTCAACATGTAGTTTGGAAAATTACTTTTGTCAGATTCAAGTTATTTCTGTGACCATTGTGGCTTTTTCTTTAATTAAATGAGGGGTACCAACAATTTTGTCCAAATGTGTAATACCCATCTAACTTCTCAACCTGCACAGAGCATGTCTAGAAAACTCCCATAGACTTCGTTTGAGTCGGCTCCAGTCTATTGCTGCCTATGGCCATAACTGTGCTGTAAGGCATATCACTAAATGGTGTTTACAGAACAGAGGAGAAGCTCAGGCAAGATGTCAGCCCCCATAATCATATACAGAAAATAAAATAAATAAAACCTACAAAAAGAATATAAAAACAGATTAGAAAAAGTTGTAAATATATTATCTGGTTTTAATATTTTTTCACAATAAAAATTTGGCAACACATTCCTTTTAAGGATAGGTCATTGATTTCAGATAGATTGGGGACTGACACCTGCATAGTGTATGGATATGGAGGTAGAAGGCTCTGTATACTGTGCAGTTGCAAACTGTGTTTACCCATTAGTTAAATGTATCAGATCGGTTAGGGTTTACCTCAATTAGGTGTTTCGGTGGCTGGAAGCCAAATACTAGGTATATGGCCAAAAGCATCCTTGCTCTTGTTTCAGTGAATAGGAATGGGGCTAAAGAAAGGTTCTTAAGTCATGGGTCATACCAACTGCTCAACTCAAAGCTCAATGGTTTGCTCCAGTTAAAGTTGCAGTACAGTTGTCAATAAAAAATCCCTAAGGGTAACAGTAAGGCAAAGCAAGTAACTCCTTTTTTGTAGTGTTCCCAGTGGGAAACTACACTGTTATCCCCTACCCAGTGGATAGGAGGTAATTTGTGATTACCCATATACTTTATGTTTAAAAATATTTCATATACAATCTTTACATTACAACTTTACAGAGAATGTCAGTACAGTAGCTGAATGGCCCTAAATATTTGCAATTTAACTTAAATTAAAAGAACTACTCAAAATGCCAACTTTTTCCCACTCGTGTCAGTATGTCCCAGCTAAAAGATTCATATGACATTTGCTGGTGCGTATTTATACAGTAGCTGAGAATACACCCACAGGCTAACTCATGATGATATTGTGCACTGGTTCTAAAATAATGGCATCTCCTAAATTGACTGCCTTGAACCCGTATAGACTCATCATTGAATTGAGGCTTTTAGAAGTCACTGTTTTGTTCGTTTGTCTTTGCTTTTGAAATATTACATGATCTTCTGAAAGTACTGTCCTAGCAACGGTATTTGTAGGTGGGGGTCTGACACAAAAGATCTTCACCTCTTTTTATGTGCAGATAAGCCTGTTAGTCACCTGTTTGGAGTATCCCTTGTAAAAGGACATTTACAGAACTTATTCTTGGCATTACAAAGCTATTAAACTGATTCGTGAAAACATTTTCAAGAATATAGACATAGTATTTAGCTTTATTTTCTTTATTTATTTTCTTTATTTCTACAGATTTCACAAAAATAAAAGGGGGAGAGCTAGCAGACATATTATCTAGCATAGTACACCCTAGTTAGGATAAGTAGCTCTTAAAGGGAAACAGGTGAAATGCATCATTTCTCTTGTGAATTATCCCCTGTAATCATGAATGCTGATGTCACTACTGTAGGTGTATGAATAATAAAATATTAGGGAGAATAAGCCCTGGACAATTGCATAGTAACAATCCAAGTGACAGACACAAATTCTATCAACCCTCTGGAAAGGCCAACAGGGCCCTTAGCAATGGGGTCCACATGAGAGAACAGGCCCAGAATATGTTTATTGTTAAGGACAATGCCTGATCCTTCTGGAAGCAACGCAAGGACAGCTGAGGTGCAAGTTGATTGGCCAGTGGCATTCCGGCGGGAAAAGTCAACATCTATAAAAGCCCTAAAAGCCCTGGTCTGAGGTGCACTAAGGCAGTCAGCAGCAGACATCTCATTAGGAGTGGCGCCCGCCCTTCCACCCTATAAATTCTAAAGAACATTTAGTAGTATTTATAGTGGGGTTGTCACCCATTTAAATATGGTGGACTAAGTTTATTTATGGCCATTTTTATTGAATATTTGGCTTGAGTCTTTAGAAATAAGCCATAGGTATGTATACAGTGCCTTGCGAAAGTATTCAGCCCCCTTGAACTTTTCAACCTTTTGCCACATTTCAGGCTTCAAACATAAGGATATAAAATTTTAATTTTTTTGGTGAAGAATCAACAACAAGTGGGACACAATCGTGAAGTGGAACGAAATTTATTGGATATTTTAAACTTTTGTAAAAAAATAAAAAACTGAAAAGTGGGGCGTGCCAAATTATTCAGTCCCCTTAAGTTAATACTTTGTAGCGCCACCTTTTGCTGCGATTACAGCTGCAAGTCGCTTGGGGTATGTCTCTATCAGTTTTGCACATTAAGAGACTGAAATTCTTTCCCATTCTTCCTTGGAAAATAGCTCGAGCTCAGTGAGGTTGGATGGAGAGCGTTTGTGAACAGCAGTTTTCAGCTCTTTCCACAGATTCTCGATTGGATTCAGGTCTGGACTTTGACTTGGCCATTCTAACACCTGGATACGTTTATTTGTGAACCATTCCATTGTAGATTTTGCTTTATGTTTGGGATCATTGTCTTGTTGGAAGATAAATCTCCGTCCCAGTCTCAGGACTTTTGCAGACGCCAACAGGTTTTCTTCCAGAATGGTCCTGTATTTGGCTCCATCCATCTTCCCATCAATTTTAACCATCTTCCCTGTCCCTGCTGAAGAAAAGCAGGCCCAAACCATGATGCTGCCACCACCATGTTTGACAATGGGGATGGTGTGTTCAGAGTGATGCGCTGTGTTGCTTTTACGCCAAACATATCGTTTTGCATTGTGGCCAAAAAGTTCGATTTTGGTTTCATCTGACCAGAGCACCTTCTTCCACATGTTTGGTGTGTCTCCCAGGTGGCTTGTAGCAAACTTTAAATGAGACTTTTTATGGATATCTTTGAGAAATGGCTTTCTTCTTGCCACTCTTCCATAAAGGCCAGATTTGTGCAGTGTACGACTGATTGTTGTCCTATGTACAGACTCTTCCACCTCAGCTGTAGATCTCTGCAGTTCATCCAGAGTGATCATGGGCCTCTTGGCTGCATCTCTGATCAGTCTTCTCCTTGTTTGAGATGAAAGTTTAGAGGGACGGCCGGGTCTTGGTAGATTTGCAGTGGTCTGATACTCCTTCCATTTCAATATGATCGCTTGCACAGTGCTCCTTGGGATGTTTAAAGTTTGGGAAATCTTTTTGTATCCAAATCCGGCTTTAAACTTCTCCACAACAGTATCACGGACCTGCCTGGTGTGTTCCTTGGTCTTCATGATGCTCTCTGCACTTTAAACAGAACCCTGAGACTATCACAGAGCAGGTGCATTTATACGGAGACTTGATTCCACACAGGTGGATTATATTTATCATCATCAGTCATTTAGGACAACATTGGATCATTCAGAGATCCTCACTGAACTTCTGGAGTGAGTTTGCTGCACTGAAAGTAAAGGGGCTGAATAATATTGCACGCCCCACTTTTCAGTTTTTTATTTTTTACAAACGTTTAAAATAACCAATAAATTTCGTTCCACTTCACAATTGTGTCCCACTTGTTGATTCTACACCAAAAAATTTAAATTTTATATCTTTATGTTTGAAGCCTGAAATGTGGCAAAAGGTTGAAAAGTTGAAGGGGGCCAAATACTTTCGCAAGGCACTGTATATCAGATAAAGATTAATATGGTTATTTATGAATTGTAAAGGTATCCCAGAAATAAATACCGTGACCTACAGTATATTATCCAAATTTAAGTCTATGGTGTCTTTATTTCAATTACATATTTGTTTGTTGGTTTTGTTATTTTGTCACCTTTGATTCCATGTATTCTACTTTGTTACTGAAGCTATTTTTACTTTGCATCATGTTCCTCATATATGATGTAAGACTATTACTTATACCGACCAGTCATCTCTGCCTTTCATGTAGTAGGCTGGAGTTTTCATAGTGCATGTAACATGAATGCTGCTGTATAGGACACAGTCTACAGCAGCATTTTTTGCTATGCCTGAAAGGGGTATTTCCATCTCAAGGATCCTATCAATTTTGCTATCTTATGTAAATTCAAGAGTTTTTCTAAATGCTGCTTTGTTTGCCTACTATGTAAAATTATTCCTCCCATTGTTTACACATCATTGTCAAGGGACCCAGCATGTTATCTGATATTAGGTCAGATGACATGACTCACTGCTCTCTGGAAGGGAGGGGGGAAAAGTTCTCAGGGATTGTGCTTGCTCTGAGAGCAAGGATCAGGTCAGCTAATTGCAGTGTGCTGATAAAGGCTCAGACAGCTATCTCTATATGTTAGCATAAAAGTAACATTGAGTTTATTGCAAGTCTGTTGTCAGTCCTGGGAGCATGCATAATTTTTTCTCTCCAAACCTGTGTAATGTAATATACATTTACTGTGCATATTGCTTGATCCGCATTTATAATAGATATCTAGTAATCATGATAAATAATCTCTTATGGTAAAGGCAATGCCTATGTCTATTGAGGTACTTCATAGTGTCCTGTCAATCAAACAATCAAAGCCGCCCACCAGCTTGTTGAAGAATACAGAAAACGAGAAGAAGAGAGAGTGGTGACCGAAAACCCCTTTAAAGTGCATATACTCCCCATATAGATGCAATACAACCATGTGTACATGTGTTCTCAGTGAAGAGAGGGGAATAAGGGTACTTTCACACTATCCTTATTAATGTCTGTTGCTCTTATCCGATGACTGATGACAGCATCAGACTCTAACGGTGATAGAGTGACTGATGCATTTACTGGAATGTAAAAACAAGACAGAAATATAATTTAAACTGAGACTGTTCAGTATATGCAGTGAGTAAATCTGGCTACAGCTAGCACCCTTTCTCCAGCGTTTCCAATAAACCCAGGTCTGTCGCCATGTAAATCCAGCTCTAACTACTGCCATATAGAAACCACTGATATTTCTTACACTTGAGGTAAAAATGCATATAATTAGTTTTATTGTATAATTTAACCCCTTAACGACGCAGGGCGTAATAGTACGTCCTGCGTCGCATGACGATGTATGGAGAGCGCTCAGGAGCTGAGCGCTCTCCATACACCGCGGGTGACGGCTGTATAATACAGCCAGGACCCGCAGCTAACAGCAGCAATCGGTGCCTGCACCGATTGCGGCTGTTAACCTTTTAGATGCCGCGGTCAAACGTGACCGCAGCATCTAAATTGCGGAGCCGACAAGGGCACCGCCATTTTTACCTCATCGCCGCCCTCCGGAACGTCATCGGAGGGCGGCGCTTGGTTGCCATGACAGCCGGGAGCCTATTGAAGGCTTCCAGGCCTGTCATTTCAGTATAGCTATTACACGATGCCAGAGGCATCGTCTAATAGCAGTGAAGGCATTTTGCTATTCACTGCGATACAGTAGTATCGCAGTGAATAGTATGATCGATCAGACTCCCTACCCTGTTTCCCCGAAAATAAGACAGCGTCTTATATTAATTTTTGCTCCCAAAGATGTGCTGTGTCTTATTTTCAGGGGATGTCTTATTTTTTTTTTCAATGAAGAAGAATTCACATTTATTGCTGAACAAAAAAATGAACATTTATTATATACGGTACTGTACAGTATTTGTCATCACAAACCAGCATAACCAGACAAACTGTGAATCCTATCAAGAATTTCTTACTACTACCGTACCATTATTTCCATGTACAACAATTAACAGTATGGTACATTTACCAATATTTACGGTACGAATAGAAAGTAAAATTTATTCAATGACAGTTATGTCATCATCTTCTAGGACATCATCATAACAATCCAAACCATTAATTTCCCTGCACACAGTATCATATCCCATAGTGGCCCCTGCACACAGTATCATTCGCCATAGTGGCCCCTGCACACAGTATCATGCCCCATAGTGGCCCCTGCACACAGTATCATTCCCCATAGTGGCCCCTGCACACAGTATCATGTCCCATAGTGGCCCCTGCACACAGTATCATCTCCCATAGTGGCCCCTGCACACAGTATCATTCCCCATAGTGGCCCCTGCACACAGTAGTTTGCCCCATAGTGGCCCCTCCACACAGTATCATTCCCCATAGTGGCCCCTGCACACAGTATCATTCCCCATAGTGGCCCCTGCACACAGTATCATTCCCCATAGTAGCCCCTGCACACAGTATCATTCCCCATAGTGGCCCCTGCACACAGTATCATTCCCCATAGTGGCCCCTGCAAACAGTATCATTCCCCATAGTGGCCCCTGCACACAGTATCATTCCCCATAGTGGCCCCTGCACACAGTATCATTCGCCATAGTGGCCCCTGCACACAGTATCATTCCCCATAGTGGCCCCTGCACACAGTAGTTTGCCCCATAGTGGACCACCCATGAACAATTATTATACTGTGGGGTCTTTTCAGACCCCAGAGTATAATGATCGGAGACCCAGGAGAGGATAGAAACATAAAAAAACAACGTTGCTTACCCGTTCCTCGCTCCGGTGCATGCCCGTGCGCTACTCCGGCCTTCTTCACTGTTAGACCAGGCCGCGTCACGTGATCCGGCCGGCGTCGCGACGCAAAATGACGTCCGCTGACGTCTGCGACGTCACCAAACAGGCCCGAAGCCTGGAGAAGGACAGGTAAGCACATAGTTTTTTATGTTCGCTCACCTCCCCTGGGCCGCCGATTATTATACTCGGGGGTCTGAAAAGACCCCCGAGTATAATGATAGCAGAGATTGTGGGGTTCTCCCGCGGCCTCACATATCGTATATATCGTATGTTCTGTTCGGGAACATACGCCTTACTTTCGGGGGATGCCTTATATTAGGCAATTCTCCGAAACCTCTCCTATGCCTTACTTTCGGGGGGTGTTTTATTTTCGGGGAAACACGGTAGGTTTCAAGGTCCCTAGGGAGTCTGATCATACAAGTAAAAGTATAAAAAAAAAAGTTTTTAAAAGTATGTAAAAATTAAAAAAAACACAAAAGTTCAAATCACCCCCCTTTCCCTAGATCAGATATAAAAGTAAATAAACAAAAGTAAACAAACACATTAGGTATCCCCACGCTCCAAAATGCCCAAACTATTAAAATATTAAAATATTTATCCCATACGGTGAACGGCGTAGGCGGGGAAAAAAAAAACAAAATGGCCAAATAGCATTTTTTTCAACACTTTGTCTCCTATAAAAAATTTAATAAAAAGTGATCAAACCATCAGATCTTTCCCCAAGTGGTATCAATAAAAATGTCATGTTGTCCCGCATAAAAAGACGCCTTACTCAGCTCCATACATGTAAATATGAAAAAGTTACAGGTGACACAATATGGCGATGCAAAATTTTTTTTTCTATTTAGCAAAGTTTTAATTTTTAATAAGGTATCAAAACATTACAAATACTATATAAATTTGGTATCGCCGTGTTTGTACTGACCCACAGAATACAGGTAACATGTCATTTTTACCACACAGTGAATGGTGTAAAAATTAAACCCATATGAATTTGGCGCAAATGCAGTTTTTCTCCAATTGCACCTCATTCTGAATTTTTTTCCAGCTTCCCAGTACATTGCACAGAATATTGAATAGTGACATTACAAAGTACAATTTGTTTCTCAAACAATAAGCCACCATGTGACTCTGTGAACTGAAAAATGAAAAAGTTATGGCTCTTGGAATGTGGGGAGGGAAAAACGAAAATGCAAAAACAAAAAATGGCCCGGTCATTAAGGGGTTAAGGACTGTGTTTTACATATAGTTACATAGATTTATTTTGACATATACTGTCTATTACTCCTGAAAATGTATTTTCATCATTCTCTACATCATCAGCACTGCAGGATTATCTGTTCTATAGCTTTAGCATTCAGTACAGCACACAATACAGTAATATTTGGATGATGAAGTACTTTATTTATTCTATACAGCAAATAAAGATATTTCTACTTCCCAAATACTAAGGATGTTCCCTGGAGGATTCTTGAGAAATACTGTTTACATTACCGTAGCATTTTCTAAAAGAAACTGTTTTCAGAAGCCACGCTAGGGAAGGCAGTTTGTAAGTCGCCGTGCTGCGTTGTTGTTATGATTTATTTAGTGGGGATCCTTGGCATCACTGTATACAAAGCTGTTTTTATATTCAAAATGACTAACATAAAGAAGTACAGAATTTTCTCTCTGTAGCATTATTCCTGAAAGGGTGTCTCAGAGCTATCACTTTTTACTCCTTGGAACTTTAAGTTGTGGAACTCATGAAAAGGCCTGGCCTCGAGCATGTCTGTGGAGGCCTGGCTGTCTAGGTCCCTTTTATGTTACTACCACCTACGTTCACATTCACATTGATTAAATGGCGCAAAAGGGCTACTTTCAAAGCCTATACAAAACAAAGTAGATGTGTTGCCCATAGCAGCCAACTTTGGAGATTTACTCATGAAAAAATATATAAAAAAGACACTAACAAATTTTCCTTTTTATCTTTCCTATAACAAGAAATGTATTAGTTTACTAATATTACTTATTTACTTCATAAGTCTTAAAAAGACAGATGACCAATGACATAATATATTTTTTTTAAAATGCAGAAATTTTTAGTTATCAACATGATCAACACAAACTTGGAGCAAGGTTCAATATCTTGCCTGAACATAGTGATATTTAGTATGCAGTTGGGTCTGTATAATTAGTTATATGGTACGTACATGGTAGAGAACTGGTGTAACTATAGGAGTCTCGGTGGTCTCAGCTACAACCAGATCAATAAACCGGGGGTCACCCTCACCATATTAAGGCTGATTAAACTTCTTTGATCTCCTTTGATGGCTAGTAGTCTGTGCATCATAAATGGATGACCCCTGCACTCTCGTGCACTGAAGCGAGACATGCAAAGACGATTTATGATGGAGACAGCCTTTCACCCTCAGAAAGCAGAAAATTTACTTTTAATGCCAAAGTAGAAGTTCGTCAGAATATATTAAAGCAGGGATTCTTTGGATGGAGACTGTGACATAATTACTGTGTGAGGGGCATTAAAAGGGGATGGGAAGACTGCACAGATATGTTGTCAACAAGTCTTGCTGGTGATCCAGGCCCAGATAATAATAATAATAATAGTCCTTTAATAGTCCCACAGTGGGGAAATTCAGTGTGTTACAGCAGCAAAGATAAGATAAGCAGATACAAATACAAATACAACATGTATAGGAATGTTCCAAGGTGAGAGGCATTACATTAATAGCAGACAGACAGATAGGACGTAGCAGAGGGGGGGGGGGGGATTTAACAGGCAGAGAGATATTTCAGTTCTCTGTATGTAATGATCTCCGCTTAGGTCGGTGTTGGTTGTACAGCCTAACCGCGGTGGGGAGGAAAGACTTCCGATAGCTCTCCTTCTCACACCTAGGGTGGAGCAGTCGGTCACTGACAGTACTGCCCAGCGCAATCACAGTCTCATGCATGGGATGGGAGTTATTCTCCTGCATGGAGCTCACCACGGACAGTATCCTTCTGTCACCCACCACCTGCACTGGGTCCAGTGGGCTCCCCAGGACAGAGCTGGCCCTTCTAATCAGCTTGTCAAGTTTATTTCTGTCCCTGGTTGATATACTGCTCCCCCAGCAGGCCACTCCAAAGAAGATGGCTGATGCCATTAACGAGTTGAAGAAAGTCCTAAGAATTTCCCCCCTGGATTCCAAAGGCTCTCAGCTTCCTAAGCAGGTAGAGCCTGCTGTGGCCCTTCCTGTACAGGGCCTCCATATGATCTGCCCAGTCCAGCTTATTATTAAGGAGCAGACCCAGGTACTTATAGGTGTTCACAATCTCGATGCCCGTCCCCAGGATGTCCACTGGTTTTGGAGGGCATCTGCCTTTACGGAAGTCCACCACCATCTCCTTGGTCTTCCCCGCGTTAATCTTCAGGTGGTTCTGGTGGCACCAGTCCACAAAAAAACGGTTCAGTTCTCTGTACTCCTTGTCATCATCGTCTGTGATGAGGCCTACTATTGCAGAGTCGTCAGAATACTTCTGTAGGTAGCAGCTGGATGAGTTGCACCTAAAATCAGCAGTGTACAGTGTGAAGAGGAAAGGGGCGAGAACCGTACCCTGAGGTGCCCCCGTATTACAGATCACGGTACCTGACACACAGTCTTGGGCTCTCACGTATTGAGGTCGATTTGTGAGGTAGTCTAGGATCCAGTTGGAGAGGTGGTGGTCCGCTCCAGCAAGGCCCAGCTTGTCTCTCAGTAACCTGGGCTGTATGGTGTTAAAAGCACTGGAGAAATCAAAGAACATTATTCTCACCGTGTTCCCTGGTTTTTCCAGGTGAGACAGAGCCCTGTGCAGAAGGTGGAAGATGGCATCATCTACCCCAATGCCTGGTCGATAAGCAAACTGGAGAGGGTCCATAGCGGGGCTCACTAGAGGGCGAAGATGTGTGAGAACCAATCTCTCTAAGATCTTCATCAAGTGGGATGTCAGTGCTACAGGTCTGTAGTCGTTGAGGTCCATAGGGTGAGGTTTCTTTGGAACTGGTACCACACAAGAAGATTTCCATAATTCAGGGACTATTTCCTGCCTCAGGCTCATATTATACATATACAGTCATATGAAAAAGTTTGGGCACCCCTATTAATCTTAATCATTTTTAGTTCTAAATATTTGGGTGTTTGCAACAGCCATTTCAATTTGATATATCTAATAACTGATGGACACAGTAATATTTCAGGATTGAAATGAGGTTTATTGTACTAACAGAAAATGTGCAATATGCATTAAACCAAAATTTGACCGGGCAAAAATTTGGGTACCCTTATCATTTTATTGATTTGAATACTCCTAACTACTTTTTACTGACTTACTGAAGCACAAAATTGGTTTTGTAACCTCACTGAGCTTTGAACTTCATAGCCAGGTGTATCCAATCATGAGAAAAGGTATTTAAGGTGGCCAATTGCAAGTTGTTCTCCTATTTGAATCTCCTCTGAAGAGTGGCATCATGGGCTCCTCAAAACAACTCTCAAATGATCTGAAAACAAAGATTGTTCAACATAGTTGTTCAGGGGAAGGATACAAAAAGTTGTCTCAGAGATTTAACCTGTCAGTTTCCACTGTGAGGAACATAGTAAGGAAATGGAAGACCACAGGGACAGTTCTTGTTAAGCCCAGAAGTGGCAGGCCAAGAAAAATATCAGAAAGGCAGAGAAGAAGAATGGTGAGAACAGTCAAGGACAATCCACAGACCACCTCCAAAGAGCTGCAGTATCATCTTGCTGCAGATGGTGTCACTGTGCATCGGTCAACAATACAGCACACTTTGCACAAGGAGAAGCTGTATGGGAGAGTGATGCGAAAGAAGCCGTTCTGAAAGCACACCACAAACAGAGTCGCCTGAGGTATGCAAAAGCACATTTGGACAAGCCAGCTTCATTTTGGAAGAAGGTCCTGTGGACTGATGAAACAAAGATTGAGTTGTTTGGTCATACAAAAAGGCGTTATGCATGGCGTCAAAAAAACACAGCATTCCAAGAAAAACACTTGCTACCCACTGTAAAATTTGGTGGAGGTTCCATCATGCTTTGGGGCTGTGTGGCCAATGCCGCACCGGGATTCTTGTTAAAGTTGAGGGTCGCATGGATTCAACTCAGTATCAGCAGATTCTTGAGAATAATGTACAAGAATCAGTGACGAATTTGAAGTTACGCCGGGGATGGATATTTCAGCAAGACAATGATCCAAAACACAGCTCCAAATCTACTCAGGCATTCATGCAGAGGAACAATTACAATGTTCTGGAATGGCCATCCCAGTCCCCAGACCTGAATATCATTGAACATCTGTGGGATAATTTGAAGCGGGCTGTCCATGCTCGGCGACCATCAAACTTAACTGAACTGGAATTGTTTTGTAAAGAGGAATGGTCAAAAATACCTTCATCCAGGATCCAGGAACTGATTAAAAGCTACAGGAAGCGACTAGAGGCTGTTATTTTTGCAAAAGGAGGATCTACTAAATATTAATGTCACTTTTCTGTTGAGGTCCCATACTTTGCACCGGTCAAATTTTGGTTTAATGCATATTCACATTTTCTGTTAGTACAATAAACCTCTTTCAATCCTAAATATTACTGTGTCCATCAGTTATTAGATATATCAAATTGAAATGGCTGTTGCAAACACCCAAATATTTAGAACTAAAAATGATTAAGATTAATAGGGGTGCCCAAACTTTTTCATATGACTGTATGTAATTATACCACACAGCTGGTCCCTACAAGTCTTAATTAGCCTTGCACTGATGTCATCTGGCCCTGCGGCTTTCCTCGCCTTGATCTTTTTCATCTCCTTCCTCACCTGGGCCCGTGTGAAGGTCAGACTGTGGTCAGATAAAGACAGATTTCTGGATTCACTGGTCTGTTGGGAAGTAGCCACATGGGGTGAATGGGGTGAAGTCATTGTGGTGAGGGGAGCTGAAGGACATTCTGGGGTGGGAGGAGCTGGTGTGTGATCAAATCTGTTGAAGAATAGGTTTAGTTCATTAAGCCAGTTAACATCTGCCTCAATCTGGCAGACCGACTGTTTATGACCCGAAATTGACTTAAGCCCCTCCCAGACCCCCCTTATGTCTTTTCTTTCCATTTGCTTTTCCATTTTTTCCTTATAACTGGATTTTCCTTGCCTGATTAGATGCCTCAGCTCCTTTTGTACTTCCCTCAACCCCTCCTTATCTCTTGTCCTGAATGCCATCTTTTTCTCCTTAAGTAGTGTTTTTATATCAGAGTTAATCCATGGTTTGTTGTTGGAGAAGCACCTCACCACTTTTGTGGATACTGTGTTGTCCACACAAAAATTAATGTAGTCCGTTATGCAGTGTGTGAGTCCTTCTATATCTTCTCCATACGAATCCTGCAAAACTTCCCATGCGGTTGTGTCAAAACAATCCCTCAGAGCCTCATCACTCTCCTCGGACCATATCCTCACTGTGCGGGTGACAGCTGGTTCTCTACGTACAAGTGGCTTGTACACAGGTCGGAGATGTACTAGGTTGTGATCCGATCTTCCCAGGGGCGGTAGGGCTGATGAGTTATATGCCTCCCTCACGTTGGCAAAGAACAAGTCCAGTGTTTTGTTGTCTCTTGTGTGGCAGGTTACATACTGTGTGAAACTGGGAAGTGTGGATGATGGAGAGGCATGGTTGAAATCGCCAGACACAAGAAGGAGGGCCTGGGGGTGCTGAGACTGTAAATGGCTCAGCGTGGCTTGTAGGACCTCGCAGGCAGCGTCAGCTTTCGCAGAGGGGGGGACATATGCAGCTATCACGATGACATGTTCCCTCTGTAGATAGAAAGGTCTCATGCTCACAGCTAATAGTTCAATGTCCTTACAGCAAGTTTGCTCCTTAATCACAATGTGCCTAGGATTGCACCATCTATTATTCACAAACATTGCCAGCCCCCCTCCTTTCCTCTTACCGCTCTCCCTTGTCCTGTCTGCCCGAAGGAGTTTAAAACCATCCAAGGAGACCAGAGAGTCAGGAGTAACTTCAGTGAGCCAAGTCTCTGTAAGTAGCATCATGCTGCACACCCGAAACTCCTGATGGTGCCTGGTGAGCGCTGTTAGTTCATCCATCTTGTTTGCAAGAGATCTCACATTGCCCATAATGATGGAGGAAACAGTTGGTCGGTAACGCCTCTTTTTAATCCTCTGAAGAGTTCCTGCTCTGCAGCCCCTCCCCCGCTTTTTCTTTCTCCAGAGTTCTTGGGGGATGGGTGGGCAAATGGTATGCAGCCCTGTTGTTGTGACTCTAAGCTGCAGTAATTTCTCTCTTGTGTAGACAAAAGAAATGCCTGCAGACACAAGAGTCCCCATTTCAGCAGGACAAAAAGACAGATAAAAACAAAAAAAAAAGTATCACAAAGGTCCAATTCCAAGTCTTTGTTTCTTCATTTCTTCACAGTGTAAAGTCCATTAAGTAGAGAGATAAAAAACAGACAGAGAAAGAAAAAATAAGAGAGAGAGAGTCTCAGAGCTGCCTAACAGGCAGCCACTTCAGCGGCGCCATCTTGGAAAAAAAAAAAATAGAGAAAAGATAGAGAAAGAAGGAGAAATTTAAATGCTTCTAAAATGTACCAATGGGACGTGGCTGATGGTCATGAAAAGAAGTTACATGGGGCTCATGAGCCTTTAGTTACACTCCTGTGGTAGAGTTAAGAACGTGTTGTGAGATACTTTGTGTTTTGCTTTTTGATATTAGTACTATAAATGGAAGGGCTCAGCATTATTATTAGTTTAAAAAATGGTCAATCCCCTGTGACAATATAATACTGCCTTTTTTTTTTCCTTTAATATTTTAATCTCTTTAATCTCTGTTAATCTCTTTAATCTCTAACCTTCATATACAACATCAAACTGGCCCAACAGATTGCCAAAAGATCCTCTTTTGGGAGGGTGGCTTGGGTTTTAAGATTGTGTATCGGACTGTGTTAGAGGGATCCTAGCTAGCATAAAACTAAATTTAGTCATCAGTGTCCAGAGGTCAGTTGTATTTCAGAAGTTTTCAGTACATGTCGGAGTCACCATAAACCAGGTGGATGAAGCAGCTGAGCAAGTTTGTCTTGCTATACACCCTAGAGGGTGTTTTAGGTGGCCTTAGGGGGAGTATAGGTCAGTGGGCAGACTCTACCAATAGGGACAATATAGGCATGTGAAGCTCTTGGCCTCTCTCTCTTTCTTGCCACCGCCAGGATAATAATGACTATCTCAGTCATTTGTGTGCTTTCTGTGTATGTATATAAACATAAGTGTAATACTACTACAGGTAGACTTCATACATGTATATAAAGACATCCTAGGTTTAAGTTTGTGTTGGCATATCCATAGTGGAAGAGTGAAGAAATCAGGCTATACCTTTTAGAGGCTGAGTATATTTGATAGTAAGCTTTCGAGAGTGCTAGCTCTCTTCTTTAGACATGGTGTAATACTAGAAACTGAAAAGTCACACTATTTATACACACAAGACATGGATCTTCAAAAAGATCTTAGAATAACAAAATGCAATATACATAAAGAAGTTATTTACAACAGGTCAGGAAATAGACAGTCTGGCAAATTTTGTGGGGAGTGACAGATCTCTTATCTGTTTGTAATCAGTTCATAAGGAATCCCACCAAAAAATCTACCTGAACCCCACGGCCTGGAACTAACGCAGCACTGGATAAATATACTGACTGTTTCAGAAGCAAAGTAAAATCAGAAATCCTGGAGAAACAAAAGAAACAGGTGCATATAACCTAACCCTGCAGGAAATCAGGATATAATAATAAAACCGGCTGACAAAGGGGACGCAATAGTCATAATGAACGCCTCAGACTATATCCAGGAAGCAAACAGGCAATTGTCAAATCCCATCCATTACTCCAAACTTGGAAGTGATCCCACAGAGGCCTATATAAAACAACTAAAGAATATGATCAAGACGTTTCCAATCCAGGTCCAGAAGCAGGTAAAAGGGCTTATCCCAGAGGATCCCAGGCCGGGCTGCTTCTATATGCTCCCAAAGATATACAAAGATGGCAACCCTGGGAGGCCTATCATTTCTGGCATTGGGACACTGATGGAAAATATCTCAGGTTGGGTGGAAAATCTCTTAAAACCCCTTGTCAGGGATACTCCAAGCTATATCCAGGACACCACTGGCCTTCTTAACAAACTGAATGCCCTGGGCCCACTACCTGAGGGTACCATTTTAGCCACCATGGATGTGGAATCCCTGTATACCAACATTACCCACAAGGATAGAGTTGCAGCATGTCGGCTACACCTGGAGAAACAAAACCTCCCAACAGAACTAGTAACGCAGCTCATACAATTCATCCTTAGCCACAACTATTTTACTTTTGGAGAGGATTTATATCTACAGTGAGTGGGAACATCAATGGGGACCAGATGTGCACCCCCGTATGCAAATTTCTTTATGGCAGAACTGGAAGGAGCATATTTATCAACATGCACCACAAAACCTATGATTTACCTTCGTTATATTGATGATATCCTTGTCATCTGGACTGCAGGTGAGGAGGCCCTACTTCAATTCCATAATGATTTCAATGACTTTCACCCTACCATCAACCTTAAACTTAGCTATTCAGAGAGTGAAATCCACTTTCTGGACACCACAATATACATTAAAGACCACTGGCTACTCACATCAATATACCACAAACCCACAGACATAACGGCCTACCTGAAAAACGACAGCTTCCACCCCAAGCACACAACAATCTATTATCTACAGCCAGGCTATACGATACAATCGTATTTGCTCCGACAAAGCAGACTTGGACAAGCACCTCCAGGATCTGAGGACGAAATTTGTCCGATTGGGATACAAACCAAAAGTGACAGACAACCAATTAAACAAAGCAGCAGCCATTAACAGAGACAGTCTGCTCACATATAAAGAGACCCAGAAAGAAGCCCGAGTGCCCCTAGTTTTCACCTACAACCCACAGCTGGAGATCCTACAAAGGATTGCCAGGGAGCTCCAACCTGTGCTACACAGACTCAAGGACATATTGCCAGTCCCCCCTCTGCTTTCCTTTCGACAACCACCAAACCTGAGGTGTATTATTGTCCGGAGTGCCCTGAAGGCCCCAACTGAAAATGGCACCTCACCTTGCCTGCAAAACAGGTGCATGACCTGCAAGCACATCCACACCGCTGACAGTGTACCTATCCCACAGTCACAACAGGTGCACAGAATTAGGGGGACATTTTCCTGCAGGTCTTTCAATGTGGTGTATCTCATAATGTGTGTGCAATGTCCCACCACAGGCCTCTATGTGGGGGAAACAGGCCAGAGACTTAGTCAGCGCATGAACTCACACAGATTCAATATTAATAACAGCAGAACCGATCTCCCAGTGGCCGCACATTTCTCTGGAGAAAACCACTCTATTGAAGATTTGCGGGTTGTGGTTTTAATGGGACATTTTAAGATGCAGAGAGAGAGAGAAAGGAATGGGAATACAAGTTAATGCAAAAATTTCAAACTCTGCAATTTGGACTCAATATTCATGCCAGTTTCATGTCACACTATGTATGAACTGTGAGGGTCACAAATCACCACCTGATTACAAACAGATAACAGATCCCTCTGTCACGCCCCACAAAATTTTCCAGACTGTTTATTTCCTGACCTGTTCTAAATAACTTCTCTACGTATATTGCATTTTGTTATTCCAAGATCCTTTTGAAGATCCATGTCTTGTGTGTGTATAAATAGTGTGACTTTTCAGTTTCTAGTATTACACCATGTCCAAAGAAGAGAGCTAGCACTCTCAAAATCTTACTATCAATTATACTCAGTTAGCTCCTAAAAGGTATCGCCTGATTTCTTCTCTTTTTCACTACTTTCTATGGCTAACACGGTACAACATTGTACTATTGGCATATATATAGACATACTTAGTGTAAGGTTTCATGTCCTGCAGTGAGTATTTGAGTTAATACAAGTGCAACCTGTAGTTGTCTCCCATATACATGTGGTTTTGTGGATTCTATGTCCTGCATCTGTTATGGAGGAGTAGGAGTATGCATGAGTCTCTATATGTACATATATATGGTCAGGTACTGGATATAGCTTCTGTTATCATAGCAGACCCAGGATATGGTGTAATGTTGGGATATATTGTATATACATGCACATTATTAGCCACATTTACTGGGTTGCCAAGAGGGGCAGGAAAGCAGGCTGTGTGTGGTTGTGTTCTCTGTGTAATCTATATTGTATATCAATGTAATGTATATAGCTTTGTAACATCTATGTTATTAGTAAAGTATTTTTATATATACAGTAAAGTATCTGTGAGGGTTGTATGTTACTTTTGGCTGTATAGAAACCAAGGGAACTGCCTAAGAACTGAAGAACAACAAACAAACCCTTTAAGATGGGTTATTAATGTAGTGATTCAATATTATCTACCCGTATTAACTGTCCTTTTTAAGACCACAACTCTAAAATGTAATATGATAAGGTTTAGACTGTAGCCTTATCTGCATTTCTGCAGGGCTGGGTTGTGTCAAGGTAATGTTGATGCATTCTGCTAGTGGTTCTATGCAGTGTCCTGACTCTTGACATGACCTGCTTTATATACTGGGGCGGCAAGGTGCACCTCGTGGTAGCAGCTAGATAGCAGTAGGGAAAGAGCAGCGCCTGTCAGTTGGCACACCATCGCAGGAAATAATAGTACAGGAATAAGGAAATAGTAGTACAGGAATAGGTGCACCTCTTGATAATAGTAGTGAGAGATGATGCAGGAGCAGGGCTCCAGGAGAGGCTGATCCTGAAAACCCAAGAGGATGACAAAATCTGCATCAGAAAGTAGCTAGCAAAAAAAGAATTTTGAAGAGTCCATTGAATATCAGGACTTGAATATAAATGTGATGTGAATTGGATATATAAGCTTTTGATTATGGAAAATGCAACGTTTTGGGCTTATAGTTCCCTTCGTCAGGCTGTAAAGGAAACAAAACAATACATCAGTATGGCAGACAAAAGTGGGAGTACCAAAGGAAAAAGAAAAGAGATAAGGGAAAAAGAAAATTTCAGTATAGCGGACAAAATGTGCATAACAAAAAGAGGATAAAAGATAAGAAAAAGGATGAAAAAGAGAAGAAATGGGGATAAGAGGGGAGTGTTATATATATATATATATATATATATACAAAATGCATATGTGGAATTGGAAATGGCCAAGACTGGAACAGGGTAGTGGATGAGGGGGGGGTTGGGAGGGCAAGGAGAGGGGAGGGGGAGGAGTCCCTCCAGTCTTCCGTGGAATTGTTCACCCTAACTCTCTTGTTATGAGAGCGCTGCCTGTCTTCCATGAACATTAAAAGCTGCATCCGAGGCATTAACTCTGACTGCTAGAATTGGCTATGGGTATGGTTCCTTCTCAATACTCTACCAATAAAAGTGCACTGTAATAAAGAAACAGTGTATTAAAAATAAGGCAATATTCCCTCAATTTTTTTTCTAAATGTGGGAACCTTGATATTGGTTTGCGTATTTTGGCCAAAATATTGACTAGTACCTCATGGCCATTTAACTCTTTTTTTGCAGGATGCAGTCAAGCCCTGTTATTTTTGCTGGGTGCTCGTACTAGTGGGGTGCATGAATGGAGGTGCTGGACAGCCTGCCTAATCTAATAGTATGGGTGTGATGAATAGGCTGTTCCTTGGCTCTGTGCGCCTCACATTATCATGTGACTAGCACCTTGCATGAGTTTTACCTGTGTGCATTTGAAATGCTGGTAACAATTTGTTACCTTTACAGTAAACATTGGATAGTTTTAGTAGTCCTCCAGGAGATGAATAAAATTCAGTAGTTCCCCCATAGTAAAAAAAAAGAATATTGGATTTACTGTCTTATGCAATTAAGAGTATTGAGAAAACAAAATTAGTATTATGGATATTTAGTTTAGTAGTTTATTTAATTTACTGAAAAGTATAATTACATTCCCAATGACAAGGATGTTGTTACATGAAGTGTGAAAATTTGCGTAATTTAGTTGATAATACAATTTATTATTGGGGAATTAACTACTTATGTTTTAAATTAAATAATCAACATAAAACATGAGATGCTTTTTTTTTTTTTTTTTTTAATACATTGTTTTTCATGTGTACCTTTTTAACCAAGATGAATAGTCTCCTGCGTTCGCTTAATAGTTTTTGCTAATAAGATTGCAGCATTTTTTACTGGAAGAGTCATAGTTGAATGACTATGAGAACTTATGTTAATGTAGGTCACTCAGGATGATTAACATTATTAATGACTGGCTCAGATCTTGTGATTTCCAATAACTTGAGTAAGGGTAATATTTGTGACTTAGCTGTTCTTCTTGTAACACCACATAAAAAGCTGACAGCGGGCACAGGAGGTCAGGTACTATGTATATTGACATTGTATATTGTAAATTGGTCTTGTCTAGGATTGACATAGTTGAATTAGTTAATAGAGTATATTATTATGGATTACTGAATTCGAGTTTATAGGTTTTGTTTATGATTGTATTTTGGAGCAAAACCAAGTGGTTGCCTGTGTGTACCAGCTCCCTCTCTTCCCACTTTTGACTGATAGATCCTGGCTACAAAAGGTTGCACAAAGATCCCAGACATCCATAAAATGCCAAATTAGTCGACCACTTTCTGACAGTCATTGCCTAATCATATAGACTTCTCAGGAGCCACTACTATTACAGCAGTGAAGGTGTGTACAGTACTGATCACCAGTTGTGAGACCACTTGGACACCATGGCTGATACCACCACTGACATCAAGAAATGACAGCTCAACCCTGAAGTAAAGAAGATAATACACAATTTAGAAAGGTCTCTGAAACCACAGTGTGAAGATGTGCAACGACTTAGTCCTTGGAGAAGGTACATGTAGCACTGTTTGACCCTCACAGTGAGATTGGTAAGTGAGTAAAATAGCATAAATGTGTATCTGGTCAAGGAATAAGGGGGCATTGTAATTTGTGTAGGTCAGTTATGTCTAAGTGGTGGTGATGGGGGGGCACTTATGAAACCTTTGCACTGGGCCCATCAATGTGTTAAAACAGTCCTACCCCTGATGTCTCAGAACGTTGAGAATATACATTTTTATATTAGCAATACACAGAACCAGAGGCGGACATATAGCATGTGCAGTTGCACAGGGGTCCAGAACAGAGAGGATCTTATAGCACTGAGCCCTAACCAGTGCACAAGATTCCAGTAGGGCCATAACAATCCTTGCAAAGGACCCCTTTGCTCTCAGTGTTTGCCCCTGAGTTCACATACAAGAACGAATGACAAACTTACAGTGGGTTTACACTACCGTTATTTAATGTCCATTGCTCTCATCCATTACAAGATGAGAGCAACTGACATTAATTGACAGATGCAGACAGAGTCCATCTGCATTCACTGCAATGCAAAAAACATGATGGAAGCTTTCTTCCATCGTGTTTTTTACTTTTCTACATATAGGATTTTTTCTTCCTTTACAAAAGTAGACAAACATGACGGAAGAAAGCACCTGTCATGTTTTTTACATTATAGTCAATGTGAACTGACACAGACAGAGGAGGCTCCGTCTGTGTCTGTAACCCTACTATCGTTAATGTCTGTTGCTTTCATCCTATGCTGGATGACAACAACAGACTGTAATAACAGTAGTGTGAACATGTCTTTAGAAAAAAAAACTAATCCTATGTTTTTATTTCTCTGTTTGAGTATACCCTGAGGTTGTGACAAAGCCAGTGGGTGTATACTGCATTATATCATCAGCAAAACAGCAATATGCAATGCTAATAAGAGGGGAAATAAAGTAAGACCTTTAATGGGGTATTTCCACCTACTCCTGCTGATCACATGTGTTCCAGCAGAACTAGCACAGCTGTATGGTGACTGGTAAAGTACTGCAAGCTCCGTCCCATTCATTTGCACATAGCAGACATATATGTGATTCTGTGATGGCTTTATATAGGCCACATTCAATATGACGTCTGCACCTGTTAGCAAATTTGTCACAGATCACTCCAACTATCTCCTTTACTTAGACTGGTACAAGATATACCAGTCTTAGTAAATGTGGGCCACTGTCTGGTATAATGGTCTTTGCTGAGTGGGGTCTCCTTCCAAGTTTAGTTATGGGGACCTGCGACTATGAAGCCTCTATAATCTGTTTCATATTTTTATACAAGACTCCCTGCCTCTCTTGTGTTCAGTTGCTCTTGTGGACTCTTTAGTTTTTTTTCAGGTAGTATAACAATGTTACTGCTCCCTCATCAGAGAGACTGAACCCCATAACACTTGTAATGTAACCTGGGACAGGAGATGACATTGTGGTATCACAATGTCCAGAGTTATGAGTGATTTGCTCACTGTATATGGAGCCCCCTATAGTCCCCTGTCCTGCAGCAGCTGCTGCCATATAGATAGATAATGATACAATTTATTACTGTGTATGCAGATATTGGAATATACTGGAATATTGAGTAATAGTGCCCATGATGATAGTAATGACTATCTAAGGAGTAATTCAGACACAAGTCAAAAAACACAAACACAATATACCGTAGATATGTTTAAATGTTTTTTTTTTTTTATTGAATAGGCAACATTGTAATGAAAATATTACTGGCCCTTTAAATAAAAAAAAAGGTCACAGTGACTCTCAGATCAGGCTTGGTGGAGATCACAGAACTCTCTGCCGTCATTCAGACCAGCCCACCCTTGTCCTGAGATGAGAGCCACCCAACCCAATGATCCAGAGGAAGGCGAAACAAATCCCCCAGAGAGTTATACCTCAGGGGGGCAAAAAATTCCTTTGTTACCCCAGTTATGGTGATCGGATATCTCCCTGGATCATATCTCACCTGCTGTGAGATCCATTTCTGGTGCATGGAGCATCTAAGATACAACATAAAATGGTCTAAGATTCAGAGATCTGTGTGAGGGGGACAAAATCACGCTGCAGACATGCTATTTCTCATGTAATAGTACACCTTCAGACATGTTGGCAAAGAATACATCTGTATTTTGCTCATACACTATACTATAATATTATTAATATAATAGTTTTAAATATTAATAGCTGCTGCTGAACACTAATTTGGCTGATAGCTATCCCTCACAACTCCCCCAACACAAAAAAAAAAAAAAAATAATAATAATAATAATAATAATAATAATAATAATAATAATTTATATAGCGCCAACATATTCTGCAGCACTGTACAAATTGTAGGGTTCAAGTACTGACAAAAAAGATACATTACAAAGAAATAGTCAATTCACACACTGGGACTGAGGGCCCTGCTCGTAAGAGCTTACAATCTATGAGGTAGAGGGGGTGACACAAGAAGTAGCAGGGGCGGCAACAGACGTAGCATTGCTTGTACAAATGGTCAGACAATTCTGTAATAGAGGTTACTGTCATTACACATATATAAAGCTGTATGAGCCGTCACCAGTCGTGTTCTTTAACGTGTAGATGGTGCCTGGACATATAAAGTTAGTCTGATACGGCATCATATCCTGTGAGGTAATGTGGGAGCATCAACAGAGGGTAGGTTTTAGGGATTCTAACTACGGAAGGGTTTACATTAGGAGTTGTGATAGGCCTGTCTGAAAAGATATGTCTTTAGTTTACACTTGAAGCTGTGGAAATTGGGGGTTAATCTGATAGTCTGGGATAGAGCATTCCAGAGAAGTGGTGCAACTCGGGAGAAGTCTTGTATACGAGTGTGGGAGGTTCTGATAATAGAGGATGTTAGTCTTAGGTCATTGAGTGAACGCAGAATACTGGTTGGGCGATAGACAAAGATGAGGGAGGAAATGTAGGGAGGTGCAGCATTATGGAGAGCCTTATGGATGAGGGTGATAAGTTTATATTGTATTCTGTATTGAATAGGCAGCCAATGTAAGTGACCGGCACAGACTGGAGGCATCGCTGTAGCATCTAGACTGATAGATGAGCCTGGCCGCCATGCACACTTAACCAATCATACATGTATTTTTAATACTGGAGACTGGAACTAACTTACAGATGAAGCAATTTGTAAACTAATGTTCATTGTGCTACGAACAACCATTTGGCCAAAATCAGAGAGTATACTTGACTTACATTTAATGTGTATGGAGACCTTTAGGCCAGGGCTATATGCCATGTACATAAACACTACAGAGCTACATACCTGGACTTATTGTCCCATTCAAGCTGTCAAACTCAAGTGATACAAGATGGCTCATGTTAAGACGTGTACATATTCTACTCATTGTGACATCATGGAATGTCTGTGATGTCATGTGCCCTGTGATGTCATTTGGAATCTGTAATGCAGTAAAGATCTGCACCATAAAACCTTCATGTACATGATTACATAATAGATATGTAACCGTGGTCAATATAAAACTACATCACAGTACAACATAATATCTTGTGATGCATTCTTAGTCATGACACATTTAAAGGGACCCTTTTGCTTTAATACATATCACTTACTGCTCTATGTACTAAAGGAAAACACAGGATCCCAGACTAGTCACCTCCTGATCCAACATGACCAAAAGGAGCTGATAACAGAGGACTATAGCATTTTGTATAGAGGCTTATGTTACAGATTGCTTTGTTCTCACATTAGGGGGAATTATTATGCCAGTCTTCATTTCCTGCTAGGCACATGACTTGCTAGAATTACTAAGAGACTCTGGCCTTAGTGCATGTAGCATGGTTGCAGATCTACGCCAGTGGGGTATGCACATCTGTTTTTTGGCCTGAGTTATAGTAAATCTGGCCCTCGACCCACCTAGATTCCCAAACCACTCTGCCCACTGTCTAAAAAAGTGGCGAGTGGGAAACAGAGGCTGAGATGTGCCACAGTGCGCCAAAAATGTGAAAAAAAGTTGAGGCCATTATGTGGGGAAATACTAAAAAAAACCTAGTATAAAGGGATTACACTAACTGGACCATATCCCTGTCCAAATTCCCCGTTAAGCCATATGGAAATATATTTTTTACATTATGGAGGGGCAAAAACACATTCCCCAGGTGTGCACATTTGTATAGGATCAGGTTGAAGAATATTTCTTAAAAATGTCTTTCCTATAAAGGATCATCCTGACAATCATAGCGTTGTACAGGGGTCTAGCTGAGAATTTGGGAGAGTTGATGGTGCAATCCTGAATCTCAACCCCCAAATATACAATGAGTGAAGTAGTGTTCAAGTGCTAAGTGAAAAGCTACATACCTGCACATCTGTCCTCTTTAAGCTGTCAAGATCAAGTGACACAAGATGGCTCAGTTTAGGACATGTATACATTGTACACTCATTGTGACATCATGCAATGTCTATGATGTCATGTGCCCTCTGATGTCATGTGTTGTCTACGGTGTTAAGAATTTTTATACTACCGTGTTTTTCCTAAAATAAGACAGGGTCTTATATTATTTTTTTCTCTGGGGTAGATCTTAATTTTTTCCATGAACAACAGTCACACATTTGATCACTTTTTATTTCAATTTTTATCAGAGGTGAAACAGCGAAATAACGGCAGTTCAACACTTTTGATTTTTTTTTTTTCCGCTACGGTGTTCACCATACAGGAAAAATATTTTTATAACTTTGTAGACCGGGCGTTTTCGGACACAGGGATACCTCATGTGTATGTGTTTCGCAGTATTTTTTTATTTTTATATGTATTCTAGTGAAATACATGTTTTGTTTTGTTTTTTATATTTTTGAACTTTTTTTTTTTTTTTTTAAATACTATTACTCTCCCCTAGGGGGCTTGAACCTGCAATTGTCCCAGGAGGGTTCTGACTGTTATGGGGGCTATAATGTTGATGTTGTGCTTGATGTTATGGGCAATTGTGCTGACTATTATTGGGGATATGCTGACTGTTATGGGGAACTGTTTTGGCTATAATGGGGGATTATGCTGGCTGCTATGAGAAGATTTGATGGCGGCATGGGGGTAACTACCAGGGTAGCAGTTATAACAGCAGCTACAAGGCCCAACAACTAAGTGGATCCATTTCCACTGAAAACTAAGATAACTATGACTCATAGAGGATAATGTGGAAAACTGAATGTGCCTACATTACTATCCCTATGACATCATTAGTAACACTTTCTTTATATGCTGTGATGTCACAGTGTACACAATGATCTTTTTGTGTGTACATTATCCGTATAGCATGATGTCATAATAGGCTTTATCCGTGTACTGTGACATCACTGTATGTTGTCTCTGTACTGTGTGATATCACTGTGTGCATCATCCCTGAACTCTGATTTCACCATGTGCATTACCCCAATACTGTGATATCACTGTATGCATTATCCCAGTTCTGTGGCATCACTGTGTATATTGTCCCTGTACTGTGGTATCACTGTGTGCATCATCCCTGAACTCTGATATCTCTATGTGTTTAACCCCAATACTTTGACATCACTGTGTATATTGTCGCTATACTTTGATATTGCTGTGTGCATTACCCTGAGTACAGTAGCATCACTATGTGCATTATTCCTGTACTGCGATATCACTGTGTACACTATTCCTGTATTGTTACATCACTATGTGTATTACCTGTACCTGTACTGTAACCTGTATAATGCAAGACAATCCCTTTAAAACATACTGAGCACATACAAAAATACATCCATTTTTTTCCCAGTTCATGCTCAGTCAACCACAAAATCAGACATAGCTAGCACGTAGTATCCCTTTAACATACCATCAAAGTTTATTACAGGAACAGCCATATAGTGGTCATTGCTTATTTATGTAGAAATAAATAATCAGAGGTTATATTTAATATAGAACTGACAAACACTTTGCAGCTTTAATTTTTTGTCTGTTTTCTAGAATTATTTTCAGTATGTACCTTATCAGCTCACATTTTCTTTTGAAATTTTATTTTTTTTATGGACATGTTGTGTGGGTCTCTGAGAATATTAATAAATTCAGATCTTTGTATTGTTATTCAGTCTTAATTATCTTTCAGTTAGCGGAGCATTTAGCAGCATAGATCTAGTGATTGTGTCTCTGTAGGGAGCCATTGAGAAAACAGAACAGACTTCTTCTACTTACCAGCTATTGCAGACAAGTGAAACGTCAACAAGATTTTTGGCAGATAAGTTGGCTATGTAATTTTACAGGGCTGCTTGGGGACTTTTTTCCACTATATAATGAAATCAAGCTGCCTATATATGATCTCATCTCTTCTTTGTTAAATCCCAAACTGGACTTTCATTGTATAAATCACAGATTTGGGGCAAGATGACTTCTGGCTTCAGAACTTGAACTTACTCTTGGAATGTTTGTTTTACTTGAAATCTGTGGCCAAAAGGATAAAAACAAATTACAAAGAATATGCTCACACTATAATATGAAGGCAATGCATTCTAACCTTTCATGGGCTCAACAAATTCTAGTTTTGATTTAGAAAAACTTATGTTATCAGTATCAAGTTTTCTCCAAACTGAATCTCTGTATCCGTATGTCCCTAGTCCTATTATATTTTAAAGAGGGCCTTTCACGTCCTCATGTACATGCTGTTTTACATACCACTAGAAAGCCGACTGCGCACTGTCGGCTTTCCCGGTATTTGCCCCGGGGCTGGAGATATCGGGGGCCTTAACTTCACAGTTCACCGTCAGAAGGGCGTTCCTGACAGTCTAGCTGAGCTGTGAGGAACGCCCTCCCTGACTGTATTCCTCCATAGCACTGTACTGGGGGGGAAGGGGGGGGGGCGTTCCTCACAGCTCAGCGTTATTGCTGGGCTGTAAGGATAGCCCCTTCTGACAGTACAGCACTATGGACGAGTTCAGAGAGAGGGGGCTTGACGCGTTCCATACAGCCCAGTGCTGACACTAAGCTGTGAGGAATGCCCCCCCCAGTACAGTGCTATGGAGGAATACTGTCAGGGAGGGCGTTCCTAAAAGTGCAGCTAGACTGTCAGGAACGCCCTTCTGACAGTGAACCGTGAAACTAAGACCCGCAATATCTCCAACTCCAGGGCACATATTGGGAAAGCCGGCAGCGCGCGGTCGGATTTCTAGCGGTATGTAAAACAGCATGTACAGTACATGAGGACGTGAAAGGTCCTCTTTTAGACTTTACTATATGACTGAGCTTACAATAGTGTGGGGCTTCCAAACATTTTCTTATTGACCCCTTACCAGCATGAATATGGTAATGCCTAAAATTCATTTATGGTTGGATGTCTATGAAAAGTAAAAAAATGTGTCCCAATTTATCTTTGAGTTCTCTCCTGTGCAATTAAAGAATACCTGCCACAATGAACAAGCTTTCTGCAACATGAGTAAAATTTGCTGAGAAGATTGAGGGAAATTATTTAGTATAATTTGTAAGTCATTGAGTTTAATCACTATCCATCACAGGCATAGGAGTGCATTTGGTGGAAAGCCAGTTACTAAATAGGACCGCCCACTGGACTCCTAAGCCCAGAGTGAGCGAGTTGACTAATTACAATTTATACTGAATCTTTTTCCACAAAGCTATACAGTATATTAGCTTGCTCAGCTCAGTCTTCTCTAAAGTACATGAAAAATCTACTGTAAGTAGATAGGACAGAATGTATAATGTGAGACGTTCCCTTTAAGTTGCTAAGCCAGATAAGGTTGCAGCCTAGAAAAGGTCATCAATAAAGGGCACCCCAAAGTTTTGGATCATAGGATCTGGACTTTCCTTTTTTTAGATGGTGGCAGCTCTGATAGGCACACAAGAGTAAGGGCTCATGAATAGAGGTTGTAGTGTATGGTAGTATACAAGCCTTCAGAAAGGAGCCTTACAGTCTACATTAACTGTTGTCTCCGTAAGACTTCACATTTATCTAGATAATGCTCCCTTAGGAGCAAGCCTTATAAGTAATACATACAGCTTCTGATTCAGGATGATCCAGAATCCAACAGAAAAAAAATCTCAGTATAAAGTTGGTGCATACAGAGGTAAATTAGAGTCCTCACAAAATGCCATTACAGCACCATCCAAAACAGTGCTATAACCTTGCAAGTAAGTTCACAAAATAATGACTTGCAATGCATAATAATAAGGGTAATATGTGAAAACTACTGTTGCCATGTGGTAATGTGCATCATAGAATATGCTGTAACCTGAAAAAAAAAATCTATTACTATTTATATGGTAATATTTAATAGACTATCTAAGTACCAGTCTCTTCAGAAAACATTGACCTTGCAGTCCCAGTACATAAAGTCTAACGTGTGTATTGAAATGAACCAGTGATGTAAGATATTGTGCAGATATCTTGGCTTCTTCCTTGAACACATTGATTTTTGTCTTGTAATCACTTGTAAATAGGTGACCACATCTTCTGCTTTCCTCACTCTCATCCGACATAGCAGAATGCTGCCTAATTGATGATTTATAAGGTATAGTAGATTTGCTCATATCATTTAATCATTGTGCTTGACCTCACAGAGTATGATGGAAAGAGTAAAATGGAAAGCTTAATTATATTTGTGACGGTAAAGTCTGCAGTGAAATTCATGCCTAGCTGTTATTCTTCCTTCATATTTTTCTCATTTCCTGAAATGCTGAATCTGTATTTTTTTTTATATCTTTCAAGTAAACATTAGAGAGTTTTGCAGGATAGTACATGTGCAATCCATCTCTAAGATTGCTTTTTAGATTATTTACTAAGGCTGTCAAGCTTTTTCACTGTGTAAGAGCATTCTACATAATTGATTTGGTTAGTGGTTGTTTTCTGTGGCCTGTGACATTGATGGAGAATTAGATTCTTCATTTATGCTCAATGCCAAATGAGTTAGAAGGGATTTGGAGAAGTATGTGTTTGTGAGCTTTAATTACCACTTGGCAGCATTTTAGTTAGCATCCTTAGTGGTAAATTGCATTGTAGAAAAGATGCTAAAAATCATCATTTATAGATAAAAATCATAAGGGTTAAAGTCTCATTCTGCTGTTAACTCAATTGAGCAGTTAAAGTACACAGATAACTTGAGAAACTTTCCAAATAATTTACATTGCTCTTTTAGCTCTAAAGTTATTTAACATTATGTTCTCTGCTAATATAGTAGCTGCTTTCAAAATTCGGAACAGGCTCCGGTGCCAGATATGTGATCTCAAGCCTTAGGTCTAACACGGTCCACTTTATACAAGAAAATAAGCAATTATAATCTATTTCCAGTTTTGGCTTTGACTTTTTTTTTCACCCCCATGGGTTACATAACAGGAACAGTACAACATGAGTTGCTACATAATGTTCCTTCTGCTGATCCTGGACAAGTTGCCTGCATATATCCACAGTGTAGTAAGCATTACACTGTATGTCTGTAAGCAAGCAAATGAATGGTGTGCTCTGTGTAAGGGGCAAGTCAGACATGAGGTCACATTATTGTAAGATGGGACGTGATAATATAGCTAACACTCCATTGTTCCAGTCACATACAGTCATGCACATCAGTGTTGGCACCCCTGAAATTTTTCCAGAAAATGAAGTATTTCTCCCAGAAAATTATTGCAAGTACACATGTTTTGTTATACACATGTTTATTTCCTTTGTGTGTGGAACAACACAAAAAAACTGAAAAAAAAAAAAAAATTATATAATTTCAAGCAAAACTCCAAAAATGGGCTGCACAAAATTACTGGCAGCCTCAACTTAATATTTGGTTGCATACCCTTTGGAAAAAGTAACTGAGATCTCTCCATAGGTGTTCAATGTTTCCATCCTTTTATGGGTGTTTTTTGAAGTATGTTTGGGGTCATTGCCCTGCTAGAAGTCTCATGACCTAGGACGCAAACCCAACTTTTCCAGCGACATACTGTCCTGTATCAATTACTGTACGGGACAGTATGTTGCTGGGAGGCAGGGACTCCTAGCATCATAGATAACTAGGATGCTAGGAGTCCTGCTCCCAGCACGAAGTTCAAGCCGGTAAATCTGGCTAACACACGGACCATGTTTCACGGGTGCTACCCTAAATGTCAGTCTAGAATTCCTGGAGCTTTGACCCATCTCGTTCGCAGGTATACAAAATTGTTTGTAAATCAACACATAAGAGATTTACTTAAAAGGAACTAATAATACAAGATAGATTTCTGAAATATTGTAATATTGTAACTGATAAGAGCAATGTTTGTGCAATGCAGTTCATAAGCCTAAAATACCATAGCAGCACTAAAATGTGTATAGAGATGGAAATAAAAGGGCTGACTACATGTACTTTAGGCACTAGAGCAGATAATGATAATGTATATTATAATTATTTCATATTTTGGTAAATGAGGTTGACAGCTAACAGCCCTGTGTATGAAATTGTAATGGTAATGACAGATGTACTGAGTACAGCAGGGATCGAATCCTTTTCTTTTCTATGATAAAAAGCATGGATACATTGATCCCCTTACACAGTTGATTCTTGGTCTGATCAATGCAATATACTGAAATATTGTAGTGTGAATGTCATATAAAACACAGCAAAGCTTTTTGTTCACAGCATAGATCAAACATCTAAACCTGGCATTCTGCCTGACAAGGTCATCGTACTGTACAATATGAAATAATTCAACTTGTGGCATTTAAAGGGACATAATGAGTTCAGAAAATAAAGATGATTCTTTGTATAATGAAAGGTTATACAATTTTCAATAAAATATTGTGCCTATGGCATTCCATACCGTTTCTTTCAATATTAACATTTACTGTTTAAATTTAGATATAATAAATCTGTCCATGATCTGCCCATTTATGTACAGAAATGCCCGGACTAAAAGGCTAGGCCTTAACAGGTAGGCCTACATGACAGGGCTGCCAGGAGGGGGAAAGAGGAGGCAGTAGGAAGGGTTAATTGGCCATTGGTGGGGAGGGCTAGTGGAGGGGTTGAGGGATTCCGGGGGAGGGAGTATTTAAGAAATGAGCGGGAGTTTTGGCACCAGTCAGGAAGGAGAGCACCAGTGAAAACAGCCCCCACCCCTTGTTTTGGATGTTAGGTGATTGGAAGTTGTTAAGTTTTTTGTCACAGTAGCTAGATGTGAGGGGGGGGGGTTTTCAAAACTGATGGGGTATGGAAACGGTTGTGGTGGAGAGGGCCCCACAGTAGGGGCTGGACTCCCCAGACCATTTGGTAGTTCTGGATAGGTTTGGGTTTTCGGTTAGGTGAATTGGAAGGGATGCTGAGCGCCAAGGAGCTTTAAGAGGAGAATGCCCCCGAGCTGGTGTGGAACAGCTGGGGGTAATATTTCTGGTGCTAAGGGAATATATATTCTGTTCAACAGGTTTTTGGGCTTCAGGGACCTCCTTCATCAGGTCATCATAGTATACTGATTACATTCAGGGTAGGGGGTAGACGCTTATGGTGTCTACGGGGTTAAAGTTTGAGGTTTTGTAAAATGTTGGCACTTTAATGGTTATTTATGATTATTTGATAAAATTGCTGCTGTGGCCAATTTAATCCATCCTGGTGTCAGGCATATCTTATAAAAAGTGAGGTCCAAGTACTATTCTCAGGTTTGCCTACTTTGCAAAGATTACATGTATATAAATAGTTATCATATAAGATTGACATACCAGCTGCTCCAGACCTCTGAGTTAAAATATTAAAGAGGTTGTCTTGGGTTAGTTTTTTTTTTCCCAGGAAAAAGTGTCACATTACATTGACTTAAAGTGTAACTTCCATTTATTTTATTTTTTTTTGCTATTGTGTCGTGGGGGGGGGGGGGTGTTTGGTGACCATTTTTGTAATATACTTTTATTACCCTATTTAAACTACATTTTATTATAAAACAGGCTGTAACATTCTCCCTAGCGACTCTCTATCTGAATTACTAGGGCAAGTCCGTACACAGTTATATTGTAAATATGCAGATCTGAAGCATTTACCAAAGGGGGGGATGGTCACTTCAAATGGCTGTATCTTCATTTTATGACACCTAGAAAAATGGTTCCGGCAGCATAAGAAAGCCAAGATTAAAGTACTAACTGGGAATTTGGACCTAATATGCAGCAGTTCATCCTGCATATAAAATCATATTCCTGATAGTGTTTTTAACTAGTGTTATCTCTAATTCTTTTACAGCTAGTACAATCTTGGCAGCTTTTCTTATGACATCAGAACCATTTTTCTAGGCGATATTCCTAGATATTACCCTTTTGGTAAATGCATCGGTGTGATACAGTCTCCCTGGCATTTCTTAGTTAGATCATTGCTATTGGGAACTTTACAGACTGTTTTCTATTAAAAGGAAATTTGATACATTAATAAAGTATATTACAAAAATATTCACCAAACCCCCTCCTGACACAATAGAATTAAAAAAAAAAAAATGTAAATGAAATGGGGGTTACACTTTAAATGCGGATCAGCTGCTATATGAGCACATGGAAAACAGTGATGCAGTTTAACTATCTTTATTTTTAATTTCACACAACATGTCTTTGTTTTATGGCTGTATTAGAATTGTGTGTTGTAGGTCATATACCAGCCTTAGGCAGGGTTCACACTACCGTTGGAGTCCGTTATGAAGGTGTCCGTTAAAAAAAAAATAAACGGACACCTATCATAACGGACCCTAACTGATGAGCATCAGGTAGTGTCCATTTTTTAATGTCACATACCGCTAGAAAGCCGACAGCGCGCTGAATTCAGCGCACTGCCGGCTTTCCCGGTATGTGCCCCAGGGCTGGAGATATCGGCGGTGTAAGTTACATGTTTTACTTTACTTACTGTTTGAAGGGCGCTCTGAGGAACTCCCTCCCTGCCACTTCTCGTTGGTCCATAGCGCTGTACTGAGGAGGCGTTCCTCACAGCTCAGCGTCATCGCCGGGCAGTAAGGAACGCCCCCTCTGACAGTACAGGGCTATAGACCAGTATAGAGAGAGGGGGCGTGCCTTACAGCCCAGTGATGACGCTCAGCTGTGAGGAACGCCCCCTCATACAGCGCTATGAACGAACAGAAGTGGCAGGGAGGGCATTCCTCTGACAGTACCCGGCTATAGACGAGAACAGAGAGAGGGGAATTCAGCGCGCTGTCGGCTTTCTAGCGGTATGTAAAACCGCATGTGCCTGAGGACACGAAATGTCCTCTAACACTGCTAGTTTTTTTTTTTTTTGTTTGTTTCTCCTTTCTGAGCATGCGCAGGGAAAGTAAACGGACATAAAATAACGGACAGTAACTGATGGCTATCAGTTACTGTCCGTTATAAGTCCGTTACCCATAGACCTCAATGTTAAAAAAATAACGGACACTTGCTGTCCGTCAAGAATCCGTTTTTTTCAAACGGACAAAAAGTCCTGCATGTATGATTTTTTGTCCGTGAAAAAATAACGGACTTCTGACGGATTTGGTGTAAACGGACACAAACGGACACTAATGTACACAATATAAAAACCCATTGAAATGAATGGAAATTTTAACGGATTTCTGACGGTTCAACTAGTGTCCGTTGCTAAAATCTTGTAACGGACAATAGCAACGGACACTACTGATGGACACCAACGGTAGTGTGAACGCTCCCTTAATGTTAAGGCACAGATGTCTCCATCCTCAACATTGCTACAATTAATTTGAAGACTTTAATTTCTCACAAATAAATTCAATGCAATATCACAACATGCAAGAAAATCCCTTAACAGACTGCTATGTACATCACATCCAAGAGGTGCTCAAACTCAGACCTATATAGGATAGACATCTCATGATGAGTAATCCAGATCATGTTTTTTCATGGCTGGTTATATCACACCATACATCTTGGGATATTGAGTAAAAGAAACAACAAATCCACTGGCACTATCCTTATAAAAATTATCATCTATGCTCAAGGCAAAATTGTGGGTGCTGCGAGAAACTGATATTTTTTGCCAAAACTCCTATGAAAAAGTTTGAAGTTGGTAGTTGGAAGTGAAACAGTTTAAAGAAGTGGCTCAGACTTTTTTAATGAGTGGGGTAGAATATTGCTGTTTTTTTATAGAACATTGAATGTTAAAGACTGGTAGGAAACAGGGCACTTTAACCTTAGGACCAACGGTGCACTTGCACAAGGCCCTATGGTAGCGGGGCCCCGTTAGAACAGCAGGACAATCCTGCGTATGCTGTCCCGCCATTCCCAGCTGCCCCTGCTTCATCATTCTTCTCTATTCTCCGGGAGCTGCAAGCGCGATGTGATGACATCAGTCACCATATAAAATCCCAGTTTTTGGCAGCTTTCAGATGGGTATAATAGTGGGTGGTGATGGGGGGCACTTAAGAAACCTTTGCACTGGGCCCACCATTGTGTTAAAACGGCCCTGGTAGGAAAGTGGGGTGTCAGGAGCTGATTACAACTGTAAACATGACAGCTATGATGTTGGACCTCTGGAGCTAAGGAACAGGGATGCATTCTGAAGAAAGCCTGTCCAATGGTTAGCTGCCAATGTCTTTTCAATGTCATATATGTCCTGACTATATTGTAGAGTGTTTTGTTTTCTCTACTTTTTTTTATAGGTAAAACTAAGCCCCATGGGCCAGAACTATGTAAGGACTATGTAATCTTGTTTACAGACACTACTGATTTATCTACTGATCTATCCATTAGCCCTGTACTGCATTTCAGATCTGCGCAATAAATCTAAAGTGCAATTTTACTAGTCTTTTTATAGAACAAATAAACTACAATTAGACCAGAGTTGAGAACTTTTAAGCTACTTTTACAAGAAGGTTTGGAAGTGATAACTCACAGCTGTTGTGTACTCTCTCCATGTCTGTGAAATAATGCAAAATGTGTCTCTAAACTGGCATCCTGTTCTAATGGCTCAAACCTCCAGATTCTCTTTACTGAAAATCTTCTACAAAATATACAGCTGCCAAACTACAGCTGGTTTTATCAGCCAGATGCAAGTGAACACGTTGGAGCATTAGCTTCTGTATCTTTATAACACACTTGTTACATGCTGACCAGCTGGTTAATTACTATGCTTGGTTTCTATGTTTTAATTAATGATAAGTAATTGCTTTAATTGATGTTTATGCCCTTAATCCAGAATTTTGTTCTTTTATTAAGATTTTTTGGGTTGGATAGTAATGCAGTTGTGACTGACGCTGTTAGTTACTAGGGGCTAGTCCTTAATGTAGATTTTCTTTACTGGCTCCAGGCTATTTTATTGTTTGTGAATGCAGTAATCTCTTTATACTGTTCTTTCGGAGCCCTAAAAACATTTTGAATAAATTTAATTCCTGACAGTTTAGTTTTTGAAATGGTCAACAACATGACCCCTCTAACAGGTCTGATTGTTAGAAATTGTGATTTGTCTCATGCAGAAGATTTTTTAATTTGAACTGATTTTCTTTTAAAGTCATCTTTAATCTAAGACCCTAGGAGCCGCAGTCAAAAAACGCTGCGGAAAAGACCGCGGCAGAAACGCATCATTTTTTTCCATGGCATTTTACCCAGAAAGTCCACAGAGTTTTCCTCTGCAGACTTTCTGCCCCTATTATACCTATAGGGAAAACAGGAGCGTTTCCTTAGGTATAATCGACGTGCTGCGATTTTCAATAAGTAGCTTTTCCACTGCGGATTTTCTGCAGTGTGTGGTTGCGATTAGCCAGAATCCCATCCACTTTGCAGGTAATGTAAAATGCATCGTTTTTTTGACATAGACTATTATATTTTCGCAATGTGGGGCCTGGCCTCAATGTTGAACTTGAAATTTTGGAAACGCGTTAATAGTCTGTGTCTATTAATGTCTTGACTTGATTTTAGGTAGCAATGTCTCATATCGGTATCAGAAAAGAAAAATACTAAATTCCAATTTTATTAAATACAGATCTAAAATTCTGACATTAACATTGACAATAATGACATGTTGCAGAACAAGCTGGAATTACATAAGTCATCACATTTGCAGTCCAATAGGACTGTTGCTGGACTGTTGCAGCCCAGCTGCCATCTGCTTTTGGCTCCATACACTGTATAATTTGGGAGCCAATGGCTGCTGAGAGCAGCTGATCAGTGAGGGTACTGATTTTAGACCTCTACAGATACGATATTGATGACCTTTCAGAAGAATGATTGCCCATCTAACAGTTATAATACTGAAAATCATGAACCAAAGTGTATCCTGAAATCTTTGTCCTGTAATGGACATGCTCAGTTCTGTTACCCTTTAGCCATGCTCAGGTTACTTTGTAGCCATTCTCAAGCATAATTTAAGGAAAATGGGTGCAGTTACATGATTTTAAAGGGGGTCTAACACCACAATATGGGCTTCTAAATCACTTACAGTATGTGCTGTGATAGATAAGGTTGGTGTCAAAGTGAAATCTTAATGATGAACAGATAAACTTGGGGGATGGTCACATCTACTGGAATACCCATTGTCACCTGTGGTCATTGCACATTGGGACCTCTCAATCTTTATGTTAAGGGGTAGCACTGGTCAGTGACTACCGGTGAAAATACAAATGGTATGACAAGGATGGTCGTACTCCAGGTCAATTAAACTACTCGTATGAATACATTTTAAAAGTTATTTTTATTGGCAGCGAAATTGTACTTTGACCCATAAAAGGTATATTCACTATGTCATGAAGTGCCTCTGCAACAGCATATAAGTAGTTTAGAAGCAGTTGGTGGCGGTAGATTATTAATTGGCTTTATGATGGTAAATGGTAAATATTTGTGTGTATATATTCATATATATATATATTTATATAAAAATAACAATACAGAAATTGTTCATTCTTGCCTTACAGTTACTATTTGTATAGATTCAGGTTTCTAGGTGATTCAGTTTGCAGTGATCTTTATCTGAGATACATCAGTCATTGTTATTCTTCTATCATTTCTTTGCCGTTATTTTCTAGTAGCTGTAGATGACGCCAGGTCATCCACAGCAAAAAGGCTATAATTCTTCTTTGACCGCAGACTTTTTCACTTTTTTTCTCATGTCACCTTATATTAGTTGCCACAATTTTACTTGTTGTAAAATAAAAGTTTTTTTTATCTTTGTTTTCAATCTCACTTTTATATGCTGCATATATTTCTTAGTTATCTAGATATCCTTTATACATAACAATCACCAGAAGATATCTGGGGCCCAAATAATCTGCACAAAACACTTTTCTCCAAAACCACTTGCCTTACCCCTCTTAATAATCTCACCTCTGAACTACATTTATCAGCATGACTAATTCCCAGGTAGTTCACATTAGATGACAATACCTTTTTATACTACACATATTTATGTATACAGTATTTTGTGTGCTTATTATATATGTACAGTGACTATTCATGAGTAACATCAGTAGTCTCTGTGTCTTTTAGGCTAATACTATGCAACTTTCATGGAACAGCAAGAGAGTGACAGACTGAAGACTTTTGATATATTGTATAATACTTTACAAAATGGAGCATACACAGATAAAGAGTGTGAAGGATCTCGTCCAGCCGAAACCGCGTTCAGCAAACCCGAGATCGCTTCAATTACCTCACACCCACCTCCAGTGAGTGTTCTGGGCCGATAGGATAATACGAAACCAAGCTTTCTAATTTTTATATATTTATTAACTCCTAAACGGGTCGATACTAGACACTTAACACATGCAGAGAATACATGCATCCATTAGCAAGCAAATACAAGTGAAAAGCAACATGACACAGTGCACAAAATAAAAATGGGAATAACAGAAAGAAAAGGAAATATTGCCAACACAAGTCTGTGATTGCTTCTCTGGCTCCAGAATATGATGATGATGATGATGATGATGATGATGATGAGCTCAGGGCACATACTTCAAAAGTCCGAAAGCATGCATCCAGGCATGCTATTCCGGGTCGCTTTCAGCAGAACAAATGGCAGAAGATAGTCCGTTTCTCTGAGCCCATGTGCTGGCTGCAGGGTTCTTTCTTAAGCAAAGCATGTGTTCGATACATGCTGTTACTCCTCTTCCAGGTTAACAAAAGGGTCTCAGGCCTCAATGCTAGGCCGCATGGTAGAGCACACAGTGGAAGTCTCCAACTTGACCTCCCCCACACTTCTCCTCCAGGAATAGCACATCACAGAAGACAAAAGACATCAGACAAAGATGAAAAACAAAGAGAGCGTCTCAACCTGGTCTGAGACCTTTTACCCCCATGATCTCCTTCCTAAGTAAAGTCACCAGGTAGAGAAGCCCCACCCCCTCTCTACATCTCTCAGAATCATACTGTATTTCCTTTATAATTCCTCACCCGATGACTGTAGAGTCGGGTCGGCGTTATGATAGGGTTCGTGGCGAGATCCCCAAGACGTAGACTCCAAGGTTGACACCCCAATCCCCTTTGGGTAAGGAGATCAGGGTCTGGACCTTTTCCGGGCTTTGAACTGTGACATGTGTGTATTCTGAGCATGTCCCTTGACCTGACGCATCTGGGGAATTTATAGGGGCAAATGTACGATGTTCCCCAGGGCAGATATTGTCATAAAACCATAATCCCTTTGAAGTAAAGCTGGCTCCAGTCTGTCTGTAAATGGTATGCAGAGTGCTGCTCCAGCACATCCTTTCTACAGGACCTCCCGCCGGGTTAATGAGTGCAGCAGTGTTATGTAAATAAAGGCCTGTGTCAGTGACTCTCTGGGGATCAAAGGGTTGTGGATTACAGATCCCACGAACCACATCCCCCAAGCCTAGAACCAGATGGCTGATAACAGACAGGAACCACACTATATTAGCGAATATTAGTACAATAAATCCATATCTGAGTCTCGTATCATCACAACATCATTCCAAAATAGTTGTGAGTTTGTTGACATGGTAAAGCAATGTTTCAGCTCTTCCATAGTGCCATGTTCAAGCCTCTATTTTGCAATTTCTGAGACCTGGGAGTTTGGTCAATAGGAGCTTCTATATTGCACTTTAAATATTTTTATGGACACTGTACTTTTGTACTTTCTATACATTACTTTGGTATAACACTTATGTGTTCCTTTTTGTGGTTACTTTCACTTGTCTATACTTTGGGCTCACTCACAATATTGGGAGACTGGAAATGCAGCATTAATTAAAATACTGAACACTCAACCCTAAAGTCTGTGGCTACAGGTATGGATTCAAGCAGACTTTTATTGGGTATCACATAAATGAATAAGTGTGAAAAAGCTTAAATTCAAGGAATCTATTCTTATCCCTGGTGGTCCAAGTTCTGGGACCCCCAGAGATCTGGATAGCAGGGGCCTGAAAGTCCCCCTGCATCTTCCATGTGAATGAAGCACCAGTATGAATGCATGATTGGTGGTCCATTCACATCTATGGAGCTACTGGATATTGCAGTCCTGAAAGCTCAATAGACGTAAATGCAGCGTCAGTTGTTCATGTGCACTGGAGCTCCATTTACATGGACTTTCAAGCCCCCATTCTCCTGATCACAGAGGGTTCCAGCAGTTGCACCTTCATCAATATGAAACTTATCCACTATGGGATGTGTCTTTAATTGTATAATCCAATTAATAAGTTGACTGCCAGGTGGAAGAGGAGGGGGCCAGTGCTACTGAAGAATGTTCTTCTTACTTATCTGTAATTTTAACTCTAGGGCAGTCTGGTTGGTAGATAGTGGTTCTGGAGGGGGTGGCAGTGGTGCTAGGGGGTTGGAATAATATACACAAAAAATAATAATAGACATTTATTTGTACCATAATACTTGTGAAATTTGGCCCAATTTCAAAGGGGCAAAAACCGTGGCACAGTGGTTAACGCTATTGACTTGCTGGGGTTCTTGGTTTGTATTGGACCAACATCTGGAGTTTGTATGTTTTCCCACATTTGCGTGGTTATCTTCTAAATGCTCTGCTCTCCTCCCACAATTTAGATTGTTCTTGGGACATTTAGTGATTAAAATGACTGTAAAGTGCTATGGAATATGTTATTGATATATAAGAGAAATAAATAATCTTTTACATTAACAAAAACTTTCCAGTAAGGTATCCTTTCCTTAAGGACGTCAAGAAGACTTAGAAAATGAACATTATCAAGTTGTATTGGGAAGCCAAATAAGCTGGAGGTATATGTCATTTTTTATAAAAATATGTCAAGACATAGAGCAGGAGAAATCACATGGTCTATATATAAAACTATGATAAAGACAGTTTTTCTATAAAAGAAGGTACTGTATTACATAAAACATGATGCTGCAAACCATGGAAAAGTTTCTTTAATTTGTAAATTATGGCTAGAAAGCTAGGACTATGTGAGATGGAATGACTTTATCTTATTCTAGATGATGTTATTAGAGCTGCTTACGTTTCTATAGTTTTGTGTGTTGCATTTTTATCAACAAGCTCACATATTACTCTGATCCAAAAGCTGCTGCAGCTGGAAAGTTAATTAGCTATTTCGAGACTCTTGTCTTGGCACCAATACAGTACCTGCCAGCAGTCTGAATATGGATGTGCAAACTCATTTGGATCCTGTTTGTTATTGCTTCAAAATGCAGACTTTTTATTTTGGTTTTGACATGGGGAAGTAATAACCTGTGTGCATTATGGATTTACATATATTACAAGAGCTTACTAAAATACATAAACTAAAGTATAGCCGTGATGTAATATAGCTAAGTATACTGTCATCCAGGAAAGATATATAATTCATAGCTTAAATACAAGTTTTCAGCAATGAACAATCATATGCACTTTTGTTGTGTAAAATTTGTTAAAGAAAGTGAATGCTGTAATTTCCCCTACCAGGTTTTAGTTAGTACAAATTAATTAAAAGTGGAATAGAAAATATGCGCCTTGCGTTTCCTCATGGACATAAATTCTTGTTAGATTTTACTTTATGTCCCCGGACTTCAAATTTTAATAGTGAGTATATTGCAAAGTGTGCTCTATTAGCCTGGGGATGTTTATTAAAAAGTAGAAACCCCCTTTAAATTACTCTGATGTATATTCATGCAACATAGTTTTGATCTATATAATCCATTTCATGTCAAGAATGCTATAAAAGCCATTACAGTTTGTGTTTTATGTGACTTTATTTATTTTTAAACTTCCGCCCGGATTAGTATCTCCAATTTGTGCAAGATAAAAACAGAAATGCTAGATGAAAAAAATATATATATCATAAGATAAAAACATAAGCAGACTGACTGGGCAGTCTGGCACTGAGACTGCATTCTAATGTATATTGCTTCCATTGGGTTCAGTGGGAGCTGTAAAAATCCATATGCAATAAGCTCCCACTAGTGGTGGCTGTAGGCAGCCAATATCACAGCATTTACTGGAAGCAGAGGATTACAAGGAGTTGTCCAGTTTCAGAAAATAAATTATTTTTTGTTAATGAAAAGTTTTTTTTTTTTTTTTTTTTTACAATTTTCCAGTCTACTTTCTTTTCCAGAGTACCAATGTATTTCCATTAGATATGGCCACTTTTTCAAACTATTATGATTCTTACTTCTAGTATATCTCAAGTATTTACTTTATCAATAGAAAAGTTAATTCGATTGGTAACAAACTGTATGTAATTTCACTGCAACTGTAACATTTTGTCAATTAATTTCTCTGGCTACCCCCTACCTTCTGACGTTAGAGAAACACTGTAATGATGACAGCTGTCAAAGGCGGACTTGCACAATAGTACATTGCAAGATGTAGAATATATATTTATAGCATAATATGTAATGTGAAATGTTATGCCGTGAGCAGTACGGCACCATGTGCAATAAGCTGTAGAAAGAGTAAAGACTTGGTAACCTAGCAGACATTTCTGTTATTGTTAACTATTCAATGCTTGTCAGATAACTGAAGCCCCATTGAGAACCCCTAATGTATACATGTTACATTTGATTATGAGGAATACAATCTTGTGTACATGATCATATGCTGATATGAACCACTCTTCAACCCTTCTATGAAGCACAAAACCTTGGTCGAATAACTGTGCAGATGAACTGATTTGTTTTTCTAGATAATGGAAAGGAAGAATTGCATGATATGTCAATGTAACCTAGCAACAGAAAACCTAGGATTCACTGTATAACACATATATAACCAAATATGCAAAGAAGAATTAACTGTCATGTATAAGAGTCAGAAGGATCAAAAAAGAAAAATAGATCAGTTCTGATTTTTCCGGTTATTGAAGGAGGTTTTTTGAATTGAAGGGGCAATGTTCAGAACTTGCTATTTCCTACATCTGTTGTGTACACTAGGGATGTATTTATAAAACACATAACCGCAATATATTCCATACAGTTATGGGAGCCATTGAAGGAAGAGGAATATTCTCCTACAGTGTGAACATGGATTTCATTTGCTAATTAATGTTTGACAAGGAGGCTGACTTTTACATTGCTTTTACACAAGCATTTCTATTTTGCTCAGTATTGCATCTAAGTTTTATTTTGTCTGTCATGTACAGTTAAATAAAGGTAATCTATGGGGAACATTCACCAACATTCTACGCCACTTTTGCGGTGTAAAAAATACATTGATCTCGGGTTTGCGACTTTTTAGATGCCACTTGCAACAAAAATTGTCTCCAGTGTTATTTTTATGCTGCCCTCGCCACTTTCCTAAAATGCTTAGGGTTGTTGTGGCTTGGACCAGGATACCAACCCTGTCAGATTCATATACATCAGTTTATTGTCATAAATGATGCCTAAACTCTATGCTAGCTACAAGCTGGGGTAGATTTCAGTGCAGGCGGATGGCTCTGCTGGTGGATGTGCCAGATTAGGAGATGAAGAGACGTGCGTCTTGTCATAAATGAGGTGCATTCTCCGACACTGCAAGGATTATCAAGGCCAGTGTACTAAATGTCATTCTTGATGATTCACCCCCCCATGAGTTTATTCATAGAGAGAAATTCAGCACCTCATTTATGTGTGACCCCAGCCTAGTAAGAGCCCATCAATATTACAGTATTATCACAGGTTGTCTAATCGCTGGGGTATCTGACCTTAGAGATCCCCAGGGTCACCAAAATGTGAATCCCTGAGTTCTCTGTGGGAAAAGGCAATATGATCCCTGCTACAATGACTTCCATAGGACTGACCAGCTGTTAGCTAAGTACAGTGTCCTGTCAATCCCATAGAAGTGAATGGTTCGTTGGTCACACATGGGAGTTTGTGATCTCTGTTTTCATGATAGGCAGATCCCAGCAGTTGAAACCAAAGTGATTAAGGGCTACATGATAACTTAGAAAATGCTGTGCCGCCATGTATCATTAGCTGATGTAAGTCAATAGGGTTGCCGCTCATGCAACTTTAAATCACAAAAAAATGGAGAAACCTCTGGGGTACGTAACCCCTTTCACTTACATTAGATGCAATGTTGCACAGTAATCTTTGGACGCTTGACAATTGTTGTGCTCAAAGTCGCTTTGTAGCCCAGCCTCATCCTCCATCTAGAAGATGTTTAGTTTGAGAATCACCAATTTGGACCGAAAAGTTGTTTCGAGTCTGAATTAATTTGTTCTCAAATGAAAGTGCACTGGTTTTGTGTATGACAGTCTGAGGGCTCTTATCACTCTATCTAAGCCCTTTCTAGCGCTTTAATGCAAACACAGACATAGTAATGTCAACAGATATGGCCTTTGGGGTGGATGCCTGTGGGCGTTTGTATGCACATGGTGCGATCATAAAAAGCAATGGCTTTTCATACACTCAAAAAATAACCACTTTTTGAGGAAGAGCGAAAAGTTTGGTGTTTTGAAAGTTACAAGTATTGTTGTAGCACTTTTATGAAACAAAGCACTGAACTCCAGAGGCAGTGTACAGATATGTCCTCCCTTGGCTGTCATTCTGGGACATGTCCACGTATGTGTATCACACATTAAGCAGCTTCTCTAAACAAAACCTGGTTTTGTGACAAGTCATCACAAAGTGATTCCTATCTAGCCTACTCAGGTCTATGTGTGACTTCTAGTGGGGGAGGGGAATTGCAGCATTTTGAAGCTTTTTTTATTTTAGCATGTCAAGATATTGTGTTGAATAGATTTCAAGACAAGTTGGAACCAAATTGTATATTACGTATAGTATTATGTATTATATATAGTATGGACTTATCAGTATAACTTAACTAGGATTTGTTGTTAGGCAAGATAAAAATATGCCAAATTTCACTGTAGTACATTTATACAGCAAAACATTGAATTGCAGAGGTACTGTATAATAAGCTATGTTCACAATTAGTCTGCAATTCAGTGTTTTGATGCATAAAAGTGCTATATTTGATGTATATTTTTCTTTGTCAAACACCAAAACCAAGTTAAGTTAGGGTATGTTTACACGTCCTTTGTTCTGGTTGTTGTTGTGATCAGTGCTAGGATAATGAACTACAAGGGGTGTATTCCCATTCACATACAAAGGGAGTATCAAAGGGGCTCACACAAAAAATGGTAAAGGAAAAAATGTCCAACTTAACTTTTATTAGTGTAAGATTAAAAACCTGGAACTAACTCAATACCATAGTTGATGGCAGTGTGGTAATACTAATGAGGTGATGCCATCCAGTGCTATTGTCTCATAGGAAGTATGGGCAGATAGTACACCTCACCAGTAGATTAATAGGGTGTACAGTCCTAAATACAATCTCAGCCCCAATGAATGTCCCCCGGCTAAATTCATAGAAGTAGGCCACTCCACCAGCCTTCAGTGCCTACTAAGTATTTATCCTGTTAGGATGGTTTGACACCCCATACCAATAGGTCAGTTATTAAGCCCTATAAAAGTGAATCATGGTGGCTAATCTAGTGTCACCCTTGACCCAAAAAGTGGATAGACTTGCACTAACTGGGTTCCTGAGGGATCAGGATAGCAAATTGTGATTCACCCCCAAGAATATCTACATAGCGGTCTTGGGTCTCAACACTGCTCTTAGTGGTCTTAGGTCTTGTGATCAGTTATTGGATCAGAACAATGGACTTAGACATTGACAGAATGAAGGATGAAGGTGAAGCATTGTCTATTTGCATACTTTATCATTCACTCTTATGTTAATTGTTTGTTATTGTTTTAGATGAAAGATAAAGTGCTGTACATAGGACTTTCTCTAAAAAAAAAATTGGAAGGAAGAAAGCTTCCATTTTTTTTAACATGAGAGTGAATGATGAAAGATGCAAATGCAAGGTGCTCCGTCTGCATCCTTCATTCTGTCAATGTTTCAGAAAGATGGTAGTGAAAACAGCCTTACTTAACTTGGCTTTGGCATTTGGCAAGGAAAATATACAACAAATTCTACCGTAGCACTTTTATGCAAACAAAAAATGCAGAGGCAGTGTATAACTTAACTGAGCAACAAAATACTAAAATGCCGTAGTATATATAACCTGTCTGGGATTTGGCATTTTGCTAGGAAGAAGAAAATTTTGCAGTGGCATTTTTATGCAACAAAACACTGAATTGCATAGGTAGTGCAATATTGCTTTTGGTGTTTGGCAAGAGAAAAAAAATGTGCCACATTATACCAGATATGTGCCAAAAATCCAGATTGAATGTTGGCGAGAAATGAGAATTGTGATTAACGCAGTACACAGACTGCAATGGCTGCTGGTGTAACAGAGACCGACGGTCACAATCTCTAATCTCCGATCTTTCTCTCTCCAGCTAAAATCTATCTATTAATTAAAGGGAACCTGTCACATGATTTTTCCATCCTAAACTAGTCACAGCCTGTGTAGCATCTAGTAATGACCTTTCTTATGATGTCCCTCACTGTTGCTGAAAAGTCAAGTTTTAAACTTTTAAAACCTTAGATATGCAAATTTACCATAACTAGTCAAGGGGGGTTGGGAGCATCTTTATTTAGTCATGCAGTCATTGTGCTAAATCACACCCTGTGTGACATGTTCCTCAGTGTCAGACCTTAGCTTCATCCTTACTAACCAAAGGCCTTGGGGGGGGGGCAACCAGGTGTTGGGGGCGTGGAAATGGTCGTGGGGTTATTGGGAGTGTGGCCACTGATAAGAATGGCTGACAATAAATATGTCAGGAAAAGGTGGTGCAGGTATTCCTTATTACCAGGAATGCCCACAAACTACCATATATGATTTACAAATAGTATATAACTCACTTAGCACATCTCAAACCTACAGACAACACCCACACTTCTCTTAAAACCCTTACTGATTGCAATGGGCAAGATTCATTCAGATGGCAAAGTCCAATACCGTTTTGGACTTGTCCAGGTCGTCCATCCAGATTGTCCTGCTGTTTAGATGCTGATGTGTCTCCTGGCATCTGCTTTTGTTCGTGGTCGTGCCTCCTCACCTTGTGTAATGGCATTAACACTTCTTCTACCCATATCAGCAATAAAAACAAACATCTGTAATGCTCTTTTCTTATAATAGACTCAAAGCTTCAGTAATAATGTCCCCATGCAGTAATAATGCCCCAACTGCACTGTCACTCAGTAATAATACCCCCAATGCACTTCTGCTCAGTAGTAATGCTGCAACTATACTGTCACTAAGTAATAATACTCCCAAATGCACCACCACTCAGTAATAATACTCCAAAATGCACCACTACATAGTAATAATACTCTCAATTGCACCGCTGCATCCTTGCTCAGTAATATTGCCTTCTCATGTGCATCACTCATTTTACTGTATATGTCCCCTCATTCTCCCACTTACCCCCTTTCTCTATAATAGTGCCCCTTCTCTGTAATAGTGCCCCATGTGCCCCTTCTCTATAATAATGCCTTCATGCCATGTGCCCCCTAAATATATAAATACTCACCTAACCCATTCTCACAGGGAGCCCTCATCTTGTCTGCCTGGTGAGGCAGCAAGGTACTGTGATCAGTGTCCCTTTGACTTTTAGGCCCCTCTTGTTGTCAGCATCCCTCCAACTCCCAGACAACTAGTCTGTAGCAGGAGCTAATGGCTAACTTGTCACAAAACCATGCTGTTCTGAGAAAAGCTACTTAACTTGTGATACACATATCTAGACATGTCCATCCAAGAGGACATCTCCACCTGCTGGGGCTTTTTATTATGTCAATTACTCATAAGTGACCTCATAACTATTTACCTTCTCATGACTGACTGCCATGCAAGGCATTATTGGGAAGCATCCATGGTTCCCAAGGTCATGTGATCCTTTTATCTGCTTCAAATGCATTCACGTTGTGGCCATGATTTTAGCTGAATCTTGCAAATCAAAGCACAAAGATTTTGCAACTATTCAAATGTAAACTTTTGAAAACTGTAGGTCGCATCCAGTTCCATATAAATTAATTTTCTCATCTCTACCCATATTTGGACACCATTTTTTGCATGGTTTACCATGGCTGATATTTTCTGTTTTTTACACTTGAAAAAGGGGATTAATCCTCGAAACGCGTTGTATATATATTTTTGGTATATTTTTGGATTCAAATAAAACTTGGACCAGCTCGGATTCTTTTTTCCATGTAAGTGAGTCACTTGTTGATCACCCAAATCTGTTACATTTTCTAGTTGGGGCTGTTGCTGTTGTCTCAATCATCACAAACATATAGCAATTTTACATTTATATAGTGCACGTAACATTTTGCCAAAAACTGTAGGTCAGTTTACATGCACTAACTTTATGTTTGTCTGTGATGCATTTTTGTGAATTTGCCACATACTTATTAGGTTATTTAAGTAACCTAGGCACTGTATATTTGCATAATTGAATGTGAATAAGTGGAAGGACATGTTTTCAAATAACTTGATTGACAACTGATTGTTAGCTAACATTCACATGAGCATTGAATAAAATGGAGGGGTAATATAATAAGGTGCTACATATATGATAAATTATACCACACCAATGAAAACTGGCAGCCATTAGGAAAACATGAAATATATGGCATATCTATAGAAATATGTTGGCCATGTATGCATCATTTCAACTCCATTTTAATAGCTGTTTATGTCCTAGTATTAGCAGTGCTTAGGACTACAGGGAAATCTTCAAATCACAGAACTAGATCATTCTTACTATTAGAAAGATTAAACACAAGTTCCCAGCAGGATGCAGATAAACTAAAGTGTTTTTCAGGGAAAGGTGGCACAGGTGCAGAAAACCTGAGGATCAGACTCTCTCACACCTACCATTGATGGGTTGATGCATAATTGTCACAGATACGACTACTAGGAGCCGGTCACTGATGTGTGTTGTACTCCATGCAGGCTTGCAGCCTGTTGTTCACGCCTGTACTATTATATTACATTTTCAGAGTTATCTTAAGTGAGTGTTTAAGGAGCACAAGGAAAAGAGTTCAGTGACAAATTCAGCTCTGTCACATCAGTAGATTGTTGAGTTTTTTTATATGAAATGGTAGCTTTTAAGTCTAAGTCCATGGCAGGCTGAGTCTCTGTTTTACAAACCCTTCCTTATACTTTATTCTTCAAGGCATCTTCTGTATCGCTTCCCTCATTCTCCATAGTTATAGACAGACTGTGTTAAACCATTTATAGTGTGTGTGTTACTATAGTCAAGCTTTAAAGCATGCAGAGATCCTGTAAAGGGGCAACTTCTCCTTCCAAGAGAATGTAGTGCTAATAAAGCGCAGTGAACAATTCCCCTTCAGTCAAATATGGGAATACATAAATAGTCTTAATAAAATGATGGTACTGTATGTACAAGTTGCACATATTAATATGAAGGTAATCTTTGACAATAAGCTAATTGTAATATTACAATATTGTCACCTTGAGAATTCTTCCAGTAGAGTCCAGGCTGCAATATTACATTTCTGTTTTTGAAATACTCAAAAATATTGTTCCAATAACAATTATACAGAAAATTAGAAAACTGAGACTTGACTAAATGTAGAAAAAACATACAAAAAATTAAAGTATCCCAGTAATTTAGACATTCATATCATCTTTTGCTTTGACCCTATTCTTCTTCCTTCTGCAGGGCAAACCATAAGCAGTATGTTAAAGAATGATTGCAGATGTCCCTGAAGATGAGACATTATTGCCTTGTTCTTCTTAGAAACTAATCCCTGGCTGTATATTACCTAGGTACAGCAGGAGTTCTCCACTTTGTCTGCAATAATAGAGCAGACAGCACTAAACACCAACCCTTGACAAAGCCTCATCCCATCATATGTCTGTCAGACAAAAAACAAAGGCATGAGGGAGAAATACTTCTAGACAGGGTTTGCCTTAAGGTTGAGTGTCCTGCATCACTGTATCTCAAGTGACTTGACAATTAAATCTTTATATTAAAATGGTTTCTTAGAGTTGAATATTGACCTACTATCCTTGGGATAGGTCATCAATAGAGATTAACAAACTAGTTTGTAACAAATCAGGTTTGTTACGATTTCTTGCAGTTCACCACCCACAAACCATTCTTATACTCTGGAGTCTCCTCAGGCTTCAAAGTATAATAATAGAAGGCCAGGGAGGGTGAGCAGAAAATAAAAAACCACTTATACTCACCTTTCCTAGGCTACCTTGTTGTGTTCCCCCAGCCACCAATCTGATATTGATTTCCTACTCTAGGGATAAGCCATTAGTATTTCAGTGTATGTAATATAAAACCCTACATGTACACTACATGTATATATACCAGTATATACTTGTTAGCGACATTGTATTGTTGATGTGTGTACAGTGGGGGAAAAAAGTATTTAGTCAGCCACCAATTCTGCAAGTTCTCCCACTTTAAAAGATGAGAGAGGCCTGTAATTGTCATCATAGGTAGACCTCAACTATGAGAGACAAAATGAAAAAACAAATCCAGAAAATCACATTGTCTGATTTTTAAAGAATTTATTTGCAAAAATATGGTGGAAAATAAGTATTTGGTCAATAACAAAAGTTCATCTCAATACTTATATATTCTTTGTTGGCAATGACAGAGGTCAAACGTTTTCTGTAAGGCTTCACAAGGTTGGCACACACTGTTGCTGGTATGTCGGCTCATTCCTCCATGCAGATCTCCTCTAGAGCAGTGATGTTTTGGGGCTGTCGCTTTGCAACACGGACTTTCAATTCCCTCCAAAGGTTTTCTATGGGGTTGAGATCTGGAGACTGGCTAGGCCACTCCAGGACCTTGAAATGCTTCTTATGAAGCCACTCCTTCGTTGCCCTGGCAGTGTGCTTGGGATCATTGTCATGCTGAAAGACCCAGCCACGTTTCATCTTCAATGCCCTTGCTGATGGCAGGAGGTTTGCACTCAAAATCTCACGATACATGGCCCCATTCATTCTTTCATGTACACGGATCAGTCATCCTGTTCCATTTGCAGAGAAACAGCCCCAAAGCATGATGTTGCCACCCCCATGCTTCACAGTAGGTATGAGGTTCTTTGGATGCAACTCAGAATTCGCTCTCCTCCAAACACGACGAGTTGTGTTTCTACCAAACAGTTCTACTTTGGTTTCATCTGACCATATCACATTCTCCCAATACTCTTCTGGAACATCCAAATGCTCTCTAGCAAACTTCAGATGGGCCCGGATATGTACTTTCTTAAGCAGGGGGATACGTCTGGCACTGCAGGATCTCAGTCCCTGGCGTCGTAGTGTGTTACTGATGGTAGCCTTTGTTACGTTAGTCCCTGCTTTCTGCAGGTCATTCACTAGGTCCCCCCATGTGGTTCTGGGATTTTTGCTCACCGTTCTTGTGATCATTTTGACCCTACAGGGTGAGATCTTGCGTGGAGCCCCTGATCGAGGGAGATTATCAGTGGTCTTGTATGTCTTCCATTTTCTAATTATTGCTCCCACAGTTGATTTCTTCACACCGAGCTGTTTGCCTATTGCAGATTCAGTCTTCCCAGCCTGGTACAGGTCTACAATTTTGTTTCTGGTGTCCTTCCACAGCTCTTTGGTCTTCACCATAGTGGAGTTTGGAGTGTGACTGTTTGAGGTTGTGGACAGGTGTCTTTTATACTGATAACAATGTCAAACAGGAGCCATTACAACAGGTAATGAGTGGAGGACAGAGGAGCCTCTTAAAGAAGAAGTTACAGGTCTGTGAGAGCCAGAAATCTTGATTGTTTGTAGGTGACCAAATACTTATTTTCCACCATAATTTGCAAATAAATTCCTTAAAAATCAGACAATGTGATTTTCTAGATATGTTTTCTCATTTTGTCTCTCTTAGTTGAGGTCTACCTATGATGACAATTACAGGCCTCTCTCATCTTTTTAAGTGGGAGAAATTGCACAATTGGTGGCTGACTAAATACTTTTTTTTCCCCACTGTATATGTGATGTTTATGATGCATTCAATGTTGATTACATGTGATCACTTCAAAGTATTCCTGTAGTTTTGTCCCTTATGGTCTGTGAATGGTATCCCTTTAAATCCTCAGCAACACAGATAAGGGGGCTATAAAAATGCAGGATAGGCCAAACACAAGTTTCTTTAAGAAACCAGACTTTGCAGGATGCATCTTTCTTTATAACTGTTTTGCTTGTTTTGTCTCTTTTTGTAAGCACTAAACCTTTTTCTATTAAAGATTCGCTTTAATTGTAGTCCCTGTATACTCTATGGTCATTGCCTTTTAAAGTGGGTTTTACATCTGACTATTAGAGAGATGTGTGTGTTGGGTTCCTACTTCCCAAATCAGTAGGTGGTGGTAACATGTATCTGAGGTGCATGGACTTTGTTGAGTGTGAATATGCTTTATTTGCAGGCTGAGTGCAAAGTTGAGTGAGTAAAGTGAGTAAACCCCTGACAGCCGCATCCATGTATTGTGCTAGGATGGTCCATATGTGACAGTACAGTATAAGATAATAAAATAATGTCATACCTACATTGCTGATTCCCGTTGTTCCCATTCTGGTGATTTCCTGTTCCCCACTGATCTCTACTTCACTGTCCCTATTGACACACACAAAATAACTGCTTAGCCAAACACTGAGGTGGGTCACTGCTAAGGATTCACTGAGGTGTTATTTTCAGCTTGTGAAGAAGGCCAGAAAGTAGAGACTAACATGGATCCTGGGAGAAGTTGGAATGGGAGAAGTTAGTGGCTGGTAAAGTATGACTTATATTATTATTTTACAGAGACTTTTCAAACAATATTTGGCTGAACAACTCCTAATTTTATGTCGTAGGTATTGAGAATGTTATTGGATTCCTTTGCGAATGAAGCTGATATATACATGATTTAGGCTGAGGCCCCATGTTGCGGAAACATTGCTTTTTTTGTTGCGCTTTTTTGAGCCAAAGCCACGAATGACCTCAAAAGGAATGGAATATATAGTAAGTACTTCTACCTTCTGCTTAATCCACGTCTGGTTTTGGCTCAAAAACCGCAACTAAATCTGCAACAACAAAAAAGCTTTGTTTCGGCAATGTGGGGCCTTAGCCTTATGGTGATATTTATTTTTGTGGAGCTTTTATGTACAGTATATTATTTTGTATTACATGGTTGTAGCAGCACATTATACCATTATTACATAAGCTACTGCTTAAAAGTTTTACTCTGCCAATGTACATTATGGTGATTTTTGGCACTTATAATGAGGTTCTGTTTCGTATTATTATTTATAAACTCTATGACAGAAACAATATAGGGGGAATTAACAGAAAATATTGCTCAGGACATTATCTAATGTAAGTCTGTATCTGTTTTTACAGGATCCATTGAGTATGCATAAAACAGACCCAAAACACTGTCAGCATGATTATTCTGTTCATGTTTAAAGGGATTGTCCAGCCAAGCAAAATTGTTACTAACCGTATTCAGATTGATGTATAAAAAACACACATCTCACATATTTCCTGCTGTCCCTGTTTTGGTGCCTGGAAGCATTGGATTGGGAGTGGTGGGGACATGGTATAACTTTAAAAAAAAATATTTTTGTAAACTATTCTGAACCAGGTTAACACGTTTTCTTGTCTGGACAAGCCTTTTGTAGGGTAATTAAACTTTTGATTTTCTGCCACCTTTTGTTTCATTAAAAAAGTTTAATATACATTATGTGTGTAAATCCACCTTCTGTGCTTTCTTTATTCTTTCCCCAGTTATTGGCAGCAGAAATCCTCAATGCTTCTGGCTGAGAAAGGGGACTATGTATGTAGTACTGAGAATCTGAGGCTGAAGGAGGGATGGCTTATATTTCAGGTACTATAAAATGTAGAACCCTGGTTCTGGTGTAATATTACAAATTATATAATCATTTTACCATTATTATTTCCAGAGATATCCCCAGTTTAAAACACAGTCAGTATTGGTAGGAGCTGATTTTAATATGCCAATCCAAACTGCCAATCCACTGGTAATATCTCTGACCATGGTCTGACATGAAAGATAATATCATCTTTCATATGACACCAGAATCACTGTTTTCTAATGTGAGAGATGAATTAACCTCAGTCTCAGTTTCACTGCATTATACAGTAGCCCATACTGCAGTCAGAAGCAGTAAGAGAAACAGGAGAAAGAGTAGCTAAAGGACAGGATTGTGCAAATAGAAGTGAAAATCTGTTTATAAAGTATATTCAAGTAACAATAAGTTGTTTGAAAGTTTATGCACACTTTAATATTTATTTCAAGAATTAATATTCCTATAAATATTGCAATGAGTTTGTATGTTCTCCCCGTGTTTGCGTGGGTTTCCTCCGGATACTCCGGTTTCCTACCACACTCCAAAGACATACTGATAGGGAATGTAGATTGTGAGCCCTATATGGGACAGTGACTGACAATGTCTGTAAAGCATTGTGGAATATCATGGCGCTATACAAGTAAGCTAAATAAATAAAATAAAGCAAGCAAAATAATAATAATAATATAGTAAACAAGATATGATCTTATTATTACTACCCTATATTTACGCACATGATAAAATTGCATAAATACAGAGAAATACATGGAAGAAGGCCCTGCATCTATGGCATATGCATTCAGTGCCGTAGTAGATTGTTCTCCATTCCCAGTGTACAAGATACTTCCATCAAATAAGAAACTTTGCTGAGAAAATGTTTCTCTTTTCTGTAAGTCACATTAAAGTCCCCACGAAAAATATGAAAGAATTGATAAAAGTTGACATTTTTAATTTAATGGAGAAAGTAATAACAAACCTCAGAGAGTGTAATCCAGCATACCTATAGATAATGAATGATCGGAAGTGTCAGCAATTCATTTTCTCAGACATATTGCTCTGTGGGTTTCATGATCTCTACGGGTTTTTGATACAGGAAAGGATAAAATGTGAAGTATGTCATTGTTTAAATAGCTAAGTCAATTTTATACACAGCCCAGAGCTCTGTAATATTTTTTTCTATGTACCAAACCTTTCACCTATTGCAAAAATGTTGTCTACCTGCAGATTTTCTGTGATTTAAACTGCTTAATATTTAGAGAAAGACAATTGCACATCTTGTGACAAGTGAGCTCTGTATTTGGTTGTTTAATAATGATTTATGCATTACTTATTGTTTGTAGCATATAGCTACATATTTATCAGGGCAATATGGTCATTGTATTAAAGAGAATATATAAAAAATTTCTATGGATGTGTCACTTGACTGATCAATTAAAAAAAAAAAAGTCATACTCATTTGCATGATCCCCTGCTGCTCTAGTTCTTACACTTACCTAGTTCCTGTTGGATTCTAGTTGCTGGTCCCATAGTTATAAAACTTCCAGCTCAGCCAAACACAGGCTTAGGATGGGCATTTACTGTGCCAAGTGTTTGGTTGAGCTGGTACTTCTGTGTAAAGAGCAGTGGGGTCCCGGGTAGTGTGAGATGGAAACAGATGGAGACTAGTGGAACTTAGTATGACTTCTTTCAATTTGTAAATGCCTGATCTAAGGATTGAAAAAAAGATTGGCTGGACAACCCCTTTCAAAGGTTTGTCTGCTTAAGACAATTTTTCTGTGATAAGAAAGACCCAAATATTAAGATTACTATTCTTCTGTTGAGACCAGCAGCTATCAGCTGTAATTTTTGGAGAGGCTGGAAACAAGCATTTAATACCTCTGCAACCAGGGGTGTAAATAGCAAAGACTGGGCACCAGCGCAAATGTATGACTTGGGACCCCCACACGGCACAGCACCCTCTTTCCTGGCTTATAATGTTCCATAGCGGCCCCTTCACACAGTATAATGTCCCATAGAGCCCCCTCCACGCAGTATAATGTCCCATAGCAACCCCTCCACACAGTATAATGTCCCAAAGTGGCCCCTTCACACAGTATAATGTCCCATAGTGTCCCCTCCATACAGTAAAATGTCCCATAGTGGCCAATCCACACAGTATAATGTCCTATATCAGCCCCTTCAAAAGGTATAATGCTCCATAGTGGCCCCTCTACACTGTATAATGTGCCATAGTGGCCCCTTCTCACAATATAATGTCCCATAGCAGACTCCGCACCATAGCCGACCCAAACAAAACTGCTGGGCGAACCTTGGGGCATGAATCTTGCGAGGTTCGGACAAGAAATTTTCTTGCCTTGGCCCTATTTACTTTCTGATCCCTGCTCCTGCCCACAACCGCCTCCAATTCCCCTTCAGACATCCAGGGGGACCTGTGCTTTCCATATCACATCCCTGTTAGCGACTTCCTGATGCTATTCAGCATGAATGACGTGATATGAGATGCACAGGGCCCCCTGGAAGGCTAAAGGGGAAGTGGATGCAGCTGTGGGCAGGAGCAGGGATTGGTATGTAATTTGGGCTCATTATCTGCTGGAGCGACTCGAGCATGTAACAGCCTATTATAAAAAATAAAATAAAAAAAAGCAGCAAAAGCCCATTGGGCCCCCTAAGGTCCTGGGCCCCGTAGCAGCTGCTGAAGTTACGCCACTGTCTGCAGCACATCCAAAGGAAAAATTAGGGAATATAAATCATTACATATCTTTGCTCTGATGGAGCTCAAGAATGAGGGACAAAATGCACAAAATGTTCTAAAAAGTGTTTAAATCACATACAAATTTAAAATACATAAGTTTTATATATGATTCCCAGTGGCAAGAGTTTTTGGAGATTTTGTTTGAACTGTTTAATCGCTGCTCTCTAGTTCAATAAGGTTTCAATTTACTTAAAAGGGTTTTTCGAGACTTTTTTTTCTTTTTTTTTCAGATGGACAAAAAATGTGCTGAAATTATTTTTTTAAATTGAGACCACAAAAAAATTTCCTTTTGCTGAATTTTGTGAGCACAGTCCCTGTTACAAATACAATCACTTCTTTCTGGTCCAACGCCATTCATTGTTCATTCATTTGTTAGCCACATCCACCATGAACATAATGTCTTTATTGGTAATAGCAGTATTTGACTAAACTTTATTGACTGCCACAGCAGCCAGCAAGAGATGGGGACTGGTCCTGATCATCTGAGAAGCTAGGTAAATATATATACAGATACACATGCATATACAGATGAAGCAGAGTTTACCCGAACTTCTGCAATTGGTTAAACTGCTGTAGCATGATGTTTTGACACAGAAGATAACAAAAAACAATGAAATGTCATTGGAAAAACAAGTCAATGTTTTTTGTTGTCTTCTGTGATAGGGAGAGTATGGCACATCATCGGTGGAAACAGGATGTGAGGAGGGTGTACTGGATGTGGATGAAAAACTGCTAGGTGGTGAAATTGGCAGATCCAGAAAATGTAAAGCAGGAAGTACTGCATGAACCTAAAAATGGTAGAAATGTTTATTTATTCATTGCTGCCCAGTGAGCCCACAGAATCACTTTGGGATTTTTGTTCCTCATCAATAGACAGCAGGGTACTGGTTGACCAAACAAGATGCCTAGATGTTGCTAAAGAGGAAAATTTGGGTCACATTCAGCTTGCTAGTACCCTGCATAATACCGTTGAAGGGCAATATCCCAAAAATAGTGCTATGTACAGACCAATCTCTGATATATAAATTGTGTTTTTACAAAAATACAGTAATAAACACATCAAACCATCCAGGAAGAGAAGTATGCTACAAAGTACTCAGTTGTCATATTTCTATTTCCTTCTGCTGCTGCATCTGATCCTGCCTACCCTTCTTCTGTGCAACATGAAGGCTTAACATGCACACATGTTGGGCATTCTCAGTCAATTCCAGGCAATCCCCACCCATTTATGTCTGCCCTGCCCTTAGCATGGTACCTGAGCAATTTAGAGATTCATAGCATTGCCAGTTCCTCTGAGGGATATTGCTGGCTTGTTCTGCTTAGTTACTGTTTTATCCATGTAATGACCTTTGGCTTCGTTCCTGGCTCTGCATCTGTCTCCTCCACCTTATCTTCCTGACACCTGTTACCGATTTTGGCTTTTTCTGACTCTGCATGTGTCTGTTCATCCTTGTGTTTGTTGATAGCCAGCAAAATGTCGTCCGCAAAAGCCGTAACTTTCACTTCAAGACTTGTATTGACACTCCCTCAAAAAGTGGGGACTTTAAAAGATATTTAAAAATGGGGTCTACAGAGGAATTGAACAACAGTGGTGAAAGCAGGCAGCCTTACTTAGCTCCTCTATATGTCAATGGGGATGTTTTTTACCATTGGTTGTGAAGGTGATTGTAGACTGATCATGAGTTATCTATATGAAGTTTAGGAATGTGGGACCAAAGTTGCAGTACTTGTAGTGTCTCATACAGAAAGGCTCATGACATTTTGTCAAAGGCATTTTTGGCATCAGGGCTCCGTAGCATGGATGAAGGATCTGTTCTGTCTAGGGTTTCACCTATAACTGCTCTGCTTTAATATTTCTGACAGAGTGTCGATTCGGAAGGAATTCCCTGTGGATCAATATGTGTAAGAATGAACGGCAGATTCTTTTGGATTACAAGGGCCAGGATTCTAGTGAGCCCAAACCTCCATGAAACAACCTGGGGAAATACCATTATGGTACACATCATTGTCTGTCAATGAGTTTTCCCGCACTGCTAGGTCTCTTTAATAAGAGCCAGTAACATCCCTAAACCCCTTCTGTTTGGACTGAATCTGATTCAGGCAGTCAATTCCATGCTTTGTAGTGATGAAGGGCAAAAATCCTGAAATGAATGAAAAGAGCAGAATATGTACCCATTTCCAGTTGAGCATATTTCACTGCTATCTAGGCAACACAGTTCATAAAAGTGTATTAGAGACTCTGAAGGACATCTCAATGTATAACAAAATTAAGACGTTTTTCCTACTTCAAGTAAAACCACTAGTGTTATAAAATAATGTATCAAACACGAAAGTCAGGTAATTGCTATCTGTATAAATAGAGAAATGTACTAAATATTTATTGAAACTTTATGCATCAGATGTTTTTTCCTTCATTACCTATATTTGTCTCTGTATGTTATGTTAGAGCCACGCTTATTGTCAGATTGGAGAACAGTTGGTAAGGACCCAGGAGAATATTTGAGAAGATGATCATTAGAAAAACATTTTGGAATAAATTTATAAGAAGTTGCTGTGAGAGTAGATGCGTTTGTCTCTTCGATTATAGACAGATGCTTTTTATGATGTAATTAAAGGTATCTTTCTTCTGATATTTAATCGCAGCAGCGCAGTAGGAAATACAGATTGTACCTAAGCCAGTTCCTGATAAAAGCATGGCCAAATACAATAATTGGAGATCTGTTATACAGTACATACGAGACATATTCATCCCCCATTGATATTTCATGTTTTAATGTGTAACAACATGGAATCACAGTAGATTTATTTAGCCGTGTTTGTTACTGAGCAACAGAAAAGGACTATAGTGTGGAACTGAATACAATTCTTTCATAATTTTTCTAAATCATTAAAGCTATTATGTAGAAAATCTGTATAATGCATATCTATTTACCACCTTGAAATAAGTGAAAACTAGAGGCAACATTGACATTAATTTAAGCCCTGAGTTAGTATTGATGCATCTCAATCGGTTTTAGCATGAGGCACTGCACATTTCACAATTTTTCTCCACAAAACTTCTGCCAAATTACATGAAAACCATTATTGATATTTTCCAGGCCAGCCAAAACTATTTTCATTCATTAATGTATGGCACCTGACTTGTTTTATGCACTGTTGATTTTTAATAGACAAAATGCTCACTTTGACATCATCAAATCCACATCCCATTGACTTCAGAGTCTATTGGCTACCTTCTTATTAGCAAATTATGTTGCTATCACATATATTATTCTGTTTCAACATTGGCTTTCTTTTTAACTACAGATTGTGTATTTACAATTTCTTACATCAGAGACATGGGAGATTCTAACGCCTTCAGATTTGTCATATATCTCGTCCATAATCAGTTTTTAAGTAAGTTCTTCTTCTCTACATGTAATGAACCCTAACAGTAAAATCACACATAAAAAATTTTGTTGCAGAAATTTTAGCAACTGTCAGCTATCTGAATGGGGCTTGCAAGCCAAGTGCTTGAACTTAAAAGAATCTTATTCATATAAATGGAACTGGATTTCAGTTGTCAATATTTTCTGAAATCAATCTAGCCAGATATATGTGACTTTTGGGTGTCCAGGTCCTAGCACCCCTATCGATAAGTAGATTAAAAAGGCAGCAGCCTTTTTTGAAGCACTGCAGCCTATAAATGGCTTGTCCATTGATGTGCTTGTGCTTGGTACTGCAGCTCAGTTTCATTGCGGTTCATTGGTAATTGGTAATCATATTTGGCTTCTGTTTTTAATACATTAGGCCTGGGGGATTCTGACGTATTCTGGCCAAACATTTGCCAAAAGGACATACTGTTGGAATAGATTGACTATTAAAGTATATGGGCATGTTGATATATACATCGTGAAACTGTTCTGGTGCATATGCCAATAGAGCATATGAGATGTGGTCTGAATTGAACTAGAAAAATTAAACATAAGATATATAATGAATACAGATTAATATACATAAGAAAGGCAAAAAAGATAAATCAATGTTTGTAAATACATAAAAATAATACATGTAAAAGTATTCTATCTATTAAATAACACCAGAGAAATGACTGATGTGATGCAAAAGGTGGCATTGAGGGATTTGAGAGAATGTTTTATCCAAAGTTACTTCCAGACCTGTGAACTGCACTCTATTATATTTCATTCATTGGTCACTCTGAGGTCTTATTTCAGGATTCTCTTTCTTCACATTAACAGAATAATGGCAAGACTCTGTGATATATTCGCAGATCAGTCATGACTGTGTGCTTACTTAAATAATTCATTTGATCCATTAAACTTTAATTACCTTGTTCATATTATTAGTTTGGTCTGAGTAGGTTTAATTAATAATTTCAGTATTTCTTAGAGATAGGTGTGCATATAATTTTAAGGAAAATATTTTCCTTTATAATCAAGGTTTATTGTTATAGAAATTAAATTAAACCATAAGTTTTATTTTCATTAACAAGAACCTCCAGAATTGTTAAATCTTAAAAAAGAAATGACCAGGATTATGAACATGTTCTAAATTTTTTTCATGATCCTACCCTACTTTCTAATATTGACGTAAATAGGAATTCTATATAAACAATGCTATAGAGACTGGACTATGATGTCTCTCCCCATTCTTGCACTCCTCTTCACTCCTGGGTGTTGAAATTATTTAATACTCCCTTTGGACCCCCTGAGGTGCCAGGGCATGAGTGTGGCTACTGCCTATGTAACCCCGATGCTACAGATGTGTCTAGGCTTAATTGTTCTCCAGTTTGATCAAGGATTTAAATTTCTTGAACAGCAGAAATACACAATTTATCACAAAATCATGTTTTGGTTTATATTTGCATTTTGTTTTTTTACTTAACTTAAGAGATTGGTGAGGTTCGTTTCAACAAATATTCATGAGGTTCAGCCATCCATTTAGTTTTGGGCCTAACTTCTTCAGTACAAACCAGTAGTGCTATTATTATACTCTGGGGTCTCTTCAGACCTCAGAGCATAATAAGTGGAGGCCCGGGGAAGGGGCAGTAACATAATTAACAGTTATATTCACCTTGCCTCTCTTCTCCTGGACTCCCTTTTGGCATCCAGAGGTCCCTTGTCATCTTCTTCCATTTTCTTCCATCCTCTGGCTGATGTTATGTACTCCGGGGTAAGCGCTGAGGCCCAATCACAGTCCTCAGTGGTTACCCTGGGGCACATCATATGGGGTCACACTGACGTTATTACACTTTATGTTACTGCTGAGGCCAGGAGAGGACAACAAAGGACTGCCAGATGACGTAAGAGAGCCCATGACAGGTAAGTATAACGGTTTATTATGTTGTGAACCTACAATGGGCCTCCACTTATTATAGTCTTGGGTTTAAAGAGACCCTAGAAAATAATAATGTTTCATGGGTGACGAAGGCCAAAAGTTTTGGGTTCAGGTCAAGCTGAAACTTTTGGAAAATTTGTTTGAAATCTGATTCAATCAGAACCGGTTTGTTCATGTCTACTGCACACATACAGTATCTGGACATGTCCAGTCAAGAGGACAGGTGTGAAAAGACACATCATTATGTGGCTTCAGATGCATCTTCCATAGGAATAAACTAGGGAGTATTAAAGTGAAAAACTGATTATTTGTTTACATGCATCATCCTTTTCATTTGGGTTTATTGTAAAATATAATACCCCCCACCCAAAAAAAAAAAAACAGGGGCACAAACAACCTGTAGCTTAAGTGTTGGTTTGATGTTTCCACAATATGCTAGCCTAAAAAGAAGAGCTGAAGCTTATTACTGTAAGAGGCAAAATAAAAGTGATACATGAATAAATCTCCCTGGAAAGATTGAGGTGATGAACAATTTTTCAGGACAATAAAAATCTATTATTTGTCATTAGCCTTCATAATATGAGGCTCTTATTAAACACAGTTGATTTGTTATTAATAGAATCTGAACGCAACGTGTTTATTGTCCTGCCACAGTGTTACAGATTGACTACAACAGAGGAGAGAAGCAGATTGATTTGCAATATGAGCCATCCAAGCCAGCATTTAGTGCAAACCTCAGTTGTTCTTCTTTCGTAATCTAAAGCAGAAATAAATCAATACTAGCAGCTGAAGCATAAAAAACTGTAACAATCTATATATCACAGGGTCTCTTCAACTACAGTAAATGTGTTTTACTGTTCATGGCAAAACAAGTTGAGCTTAATGGAGTAAAGAAAAATCAGGACCTTAGAAAGCTAGGAATGAAAATATCCTAGTAACGAATGAGATTATATATAGGTTAGCATCTTTATACGATGTTCATCAGCTATTTATTTACTTGCGCACTTTCTGCTCTGCTATGTTTTAGTTTAGATCCATCAGGTCAAAGTTGTGATGTGTAACAACATAACATCAAATGGTGACAAAACTAGACTTTACCTATAGCAATCCCCTTTCTCAGGTACTAACAGTGTCTCCTAGTACTCATTTATCCCTAGTCTCACAGCGGGTTCTACACCATTCCCTATTACTTCATATCTCACAGAAAATAAATGGTTTCAAACGATAAAACTTAACTTTTACTATTTTAAAATAAAAATTACACAAAGGACGTCCACTAATCTACTAAAAGACAGATCAATGTGGTCTGTACCTGCCTATTCAAAGTTTATTCAGGATTTAAATGTTAGACAGTATTCACACTCTCCAACTTTCCACTGGACCTAGGGTGTAATAAGACACTTTCACGACCCTTAGACTAAGGTTATAGTATCACGGCTGCATCATACAACAGGTCAGTATTTTGTCAGTTGCTCTTAGTGCTAGGAAAACCTAAACACCTGGTCCCCACACACATAATTTGTAAAGCCTCACTGACTAGACTCCTGCACAGCCATGATATACCTCCACAACCCTAGTCTGTAGTATGTACATATGCCAGTAATCTAGGTACAGGTCACAGTAACTTCATTTCCTGTCATTAAAATGTTATAACCATAAGGGAAACTATGATATTCTGACCCTTATACTCAATAAACCCTTATATTGCAGCCATTACTGATATCCCCTATGTTGACTCCAGGGATATACAGCTACCATTTCCATTAGTGACTCAAGTTCCACCAACTAATCTCCAGGCTAATCAGACTGCCCCAGTCTCCTGTCAGTCCTTCATACCCCCAAGTGGTATGGCTTGTGGTCAACGAACTCAACAATAGAAAATAGAAAATAAACTTGCTCTACGCGTTTCCCCTGTGTTATCTATATCAGGTTCATCAGGAGCCAATGCTAATAAACTTATCAGTTGGTCTAAGCTGCTATAAATATTTATCAAAAATGCAGTTACAACTGCAGTTCCTGGAGCACTGATGGTGTGCTCCAGTGTATAGAGTAGCCTGCTTTATAAAGGTCAGCCCATTCATTCAGTGCCACCCCCTTTCCTAATGCTGTCTGCAGTGAGCCAATAGAAATCACTAGCTCACTCCATCTATCACGCCTCCTAGGGGGTGTGTCCACCTCATTCCTCTACTGTGTTCATGTGACTGCCGATCATGTGACCACTGAATGTAAACAATTACAGTGATCCAGCGCTAGACGGTGAATCTACTGATTCACATTTGATTTTCACCTCATCTACACAAGCTGCTGATCATCTGGCCGCTGCGTCTCAGCCATTCCGATGATCAAGGGCCAACTGGTAATTTTGTATACTTAACCTCCATTCCTCCATATACCAGGTCATAAACCCAGAGGGGAGATATCCAAAACAGAGTTAAATCCGGATCCATATTATCCTATCACAACCGTACTCTAAAGGAGTCGGAGGTTAGGTTTAACCCCAGACCGTGACAGCGGATGGATCATAAATCTACCTATCATAGTTCACATAGTTCACATACAGTGGGCTCTCCCTTATGGTTCCCCAAACTATAGATAACCTAACCATCCCACTCAGATCCATTTGTATACCTCCTAATGGTCAATCCCTACAACTCTAACTCTTTTCTATTTCTCAACCCTCTGATTGCGTACCAAAACTACCGTACATCATAGCTACGACCCATCAATCACCACAACATTATATTGTAAATCGTACCTCACCATCTAGATTCAGGCAATGCAAAAGATAGCGGAAGAGAGACCCCTAAACGTCTACCCATCTAAATACGGGGCGATAAATGACACGATACACCTCCCATATTTCTCACCCCTATTCATCTTTCTTCAATAAATGGCGCAAAGGATATCAAATCATTGAGGCCTCTAGGTTTGACACAGTCAAACCTAAATATCCATTCCGCTTCCTTCCTCAAAATTGCCCTATCCCAATCTCCTCCTCGTGGTGATTTGCATACTAACTCAATGCCCTGAAATCTCAATGTAGATGGGTCACCTCCATGTTTGCTCCAGAAATGTAAACTCAGGGGACGTTCTTCTCTCCTGTTGATAAATAATAATAATAATAATAATAATAATAATAATAGTCCTTTAATAGTCCCACAATGGGGAAATTCAGTGTGTTACAGCAGCAAAGATAAGCAGATACAAATACAAATACAACATGTACAGGAATGTTCCAAGGTGAGAGGCATTACATTAATAGCAGACAGACAGATAGGACGTAGCAGAGGAGGGGGCGGGGGGGGATTTAACAGGCAGAGAGATATTTCAGTTCTCTATGTGTAATGATCTCCGCTTAGGTCGGTGTTGGTTGTACAGCCTAACCGCGGTGGGGAGGAAAGACTTCCGATAGCGCTCCTTCTCACACCTAGGGTGGAGCAGTCGGTCACTGACAGTACTGCTCAGCGCGATCACAGTCTCATGCATGGGATGGGACTTCTTCTTCTGCATGGAGCTCACCACAGACAGTATCCTTCTGTCACCCACCACCTGCACTGGGTCCAGTGGGCTCCCCAGGACAGAGCTGGCCCTTCTAATCAGCTTGTCAAGTTTATTTCTGTCCCTGGTTGATATACTGCTCCCCCAGCAGGCCACTCCAAAGAAGATGGCTGATGCCACTACCGAGTTGAAGAAAGTTCTAAGAAGTGCCCCCCGGATTCCAAAGGCTCTCAGTTTCCTAAGCAGGTAGAGCCTGCTGTGGCCCTTCCTGTACAGGGCCTCCATATGATCTGCCCAGTCCAGCTTATTATTAAGGAGCAAACCCAGGTACTTATAGGTGTTCACAATCTCGATGCCCGTCCCCAGGATGTCCACTGGATTTGGAGGGCATCTGCCTTTGCGGAAGTCCACCACCATCTCCTTGGTCTTCCCCGCGTTAATCTTCAGGTGGTTCCGGTGGCACCAGTCCACAAAATCCTGGTTCAGTTCTCTGTACTCCCTGTCATCATCATCTGTGATGAGACCCACTATTGCAGAGTCGTCAGAATACTTCTGTAGGTAGCAGCTGGATGAGTTGCACCTAAAATCTGCAGTGTACAGTGTGAAGAGGAAAGGGGCGAGAACCGTACCCTGAGGTGCCCCTGTATTACAGATCACGGTACCTGACACACAGTCTCGGGCTCTCACGTATTGAGGTCGATTTGTGAGGTAGTCTAGGATCCAGTTGGAGAGGTGGTGGTCCACTCCAGCAAGGCCCAGCTTGTCCCTCAATAACCTGGGCTGTATGGTGTTAAAAGCACTGGAGAAGTCAAAGAACATTATTCTCACTGTGTTCCCTGGTTTCTCCAGGTGAGACAGAGCCCTGTGCAGAAGATGGATGATGGCATCATCTACCCCAATGCCCGGCCGATAAGCAAACTGGAGGGGGTCCATAGCGGGGCTCACTAGAGGGCGGAAATGTGTGAGAACCAACCTCTCCAAGATCTTCATCAGGTGGGATGTCAGTGCTACAGGTCTGTAGTCGTTGAGGTCCATAGGGTGGGGTTTCTTTGGAACTGGTACCACACAAGAAGATTTCCATAATTCAGGGACTATTTCCTGCCTCAGGCTCATATTATACATATATGTAATTATACCACACAGCTGGTCCCCGCAAGTCTTAATTAGCCTTGCACTGATGTCATCTGGCCCTGCGGCTTTCCTCGCCTTGATCTTTTTCATCTCCTTCCTCACCTGGGCCCGTGTGAAGGTCAGACTGTGGCCAGATAAAGACGGATTTCTGGATTTACTGGTCTGTTGGGAAGTGGCCGCATGGGGAGAAGTCATTGTGGTGGGGGAAGCTGAAGGACATACTGGGGTGGGAGGAGCTGGTGTGTGATCAAATCTGTTGAAGAATAGGTTTAGTTCATTAAGCCAATTAACATCTGCCTCAATCTGGCAGACAGACTGTTTATGACCCGAAATTGACTTAAGCCCCTCCCAGACCCCCCTTATGTCTTTTCTTTCCATTTGCTTTTCCATTTTTTCTTTATAACTGGCTTTTCCCTGCCTGATTTGATGCCTCAGCTCCTTTTGTACTTCCCTCAACCCCTCCTTATCTCTTGTCCTGAATGCCATCTTTTTCTCCTTAAGTAGTGTTTTTATATCAGAGTTAATCCATGGTTTGTTATTGGAGAAGCACCTCACCACTTTTGTGGGTACTGTGTTGTTCACACAAAAATTAATGTAGTCTGTTATGCAGTGTGTGAGTCCTTCTATATCTTCTCCATAAGAATCCTGCAGCACTTCCCATCCGGTTGTGTCAAAACAATCCCTCAGAGCCTCATCACTCTCCTCGGACCATATCCTCACTGTGCGGGTGACAGCTGGTTCTCTACGTACAAGTGGCTTGTACACAGGTCGGAGATGTACTAGGTTGTGATCCGATCTCCCCAGGGGCGGTAGGGCTGATGAGTTATATGCCTCCCTCACGTTGGCAAAGAACAAGTCCAGTGTTTTGTTGTCTCTTGTGTGGCAGGTTACATACTGTGTGAAACTGGGCAGTGTGGATGATGGAGAGGCATGGTTGAAATCACCCGACAGAAGAAAGAGGGCCTGGGGATGTTTTAACTGTAACTGGCTCAGCGTGGCTTGTAGGACCTCGCAGGCAGTGTCAGCTTTCGCAGAGGGGGGGACATATGCAGCTATCCCGATGACATGTGATAGTTCCCTTGGTAGGTAGAAAGGTCTCATGCTCACAGCTAATAGTTCAATGTCCTTACAGCAAGTTTGCTCCTTAATCACAATGTGCCTAGGATTACACCATCTATTATTCACAAACATTGCCAGCCCTCCTCCTTTCCTCTTACCGCTCTCCCTTGTCCTGTCTGCCCGAAGGAGTTTAAAACCATCCAAGGAGACCAGAGGGTCAGGAGTAACTTCAGTGAGCCAAGTCTCTGTAAGTAGCATCATGCTGCACGCCCGAAACTCCTGATGATGCCTGGTGAGAGCTGTTAGTTCATCCATCTTGTTTGCAAGAGATCTCACATTGCCCATGATGATGGAGGGAACAGCTGGTCGGTAACGCCTCTTTTTAATCCTCTGAAGAGTTCCTGCTCTGCATCCCCTCACCCGCTTTTTCTTTCTCCAAATCTCACGGGGGATGTGTGACCAGATGGTATGCCGTCCTGCTGTGCCTCTGAGCTGCAGAATTTCCTCTCTTGTATAGACAAAGGAATTGTCTGCATACACAAAAGATCCCATTTTCAAGCAGAACAAAAGACAGATAAAAAACAAAAAAAAAAATATCACAAGGGTCCAAGTCTTTGTGTGTTTTTCTTCATAGTGCAAAAGTCCTTAAGTAGAGAGGTACAAAACGAGTCATAGAAGGAAAAATAAGATAGAGAGTCTCAGAGCTGCTGTAGCTGGCAGCCACTCCAGCGGCGCCATCTTGATCTAATATCCGACGACGTAATTCCCTTTTCGTTTTACCAACGTAGTTCACTGGGCATGGACAGGATGCGACATATACCACACCCACAGATCATGTGGGATATATCAACAGGAGAGAAGAACGTCCCCTTAGTTTACATTTCTGGAGCAAACATGGAGGTGACCCATCTACATTGAGATTTCAGGGCATTGAGTTAGTACGCAAATCACCACGAGGATGAGATTGGGATAGGGCAATTTTGAGGAAGGAAGCGGAATGGATATTTAGGTTTGACTGTGTCAAACCTAGAGGCCTCAATGATTTGATATCCTTTGTGCCATTTATTGAAGAAAGATGAATAGGGGTGAGAAATATGGGAGGTGTATCGTGTCATTTATCGCCCCGTATTTAGATGGGTAGACGTTTAGGGGTCTCTCTTCCGCTATCTTTTGCATTGCCTGAATCTAGGTGGTGAGGTACGATTTACAATATAATGTTGTGGTGATTGATGGGTCGTAGCTATGATGTACGGTAGTTTTGGTACGCAATCAGAGGGTTGAGAAATAGAAAAGAGTTAGAGTTGTAGGGATTGACCATTAGGAGGTATGCAAATGGATCTGAGTGGGATGGTTAGGTTATCTATAGTTTGGGGAACCATAAGGGAGAGCCCACTGTATGTGAACTATGTGAACTATGAGAGGTAGATTTATGATCCATCCGCTGTCACGGTCTGGGGTTAAACCTAACCTCCGACTCCTTTAGAGTACGGTTGTGATAGGATAATATGGATCCGGATTTAACTCTGTTTTGGATATCTCCCCTCTGGGTTTATGACCTGGTATATGGAGGAATGGAGGTTAAGTATACAAAATTACCAGTTGGCCCTTGATCATCGGAATGGCTGAGACGCAGCGGCCAGATGATCAGCAGCTTGTGTAGATGAGGTGAAAATCAAATGTGAATCAGTAGATTCACCGTCTAGCGCTGGATCACTGTAATTGTTTACATTCAGTGGTCACATGATCGGCAGTCACATGAACACAGTAGAGGACTGAGGTGGACACACCCCCTAGGAGGCGTGATAGGTGGAGTGAGCTATTGATTTCTATTGGCTCACTGCAGACAGCATTAGGAAAGGGGGTGGCACCGAATGAATGGGCTGACCTTTATAAAGCAGGCAAGGCTCAGTGTGGCATCGGCTACTCTATACACTGGAGCACACCATCAGCGCTCCAGGAACTGCAGTTGTAACTGCATTTTTGATAAATATTTATAGCAGCTTAGACCAACTGATAAGTTTATTAGCATTGGCTCCTGATGAACCTGATATAGATAACACAGGGGAAACGCGTAGAGCAAGCTTATTTTCTATTTTCTATTGTTGAGTTAGTTGACCACAAGCCATACCACTTGGGGGCATGAAGGACTGACAGGAGACTGGGGCAGTCTGAGTAGCCTGGAGATTAGTTGGTGGAACTTGAGTCACTAATGGAAATGGTAGTTGTATATCCCTGGAGTCAACATAGGGGATATGTTTTTTTTTTTTCCAAGATGGCGCCGCTGGAGTGGCTGCCAGCTACAGCAGCTCTGAGACTCTCTATCTTATTTTTCTTTCTATGTCTCGTTTTGTACCTCTCTACTTAAGGACTTTGCACTATGAAGAAACACACACAAAGACTTGGACCCTTGTGATACTTTTTTTTGTTTTTTATCTGTCTTTTTGTTCTGCTTGAAAATGGGATCTTTTGTGTATGCAGACAATTCCTTTGTATATACAAGAGAGGAAATTCTGCAGCTCAGAGGCACAGCAGGGCGGCATACCATCTGGTCACACATCCCCCGCGAGCTTTGGAGAAAGAAAAAGCGGGTGAGGGGATGCAGAGCTGGTACTCTTCAGAGGATTAAAAAGAGGCGTTACCGACCAGCTGTTCCCTCCATCATCATGGGCAATGTGAGATCTCTTGCAAACAAGATGGATGAACTAACAGCGCTCACCAGGCATCATCAGGAGTTTCGGGCGTGCAGCATGATGCTACTTACAGAGACTTGGCTCACTGAAGTTACTCCTGACCCTCTGGTCTCCTTGGATGGTTTTAAACTCCTTCGGGCAGACAGGACAAGGGAGAGCGGTAAGAGGAAAGGTGGAGGGCTGGCAATGTTTGTGAATAATAGATGGTGCAATCCTAGGCACATTGTGATTAAGGAGCAAACTTGCTGTAAGGACATTGAACTATTAGCTGTGAGCATGAGAACTTTCTACCTACCAAGGGAACTATCACATGTCATCGTGATAGCTGCATATGTCCCCCCCTCTGCGAAAGCTGACACTGCCTGCGAGGTCCTACAAGCCACGCTGAGCCAGTTACAGTTAAAACATCCCCAGGCCCTCTTTCTTCTGTCGGGTGATTTCAACCATGCCTCTCCATCATCCACACTGCCCAGTTTCACACAGTATGTAACCTGCCACACAAGAGACAACAAAACACTGGACTTGTTCTTTGCCAACGTGAGGGAGGCATATAACTCATCAGCCCTACTGCCCCTGGGGAGATCGGATCACAACCTAGTACATCTCCGACCTGTGTACAAGCCACTTGTACGTAGAGAACCAGCTGTCACCCGCACAGTGAGGATATGGTCCGAGGAGAGTGATGAGGCTCTGAGGGATTGTTTTGACACAACCGCATGGGAAGTTCTGCAGGATTCTTATGGAGAAGATATAGAAGGACTCACACACTGCATAACAGACTACATTAATTTTTGTGTGGACAACACAGTACCCACAAAAGTGGTGAGGTGCTTCTCCAATAACAAACCATGGATTAACTCTGATATAAAAACACTACTTAAGGAGAAAAAGATGGCATTCAGGACAAGAGATAAGGAGGGGTTGAGGGAAGTACAAAAGGAGCTGAGGCATCAAATCAGGCAGGGAAAAGCCAGTTATAAAGAAAAAATGGAAAAGCAAATGGAAAGAAAAGACATAAGGGGGGGTCTGGGAGGGGCTTAAGTCAATTTCGGGTCATAAACAGTCTGTCTGCCAGATTGAGGCAGATGTTAATTGGCTTAATGAACTAAACCTATTCTTCAACAGATTTGATCACACACCAGCTCCTCCCACCCCAGTATGTCCTTCAGCTTCCCCCACCACAATGACTTCTCCCCATGCGGCCACTTCCCAACAGACCAGTAAATCCAGAAATCCGTCTTTATCTGGCCACAGTCTGACCTTCACACGGGCCCAGGTGAGGAAGGAGATGAAAAAGATCAAGGCGAGGAAAGCCGCAGGGCCAGATGACATCAGTGCAAGGCTAATTAAGACTTGTGGGGACCAGCTGTGTGGTATAATTACATATATGTATAATATGAGCCTGAGGCAGGAAATAGTCCCTGAATTATGGAAATCTTCTTGTGTGGTACCAGTTCCAAAGAAACCCCACCCTATGGACCTCAACGACTACAGACCTGTAGCACTGACATCCCACCTGATGAAGATCTTGGAGAGATTGGTTCTCACACATCTCCGCCCTCTAGTGAGCCCCGCTATGGACCCCCTCCAGTTTGCTTATCGGCCGGGCATTGGGGTAGATGATGCCATCATCCACCTTCTGCACAGGGCTCTGTCTCACCTGGAGAATCCAGGGAACACAGTGAGAATAATGTTCTTTGACTTCTCCAGTGCTTTTAACACCATACAGCCCAGGTTATTGAGGGACAAGCTGGGCCTTGCTGGAGTGGACCACCACCTCTCCAACTGGATCCTAGACTACCTCACAAATCGACCTCAATACGTGAGAGCCCGAGACTGTGTGTCAGGTACCGTGATCTGTAATACGGGGGCACCTCAGGGTACGGTTCTCGCCCCTTTCCTCTTCACACTGTACACTGCAGATTTTAGGTGCAACTCATCCAGCTGCTACCTACAGAAGTATTCTGACGACTCTGCAATAGTGGGTCTCATCACAGATGATGATGACAGGGAGTACAGAGAACTGAACCAGGATTTTGTGGACTGGTGCCACCGGAACCACCTGAAGATTAACGCGGGGAAGACCAAGGAGATGGTGGTGGACTTCCGCAAAGGCAGATGCCCTCCAAAACCAGTGGACATCCTGGGGACGGGCATCGAGATTGTGAACACCTATAAGTACCTGGGTTTGCTCCTTAATAATAAGCTGGACTGGGCAGATCATATGGAGGCCCTGTACAGGAAGGGCCACAGCAGGCTCTACCTGCTTAGGAAACTGAGAGCCTTTGGAATCCGGGGGGCACTTCTTAGAACTTTCTTCAACTCGGTAGTGGCATCAGCCATCTTCTTTGGAGTGGCCTGCTGGGGGAGCAGTATATCAACCAGGGACAGAAATAAACTTGACAAGCTGATTAGAAAGGCCAGCTCTGTCCTGGGGAGCCCACTGAACCCAGTGCAAGTGGTGGGTGACAGAAGGATACTGTCCGTGGTGAGCTCCATGCAGAAGAAGAAGTCCCATCCCATGCATGAGACTGTGATCGCGCTGAGCAGTACTGTCAGTGACCGACTGCTCCACCCTAGGTGTGAGAAGGAGCGCTATCGGAAGTCTTTCCTCCCCACCGCGGTTAGGCTGTACAACCAACACCGACCTAAGCGGAGATCATTACACACAGAGAACTGAAATATCTCTCTGCCTGTTAAATCCCCCCCCCCCCCCTCTGCTACGCCCTATCTGTCTGTCTGCTATTAATGTAATGCCTCTCACCTTGGAACATTCATGTTGTATTTGTATGTGTATCTGCTTATCTTATCTTATCTTTGCTGCTGTAACACACTGAATTTCCCCATTGTGGGACTATTAAAGGACTATTATTATTATTATTATTATTATTAATGGCTGCAATATAAGGGTTTATTGAGTATAAGGGTCAGAATATCATAGTTTCCCTTATGGTTATAACATTTTAATGACAGGAAATGAAGTTACTGTGACCTGTACCTAGATTACTGGCATATGTACATACTACAGACTAGGGTTGTGGACGTATATCATGGCTGTGCAGGAGTCTAGTCAGTGATGCTTTACAAATTATGTGTGTTTGGGACCAGGTGTTTGGGTTTTCCTAGCACTAAGAGCAACTGACAAAATACTGACCTGTTGTATGATGCAGCCGTGATACTATAACCTTAGTCTAAGGGTGGTGAAAGTATCTAATTACACCCTAGGTCCAGTGGAAAGTTGGAGAGTGTGAATACTGTCTAACATTTAAATCCTGAATAAACTTTGAATAGGCAGGCACAGACCACATTGATCTGTCTTTTATTAGATTAGTGGACGTCCTTTGTGTAATTTTTATTTTAAAATATTAAAAGTTAAGTTTTATCGTTTGAAACCATTTATTTTCTGTGAGATATCATTTATCCCTAGGATGTACAGTGGTGGGGGAGGGATTATGCCAAAACTAGAAAGATGAAAATAAGAGCTAAAATAAATTCTAAATAAATAAATAAAAAAGATGATGATAATAATAATTTATGGAACATGTATCACAATACTAGCAGGTAACAATACAAGGAAATTATCGATGATTGGAATGGTAATATGATGGCTCAGTGCCCAAATAAAAAACAAACAAATGATGGTGATAGTAGTCAGATGAAAAATAGTAAACAGAAGATGTTAAGAAATGAACCATAAATTGATCCTAACTCTTGCTAGCCTTAAATTTAACCCTAGATCTATTCCTAAGCACTGACCTAACACCAGACACCAATAACCCTCATATCCTAAATGGAAACCTTAAGCTGCAGACACAGTCCTTAAAATGACAAAAGGAGTGAACTAGAGACATAACCAAAAAAGCAAAAAAATCTACATACTACACAGATCTGGAAACAAGATTTTTCAATAATAAAAAAACAAAGCAGTAGAAACATTAGCTAAACCTACCATACACTGTAACCAGGAACAAACTGATGAAATCAGGAGTTCTTAAACTGTACCTGCAATTACTGTATAACTTTTCATAAATGAATATTACAGATGAATATAAGAAACTTTGTTATATATTATTTAAGAATTATGCTTTCTTCTCCTCTTATCAGGTTGAATTACTTTTTATATATTAGTCTATGAAGAGGGGAGGGGGAGGAGAGGCTGCTGAAAAACACACAATGAACTGCAGCTCTGCTACTCTATGACTTATGGATCCTTTTTAACACTTCTGTGCTTCAAGATAACAGGCAAACAGTGAACTCAGTATGGATACAGACTCTATGTAAAGAAACTGATAAGAACATAAGGAGAGGAAAGTAGCTTAATAAATGGAGAACAAAACATATTTCCTTAATAAGATATATTGCAAAGATTTTTACATTCCCATGTAGTATTCATTTATTTCTGGAGAAATACTTTAAGGAGAAGCTAGCCTCTCAGGTAATGCTCTTCAAATGAGCTTGAGAGCTCCTGTAAATGTTGTCATCTGAAGAGTGAGGTTGTCTGAGACAAACCTCCAGTGTTATCATTGGTTCAGGTTGCGGGTCTCTCCCTCTTCCCTGCAGCTTTGCCTCCTTGGATTGGCTGCTGCTTACAGTATCATCACAAATCTATAACAAACTCAACAGGGAGATGGTACATGGAAATTGGATTCCTGTAACAGCAAATTATCTGCTTCCAGCTTTGTGCCATTCATAGCGTGGACATCAGAATTAACCCCAAACTACTGATCTGTGCAGGGGATGGCTGTTGGCCCCCTCCCATCAGATATTTATATTAAAGGGGGACATCCATACATTATTTTGGAAACTGTTCAGAATAGGTTAAAAAAAAAAAATGACTGGCTTTCAGATTTACTTTTTTCATTCACTGTGACCCCCCCCCCCAAATTTGCTTTCCTGGTGGAACAGACTTTTAATAGTTCATCACTACAAATTATCAGCGCCAATAAAAATTCAATATAGTGATAATGTATATTATGTGATCTCTGATAAAAACATTTGACAATGTAGTATCAGTGGACATTCAGGGGACGGGCATTGAGATTGTGAACACCTATAAGTACCTGGGTTTGCTCCTTAATAATAAGCTGGACTGGGCAGATCACATGGAGGTCCTGTACAGGAAGGGCCACAGCAGGCTCTACCTGCTTAGGAGGCTGAGAGCCTTTGGAGTCCAGGGGGCACTTCTTAGGGCCTTTTTCAACTCGGTAGTGGCATCAGCCATCTTCTTTGGAGTGGCCTGCTGGGGGAGCAGTATATCAACCAGGGATAGAAATAAACTCGACAAACTGATTAGAAGGGCCAGCTCTGTCCTGGGGAGCCCCCTGGACCCAGTGCAGGTGGTGGGTGACAGAAGGATACTGTCCGTGGTAAGCTCCATGCGGGAGAATAACTCCCATCCCATGCATGAGACAGTACTGTTAGTGACCGACTACTTCACCCTAAGTGTGAGAAGGAGCGCTATCGGAAGTCTTTCCTCCCCACTGCGGTTAGGCTGTACAACCAACACCGACCTAAGCGGAGATCATTCCATACAGAGAACTGAAAGATCTTTAAGTTGTGATATCCCCTCTGCTACTTTTTTACCTGTACCTTTCTATCTGTACCTACTGTCACTGTAATGCCTATACCTTGGAGCGTTTTGTATATATTGTATTTGTATTGCATATCTTTGCTGCTGTAACACACTGAATTTCCCCATGGTGGGACTATTAAAGGATTATCTTATCTTATCTTATCAAGTGGTCAGCGCAATGCTCAGCTACATAGTAGTAGTCACTGGTATAGTCTGTGCTGAGCCACTGGTGCTTATCCACATATCCTGTATTAGTCAGTAGTAGCCAGTAATGTAAACAGTATGCATTACATAATGACTAACAGCACACAGATTTCCCATTTTATGCCATCATTAGCAAAGGGAGAGTAGCAGTCTACAGCATTATATAGATGGTGCAAGGTGAAACATAACATAGAGGCAGACCATGAAGCCATACATACCAGCTAGGAAAACCCACAGAAATGTATGAAATAACTATTTCAAACTGAGATCATGCAGAGAGCACATTTGAAGGCCATGTTATGTAAATAGTATAAGTCCCATAGTGACAATTTAAAACTTTTTTTTGTTTTGTTTATTTATCTATTTATATATTTTGTAACTTTGTAGTATTACAAAGTATTTTTTTTTACTTTTGTTAGGACTACAAATCCCATAATAGACTCTACATTAATTTAATTGCCGCAGCACATATTCTACTCTAACAGGGGAAGAACTTCAAGAGGTGTGAAGCAATGATGACATCGTACAAACAGGAATACTGGTTATTGAGCAGCACTAGTTGCTGACCTGGGCTCCTCCATTTATCTTCTATCTTGCATTAGGACTCTTGTATACTTTAGGTATATTTTACTAGAAGAACTATATAATCTACAGTGGGAAACTGCATTGGATCCCTAGGATCAAGGATTTGGGCAGTACAGCATCAGGAAGTGCTAGGCTTTTAATTTTACAATGAGCTGAGCATTTGTAACCTCTGTCCTTAGTGTTCTTAGCATGTTGTATTGGACTTCTTGATTTCAGGAGGGTTTATTAATTTATGTTGTGGAATAATCTGAACATGTTTTATTGGTGGAAAAGTGAGGACTGTTGTTTACATTTTCTAGTGGACATACTGTAATATAGTATGCCGTAAGCAGGTAGCATGTGACCCTGCACCTACACAACTATTGCATATGTTGCCCTGGCACTGCTGCTGAGTATAGTGCCTTGGTACTCTGAAATATATGGCAGGCCATGAAGTTGTTATACCGTAGTTACCTAGGAGAGAGGTTGCCCATTCACTGTTCTACAGGTTACCAAATATTTGTGAAAAAAAAAAAATCTTCAGAGGAATTTCAATGTTAAAAAAGCAAGGAATGAAGAATCGTTCTGATATGTTTCATGGCAAGGACGCAGGAGGAGGCAAACATTAGACCCTATTGTTGTAAACCTGGCACCATAATGTGAAGCCCTGTTTGACCTTTGATGTATGTGTATATTTTGTATGAAATGTAAAATCTACTGATGTGTATTAAGTTTTTTCTGGGTGAGCACTGAAATCTATCATTTTTATTGTGATTTTTGTTTTGTTATTGCCTTTTTATATCCATTATGATATTATATCCATATGTATTATGCACCACATATATCCTGGATATATGTAGACAAAATGCATTGTAATGGAAAACACAGTACTTTGCTTACTTTAATTTTAATAAAAAGAATCTTCCTGTTTCCTAGGAGAGATGAAGATGATTAAACAGAATTATTTATTATGGTTAAAATTTCATATAATTAAAACATCCATCATCCATTATTAACTGTTTATGTCAAGTTGTCCATTAAAGTTGTAAAGGATTCTCAGTATTTAAGGGAACATATTCTTAAGCAGTTTACTAACTTAACTATACCTGTACAGTATTTATACTGAACTTTTTACCTTTCAGAAATTCTTCCTGCTGTTTTGGGTGCAATGTTCCCTATAAGGTGCATGGTAGTGTACCTTCCACAGAGCTCACTTAGTGTTAAAGGCCAAGCATGGCCACAGCCCACAGGGCCATGTTAAAATAACATACCTGGACTCACTGCCCGCACCAATCTCGATATAGGTAATAACAAGTGGGATTGATGCACCAGGAACATATCACAGCTACGGCTCACATTCCTGGGTTGAGGATGTCTATTTTCACCATACCAGTACTCGTGTCCCAACTACCCAAATCCAGCCCTGTGAAGATAATATATATATTTACTGAATCGCAGTTATGCAGCATATACTCATTTCGAGCCTGGGTCCTGTAGGCGGGCAGGGGGACATGAATTGTCCGCTGCTGAGACTGTTGCTACAGTCGATGCTCTTTTCACATGGTGCTGGAGAAAACTGAGAGCACAGGGAACTGCCAAGTGGTGTGCTGGAAACCGCACATGGTATAGACTCCCTACTCCCTACAATATCATCATTATTTACACAATAATGTACCACATTCCCTTTACATACAACAGAATGTGTATTTGACTCTATATCTACTCTTGTAAGTGTGTTCATGGTCTTGTATTTCAGTCTGCAATATACATGCCATATATATAGTAGATCTATATAGGATATAGTATAAACAAATGTGTACATTTACAAATGTGTTACAAAGTCAAGTGCACAATGTATATAAAGGTCAATGTAGTGTATGCTTGTAATGGCTGCACAATATCATTATCTACAAGGGTACACTACATTAATCTTCATATACAACAGTATGCACTTGACTCTATCTACACTTGTACGTTTGCACATAGTTTTGTGTGTACTGTATACTGTATGTACTGCACACAAAACCATGCACCCACTTAAAATTGTAAATGCACTCTAAAGATCAATGTCGTCTGTGCTTGTAGATAATGATATTGTACTCACATGGATCTTGGTGGCCAGCCTTGCCAAGATCTGGTACTAATGTCATACCCAATACTGTTGGCTTTGATAGCCTGCAATGTGCATTTATATACCCTGTATTGTGCCCTTTTATCATACCCTGCACTATGCCAGAAAAATTTAATTGACACGATTGCGTCTTTTTTTTTTTTTTTTAAATCTCACCCCAATGTTTTTCAGCTTTACAGTACGGTTTACTCATGATGTTTCTTTTGGTCATGAGACCATCCACCAGTCCACCATTGATGGAGCCATGCCCATCGCCCTAACTGTTTAGCTCAGCAACTGGCAAGGCTTAGAGAGAACATTATGTGGGGCTACTTGAGGAAACATTAAATTATGGGGGGGGGGGGGGGCATTTTGGAAACCTTTGAACTGGGCCCAGGCCCGCTGATATGATAAAACAGCCCTGGATACTGTATATATTTTTGCTAATCATATAAATTCACTAGGGATTTTACCCTGGTTCAGACTGCTAAGGCTATGCTCACAGTTCCTCAGATAAACAGATCCATCATATGACGACACATAGAGATACTGATGTACCCCAATGACTACAATGAAGTCCACAGGATATCTGTTGTGATTTCCATCTTTTTGTTGGATGAAAAAATCTTACATGCAAGACTTTTCATCCATGAGTTTTTGACAGAATATACAACGGAGGCTCCTAACAGAACCTCTGACACAGATGTAGCAGGATTTAGCAGCCCATTGGCCAATCACATGATCTCACATAGAGCTGCACTGAATCTGACTTAAGAGCCCCATCTCTAGTCTGTAGATTTATTCAGAAACAGACGAATCCTCAAAGGGAAATTTCCATTTTATAAGGTGATTGCATATCACTGAAATATGCTGTCACTTTATGACTGGTGGGGGTCCAGCCACTGGGATCCCCTTAATTCTGAGAATGAAGGGAAAAATAGTGGTATTTTAATAACCACCCCAACTATGATCTTGCTGGTCATGCCCCACACAGAACTGGTGGTACAGTGTAGTCATGTAAGAAAGGAAAACCACCGGATGTTCATAAACTGGAAACAAAACTTTACTGGGCTTGATAGTGGCACTAAATAAGGTACAGCTTATAGAGAGATGAAACACTCTTCACATGCAACTTCAGTCACTCCTGTTCCCACAAGTGACACTCCATTCTGCACTCCTTCTGTTTCTCGTGAAGTGGTGGCTGCTTCCTGGGACAGTGGGGACTGAACAACTGAATGGATAAACTCCACATACATACACTGACTTCGTCTCTGCTTGCTCTCTACTACTCGGGAAGGTGTGAAGGATGATCTTATACAGTGTACGGATGGGTCATACCAGAGGACATGTACAAGTAACTCCTCCTGTGGTACAACACCTGAAAATTTTGGACATATTGAAAAAAGTCAAATGAACTTGGTGTAAATGGCAGCACTAACACCATCACTAACACTAACTACTGTAAAACAAGGAATTTGCCTGCTCTTGATCAGAAATAATTTTGCTATGAGATAATAAAGTCAGAGCATTCAGTATGTGACCGAGCCCAATTGTAGTATTTGAAGACATGTCTGTTATTTCAACAAGGCCAAGGTCTGACAGAAAGGGTTTTAGTAAATGACTCGGTCAGTCTTTTTGATTTCCCCTTTATAATCATTATTACAATTTCCCCTTAATCTACAGCTTGCTTCTGAGGACGATTCTGAAAATCACTCCAGCAGTGTTTAAAGGTTAACCAGGCTCCCCGGGGGTTAGGATTACACATTTTATGTGAGAATAATGTTCAGCTTGTTGGCAGTAGTTATAAAATATTAAATAAATGTGGATTGAATTTAATAGCACTTAGGAGTAAGTTTTTACTGGGTAAAATCAATAACATAAAGGAAGATGTAAGATAAAACTGAAAAGCGCTAAATGTCTTCCCTTCAGGTTAAAGTCAACCCTCTCAAGTGTAGAGTAAAACAAAAAATACATAAAAAACTGGAACATTATAAGGTAAAACATTGGATATCCCATTGTATCTCAATTAAAAAGAGGGAATCAGTAAAAACTGACCTTCTTTACATTTTTCAGACCAGGGAATTTTCGCTGATTTGATTTTCTCTGATCTCAATATAACAACAGTAAGTGGGAATAAGTCAATTAAGGAACAGGAAGCTTGTGCTTTAATCTTGATGTATGTACTGCCTAACTCTGACCGATCTGGTGAACTATGACTATCCTTTGCGTTTCACAGCAATTTTTTTTTTCTCCTCAGTGGCTAGGTCATTCTCTACCGCAGATTCCTATTTCCTCTGTAATATTACAATTTACTAATTTTTACTGCTCAGTGCACTAATAATTTCCCTTTGTGCTATTTTACTTATGTGATTTTTTTGTTTTTACACCAATTTGCTTACTATAAGCCTTACCTCAGCTACTTATTATTAACAAACCTAACTTCTGTCTGGTTCCTTGACCATGTCCATGCAGATAAATTTTGTGCTTAGTGTTTAGTGTATTAATGTAGGGAAAATTTTGACAAAGGCATAGTTGGTTAAAAATACCATTGAAACACATACAGTATTGGACAATCCCACCGGAGGATCAGCACGGCCACATCACTAATGGAAAGGGGCCTGGTGTTATGTGATGTATGTACATGCCCCTGGGCCACTTTCCAATAGAAGCCTGCCAGAGGAGGCGAGCAAAAATAATAAACAGTTATACTCACCTCTCATGGGCATCCGGCTGTCCCCGGAATCATCTTCTAGCTATTTCCGCTCCCCGGCCGATGTCACAGGTCCTGGGGGTCACCGCTGAGGCCTGTGGTTGATCCTCAGTGGTCACGTCAGCACGCCACACTTGACTGCTGAGGCCCAAACACAGTCCTCAGCGGTTACCCCCAGGATGCATGAAATCAGCTGCAGGCCTCAAAAGGAAGCCAGGGAAAGCCAAACGCCGCGAGGATGCCCAAGAGAGGTAAGGAAAGGTGAGTATAAGTGTTTTTTTAATTTTACCCACCTCCCTTGAGCCTCCACTTATTGTACTCTGGGGTCTAAAGAGACCCAATCATAGGCCTCTGCGATTAGCCCTAGGACGCATGATATCAGCCGCAGGCAATTTAAACGCATTTGTATGGTATCTCAATAAAGCACTGAATGTTCTTAAAATAAATATTACCAATTTTTGGAATTTTTAAGGAATTGTTAGTTACAGATATTGCTTCTGAGGGCTGGGCAGAGCTAACAGATATACTTGCTAATTCTCAGGTTGCTAAGATGGAGGGCGTGCCTGTCCTATGGGCTGGACCCGAATCAGCAGCAGGAGTATATATACAGCAGCCTGGAGAGTCAGGAACCGAGTGTGAACAAGAGGTAAATTGGCGGCTGAGTATGCTGGGAGAGATTGTACAGGGCGAGCACAGAGCGCCAGCATTGCAGATACTTTTTCTAATCCTTTTTACTTTGTTCCCCCAAGATTGTTCATCTTTAAAACCACATCTGTATGGGTGTACAATACTGTATTTTGCATGCGTATTTATAAGCCTAAACAGGGGGGCAAAGAGAAAAAAAAAAAAACCCGCCCCCGCTGGGGGGGGGGGGGGGCGCGGCGGGGGCGCCCCCGGCTTTACATATTATTGTGCTTACATGCAAACAAATCAGATCCTATGTGTTCCTTCTTGCACATACCTGGATTATGTACACTGATTAGCAACAGAATGAAATTATAACAAGTTAAAAGAATTTCTATAAGAATCCAACTCTGTTGTAGCTATAGCTATAGCATGTGACCATGTAATTAGCTACCATGGAAACTTCCTGTTCATGAAATAAACTGATGCATCCACTTGATTTAGTTATTATTAAAGGAGTTAAACGGGGAAGAAAAATTACTTGCAGTGTACTGTAGTAGATGGTCCTACTTACCAATATACCTGCTCTCCCCCTAGTGATGAGCATTTTCTAGCACTACCTATGGACTGGAAGTGTTGTAGTGTAGCTCCCCTGATGATACTCAGACTCTTAATCATGTGACTGACCCACCTCTACTCCTCATGCTTGCCCTTGGTGTAGAGTGGGAGTTGGTCATATGATCCTGAGTTGGTGCACCATCAGGAAGTTGAACTAGAAGACTTCTGGGCCCCCAGGGAGTGCTAGAAAATTTTCAGAATAAGTGCAATGGGGTGCAGCATGTACACTGCAAATACTTGTTATACCCCAGATAACCCCTTTAAAGTGTACCTCCAGTTATAAATAACTTTTCATAAATGTTATATATCTTATTAAGGAGATCTGTTTACTTCTCCATTTCTCCACCGCTGTTCTCCTGTTCCTTATCTTCACTCTGACTGCCTTGCTTACATTATATTCATCTCCATATTCAGCCACACATACAATTCTATGGAGCAGGGAGGGGCTGAGCAGAATTCTCCTCCTGGCTGGGTAATTGATTTGTTGCCTCATTCTGTGTATTATCAGCTTCTTATCTACAACTTAGCATTCTTAAAAAACAAGGATCAGCAGAGTTCAACAGCAGCAATATTTTGAGTGTCTTTTCTATCCCTTCTCCTCTCTTTCTAGACTAATATGGAAAAAGTAACTGCCTGAAAAGTGCAGAGGAAAACATATTTATCTAATAAGATATATTACGACATTTCTTATTTTCACCTGGACTATTCATTTATGAAAAGTTGTTTATATTTGGAGGTCCATTTTAACTTCAAAACCAATATATATTTGGACTGATAATCTTGTACAATGCTGACAATATGTGACAGAAGAAAAATGACCCCTTCCTACCTTACTACGGTGGATATACTATTAAACTACTTTTAGATGTGACGGGAAAGTACAGATGTAGCAAGACACTTAACACTAGCACAGAACCTTAGCTAAACTTTTTCAAAAGGTTTTGCTATGCTCTGTGATAAGATACAGAATCATGAAAGCTATCAGTGTCAAGTTAAACTTTTCTATATCTACCATAAGACAAATAAATAAAACTGTCTGAGATTTTATTCAACCAAGTAAATGCATAATACTTGTGGTTGAGCCCAGAGTTGGTTATTTCTGATTAACAGTCTAATTTTTTAATGTCTCCATTAATATTGTGTTTCATGGTAAAACTGTCAGGACAAATTGTATTTCATATTCTGAATAAGATGGTGAAGTATAGCAGGTGAAAATAATGTCACTGTTCCTGACAATTGTAAAATAATAATATTGCAGTCATGTTTGCCCAAGGTTAAATAATTTTGCAAAAACACAAATCTTTTTGTTCTGCTGTAGATGATATTGTTACTATGTAGTAAATTGGTAGAACTTTATGATTATGTGCTAGTAATTTTGTGCGTTGAAATTTAATTTTTTTTTTCGTTAAAACAATTGTCCAGTTCATATGTAAGCCAATTCTTACAGGTTAGGTTATTATGGTGCCCTGGGCAGAAAAGGCAAATAGCACCCCCTCCCCTCATCTTGGAACATGTAAAATCAAATGAATATTGTCAATTATGAAACAGATGTGAATTACTCTATTTAAATAGTTTATTAATTTATATAATTCATTTTTTAACCTGTTTTTCATTTGGCCATGTGAACAAGTCATGTAGCTGCTGTGATCTACAAAAACTGAACAAATCACTGCCTGGGGGTCTACCTATCTATCTCTCATGCTAGATAAAAGGGATTCCATCAGGCATCGTCGGGTTGGTAGTGGAGTTTTATTCCTGTTGGATCTGTACTCTAGGTCTTTATCTATGGGAGAACTGTGAGCTGGCCCCACGGGGCGATGGAATTAGACATCACCAGCCTAACTCATGTCTCTGCTGGTGATATATAATGATGATGTCCTGCAATCCCTAGCACCTATGTATCTTGCTCAGTGCCTTGAATGGGTCCACCCCAAACAATGTACTGCAAGCAACTTGATTATGCTGGTGCCATGACATTGGATGCATACATTGGTATATCATGCAAGAAGAGAGAAACACTGGCCAACATGTGCTTCCATCAATTCTGAGGAGGAAAGTGTTTCCTGGCTAGTGTTCCTCTCCTCCTGCATGGCACACGATGTCTGCATCAAGCACTGGAGCCCCAACATATTTCGGCAATTGCAGTACATTTCTGGGGTTGGGAGCAGACAGGACACAGGAGGGGGATGATCATAGGAGCTACACTTTTCCCAGAAAATTGTGCCTCCTTGCCTGCTTAATATAACCTCTTCCTACTCGTTTCCCCAGCCCTGCTTATAGGTAATACTTACCTGCTATTTACTTTCCTTAGTTCTTTTTATCTTGGCTATATTAAATTGGATGTGTCATCAGAAAATGTTACTATGTTATTTTTTTATATTATTTTTTTTACATTTTCCTTGGGGCTAATTTATTATGCCTAGAATGCCAATTTTGTTGCAAAAAAGTAAATTTTTTTTGTAGCTTGTGCATAGATTTTTGCTTAGAAGTTGCATCTTTTTTCACTTTGTGCTTGTCATTTTAAAAAAAAAAAAAAAAAACGGGATGAGAATCTACAGGTGCATCTCAATAAATTAGAATATCTTTGATACATTCATTCATTTCAGTGATTCAGTAATACAATTCATAATCCATGATTGTGTGTCCTACTGAACCAGACTGAGGGACCATTTAAAGGCTTAGGAAACCTTGGCAGGTGACACACTGAATTTACAATACTGAACTTTTTTACAATATTCTAATTTTCTTAGATTTGGGTTTTCATTACCTGTAATCCATAATCAACATTTACAGAAATAAAACACTTGAAATAGAACACTCTGTGTGTAAAGAATCTAGAAAATATAGGAGGTCACTTTTTTAACTTAATTACTGAAATAAATAAACGTTTCAAAGATATTCTAATTTATTGAGATGCACCTGACGTACCTCCCTAAAATGACTGGCCTGAGGTATAGGTTATGGGATGATCACATGCACCTCAGAATTTGGAGGTGTGTGCAGACTAACCAATGATATGTGCCAGTTTTGGAGGTTGAACTAATGAACAGGAGAGGTTTCCCCTTATAGAACCATCATCCTGGTGCATGCTTATGTCCTTTATCATCTGTGAGATGCAGTAATTATACCCATCGGTGAGCTGTACATCTATAGTGCAAAATCTGGACCCCTGAAGATTAGGTACTAATGAACCGTGTTGGTTCCACAGCACATGCCGTGGAGAGCCTATAGGAATTAGTACAGAGGATTAGCAAAGTCAGTTTCCTATTTCAGACAATAATAGAAGTGGATGTTGGGATCAGGCTACTAATGTCCATACAACAGTTCTATTCTCTATTAAGCTAGGCATCACTAGAAGAACTCCCAATGGTGTGCTGCTTCATTTATTTTGTTTTGTTGCCAGAACAAGGGGTGATGGATTTTCTTTAGGTCAACTGCAGAGCCAGTTTTTTTGCCTGGAATAATACATCTAGGAAGCACCTAAGAGGTGATCTATTACAACCCTGACAATATCCGGCAAAGGGCAGTATTTCCATGACACCCTCATATGGAAAGGCTACATTGGTTTTTCTTGTCTGCTGGAATTTTTTCAAATAGTTTTATCACTACAAATAAACTTATAATTTTAGCTGCATTTTTTTTTCTGATAAGTTGCCTTTTGACAGTCAGTGAATATTAGAATTCAGGACACTGAACCATATACCATTAGTGGACAGTGAATAAACAGGCGTAGTTTGCCAGTGGATACAGCTCTCTTCTATGTGTTGTACATTATATTTTTAGAAATGCATAGGATATATATTAAAAAATGATTTATCCTCATTGTACTGTGCACAGGTATTGTCAGGATGTCACCATTATGGTATTAATTGAAACATATACTTTACATATTTTCTATCACTGACACTTTCTGACTTCTTGTAAATAATTAATATAAAGCAATGGAAAGCTCTGACAAATGACCCTGAACATAGATTTCTATAAAGGAGAAAGAACAATGCTCTCCTTGTGACCCTCAGAGATTACTTATCTACTTGTTCTGCAGCAAACTAGAGAGTCCCCAGTGCTATTATTCTTGCCCTAGACTAAACAACTCTTATAAATAAATCATTCTATCTGATATGTCTCTGTTACACAGGGCTCCTGGGGGGAAGGATACTAGAAACAGAGTTTGAATCATGTATTGCTGAGAGATCCCTATGTATATACTATACATGGCATACCCTCTTTGAGACTGAAATGTGAATAATAAATAGCACCCAAAGAACATTAATATAATAAAATAAACTATGTAAGGTGGTCTGTGTGCAAGTGTGCTGATATACTCAGAAGGCACAAGAATACTTGTCATTGCCCCTCAGACAATGGGGTATGAGCATGCCTGCTACCTGTGCACTCATTATGACTATGCCATTGGTAGATATAGTATATTTAATATCAGTCATTACTAACATTATACATATGGATGTAAGAATTACATTATACCATAAATAGATTAAATATTTAACGACGTTTTTTTTTTCTGACTGGTTTAAAGGGATTTCTAACCAGTGTTTCAGTTATCTATTGAAAGAAAAATTCCTAAAGGAAGAATGCTTCTGATTTTCCTTGTGCTAGGATCCTTCCCAATTTGGTGAATGAAGACAGAAGGTAGAAAGTATCTCTTAAACACTAGTCTGAACACAGAATAAAATTTTAGAAGGACCTGAAGGGTCCTTCTCCTGCCACTTGCTTACATGTGCTTCCACATCTTGCTTCCAATGGGTTCCTCCTGCTCAGGGTCCTTGGACATGACATCCTCCTATCTAGGTCCCCTGCAGCTGAGGTCTCCTGGTCCCTATGCAGTTGTCAGTTATGTTTCCATGCTGACTCCTGGTTCTGAAAGGGCGAATGCACCAATGCACCTGTTCTTCAACCAATGTCAGCTTTCATTCAATAAGGACCCTTCTCCATTTTTTGAACCTCAACAATAAGATGCTTTAGGTAGCAGTTAGCTGATGTGGTGTTGTAATCCATATTCCTAACTTTTGACTTTACATGTCTTCTGACACATTAAGCAGCTTTTGTAAAGGCAACATGATCTCTTGAAAAGTGAACACAGAGGTGGAAAGAGACAGCTGAGGATCTCTGTGCAAGAGCAATTATTATGGACCCCCTGTTTTACAATATCTAAGCACAGAACACCCCCTTATGTTTCTTGAACAATCCATCAGTAATTGATAGCCATGAAGTTCATTAGCTTAGGCTTTTACTCACACCTAATAGTTCAAAGCTGCCTTGAAGGTGATAGAGCCCACTGATCTACTGAACCTTGTCTGCCCCTGAGTTAACTCAAAGTAATAGGCTAACTATACAGTTTGTGTCTATGTGGGGGTGGAAGGTGTAGCCTTTTTTAGCAAGTTGTGATATAGTAATGAACTGGTTTCATGAGTGATTGAATTAGTTAACTAAACTGGTGATCACTTAAGTGTGGTCACATCTGGTACCAAATGTCTTTAATTCATTTGCCTGCAATGGTGTTAGCAGACAGTAGCTAATTCTATGCTTAGGGGATGCATGCACTGATGGCTGTTACAGAGGAGGCACTGAAATGTGGCTGCACAGGGGAGTGAGAGTAGAGTTTGTAGGACCTGCTGGCTCTATTAAAGTCCCTTTGGCATTTCTTCACCCATAAATCCTGCTGTGGAGCATGTCAATGTCCCCTTAAGATCGAATCCAAGTTCACTGTATACCCTCAAACCAGGCAGAATAGCTGTATCTGTGCAGACTGATATACTGTATAGATGAATTTATCTGTTCAGCTCTGCCTGCCCTTTAAAATGCAGACTGCATAGTAGACACTGTGTTCAACATGAAAGGGACATTCAGAAAGGACCTCTTACCTCTTCACACATGTCAATTATAGTAAAAAATTGAATTAACAGTTCTGGAGCATCTTTTTTTTTATAACTCTGCATCATGCTGTTCTTCTGTTAGATGAATTAGAAATGTATGCATAAATTGACATCTAGATGTTATTAGTTAAGATTTTGTTTCTATACTGTCTAAAGCAGTCCCGTCAGCTCTGACCTTGCCAGACCTTAAGGCCACACCCATTTGGAATAAAATGTATTCATAAATGTCCAGGGGAAATAATAATGAAACAGCACAATGCAGAGTTATGAGAAAACATGTCCCAGAATTGTTATTTCATGGGGTATACAAGTATTTACTAAAACAGACATGTCAGGAAAGGCAACAGCTCCTCTTCAAGTTAAATTATTAAATAATTTACACTGAATTTAGTAGTGCTTTAGACTTATTAAATGAAAACAATTCTCTTACATTGTAATATTTTACATGTTAATTATTTGTATTAATTTGACTTATTCCTGCATGAAAAATTAATTATAAGATTCATTATACATAATAGTAGCCTTATATTACTCTATGAATACATGTGTTAACAATAAAGCCATTTAAAACGGAATTTTAAGCTATTTTAGTCTTAATTAACATACTATTTTCAATATTATCTGGACATTCTACAATTATGTTTGAGATAAAATAAGACAAGGGACCAATTTAGAGAGTTAATTATTCAAGACTATGCATAGTTCCACTTATATTATTATGCTTATAATGTGTATGGTTAGGTTTTTTTTTTTAGATGAAAATCTTTAAACATAGACTAAGCATCTTTTAAGCAACTACTTATAGGGAGCAGCAAATATACATGTTATTGAAAATTACTGCTGCCCAGGACTGTGTTTGAGTCAGCCCTTTACACTAAATCTTCAGCTTCAGATATTACCTGGTGTATAAAACGTGAATTAACTTGTCACTAGAGAAATTAGTTTTCTTGTCTATGGAAGCTTACTACTTCAAATCTGATTATTGGAAAAACTCGTAAACCCTTTAAAGATAGCTTTTACCTGGTTACTTTACATTTGTACATATTATATACAGTACACTATATATCTCATGTACACTACATGTGGTCTCTATCACAAGGACTTATTTTAAGTATAGATACATAGTTTCTGACATACTCCTCGTATTCTTAGCACTATCACTCTTTCTTTGGCAACACCAGTTAGGAGTACCCCCTGAATAGGCTGCACTCAGAATTCTGTCTCTTACGATAGGTTCACACCTGTGTTCAGGTTTCCATTTGGGGGATCAGCTTGGGGACCCCCCCAAACGGAAACCTAATCCGCTTAAAAAAGTGGTTACCAGCGGAAATCCGAAGATCCCACAGACCATAATGGAGTCCACCAGGTTTCTGCCCGAAAAGGATGAAAAATGCAGAGAGAAAAGCGCTGCTTGCAGGACTTTTCTCTCCGTATTTTTAAAGCAGAATGGGGAACAGAATCCCCCAGGGAGAGCAGGTGCAAGTGTTAACCTAGCCTTAGTTAGTGATTCCATGTGCTCAGGTTATTGGTTTATGTATATTTATAGAGCATGCTCTTCAGCTTATTTCTCCCGAAATGAAAACAAATTTCACCAGATCAGCATCTCTTTTACTGGAATCCATCTGATGTCAATTTGCAAAGCTATGGAAATATCTATTATATTTCTTTCCCTTGCTTCTCCATTGAGAGCTGTACCCTCCTCTTTCATATGAGACAAGAAGCATGTTTCTTTGTTGTATAATGCCAGAGATATAACTGTTTGAAGTGACCCTCCCCACCTTTATTCCCCCTGCATTACACATAAGCCTGTACATCATATACAATGAGAAGCAGGGTACAGCACTCAATAGGGAATCATTGGAAGGAATAAAGAAATGTTGATTTCACAGAAAGGAATCAAAATTTGTTAACAAAGTATATTACAAACTTTATTAATTGTACAAATCCTGTCAGAAAATCAAAAGGAGTATATACACCAGCGTGAAGCGCATGAAACCAGCAACACAGTTAAATCTGTCAGGTTCACCTGAATGTAAAGCATTTTCCCCATGAAAAATCATGCCTTTGTTGCCAAGATATTAATTTATTTCACAATATGCAAATGAGCAGTCTGGAGCACTGAGGGTAGTTCCTTTGCTCCAGGCACAAATTTTCATGGGGAAAAAGGCCTTTACATTTAGGTGAGCTTGACCTATCTGTGTTGCTGGTTTCATATGCTTCACTCCAGTGATAGACTCTATTTAAATAGTGAGAAAAACATATTCCCATAGGATAGAGGATAACTTGCAGATCAGTGGGGGTTTAAACGCTTAGAAAATGGCGGACTGTCGTCACCCGTTCTGAATAGAGCACTGGTCAGGCAATGCGCTCACTGTTCCATTCATTTCAAAGAGAATGCTGAAGATAACTGAAAGTCCCCCATTTTCCTGATCAGTGGGGTCTGAGAAATTGGATTCCTACTGATCTGCTAGTTATCCCCTATCCTATGGATAAAGGATAACGTGCTTTTGTGGGAAAACCCTTTAAGTCTATTTGAATTTGTCTTTACTGGATAAAAAAATTACATGCAAAAAGCCTAATGTTTTCTGATCGATGTTTCTAGAGAAATTGAAAAGATATAAATGATTTGTTACTTAATCTTAAAGAGGACCTTTCATGTCCTTATCGATGTGTAGTACTATATACCACTATAAAGCCAACAGTGCGCTGAATTCAGTTGGATTTCCCAGTATGCATCCTGGTGCTGGAGATATCAGTACGTTTATCTTCAGCACCGATACCGCACATCAATGAGGACATGAAATGTCCTCTTTAACAGATATTCACATATGTGTACAAATACAAACAACATACTGTAGGTAAACTACTAGGTAAACATACATTAAATGTTACAATGGTACGCACTAACGTTTTCTGATCGATGTTTCTAGAGAAATTGAAAAGATATACATGATTTGTTACTTAATCTTAAAGAGGACCTTTCATGTCCTTATCGATGTGTAGTATTATATACCACTATAAAGCCAACAGTGCGCTGAATTCAGTTGGATTTCCCAGTATGCATCCTGGTGCTGGAGATATCAGTACGTTTATCTTCAGCACCGATACCACACATCGATGAGGACATGAAAGGTCCTCTTTAACAGATATTCACATATGTGTACAAATACAAACAACATACTGTAGGTAAACTACTAGGTAAACATACATTAAATGTTACAATGGTACGCACTAGATCTTTTATATATATATATATATATATATATATATATATATGGTATGTAATAAAAGTTGGAGCTCCAAAATTTCAAAAACCCATTAGTGGCCTCCAATATCCTGTTGGTGCCTCCACACATTACAATGGACTAGTATACAGTTCGGCAGGCACTAATGGGGCATTATACTGTGTGGTGGACACTAATGGGGCATTATACTGTGTGGGGGACGGTAATGGGTCATTGTCCCCCCGGCATAGTATAATGCTCCAAAATGCCCTCCCCCGAATAGAAATGGACAGTGGTCAGTGAACTTTTCTTGTGCACTTTACAATATTACAATTATTATTAATGTATGAAACTTAGGGGACAATGGAGATGAGTCTTTCTCCCAGTTGTTCCCTAAGCCTCATACATTAGAATAGTGGCTGCAGGGATCGGTAATCGTCACTGCTGCCTGCAGAAAGTACACTACTCTTGTCCAGGCAGCAGAGACGATTGCCGATCCCTGCTGCTATTGTGGTTATTAAGGGCTGGGAGGCAGGGGTCAGAAGAGCTGGCGACCGCAGTCCACCAGCCACACTATGGAGAGTGGTGATTTTGGTGGTGGTCTACCCCCTTTATAGTTCTTACTGTCTTTAAAAGGGCCAAAAAACTATGTCATAGAATATGTTTTCTACTCCATTACGGTTATATTTTAGTACCTTTTTAGTATCTAGCACTATTTGCTTGTCACTTTTCCATTTATGTAATAACTTCTTAGCAGTTAAAAGTAGGTGAGTAGCTATAGTAGGCACAGATGTAGTAGCTCCACCTGTGCTATAGTGCCCAAGGGTATCTAAAGGTTCAAAAGAGAACTTTTTTTTATATATACGGTGCTCTGTTACAGGTCTGTAGCTTTGTTGTATTGGGGCTTTAATAATAATAATAATAATAATAATAGTCCTTTAATAGTCCCACAATGGGGAAATTCAGTGTGTTACAGCAGCAAAGATAAGCAGATACAAATACAAATTGTACAGGAATGTTCCAAGGTGAGAGGCATTACATTAATAGCAGACGGACAGATAGGACGTAGCAGAGGGGGGGGGGGGGGGATTTAAACAGGCAGAGAGATATTTCAGTTCTCTGTGTGTAATGATCTCCGCTTAGGTCGGTGTTGGTTGTACAGCCTAACCGCGGTGGGGAGGAAAGACTTCCGATAGCGCTCCTTCTCACACCTAGGGTGGAGCAGTCGGTCACTGACAGTACTGCTCAGCACGATCACAGTCTCATGCATGGGATGGGACTTCTTCTTCTGCATGGAGCTCACCACGGACAGTATCCTTCTGTCACCCACCACCTGCACTGGGTCCAGTGGGCTCCCCAGGACAGAGCTGGCCTTTATAATCAGCTTGTCAAGTTTATTTCTGTCCCTGGTTGATATACTGCTCCCCCAGCAGGCCACTCCAAAGAAGATGGCTGATGCCACTACCGAGTTGAAGAAAGTTCTAAGAAGTGCCCCCCGGATTCCAAAGGCTCTCAGTTTCCTAAGCAGGTAGAGCCTGCTGTGGCCCTTCCTGTACAGGGCCTCCATATGATCTGCCCAGTCCAGCTTATTATTAAGGAGCAAACCCAGGTACTTATAGGTGTTCACAATCTCGATGCCCGTCCCCAGGATGTCCACTGGTTTAGGAGGGCTTCTGCCTTTGCGGAAGTCCACCACCATCTCCTTGGTCTTCCCCGCGTTAATCTTCAGGTGGTTCCGGTGGCACCAGTCCACAAAGTCCTGGTTCAGTTCTCTGTACTCCCTGTCATCATCATCTGTGATGAGACCCACTATTGCAGAGTCGTCAGAATACTTCTGTAGGTAGCAGCTGGATGAGTTGCACCTAAAATCTGCAGTGTACAGTGTGAAGAGGAAAGGGGCGAGAACCGTACCCTGAGGTGCCCCCGTATTACAGATCACGGTACCTGACACACAGTCTCGGGCTCTCACGTACTGAGGTCGATTTGTGAGGTAGTCTAGGATCCAGTTGGAGAGGTGGTGGTCCACTCCAGCAAGGCCCAGCTTGTCCCTCAATAACCTGGGCTGTATGGTGTTAAAAGCACTGGAGAAGTCAAAGAACATTATTCTCACTGTGTTCCCTGGTTTCTCCAGGTGAGACAGAGCCCTGTGCAGGAGATGGATGATGGCATCATCTACCCCAATGCCTGGCCGATAAGCAAACTGGAAGGGGTCCATAGCGGGGCTCACTAGAGGGCGTAGATGTGTGAGAACCAATCTCTCTAAGATCTTCATCAGGTGGGATGTCAGTGCTACAGGTCTGTAGTCGTTGAGGTCCATAGGGTGGGGTTTCTTTGGAACTGGTACCACACAAGAAGATTTCCATAATTCAGGGACTATTTCCTGCCTCAGGCTCATATTATACATATATGTAATTATACCACACAGCTGGTCCCCGCAAGTCTTAATTAGCCTTGCACTGATGTCATCTGGCCCTGCGGCTTTCCTCGCCTTGATCTTTTTCATCTCCTTCCTCACCTGGGCCTGTGTGAAGGTCAGACTGTGGCCAGATAAAGACGGATTTCTGGATTTACTGATCTGTTGGGAAGTGGCCGCATGGGGAGAAGTCATTGTGGTGGGGGAAGCTGAAGGACATACTGGGGTGGGAGGAGCTGGTGTGTGATCAAATCTGTTGAAGAATAGGTTTAGTTCATTAAGCCAATTAACATCTGCCTCAATCTGGCAGACAGACTGTTTATGACCCGAAATTGACTTAAGCCCCTCCTAGACCCCCCTTATGTCTTTTCTTTCCATTTGCTTTTCCATTTTTTCTTTATAACTGGCTTTTCCCTGCCTGATTTGATTCCTCAGCTCCTTTTGTACTTCCCTCAACCCCTCCTTATCTCTTGTCCTGAATGCCATCTTTTTCTCCTTAAGTAGTGTTTTTATATCAGAGTTAATCCATGGTTTGTTATTGGAGAAGCACCTCACCACTTTTGTGGGTACTGTGTTGTCCACACAAAAATTAATGTAGTCCGTTATGCAGTGTGTGAGTCCTTCTATATCTTCTCCATAAGAATCCTGCAGAACTTCCCATGCGGTTGTGTCAAAACAATCCCTCAGAGCCTCATCACTCTCCTCGGACCATATCCTCACTGTGCGGGTGACAGCTGGTTCTCTACGTACAAGTGGCTTGTACACAGGTCGGAGATGTACTAGGTTGTGATCCGATCTCCCCAGGGGCGGTAGTGTATTGTGAGGAAATAAAAGAAAAGTACAGTGAGTGCAACTACAATAACTCTCAATATTGTGGCAGATACAGCTGTTTAGTTGCAACTCGCAACAATTAAAGCTATTGTAGAAGAGATAAATGCCAATATTCCTGTTTACTATAAATCTAGTAAGCATTTAGCAATTTCTTCCTTTCTTTTAAACAATGCAATCTGGTGGTTGCTTTTATACAATAGTATTTCATAGTTCCTGTGTGCAGAGGCACTTTAAATATAACAGTATAAATGCTTTCTTTTTTTTTTCTGTTTTGTATTAAAAATGAGAAAACAACATAAATGAACTCATTGAACTAAATCTAAATCCTAAACTATTGTAGACATGACAAATCCCTAAAAACACAGCGCTGAAAGGAATAAACATACAATTTTAGTCATTTTACATAAAAGCCTGACCCTTTAAAAGATGTGAATATTGTGTATTATTAAACAACCCACTGCTTTTTTTTTCATTTTAGTCAACAAAAGAGAGGAAATGAAAGCAGCAAATCTTTGGATGCAAATGCATTGCAGGAACAGAGGCATAATAGATACTGCAGTGTATTACTAAAATAAGCAACCATGAAGGTATTCTATAAATTATGTTATGTTTTATTATTTGATTTTTTTATGTTCTAAGTATTATTTCATCTATAACACCAGACACAGTCTACAATCTTAATTTAGTAAAGAATATACTTTTGTTGTCAATATACAGAAAACATAATTTTTTGACATTGATAAAATTAAAATGCAACAGGTTAGGAAAAGTCAGCATAAGCCAAATTCCTACTAATTAGCTAATCAAGTTTAAAGGTGTTGTGTGACTATTGACGCTGATGTCCTATTAGTGTCTGATCGCTTGGGGTTTGGTCACTGGAACTTCCAGCGATCAAGAGAATTTGGCGCCACAAGTTTTCCGAAATGCTCCATGTGAATGGAGAGGTGGTATGCATGTGTGGTGTGCCAGACATCACAACTCTAAGGCTAAGGCTCAACATTGTGGAAATACAGCTTTCTTGTTGCAGATTTTGCTGTTATACTTCTACCTTCTGCTCAATCCAACCCTGGCTTTGGCTAAAAAAAAAAATGCAGCAAAATCTGCAACAAAAAAACTGCATTTCTGAAATGTGGGACCTCAGCCTAAGGCTAAGACCCCATGTAGCAGGCTGCAGCAAAAAAGCGATGTAGGAAAAACCGCAGCAGAAACGCATTGTGGTTTTTCCTGCATTACTTTTCACAGAAAGTCCACAGAGTTTTCCTCTATGGACTTTCTGCTTCAATTATAGCTATATGGAAACCGCCAGAGTTTCCGTAGGTATAACTGACATGCTGAGATTTCCAATAATGCAACGGTTTTGAAAATTGCAGCATTTCCGCTGTGCATATTTTTCTGCAATGTGTGGATGGGATTCATTAGAATAAAACGCAGCAGAAACACATCATTTTTTCATTGAGTTTTTCTCATCGGATTTTCTTCCTTTATTAACCCTATAGGAAAAACACAGTGTTTCCGCTGTTATAATTGACATGCTGCGATTTTCAAAAACGTGGGCATTTCCACAGCCAGATTTTTTTTTCTGCAATGTTTGGATGGGATTCGCCAGAATTTCATTCACATTTCCCATACTGTAAAATGCAGTGTATTTTTCAACGGGGCCCCACATTGAGAAAACGCTGCGTTTTACAGTACCTGCAAAGTGGATGGGATTGTGGCTAATCCCATCCACACATTACAAAGAAGAATCTGACGCTCACGCTTTTGCAAATCGCATCATGTCAATTATACCTACAGAAACACTGGTGTTTTCCATATAGGTATAATAGAAGTAGAAAGTCCACAGAGTTTTCCTATTATACCTCTATGTCAAAAACGCTGCAGAAAAAAAAATGTGATGTGTTTCCACCACGGTCTTTTCAGTAGCATTTTTTGGCAGCCATTCGCTGTGTGGGGCCTTAAGGAGTTTTTCTATAGTAGGCATCTCCTTTCAGTGCCAGTGTACCACAACCAATGACTGTGTTAAGGACTCCAACTTCTTAAAAATTCATACACTATCACAACATACTAGCAAAACCCTTTACAAGCAGCATTTCTAAGCACAACTATTGGGTGGCCACACGTCGACAAATACAGTATAGCATATACTGTAAATCTGCTGGCAAAGAGCAGAAGGTAAGAAAAAAGGCAGTTAAATGTTTTTTTTTTACTTTGATAATTATACTTGCTTCTTTCCTTCTTGGTCTGGATATTCACTTTGTTAGGGTATCTGTACATGGGGTATGAAAAAAATATTTTCATGGAATCTGCTGAAAATTCCACGTTTTACATGTAGATTTTGTCAAGCAAGTTGTGGATTTCCAATCTGCACCACATGTCAGTTTCTTTTGCAGTGTGTAGATGAGATTTGCAAAATCTATTTTATCCACTTTGCTGCTACAGAAATCTGTACTTTTTATGCCTGCAAATGTGGTGGAAAACCTGCAGCATATTCAGAACATGTGAACATACAGTCATGGCCAAAAGTTTTGAGAATGATACAAATATTAATTTTTACAAAGTCTACTGCTTCAGTTTTTCTAATGGCAATTTGCATATACTCCAGAATGTTATAAAGAGTTATCAGCTTAACAGCAATTACTTGCAAAGTCAATATTTGCCTAGAAAATGAACTAACTGGGAAGAGTATTGCAGCTAGAAAGATTGCACCTCAGTCAACAATCTATCGCATCATCAAGAACTTCAAGGAGAGAGGTTCCATTGGTGCCAAAAAGGCTCCAGGGCGCCCAAGAAAGACCAGCAAGCGGCAGGACCGTCTCTTAAAAGTGTTTCAGCTGCGGGATCGGGCTACCAGCAGTGCAGAGCTTGCTGAGGAATGGCAGCAGGCAGGTGTGAGTGCATCTGCACGCACTGTGAGGCGGAGACTCTTGGAGCAAGGCCTGGTCTCAAGGAGGGCAGCAAAGAAGCCTCTTCTCTCCAGAAAAAACATCAGGGACAGACTGATATTCTGCAAAAGGTACAGGGAGTGGACTGCTGAGGACTGGGGTAAAGTCATTTTCTCTGATGAATCCCCTTTTCGATTGTTTGGAACATCTGGAAAACAGCTTATTCGGAGAAGAAGAGGTGAGCGCTACCACCAGTCTTGTCTCATGCCAACTGTAAAGCATCCTGAAACCATTCATGTGTGGGGTTGCTTCTCAGCCAAGGGAATCTGCTCTCTCACAGTCTTGCCTAAAAACACAGCCATGAATAAAGAATGGTACCAGAATGTCCTCCAAGAGCAACTTCTCCCAACCGTCCAAGAGCAGTTTGGCGCTCAACAATGCCTTTTCCAGCATGATGGAGCACCTTGCCATAAAGCAAAGGTGATAACTAAATGGCTCAGGGAACAAAACATAGAGATTTTGGGTCCATGGCCTGGAAACTCCCCAGATCTTAATCCCATTGAGAACTTGTGGTCAATCATCAAGAGACGGGTGGACAAACAAAAACCAACAAATTCAGACAAAATTAAAGCATTGATTCTGCAAGAATGGACTGCTATCAGTCAGGATTTGGTCCAGAAGTTGATTGAGAGCATGCCAGGGAGAATTGCAGAGGTCCTGAAGAAGAAGGGTCAACACTGCAAATATTGACTTGCTGCATTAACTCATTCTAAGTGTCAATATAAGCTTCTGTTACTCATAATATGAATGCAATTATATTTCTGTATGTGATAAAAAACATCTGACAAACACACATAAAAACCAGAGGGCAGCAGATCATGTGAAAATATAATATTTGTGTCATTCTCAAAACTTTTGGCCATGACTGTACGCTAAGCGTGAAAAGATCAGCATAACAAATACCAGCTACCCCAGATTGCTATCCATACCCATTTCTTGTTCCTTTACAAAGCAATTAACTATGTACTATATATCACTTGTAGCAAATTGTTAATTTTCCCACTCTCTCATCTTTGTTATTAGCGCTCCAAGTGCCATGCTCGCATCCAAGGCGGAGGTAATGAACTCTTTTCATCTTTATCAATGAGAGACAAGTCTAATATTCACTGACAGTATAGCAGAAAATGATACACATGGGAAACAGAATGTTACAATGCTGTGCTGTTTAAAGTCTTGGGCTTAGTAGCACAAAGAGATCTGTCAACTCCAGCTTTTTGATGGTTTCCATGAGTATTTTGTATATTGTTAAAGTAGTAAGCATGTGATAACATACTATATTTTACATTTTCTGAATCTACATCTAAAGATAGTCATTGAGCTTCACTTTCACAACAACTTTAATCACCTTTATGTTGGAAGTCAAAAGGTAACTCTACTTTTAATAAACTCTAGCTTATGTATACACATTTAATGTCTGTAAACATCACAAATATAAAAAGGATTACAAATGCATGCTTAAACTACACTAATGATACCTATAGAGACTTCAAAGCCTATCTCCTGGCCTCCAGGATCATTATTTAAAAATGTTTCCTACAATAACGCATGAATATTTGATCTTATAGCTTTTAAATATACAATGGACATTGCATGAAATAAATATAAGTACACCCCATGCAGGATTTAAAATTCAGAGCAGATCAAAAACAATATTATTGTTAAGAAAGAGAATGCATATGTAATGTACATCTTAATGATTATTACTTTTCTGTTGTCGGCTATGAAAACGCCAGTAATCTTTTTAATTGCGCTTCAAATATGTTTTCTACTTTTGTTTGGTCTAACAAAACAAGTTGCAAAGGAACCTAAGACAAAGACAAAGTGATGAGAAGGCAAAAAATGGGAGCAAAAAAGAAAAAATGCTGAATGTGGGAACAAAAGTAAACTCCTGCACTGAAAATTTAACACTGAGAATTAAAAAAAAAAGGTGTTGATGTTGGATTCTCCAGTGTTATTTGAGGCCAAAGAGGTCAAAGTAGAAGACACATAAAAGCTTTTTACATGGGGTGTATATTTGTGTAAAGATTGTTTCATTGAAGAAGATTTCCAAATCATTTTTCTGTGTAAACATATTCATATTCAATCCGTAAGAATTTGCTTGTTTTTTATTGATCTAATTTTTTATAGTGGCATAAAAAGTATCATTTGACATTGATAAATCCCCTAATGTAAACAGCCATCTGTTAGTCGCTGACTGAGGAACCAAGAGAGAAGGTCAAAGGACAAGCAATCTGATATTATTCTAAAAAAAATATGATTGTTGTTACATCATGTAAATGTCTTTTGAACATTAATACTGTAAGTCATAATATATGTATCTTCTTGTGTAAAAGGGTAGACAAAGGGTGGTCTTCAAGATTAAAGGGGTTGTCCAGGATATTTTAGTACGGAGTAGGAAGCTGAGGAAGATGACACCTAAAAAAATAAAATAAAATAAACTCACCTATCCTCGGGGCTCCAGTATCCACTTCCGCTGTTTGGTTCAGCATCGCCCGGGGCTCGCCGAAGTCCTAACCACACGTGACTGCTGAGGCCAATCAGTGTCATAAATGGTCACAGAAAAGGACCCAGGACATCACTCGCATATGTCTCCAGTGACATTCTGGGTCCTCTCCTGTGACTGATATGCCTCAGCAGTCACATGCGGCGAAGACTGCCGCTAGAACAAGCCCCTTGGCGCTGCTGAATCAGACAGTGGCAGGGGACACAGGAGTGCCAGGGACAGATTATGGTCAGATTATGGTGTTTGTTTTTTTTTAGGTTTCACCTTCTGCCCCAGTACTAAAATATCCTAGACAACCCTTTTAACTTTGCTCCATTACTCACATCACAAAAAACATTGACAAAATGTTGACAAAAACATTTCACACCATGCTCACAAGTGACTGCTCCACTGTATCAAATTAGCACTCTATTTTGTCACTCACCTCTTTTAGGCCAAGTTCACATCTGTGTCAGGATCCTCCAGTGCAGATCCCATCAAAATTCCTGGGCAAAAAATCTTGAACGGAGGACTTTTCTATCCGTCAAAAGTATTGATTTGTCAGGCTTCATTGGGTGTGCTTCATTTAATGATTTTCTCTTTAGCTTCCATTATTTTTTTATTTTCCTATTTTAGAAAGGAAACCAGGATGAATGCCACACATTGCCTTCAATTGTATTCACTAATAACTGGACAATTTCTCCATTTATTTCATCGTTGAGGTCACTATTTCAACTGATTGTCGAGTTGTATACAGTATGTAGCAGTACAGAATGTCTCTCTATGTATCTATCTATCTATACAGTTTCTTAACTCTTTACAACATTAGGAGATGCTCATGTTTGCATGTTCCATACACATGCAGAGTTGGTGATGGCCTTTGGGTAAAAATAAGGTCAGTAGTGGAATACATGTCTATTGCTTTAGACAATTGTTAGGAATCTCAATTTTTGTGTTCCTGTATCTCCTACTTGCATCCATTGCTTTCTTCAGTGTTGGACTGCTCACAGCCTTAGCTTAAAGGTTGCCATGCCTACCAGTCAGATTCTGTCTGGGTCTGCTCAGCCAGTCAAAGCTTTAAGACACAGAGCCAATCATAATGCTGCCTCATCAAATCCTGAGTTGAGGTGGGGTATTTAAATCGAATATTTAAATCTAATCTAGTTTTTAAATTTAATATTTAATAATTAAATTTAATATTGAGTCCTGTGATTACATCTGTATTTGTCCCCTGTCATCTCAGAACGTATGCTGTTTTTTTGCAGACTCCCTGGCTAATTTTGGCTTACTCTTTTGGTTTTCTGATCTATTGCTGATTTGGCTTTACCTGTGAACACCTGGACTTTACCTTGGCTTGGACTATTGTATTCGGCTGTTTTGTACATTTCCATATTTAACTGTTTTTTTGACCCTGGCTTGTGTATTGCTCTCTTGCCATAATAGGGTTTATGGTTTGGTCCTTAGTTTGGAAGTGCAACTACTTTTTGGAACCTTTTCCTGAGGTTTCAACCTGGGTTCTGAGGCAGCCAAATCCATCCTGCCTTGTGAATACCTGAAGGAAACCTTAGACTCTGCAAACCAGGGCAGTGTTGGATTGCTGGTAGCCTGTTTAACTTGCTCTCTTTTGTCCTGCCAGATACCTGACAATTAGGAAATTGCTTAAGCAACAATTCCATCACCTGTGGAATTGCTTAAGCAGCAATTCCATAACAACAATAGAATCTATGTAGAATAATGATATATTATATTATTATACATGCAATTTTTTAAGTTGCGTCAAGGTACGTAAAGTACATCAATAGTATGGAGACTATCTGATGGCAAATGGCTTAATAACTTTTTTTTTTTTGGTCTGAGGGCCAGATTTATGAAGACTTAACTGAAGTCATTGGTTCTTACCGCTTTGTCATTTATTTTATTTTTCCTTTCCTCTTTTTATTTTTAATTCAGTTCTAAATAAACTTTTCAACTGCTTTTATGCATCAGTGAGACCGATTGTTGGAAAATTTGCCACAACAACAGTAACATAGAATGATCATTTATCTCATGTGTTTTAAACTTTTTTTTTTTACGTTAAAATTATTCATCTGTTTTGGGATTAGAAGAAGAGTCTGCGTTTTCCCAGAAACAGTGGCATTTAGGTCCATGGGCTTTGATTGATATTACAGTTCAATATCATTCATTTGAAAGGGGACAAGATGCATGGTCACACATAACCCACCGACAAGAGAGGAAAAATGCTATACTTTTATGCTAATTCTGGAAGATCCATTTAAGGCTAAGGCCCCACGTTGATTTTGCTGTGGTTTTTTGTGCCAAAGCCAGTAGTGGATTGAGCAGAAGGGAGAAGTATAAAAGCTTCCTATATATTTCCCATTCCTTTTGTAGCCATTCTTGACTTTGGCTCAAAAAACCGCAGCAAAATCTCCAACAAAAAAAGCTGCATTTCCACAACGTGGGGCCTCAGGACTAAATTAGATTCCCTGCATTTTCCTCTATTTACAGTACAATGCTTCAAATTGTGTAGCAGATACATTTTTGCATCACATTACACTAAAGTTTTTCATGTCTTTACAAGAAAACCAGGGAAAATATACATACTACTTTAATACATAGACATATTTAATTTGAATAATTATGATATGTTTCATTTGAATAATTAAGGCTTTTGAAATATAATATTCAAAATAAAATTAGCAATGAAAGTGATCATGGCAATTTAGCTGAAAATCAAAACAGCAATGAAGTATAAATTAATTATCGTTGAACTTATCACCTATTACAAACACTTTAACTTTTTATGGAGATGGTAAAATTACTAATGATTAGAAAATGCAAAAATAAGAAAGTTGTCTGTGAATTGCAAGTTACTTATTTATATTTTCTTATGGAAATGTCATTCTTATTGCACTATGTAATACTATGTATTTATTCAGAAATAATGTTCTCAGAAAATGTCATATTATTGTAATCTGTTTAATGGTGCTTTTGTTATTGTATAAAAATATCTTGAAATATTGCAGTTTTAGTTCTGACCACTAGTGCACACACAGTAGGATAAGGCTTCTTTGTTGATTTTGATCTATAGAATGGAGCAAAATGAGCTGAGCAATCTTATACATAAGGCTCTGTATGCATTGCTCCTGTCACTCTATGGTCTTTGGTGGGAGGTTGTATTTTATGACTTCATAGAGACTGTAATAGTTTATGACATCTCTGTGGCAACTAATTCTCATTAAATTCCAGCTGCCACAATGCACTCACATCCTGCTTTATATACATTACAACATTAAAAATGCATTATTTAATTTCTACAGATTTAAACCTAATTAATGAAAGATAAATAACTGAGACATTCCCTGTAAATATATCAATACATTTTTTTTTAAATCACCATATTTTGTAACTGTTCCCTCACAGGCTGTGCACAGTTGGTCTCTGTATTAAAACTATAAGCAATTCTAGAAGAATGAATTTGCATTCCTCAGTTTCCAAATGTGGTACTGTGAAAACACCTTTATGGAGTACCATACAATATGAGCATACGGCATCAGAAGTCCGAAGACAACTAGCAAAATTAGATTTACGTTTGCTTACAAAATGTGAAATTACACATTTTTGTTAATAAATCACTGAAGTAGAGAGCAGAAAAATTACACATTTTTTATCTCACACAGTGGGGCACATTTATCAATACTATCTAAGGCTAAGGCCCTACATAGCGGGCTGCAGCAAAAAAGCTGTCATAATGGTACCATTCATTATTCTGTGCAATGTACTGGGAAGCTGGAAAAAAATTAAGAATGGGGTGGAATTGGAGAAAAAGTGCATTTGTGCAACTTTCTTACGGTCTTTGCTTTTACAGTGTTCACTCTGCAGCGAAAATGACATGTAACTTGTATGCTATGTTTCAGTACAATTCCAGGGATTTAAAATGTATATAGTGTTATTTACAGTTTAACCCCGTGAACAAAAATTTAAAACTTTCGATGCACAGGGCATGTATAGGGCGTCTTGTTTTGCGGGGCCAGATGTACTTTTTAATTATACAATTTTGGGGAATGTCTATTGCTTTGATCACTTTTTATTCAACTTTTTATCAGAGGCAGAACAGTGAAAAAACAGTTCGACATTTTTGATTTTTTTTTTTCTCGCTACGGCATTCACCGTATGGGAAAAATATTTTCATAAGTTTGTAGATTGAGTGTTTACTGACACAGGCATACCTAATGTGTATGTGCTTTACAGTAATTTTTAACCCTTTCCCGACATCCGCTGTAATAGTACACCGGATGCCGGGTGTTTAAAGAGGGCAGCCACTCGGGAGTCGTGCGGCCGCCATAGCTGCCGGGTCTCTGCTGTTTTATACATCAAAGACCTGGCGCTAATGCCCGCGATCAGTTCCCGCATTGGTTGTGGGCATTAACCCCTCTGATGCCTCGGTCAAAGCTGACCAAGGCGCCATTTCATGGGCGCCGCCATTTTGCCAGGGATCGCCGGCACTCGGAGCAAGCTATGGGGCTGGCATCCTGTACTCTATGTAGCCTGCAATAGAAGCGCCGTTCAAGTCCCCCAGGGGTTCTAATAAATTCAAAAAAAATAAATAAAAAAAAGTAAAAAAATATAAAAAAAATAAAAAATATTAAAAGTTAAAGTCACCTCCCTTTCCCTAGAACACATATAAAAGTACTTAAATACTGTGAAACACATCCACATTAGGTATCCCTGTGTCTGAAAACTCCCAGTCTACAAATCTATAAAAAATATTTTTCCTGTACGGTAAACGCCGTAGCGGGAAAAAAATCTAAAGTACCAAACCACCATTTTTTCACTGTTTTGCCTCTGATAAAAATTTTAATAAAAAGTTATCAAAGCAATAGTAATTCCCCAAAATGGTATAACTAAAAAGTTTACCTGGTCCCGCAAAAAAAGACGCCCTATACATTCCCATACATGGAAGTATAAAAAAGTTATGGGTGTCAGAATATGGTGACTTTTAAAAAATATATATTTTTGCACAGTTTTGGGTTTTTGTTAAGAGGTTAAAATATAAATAAAACCATATAAATTTGGTATGCCTGGAATCGTATAGAAACATAGAATACAGATGATATGTCATTTTGGCTGTAGAGCGAATGCCGTAAAAACAAAGCCCGTAAGAATGTCGCACAAATGCACGTTTTCTTCAACTCTACCCCATTCTAAATTTTTTTTTCCAGATTCCCAGTACATTGTACAGAATAATAAATAGTAGCATCATGAAAAAAAAAAATTAGTCCCACAAACATTAAAACTTCATATGGCTCTGAGAATGGAAAAATAAAAAAGTTATTGGGTTTTGGACGGGTGGAATCAAAAACAAAAAACGAAAAATGTCACTGGCGGGAAGGGGTTAAATTTATATGTATTCTAGGGAAAAGGGGGTGATTTGAACTTTTAATGTTTTTTATTTATTTATTTACTTTTTTTAAATTGCATTTATTAGACCCCCCTTGGGGTCTTGAACTCCAGTAGGTCTGATCACTAATGCAATGCAATACAATGCTTAATGCATTGCAAAATACCGACACTTCTATTACAGGCTGCATAGAGAAGCCTGCAATAGAAGTATATGCCAGACAAGCCTGGGGGCCTTGAAAAGGCTCCTGGAAGTCATGGCAATAGGACGCTGGCTCCGGATCTAATTCCTGGCCCCAGTTCTCGGCGATCCCTGGCAAAATGATGCCTTGGTCAGCTATGACCGAGATGCCAGGGACCTTAATGGCTACGATCAGTGCAAGCACTGACGATGGGCATTAGAGCCAGGTCTGGTGGCTATGGCGGCCGCTCAGCTTTGCCATATTTAAATACCCGACATCCTCCATACTATAGATATATATATATATATATATATATATATATATTTGTGACAACCTGGGGGTTAAACAGCTCACAGGATCGACATCTCAGCCTAAGATGGTTAGTACAGGCACTCCAGGTTCAAAGCTGACCTCAGCCAGCTTTATTTCTCCAAATACAGTGTGCAGAGATACAAAACAGTTCTAACAATAAAACAAATCCTGGTCTAACTACACAGTATAGTGTCCCTTATTATCAGGGTGTAGGCCTAGCGCCTAGAACCTCAAAACAAAAATTATGTTCATACCAAAACGTTTGGGTGCAGCTCCCCAGGCCATTAGCTCAGTCTGTCTTTCTCAGAGTCAGCCATGTCTCAGTAACAATCTCCTTTCTTCTGGAGACCTCATAGCTGACACATAATGAGGTTTATTAAACAAACCAAACCTTACCTTCACATTTGCTCATTTTTATCCATTCATCATTTTTATCTATCAACTATTGATTATTTACATCCATATAATTTTTGCTTACAATTTCCCATACCTTTTCAAGAAATATAGACACATATCTATTCCATAGGCACCCTGCCTGGTGTGCCGATGCTGGCGGTCAGTCTTTTAACAACCCTCATGTTGTTATGCCGCTGCCAGCATGCACTGCTGTATTCTTACATTACTGTAAGCTAGAGAACTTTCTCATTTTCTCCTGCTTATTCCTTTTGTTTTCCCCTCCCCTTCATGACATTTCCTTGGATTGTTTACATGAACTTCATATGAATTTTATTGGCATTTATGAATATGGACTGTTATGCAAGTTATTTATTTACTGCCCTATTATTAATTGTCTTACATGCTGAACAATATGCTAATTTGGCCAACTATGTGTTGAGCCCCAGTCCCTTTATGTTAGGGGAAGGGTATTTATACTTGTATCCCTGCAGTCTGCTGTATGTTACTGATCTGAGGAAGGGGATCCATATGCTCCGAAATGCATTATCATAGACATTTAATAAATTAGCCACTGTATTTGGACAATGCTGTTACATTCGACTTTAACATTGGAGAGGCGTATAAACTGATGTTTTTCTTTGAGCCTCTGAGCTCATTTGATATTGATATTTGCGTTCAGTCTTCTTGTAGCCAAGGCCAAGCATTTTCATTTACAAAGTACAAAAGCTTCTTCTTTTTATAATAGTTAATACATACTTGAATGCTATTAGATATGGGTGGTTAATGTGTGGGCAAGCAGAAAGGCTGTGGGAGCAGACTGCTTTTTAATGGCTAAATGTACATAGCCAAGGGAGGTTACAAAATTGGTGAAGATTCAAAAGGGAATAAATTGTATATCCAGACTATCTAAAACATTTTATTTTTTAACCCAACATTAAAATACAATTGAAGGCACAATAAGTGAATTTTTAATATTGTGCCTAATAAAGAAGGGTTGCTGGATTTGCACAGTTATTTATGGAAAAAGCTATAGAATTCATTATGATAGAACATTCTTAAATTTTACATATATATTCACTTTCTATGTGGATAGGTCTAGGAGGGAAATGTGAGTGATACAGTACATAGGAATTGATTTTAGAAAGGCCAGGTGAGATCATCTACATTTTCACATTCAAGTTGATGACTTATCAGCATTTCACTTAACCTTATTCAGGTGTCAGGTGCTTTCCTTTCTTTTTAATGTAGTGTATAATTTTCTGCATTAGAATCTAGTACATCTTTAGTAATATTTAATGAAGCGCTAATGCAAAGGGGAAAATTACATTCTAAATGAACCAAATCGGTTTTGTAGAATGTTATGAACGCTGATCACTAAAACAGGTATGTTGCTTGAATCTATTTCTAGTTTGCTATGCCGGAGGTTTTTAAAGTGATGACAAACAATTTGCAAGATCTTTAGATGTATTGATATATTTACCTTTAACAGTATCAGAGAATATTTTGCACCTATAGTGTTTCTTTCTATTACATTGTCTTCCTAACAATTTTTGGTAAAAAAAAATAAAAAATAGGAAAACTGTACAAAATTGGTATTGCTATAATTATAATGACCCTTTAAATTAAGTTAATGTGTCACTCATATTGCATTGCAAACGCTGTAAAAACAAACCGATGGCCGCATTTTTCACTTTTTTATTGCCACCTAAAATGAATAAATGTTATTAAATACATTATATGCATTCCAAAGTGATGACATTAAAATACAATAAATTCTTCAAAAACAAAAACAGAAAATAAAAAAGTTATGGTTCTCAAAGTGCAGTACACAGGGGTCCAGTGGTGCTTCTAGTTTGAAAGCTTCCCCTTCATGACTATGTGTATGGATATAGTTGTCAGTCACTGAGAAGCATAGAAAGGGCAGGGATTAAAATGATTAAAATTCAAAGTTATACTGAACCCTATCCCACAAAACTGAATGACAATTTGCTCACAGTATAAAAGGCAATACAACTAGAAGGGTCTCTCCTACATGTATAATAGTATGCAAAAGTTTTAGGCAATTGTGGAAAAAATTCTGTGGAATAAGGCTGGTTTAAAAAACACAAGTGTTAATAGTTTATTTTTTTTAATTAAGAAAATTAAGTGAATGGACAAAGAAAAATCAAAATTAAATCAATATTTAATCTGATCTCCCCAACATCATTGAGTCCGTCTGGGATTACATGAAGAGACAGAAGGATATGATCAAATCTACTTTACATCTGAAAAATAGTTGTGCTTAGTTCTCCAATCAATGAGATGACAATCAGGTGTGAGTGGGCAACCTGTTAAGAACAGGGATCTATCAGAGTCTGATTTTTACAACTCATGTTTGTGGAGGCATATCATGGCATGAGCGAAGGAGATATCTGAGGACCTCACAAGAGTTGTTGATGCTCATTAAACATTACAGAACCATCTCTAAAGAATCAACTAGTGGTTGCCCAACAAAGCCAATGCCAAAAGCAAGGAAAAGCAAGGTGTCCTGCCCCCACGTCACATACTCCCGTGGGTCTATGTGGCGCTCAACAGGTAGTTAAGTAACTTTCTACTAGTCAATAAAAGAGACTAGTTGGAAGTCTGTAACTTTATTAACTGGATTAGGGTGAAACTGAGGAATAAATGAAAATATGCATGCCGTTACATTACAGCATTATAAGGGAATAATATATAAGTATAATGAAGTGCAAGTGTGAATAACATACAGTAGGCGAATTTCTAAGCCAGGCTGTAGAGAAACCGCAAAATAACAGTTTGTAGTACAATATGAACAGTATATGGCAATACAAACACAGTCCAAAACCAGAATGGCTGACCATGTGGCTAGGCCAAGTTGCACAATTACACAAAGTGACATGCCAAGAGGACAAACTTCCTGGGGACTAAGGAATTTAAATAAAAGTGTAGAAGCTGTGAAGACATGTAGGAGACATTTTTTCTTGTTTATGGGTGGTAGAGTAATACATGAATTGTATACAACAGTTTACATCCACATATATGTATATTTGTAAAATTAAAAAAATAATAAAAACAAGTACATGGATCTTCTTGGTGCAACATAGTGAAAAAAAATCTTAAAGACAGTGAATGATTTAAAAGATATTGTATATACCAGCCTAGTGTCTGTCATTACAGTACATCACCTGCAGATTTAGACAATGCGCCATTAGAATGAAATCATCTCTGATAATGGCACTTGTCAGATCGCAGTGTACTGCTATGTGAATAATTGCATATAGTTCTTGTTTCATTGATTGTCATGGATTTAAGTAAGCATGCATCATTCTAAAATATGACAACAATAGAAATAATACTGTTATATGTTTTTATTGCTGCTCAACTTCAAACATATTATCTGAAATGAACAACTTGACTAAACATAAACGTGACAGTTTTTCGGCTTTTTTTGAAAAAACTGCATGTGAACATCTTAACGATTGTTAGGTTAGACCTCAATGACGTAGAAAGCAGTTACATTATCTGCTTCTGTTTTTTTGTTTTTTTTTTTGCTGTCAGGAAAAAAGAGTTATCAACATGGAAAAATTTTGAAACAACAGTCTGAAATCTCTCTGATATCAGCCAACAGCAAATCCACTGATCTATTAAAGGAATAAGCCTAATCTTTAATATTTTATCAGCTCTTTATGTGGCACCGTCAAAGATCTTGCTAAAATCCAGGTAAGTGATACTCATGGTGCCATCTTTATCCAACATTTTTGTGACATAATCAAATAAAGAATGGTTTGACAAGATCTACCCTTAGTAAAGCCATGCTCTCGATCCAACAAGTTGCTGGTGTAAGGGTTAAAACATAGTTTGCACTATATACAGAAAGCACAAGAGGGTGGAATGTTCTGCAGACAAGACTGCATAGTTGATAAGGACAGACTTGGAGTCTGGGGGAAGATGTCAACAGTTCTGATGTTCTCAGCAGAACTGGTATTCTCAGGAATGATAAGAAGGACATTCAGATAAGGTGAAAAGGAAACATCTGGGGTGATGGGTAACTGAACAAATTTGTCTGATAACGGAACTGGAAAGACCATATATGTATATTGATCACATGACTGTTATGTAACTGAGCTTGCTTTTAAAACTGTATTGAACTACGCAATAAAGTAGAAACTGTTCATACACGATACCTGTGTACGTCTTGTTTCCCGAGCGCTCGAAACTGGTTATCTATTTAATTAGGCTTACGGTGACATCCATCCCGGGGGAGATTAACCCCCAACACTGGTTTTTAGGTGGTCAATTATCATGTTTCAGGAGGGTTTCCATTATTACTACTACTACTACCTACTGTATGTCAAGCTAGTGGTCTGTAGTTTCCACCCTCTTCTCTGTTACTCTTCTTATGGATACGTACAAAAATAACCATTCTCCAATTTTCAGGAACAGCACCTGCTAGGATGAACTGGTTACATAAATCAGTAAGAAGAGCAGCAATCACTGATCAAAGTTCTTTAAGGACTCTGAGATGAATTCCATTAGGACCCACTGCCTTGAATGACTTTAAATGTGCCAATTCACCCATAACATAAGAAAAAAAACAAAATGCTGGGGCTGAACCTTTAGAACTAGGGGTAATGCCATTCCCTTGCAAGTTACAATTCTGAAAGCCATTATCTAAAAATACTCAATAAAAGTATTTAATATTTCCATGACATCAATATAGTTTCCCCATTTCTAGTATTAGTAATGCCACAGTTTTTCTTCTTTCTATCACTAACATACCTGAAGAAAGGTTATTCTCTTTCTTAATAAACTTAGCCATTTCTTCTTTCTTTAGAGGTCTCTCCCACCTTTCATTGTCTGTGTGACATAAGTTTAGTTGCCTTTAAGATGGTCTCCTTTAATAGTGTCCACTGGATAGATCTTCAATATGAAAATACAATTTGGGTCCTATTAAACCCCTTTAATTCCTTTTTCAAACGCTCTCCCATTTCCTTGAAATTTGTCCTTCTAAAGTCTAATACTTTTGTAGCAGTGTATGATTGCTATCAGTCTCTTTTTACATCAAACCATAAACATTGGAACCCAAAAGTTTTTGCACCGTAACCTCAGGCAAAATATACACATTTGTTAGGGCTAAATCTAGAATTTTATTTCCTCTGGTTGGTGACCTAACTGACTGTTTCAGAGATGCTCCATTAAGTGCATCAATTACATTCATGCTCTTGCATGTAGGAGCTCTAACATATTCCAGTGTATGTCAGGCATGTTGAAATCTCCATTAAATGCATCAATTAAATTTGTGCTCTTTCATGTAGGAGCACTAAGATATTCCATTCTATGTCAGGCATGTTGAATATCTTCCTTTTCTGCCATTTGAGAAATTTCATCAACCAACTCTTTATCATAATTCTCAGTTTGTCCTGGAGACAAACCAATATATACCTCACCAACTCTAAAAAATAGTTCCCTACTTAGTTCATGTGCAAATTTAGAGCGTTTCGGGCATTTCAAGAGTTTCATGTATGACACTGAGTACACATATCTTTGTCTTGAAAGATTAATGTCTACATTGACTAATCAAGTGCATACAATTTCAGAAATTACTGATTGAGGGTTATTAAAAAAATAGTAAATAACTGTTTTTGTATTGGTTTCCATAATGTACTGTATGTAGTAAAAGACAACTAATTACAAAAGCAACGTGTACAGTCATGGCCAAAAGTTTTGAGAATGATACAAATATTAATTTTTACAAAGTCTACTGCTTCATTTTTTCTAATGGCAATTTGCATATACTCCAGAATGTTATAAAGAGTGATCAGCTTAACAGCAATTACTTGCAAAGTCAATATTTGCCTAGAAAATGAACTTTATCCCCCAAAACACATTTCAACATCATTGCAGCCCTGCCTTAAAAGGACCACCTAACATCGTTTCAGTGATTGCTCCATTAACACAGGTGTGGGTGTTGATGAGGACAGGGCTGGAGATCAATCTGTCATGATTAAGTAAGAATGACACCACTGGACACTTTAAAAGGAGGCTGGTGCTTGCCATCATTGTTTCTCTTCTGTTAACCATGGTTATCTCTAAAGAAACACGTGCAGTCATCATTGCACTGCACAAAAATGGCCTAACTGGGAAAGTATTGCAGCTAGAAAGATTGCACCTCAGTCAACAATCTATCGCATCATCAAGAACTTCAAGGAGAGAGGTTCCATTGGTGCCAAAAAGGCTCCAGGGCGCCCAAGAAAGACCAGCAAGCGGCAGGACCGTCTCTTAAAAGTGTTTCAGCTGCGGGATCGGGCTACCAGCAGTGCAGAGCTTGCTGAGGAATGGCAGCAGGCAGGTGTGAGTGCATCTGCACGCACTGTGAGGCGGAGACTCTTGGAGCAAGGCCTGGTCTCAAGGAGGGCAGCAAGGAAGCCACTTCTCTCCAGAAAAAACATCAGGGACAGACTGATATTCTGCAAAAGGTACAGGGAGTGGACTGCTGAGGACTGGGGTAAAGTCATTTTCTCTGATGAATCCCCTTTTCGATTGTTTGGAACATCTGGAAAACAGCTTATTCGGAGAAGAAGAGGTGAGCGCTACCACCAGTCTTGTCTCATGCCAACTGTAAAGCATCCTGAAACCATTCATGTGTGGGGTTGCTTCTCAGCCAAGGGAATCAGCTCTCTCACAGTCTTGCCTAAAAACACAGCCATGAATAAAGAATGGTACCAGAATGTCCTCCAAGAGCAACTTCTCCCAACCGTCCAAGAGCAGTTTGGCGCTCAACAATGCCTTTTCCAGCATGATGGAGCACCTTGCCATAAAGCAAAGGTGATAACTAAATGGCTCAGGGAACAAAACATAGAGATTTTGGGTCCATGGCCTGGAAACTCCCCAGATCTTAATCCCATTGAGAACTTGTGGTCAATCATCAAGAGACGGGTGGACAAACAAAAACCAACAAATTCAGACAAAATTAAAGCATTGATTCTGCAAGAATGGACTGCTATCAGTCAGGATTTGGTCCAGAAGTTGATTGAGAGCATGCCAGGGAGAATTGCAGAGGTCCTGAAGAAGAAGGGTCAACACTGCAAATATTGACTTGCTGCATTAACTCATTCTAAGTGTCAATATAAGCTTCTGTTACTCATAATATGAATGCAATTATATTTCTGTATGTGATAAAAACATCTGACAAACACACATAAAAACCAGAGGGCAGCAGATCATGTGAAAATATATTTGTGTCATTCTCAAAACTTTTGGCCATGACTGTACTAGATAATCATGTTTCAGTTGTCTAAGTTGGTAAAGTAACAATATTTTTATTAGCTTCCACTGGCTATATTAAGTTATTTGCAAGTGCCTTCACATAAAATATTTGTGTGCACTAAGTGTACATTTTAAGTGTGTTTTTAATTTGTATATGAAAAAGTGAAAGGTCAGAGCTGCTTAAAGTTCTTTGTTAGGAAAAAATAGTCAAAAACTATATATATACAGTACAGACCAAAAGTTTGGACACACCTTCTCATTCCAAGAGTTTTCTGTATTTTCATGACTATAAAAATTGTAGATTCACACTGAAGGCATCAAAACTATGAATTAACACATGTGGAATTATATACTTAACAAAAAAGTGTGAAACAACTGAAAATATGTCTTATATTCTAGGTTCTTCAAAGTAGCCACCTTTTGCTTTGATTACTGCTTTGCACACTCTTGGCATTCTCTTGATGAGCTTCAAGAGGTAGTCACCTGAAATGGTTTTCACTTCACAGGTGTGCCCTGTCAGGTTTAATAAGTGGGATTTCTTGCCTTATAAATGGGGTTGGGACCATCAGTTGTGTTGTTCAGAAGTCAGGTGGATACACAGCTGATAGTCTTACTGAATGGAGTGTTAGAATTTGTATTATGACAAGAAAAAAGCAGCTAAGTAAAGAAAAACGAGTGGCCATCATTACTTTAAGAAATTAAGGTCAGTCAGTCTGAAAAATTGGGAAAACTTTGAAAGTGTACCCAAGTGCAGTCTCCAAAACCATCAAGCGCTACAAAGAAACTGTCTCACATGAGGACCACCCCAGGAAAGGAAGACCAAGAGTCACCTCTGCTGCAGAGGATAAGTTCATCCGAGTCACCAGCCTCAAAACTCGCAGGTTAACAGCAGCTCAGATTAGAGACCAGGTCAATGCCACACAGAGTTCTAGCAGCAGACACATCTCTAACTGTTAAGAGGAGACTGTGTGCAGCAGGCCTTCATGGTAAAATAGCTGCTAGGAAACCACTGCTACGGACAGGCAACAAGCACAAGAGACTTGTTTGGGCTAAAGAACACAAGGAATGGACATTAGACCTGTGGAAATCTGTGCTTTGGTCTGATGAGTCCAAATTTGAGATCTTTGGTTCCAACCACCATGTCTTTGTGCGACGCAGAAAAGGTTAACGAATGGACTCTACATGCCTTGTTCCTACCGTGAAGCATGGAGGAGGTGTGATGGTGTGGGGTTGTTTTGCTGGTGACACTGTTGGGGATTTATTCAAAATTGAAGGAATACGGAACCAGCATGGTTACCACAGCATCTTGCAGCGGCATGCTATTCCATCCGGTTTGTGTTTAGTTGGACCATCATTTATTTTTCAACAGGACAATGACCCCAAACACACCTCCAGACTGTGTAACGGCTATTTGACCAAGAAGGAGAGTGATGGGGTGCTACGCCAGATGACCTGGCCTCCACAGTCAGCAGACCTGAACCCAATCGAGATGGTTTGGGGTGAGCTGGACCGCAGAGTGAAGGCAAAAGGGCCAACAAGTGCTAAGCATCTCTGGGAACTCCTTCAAGACTGTTGAAAGACCATTTCAGGTGACTACCTCTTGAAGCTCATCAAGAGAATGCCAAGAGTGTGCAAAGCAGTAATCAAAGCAAAAGGTGGCTACTTTGAAGAACCTAGAATATAAGACATATTTTCAGTTGTTTCACACTTTTTTGTTAAGTATATAATTACACATGTGTTAATTCATAGTTTTGATGCCTTCAGTGTGAATCTACAATTTTTATAGTCATGAAAATACAGAAAACTCTTGGAATGAGAAGGTGTGTCCAAACTTTTGGTCTGTACTGTATATATATATCTTTATGTTTGTGATTACCTTGAAATAAAAAATTGTATGTTCAGTTGCAGTTGATACAAATTACCTTTTGTGTGCGTTAAGATCTATGTTAGATGCTATAGGACAGTGAGGCCATTGCTCAGACTTCAAAATGGTAAGAAAGTTGTAATGATGTTTTTAACCCTTTCCCGCCATCCGCTGTACTATTTCTGTAGATGTTGGGCAGCCACTCAGCAGACTACTGGCAGTAACACCCATCATCAGTGCCAGAACTTATTGCGGGCATTAGCCCCTCAAAGCTGATCAAGGTCCTATTTTCCCAGTGGCACATGAGTGCCACCATTTTGGGGTGGCGATTCATCCTGGGGCTGGTAATCCATTACTATGACAGCTGGGAGCCTCCCAGGCTTATCATTCATTTGTCAGTGTATTGAATTAGTGATCATAAAAATAAAATAAGTTAAAAAGTAAAAAAAAAAAATGTAAAAAATTAAAATTACCCTGTTCTTTCCCTAGAACATAAATATACATAAAAGTACATAAAAGTACATAAATAACTTTAGATACAAGCACATTAGGTATCCCTGTGTCTGAAAATGCCCAGTCTACAAACTTATAAAAATATTTTTCCCATACAGTGAAAGATGTAGTGGGAAGAAAAATCAAATGAGCTGAACTGCCATTTTTTGCTTTTTTGCCTCTCATAAAAATTTTAATAAAAAGCAAGTAAAACATCAGACATAATCCAAAATATTATAAATAAAAATTACATCTGTCCCTGCAAAAAAAACGTTTTATGCAGCCGCATACATGGAAAAATAAAAAAAAGTTAGGGGTGTCAGAATATGGTGACTCCAAGAATTTTTTTGCAAACCTTTGGATTTTTTTTAAGCGGTTAAAACATAAAACAAACTATATAACTTTTCATTCTCGGAATCGTACTGAATAATTTTGGCTGCAGAGTGGACAACATAAAAACAAATCCCATAAGAAAGTCACACAAACCCAGTCTTTCTCCAATTTCATCCCATTTAGATTTTTTTTTATTACAGCTTACCAGTACATTGTACTGAATATTAAATGGTACCATTAGGAAGTACAATTTGTCCTGCAAAAATTAAGTGCTCATATGGCTCTGTGAACTTTCAAATAAAAAAGCTATGACTTTTGCAGGGAGTGAAAAACAAAAATTGAAAAATGGCTGTAGCAGGAAGGATTTAATAAAGACTCCATAATAATATGCTTAATTTTGTATTTAGTAAGCAAAAGAAAAAAAAAGAAAAAGGTGTCTATAATCATTATATAAAACAATCTTACTCCTGTAGTGATCAAGTAATTATTCACTTAATCAGTTTCAGAATATTTGTGTGAACTTGAAAGAGGTTTCATATTTACTATGCAAAGCTAATAGACATTACACAGACTCAAGTCTTGCACAAAATAGCAACTAAGGCTAAGGCCCCAGGTAACGAGACGCAGCAAAAAAAATCCGCGGCGGAAATGCATTATATTTTTTTCACAATGGTTTTTAAAGAAAGTAGTTTTCCTCTGTGGACTTTCTGCCTTTATTATAACTATATGCCTTTATTATATCTATATGGAAAATGCCAGTGTTTCCATAGGTAAAACTGAAGAAATCAGACGATACCTTTTAGAAGCTAACTGAGTATATTTGATAGTAAGCTTTCGAGAGTACTAGCTCTCTTCTTCAGACATAATGTAATACAAGAAACTGAAAATTCACAGACTTTTTATACACAGAGGACATGGATCTTCAAAGAATCTTGGAATAACAAAATGCAATATAAGTAGAGAAGTTATTTACAACAGGTCAGGAAATAAAGCAGAGTTTGAAATTTTTGCATTAACTTATATTCCCATTCTTTTCTCTCCCTCTGCATCTTAAAATGTCCCACTTAAATGGAAGAAGTTTGGGACATCCAGAACTCTTCCTAGACCTGGTCGTCCAGCCAAACTGAGCAATCGTGTGAGAAGAGCCTTCGTGAGAGAGGTAAAGAAGAAGTCAAAGATCACTGTGGCTGATCTCCAGAGATGCAGTAGGGAGATTGACTTAGATCCACAAAGTCAACTATCACTGCCGCCCTCCACCAGTTGGGGCTTTATGGCAGAGTGGCCCAAAGGAAGCCTCTCCTCAGTGCAAGACATATGAAAGCCCGCATAGAGTTTGCCAAAAAACACATGAAGGACTCCCAGACTATGAGAAATAAGATTCTCTGGTCTGATGAAACGAAGATTGAACTTTTTGGTGTTAATTCTAAGTGGTATGTGTGGAGAACACCAGGCACTGCTCATCACCTGCCCAATACAATCCCAACAGTGAAACATTACGGTGGCATCATCATGCTATGGGGGTGTTTTTCAGCTGCAGGGACAGGATGACTGGTTGCAATTGAAGGAAAGATGAATGCGGCCAAGTACAGAGATATCCTGGAAGAAAACCTCTTCCAGAGTGGTCTGGACCTCAGACTGGGCCGAAGGTTCACCTTCCAACAAGACAATGACCCTAAGCACAGAGCTAAAATAACAAAGGAGTGGCTTCGGAACAACTCTGTGACCATTCTTGACTGGCCCAGCCAGAGCCCTGACCTCAACCCAATTGAGCATCTCTGGAGAGACCTGAAAATGGCTGTCTACCAACATTCACCATCCAACCTGATGGAACTGGAGAGGATCTGCAAGGAAGAATGGCAGAGGATCCCCAAATTCCAGATGTGAAAAACTTGCTGCATCATTCCCAAGAAGACTCATGGCTGTACTAGCTAAAAAGGAAGGGTGCTTCTACTCAATACTGAGCAAAGGGTCTGAATACTTATGACCATGTGATATTTACGATTTTCTTTTTTAATAAATTTGCAAAAATATCTACATTTCTGTTTTATTTTTACTGTCAAGATGGGGTGCTGAGTGTACATTAATGAGAAATAAAATGAACTTTTTTGCTTTTAGCAAATGGCTGCAATGAAACAAAGAGTGAAAAATTTAAAGGGGTCTGAATACTTTCTATACCCACTGTATGCAGTCAACTAGTTGTAATGTCTGTAGATTATATGGATAGATTTTGTTTGAATTTTATGCAAGGGAGTAAGTACCATAGAAGTAGCCATTACAGTTATTATGGGACATTAAAGAGCTATTTTGGGTGGGTTCGGTCATGTTCCATTGTAATGGGTAGTGAGAACCTCATAGGGATGTGATCTCAACAGATGTTGCAATGTTGATGAAAGAGGAGTGGGGGCAATAGGACCTCCAGTGAGTAGGAATATGTTGGTGTCAAGAAGCACCTGAAAAGGGAATAATTAGCTTTATCAGTCCTTTTATGTTATACTGCATATAAAAACTATATTACAACATAGAAAACCAATCATTTTTGTGTAGGTGGAACAAGTAGCTACGGTATCTTAAGAAACTGCTGGTCCTAAAGTAATAAAATAATACATTTATGTAAGGTAATATAAATATAATTGTTTTATTGACTGCTCTGAGTATTTTCTTTAAATTGATTTATACCTATAAGTTTTAGTCTTAGGGAGTGAATAAAATCCATAAGTATATCTGGAAAAGGACCAAACTTTGGCTGACTTTGAATAGATAAACTTAGTGTTTTAATCATGGTGTAGTAGGCACTAAGTATGTCAGTAACAATCCCAAATGCCCATTTCATTATTGTAAACTACAATGACAGTGACGTATCGTGTTCATTGTCCAAATTAGTGTACTTCTCAATTCTTTAATATTATAGTATAAGTACTGTTAGAACTAGACATGTAATTGATTTTTCAGCTAATATGAAGGCTGCTCTTGTCATAATGGGTTCTGGAAAGCAGTCAAAAATGTAAGAATTTTGCTAAATAATAAAGCGTTTAGAATGTTGCCGCTTAAGTACTGTATTGAGTATTCATTATCCTGCTTTAAATATCAAACCAGTTAATGTGGAAAATCTGTTATCTGCTTACAATTTTAAACATATGTTTTTTTCCATTTTACTGCTGCAGAGATTTTAGCAAACATAGATTTTCACTGTGCCAAATCATTGGAGCAATTAACTCTTTCACGGTAATATATTATAATAAAATAAGAGGTTCAGCTAAAGTTAATATAGTGACAAAAGTGCAGAGTAGAACATAAAAAGACTGAAATCTGTTATAACACTCCTTGTAGCTGAGACCATATATTAAGAATAGCTGCTTTTGTTGTTGCAAATTGTGCTGCCTTTTTGTTTGAGCCAAAGTCAGCAGTGTATTTAGCAGAAAAGAAAAGTATAAGTGCTTTCTTTATATTTCCCATTCCTTTTCAAGCCACTTTTTCAAAAAATCTGTCACAAAAAAGCAGCTTTTACACACTATGTGGCCTTAACTTTAAATGGATTTCCACCACATGGTTTTCCACCATAAACTGGCCCCATCATGTACAGGATGAAGTAATTCCCATTCAAATGGTGTCCTTATGTAATATTTCTATTGCAGTCACTGAAGTTATAAATGTCTGAAAACATAAAAAGTTATATGGAACTCAACCCAAGTGGGCGGGGAACAACTTCAGTCTAGTTCATGATATCTGCTAATTTCACCTCCTGCCCATGATTGACATCTCCCTTGTATACCAGTGTGAGGGGACTATGATTGAGATGTCATTCATGCACAGGAAGTGAGATTAGCAAGTGTGACTAGGCTGAAGCTGCTCCCCGCCCACAATGACTACTTAGGTTAATGTGCAGGACCGGTGTCACTATCCACCAAACCCCAAGCTCCTGAGGTGACCCACTGGGCTGCTTTTTTGTGGCAGATGTGTCTTTTTTGGGCCAAAGTCAAGAGTGGCTTTAATAGAAATGGGAAATATAAAGGAAGCACTTTCCCTTCTGCTAAATCCACTACTGACTTTGGCTCCAAAAAAAAAAAAAAAAAAAAACACAAAAAAAATGTGCAACACAAAAAGCATATTTTCTGCACTTTGTGATTTTAGCTAAAAGGAGTCTTCCCAGTGTCCACAGTTGCCGCAATAGCCTTTGGACCCCCTAATCTATTGCAAAAGATACTAATTAGAAATATGAGAGGGCTGTGGGTGGTGCTGCTCTTCTAAAATTCTGCTCCCTTTCGTTTGGTATTGTCACACTCACAGTGTCACCTAGAGTACCAGTACCAGAATATCACCTAACAGCTATAGCTTTTTTATTTACTAGGATAGCAATGTGATTTTTGCGGCCTTTGAAAAATAATTTTTTTCTAATTGTATTGAACATTTAGGTTTATTGTTTGAATAAAATAGTATTAAATTGTGATTTATGCAATTTAGCACATTTTTTTCTGATATTGATAAAGTGTTAAACTAAAATACACTTTTATTAGTGTTCATCATTGTCTAATGTAAATTTTCATGTACTTCTATTTTAATAATAATAATAATAATAATAATAATAATAATAATAATAGTCCTTTAATAGTCCCACAATGGGGAAATTCAGTGTGTTACAGCAGCAAAGATAAGCAGATACAAATACAAATACCACATGTACAGGAATGTTCCAAGGTGAGAGGCATTACATTGATAGTAGACAGACAGATAAGAAGTAGGGGGGGGGGGGGGGAGGGATTTAGCAGGCAGAAAGATATTTCAGTTCTCTGTGTGTAATGATCTCCGCTTAGGTCGGTGTTGGTTGTTCAGCCTAACCGCGGTGGGGAGGAAAGACTTCCGATAGCGCTCCTTCTCACACTTAGGGTGGAGCAGTCGGTCACTGACAGTACTGCCCAGCGCGATCACGGTCTCATGCATGGGATGGGACTTCTTCTTCTGCATGGAGCTCACCACGGACAGTATCCTTATGTCGCCCACCACCTGCACCGTGTCCAGTGGGCTCCCCAAGGCAGAGCTGGCCCTTCTAATCAGCTTGTCAAGTTTCTTTCTGTCCCTGGTTGATATACTGCTCCCCCAGCAGGCCACTCCGAAGAAGATCGCTGATGCCACTACCGAGTTGAAGAAAGTCCTAAGAAGTGCCCCCCGGATTCCAAAGGCTCTTAGCCTCCTAAGTAGGTAGAGCCTGCTGTGGCCCTTCCTGTACAGGACCTCCATGTGATCTGCCCAGTCCAGCTTATTATTAAGGAGCAAACCCAGGTACTTATAGGTGTTCACAATCTCAATGCCCGTCCCCAGGATGTTCACTGGTTTAGGAGGGCATCTGCTTTTACGGAAGTCCACCACCATCTCCTTGGTCTTCCCCACGTTAATCTTCAGGTGGTTCCGCTGGCACCAGTCCACAAAATCCCGGTTCAGTTCTCTGTACTCCCTGTCATCATCGTCTGTGATGAGGCCCACTATTGCAGAGTCGTCAGAATACTTCTGTAGGTAGCAGCTAGATGAGTTGCATCTAAAATCTGCAGTGTACAGTGTGAAGAGGAAAGGGGCGAGAACTGTACCCTGAGGTGCCCCTGTATTACAGATCACATTATCTGACATACAGTCTCAGGCTCTCACGTATTGAGGTCGATTTGTGAGGTAGTCTAGGATCCAGTTGGAGAGGTGGTGGTCCACTCCAGCAAGGCCCAGCTTGTCTCTCAGGAACCTGGGCTGTGTGGTGGTAAAAGCAATGGAGAAATCAAAGAACATTATTCTCACCGTGTTCCCTGGTTTCTCCAGGTGAGACAGAGCCCTATGCAGAAGGTGGATGATGGCATCATCTACCCCAGTGCCCGGGCGATAAGCAAACTGGAGAGGGTCCATAGCGGGGCTCACTAGAGGATGGAGATGTGTGAAAACCAATCTCTCTAAGATCTTCATCAAGTGGGATGTCAGTGCTACAGGTCTGTAGTCGTTGAGGTCCATAGGGTGAGGTTTCTTTAGAACTGGTACCACACAAGAAGATTTCCATAATTCAGGGACTATTTCCTGCCTCAGGCTCATATTAAACATATATGTGATTATACCACACAGCTGGTCCCCACAAGTCTTAATTAGCCTTGCACTGATGTCATCTGGCCCTGCGGCTTTCCTCGCCTTGATCTTTTTCATCTCCTTCCTCACCTGGGCCCATGTGAAGGTCAGACTGTGGTCAGATAAAGATGGATTTCTGGATTTACTGGTCTGTTGGGAAGTAGCCACATGGGGTGAAGTCATTGTGGTGGGGGGAACTGAAGGACATGCTGGGGTGGGAGGAGCTGGTGTGTGATCAAATCTGTTGAAGAATAGGTTTAGTTCATTAAGCCAATTAACATCTGCCTCAATCTGGCAGACAAACTGTCTATGACCCGAAATTGACTTAAGCCCCTCCCAGACCCCCCTTATGTCTTTTCTTTCCATTTGTTTTTCCATTTTTTCCTTATAATTGGCTTTTCTCTGCCTGATTTGATGCTTCAGCTCCTTTTTTACTTCCCTCAGCCCCTCCTTATCTCTTGTCCTGAAGGCCATCTTTTTCTCAAGTAGTGTTTTTATATCAGAATTAGTCCATGGTTTGTTGTTGGAAAAGCACCTCACCACTTTTGTGGGTACTGTGTTGTCCACACAAAAATTAATGTAGTCCGTTATGCAGTGTGTGAGTCCTTCTATATCTTCTCCTTATCTTATCTATATCTTTACTGGGTATTCTCTAGCAGTAGGACAGAGTAATTCCAGTATGATAGGCCATTGATGTTTTATTCATTTTTATACAACTTTTTACAATATAATGTGCATTGCCTGCTACAGAGCAAATTTGCCCTATTGCCATACTATTTAGTGCTCTGCTGGGTCTTGTTTGACTAGCAGTAACCTCCTATTACAGGCATCCACTGGTTGGCTATGCATAGACAAATATAGGATAAATAGCATGACTTTTGACAACATATCACTTTTTGATATCATATACTGTAGCCTAAGAGTTACTCATCTCACGGCACACATAGATAAACATATCCAGACAAGATGAAGGATGTCAGGACGCTGCTCATGCTATTCAGTGCAGCCCAGGGGACCTTCTGGAGTCTGACGGGGAAGCGGAAGTAGCCATAGGCAGGATTGATAGGGCCATGGCACATAGAGTATTTGTTGGGTAAACCTTGTGAGATTTGTCTTGCGAGCTTTGCCTGATGGTTTCATTTGGACTGAACATGTCTGAAATAAAACTGCTATTATTATACTCTGGTCTCTGCAGGCTCCAGAGTATGATAGGTGGAGGCCCAGGGGAGGTAATTAAACATAAAAACAGTGTTAGTCACCTCAATCTTCTCTTCATTTTGATTTGTTACAATCATTTTGGGCCCATAATTCTATTTCCTAACCTCTACCTGAATTTATAGTTGGCTTGTTTTATTGTGGTTGTTGTTTGCTTGATTTAGAGTGCTTAGTCAATTTTGACAACACTCCTGCTGGCCCTTCCTAAGTATGAGGGTGTGTCAAAAAATATCGAACTCTGATTCTACAATTTATTTTAATAAATTTTCAAAAAAGACAAATATATAATTTTTCAACATAATTTCTTTGATTATCAATACAACTTGTCCATCTGTCAACAAGTTTTCTTACTCCCCAATTAAAAATGTTTTAGGTTGACTGCAAACCACAAATTCACAACTATCTTCATCTCTTCATCAGATGAGAATATTCCTCCTCATAGGACTTATTTTAGATAATCCACTGTCTCCTTGGTTATCCAATCAGTTCATGTCCATGCTCATTATTGTCATAACTCATGGACTTGGAAGGTCTATTTCCTTCTTCATGGCTGACACTTGTGCGACCTTCTTTATCTATTCATACACACTTCAATATGACAAAACACTTCCGCCATAAAATGCACAAAGTCTTTTATAAATATCAGCACTAGACACATCCTCAGATGCCAATATTATTACCCAAAAATAGTAGAAAAGGAGAAAGATAGAAAGAGTGCAGTGGTAATGTGACTGAAAAATAAATAAAATGTAACTTTTAATTCAATAATTCAAATAAATCAAAATTGCCAAAAATACCCTAAAAACAGTCACATCACCACCACTATTTTCCCACCTTTCTCCTATTTTATAGGTCCTAATTTATTCAAGTGCTTATTATTTTACTAGGTTTTTTTTATCTTCTGTTACATTAGCAACTAATGGGGCGTGAGTTATTCTACTGAATGCAGCTAATGTCACTAGATTCAACATTAACCCCTTCCCGACATCCGCCGTAATAGCATGGTGGACGTGGGATATTTAAATATGGCGGCCACAATAGACATTCCCCAAAATGGTATAACTGGAAAAGTATATCTGGCCCCACAAAAAAAGGCACCCTATGCATATCCGTACATGGAAATATAAAAAAGTTACGGGTGTCAGAATATGGCAACTTTAAGAAAAAAAAAATTTTTGCAAAGTTTTGGATTTTTGTTAAGGGGTTAAAATGTAAATAAAATTACATAAGTTTTGGTATCCCCATAAATTGAAGTGAAACATAGAAACACAGGTGACATGTCATTTTGGCTGCAGAGTGAATGCGGTAAAAACGAAGCCCGTAAGAAAGTTGCACAAAAGCACTTTTTCTCCAGTTTCATTTCATTCTGATTTTTTTCCAACTTCCCAGTACATTGTACAGAATAATAGATGGTACCATTATGAAGAACAATTTTTCCCACAAATATTAAGCTGTCATATGGCTCTGTGAATGAAAAAATAAAAAAGATATGGGGTTTGGAAGGCTGGTAGTCAAGAACAAAAATCGAAAATAGAAAAATGCTTCCAGCAGGAAGTGGTTAACATATACAGTAGGGAAAAAAAAGTATTTAGTCAGCCACCAATTGTGCAAGTTCTCCCACTTATTATAGATGAGAGAGGCCTGTAATTGTCATCATAGGTAGACCTCAACTATGAGAGACAAAATGAGAAAACAAATCCAGAAAATCACATTGTCTGATTTTTTAAGAATTTATTTGCAAATTATGGTGGAAAATAAGTATTTGGTCAATAACAAAAGTTGATCTCAATACTTTGTTATATATCCTTTGTTGGCAATGACAGAGGTCAAACGTTTTCTGTAAGTCTTCACAAGGTTGGCACACACTGTTGCTGATATGTTGGCCCATTCCTCCATGCAGATCTCCTCTAGAGCAGTGATGTTTTGGGGCTGTTGCTGGTCAACACGGACTTTCAACTCCCTCCAAAGGTTTTCTATGGGGTTGAGATCTGGAGACTGGCTAGGCCACTCCAGGACCTTGAAATGATTCTTACGAAGCCACTCCTTCAATGTCCTTGCTGATGGAAGGAGGTTTGCACTCAAAATCTCACGATACATGGCCCCATTCATTCTTTCATGTACACGGATCAGTCATCCTGGTCCCTTTGCAGGGAAACAGCCCCAAAACATGAAGTTGCCACCCCATGCTTCACAGTAGGTATGGTGTTCTTTGGATGCAACTCAGCATTCACTCTCCTCCAAACACGACGAGTTGTGTTTCTACCAAACAGTTCTACTTTGGTTTCATCTGACCATATCACATTCTCCCAATACTCTTCTGGAACATCCAAATGCTCTCTAGCAAACTTCAGACGGGCCCGGATATGTACTGGCTTAAGCAGGGGGACACGTCTAGCACTGCAGGATCTGAGTCCCTGGCGGCGTAGTGTGCTACTGACGGTAGCTTTTGTTACGTTAGTCCCAGCTTTTTGCAGGTCATTCACTAGGTCCCTCCGTGTGGTTCTGGGATTTTTGCTCACCGTTCTTGTGATCATTTTGACCCCACGTGGTGAGATCTTGCGTGGAGCCCCTGATCGAGGGAGATTATCAGTGGTCTTGTATGTCTTCCATTTTCTAATTATTGCTCCCACAGTTGATTTCTTCACACCGAGCTGCTTGCCTATTGCAGATTCAGTCTTCCTAGCCTGGTGTAGTGCGGTGACCAGATGGAAGGTAACGCTGCAGTTGGGATTGCGGGGTGCAAACAGCGCAGACTTGTCACGGTCTCTGGGCACGAGGGCGCAGCGCTGGTGCTGTCCCATGTTACCACCACTGGTACCGGTGATGAGGGGGCTGCACAAATGTTGGTGGTGATTGTTCCCCCCGGGGCGCTTCCCCTATACTGTGCCGACTGGTGGTGTTTGGGGCGCCCTGATGTTGTCGGTGCAGAGTCAGACACAGAAACGGTTGTAAAGTTGAACTTTTACTTCCATGGGTGTGGAGGCACAAATGCTTAAACAGTTTCTTCAATACAAAACAACGGGGTACGCCTGGTGACACAGCAAAGTCCTGGGGTGCAGGGTAGACTTGATGAAAGGTGTTCCTAGCCCCCTATACTTCAGTGTTACAGCCCTAAGGTGCGTCTGGGCTCCTATTTGGCACATAGGAGGATGCCCACCATGATACTAGTACATAATATTCCCCACTCACATTATGTGGTCCTGATAGCTCAGAGTTTCGGGGTGCAATAGTCAGGGTGGCAGGATATTCCACAGGTCTGGCCTTGGCCCCTGGATCCTGTGATACTTGCTATGGAGCACGTGTTCCAGAATGTTCTCTCCACAGTCTCAGGCTGACAAGATAATGATGCTTGACTTCCTTCAGGGCGATGGCTAGGCAGACAGGGGACAGGATCTTCTGAATAGCTGGAGTATGTCAGCTCTCCAACCTTCCTGGGCCTGTCTAGGACTTGAGATTCCTGCACTAAACTCACTGCTTTCTTCACAGGACATCACACTTATCTCCTCACCTCCTCCTCCTAACACTCCACACTTCTCACTCCTCACACGCAGGACCTTCCTGCAGGGGTGTTACCATGGGGACCCAGTGATCAGCTGACTCCTCCCCTTTTCCCAGGCGATGTCCTCCCATTGGACATTTGGTTACTATTCAATCCTATGGGAGGTGTAATGCATGTGCGAGGCTCACTAGGTGGCGCTGTGTTGTGTGACACTCAGGACCCCCTGCTATGTCACACAGGCTATGAAGCAACAGGAAATAATACAATGCACAGAGATCACCCTCAGCCCAGCCATAGCCAGCTCTGGGATGCCACATACTCCCCCTCTTTCACTGAGCCGACCTCGGCGACGGGCTGGGGTGAAGGTGAGAAATGTAACATAACGTTAATAAATACGAATAAAGTGCAAATGTCACTAACAGTTTAGAAAAATATAATACTTAGAAACTTGAGGTAAGACCTCCCGGCATAGTCCTGGCATGTCCATGAGAAGTCTGAAGGGTAACGGAGAGATAATTAAACTCAGACTTATGGAACCTTTTGGCGGTACCATCAGACAGTCCATATAGAAACAACAGTAGTGCAAATGGGTCCAGAGGCTCTCTGGCACAAATTTCGTGAGTGTCCATTATCATGAGAGTCTCTCTGAGAAACAATAAACAGTCCTTTCTGTAAAGAAGAGTGGGCACTCTAGCACCAATGTCCATACCGCAATGGGGTAACAGAACTTCCTTGGCTCGGTGAGCCAGGCACTATGGTATGGATTGTTGCATATAAATGTAAATACTATATTACATGGCAAGATATTATATATATACTGTATATACACACAGGAAAAACATTAATGTAATCAGAGCAGGAATAACATATATACAGAAGCAGAGACAGTTAACCTCTTTTACCCGAGGACAGCCATGGCATCACTATAGCGTGTTGGAGGTATGCCTTTTGTGGTACGCTCAGAACGCCTAAGTGGAACGAGATTTGAATCAGGAACAGAGTCACTGAAATCAATTAAATCATCTGTCGAAGGGTTCTCTTGCACTAGAGCAATTGGTGGATAACAGCTAAATGGTAGTAGTTTAGGCGCCCACATAAGCTCAGTTAACGTTGGGTGTCTCTCTTTTGCTTCAGAAGGTGACAAGATCTCTGTACTCGTTGTCTCAGCTGGAGCCATCTCTGTGGAAAACGTTCCAAGAAGACAGACGTCTGGGTGGCGACTCAGGTGAGATGTTGAGACTTCGCAAAGGATCACTGGACGATGAAGACGGCTGGGTCAGACGATCTAGACGGACGGTGATCTGTTCCATGGCACGGGTCAGATGATCCACTCGGGCCAGAAGGTCATCTCTGGAGTCTGCTGGTGTAGTCTGCGCAGTTTGGGCAGCAGGTGAGGTACCCAGAGGTAGTGGCAGGACAACTGGAGCAATGCTTGTTGAGGGTCCAGGTGAGGGAGCACAGATGACTGGGCTCGGCTGGGGCTGCTCCTTTCCCAAGACCTGGATGGCAAGGACCTTGAAGTCAGAAAACGTGATGCTGGGATGTTGTGCAGCAAGCATTCGCAACTGACTCTGGAGCAATGTGGTACCCGCCCCTTCTATGAAGCGGTCAAGCAAGATTTTATCAGAGTCCACATTTTCACGTGGATCCACTTGCACCACAGCTCTGAATGCCTCTTGGAGGGATAAAGCATAGTCCCGCAGGGTCTCACCAGGTAGTTGTCGTCTGGAAAAGAAGCGCATCTTTACCTCGGAGACAGATCGCACGTCAAAGTTCACCTGGAGTTTGTCCAGAATTTGCCCAGGGGTTCTTTTGTCAGAGGCAGGCCAGGATTTGACCTCCCTAGCTGCAGCACCCTCAAGCTGGCCCAGCAGGATCTGTATCTGCTGTTCTGTATTCAGAGGATAGAACTGGAAGAGAGACAGCATCTTCTCACGAAAGTCCCTGAGGGTATGCGCCTCCCCTTTGTAGCACGGCAGCCATGGTGCGCCAGGGTAAAATGGCATGGAGAATGGTAGGCTGCTCGCCATGGGCACTGCTGGATCACTAGAAACAGATGGCACAATGTCACTTTGCTCAGTCATGTTGTTTGCAGGTATGACTGAAATTAGGTCGCCGTCTCTTTAAGAAACTCAACTGCTTGCTGGCAGGGAATGGAGACTACAACTTGGAATGCTGTCCCTTTAAGAATGCTGTAGCTATTAACAGAGTCACTGTGATGCAGGCTGACGGTGTGCTCCCCCTCTTTAATGGTGGCACTCCCCACGGACACTGTACACGGAAAACACTCGCTGGGGCCGTGGGAGGACTGAAGACAAGGACAGGGAGGCACAGTACTCACTGACAGCAACTGCAGCGTGGACCAGAGATCAGCGGTGCACAGCAGGGACGGTGATGCGGCATCAGAGAGTCAGAAATGGCGCCGGCACGTTCGCCTTTCACTTTCTTGTATGGGTGCGCTGGAGCATTGCGCTCAGCATTCTGGGCTCTCCTAAGATGGCGGCAGATGGGTCTCCTGGCCTCATGGGCAGTGCTAAAAATCTCCCCCACTTTTGCAAGGTACAGTTAACCCTTTGTGGGCGTTCTTACACAGCGATGTGGCGCAGCAAACAAGTCCTGGGCGTTTTAACTCTTCCAGGGCTGTAACACACTGAGAGGACAGTCTTTAGGGCTTACTTCAGGGGTATAGGGCTCCCCCTCTTTGTGGCAAGCACTCTCAGGGAATAAACTTGATCTTAGCAAAGTCCACAATAAAGACCGATGCTCTGGAGACAATTTGGCGCACTTTTCGTGGCGACTTTCTCAAAATGGCACACACCCGTATCCTGTTCGTGACGCCAGTTTTTCTTGCGGTGACCAGATGGAAGGTAACGCTGCAGTTGGGATTGCGGGGTGCAAACAGCGCAGACTTGTCACGGTCTCTGGGCACGAGGGCGCAGCGCTGGTGCTGTCCCATGTTACCACCACTGGTACCGGTGATGAGGGGGCTGCACAAATGTTGGTGGTGATTGTTCCCCCGGGGCGCTTCCCCTATACTGTGCCGACTGGTGGTGTTTGGGGCGCCCTGATGTTGTCGGTGCAGAGTCAGACACAGAAACGGTTGTAAAGTTGAACTTTTACTTCCATGGGTGTGGAGGCACAAATGCTTAAACAGTTTCTTCAATACAAAACAACGGGGTACGCCTGGTGACACAGCAAAGTCCTGGGGTGCAGGGTAGACTTGATGAAAGGTGTTCCTAGCCCCCTATACTTCAGTGTTACAGCCCTAAGGTGCGTCTGGGCTCCTATTTGGCACATAGGAGGATGCCCACCATGATACTAGTACATAATATTCCCCACTCACATTATGTGGTCCTGATAGCTCAGAGTTTCGGGGTGCAATAGTCAGGGTGGCAGGATATTCCACAGGTCTGGCCTTGGCCCCTGGATCCTGTGATACTTGCTATGGAGCACGTGTTCCAGAATGTTCTCTCCACAGTCTCAGGCTGACAAGATAATGATGCTTGACTTCCTTCAGGGCGATGGCTAGACAGACAGGGGACAGGATCTTCTGAATAGCTGGAGTATGTCAGCTCTCCAACCTTCCTGGGCCTGTCTAGGACTTGAGATTCCTGCACTAAACTCACTGCTTTCTTCACAGGACATCACACTTATCTCCTCACCTCCTCCTCCTAACACTCCACACTTCTCACTCCTCACACGCAGGACCTTCCTGCAGGGGTGTTACCATGGGGACCCAGTGATCAGCTGACTCCTCCCCTTTTCCCAGGCGATGTCCTCCCATTGGACATTTGGTTACTATTCAATCCTATGGGAGGTGTAATGCATGTGCGAGGCTCACTAGGTGGCGCTGTGTTGTGTGACACTCAGGACCCCCTGCTATGTCACACAGGCTATGAAGCAACAGGAAATAATACAATGCACAGAGATCACCCTCAGCCCAGCCATAGCCAGCTCTGGGATGCCACAGTAGGTCTACAATTTTGTTTCTGGTGTCCTTCCACAGCTCTTTGGTCTTCACCATAGTGGAGTTTGGAGTGTGACTGTTTGAGGTTGTGGACAGGTGTCTTTTATACTGATAACAATTTCAAACAGGTGCCATTACTACAGGTAATGACTGGAGGACAGAGGAGCCTCTTAAAGAAGAAGTTACAGGTCTGTGAGAGCCAGAAATCTTGCTTGTTTGTAGGTGACCAAATACTTATTTTCCACCATAATAAATTCTTAAAAAATCAGACAATGTGATTTTCTAGATATGTTTTCTCATTTTGTCTCTCATAGTTGAGGTCTACCTATGATGTCAATTACAGGCCGGCCTCATCTTTTTAAGTGGGAGAACTTGCACAATTGGTGGCTGACTGAATACTTTTTTCCCCACTGTATAAAGAAAATAGATGTATACATGTATCATAAATGCATGCACCAGCAGAATAGATGAATTCCTAGGAGTTATTAGAAAGGCTTTGTTCACATATATCAGTTGTGTCTGGCCAATTGAGTCCTTCTTTAAATTCATCTTGGCTGCACATATTTAGATATGACTGTCAGGAGAGATGAGCAACTTTTCACAATATGATATAGCAAAGTGATTTGCTATCATAAAATCCTATTCTATTTATCCTATATGCTTCTGTGTGTGGCTACGTTGTGACTGTGTTATGAATTGCAGGCTTCCAAGAATTTTGGTAGAAAATCATAATATTGTATTAAACTGACTTCATGAGAAATTGAGGTCCTTAACCAAATTACAATTATGGATATACCCACAGTTAAAAGGGTATTCCCACAACAACAATCATATTTCATATACAAGTACTTACCAAAATATCACTGTAACCCATTGAAAGCAATCAGCAAAAGTGTATATCTCTCTACTGTCATTACTACTGTTTGAGGACTATTATCAATGCATGCAACCTGTAGTCCATCGTCATTCAGAAAGAGCATGTTCAGTTTGTCTTTGACTTCCCTATAGCTGCTTATTAGATCAGGGATACATTGCCAGCATGTGCTGTTCTAACAGATGGAGCATGTGCAGTGCATGAATGATTTCACTTAGCAGGAATGGACAGGTAGGAAGAACAGGTGCACTTGGGAAATTTAGTTTTTACTAGTAAGCATATACTGCATAGTAAGAACGGCCCACTCTGGCCATTGAAAGCTGAAAATGGAATGGTGCTATTGGAGTCCAGACCTTGAAAAAGGGGGTACATAGGAGGTGGATGAAGTCAGAGGTACAGGCAGATGGTTTATCTCCATGGTTGTTTTTATTTTAAGTTATATGTTGGGAAAACCACTTTAGCTGATCTCCGTTTGATTATAGATTCCAACTGTCTTGAAGCCAATTCAGCACAATATCACATCATGATAACAAAAGTCTTGAAAAGCTGTAATTCACCCTCCCCACTGTGTGGTCACACTCAGGATTGTTAGCATATCACTTTGTGATAACCATGAAAATATATTGTGTTTAGATAGGATATTTTACTTAGGATACACATATCTGGACATGTTTAGACAAGAGAACAGGTTAGAGAAGACAAATATGTAAATTAAGGGTTGACATATCTGTACCTGAGCCAGACAGCCATCCAGAATTCTCTCTGATGCTCCATCAAATGGGGCATGACACTGGACCTACTAGTGGGATTAAAAAATGCTGAAGTCAATGATTTTTGCCTTACTGCTGACTCCCTTAATGTATCATGTGTACAACCTAATTGGATACTGTTAACCTATAAACTTATAGCAGAATATTTATGGTATACCAAGTAAGGTGAACACGACAGATGTGCAGGCTTGCATGTGTTCCCCTAACATTATGGCTTGTGAATGCAAACTAAAAATGACAGAAGGCCACTGTGCCCACAGACCAAACAAGAATACATAACTGAAGACATAAACACGAATCCTAATAGTTACTTTTTCAACTGAAATAGCTTAATAAAGGCCTAGTGCAATATATTTTTTAAAGATTTTCAGTGGAAGGGCTTAATTCCTTTGGAAACTCATATAGATTAGTAAAATACATACTATTAATTTGCATTTGTTCTTAAGGCTTTTGAAATACAATAATTTTCTCTAGTTAATTAATTTTATCTATTAGAGAAAGATAAATTTTATGTAAACTTGAAACATGCAATGCTGCAAAAACTCATTAAAGGATATATTAATTGCCTCTTTTCATAAAAAACAACACAATTATTTTTGATTTTAAAGATATGCATTACAATGCGTTATGTCAGGTATTTATAATACAATGAATGATGGCAATGAAGAGATGAGTGCTTTAGTTCATGTTTTATTATTTGGTACTTCAGTCTCATTGAAACATACCTAAAGTATGGAGATTTAGCAATACTTTATCTGAAACTGAGGCTAAGGCCCGCGTAGCAAAACGTAGCTAAAAAACGCTGTAGACAAATGCGGTGAAAATGCGTTGTGTTTTTTCCACAGCTTTTTTCATTGCGTTTTTTAATTTATAGGGTATAACTCTTGCGTTTCCACATCTAAAATTGACATGCTGTGTTCTTCAAAAACTCATGTGTTTTTGAAAACGCATCTTTTCCACAGTGTTTTTTTCTGCTTTGTGTGGATCATATTAACTAAAGTCTAATTCACTTTGCTGGTATCGTAAAACACAGCCTTTTTCCTGCTGCATTTCTTCAGCAGCTAAAAAAGCTGCGTTTCTGCAACGTAGGGGCCTTAGACAAGAGATTGTAGTCCCAGTTAATTCAAACTTTGCTATATCTGCAGGGTTCTATGGCAATCTATGCTGCATGTCCAGGTGTTGTGACTGTAATACAGATGCTGAGATATGCCTGCATTATGGCCTCCTGAATCCAGATAGGACCAAATGAAAGGCTTAGCTATCCAATAGCTAGAAAGCCAAATTAAAAAGTACATAACGTATAATGAATGAGACTTAAAATGAGTTTCTTAGAGTGCAGGAATATACAGTAAAGTTTAATTTTATTTTTTTTTCTTATAGCTACCACAAGGTCAGTCAAACTTCTTCAAAGACAGAAGGCATGAAAAATTTAAATTTATAACACATGAAAAATAGTATGATTGATGAGAAATCCTAAATCACAATCCTTAGGTTACTAGGTGTAGATTGAATTATAAATGTTAATGAATTGAAGAAGTGTATCAATCACAAGTCTGTCAATTACACTACAAGCATCAGTACATATCATTTGAGAAAGTATTAAAGAAAAGCTGATAAAATACTAAAGGTGATGTTTTATAACGTCACTCCAAAAAGTGGACAGGTCTAAAGGTCTATTAGTAAAATGACATGGTTTATGGCACCCATGTCTTGAACAATGCTAATAGTATTAGAAGTGAAATGAATTTTATTTTAAATTCTGAACTTGTTCTTTTTAAATGTTTTTTTTATATCTGGGAAAATGTAAATAAAAAAGGGGAAACATGTTTTCACATTTTCACATTTTTTAATATGACAAAGTGCTACTAAAATTCTATTTTTAAATACTTTTCCCTCTTTATTATGTTCTTTTTTATGTAGGTGGAAAATAGTGTTGTGTCATCTGGAGCAAGGCTAGAACCTGTGATGTGGGCTCGGGATTGGAGTTTTTTTTTTCTATTCTACTCTGTTTTATTTATTTTTTCTTATTTATTTTTTATGCATTGTGCCCACCATAAAGTTATAATAGACCTTTGGGGGGCATTTTTACATTGCTTTTTTTTTTTTTTGGTGTGTGCTGGTTTTGCTCTGTAGCTGGGGCTTATACATTAGCTTTAGTTACAGGAGGAATACAACCTCCTAACCTGAACTGCAGAGCTAATCTTGGTCTTATAGATGCCAACCACCTGGAAGTATATAGTCAATGGCCGGTTGGCATCTGGTTAAATAAAATAGGGTGATAGTCAAAAAAATTTTGTGCAAATTTTTAAGTCTCACCCCTGGGAATTATTTCCTTTGGTATTATTGTAATATACACAGCATTTTGTATCATGGCAACATTGTTTACTGGTGGCTCAATCATCACAAAACTAATAATTATTTGTAATGAATGTCTTGCAGCAAAGTAAGTGAACAATTTTAAAGTGGTTTCACAGTTTCACTTTTTTTTTGTGAAACACGCTTTATTTGGTTCAAGATAGTCATAGCGATGCTTCTCTACACACTGGAGAATAAACTGTTTCTGGTCTTCTTGAGTGCTCAGTGATGAATTGAATGTACTCATGAGTGCAATAAAGCGTTCTGCAGCATCATTCACGATTTTCAATTTGGCGTCTTTCGAGGGTGCATTGATATAACGTGCATTAGTGTGCCACAGACAAGGATCTTGATGAAGAAAATCTTGGTTTATTTCCAGTTTATCAAACATTTTTTTTGTGTTGGACGATACGAAGTGATGAAGCTTCTTGTGTGACACAAGGTCTCCGGCAAGCTGCACACGAGTTGAGCAGTCATCATTGCCTTCCTTCTGCAGAGCTAGTACCATCTCAACCTTTTCTGCGGTTGGAACCTCACTGTCAAAAAAATCCAGACCCACCATAATCTCACTGAGGTACCACAGGTGTCTGCTGAAAGCCGATGCTGTCGACTGCTGGTCTTGCTCAATTTCCTTTTTTCTTCATTTCTATGCCTGTAATTCTCTCATAAATCTTCTTTCCTCGAACCTTGGCCAGCTTTCTGTCTAATGGTCCCATGTTTCCACAATGACTTTTTTCTCTTTGAGCAAGCAAGAAGTCACGGTCTTCTTGAAGTTTTATAAGTTTCATGGCGTCAGCACGAGCGACATCAAACAAATCTTAAAGTTTATTAACAAATTCCTTCTCCTTGGATTCTTGGGTTTTGGTTCACCGTTTAGCATTCTTCTTGAGACTCTGCCATTAACCAAACAGACTGTTCACCTTACTGATCACGTTTTATTGTTGCCTTGTCGGTATTCTCACTTTTTCCCAGAAACAAAGTACTTCATTGGCTGTGATGGCAACACTGGTACATGTTGGTTGTGATTCTGTACAGTGCAGGACATAAAACCGGGCCAACACCTGCTGGTAATACTGTCGGCTGTCCCAACAATTCCTCTAACACTGCAATTCGAAGACGCCATTTTTTCTGACAACGGTGACTAAACTTGTGGGCGGCCTAAATAGCAGCCATAAACCAACATTTCAATAAATGTTTATACGTTGCTGCAAATCACCCTAATATAGCTCATCAAAACTTGCAAATTACTATTATAAATTATTGTAAGTGAATTTCAGGCAAAAAATTAAATAGACAATAAAAGACACATAGTGGGAGTGATGTAGGCTGCTGTGTAAATGTTTAGAGATTAGTGTTACCTAAAACAGTGAATAATACTGAATGTTGTCTGAAATGTGGCAAGTTTACGTTGAAAGAGGAAAAATAAACTAATATTAATAATATTAAATATTCTTTACACATCACAAATAAGTAAATTGGAGAGAGTTTCAAGGAATGGTGGGGCCCTTATTGCTGCTCAATATTAAAACTACCCAAAACCTATTTTAACGGCTATTACATGTTCAAAGGTTGACATTGAGCCACCTTTTAAACACAACTAAAAGAAACAATCTTTTAAAGGAAATTACAGATCATTATTTATAAAAATTATAGAGGGTGAGACTTTGAATAAAACGAATTCTTATTTTTTCTATAGAACGCATTGTCACCCTAATGTATACAGTAATCTCTATATATTTTTAACAATGTACATAAAACCAAATCTCTTGTCTAAATATGTCCAGATATGTGTATCCTAAGTAAAATATCCTATCTAAACACAACATGGTTTCATAGTTATCACAAAGTGATATGCTAACAATCCTGAGTGTGACCACACAGTGGGGAGGGTGAATTACAGCTTTTCAAGACTTTTGTTATCATGATGTGATACTGTGCTGAATTGGCTTCAAGACAGTTGGAATCTATAATCAAAAGGAGATCAGCTAAAGTAGTTTTCCCAACATACAACTTAAAAATAAAACAATAACCATGGCGATAAACCATCTGCCTGTACCTCTGACTTCATCCACCTCCTATGTACCACCTTTTTCAAGGTCTGGACCCCAATAGCACCATTAAATTTTCAGCTTTCAATGGCCAGAGTGGGCCGTTCTTACTATGCAGTATATGCTTACTAGTAAAAACTACATTTCCCAGGTGCACCTGTTCTTCCTATCTGTCCATTCTTGCTAACTGAAATAATTCATGCACTGCACATGCTCTATCTGTGAGGAAAGCACATGCTAGCGATATATCCCTGATCTAATAAACAACTATACGAAAGTCAAAGACAAACTGAACATGCTCTTTCTGAATGAAGATGGATTACAGGTTGCATGCATTGCTAACATTCCTCAAACAGGAATGATGACAGAGAGATATACACTTTTGCTGATTGCGGGGGAAATTCAGTATTATGTGGCGGACATTCAGATGAAAGGTTTTTCTTGTAACAAAAGGATCTACTTTCTGTTTTGGCTGAGGGGTTTCAGGACAGGAATACACCCACTATGATGTTCACATGCTCTTGCATATGGACAGGGGTAATCTTCATGATCAATCCACTTTAAGTACATTCATCATTAAACATATTCTTTTAATATAAGTACAGATTTGTCCTTCCTGATCTTGTTGTTTTTAAAACAACATTATTTTATGATATTCTGTCATGGAAGGTTGATTATATATGTCTATTGGTGGTATCTCAGTGTTTGTGTTCTGAATTGTAGCCTGTCAAGGTTTTTTTTTTTAACTTTTTCAAGATCTTATATTGAACTGGTTTCATTAAAAAGTTTAAGTTATTAACTAAATTTGAGCTAAGGTAAGGGTGTACATATCTGTACGTCAGTCTATTAGTACCATTCACTGGTATTGAAAAAAGCTCCTGTCAGTGTTCAAGATGAAGTACTGATTGCGATAGAAGTGCTTTTCAGAGACCAATATAGAGGAACATTCTAACTCGTGACCAGAGTGACCAGAGCATTAGACTTTTCAATTTCTCTGCCCATATCCATATGGCGTGGTAGTGACTTACAGCTGTGCTAAAAATTTGTCTGTAGCTATTACAGCTGTTAGGCTGTGTAAAGACCGATACTTATGGATCCCTGTATGTATGGATGTACCCATATGTAACTTATCTCCAATTGGTTAAGGATTCAAATTTGTCTTGAAAACAATTTAACACAATATTATGACATGCTAAGAAAGTACTTGAAAGCTTGTTATTTGCCTATGATTACTGAGTGGTCACCCATAGACACAAATATGATAGCATAACTAGCATAAAACTTTGTGATATCTTGTCACACAACCATGTTGTGTTGAGAAAAGCTACTTAACGTGTGATATACCTACCTGGACATGTCCAACCAAGAGGAAAGGCAAGAGATGACGCATCTGTAACCTATAAAATAATGTTTCCTAAAGTGGAAGATGAGACCCCTTGAAGGCCCTTGGAAATAGCTGGATAGAGTCGCAACATGATCTACTAATTCCGTGAACCCAAGCTCTCTAAGTAAAGCTGTTCCTATAAATTCCACTGAAGTGAGTGGAAACTACAGAAAGAATGAGTTTCAAAAACTCTCATTTACTTCTATTTCAATTACAGAAACAGCATAACTCGGAGATGTCTCCATAAAATCCAATAACTGACAGTGTGGATTTGCTTGTCCATGGCGAAGGGGTGACAGTGAGCTGGTTTATGAGTTCTAGAGGGGTATTTGGGGGGTTACAAATAAGTCTCACCCTGAAGTGAGTTGTGACTTCAGAAAGTTTGGGAATCACTGCTATAAAGTATTCAGGGATTTGTAGCTGGCAGAGAAAATCAGGAAAATATATGGACATTTTAGTAATGAATCTTTTTAATTTAAGTTTCTGCTGCCAGCATTTCCAGTCCAGGCCCTTATACTGCTCCAGAATGTTCATTGATGCTCTCAATGATGTTTTTTGCTTTTTTGTACTTTCGAAACTAACAGCTAAATTAATTTTTGCTCACCTCTAGTTTCTGGCATAAAAACAAATTAAGAACTATATTTGCCAAGTACCTTTCCTCCCAAGTGGTCAATTGTACACAAAAATATTATTTTACACAATGGTATTGTACCAAATGGCACTCATTTACAAATATGTGCTTATGAAACATCTGTTTCCTAAAGCCTTGCATAACTCCCTTGACTATTAGGGATCCCAGGAGACTATAAAATGTGTTTTCATTAGATTTGAACCCATTTGTTTTCTACATAAAATGATTTACACTGCATTTCTAGCTATATAACCCTACACAAAGCTTTGAAAACACTATTATCACTAAATTGAATGCACCTAAAACAAACTAAAATGAGGTCAACCGTAGTGTTTTTATCATTTCATACATTGTATAAGTTTAACTAGGCGTTTTTGGAAGTAAAAAAAAGTACAAATATATGATATATGAGCTTCTCTTGTCAATGGTTCTGGCTTGAGGAACAGGAATACTTAGCTGTTTATTTTCTGCCAGTATTGGAAAGACAGGTTATCTACTCAAATACAAGCAATGCTGTCATTTAAAAGAATGCAGGTTGCAGTTATGATAATTTAGAATCATATTCAAATAAATGACTGTGATTGGCATATATATTAAATTTCTTAACCCACAGCTCTGTTGTGATAACAGACTATAGAGCTTATTTCCAGTAAAGGCATCCAGAATGTAATGTCTTTATTTAGTTTGCAAGAATAAGCAGTGATGAATTATAGTTCCCGTAAAATGGAATAAATTAGAATAAAATATTCCGGTTTATTTATCAATGATAAACACAGTTAAGCCCTTCAATAAATGGACAGTAATGCTTCTTGGTATAGAAATAGTTAGAAACTACCAATGTGTAATTAAAATATCATATTTGATGGGCGAAGCAACACTGCATCCAGTCTCTACTATGTAATTCTTTATTCACACTACTGAGGTTCATGGCTGTTCGTGACCCGTGAAAAAATAGAATATTTTCCACATTTTCACAGAATCTGGAATGATGGCTCCATTTTCACTGACCTGACCTTCCCATTCAAATTTAGTTTCAAAGACATTTATTGAATGATAAGACAAAAGCATAACAGTATAAGCATATACAGTGGGGAAAAAAAAGTATTTAGTCAGCCACCAAGTGTGCAAGTTCTCCTACTTAAAAAGATGAGAGAGGCCTGTAATTGACATCATAGGTAGACCTCAACTATGAGAGACAAAATGAGAAAACATATCTAGAAAATCACATTGTCTGATTTTTTAAGAATTTATTTGCAAATTATGGTGGAAAATAAGTATTTGGTCACCTACAAACAAGCAAGATTTCTGGCTTTCACAGACCTGTAACTTCTTCTTTAAGAGGCTCCTCTGTCCTCCACTCATTACCTGTAGTAATGGCACCTGTTTGAAATTGTTATCAGTATAAAAGACACCTGTCCACAACCTCAAACAGTCACACTCCAAATTCCACTATGGTGAAGACCAAAGAGCTGTGGAAGGACACCAGAAACAAAATTGTAGACCTGCACCAGGCTGGGAAGGCTGAATCTGCAATAGCCAAGCAACTTGGTGTGAAGAAATCAACTGTGCGAGCAATAATTAGAAAATGGAAGACATACAAGACCACTGATAATCTCCCTCGATCAGGGGCTCCACGCAACATTTCACCCTGTGGGGTCAAAATGATCACAAGAACGGTGAGCAAAAATCCCAGAACCACATGGGGGGACCTAGTGAATGACCTGCAGAAAGCTGGGACTAATGTAACAAAGGCTACCGTCAGTAACACACTACGCCGCCAGGGACTCAGATCCTGCAGTGCCAGACGTGTCCCCCTGCTTAAGCCAGTACATATCTGGGCCCGTCTGAAGTTTGCTAGAGAGCATTTGGATGTTCCAGAAGAGTATTGGGAGAATGTGATATGGTCAGATGAAACCAAAGTAGAACTGTTTGGTAGAAACACAACTCGTCGTGTTTGGAGAAGAGTGAATGCTGAGTTGCATCCAAAGAACACCATACCTACTGTGAAGCATGGGGGTGGCAACATCATGCTTTGGGGCTGTTTCTCTACAGAGGGACCAGGATGACTGATTCGTGTACATGAAAGAATGAATGGGGCCATGTATCGTGAGATTTTGAGTGCAAACCTCCTTCCATCAGCAAGGGCATTGAAGATGAAACGTGGCTGGGTCTTTCAGCATGACAGTGATCCCAAGGACACCGCCAGGGCAACGAAGGAGTGGATTCGTAAGAAGCATTTCAAGGTCCTGGAGTGGCCTAGCCAGTCTCCAGATCTCAACCTCACAGATTAAATAAACGATAACAAAACACTAAAAATGTTTGCAATGAACATAACGGGAAGAAAAGTAAGAAAGCACTCTCTTGAGGTATGGACCTCAACCTTATTGTGGAGTCGCGTACAGGAAAGTTAGGGGTTACAGTTGAAGACAATATGCCAGGGGGACCATATTTTATCATAATGCATGCAGTAACCCATAATGGTAGCATAAATTTTTTGAATAACATAACAGTGTCAACACGACTATAAACTTCAATAATAACACAATGATTGTTGTTTTCATTCATAATGCCAGTGGTACAACTAGAGTACTATGGGCCCTGGGAAAAACTTTAGACTGGGCCCCCCTCCCCCATTCACTCACTGGTTCCACTCAATCCGACCCAACATTCACCCCCTGCGACCATGATCTTTACGCTGCAATCCTCCTCCCATCTTCATATTCACTGCCCCCTTTATTACTGACTATAAAGTATCTCTCCCCTTTATATTATATACTGATCCCTTATATTATAGGCAGCTCCATCGTATAATTACAAGTCCCCTCACTTTTATATGATACTAGCAGAAGGACCCGGCTTTGCACGGGAATATTTTATTTTTTGTTTGTGTAGTGGTCCCATAAGAATTGGTCAGTTTTGCACTTGACATACAGTATGGCAGTCTAGTATAAGTACAGTCTATTTATGGCTGTGTTGTTATAGAAACCTGGTAAATTAAATGTGAACTTATATTGGCTGATACATGTGATATGGCTGAATATTTAAGTACCTGCGAACTGCTATTGACTAATACAGGTCATAGCTTGGTTGTTATGGAAACCTGGAGTAAAGCGGTATGCATGTGGAGACTAAGTGCCTGCGAGCTTCTATCGGCTGATAAGTGACATATGGCCGTGTGTATGGCAGCTGGAATATGAGTGAAAGATTTGCAGGCTTGTATTGTCTAATGCAGGTCATTTATTGGGAATACTGTATCAAAGGTACGGTACGTCCTAGAGAGCTGAGACCAGGTCTAAAATCTGCCTGGACACCTGATATACCTGTGTGCCAAATTTGGTGAGGATCGGTCCAGTCATTTGGTCATGCATAAAGAACAGACAGACAGACAGACAGAAACTCATATATATAAATATATATATAATAATAATAATAATAATATAATAATAGTCCTTTAATAGTCCCACAATGGGGAAATTCAGTGTGTTACAGCAGCAAAGATAAGCAGATACAAATACAAATACAACATGTACAGGAATGTTCCAAGGTGAGAGGCATTACATTAATAGCAGACAGACAGATAGGACGTAGCAGAGGAGGGGGGGGGGGATTTAACAGGCAGAGAGATATTTCAGTTCTCTATGTGTAATGATCTCCGCTTAGGTCGGTGTTGGTTGTACAGCCTAACCGCGGTGGGGAGGAAAGACTTCCGATAGCGCTCCTTCTCACACCTAGGGTGGAGCAGTCGGTCACTGACAGTACTGCTCAGCGCGATCACAGTCTCATGCATGGGGTGGGACTTCTTCTTCTGCGTGGGAGCTCACCACAGACAGTATCCTTCTGTCACCCACCACCTGCACTGGGTCCAGTCTGCTCCCCAGGACAGAGCTGGCCCTTCTAATCAGCTTGTCAAGTTTATTTCTGTCCCTGGTTGATATACTGCTCCCCCAGCAGGCCACTCCAAAGAAGATGGCTGATGCCACTACCGAGTTGAAGAAAGTTCTAAGAAGTGCCCCCCGGATTCCAAAGGCTCTCAGTTTCCTAAGCAGGTAGAGCCTGCTGTGGCCCTTCCTGTACAGGGCCTCCATATGATCTGCCCAGTCCAGCTTATTATTAAGGAGCAAACCCAGGTACTTATAGGTGTTCACAATCTCGATGCCCGTCCCCAGGATGTCCACTGGATTTGGAGGGCATCTGCCTTTGCGGAAGTCCACCACCATCTCCTTGGTCTTCCCCGCGTTAATCTTCAGGTGGTTCCGGTGGCACCAGTCCACAAAATCCTGGTTCAGTTCTCTGTACTCCCTGTCATCATCATCTGTGATGAGACCCACTATTGCAGAGTCGTCAGAATACTTCTGTAGGTAGCAGCTGGATGAGTTGCACCTAAAATCTGCAGTGTACAGTGTGAAGAGGAAAGGGGCGAGAACCGTACCCTGAGGTGCCCCTGTATTACAGATCACGGTACCTGACACACAGTCTCGGGCTCTCACGTATTGAGGTCGATTTGTGAGGTAGTCTAGGATCCAGTTGGAGAGGTGGTGGTCCACTCCAGCAAGGCCCAGCTTGTCTCTCAGGAACCTGGGCTGTGTGGTGGTAAAAGCACTGGAGAAGTCAAAGAACATTATTCTCACTGTGTTCCCTGGTTTCTCCAGGTGAGACAGAGCCCTGTGCAGAAGATGGATGATGGCATCATCTACCCCAATGCCCGGCCGATAAGCAAACTGGAGGGGGTCCATAGCGGGGCTCACTAGAGGGCGGAGTCATATACAGTCATATGAAAAAGTTTGGGCACCCCTATTAATCTTAATCATTTTTAGTTCTAAATATTTGGGTGTTTGCAACAGCCATTTCAATTTGATATATCTAATAACTGATGGACACAGTAATATTTCAGGATTGAAATGAGGTTTATTGTACTAACAGAAAATGTGCAATATGCATTAAACCAAAATTTGACCGGTGCAAAAGTATGGGCACCTCAACAGAAAAGTGACATTAATATTTAGTAGCTCCTCCTTTTGCAAAAATAACAGCCTCTAGTCGCTTCCTGTAGCTTTTAATCAGTTCCTGGATCCTGGATGAAGGTATTTTTGACCATTCCTCTTTACAAAACAATTCCAGTTCAGTTAAGTTTGATGGTCGCCGAGCATGGACAGCCCGCTTCAAATTATCCCACAGATGTTCAATGATATTCAGGTCTGGGGACTGGGATGGCTATTCCAGAACATTGTAATTGTTCCTCTGCATGAATGCCTGAGTAGATTTGGAGCTGTGTTTTGGATCATTGTCTTGCTGAAATATCCATCCCCGGCGTAACTTCAAATTCGTCACTGATTCTTGTACATTATTCTCCAGAATCTGCTGATACTGAGTTGAATCCATGCGACCCTCAACTTTAACAAGATTCCCGGTGCCGGCATTGGCCACACAGCCCCAAAGCATGATGGAACCTCCACCAAATTTTACAGTGGGTAGCAAGTGTTTTTCTTGGAATGCTGTGTTTTTTTGACGCCATGCATAACGCCTTTTTGTATGACCAAACAACTCAATCTTTGTTTCATCAGTCCACAGGACCTTCTTCCAAAATGAAGCTGGCTTGTCCAAATGTGCTTTTGCATACCTCAGGCGACTCTGTTTGTGGCGTGCTTTCAGAAACGGCTTCTTTCGCATCACTCTCCCATACAGTTTCTCCTTGTGCAAAGTGTGCTGTATTGTTGACCGATGCACAGTGACACCATCTGCAGCAAGATGATGCTGCAGCTCTTTGGAGGTGGTCTGTGGATTGTCCTTGACTGTTCTCACCATTCTTCTTCTCTGCCTTTCTGATATTTTTCTTGGCCTGCCACTTCTGGGCTTAACAAGAACTGTCCCTGTGGTCTTCCATTTCCTTACTATGTTCCTCACAGTGGAAACTGACAGGTTAAATCTCTGAGACAACTTTTTGTATCCTTCCCCTGAACAACTATGTTGAACAATCTTTGTTTTCAGATCATTTGAGAGTTGTTTTGAGGAGCCCATGATGCCACTCTTCAGAGGAGATTCAAATAGGAGAACAACTTGCAATTGGCCACCTTAAATACCTTTTCTCATGATTGGATACACCTGGCTATGAAGTTCAAAGCTCAGTGAGGTTACAAAACCAATTTTGTGCTTCAGTAAGTCAGTAAAAAGTAGTTAGGAGTATTCAAATCAATAAAATGATAAGGGTACCCAAATTTTTGCACCGGTCAAATTTTGGTTTAATGCATATTGCACATTTTCTGTTAGTACAATAAACCTCATTTCAATCCTGAAATATTACTGTGTCCATCAGTTATTAGATATATCAAAATTGAAATGGCTGTTGCAAACACCCAAATATTTAGAACTAAAAATGATTAAGATTAATAGGGGTGCCCAAACTTTTTCATATGACTGTATATATGAGATAGTCCCTCTTCAATCTTTAAATTTTACACTGCCTCCTTTATATTATACACAGCTTCTGCTCCCACCCTTATATAAAATACACTATCCCCTTCAATCTTTAAATTATACACTGCTCCAGTTACATTATACATGGCCTCCCATCCCACCTTTATATTATACCTCTAACATTTATTTTATTCATTCCTTTCACCCATTTAATATAGGAGGAGGGGGCTGTGTATACTATAAGGGGGGAGTGTATAATATAAAGGTGGGGGTATAATATAATGGTATGAGGCAGGACAATGTATAATATAGGAGGGGGATATGGATGCTTTATACATTGTTCTGCTTCCCATCTTTAAATTATACCCCCCTTTGCAGCGTACAAGGGGTGCAGCCAACAGCATCTCTGTAGCTGTGTCCTGTATGTGCTAGACTGAGAAGGCACATCCTATTCAGGCCACGAAGCAAGATAGAAGTGAATTACTGATTCAGTAATACACTTGTAACTTGTATTGAGGCCCGATACTAAGTCTAGTGGCTCACTTACCCTTACCCCTTATAGTCAGCTGCCAGTTCAGTTCTCTGGTAGTATGCATGGTGCTCCGCTGGAGACTAGCACAGCACCATGCATGATGTGGGAAATGAGAAGCTGGCTTGGATGCTTCCTCCTGTGGGCTTGTTTGTTACACCCCTGCCCATGGCTTTTTAAAGAAAAAGTAGCTTATCATCAGTGCTAGGCATTTCAAGTTAATTACTACAGTTTATGTAAATTGTCCAAAGTTACTTATTTTATATAGTGCCACCATATTCTGCAGCAGTGTACAAATGTTGTCATCACTCACTGTGACCACTGGGGCTCATAATCTAAATTTCAAATGGCCTATTAGTTTGTTTTTGGTGTGAATGAGATAAGCCATGTATAGGGTTAACATATAAATCCCATACAGATGTTGGATTGGACCTCAGCATTTGAGTACTGCGAGGGAATAGTGCCAGTTAGCCCACGTGTGGCTCGCAAAAGGCAGTTTTTCATTTTTTTGCCAGCAAATAATGAAATCCAAGAATGCAAAGTAAAACTTAATTCAAACTGAGTCTCGTATGCATATATTAGAATCTGGACAACCACAGCAAAGAGATAACTGTCTTTCCCTACTTAAGATGTTGCTCATTATCAGTCAATTTCACCATCATAATAGGCAACCTTAACCAACTCAAAAGGAAACGCTTGGCCTAGATGTCTTGCCAATAAGGTCTATGTGTGCACTTGTCTTAATTGCAGCCTAATATCCATCTGTTGAAGAAATCTTCAGCTATTCCCTTCATAGATGACCAGCGTAATGGTGTTTGTCCTTTTCTATTCTCGGCTTCAATATGTAAATGATGGGCTCATTACCTCCAGTGTGACTAGTTAGAAAAAAACGACTTGAAGTTTATACTCAGTTGTGTCTGAAAGGGAATCTGTCACCAGCGTGAAGTGAATTAGATAGGTCAGGCTCCCCAGAGTATAAAGCCTTTTCCCAATGAAAATTTGCATCTCTGTTTCTGAAACGTTAATTTATTTCACAATATGTAAATGAGCAGTCTGGAGCACGGAGAGCGGCTCTGTTGCACCAAACTGCTCCACAGTGCTCTAATACTCTAGTACAATTGCGAGAACACAAGGCCGGTTGAGATTTAAGAATAGCTCCCTATCCTTGTCACTCAAAGAAGGGAGGGAGGGAGGGAGGAGGGAGGGTGTAGTAAAGTAGTGTGGAGCATAGCAGTTTTGAGCAAAACAGCCACTATCGGTGATCCTGATAGCTCATTTGTATATTGTGAAATAAATGAATATCTCAGCAATGGAAGTACAAATTTTCATGGGGAAAAAAACTATAAATTTAAGTGAGCAAGACCTATCTAACTGTATTGCTGGTTTGTATGCTACGCCTCCTGCATGTTATAGTGCAGGAGGAGTAGAGCAGTTTAATACATAGTATTGTGGGAAAAGACTCAGCCATACTTTTAACTTATTGCTCTAAAACTCTGACTCTTCTTAGACCTTATGAGTCCAGTGGGTAGTCCAATTTAATGTTTGGCAACTATTTCTGTAAGTACACTCATATAAGGAAAGGTTTTGTAGAGAGACCACCTTCTGGACTCCTAAGCCCATAATGAGTAGATTTGATCAATAAATTACAAATTCTTCTCAATCTTTTCACACAATACTATATATCAATCTGCTCAGCATCTCCTACTCTATAACACGATGCTTGCAGAGTGGAATGGAAAATTGCCACAAACAGAGAACTCTCATCTTGATGTCAATCAGATCTGAGCTGCAGTACTGCCACCTGGCCACTATACAGTATACGGATCAATCTGCTACACGCTACATACACTGTATAGTGCGGGAATTCGATGCAGCGCCAAACAGCTGATCCTTGTCGGAGTCATCTATTGGCTTCCCACAAATCAGAAAATAAAAAATTCCTGAGCAACCCCTTTAATGCATGCATTACAAGAATCCCTAACCTGATTGTTAATGGGCTAAACACATTCTTTTTAAAATTTTACATTGCAGACATTAGCAGGGCTGACATATTTATTGTATTATATTGCAGACGCAATTCAGTAAGTACAGTATATGCTGCCTATACATAATACTTACTATAAGACATAAAGTTTAACTAAGAAAAGTTTTAAAGCCACAAACTTGCCATTTCTAATCTTAAAGAGGACCTTTCATGTCCTCATGGATGTGCGTTTTATATACCGGGGCTTTCCTGGTATGTGCCCTAGTGGTGGAGATATCGGTGCCATTAATTTTGGCACTGATATCTCCCCACTGTCAGAAGGGTATTCTTCACAGCTTAGCATCATCGCTGGTCTGTGAGGAATGCCCCCGTCTGACTGTACTCTAACATAGCCTTGTACTGTCAGAGAGGGCTGTGAGGAACTCTCCCCCAGTACAAGTCTATGGACGAGTACTGTCAGGTGGGGGTGTTCCTCACAGACCAACAATGAAGCTAGGCTGTGAGGAATACCCTTCTGACAGTGGGGAGATATCGGTGCTGAAATTAATGGCACCGATATCTCCACTAGAGATGAGCGAATCAAAGCTGCAGAAGTGGCATTCGATCCGAATTTCAGGAAATCTTCAATTCGCATGGAATCCGGATTTCCTGATGCTTCATGGTAACGAATATTTATTAAGGACGTTTGTGACATCAGATGGTCACAAGATATTCTCTAGTGATGTGATTGGGTAGGCGTGTATTTGCTTGTTAGCAGATCCTTCCACATGAATAAAAGTTGTCCGTGCTGGAGAGAGAGAGAGAGAGAGAGAGAGAGACATGACTGCGGCATCCAAGGGCTTCCGCCATTTTGCTGCCCACCCCGGCTCTCTACAGACAGGAAATAGCTGTTTATTCACCACAAATTAATTCGGATCGAAGAGAATCGTATCGGAAATTTCGGCGAAGTTGCCGAATCGAATTTTTTTAAAAACTTCGCTCATCTCTAATCTCCACCACCACTTTCTAGCGGTATATAAAACCGCACATTCATGAGGACATGAGAGGTCCTCTTTAATATCTAAAATGATCCTAATTTCATAAAGTACTCCGTTAACAAAGACAAATCATATTTGAAATATATGTGAAAATGTTATGTATTACTGTAATTTTTACATTTCACTATACAATATTTCAGTATACAATTCTTTAAAGAACTATGCATTACTCTTTCATGCTAATTCTCATAATCAGAAATCAGAAAATTTAGAAAACAAAATAAAATTAATTATTGTTCCAGCCAAGTCACCAGTGCAACAAAATAATGCCATCTGGGCAAAGATCCTAAGTAAAATGATTGCCCCAAATAAAATCTACATGTATTGTTAAAGCAGCCAAAAAAACTCTTGGCTTGAACTTTAGTGTAATGCAAATAAAATGTTAGCAGATGGCAGAACAAACACGCCAAAAGCAATCACTAGCAAGAGTAATTTAACAACTAGAGTTTCATTGCATACATGTTTATATGTGCTGGTCTTCATTTGTCATTATTTATATGCATTCTATTGCTCATCATCAAGCATTATAGTATTTTATTTTCACATTCTCTGCAACACTCAATGGAAAAGAGTAGTCGTATATGATGTTGTTTTATGCCCCGTTTTTACTATTCATCAAACTTTGAGAGCTTTGCATTTAAATATTTAAGCAAAAAATCCAAGAGACAAGCAAAGTTCAAAGAGTACATATATTACATGTACTAGAATTGTTAGCATTGAATCTAATATTCCATATGTGAAGCAAAGATTAAATGACTAAAAGCTGCTAGGAGATTGAAACATGTAGGCACAGACAAGGCACAAGACTCTATCTTCAAATCCCTTTCTGGTTTAGATTGCATGTTCCCTCTGCATGAACCTAATGCTCAGCTTTTAAATGTTTTGGTTAGAGATGGTTGGAGGTTACCAAAATTTTCAAAATTTCTTTCGCTGGTTCAAACCAAAAAAATCTGCTGCACCAGTTTGTTTTGATCCAAAAGTGCAAATTGTCATAAATGTCATGCATGACACTCTGAAGGACTCTAACCCCTTACTAGCTCTTAAACAAAAACACAGCCTTAGTAATATCAAAGTGACTACAACAGATAGGGTTATGGCTAAATGGATGGTAGGTGGAGCAGATGCCTGTGGGTGGTGAGATGATAAGTCAGCCAGATACTCTACAATCTTATCTGCTTCCGCCATAATTTATGCCATTGCCTACTGCAGGAACTGGCCAACTGTAGCCTGCTGCTACTACTACTTGCTGGATGACTGCCACTTACATTCTTATTGATGGTGGTAAACATGTGGGACGGGTGTTTCCTTATCCTACATTAGCCCATCCTTTTTCACCCTGGTCCTTCACTTTTGTCAGAGATTTTTTTTATTTAGGCACTTTTATGCAACAAAAGCTCTCTCATACAGAAAAAGGTACTATTGTAGTCAGGTTCATATAAAACTTGATTTGGTGTTTAGAAAAGAAAAATCACAACAAATTTTACTGTAACACCTTGATACAAAAAAAAACTAACACCAAGAACTTCACAGGGTTTTGGCACGGAAAATTGTCAAATTATGTCAGATATGTACGTACAAAAAGAGTTCCTTAACTAAATTGTCTCTGTTCTTGGACAAAGTTCAAATTGAATTTGAATGTTTTTGATGTAATTGAGTTTGATGCAGTTTCTGCCCTACAAACTGTAGCACACTGACACACACTGTGCTCAGGTCTAATAATGTGACAGAGAGACACAGTGACTCTAGTCTATTATTTCTTTCTATCAATTAAATGTAAGTCTTCTTCTTCAGTCTCAATCTTCTTCAGTACACATTGTACTTCCCTATATTGTATTTTCTGTGTATCTGACTATATTTCCCATCTCTCTCATTTGGACTAAGATGCATCTATCTGTCTCATCTCTCCCCGCAAACTGAACACCTTCTTTTCCTGTGTGGGCTTTTTAAGGTGCCTATATATTATCAGTGACCTTAATCCTAGAATGCCTCATTATTGGCTGTCTCCTTTCATGAGGGCTGTTTTCAAAAATTATGGGGAATCTGGTCTGATTCCTGAATTCATATGATCCTTCTTGCATGATTTCTCTATGCTTTCATATGGTGGTCACCATTTTAGCCTATTTGTTCAAAGTAAACTGAAAAAAGGTTTGGCCTCATTCAAAATATGGGTTGAACCCAGTTCATTTCAAATTTGTTAACTATATTTAGGGTACAAACACATATTCTAGGCAGCAGAGACATGGCCACTGTGGTTTTCTGATCCATAAAATTTTATTATTCATTGCAAATAGACACATTCCTAAACTGTGCTGCATTTTGATAAAACACTACAAAAATACCAAAATCCCTTATCTCACAGGGATTTCTTTCACTATTATTTGACTGGATAGACCAACAAAGAGGAAATTTAATTCCATGTCCTGAATTTCTTCATTTTTTCATTTTTTGGACAATATATATATATATATATATATATATATATATATATCTATACATTCACCAGATATTCCATGCAATAGAACAATGGAACCACTGGTATAGTAATATACATTACAGAGCAGTGAGCACCTTTAAAATTTATTTTTCTACTTAAAATGACCATGTTATTTTATCTGCATAGTGACCAATATAAAAAAAGAACAATACCACAATTGCTGTTTTTATCTACCCTGAAATATTACCAACGTAGACATCAACTCATACCATCAAAAGCAAGGCCCCACATAGCTCAAGAGTTATGCAAAAATAAATATTTATATTGCTCAGAAAGATGGTTATCCAAAACTAACAATTTTCCTGCGGAATAATTTTATTGTGCAAAAGTAGTAAAACACAACAAAAAATGTATTTGTTATAGATATAATCATATAATCATAAAGAAACACAGTACACACTGTGAGAGTATGAACCCTGAGGGCGCTAGTGAGCAACCCAGGGCCAGGCCTGAAAAGGTTCTCAGCCACACCTATGGGTGGAGGGTACCAACTCCAGACGGAGTGTCTTCAGCAGGAGAGAGTGTTGTGGAGACCAGCAGGAAGCAGAGAGACGGGGAACCAGTCTGAGACGGACGGGCAGTCTGTCCCAAGAGGACTGGGGTCCTGAAAGGACTAACTGAGCCAGGCTGTTTGTTATTTTTTGTTCCATACGTAAGCTGAAATAAAAGCCATTTTACTTTGGATTAGCACCGTCTGAATGCTGCTTCTCCGGCACCCAGTACCGCCTACACCGCTGTCGAGGCCAGGAGGCTGCCGCCTGTGAGGCTAAATCCCCCCAAATTGCCACAACACATACAGTGGGGAAAAAAAGTATTTAGTCAGCCACCAATTGTGCAAGTTCTCCTACTTAAAAAGATGAGAGAGGCCTCTAATTGACATCATAAGTAGACCTCAACTATGAGAGACAAAATGAGAAAACAAATCTAGAAAATCACATTGTCTGATTTTTAAAGAATTTATTTGCAAATTATGGTGGAAAATAAGTATTTGGTCAATAACAAAAATTGATCTCAATACTTTGTTATATATCCTTTGTTGGCAATGACAGAGGTCAAACGTTTTCTGTAAGTCTTCACAAGGTTGGCACACACTGTTGCTGATATGTTGGCCCATTCCTCCATGCAGATCTCCTCTAGAGCAGTGATGTTTTGGGGCTGTCACTGGGCAATACGGCCAAACATGACGAGTTGTGTTTCTACCAAACAGTTCTACTTTGGTTTCATCTGACCATATGACATTCTCCCAATACTCTTCTAGATCATCCAAATGCTCTCTAGCAAACTTCAGACAGGCCCCGATATGTACTGGCTTAAGCAGGGGGACACGTCTGGCACTGCAGGATCTGAGTCCCTGGTGGCGTAGTGTGTTACTGACGGTAGCCTTTGTTACGTTAGTCCCAGCTTTCTGCAGGTCATTCACTAGGTCCCCCCGTGTGGTTCTGGGATTTTTGCTCACTGTTCTTGTGATCATTTTGACCCCATGGGGTGAGATCTTGCGTGGAGCCCCTGATCGAGGGAGATTATCAGTAGTTCTTCCATTTTCTAATTATTGCTCCCATGGTTGATTTCTTCACACCAAGCTGCTTGCCTATTGCAGATTCAGTCTTCCCAGCCTAGTGCAGATCTACAATTTTGTTTCTGGTGTCCTTCCACAGCTCTTTGGTCTTCACCATAGTGGAGTTTGGAGTGTGACTGTTTGAGGTTGTGGACAGGTGTCTTTTATACTGATAACAATGTCAAACAGGAGCCATTACTACAGGTAATGAGTGGAGGACAGAGGAGCCTCTTAAAGAAGAAGTTACAGGTCTGTGAGAGCCAGAAATCTTGCTTGTTTGTAGGTGACCAAATACTTATTTTCCACCATAATTTGCAAATAAATTCTTTAAAAAAAATGAGACAATGTGATTTTCTGGATTTGTTTTCTCATTTTGTCTTTCATAGTTGAGGTCTACCTATGATGTCAATTACAGGCCTCTCTCATCTTTTTAAGTGGGAGAACTTGCACAATTGGTGGCTGACTAAATACTTTTTTTCCCCCACTGTATATATATATATATATATATATATATATATATATATATATATATCTTTATATCTCAAATTATTTTTTAACATACAAGTAGCACCGTAAATAGAGAAAAAAATCAAATTGTGAAATTACCATTTTTTTCTACCTGCCAATATAAGTTTAATAGTACATTTACAGTGCATTATATGCAACACAAATGGTGGCATTAAAATTTAAGTCACCCTGTAAAAAACAAGTCCTCATACAGCTATGTACAAAAAAAATTGAAAAATAAAGATTGCGAGGATTAAAAAATGAAAATTGCTTGGTTTCAAATTGCTTACTGAGGTTAATATTAATGACATATCCTATTCTTATAAAAGACCATCAATATTAAATCAAAATGGGTCCAACTCCCAGCATCTATAGTATGTTGATCACCTGACTCTAGAGACAAACACAATATTGATGACCATAAATATTCAATTTCTGGAAAAAATGTAATTTGTAGTATATGAGCTTACTTAAAATAGCTGCTAATTCAGCATCATGAAAAATACTCTTCATTCCTTGCTGCAATTCTTTTCTTATGTAATGAAAACAAATTGTGGTGATATTGAACTGTAAAAAATAGCAAATCAGTATAGGAAGAAGAACTTGCACTGAATTTTACCATGTTACTAGATATTTTTATTGAACATTATGGACTAAAACCAAGGAAAGTCACAAACAGAGCTGCAGAATGTATATATTTACTAATATAGATGTTCTGAAGAGGAAAAGAATCCAATTAATGTCCTTGAGAACCTTGATAGCAGAAATATTTGCAGAGAGTCCTCTAATGGATTTCAAGCTCAGGTTTATATCACATTGCAAATGACAAATTAGGTGTTCTGTTGGTAAAAGCATATTCCCACTAATAATCTCATTTATGTTTTATCTATCAAACACTGGTGGCCTTGGCTGTTTCTGCAGTTATAACACCTTAATATGCAAGCATCCATAAAAATGCATATTCTCACTGTGCAAATATACAGTCATGGCCAAAAGTTTTGAGAATGATACAAATATTAATTTTTACAAAGTCTACTGCTTCAGTTTTTCTAATGGCAATTTGCATATACTCCAGAATGTTATAAAGAGTGATCAGCTTAACAGCAATTACTTGCAAAGTCAATATTTGCCTAGAAAATGAACTTTATCCCCCAAAACACATTTCAACATCATTGCAGCCCTGCCTTAAAAGGACCACCTAACATCGTTTCAGTGATTTCTCCATTAACACAGGTGTGGGTGTTGATGAGGACAGGGCTGGAGATCAATCTGTCATGACTAAGTAAGAATGACACCACTGTACACTTTAAAAGGAGGCTGGTGCTTGCCATCATTGTTTCTCTTCTGTTAACCATGGTTATCTCTAAAGAAACACGTGCAGTCATCATTGCACTGCACAAAAATGGCCTAACTGGGAAGAGTATTGCAGCTAGAAAGATTGCACCTCAGTCAACAATCTATCGCATCATCAAGAACTTCAAGGAGAGAGGTTCCATTGGTGCCAAAAAGGCTCCAGGGCGCCCAAGAAAGACCAGCAAGCGGCAGGACCGTCTCTTAAAAGTGTTTCAGCTGCAGGATCGGGCTACCAGCAGTGCAGAGCTTGCTGAGGAATGGCAGCAGGCAGGTGTGAGTGCATCTGCACGCACTGTGAGGCGGAGACTCTTGGAGCAAGGCCTGGTCTCAAGGAGGGCAGCAAAGAAGCCACTTCTCTCCAGAAAAAACATCAGGGACAGACTGATATTCTGCAAAAGGTACAGGGAGTGGACTGCTGAGGACTGGGGTAAAGTCATTTTCTCTGATGAATCCCCTTTTCGATTGTTTGGAACATCTGGAAAACAGCTTATTCGGAGAAGAAGAGGTGAGCGCTACCGCCAGTCTTGTCTCATGCCAACTGTAAAGCATCCTGAAACCATTCATGTGTGGGGTTGCTTCTCAGCCAAGGGAATCGGCTCTCTCACAGTCTTGCCTAAAAACACAGCCATGAATAAAGAATGGTACCAGAATGTCCTCCAAGAGCAACTTCTCCCAACCGTCCAAGAGCAGTTTGGCGCTCAACAATGCCTTTTCCAGCATGATGGAGCACCTTGCCATAAAGCAAAGGTGATAACTAAATGGCTCAGGGAACAAAACATAGAGATTTTGGGTCCATGGCCTGGAAACTCCCCAGATCTTAATCCCATTGAGAACTTGTGGTCAATCATCAAGAGACGGGTGGACAAACAAAAACCAACAAATTCAGACAAAATTAAAGCATTGATTCTGCAAGAATGGACTGCTATCAGTCAGGATTTGGTCCAGAAGTTGATTGAGAGCATGCCAGGGAGAATTGCAGAGGTCCTGAAGAAGAAGGGTCAACACTGCAAATATTGACTTGCTGCATTAACTCATTCTAACTGTCGATATAAGCTTCTGTTACTCATAATATGAATGCAATTATATTTCTGTATGTGATAAAAACATCTGACAAACACACATAAAAACCAGAGGGCAGCAGATCATGTGAAAATAGAATATTTGTGTCATTCTCAAAACTTTTGGCCATGACTGTATATACGTATAACTAAGATATTTAAAAAAAAAAGGTGGAAAGGCTTTGTAAACAATTAACATTGTACTAAACATTATAATGTGAGTCCATTATACTGTGTGTAGGGGTCTTTAGGCACCATTATACAATGTGGAGGGGCCATTAAGAACCATTATACTGTGTGGTGGGGCCACTGGGAACCATCATACTGTGTGTAGGGACCACTTGACCCTTTAGACTATATGGAGGGACCATTGGGGACCATTGAACCTTGTGGAGGAGCCACTGGGGACCATTTTACTCTATGAAGGGGTGATTGGGGACCACCATACTCTGTGCAGGGGCCACAGGGAATTACCATAGTTTGTGCAGGGGCCATTGAGGAACACTGGGGTGTCCTGAGTTTGCAAAGATTGGGAAACACTGCTATATTATAAAGGGGTATTAACCTTTGGGGAACTGGGTAATGTTTATTTAATTTGGCACTTAGGCATTATTTATTTAAGAGGATAGGTCATCTATAAAAGACCAGTGGAGGTCTGGGACTGCCCTGATCAACTATTTAAAGGGGCCATAGTGGTCTTGTGAAGTTGTGACTCACTTTTCTGTTTACAGTAATAATTAACTTATTAACCAAAACTTATGTAATTTTATTTACATTTTAACCCCTTAACAAAAATCCAAAACTTTGCAAAAAAATTTTTTCTTAAAGTTGCCATATTCTGACACCCGTAACTTTTTTATATTTCCATGTACGGAAATGCACAGGATGCCTTTTTTTGTGGGGCCAGATATACTTTTCAGTTATACCATTTTGGGGAATGTCTATTGCGGCCGCCATATTTAAATACCCCACGTCCACCATGCTATTACGGCGGATGTCGGGAAGGGGTTAATGTTGAATCTAGTGACATTAGCTGTATACAGTAGAATAACTCATGCCCCATTAGTTGCTAATGTAACAGAAGATAAAAAAAAAACCTAGTAAAATAATAAGCCCTTGAAGAAATTTGGACCTATAAAATAGGAGAATGATGGGAAAATAGTGGTGGTGATGTGACTGTTTTTAGGCTATTTTTGGCAATTTTGATTTATTTGAATTATTGTATTAAAAGTTACATTTTATTTATTTTCCAGTCACATTACCACTGTGCTCTATCTTTCTCCTTTTCTACTATTTTTGGGTAATAATATTGGCATCTGAGGATGTGTCTAGTGCTGATATTTATAAAAGACTTTGTGCATTTTATGGCGGAAGTGTTTTGTTATATTGAAGTGTGTATGAATAGATAAAGAAGGTCGCACAAGTGTCAGCCATGAAGAAGGAAATAGACCTTCCAAGTCCATGAGTTATGACAATAATGAGCATGGACATGAACTGATTGGATAACCAAGGAGACAGTGGATTATCTGAAATAAATCCTATGAGGAGGAATATTCTCATCTGATGAAGAGATGAAGATAGTTGTGAATTTGTGGTTTGCAGTCAACCTAAAACATTTTTAATGGGGGAGTAAGAAAGCTTGTTGATAGATGGACAAATTGTATTCATTACACAGTGGTGAGCACCTTTAGCGTTTCTTTTGTATGCAAAATTATCATGTTATTTAATCTGCAGAGTGACCAATATAAATATCTTACATTCTAAGTCTTTCTTAAATGAGTTAGTCTTCTGCTGGTCTTTTGGGACCCATGGGGGGATCCTTTGGTACTCTGGTTGTCAAGTCCGACCATGTCTGTGTGCTTCTAACAATAACCCAAAAAATCTCTCAAATACATAATGTCAACAAGTAAGTAAATTGTACTGCACATTTACTGCTGGGTTAAAAGTTTAAAGCTAAGGATAATCTTTGAAATTAGGGAGAGTAATACATTAACGAACAAGTTCAACATCTACCATCTGTCTGTTCTTGTTAATCTATATAATCTGTATTTACTGTACACTTTCACTCATGTTGTCAACTCCCCAATTACTCAGGCTAATGAATCTCTCTAGCAGTGATAATATCAAAGAATTTCTTGAAACTGTAAATTGCTTTGTCGTACAGTCTCTAATGTAATTTTTATGGCTGATTTATGCACTTATAAATTGTTAGAAACAGCTTTCACTTTGGTTCCAATATACAATTTAGAACAAGGGCAGAGTGGTCATGCATGGATGAGCATTTGTCTTTGCAGACGAAATTATTGCATTATGAAAATCTTTGATTTTCATGATCAGCGCAAAGTTTGGGATTCTGCTTATAGCCAATGTATAACCTGTTTGAAGAAAAAATATTTTGTAGCAAAGGGAATGGAAATAGGTGTGACATTGCTTAAGAGAACAAAACTGCAAAATCATTGGTATTGTATCTTCATTCATTTCACAAACATTACAGCATATTAGAAACATTGTTTTGATAATTTCTCAGATTTATTATAGCAACAATAGTTGATCATAGTGTTCTTAATTTATCTTCATGAGACTTCTCTTAAATAGACAGATACATCCAGGCCTTTTCCTGCAACTATTATCATATTATTAAAATTATTACATATGTTGCAAAATAAAAAAAACATATTTTGTTATTATGTCTTTTTATTGTTATCACAATATTCACAACCATATACAAGGAAAATATACATCTATCATTCCCATCAGAATGTAACACAACCACCATGAGTAATAACCTAGCAAATCCAGGCCCTATTTTTTTAAATCCCTTTAAGGCCCCTTGCAGACGAAAAGTGGGCGAGATCACTGTGCTATCCGTGTTTTTCGCGCTTGAATTACGTTTGGGGATTCCGTTTCCCTCTCCGCATGAAAAATGCAGAGAGAAAAGTGCTGCAAGCAGGACTTTTCTCTCTGCATTTTTCCACCCTTTTCAGGCAGAAACCGAGCTGAAACCACATGGATCCCATTATAGTCTATGGGGTCTGTGGGCTTCCTAGGGTAACCACTTTTTTATGCGGATTAGGGACCCCCGAACAGAAACCCGAACGCAGATGTGAAACTAGCCTAACCCATTCATTTTTATGGGCACGTGCACACGACCATGTTTTTCACTGATCAGTGTGCGAGATCCTATTCTGTTCAGTTTTTGTGGAACGGACTCGCCCATAGAAGCCTATGGAAGACTTAAAACCTAGGACAGAACAAGGATGTACTCAGTGTGCCATCCGTTTTCGCGGACAAGTTAGGGATATCATTAGATGTCTCCTGTGTTTTTTATGGTGGATCCACAAACTAGGATCACACACTGATGGCATATTGAAGACACTCTGTCCATTTTTGCAGACCTACTTCACTGATGCTGAAGATACACTGAAGATACACTGAAAACACTCTGTCCACAAAAACTGAACACTAATTACTAGTTTACTGACCGCAAAATACACGCAGTCGTCTGCAACTAGCCTAAAGCCTATGCCTATTTTGACCTTAATGATCAAGCTTTTTGCCCTTTCATTCTGTCATTGTTGCCTTCTAAGAGCCTTCACTTTTTTATATTTTGATCTACATAGCTATATAGGGGTTTGCTGTTTATGGGATAAGTTGTGTACAGTAATACCTCGTACACTCGCGTTTCCGAATTAGCGAATTCACAGATTCGCGATATTTTTTTGGCAACTAACATATATAGATTTTGCTCTTTTTTTTCAGATCTGTGAAATTTTATAAAAAAAAACACCTTCGCTATTGGGCAGTAGCGTCCTGTTCGTTACGTACCCGGTAATTAGTTTCATTTTACTCTGAGTGTATAAGAAAAATGAATGAATGTATTAATATACAGTACTGTACAGTATACTTTAGTATACTTTAGTATACTGTACAGTACTGTAGGGTAAAGTTTATTGATATTTAGGGGTTAAACATTAGAAACCGGCATTGTAAGCGCTTCTAAGCGCTTGTACCAAACATTCGCGATTCCTCGCGATCCGCGACCCGCTCTGTCACCTAACCTCGCGAATGTACGAGGTATTACTGTATTGTGTGTATTATTGGAAGCATTTTAGGGTACATATAGTTTATTGATTAACTTCTATTAAGTCTTTCTTGGTGAAATGGAAAAAAAACAACATTGTTTACTGTAATATAAATTTTTCTTCTCACCATGTAATATAATGTAATTTTTTTCTGTAGATCAGTACATTCATGGTGATATCCTATATGTTTAGATTTTATTCTGTTTTACTACTTTTACACAAAACCCCTTAAAAACATTTGTTTTTGAGTCTCCATATTCTGATACCCATAACTTTTTTTAGTTTATTTTTTTCAAAACAGCATCAATTCTTCTTGGTACACTTGCAGTTTTTGAAGGAACTCGGCAGGTAAGATGTTCCAAACATCTTGGAGAACTAAGTACAGATCTACTGTGGATTTAGGTTTGCGTAAATCATTCTGTCTCTTGTAATCCCAGAGAGACTTGATGAAGTTGAGATGAGGGCTCTGTGGGGTCATATCATTACTTCCATGACTCCTCCTCAAAAGAGTGGCCACACCAAATATTCACTTAATTTTGTTAAGTACTGTACACTGTACATCCACAGTACTGTACATGTGTGCCATTTTGTGGTTAATAATCCACGCAGATGATGTACATGTACGTCATTGTGTGCCAGGAAGTGAAACAACATAGTTTACAGCTTAAAGCAGATATAATCTTGTCAGACACTCTCATAAAATCAAGAAAGAGGAATGTCACTTACAATATAGTATCTCATACGTTATTATTTACTTTGTATATCATAAACTGTATATTTTTATTATTATCGTTATATAAATCAGATGAAATATTTCTTGTTTGTCAATTATTTGTCAAATATATAAATTAGTTTGGAATTATTTGTGAAATTTTAATGAACTTTTCTGACATTTAATGAACCTTTATATATCTATATTACTTTCTTTATTCCTTTTGCTTACCTTTCAATATGTGTTGCACCTACTTTACTTTTTTGCTTCCCTTCCAATATATGAACACTTCACTGGTGCTTTGTCAAATACCTTCATCAGAGAATGTTCAATGAACTTCATGTATTTTGAACTTGACACAATGGCAGTTTACTAACAACATAGAAGCATGGAGACCCTAATTGTTTTTTAGCTTTGCATAAAAGTATTATTAATGTTTGAGCATTTGTAAACTTCCCCTTAAAGCATGTGTCATACATAGAATCTAAAAATGGCAAAACATTTATGTGAGCCAGACAGTAAAAGTCAGTAAAGCAGATAATTGGAGATGTTGGAGAAAATTACATTACTATAATATATTTATATTATTTAGGTGAAATTTATCAGCTGGAATAATAACTTACTTTAGTATACACCATGACACCAAGACTATTATGACTTTTATTTTTACGGTGACTTCAAAAACAGGATATACAGTAGTACAGATCAATACAACATATTAAACAAAATGGTATTTTTATATCTTCAGAATTAATGTAGAATGCAACTCACCAATGCATAAACTGTTGTTTAAAGAGTATGTGAAATAAAAGTATTCTAAATGTGGCAGAAAACTTTACAATAAATCAGTCACCTGAAGTTCTGCTACATTCATAGAGAAATGCGAATTTAAGTTCAAAAGTAGAACATAAAAAAGTAAATTAAATCATCCATCAAATCATTACTGAATATTGTAGCAGTAAACATGCACCTGGGCTATATGCTAAATAAAAGCCTAGTTGAATATTATTTATGCTGATATGTGATATGTATGCTAGACTACATAATTTATACTTGCTTAAAGGGAATGTGTTACCAGAATATATTTGAAAGCATTTTTGGTGTTTTTTAATTGCCTGTGTCATTACCTTTATTTAAAAACAAAATAAAAAATTAAAAATCCAGTAATCTTGCAGGTTTCACACTGACCACTGATCACCATAATAGGGCAGTACTTTTCAACAGTCATCTCATTAATATTACCTGCAGGATAACAGTGAAAGGTGTCACCTACATAAATAACACAGGATCACAGCACAGGTGATGGTTGCAGGTCACCTCCACCCTCTCGCTGCACAATGACCTCTGTAGAGATAAAATAGCATGTTTAAAACAATTTTCTCAGAAGTTAATAAACATCTATAGTCAGGGCTGCTTTAACCATATGGCCAATGGTGCACTTGCACCGGGCCCTATGGTAGCGGGGGCCCGTTAGGACAGCGGGACAGTCCTGCGTATGCTGTCCCGCCGTTCCAGGCTGTCCCAGTTACATACAAAGATGAAGCAGCTCTGCACTCCCTGCTTCATCATTCTTCCCCTCTCTTCCCCGAGACCTGCAGTCGCGATGTGATGACTTACACTTACATTGAGCCTACAGCTCCTTGAAGACTCCGGACCCAGACAGCATGGGAGTGAGGAAAGGTGAGTGTTAGTGTTTTTTTTAATTTATTTATTTTTATTATTTTTGTGTGGTAGGAGAGGGACATTGTACTGTGGGGAAGACTGTAGGGCTATGAAGATGACCTTGGATTCATTTTAAAGATGAGAATGTATATACTGTCACATAGAGGGATAATGTAATACTCTTCTGTGTCTAATCACAAGGATATTCTTATGTAATACCCCTCTGAACATAACCAGGAAGTCTATTGGTGCTGTGACCCAGATGTTTACCATCGTCCAAGTCGCAGCGCCAAAAAAGTTGCACCAAACATTACACAACACATACACAAAGTCATCAATAAAGTTTACATTTTTTCACTGTCTTTGTCCTGTCCAAACATGATACACTGACCGCCTCTCTAGTGATATCCGTTACACGCTAAAATAATAGCAATAATGATTATTACTAGAGATGAACATATAAAACATTTCTGATAGGTGGAAAATTCCATCAGTCAGATAACACATTTTCACCCATTGAAAGCCACCATATAAAATTCCAGTTTTTAGCAGCTTTCAGATGGGTATAATAGTGGGTGGTGATGGGGGGGCTCACTTATGAAGCCTTTGAACTGGCCCCACCAATGTGTTAAAACAGCCCTGTCTATCTCTTATATTTATAAAAATGAGTTTCTGTCTGTCTGTTCTTTATGCGCGACCAAACAACTGGACCGATTTTCATCAAATTTGGCACACAGGTACGTCAGATGTCCAGGAAGATTTTAGACTGGTTCTCAGCTCTTTAGGGCGTACTGTTTCTGAGATACAGTATTCCCAAAAAATGACCTGCATTAGTCAATACAAGCCTACAAGTCTTTCACTCATATTCCAACTGCCATACACATGGTCACATGTCCCTTATTAGCCAATAGAAGCTCGCAGGCTCTTACTCTCCTCAGGGACACAGCTTTACTCCACGTTTCCATAGCAACCAATCTATGACCTGTATTAGTCAATAGCAGTTCGCATGTCCTTAAATATTCAGTCATATCACGTTTATCAGCCAATATAAGTTCACATTTAATTTACCAGGTTTCCATAACAACACAGCCATAAATAGACTGTACCTATACTAGCCTGCCATACTGGATGTCAAGTGCAAAACTGGCCAGTTTTTATGGGGCCACTACACAAACCTATAAATGAAATATACCCGTGTGAAGCCGGGTCGACCCCCCCCTGCACAAACCGCATTCCTGCACACACTATTATGCCCCTTACTGGCCCCTGCACACACTATTATGCCCCACAGTGGCCTCTTCACATAGTATTATGCCCCATTGTGGACCACCCATGAACAATTATTATACTCTGGGGTCTATTCTGGCTCCGGCGAACTCCCTGCTACCTCTTCAATGTTGGACCAGACGTCACGTGAGCCAAGCATGTGTTGCTATGCATAATGATGTCGGACCCCAGAGTATAATGATAGCAGTGTTTGTGGGGTTCGCGGGCTGCGTCCTTACTTACCAATCCCCAACCCTGCTCACAGTTGCCTCCGCAGAAGGTGAAGCGCAGGCGGCCGTGAGCAGGAGCGGGGATTGGTAAGTAAATAGGGCCCGTAACCTGCTGGTGTTACACCAGCAGGTAATGATCTATTAAAAAAAAAAAACATCAGGGGCCCGCCAGGCCCCTTAATGTCCCGGGCCCTGTGGCAGCCGCTACCGCCACTGACTGGACTGCCATACTGGATGTCAGCATTCTACTCATGCCTCCTGCAGCAAAACGCATGGCTTCTGCTTGAGCTAATGAAAACTCTCAGTCGACCCAAGCCCGTCTCTAATCTGACAAGGTATGTCACAGACAACATCAGCCAATATAAGTTCACATGTCATTTACCAGGTTTCCATAGCAACACAGCCATAAATAGACTGTACCTACACTGGACTGCCATGCTGGATATCAAGTGCAAAACTGGCCAATTCTTATGGGGCCACTACACAAACAATATACCCATGCGAAGCTGGGTCCTTCTGCTAGTAGCACAGAGAAGATGACCATCTGCATAATCATGTACAGAAAAGAATAAAAACAAGAATTTACAAGAAAAGAAAAAACAGATTAGGAAAAAATAGTGATTATCTTTTTTTAACTATTAAAAGGATTTAGCTGATATATTTTCTATAAGAAATGACAATAATGGATGGATATACTAATGTGCTACTTGCCTTGTTGCTAGAGGAAAAGTATACATTTTTAAGACTGCTGTCAACAAAACCTTATTTCTATGATTTAGAAAACATGACTATAAAATGTATTATTTATTGTTGTCTTATAATATTCTATTTTTGCATCAAAATTATTTGAGATGTTTATATGCATTAGAACTAGATAGGACATAGTTGTAGGGGTTGCACATATGACCCTGGTGTCGTAGAGGGTCCAACATTTTATTAATGATACATATTAGGTCAGGTAGACTGTTTGGACCCAGGAGCTTCAAGTTAAAGGTATTGTGTATTGTGTTATCTTAATTTTGAGTAATTTTGTTTTTGATTTTTCAAATTAATAGCTAATATTAAAAACCTTTAAATCTTCCAATATTTGCCACTAAGGCTAAAACACTCCTGTTTCCTATAGAAGTACCATGGGCCATAGGCAAAATGGTCTGGAGCAGGCCCTTTTCATTTGTATTTTCAGTTCCTCCATACATACTGCCCATCTTCTTTAAGAAGACCAATTTGTAATGCAATTTTTGGTGGTTGTATTTAACAGGTTTCACTATATATTTAAGACGTTATGTAAGGGGATTGCCAACTGAGCAATTCCCCAGTGCTGCTGCAGAACCCTGGGGGGAGGGGCACAACAAGACAGTGGACCCTAAGCTGAAAACCCCCACTGTCTCTGGCTAACTTGCCCGATCTGTCCTAGGAGACAGCCAGCAGCCAGTCGACAGGCCCTTCCTAATATAGGTGACAACACAGAACGCAGACAGGACAAACAACAACAAAGGGAGGTCGACTAGCCAAGGGTCGGTAACAGTCGAGCAATGTAGTACAAAATCACAATCCAAGAGAATAGTCAGAGACAAAACCAGAGGTCAGGAATAGGAATACAGGAAATAGCAGAATAGGAGCTAGCAGGGACAAGTCACAAGACAGAATCAACAGCCAGCCAGCATGTGAGGGCTGACAACCTGCTTATAGAAAGTCAGGACCTGCCCCAGACTGGATTGGTAGACAGGCTGTCAATCACACAGGCAAGGCTGAGATTAACTATTAGTGGAGCAGGGAAAACCAAGGTGAAGGAGACGGGTGTGGCAGAAAATCAATTACATAGTCTAGGACAGTGTCCAGACTGAGCAAAAAGAATCTTAAACAAGGAATCAAACTGAGCACGCCTCCTGTGCTGCCGCGTGCGGGCGGAGGGTGGTGCAGAGACCAGAACAGGCAGAGACGTTACACGTTAGATTCAATAAAGTAGTAATCACACAGAAACATAATGTTTGTATGTCATTACTATTATCTGTGTGATGCCATGATGTCTGATCATATAGAATTATGTATATTAAAACCACAAGAAAATAATTCCTTACTCGGGTTATCTATCTTCAAAAAATTATCTGTAAAGGCATCCACAGCAATGCTAAATACTCACTATGCACCCTTTTCTTGGATTCATTTTACTTGAGACTCCTTGTATCACTGTTATTTACATACAGTGAATCTGTGAACAAACTACATTTCCCATGATTCATCTGCCGGCTCTCACTTTCTGTGTACCCCTCCTTTCTCCTCTCTCCCCTGCAATGAAATCACAAGTAATAAATCACTCCCACAGCTGAAGTCACATGCTGCTGTGATGTTTCGTTTGTATGCTCACCCCCCCCCCCCCAGTGAGCAGCAAACACAGAGAGTAAGATCAGGCAGATGAATCGTGGGAAATGTAGTTTGTCCACAGATTCACTGCATGTAAATAACAGTGATAGAAGGAGCAGCAAGTAAAATAAAGCCATGAAAAGGCTGCGCAAGGGAACAAGGAGTATTTAGCACTGCTGTGGATGTCTTTGCAGATAATTTTTGGAAGCTGGATAACCCCTTTAAGTTAACTATTCACCTTTTTGACTAACGAATAAAATAAACAGCTTCATTGTGATCAACTAGACTAATGGATTACCCTCCCATTAGTTTTATGTAATTTATTAAACTATTAGTAAGGAACAGAATTTTACATAACATATGGAAAACCATATGGAACCACAAATATTTCTCATAATATTCTACACTATGTTTGCAATATTTTTTGCCACCTTGTATTAAGGTTCTTGTAGATACAACATTGTGGATGTTAATGTGTAGTAAAAATATCTGCATTAAGCTCTTATTTACCATGTCATTGTTTAAGGAAGAACAAATATTTGATCAAAGGGCCATGCTTTTACATTAACAAAACATAGCAACATAAAAACATTAAAAATACTCCTTTGAATATAGAACACTTTGATTAAAGTAAACAGACATCTATTCATAGAGACATCTGTCCTTTTGTTGATTAGCTCCTGATATCAATGTCTTTGCCAGTCAAGGATTGGGATGTCTTGATTTTTTGCCATATTGCCAATTTTCAAAAGAACCATGTCACTTATGAACCGTCCTAACACTTGACGTGGCTACGGCTGTGAGGGGTTATTTCACTCCACTCACTCACTCCTGCACTCACCCTTTACTCAGTCCATGCACCCCAGGTACACGCTGCTACCACTACTAACTTTTAATGGGCTCAGTAGAAAAATCATTCACATATGCACAAGTCTCTTTAACAGTCAGACTCAAATACACTTTACAAAGGCAATGGGTTCATAGAGCATACACAAATCCACCATTAAATAGAATGATTTAATACCAAAATACTCAGTGTGTATATATATAAAATAGACAAATGAAGGTGACAAAACAAGCAAACAGTTTGTAAAATAAAATTGAGCAAAACCTTATGATTTATAGTCCATCTTGTTCTATGGGGCTTAGAAGAATGAAAATGGCGTAACAATGGTGTAACACAGTCTCATGAAATCCAAACTTGTTTTGCAATGGTGAGCTCCTGGCTCATTCAGACACAACCCCTCTGTATGAAGTGGAGGTTGAAATGCTTCTCTTTGTCTGGGAAATTTGTGGAATGAGCTTCCCTATCTCCACTTGCCAAAGCTGAGTACCTACAGATATCTGAGGTCAGTTTCTGTCCACAAGCCCCCCTCTCTTATGTCAGACTGATTCCTGAGAGGGAACGGGAATTGTTAGAGCAATACACCTGGCCTCCCCTTCTTGTCTCTGCATGGGAGACTTGCTCACTTTCCATGTTCCATGCATGTTCCTATTTCTGGATCCCCTTGGTGGGATACACCATCTCTGTGCTGGGGCTTCCTGCTGAGTTTATGGTCTGGTGCTAGGGATAGACTGGAAGCGTCATGTTCCCACTCACTGGAAGATGATGTGATCTGGTTAACCCTTTTATTGCTGCATACCTCAGCATTTGCATTAAGGGTAGAACTGTTATACCCAGCAACCCACAATGTATGACAGTTATAGTCAGGAAGACCTTTGTTAAAGGGTGACCTGGCAAAAGTAGTTTAGCGCCCTGTCTGGTGCCTTCTTTGGTGTTGGACCCTCCCCCTTGTGATCATTCTGGATCACCTCTTTTTCCTGGAGACCCAGGGCATAGACTGGACCACAGGCTGAGTTCCCTCATGAGAGTCTCTGCTTTCTAGCTTTCATCCCCTTGCTTGTTACTAGATTAAGGAATGACACCTCTACCAGGCCATTTTCCCAGGAAGCTAACTGGTTTCCCCAAATGCAGCATTGGTTATGGGCCTCTCTGGGAACGCCGCTATGACATAGGTTCCAATCTTCTCCCCCCAGTACTGGTAGTGGTACATGAACCACTCCAGTCTGATTGGAAACACTCCAGTGCTAGCCACTAGCTGTGAGATTTTCAGCTAGTGGCTCACCTCCCTCTTAGCTTCTTCATTTTGGGACACCTCTGGTTCTGGCACAGGGTTAAACTTAGACCTGTCTCCCTTTCCTCCCTCTCAGATACACCGTTCTCTCAGGCCTATACCCATTATCTCATGCAATTGTATGGGTATTGGTGGTACATTGGGTACATACAGAAATAATTTTCCCCAAATCATTCCCTAACAATACATTAACAAGTAATTAATTTGACGCTCCCACTTCTTGACCTCTACAAGTACCCCAGTCCATATGAACCTTGGCAAAAGGTACTTATAGATGGCATCCAACCACCCATATCACAGTTAATTATTTTCCAAGAACAATATCATCTGAGTCTATAATTTCTGACTATACCAGAAAACAACCTGCAGCTGAGTCTGCATGTGATGCTGCAAATTATGTTTTCTACCAGACGAGATGAGCATCACTACTGGTTGGGTAGGTGTGACCACTTCCCCTCTCTCTGGGCAAGCAGGCGTTACATAGCCCACTTTGTTACACCCAAAACATTTGTGCAAATCCTCCTGAGCTGGTGTTTTCCCCACAGGAATGTTCTTGCCCGGCTTGGAGGGGAGTGGTGACTTCTTGGCTTGTTTCTCCTTCTAGCGTGGGGACCTCTGCAGTGATGTTTCACTCATATCTTCTGGCATCCTGTTGGCAACGTAGGAGTCTGCAATCTGCACAGCTTGATCCGCTGTTTTAGACTCCCTGTCACACACAAACTGCTATACATCCAAAGGACAAATGTGGAGAAACTGGTTTTTGATCATAAGATCCTCAAAGCCCTCAATGGTGGTAACAGAAATTCCTCAGATCTATTGCTGGAAACGTAGTCTGCAAGCTGCCCACAACATCTGCAGAGCAGCTTGTTGGGTCCTGCTGGATATTCTGGAACTTTTTGCGGTACAACTATGGTTGAGGTTCAATTTTTTGATAAGGACCTCCTTAATAGCATCATAGTCCCCATCTAGCTCAGACAGCAGATCAGCAACACCTCTAGGGCTTTACCTTTTAACCCTGGAGTTATATACTGTGGCCACTTTCCACGGGGCAGATGATATTGCTGGCAGGGTTTTTTTTTAAACCCTTGCAGAAAAATGTTCAAGTCCCCATCTTTCTCCACAACTGGAAAGTTCTCCAGACAGAGCCTCCGTTGATGGATATCCTGAACTTGGGTCTGAGGACAACTGCTCATACTCTGCAGCCAGGCCATCTGTAGCTATAACTTTCTCTCTTAGCCTGATGCTTTGCAGCCTCTCTCTTAGCCTGATGCTCTGCAGTCACAGCATCTCATTTATCCTTAGGCTCTTCAGCTTTTCTCTCAGCATGACACTCTGCAGCCTCTCTCTCAGCCTGACGTTCTGCATGGCACTCTGAAGCCTCTTTCTCAGGCTGTTGATATTGGAGGATCAGCTGTAGGTGCGTGTTAGAGGCACTGGGGCCCAGCTGTTGTAAGGACAATTGCAAAAAAAAAGTCCATGCTTCTATACACACATAATTGAATTCACTGAAGATACATAAATAAACAGGGGGTTCTTTCATCACAAACTACCACATAAGCCACATAGAAAATGCAGATGCTTGCACCATGTGTGTGAGAACTGGAGACTAAAACGGGAATTTTCTGTGTTTTCTCCAGTCTGGACATGCGACAAAACCAAGGCTTCTGCTGTACCTAAACCATAAAGACTGGCAAAATTAACCAGAATGCATTGCCTGGACTTTTTATTTTCCCGTATAGTTTACTGACATACTGCGGAAGATAGCTGCTTTAAGTTTGATGTATTTTCTTGTTGCTTTCAACAAATATGCGTTTTATTTGCAATATATTCCGACACCACGATGTTGAACCAAATTTTGGAAAAAATATAAAACGATACTCTTATTATTCTGAGATGCAAAACTCCAATTTTGAACTATTAAACTATAGTCAGCAATAGAGATGGGAAAACCAATTCATAATGAATCAGATTCAACCTGAAATTCACAAAAAGTGTCAGGCCATATGAAACATGCAGAGAAAATGATGATCAAATGATCTGTGACCTGGGCAAGCCTTTCAATAATTCCTTCTATTCCTGGACTCTCAGCCAAACATAAAGGGTTGTGGGTGAAGAAGTCACTGATGATGTCCTAGGGAATATATAAGAGAATACCTAGAGAGGAGCCATTTTGTAAATAAGAAGACTAAGAGAGCAGGGAGAGTCTTCAGCCAGCAGGGACAGTACCAAAATGAAGAAAAATTATATAATTAATACAGAAAGTACAGATAGGAAATAGTGCAGACATTGGAGAGTAGGGAGAAGAGAATAGATTAGATAGATTTAATTCATTTAGACAGGTATAGGGAGAGATCATAAAAGTTAGTGTGACAGTCAAGAATAGGTTCTGTGTGTGTGTAAAACAAGTGACAATTCTGTGAACTTGCACAGCATCAGCCATTGGGTGCTCATTAGGAGAGTGTGTTGCCTACTCAGGACCTTTGAGGAGCCACCAAATTTGTAAGTGGGGACAACAACAGCATCATTGATGTCATCCTTTTAATATTTATATTAAAGGAAACATGCTCATGCAATGAGGGATGGAAGAACAATGGCTTCCACATCTCAGGCAAGAGAACGAGACTGACCCTTAATTTGTCTGTGTACAAGCTGGTAAGCTGCAGGCTTCATTACTTACATAGTGACAAACATATTGTTAGCATCAAGAAATGCTATCAATATGCCAAGATGCCTAGATCTCTGAAGCTTTTAGGGAGTCAACAGACAGTGCCAGCCGCATGTGTGCCATGGAGGTCCCTGTCCACTTCTACTGTAGTCCTCCTCACTCATTCGGCGCTTCACTGCCTCTGTCAGAAGAAAAGTCAGCACCAGCAGCAACCAGCACATTATCTGGAACATAATAAATCCAAAACTTTTTACTTTTCAGAGCCAACCATGTCACATGCCATGAGTATACTTATCCAGCCTCAAGTGTAGCGGCAACATGGATCCTTGTGTATTTTTATACACATCCCTGGCTGCACATAACTCCAGCTGATGCCAATGAATAGATCTACCATTGCTGACAGTGGGAAGCGGGGGTTAGGACTGACTATCATTGGCCCATTGATGCCACTCCTGCTGTCTCTCTGTTTAGCTCGTTCCATTTACCATTTGTTGAACTACCGATGTTGACTGCATTGCCAGACATCATCTCCTGTGGCCTGGTCTGTCATGCTGCATTTTATACTGTACTGATAGTGATGTTGTCACTGCTTCCACCACTGCCAGCACTCAGCACGATACTTTCTGGTACTGGCCTGGTCCATCACGTTGTATTCCGTACTACATACAGTACTGTTGGTGCCACTGTTGGCATAATAAGAAAAATATTGAAAAAAGAACCCCCTCAAAGAAGCCATTGCTTCTTCCAATACCAGTGCCATGTTGGTTTGGCATATCCTCCCACAAAAAGATATTTATTTGCATTTTTTTAAAGGCAATTTTTTTCTTCTTCACTATTATAACCAGTCACACTGAAACTTAAATCGCAATTCCCAATGAGTGAAAATAGTTAAAACATAACATTTAATAAGTCTATTAAAATAGTTGGAGTCAACAGCGTGTGCAAATATATAAAAATTAGAACTGTCTTACCACTTGACATATCAAATGGAGAGCAAGGGAGACAGAGGGGAACAAGCAATTAAGGAAAGATATACGGTCAAACTTTGCTCAAACCCTCTTCATAGGGGAGCTCTGGTAGTCTCACTGTGGTGAGACGGACTAAACGCTGTTGACAGTGGAGCTGCTCTTAAAAGACTCCTCCCACTGCGTTTTGTACTACAGTTTTGGGTGCTCTTCAGAGGATAGATACAAAACACAGGGGCAACAATCACTACACTGTACACTCTCCATTTTTGATGTATGACATATAAGTTGGACATCAGGCATCCGTCAAGATATGCCACCCTCTCACAGTGTATTATGAAAAGATAGCAAACGACCAATGCCTTAATCCTCTTGTTATTGTCCACAAGAGTTGCAATTTGCACCTGCATTAGTCTCATTGTCAAACAATTGTGGTAAGGTGGTGTATACAAACATATGTGCCAACACAATAGTCCAAAACTGGCCATCACTAATATTACTTACAGTGGGGAAAAAAAGTATTTAGCTAGCCACCAATTGTGCAAGTTCTCCCACTTAAAAAGATGAGAGAGGCCTGTAATTGTCATCATAGGTAGACCTCAACTATGAGAGACAAAATGAGAAAACAAATCCAGAAAATCCCATTGTCTGATTTTTAAAGAATTTATTTGAAAATTATGGTTGAAAATAAGTATTTGGTCAATAACAAAAGTTGATCTCAATACTTTGTTATATATCCTTTGTTGGCAATGACAGAGGTCAAACGTTTTCTGTAAGTCTTCACAAGGTTGGCACACACTGTTGCTGGTATGTTGGCCCATTCCTCCATGCAGATCTCCTCTAGAGCAGTGATGTTTTGGGGCTGTCACTGGGCAACACGGACTTTCAACTCCCTCCAAAGGTTTTCTATGGGGTTGAGATCTGGAGACTGGCTAGGCCACTCCAGGACCTTGAAATGCTTCTTACAAAGCCACTCCTTCGTTGCCCTGGCGGTGTGCTTGGGATCATTGTCATACTGAAAGACCCAGTCACGTTTCATCTTCAATGCCCTTGCTGATGGAAGGAGGTTTGCACTCAAAATCTCACAATACATGGCTCCATTCATTCTTTCATGTACACGGATCAGTTGTCCTGGTCCCTTTGCAGAGAAACAGCGCCAAAACATGAAGTTGCCACCCCATGCTTCACAGTAGGCATGGTGTTCTTTGGATGCAACTCAGCATTCACTCTCCTACAAACACGACGAGTTGTGTTTCTACCAAACAGTTCTACTTTGGTTTCATCTGACCATATGACATTCTCCCAATACTCTTCTGGAACATCCAAATGCTCTCTAGAAAACTTCAGACGGGCCCGGATATGTACTGGCTTAAGCAGGGGGATATGTCTGGCACTGCAGGATCTGAGTCCCTGGCGGCATAGTGTGTTACTGACGGTAGCCTTTGTTACATTAGTCCCAGCTTTCTGCAGGTCATTTACTAGGTCCCCCCATGTGGTTCTGGGATTTTTGCTCACCGTTCTTGCGATCATTTTGACCCCATGGTGTGAAATCTTGCGTGGAGCCCCTGATCGAGGGAGATTATCAGTGGTCTTGTATGTCTTCCATTTTTTAATTATTGCTCCCACAGTTGATTTCTTCACACCAAGCTGCTTGCCTATTTCAGATTCAGTCTTAACAGCCTGGTGCAGGTCTACAATTTTGTTTCTGGTGTCCTTCCACAGCTCTTTGGTCTTCACCATAGTGGAGTTTGGAGTGTGACTGTTTGAGGTTGTGGACAGGTGTCTTTTATACTGATAACAATTTCAAACAGGTGCCATTACTACAGGTAATGAGTGGAGGACAGAGGAGCCTCTTAAAGAAGAAGTTACAGGTCTGTGAGAGCCAGAAATCTTGCTTGTTTGTACGTGACCAAATACTTATTTTCCACCATAATTTGCAAATAACTTCTTAAAAAAATCAATGTGATTTTCTAGATATGTTTTCTCATTTTGTCTCTCATAGTTGAGGTCTATCTATGATGTCAATTACAGACCTCTCTCATCTTTTTAAGTGGGAGAACTTGCACAATTGGTGGCTGACTAAATACTTTTTTCCCCATTGTATAATTAAGAAGAGATATGCGGTCAAACTTTGCTCAAACCCTCTTCATAGGGGAACTCTGGTAGACTCACTGTGTTAAGACAGATTAAATGCCACTGACAGTGGAACTGCTATAAAAAGACTCCAAACCATTCTATAACACTTGCAGATGATAGCATGTGTTTATAGCGATCTGAAGTGTCAGATTGCCGATTTGTATACACGTTTTAACAATGAATGGGTCATCAATAACACAGGAGAGAGGCATTTAGAGTATACTAATGGTATTAGCCAACTCGGAATAATATACATAATATTGTACAGTATACCCATTCATTGTTAAAACTGTCTTTTTTCTAAACCTTTAATTTGGTCAGTAATTTGTGATTCAAATGGTGTTTGATTCCCAATTCTGAATATTGGTATTTATACTTTTTCTGTAGATCAAAAATAGGGAAAGTAAGGGAGTCATATTTTGGGGTGACAGGGTGTGAATAGGATAATATTCTACTCTGGGCCCAGGCACACTGGTGTTGTTTTTCAGAAAAAATTCCAGCAAACTTATTGCACTTTCAGTTCCCCACTATGGGTTCATTCCAGTTTATTTCACTGCTTACTATCGATTTTCCCATACAAATATATGTTACTGTCACTTTGATATTACTTTGCTTGTGTTTACCTGAAAGAGCAAGAAAGTGGCTAAGAGCGTTATACGCTATGATTAAAGCCACTTTAAATTCAGATTTGGAACAAATTTATTGTGACCAAAACAAATCTTGGGATCACACTGGCTGGACCCTAAATTAAATGAAATTTGAGAGGTTTGCCTATCACTTGTCAACGATAAAGTGTGCAAAACAGTTGTGTACATCATTACTAAGTGAATTACACCCAGATGCCCTCAAATGTACCTTAGGCTTTATACAATATGATTTCCTTATGCATTTAGATTTTGAAAAAAATTATTATTTTAAAAATATTTTCAATATACCTTCTCGAACTACTTTACATGAAATTTATAGAATATACATCTTCCCTCTGGTGAGTTTGCCAAGCAAGCAAAAGAGCAGTCCTCTTAGCTAAGGGCAGACTATAACTATAACACAGCCTTCCTGGCTTTAGTGTGCTCATTTTTTAACCTCGCTAAAGGTTGACATTATTTCCACATTATAATTTACGGAAGGAGCTCCTATATTCACAGACCTTAATGTTCATGAATACTTATTTGTAACATATATTACCAGGAATACTTTAATGTGTAACCAGGTATAGGATGCTAAATTATTTCTAGAAAATAGGATAATTATAATTTAAAATTTTCACATGAGTCGAAGACTTGCATAGCGTAGTGCTTATAGAGTAATAGCCACGTTGTGGTAGCACTTGCAAAGTCTTTTGAAAATAGAATATTGTACCCTGGCTGACTTTGCCTTGGAAGGTCATAAGTCATCAGCCAGATGAGTTAATGGAAAGAGGTTGTACTGTGGATATCAGATGATTAGAAAAAAAAAAAAAAAAACGTGACTAGCAATAAAATATATAAATTGTCACCTTTAATTTAATTCAAATACTGTAATAACAGCAAAACACACATGAAAAATAGGGCAAAAACAGCTGGCATGTTTCAGACTATACTGTTCATTATGGATCCAATCGGACAAATTATTTTACTGTATAGAGTCATTCTGTGTCAAGTGGACCAATTTTAAATTTCGTCCCCACCTCACCATCTCAGATTTTGATGAAATTTGGTACATAGTTTCTCTATGATATAAAACTAAGCTGTGCAAAATTTTAGTTCAAAACACTAAAAATTGGAAGTTCTAGGGGACCTCAAGTAAAGGATTGCAAAACGGCACCTGAGCAAAAATGACATTTTGGGCCAACTTCCAGAAGCTGTAAACATAGAAGTTTTAGTAGTATAAGGGGGATATTTGGAGACCCTGCACAACTTTTAGGGCTTAATGATCTGGCAAAACCCCATGTTCCTAGTCCTCTTACTTTTTTCATGGTTTAGGCTCAAAAAACTGCAAAAATGAATTTACAGCGATGTTGAGGCTGCTGTAGTGTCAAAACTAGTTGGCCTTTCAGGTTGATTTTTGGTAGGTGTACTAAATACATGGCTATAATGAGGCCTTCCAATTTGCAGCACTTTCCTTCAAGTGGATGAAAAAATATAAGCGTTCAAAGTTGGTATAAAAAGCATTTTTGCCTAATTTTGGCTATCTTTGATGCCCTATATCTCCAGTGGGACAGCTTCAATCTTCTTTCTTTTAGCACCATTAGAAAGAGCAGATTTCCTTCTATCAGAATATGTTGTTTTAATTTTGAAGTCTCTTCATATAAGGATTGAAAAAATGCCCTCAAATGTTTGCGGGCAGTAGCCTGTGATTTCTTCATTACATCCTTGATACAAGTGTAGTAAAAGTGATTCCTCTTTCAATAAACACCAATTTTTTAAATAAAGAACACATTCTGTTATAAAACTGTATTCAAGAAAATGAAAAAACAGGAATGTTTTTTAGGATGTGGAAGGATAAGGCCTGGTTTCATAACAGGTTTAAAGAAAACTGAAGTCAGTTAGGATGACCAACTTAGCCAATTATGATTGGTGAACCCTGTTGCAAGGCGGAATTGTTTGTTTCTTCACTGCACCCTTGCTACAGTTTGACCTCTTAGTGAACTGTAGGCATCAAAGTAAGCCTAGTAACAGACACTCAGGAGGAAGGAGGTACCAGAAGCATACAATTGGGCAATGAAACAAACAATTCCGCCTTGCAACAGGGTCCACCAATCATAATTGGCCAAGTCGGTCATCCTAACTGACTGCAGTTTTCTTTAAACCTGTTATGAAACCAGGCCTCATCCTTCCACATCCTAAAAAACATTCCTGTTTTTTCATTTTCTTGAATACAGTTTTATAACATAATATGTTCTTTATTTAAAAAATTGGTGTTTATTGAAAGAAGAATCACTTTTACTACACTTGTATCAAGGGTGTAGTGAAGAAATCACAGGCTATTGCCCGCAAACATTTGAGGGCATTTTTTCAATCCTTATATGAAGAGACTCCAAAATGGTATTTAGTACACCTACCAAAAATCAACCTGAAAGGCCAACTAGTTTTGACACTACAGCAGCCTCAACATCGCTGTAAATTCATTTTTGCAGTTTTTTGAGCCTAAACCATGCAAAAAGTAAGAGGACTAGGAACATGGGGTTTTGCCAGTTAATTAAGCCCTAAAAGTTGTGTAGGTTCTCCAAATATCCCCCTTATACTACTAAAACTTCCATGTTTATAGCTTCTGGAAGTTGGCCCAAAATGTCATTTTTGCTCAGGTGCCGTTTTGCAACCCTTTACTTGAGGTCCCCTAGAACTTCCAATTTTTAGTGTTTTTAACTAAAATTTTGCACAGCTTAGTTTTATATCATAGAGAAACTATGTACCCAATGTCATCAAAATCTGAGATGGTGAGGTGGGGATCCCTGGTCCCAGTGGCGTAACTAGGAATGGCTGGGCCCCAAGGCGAACATTTGACATGGGGCCCCCCCTGAACCGCTGCCCCCAATCGCCCCCCCCCCGGACCGCACCCTCCAACCCCCCCCCCCCAAAAAAACCGCATTCCTGCGCACACTATTATGTGCCATAGTGGCCCCTGCACACAGGATCATGCCCCATAGTGGCCCCTGCACACAGTATCATGCCCCATAGTGGCCCCTGCACACAGTATCATGCCCCATAGTGGCCCCTGCACACAGTATCATGCCCCATAGTGGCCCCTGAACACAGTATCATGTTCCATAGTGGCCCCTGCACACAGTATCATGTCCCATAGTGGCCCCTGCACACAGTATCATGTCCCATAGTGGCCCCTGAACACAGTATCATGTCCCATAGTGGCCCCTGCACACAGTATCATGTCCCATAGTGACCCCTGCACACAGTATAATGTCCCATAGTGGCCCCTGCACACAGTATCATGCTCCATAGTGGCCCCTGCACACAGTATAATGTCCCATAGTGGCCCCTGCACACAGTATCATGCCCCATAGTGGCCCCTGCACACAGTATTATGCCCCATAGTGGCCCCTGCACAAAGTATCATTCCCCATAGTGGCCCCTGTACACAGTATTATATCCCATAGTGGCCCCTGCATACACTATTATTCCCCATAGTGGCCCCTGCACACACTATTATTCCCCATAGTGGCCCCTGCACACACTATTATTCCCCATAGTGGCCCCTGCACACAGTATTATATCCCATAGTGGCCCCTGCACTCACTATTATTCCCCATAGTGGCCCCTGCACTGAGTATTATGCCCCATAGTGGCCCCTGCACACACTATTATTTCCCATAGTGGCCCCTGCACACAGTATTATGTCCCATAGTGGCCCCTGCACACACTATTATTTCCCATAGTGGCCCCTGCACACAGTATTTTGCCCCATAGTGGCCCCTGCACACACTATTATATGTCCCATTGTGGACCACCCATGAACAATTATTATACTCTGGGGACTTTTCAGACCCCAGAGTACAATGATCGGAGAACCAGGGGAGGATAGAAACATAAAAAAACAACGTTGCTTACCTGTTCCTCGCTCCGGTCCTCTCCCTGCTGCTTCAGCCGCCTTCAATGTTGGACCAGGCCGGCGTCACGTGATGCGGGCAAGGCGTCGCGACGCAAAATGACGTCGGGGACGTCACCAAACAGGCCCGAAGCCTGGAGAAGCACAGGAGAGGTAAGTACAGTGTTTTTTATGTTCTCTCACCTCCCCTGGGCCTCCGATTATTATATTTCGGGGTCTGAAAAGACCCCGGAGTATAGCGATAGCAGAGATTGTGGGGTTCGGCCCGCGGCCTCACATACCGATCCCCGCTCCTGCTCACAGCCGCCTCCGCAGAATCGGAAGCGCAGGCGGCTGTCAGTGGGACCCCGGGGAACGGTAAGTATATAGGGCCTGTTACCTGCTGGGGTTACTCCAGCAGGTAACGGCCTATTAAAAATAGAAAGCATCTGGGGCCCTCGGGGCCCCGTAATGTCCCGGGCCCTGTGGCAGCTGCTACCGCTGCTACCCCGGTAGTTACGCCCCTGCCTGGTCCACTTGATATGGAATGACTCTATAACATATCAGAATATCTACTTTATTTGACTGTTGAGTGTGATTTATTACAATGCTCACATGGATAGTAGATCCTATAAACCACATATGACTTGGCACTTGGATTTACTGTGGAATGGAGTCTAACGGACTCTCAAATCTTCACTTTAGCCATCCCCAAGAAGAATTGGAAATCCCCTAAGCCAAAACCAGATTTATTATCATATACACCAGAAAACTGACAAAAAAGAAGGTGCTATGAGCTGGCATATATCTCACTCCAGGCACACAGCCTGTGCTTTGTCATTAATGCGGTGCACCCTCTTATGGGGCCAAGGATATTAAGACTGACATTGAAAATTGTAAGTGTATTGGATTGCTTTTCTGACCCATGGCTTGCTTCTGGTTATCCGTTTGTCTGCTAATTCTGCCTTTGACGTTACCACTGGGATTTGACCCTTGGCTTTGTATTGTATATCCAATTTGTCTCCTGATTCTGCCTCTGATGACTTATCCTGATTTTGACCCTTTGTCTGGAAGTTTATTCTTCTGTTTCAGATCAGCCCTGTAAGTTAATTGTGGGTTCTGTTATTGGTGTTTATTATCTGTACAGTTGCTGGTGGTGGTAACTTGGAACTGAAAATTCAGCAAAGCCCATCTGGACTTATGGCTGGCATGGGCGAAGGCATTTGGGGGACTGGGCCTATCTTGCAGTGATGTACTGGATTTAAATAGCTTGTTATTCTGCTCACTGTAATCAGCCAACATTTTCTCCTAGAACTCAATCATAACACTTGTGTTCAGGTGTGCCGTAAGAGTTGCAATAATTTTTGGAGATAATTATAGTTATGACAAAATTATTTATGACATACAGTATTTGGAGTAATTGTGCCACACATTAATACAGTAATAGCGTAGCTGGAATAGGTGAATAAATGGTGGGCAAAGGTCCTGGAAAAGTGAAGTACCAAATATGTCTGTGTTACAAACCTTGCAGAGACACATTGTGGCTGAAGGGTAGTCTGGAATAACTGAAAATGACACAAACAATATGTGAAATGGCTAAAGTCAAAGACATTGCCTTTGAGTCAATATATTTTTATTGCATTGTATTCACCTAAATGATCTGAGGAGCACCTGTGTAGGACTAGAATCTACTGTCATATGGTCACTGTTGGTAGTAATAATAATAATAATAAAAAATTTTATTTATATAGCGCCAACATATTCCGCAGCACTGTACAATTTGTGCATATTGTATTGGTATACTTGGGTTGGATCCAGTTTAGATGTATTTTTCTGCCTTCTGTGCTGAACTCCTAACTATGCCTCTAAGGAAGGCTAGTTAGGAAACACTGGGTAGTCAACCAATCAGATTATTACTGTCATCCCACAAATGTGTTATAATCTAAGCAAATATGTAACCTCAAATAATAATTGCTACAGACAACTTGTCTTTAGCGTTTCATTTGTTTCTGGAAAACATTTTTGTGTTTTAGTATGCTTTGGAATGAATTAAATTAATTTAATTTATTAGCAAGTCTGAGAGACAAAAATATTTGTGAGACTTATTGATTAGGATATTTACTATATTGGTTCGTAAGGAGATCTAATATTCCAAGATATTGGCTTCATACTTCATATTTCTATTGTACATATGCACTCTGTATAACTTATTGTGTGACAAGTTTTTCCACCCCTGTAAATATCTGTACAATATAGGAAAAGTAAACTACCTCTACACTCTGCACATCCTTGACTATTGGTGACATGATGTACAATTTCCAAAAGCAGTTGGCAAGACACAAACCTCAGATCACATTTTGAAACCTTGCTAATAGTTACCTTACTGTCACCATTTTTACTTTGCTATACTTTGTGATATATTTTTCAAAAATCCAATTCTAGCTTCTCAATAACTTTTGCTTTTGCAAGTTCATTGAGCTATTTTGGCAACAGTACTCCCTCCTTTTGCAGTTTTCTATTTTTATTTTTTCTCAGTAACTGAAAAACTTGTTTCTGAGATAACTTATAAGTTTAAGACCCAGAACAGATCTGCTCTGTAAATAGAAGCCACATTTCACATGAACTGAAGCAATACAGTTAGTGCTTCTGTATCCAAGGAAGATGTATTATATGTGATATTGGGTTCTTACTAAAATGTTCCCTTTTGGAGAACAGAAATGTAAGATAGACAGTTTGCACAGGTATTAAGGTGACTCAGATTATGACTTTAATGTTTGCTCTACAAGTATTCTATATTTAAAACAATGGGTATGTGAAAGAGTAGTAAGAATAAAATTTGTAGTAAATACCTATTTATTATGATGTAGATATGGAACTGAATATAGCATAATCACATGCTTAGTATTTATAAAGCATCTGTCAGGCATTTTTTTTTTGCATGTTTTAATTTTCCTAAGTTTTCTGATGGGCAATACTTGCCACAAATGCAAAAACTTTGTTGCACCAATGGTTGGTAAAGGAAATGTATCCAGCATTCCACTATGTTAAATTTTATTTCTTAATCCATTCTCCCCTTCCCACCACAGCCATTACATTCACATTTTTTACTCCCTGTCTTACAAAAGCCACAACTCTTTCATTTTTCCATTCACAGAGCCATATCAGGGTTTATTTTTTTGTGAGACAAATTGTACTTCATAATAGCCATTTTATAAATAAGTCTTATTTTTATGTATGATCACAGCAATACCAAATTTATATAGTTTTATGCATGTTTTAATACATTTAAAAAAAATTCTAAATATCAAAATTTTGTTTGTGTGGCCATATTGTGGCATCCATAATGTTTAGACACAGATTAGACAGAGAAAAGCATCTCAGACACTCAGTCTGAGAGAGATAGGAAATAATACACAGATAATAAAACGGGGGTCTATGGGAAATATAGTGTATTTAGTACTGGAGAAGAAGTAATGATCTAAATGATAAGGAGAGATAGTATAGGAGAGTCACTGTGCCTGTCTATTACACAGAGTAGCCAGCGGCGTTTTACAGTCCCTGAAAAGTGGATAGCTAATCCCATCCACACATTGTAGAAAATAATCCGCAGTAGAAATACTGCATTTTTACAAATTACAGCATGTCAGTTATACCTACAGAAACGCTGGCGGTTTCCGTATGGGTATAATGAAAGCAGAAAGTCTGCTTTTTACAGGAGCGCTTTTTTGCTTCGGCTCACTACATGAGGCCTTAGTCTCAAAAAGACTGTTTGTTAGAAATGACTACCATCCATTTAACCATAGTCAAATCCGTTCCCGTCAAGGAATTGATTTTTTGCAGCTTAAAAGTCATTCAGCAAAATTCATTGAAGTTATACACCATACTACTACCTCTTTAACAGTTTGTGATACATAAAAGTTTCTGAATAAAAAAATGTCTGTTAAAAGTCAGGATAGCAAAGGACGGTGTAATGTAGCAGAAGGGAACTGTTGTCCCAAATCATCCAGTAAGAACATTGTGGTTGCTGTTTGGCAATTACTAGAAGCAGAAGTCAGCCACAGTTTATGAATATAGTTAAGAAGCCACTATCTATAGACTACTATAAACACCAAGTATGAAGCTTTTCGGGAGTGACGGAGTATCACTATAATCATTATAAGAACTATAAGAATATGGGTTAAGACTGGTATTTTGTCAGAAAGGCTCTGGCCGTGCGGCAAAGACTGGTGTAGATTTCTGGTATAACTAATGCCACTGTTGTGGCCATGAGTTACAGTAAATTTGAAGTGCCCTGGCCTGCCTTGATACCAGTTCCACTTGTAAAAAGTTGTGAGCAGGGTGCAGGAAAAAGAAAGTGTGGCATCTTTGGTCCAAAAAGTACCGGATCTCAAAGATGTGCCACATCTATTCCAGTTTTCTGGCGTAGAAGGAATAGTAAATTCCCCCCAGTGACTTTATACCATTTTTAGCAATTCAGCACATTTCTACCCTGTCATCATAATAAAACAAATAAAGCCATTGTTTCTTCACTTTCCAAACACCAAACCTTCTGCTACTTCCCAAAAACAGATCTGGGGCACTTGTAAAAACCATTACTTCTTTTGAAAGCAATCTGTGTGCACCCTCAGGCATCTGCCCCCCAAAAAGAATAATTTTAAAAAGCATAAAAATTTGGACTTTGCCATATCTTTCCACTTTGTCATTAAGACTGTGTTTGCATTAAGGTGCTAGAAAGGTGTTAGATACAGTCCTGGGAGACCTCAGAGAGTTGCAACTTTTAAGCCAATTTGCAAGCCCAAATCAGAACAAAATGGTTCGGACCAGAATCATACTTTCTGTGTGAGCCGGCTGAATCCTAAACTAAACAAATTTTGAGGACTTCGCTTATCTCTATTTATGACTTTTCCAAAAAGGAGGCATAACCTGTCAGAAAAGTAGCATGATTCAAAATGCAACATCATGTGAAAAATGTTGGCACAATTTTTTGTTGTAAACTAAGGGTGGGTTCACCATACTATGTTGGTTGCTGTCATCCATCATAGGATCTGTCATAGCAGAATAACGGATACAGACGAGCCCCCTCCATTAGTGTTCGTTCCCATTGAAACTAATATAAACAACATGACATACAGTCATGGCCAAAAGTTTTGAGAATGATACAAATATTATATTTTCACATGATCTGCTGCCCTCTGGTTTTTATGTGTGTTTGTCAGATGTTTTTATCACATACAGAAATATAATTGCATTCATATTATGAGTAACAGAAGCTTATATTGACAGTTAGAATGAGTTAATGCAGCAAGTCAATATTTGCAGTGTTGATCTTTCTTCTTCAGGACCTCTGCAATTCTCCCTGGCATGCTCTCAATCAACTTCTGGACCAAATCCTGACTGATAGCAGTCCATTCTTGCAGAATCAATGCTTTAATTTTGTCTGAATTTGTTGGTTTTTGTTTGTCCACCCGTCTCTTGATGATTGACCACAAGTTCTCAATGGGATTAAGATCTGGGGAGTTTCCAGGCCATGGACCCAAAATCTCTATGTTTTGTTCCCTGAGCCATTTAGTTATCACCTTTGCTTTATGGCAAGGTGCTCCATCATGCTGGAAAAGGCATTGTTGAGCGCCAAACTGCTCTTGGACGGTTGGGAGAAGTTGCTCTTGGAGGACATTCTGGTACCATTCTTTATTCATGGCTGTGTTTTTAGGCAAGACTGTGAGAGAGCCGATTCCCTTGGCTGAGAAGCAACCCCACACATGAATGGTTTCAGGATGCTTTACAGTTGGCATGAGACAAGACTGGTGGTAGCGCTCACCTCTTCTTCTCCGAATAAGCTGTTTTCCAGATGTTCCAAACAATCGAAAAGGGGATTCATCAGAGAAAATGACTTTACCCCAGTCCTCAGCAGTCCACTCCCTGTACCTTTTGCAGAATATCAGTCTGTCCCTGATGTTTTTTCTGGAGAGAAGTGGCTTCTTTGCTGCCCTCCTTGAGACCAGGCCTTGCTTCAAGAGTCTCCACCTCACAGTGCGTGCAGATGCACTCACACCTGCCTGCTGCCATTCCTCAGCAAGCTCTGCACTGCTGGTAGCCCGATCCCGCAGCTGAAACACTTTTAAGAGACGGTCCTGCCACTTGCTGGTCTTTCTTGGGCGCCCTGGAGCCTTTTTGGCACCAATGGAACCTCTCTCCTTGAAGTTCTTGATGATGCGATAGATTGTTGACTGAGGTGCAATCTTTCTAGCTGCAATACTCTTCCCAGTTAGGCCATTTTTGTGCAGTGCAATGATGACTGCACGTGTTTCTTTAGAGATAACCATGGTTAACAGAAGAGAAACAATGATGGCAAGCACCAGCCTCCTTTTAAAGTGTCCAGTGGTGTCATTCTTACTTAATCATGACAGATTGATCTCCAGCCCTGTCCTCATCAACACCCACACCTGTGTTAATGGAGCAATCACTGAAACGATGTTAGGTGGTCCTTTTAAGGCAGGGCTGCAATGATGTTGAAATGTGTTTTGGGGGATAAAGTTCATTTTCTAGGCAAATATTGACTTTGCAAGTAATTGCTGTTAAGCTGATCACTCTTTATAACATTCTGGAGTATATGCAAATTGCCATTAGAAAAACTGAAGCAGTAGACTTTGTAAAAATTAATATTTGTATCATTCTCAAAACTTTTGGCCATGACTGTACACTTTCTTCCATCATGTTTGTTTACTTTTCTAACAGAGGTAAAAATGCCTGCATGCACAATGTTTTCTTCCATCAGAAAGCTACGGTGAATGCAGTTGGACATTTGACGGAGGGAGCTCTGTCTGCATCTGTCATTTAATGTCTGTTGCACTCATCATGTGCACCCACCCTAAGCCAACAAATACTAGTGTAAATTTAGACCAGACACTTTGATAAATTACGCTAAGTATTAGACATGATTGGTAAATGTGCCCCATTCTGTGCAACATTAACCCTTTAGGCTAAGGCCCCACATAGCGGGCCGCAGCAAAAAAGCAGTACGGTAAAAACCATGGCGGAAACGCTTTGCGGTGTTTCCTGCAGCGCTTTTCAAAAGTTTCTCTGCTTCCATTAAACCTATAGGGAAACTGCTGGCTTTTCCGTAGGTATAATTGACATGCTGCGATTTCCAAAACCGTGACTGTTTTAGAAATCATAGCATTTCTGCTGCGCATGTTTTTCTGCAATGTGTGGATGGCATTTGCTAGAATTCCATCCACTTAGCAGGGACTGTAAAACATTGCAGTTTTTGCCACAGAGTTTACACCACGTGGTGCACTGGCCATAATGTTAATATTTCTTTTGTTTTCCAGCCCCTGGTTGACCCTTAATACTTCTATACAGGTGTTGCAAATTTTAACTTGACATTGATAACTTGATAAATGATAAATCATTTTCACAGTTCCACAATATGATAAAGCTTAATGAAAATGTGTGAAAAAGCGCCCCCCCTTCCTGATGTTCTCTGTTACAACATATTAACCAGTCTGTGAACTTTACTATTAAAGGAAACTTGACTAAATATGTAAACTGAATATACAGAAGACAAGACCATGACCTTGAATATATACAATAATAGTGTGCATAACTATGACAAATTGTCTCTTATCCATAATTTCCTAGGGGACTAATTCTGCTTTAGAATCTACTATAAAAAGAGAAGTTCACAATATAGGTTGTGAGATCAAGAGTTTAGGAGTCTTGATAGATTGAATCTTTCTGACCTGTAGCATTCGCTGCACTCAGGTAAAAACATGACAAACAATACAAACAATAACAGGAGAAAACAAAAATCAAGGCTACATGTTTCAGATGGCACTCATAGGGGATTGTATGCTATTATATTATGTGACCTAACGTGACATTATATGATATTCAATGACACAGCTAGCTGCACTATATGTGATTCAACATGATATGATGTGACAAAAAAGGACATACAGTAACGTACTAAGAAGTGACAAAGTATGTAAGGGAGTTCTTTGTGCAAACATTTTGTGGCTTTTTCTTTTTTTATGCTGCCCTCACAACTTTCCTGAAAGTGGGTGTGGTGAGAGGTATGATGTTATCTGACCCTATCAGATTTTTTTTTATCACTGGTGGGAATTATGCCTGAAATCTATGCCAGGTATGAGCTGGCATAGATTTCAGTGCAGGTTCATGGCCCTGCAGAGATTGTGCCTTATTTATGAGGTGTCATAAATCCGGTGCACCCACAGCTGGCACAGTACATATGAAGACTTGCGTTGAAAATGCCAGTCTTCATAAAGCTCCCCATATAAGTTCAAAAATGAAGAACAGATAAAGTGTAAAAGTAAAATACAGTTTTAACCCTTTCCTGACATCCGCCATACTATTATGGTGGATGCCGGGTATTTAAATATGGAGGCTGCTCAGGAGCTCAGTGACCACCATAGCTGCCATGTATCTGCTGTATTATACAGCAAAAACCCAGTGTTAATGCCACAATCAATGCCCGCTCTGATTGCAGGCATTAAGGCCTCTTGCGTCTTGGTCAAAGCTGATTGAAGTGCCGTTTTCCCGGCAGCACATGGAGTCTGCATCTATGAAACCTGTAATAGAAGTAGTGATATTTTGCAATGCATTACCTTTGCATTAGTGATCAGACACCCTGGGGTTGAAGACCCCTAGGAGGTCTAATAAATAGAGTACAAAAAAAAGTGAAAAAAATGTAAAAAAATAAAAATAATTACAAAAATCGAATCACCATCCTTTCCCTAGGACACATATAAATGTAAAAAAAATACTGTGAAACACATACATATTAGGTATCCCTGTATCTGCAAATGTCTACAAACTTATAAAAATATTTTTCTCATACAGTGGACGATGTAACAGAAAAAAAAAGGCGCCTTTCACCTCAGATTAAAATTAGAACAAAAAGTTATAAAAATAATAGATATTCCCCTAAGTAGTATAACTAAAAAGTACATCTGGCCCCACAAAAAAAGATGCCCTATGCATTCTCATACACGAACTGACTTGGAATTTTTTTAAAGGTATTAAAATGTAATTGTAATCATACTAACTCATATAGGTGACTTGTCATTTTGGCTTCACAGTGAACACCCTAAAAACGAAGCACAAACGCACCGTTTTCCAATTCCACCCCATTCAGAATTTTTTTCTAGCTTCTAAGTACATTGTATGGAACGTTAAATGGTACCAATACGAAGAACAATTTGTCCCACAAACATTAAGCTCTCATATGGCTCTGTGAATGGAAAAATAAAAAAGTTAAGAGTTTGGAAGGCGGGGAGAAAAAAGAAAAATTGAAATTTAAAAAATTCCTGCAGCAGGAAGGGGTTAAAAAATAGAAATATAATATATAACTTGATATACATATAACTTGAGATATATAGAGATATGTAATTATATGAAACAACAAAACAATTCATAAAATTAAAATATATGTATATCAGTACAAAGTAAGATATGACAGACAGGTCCCAAAAGTTCCTGTACCACATATGAAGACATCAGTATTATAAAATGCATATGGTAGGTGGGGACTCTATTACAGATTTAGTGTTGGGGCTCAAGTTACCCCTGTAGAAATGTAACAACCTTTGAAGGAGAAAAACCTTCACTAATTCCATTCTCCTATTCAGTAGGAAGACAAGAAATAAGAATTCTAGCACCGCATAAATAGATGCCAATGATAAAGGATGTGCTTTATTGAATTGCCAGCATTCTCCCATCTAGACCTGAACATTGAAATAATATTTAAGCAGTTTTTTAATCACACCTAATTATGTATTTATAGAGGTGTGTAAAATTGGAATTCTAGTTCATGTTTTATTTTCTTGGCAAGAGATTTCTTTCTGCTAGAACTTCCTTTCCTGTTTGACTGTGATAAGGTAATGTCAGATTGCTACCAAGCAAACCCTTAAGGGTTTAGTGCTGTATAAATATACTCCAGGCTTTGACCCTGATAAAAGAAAACTATGTCTTATCCTTAGATTATTGTATCACCAGAAATCATCCCTAATGGGAATATGAAATAGCAGCGAATATTATAGCCATTGCCATCAAAAGTAAATAAAAACAACTACTTTACATGTAATACAAATCTTGATATTTATTGTTTAAACAATATAATGAGAGATTAATATTTAGTCTAATGAGATGATTGATCAGAATATAGCTTCAATACACATGGCACAGCTTTGTACACACTGCCTGTATATAGGTTCATAGAGTTCCTAAAGTCCACACGCATACTTGTTAATTGTTCTGAAATTTCTAGGGATTGTCCTGAAGTTTCAGAAACAATCCCAGGAAATTCAGCTTGACATGGGCATCCTCTAAATGCAATCGGCTAGATATGTGAAAGCATCAAGAAATATGGGGAATTCTACCCTGTTTGGGGTCAGTCTCAGGGACTTGATTTAAATGCCCCAATTTTAATGGGGCATTTAGCAGTTATTCTAAAGATTTTCTCCATAATAGGTCATCTGATGGAGCATGGCATATTTCTTCTTTGTATAAGTCCAATAGAAATACAACTTTTTATGACTCTGTATAAAATCAGAGCATCCGGAAATACAGAATAGCCCCATAGACTACTTTGGGTGCCATAATCTGGCTATGTAAAACTTTTCAGACCAATATAGTGAGGTCTTATCCAATCTGAGGTCTTACCCAGAATAAATGTTACTAGGTGTTTTGTTAAGCAATCTTATAAAATGCATTTTTAAACACTGAAATATAGTTTCAGACTTAACTGTATAACTAAATATTCCATCATGGTTTTTAAAATGTCAAACTCTAATGAAACTAATATAGTCTGACATTTCCACAGCTTAGCTTTTATAGTGAGTGGTAGGGACTGAATAATCTAAAATGCTATTGTCAGTAGTGATATTCTTAGAATTCATTTGTTTGGTATATCTACTTTTTGTCTTACAGATTACAGTACATTCTGTGATACGGATTATTGAACAGCTGAAAGAGGATATGTCACAGGAAAGTGACCTATTACTTAAATCAATTTTTTATGTTAAAGGGTACCTGAGTTTTTATGAAAAGTTGAAATATGTGCAGGGTCTCTCTGGGCAAACTGTTCTCTGTATAAACTAATAACCTCATTATGGCTGCAGAATATTTTGCATTTCATCCTGAGGCCCCCTCCCCTATCCATTACTACTAATACTGATTTATTTACAAGTAAGTCTGCTAGAATTAACTGTGAAATAGCAAATAGCTGAGAAAATCCCAGGAGACCATAACATAGGAGATCCAGGGACATTGGTCTGCAAATCACTGACACAGAAAATTAGAAATCTAATGGATCAGTTAAAAGAACGGAAACATTAGCATTAGTTAGCATCAGTTAGTGTCCGTTATTGTCCGTTTTTATACTGCCCATTATGTTGCTTCTTTTTGTTTCTGCTTTCTGAGCATGCACAGAAAAAAAACAAACAGTAGTAACGGACAGTGTAATGGACACGCGTCCGTTACCGTCAGTTACCCATTGACTTTAATGTTGATGTTAACGCTTGACGTCCGTCATGAAACCGTTATTTTTCACAGAAACAAAATTTCTGCATGCAGGATTTTTTGTCCGTGAAAAATAACTTACATGTGACGGATTTGGTGTAAACGGACACTAACGGTCACTAACAGACACCAGATAAAATCCCATTGAAATCAATGGAATTTTTAACGGATTTGTGACAGTTCTGCTAGTGTTCGTTGCTAAAATCTTGTAACGGACGCTACCAACAGACACTACTGATGGTCACCAATCGTGGTGTGAACAATCCCTTAGCAGAATTAATAATATGTTGGACCTCCTTCTGTCTGATTTATACAGCTCTCTATTAGCTACACTTCTGAATTCTTTTTACCTAAAAAAGCAGCCTTATTTTATTTACTATATTACTTTCTTCTCTAGCAAAGCGGTCTCTTTCTCCTTTTACTAGTCTATCTGACATACAATTTAGTTACCTACAAAATGTTTTAATAGTGTCCACTGGAAATACACTCATGCTGTTTTATACCACCCTGAGTTGGATACAGCAGTCTTGCACAGCTGCATTCAGCTGTTTCTGTAACTCCTGACCACCTGAGGTCAGCAGAGAAACTAATGAATTAGCACATGGAAATAACAGAGTGCAAATGTGACAGAAAAGAAGGTGACAAGGTGGAGAAGAGTAAAGTGCTATACCTATATGCTTAAATGATCAATAACTTTTCGGCAAACTTTGTAATATTTTATATTAAAAAATAAGAGGAGAAAGAGGCATTTTCCCCTGGTGAGGATGCTTCTCCTTCCTCTGCTAAAATGATTTTCACTCTGAAAATCCCCTCTGTATCCATCTCAAGAAGAACTGCAGGTCAAATGATTCAGATTACATATATCTTTAGAAGTTTATGGAGAGGTAAGGCGAAATGAGTGAGCAGGGACAGTGAGAGAAACACAGGATTAGGCTCTATTCAGAACACATTTTTTACATCCATTTAACGGATGCAAAAAACAGATGCAAACAGATGGCCATCCCTTTACATAGAAATCAATGTTAAAGAAAAATGGATACACTTCTATCTGGGTTTTTTTGAAGGACACAAAAATATAGTATAACATATTTTTGTGTCCGTCCAAAAACATGGACTGAAAGGGATCCGTTTCTTTTAGCATTGGTGTCTATGTTAACAGATGACGATCTACTTGCATCTATTTTTTGCATCGTTTATTGTATTTGTTAAACGGATGTTCTAAACAGATGTAAAAACCTTGATCTGAATAGAATCTTAGTCTGATGTTAGAGCTAAAAAAGAGCTTTCAATCACAACCAAAGCACTTTACTCATCTTACTACAGGTTACTTCTTCTCCATATGTGTAATGCTTGATTCTGAGGCTGTTTCTATCTGATAGAGACAGTAATATAAGAGATTAGCTTGTACATTCTGTGTGCAGTGTATGGCAGCTAGTCTCCACCAGCAAGTGATGGGTTAATCTAGTAAGATTTAGTCTGAACTGGAAGTTCTATTACTATACTCTTGAGTCTCTTTAGACCCCAGAGTATAATAAATGGAGGACCCGATTAAGTGCAGAAAATTAATAAACAGCTCATAGTCACCTTCCCTCACCATTGTGGTATGCAGTCTTCTCTTCTGGCATCTTCAAGTCTCCTGGGTGATCTCAGCTGCATCAGGGGATCACTGAGACCTGTGATTGGGCCTCATAGTTTGCATGTGGAATATCGAAGTCATGATGATTTGATGCAAGAGAAAAGAATAGACCAGATGCCACAGTGTAAACCTGAACAGGCAAGGGAAAGTAATTATGAGCTTTTTATTATTTTCCACACCTCCCCAGGGCCTCCGATAAATATACTCTGGATTCTGAGTATATAGACAAAGCCTGCAGAGGGAACAGTGCTAAAAATAGTAAAATATATCATATAATGGCCAGATATAGTGTTACTCCTCATGTAAACACACTGTACTATTAATTCATGTCAATTTTCCTGAAAGGATAGGTACCCTTTAAGAATGACAAAAAAAAAATCCTGAACTTATATAGCAGAAAGAAAGAACATGTCAATAAAATGATATAAGGATTAGAAAATAAAGCATAAATTATCTAAAATTCCTAATTTTTAGCTGCAAGAGCACGTTGTCATTTTGATTTGATAATTCATTGTTATTGTTCTTTCAAATATCTCGCCCTGTTTATGCGCTAAGATCTTATTTACACTACTGTATATTAATGCTTTCCCTTTCCTCATTTTAAAGCATACTTAAATGACTTTTGATTTTCTGGCAGCATTTTCTGACATTAATAAATATTGTAATATTGCTTATTAGCCAAGTTTGGCTCCTTTCCATGAAATCTTGTGCTGTAATCCACTACAGTCACTTCTGTATTATTTGCCTACACAGGGGTGTACGGGCTCTGATAAAGCAGAGAAACTAAGTTGGGGGGTCAATTTAAATACTTCTGTCTATGCCATTATAAAATGTAGATTTGTGTTTTTGGTATGAAATATGAGATTCTCTGTGTTTTTAACTGATGATATCTCTGGAAATAACACAGATAAAATGGTTTCAATATTTGTTTCATATGAAAGATTAGAATCTCATCTTACTTGCAGCTGCAGTTGCTCCAAATTCTGACTATGTTTTTGACTGATGATATCTCTGGAAATGAGATGAGAATCTCACCTTTCATATGACACCAAAAGTTAATTTCTACATTTTAGAATGACCAAAATGTGTTTCAAGTGACCCCCACATACCTAGATTCCCTCATTTATCAGAGCCCATGCACCCCTGTACTCCAGTGAGATGCCAGTGAGTAAAACAAGGCAAAGAATTCAAAAGAGACAGAAGTAGATTTCAGCGCAAGATTTCATGGAAAGGAGCTAAAGTCCCTTAATAAGGTATAGTAAAATATTTATGGCACAAATGTTGTCAGAAAATAAAAGTTTAGATATACTCTAAAGGTCCTGCAACGATTGGTGCTAGTTTAAAAGTCTTTCAGCACACATCCCCATACAGTATACATTTTGTTGGTATCATATCCATTGTTCAATAGCATACAAAAGATGATTTTTTTGGCTGCGTAAAATATCTGATCAGATATTAAACATTTGCTCGTGAACAAGATTAGTTTGATTAGTTTACTGTGTAAAAGGACTTTAAAAGTTTTTTTCAGCCAATAATGCATGTTGATGCTGATGACCTATCCACAGGATAGGTCATAAGTATTTGACCCACACAGATCAGCTGTTGCAGTGGACAGGAATTGGATATAGTCTCATCAGCCCTCACCACTGCCCATTCATTGTATAGTGTTGGCATCAGGGAACTGCAACTTTGCTCCTATACACAGTGCCTTGCGAAAGTATTCAGCCCCCTTGAACTTTTCAACCTTTTGCCACATTTCAGGCTTCAAACATAAAGATATAAAATTTTAATTTTTTGGTGAAGAATCAACAACAAGTGGGACACAATTTTGAAGTGGAACGAAATCTATTGGTTATTTTAAACTTTTGTAAATAATAAAAAACTGAAAAGTGGGGCGTGCAATATTATTCAGCCCCTTTACTTTCAGTGCAGCAAACTCACTCCAGAAGTTCAGTGAGGATCTCTGAATGATCCAATGTTGTCCTAAATGACTGATGATGATAAATATAATCCACCTGTGTGTAATCAAGTCTCCGTATAAATGCACCTAATCTGTGATAGTCTCAGGGTTCTGTTTAAAGCACAGAGAGCATCATGAAGACCAAGGAAAACACCAGGCAGGTCCGTGATACTGTTGTGGAGAAGTTTAAAGCCGGATTTGGATACAAAAATATTTCCCAAACTTTAAACATCCCAAGGAGCACTGTGCAAGCGATCATATTGAAATGGAAGGAGTATCAGACCACTGCAAATCTACCAAGACCCGGCCGTCCCTCTAAACTTTCATCTCAAACAAGGAGAAGACTGATCAGAGATGCAGCCAAGAGGCCCATGATCACTCTGGATGAACTGCAGAGATCTACAGCTGAGGTGGGAGAGTCTGTCCATAGGACAACAATCAGTCGTATACTGCACAAATCTGGCCTTTATGGAAGAGTGGCAAGAAGAAAGCCATTTCTCAAAGACATCCATAAAAAGTCTCATTTAAAGTTTGCCACAAGCCACCTGGGAGACACACCAAACATGTGGAAGAAGGTGCTCTGGTCAGATGAAACCAAAATCGAACTTTTTGGCCACAATGCAAAACGATATGTTTGGCGTAAAAGCAACACAGCTCATGACCCTGAACACACCATCCCCACTGTCAAACATGGTAGTGGCAGCATCATGGTTTGGGCCTGCTTTTCTTCAGCAGGGACAGGGAAGATGGTTAAAATTGATGGGAAGATGGATGATGGATGGAGCCAAATACAGGACCATTCTGGAAGAAAACCTGTTGGAGTCTGCAAAAGACCTGAGACTGGGAAGGAGATTTATCTTCCAACAAGACAATGATCCCAAACATAAAGCAAAATCTACAATGGAATGGTTCACAAATAAACGTATCCAGGAGTTAGAATGGCCAAGTCAAAGTCCAGACCTGAATCCAATCGAGAATCTGTGGAAAGAGCTGAAAACTACTGTTCACAAATGCTCTCCATCCATACTTTCGCAAGGCACTGTAGCAGAAGAGCTGCTTCTGCTGCCCATCCACTTCAGCAACTTCTTCTGCTCAGAGGACTCCTCTCAGCCTTCATCTCTCTTATAGATAAGTCATCAGTATGAAACATGCATTAGGAACAAGAAAACCATTTTATGACTAATGCTGTTATAGCATTATAGAGCTTGAAAGGGGTTTGATACAGTCCCAGGTGACCTCAGATTGTCATTTCTTACATTTTATGGTAACTATGAAAATTTAAGGGAATGGACTTTATTCACTTAAAATATCACTGGTGACCTCAGCAAAGGATAACGTAACTGGTTGCTCCCACTTGGGACACAAATGAAAGCAATAGCTAAGAGTCAAGTAAAATCCACAAAAATAGACAGCACTCCTCAAAATAAAAAGAGACTTTTATTAGCCCAGTGCAATGTTTCAGTCCTTAATGAACCTTTTTAAGCAATGGAATGAATGTGACATATAGGGTATGTAAAGTGTATCATGGGAAAATACATAATTGTCAATCAAGTGTGGCTCAAATTCTGCTTTAGGTAATATATTGATATTCCTTGATCAAATTCTGAGACCATTTGCAATATGCGAATCCTCATATTTTATAGATACTTCCGACTTTCTCCTGAAATTACATGATGTGACAATCCCTTGTGATGACGTGGTGATTGCTTTCTTTGATGTAGTTTCACTATATACAGCAATTACACGTGATCAGGGATTATGCTCTGTGTGTAAGAAACTTCATTTGACATGTTACGCTGAGGAATGCAAAAGCTTCATTATGTCCTTATTGGAGTTGGTTTTGGCAAACAATTATTTTTTGCTTGGTAGTGATATTTTTTTTACAATTTTTGGGCTGTGCCTTGGGTGCTAATATGGCACCATCTTATGCTAACACCTTTGTGAATGTTTTTGAGAAGGAGGTCGTCTATGTGTCCCACCACTTCACTCATGTTTTGAGGTGGTGATGATACATCGATGTCATCTTCCTCATCTGGTTGGGGTTAGTCACAAAATTACTAGAATTTCACTTTTCTTAATAGTATCAACCCTGATGTTAAAATTATTAAGTACTCCAGAGAAGTGTATAAATTTTTTCATTTGGAAATGTGGTGTACTTTCTACTGGCCTTTTTGTTAAAACTACTGACAAGAATAACCTTCTGCTGTTTGAAAGTAATCATTATGCGCAAAGGGGTTTATTGAGAGAGCCCAGGAGCTGAGCTCTCTCCATACCGGCGGATCCTGGCTTTGTAATACAGCCAGAACCCATAGCTAACAGCTGTGATTGGTGCCAACACTGATCGCAATTGTTAACACTGGGCACCGCCATCTTTGAACGATCGCCGCCCTCCAGATCACCATGGGAGGGCAGCGATCGGTTGCCATGACAACTGGGAGCCTATTGAAGGCTCCCAGGCTTGTAATTATATCCCTTTTATTACCTGCTGGCAGAGGCAGCGTGTAATGCAAGGCAATGTATTTTACTATTCACTGCAATATATTAGTATTGCAGTGAATAGTATGAACGATCAGATGCCCTAGGGTTCAAGGTCCATAGGGGGTCTGAAAATAAAAGTAAAAGAAAAAATAAAACAGTTTTTAAAAGTATAAAAAAAAAAACCCACAAAATATAAACGTTCAAATCACCCCCCTTTCCCTAGATCACATATAAAAATAAATAAACAATAATAAACATAAACACTTTAGGTCTCCCCGTGCTCCAAAATGTCTGAAATATTAAAATATTAAAATATTTATCCCATATGGTGAACGGCATAGCGGGGAAAAAAAATCAAAATGGTCAAATTGTGATTTTTTTTTCAACACTTTTCCTCCTATAAAAAATGGAATAAAAAGAGATCAAACCATCAGAACTTCCCCAAAATGGTATCAATAAAAACACCATCTTGTCCTGCATAAAAAGTCACCATACCCAGATCCATACACATAAATATAAAAAAAGTTACAGGTGTCAGAACATGGCGACACAACATTTTTTCTCTATTTTGCAAAGTTTTACATTTTTTCAAAACAGGTATCAAAACATTACAAATACTATATGAATTTGGTATCGCTGTGATCGTACTGAGAATACAGGTAACATGTCATTTTTTTTTTTTTTTTTAATTTAGATTTTTATTGAGAGAAAATTTTTTGTAATACATAACAGGGAAAGAAATAATACATAGGGATAATAAGGCATCAACAGTATCCATATACATATTGTTGTAGTGATAACACAATTTGGAGGGAGCAAGGGAAAAAGGGAAACAGAAATCAACATCATACCGCTCAGTAAGTTATCTAGAAAAAGGGTTTATAATATACACATCACCACACTACTAAAGCCGTGGAGCAATAGAATATCATGTATGGAAAGAGGGGTCCGGCCTTCTGCAAAGAGGGACTCCCCCACAGCCGACATAATCAGACCAAAGGGCCCAGTTCAGGCGAAAGGCTGTATACCTATGGCTTCTACATGCCAACATCTTCTGTAGTGTATAGGCCAAGTTGACGTGCTGTATTAGTTCCGACAGCGTCAAACAGGGTGCATTCTTCCACTGGAGTGCTATCATAGTTCTGGCCGCTAATATAATCTGGCCCAGAACTACTGCCATATCGCCTGGAAAAGACTCAGTATCCAGGAAGCAGAGCGCCAGGCCTGGAGATAACGGGACATTCATGCCTGCCAGACCGGACATCAACTGGAAGACGGCACTCCAGAAAGCGAGCACAGGGGGACAGTTCCACCACATATGTATAAGTGTACCTCTTGCACCACAACCTCTCCAACACAAATCTGAGAACAAAGGGTCTATGTGTGCTAGCTGAGTGGGGGTCCTGTACCATCGAAGAGATATCTTGCACGCCGTCTTCCAGTGGGCTGCACCCCTCGATACGCGCTTAACAAACCCGAACGCTTCATACCACTCCTGGAGAGAGATGCTTCTAGCAAGCTCAATCTCCCAGCATATCAGACAGAGAGGTTTAACCTGCTCTGAGGGGGTGGAGAGGAGTTTATAGAAAGCTGAGGAACCACCCTTAATAGGGGCCGATGTCTGCCACATCCGGAGGGCCAGTCTAGGAAACACGGGGTCTGAGACATTGTGGGGATGAAGGAAATGTCTTATCTGCAGATATTTATAGAAATCCCACTGTGGGATTTGAAATTCCTCCATCAATGCAGTGAACGATTTCAATTGGGCCCCCCCGAATAACTGCTCGACTCTCTGGAGGCCAGCGTCTGACCAGTGCTTCAAGCTCAGACCGGGCAGGAATGAGGCCAGGTAACGTAATGGCAGGTCCGTCAAAGGAATTAATTCTGCCACCGGGGTGAATGAGGTCAGAAAGCGCCATGCCCAGACAGATGCCTTTATACTTAGTAGGGGAATTAGAGTGTTGGAAGGGCAGAATGATTTGGGACGCAAGAGGGAAATCAATGGGAGGCTCATAGTGGACTCCTCAACCTCCAACCAACGGTATCCGGTGACTCCCCCCACCAGACCCTCAACTGCTCCAAAACAGTTGCAGCATAGTATCTCTTAACATCTGGGACACCTGCTCCCCCTCTAGCCCAGGGTCTAGTCATAACCCGCATGCGTATCCTTGATCTCTTCCCCTCCCAAATGAAATCCGAAATTAGCTTTTGTAGTTTTGTCAGGTAGGAGTTGGGGAGGGGGATAACCACAGTGCGGAACAAATAAAGTATGATGGGGAGCACCATCATCTTCACTATGGCAATCCTACTAGCCCAGGACAACATGGGTTTAGAGTAACCGGCCAGGAGGGAGGACACCTTGGACAGCAACGGTACATAGTTTAAGGAGAAGAGATTAGAGCTTGGGGTCGTCAAGGAGATTCCCAGATATGTAATGCTATCTCCCCCCCACCTGAACGGGAATTGGGCACTCAGCTCCCTTTTTAGAGACGGGGAAATACCAATTGGAAGCAACTGGGACTTGGCCGGGTTAATCTTATAATAAGAGACTTTACTAAAGGTCTCCAAGGTATCTGTAGTAGCTCGCAAGGATGACCTAGGGTTGGCCAAGGAGAGGATCACATCATCAGCGTATAGGCCAATTTTGTGCTGATGTTGCCCAACTGAAATACCTGTGATATTAACGTTAAGTCTAATGGCCTCAGCCAACGGCTCCATCACTAATGCAAATATGATAGGAGAGAGAGGGCAGCCTTGGCGGGTCCCATTGCTGATCTGAAAGGGGTCGACAAAAACCCCGAGGATAGAATCCGAGCGGACGGGCAGGAGTAAAGAGCCAGGGTGGCCTTTTTAAAGAAAGATCTCATGCCAAACTTATCCAGTATTCGATCTAGGTAGCCCCAGTGGACCCTGTCAAAGGCCTTTTCTGCATCGAAAGCTAATAAAAGGGATGGTCCTCTATTACGTTCAGCGCTCTGAATTAAGTTCATAAACCTGCGGGTGCCATCCGGGGCCTGTCTACCCATAATAAATCCCACCTGGTCTGGCCCGATTAGCCGGGGCAGGATACGTACCAGCGCTCCGCCAGCACCTTCGCATACAACTTAACATCCACATTCAGTAAAGAAATAGGCCTAAAATTTGCTGGACTAGTAGGGGGCTTGCCTGGTTTGGAGAGGGTAACCACAGTAGCGGCTAACATCTCCTCTGGGAATCTCTGATCCTCCGCAGCTCTCATAAACACTCCCAATAAATGGGGCGACAAAATATCCCTGTATTTTTTATAATAGATACCAGAAAAACCATCAGGACCCGGGGATTTTAATAGCTTCAAGGATGCAACAGCCTTATAGATCTCCGATAGAGATATAGGAGCAGCCAGTAACTGGTGCTGTTCCTCCGAGAGGCGGGGAAGAGAGACAGATTCTAGAAATTTATCGATGTCCGTCAGTGAGGGTTGATGTACCTCGGTATCCTCATTTAAATTATATAGAGATTTATAGTAGGCCCTGAACTGTTCAGCTATAAGACGGGGATCTGTAATTTTGTCCCCCTGAGCATTAAAAAGATACGCAATACGTGATCTGGGTTGGGCTTGTTTGATTTTCTTTGCCAGGAAAGCACTAGCTCTGTTGTTATGGATATAGGCCTGGCACTGAAATCTCTTAAAGGCAAGGTCCTGTTGATGAGCCATCAGACCTTGCAATTGTAATTGGTATTGTCTAATCTCGTTTGAAAGAGATGGGGTAGGGCAAAGCTTATTCGCTGCCGACAGCCCAGCTATCTTTTGAAGCAAAGCATCAATATCCTTAGAGCGTTGCTTCTTGGCCCTAGAACAAGCTTGGATAATCACCCCGCGCATAAATGCCTTATGGGCGTTCCACAGGATATAGGGGTCTGAGGCCATAGGCGCATTGAGTTCAAAAAATTCTTGTAGCGCATTGAGGAGCTGAGCACGAGAGGGATGATCAAGGATATATTCGTTTAGACGCCATTGGGAAGGCAGGGCTGTGGCAAACTGCTCGCGGAGGACCAGAGACACCAGGGCATGATCCGACCACGTAACCAGACCAATATGAGAGGATACAGTCTGTAACAGGCCCAATTTATCCACCAAGAAGAAATCTATCCTAGAGTATGAGGAGGAAGGGGAAGAGAAAAAACTGTAGTCTCTCTCACTACCATGCTGGCATCTCCACACATCATATAACCCCTGATCTAATAAGGAAGGGGTGAGTACAGGAGATTTCCTTTGAGGATTGGACGAGTCTAGAGAGTTATCTATAAGGCAATTTTAATCTCCCCCTACAATTAAGATACCGGTGGCAAATGCCCGAATTTTGGGCAAGAGAGATCTCCAGTACGAGGCCTGAAACCGATTGGGGAGGTACACTGTGACCAAAGTGTATCTCATACTATTAATAGTACAATTAAGACCGAGATACCGGCCCTGGGGATCCGTTAATACAGACTCCATGCTAAAGGCAACTGAGTCACGGACAGCTATAAGGACTCCCTTGCGTTTGGCCGCACAGGAGGCCTTAAAAATATGAGGAAAGGAGGAGTTCGTAAATAGAGGGCTTTTCTCAACATGAAAATGAGTCTCTTGAAGCATGAGCACATCACATCTCAAACGGCGTGCCTCCCCTCCATACCGAGCTTCTTTTGTAAGGGCTATTAAGCCCCTTAACATTTATAGAGGATATTCGAACAACCATGGTAATGGCCAATAGAGGGATGTTAGACTACACAGATGGGGTGTGTGCCAGCATGGCAAGCGGTCCAGATCTGCACTAAAGATATAGTTAGGTGATGCGCACATATATGAGCTGTGTATGATAAAATAACCAAATTCTACTAAACACAGTAAACTATACAAGAATAAAGAACAAAAAACAAACATCATAGTGCCAAAATGCACCGAATAAGCTGTGGGGGGTGAGAAGTAATAGAAAAAAGTGATAAGTAGTTCGCCAAGAAAAAGGCTATATAGTTAATATCCTATAAAGGCACCTGATCTCCCTGGGTGAGGGAGAGTGAGAGTCTCGTAGATCTTTCAGGGTTCTCCAACCATATGCCAGTCCTTGGGTACCCGTGGAGGGCGAGCGGGTCCGTCAGGCCAAGGTTCAGAGTTATCAGAGGTCAGACGCCATCTACGGAGGAGAAACATTCCGTCTTCTACGGAGGGTATAGAATGAGTGACTCCGTTGCGAAAGACCAGAAGTTTGGTGGGGAAGCCCCATCGGTATCGCACGTCGTTCTCTCGGAGTATCTTCGTAACAGGTGTTAAGTTGCGTCTCGCTTGCATAGTGGCAGCGGATAAATCCGGGTACAGAGCAGTTGCTGAAAACGGTGCGGGGAGAGTGTTGCATTTACGAGCCTCAGCAAGGATAGAGTCTTTGATATGGTAGAAGTGGACCCTAACAAGGGTGTCTCTAGGGGCATCCACAGGGGCTGAACTTGCCTTAGGTATACGGTGAGCCCTGTCCAGGGTAAGATTAAGCTCTGAGAGATTTGGAAGGATCTTTTTAAACATTCGTTTGACATAGGCCGGGAGATCAATGGATACAATGTCCTCTGGGATTCCCCGGATCTTAATATTGTTGCGTCTGGAGCGGTCCTCAGAGTCTGTTGCTTTGATCTTTAGCCAGCGCACTTCTGCCTCCAGTGTATTGTGAGCATCCACCAATTCATTGTGAGCAGTGGAGAATTCCGCCATCTTCCGCTCAAGGTGATCAGTTCTCTCTCCAAGTGCGTCAATATTATGTTGTAGTTTCCCAACCAACGAGGCCACACTTTTGTTAATGCCCGATTGCAATATCACCAGCATGCCTTTCAATGTGTCACAAGTAACTGGGTCAGAGGACGCCGGAAAATCAGAGATGTCAGTGTGAGGTATCATCGGGTGTAGGGGTCTGGGCCCGGCTATTCTTTTTACGTGCAGGACCTTCCTTCGTAGGGGATGAGGCATTGGAGACACTTGGGCCTCTTTTGTTGCCCTCCTGGACAGATTGTGAGGCAGCAAGAGAGGACATGATTGCATTATTCGTGCCCATCAGATCCTGTGGCATAACCGTTGATTTGAGTGGGGAGGGAAGTCGTGCATGAGAGTCCACTTCAGGTGAGGGCTGACGGTCTGAGGCTTGGTGTGCGAAAAATTCAGTGAGTTTCATGGGCGCCCCAGAGGAGGAAGCCTTCTTTCTGGCCATCTCCGCAATGTCTCTGGACATTTAGGTGAGCAGATAGAAAATGACAATGTAGAGACTGAACACAGCTGTAACAGGATACGTATACCATAGATAAATCTGTCGCTCCCAGGAGACAGTGGGATCCACTCAGGGCGTTACAGGAGCCCAAGGTAGTATACAGGAAAGCGGTGGGCCGCTGTAGGCGAACTTCTTGCTGATTTATTTAATCATGATGAGGAGCCACATACATGCGGTCAAACAGCAAAGTCCAGCAACGCAAGTATTTACCCGCCAACTCGCCAAAACGGGAGAATATGTGGAATGTTTACTCACGGAAGAGCCGCTCTTTGTCGTTGTTGAGAGTCAGACAGAAGACTGTCGTTGATCCAGAGCAGGGATAGAGGCCCACTCCCGGCCTACACACAGTCAGGGCGGAGCAAGGATGGAGATCAACTCGAGGCCTGTCTCCGCTGACCAGCAGCAGAGGCAGCGGTTCCCCGATTCGTGTCCGCTCCGCGGACCTAAAGTTGCGCGGACTGCTCACCGGGCCGAGATACAGCGGGGGCTCCTCGGTAAGTTGGCAGGGAGGAGTGGGAGACATCTACCTCTGCTTGATGGACGAGCTCCGGCATCTCAGGAACCCACCGCGTAGGCTGCAAGATGGCATCCTCCACTCTGAGCGAGCCCTCAATCCTCCTCTCTGCGTCGTTACCGGCGCCGCCCTGAGCCGCCGCTATACCAGATGACCGATCCCGCAGGCTGATAACGCTGTCAGGAGCGGCAGGGTCTCCCAGGGCGTGAGGTAGTGGTTCTGCGGGCCTCCAAGATGGCAGAGCGGCAGTTCAGGCACACAAGAAGGCTCCTGTCAGCAGTGTTGCAGGCAGATCTGGTGCCCAAAGGTCCGTGGGGTCACCACCTCAGGCGTCCACAGCTCTGCCGGTATGTGAAGGTGTTCTCCGCGGGTAGCTGCAGTCTGTGGCACAGGGATAACGGGTAGGCCGCAATTCCAAAATGGAGCAGGCAGCGCTGCAGGCCTCACAGCAGAACCTCCAGGATTCTGCCTGGTCACCAAACCAGAGCCTCTAAATATGTACACTGGGGTCTGGGGGAAGACCCCTGAGGCCTCTGGAGTTTGTGGCTTCAAGGATGCGTTAGATCCGCTGTGGATTCAGGTGAGATAGGCCACAGCTCTGTAAAAGCAGGTCTTGTTGCTCTGCTGGCTGGCCACACCCCCCCGTAACATGTCATTTATACCACATAGCGAATGCCATAAAAATTAAACCCATAAGAAATTGGCGCAAATGCAATTTTTTTCCAGCTTCCCTATATATTGTACAGGATATTGAATGGTGCCATTACAAAGTACAATTTGTCCCGCAAACAATAAGCCATCATGTGACTCTGTGAACTGAAAAATAAAAAAATTAAGGCTCTTGGAATGGGGAGAGGGAAAAACCGAATGCAAAAACAAAAATTCACAGAGGCATGAAAGGGTTAACACGTGATGTATTTTGAAAACAGCTCCAGGGATGGGACATCTGATCGTGTGACATTAATAACTAAGGTCATTAAAAAATACTGGCCCATGTTGGGCAGATGTTTACCTGGAGTGACAGAAATTTGTAGGTCACCTTTATTTTCCTATATGAGAGCTCGGAGTATTAGGGATATGTTGGTATGGGCGGACACTGGAACCTTGAGGAGTTCATTACAGAGATCTATTGTGGGATTCGTATGGACTTTGTGTTATCTATGTTTAGGATATGTCAATTGTAAAATGGTGGTTAGAGGTGACATATTTGTACATCCACACACGAGGAAATGATATAGCATCAAACATTGTTTAACTTGTGACAGTAACCATGTTATTTATACATTACAATGTCCATGTAAATTATTATACATAGGGTGAAACCACTTGGGATTTAGGCCCAGTTCACATCTGCGTTCGGGTCTCTGTTTGGGGAGTCGACTTGGGGACCCCCCCGAACGGAAACCTATACGCATAAAAAACGGTAACCTGGGAAATCCGCGGACCCCATAGACTATAATGGGGTCCGTGTGGTTTCCGCACGAAACATGTAGAGAGGAAAGTGCTGCTTGCAGCATTTTTCTCTCCGCTTGCTTCGTGTGGAAACCGAGCGGAAACCACACGAACCCCATTATAGTCTATGGGGTCTGTGGGTTTCCCAAGTAAACCGCTTTTTATGCGTATAGGTTTCCATTCGGGGGGTCCCCAAGCGGACTCCCCGAACGGAAACCCGAACGCAGATGTGAACCGGGCCTAATAAACACAGTTGAATCAACTCTGGATCAACATACAAACAAAAAAAAAACATTTGAACGTATTTGTTTCTAAGCATTGTGCTGAACTTAAACTTAAGGTATGCATCACAGATCATGACCCATTCCTTAGAAGAGGTGGTAATAGAGAAAAACTATTGAAACAAAAAGAACACCAGTTGACCTATGGGTCTCAATGTGGATTTTAAAACTACTGGGGTGTTTTAAATATACACTTGCAATACCGCCCAGATGGCGCGGTTCTCTCTTTTCTCCCGAGTGTATGTGGAAGTATTAAGGCTTTATATAGATATAGAGAGTTATGTATACATATGTATGTATAATAGATTTTCATATTTTTCTTTTCTCTTTTTCTCACTAGGATACACTTCTCAATATGTGATGAATGAATCCATGGAGATTTTGGCATGTGTCCCCCTTGTACATTTTTTTCTAATTATGATTTTTTTTTTACTTTTAATTTTTATAAAGCATACTGTTTTGTGATGTGCAACCCCTCATAGAGGATGTTATTGATCACTTATTTTGTTTATTTTTAATTTAATTTATCTTATTTTTTTTTCCATTTATTATTGTGATATAATTAGCTTGTCCTGAGTTAACCTTCTCTCCAGGCCTGTTGCTTTAAGATTTGGGGTATAAGCTGGTGCAGGGATTTACCTATTGCTGCTTTTTTCTGGTGGTTATTGCCTTCATTTTTTTGTGGCTCTTGGTTTTTGGGTGGAACCATGTCTCTGATATAGGGACATTGTGTCTGGCGCTCCCCTTGATACACTGTTTTGCCTAAAGACCAAGCTATAATCTTATTCTTTATTCCTTTTATGGTGTAACCAGTTTTATATAACAGCAGTTCACAGATTTATTCATTGTTTATTTTTTGCTTTATCCCTTATAATGGTAGCCCTTATCTTTGTCACATTCATTCCACTGCTTGCCCATTAAGGGCTGAAACATTGCATTGGGCTCATAAAAGTCTCTTTGATTTTTGATATTGGAGTGCGGCCGATTGTTTTTTCTTTTATTTTGCTATATAGTCATTGGTTCTGGACTGTGGGACCTGCACTCAGCCTTTTGTTTTGTTTGGTGCTGCTCTCTTCTTTTTGCATTTTAAAAGTCAAGTAATTTATCTGTACGAACAGTAAGGTCTGAGAGGGCATTTTAAACAAAAGTAGCTTTTCTCGCATACAACCTGAGATATTTGCCTTGAACAGTTTAGTACTCTTTTTAATTTGAAACAAGCAAATCAAAGTGGTGTCAAGAGTCATAAATAGATGCTTTTATCCCATTTAGTACATTCTACAAAAAAAATCTAAGATAATAGATACCAATTTTTAACACAAAATAGTGAGGCAAATTGTCTTGAAAAGCTGGTCAACTCTGGACACACATCAATGTAGCAAAGTTTAATGTTACAAACAGCCTGTTTACTACACTGTGGTACATGGCTAACTTGACTTTTTCAATAGAGTTCAATGGCTTTTATTGTTTTCTTTAACTAGCTATCACAGTGCATCATGTTATCAGTGTAAAGTTAAATTCTGCTACATCTGCACCTTGGCATATTCAGACGAGAAGAAAGGTAAATACATCCATAGATATTTTAATGAAATAATTGTACAGTGTGCAACTTACAGTGCTCCTTGCTGTCACCTTTGGGGAAAATACAATAATGGTTTCATCCATCATTTTTAAACAGTCTGACTCTGAAGATTCTAAGCTGAATTCTTACATAATTTATGATTATCTACCACATACTGATAGTTTCAATTAATCACCCAGAGAAAGGATGGGTAGACAAACTATATTGAAAATCACAAATATGCTGGTTTTACCATAATCACTAAAAAGACCACGATGAACAAAGGTTATAACTATTGTAGATTTTTTTTTCTTTCTGTTCCCTAAGGTAAATTCACCCCAGTTCATGGCAACATAATGGTACATAGATTTTTTGTTGCCAGTTTACCCATACAGTGGACCTTTCACTGGTTCCCCCTATAGTAAATTGGGTGATTACTTACCTGTCTACTCCCTGCTCCTTCTTGCTCTGGGCGCACAGATTTGACGTTATGTGCGCCCAGAGACGGAAGAAGTGGGAGGCGCTGGAGAGCAGGTAAGTATCGCTGCTTAGCTTGTAGGCTACAGGTTCAATGGAGCCTGTGGCCTACAAGCCTGTGAGTGGTAAAATAGGAAGCCTGTGGCTTTCGGCTCTACTAGTAGCAAAACCGGGTCGGTGGCACCACTTCTCCCCCCGTTTTGTGATCCGGTTTTAAACCACAGGATTAAAATCTGTTCATAATTTGGTATCAGAAAGTGATACAATAACAAAGTGATATGCTCTCTATCCTACTGTATATACTGCACACACATAGAATTTTTATGTCATTTGGACATTTTATTGTAGTTTTCTTGAGATACACTCATAGGTTTTACAGTAATATGAAAAAGTTTGGGCACCCCTATTAATCTTAATCATTTTTAGTTCTAAATATTTGGGTGTTTGCAACAGCCACTTCAATTTGATATATCTAATAACTGATGAACACAGTAATATTTCAGGATTGAAATGAGGTTTATTGTACTAACAGAAAATGTGCAATATGCATTAAACCAAAATTTGACCAGTGCAAAAATGTGGGTACCCTTATCATTTTATTGATTTGAATACTCCTAACTACTTTTTACTGACTTACTGAAGCACAAAATTGGTTTTGTAACCTCACTGAGCTTTGAACTTCATAGCCAGGTGTATCCAATCATGAGAAAAGGTATTTAAGATGGCCAATTGCAAGTTGTTCTCCTATTTGAATCTCCTCTGAAGAGTGGCATCATGGGCTCCTCAAAACAAATCTCAAATGATCTGAAAACAAAGATTGTTCAACATAGTTGTTCAGGGGAAGGATACAAAAAGTTGTCTCAGAGATTTAACCTGTCAGTTTCCACTGTGAGGATCATAGTAAGGAAATGGAAGACCACAGGGACAGTTCTTGTTAAGCCCAGAAGTGGCAGGCCAAGAAAAATATCAGAAAGGCAGAGAAGAAGAATGGTGAGAACAGTCAAGGACAATCCACAGACCACCTCCAAAGAGCTGCAGCATCATCTTGCTGCAGATGGTGTCACTGTGCATCGGTCAACAATACAGCACACTTTGCACAAGGAGAAGCTGTATGGGAGAGTGATGCGAAAGAAGCCATTTCTGAAAGCACGCCACAAACAGAGTCGCCTGAGGTATGCAAAAGCACATTTGGACAAGCCAGCTTCATTTTGGAAGAAGGTCCTGTGGACTGATGAAACAAAGATTGAGTTGTTTGGTCATACAAAAAGGCGTTATGCATGGCGTCCAAAAAACACAGCATTCCAAGAAAAACACTTGCTACCCACTGTAAAATTTGGTGGAGGTTCCATCATGCTTTGGGGCTGTGTGGCCAATGCCGGCACCGGGAATCTTGTTAAAGTTGAGGGTCGCATGGATTCAACTCAGTATCAGCAGATTCTTGAGAATAATGTACAAGAATCAGTGACGAATTTGAAGTTACGCCGGGGATGGATATTTCAGCAAGACAATGATCCAAAACACAGCTCCAAATCTACTCAGGCATTCATGCAGAGGAACAATTACAATGTTCTGGAATGGCCATCCCAGTCCCCAGACCTGAATATCATTGAACATCTGTGGGATAATTTGAAGCGGGCTGTCCATGCTCTGCGACCATCAAACTTAACTGAACTGGAATTGTTTTGTAAAGAGGAATGGTCAAAAATACCTTCATCCAGGATCCAGGAACTGATTAAAAGCTACAGGAAGCGACTAGAGGCTGTTATTTTTGCAAAAGGAGGATCTACTAAATATTAATGTCACTTTTCTGTTGAGGTGCCCATACTTTTGCATCGGTCAAATTTTGGTTTAATGCATATTGCACATTTTCTGTTAGTACAATAAACCTCATTTCAATCCTGAAATATTACTGTGTCCATCAGTTATTAGATATATCAAATTGAAATGGCTGTTGCAAACACCCAAATATTTAGAACTAAAAATGATTAAGATTAATAGGGGTGCCCAAACTTTTTCATATGACTGTATATAAACAGTTAACAAGACTCCCACCACATAAGGGTAAGTATCCAAATAAAATATAAATTTTAAGAGCTCATGTTAAAAAGTGACACCAGAGTGCAGGTCATAACTGATAGTTGCCACTGGTAATAAATAGCAACCAAGAAAAACAAGCACATATAACAATAACCAAGCAAAGGAGGTGGGGTACTCCACCAGCATGATGTAGGAGTCATTGGTAAGGGGTGTGAAGCACACTAATCCTGGTATACCCTGTAACACTCTCCCTGTACCCTGTAAAGATTCCTGCCCTGACAAGGGCAGTACCCAGACTTGTCCTTCAAAGCATTACCTTAGTCCCTAGAATAACCTTGTTGCCCTTGAAAGTATCTTCTAGAATAAACCTGTACCAGGGGACCCACCTATCTTCTCAGTATACATTAGTGTTGGATGTCATAGGAGAATTCTTGGGGACTCCCCTCCCTTTAACCTTATTGGGGTAGGTTGAAGCTACTGTTACTTAATGTCTATTAATATCATCTGTCATAGCCCCCTCTATCTGGTGTCATTCTGCATTCACCCCCATGTGAAAGAAACAGGATGGAATCTTTCTTCCATCATGTTTTTTACTTTTCTGATAGAAGAAAAAAATCATACATGCCGGACTTTTTGTAAACAAACATGATGGAAAAAAAGCAGCAATCAAGTTTTTTTTACATTATAGTCTATGGGAAATATACTCATAAATATACTACTGTTAAAGGGGTTTTCTGGGTAATGTTTTTTCTTTTAGTGCTATTAATGGGTTAATAAATGCACCCATATACCTTTAGCTGTGTTTTAGCTCATTCACAAGGCTCTCCATAATGCTGCACCTCCCTACATTTCCTCCCTCATCTCTATCACCCAACCCGTACTCTCCGTTCACTCAGTGACCGAAGACTAACATCCTCTATTATCAGAACCTCCCACACTCGTATACAAGACTTCTCCCGAGTTGCACCACTTTTCTGGAATGCTCTATCCTGGACTATTAGATTAACCCCCAATTTCCACAGCTTCAAGCACAAACTAAAGACATATCTTTTCAGACAGGCCTATCACAATTCCTAATGTAAACCCTTCTGTAGTTAGAATCTCTAAAACATACTCTCTTTTCACGCTCCTGCATTACCCCACAGGATATGATGCCGTATCAGACTAACTTTATATGTCCAGGCACCATCTGCACGTTAAAGACACGACTTGTGACGACTCATACAGCTTTATATATGTGTAATGACAGTAACCCCTATTACAGAATTGTCTGGACCACTGTATAAGCAATACTACCTCCGATGCTGCCCCTGCTACCTCCTGTGTCACCCCCTCTACCTCATAGATTGTAAGCTCTTGCGAGCAGGGCCCTGAGTCCCAGTGTGTGAATTGAATATTTCTTTGTAATATATCTTTTCTGTCAGTACTTGAACCCTACAAATTGTACAGTGCTGCGGAATATGTTGGCGCTATATAAATAAAATGTATTATTATTATTATTCCTCTCTCTTGCCCTGTCTCTCTAGCTATCCCGTCCACTAATAGCCCTTCACTACCTACTCAGCCCAACCCCCGACCCCATTATATACTTACCTCTCTTCCTTCCAGCCTTCTTCCTGCGGGACGGCCCCTCCTTCTTTACTGATACTGAAGGCGCACACTCTTCTCCAGCTCTGCTCTGTGCTCTGCAACGACTATCCACCTCTACTGCACATGCGTGGGAGCTGCGTAGTAGAGGTGGATTATCAGCAGCAGTGAGCAGAGCAGTGCTAGGAGAAGTGGCAGCAGTTAGAAAAGAAGGATTCGTCACACAGGAAGAAGCCTGGAAGGTAAGTATGATGGAGTGGATGGGGTTGGGAGTAGTAGTGACGATCCGTTTTCGGAAATGGGGAAATGTATCGTCACCCGATAATCAGAAAATGTCCTTGGGGCGGTCACATGACCGCCCCAGGGATATGGGTAGATATACATTTTTGATTAATTATGTTATTTAGAAAGTAGGAGGGTGTTTAGATTAGTGTAGGGATTTCCATTTATCCCGGACAACCCCTTTAATGTCCGTTCCTCCCATCCTATGACAGATCAGAGCAGTGGACAGCAATAACAGAATTGTGAACATACCCTTAGAGCTAAGTTAAGGGTGCATACATCTATACAATATGAGCCACTTACTTAGTAAAAGGTAATCACACTAGGTTGCACTATTGAAAAAAGACATGCACTACTGGAAGAAGGCAATGTGATGCTCTGGGTAAGGTTGTAATCTGAGATATGAAACAATAAAACTTAATTATTAAATGTAGAGTATGAAAAACATCAACTGACTAGCAGTTGCATATAAACATTACAAAACCATATTGTATCCCAGAATTAGAAAAAATAACCTGTCCATGGGTTGTGTCTAATACTGCATCGTGGCTTCACTAAAGTGAACAAGGTAAAGCTGAAATGTCAAACACAACCTTTTGACAGGTGTGGAGCTGATATTAGAAAATGTACAACCCCTTAATACACTGGAAAATATTATATGATGCCAAACATTCTCCATTTACTTGGTTATGTACATATATAAGTATATAATTTGAGAAAAATCAATATTGGATTTTCTGTTTGACAAATACCTTGTTTATTCATGCCAAAATAACAAATATGACTTTTTATCTCCAACTAAAACAAGATGATTTATTTAAAGCATTAATTCATTAATATTCATCAACACATAATTCATCATTTGTTCCCGATAACTATGAGAAAGCATCAGGCGGTCGCAATTTCAAAACATGATCAGCAGATGCTTTCATAACATATTACCCTTAGCAGAGAGGGTTTGGCAAAGCAAGACATGTAAATAAAAAGCTTTCCACTCACTTTAACTCATTAACCAGTGATAAGTTAAAGAAGAAAATATTTCAACCACCATATTTAATGTTGTGCCCTAAGTGCTAAAATGCAAAATTACTGCTGGCAAAGTATTATGGTATGTTAACAGTGTGAGGAACTGTAATCACACAAATCACATTTTCCAGAAACCGCTATTATCCATTTAGAAAGGCAAAAGCTAGAAAGAATATACTATGTTTTCAATGTACTGACAGTTTTTGTAAAATAAATATAGCAGAAACCAAAGTCTGCTTCTTATATAGTAGTAATGCTTTTATAACACAGAATTTAACAAATACCCACTATTTTTTTTTTATAAATGTTTGATGTCACAGTGACATGTCATAAGTTTTGATCAGTGGGGCTCCTGGGGCTGAGACCTCCACCGATCACTAAAACTAAGGGGCAGAAATACTAAAAGCTGTGTTTCTTTGTCTCTTTGTTTATGTCTCTGTGCAACTATTTTGTGAATTCGCAGAAAGTTTGATTGTGACAAATCTACAATAAATAGAATGCTATGAAGCCAAAAGTTGTCAAAAATATAAATAAATATTATTAAACTATGTAATATGTTAAGTCTTTCCTGAATTCCACTATAAATGGAGTATGTCGGGCCAGAGCCAGCCGACGTCTGCTATTTATATAGCAGATGTCCACCAGCAGTGTCCATTATGTGAGACAACTAAACCTCCAAAATGCTGTGGTAAATTGCAACCATGGCATCTGAGAAGTCAATTTGAGAAAGAAGGCACACTGCTACCCTGTGCTTGGAGTAAATCCATACGCTGAAGTGTGCAGGCTCATTCAAATCCGAGATGCAATTCCCTAATCTCAATCTTGACTTGAGTGATCCACATTTACCAGAGGCCTGGAATCAGCGACTGACACAGAAGTTGTCTGAATTATCGGAAGTGTTCTCCATGGATGATATGGATGTAGGTTGTGCTAAAAGTGCTCAACACACTTTCCGATTGACCGATTCTACTCCCTTCCGGGAGCGACCACGGAGAGTTGCTCCAAAGGATGTTGATGAGTTAAGACAGACTCTACAGCAAATGAAAGGTCAGGGGATCATTGTGGACAGTAAGAGCCCCTATGCCTCACCTATTGTGGTGGTAAGAAAAAAATCTGGAGCAATTCGCCTATGTGTGGATTACAGAACTCTGAACCGGAGAACCTTACCTGATCAGTATACACTGCCGAGAATTGAAGAAGCTCTGGAAGCTCTGAATGGAAACTGTTGGTTCACAGTGCTGGACCTAAGATCGGGATACTATCAAGTCCCAATGGCACCTGAGGATCAGGAAAAGACAGCCTTCATATGCCCCTTGGGTTTCTTTCAGTTCACTCGTATGCCGCAAGGTACAAAAGGTGCGCCAGCAACGTTCCAAAGGTTGATGGAAAGAGTGTTAGGTGATTTAGTGCCCCGGGAATGCCTTGTATATCTTGATGACATTATTGTGTTTGGAAAGACGCTGGAAGAACATGAAGAACGACTCATGAGAGTACTCCATCGCTAAAAGAAGAGGGGCTGAAGTTGTCGGCTGACAAATGCAAATTTTGTAGATCTTCGGTCACTTATGTAGGTCATATTGTTTCTGCTGAAGGAGTTGCTACCGATCCTGGTAAGATTGAAGCTGTGGTGAATTGGCCCCGACCGCAAAATATTACGGAGTTGCAATCTTTCTTGGGGTTTTGTGGATTCTATCGACGATTTGTGGAAGGATATTCAAAAATTGCTCGAGCCCTCCTCGACCTGTTGAAGAGTGATGCAGGAGATCCGGGAAAGAAGAAAGGGTCTTCCAAAAGCCTTTTGGCGATAGGTGGACTGCGGATTGTGAAGAAGCATTTAAGTTGTTGAAGAAGAAATTGACAGAAGCTCCCGTTCTGGCTTATGCTGATGCACAGAAGCCATATGTGCTACATGTAGATGCCAGCTTTGAAGGATTAGGTGGCGTGCTGCACCAAGAATACCCAGCCGGGTTACGGCCCATAGCTTTCATAAGTCGAAGTCTTTCTCCCAGCGAGAAAAATTATCCAGTACATAAATTGGAGTTTTTGGCGCCAAGTGGGCCATTGTTGATAAATTACATGACTATTTATACGGAGCCACGTTTGAAGTAAGAACAGACAACAATCCACTGACATACGTTTTGTCAACCGCTAAACTCGATGCTACAGGACATCGCTGGTTGGCAGCTTTATCCAACTACCAATTCACACTCAAGTATAAATCGGGGCCTAAGAACATTGGGGCAGATGCTCTATCAAGACGGCCTGGATTACCTAGTCCGGAAGTAGTGGATGAATGGGAAGAAGTGCCAAGTCCTGGAGTAGGAGCTTTGTGTGCCATGGCTGCTGTAGTTGAAGACCGAGTAGCCTTTTCTGAAACTCGGCTTATTGACTCTATTGGGGGAGGTCCCGAAGCTGTACCAGACATGTTTGCCTACCCTGCCGCTTTAGGATCCTTTGAGAGTTGTTCTATATCTTCAAAGCGAATGATCTGGAGTCAAAAGACTGATCCTTTAATTGGACCTCTTTATCAAGCAGTGAGTTCTCAAGACAGAGAAATGTTAAAGACATCCCTACCCTCTGAATGCAGTCAACTTCTACGAGATTGGGAGAAGTTTGAAATAGACAATGGCCTACTTTATCGTGTGGTGCTGTATCATGATCACCCTGGAAGGCGCCAACTAGTTATTCCAAGCTGCTTTCAGAAGATGATTTTCCGAAGTCTGCATGATTATCATGGTCATTTGGGACCTGAGAAGACTTATGGCCTAATACAAGACCGATTCTACTGGCCCAAAATGAGAGATACCGTGACTCGTCTGTGTAGGTGCTGTCGCAGATGTTTGCAGAGGAAGACTGTCCCGGTTCGAGCGCCTTCATGGGACACTTGAAGAGTTCGGGCCCCATGGATCTTGTCTGCATAGACTTCCTTTGTATTGACAACGACTCCAGAGGATTTGGAAATGTATTGGTGGTGACTGATCACTTCACACGATATGCTCAAGCCTTTCCGACTAAGGATCAAAAAGCAGTCACTGTTGCAAGAGTGCTTTGGGAAAAGTATTTTATCCATTATGGCTTACCACACCGGTTGCATTCTGATCAAGGCCGGGATTTTGAGAGTAACCTGATCAAAGAGTTACTTCAGTTGTTGAACATCCGCAAAAGTCGGACGACGCCTTACCATCCAGAGGGAGATGCCCTTCCTGAAAGATTTAACAGGACTTTACTTGATATGCTTGGTACCTTACGAATTGAGGATAAGCGATCCTGGAGTAGAAAAGTGGAGGCTATGGTGCATGCCTATAATAGTACAAGGCACGAGAGCACAGGATATTCACCATACTTTCTGATGTTTGGAAGAGAGCCTAGGCTACCTATTGACATCTTGTTGGGAGTCTCTACCGATGGTATCAGTCATCGAGATCATTACCGATACGTGGCACGTTTGAAAGAAACGCTTAAGAGTGCTTATCAGCTGGCTGAGGAAAATGCGGCCAAAGTGAATGAAGGAAATAAAAGGAGATTTGATCTTCGAGTAAGATACCGAGAATTGAACCCTGGGGACCATGTTCTGCTACGGAATTTGGGAGCATCTGCAAAACATAAGCTGGCTGATCGATGGCGGAGTGGACTCTTTACAGTGGTAGATCGGTTGCCTGGAATACCAGTTTACAAGATAAAAGGACGGGACGGGAGGATCAGGACTTGGCATAGAAATCATTTGTTGCCTGAACCTCAGATTGATGGTATGGATATCTCCAATGATGGCTCGGCCTGCGATTCTCCACAGTCCTTAGCCGATATTCCACCTGACCTTCCTGAAACTCCTGAGAGTGATTGGACTGTGGCTCCTGAAGTTCCTAGATCACCAGTATCTTCTCCTTCAGGGAGACCTATGAACCCTCAAACTCCAGAATTCGTACCTAGATCTGTGTCTACAGATGAGCAGGGATCTAGCCTCCTACGCCACCAGCACCATCCCCTCCTATGGCAGACAACCCTAGTTTAGGGCCTGGACATGCTAGTTTACCTCAGAGAGAGGTACGGAGAGGAGAGAGAATTAGACACCCTCCACCTATGCTGACATATGATAGTTTGGGGGACCCCAGATTTACTACTCAGCCTCATTTATACCATGCTTGGGTGGGTGCAGTGTCCACTTTGGTCAATATGTTACCAATTTTCGCTCCTGCTGGCATGTATACCTATTAACCTGTTGTGACTCTGTAAATGCAAAAGCAACCATATTGATATTGTCATTGGTAATGTTGACTGTATACTATGACTTTGTATGTCTTTGACGTGACGTAAAGATTTCACCAGAGGGAGAGTGTAGGGAACTGCCATTTCTACTAGTATATAATGTATCTGGCTTCTTTGCCCCTGCAGTTTGGCTTCAGAGACCCCAGGCATTTAGTGCAAGTTTTGTTTTGTAAATACAGTGAGTCAGACACATGTGAGGCAGAGCTGCTGGGGGGGAGAGATGTGAGCAGAGCTGCTGAGACAGACATGTTGTGTCTGGGGGAGTCTAAGAGCCACTTGTTCCTCTTTACTTCACAGTATATAGTTAGGTATGTGTTACCCCCTATATACTCACAGGACCTAGCTAGTAACCGTAGTTAGGGATCCATATATATATATAGTTCAGGGCAGTGATAGGTTAGGCTTCCGAAGGCCAACTAGCTAGTTAGAGGCCCGGTGGCACTAGTAGTTTAGCTGGCAGGTTAAGGACTCAGTGTTAGGGTAGTCAGGCCTGCATCTACTGCCGTCACCGTCGCCCTGTTTGCTGCCTGTGAAGAATCTCACCATCATCATCATCTCCTGATCGGCTGTCTGTCATCTCCTGGAAGAATCCGAGGATCCACAGTCATCCACAGGGGCCCCTGCATCTCTTCTGTTGCCTGGAGGTATTGTGCACTGGACTCTTGCTATATATTTATATATATACCCGGGTATATAACCTAAGACGGTTGAGGACTTGCTGGTAGTTGTAGTATTGCTGTGTTCTGAGTATATTGTATGTATGTATTATTACCCTGTTGATTCTTATAAAGCTACTGTTATAACCTTATGTGGTATCTGTATGTATTCTTCAGACTGTGAGATTAGTACAGTGATCCTTGTTAAGGCTACTAACTGTATTTCATGGGTAAGTCCCAGGAAGAGATCCTCCCTGTAATACAGAGGCTCTATCCTGGGTGGAGGCACTGATATATTTCATATATGTTCCCACTCTTCCCTTCAGCGAAGGCTTCAGGTCCCATTATACACACAGGTTAGCGCCAGAGTCTGTTGCGGGAGGGATAATACTCATACCCCCCCCCCCAAATAGGGCTACATATGTTATCCCTGTCCTACTGAATGGGAGGCAAGAACATTAATAGTGGACTATAGGCTCAAGTGCTGTCTGTGAGAAGATTTTCTCAGCCTAAACTTCAATTGTATTCTTTGCAGACATATTGCACTGGTATGTACAGATGTATCTGTATATGTCAGTACATTTTTAGTAGAAGAAAGAAAAGTTAAAAAAAATTTTGTTTGGCGATGAAAAAAATCTCATTCTCATAATCAGATCAAACCCTAAAGTATAGTAAGCTATGTAATTTAAGGTGATTGTTAAACACTATCTGTGCTATTACTGGTAACTATTATGGACTACAGGGTTATTTTGCTATCCTACCCGAGGTTGTCACAACTCTCAGATTTCCCAAGTGGAGGTCGCTCCAGTCCTATTCACTTATATTACTTGCAATTTTGCAAGGTGATACTGTGACATGTGTTGCTGCTAAAATTACCATGTAGGCCCAGCATTACATGAGGGTCGGAGCCCTTATAACTTTGTTGCCCAAGGACCAACTTTTTACCATTTCTACTTCCTTGATATTTCTGTCCAACTTTTCAATACATGGCATGGAATTTTAAATAGTGTCATTAGAAACTACAAATTCTCCCACAAAAATCAAACCCTCGTACTGCTATGTGAATGTTAAAATAAAAAAAATTATGACTTTTGGTAATGCTTGTATTTGTGTGTACAACAGTTAACATTTGAATCTAGTTAGATATTGCAGTATGCTTTCTTAAGGCATACATCCAATTATACAACTTTGCATGAATGAATTGTACAGCTAAATGTAAGAAATGTTATAATATATTGTATTAAAGAAATATGTTTCCCTCATATCAGGCTGTTACTCTATAGAGGGGAAAGGAGGAGACTGCTGGACAAGACACACATACTGCAACTGCTATGCTTTGTTAGCATGTAAGTGAGGAAGCTCTTTTGACACTACTATATCTTTCAAGATATGGCTGTGCACAGAATGAGGCATTAAATCAATTAACTAGTCAGCAGCCGCCTCCTCCTCCTCTTCCCCCTCTACCCTGTATCAATTTATGTTTGTGAAGCTGAAGATGGTTACAGATGCTATTAGTGTTAACAGCCTAAATGAAGAAAAGTAGGAGAACGGCCTAATATGTGATAAAACATGTTATATAATAACATATTTCTTTAATAACATATAATAAAAAGTTGTTGTATTCACCCATATTATTGATTTATTAATTCTACGGTTTTGTTTCTACAGCTGCTATGCAATCTATGTGTCTCCATGGTAACAGACAGTACACAAACACTGTGTAGTTTGCTCCTACCAAACCTACGTTAGCTTAAAATATAGAACAGGTGGAAGAAAGTATGAGACTACAGGACTGCAGAATTACACTACACAGATTTGTTTGCTGTTACCATAGGGATGCGTAGTCTGCACAGAAGATGCGGGAACACAACAATAGGAAATTTCAGATGAAGGCCTATAGCAAAGTTGCTTCATTTTTCATTTGAGATTTATTGTATCTGAAGGTATAAATACTCTAGCCTTGAAAATAGTTTACAGAACCCTCTTAATAGGGCTATCTCACAAATAAAAAAATCTGCTGTGCAGTATCATTTTCAGCCGTTTTTGCCTCTTACCTGATCCCACTATAGCTCTGGTCCTGTCATGTGGGCAAGCACAAGTAGGTATAAAATAACTGCATCTCCCTGAAGTGCATGTCAGTCTGGCTCTTTGGTCTAGCCCAGACCCCAGTTGTGTGAGCACTATGCACTGCCGTTGCTCATGCTCAGTAGGAGAGAGCAAAGAAAGTGAAGCTATGCAACACGTAGGACAGATCTTTCTGTGGTCACAGGAGAACCCCTGTGGTTTTGTCACCTCTGACCTTAATGCCTCATGCACATGACCACACTTTTTATCTGTTGTGGAGAAAAGTATAGACCCATACGCTTCAATGGGCCCTGTGAAAGATTCTCTGTGCGCCAACACCGCTGTGGCTCACACCTGAGTCTTCTTTCATATAAAAACCACACTCACCGCCAGTGAGTGCCGGGTTCACAAGATAAATACAAGACAAGCTTTCTAAATTTTATATATTTATTAACCTCTAAATGGGTCGGTATTAACATCTAACACATGCAGTTCAGAACAGATATGTAGATATATGCAAGCATTAACAGTTACTAGTTACAAGATACAGTGCAATGAAATAAAAAGGGCATAAAAGTGAAATAGTTACTTTACCACGCATCTCCTTGATGTGGCTCTATAGTCCAACACTCACACATTCTCTGGTATGTGTGAATAACCAGTGGAGGCTGCTTAGCATGTGGCATTAATACAACAATCCCACCTGCATGCTCTTCACAGTGGTCTCTCACAGTGGAAGTCTGTCTGTAATCTCCTCCCATTGCCTCTTACCTCATCTTTTATACCCTTTATTCCACCTCCCAGAATGAGGTCACCGGCGGCAGCAAGTCTGATTGAATAATGCACCCAAGTCCAGATTTTTTTGTATAGAGCTGAAACCAAGTGGAATGATACAATGTTATCAACCAGGTCTGATCTATCAGTGCCAACTGGACAATGCATGTTTTTGTTTGATCACTCAGGGCTGTGTAGGAATACAATGGAGCCCCATTGTTACAATGTTGCTACTACTGCCAATATACACCTAGGCTTATAGCTGCGCACATTATGAATAAATGCAGGTAAGAAGGGAGATACTATACCCAGAGATCAAAATACATCTCTGAGTTATAGCCATATTTAAGCAGAATCATCACAGGCCCATACACACAACCATAGTTTTTGCCTATGTGTGTCTGGGCCAAATTGAAAAGACACAAAATATGGAGCAGGTCCTATACCTGTCCGTATTTGCAGCTCTGTCAATTGATTTTCACTGCTTGGGTCACTAAAAACCATGGGTGATATACGGATAGCATTCCATGTGTCTTCTGTTCCGTTTTTTACTGACCAGTAGGCTGCATATGGTTGTGTGCACTAGCCTTAGTCTACTAATGGTATTCTCTTTTGAAGTTTGCAAGCTTAGGTTTATGGGATGATGAACAGGAAATCAGCACAACCTTAAAGGGGTTGTCCAGGCTAAAACTGTATTTTTTAATTAGGCCGGGGGAGGTGAAAAAACCCAAAAACATACTCACCTGTGCCTAGTGCACTGGAGCCTCCGAGTCCCGGTCTGGTATTGCAACTCCGTTGTTGTCTTCCGGTGGAAGTCTCTGCTGCACGTGACCACTGATTGGCTTCAGTTGAAGGGAATCGGGACGTCACAGCCACCGAGGAATTGCACTGGAAGAAAACAGCCAAGCAGCAGGACTGGGAGGACACCAGAGCACCAGGGACAGGTGAGTATGGTTTTCTTTTTATATTTTTAACCTGCCCCAGCCTAATTAAAAAATAATATTTTATTGTGGACAACCTCTTTAATAAAGAAAGTTGTAGGTGCAGACACACAAACTTCTTTCGGACATCAGAGAGTTCTTTCGAGGAATACAGCTTTCTCTGGATCCTGATTACAAAGAAAAAACATTTCAACAAAGGGGGGGTGCAATGACAAAAAAACATCTGATCTAGATGGGAATCATGAACATATGGGGCATTTCTGAAACAAGAGCCATGGCCTATCATTACAAAAACTGTTGATACCTAAAAAAAATTTGTCACAGCAAAAACCTGGGTTGTGGCCATCATAAATTTTAGACAGTGCAACCTTGATGAAAAGTAGACAGTCTTAAACTTTGCCAGATTTATCAAAATGTCTAATGATTAAATAAATAAGGTAAACGTGCGTTTATGCCACATGGGGCCCCAGCCTAATGAAAAATTAGTCCTTTCAGCTCATTATTTACATCTCCTATTACTTATACATTTGAAACAGATAGTGTAAGACATAAATTAATTTGGACGTACACACGTGGACCAAATTGTTGGTACCCCTCGTTTAATGAAAGAAAAACCCACAATGGTCACAGAAATAATTTGAATCTGACAAAAGTAATAATATATAAAAATTCAGTTTTGTCAGATTCAAGTTATTTCTGTGACCATTGTGGGTTTTTCTTTCATTAAACAAGGGGTACCAACAATTTGGTCCACGTGTGTATATTAAAAGATTGGTGGGATTAAAAATTTTGTCTAAATTTGATGAACTTGGTGTGGCTTCTTGGTTGAATGGTAACAAGGGAGAAATATTAATCTGGTGGATTTTCTTGATAGATTAAAGTGTAGCCAGCGAATGTAATGGAAGGCCAATTAGACTGCATTTAAACTACTATTAGAAACTGCATTTGGAGCCTTCGGCAGCAGTTCAATTAGATTAGATGGAACGAATAATGCAGCATGTAGTACTATTCTTCCCATCAAAATGATGGACACCACAAACTATTCCTGGTGGATCACTATTATAAATCAATACAGTCCATTGGACTTTCATGATGTCACAGATCCAGCATTATGTCATGATCTCCATTTGTGATGGAGACAATGAAGGTAGTGTGAACAACACAGCTTTAGTAATAAGTTGCAAAAGCAGAACAAGTAGAGCATAGTAGATCATGCATGAATGTTTTGGCCTTTTCACTGATAAGAAACATAACAATTAGAATGCCAATAAATACCAATAAAATGTATAGATGCAGCAAAGTTTTAAATTCATATATAATATGCTGTGCCATGATATTTTGTCAGGGAGGACAAAAAATACCTTTGAAACCTATTGAAAGCATCAAGTCAACAGACTCTACCACAGTGTATTTAACATTGTATTTGTAATGTTAAACTTTGCTACATCTGTACAATCTACTTACTATAACTTCCACATATCATGCTTTACCATATCATGAGTCAACACACATTTTCCCTGTAAATGTCCTAAAATAAAGAAAATAAATACTCACTCAAAGGAATCCAGCACTGATGCGGCCTCTCCTCCTGTTGTCTGTTTATTTGCATAAGGCAATGACTGCTGCAGCCAATCAGTGGCTGCAGCAGTTACATGCCCTACTACTGGCATTGTAGATACATAATGTCATTAATATGGCATTGGACCGTGGGGACCACTGATTGGTTGCAGTGGTCATATGACATATGCAAGTAAACAGACACAGGGGGGACTGGAAGAGAGCCACAGGAAGAGAAGCACTGCATTCCTGGGTGAGGGGTGAGTAATCATTTTTTGTTAGTTTAAGTCATTTGCATTTTACCTGGCTTTTTCAGATACCTTGTGAAGTGGAAGTGATACCTGTAGTAAGTCATATACATTAAAATGCTTCTGTCACCTGCATATTTTTGAAAAAAAAAAAAAAAGAAAAAATGAGAAAATATTTCCAAGTGTCTTATATCTCTGCTGATCCCCAGGACATGTTGTTGTTTATGCTTTTGGGAAGGAGATGTCATCTTCAGAGTTAATCACTGTGATCTTGTCAGTTTCTTTTCTAATCTCATAAATCTCCTCAAGGAAAAATTACTCCTTTGAGCTCATTATTTATGTCTCATGGCAATTATACATTTGAAACAGATAGTGGAAGACAAAAATTAATTTGGACATATCTTCTGTATATGCAAAATATATTTCTATAGCTTGGTTTAAAATGCACTATTAAAATAACCTTGTGATCTGGTTAAATAATAAATATAAATAATCGTATTCTGTAAAGTATTTTGCTTTTTTTTTTTAAAATACCTTACCAAATTTAAACCCTGTGATACAACCTTTTTACCATGAGGAAACACCTAGAAATAGTCTTCCTATCCTGATGTCCATTCCCCTTTATTACTCGAGGAATACACACATAGAATTTCATTGTCAAGATGCCTATAGGAGTTACTGTGGATCTTCTGAGTTACAAAGAGATTCGAGCTAAGCGAGGGAGTGGAGTTTCAGGGATTGTAAATTTTTTGTGAGTTCATGGAGGCAACTATGCAGAATGACAGAAGAGAACAAGATGGTGGCGCCAAGTTGAGTGGGGTAACAACCACTGTAAAGGCAACACACACATTTCTCACTGTCTCAACATCTGGTCAAAATTACCACAATAAGTATTGCACTACTTGTATTTCAGTCTGATCAGAGACTACTGTATTGTATATATTTCTGGTTGCATACACAGTGTCAACATATTTTGCCTTCAGCACCCCAGTGCTGCAAGTGTAACAATTCTAAGCACTGAGACACCAAAGCTTTATAGACATGTAAAATGACATGTGAAATGTCTTCATTACAGAACCCAAATGAACATTTTACAATATCCATTAAAAATGTTGTCACATAGTCTAGAATGTGATAAGTTCAGACTCAATTTGTGATAAGTGGTAAGAAGTAGTGTGAAAATCTGAATGGTGGAAATACATGTTAAAGGGATTAAAACTGACATATGCTGATCCTGCAGAGAAAAGACTTTTCTATCATTATAGCACAGATTAAAGTTTAATATAAATGTATTGTGTAACTAGAAAAACCTGGGTCCCATAGCAAACCTTTGCAGGGCCCCACCCACAGCACCAGTATCCTACCCCCCCACCCACCACCGCCATCACACTCCCCCAAGAGATAAAAAAAAACTTCAGATAAGTAAGAACACTCTTTATTAGCCCTAACTGTGACACTGACTTCCACTCCCCTTCCCCCTGGCAGTCAACTTATGAATTGGATTGTATCATTAAAGACACTTATCCCATAGAATAGTGGATAATTGTCAGATTGCTGGTTGTCCGACTGCTGGGACCGTCTGTGATTAGGAGAACGGAGGTCTGAAAGTCCATGTGAATGCGCCAGAAGCTCCATAGATGTGAATGGATCATGCATGCGCACTGATGCTTTATTCGCATGGAGGATGCAAAGGGACTTTCGAGTTCCGTTATCCTGATCTTTGGGGGTCCCAGAAGTTGGACCCTCAGGGATCTGATACTTATCCCCTATAAAGACAAGTTAGAAGAACAATACATCTCTCTGGAGTCAGATTCTCATTTCGATCCTCTGAATAAGATGGCTTGGCACTCATAGCTCCCTCTTTCCTTTCAATGTGACCTGCAGTTTCCACCCCCCAGCGTATGGTGCTGAGCAGCATGAGGATGACAGACCCTTCTGACGCTGATCAGTGCAGTCAGCCTACATGGGGTGAGACAGAGAGAGGACTCGTTGCAGAGGTAACAGGAAAAAAGTACCAGTTACTGGGGATACAAGCAGCAGGCATGCCCCTAATGTAGTGCCAGTGTGGCAGCAGTGCACTATTAGCAGGCAGGGAAAGAGCAGTGAGTTAGAATAGATGCTGGGGAATATGGGCTGTGGGACTGGCCCCCTAATGTCCTGGGTAGTGGTTGTTCTGGTAGTTCTGCACCTGGTGAGAATGTATGGACTTTCCCATAGAGATTCCTCAGTTTACTACTCATGGATTAGCTTTGCCTGGTGCATTGTAGAATACAATGCTAAGATGGCAGGAAGTTCAGTCATAATACTAGCTAGGCAGATGTCAGTTCAGGCTAGATTTGGTGCAGCAAATTCAAGAACAAGCACCTTAGTGGAAAGCAGAAACCAAAAAAAATCTTATTGTTTCAACACAGGAAGATGGAAAAAGGGTGATTAAATCCGTGGTAACTAAAACTTGGTAAGGCTGGGTTCACATCAGGGATCACTGACTGTTTGGGGATTCTGTTCCTGTTCCCCATTCTGCAGGACTTTTCTCTACGCATTTTTCGGGCGGATACCCGGCAGACCCCATTATAGTCCATTCGCGGGGTTCGCGGGTTTCTGCAGGCAACCACTTTTAAGCGTATCGGGTTTCCATTTTTCGGGTCCCCAAGCAGACCCGAAGAATGGAAACCCCAACGCATGTGTGAACCTAGTGTCAAAGACAAGTAGAGAGTCAGTGTATGGGAGATAGCAGCAAAGAACCCAAAAAGACAAAATGAAATTCAGTATACGTTTTTCACATGAATGTCCGCAAGGTTAGATGATCCCTTGACGGAAATAGGTAGCAAAGCTACTGAAAAAGAAAATTTTCAACTCTTGCTTAAAAGTTTAAAAAAACTTTTAACTCGGGGTATAAAAAAAAAGTATACTTAAATAAAGCAGAAGCATAAAAGCAAAAACCATACACTTGGAAATATTATAATACCTGTTTTGTATTTTTGTATATAAATATTTTTCAGTATAATATGCTGCCCTGCACTAGGCTCATTCTTTTGAGCTCCACATATTTATGAGGGGAATGATCCATATGTCTTTTAACATCCTTCATAAAGGCTTATACAGTGAGCTTATACACTTACCCATTAGTGACACCATTAGAGGAAAAAACTAGGAATCATGTCTACCTATTTCTGCTGTCCTTACTATTGGGTAATGGTACTTACTATATACAGTATACAGAATGATTAGTGAAGGTGGGAGGAATGTAAAGCTCACTACCATAATTCCTGTGTTGAGTTGAGGTTTCAAGACAAATTGGACCAAATTGGAAATCAGTTAAGTGTGGACATATCTATATGCTAGTTGGGAGGGGTCCTAGAGCTGTAATCTCTGAAGAGACAACTCCTTGAACATTCATGATGAGCATAGTTTTTACTTCACCTTTCTTATTTCATTTCTATGTAAAGAAAATCTGCTAACCTACACTGTAAAGTATTCTGTTTAAGATATATCCAGTGGATTAGCTGTGGTCTAAGTTTTAAAAGGTTATGTCCTTACAGGCTCAAGTTATGTAAATCATTTACTGCCAATCACTCAGAAGACCTCTTAAAAGGAAAAGCAATCAATGTAGCTTAAAGCAGTGAGCCTGAGAGGCAAAGTATGAAATTTTAATGAAATACATTAAAAATTGTGATTATATTTTTCATTTCATTGTTCTTTCAACAGATTCTGTTTGTAATTGTAATTGAATAAAATATTATCATAATTAAAGTATAAATAAATGAGTCTATGCTCAAAATGAATATCTCATATCCACAGATGAAAATCCATAAATGGGACTTTCCAATGCCATAGTATCAGTTTATTTGACATGAAGCACTGAATTCCATATACAAAAGAGATAACATGAAGTAACAGGATATAGACAGAATAACACTTTCCAGTTTTCAAAGAAAATAGAATATAATAAAACAATGAACTGATACATATCTTTAATCCAGAGAAAATGTTCCCTTCAGCACAAACAAAGCCATACACTTATCAGGAACAGATAGGTATCACTATAACAACCGCATCTCGTCTGCAAAGCTGACAATGTCTTCACTAAAAAGATTAAAAGCAAGCAATTTTCAATAAATTAAATATTTTAACCTAAAATCCTTATACCGTACTTTTTTTTTTTTGAACGATAGGTACTGATGAGGCTGAAGATAGCTAGTGATTAACCAGTTCCTGACTGTGATATGCTTACACTTTAATGGCAAAGTACTATTTACTATTTCTTTGGTATATGCTGATTTAATGGCTATAAATTTATATTTGACAAGCTACACTTTTTAGTCACAGCATCCTGATGAAATTTTTACATTGTGCCCTTATCAAGCTCATACAGACAACAATGTTTCAGCCCCTATTTACATTGGACCGTTCTGAAGCTCTCAAGGAGCTGAAATGGTGTAGATTGAGAAAGGCAGAATGAAATGTTGCTGTGTATATGGACTTTATGTGGACATGATAAAAGAATTTCAACTAGATGCTTTTGTCTCTTCATCTACTTATGATATTGTTCTTGGATTCAGGGGTAGTCCACTTTTGATGAAACTTTACATCCTTTAAGAATCAGGACACATTAGTGCTGTTTAATGTGTGGGTTTTTTTTTTCTTTTGAGAGTCCTTTATAGTTGAGTTGTCCATCTCTCTAGTGAAAAGAAAGATGGCCCAAATAAATTTTTCTGATGTTTAAAATGAAATTAAATGAAATGTGTTCTGACCATTCAGTCTGTTAGTTGTTTACTAAGCCTTTGAGATTTGTGATATACTGTGCGAATTAGGATAAGTTGACATGTTGTTTTTCACATGTGTATTTCAGCTCATATAGAAAATGCAAAATGCATATGAATTATACCTGCAAACAGTGTCTCATTTATCATAATGGACAATATGTGCACACACAGAAGTGTACACGCACCGGTAATTGGCATATAACTTTTTCCAAGATGGCGCCAATGGAGTGGCAGCCTGTCTCAGCAGCTCTGAGTCACTCTCTTATTTTTCTTTCTTTGTCTTGTTTTTTATCTCTCTACTTAAGGGACCTTGTACTATGAAGAAACACACAAAGACTTGGAATTGGACTTTTGTGATAATTTTTTGTTTTTATCTGTCTTTTTGTTCTGCTTGAAATGGGAACTATTGTGTCTGCAGACATTTCTTTTGTCTACTCCAGGGAGAAACTTTTGCAGCTTAGAGACACAGCAGGGCTGCTTACCATTTGCCCAGACATCCCCCAAGAGCTCTGGAGAAGGAAAAGGAGAGGGAGGGGGTGTAGAGCTGGAATTCTTCAGAGGATTAAAAAGAGACGTTTCAGACCAGCTCTCCCCTCCATCATTATGGGCAATGTGAGATCTCTTGCAAACAAGATGGACGAACTAACAGTACTCACCAGGCATAATCAGGAGTTTCAGGTGTGCAGCATGATGCTACTTACAGAGACTTGGCTCACTGAGGTTACTCTTGACCCTCTGGTCTCCTTGGATGGTTTTAAACTCCTTCGGGCAGACAGGACAAGGGAGAGCGGTAAGAGGAAAGGAGGAGGGCTGGCAATGTTTGTGAATGATAGATGGTGGAATCCTAGGCACATTGTGATTAAGGAGCAAACTTGCTGCAAGGACATTGAACTATTAGCTGTGAGCATGAGACCTTTCTATCTACCAAGGGAACTATCACATGTCATCATGATAGCTGCATATGTCCCCCCCCCTCTGCGAAAGCTGACGCTGCCTGCGAGGTCCTACAAGCCACGGTGAGCCATTTGCAGTTGAAACACCCCCAGGCTCTCTTTCTTGTGTCTGTAGACTTCAACCATGTCTCTCCATTATCCACACTGCCCAGTTTCACACAGTATGTAACCTGCCACACAACAGACAACAAAACACTGAACTTGTTCTTTGCCAACGCGAGAGAGGCATATAACTTATCAGCCCTACCGCTCCTGGGAAGTTCGGATCACAACCTAGTGCATCTCCGACCTGTGTACAAGCCACTTGTACATAGAGAACCAGCTGTCACCCGCACAGTGAGGATATGGTCCGAGGAGAGTGATGAGGCTCTGAGGGATTGTTTTGACACAACCGCATGGGAAGTTCTGCAGGATTCTTATGGAGAAGATATAGAAGGACTCACACACTGCATAACGGACTACATTAATTTTTGTGTGGACAACACAGTACCGACAAAAGTGGTGAGGTGCTTCTCCAACAACAAACCTTGGATTAACTCTGATATAAAAACACTACTTAAGGAGAAAAAGATGGCATTCAGGACAAGAGATAAGGAGGGGTTGAGGAAAGTACAAAAGGAGCTGAGGCATCAAATCAGGCAGGGAAAAGCCAGTTATAAGGAAAATATGGAAAAGCAAATGGAAAGAAAAGACATAAGGGGGGTCTGGGAGGGGCTTAAGTCAATTTCGGGTCATAAACAGTCTGTCTGCCAGATTGAGGCAGATGTTAATTGGCTTAATGAACTAAACCTATTCTTCAACAGATTTGATCACACACCAGCTCCTCCTACCCCAGCATGTCTTTCAGTTCCCCCCACCACAATGACTTCACCCCATGCGGCTACTTCCCAACAGACCAGCAAATCCAGAACTCCGTCTTTATCTGACCACAGTCTGACCTTCACACGGGCCCAGGTGAGGAAGGAGATGAAAAAGATCAAGGTGAGGAAAGCCGCAGGGCCAGATGACATCAGTGCAAGGCTAATTAAGACTTGTGGGGACCAGCTGTGTGGTATAATTACGTATATGTATAATATGAGCCTGAGGCAGGAAATAATCCCTGAATTATGGAAATCTTCTTGTGTGGTGCCAGTTCCAAAGAAACCTCACCCTATGGACCTCAATGACTACAGACCTGTAGCACTGACATCCCACTTGATGAAGATCTTAGAGAGATTGGTTCTCCCACATTTCCGCCCTCTAGTGATCCCCGCTATGGACCCTCTCCAGTTTGCTTATCGGACAGGCATTGGGGTAGATGATGCCATCATCCACCTTCTGCACAGGGCTCTGTCTCACCTGGAGAAACCAGGGAACACGGTGAGAATAATGTTCTTTGATTTCTCCAGTGCTTTCAACACCATACAGCTGGGGTTACTGAGGGACAAGCTGGCCCTTGCTGGAGTGGACCACCACCTCTCCAACTGGATCCTAGACTACCTCACAAATCCACCTCAATACGTGAGAGCCCAAGACTGTGTGTCAGATACCGTGATCTGTAATACGGGGGGCACCTCAGGGTACGGTTCTCGCCCCTTTCCTCTTCACACTGTACACTGCAGATTTTAGGTGCAACTCATCTAGCTGCTACCTACAGAAGTATTCTGACGACTCTGCAATAGTAGGTCTCATCACAGATGATGATGACAGGAAGTACAGAGAACTGAACCGGGATTTTGTGGACTGGTGCCAGCGGAACCACCTGAAGATTAACGCGGGGAAGACCAAGGAGATGGTGGTGGACTTCCGGAAATGCAGATGCCCTCCTAAACCAGTGGACATCCTGGGGACGGGCATCGAGATTGTGAACACCTATAAGTACTTGGGTTTGCTCCTTAATAATAAGCTGGACTGGGCAGATCATATGGAGGTCCTGTACAGGAAGGGCCACAGCAGGCTCTACCTGCTTAGGAAGCAGAGAGGCTTTGGAATCCGGGGGGCACTTCTTAGGACTTTCTTCAACTCGGTAGTGGCATCAGCCATCTTCTTTGGAGTGGCCTGCTGGGGGAGCAGTATATCAACCAGGGACAGAAATAAACTTGACAAGCTGATTAGAAGGGCCAGCTCTGTCCTGGGGAGCCCACTGGACCCTGTGCAGGTGGTGGGTGACAAAAGGATACTGTCCGTGGTGAGCTCCATGCAGAAGAAGAAGTCCCATCCCATGCATGAGACTGTGATAGCGCTGGGCAGTACTGTCAGTGACCGACTGCTCCACCCTAAGTGTGAGAAGGAGCGCTATCGGAAGTCTTTCCTCCCCACCGCGGTTAGGCTGTACAACCAACACTGATCTAAGCGGAGATCAATACACACAGAGAACTGAAATATCTTTCTGCCTGTTAAATCCCCCCCCCCTCCTCTGCTACATCCTATCTGTCTGTCTACTATCAATGTAATGCCTCTTACCTTGGAACATTCCTGTACATGTTGTATTTGTATTTGAATCTGCTTATCTTATCTTTGCTGCTGTAACACACTGAATAGCCTATGGGGTCCGTGTGGTTTCCCAGGTAAACCACTTTTTATGCATATAGGTTTCCGTTCCGGGGGTCCCCAAGTGGACTACCCGAACGGAAACCCGAACGCAGATGTGAACCGGGCCTTAGTCTTCTGCCTGAGAAATAAAATTCTAGCATGCTTGACTTGCTGTAATGTGTGCCTGATATCTGACCTGACCTGTGATTTCACCATTCACTCATTCCTGACAACGTTTCTGCCTGCTGACCCTTTACTGTCTGTTATCCTACCTGACCTTGGTATAATACTGACCTTTGAACGTTTGTTACCTGCCCAGACCACCTGCCTAAACCTGACCACTCTTTTGACACTACCGCTTCTACCAACACTGGTATCACCTTAGCAGGTATAGTGACCTTTCACTCTTTCGAGAGCAATCATGTCCACTTCCCTATACAGGGGTCAAAAGGTGGATACCTGGGAGACTGCGTAGGCAAAACTGTTAGAGGTGTTCCAAAGCCAAACCAATTTCATAGCCTTGTCGATCCACAACCCACTGACTGTCACATGTTGAAGAGGACTTGTCACCAGGTTTCCATTGACACACCTCGTCTGATAGATGTTGGTATATACTATATACATATATATATGCAACAGATAGACTTATTTGTGTGCAGGAGGAGTTTACATCTATCTGACAGTAGATGGCGATGTTATTAGTGTTATATGCTGAATAGAGTGTAATGGTATGCTATGTGAGACTTGTTGTACCTTGCTTTTTATCTCTCTATTGTAAAAGGTCCTATTTACTTTCAAGTTTTGCTGTGTTAACGTTTTGATGCTGTTTACCTCATGTTCTAAGAAGTAAATGCTGATTATACCATATAATCTACTCTCAAGCTTCTTCTGTGACACAACTATGCAACAATAGATGCTGCCACCCTGAGCATTTTAGTATTTTGTTTATGCAAATCCATTAAACCATAATGCAAAACATATATGGCATTCCGGTAATCCAGATCACTAGCTGATCAGGATTCTGCAGTGAAATGAGAGAAGATCTATAGGTTATAACAAGGTGTAAGTGTTGTAATGATACCAGGAGGAAAGTCCAAGATGTATTCTAACTAGGCTTAGTAAATATTCAGATTTGCCTGGTATTCACCAGCTGTTTCTAATTGATTAATTGATGCTGCTCTGACTCTGATCCTGGGCATTAGCTCCAGGTCTCCACTGTACCTTACAGTACAGACCTGGTGACTATGGTGGCCGCTCTCCTGCAGAGTAGCCGCCATTTTTAAACACCCGGCATCCTCTGTAATAGTACGGTGGAAGTTGGGAAGGGGTTACAACCATCCGCATAATGTTGCTTACTTCCTCCTTATAGAAGTGGAATTACACAGCTTTGACCCATCAGTTCTAAAGGAGTCCTATGGTATTGTCTTGCACCAAGACAATAGCAGCAGATTCTTCAAGTTGAGAAACATTGAATGTTCTCACATCTTTCTACCATATCCAGTATTAACTTTTTCAGCATTTTGGGCTATAGTAACACCCTAATTGACCCCCTCTTCTCCTGCAAACCAGAGAAGATGACTAAAGGACAATTCCTTTTTGTGCAATAAATTATTACTTGCCAAATTGGCTGATGATATAGATACATTGAATGAGCTACTTTCATCTGATGAAGGACATACTGATAGCACTACTCCACGCCATTCATTCTGATGGTGTGTTTAGTGTACTCTATTAACTCTTCAGTACAAGACCGGGACAACAACGTCATACATGTGGAGTCCAAACTGGGCAAGCCTGCTTCCTCATGCAGTTACCTAATAACTGCCCACTGTAATCTTGAATCTGAGGTTTCAAAGCTCAAATAAAAGAGTGCTTGCAATGAAATAACGTGAAATTCAGAGAGGTTCTAGAAAATGCCGTCCCCTCAGAGCTGGCTTGTTATTGACTAAAGCTAATTAAATTGCTGCTCCGTAATTAATCTTAACAAGACTTGATAATAGATCGGGCCATCAGGTTTCTCGTTCGAAACATCTTGCTAAGACTATACCAAATCCAAATTCATTTTTATCAGGGGAAAAATCAAGTAATGGAAGCTTCTCCCAAGCATCATTGCATACAGATTTGTTTGCAGTTACTCAACATCTCCATCGTTAACTTTTTCCAATCACAGTATTGGTCACTAGAAATAAAATTCTTCATGTGAATGATGGCACAGCAATGCACCAATAATGGAATTTACAGTCCTTAACTCAGTCTCTTTGACCAAAAGTTCACCACATCATATACATAACATAGCTGTTTATGCTTCAAGATCCTGTTGAGCAGGTAATAATAATGTTCCCCATACCTCTCAGCAGCTAGAATGTTTTTGTCTTTTACAATTTTACTAGTTCCTATAATATTCTTATCTTATTTTAGTATAATATGATCTGTATACTAGTATAATAGAAAGCCCTCTGACACCTTAAGTGTAAATCTATTACCTTTGAGGATGGTTATTCTTAAAAACATTCCTTTTTGGGAGTGAGATGATTTGTAACTAACCAGTTTTGACCCAAATTTTCCAAAAGTTTAGTTTTTTTTGTTTTTCTTTTAAAAAAAGAAACCTGTGTGATTTTGTCTTGGGTGAACTAAAATGGCCACTGCAACATGTAATGCATAGTTAAAATACAGAGGAGAAGGAGGATCACATAGTTTCTGTGATGTAGGCTAGCTTCTTTCAACACTTGACATCACTTCTTGGCAGTCTCTAAGCCAATCATGATTGGTAAGTGGAGAAGATACAGTGTTGCTATCACATACACAATATAAGACACTGTAGAGCTTGCAAAACAGCCATTCTATGATATTCCAAGCTAGGAAAAGGCATGTTATCGTCACTGCAAGATCCAAAGAAATTGCTGCTTTCGCTACTGGGAAAACACCAACATTGTAATAGAACTACAGTGTATAGGCGTACTAAAGGAGAACAGTTTTGTTAGATTTAATCAATCTTAGACTGAAAGAAAAATCATAGGAGTGGGAGAAAGGAGAATTTCTGCACTGTGCTGTGAGCCTGTGACTGCATTTTCCAAATACATGGCAGAGTTCACCCTTTTATTTCCAATAATCTCCTTTTGTTAAATCTCTTTTTCAATTGAGCAATTTTTTTGTAATACAGTGGCAAGTCTTCCATTAATATTATTGGTGTAGATTGCTGTACTGTAGTCTGACTGTCCACAAAGTATCTTACTTTTTTTTGCTGAAAAAGTCAGTCCTTTTAGTGAAAAACATCATTCTGTTAAAGGGGTTGTCCAGGCAAAAATGGACAACTTGTTTAAGTTTTAAATAGGCCAGGGGCAGTAAAAAAATATAAAAAAAATCATACTCACCATTCCCCAATGCTCTGGTCCCTCCCTGCACCTTCCTTCTCGATCCCATGCTGACATGTGGCAGAAGCCCCAGCCACACGTGATGGCTGAGGCCAATCAGTGATCTCAGCGAAGGGCATGCAGTGTCACTACCTGTGACATCACGGGTCTCTTTCTGAGTGGCTTCAGCGGAAGGGATCCGTGATGTCACAGCTAGTGAACAGTTTCACTTTGAGAAGATGCCAGAGCAGAAGGACCGCAATGCGCCGGGAGGACATCGGAGCATCGGGGACAGGTGAGTATGATGATGATTCTTTTTATTTTTTTTCACCTCCCCTGGTTGTCCAGGCATTAAAAAAAATGAACAACCTCTTTAAGGATTTTTTTGGGCAATAGTGTTTTTTGTTAACCAATACATACAAAAATCCATTATCACAGCAATTAAAAACAAGCTGACGCAGTGTGTTGGGGAGTCTATAGGGCAAAATCTAATTTTGTTAAAGGTTTTATTTGGCTATAAGATTTTTTGTTAACCAATACAGAAAAACTGCCATTATCAAGCAGTGTGTTCTAGTCTAATACTCACTGATCAGATTACCCTTTCAGTTCTTTTAAGGCTTTGCTAATTTTCTTTTTGGTAAAAGAAAAACAAAAAAAGACATATATAGAGATGGGTGAACCTCTCAGGATTAGTTTCGGATTTAAGTGGGTCAGGTTCAAGATTAGTTTCAGGTCGAACAAGTGTGGTACAAACCACACCTCAAAAATGGCTTAAAATATACATCTAGGCAATATTGCTAGCAACAATAGCACCAATATTGCTGTGCTGCAGTTACTAAAACATTGTCCCAGCATGGCGCTTTTGCTAAATTTGGTGCTGCGGAACTTTATTAGCATATCCAGTTGGTTAAATGAGGAATTGCTGCAGGCCATAAAAGTGTATATGCATTTCAACTATTTTTATCTGGCTAAAAACACCATGTTGGACTTGCAGCGGCAAGTCTCATCTGTGACGTTCCAACTCGATGGAATTCCACCTTTCATATGCAGGAGCGTCTGTGTGAGCAGCAGAAGGTGGTGAATGAATACTGCATGCAGCAGACCACAGGAACAATGTGTTATTTTGAGATATGTCAGTTGATGCTCATGAGGAAAATGTGTTGCCTTCTCAAGTCCCACCATATTTGCCAGCAGAGACAACTGCAGCATCAGTGATGTCATCCCTTTATTATATATCTTACAGGAAACACTTACACTCATGCAAAGGGGAGGGATGGAAGAGGAAATACAGCTTCCACCTTTTGGTCACTTTATTGCCCTGGTTGATGCAAGAGAAACTGAAGGATAATGAAGAACTCGGTCAGGGACATTATGGTAGAAGACCTGGGACTCATACACTGAAAAAGGAAAAGAAAGACTCTCATTTGAATGCAGAGGGGGCCCTTGATATGCCACAGCTAGGGTAGGAGGTTGACACTTATTTCTTTCAAGATAATGATGATGACGATGACCACACAGGCCAAGAAGACAAACCATGGCAGGCCCAGGGGTCTATGCACACACTTGCAAGCATGGCAAACTGTATGCTTGGCTGCTTACACAGTAAAAAGTGTACTATTAACATGAAGCAGAGGAATGAGTACTGGATCACTGTGCTTTTAGACCCTTGCTATAACGCCAAAATGGGGTAATTCTTCCCTGCCTCCCAAAGGGAAACAAAATTGATATATTTTCAGAATAAGCTGTATAACCAGCTTGCTGTAGCTTTTAGGCAGACCACTGCAAGTGCCAGTCACATGGCCATCCGCACCCAGTCCACCTTATTTAGTCAGTGCTCCACCTCCTCTGCTATTGCCACAGCTACAAGTAGCAGGAAGAAAAACGGCATCAGCAGCCATTACAACATCTGGAATATGATGAACCAGAAATTTTTCACCTTGAATTGCCCATCAGACTCACAGCAGGAAACATACCCACTGTCTGCAGCAGCTGGCACAGTCATATCTAAAGTCCCCTATATTCCAGCAGATAACTTTGATTTTGGGCAATAGATTAGAGCAGTGCAAGGAGTTGGCCCAGTTTGCCATGGGAGTTTTATCTTGTCCAACGTCAAGCATAATAGCTGAGAGGGTATTCAGCTGTTCAATGCCAGTTGCATTGTAACATCTAGAAGAACCAAACTGTTCAGTGCTTGCTTGGAAAAAATTACTTTCGTCAAAATGAATCAGACAGGGATCCTTGAAGATTTTCACACACCCCTGACTGATGCCACCGAATAGATCTTCCACTGGATGTATCATGTTCCACTTACTGTACTGATGATCCTGCCTGCTACTCCTAAAGAGCTTAAAAAAACAAATTATATTAAAAAAAAGTCCCTGCATTGAAAACAACAGTTTATTGGCAGCTTTTTGTTTTGGAAAGCCCCTTTGGCATCACTTTTCAACCAGACACACACGTTTTTCTCCAAAATAAAAATCCTTTTGCATTTACAAGTCCCAAAACATGCTAATTTTTATATAAAAAATCATTGATTTTTGCAATATAACCAACATCTGTGTATTAGAAACCACGAGCAAGCACATTTCCCCGAAAACAGGCACATTTTCGGAGGGCTTTAAATATTAAAAAGAGTGAAAGCAAGTGCCAGTGCAGTGTATGGTTAAACTAGCATTTTGTATCCACTGCATACCATCCATTTTCCCATAGACATGCATGTCACTGTCACTTTGACATAACTTTTGGCTGGGTTTGGCTTAGAGAACTGAAAATGGGCTAGATAGAGTCTTATAAGCCCTGACAGTGTCATATGCGATGTTTTAAGCCAATGTAACCTCTTTGAACTGAACCACCTGAAGTGAATCTTCAAAGGTTCGCCAATCTCTACTCATTATGGTATTTGTAATAGTTTTCATGATAATTAAGGGGCTAAATAACCCTCAGAAATTAGCATATATGTGTATTGTAGCAAAATTCTTAGCCACATCTTTTGTGTACAGGAAACTTATGTAAAGAACAAGGATGATTTTAGAGCTAAATATCCTTTTCTCTTGCCAATATACTCAGTCCAGTTATTGCTCTAAATATAGAGGCATGTTGCTTGCCATTAAAAGTTCTTCAAGCCATAAGGTGATCATAGATACTAAAGGGATGTATATCATTATTATTATTTGCACCATCAACAATGTATTGTATACAATAATGTCAGTGTATTCCCCTAAAAAGTGTAAATTCACTATTCATGAAAGGTGGTAAGGGTTAATTAACGAACTCAAAAAAGGTTAGCTAGTAATTTGTAATACAACACCTGATCCCCAGACAGACAGTACCTTACATCTAGATATCATCTCCTCATATAATCTTGAGGCTGGAAGAACTACATGATGTGTGGAGGGCTCAGCATAATTCAGAATGAGACTACTCGTTTTTTCATCAGCACAATTTGTACTTTTATATAATTAGGCCACATTGGGAAAAAAGGAAAGTAACAACCAAATGTCATCACTTTTAGTAAACATGCAAAATTTAGAAACTACTAACAACCCATCTCAGACCCAACAAAAATCAAACCACTTCTTTTACTAAGATATAATCATTGTCTTCTCTAAATTCATATGAAAACAATCTGAAAAAGTTAAAGCTAGGAGGTATAGGGGGTGCAGAGGGCCCTTGAGGCTGAGGAGGCTCTAAAGTCCATCTACACTATAATACGACACTATCATTTTACATTGAACATGGCAAGTGGGACCTCTGTTATGGATTTTGCTTTAGGGCCCAGGAGCTTCACCTTATACCTCTGTTTAGCAACAAAGCAGCAAGTTACTAGCATCTTGCCTCAAGATCCAGCATAACAAATATAGAATTCTTTTTTTTTTCATGCCCATACCAGAGGGAAACTATATAGCCCATATTATACAGCAAACAGGTTCAAAGGTTACTATCCATCCCTTTATAACCTGAAATCAGACCCCTTTACCTGTGACCATCTACTTTACAGCATATTAACCTCCACATGTTTTCAAATACTCAGATACTGTACATTCTCCAATAACAGATCAAGATTTATCCAGGTTATAAGATCACATCCCTTAGATAAACCAAAATAAGTACTACAAAACTTTTCAACATATATTACACATTCATCTTTGTAACATGTTTCAGAAGTGCAATGCCAACAGGCAGGGGCGTAACTAGCGAAGACTGGGCCCCATAGCATACTTTTGACTTGGGCCCCCCTCCCACAGCATAGCATCCTCTTTCCTGGCCCCACACAGTATAACGCCCCATTTACACACACTATAATGTCCCAAAGTGGCCTCCACACAGTATAATGTCCCATAGCAGCCCTTCCACACAGTATAATGTTCCATAGCAGCCCCTCCACTCAGTATTATGTCCCATAGTGGCCCCTGCACACAGTATAATGTTCCATAGCAGCCTTCATACAGTATAATGTCTCAGAGGTAACACAGTATTATGTGTATCATGGCCTCAACGATGTTCATTGCAAATATTACAAAAATTTCAGGTTCAGCAGAACCCAAGATTTGTGGGGTACACCACCCATTCAGACCCCAGAATATAATTAACGGAAGTGCAGGGGAGGTGAGCAAACTTAAAAACCAGTGGTACTTACCTCTCCTGTGCTCTGCTGCGACTCCCTGTTGTTTTCAGTCCTCTTCAATGACGTCACAGATGTAGGTTACATTGTTATGCGTCGCGACGCTGGCCTGACCCACGTGACGTCACTACAGAGGCCCAAAGACAGCAGGGAGATCAACGTCAGAGCCCATGAGAGGTGAGTACCACTGGTATATTCTCTCACTCCCCTGGGCCTCCGATCATTAGACCTTGGGTGTGAAGAGAACCGTTGCACTCTTTCTTCCAGGGGAATGCACGGGGCCCACTGGAGGGTAGAAGGGGAATCGGGGGCACCATGAGCAGGAAGTCCGTAATGTAAATAGGGCCTGTTACCTTCTGGGTTACTCCAGCAGGTAACGGCCACAGGCCCTGTGGCAGTTGTTTCAGCTGCTACGGCGGTACTTACACCACTGCCGACTGGTTCCTTCCCTAAAGAAAACAACTCTCCCTAAACCAGGGAAAACTCCTGGTACTCCCCAGAACATTTGACCTACACCACTGCTAAATACAAGATATGTGCCAAGTTATTAGTTTCTAGGTTAGCCTCCTGCTTTCCAGAATTAACTAAAAAGGAGAATCCACAATATTATGCACTTTATTGACTACAGTCATGTGCCTATTGCTGAATCTGATTAAAAAATCTTAAAACACTGAAGCAGAAAATTTTGTGAAAACTAAAATTTGTGTCAGTCTTAAAACTTTTGGCCATGTCTCTATAGGAAATTGAAGAACTTACTGTTCACTTGCTGCCTAATGTATCTAATTCCCAGCACATCCTTTGATCAGCTGTTTCAGCATTTGACACACAGGGAAGGGCTCAGGAAGCAGATAACACTGTTCTCTGTGTAGTGTAGAGTCACTGCAGCTTATCTCCTATTCAAGTGAGCTGATCTGTCTGCTTCCTGCTCCATTCTCTGTGTATTAGCTGCTGAGAACAGATAACTGGCTGATGCCGAGTATCAGACCACCACCAATTTCATGTTGATGACCTATCTTTAGGATACGTCATCAATATTTTTATCCTTTAACTTAAATTTTTCCTCACTAACCTGTCCTCTTGGCTGGAATGTCCAGATATCCTGGACACATCAACAGCATGATTTCATGATAAATTATCAAAATGTGATATGCTACCTATACTGTTTGTGTTTATGGGTGGCATCCCAGTGGAGAAGCATCGACTGCAGTCTTTCAAGGCTTTGGAAGCATATTGGGATATTGTGTTGAATTTGTTTCAAGACAAGATGGAATCTTAAACCTTTAATCTTCTATAGACATATCCTTAGCTTGGATTTTGTTAAGAACTACAATGTCTTATGGAAGCAAAGTAAAACAATATTATGACATGCCAAGAAAATCCTTGAAAGCCTGCAACTCAAAACACAACCACAAGGTAATCACACATAGGTACACATAGGATATCACAATGTTGAGAAACATTATTGTCTTGAGAAGCTTATCATCTCATGACACATGATAAGTCCAGCAAAGTAGTAGTAGGAAGAACATATCTCTATGGAATCACACAGTGCCTACAGCTCTGTAGGACATATTACCATACCAGCTATGTTCATATTGCTCTACCATGTGCCTAGAGCCTAAAGTCATTTTTAATGCTACCCCTTCAGACACTGCCCATACATTGATAATTCAATCCATGTGCATATATCTCCCTTTCTCCACTTTCCTTTACAAGTAACACTATTAACATTACATTACTATTACAATACAATTCCATTTGATCATCTTTCACTGAAACATGCAGGAAATGTAGTAGAAGTAAATGAACACAGTACGCTCTAAATAGACAGTTATAAGTTATGAATAGTAAGGACAGATGTGTATTCCTCAGCTAACACATAATGGCAATTAGATGTACATAAGGTATAGACGGCCGAGGATTTGATTTATTGTTTGGTTTGCTGATAACTTGGTTTCTTGGTTTTCGCACACAGAAAATAGGTCCACTTATCGCAATAGTTTTATGCAAACATAGATTAAGCCTACCAGCTGTCAACAATGTATGTAGTGATGGACATATAATGGTGCAGAACTGTAAGTGAATGTTAAACAAATCACAATAGATGAATGTTATTGACAGCCATACACAAGGTATGGTTCTGGTAGTAGCAAAGTAATGCTTCATTGTATTAAGATGTTATAATTTTCTAGGAATTGGACTCTAAGTTATGATTAATGTAACTCCATCTTAGGCATCAAATCAAGACAGAGTGCATTGTCTATAGAATGAACTGAGTGAATCATATCAAGAGTACGATCGATCAATACTTATTTGTTCTAAGCAATTTTGGTGAATCATCTTGTGATGTTATATTTCAGTGTACATCAGTGTCATGCAATAAGTCGAGTATATTATACAATCATCAAGCAATGTGCACAGTGCAAACTGTGTGTCATATGATAAACTGAAACTTGTACATACTGTAGCTGTGCCAAGCAAAATAGGGCATTCTGTGATAAGATCATGCAACATGTAATGTATAAAAGTCATGCAAAGGGCAATGTTCAGAGGCATAACCTGAAGCTCCTGGATGCCAATGCAAACATTTTTTAATGGTGCCCACACTCACTATGGGCTATCTATAATACTGGTGTCTTTGTATGTTAGAGAGAGGCCTTTGAGCCCCCTCAGGCTCCAGGGCCTGGTAGTGATTGCTACCTCTGAACCCCTTATAGCTATGCCCCTGGCGATGTGTACTGTAGAAGCGTTGAGTAATTTACTGCACAGTGTTTGTGTCAAGCAATATGTGCTATATACAATAGCAGTGCTTTGTAGTAAGTATAGTGTATGTTGTAGCAGCATCATGCAATATGTTGTATACATTGTGGAACAGAGGCATAACTTATAGCTCAAGGGGCACAGCATGCTAACAAAAGTCTTCAAAGGCAACAATTCCCCATACACCCACAGGGTGGCCACACGTAGACATATCGTTTTATGTCTTACTTATTCTTAAAGATTTGTTTTTTAAATATTTTCCATGTTATGCAGTTCTGACTTTGGCAACTAAACTAAATAATATGCTGGGACTTACTGTTTTCTATAGATTTCTTTGCAGCAGTCACCACATGCACCAGCACACTGATAATGATAACTATCATGTACAGTTGAAACCAGAAGTTTACATACACTATATAAAAAGACACATATGCATGTTTTTCTCACTTTCTCACATGAATTTAGAATAAACCTTTCCCGTTTTAGGTCAATTAGGATTACCAAAATAATTTATATTTGCCAAATGCCAGAATAATGAGAGATAGAGAGAATTTTTTAAGGCATTTTTATTACTTTCTGCAAAGTCAAAAGTTTACATACATTTCATTAGTATTTGGTACCATTGCCCTTAAACTGTATGACTTGGGTCAAACGTTTTGGATATCCTTCCACAAGCTTCTCACAATAGTTGGTAGGAATTTGGGCCCATTCCTCCTGACAGAACTGGTGTAGCTGAGCCATGTTTGTAGGCCGCCTTGATCGCACCTGCCTTTTCAGCTTTGCCCATAAATTTTCAATAGGATTGAGATCAGGGCTTTGTGATGGCCACTCCAAAACATTGACTTTGTTATCCTTAAGCCACTTTGTAACCAGTTTGGCAGTATACTTCATTGTCCATTTGGAAGACCCATTTGTGCCCAAGCTTTAACTTCCTGGCTGATGTCTTGAGATGTTGCTTCAGTATTGCCACATAATGTTCTTTCCTCATGATGCCATCTATTTTGTGAAGTGCACCAGTCCCTCCTGCAGCAAAACAACCCCACTACATGATGCTGCCACCCCCCCCCCCATGTTTCACAGTTGGGATGGTGTTCTTAGGCTTGTAAGCATCTCTCTTTTTCTTCCAAATGTAATGATGGTTATTATGGCCAAACAGTTCAATTTTAGTTTCGTCAGACTACAGGACATGTCTCCAAAAATTAAGGCCTTTGTTCCTGTGTTAATTTGCAAACATTAATCTGGCTTTTTTATGTTTCTTTTGGAGTAATGGTTTCTTCCTGGCAGAGTGGCCTTTCAGTCCAAGTCAATACAATACTTGTTTCACTGTAGATAATGACAGACTCTTACCAGATTCAGCCAGAATCTTCACAAGGTCTCTTGCTTTTGTTCTTGGGTTGATATGCACATTTCGTACCAAAGCACGTTCATCTCTGGGACACAGAACCCGTCTCCTTCCTGAGCGGTATGATGGCTGGACATTCCCATTTTGTTTGTACTTGCGTATAATTGTTTCTACAGATGAACGAGGCACCTTCAGGTATCTGGAAATTGCACTCAAGAATGAACCAGACTTATGCAAGTCCACAATTCTCTTCCTGATATCTTGGCTGATTTCTTTAGACTTTCCCATGATGCTACACACTCAGTGTGTTTCAGGTGTGCCTTAAAATACATCCACAGGTGTGTCTCTAATTAACTTAGATGTTGCCCATAAACCTATCAGAAGCTTCCAAAGACATGACATCATCATATGGGCAGTCCCAAATTGTTTAAAGGCATAGTAATCTTAGTGTATGTAAACTTCTGACTTTGCAGAAAGTAATAAAAATGCCTTAAAAATTCTCTCTCTCATTATTCTGGCATTTGGCAAATATAAATAATTTTGGTAATCCCAAATAACTTAAAACGGGAAAGGTGTATTCTGATTATGTGTCAGATAGTGAGAAAAAAAAATGCATATGTGTCTTTTTATATAGTGTATGTAAAAGTATGGTTTCAACTGTATATGTAGATAAGACATAGAATCCACCAGTCACAAAAGGTGATTTCACAGCTTATCTACTCTCCTTTGTGCAATGACCACTGCAGAGGTCAAAGAGCATGCTTAGAAAACTCTCCCATAGAAGTCAATAGGGTCTGCTCCGTATGCATATGGATTTATAATGGGATGTTATAAAATCTCCTGCAGTTGTAAAGCATAGATGTCCCAATTATTTTGTCCTTATTGTTTAAGTTGAGAAATTCAAGTCATTTCCCAAGTTATAATCATCATGTCTTCTTATGTGGCAGAGGAACCTTTGGGCCTTGGTATATCTGCTACCTCTCCACTCCTTAGTTATGCTCCCTGGTGTGAAAGTGTCATGTTATATGTAATGTTCAGTGTTCTGTATTAGTATCATGCAATATGTGTATACAGAAGTGACAATGACAACAGTGCGGTACTTTATTCTGCCTATTAATTATTATTATATTCTTGGTTCAAGTATGATGGTGAGACATGGTATCAAAGCCTATTTCAGAGAAGAGTCATAACTGATTCATAGTTTGTTTTCATCAAGGACTTGACATTTTATTTTAGAGATTAATTGTTACAATTACACAATAGAAGTGACTCATGTTTACTCAACACTGAGGAAGAAATTGTGCCTGGTTTGATATTATTCTCGAAGCACTATTGAAATTTATTAAATAATCTAATAAAAAATTTACAAGTATCTATCAAAAAATAATAAAATAACTTCTACTTCAAATACTAGTAAATTGCCTTTGTAGATATTGGCTTTAATTACTTAGTAACTTTGGAAACACACATGGGTAAACAGCAAACTAATACAACTTTAGCCATGGTTCACTCTCAAGATTTAATTTCCATAATATGGGACTTGTTGGCCCAGGGCTGTTGATCCCCTAACCCTGAACCTCCCAGTTATGGTGTATGCCTCATAAGTAACCACTTTTTTTTTGTATTATATATCATACCTCATACAACACTTCCTGTAATTACCGGTTTCTCCTAGGTACACTCAACAACTACAACAGAGAACTAAATGTATATGATTCAGGACTCTGCTTATTTATCTGCCTTAGTCTTATCCTTTAAAAACCAGTTTTAAAAAAGCAGGGCAAAACTAGTGAATTCAATCTGTTAATAGAAAATGTGCCCGTTATCAAATATTACAGACTATATAGCTTTTTTTGCCACTGCATATTTGTCAGAGATGATATTGTCTATATAGAGAAATCCCTTTAATTAGTAGGTTATGTGATGTCATTGCGCCAGATGATTCTGATACATACAACAAGATGTGTAACATTTTTTGATGACCACACAAGAAGAGACATTTTATCATTCAGTTACATTTGAATTTATATCTGATGTTTATTGATTAAATATTCATTTACTTCTGTTGTCAAATATTAAGAAAAATGCTTTCCTGTCAACACATAACAAAGATACCAATTATTTTTCAAATTTGTCTTCTAAGATTTCAGCATTAAATGTCAGTTCTGTGAGTGTCTTCAATTATGTAGAGAAAATGTCTTAATGGAATACAAATTGGCATACAATACTGTTAATGCAACTTTATATCCTTTCTTGTTTATTACTTAAAAGAAAACAAATTTCACGTGTAAGTCGTGTTACATGACTGCTAAGATGATGTGTTGTTAGAACAAGGAAAATGCAATAATTAAAGTGTATGTTCTATTTATTGATTAGTTATATGGATTTATTTCATGCGAAAACACTAGTGAACACAGCATAATTTCAAGAGAATAAAGACAGCTGAGCAAACCGGAAAATATGAGCATATCTGAAAAAAACCCTGCTGTGAAATCAATGTCTGGTGAGGAAGATTGCTAAAGTGTATATTACTGCATAGACTGCACTGTGCACTGCTCTTTTAAATCTTTTAAATGATATGAAAGTATGCACGTGTTGAGTAAGGGATAGAAAGACAGCAGGAAAGCAGGCCAATAGGTTTGCATTTATTTAGTCTTAGAATACACAGTAAGATGATATCATAAGGCTAAAATTGTTTAACATAAGTTGCCTATAGTTATGATATTCACATACATTTTCAGGGAAATCATATTTTAATCCAGTAAAGGCCACTCCCTGGTGAGCATCTTATTTCTATGCTTAAAGGGGTTGTCCAGGAAAAAAAAAAAATTCCTGGTGACCCCTTTAAATGAACCTATACTTTTGCGATATGTCAATATCCATTATAACAATATTGTGCATTGAAGATGCCACTGGCCTCTGTGTTTCTAGCTATAACCAAAGTTATCCTATTATAATTCCTATTATTTTGTAAATATTTAAAGAAGCACTCTAGTACAAAATCCCAGAGTGTGTCTCCTCAGTGTACTGTGCGATTATGTAGATATGGAGACCCCGGGACCTGTGGGTATCTCCCACATATTATATCAAGCCAGGAAGTTGTTCACCATGCACTGGTTAGACCGCCGTCCACTTTAGAGTAAAGAATTGATAAGTAGGTTAAACACTATTATATGTCTGGCTGAGGGGTTTACCTCAAACGCAATGCCTCGCATAAGCATGATGGAGGGTAGGGAGCATGGTTTAATACTCCAGGTCTCCCCATGGAGGTGTTGCTTAGAGATCAGGTCTTCCCACTGGGGGTGGCTGTCATGTTTAATGTCAATATAAATGATATATAATCCTACCAATTTTCTCTACACTAGAGGTAATCGGTGATAATTAACCCCTTACATAGCAAAACATCCTATCGGGTATCATCGCTCAATAAATAAATATTTACCCACAAACAATTACAAATATAACAATAAAGTTTATTGCATAGTTTACATATATATATTTCATGGTTTTATGTAAATTTATTAGAATATATGTGTCATATATCTCCTTTATCTACTGTATATACATCTTTATTCATGCTTCTATTGATGAGTCCTCCTTGCATATTTGGATGAATATTGTATTTTACTTTCGGGTGCCATGTAGGTTATTTTTGTTCATGCGTACTGGTTTTTGAGCTGAATTAGTACCTGAATATATATGGGACGTTAGAACGCGAACCTTTGCTCGCGGTACTTTTTGGCCTAGCTAGGATACCATCTTGCGCACGTCTCACGATATCTTATCGCGGGAGCGCTGCAGGAGATGTTTCAATGGCGCCGTTGATGTTTGATTTGATCCAGGTATGCCTACACTATAAAATGTGGCCACCCGAACTCCACTCTGTAGCCCCCTGACGAAGCAGGGTGTGAAATGTACGTTGGGGCTCAGAGTGGCGGTCACAGTGCATGTCCACATACATTGCCAGGAGGTAATGGGTTTTATCGTCTCAAATTATGTTTATATGTTACTCATACCTTGTACTTACTATATGTACTACTAGCAACTGTAATTTATTTGCTATGTGGTATTTATACTGTGCTGAACATTGTTCATGTTTATTGTATAAAGAACTTACAGAAGCAAGTGAGCTGCTCTATGCCACTTCTGTAACTCCCATAGGTGTGAATTGAAGCTATGGAAACAGCATAGCACAGTTGAGCTCCACTGTTGCCAGAGCTCTACAGATAAATGGGCTATGCTATTTCTGTAAGGACCTGGAGGTCAGAACTTGTAGCCAGTTATCTTTAGCTTGGCAGCTATTTGCTGTGGTGGGAATAACTTTAGTGAACAGTTGCAAAGGCTTTTATTACACTGAGTCAGTATGTCCGCTGTCTAGGGGTTGTATTTGACTCGTATCTCACCTTCACCAGACATATTAAGACTTGCATGCTCTTGTCTCCTGCACCTTAAAAACATGTGAAGAATCCTTCCTTTCCTCACTGTGGAAACATCAAAACCCCTCATTGTCACTCTCATTCACTCTCATCTTGACTATTGCAATTCTCTACTTCCTCTTACTAAACTCTCCCCTCTACAATCTGTCTTGAAGCAGTCAGACTCATCTTTCTGTCAAACTGGTACACAAATTCATCCACCATTCACTGTCCTGGTTGCCCATCCACCACAGAATACAATATAATATCGCACTCACCTATAAATCCATCCATAGCGCTGCACCTCCTTCCATCTCCTACTTTGTCACTGTCTACCACCCTAACTGTCCTCTCTGTTCTGCCAATGACCTTAGACTTGTATCCAAACATCCCACTGTCATCTCCAAGACTCAAGCTGTACCAGTGCTCTGGAATGGTCTACCCTGGAAAATCAGATTAATACCCAGCTATGACAGCTTGAAACATGCCCTAAAAATACATCTTTTTAGGCAAGCTGATCACGAGAACTGATCACATTGTTCTACACCTCCTCGTATTAAGCTAACATTTCTTATCCTAAGCTATCCTTTCTAGTCTATTCCTCAGAACTTGACCCTCCATCTTGAAGTTACTCTGCACTCCATGCACTTAGTATATTCACAGATGGTGAAGGGCTCTTACAGATTCAGTTATATGATCTCATTTATTAAAAGATAGCAGGACCATTGTACCAAACAAGCCCTCTTACATGTTGTGTCTCCCTACTTCCTCAAAGATTAAAAACTCTTGCGAACAGGGCCTATTGTTTGATATGTTATTTCTTTGTCACATTGTAATGTCAAATATTGTCTGTTCATGTGTCCTCTGATTTGTAAAGTGCTGCGGAATATGTTGACGCTATATAAATAAAATTATTATTGTTATTTATTACTTCTTCACATAGACATCTGTATATAGAGTGAGTTGTCAGTGACTGTTCAATTATACATTACGATAGTAGAATTTCTGATTGCAAACATGTGAAATGAAATGTATTCTTGATTTTGGCGGGTTTTAGTACAAAATGATTTATCTGGAGAATACTGCGTGTTATTTAAACATGTCTTATAATGTGTTTGAGTTAGAAAGATTTAATTTCATTTAAGTAGGGATGCTCAGTAAGTAAATAATCTTATAAACCTCTAGCTAAACTCCATAGGCACTCTAATATTTTCTAAGCTGTTGGAACGCCAGAGAATTACAATGAAGCATAGCTGGAAGGACAAGAGTAGCCATTGCCAGCATACTGCAATTGCATATTGCCAGTTACTGCAGAATTGCCGGATTAATTTCTAAGCATCTTATTTTGAGCTGTTTGTTTAGTTTGAAATGACTTTGCTCCTAAAATCTATCTATCTATCTATCTATCTATCTATCTATCTATCTATCTATCTATCTCTCTATCTTTATATCTGTCACAGGTCATTCTAGTGTTCATTTCTAATATTATTGATTATATTATTTCAACTTAAGGCTGGGGCCCCACGTACCGTAAACGCTGCGGTTTGACTGTGGCGGAAACTGCAAAACTCCAGCAAATCTCCTCCACACATTGCGGAAAAATACATGCAGCAGACATTCTGCAATTTTCAAAATCGTCACGGTTTTGGAAATCGAACCATGTCAGTTATACCTATGGAAATGCCGGCAGTTTCCCTATAATGGAAGCAGAAAGTCCGCAGAGGAAACCTTAACAAGGACCTTAGCCTAATGTGGTTGTCCAGATTGATCTAATAAATGTTATTGTTTCTATAATGAAAAAAAAAAGCATAAAGTTTTTCAATATGCTCACAATTCCTCTCAGTTTTCTAGATCTCTGTTTGTTGTTATTCATTGTTTGCTTCCAGTGGATAAAATTCAGTCCATGGTGATATGATGGACAGTCCTTGGTCATGTGATCTACAGTCCATGGTGATTGATGGACAGCCCATAGCCATGTGATGGACATACAGGTGCACAACTCGTTACAAGACAGATGGAAGTAAACAAAGAATGACAACAAGCAGATATATAGCAAACCATGAGGACATTATATTGAATAAATTGTAGAACTTTTCATTAAACAAACAATAATCTTTCATTTGCTAAAACTGGACAACCCCTTTAAAACAGTTTTAATTTCTACCTGGAAACCTATCAATGTATTTGATATACAGTATGTATGTCATCTCTAAAAATAAAATAAATTCCTCTGTAGTGTTATGCACTGTGTTTACTTACAGTAGGTTGCCTACTTTTAGCACTGCAGTTATTCAATGACCTGAAGCCTTTAGGTATGTCTAATATTCAATAATAACAGCAACTGGAAAACTTTTTCTTACAGCATTACATGTATACAGTATATATAACCCTTTTGCATCTCTGAATATTCCAATAACATACCGTATTATATCAGAGTCATAGATTTTAATTCAGCAGCTGTTCTTACCGGAATACCTTGGCCTCAATGTGCCGCATTAGATTAAATTGTTCTATGTGAGCACAGAAAGTGCTTTATTTAAGAAAAGAAACTATACTGTAATCATTCTAAAATGATCTCAGTTGCTGGTTTCATATGTAAAAATAAATAAGGAATATAAACTTAAAGTCTGCACTTTTCTAAGAATAAACTAATAGTACACAATGCACTGAGGAAGTAAAACGGTGACAAATAAGCATCTGTTAGAGAGAGAATAAATAGAGAGTGTGCAGGTTATGATTTATTTTGCTGAATAGCTGATTTCAATGTTAATATGAAGCAATGCGAGGTTATACAAGAGCTGCTTCTTATCAAAAAACAACAATACTCTATTTTCAATTTGATACCAACCCTGAATTTCTTGAATGTGCAGCTACATATCTGTTCCTTTACTTGAAGGCTCTGAATAGGAACCTGTCTCAGTTGTGGGATGATCACACAGGTGAATGGCATAGTACACAATGGCCTAGATTTACTATTGTTGTCACAACTAGAAAGTGGTGTATCTTTGGCGCAATGTGGTGCATCTTTCGCACATCTTGGTGCATCTAGTTTGGGCTAAATTTTTTTCATTTGCTAGACATGTAGGTGTGGATATTCAGGAAAAGGGCATATGACTTTAATGCAACATGATGCATCAAAAATTCTACAACATTGTGTTGTAAAATTCTGGCTCAAAGTAAGCCAACTAAAATGTGGTATAAGCACATTTTTTGAGCCAAAGCCAGGAGTGGATTTAGCAGCAGGTAGAAGTATAAGAACTTCCTATATATTTCCCATTCCTTTTGTAGCCATTCTTGGCTCTGGTTCAAAAAACCGCAGCAAAATCTGCAACAAAAAAAGCTGCGTTTCTGTAACGTGGGGCCGTAGCCTTAAAGGGGTTTTCTCTTTATATACAAGTATAGAAAATCCACAGGATTGGGCATAAGTGTATGTTTTCAAGAGGCAAAAAGCAGAAATTCCAACAGCAGTTAAAACTTCACTTTTTTATGTCTAGAGAACCTACCAATGGGGGTAATGTTATGCATGAGTGGAATGGTAGTGCACAAGGAAGCCCACCCCTCCCTTTACCTCTAAAGGACTGACAGAGAGATCTACAATAGAAAATTTTACTTGTGCTTAAAGGGAACCTATCAAATGGAAAATGCTGTTCAATCTGCAGGCAGCATGTTACAGACCAGGAAAAACTAAGCAGATTGATATATGTTATTGTAGTAAAAGAGTCAGTATAACTTGTCATTAAAGAGTACCTTTTACCACCTCCACAAGTCCAGCTCTTAATAGGCGCTGCTTCACAGATCCCATCACAGTTGCAATTTTTCTCTAGTCCTCACTATTCTCTGGGAATAAGTGCTGTTAGTTTTGGTGTCTGATATGCTATTTAGGCCCTGTACTGTCAGGTGGGTGGTGTCAGTCAGGAGCAGGCAAGGGATGTGTTTTTGAGTTATGACACTGTGACTGATTGGATCTAAATATGCCCCATTGCTTGCTCCTGCCTGACACTGCCCACATGACCAGTGCAGAACCTAAGTAGTTTACCAGGCACTAAAACTAATTGCAGTGAATGCTCAGGCATAGTGGAAGCTAGAAAAAAAAGTTCCAACTGTACTGGAATCAGTGGAGCAACACCAGCATCCTGACACAGATGTTGGAATTGGTAGATGTAGTGAGAGATCTTTAAGTCATTAAAATCTCTGTTGTTTCTATGTTGAGAAATCAAGGAGGTGGTCTTATCAGTGATTGACAGTTATCTCTGAAAACAGAGAGTGTAGGCTGTCAATCACTGATAGGACTGCCTCCTTGACTTCTCAACATAGAAAGAACAAAGATATAAATGAATAAATAACAAGTTTTGTGGAATCTTTTTCTACAAATCTATACATCAATCCGCTTAGACCCTCCTGCTCTATAAGATGCTGCCCACACATTGGACAGTATTTTCCATCTCACAGGTTCCATTAAAAGACTATGTCTACCTTTGCGACCAATTTTTTAAAATGTATTTTTACAATAGGTACAAGTATAAATTCCCTGCTGTTTTTTTCTTTTTTTTTACATTTCCTTTAAGGACATATGTGTCTCAATGATACCAAACAACAAACACAGTAGAGTTTGATCCTCTAGTAATAATCCCTTTTATCTGTTTTCTGCATCTGGTAGCCTACCAAATGCATAAAATAGGGGACAAATGTAAGGAAACAAGACTGCAGGATTAGACCATACAGGGGTTGTTTGTTGCCATTTACCATAGTATGCATAGACTACATAAGAGCTACAGAAACAAAACAAGGTTGCTTCATTTTTCATTTTAGTAGCATTGGTTATGAAAGTGGAGATAGTTGTAAATACATAGGAGCTTCTTTAATAATAATAATAATAATAATAAAATAATAATAATAATAATAACAATAAAATAGCTTTAAATATAGATGTATTTACTCTTGACTTAATTTTATTAAGGGCTTCAATTTCTCATGAAACTAGATGAATACAGTACTGGAACACACCAGCTAAACCTTGAGAGGCTGCAATGCACAACACACCCAGTGGTAGGCTACACATAGACACTTTGTGAAACAATATTGTCCTAAAAATAAAAGGGATTTTCCAGGATAGCAATAGTGATGTGTTATTCTAATAATAGTTTATCTATATCAGATCTGTGCAGCTCTAACACCTAGGAATCCCCATCGATCAGCTGTGCGAAGGAGAGACGACAGCTTTTAGGTAAGTGCTGCAGTCTCTTCAATAAATACCAAGCATAGTCCCTTACATGGTTTAGGGGCAATTCTTAGTCCTGCAGCTCAGCCTAATTCGCTTGAATGGCAGTAAACTACAAACTGGCTACATGACAATAAACTTGACATCACTGGCTTGTGAAGTGGAAGCAGTGATTACCCAAGCATTGCAACTGCAAATGATCTGTGGGGGCTCAATGTATCAGACCTCAACTGACTTTTTTGGCCCCAAATGCATTTTTGATACTGAAGATTTATTCACATGATAGGTCAAGAGATCTGTAGAAGTCTGACAACTGAATCCTACTCAGATCTGCTCCTTGCCCCGGGACTGTAGCCATGCACCTATACAATGGATGGATTAGCGTATCCTGTGGATAGGTCATCAGTATCAAAAATGCATTTGGGGATAGAAACCCCCCTTGTAAGGGGTAGTGATACAAGAACAGTTGGGTTTTTTCCTCCTCTCTGATTAATTTTTATAAGTTTACATTTCTGAGTAGGTGGGCACTCATTGGTGTGAAGAAAGAGCTATGTCCTGTACTATGACCAGTCAGCTGACCTGACCTCCTGCCCTTCTCACAGGATCATTCTTATACACATCTAAGACTATACATACAGACTATGGCATGTCCCCCTTCTTCCTATTAGTTTTTACTGTTTTACATTAAATGCCTTTTTTTGCCCTGGTTTCTGACATACAATAAGTCTGCAACCAGAGAAGAGGAAACTATACACTGTTGGAAGTGAGGAAGATGCCTCTGTGCCATAAGATATATATAGTGTTAATAAGTTTTACATAAATTGAGCATGTCCTATTTTTTCATGGATCACAAACATCATGGCTGAGAAAAATGGTTTTGGGAATAAACTGTTGAACTTTATGTTTGATATTTACGTAAAACCAAGATATGCCACAGGAGAGCTGCACACATAGTGTATAAACTCTATGGTTCATCACATGACCACAGACTAATTTTTATTCACTCGAAGTAAGCAGAAGGAATGATAGAAAGCAGAGATTTATAAAATTGATACAGAAAGTATTGATATAGAAATGTCACAGAAAGTACATGGGAAATTGTATAACTTTTCATTTTATAAACAATAAAATGTATTTGCTGGAACTGGACAACCCCTTTAATGTAACACAATTGTGAACTCCATAGGTATGTTACAATATATAATGGTATATTTTTTCTATCACAATTCAGATGTAATAGTCTTTAATTTGCATCTAGTATTTGCTGCAGCATGGTATCTCTTTCACAAGATATACAGAAGCCACTTAACAATCTGAGTAAACATTTCTTGCAGCTGTTTACTTCCGTTATATGTCATGCTAAGGATCCCTACATCTGTATGCTGTATCCAGCGTTTGACCCAAACATTATGTGAGTGTTAATGTAAGTGTTAAAGAAAGATCTTGTTGGAGTCTTTGTGGTCAGTATTGTACTGGAGTGTACTGGGAGCCCACTATACAGCTACATCTAAATATTGCCTGACTCGTTTGCAAATTCCTAAATTATCATCAACGTAAATTTATTTTTCAGTAGTATCCTTCTGCCTGGCTCTTGCCTTGAACTAGGGCGATCTGGGTGCCAAGAATGTGTGCCCACACAGCAGCAGGCCTGAGGCTGCAGAAAGATGTTGCAAGATGCTGTTTGGGACCCCTGCCCTGTGATTGAGAAAACAGGACCCAGGAAGAAAGGATACCGGTTGGTCAGACGTTGTACCTAGTTGTCATCTCAGCCGCCCAATATGTCTACAGTATACAGAAATAAACTGTGTAATTTCTTAAATAATCTGCCTAATATATTATACCGATGCATAACCTGCCTGAGATGCTGTATGTGTATCTGTATAAAGTACAGTAAGTGTTTTTTTTACCATGCCAGGGTCAATTGGGGGTCCATTGAGTCATTCACCTGTGGGAGAGTCCGTATCTGTTTGAGGTCACCAGAGCTTCCCTTTGCTCTGATTCAGTTTTGGCTTCCTCATAAGATTTCTCAAATCTCTATTTCTTCATTAATAATTACTAATATTGAGTGTATGTGCATTGCATTGCTCTTCAGTTTTCTAGTCCTGTTCATATTTTGACTCATTCAACATGTCCAGAATGTTTTTTCTTTCTATATAAGTTCATCAAAACCTGGAAAATACATCTGAACCTGTGTCACATCCACACTGAATTGGTATACATAAATGCACACATAGACAACATGTAGTCATAAGTTCATATATTTTCAATTCGTGAAAAGTGGGGCCAGGCTACAAATCATCGAGCTGAACTACTTCGTGGCAAGGTTGTTCATAGGGTGCACTTGTGTGATGATCATCCATCTCACAGTATTTACTTATACTGCTTGCATATTTTTCTCATTATATTCCTTTCACACAAGGACTCTCTGAGCATCAATCATGAAAATAGCGCAGAGGATATTTTATAATGGATGTATAGATAGATAGATAGATAGATAGATAGATAGATAATACAATTTACTCCAAGAGAACCACTATATATTATGACAATTGCAAAAACAAATGTCTTTGCAGTCATTTCATGGTGATGACAGTAAATTATCTAACTAATATTTTCCTACTATAATTATGAGAAAGAATTAGAATAAAACCCTGAAGGACTGTGAGAACATGTAATTTCTCACAATTGCCCAGACAGCGTCATAAGCAGAATACAGAGTGCTCTTAAATGACATGGTGCTCTTTTGGTATATAACTGCAGTACAGATGTGTTCACAATTAACTGATCTCTAGGTTGGATGCAATAACACAGCTTGCTCACAAAAGGCTGCAATTCACACCTTTTCCTTGACCCCCATAGTACAGGACACAGTTATATATAAATAGTTCTTACCAGACAGTACAGATAGCTTCTAATAAGAACACCAACACTTATTGCATGTGGGCCAATAAAGGGAAAAATAATGGGGAAAGTTACTGTGGGGGAAAATAAAGTGGGCAATTTACCATGTCAGGGGTCAGAAAGGGGGACATTATACTATATGGGGGGCCAGGAAAGAGGGTATTATACCATTTGAGTACCAGTAAAGTGGGTGTTATAACATGTGGTTGCCAGTAAAGGGGGCATTATACCATGTGGACACCAGGAAAGGGGACTTTATACCACGTGGGTACTAGAAAGGTCTGTATACTGATGGGGCAAGAAAGGGGCAACACAGAAGCCCAAAATTTCGCCCCCCCCCCCCCCCCGGAGGGGGCCCCCCCCCCAACCCCCCCCCCCCCCCCCCCCCCCCCGCGGGGGGGGGCCCCCCCCCAAAAAACCCCCCCCCCCCCCCCCCCCCCCCCCCCCCCCCCCCCCCCCCCCCCCCCCCCCCCCCCCCCCCCCCCCCCCCCCCCCCCCCCCCCCCCCCCCCCCCCCCCCCCCCCCCCCCCCCCCCCCCCCCCCCCCCCCCCCCCCCCCCCCCCCCCCCCCCCCCCCCCCCCCCCCCCCCCCCCCCCCCCCCCCCCCCCCCCCCCCCCCCCCCCCCCCCCCCCCCCCCCCCCCCCCCCCCCCCCCCCCCCCCCCCCCCCCCCCCCCCCCCCACCCCCCCCCCCCCCCCCCCCCCCCCCCCCCCCCCCCCCCCCCCCCCACACACACACACGCAGCCCCCACACAGCCAGAAAGGGAATACTGACTAACAAACAAAAAAAAGCAAGAAACAAAAACAGGTCTTTTGTATATTTACAGAAAAGTACTGTGTACTGATGGGGCAAAGAAATGGTGCGGGGGGGGGGGGGGGGGGGCGGGGGGGGGGGGGGGGGGGGGGGGGGGGGGGGGGGGGGGGGGGGGGGGGGGGGGGGGGGGGGGGGGGGGGGGGGGGGGGGGGGGGGGGGGGGGGGGGGGGGGGGGGGGGGGGGGGGGGGGGGATAATACTATGTGGGGGCCAGTAAAGGGGGCTTTATACCGTTTGGGAGCCAATATAGAGCTGATCAACAGGTGAAGCTTTGCTAAGTGCGCCACATGAAGTTGGAGAACATCAATTCCATGTCATTTATGCCTTCTCAACAGGCCCTTACTCTTCCTGACCCTTTTAGAATACAACCCCCAGCAGCCCCAGATCCTCAGGACCTGCTAAGAGTTGTAGTTTTATTCTTTCCAACCTCTGCACCATTGTGCTGCAGTCTTAGAGTCTGCTCTAATGGCTGAGACAACAATCTCAGTCATTTAACCACACAGTCAATATAAACTGCAACATTTCTGACTAATATATAAAAAATATAAGGGCTGATTTATTAAAAACAATGATTTCCACAATCCAGAGTTGTGCCTAATAAAACTGAAGTGGCATCATCATAAATTAGGTGCATCCTCCCGGGTCCATGCACCTAAACAGAACTCCACACCATGATGATAAATCTGATGGAGCTAGGAAAGTGGTGTGACTTTTTTATGGCTTGTACACCTGTAGCAATTGGGTGGGCCCCTAGAATCAATTCTACCCGTGCGTTCTAGACATCCCAGTCCGACACTGCCTGGAGACATGAGGAACCAATTGCACACCACACCAAACCCACCTGGTACAAAAGATTAATAGCTACACTACCCGAGACCATCACTGGTTTTGACTTTAACCCCTTCATGCCACAGCCAAGTTTTGTTTTTGCATTTCCATTTTTCCTTCCGCCCATTCCAAGAGCCATAATTTTTTCATTTTTCAGTTCACAGATGGCTTATTGTTTGCCAAACAAATTGTACTTTGTAATGACACCATTCAATATCTTGTACAATGTACTGGGAAGCTGGAGAAAAATTCTGAATGAGATGGAGTTGGAAAAAAAACGCATTTGTACCAATTTCTTATGGATGTAATTTTTACAGCATTCACTATGTGGCAAAAATGACATGTTACCTGAATTCTATGGGTCAGTATAATCACAGTGACACCAAATTTATATAGTATTCATAATGTTTTAAAAAATTAAAACATTTGTAACCTTTTAAAAAATTTAAAACTTTGCAAAATAGAAAAGCTTTTTTGTGTTGCCATATTGTGACACGACACCTATAACTTTTTTATATCTATGTGTATGGAGCTGGGTAAGGCGTATTTTTATGCAGGACAAAATGGCGTTTTTATTGATACCATTTTGGGTAAGGTCTGATAGTTTGATCATTTTTTATTCCATTTTTTTATAGGAATCAAAAAGTTGAAAAAACAGCTATTTGGCCATTTTGATTTTTTTCCCCGCTACGCTGTTCAACGTATGGGATAAATATTTTAATAGTTTGGGCATTTTTGAGTGCCGGAGAGCTAAAGTGTTTATGTTTACTTTTGTTTATTTATTTTTATATGTGATCTAAGGGGTAATTTTGAATTTTTATATTTTTAGTGTTTTTTAATACCTTAAAAACTTTTTTTTTTTTTTCTTTCACTTTTATTTTCAGACTCCCTTGGGACCTTAAACCCTAGGGGGTCTGATCGCTCATACTGTTCACTGAAATACTAATGTATTGCAGTGACTAGTAAAATTCCATGACTTCTATTACACGCTGCCACTGAGCCATACTAATGACAAGCCTGGGAGCCTTCAATAGGCTCCCGACTGTCATGACAACCAATCGCCGCCTTCCGATGACGTTCTGGAGAGCGGTGATCGAGTAACGATGGCGGCGCCCATGGCGCCTGCGCACTTTAGATGCCACAGTTGCATTTGACCGCGGCATCTAAAGTGTTAACAGCCCCCTCAATTTATGAGGAGGCCTGCGCATCCTTCACCAGTGCAGGGTCTTTATAAATCTGCCCCATTGTCTCTATAATGCTGTCAGGTAGTATACACTTCATGCTATAGCCTACTGGCATATATGCAAACTTTTTAAAGACAAAGAGATTGTTTGAAAACATACAAGGAGTCTCAAATTAATGTAATTAAGCTTTCACTGTTTTCCTCACACTCATTACCAGACACGCGTATGTGCTAAAAAAAACAAAAACTAAGAAAACAAATAGCATTTTAAACAGAAATTAGCATCTTGGCTGTTCATCATTTTTAATGAATTATTCAGAAAGCAATCATGGGAAATGATTGTGCATGGGGAAACTGTGATGTTTATATTAGAGGAAAGCAAAGAGATTCTGCACAGTGCTGCTTGTAAACTATTTGCCAATATGTTCATCATAAAACATGGAAAACTTTTCCGTTAACGTAAAGTTAAAGTAAAACAGTGAACTACTGTAGTTCTATGGGAATAATGACTGTGAAGCTAGGCTGCACAGAATGTGTACTAAGCAATATAGCTGAATTACTGCAACTCATGTTCAGTATTAAACTAATTTTAATACATTTAAAGAGATTTATGTCTACAGTATTTTTAAAAAACTTTCCCTTTAAATATTTAAGAATTCTGTATATTAAATGTATTTTTGAATATCTTGTTATAAACAAATATGTCTTCCTTCTTATGTAGATGGTTCTCTGCCCTTTATGCTAAGTTCACACAGAAGATGAAGAGGAATTTCAGGTGGATATCTGCCTCAGATTCCTCTTCATTTTCTTCCCCCTGACTCCCATTCTGCCATAGCTCTCTGCTGCTGATCAGGGTAAGATGAATGGGCCTAATCAGCAGGTTGTCTTGAAACGTGGACTCTCTGACTGAATCAGCTTCGGAATCCACAGCAAGATCGAGCAGGATGCTTATTTTTTCAGTGTCCTGCTTCGATCTCTGCCTCTCAGTGATTACAGCGAGAGGCAGAATCAGGACAGAATCTGTTGCTGAATTTGGTGTGGAATTCAACTAAAAAATCATCAGCAGACTCAGCTATGTAAGCAAGCCCTTAGAGCTAAAATCAGTTAGTATAAGGCTAAGGCCCCATGTTGCGGAAAAGCAGCTTTTTTGTTGCAGATTTTGCTTTGAACCAAAGCCAAGAGTGGCTACTAAAGGATTGGGAAATATATAGGAAGCACTTATATTTCCTCCCTTCTGCTCAATCCACTCCTGGTTTTCACTCACCAAACTGCAGAAAAATCTGCAACAAAAAAAGCTGATTTTACGCAATGTGGGGCATTAGCCTATGGGTGGAAAATTTTACAAAATCTCCATCAGTACTCCAACAGTAACTACAGATGCCCTGTTGATGCCTTCAATACAGAGACAAATGGAGCATAACCTGAAGCAACTTGGCGCTAGTGAAATATCTGTAACATTTCCATGTGCTATTTGATGTTCTATGACAAAGGTTTGGTAAAGGGATTGAGGTTATCCATTTTATATCATTTTTATTTATTTTTTTTTCTTGATGGTAAGCTGGTCATAGGGTAACTTGCAGCTGATAGTAATGTACTCTGTGTGGAGAAACCTGGCATAGGCTAAGGCCATACGTAGTGGGCCACAGCAAAAATGCGATGTGAGAAAAACCGCGGTGCTTTTCACTTTCTGCTTCAATTATACCTATACGGAAACCGCCGGCGTTTATGTAGGTATAATTTACATGCTGCGATTTCCAAAACTGCGATGGTTTTGAAAATTACAGTGTTTCCGCTGCGCAAATTTTTAGCAAGGTGTGGATGTGATTCGCTAGAATCCCATCCACCTTGCAGTGACTGTAAAATGCTGCTTTTTTTTTCTGCAAAGTTTATGCCACGGCCAAACCGTGGCGTTTACACCACGTGGGTCCCCCTCCATAGAGTGTTTATTCTCTCTGAATCTACACAACAAAATGAAGCAATGACCAAATCCCATTACATCTAACGCCCTATTCATGTAATACACCGACATGCCTCATCTTTGCTGATGGTCTCTACTGTGGCTGATAGCTGAGAGGAGTATTTTCTGATTTCCCTGCTAATGTTCTAACCTTTCCTTTGATTTAGGTATATTTGTCTGGACAATATACTACTAACTCCCTAGAGGGCCTTGTAGGCTAGCTCTACTGCTTTGCATCCTACTGAAACTGCACTAATGGTTTTGTATCAGTCTGTATCAATAGTCAGTGCTTCTAGATCTATTTGTATATTTTACTGTTTTCACTCTTCACAATCCTTGAAGGTTTAGTTTCCAGCAACATCTTTGATATCCAACAATATGCAGAACATCCTTCAGGAACATTTATCCTGATCTCCTAAATACAGTAACTCTAGTGTATGTCAGCAATATCTGGTGTCACCTTCCTTCCTATTTCTCAAACCTAATCTTTATAAAATTGAGCTCCTTCTGGTTCCTCCATCATCTTCTTCTCCATAACATGATATGTCTGGCTGTCTATAACACAACTATCCTACTCTCTATCCTATAGAATGCAAAGGTAGACTAGACACTCTTAAAACATGCCAGATTTAACATAATCTCTGCTACTGGATGACAAATCTGTCATATTATTAGACTGTCTAGTCTACCTTTACACCTCCTATTAGCTGGCATAGCATACGCCAGAAAAATGTGACAACATTTTGATGTTTGGAACAGTGTGGTATCTTAGGCCATGCCTACTTTCCACAAAGTCTAGTCTATTTATCTTAAAGTCCAGCCATTAATTTGCTGAAGTGTCTCAAAAGTGTCTAAAATACTTGTAAATATGCAAATCAGCCTACAAGTACATGTTCTATTTTGATAGATTTACAGCCAGACAGACGTGACACAAGCAGAGGCTGAAAATGTCATTCACAGCTGTAGTATCATTGGTCTGTAATTCCAGAGGAGAGCCAAAGATTTTGTCACTGTCTATAGGTAAATCTGGCAAGTCAGGCCCACCCCAATGCACGTGCAGGTTGGTTTGCAGAGCTATAGAAAGATGATCGTCACTGGATTGCTCCATAGGTTTGTGGGGACACAGCTAAGTTTCTGTTCTAAATAAAAACCCCTATACAGCACTATTATTGTTTTGGGAGGCATTGTGGTTCAAACATACTTCCTTTAAGCATATATTCCTGAGCAAGAACATTTTTACAATGAACATATTATCAGGGCAACAAGTAAAGGACTTCAAGAAGCTTCTCACAGTCTCCTCCTACAGTACAAACAAGCTGCTCCACTCATTACCTGTAATAAGTAATGTGTTACCGTCAGTAACACACTACACCGCCAGGGACTCAGATCCTGCAGTGCAAGGCGTGTCCCCCTGCTTAAGCCAGTACATATCCAGGCCCGTCTGAAGTTTGCTAGAGAGCATTTGGATGTTCCAGAAGAGTATTGGGAGAATGTCATATGGTCAGATGAAACCAAAGTAGAAATGTTTGGTAGAAACACAACTCGTCGTGTTTGGAGGAGAGTGAATGCTGAGTTGCATCCAAAGAACACCATACCTACTGTGAAGCATGGGGGTGACAACATCATGCTTTGGGGCTATTTCTTTGCAAAGGGACCAGGACGACTGATCTGTGTACATGAAAGAATGAATGGGCCATGTATTGTGAGATTTTGAGTGCAAACCTCCTTCCATCAGCAAGGGCATTGGAGATGAAACGTGGCTGGGTCTTTCAGCATGACAATGATCCCAAGCACACCATCAGGGCAATGAAGGAGTGGCTTCGTAAGAAGCATTTCAAGGTCCTGGAGTGGCCTAGCCAGTCTCCAGATCTCAACCCCATAGAAAACCTTTGGAGGGAGTTGAAAGTCCGTGTTGCCCAGTGACAGCCCCAAAACATCACTGCTGTAGAGGAGATCTGCATGGAGGAATGGGCCAACATACCAGCAACAGTGTGTGCCAACCTTGTGAAGACTTACAGAAAACGTTTGACCTCTGTCATTGCCAACAAAGGATATATAACAAAGTATTGAGATGAACTTTTGTTATTGACCAAATACTTATTTTCCACCATAACCAGAAATAAATTCTTAAAAAATCATACAATGTGATTTTCTAGATATGTTTTCTCATTTTGTCTCTCATAGTTGAGGTCTACCTATGATGTCAATTACAGGCCTCTCTCATCTTTTTAAGTGGGAGAACTTTCACAATTGGTGGCTGACTAAATATTTTTTTTCCCCACTGTATATATAAGGCATTTTTGGCCAATTGTTAATAAATGCCTATTCTCCACTTTGTGATATTTCTTCAGTCCATAAAGATTCAAATAAAGAAGGGAAAAAATGAGATATTACATTAATATTATTATTATCCGTTTTAAGCTTCTGCAGAGTACTTCTTGCATGACAAAGGAAAATCACCCTAATACTGCATTTGCAAGTTTCACAAGAGCAATCCTTTCCTATGCAGTGCACTGTGTTTATTGCTCTTCACCCTTTCCTTTTCCTTTGAGTGGCATTACTTGCAGTACCCTAGTTGAATGCATTGAGAAGTAACAATATAGGTACTATGCATTGACCTGTAAGGGTTTACTGCATCTTTTTTTATAGAACTCATATAACTCACCTTCAATAACTACAAAATATTGTGGGAATATTATGCTTCAACATAAAAATGACTGACTTTTTTTTTGTATTCCCAAATAACATGTTTATGTTGAAGAAAGGTACTTAAAGGGGTTTTCCAGCCCCAAATGGATTTTTCATACTAATGAAAGTCTGACAACTGAACCCCTCATAGAGCCGCTGATCCGCCCATTGCATAGATCCACTGCTGCAGCTTCCGGAGATTAATACAGTGGAAGAGGAGGGCATGCAGACTGCTCCTATTCAAATAATAGGGGCGGTGCTGAAGCTGAATCCGCTGTATAGCGGTGATTCTTGGGGAACTGAAGTTTCGCTATGATTACTTAAATAGGAGCAGCCTGTACACGCTCACTGTCCACTGCTGTAACTTCCGGTCCTCGAGGCTGCCAGAACAACCAGATCTGTAAGGACATATGAAAAATCTATAAAAAAATAATGCTTATTTGCCACATTTGTACAGACTGACATAATAAAGTTAACTTATTATTTTAACTGAACCACAAAAAACTGTGTGAAAATGTTTATTTTACCCTTAAAAAAAAAAGTCAATAAGTTATATACATCCACAGATAATTGCATTGAATAATACAACTGGTCCTGCAAAAAACAAGCCCTCCCACAGCTACAGTCAGAGAAAATATAAAAACTGTGACTCGTAAAATAGTATGAGAAAAATTTCTTGGTCTTTACAATCAAACCACGTTGTTCAGGAATCCCAGTTTAGCTGCTGCTGCTTTAAGGTTACCGTGCTGACCTGTGATGCTTCTGTAGTGTTCACAGTTCTCCAAGGCTTACCCAATTAGCAGCTTCATCCTTAGCCAGGTGCCTGCTATTTGGTTTTACCTAGTGTGGCTTCCATATCCTGAATCTTTTGTGCCGTACTGCTGTATATTGAACTTTGGCTTGTTACTGGAGATCTTCTTGTCTCTTAATAGTGGCTCTGATGTTACTTTTCAGTCTGACCTTTGGCTTGGACGTTCACTTTCCTGATTATCCTCCTGGTTTTGATCTGTCTTGTAAGGTATCGTAGGTTCTGGTTTGACTTAAGATTGTGAATCGTTTATTTCTTATACCAGTTTCTGTGGTGATAACTTGTGCTTCAAATTCAGCATGTCCATCTGACTTTGCGACTTGTGCTAGTGAAGGTGTTTGGCTGTCTGCAATCTATCTCTCAGCACTGTGTAAGATTTAAACAGCTAATTTTACTGCTATCTGTAGTCAGCCAGTTCCTGCAATTTCTGATGTTTGCTCCAGAGACTCTATTATAACATACATATTAAAGGGAGTCTATCACCTCCCTGAACCATATTCAGCTGCCACCACCATGTTACAGAGTGCATTACACCCAGAGCAAATTACAGTGATAAAAAAATTGTCTCTTTTGTAATGTTTGAGTTGTAATGTGCTCTGTAACATGGTGGTGGCAGGTAAATATGCTTGGGGAAGGAGGAAGACCCTCTTTATGAGGTTAAAATAAATGTGTTGAAAAAGGAGATTCATCAAGTGTGTGTACCCTTTTGATAAATCTGTTTTGTGCTGCACAGTAAGGGGAATACTGGTACATCTCCTGTACTGTGCATTATTATTTACACACAGCCCCCTATAAAGATACAGCATTAAAAAAAAAAAAAAACTGCAATGGTCATTAACTTAATAAAAAATTCTTAATGGCTCCTTATATTAAAATGTCTTTTTTATGACTCTGTGATATCTTTTTTATGCCCCTGTATATTAGTTTTTTGCACCAGTCAGACTGGTATAGTTTGCACCAGAGAAACAATTTTTTGACCTTTAGCTGTAAAATAATATATTTAAAATAAAGCATTTTAAGAACAAAATAAAACAAATTTATTTGGAGTCATCAGACCTTTGTAGGAATATTCATATTTTTTAAAATTTGTTTGCAGGTATCATTTTGACCCAGATTCCTACCATACTTTTCTTTAGTCCTTTATTGGCACAGCCTATTTTAATCTTCCGGACAAGGCATACTTTTTTGCTTTTCTCATGCCAGTCTTGCATTATTTTTCCATTTGACATAGCCATATGATTTTGATAAGACAACTTGTTTTTTTTTAATGGAACCATGTTGGAATACATATAATGCATTGAAAACTTTCACTATTTTTTGGGGGAGGGGGAATAGAAAAAATGGTAACTTTTCATTTTTGTGCTGGTTTATTTTTACAGTTTTAAGATACTTTGTAACTTTAAATGGACTAAACCATTGAGACTTGAGCTGGGAAGATGATATATCCCTCGACCAGAACATTCTAGTCAGAACGAGGGACTATTCAGTTGTTTCCCACCCTCCCAAGAAAATTGCCATCCACTACAAGTCAGGGCTAGTATTCAGTATCACAGTCAGGAGATGAGCCATTAGCTGTACTGCTCATATTTTAGAGGTGGTGTAGTGTTGAGACTGTGAGGGAATTTTTGGACAGACTGCATAGCTACGACCTAACCTCTGAGCCTCTGCCCAGTCTGGGCAAACTTTTAAGAACTTGCACCCCGCAGCTTGGGTAATGTCACCTTCTCACATATGGTATATTTGTTTGGGCTTCCTCTTGTACGGACCTGTAGGGGTGGACACTTCTGGCCATCATACAATGGGTCCTGGATAGGGCTTCAGCATTTCCCTGAGCTTGCCTACCCTATGTTCCACAGTGAACTTAAAATTTTGCAGGGCCAGAAACCGCCTGGTGACTCTGGTGTTTCTCTCCTTGGCGCGGCACATCCATGTCAGAGGGGAGTGATCTGTGACCAGCTTAAAGTGTCGGCCCAGTAGGTAGTACCTTAGGGATTCCAGGGCTCACTTAATGGCTAAGCACTCTCTCTCCACAATGCTGTAATTTTTCTCTGGTGGTGTCAGCTTCCTACTCAGGTAGGTGACTGGGTGTTCTTCACCACCCACCATTTGGGACAACAGCACTGCGCCTAACCCTACATCAGAGACGTCAGTCTGAACCACAAATTCTTTCTTTAAGTCAGGTGTGACCAAAACCAGCTGTTTACAGAGAATTTACTTCAACTCCTGGAATGCCCCCTGTGCCTCTTCACTCCACTTGACCATTACGGAACTCGTTCCCTTAGTCAGGTCTGTCATTGGGGCTACAATAGTTGCAAAGTTTGGGACGAACCTACGATAATACCTGACAATTCCCAGAAAAGCTCTCACTTGTTTTTTATTTAAGGGTCGTGGCCAATTTTGTATGGCCTCCACTTTGTTAACCTGGGGTTTTATTACCCCTCTTCCTATTATATACCCAGGTATCTGGCCTCTTCAAGACCCAAAGCACAATTTTTTGGGGTTGGCTGTTAAACTGGCTGCCCGGAGTGAATTTAGTACGGCTTGCACTTTTGGCAAGTGACTTTCCCAGTCCGAACTAAAGACGTCAATGTCATCTAGATATGCTGAAGCATACCTTCGATGGGCCTTAAGGACTCTGTACATCAACCTCTGTAAAGTTGCTGGAGCCCCGTGTAAACCAAACGGCATAGTCACATACTGAAATAAACCATCTGGGGTGACAAGTGCAGTTTTTTCTCAGGCCTTCTTAGTGAGCGGCACCTGCCAGTAACCTTTGGTTAGGTCAAGGGTGGAGAAATACTTAGCATATCCCAACCTCTCGATTAACTCATCGACTCTGGGCATCGGGTAGGTATCAAACTTTGAAACTTCATTCAGCTTACGGAAATCATTGCAGAACCTTATGGTAATATCTGGCTTAGGAATCCAAACAATGGGATTGGACCAGTCACTCTTAGACTCCTCAATTAACCCAAGTGCCAACATATTTTTGACCTCCTCCGATATGGCTTGTCTACAAGCTTCAGGTACCCGGTGCGGTTTTAAATTAACCCGTACCTGAGGCTCGGTGACAATGTCATGTTCTATCACATTGGTTCGCCCAGGCAACTCAGAAAACACATCATTATTTTTCTGTACAAACTCTTTTGTCTCGTGTTTCTGTGCCTTAGATAGGGACTCTGATATTTGCATCTAGGGTGAAGCCTTACCAGTAGTATTTACCCCTTCAGTAGTAGCCTTGCTAGGGGTATCTACCACTGTCAATGTTTCCCTGTCCTTCCAGGGTTTTAGTAAATTTATATGGTATATTTGTTTGGGCTTCCTCTTGCTCGGCTGGTATACCTTATAGTTCACTTCCCCCACTCTTTCAATAATTTCATATAGCCCTTGCCATTTGGCCAGAAATTTACTTTCCACCGTAGGAACCAATACCAACACCCGATCACCTGGATTAAAGGTTCTAAGTTTAGCCGTTCTGTTATAGACACGGCTTTGAGCCATTTGGCCTTCTCCATATGTTCCTTCACAATAGGCATTACCGCTGCAATTTTGTCTTGCATCAGGGTAATGTGTTCAATTACACTCCAGTAAGGAGCTTGCTCTTGTTCCCAGGTTACCTTAGCTATGTCTAGGAGAACACTTGGGTGTCTACCATACACCAACTCAAATGGGTAAAAACCTGTGGAGGACTGGGGTACCTCCCGGATTGCAAACATTAAATAGGGCAGAAGGCAATCCCAATCTTTTCCATCCTTGATAACCACCCTTTTTAACATGCCCTTAAGGGTTTTGTTGAACCTCTCCACTAGGCCATCTGTTTGGGGTGATACACAGAGGTTCACAGATGTTTAATTGTCAGGAGCTTACACATTTCTTTTATTACCTTGGACATAAAAGGAGTCCCTTGGTCAGTCAGGATCTCCTTGGGTATACCTGTCCGAGAAAACATATAAAAGAGCTCCTTGGCAATTAACTTAGTCGAAGTATGACTCAAGGGTACAGCCTCAGGATATCGTGTAGCATAATCTAATACCACTAGTATATACTGATGCCCCTTAGCAGACTTTACTACAGGACCTACCAAGTCCATGGCCATTCTTTCAAATGGTACCTCTATAATGGGTAGGGGTAACAAAGGACTCCTGAAGTGTGACACAGGAGTGGTTAGTTGACACTCTGGGCAGGAGTTAGAATATTCTTGAATATGCTTATTGATTCCTGGCTAATAGAAACGCAGTAGAATGCACTCTTTGGTTATTTCGTACCCCAGGTGTCCTCCTAACACATGCTTATGTGCCAAATCTAAAACCACTCTTTGACAGGGCCGGGGCACCACCCATTGTTCAACAGTTTCTCCCCATAACTGTTTTACCCTATACAGTAGGTCCTAGTTCATGGACATATAGAGGAACACCTTGTCAGCCCCTGGATACTGGGGTTCACCATTTACCACCTTTTACATTTTCTCTGGCATGAGACAGATTAGGATCTCTAATTTGAGCAGTCCCAAAATTGTCACGGGACACCTCGAACTCAGGCAACTCGGGAACTCCCTCCTGACCTTCAGCATCACCAGCTAACAAAGATAGGGGGAAATTATTACCATCTTGGGACACTGCTACAGCTAGTGTTTCCCTTTCAGGATCAAAGGGTTCAGGGATTAACCTTAGGCAAGACATCACCAACATTAGCATTCTTCACACATGGTAGCCTCTGCTTTTTTCACATATCCCAAAACGGAGGAAAATCCCTCCTTATGATTACACTATGGAACAGGGACTTAACCACGCCCACTTTGTGACAGGCTGCGCCAGAAGTAGTTTTTATGGTGACCTCTGCAATAGGATATTCTCTAGTTTTACCATGTATGCACAAGACCCCAATAGTTTGTCTGCTGTACAGTGCAGGGTCAACCAGTTCATGGTGCACTAGGGTTACCAGGCTCCCAGAGTCACAGTGCACATCTGCGGTTCAGTCGCAGTTTCTGCCGAACAAGTGGGTTGAGCAAATAAGGGTACTTGCCTGGAACTGCTGCAATCCATGGGCTCAGTCGTCAGGGGACAGTATGCAGCTACATGACCTAGTTCATAGCCCCGCCAACATCTGAGACGGTATTTAGAGTTACACCCTGTTCCCCCTCTGAGCATACTCCCATCACAACCTTCCTCACCCCCACAGTAGTTTGTACAGTCTTACCAGTCTTGGGTGTAACAGGTGTGGGACATGACTGCAGTAGCTCCTCAGTGTCTTGGTACCATTCCACCAAACATACCAGCTGGTCAGCTGTTGTAGGTCCCGCTTGTCCAACCCAACGCTGAATCTGAGGTGGCAGCGATCTGGTGTGCTTCTCCAATACCACTCTCTCCAACATCTGTGCTGGAGTGGCCTTCTCAGGCTGAAACCATTTCCTCACCAAATACACTAGATCATGCATCTGGGATCGGGGTGGGAGACTCTCAGAGAAAGTCCAATGGTGCACTCTCCCAGCACGTACATGCATGTTCACCCCAAGACGAGCCAAGATCTCACCTCTCGGTTTGGGGTAGTCCTTAGACTCCTGTTCACACACATCATAGTAGGCCTTCTGAGGTTCCCTGGTGAGAAATGGTGCCACTACATCGGCCCACTGATCCCTTGGCAATTTGTCTTGCTCGGCCACTCGCATAAAAACCTGAAGATATGCCTCCACGTCGTCTGTGGACGTCATCTTTTGCAGGGAACGCTGCACGGCAATTCGGGCAGCGGTCTGTATGCTCTGGGTCTCTCTTGCACCAGCACACTCTCCTGCCATCCTCTGGTCAACCAAGGCCTGGCTGAGCAGCGTCAGATTCTCCATTAGAAGCAAGTTCATCTCCTGCTGCTGTGCCTGGGCTTGCTGCTGATGTAGGATGACCTGCCCAAACTGCTTCACAAAGTCATCCATGCTGGCGGTCCCCATTTTAATCTCTCCTCCAGCCTTCACCTAGGACATAGGAGAGGAAAAAAAAATAGGTGTTTGTCTCTTTAAGACTGTTTAAAATTGGGTTGCCCGCATCCTCCACCATATGTGGGGAAGGTAGCTTGGTAGCAGCAGTGTTGCGGACCCAACCAGTCAGAGACAGGGATACATTTTGCTCTCACCCGATTCTCAATATCTCAGGACAGACCCAGGCTCCTCCTCTCACTCCCAGGATCTGCCCTGAAGTGCAGACTCTGTAGGTTTTTATGGCCCAGTAATGAGCCTAGGACCCATACCTGGGGCTGAAGCCTATTCCAGACCTGCCTTGGACCACACGTATGTCAGAAACCTGGGGCTGATCTGGCAGGACTCCAGCACTCTGCCTGTCATCTTCTCACAATATGTACATATGTGTATATTTAATCTCTCCAGCTTTATGTCAATTAACTTTAGTACTGAATAGTCTATGGGTTATTGCTCATATTTCCATATTCTATTTTTTGAAGGTCTGATGAAGGTCCGCTAAGGACCGAAAACATTTATATAACAATTTTGGATTGCATCACCTGTATATATGATTTTTTTGATTCACTGAATAAATCGTATTAAAAACTCAACATTGAGTGCCTGGATTCCATATCAAGTACCAGAAAATGTTGATTGACTCCAGGGAGAACCATCAAAGGTTAAGCTCCAGCCCAAATGGTGTTGCATTGTGACTCCATGGCTATTGAAGATTTTTATTTCATTATTCAGATACCTTGTTGAAAATACAGTTACCATCACTGTAGAGACTACAGTCAAAGTGTATCTAATTGTGACAAGTTACTAATACTCCCTTCTCTCCACACTCCTCCACTGGGTTGCTGCAAACTTTCATCATTCAGTATAAATTACATGTTAACTTTATTCTTTATATCAGTATGATTATAGAGGTTCCCAATTTATACAGTTTTTTTTAACGTTTTACTCCTTTTGCACAGTAAAAAACCTTTTTTAAAATAAATATTTTGTTTTGCATCTTCATATGCTAAGAGTCCTGTCTATCTACTTCATATGCTGTAGTTGCTACTTAAAGGGATTCTATCATTGGGGAAACTTGTTTTTAACTGAAGCCACATCATATTAGCCTTTTATAAAGGCTATTATTCTCCTACCTTTGTCGTTTCGCTCCTCGCTTCCATTTATAAGAAATCTTGATTTTTAATTTTATGCAAATGCATCTTCAGAATGCACAGGGGGCATTCCCCCAGTGCTGAAACTGCCCAGGGAGCTGTCCCCTGTGCTCTCCTCAGACGCATTTTTGAACTTCTTCTTTAGCAGACGCCTCTTCTTGACGTCATCCTTCCTCTGGGAGACATGCGCCAACTGCGCATGTCCATTCGGCCATTTTCCTGTGGCTGAACAAAGACTCGTACAAGGATGACGTCAAGAACAGGCGTCTGCTAAAGAAGAAGAGAGGTGACGCGGTAAGTTCAAAAATGCGTCTGAGGAGAGCACAGGGGACGCCCACTGTGTAGGTTCAGCACTGGGGAAACGGCCCCCGTGCATTCTGAAGACACATTTGCATAAAAATTTAAATCAAGATTTCTTCTAAATGGCGACAAGGAGCGAAACAACAAAGGTATTATGATGTGGCTTCAGTTAAAAACATGTTTCCCCTATGATAGAATCCCTTTTAACTCAGTTGCTCCATTCCCAGCAGTTGCGGCAGGAACCACAGTATGTGTGTAAGCCAGATCCTGCCGTTTATCGTGATGGTGCATTGTCAGTGCCTGGGCAAACACCATGACAAATATAACCATGACTGAGCATAAACTGCCCCTCATTCCTGATGGATGCATTCGTCATATAGCATTAAGGGGTTAAACCTGCTCTGACTGAATTGTGTTTTTTGGAGTTTTTAGAGACACTTTCAACATTCACTTCAGCGAGATTGGACAGCTCTAGAATGTAGAGAAAAAATATTTCTTCTCAAAACAAGAACCATTACATTTACAAACATGATTTATTTACATTCACAATATGAGACTTGGTTTCTGCATCTGTCCACATTGTTAAGAGGATAAGAAAACATTTCTATTATTCTCTTCTTGGTAGTGTGACATGTAGTGTTGCTTGTTTTTATACCATATACCAGTTATTTTTCAAAATGTCTTGTATAGAAAAGTCTTATCTTGTTATTACTCTCTCCATTCACACTGATGAAAATCTAAGAAAAAAAAACTTTGTTTTACTAAGATGTGCATATGGTTTTCAATAGGCAATAATATCATAGTGTAGGTAGTGCCTTATGTACTATTCAAGAGCATACATAGACTATACTAGGCACTACAGAAATAAATGTTGTTATGTTCATTCATGGTGGTGGTTCATTCCATTCAAAAGCCCATTTCTAAAATGGAAGATTCTTACTTGTTTGTACCTTACTAGGACAGGATCTCTGCCACCCACAATGTGGTGTCAACAGATAGAGAAAACCTTGTGTTGGTTCACAGTGCCCATGAAGAGGCTAAAAGCATGCCTCCTCATAAATGAGCAGTGTATTTAAATATAAGAAACTTTATAATATATTTTATTAAGGATATTCATTTCCTTCACCACTTATTAAGCTTTTCTTCTGCTACTTTCTTCAATCTGTCTGCTTGTTTATATTATATTTGTCTCTGTATTCAGTCTCATACATAGAGCTCTGTGGAGAAAGGAGTGGTGGAGTAGGACTCTCCTGATGGCTAGTTAATTGATTTATTGCCTCATTCTGTGTACTAGTAGCCTTTTATCTACAAACCTAGCAATGTTGAAAGTGCACAGAATAGCAGAATGTAACAAAAACAATTATTTGAGTATCATTTCTATTTCTTCTCGACAACAACATATTTCTTCAATCAAATTTATTGCGGAGTTTCATATATTAACCTGCACTATTCATTTATGAAAAGTTGTTTATAGCTGAAGGTACGTTTTAAGCAAAGTAGACAAACCTGAGCTGAGGTAGTACCTCCCCACAGACCACACAGAAACTGTCTTTATTGTTATATGCACTTAGCATTAATATAAGTAGTCATGTAAGGAAGTGACTACATCTCTAACTCTGCTCCTGACAGCTGCCTCAATAAGTCTTGCTACATGTTTATTAGTGCGGTTTTGGCTTCTGTTTACTATTGAACTTGACCTTTTTTTGATCCTGCTACCTTGACTCTTCAGATTGTTGACAATATACTATCCTGATCCTGTCTAAATGTAAAGTTAATCTACCCTGGCTTATTTAAATAAATTCATGATTTTTCCGCATTACCGGATACCCAGTTTTGCCTTATCTCTGTTATGTGATCACTAACATTTTTGACTATGTGTAATGCAATAGATGTGGACCCTTTGTGGACTGGACACATGGACTTGGGGCTTCTCCTGAGCGTGCTGTTCCTAGGTCTCCTTGTAATCACCTTTATGCCTCTGTACTGGGGTCTGAAACTCACTGCAGGGAATTACCAGTTCACTAGCTTTAGGAGTAGTCTCAGTACAGTGGTAGCTGACTTAACCCTGCTGTTCTGTTCGGTCAAAAATGACCGAATTTGAAATTTGATATTTTTTAAAATATTCATTAATGCGGTTCTGAAACTTGTGGTTCATTGACTTTTCCTCATTTGAGGGGTTCTTACTAATAGCAGTTTTTATTTATTTATTTTTTGTTTACTTTTTGCTCCACGTCTTTTTTTACACTTGTACTGTTCGGTCAAAAATGACCGATAGCCTTTTATACTAATCTCCAGCCATTTTTTTTTTTAAATAAAGGAGTTATAATCTAATTTTGGTCTATATAGTTCATCTACTACTATTTATCAATTTATCTAGGTCCTTTTGGTCCATGCAGAGTTACACATACATACATTTTCAAATTATGATACTGTAGATGGATTCCTTTCCAGTATAGTTATGTGCTGTTATTATAGAAATGGTTCAATTCAGTTGTCAATTTTTTCACGTCACACCAACTGGGACAGATGTTGCTGAGAAGAAAAATGACCATGCTGGGTACTGTTAGAAAAAATAAGCCAGAACTGCCGCAAGGTATCCTCAGTAAGAGAGACGTTTATAGTTCTACGTTTTATTTTACTGAGGATACAACAGGTCATTCTGATGAGCACAATGCACCATGATAATACAATTAGTAACCGAGACGACAGAAAGCCAGACATGATTTTACATTACAATGCCACAAAAGGGGCAGTTGATACTCTAGATCAACTCATAGGCACTTACACCTGTAAACGCAAAACTAATCGGTGGCCAATGGTTGTTTTTTACAACATTCTTGATGTGTCGGCGTACAATGCATTTGTGTTATGGCGTGAAATAGACCCAAATTGGAACAAAAATAAACTATATAAAAGAAGAATTTTTTTTAGAGGAGTTGGGAAAATCACTGGTTAGCCCATATATTGAACAAAGAAAAGTAACACCCAGAGATGATGGAGCTGCAGCCATCCAACAGGATGCTGGGTAGCCCATATATTGAACAAAGAAAAGTAACACCCAGAGATGATGGAGCTGCAGCCATTGTCCAACAGGATCCAACAGCATGCTGAAGAAAGTGAACCAAGGGCTTCCGCTAGCACTGCGACGATACCCACGGCCTCCACCAGCAGTACAACCAGCCTAAAACGGAAATGATGCGCCTTCTGTCCAACATCAAGTAATCACAAATCAAATGTGATATGTTGCAAATGTGCAAAGTACTTATGCAAAAGACATGTAAATTATACTTGTGACGAATGCAAACAGTAAATTTAGCACCTTGAACCTTATTTCACATTTTATATAGAAAAAAACTAGACTTTTTATTTTTTTGTTTTTTTTTTTTTAAATATATTTACATACAGTTTGATGTTATTAGTTATAGTTTACAGTTTTATAAAGATGTTTTTTTTTTTTTTGTGCAAATGTGCAATATGCATGAATAATGCAATAAGGCCATGTAACATTTTTTGACACAAAAAAAATAAAAATTAAGTTTTTGATTTTCATTTTTCATTTGTTTATGAACAACCATGTTCACATACAGTATAATAATGCAAAATAAATTCAAATAAAACACTTAAATTAGTTAAAATCCAGACTTTAATAGGCCCGGTCAAAAATGACCGGAACATTATATGTGTATAGTAGAACCGAACAGAACAGCAGGGTTAAGTGGGCATGCCAAGGTCAGGACAGGCAGTGTTTGCTCAGTCATAAATGCAGGCAGTGGGTCAGGACAGGCAGACTCTGGTAAACAAGCTTGGGAAAAATGGGTAATTGAAAAACACAGGAGCAGAGAAACTGGTAAACAATCTGGGGAAAAACAGGGGTAATCGAAAAATGCAGGAGCAGAGAAACACCTTCACAGGAACTAAGGAGCTAGGAGCCTTTCTGCTCAGGTAGACTTCAATTGGCTTTATGGGGGTTTCGTTCCATTTTTCGGATGGATATGAAAACATAGTATACCATATTTTTGAGTCCTTCCAAAAAAAAATAGAAATAAATCTTCAGATTTTTTTTTTTTTTTTTTTTTTTAACATTGAGGTCTATGTAGGATGGCCATCCATTTGTGTCCATTTTTTGTATCTGTTAAATGGATCTGCTAAACACATGTAATCATAATCAGATGTGATCTGAATGGAGCCTTCTCGGTGGATTTACAGAAACACTAAAGAAACTTTACTAGCCCTTATGAGGGTTCAAAAACTGAAACCAGTATGCAGAGAGATGGACAGAAGAGAATATAGTTAGATGGTAATAGGAACTGAGTCATCATACCGACCTAAGAGAGGGTCTATAACCTAGGCAACTAGCTGTAAACGCTGAAGAGAGAGATTTAGCTGTGTCTGATAAAAAGGGCAAGATAGTTAAAGCAATGTATTGGGTAAAACACTTCAGTTACCTTAAGCTACAACTCTGAAAATGATCCTTGATGTGGGAATACCCCTCTAAATAGCCCACATGTGCAGGAGATTGGCTAGGAATAGATTACATAGAAAACAGCTAGTAATAATAATAATAATAATAGTCCTTTAATAGTCCCACAATGGGGAAATTCAGTGTGTTACAGCAGCAAAGATAAGATAAGCAGATACAAATACAAATACAACATGTACAGGAATGTTCCAAGGTAAGAGGCATTACATTGATAGCAGACAGACAGATAGGAAGTAGCAGAGGAGGGGGTGGGGATTTAACAGGCAGAAAGATATTTCAGTTCTCTGTGTGTAATGATCTCCGCTTAGGTCGGTGTCGGTTGTACAGCCTAACCGCGGTGGGGAGGAAAGACTTCCGATAGCGCTCCTTCTCACACTTAGGGTGGAGCAGTCGGAGCTAGTGCATGCAATTTAATGAAAGGGACTGAAGCACAGTGGTCATGACCTATGGGATCGGTGAGGTGGACAGAGAGGGGATAATTGTTTGGCCCAAAGTGCTTTTAATATATTCTGGGATCTCTTTAGACCACAAAATATGATAAGTGGAGTCCTAGGGGAGGTTCAGAAACATAATAAAAACTTATAGTCACCTTGCCTCACCTCTCCTGGGCTACCTCGTAGTGTGCGGCAGGCCCTTGGTCCCTCTCCGTCCTCTACCAGCCTTCTGGGTGATGTCACTGGCCCCGGGGCCACTGAGGTCCACTGACAGTTTGAGAATATTTTGAGATTAGAGACATGAAAAGAGTTGGGTATACAAAGAGGCCACAAAAGGATCCAATATCTAGTAACAAATTTTTAGCAGGGTACTGTCATACAAATGTTTTAGGAGGACAGCCAAGCTTTGTTGCCTGGAAAGAGGTTTGACAATTGTCTAATTCTCTTGTCTAATTTTCATACTGGCAGCTGCTTAGACCAGAGATAACTTAATAGCACAACAAAGGAAACAGAATAAGGAAGTGGAATCCACAGATGCTGTCCACACACACTGTAGAATGGAATTGTAGAATTGATGGAAGATTTACTTGAGTGGTTGTTATAGAAGAATGGCACAGATAATTCTCTAGAACCTGGTTAATACGCTTCATTTGTTCATTGAGCTGGGGATGATATGCTGAAGAGAAGTCCAGTATGACATTCAGCAATCTACTGTGGCGCCTCCAGAACCTGGATGCAAATTGAAGTTCCTAATCTAAGGCCAAATGCCGAGTTAACCCATGGTGAAAGATGTGCTTGATAAACAGGTTGGAAAGTTGGACAGCAGTAGAAAGACCTGTCTGAGAAACGAAATAAGCCATTTTAGAGAAACGGCCCACGGCTACCCAGATCACAGTACAACCGGCACAATCAGTGATGAAGTCTAAAGTAATATTCAGTGTGACATCAAGGGTCATTTTAGCTCTTGGGAATGCCATATCTTGGTCAAGATGGTTAGCACATCAGGAAATTTCAAGAAAATCTCACTCCAATACAGTAGGCTCAGTTCAAAACTGACCGCAACGAGCTTTATTCTTTTCTTTGCATTGAGAACACCAAATACATCACAGCACAAAAATAAATACTCAGCTGTTTGGCTAATGCCTAGACATTCAATGTATCTGACTACAAGACCCTGGACCTACTTTCCAGTATCTCCACAAACACAATATTTCATATCATTTCATATGTTTCTGGCTCCCACAGGCCCTGACACTGTCTGCTTCTTCCCCAGACAGGAAGCATTGTGGGAAGGGTTAACACATAATTTCCCTCCACCTGGCTACAAATTAAGCCTCATTAACATCTTTCCTAGGGTGGAAAAAACACTTTTTTGAAACTCTAGTGGCATAAATATGACACAGCAGCAGTTACACTACCATAGCTGCCACAGAAAACGGTGCTGTCAGAAAAAGTAGACCTGCAGATTTTTGAAAGGAAGACATGTTTGGTGTGTAAGAGGTACAGGAGGCTTCATATTCACATATATCATAGGAAAGCTTGTGCCAAAGTGTCAGGAAATTAGACCTAAAGTTTTGACTGGCAATTTTGGACTTGTAACAGTGGTTAAGTGAACATTTGTCATACCAGTTTTGCATTATGGTACGTTATGAAATAATCACTGTTATACAAAATGAATGAATGAACAAATGTTCACTAACATAAAAAGAACGTTTGTTAACATGACACAAACATTTGCTGCTACATCTGACTGTCACCAAATGAGAATTTGTCTCCTTCTTGCAGAACAAACTAATTTATTTACTTATTGAATGTCCTTAATCAAAACATGGTCAACAGACACAATACAAGCAGCATCAATAATACATTCCGACTCAGTGACTTGGTCAGCAGGATCAAAGGAATGGACCCTGTCTATCTTGTGAGGAAGCAGTGTTTAATGTCAAAGGCCTTGAGCAATCTCAGACACTCCCTAAAATGGCACTTTCTCTGTGCACTCCTTTCTAGAGGCTGACAGCTATATCTCTTCCCTGTTTCAAGGCTACAGAAGATGCTAACTGGGCTAAGACTCTCTCTTTCTGACTAGTATTGCTCAACATAGCTAAGTCATACATTTGTCCTGCTTGGAAGCTGGATGAAGAGTCCTCCTTAGAAAGGAGACAACCTGGCTTTAGGATTCAGGAGCAGGGCAGTTTGAAGCTAGGTTATGTTTTGTGGTCAGTGTAGATAACCGACGGATGAAAAGTACCTTCAAGAAGATGGAGAGCAACTCCATCTCCTATAGAATAATTTCTCTTGGCAGAGAATTCCTTGGGGAAAATGTTACAGGTCTGAATCTTGGCACAAGCATTCTTATGAGTCAAAATTGCTCCAGCTACTAAGGAAGATACATCCAACTCCAGAAAGTACTTCCTAGTGACATCATGATGATGCAAGATGGAGTCAGCGGAGAAGGCTTTTTTAAGAGTTGGAAAAGATGACTTTGCTCAAAAAGACATATATAGACAGCATATTCTTTAGCAATTGCAGGACAGAGCAGACATGATCCTGTTGGAATATCAAATTAGGTGAGTAGATAAAGAGATCATTAAAATAAACAACCATGAAGATGTAAAGCAGATCTAAGATGCCATTGACAAACTCCTGGCACACTGCTGGAGCATTACTAAGGCCTAAGGGCAGGACAAGACAATGATAATGGGCATCATTCGTTGTCCTCTCTGATGCAGATCAAGTTATTTACACCTAGGAGATCCCTAGTTTGGAGATTATCTTTGCCTTGCTAATCCTGTCAAAAAGTTTTGATATGAACGACTGGGGTATTTGTTTTTGATGGTGATCTTGTTCAAACCGTGGTAATCTATAAAGGATCGTAAAAAAATTAACAAACAAGAAGCCAACTTTGGCAGGAGAAGTAGACTTCTGGATGAAACCTCTCTGGATTCTATTATATGTGGTCACTCCATTAGTCTCTGCAAGGGATAGTTAATGAACTTGACCATGTGGAGGAGTAGTGCTAGGTGGATGAGACAAAGTGGATGAGACAGCTATATGGCCTACTGGGTGTTTCAGCCTCTTTTTCGTTGAAAACATCAGCAAAACTGGCATACTGAGGAGGCAGGCCTATTGATTTGGAGGGACCTCAGTCCTTAGGAACAGATGGAGAGTAGCAGGACAGCACATTTGTCATTGTGTGTCCGGTGTCCCAATCAATTACAGGAGCATGAAGATGTACCCAGGGTAAACCCAGAAGCTTGGGACTGATGGATTCAGGAAGGACATCTCAAAATTGGAAATCTCAGTATGTAGAACTACCACCTGGAGATCTATGTGCTCCATGGAATAAGGATGGGTTCAGGAAGGGGCCTTTTCAGATAAATGGACAGAGCTGAACAGAACTACATAAATAGTCAGCTTTGAAGACTTCTTCACCTTGGATCATCTCTTCTACTTACCCTAGGTGTGGGAGTTTCCCGACTTGAAAAGTCAATTTTTCACATAGTGTGCTTTGCCACCACAGTTAAGGCATAGATTTTTATTGTTTCTATACAGATTTTTCTCCACGGACAACTTAACATCATCCAGTTGCATAGGTGTTAGGAGCTTAGATGCAGGTACAGGGTCAAGTGTAGTCAGAATAGAGAGAAGCAGAAGAACTGAACCTAACGACAGCTAGTGGAAAAAACGTAATCAAACTGCTACACACCCAGTATGAGCCAAAGCCAATCTCAGGACGTTTTCACCAGAGCTCCTATCAGTGGAGATGGACTTGGCAATCCCAGATCGGAGTTGACAACACAGAGTAATGTGCCACAAATTGATTAACCGTGAACAGAAGACAGAGAGCAGAATCGCAAGCAACTCACCAGACGAAGAGTAAATGACAGAGCAGGGTCAGCAGCGGAGATAGCAGCAAAGTACAGGAGCAAGTGACAGAAGGAGAGGTCGAGATACGTAGCCAGAGTCAAATGCCAGAGAAGGTAAATTCAGCAGAGTCGCAATCCAAAGAGAAGTCCAGGTACACATTGGATGGTCAGAGCCAGAGAAACACAAACAGCAATCAGGAATAGGAAGCAACAGGGAGGGAAGCCAAAACCAAGGTGAAACCAATAGGCGGCATGGAAGAGAGAAATGGAGGGGATTATAAAGAACCAGACTGGCACATAAATTTCTTACAGTTTCTTAAAGGGGAATTAGTCTCTGTGGATCCGGCAGACTTAAAGGGGCCACAGAAAACGTCACAACCCTAACAATAGGTTCCTCTTGAAAGGCAGATACGAATGAGAATAATAACTTTTGGAACAATGATGTCAGTCGAGGGGTTCTCCTCTCAGGAATAGAGTCTCTGACATACTCTTTGATGCGTTAGTTAATATTGGTAGGCAGAGTAATTAGGTCACCCAGAGTAGCTGGTAGATCTCTTTCTGGAGGTTTATCTTTAATTTAACCTTCGAAAATCTCCCAGACAAAATGCTATGAGGGCTTCCTTATTATAGCATAACTCAGAAGACACGGTGTGGAATTGGAGGACATACTGTCCCACAGTCAGGTTGGACAAATTGTGGGGATATGCAGCTGAAGCAATCTGGCTAAGATTCTCAAATACCCTGTGGAAAATAGTTAGGAACTCTTAAAAATTGGTAGTAAAGTCAGATAGTACCCCACTTCCATAAAAGTGTGGTCCAAGCCATTTCTTCATCAGACACAAGAGACATAATGAAGGCCATCTTGGTCTGTAGGAAACTGAGGAGCCAAGTCTATGGTACATGGATTGAGAAAGCTATGGCAAGTATTAACGCATCTCTCATAATAAGGTGGCATTGGCAGGTATAGTCTGGTTTGAAACTAGCTGAGACGGAAGTGAAGAAGCTGTGCCTTTAGAAGGCAGAGTGGTCCCAGTGACACCCTTTAACTACCATACAGGGATTAGGACTTTGCTGCAGAGAATCAGTAGTAACAATAAAATGGCATCTGACCCAGGCTGTTTGAGAAATGCCAATGCGTAGGAACTAAGGGAAAGATAGAGACATAGGGGACAAGCCAAGTGCAGAGTTTGTTCAATCTGAAATACAGGCAATGGGCCAGGGCCGGTGGAGCAAGATTAGAGTCTGTAAAAAAAAAAGTCAAGGTCAAACAGGCAATCAGGAAACGCAGCAGCAGAGAAGCATCTTCACAGAAACTGACAATCTAAAGTAGAATATACAAAAAAGACTCCAGGGGCCACATCCAAACAGCGCTGCACTATTTTCCAGTATTCTTTACTCATAGTGCTATCATAAATGGTACATTGTTGTTGCCTCTAGCAGCCATAAATGTAACCATTCCTGTGTACTCTGGTTCCGCTTCTGCCAAATGTTTATCAAAGCTATTGAAATCTGGACTAGCTTAGGGCACCAAAGTCTTGGAGTTCCTGAACTGAAAGTGCAGTCCTGTGAAAGATGGATACTAGAAGTGAATTTTGTCTTCTGGTTGATTCTTCCCAATAATACGACAGAAACCAGATCATCGGAGAAAAATAGGGAGGGCTAGAGCTACACGGCAACAAAAAGTCATGTGCAGAGATGGGTGAACCTCAAGATGTGTTTAGTTTTGGGACCAAGATTAGTTTCGGGTCGAACAAGTTTGGTACCAACCACAGCTATGACCAGCCTCAATAGCTATGTAGTAAATCTCCCATAGACTTCAATACAGTTGTATTGCAGTCTATGGTACTTGCAATCAAATGATTGCAGGTTCAAGATCCCTAGGGTCTCTATTAAAATAGTAAAAAAACAAACAAAAAAAAACTAAAAGTTCAAATCACCCCCCTTTCCCTAGAATACATATAAAAGTAAAATATTACTGTGAAACACATACAAATTACGTATCCCTGTGTCCAAAAACACCCGGTCTACAAACTTATACAATTATTTTTCCCATACAGTAAACACCGTAGTGGGAAAAAAAAAAATCAAAAGTGCCAAACCGCCATTTTTTCACTGTTTCGCCTCTGATAAATATTTGAATCAAAAGTGATCAAAGCAATATACATTCCCTAAAATAGTATAACTAAAAAGTACACCTGACCCTGCAAAAAAAAGACGCCCTATGCATCCCCGTACATGGAAATATAAAAAAGTTATGAGTGTCAGAATATGGGGACTTTTAGAAAAAAAGTTTTTTTTTGTAAAGTTTGAGATTTTTGTTAAGGGGTTAAAATGTAAATAAGACTACTTAAATTTGGTATCCTCGGAATCGTATCAAAACATAGAATACAGGTGACATGTCATTTTGACTGCAGAATGAATGCCATAAAAAGGAAGCCCGTAAGAAAGTCGCACAAATGCACTTTTTCTTCAAATCCACCTCATTCTGAATTTTTTTCCAGCTTCCCAGTACATTGTACAGCATAATAAATGGTAGCATCATGAACATCAGTTTGTCCTGCAAAAATTAAGCCCTCATATGGCTCTGAGAACGGAAAAATAAAAAAGTTATGGGATTTGGAAGGTGGGGAGTCAAAAACTAAAATTGAAAAATATCACCAGCGAGAAGGGTTAAAAAAATCTGTGGACAGACCAATCTGCTTTTTTGCAAAACAGACTTATACAAACTTAGATTATTGACAATGAAATGGTTAATTGTCCTTTTTCTGCCTGTTTTTCTGCTGTAGTCAGGCTCACACAGTACATATATTCTCCCTCACTCCTATATATGATTTCTATCACTAATCTGTCTGTAATTGATTAAAACTGACTAAATTGTGTTCTAATTCTCTTACTCCTAGCTGTATGTAAGCTTTGCAGCACTCTGTAGTGTTCCAGTCCACATAACTTCATATATTGTATATGACAACGGTGTAAGGTGTTCACCTATCACTGACTATTGGCTCAGAGACTGTCAGGTGGCAGCAGAATGTCACAGCAACTCAGAAGACACATGTCTCTTCTGTATTTTTACTACGCAATACATGTGGTGGCAGTCATTTTATTCCAAGGCAAATTGCCATTTATTTAGTTTTGTTAAAAACTGAACAATTTGGAGTATGTGGGTCGAACCTAGTTTGTGATGAATTGGTGCATCCATCTCTAGTCATGCTCAACAAAATTTCAATGTCTATATGGTGTCAGATTGTGACATGCAACACCATGCGACTGCGATGCAACAGTTGCATAAAATCCAAACATGTTGGATTTTGTTTGCAAGTTGCGTGTGACTTTTTATGCATAGACTTCAGTGGAAGTTGCTTGCAACTATGACTTGACTGTGTTTTTACAATCAAATTACAGATGTAAACAAGTGGCTTGACAGTAAGTCACAGACAAGTTGCACAACTATTTTTGTTGTGTGACTTCACTGTAGTCCTAGCCTGAAGAAAGATCAGGGAGAGGAACATTTATGGACGTAAGTAAGGAGCATATGTAAATTATATTACTTTGGTATACTTTAAATTTAAGTTACTTTGTTTCATATTCTTGATTTACCCTGATACCGTGTTTCTCCGAAAATAAGACAGGGTCTTATATTATTTTTTGCTCTGAAAAAAGGGCTAGGGCTTATTTTCGGGGTAGGTCTTAATTTTTTCCATGAACAACAATCACACATTTGATCGCTTTTTATTTAAACTTTTATCAGAGGTGAAACAGCGAAAAACAGCAGTTCGGCATTTTTTATTTTTTTTTTTTCCGCTACGGCATTCACCATAGAGGTGAAATATTTTTATAAGTTTGTAGACCGGGCGTTTTCGGACACAGGGATTCCTAATGTGTATGTGTTTCACAGTAATATTTTAGTTTTTTATGTATTCTAGTGAAAGTGGGGGGCTTGAACTTATATTGTTTTGTTTTTTTTTTAAAATATTTTTTAACTTTTTTTTTTTTCTTTGACTATTAACCCCTCCTAGGGGGTTTGAACCTGCAATCTTCCCATACACTGCAATACAGCGTATTTCAGTCTATGGGAGATTATCTACATTACTATTGAGGCTGGACCTCTGCTTTGGAAGGGGGGGAGCTATAGGGACTGTAGCTATAGTATAGTAGCTATAGGTGGTTGGGACCGGCCCCTAGGGACTGCGGGTGGGGGAAGCGCGGAGGTCACACTTAGCAATGCCCGCAGTCAGAGTCCATTCTGATCGCGGGCATTAACTCTGGGTTGTGCTACTTTGGTGGGAAGGAGGGGGTCACGCTGAACAATGCCCGTGATCAGGATAGAAACTGATCGCGGGCATTAACTCCAGGTCTCCGCGGAGACCCGGTACGGCAGCTATGGTAGCTGCTCTGCAGCAGAGTGGCTGCCATCTTTAAGGACCCGACATCCGCTGTAATCGCATGGCAGATGTCGGGAAGGGGTTAAATTAGCTAGGGCTTATTTTTGTAGTAGGGCTTATATTTCAAGCCTACTCCAAAAAAACCTGGAAAATCTAGCTAGGGCTTATTTTCGGGGTAGGTCTTATTTTTGGAGAAACACGGTAATACTACCACTTTAGGCAAAACTGTATGTAGGGTAGAATATAAAATCTGTTAATAAAAAGTTGCTGAAATTGGATTCATTCTACTTCATCCCTGTAGAACATTGTCACCAGAAATATGACAGCAAAATGATATAGGAGTGACTAGAAAAATGCAGCACACAGGACAGTTATTAAAGAAAAAGAAATCAAAACATTTTCCTAGGTAGTAAACACTCTTGTCAGTTTTATTTCTGACAGTTCTTATACCGTATGTGTATACAGCAAATATTGCAATGTACCTCAGGAAAAAATACTGTAAGAACCCTGTGACTATTTGATTTTTGCCTCAAATATGTGTCAAATGTGGTTTCTTATTGTATGTAAAAAAAAAGCTTAAAGGCATATACTGACCAAAGTCATTTGTAGCCTATGTGCATAACATATGGAGCCCCCACTTATCCTGAGAATAAGAGAACGCTGTCATGGTTTAGTGCTGCTTTCACTTCTAACATTTTCCCTCACAGCTACACTCCTGGCCACTTGGTTGTGGAGGGACAGCAAATATACTATTTTTAGGCCCATGCATAAAGGGTAGATTCATCAAGACTGGCATAAGCTGGTCTTCATGATCCATTCAATGGCGAAAGAATCATGATGAGGCACATGCCTGACCATGAATCAGGAGCATCTTCTAGTGGTCTGAGCGCCTCTTCAAAAATCTATGCCAGTTCATAGCTGCCGTAGATTTCTATTGACATTTGCTTCGCAACAGCGGAATAAATGTTCGTGAATTTAGGGCAGGCATTGCCCCCCACGCTCCACCCACTTTTAGAAAAGTGGCTGCACTGGCTTAAAAATGCAACTTTCAGCTATTTTAGCTGCAAGTAGTATTAATAAGACTTTTTTACACTAAAATAGTGGAACAGATTCTTAAGTGAATTTGCACCAACATCCTTTTGTGTCAGTTTTTCACGTAGTTTCAAGAGCCAAAGCAAGGAGTGAATCCAAAAATAAGGAAGGGTATAATGGGAAAACAGAACCTTCTACACTCTTTTAGAATGGCTTCACATTAACCGAGTCTCATATATGCGACTTGGTCTGTGTGCACAGGGGATTTACCGGCCTGTATACTATGCTGGGAGACGGACTCTTATTATTACAGTTATCTATGATAACTTTGTCAAAGTGAAAGTGACATCATTATAGTCTGGGGTCTCTTCAGGGAGATATAGAAAAAAAAAACACATTTATACTCACCTTCTGTTACCTCTTTTGGGCCTCCTTGTGGTGTCCAGTTCTCTCTCTCCACCTCCTTGTTGATGTCATGCACCAAGGGTCATAGGCCTCAGAGGTGACATGGACATGACGAGTGTCATGACATTTTGATACTCGCCTTGCCCATGTGACTGCTGGTCACCCAATCACAGGGGTGACCTCAGGTGCATGACATCACCAGAAGAGTGCCAGATGCCGCGAGGAGGCCCAAAAGAGGTAATCAAAGGTATGAATGTTTTTTTGTTTTTTTTTTTTGTCACCTCCCCTGGGCCTCCTCCTATTTCACTCTGGGGTCTGAAGTTTTGTAAAAAACCTAACATTTTGGAATATTCTGGACGAACCTGGCTCGGTATAAGTCAGTTTGCTCATCTCTAGTAATTTGATAAACACCACAGTTTTTGTGCCAGTTTTCCTTTCAGTTTTTTGAGCCAAAGCCAGCAAAGGATACAAAAGGAATAGAAAATACAAAGGAACTTCCTTCCTGCTGCACCCACTTTAAACTTTGGTTAAAAAAAAACTATATCAAAACTGCAGTGACATTTTACCAAAAATACCCTTTATATCCTGTAATGGCTTTGGCTCTACAAGCTACATCAAAATCTGAGGCTACATTCAGGCGACCGAGGTGCTAAACGGCTGTGAAAAATGTCCCATTTTTCCCGGCCATCTTGCACCCGAGGGGCACCTGATTTTATGGTTCCCCCATACATTTGAGTGCATGGAGAGATTCAGGAAAATGGACAAAAATAGGACATGACCTACAGTACAGACCAAAAGTTTGGACACACCTTCTCATTCCAAGAGTTTTCTGTATTTTCATGACTATAAAAATTGTAGATTCACACTGAAGGCATCAAAACTATGAATTAACACATGTGGAATTATATACTTAACAAAAAAGTGTGAAACAACTGAAAATATGTCTTATATTCTAGGTTCTTCAAAGTAGTCACCTTTTGCTTTGATTACTGCTTTGCACACTCTTGGCATTCTCTTGATGAGCTTCAAGAGGTAGTCACCTGAAATGGTTTTCACTTCACAGGTGTGGCCTGTCAGGTTTAATAAGTGGGATTTCTTGCCTTATAAATGTGGTTGGGACCATCAGTTGTGTTGTTCAGAAGTCAGGTGGATACACAGCTAATAGTCCTACTGAATGGAGTGTTAGAATTTGTATTATGGCAAGAAAAAAGCAGCTAAGTAAAGAAAAACGAGTGGCCATCATTACTTTAAGAAATGAAGGTCAGTCAGTCCAAAAAATTGGGAAAACTTTGAAAGTGTCCCCAAGTGCAATGGCCAAAACCATCAAGCGCTACAAAGAAACTGGCTCACATGAGGACCGCCCCAGGAAAGGAAGACCAAGAGTCATCTCTGCTGCGGAGGATAAGTTCATCCAAGTCACCAGCCTCAGAAATCACAGGTTAACAGCAGCTCAGATTAGAGACAAGGTCAATGCCACACAGAGTTCTAGCAGCAGACACATCTCTACAACAACTGTTAAGAGGAGACTGTGTGCAGCAGGCTTTCATGGTAAAATAGCTGCTAGGAAACCACTGCTAAGGACAGGCAACAAGCAGAAGAGACTTGTTTGAGCTAAAGAACACAAGGAATGGACATTAGACCTGTGGAAATCTGTGCTTTGGTCTGATGAGTCCAAATTTGAGATCTTTGGTTCCAACCACCGTGTCTTTGTGCGACGCAGAAAAGGTGAACGAATGGACTCTACATGCCTGGTTCCCACCGTGAAGCATAGAGGAGGAGGTGTGATGGTGTGGGGGTGCTTTGCTGGTGACACTGTTGGGGATTTATTTAAAATTGAAGGAATACTGAACCAGCATGGTTACCACAGCATCTTGCAGCGGCATGCTGTTCCATCCGGTTTGCGTTTAGTTGGACCATCATTTATTTTTCAACAGGACAATGACCCCAAACACACCTCCAGACTGTGTAAGGGCTATTTGACCAAGAAGGAGAGTGATGGAGTGCTACGCCAGATGACCTGGCCTCCACAGCCACCAGACCTGAACCCAATCAAGATGGTTTGGGGTGAGCTGGACCGCAGAGTGAAGGAAAAAGGGCCAACAAATGCTAAGCATCTCTGGGAACTCCTTCAAGACTGTTGGAAGACCATTTCAGGTGACTACCTCTTGAAGCTCATCAAGAGAATGCCAAGAGTGTGCAAAGCAGTAATCAAAGCAAAAGGTGGCTACTTTGAAGAACCTAGAATATAAGACATATTTTCAGTTGTTTCACACTTTTTTGTTAAGTATATAATTCCACATGTGTTAATTCATAGTTTTGATGCCTTCAGTGTGAATCTACAATTTTTATAGTCATGAAAATACAGAAAACTCTTGGAATGAGAAGGTGTGTCCAAACTTTTGGTCTGTACTGTATATTTTGACGATCTGTTATAATGGGCCGTCAAAATATCGTCATGCGCATTGCCTCCATTCACTGATATTAAATTTAGTGCTGCCTTGTGAAATCTGTTTAAAAAGGGACCTCGCATGTCCAGTAATCAAACTGTCGTGTGAATGTAGCCTGATGCAGAAAACTCTGCAAATCACTCTGATCACTCATCTCACCGAAAAGTGGTATAAAAAGTCTTTTGCAGTTTTTGCTCATAATTGGAAAAAATGTTACCTTTTTATGCTACCCTAGAAAATGTCAATTCCACAATTTGCCTCATTTAAGCCACATCCACAATTGTAAATTGCAACCACAATAGTAAATCTGCCCCAGTGTTTTTTTTTTTTTGCTTTTTTTTGTAAAGACCACAGTTCTTGTGGCAAGTTTATTGAACAGTTTTTGAGCCAAAGCCAGAAATAGCTTAAAATGGATGGAAAATATAAGAGAAGGGTTATACTCATTCTTCCTGTTGGATCAATTTCTTTGAATCAAAAAAGTATATCAAAGCTCAAGAACATGTGACACACATACCTGGAGTCCAGGGTCGGACTGGCCCACCGGGGAACCGGTGAATCCACCGGTGGGCCCCGACTATTAGTCCTCATGTCATGGAGATGGCCGGGGCCCCGGGCCACTATGATAGCGGTCGGGGAAAGCCTGGTTCCCCGACCGCTATACATACTGTTATTGGAAAGGAGTCCTGGCATATTGTAGGCCCCTTTCCAATAGATAGCAGCCCAGGGGAGGTGACTGAAAATAATAAATAGATATTCTGACCTCTCCTGGGCACAGCGTCCTCTCCGGCGTTCTCCCGTCATGTCACTGAGGCCTGTGATTAGGCCCCAGCGGTCACATGGGGCGCGGCCGCGTAATGACGTCAGTGCGCCCCCATGTGACCGCTGAGGCCCAATCACAGGCCTCGGCAGCGACGTCGGAAAAGGTCCTGAAGACGCTGAAGATGGCAGGATGGAGCGAGGATGCCAAGGAAAGGTAAGACAAGGTGAGTATGAATGTTTGTTATTTTTAATCACTTCCCCTGGGCCTCCGATTATTATACTTTGGGGTCTGAGGAGACCCCAGAGTATAATAATAGCACTGAAACGGAGGGGGGCTATTGGCGTATATAATACTGTGTGGGGGCCACTGTGGAGCTTATAATACTGGATGGGGGCCCCTGTAGAGAGCATATAATACTGGGTGGGGGCCACTGTAGAGAGCATATAATACTGGGTGGGGGCCACTGTAGAGCTTATAATACTGGGTGGGGGCCACTGTAGAGAGCATATAATACTGGGTGGGGGCCACTGTAGAGCTTATAATACTGGATGGGGACCCCTGTAGAGAGCATATAATACTGGGTGGGGGCCACTGTAGAGAGCATATAATACTGGGTGGGGGCCACTGTAGAGAGCATATAATACTGGGTGGGGGCTATTGGGCGCATATAATACTGGGTGGGGGCCACTGTGGAGCTTATAATACTGGGTGGGGGCCACTGTGGAGTTTATACTCCATACAGTGGCTCCTTCATTTTTTTTTAAATTACACCGGGGCAGGTGAAAAAAACAAAACAAAAAAAAAACACCAAACTTTCTCTCCTGTCCCCAGTGTCTCCCAGTGCGGTTCGGTCCTGCAGTTCTGTTGTTTTCTTCCAGCTGAAGTTCCCTCTGCACGTGACTACCTGTGATGTCACATGACCCCTGAGGCCAATCAGCAGCCTAAGGTAAGGGACCTGGGATGTCACAGCCAGTGAGGACTTCCGGCAAAAAGAAGACAGCGGAGCTGCAGGACCGGACCGTGCTGGGAGGACACCGACACCGGAGCACCGGAGACAGGTGAATATGTTTAGTGTGTTTTTTCTTAGTTTTTTTTTTGGAGGGGGGTGAGTAGGGGGGATTCACCTCCCCCAGACTAATTATTAAAAAAGAAAAAAAATTATACTGGACAACCTCTTTAAAGTGTGGCGCATTAGGGGGGCCCTGGGGGATATATTAAAGGGGTTGTCCAGGCATAATTTGTTATGGTTTATCCTCAGGATAGGCCATAGATACCTGATCTGTAGGGGGCTGACCACGGACCGATCAGCTGTATGGAGCCACTTCTGATGCCCGTACTGTACACAATACAGGGCCAGAAGCAGAAAGCTCTGTCCACTGTGTATTAGCTGGGCACCTTCACTGTATCTCAGCACTTATTGAAGTCAGTAGGAGCTGAGCTGCAGTGAAGGCGCCGGGCTGCTATACAGAGTATGGAGCTTTCTGCTTCCGGCCCTGTGTTGTGTACAGAATGGGCTCCGGAAGTGGCTCTGAACAGCTGATGGGGCTGCGTGTCAGCCCCCTACCGATCAGGTATTTATGGCCTATCCTGAGCATAGGCCATAAAAAAGATTAACCCTGGACAACTCCTTTAATATGCCCCACAGAGTTTAATGTCCCCCCCACAGGATGTCAGCCCCCATCACTGCTCCCAGACAATATAATGACCACATCACTGTTCCCCATACAGTATGGGGGACCAGTGAAGAGGCCACTATGTGGGGGGACCAGTGAAGTGACCATAGAAATATTTGGCCCAGACAACCCCTTAAAATAGGTTGTCCATAAACTGGAGCGACCACTGTGTCGGTCGCCAGGGAGCTGTAAAAATAAGAAAATTTTAAAAAAAAAGCACACTCACCTGTACCCAGCACCCCGATGTCCCCTGCCTGTGTCTGTTCGGTCTCATGGCGGCGCCTCATTTCTGGAAATCCTGTACCTAATTGGTCTTAGCGATCACATGAGGTGCAGGACTCCCAGCAAGGAGTCGCCGGCACGAGACAGAATGGACACTGACAGCGGACAACGGAGCGCCGGGGACAGGTGAGTATGCTTTTTAATTTACTTATTTTTTACTTTACACCTCCCACCAGCTACATTGGTTGCTCCAATGCCTGGACAACCTCTTTAAAGGATTTATCCATCTTTCTAATATTGATGGCCTGTCCTTAGGATAGGCCATCAATATTACATCTGCGATGATACAACAGCCAGGGGCTCTGCAGATCAGCTTTTCCAGGACAGTGCGGCTACAGATAAAGGTAACAATTCTTGGAGCCACGCTGCTTACTTGCCATACAAGGTGTAGCAGTAGGTTTAGGTAGTGCAGTGGTGCACATGGTATAGTGGGTGAGCAGGATGGCTCCCGGCATGTTATTACCTTTAGCCGCCCTGTCTCGGTACCGCTGATCTGCAGGGGTCCTGATGGTGGGCCCCTAGAAACAATTCCACTGGTGGGCCCTAGACATCCCAGTCCGACACTGCTGGAGTTGGACATGTCCAGCCAAAAGCACAGGTAAGCAAGGACACATCTATACCATGGTACTCTGTATATATTATTATTAAATGTATATTGCACTCATCCTTTGGAGCAAGTTTATATATCAGTCTCACTCTTGCTTGGAATACTAGAGTTTCTCCTCAGTATAGTTTTTCTTTATGACTTGCAAATTGGCTACAGCATAAAAAAATTGAGACCACATCTGTACAGTACTTCTGTTACAGTGCAGTCAATATGCTTACTAATAATGTTGTTTGCTACTGTAGCAGTCATTTGATATCTGACCTGCCAAGCTTTACAGCGATTAAAATGTCTCAGTACAGGACATCAATCATGCTTTCTCCTTACTGTTTATTCTGAAACCTCAGCCTTGTCAGGATTGGTACACTGCACAGTAAATACTCCTCTGGTTACGATTGCTTTGGATATCGCCACATTACCGCTATAAGTAAAACTTTTTCGTTTTAAAATTGAAATTTAGCTCTTGAAAATCTGGGTAGAAAACTAAAAAAAAGCAACTACAGCATTAAACTTATCAAAGATTGATTATTGTGACAGTATGAAACACTTGGTAATGATGATTATTATCAGAAAACTCCATTTTGAAGGATGGTAATATATTATTTTAAGTACATGCTGTAGTAGTAAATGTTAAAGAGAGTCTGTCATCAGGAAACTCTATATCAAACCAGCAACAGTGCATTATAGTGAACATTATGCTGAGCACCATCATACCTTGAAAAAGCTATTTTTAGAAATATGCAAATGAACTTCAAGTGCAATGAGACACGCAAGAACCTCCAATGACTGTGACTCCCCCCAGTTAGAGTGATTGGATGTTCTTGCGTGTCTCATTGCACCTCCAATACACTGTGACTGGTTTGATATAAAGTTTACTGGTGACAGTCTTTAAAGTGTAACTCCCATTTATTTTTTGCGTTATTGTGTTGGTGGAGTGTATGGTGACCATTTTTGTAATATACTTTATTATCCCTCTAACTTCTTTTTTTACAATAAAACAGGCTGTAACATTCTCCTTATCAACCCTCTAACTGGGATGCTACTAGTGAAAGTCTGTACACATTTGTGTAGTGAATATGCAGAGCTGAAGCATTTACCATAGAGGGATTATCTCTTTACATAGCTGAACCTGAGATATCACTATATAAAATCAGATTCCTGCTTGTGTTTTTAACTAGTAATATTGCTAATTCTCAGCTTCCTTGTGATACCAGAACAATTTTTCTAGGTGGTATAAAACTGGAGATACAGCTATTTGAACTGACCTTCCTCCCTTGGGTAAATGCTTCAGCTCTAAATAATGCATTGTGTACATTTGTACAGACAGAGTCTCCCTGGCAATGCTTAGTTAGAGAATTGCTAATGGGAACTTTACAACCTGTCTTCTATTAAAAGGACATTTGATGGGTTAATAAAGTATATTACAAAAATGTTCACCACACACCCCCTGATAGAAAAAAAAAAAAATGGGAGTTACACTTTAAATATAAAAGTTTAGCGCAGTGATGTTATTAGTTGTTTACAATCTTGTAAAAAAAAGTCTTAAAGGGAGTCTACCACCACCAAAGTTGCTTCTAACATACTAAAATGGTAGAGGAGTGCCAGTTAGTGACCAAGTGAACATACCTTTCTTGTGTCAAAGTCAAATTTTGGTGCTGAGAAATTCAACTTTTATTTCATATGCAGATAAATTGTTTGATATATGCAGGGCAGGGCTACACTTGAAGGACTTACATTTTTTTGATGCAGTAGACTCCTTTTAAAGATTATGGACACCTCTGTGAATCTATTTTAAAGGGATGGTCTGGATAATTTTTATTGTTTAATTAGTCCAAGAGGGGTTAAAAAAAAAAAAGTCATACTCACCTGTCCCTGGTGCTCCAGTGCCTGCCAGCACGGTCGGGTCCTGCTGGTCCATTGTTGTCCTCCAGCAGAAGCCCCCGCCGCACGCTCAAGTAGTTATGGATCTAGCTAGACAAAGGTCTATTGACCGAAACGTTGCAGCATTACTTTGATCTACAGCTCCACTTCTCTCTATATATATTATTTTACATGGCGTGTACCTTAATATATTGATGAAATACTTCCTTGTCATGGATTTATGAATTAAAGAATACTCTTTTCACTTCAAGCAAAATGGGTGTGTGCAGCAAAGTTATTACTCCCCGCCGCACGTGACTGCTGAGGCCAATCAGCCTCAGTGAAGGACATGGGACATTACTATCTGTGACGCCCCTAAACTCTTCCTGAGGCCGCTGAAGCTTCAGTGGAAGGGACGCCAGATGTCACAGCCAGCGAGGAATTCCACACTGCAAGAAGACAGCTGAGCAGCAGAACCAGAACATGCTGGGAGGACACTGGAGCCTAATTAAAAAATCAAATGTAAGTCTAGACAAAAAAAATTATGTATTGTGATGTATTTTCAGATTAAAAAAATATAGTAAATCCAAATATTCAAACCTTTTAAACATATCTGCTCTGTAGCTTACGTGTTTTTCTGGCTACTCTGTTCTGTTCTCAGTGAAATCTGTCAGATGTGCTATCTGACAACTCTGTTTCATGGCTGTACTGAGAGCAAATGAATGCTCATTTAGGAGAGCAGTGATAAAGGCTTCAGCTACTTTGATGAATCTCACCAAGAAAGGAGAAGATTGGCCTGCATGTAGGAGAAAAACTCTTACAATTTTTAATAAAAACCTAACAGGAAATGGAAAATCCACAAATTGTCCATAGACTTTGCATTTTGTTTTGTTATGATATACAACAAATATGTTATATCATGTATAACAGATGTTATTATGATACTGTATATCTCCCACATATATTTAAAGTGGTTGTTTTGTAAAAGGAATGCACCCCACTTTTGCAGCCCCTGGATCTCCAGTTATTATGCCATTTACCCCAGGATCAGGGCATCTAGCATCCCACTCTGACTATAGCATCCCACTCTGAGCTTATGAATGTGTTATGGCTGGAATACAGTAAGTACACAGACACTAGCATGACACAGTATTGCTGGGTACTTTACATGGGGTATTTTCAGAAACATGAGAGTAGTTTGGCGGTATTTTCAAATGCTAGTAACCTGGTTCACAGATATTATTCCAAGACACAAAGCCTACTTACCAAATCTGTTGTTACAGATCTCTTTCAGGATGGGTTTGGGACTACCAATGACCTGACTGCTGGAGCACAATGAAAACTCCGCACAAAATGAAACCTCAGACCTTGACTCCCAAAAGAAATCTCCTAATATAGTCTGTTTTTCCCACCGCTTTGTGACAAAAATGTCAAGCCACAGCATGTATAGGCTATACTTTGGAAAGCACAAAAGACACCTCTCGCAGTATAGCCAATATACACAACAGAGTGCTGACTGTGAGGGAATCATTGTGATGCCTCTTCTCCAGAACATTTCAGAACCAGAAGTGGTGTGATGACTCAGCAGTGACAATTAAAGTGTCAGTAACATAATACAGGTACACAGTATTATAATTTAGGCCAATGCATCATCAGTTAATTGATTTCTTAATAAATATCCATAGATACTAATGATACATCACTCGGATAATGTTGGTATGATGCATAGAAAGGGACTCAATCCATAGTCAAGTAGCAAAATAATTCTGGCACTCATAGATGAATGAACTCCAAATCTTTTTTTATTTGCAATCCCAAAATTTAATTCTATGTAACGTTTCATTCAACATGACCTTCGTCCCACATTGGATTGCTCTGTGGAAAATGGAGCAGAAGAGAATTTCACACTATAGGGAGCAAGACAGCAGGAGCTGTGAAGGATGTGAGAATATCCATATTCATAGACTAAGCAGGTGTGTAACTGGGGAGAGGCAAGCAGGGTATGTGCCCAAGGTGCTGGATGTCAGATACATAGTAAGAGTAGTGAACTGAACATTTGCCCCGGTATAAAAAATTCTAGTTATAGTTCTAGCTTAAGTTATTAACATGACTTATGTCATGTTCACATAATCTTTTACACAACATTTGCATATGTGATCTGATACAGTACAGCAGTATAACCTTCATTTTTTGATGTATTGAAACATTTTCATTATCAAATACAATCACATCCTGCAAAAATAGTATACACCCTTTTATTTTGTTATGGAAACTTCAGAGAGACATGTTACTATATACCTCTGACATACTTGCAACAAATGTTTAAAAACGTATATAAACTTTTGAACTTTTGATTTTTTGACAGTATTTGTGTCATTAATAAATATTGCAATATACTTTATTAACACATTTTGGACCCTTTCTGTGAAATTCTGCATTTCTCTATACTTTCGCTTATGTTGGTGGTTATGTTGTAAATTGTCGTATTTTGTGCAAGTTCATTTTATTTTCAAAATAAAATGATTAAAAATGTATTTGGTTTACTTATGTGGTAGCCATTAAAATCATATGTACTGTACACAGAAACCAATGCTTAACATACTGTAGATTGTAGTTATACCATATAAGTAGTAAACAAACATTATATTAGGAAATTGATACTAGAGCAGTGCTAGCACTTGCTTTGTCTAGCTTTATTTATTTTTGTCTCAGAGAGCCACTCAGAAGTATACAAAATTGTACATAAGGGACTGCAATAGTTAAGTTCTAATATAGAGTGTGATCCACTGTTTACCTTTCATGATAAAACTGCACATTTTATGGTCCACAAATTAATTAATAATTATTATAATAAGACTGAATAAGACAGTAAAATAAAGAATGAAGATATAAAACCAAGCATGAATATAGCCAAATAAGGCTATATAATGCCTTAAAAAATATATTTTCTCGTTTACTTTCCTCAAGAACCGAAAAAAGTTGAAATTTTGAAAAAATGGTGATAGTAAAGAATCTAATACTTTACCTTATCAATGATCACTCAGCAAAGTTAAAAGGTTTAGCCAGAAGTAAATTAATAATCACATTGTACAAAAGCTCTAAAATGAGAAAAGTTGGTAGAATTATGGCAAGTATAAGAAGAGTTGTTGTTTTGTTTTCAGAGGAGGCAAGCCACAGTTAGTCACAGCTAAGGGGTTCCCTAAGGAGTAGGAAGACGAAGCTGGAGGGTCACTGTGACTTGGCCAAACACAGGGATATGACCTCTGCTGAACCTACCTCCCTAAGCACCAAATTCACAATGTAAAATAGAGACTTGTGAAAGGATCATTTCAGCCTGCCAATCACTCCCATCCTTCTTTTCGCATTGCTAGAAAATCATATATTTACTGCAGTCTTGTATCAATTCTCTTGTATTCTCCACCTAAACTACTATGCTGTAAGAGATAAAGAGGCTATATAAATAAAGGCAGTTTCTAACACTACACTGTATGTCTTTGCAATTGTGTTCTATTGCAACCCAATAAGCTACACACCCATTAGAACAAAAAACTGTATACAAGTGATTTACTAGCTGCCTTTATGGTCTCTGACTTCTGTTCGAGGATCAGTGATAGATAAGCAGTGTATACTGTCAGTGTTATTTAACAACTAAATTGCAAAATACAACCTGAACACTATTAGATGCAAAACGTTCTTAAAAGTTTGTATTAAACTATATGTGGAACATTATGAATTTTGATATATACATGTGGCATTAATAATACATCCTTTATACTCATTTATACTATCACTTCATCAAATGTTTGGTGCATAAAATAATGCAAGAGTTAAATCTCAAAATGATCATCATGAATTATTTGTTGGTTTACCCAATACTTCTGGATTGCTATTTTCAGCTTGTGTATTGCTGGAATATTAAGAGTTTTCAACTTGTAAACAAATGTTAATAAGTAGGAAATAAATTAAATGTAATTCTGCATTATTTCTCAATTACAGAAGATTTTTGCCTAAATTTAAGTATAATGATTTGAGAATAAGTTTGCTGGTCTGTAACCCCTCCATGATCCAAAATGGACAGTAGAGGGGCATTACTGTGCAGCAATGTATAAACAAAATACAGTAGAAGTTGCAATCAGAGCTGTGCGGCCACAAGTTGGGAGCCCAGTAATTTCACCTGTATAAGTCGTTGGGAGCAATTTATTAAACAAGATGTGTGTATGATGTAATTTGCACATAAAAACTGTGAAAAGATGCTTTGTGACACATTTATCAAGTATTTTAAAACATTTTTAGACACATATACGTCTTGTATAAAGAGGCAATGTGGCTTCACATGAAAGGGTGTACCGTAAGGAAAGTGGTTTGTTAGAGAACAGTAGTGAACATACAGCATCATGAAGACCAAGGAACTCACCAGACAGGTCAGAGATAAAGTTGTAGAGAAGTTTAAAGCAGGGTTAGGTTATAAAAACATATCCCAAGCTTTGGCATCCCAAGGAGCACTGTTCAATCCATCATCCAAAAATGGAAAGAGTATTCTACAACTGCAAACCTACCAAGATATGGCTGTCCACCTAAACTGAAAAATCGAGCAAGGAGAGCACTGGTCAGAGAAGCAGCCAAGAGGCCTATGATCACTCTGGAGGAGCTGCAGAAATCCACAACTCAGATGCGAGAATCTGTCCACAGGACAACTACAAGTCATGTACTCCACAAATCTGGCTTTTATGGAAGAGCGGCAAGAAGAAAACCATTGTTGAAAGAAAGAAATAAGAAGTGCCGTTTGCAGTTTGCCACAAGCCATATAGGGGACACAGCAAACATGTGGAAGAAGGTGCTCTGGTCAGATGAGACCAAAGTTGAACTTTTTGGCCTAAATGCAAAGCACTATGTGTGGCAGAAAAGTAACACTGCTCATCACCCTGAACACACCGTACCCACTGTGAAACATGGTGGTGGCAGCATCATGCTGTGGGGAGGCTTTTCTTCAGCAGGGACAAGGAAGCTGGTCATAATTAATGGGAAGATGGATGGACCTAAATACAGGGAAATCCTGGAAGAAAACCTGTTGGAGGCTGCAAATGACTTGAGAGTGGGAAGGAGATTCAACTTCCAGCAAGGCAATGACCCCAAAACATACAGCCAGAGCTAGTGGAATGGTTTAGATCAAAGAATATTCATGTGTTAGAACGGCCCAGTCAAAGTCCAGCCCTAAATCCCATTGAGCATCTGTGGCAAGACATGAAAATTGTTGTTCACAGACGCTCTCCATCCAATCTGGCTTAGCTTCAGCTATTTTGCAAAGAAGAACGGGCAAAAATCTCAGTCTCTAGATGTGCAAAGCTGGTAGAGACATACCAAAAGACTTGCAGCTGTAATTGCATCGAAAGGCCACTCTACAAAGTATTGATATAGGGGTCTGAATACTTTTGCACGTCACACTTTTCAGATTTTTATTTGATTAAAATTTTGAAAACCATGTATCATTTTCACTCCGCTTCACAATTATGTGTTACTTTATGTTGATCTATCACTTAAAATCTCAATAAAATACATTTAAGTTTGTGGTTTTAGGATGACAAAATGTTAAAAAGTTCAAGGGGTATGAATACTTTTGCAATCCACTTTAAATGTGCAAGGTGTAATGCTCCTATAGCATAACACTTAACTTTTGTATGATCCTCCATTGCACTTTATTAATGGGTAAAAAATATGCCAATAAGACCTCATTAGTGAAAAATAGGAACTCGCTCCTAGTGCCACCTTTTGAAAGGTAGCTCTATATAGATTAATGCATGTTTTCAAAGAAAACTAAGGCCATAATCCTGGAATAATAGCCAAACCAGAAACTCCTCCAAAAGAAAACGGGTCCCATGTGCAGCTGTTTTGAGGTCTAGGGTTATTAAATTTACCAGAGAGTACTATCTCTTTCTATGCCTTGTACAGTCAGTGACTAGAGGAGTAATGCTTTATTCATGTCTTTTATAAGATCAGAAGTATGGTATTCCTGGACAGTTCCAGAAAGCAAATTATAGACATTTGTGTTTCACACAATCATGTAAGAGAATAAGGAGCAGCAAGAAAGAAGCCCACACGTTAAATGTGTGCCAAAGCCACACTGTGGACACCATGGCAAAATACTGTATATAGCACTCAATAAGTGCTGTGAATACAATGGAGGAAGCAGCAGTGTACATCTTCTGATGGAACAGCTGGGTCTTCTATTAGCAAAGGTAGATCCTGTGTTATCTGCCTCCAACTCCTCCATAGAGATGTTACCTCTCATGGTAATTCTGACCATGATGATAATAAAAGGACTACAAAAAAGTGATCTATGCTAAACAGGAACTATCAGTCAACAGTGAAGATAAGTGGACAATATGAACATTTTTGAAACTATTGATAGCTATATGGAAAAATTGAGCTGTTATGAAATTGCCTATAAAGCAATTTCCAAAAACTGCAAGAACTGACTGGTAAGAGGAGAACATTAGAGCAAGGTGCGTAAGCCTCACACAGCGCTGGTAGATATGACTAAGTCTACTCAAATGTCTTCACCAGAGCCAGCCACGAAGCCGGTTGGACTTGAGCCGAGTTTGGACCCAGGTTATCGCCACAGAAGCTTTGTGTAAGATGCACTACCAAACTGACATCAAACAAGAACCCACAGCAATACTCAGAAGACAGGTCAAACCAGCAGAATGGAATCAAAGGGATAAAAAAATCAAAGCATCGGAGCCTCACTAATAAGTAACAACTAATAGCAGGCACATGGGGAGTTTAGAACAGACTTTAAATAGCCCTCCTTAGGTGCTGATTGGCTCCGTGTTAAGGAATTGCCAGTTAAGCAATTCCCCAGTGCTGCTGCTGAAACCTGGGAGTAAGGGAATGACATAGACAGTGAGTCCTAAACTCGACCCAGCCCCAGTCCCTACCTACTTGCCTTAACTACCCTAGGTGGTAGAGGACAATTGGGCGACAGTCCCTTCCTACTATACAAGTGTAAGCACCAAAACGCGGACAAGATAAACAGACTCAGATAATCAGGAAAGCCAAGGGTCATAACCAGTCGAGCAGCACAGTACAGAATCGGAACCAGAAGAATAGTCAAAAGGGAAAATGCCAAGGTCAGAAATGTTGCAAAACAGTAAAACAGTAAATAGCACAATGAGAAAAGCAATAGTGAGCAACCAAGATGGGGCTGGAAAACAATAAAAAGGGTATCAAGAACCCGCCCCAAGCTTGATTGGCAAGTGCGGATGTCAATCAAAAAGCTACTAGTGTTAACTCCTTAGTAACCAGGGGAGCTCAAGCAGTGCTAAGACAACAGGAGCAGAAGGTCATAAATGGACACGCCTCCTGCGCCGCAGCATTCGGCCAGAGGATGGCGCAGAGGCCTGAACGGGCAAAGATGTTTCACTCAGAGTCTCAGAACTCTGAAAGCTGCAGAAAGTTTTGTAATGCAACATTGACACAAGGCAATAGCGAGTAGTGCTGCAGTGAGGAGAACACACACTAAGATTCCTAACACGAACAAAAAATATGTTTAAAATAAAAACATGATCCTTACTCTACCCTTGCCAAGCCAAAGGGAGGATACCTCTGTATGACAACCATCCTCCATATGCCCTAGTGGGACATATGACATATGAAATATGCATGTCAAAGAGGTGGGTATCTTGGAACACCTCTCCATGTGCCAGAACAAAGAAAAACTCTTAGGGGTTGGTCACACGGCGGACATTTTCCTTGTTGAATTCCTTTGTTGTGAACAAACCCTTATAGTTCTGATAGGCCAGACCTGTCCACACAATATGTTTGAGCTGTGTGGCTGGCAGTAATTTCTCCAGTCATAACAACAGTTCACCAGGGGTTACAGAAACTGAGCACACTGCAATTTTTAATTTGGCCTAATCTTTTTAAAAAGACATTTTAAACACTGTCCTTGATATGCCCTGTTTTGGTCAAGGATGCACTTAATTTATCATGAGGTGCAGTTCATGCTCCAATATTAAAATCTAAGTCAGCTTGTAGCTGCTGTAACTTTAAGTAATAATTAACGCCCCTCACTTTGGCCTCTCTGACAGCATCATTTATGCCATCATTTTGGCCCTTCTGACAACATGCCTTCGCCATGCTCCCTTTTCGGAAAGTGGCAAAATGCAAATTGTGACAATTTCACAAGGTGAACAAATTTTTTTTATTATTTATAAACTGGCATAGGACAATAATAATTCTGTCCCATTGTCTTTTTGAGACAACCTCTTTAAATCTCTTTCAATTATACAGTACTATTCGTAGCTGAATGAGAACATAAACATACTTATATGTTATTTGCTAAAAGAGAGGGATAGAGACTATCTTAAATATAAAGTATTTTACATATGATATATTTTTCCCAGAAAAACACAATAAAGTTATAAATAGCTGAAAAACTTTTTGTTAATATGGTAATTTTATCCTGGTGAGCGATGATAGCTGAAAAAGAATGACTACACAAAATGCGTGCATGTCAAGCTGGGAAAGAAATGGTAGTATCCTACTGTTTAAAATAACTTTATCTAGTGTATAATTTTATAAAAGCTCTGAATCATTTCTGAGCAAAGCAGTGCATTTAATTTACTAATATTATTAGATTGTACAAAGATATCTATCTGTTTGTCCATACTTTGCAATTTTGCCATAGGTAATAGGGGAATTAGTAAGTCCTGAATTTCAGAAGAGAGTTGATAGAGTAGAAAATAGTAAAACTTAACTTTTATTTCTTTTATAAATAAAAATAAATATAAAATCGTATTAGGAAGACGAGACTCACTAGTGCTCCCAAGTGCTACCATGTGATTAGTGAAAGAGAAGGGATGAGATCACATAAATTGCATATATATTGTACACTAATGTTTATAGATGCCCAAAGCAGATATTAGCCCTGCTATTTTATTTTCTAATGACCATAATAATGATAACATGAGTCATATAGTTAATAGCGTCAGTGTCATTTAAAGGGAGTGTATGAAGGGTAGCTAAGACAAACAAACAGGGATGGGTTAGTTTAGTATTCAGCAAAAGTCCGCATATTGCTTCTCATAACAGCTGAGACAGCGTCTACTCTGCCCGAGGTATAAATATAGTCTGGTGCCTCAAATAAAGCCTCAAATGTATATGGAAACACAGTCAGTCAGAACTGTGTGTCACCTGGCACTGAGGATTCACCAGATACACTCCACTGGCAGGTTATAGCTGAATACACCCTCAATAGGGTAATTTTGTCAGCACATCACAGCCTCCCAGCACCCTTTCCACATACACCTCTATCTGACACCTATAGCACACATTTAAAAGTCTCTCCCTAAGTGCTAAAGAGTTAAAATAAAACATTCCTACGCGTTTCACCAGCCATTGCTGGATCATCAGGGGACTAAATCAATATAACCTCTCAGTTTGAGAGTGAAATAGCAATGGCGCCGCAAACACAGAAGTCATGCTATCAAGGAATTCACGTGCATTGTCTAATATTATGCTTAAACACATAAGATGCTTGATCTATACCGCACCAGCACTTCTCAATTCTGCAATACATATAAATGTTGATGCACAACAGATATCACATTCGGGTGGTACATTGCATCAATAGAGGTATACAGGGTATACAATAATTTCCCAACTGAGTTTACACTTATCAAGGTGCCATCTATATTACATATCCTCATCAAACTCCATAGAAGCCATGAATCGTAGATCACTGTAGTAATACTAGTAGTAATACCGGCATTAAGAAAAAACAATGCGCTGAACTTGACTTGGAATCGGAGGATTTGGGAGCTGGCCTAATGGATGATAATGACTTTGGTCACCTAAGAGCCCCACATACCAACCTAAAACCTAAAAGCTCCAAAATGCCACCTCTAAGTGATAATGCCTACATAGAAATTTTTTTCATCTATGGTCGATATGGAACTTGAACAGTTGGCACAATTTAATGATAGATGTAGGGGGCATAATTTGAGCATTGAAGAAAGACGGGCATTGAGAGATCTTGAACTGGACACTAATATTACAATAAAACCCTCCGATAAAGGGGGGAACATAGTAGTGATGGACTCACCGCACTATAGGGATATGTGTTTGACGCTTTTATCTGACATAACTTTTTATGGGATTATGAGCACTAATCCGACACAGGTCTGTTTGACAACTTTACAGTCACTGTTACAGAGGGCTTATGAAGAAGTACTGATAGACAAGAATGAGATAAGGTGATGTCTACCTTTTATGCCCTCCCTAAGGTCCACAAAGGGACCAATCCTGTGAAAGGAAGACTAATTGTATCAGGTATTGGTGGCCTCACACGAAACTTTGGCAGCTATATCGATCCGATCTTGAGGCCCTTTGTGGAGTCCCTTCCCTCATACATCCGAGACACCTCTGATCTCCTGCTGATACTAGATGGTATTACTTTAGGGCATGATATGATTCTTGCATCGATTGATGTAGAAGCATTATACACGTCCATCCATCATGAACAGGGGATCAGAGCAGTGGAATACTATCTTCAGATGAGGGACATTAGATTAAGACCACATAATCGGTTTGTCATTGAACTATTGAGTTTCTGCCTGAACAATAACTTTTTCACCTTTGATGGCCGCATTTACCACCAGCTTAGGGGCAGCGCTATGGGTAGTCCCTGTGCGCCAAGTTATGCAAACTTGCTCCTGAGCTGGTGAGAGGTGGCCATTTTGGGTGCCGATTACCTCAGCCGGTGGCAGGACCATATCTGCCTCTGGCTGAGGTATATCGGTGATATCTTTATCCTGTGGCGTGGGGATCACACGTCAATCGAGAAGTTTGTGGAGTGTCTGAACTCTAACCCTCTGGACCTAAGGTTTACATCTACTTGGAGTATGAGTGATCTACCATTTTTGAGAGTTCTTATTACTAGAGATCATTCAGGAGCAATTCAAACTAAGGTCTACAGGAAAGAGACTGCGACAAACAGTCTCCTTAGGTGGGAGAGTGCCCATCCTGTGGCCCTCAAAAGGAGTATTCCCAAGGGCCAATATCTCCGCCTAAGGAGAAACTGTTCAAAATGGTCAACTTTTAAACAGCAGGCAGATGATTTGAGGCTCAGATTTAGGGACCGCGGATACCTGGATAACACACTAAAGGGAGCTTTCCAACATGCTATAACATGTGACCAAAGAGAGCTTTTGATCCCAAAGAGACATAGTCAGAACATAAAATCTGATAATGTAACTAGAATTGTTGGAACTTTTGATGATATGCATCAAGAGACTAGGGAAATACTTGGTAAATATTGGGGGATATTACTCCAGGACGATGATCTGAAAGAGATTTTAGTATCCACCCCCCAGATCACTTATAGACGTGGGAAGAGTTTAAAGGACAGGATGGTTAGGAGTCATTACGTTGCCCCTAAATCAATGGTGAATTGGCTTAGCCAGAAAGCTAATGGCACCTTCAGATGTGGCAACTGTATCGCATGTGGGCAGGTGCAAAAAACTAAAACAGCAACATTTACAATTACTGGTGAGGTCTGCCAAATTAACGACTTTATCAACTGTCGTAGTAAAGGAGTAATCTATCTAGCACAGTGCCCCTGTCCAAAAGATTACATAGGTAAGACTAAACGTGAATTTAGGATAAGGATAAGGGAGCACTATAATGATATTCTCAACAATCGGGACACACCAATAGCTAAACATGCGCATAGCCACCATGACGGACAACCTGAATCCTTCAGCTTCATAGGATTGCAACTGATCCGATCACCAGGAAAGGGTGGCAATTGGAATAGACTTCTGTAGCAACATGAATGCAGATGGATTCACCGTTTTAAATCGACATCCCCGGGAGGCATTAACGAATGCTTGTCCTTCGCTCCATTTTTATAATTCCCTGTAATATTTTAGAGTTAGGGATTATATATACTCAGGATGGATGTATTATGATGCTGTCCACATGAAAAACATCTTTAGGGGTGAGGGAATAAAAGTGTACCCCCCTCTCTGACATACAGTAACTCTCTTTTGAGTATATTCATTATATCTATTATGGCACATACCCTAAATCTGATGATATTATTAGGAATCTTCTTATCCATTTTTCTGGTATATCTGTGTGATATATATTTCCTTTGGGAAATGGGGAAATATTGTATCTCATATATGGGCAATTCACTATATAGTGAACATAATATTTAGATCTATGCAGAGTGACTTTCACTCTAGTATTACTACGGTGATCTATGATTCATGGCTTCTATGGCGTTTGATGAGGATATGTAATATAGATGGCACCTTGATAAGTGTAAGCTCAGTTGGGAAATTATTGTTCACTGTAGAGGTGAATACGGACCCTGTATACCTCTATTGATGCAATACCACCCAAATGTGAATGTGTTGTGCTTCAACATTTATATGTATTGCGGAATTGAGAAGTGCTGGTGCCAGGGCTGGCGTTAGGGGGGGACAAACTGGACATATCAATAACAGAAAGGGACCCAGCGTCATGTGATGCAGGGCCCCTTTCCGAGGTGAGTAAAAATAACAAACATTTTTACTCACCTGTCCTTGCATCCGATGTCATCTTCTGGCATTCCGGACATCACCGCTGAGGCCAGGCCTCAGCCTTAGCGATCACGTGGGGCGTGCTCACGTAACCGCTGAGGCCTAATCACAGGAGTCAGCGGTGACGTCCACAATGGGACAGCGGAGCAGCGCGAGGAGGCCCAGGAGAGGTAAGGCAAGGTGAGTATAACTGTTTGTTATTTTTCCTTACTTCCCCCGGGCGGACGCTTACTATACTCTGGGGTCTGAAGAGACCCCAGAGGTATAATATAATACTAGCACTAAGGGAGTCTGTAGGGCCACTGTGGAGCATATTATACTGTGTAAGGCCACTGTAGAGTATTATAATGGGGGGCCCCCTCTGGATAGCATATTATACTGTGTGGGGCCCTTGTGGAGCATTATACTGGGGAGGGGGCCCTCAAGAGAGCATATTATACTTTGTGGGGCCCATGTGGAGCATTATACTGGGGAGAGGGCCCTCTGGATAGCATATTATACTGTGCGGGGCCCCTGTGGAGCATTATACTGGGGAGGGGGCCCTCTGGATAGCATATTATACTGTGTGGGGCCCCTGTGGAGCATTATACTGGGAATGGTCCCTCTGGATAGCATATTATACTGTTTGGGGCCCCTGTGGAGCATTATACTGTGAGGGGGGGCCTCTGGAGAGCATATTATACTGTTTTGGGCCACTGTGGAGTATTATACTGGGGGAACCTCTCTGGGCAGTATATTATACTGTGTGCAGGCCATTCTGGAGCATGTTATACTGTGTGGGGTCACTGTGGAGCATTATTCTGGGGGGGCCATCTGCAGAGCATATTATATTGCGTGGCGCCACTGTGGAGCATTATTTGGGGGGAACTAAGGAGCATTATACTAGGGGGCCCTCAGGGGAGTATATTATACTGCGTGGGGCCTACTGAGGAGCATTATACTGGGGGGACACTCTGGGGAGCATAATATATTGCGTGGGGCCACTGTGGAGCAAAATACTGGGGGGACACTGTGGAGCATTATACTAGCAGGGGCCCTCTGGGGAGCATATTATACTATGGGCCACTGTGGAGCTTTATACTGGGGGGGAAGGGGCAGTGTGGGGAGCCTGTTATACTTTGTGGGGCCACTGTGGAGTTTATTATATTGTGTGGGGCTTCTCAGGAGCATAGTATACTCTGTGAGGCCATTGTAGAGCATTATACTGGGGGGGACTGTGGGGAGCATATTATACTGTGGGGGACCACTGTGGAGGATTATACTAGGGGAACCCCTCTGGGCAGTATATTATACTGTGTGGAGGCCATTGTGGAGCATGTTATACTGTGTTAGGCCACTGTGGAGCATTTTACTGGGGGAGGCACTGAAGGATGCATATTATACTGTAAGGAGCATATTATATTGTGTGGGGCTGCTGGGGAGCATATTGTACTGTCTTGGGCCACTAGGAGGTAGTATACTGTGTGGAGCCTTATATACTATGTGGGGCCACTATGGGGGGCTCAGGGGAGCATTTTATACCATGTGGAGCATTATACTGTGGGGGGGGCTCAAAATTCTTGATGGCAGTCCTGTGCGCTATGTCTGCATCACAGCTCCCTCACTATACTCTTGCACATACGTGTAGTGCTCCATGGCCATGTCATTCCCCATACAGTACTGTGCATGAACTGGCCATGGAGTTATTGGGGCTTGCACAGTACTATAGGGGCTGACTATACTGGGAACATACTCAGTAACACCAGATAGTCAGCACATATGTAAGACTTCAGTGAAGGAGCCGTGGTGTAGGCTATGAGCAGGAAGCTGTTGGGTGGGGCCCCGGAACAAGTTCCTCTGGTGGGCCTAAAGCCCTTCAGTCCGACACTGTATAACGGAGAACTATTATATATAAGGGTGGGTTACTATATATAATTGGGAAACTTAAATATGAGGGGGCTATTATAAGGGGGAACTATTATTTATAAGATGGGCTATTATTTATATGGGGGGGAACTATTATATATAAGGCATCCATTATAAGAGGGAGCTGTTATTTATAAGAGGGGAACTGTTTATAAGGGGGTATAATTGTTAAGTGGGCTTATTTATAAAGGGGGCTATTAGTGATAATGGGGACTATTGTTTATAAGGGTAACTATTATTTATGAGAGGACTATTATTAATAAGGGAGCATTATTATTTTTACGGGGTGACAGTTACTGATAAGGGGGAATATTACTGATTTATAAGGGGGGTATAATTGTTAAGTGGGCTTATTTATAAAGGGGGCTATTAGTGATTATGGGGACTATTGTTTATAAGGGTAACTATTATTTATGAGAGGGCTATTATTGATAAAGGAGCAGTATTATTGTTACGGGGTGACTGTTCCTGATAAGGGGGATATTACTGATACAGGGCAATATTTATCATTTATAAGGGAGCTGTTACTGATAAAGGTGTAATATTATTTATAAGCAGGGACTATTATTTATAAGGAGGCGGTATAATAACTGATGACTGGGTGCAAAAATCTATTAGGCGATAAAAAGGTGCTCATTTGAATTGTGTGTGGTAAATGGGGCTTGTTATTACTTTTTTGTTGGCAGAAAGGAGGCGTTATTATAGGGGTTGCCACTGCAAGATGATGGTGTTGTTTGCATATCAGCATTTGGGGCCCCATTTTTAATTTTGCCCAGGGCCCTACTTTGTCTAAAACCGGCCCTGGCTGGTGCGGTATAGATCAAGCATCTTATGTGTTTAACACAATGCACATATTATTAGACAATGCACATATATTAGACAATGTACATGAATTCCTTGATAGCATGACTTCTGTGTTTCCTGCTCCAGCTGCCTACAATTGGGATCAGAGAGATGACAGCACGATGTAAACATAGGAGACGTGCGTCTATGTCTCCATGACAACACTGACAGCTTCCCTGCCCCTGGGAGGAGCTCCTCGTATGACAAATAATGTGAGGGGAGGAGCATCGGCTATGGCCCCGCCTCCCCCGCATGATGATTGGATGTGACGTCATGTGACGCACACTGTGGGCGGGGCTTAGTTCCGTTTTAAGGGAGGCTTTCTTGAGACTCCGACCCTATTGCAAACTGAGAGGTTATATTGATTTAGTCCCCTGATGATACAGCAATAGCTGGTGAAACGCGTAGGGTTGTTTTATTTGAACTCTTTAGCACTTAGGGAGAGACTTTTAAATGTGTGCTATAGGTGTCAGATAGAGGTGTATGTGGAAAGGGTGCTGGGAGGCTGTGGGGTGCTGACAAAATTACTCTATTGAGGGTATATTCAGCTATAACCTGCCAGTGGAGTGTATTTGGTGAATCCTCAGTGCCAGGTGACACACAGTTTTAACTGACTGTGTGTCCATATACATTTGAGGCTTTATTTGAGGCACCAGACTATATTTATACCTTGGGCAGAGTAGACGCTGTCCCAGCTGTTATGAGAAGCGATATGTGGACTTTTGCTGAATACTAAACTAACCCCTCCCTGTTTGTTTGTCTTAGCTACCCTTCATACACTCCCTTTAAATGACACTGATGCTATTAACTATATGACTCATGTTGTTATCATTATTATGGTCATTAGAAAATAAAATAGCAGGGCTAATATCTGCTTTCGGCATCTATAAACATTAGTGTACATTATATATGCAATTTATGTGATCTCATCCCTTCTCTTTCACTAATCACATGGTAGCACTTGGGAGCACTAGTGAGTCTCGTCTTCCTAATATGATTTTATATTTATTTTTATTTATATAAGAAATAAAAGTGAAGTTTTACTATTTTCTACTCTATCAACTCCCTTCTGAAATTTATATATAAGTCCTGATAGAGCTATAGGAAGGACTGGACCTCCTGCATCCAGACTAACTGGTCTTTAACGTTAGAATTATTAAGTTCTGCCCTGGTTTTATAAGCTATGCCCACTTTATTTTCCTGGCAAATTTGAGACCATTGGCAAATATGACTGTTCTATCTATCTATCTATCTATCTAAAAAGTAAATTGGGCAGCACTCAAAAAATCTGTGAAAATAAGAGGGTACTTTGTTTACCCAAAACACACCTTACAGGCCATATACAGTACATGAACCTTTTTTAGGCAATGCTATGGTGTACATTTTCTGTGTATCATTTGCGGGCTCTGTTTCTTCCCCTCTTCCCCTTGCACTCAGGTAGTAAGTACAAGTAGGGTGCACATTCGGCAAGGGGCTGACCCCCTCCTCACTTGTTTCAATAGAAAAAGAAAGAAGACCCGTAGTCCTGAAAGGTTATGCTTCTTAATACTTTAATTGTGTTATAAATACAACAATTTTTCAGGTTGAACTCCCTTCGTCAGACAATTGCATGTATAATGAAAATGAAGAAAAGATGGTTAATAGGAGTAGGCCCGGTCAATCTGTTGAGTGAAACACATACACATTACGTATCTCTGTGTCAAAAACTTATAAAAATATTTTTCACATATGATGAATGCCGTAGAGGGAAAAAAAATCTAAAGAGCCGAACCATTGTTTTTTGCTGGTTAACCTCCCATAAAAATTTGGATAAAAAGCAAACAATAGGCATTCCCAAAATGGTATAACTAAAAAGTACATCTGGCCCCACAAAAAATCTTGCCCTGCTTTATGTATCCCACACATGGAAATATAAAAAGTTATGTGTGTCAGAATATGGCGATTCCAAGAATCTTCTTCTTTTTGCAAAGTTTTGTATTTTTTTTAAAGGGTTTAAAATGTAAAAACAACTATCAATTTGGTATCACTGTAATTGTACCGACCCACAGAATACAGAAGACATGTCATTTTGGCAGTAGAGTGACCACTGTAAAAACAAAGCCTGTGCAAAAGTTACTCTTAGGGTCTTGCCAGACGCAGCAATACCTTATACACTACTGCAGGAGTCAGGGAGGAAGGACAGAGACAAGTGAGCCCTAATCTCACCCCAGCCTCACCCCTTCCTATTGCCTCAGTTTACCCTAAACGGTAAAAGGACAACTTGAAGACAAGCCCTATACTGGTAAGTGACACACAAAACAAGACAAACCACAGAGAAGAGTGGTAAACAAGCCAGGAGTCACAACCAGAGAAGCAATAGTGGTACCAAATCGAAATCCAAGAGAGTAGTCACAAGGCAAGCCAAAGGTCAGAGATAATAGCAAGGTCAAAATCAAAAGTACAAAGAAAGCAGGCAAAGTCAGTGCAATAACCGGCAACTTGCTGTGAAAGTGACATCCCGTAAAAAGAAAGTCTGGGCCCAGCCCCAGACCTGATAGGTACACAGGCTGTCAATCACACAGGCAAGGTAAAAGATTAACTCTATGCGGTCCAGAGAGAAACAATGCTCAGAACACGGGTGTGGCTGGGAATCATTTACACAACAAGGAAATTAGGACCGTGTTCAGACTAAGCATCCAGAATCCTAAGCAAAGAATCAAACTGAGGACGCCTCCTACACCGCAGCGTGCGAGCAGAGGGTGGCACAGAGACCCGAACAGGCAGAGACATAACACAAATGTAGTTTTTCTATAATTCCATACCATTCTGAATTTTTTTTCAGCTTCCCAGTACATTGTACAGGATACTAAATGGTATCATTATGAAGTACAATTTGTCACACAAAAATTAATAATACTAAATGGTACCATTAAGAAGTACAATTTGTCCCACAAAAATTAAGCCCTCATATGGCTCTGTGAATAAAATAAAAATAATAAAATCTAAAAAAATAAGCTATGGCTTTTTGAAGATGGGTAGTCAAAAACGAAAATCGAAAAATGGCTGTGGTGGGAAGAGGTTAAGGACCTTTTGACTATGACACAAATTAAAGAAGTTCTTTAATATAGATTATCAATACAATGAAACTTCTCCAGATCAGCATTTCTTTTTCAGTGGGGACCCATTTGAAAAGACCATACACTGAACTTACATACACTGTTAGACCAATATGGATGAAACTATGTGCTGTGCCGCATAACTGGACTGCAGCAAACAAGAGCATGAGACATGTAATGGACATCAGGGGAGAAAACTGACCAGCATCACACTGAAATAAAGAGTCCATGTCATAGTCTGCAATCTGTGACTGAGGTGCCCAGCATGTATGTCAGCATTCCTAATAAGTCAAAAGTTATGTGTGTGAGTTGTAGAATTTGTAGCAACTTAGTGTGCGCTACCATGGTTATTTTATTAGTCCCAGCTTGGTTCTGTGTAATATGTTGATGTGATATCTGGTTTTGTGTAATATGCTGAAGCCTAAAATGCATGATTTATGGCACTTTCATAATAATTTAGGGGAGCTATACATGCATGCTGACTCCATTACACATGTTATCCTGCATTCTATATACTGTTTTCTTTGAGCGGACTACCCCTATAAAAGACCAAAGAGGTTACACTGTACTGGCTTTTCTAGCTTTACACTGGGCACTCAGGAGTTAATTAGCCATTTATCAACTGGTATGTAAGCAAGGTTGGCCTTTGCTCTTGGTTTCTATAATGTGGGAGGAATTTAGAGATTGCTATGATACCCCAGGCTTTAGATAGTTATGTGCTGTTCTTATCAGTCTAGAGATAGCCTTAGACCAGCTAGATTGAGGAACAGCATCATTAACTCTTCAGGTTAATTAGTTACAGAGTTACAACAGGCTGTCCCAACTAAGGCATCTTAAATCCAATTTATGCTGAATATTTTCAATGTACATCCAGTTAGGAAACTCTAGTATCCATAGCAAATATTTGCCCTGCATATCCTCAATTGTGGGCGAAAAGAGAGGACTAGGTCCCAGGGGTTTCCCAAGAAAGGTTAGTTCTGGTGATGCACAGTATGTATTTATTATGTACTCATTGTACAGGGGTCTCATCATGGGGGGCCCACCAGGAAAATGGCATGGCAGAGGTCTCTGTGTCCTGCCACTTTCAATTGTATCAGCATTCTCAGGACAAGGGCAAAAGAAGTTGCATAGCAACAGGACTGCTAAACTCAAAAACTACTGCAGCTCTGAGTATAAGGTCAGAGTTCTACTCCCTGCAGACAACGTCCCCTGGTTACCTTGGCTTCTCGCCATGTAGCCCATGCTACTCCATGTAGCCATCCTCCTGCTGCTGATGTACCTGGGCCTGCCCATAGGGAGGGCACCCTGTCCCTCTCAGCAACTTGAGTAAACATGTACACTTGTATACCTCAGAGCCAAACCCAGAATGCTCTGGTCTTCTTAGACCTGCTCAGATCTCTGCTCTGTGCTTAAGCAACATAGGTTCTTGGTTAGCCAGTTTCTGCAAGGCTTTCATGATTGTGTTCCTGATTGATTATCCATGTATTGACATTGGCCTGTTTCCCAACTGATTCTGTTTCTGAGCTACTGATCTTCTGGGTGTGACCTTTTGGCTTCCACTTCTTCTCCACTGTCTACCTTTGACCTTCAGACTGGTTTTGACCACACTTTTGCCTAACGCTCTGGTGCTTTACACCAGTGTCTCTCTGGTCTTTGGGTTAGTTTCCACCTACCCTGGGACTAGTTCTAGAGGTAGTGATCCAGTGGTGCCCTGCAGTGAAGACCAGATTATTCTATAGGGGATAAAGGGTGAAAACCAGGGGACCATTTAGACAATGCCCTCAGGAATGGCCCAAAGTCAAACCAGTTAGGTTGCATAGTGGGTCTACAATCCACTGTCCAATACACTGAGCTTGACAGCTAAATAAAAAAAAAAGTTGAGTAACTTTTTAAATACTTTGCTTACTGATTTTGCACTGAGTTTGATTTATGTATTTTTTTCTATGAGTCTAACAACTTGGCAGTCTTGGAATTTATTAAACAAGTGATTTAGGACCCTTTACAAAACAGAAATTGCTCTTAAACTATATTATTCTGTTCTTTAAGACTTCTGCTTATATCATTGCAGGCATATTAGATGCTTTTATGGATGAAAGATCAATTTAATAATGATAAATGATAATGTCTTGTTTGGCGGTTGATCTTATTTACAGAAAGTGATTATTGTTATGTTTGATGATATTCCTTTGAATCTTTCAGAGAATAGCTGCATGTAAATGAACATAGATCTGACTTTGACTCTTGTCTGAATTACTTACAACACACTGCTCTCTGGGAACAGGAAACAGATTTGTAATTCTTAAGAATTCATTGTGGCTGCAGTGTGCCTGGCTGAGAAAGAAGTAGCTTAAAAAAACACCAAAAATTACCCCTTTATGGGAGGAGAATGCTGCACCAACATGATATTAGTATTGGAAAAAGCAATTTTTTTTATTGTGTTAGCAGTGTGTGACAGTGGCAACTGGCAACTACATAATTTGAAGAAAAATTTGTGGCAGATTGGCACTGCATGAAATTATGATGTGGATGCTTCCAAAATTTTCTGCTTCATGTGGCTGCTTAATGTGGTTTACACTGGCATGCAATTGCAAGAAATATAACTGTGTGGATGGAATTGCTAAATGTTCTGGTAAATGTGCCCTAAACACAACTGGCACGTAACTGGCAAAAATTCTGTGGTTGGTTTCCTAAATTTCTATTTAGTGTGTCCTTCACTGTTATATAACTGTAAGACATGTAACGGTGCAGATGGAATGCTATCTTTTCCAGTAAATGTGCTCTAGTCACAACTGGCACTGCAAGAAATTACTGTGTGAACATCTTCCAAACTTTTCTGTGATCTATCCTGGCATGTAACTACAAGAAATATAACTGTGTGGATAGTTTGCTAAATTTTCTGGTATATTCAGCCTAAACAGGGGACGGGCTTCAGGTCACACAGACTTTATGTCATAAGTACATAAGTAATGATGAGGTTAACAAAAAGTGATTTAAATTGACACTCAAAGGGTGACTGTTCTGACTGCAGATCACACAGAATGTATGTACGTAAAGAAAAGAATGTGTGCTGTGGGTGAACGAAAAGTGGTTTGGCACTCTAAGGATGAGTGCTCTGACTGGCAGCCTCAGTATATGTAAAAATCTCTATTAATTACCCATCATAATACAGCAACATTTCAGCTCCTCCATGAAGCCATTTTCAGCCGACTGAGCAGAGCTGAAATGTTGCTGTATTATGAAGGGTAAATAAACGTCACATTTATTGAAGAAAAATTTTGATGCTGATTCATTCTCTGATTTTCTGTGTGCTGTGGAGAGTCTGGTCATTGGGAGCACTGCATTCTGCAAGTACATTTTTACACTGTGCCGCTTCATTCTTTACTTTATTTTTCTGTATGTAACTTTGGGTAGTTGCAGGTAAGAAAACTGACTTTACAGTACATCAAATTAAATGTTTAATTAAATTAAAGGGGTCTTTGGGCTTTACATATCGATTCATTAATATCAGGTTTGTGCCTGTCTCCATGGCAGCTGAGCTGAAGTAATCCGTCATGACCACAGTGAAACAAACCTCGTTGAGCTGACACCCCAAATTTGCATAGTAAAATGGTTTGTTATGGAGTTCTCATCTCAAAGAAAATGGAGTCAGGAAACATATACCATCCTTTATTAACACAAATCATGTTGAAAAAGTCCAAAATCTTGTGTTTTATGTATTGCATCAGCATATCATATAATACAAAGCCTTACAGTATATAGAATTAACAAAACATATGTGGTACTGTACACAAGTTGCTCCAGCCCACATATATGCTGCATCCATAGATTACCTCCTTTCTTTCTTAGTCCCCAAGTAACCTCTCTTTTTCCTTGTTCAAGATAGGCCCATCATTCTTAGTCCCAGCTTGGTTCCTAGCATGGCTCTCCTTTTGGTCCCAAGTATATTTCCCCTCTTGGTCTCTAATATGGCTCCCATCTTATTCATAGCCACCAGAATGGCTCCTTCTCTCAGTTCTAGTTCCCATCATAGCTCTTCCTTTCATTCCTGGTTTCAAACATGGCTCCTCTACACATTACTGATCCCCAGCGTGACTATTTCAATCATTTTGGTTGTTAGCATGGCTCCCTGTCTCATCCCTGGGCCTCAACCTCTAACCTGAAGGCTGCCTTGTTTATAAGAATAGGCTGCTTAGTGTCAAATCATAATGGTGATGCACCCTCCTCTTCTCTGACAGTATCCCATCTTCTCCTATAATGCTTTGTGCAAGAAATATTCCCCCTGTTCTCTATCTTTGATGGTCTGGCACAATACTGGCAACTGTTTTCCTCTGATGCCCCTTTCTAGACAACTGCTCTCTCAGGTCTGGGTTTTGGGGCAGCCCAGACCTGAGTCCAATGTGTGGTATTCCAAAGCGGTTTCCACTGAAAAATTAGTTCTGATCTGTGGTCAGAAGGTGGAATGATCTAAATACTCTACAGGATGCATCAGTTTGATTCCCTTGTATCAGGCAATATAAATGGTAGTTATGCCTTTTATCTCATTTCATCTTTAAAAAAGTATTTAGTGATTATAATAGAATGACACTCAGTTCTTATGATTTAACACAATTACGTATGGTGTTCCAACATTACTTTGAGGGGGTATTTAATAGGATTTAAAGGAGTTTTCCATCCCCAAATTGAGTTTTCATTGTGCAGTGGAAGGGGAGCACACATGCAGGCTGAATTTGGAGCGTTGGAGCAGCCCCACCCACTGCATAGTGATGGATCTCGGTAATTGCATAATCTGGGTATTATTTGAATAGGAGCAGCCTCTGCACATTACCCGTCCACTGCTCCAGCTTCCTAGATTTGTGTGGGGTTGAGGTGTCAGATGCCCTCAAATCACATTACTATGGCATCCCCTTTAATAGGACATGTAATTGTTACTTTTGCAGAATGTTTACGGCACATCACTATTAGAGGACTCAGTTTGAACTTGCAAATTCTAAAATCCTTGTGTGATTTTGACAAGAATTTATTTTTTCATAGTAATTCTATGTTCACATCTGCGTTGAAGTGTCTGATGTTGTGGTCCGTCGGAGGACCAGAACAATGAACACACTGATGGCTAAGACTGCAATGGTGATAGTTGGACCCCATTGATTATAATGGGATCCATTGGGTGTCATTCTTTTAAACTGAAACCACTGGAGAAAAAACTCAGACTTGCAGCTCTTTTTTCCATCCAGCGATTTTCAGCAGTCACTATGACAAATCAGATGGAGACTCCGACATATATTTGAACCCAGCCTTATATGAATTGTCTTGTTCATTACTTCTCTAACTGCTTTTAGAAAGTTATGGACCAACAAAATGGATTTCCTAACAACATGTATAAATCTACAGACATAAATAGATATTTTAGGCAATACCCTACACTTTAAGTAAATTGAACTACAGAATTCATGGGCTGATAGATTAAAAGGCAAGAAATTCTGTAGCATTAGTATTAGTCATCACTACACTAATAAACTGATGTAGAACTAGTAGTACAGAAGTATCATTTGCCTGTCCTCTTGGCTGGACATGCCTGATAAGTTAACAAAGAAAGATATGCTAACTATCCTATTCGTGTCTATGTGTTGCCACTCTGTTGGAAGTAGGGGAGAAGATGTAAATTGATGCCTTTCAAGGTTTTGTTATCATACCATGATAACAGACATATTGCAAAGTTTAAATCACATTTAACATAGAAAGTAAACAGATGCTAAAGAATTCACCTCAACTTTTTTCCATTGCTTTCGATGTCCTTTGTTGTGCATTATCACGGTGCTGCAAGTTATAAGATTCAAGGTGAAGATGGCTACATCTGTATGTTGAATTTGTTTTCTGAAAAATTGCATACATTAACTAAACTGGAGATTGGATATGTCTGGACACATTTCTTTATTTGGACTGGAGCAATTCCTAGCAAAGTTGATTCAAGAAATGTTATGAATAAATACAATAATTCTTTAATTATGGATACATTTCGACAAGTCTATGCAAAATAGTATTACAGTCCTGTTGCAGCCTTCCATTCATTTTCACAGAATAGAATTCTTTGCATTTGAACAGAAGAATTGAAGATTAGTTTTATTTCTAGAATTGCATGCAGCACATTATGCTCACATAGTCATATTCACACATAAAAGATATATTTGAAAATAAACTGAAAAAAAATGAAAGGAAAAGCACCTCTTATAGTTTCAAGCAGGATCTAGTGTGCCATGAATGCTACAAAGTGATAACGTGGGCTGCAATGCTAAATTAGATTTTAAAGCTTACTGTATGTTGTACTTTATATTCTACCAATAAAATCCATGAAGACATGCTATAATCTTCTCTGTCCTTTATTATGTTAAGCTCTCCGTCAAAATAAATTTACTCAATAGCGGCTGGCAATGTCTTGTACTATTGTACATTAATAGAAACTAGGGGATGCGTAATACAAGGTAATTTCAAAATGACAGCTTAATAGCATATACATAATAGGAAATACATCTGAAAAAATAGATATAAGTGAATGGGGTTAAGCTGCAATACGTGACACAGCCCATAGACATTAGTGATGCTGTTTTCTGGAGCAAAAAGCAAATCCTTATTTCCTATCCTTAACAACCCCCTTAACCCCTTCCCAGCTTCGGTGGTGGTGACACTGGCAGAAATGTTTCTACTGCTGCCGGTCTTGGCGGCAGCAGCTATGTGCAGTCATCTCCTATATGGGAATTTTTTGTACATTACCAAATGGCAAATCAATGGTAAGGTGCAAGATCTTCAAGCAGAAAATTAGCCACGGCCATGCAGGCACACGTGTAGGAACTAGGACTCTCTGTACTCACATGAAATGGTGTCACCAGCTCATTTGGCAAAATACAGTTGGCAGTGGCACCAACTGAGCAAGACCATTCTATTCTTTCTCCATATGATCTTCTTTGTAGGCAAGCCACATCCACACCTAGCACATGGTCATCATTGTTATCATTATCATCTCTGTCTGCTTCTCCTCCCCATGCCAATGTTAGTCATTATCCATAAAGGAATGTGTGTCCATTAAACAGCAATCTGTGCCCAGTCATCTGGCTGGTCTGCAACTTTAACTGGCCAAGTGACTGGCAGTGCGATCCCTGCCATGAAATCCATTGCGTTTCACTAACTGATGGCATGCGTACAGTCTTGATGGAGATTACCTGTCTGCCATTATTTCTCTAGGAAAGCTACCCCTGCTTGATTTTGCCATGTGGACCTCTTTCCATAAAGGGGAAAGGTGTACACCACTGTCAACAAGCAATTATGGGCAGTGACAGTACATAGCGTTCATGGCCCACTGGGTCAATATTTTAAACAGGACCTTTCATGTCCTCATGAAAGTGTGGTTTTCTATACCGCTAGAAAGTCAACAGTGCTCTGAATTCAGCGCACTGTCGGCTTTCCCGATATGTGCCCCAATGGAGGAGATATTAGTTTTGGCACTGATATCTCCCCACTCCCCCTTGACAGTACTAGTCCATAGACTTGTACTGGGGGGCATTTCTCACAGCTCAGTGTCATTTCAGGGTGGTAAGGAACGCCCCCTCTGACAGTACAATGCTATGTTAGTGTACAGTCTGGGGGGTGTTCCTTACAGTCCACCAATATCTCCTCCACTGGGACACATATCGGGAAAGCTGACAGTGCGCTGAATTCAGCGCACTGTCGGCTTTCTAACGGTATAAAAAAACGCACTTTCATGAGGACATGAATGGTCATCTTTAAGTGTCAGCAGCCACAGTCTAGAAATGCAGCAAGGCCTGGTGCTTTCTAGTACTGACATCACCTCGTGGGTGCAGGCCCAGTTTCAACACCAGGCAGAACCCTCCTCCTCCAGTTCCTCTACACTGGACCACTTTTGGCCCCCAATTTCACCAGGCTAAGCCATTGCGTATACTCCCCTGCCCTCATAAGGTGAAGTGCATATTGAGTGGCAGATAACTGAAAGGAAGAACAGCAACTTCTACCTCATGATTACTTTTGGGAGATAGTTCAGCTTTATCACCTGGTCGGCTAGGCACATTGACAGTATGACACAAATTTTCTTGAAATTCTGTAAATTGTCACTACTTGGTGCAGCATTGTTGGCATAATAACAAGAAAATAAAACAAACAACCCCACCATTGCTTAATTTAATAATGCAATGTTGATGGAGTATTCCGCTCCCATAAAAGGATAATTTTTTGTATTTTTTTTCTTTTTCTTTTTTTTTTTTTTTGAAAAGCCACTTCTTCATCACTTTTCAACTAAACACACAGCTACAAATTTATCCCCCAAATAACAAGATTGTAGCATTTACAAGTGATCAAAACAGGCTATATATTTGATATACAGTAAAACCTTTGCTTTTTGCAATATAAGTGCCATGTGTACTGTATACTGTATAAAAAACCATGGTCAAGCACCTTTCCACTAAAAAGGGTAATTTTTGGAGTGTTTTAAATGCTAAAATGTGTAAAAGCAAGTGTCAGCGCAGTATATGGTTAAATTCAGAGTTTGTATTCACTGCTTATCATCCGTTTTTCCTTAGACATACATGCGACTTTCACTTTGACATAATTTCTGCTGTGTCTTAGGGCCGGTTCACATCTGCTTTCGGTTTCCATACAGGGGAGTCCGCTTGGGGACCACCCGAACGGAAACCTACAGTCATATGAAAAAGTTTGGGCACCCCTATTAATCTTAATCATTTTTAGTTCTAAATATTTGGGTGTTTGCAACAGCCATTTCAATTTGATATATCTAATAACTGATGGACACAGTAATATTTCTGGATTGAAATGAGGTTTATTGTACTAACAGGAAATGTGCAATATGCATTAAACCAAAATTTGACCAGTGCAAAAATTTGGGTACCCTTATCATTTTATTGATTTGAATACTCCTAACTACTTTTTACTGACTTACTGAAGCACAAAATTGGTTTTGTAACCTCACTGAGCTTTGAACTTCATAGCCAGGTGTATCCAATCATGAGAAAAGGTATTTAAGGTGGCCACTTGCAAGTTGTTCTCCTATTTGAATCTCCTCTGAAGAGTGGCATCATGGGCTCCTCAAAACAACTCTCAAATGATCTGAAAACAAAGATTGTTCAACATAGTTGTTTAGGGGAAGGATACAAAAAGTTGTCTCAGAGATTTAACCTGTCAGTTTCCACTGTGAGGAACATAGTAAGGAAATGGAAGACCACAGGGACAGTTCTTGTTAAGCCCAGAAGTGGCAGGCCAAGAAAAATATCAGAAAGGCAGAGAAGAAGAATGGTGAGAACAGTCAAGGACAATGCACAGACCACCTCCAAAGAGCTGCAGCATCATCTTGCTGCAGATGGTGTCACTGTGCATCGGTCAACAATACAGCACACTTTGCACAAGGAGAAGCTGTATGGGAGAGTGATGCGAAAGAAGCCGTTTCTGAAAGCACACCACAAACAGAGTCGCCTGAGGTATGCAAAAGCACATTTGGACAAGCCAGCTTCATTTTGGAAGAAGGTCCTGTGGACTGATGAAACAAAGATTGAGTTGTTTGGTCATACAAAAAGGCGTTATGCATGGCGTCAAAAAAACACAGCATTCCAAGAAAAACACTTGCTACCCACTGTAAAATTTGGTGGAGGTTCCATCATGCTTTGGGGCTGTGTGGCCAATGCCGGCACCGGGAATCTTGTTAAAGTTGAGGGTCGCATGGATTCAACTCAGTATCAGCAGATTCTTGAGAATAATGTACAAGAATCAGTGACGAATTTGAAGTTACGCCGGGGATGGATATTTCAGCAAGACAATGATCCAAAACACAGCTCCAAATCTACTCAGGCATTCATGCAGAGGAACAATTACAATGTTCTGGAATGGCCTTCCCAGTCCCCAGACCTGAATATCATTGAACATCTGTGGGATAATTTGAAGCGGGCTGTCCATGCTCGGCGACCATCAAACTTAACTGAAGTGGAATTGTTTTGTAAAGAGGAATGGTCAAAAATACCTTCATCCAGGATCCAGGAACTGATTAAAAGCTACAGGAAGCGACTAGAGGCTGTTATTTTTGCAAAAGGAGGATCTACTAAATATTAATGTCACTTTTCTGTTGAGGTGCCCATACTTTTGCACCGGTCAAATTTTGGTTTAATGCATATTGCACATTTTCTGTTAGTACAATAAACCTCATTTCAATCCTGAAATATTACTGTGTCCATCAGTTATTAGATATATCAAATTGAAATGGCTGTTGCAAACACCCAAATATTTAGAACTAAAATTGATTAAGATTAATAGGGGTGCCCAAACTTTTTCATATAACTGTATACGCAGAGAGAAGCGGTTTACATAAAGAAACCTGCGGATCCCATAGACTATAATGGGGTCTGTGTGGTTTCCGCTCAGTCTCCACACGAAACATGCGGAAACATGCGGAAACCGAGCGGAAACCACACGGACCACATTATAGTCTATGCGGTTCGCAGGTTTCCTTATGACTTCTCTCTGCGTATAGGTTTCCGTCCCCAAGTGGACTCCCCTTTACGGAAACCAAACGCAGATGTGAACTGGCCCTTAGATAGCTGCAAATTAGATAGGTAGGTTCCTAGGAGCCCTGAGGGTGGTATGCGCTATGGTTTAAGCCAATTTAATCGAACTTATAAGAGTTGTGTAAGGCAAATTTTTTTGCAGGGCAAATTGTAGTTTTCATTTATACCATTTTGGTTATTGTCTGATACTTTTAACCCCTATGCACACCAGGCCATACATGTACGTCCTGGTGCACATGATTAAGTATGGTGGCTGCTCTGTTAACTGAACGGCCACACTAGCTGGACCCAGCAGCATTGCTCATGATCAGAGATGACTTTGATCATGGTAATTTGACCACGGCATCTGAGTGGTTATTTTCACTTTCCCTATTAGAATAGGTAATGGGACGGCCCCCCTGCCTGCAGCAGGCTTCAATAGTTAAATAGCAAATTTGCTATAGACTGCAATACAGTAGTATTTAGAACTTTTGTAAAATTTAGAACTTTTGTAAAGTTATTAAAACATGAAGAAAATAAATAATTTTGGTATCACCGTGATCGTACTGACATGGAGAATAAAGCTAACATAGCATTTTTACTGCAGAGTGAAAACTGTAAAAACAAAACCTGTAAGAAAATGGTGGTACTGCATTTTTTTCCTCAACCTCGTTCTGAGTTTTTTTTCCTGCTTCCCAGTACATATTACAAAATAATAAATTGTACAATTTTGAAGTACAACTTGTCATGCAAAAATCAAGCCCTTATACGACTAAGTAAACAAAAAAATTAGAAAGTTATGGCTCTTGGAATACACTGTGTAAAAAATGAAAACGCAAAATGTCTGCGTCACGTAATGGTTAATTCAATTTTTGAGAGGAGGTGAAACAGCAAAAAAATAAATAGTTGGACCATTTTTATTTCTTTTCTATCATGGTGTTCACCATATGGGATGAATACTTTTAAATGTTTGTATTTTGGGCATTTTTAGATGCAGGGATACTTAATGTGTACGCAGTGGCGTAACTAGGAATGGCTGGGCCCCAAGGTGAACATTTGACATGGGCCCCCCCCCCAAGCCGCTGCCCCCAACCCCCCCATGCCACCGCCCCCAACCCCCCCAAACCGCCGCCCCCAAACCCCCCCCCACCCAAACCGCATTCCTGCGCACACTATTATGCCCCATAGTGGCCCCTGCACACGGTATTATGCCCCATAGTGGCCCCTGGACACGGTATTATGCAGCATAGTGGCCCCTGCACACAATATTATACCCCATAGTGGCCCCAGCACACAGTAGTTTGCCCCATAGTGGCCCCGACACACAGTAGTTTGCCCCATAGTGGCCCCTGCACACAGTAGTTTGCCCCATAGTGGCCCCTGCACACAGTAGTTTGCCTCATAGTGGCCCCTGCACGCAGTAGTTTGCCCCATAGTGGCCCCTGCAAACAGTAATTTGCACCATAGTGGCCCCTGCACACAGTAGTTTGCCCCATAGTGGCCCCTGCACACAGTATTATGCCCCATAGTGGACCACCCATGAATGATTATTATACTCTGGGGTCTTTTCAGACCCCAGAGTATAATGATCGGAGAGACAGGGGAGGAAAGAAACATAGAAAACACTGCAACTTACCTCTTCCTCGCTCCGGTGCACTCCCGTGCGCTACTTCGGCCATCTTCAATTTCGGACTGGATCTCGTGCGATCCAGGCCGGCGTCGCGACGCATAATGACGTCGGCTGACGTCTGGGACGTCACCAAACATGCCCGAAGCCTGCGGAGCGGCGGAGAGGTGAGTTACGGTGTTTTTTATGTTCGCTCACCTCCCCTGGGCCCCCGATCGTTATACTCCGGGGTCTCAAAAGACCCCGGAGTATAACGATAGCAGTGATTGTGGGGTTCCCGGTAGCGACTGCCACAGAGCTCCGGGCCCCGTAATGTTCCGGGCCCTGTGGCAGTCGCGCTACCACTGCTACCCCGGTAGTTATGCCCCTGTGTGTACGTGATGAAGGGAAAATAGATTCAATAATTTGCAATACTGTTGTATTACAGCATAATGTAAAATCCACTGATTTCTATTGCACTAATTATGTCTAACACTTCTGTCCTGAGAAGTTACTCTACCTTCTACGCCTCCTCCTTCCTCGAAAGAAAGATGCCTTTTGGTAAATCTGGTGTACACATAGTTAGACAGGCTAAGTGCACCCCCATGCTCCCACCCAGTTTTCTAAAGTGGAGTGAGTGGTGTAACAATACCAAGGGGCTTTCCCTTGCCTTTTCGATTAAGACCATCAAATGATACACTGGTTTTAATACAATGGCCTCAAAATCTTGCAACATCTTTGCTCAAATAAATCTAAAAAGTCACAGGCCTCTACATTCTGACTTTTTTACTCCATAATTTGTGCTTCAGTAAGTCAGTAAAAAGTAGTTAGGAGTATTCAAATCAATAAAATGATAAGGGTACCCAAATTTTTGCACCGGTCAAATTTTGGTTTAATGCATATTGCATATTTTCTGTTAGTACAATAAACCTCATTTCAATCCTGAAATATTACTGTGTCCATCAGTTATTAGATATATCAAATTGAAATGGCTGTTGCAAACACCCAAATATTTAGAACTAAAAATGATTAAGATTAATAGGGGAGCCCAAAATTTTTCATATGACTGTATTTGCATCGGAGAATTAGCCACGCTAAAATAAAAAAACAAAAAACTTTTCTTTTTTGCTGTTTTTTTTAGATGTAATGGTGCAACAACAAAATAACATAATAATCATTATAAAGAAATACATAGCTTTTAGGAAGAAATAAATATCAATCATTTATATTTCTTTGCTGGAAAAAATATAGGGAAGTGGCATACATGTTTGATGTACTAAAAGCTGATTGTTAGAAATTGTGGGTGTGAAAGAATGATATATTTCTTTCTTGTACAGTCAGTGAATACTGTGTTGAAATTGTAACATAAATTATGTTTTCAGAAACTCAAAGTAGATGGTGATAGAAAAATACAACCAGTTTAGAAATGTTATTTGTTAAATTAATAAGGTAAATGTCATATTTGTATTAAAAATGGAAGGAGGAAAGTACAGTACCTGCAATTTACAGACAGTGCTGTACACATTAGGAGTAGAATTCTATTGTGTTCCAATGTAATTTATATCAATTAGACTAATTGATGCAAATAACATTTGGTCCTTGTCATTGGACCTAAAAGTTATCCTAGCATGAAATATACCCAATATTATATTTTTTTTCATCATTTTGTGAAACACTCATTAAACTAATATTTATTTTCTTATCCTTAGGATTCAAATGTTTTCTTAACCTCCATTATATAGAGACACCATATGGCAACACAGGGAGCCCCTATAGCTCCACAGTAAAGTGTCACTCATATTAATGCATCCTAATTGTACATATGCCTGTATCTATAAGTTTACTCTTAAATCTAGAAATATACGACAATATGAGAGAAGAATGTTGCCCTGAAAAACACTCAATACTTCAAAGGAATAATGGTGGGAGACATTTATTGTTCCTTGCAAACTTTGGAAAACATTCACAAAACATCCATAAATAGAGTGTTATGGTACTTTTATGGGAACTCTTGCAACTTACATGATATACATGATAGGATATAGTGCACAGGAATAAAAGTCACACAAAATCATCTAACATAATTTCCTGAACTTTTGAATCTACTACAGACAATACACATCCCACACAGGTACAATTGTTTAAATGTTTTCCATACTACCATGACTAAATCCCTTTGGGAAGGTAAAAGGCCTCATTTATTGCTAGATAGACTTCAAAGTTCTCAAATGCAAGAAGAATTAAATCTTCTGCAGTTGAGCGGCTATAATATTACTTGCCTTTTCAGACACTTAGATGTTTTGACCTCTACATGTGGCCCAGGTGTTGGTGACAGCTGACTGAGCTGCTTAGGGACAATCTTGTAAACCACCAAGAAGTCAGGAAAATGCAGAGTCAACATACAAGCTGAAGTCAGGGCTCGTGACATATGTTCTTAGTCAGTGGCCAGGAGTAAAGTCAGGGCAGGGAGTAGAGACTCAGTGGTGATGGACAGGCTGGGTTCAACAACAAGTAAGTAGAGTAAACCAGCAGGTAGGAATATATAGTCTAGGACTAAACTAAGGTCAAACTTGTTATGTAACAGACAGATAACAGAAACACTAGCGGGCTATAAGCCTAATTGCTCAGGCACCATGTGAACAGAGAAACTGGCTTTTAATTGTACTAACAGGCAAGGATTGGCTTGGGGGATATTTGGGAATGTGTGCTGTTCCTTTAACAGACAACAAGGCAGCACACATGTGCTCCATATGAAACAGCTGGGAGGCAGAAGCAGTAGTTTATGCATGGCAGCAGGAAGGATTGGAGTATGCATGGCTTGGAACATGGATGAGGCAGTGGCTGTGCCTTATTGCAAATTGCCTCTCCTGGCAGGCATTACAGCTCCCTTACATATCAAACTATCTTTTATTAAATGTGTCATGAGAAAATGGACTAGTGTTTAAATCAAGTTTAATTCTAAACTCCTGCAATTTTCACACTGACCACTAAGCCTATTAGTCTGACACTTCCTGTGCTCTAGAGATCTCTTTTCAGCAGACTTCACATTATCCTCACATGCAGGATTGCAATGAAAGATAATAGACATAGATACTCTCATTGACAAAAAAAAAAAGAAAAAAGAATGCATCCAAGTAAAAATGTCAGATTGCTGCAAATCTCAGAAGTTATCAAGGAGATATGTAGATGATTACAGTTGTGGTCTGATTAGACACTGGGGTCTTGCCACAAAAGGGCATAAAAATGTTTCCCCACTGTCCTATAAAAAGGTTCTCATAGGCCTCTTTTGAGTAGTGTAACTTATGGTGAAAGATCATTGACTGCTAGAGAGATCATTGACATACCTCTACAACACACTAAAAGATATTTTGCCCCATTCACAGACTTTTAGAGGGGTGAATAATTGGACAGAGAGAAGTAGGTTGGTTGTTTCGATGAACTTCCATTTAAGCCATTCTGACCTTGCTCTTAGGATGTGTTGAGAGCAGTGATTAAGTGAGGGTACACATGGCCAACATGCTCTGGATGGCACAGACAGACCACCAGTAGAGAGGATCATTTGATCTGTTGATAAGCATGAGCACCTCCAGAGTTTCCTACCATCCAGACTGAGATGGCATATTCATTACACACCCCTTTCTCTGTCCGGACACAGAAGTAAATTTGGTGTCACTGTGCCAATCCCTACTGCCTTCTGAAATTACTGGCACCCTCAACTTAGTATTTGGTTGTACATAACTGAAATCAATTGCTTCCTGTAGCCATCAACAAACTTCTTAAACCTTTCAACTGGAATTTTGGACCACTCTCCTTTTGCAAACTGCTCCAGGTCATATTTGAGGAGTGCCTTCTCCCAAAAAGCTATTTTAAAATCTCTCCACAGTTGTTCAGTGGGATTTAGACTCATTCCTGGCCACTTCAGTGGGACTCATTCCTGGCCACTTCAGAACTCTCAAGCACTTTGTTTTCATCCATTTATGGGTGCTTTTTGAAGTATGTTTGGGGTCATTGTCCTGCTGGAAGACCCATGACCTAGGACACAAATCCAGCTTTCTACATTGCAACCCAAAATACCTTGGTAATCTTCAGATTTCATGATGCCTTGCACACAGTCAAGGCACCAAGTGACAGAGGCAGCAAAACAACCCCAAAATTATATTTTTCTTCATCATTTTGTGAAACACTCATTAAACTAATATTTATTTTCGTATCCTTAGGATCCAAATGTTTTTTTAACCTCCATTATACAGAGACACCATATGGCAGCACAGGGAGCCCCTATAGCTCCACAGTAAAGTGTCACTCAAATTAATGCATCCTAATTGTACATATGCCTGTATCTATAGGTTTACTCTTAAATCTAGAAGTATACAACAATATGAGACAAGAATGTTGCCCTCAAAAACACTCAATACTTCAAAGGAATAATGGTGGGAGACATTTATTGTTCCTTGCAAACTTTGGAAAACATTCACAAAACATCCATAAATAGAGTGTTATGGTACTTTTATTGGAACTCTTGCAACTCTTAATTTAAAATCTCTCCACAGGTGTTCAGTGGGATTTAGACTCATTCCTGGCCACTTCAGTGGGACTCATTTCTGGCCACTTCAGAACTCTCAAGTGCTTTGTTTTCATCCATTTATGTGCTTTTTGAAGTATGTTTGGGGTCATTGTCCTGCTGGAAGACCCATGACCTAGGACACAAATCCAGCTTTCTACATTGCAACCCAAAATACCTTGGTAATCTTCAGATTTCATGATGCCTTGCACACAGTCAAGGCACCCAGTGCCAGAGGCAGCAAAACAACCCCAATATTATATTTTTCTTCATCATTTTGTGAAACACTTTACTAAACATCTTTGAATATCCACCATATTTGAATGTTGGTACTGTGTTCTTTTCTTTGGAGGCCTCATTCTGTTTTCGGTAAATGTGCTTTACCAAAAAGCTTTATCTTGGTTTCCACAAGGCGTTTTCCCAGAAGGATTTTGGCTTACTCACGTACATTTTGGCAAACTGCAGTCTAGATTTTTTATGTCTCTGTGTCAGCAGTGGGGTCCTCCTGGGTCTCTTGTCATAGCATTTCATTTCATTCAAATGTCGACGGATAATTTGCGCTGACACTGATGCACCCTGAGCCTGCAGAACAGCTTGAATTTTTTGGAACTTGATTGGGGCTCTTTATCCACCTTCCAAACTATCCTGCATTGCAACCTTTCATCAATTTTTCTCTTCCGTCTACATCCAGGGAGATTAACTACAGTACCATGGGTTGTAAACTTCTTGATTATGTTGCGCACCTTGGACAAAGGAACATCAAAATCTCTGGATGGTCTTGTAACCATGTGATTGTTGATATTTTTCCACAATTTTGGTTCTCAAGTACTCAGGTAGTTCTCTTCTCCTCTTTCTGTTCTCCATGCTTAGTGTGGCACACATAGACATACAATGCAAAGATTGAGTCAACTTTTCTTTCTATTTGGTTTCAGGTGTGATGTTTATATTGCCCACACCTGTTACTTGCCACAGGTGAGTTTGAATGAGCATCAAATGCTTTAAACAAAGCTATTTACCCACAATTTTGAAAAGGTGCCAACAATTTTGACTGGCCCAATTTTGAATTTTTGTGTGAAATTGTGTAATTGCAGTAATTTTCTGGGAGAAATACTTAATTTTCTGGGAAAATTTCAGGGGTGCCAACACTTACAGCCATGATTATATCTACAATTCCTCACTGCACAATGGTCTCTGCAAACGTTACAGAAAATGTCTCCCAAAGAGACAATGTCTCCAATGTCTCCCAAAGTTGTCAATGAACATCTCCAGACAACTGTATCTATGGACCAAGTGGCTGCTGTAAATCTCTAAATGTAGTTCAGGTAAGATCGTTTTCTCAGCAATTATGTAGAATAAATGGAATAAAATAGATTAAAACAGATTTAAAAAGGAATATGTTTCAGTATCTAGCTTTAAGTAGAAAAAAAATACTTCCAGTATATCATGAAATGTGGTTATGTTTTAAGACCCAACAAAATTTTAACATATGTCAAACAGATCTTAGATGGACCATAGCAGATGACTACTATGCTTCTCCTTTTCATTATTTGGCAATACATAACACTACATAAGAACATAAGACACGACTATGCCCATGAATTCACGTCACATTGATGGCAGCAAAGAAATCTAAAAAAAGTGTCTGGAACCAGAAATTCCAATAACAGATAATACATAATAATCACAATTGTATTGCCTGATATATAAATTGGTGATTTGGTTTAGACACTAGAATATGAAAAGAGAAAATAAGACACCAGAGCTATCATTCAATGTAAAATGAATCACACAAATGCAAAATAATCTGTTTTATGTTATTGGTCTCATGAAATTAACAATATGTTCAGAATATATTAATATATGTATAATTGCCTTAGCATGAGGTAAAGTAAAGTTCATAATTCACTGAATCCATTAACATTTCTATAAAAGTCATACTTCATTTATTTTATTGACAAGCTGTTACTAGTCATTTTTCAACCCTATGTGAAGTATGCTACCCTATAGGGGTTTTTATTGTAATTGGGTATCTTAATACAGTACGCTCAACCTTATTTACCATAATGGATTAACAATGTGAGTAAAATATTTATTTTCAGTTGTCATTATGCAGTAAAATTGATTAAAGTTTGGAGATATATTGCTTGTAAATTTTGCAGCCTGAGGACTCAAACACATTGCCATATTATAGCTCCATCAATACAAACTACAAGTTATACAGAGCTGCAATAAGGCTAAATTTGGGGTCCAAGTTATTACCACAGCAACCATACAAAGAAATAGAAACTTCACCATCAGAAATCAAAACCAGAATCCATGATTAACTTACAAGGTCGATCAGGATCATGAGGACTAATCAGGATAGTAAATGTCCAGGCCAGTTCAGTTCAATAGGAAATGTCAGGAGATAAGCGATTTTTTGGTAACAGGCCACTGGCCAGTTCCTAGGGATCAGTATGAAGCTGTGCAATACAAAGAGTCAGATAAGAAAGCCAAACAAGGTAAAATAATTGCAGTCACCTTGCTGAGGAGGAAATGAGCTTAGATATACATCCACAACTGCTAATTGGATAAGCCCGGAGAATTCTGACATTGCAGAAGCTTCCCAGGTTGGCACGGTAACCTTAAAGCAATAGTAGCTGATGTGAGATTCCTAACAGCTGCCTTCTAATAGCCTTCTATATTAGAATAGGTTCTGTGGCTTTAGCTCAGTCTCTTCACTTCTCCTCTGCATTACTCTCTCTTCCCTGAGGGAAAAGAAGACCACTGTGAAGCACGTAATACTGTGTGGGTGCCACTACGGAGCACATAATACTGTTTGGGGGCCACTGTGGAGCACGTAATACTGTCCCAGTATTGTTTACATGCCGGGTGCTGTGCTGCTCACTCACCGTATTCTTGATAACTGCAGTTGTGGGTACTACAGCTGTATCCCTTTCAAGTATCTGAGATATTGCTGCAACACCCGTAACCGCCACTATCAAGAAATTGCTCTAGGGAGGAGGTAGGGGGCCCGGACAAAAGTTTGCACTGGGGCCCACAAGACTTTAGTTATGCCACTGCTGACAAACCTTATTAAATGGGGATTAATGCATTGATTTACTACCACCCATAACAGCAAACTGCAGCAGAAATCGAAAGTCAACAGGTTATACTCGAAGCTTAACAGTTAAAGAATTTTTCTAGTTTGTGCCGTGTATGAAAATGGTTTTATTTGCTTCTTTATAGCACAATTCGCTCACACCAACAATTTTATTTTTTAATGCAAGTACAGTTAACAGCATAAAAAAAGGAATCCAACCATAGCTGCTTGATTATTATCAGGTCTATAGTGTTTGAATATATTTATGCTGAATGGGGTTAGAGGTTGCTGTACTTGTGAAGGTGTTTTATAGTTTTCATAGTATTACAATTAGTATGGTTCTACAGATTAGTTAGCAGTTGCTATCTTTTATTTTATGCTACTCTGTAAAATTTTTTATATCACCAGATGTTTCACCATGGCTGTTGTGACCTTATGTGAAAAAAAAAACTTTATTAAAGTCATAATTTCAAATATAGATAACGTAAAGGCTGTAATAATATTTTAAATTCCTGAAATCTAAATTAATAGCAGTGAGATTTGCCTATTTAAAGGGGTTTTCTAGGACATATTGATTACCTATCCTTAAAGGGAGTCTATCATTGGCAAAATCAATTTTAAAAAAACAGATTCCAATAGCCTTTATAAAGGCTATTCCAGGCATACCTTTACTTTGTTCATCCTCACAGTGTTTTTTTTCATAAATCAAGTTTGTAAATGAGCTTCATGGAACATATTGGGCATTATCCCTGTGCTCTGAGCACAGCGCGTCATCCATATTTCAATGTCCCCTTCTTGTAAAGTCATGCCTCCTTCTCCTCTTCTTAGCTTCAGCTTCTGATGTGTGCGCGAAATCTCGTGCATGTGCTGTACGGTCGGCCACTTTGGGATCGGGCCGAGTGTACAGCGCATGCTCTGTGTGCCATCTTTATTCTCTGCATGCTCAGTTTTTCGAACCTGAAATGGCCGAGTATACAGCGCATACTCTAGATTTTGCGCACACATCAGGAGCTGTAGCTAAAAAAAGCAGAAGGAGGTCGGGGCCCCACGTGGCCCATCCCTGCAATGTGGACACATTGAAGAAAAATATGAGCAGCCGAAATTCTGTGATTTCCAAAACTGTTGCAATTTTGAAAATTGCAGCATATTAATTATAGTTATGAAAATGCTGGTGGTTTCCCTATAGGTACAATTGAAGCAGAAAGTCAGCAGAGGAAACCTCTGAAAAGCGCTGTGGGAAAAACCCACAGTTTCCGCCACGGTTTTTCCCACAGCACTTTTTCGCTGCAGCTTGCAACATGGGGCCTAAGCCTGAAGGGGTTTTCCCATCTCCCTCTCTCACCAGTTTGCCTGCTCTCTCTTCTTCTCACTTCCTGTATTCTTCAACAATCTGGTAGTAAACATAGATATTGCCTTTACCATGCAAGATTATTTATTATGATTACTAGAAATCTAATATAAATGCAGATCAAATAATATGCACAGTAAATGTATATTATATTACACAGTTTTGTAGAGAGCACGTACATGCTGCTAGGACAGACAACATTCTTGCAATAAACACAATGATATCATTGTGTCTACATAGAAATATAAACACACTGTCTGAGCCTTTATCAGCAAACTGCAATTAGCTGAGCTGATAATAGCAGGAGATAACAGCTCTGAATGTGAGCATGATTGCAGACCGAGGAAACACGTGTAAACAGTGGGAGCAATAATTTCACATAGCAGACAAACAAAGCAGCATTTCTAAAGCAATGTATTTATGAAAACTCTTGAATATATTACATAACCTAGCAGTATAGATAGGATCCTTGAGATGGGATTACCCCTTTAAGATAGGTCATCAATACCTGATAGATGGAGGGCCTACACCCAGAATCCCTACCAATCAGCTGGTTAAAGAAGCCACAAAATTCAGTTGAGTGCTGTAACCTTTAAATTGAATATCAAACACAGTGCCATACATTTTATACGGGCTGTGTTTGGCATTGCAGCTCAGCCCCATTTATTTCATTGGGACTGAGCTGCTGCTGTACCATGTGACTAATGAACATGACATCATCGTCACAGGGAAGTGGGCACGATGCCTATTCTAGTCATGGAACATTGCAAGGATATCCTGTATCTTCACTTGTGGACTGTTGGTCATCCATAGTACAGGAACCCGTGAGAGGAAACCTGGAGGCTGGGAGTAGTATTAGTAAAAATAGCACTTGTCACGGTGATTTGCATACTCAAGAAATTCCTCTACCTCTCCTCCTGGGCTGGTGCAGAGATGAAGGGACCTGCAATGTACCTGATGGTAGTAGTAGTCTTCCTTCAGAGGATACTCAATGGTCTTCTGCCTTCCTAAGTCAGATGGGGGTTGGATGGGGGTACCCATGATGTTGTTGCAGGAATTAAGGCTCAGGAGAATTGTGGTTGCAAGGAACAGTTCACACATAACTTTACTGGATAACTATGCCGTATTACAACCAAAAGCTTCTGCTCCATCCAAGAGCAGAAATTTCTGGATGGAAGCTACCATTAGCTCAGTTTCTCCACATCCACAATAGACCAGCCCATTTACAGGGGTAATACACAAGTTACATTTAAAACTGAACACAGTTTGCATAATAACATGACAAATGCAGAATGAACAGTGCCCCATAATTTTGCAGTGTCCCCTGGGAAGCTGCAATAGGTACCCCCTGAATCAAAATAAAAGTTCTTAATTCTCTGAACAGTGCCAATGCAATGCTAGGAATGATGCTGGAGTTAATTTCCAGCACATTTCAAAAGTAGAAGCATGTTCCAGGATAAAATCCAAAAGGAAACATGGAGAACTACAAAGTGTGTAGTCCCTTTTATTTTAGCAGTTGAACCCCACAATCAGAAGTGATGGCATATCAGAACATATCCAGGCCACTGCTCAACAAACTCAGATGCCACGTGATTATTTATGTATTGTAGTGAATAATAATAGCCCACTGGGGGGTAATTTTTTTCTGGTGGTGCTGTGGGTATTTTTTTGTCACATGAACCCTAGCTATCCTACTGTGCTTATAGTTCAATAGGGACTGTTCTGGTGACAGACTCTCTTTAAAGGGAGTCTATCATTAGAAAAACAACTTTTAAGCTAATGGCACGTTGGACTGGTCTTTAAAAAGACCATTCTACAACCTACCTTCCATTGTTTTCTTCTCCCAGCCGTTTCTGTTAAAATTCGTTTCTTCAGTTATGGTAATGAGCGGGCTGCCATTTTCCAGTGACAGACCACCAGAAAATGGCAGCCCTTCATGCACAGTCGGCTCTGCCCAAGCCCAAAGTGGCAGAGCCGATTGCGCATGTGCGAGATTTCGCTGCAGTCCAGCGTTGCGTTCGAGGACTTAGAAGAAAGAAAATACAGAGAAGACCAAGAGGGGAGTCACCACAACGCACTAAGGGGCAGTGGAAAGCGATGACGAGGTGGGTGCTCGCAGCACAGGAGGAACACCCCAGGTGCTCCATGATGCTCATTACCATAATTGAAGAAACACATTTTATCAGAAACGGCTGGAAGAAGAAAACAATGGAAGGTAGGAGTAGAATGGCCTTTTTAAAGGCCATTCCAACGTACCATTAGCTTAAAAGTTATTTTTCTAATGATAGATTCCCTTTAAGTCTTCTCTGTCTTTTCATCTTTGCTTAGATTTACCAAAGATAATCTGTCTTTAATTTTCTCCTGCACCCATCCATTCTCCCCTTCCATCATTTACAGTGATGACTAACAACTGAGTGTATAGGGGTCTCCTTCGCTATTGCAAGTATCACTCCAGTCAAGTCTGGCTTCATTTTGTGGTTGCAGTGTTTCAATAAACTGTGACTGGTAAGATGGAACCGCTGTCAGATGTTTTATTTTACCTCTTGCACTTTAATGGATATAGCAGCAGGAGCAAGGATTGTATGCATCTCTATGCTGTCCTGACACAGAGGCCTAGGATAAAAACTAAACCAACATACTATTCAAAACATTTCTTAAGCTAGGCTCACACCTGCGCTCGGTTTCCTTTCTTCAGTTCCGCTTGGGGAAACCTTGAACGGTGAGCAAGTGCGGTGAGCCCTGCCTGAAATAGACTTTTTGTTACCTAATATTCTACCATGGGTCCACCAATAAAGGGACATTCTGGGTATTATTAATGGGTATTATTAGCTGAAGACATATCCTTAGGCTAGATCATTAATTCAGTGGCGTAACTAGGAATAGCTGGGCCCCAAGGCGAACATTTGACATGGGGCCCCCCCCCCCGAACCGCTACCCCAAATCGCCGCCCCCCCGGACCGCCCCCTCCAACCCCCCCCCCAAAAAAAAAACACATTACTGCGCACACTATTATGTGCCATAGTGCCTCCTGCACACAGTATCATGCCCCATAGTGGCCCCTGCACACAGTAGCATGCCCCATAGTGGCCCCTGCACACAGTATCATGTCCCATAGTGGTCCCTGCACACAGTATCATGCCCCATAGTGGCCCCTGCACACAGTATCATGTCCCATAGTGGCCCCTGCACACAGTATCATGTCCCATAGTGGCCCCTGCACACAGTATCATGTCCCATAGTGGCCCCTGCACACAGTATCATGTCCCATAGTGGCCCCTGCACACAGTATCATGTCCCATAGTGGCCCCTGCACACAGTATCATGTCCCATAGTGGCCCCTGCACACAGTATCATGTCCCATAGTGGCCCCTGCACACAGTATCATGTCCCATAGTGGCCCCTGCACACAGTATCATGTCCCATAGTGGCCCCTGCACACAGTATCATGTCCCATAGTGGCCCCTGCACACAGTATCATGTCCCATAGTGGCCCCTGCACACAGTATCATGTCCCATAGTGGCCCCTGCACACAGTATCATGTCCCATAGTGGCCCCTGCACACAGTATTATTCCCCATAGTGGCCCCTGCACTGAGTATTTTGCCCCATAGTGGCCCCTGCACACACTATTATGTCCCATTGTGGACCACCCATGAATGATTATTATACTCTGGGGTCTTTTCAGACCCCAGAGTATAATGATCGGAGACCCAGGGGAGGATAGAAACATAAAAAAACAACGTTGCTTACCTGTTCCTCGCTCCGGTGCTACTTCGGCCTTCTTCAATCTTGGACCAGGCCGGCGTCACATGACGTGGGCCGGCATTGCGACGCAAAATGACGTTCGCTGACGTCAGGGACGTCACCAAACAGGCCCGAAGCCTGGAGAAGCCCAGGAGAGGTAAGTACATTGTTTTTTTATGTTCCCTCACCTCCCCTGGGCCCCCGATTATTATACTCCGGGGTCTGAAAAGACCCCGGAGTATAATGATAGCAGAGATTGTGGGGTTCGGCCCGCGGCCTCACGTACCGATCCCCGCTCCTGCTCACAGCCGCCTCCGCAGAATCGGAAGCGCAGATGGCCGTGAGCGGGACCCCGGGGAACGGTAAGTATATAGGGCCCGTTACCTGCTGGGGTTACTACAGCAGGTAACGGACTATTAATAAAAAAAAAAAAAAAAGCATCGGGGGCCCGCAGGGCCCCGTAATGTCCCGGGCCCTGTGGCAGCTGCTTCCGCTGCTACCCCGGTAGTTACGCCCCTGCATTAATTGAAGATCAGCTGTTTGAAGCTGCAGCATTTAGTTGATTGTCCCGAGTTGATTCACCTCCTGAATTTTCTGGCAAACAGGTGATATTTCTGGAGGAAGTCATGACCATCCAGATGTACCTCACACGGGAAATGCACTGTTTTATAGTACACATTTAGATGGATGTTTTCCATATAATACTGTATAAGGCTGGCTCATATATACCAAACCAGAATATTCTCCTGGTTAATAGCTCTCCAATCTTGGTTATAGAATGGGTCCCAAATAGAAACACCTGTATATGTCAACTAAATTCCATAACAGAGTATATTGTTAGATGCCTGCAATAGTATGAAAATCTGTAATACATGACCTGTATGGGGTACTGGAAGGGCACATTCACACTTGGATCATGTGTTGGCCAGATTTATCGGCTTGCACCTTATGCTGGAAGAGGGACTCCAAGCAGTATAGTTATCTATGCTGCTAAGAATCCCTACCTCCCAGTGATATACTGTTCAATACTGTAATCGGACTGTATATGGTTGGGAGGCAGGGACTCTTCCAGCATAGGGTGCAGGCCGGTAAATTTGTCCATCACACGGATCGATTTTCGTGGCTGAAACTTGGTCGTGTGAAAGCGCCCGTAGACAGAAGTTGCTGCACAGGAAAACAAGATTCTGACCCTGTCCTCAGTGGGTAGAAGCTATTGTACAAAACTGCAAATAGTAGTGTCACATATTTATTCAATAGCTGACAATGCTTAATAGCTTAAAACATAGCCAGTCAGTATTTTATTGCTTGTAACACTGTAAATGGAGTTTCTGATTTGGCACATCTACAAGAAATCTTGTTTTATTAGCGTATAATTTGTGGTATATACTTTCTCTCATGCCTCTGTACAAATAATTTTACAAGCTTCTCAATGTATCTCTAAATAGTGAACATATTACAGCTTAAAAGTGAGAGTAAAACAATGTGATGACTACACTGTAGATGTATGTTTTAAAGGATGTCATAGATCATCTCCTCTGGGGTTATGATCATTCTAGAAAGTTCCTATTCATTTGTATGGAATAGAATAACAGAAAACTTTTTTTCTGCACAGAGACACCAGCTTGAAAGCTGATAGTAGAAACCTATTTTTTGTTAGTCACATATAATGGTATTAGTGTTAGCACTTCTGCAAAAAATGAATAATAGAAGTATTGTAATATTTAATTATACATCTTTTCTTCAATGAGAATTAGATTATGAAAAATGAGCTTTTGGATGTACAATTCTTCCAGAGATCCATCTATAATATGAAGAACAATGTAAAAAGGTAAATGATCATTGAAATGAGCAAGCTCTATCTGCGTCAGCTCATGAGTGACTAGCTCACCGTACAAAGACCAAGCACCATGTTGTTGACCTGTTTCCTAACTCTGAAGCAACTGATCAGAGCGATTATAGACGTGACAAAGATGATAGTCAGAAGATTTCAGGTATCTACTGTAGCACCACGGAACAATTGTTTAAAATTTTTTTTTTTTGCTTTTTAATACTTAGTAATAGTTAGGTAGTATATGGCACTTTATAGTCATTTTATGCATCTGTAAACTGCATGTAATTATTTGGTTTGGGAATTGTTTACTACTATATAGTAGATAATCGTATTCCACATAATATACCAATCTTGAAGCATATTATTTTATTATTCCTGAAAATGTATGAGCAAATTGCCAACTGAGTGCTACTAAATGGGGTGTGCCCCTATATACGCTCATGTTGTACATTCTGACAGTGGCAGAATATTCAGGGACACACCTTTTTTTTTTTTTTATGGTAACACCCAATTATCAATTTAATAAAAAAAATGTGTAAGGAATAGCAGAGGAATGACACAGTGAAGAGAAAGCAGTCAGAATTCTTAACTTGGGGTATAGAAGTAATTATTAAAACTGACATCTTTTAGTAAAAACTTGGAGAGATGTCAGGTCATTTTTAACTATTAGCATGAGTATCTTGTTAGCATGTGATATTATTCATGGAGGCTGTGGCTTCATCTGACTAATATATTTAATGGGCTTTATGGCTGCTACTAATACTACTATGGCTGACTATTTCTGGGCCCTACCATGGTTGTTAATAGACATTGCTAAGATTGGTATTATTTTATGGGTACTGATATATTGTTATACTAGTAGAGCAGTCAGTGATGGATTTGGCCAAAATGCAACCTGCACAGTTGTGTTGGGCCCCGCAGTGGTTGGTTGCATTATGTATTTTTTAATCAGCCACTACCTATTGGATTATTACAACAGGTAACAGCAGATATTTTATTCACCCATCCCCGCCCTGTCCAGGGGATATTTTCACCTGTAAATGGAGAGTGGTGCTGGTAAAGGTGGGCGTGGTATATCATTTTTTATTAGGGGGACCTCGGAGATAATTTTGCTTGAGTGCCCTAAATTAAGTCCGCCGCTGAGAGCAGTTGTTAAGTTTTAGACACCTTTATGTGACTGGTACTATTGTATCATTTTGTCCATACTACTTATTACTAGCCTTACCACTGTTAACACAGTGTATTCCCCATGTATATGCAAGGAAGTCAGCATCTTGAATATCTGAGAATTGTAGTCAGAAATTGTATTAAAGTATATTATAATTGACCTGTTGTTGTATTCCTAGTGCTTTGCTTCTACCTTATAGATTCATCGTGTAGACTGAGGTGTGCTGAGTCATTGCTGTTACATAGTTGCAAAAGGGTTGTTAATATATAGAGGTAGCAGTGTTTAATGTGTCTAAAAGAGTCTGCTCTTTTGTCTAGAGCAAGGTTTGTGCAAAAAACAGTTGTGGCTTGTTAGATGTTTGTATAATGATTGGCTGTGGGCTGGTGCTGGCATCCTGTGAGTAAGGAGTGATGCCATGTTGTGAAGGGACCGTAGGTTGTTGAAGTGTTTAGTGATTTTCATGATGTTCACCCTTTATAGTGGTGACTGATGAAAGATGTCAGCACCACAGGATTTGGTTGAGTGGCTGACTAGTGGTCCAGGCCTATGAGGTGGATAATGGTGTCCTGCAGCTGACTTGTGAGTACCTTGTGTATCTTAGGTACTGTGAGTACTTTGGACCTTGTATGTCTCAGGTCCTCTGAGCAGCTTGGACTTTGTTTGTCTTAGGTCCTATGAGTACCTTGAACCTTGTGTGTCTCAGGTCCTGTGGGTAGCTTGGGCCTTGTATGTCTTAGTTCCTCTGAGTAGTTTGGACTTTGTTTGTTGTAGGTCCTATAAGTAGCTTGGGTCTTATGTGTCTTAAGCCTTGTAACTAGCATGTGCCTTGTGAGTCTTGGTCACTGTGAGAAGCTTTGGTGAGTCTGTTCTGTTAGAAGTCTATATGTACTGTTAGTGTGGCTAAGTGTTGTATGCTATCCTCCAGCTGAACAAGTGATTGTTGCTGTAATTCTAAGTGTTAATGTGTTAGATGGAGGGTTTTGGCCATTTTAATCAATATATTTGTCAGTATTTTTCTATTAATGTGAATCCATTTGTCTGATTAAGCCATATACATACCTGTTTTCCTTTTTGTTCACATTGCCATTTGCATTTTTGTATGTGGGTATGTGGCTGGGGTTATAGCCCACAAGCGGTGCCCATCCCGGTTTTGTTTATCGGCCATTAAAGTGCAGCAGCAGGTGGATGATCTACAGATGATGATGCCTCTGCAGCATGGTCAAGATGTCCCTTAGAGAACATGTTGAGAACATGATTCCATCCCCCCCCCCCACAAGGTAAGAAGGCTGAAGATAAGAATAAGAGTTCACAGAGAAGAATACTTTGAATATTTGCGTTATGCAAAGAGTATCAATATGTATAGTATATGTACAACGAAAATTTTAAGTTTTATGCAATGTCATCCCTGTCTCCGCCTCTTTTTTTTTTTTTGCCCTATCCACAACCTGCACCCTCACATTACACATGAAGACTTTGGTTCATGCTGTTTCTCAGAAAAGATAGCCTAGATGTTTACCAGCGTTTGAAAACTATGTAAGGTGTCTGGAAAAAAATATCTTTATTAAAAGTATTCAACATAATAAAAATGTATTGGGTGATGTCTCAACTGTTGACTAGTAATTTGCTGATTCTGAAAGATTATGATAAAGTGATGGAGTGTAATCTGAAACAGCCTCCCAATACTCTAAAATCTTCTGAAATTACAGTTCCTGGTCTTTGCAATAAATAGACAGCAATTCATCTCACCAATGAATGTGCCTCCTACATGTGCTGATCTCTTCCATTCCATTGGCCTAAATCTTTCTATTAAAATCAGTTGCTTTACAGGTCATTCATTCAATGTATCATATGTATGCAATATGCCAGTCTGCACAAACTTTATATACTTCTAAGTGGTTTTTGCTAGTACATAAGCTAAAGGAAATGAGCATTTCAGTAGACATGGTCTAATTGCTCCTGCTATAAAACTGTCCAGCAAACAACTTACATTGAATACTGGCAAGGTGACAAAGTATTACTCTATTATCTTCAAGTTAAAAATGAAGGTACACAAAACTTAAAGTACATAAGCATAAAATTCAAGAAGAGAAAAATTACTCTTCCAAAGTTAAAATGGATCTCCAGAGTCCCCTTGTGAGGCTTATTTGCTGCTGTCTTGGTGGTTCTGTTACTTGCACTGTAAGTTATATTAGTGCTTTCTCAGCTGTTATCACCATTTGATCTGCATTTTTTCCTTCAATCCTGTGATGGACCTGTGCTTTTTAGCAGCAAAGCTGCAGTGTAAAGCACACCGGAGGAACACAGCAGAAATCTGTCTTTTATGACACATTATACAGGAGGTAGATTCCAGACCACGAATAGCCCTTAGACAAAGCAGCTAAGCTGAGATCATCAATTCTAGCTGTGGCCCAGAACTAAAAAAAGGCAACACTAAGAAAAATAAATAGTGTAAGCATTACACAGAGGTATAGCTTGGGATTCAGGTTATCAAGATTTCCCCCCGTCTATTCCTCTGAAATTCACTACCCCACCACACCACCCTTCCATGTCAATTAATGCAGAATTAATTTAATTTTTTTATACAATGTTTAATTAAACATATGCAGCTATGCAAAAGGTTTGTACATATCACACACTATACTGTGGTTTTTGCTACAATGGAAACCAGGTGTGAATAGAGTCATATCTATATCTATATACTCAATTAAATAAAATATTAAATATAGGGACTTTCAATGTATATTATAAGTAAAATATAATTTTAAGGTACTATTGGACAAAAAGCTAATGGATACTAAAATAAAAACATAAAAATTACTTTATAGGATATACTTATTGGCATGCAACGCATAATGTGCAAAATAAAATGAAATATAGAATTAAAATAAAGCAAAAATATAAACAGATCTAAAAACTAAAACAGGCATCACAAGGACTAAAACCAAGTCTTTGTGATACCCGGCCTCATAAATTACCAATTGGTATCCAAATGTTCCCATTGTAGCAGCATTCATTCCACCCTGACTGGAGCATTCAATCCCTTCTCGCCCATCCTCCACGCAGCAGCATCTTCCTTCAAACCACCCTTCTACTAGCAGCAGCAGTTTATCCATTTCTGCCCCACCCACATTTAAACTTGTGTCCCTTCAATAGAAGGCAGACGTTGAACAATGGTGGAAGTAGGAGAGCTTCATTCTTACTTCTCTGCAGCGCTGACATTATCAGTGTATTTTCTGCACTGGAATCCCTGGTTTGTCACTGGAAGGGATTTTCACTTCACTCCTGAAATGATCAATAAGGACAGTGAGTCTCTATCAGAAAGAAGATAATGCAGCAACCAGCTCTAAACATTTCTTAAAGCTTAGCTGAAGCACCTTTGGCAGTGATTACAGCCTCCAGTCTTCTTAGGTCACAAGGCTTCTCTGAAGATCCTTCAAAACTCTATCAGGTTGAATGGAGACCATTGATGGACAGTCATTTTCAGGTGTCTCCAGGGATGTTCAATTGGGTTCAAGTCAGAGCTCTGGGTAGGTCACTCAGGAATAGAGTTGTCCCTAAAGCAATCATGTGTTGTCTAGGCCATATGCTTAGGGTCATTGTCTTGTTGGAAGATTAATGTTCAGCCCAGTCTGAGCTCCAGAGCACTCTGGATCAGGTTTTCATTAAGAATATCTCTGTATTTTTCCGCATTCAACTTTCTTCAGCCCTGACCAGTGGCCCTGTCCAAGCTGCTGAAAACATCCCCACTGCATGATAATACCACCAACATGATTCACTGTAGGGATGGTATTGGGCAGGTGATGAGCAAGCCTGGTTTCCTACAGATATGACATTTATAATTGAGGCCAAAATGTTCAATCTTGTTGTCATCGACCAGAGAATATTGTTTTTCACAGTCCTTTAGGCACTATTTTTGCAAACTTCAGGTGGGCTTTCATGTGTCTTTTACTGAGGAGAGGCATCTTTCTGGCCAATCTGCCATATAGCCCAGATTGGTGGACTGCTGCAGTGATGGTTGACCTTCTGGAAGTTTCTCCCGTATACAAAGAGGGTATTTGGAGCTAAGCAAGAGTCACCATTGAGTTGTTGGTCACCTCTTTTACCAAGGCCCTTTTTCACCAATTATTTGGTTTGATGGAGTGGCCAGATATACTAAGAGTCCTGACTGTTCCAAACTTCTTCCATTTAATAATTATGTAGGCCACTGTGCTCTTTAAGTGCAGGAGAAATTTTTTGTACCCTTTTCTAGATCTCTGCTTCCACACAATGCTGTCTTTGAGCTCTGCAGGCAGTTTTTTTCCTGCTCATGGCTTGGTTTTTGTTCTGATATGCATTGTCAGTTGTGAGACATAATATAGTCAGGGATGTGTCTTTCCAAATCATGCCAAATCAGGTATAAATTCTCAAGACTAGAACATAGTTATGCCTATATTCAAATCACTAGTACAGCCACAAATAGACTATTGCACACAATTTTGGGCCCCAGTATACAAGAAGGACATAATTGAACTACAGAGAGTGCAGAGAAGGGTGACCAAGATTATTAGGGGAATGAGTGGATTGGAGTACAATGATAGATTAATAAACTTGGGGTTATTCAGTTTAGAAAAAAAGATGTCTATGGGGGGATCTAATAACAATATAAAAATATATGAAGGGACAACACAAAGAACTTTCTAATGATCTTTTTACTCCTAGGCCAGTGACAGTGACAAGGGGACATCCTCTACATCTGGAGGAGAGAAAGTTTCAACAGCAACAAAGACGAGGATTCTTTACTGTAAGAACAGTAAGGCTATGGAACTCTCTGCCCCAGGAAGTGGTGATGGTGGATTCCTTGAGCAAGTTCAAAGAGGTCCTGGATGTCTTTCTCGAACAGAAAAATATTACAGGTTAAGGGTTCTAGATTTTGTTAAAGACAAGTTGATCCAGGGTTTTATACTGATTGCCAGATTGGAGTCGGGAAGGAATTTTTTTCCCTTGACATGGGGCAATTGACATAAGACTCATGGGGTTTTTTGCCTTCCTCTGGATCAACACTGTAGGGTTATAGGTTGGACTTGATGGACCTGTGTTTTCATCCAACCTCATCAACTATGTAACTTACCACAGGTGGACTCCAATGAAGATGTAAAAATATCTCAAAACTGTCCAAAATGGGAGGTCTCAAGAGCTAAATTGAAGTGTTATAGCAAAGGGTTTGAATATATATATCCATGCAAAATATGTTTTCTTTTATAATATAACATAACAACATAAAAAAGTGAAATGTTCCAAATGCATTCTATCTATCTATCTATCTATCTATCTATCTATCTATCTATCTTTCTATCTCTCTATCACAGTGTAAAACTATGTATTACAAACATAATACCTGCACGTGTATTAGACATAATAATGCGTACATATTGTACATTTTAATTACAGTTTATCACAGTCGTATATTACACTTAATAAGGTTTGCACTGTTATGAATGTATATTTCTTTTGCTGCTAATTAAGAAATTCCACAATACAGAACTATGCTTATCAGGCTAGTAAAATGAATGTGCAGTATAGTTGGGAGTGAGATTTGGCTAACAACCATATATAATTTTATAATTGTGCCTGTTTATTGTCACTGCAAAGAAATAAATGATAATTGGTGTAAATACACAGCTAGAATAAGCCTAGGATGAAGAATAGTTTAAAATAAAAATAAAAGTGCGAGTAGTACAAACTATTTCTCTGCTTGGCATGTTCAGTATATTTTATGTTGAAATAATTCATTGAAAGGAACAGATAAAGCAAATAACACTAATTCTACATTGAATAAATTAAAGTATAATTGTGTTCTCCCTTTCCTGTACTCTTGTGTGGACATCTCCAGATATGTCAGTAGCTAAGCAAAAATGATTTTGTCATAGGTTATCACAAAATAATATTCTAACTATCCTATTTGTGTCTGTGTGTGACCTTTCTATTGGTGAGATATAAATTTCAAACTTTCAAAGCTTTTCCTAGCATATTGTGTTGAGCAAGATTTGTGAGAATTTGGAGCCCTTAACTAAGCTGGGGATCAGTTACATGTGGTCATATATTTGGGCAATGGTGTATTTGATAACCAGCAACCTTAAACTTTGTATCTTTGTGGATGACTGTTTCAATAGCGCCGGACAATGTAAAACAAAGGATCTCAACCATGAAATCAATATAATGTTATGAGGCCATTTCTGTACAAACTAGTATTAGGAATCTGCCACTCCATTATCCCCTAACTTTGAAGTACAAGAAGCTGTACAAAGACTATACTAACTATATACTCAGACCCCAGAGGGGGAGGCCCAGGGGAGGTGTAAAAAAATAAAAAAAAAAAACATACAAAAAAACTCATCATCTGTTACCTCTTTGGGCCTCCACATGGTGTCTGGAACTCTCCTGGAGATGTTCTGCTGAGACGGCACTAGAGCACCAGACGCCAGCGAGGAGGCCTGAAAAAAATAACAGAAGGTGAGTATGAATGTTTTTTTTAGTTTTCTGAAGAGACCCCAGAGTAAAATACGGAGACCATTTTAATTCGCCCAAGACGAATCTCCATTTGTTCGGTTTCATTAAAAAAATGGAACAATTTGGAATATTCAGTACAAACAGATTTACCTATCTCTACAGTAGACATGCTGGGGTCAGATAAGCCAATGTTCTAGCACAATGTTAGACAGACAGTAGCTCAGGCAGCAAGAGTTGGAATACAAGAACTATGCAGCTACCAGTATGAAAAGGACCGTGTTGGACAAACACAGGAAGATGGAGGAAGGGTCTTTATGAAGGCTGTACAAGCTGGACATAGATTGGAGAACAGCTGCATTGACATACAGAGAGTCAGCATGTGCATGAAAGTGAGACATCAGCAGAGAACCCAGCAATCCCAGGAAATTGCATTAGTTAGTTAAACTGGAGTTCAGTCAAGTGTAGACACATCCATATAATAAGATAAGATAAGATAATCCTTTAATAGTCCCACCATGGGGAAATTCAGTATGTTACAGCAGCAAAGATATGCGATAAAATACAATATATACAAAACGCTCCACGGTAGAGGCATTACAGTGACAGTAGGTACATATAGAAAGGTACAGGTAAAAAAGTAGCAGAGGGGATATCACAACTTAAAGATCTTTCAGTTCTCTGTATGGAATGATCTCTGCTTAGGTTGGTGTTGGTTGTACAGCCTAACCGCAGTGGGGAGGAAAGACTTCCGATAGTGCTACTTCTCACACTTTGGGTGAACTAGTTGGTCACTGACAGTACTGCCCAGAGCTATCACGGTCTCATGCATGAGATGGGAGATATTCTCTCGCATGGAGCTCACCACGGATAGTATCCTTCTGTCTCCTACCACCTGCACAGGGTCCAGGAGACTCCCAAGGACAGAGCTGGCCCTTCTAATAAGCTTGTCGAGTCTATTCCTATCCCTGATTGATATGCTACTCCCCCAGCAGGCCACTCCGAAGAAGATGGCTGATGCCACTACTGAGTTGTAAAAGACCCTAAGAAGTGCCCCTTGGACTCCAAAGGCTCTCAGTCTCCTAAGCAGGTAGAGCCTGCTGTGGCCCTTCCTGTACAGTACATCCAGGAGATCTGCCCAATCCAGCTTATTATTGAGGAGCACACCCAGGTACTTATAGGTGTTGACAATCTCAATGCCTGTCCCCTGGATGTCCACTGGTTTAGGAGGGTATCTGCATTTACGAAATTCCACCACCATCTCCTTGGTCATCCGAGCATTAATCCTCAGGTGGTTCCGCTGGCACCAGTCCACAAAATCCCGGTTCAATTCTCTGTACTCCCTGTCATCTTCGTTTGTGATGAGACCTACTATTGCAGAGTTATCAGAATACTTCTGTAAATAGCAGCTAGATGAGTTGCACCTAAAATCTACAGTGTACAGTGTGAAGAGGAAAAGGGCAAGAACTGCCCCCGTATTACAGATCACGGTATCTGACACACAGTCTCAGGCTCTCACATACTGAGGTCGGTTTGTGAGGTAGTCTAGGATCCACTTGGAGAGGTGGTGGTCCACTCCAACAAGGGCCATCTTGTCTCTCAGTAGCTCGGGCTGTATGGTGTTAAAAGCACTGGAGAAATCAAAGAACATTATTCCCTGGTTTCTCCAGGTGAGAAAGAGCTCTCTGCAGAAGGTGGATGATGGCATCATCCACCCCAATGCCCGGCCAATAAGCAAACTGAAGAGGGTCCATAGCCAAGCTCACTAGAGGGCGGTGTGTGAGAACCAATCTCTCTAAGATCTTCATCAGGAGAGATGTCAATGCTGCGAGTCTGTAGTCGTTAAGGTCTTTAGGATGAGGTGTCTTTGGAACCGATACCACACAAGAAGATTTCCACAGCCTAATACTAGCAAATTTTTATGTGGCACCAGGGCTCAGATGAAACTACTACTTTTGCATGTCCTATTACAATGGCACTGTATTATAGAGGTTGTCCAGTCTAAAATGTTATTCATTAGTCTGGGGAGGTGAAAAAAATAAAATAAAACAATACTCATATGTCCCCGATGCTCCTGCACCTCCCCGCGCGGTCTAGTCCTGCAGCTCTGTTGTTATCTTTCCGCGGAAGTATCCGCCCCACGTGACAGCTGAGGCCCTATCAGCAGTGTCAAGATGGGAACCAGAGACGTCACTACCTGTGACGTTCCCAGTTCCTTTCCTGAGGCCGCTGATTGGCCTAAGCAGTCATGTGACCACTGAGACCAATCAGCAGCCTCAAGAAGGAAATGGGGGACATCACTACCTGTGACATCCTCGGTTAATTTCCTGAGGCCACTGATTGGCCTAATCAGTCACGTTACCACTAAGGCCAATCAGCGGCCTTAGCGGAAGGGATTCGGAATGCCACAGCCGGCCAGAAATTCATGAACAAGAAGGCAGTCAACCGGACCACCCTCGGAGGACACCAGAGCATTGTGGACAGGTGAGTATGGTTTTTTTTATTACCTCCACCGGCCTAATTAGAAAATATTATTTAGCCCGGGAAACCACTTTAATGTAAACAAGTTCCATGAGCAGTGGCTTCATCTTGTCAGAATTATAAAGCAGAAGCATCTGGAAGTGTACTAAGATTACAAAACACTTGAGGACAGACACCTCTGACAAGGATTAGTCATTTACATACTTGCTATATGTGCCTTACTTTTCAACAATCCTTCATTCAAGTTAAACTAAATGTTGTAAATGCAATAACAACTCACATAACATGTAGATATAGAACATGTATTACCAATTTTATAAGATTATTTTCAATTAATTTCTCCATAAAGAATATAATGTAAATGTTTTCTTAAACTGAAAAGTCCTTACTGTATAAAATAGATATATGAATCCATTTCCTGAGTATTGTTGCCAAAAGCATGTGGTTTAAATGACTTCATCATGCAAGCTTCCAGTAATATGGAAAAATGTTCCAACTTCACCATTTACGAAAGATCTTTATTGCAAACATATGTGAAGGCAAGTGTGCTTTTAAATGAAATTACGAAGGTCGCAGTGAACACATTGGATAGGTTCAGTCAATACAAATGGGATTACAGGACATTTTCTAAAACTACCACTCGAAACATCAAAACAAATATTGAATTTATTAGAAGTTAAGCATGAAAGCTATACTTTGCTATGGAAACATGGATTTCAAGTCACCAAAAAATGAAGCGAATTAAGAAAGGACATTTTATTCAGTGCGATCTCAAAACTTGTAAAACTTGTTATGGATAAAATAAAGTATTGAAGTCTTGTGTGTGCTGAAACATATTTTTGTATAAAATCAACATTTAGGACAGTATATTATTTCTTATTGGTCAAAGATATCTGTAGTTAGAAATGATAAATAAATTCTCCCACATGCCATTACAGATGAATAATTGTGAAATAGCGACATTATGGTCTTGAATTAAAAGTGACCTGTTATGCTGAAAATGCTGACTACAGGTGACATGTTATAGAGCAGGAGGGACTGAACAGATCGACTTATAATTTTGTGGGAAAAGATTTAGTATGCGTTGTCATTTATTCATTTAAAGGGAGTGTACCATCACCAAAATCGCTTCTAAACCACTTATATTTACTGTAGGTGAGGTTAGTGGCACAGTGATACTTTTTTTTGTGTAAAAGTGTAAATAACCAGTTAAGTACACCAAGTACATGGCCGTGGCTGCTGTAGCATTTATTTTTACCAGTGGTCTCCATTTATTGAGACCAGCCATTTTTCTGTTAGGGGATGGAACTGGGTGGTAATCACAAGCAAAAAAGACTACTCTCTCTGGGCACACCCCAGTTACACTGAACAGGTCACTTACAGTTAAAAAAAAAAATGGTCTCTTTATAAATCTGTCTGCTAAAATAAATTTGTCAGACCAAGGCACAGACACCTTGGCCTACCCCAATCCCCACCCAATTTGTACAATGTGCTCATTTGGCGCAAGAAATGGCTTTAGGTCAAACAAGTGTGTCATTGTCATTCCTCTATTCCAGTTTTCTGGTGTGGAGAGAATGATGACTTTGCCTCATGGTTTCTTGGACAACCCTTTCAAAACGGGGCTGCCACATTATGCTGTTCACTAGCCATAGCTTGATATGTTATCACCGAACACAATACAAACCACTGCCAAAATTGAGTTAACACTCAGTGTCATAGAGTCGTTAACGCATTAAGGCTGGATTTACATGGTGCTTTTTTAAATCAATAGCAGCATGCTTTTCTAATTGCCGTAAGGAGTAGCACATTTCATCTGCAAAGTAAAGTCCAATAAATTGAAAGCCTCTTGTTTACAGGCATAGTAAAAAGTGTTACTCAGCTGAAATGAATGGTAAAAATGTGCTCATTACTGCTTTAGAAAAGTCACTACTGCAACTAGAAAATCATGCAGTAATTGATTAAAAAAAACACAGTGTGAACACAGGCTCAGTGTAATATTAAACAAAGCTATATCTGTGGTGATGAGTAGTTAATGATCAGCTGTTGGCCATTTCTCTACCATTCTGTAACTTGTAACCACATCAGGCCTACCACTTGCAAGGCGCCTTGACCACAGAGCTTACACACCAGCTACCTGCTGTAGTTGCACTATGCAAAGATGTAAACACACTCAACCTAGCAGCAATGATCACACTAAATCCCATCCTTTGAGGCATGCAGTTAGGTAGGGTATCAGGCTGATGTCTGACAGTGAAGGACATGTCAGTCACAATGCACATAGTGTGAGTAAGGGCAATGACTACATGACTAGACGAGCTGCTCTAAGTCCCCATGACTAGCTAAGGTAAAGTTTAAAGGTTATAAAAGCATATAACTTGAGCTTAGTGAGGGCACCATAGGACAGGTTATTATTTGATGCTGCACATACTGGGACCAGTTTAGGGTGGAAAAATCACCTGACATGTTCCCTTTACGTGTCAGTTTAAGGTTTGCGACATTTCATATTTTTGTCATGTATTTAAGTGTTTTGTCGAGTTAATTAATGCATGCAGTATAACAGAATTGTTTGCCATATGTGTACAGTGTTGCAGGACTATTTATTGTACAGATGTATCACTCCAGCTTGAATCTGATATTACACAAGCAAAGTCATTTAAAAAGTCAAGTTAAAGCATGCTAAAGTTTATTTAATTCAGCAAAGTAGATTTATTATATGGCCAAATAGAAAAACTGTCTTTTTTGCTTATAGCAACCAATCACAGCACATCTTTCATTTCTTTTAGTGGTTTCTAAAAATAAAAGATGCACTTTAATTGGTTACTATGGGTAATGCAGGACAATTTTGTTTCAGATGGTTTTCATAAAACACCACCATTTACTGTAAGGTTAAACTTTGCCACATCTGTATATGTGCAATATTGCCTGACTATTTATGTGTTACTATCAATCTGAATAGTACTTGTAAATTGGTGTAATATACCACTACTAAAATCTTTTTAAAGAGTTATGTTACATTTTATGTTGGGGGGACATCAGGGTCTCTTTGTAGTCTGTAACCATGGAGACACATCAGATTACAAATATCCTGTTATGGCTTCAGAGAGCCAGATTTTTATCATTTTACTTTATGGCTTTACAGGAGATTTGTAGCTCTGTAACAGAAAAACATACCTTAAATCCTTATACCATAAATTTACATTTAGACACTTCACATTAATTGTGCAATACGTACTTTATTGTTTTATAAAGCGTAGGAAAAGGCATATGTTTGCAGAAAATCATATCCTTTATCTTGTGTCTTTTTCCTTTGACATTAAAGTCAGTAGAGAACATACTGGACAAATGATGCAAACAATTTTCATCCGCTCATTTCTAGTGGGAATTTATCGTTAAACAAGCTTTAGCTGTCATATTTTCTGTGCAGTAGATAGACAGATATACAGTAAGCTGCCACAAAACAATTTGACTTCCCTATTACCCTTCTTTATTATCATAAAACTTGAAAAGAGAGCTTTTCCGATTACGAGCTTGCTGTATAGCAGGGAATAGCTATTTATGTAATTCCTCTTTCCTTCTTTATATACATTTTAATACATATACTGAGTGTAATGTGGAAGAGTTTTAAGGTTCTCAGTTAATAGCAAAGAAATCAAAACTCATATTGCAATCTTACATCTTGTCTCTACACAATGGCAGTTTCTTGTGACCTCTGACAAATCACAAATCAATATCAAACTAAATTTTAAGCTTCACTGGGCACAAAACTGTGCTAAAATGTTCACGTTGCTGCATAAAAAACATCAGCATCATATAAACATTATTCTGAAACGATTATTTCAATTCTGTTGAGCAGGTGTTATTGTAAAACTACTCCCGCCTATCTGAAATGTCCAATGCACACCGTGTACTGCATACAATAGATCATAAAAATGTGCAACTGAATATAATAAGCTCAGGGAAGGCTGGAGCGGATTAATAAATGTACAGTATTTACAAAGAAAGGGAACAATAATGAAATTGAGGGAAGGCATCCTCCTCTAGTTCTTACTAATAAAACACAAAAAACTTTACTAAGCGACTTGCTCAACATGGAAATGAAAACAACTTGTTAAAGGAAATCTGCTGATAGTGCTGGGTAGGAGCCATGGAGAACCGTTTAACTCATATCTCTAATATTAAACAGCTTTTCATAAATCAATGGTACAATTGAATATATTGTAAGGAACTATATAATATATATTTGGGTAGGTTCACACTGGCTTCTTTTAGTCCACTGATCAGTGGATTTGGTGTACTGATCCATTACAGGATCAGAACAATGGACTAAAAACCAGTCAGAATGACAAAATGCAGACAGAGTATATTCTGTTTGCATCCATCATCATTCACTGTAATGTAAAAAATAAGACGGAAGCTTTCTAAGATTCATCAGAATAAAAGAAGCCAGTGTGAACTTAGTCTTATCAAAGAAAGTTCTTATTTCTCCACTTCTCAGACTGCTCAAAACCTCTTTTCACTGTATTTCTCTTGTTGCCTCCATCAGCTTCCTCCTTTCCCTCTCATCTGCATACAATTCTAGGTTAGAAGAAACTGAAGCTGTGCGTGCGTGCGTGTGTGTGTGACAATTTCCACTCTTGATACTGGGTCTATCAGTGATCAATGTTTAATAGAAACTATAGTTCATTCTGCAAAAAAAAAAAATAAAAAATTAAATACTGTGTTTTTATTGTGCAAAACCAGTGCAACATAAAAGGTGTATAAATGTAACTGTACCGACCCAAAATAAAGGTAACAGGTTATCTCTGCTGCACACACACAGTTCAAAATTAATTAAAAAAATGAAATTTTTTTCATCTCACCCAAAACATTTAATCAATAGTCTTATACTGATCTCATTGCAAAAAGCAAGCCAATATAAGCTGCCATGCGTGTATACATGATGCACTGAAGAACTGATCCTTCAATTCAATTCCACAAAACTCCTTGAGCCTATGTATTAGGATATCATGGTCAACTGTACCAAATGCTGCTAAGAGGTCTATGAGCATTAGATGGTGCATTCACCTCTGTCCCTGGCCATGAGTAGTACATTTAGTACTGGTGTGAGTGCTGATACAGTGCTATGTTTTTCCTGAAACCTGACAGGAAAGAGTCATAGATGTCATCACCAGATAATCTGGTATCTAGTTGGACAGCAACAGATTTTTCTATAACTTTCCCTGGGTAGGTTAGAGACATGTCTGAAATGACTCAAGGCATCTGTGTCCATGGAGGACTTCTTTAGAAGGGGCTTGACAATGGCTGCCTTCAGTAAAGCAGGGAAGATCCCACTCTGCATAGATCTACTTGGTCAAATTGTAGCCATCGACTTAAAGAGAACCTTTCATGTCCTCAGGCACATGTGGTTTTATATACCGCTAGAAAACTGACAGTGCGCTGAATTCAGTGCACTGTCGGCTTTCCCGTTATGTGCCCCGGACTGGAGATATCGATGCCGTTAGTTTTCTGCCCATCATCAGAAGGGCGTTCCAGACAGTCTAGCCGGGCTGTGAGGAACTCGCCCCCTGACTGTACTCGTCCATAGCCCTGTACTGTCAGAGGGGGTGTTCCTTACCACCCAGCGATGAAGCTGAACTGTGAGGAACGCCCCCCCCCCAGTAGAAGTCTATGGACGAGTACAGTCAGGGGGGCGTTCCTTACAACTCAGCTAGACACTGTCAGCTTTCTAGTGATATATAAAACCACATGTGCCTGAGGACATGAAAGGTCCTCTTTAAGGTATAATTATTGCTGGGTCTGTTAAGGTAATTTGTTGTTCCTTTTTGGATGCCAATTCAGATCGCTGAAACTTTGTCCCTAAAGTAATAGGCAAATTTTTTACAGAGTAGTTGTGATGATGGGATAATAGGTTTTAGGTGTATTGCAGAGTATATCTACTGTTAGGCACAGTTGTCTATTGGTTACAAGGTCTTGCTGCAGCTCAGTCCCATTCAAATGGATTGGGCTGAACTGCAAAAACAATTCAGATTGCTGAATTCAAATGAATTAGACTGAGCTAAAAAAAACAAGCACAGCAACTATACAATGTACTGCACTATGCATGGTAAGTAGTTAGAAGGACATACTAATCATTATCAGAGTTCCTGAATACCCATTGATTATTATTATTATTATTTATAGAGAACCATTAATTCCATGGTGCTGTATATTATATTAATTCTATTGTGCTTTACATTATTATTTATTATTTGAGGGTTTACATACGGTACACAAAATATACAAAACAAATACAACACTAACAGTGACCAACTGGCACAGTGGGATAGAGGGCCCTGCCCGCAAGGGCTTACAATCTATGAGGAAAGAGAGATAGAGACAGAAGGTGGGAGTAGAGGCTGTACAGATGGTGGTGTGGTGACAGTAGTGTTATTGGAGGTTGCAGGTCTTCCTGAATAGATGAGTCTTCAGGGTCTTCTTGAAGCTTGTGATTGTGGGGGACAGTCTTATGTGTCATGGTAGTGAGTTCCAGAGTATGGGGGATGCACGGGAGAAATCTTGGAGATGATTGTGTGAAGAACGGATAAGAGCAGGGTGGAGTAGGAGGTCTTTGGAGGATTGGAGGTTACATGTGGGCAGGTAGCGGGAGATTAGGCCAGAGATATATGGAGGGGACAGGTTGTGGATGGCTTTGTATGTAATCATTAACATTTTCAACTCTATTTGCTGGGCAACGGGTAGCCAGTGAAGGGATTGGCAGAGGGGGAGCAGCCCATGAAGAACAGTGGGAGAGGTGTATTAAGCGAGAGGCACTGTTTAAGGTGGACTGGAGGGGGTGAGAGCATTCACTGGGAAGCCATGGAAAAGGGTGTTGCAGTAGTCTAAGCGGGAGATTATGAAGACATGAACTAGCATTTTTGTAGTTTCAGGAGTGAGGAAGGAGCGGATTCGATGGATGTTCTTGAGTTGGAGGTGGCAAGAGGTGTTGAGGGTTTGAATGTGTGGCTTGAAGGATAGGTCAATATCCAAGGTTAACCCAAGGCAGCGGAGCTGTGGGACTGGGGTAAGTGTGGTTCTATTAACTTTGATAGATAGGTCAGGTAGAGGGGCCGTGCAAGGTTGGGCGGAGATGATGAACTCCGTTTTCTCCATGTTGAGTTTGAGAAAGCGGGAGGCGAGAAAGGAGGCTACGGCTGCTAGACAATCTGGAACTCTGGACAACAGAGAGGTAATGTCTGGTCCAGAGAGATATATTTGAGTGTCATCAGTGCAGCAGTGGTATTGAAAACCATGAGATTCTATGAGTTGGCCAAGACCGACTGTGTAGATGGAGAACAGGAAGGGTCCTAGAATGGAGCCTTGGGGGACACCTACAGAAAGAGAGCATGGCGAGTAGGTGGTGTGCGAGTGGCAGACACTGAATGTGTGGTTGGTGAGGTATGAGGAGATCCAGGAAAGGGCCAAGTCTGTGATTCCAAGGGATGAGAGAGTTTCTAACAAGAGAAAATGGTCGACTGTTTCAAAGGCGGAGGAGAGGTTGAGGAGGAAGAGGACAGAGTATTGATGCTTTTCTTTGGCAGTTAGAAGATCATTAGTGACTTTGGTTAGTGCAGTTTCTGTGGAGTGATGGGGTCTGAAACCTGACTGTAGTCTGTGAAACGTGTTTAGTTCAAGCAATTTTGAGGCATATGGGAGCAGTGAGATGGGGTGATAGTTGGCTGGAGAGGACGGATCGAGGGATGGTTTCTAAAGTATAGGTGTGACAGTAGCATATTTGAAGGCAGAAGGAAAGGATTCTCTGGTTAGAGATAGGTTGAAGAGATAGGTTAGGGCAGGAGTAAAGACTTCGTTGAGGTTAGGGATGAGATGCGACTGGATCCGGTCAAGCGCGCAGCAGGTGAGGTGGGATTTTGAAATTAGGGTGGAGAGTTTTTCATCAGTGACGGTGGAGAAACAGGTTAAAGATGAAGAGCACCGAACAGTTGGGTAGAGTGGTTGTTGGGGGTGTAGGGTGAGACTACCTCTGATGGTGTCAATTTTGTTTCTGAAATAAGAAGCAAAGTCTTCAGCTGAGATAAGTGATGTCGGAGGGGGCATAGGAGGACAGAGAAGGGAGTTGAAGGTAGTAAATAGCTGTTTGGGATTGCGGGATAGTGAAGATATGAGTGTGGTGAAGTAGACCTGCTTTGCAGAGGTGAGTGCGTTCTTGAAGGTGAGAACTGCCTCTTTATATCTGGTGAAGTCCTCTTGGGAGTGGCTTTTCTTTCAGAGGTGTTCTGCAACCCGTGAGGCACTTCTCAGTTTTTTAGTCAGGTCTGTGTGCCAGAGTTGCCTGTTGATCGGTCGGGCTCTGGTGTTAGTGAAGGGGGCCACAGAGTCAAGGGCTGAAGTAATGGTGGTATTATAAAAGGCAGCAGCGGCATCTGCATCCTGGAGTGAGGATATTTCGGTGAGTGGTAGGAGAGAGTCTGAGAGTGTGCGGATGTCCAGACGATTAAGGTTTCTGCGGGGGGCGTGTTGGTTTTGGGGTTGGGGGGTCTATTACAGAGGTGAGGGCAGAGAATGTCAGCAGGTTGCGGTCAGAGAGCTTAGTCGGAGAATTAGAGAGGCTGGATAGAGAGCAGAGGCAGGTGAATATGAGGTACAGTGTGTGCCCCTTTCTGTGAGTGGCAGAGGAGGACCATTGAGAGAGACCAGAGGAGGCGGTGAGGGACAGGAGACTGGAACTGGAGGGGTGGTTTGAGTTAGCAGGGATGTTGAAATCACCCATGATGATGGTGGGGGTGTCTGTGGATAGGAAGTGCATTAGCCAGGTGGTGAAATGGTCGATAAAGGTGGCGGTAGATCCTGCCGGTTGGTATATGACAGCCAGTTGGAGGTTGGAGGGTGAGTAAATACGAACAGAGTGCACTTCAAAGGAGGGGAGGGTGAGAGCAGGTAGCGGTTGGATTGGGGCAAAAGAGCAATTGTCAGACAGGAGGATACCTACACCTCCATCAGGTTTGTTGTTGGAGTGGGGAGTGTGCGAGAATTGCAGACCTCCATAGGAGAGGTAAGCAGGGGAGGTAGTGTCTGAGGGTGTCAGCCATGTTTCTGTGATCCTGAGAAATGAAAATTCACCAGAAATGAAGAGGTCGTGGATATAATCAAGTTTATTATGTATGGAACGAGCATTCCATAGTGCACCGGAGAGGGCAGGGGGAAGTGACTAAGGGGCAGGAGCAAGTAAGATAGGTGTAAGATTTAGAGGGTTCCGTACGCTGATGCCGGTTGTGTGGTAAGATCTGACAGTAGGGACGTGCCGAGGTGGTCCAGGTTTAGGAGATATGTCCCCAGAAGTAAGGAGAAGCAGGGAGAGGGATAGCAGGTGTAAGTAGGAGAGAGTGTGGAGAGGTTGTGTGTTTCTGAGGCGGAAAGCTTGCAGGTTTGGGAGTAGCTGTGCAGAGAAGGTCAGATGGTGGGGCAGAATACATGGCGAGATAAAGATTGTGTTACTGACAATGGTGATATAGGTGGAAGAGTCCCTTTTATAAGTAAGGGTGGGTTCACACTTGCGGCGGCACTCCATCCGCAGCGAATCCGATCTAAATGGGTTTTTAAAGCAATGCGCGGGTGTGTGCTTACACCCTCTGCGCTGCGAAGCTGGGTTTTTTTTCGCTGGAAACAAAGTCGGACATGCAGGACTTTGTTTTCGATGAAAAAAAATGGCTTTGTGGCGCAGAGGGTGTAAACACGCACCTGCGCATTGCTTTAAAAACCCATTCTAGTGAATGGGGTTTTAAGCAAAGCGTCACAAACCTTTCCCTATCCAGTGCATACCCAGTTTTCCAACATTTAGGTCGGATTCGCGGTGGATGAAGTGCCGCCGCAAGTGTGAACCCACCCTAAGGGAAGAACAACAGTGATTAGAGTGATAAGCATTTTTGTTTGCCAATAGCAAGGTTTTTTTTTTTTTTGTTTTTGTTTTTTTTGCTACCATCAGTTCCCTTTAGTCCAATTCTGGTCTGTGCACTTTAGGAGTTGCACTTTGGGATGTTGGCTAAAACTGACCAAGGCCAAAACTGACCTCTGAACTTAGATTTATACTTCAGTTCCCTTCTGGTCCAATTCTGGTTTGTGCACTTTATGAGTTGCACTTTGGGATGTTGGACGAAACATAGGATATCTTGGGAAGAGTAATATAAGGTGTTTTGTATACCATATAAAGGAGAGAAAGGCCACATTCAGTTTATCAACTTCCTTATGTTTAAGTAAAAATGGAATAATCTACAGAGGGTACAACAGCTTTGCAAAACTAATCATTTTAATGAGACATCTTCTAATAATAAATAATAATAATAACTTTATTTATATAGCGCCAACATATTCCGTAGCACTTTACAAATCAGAGGACACATGAGACATTACAATGTGACAAAGAAATAAACATATCAAACAATAGGAGTAAGGGCTCTGCTCGCAATAGCTTACATTCTATGAAGAGATAGGGGGGACACAAGAGGTCAGAGGGCTTGTTTGCTACCATGGTCCAGCCATCTTTTAATAGAAAAGGTTGAGTAACTGACGCTGTATGAACCAGTGAATAAATCTTCTAGTAAACAAGGTCAATGGGAAAGGCATCCATCAATGAAGTTCCCCTTCAATTTTGTGAAGGAGAGGACGGTAACTAAGAGTTTAGACCACATCGGTGAAGTGGCTAACCTAGGCTCCAAGATATTGGTGGCACCAGTTCCAGCAGCTCTTACATATTTACCCTAATACCAAAGTCACTGAAAAATGAATGGCAGATCTCTAACCGGGTGGGAGAGGAACAAAGCAGATCATCTGCAAATAGAGCTGTCCTGACTTCCTGTCTATCTACCTACCCACTTAGATCCTTTCAAATGACCATGTTGAAGTAAGCTGATGGGATAAGGGCTCTATGGTCAGGTTAAATAGTGAAGGCAATAAAGGACACCTTTGATGGGTACCCTTTTGTAAGGGAATGCCGATGAAAGGAAACCAGGTGTATATTGGGTGACTTTATGATATGGACACCCTTTAATATATGCATATAGTAAAATGAGCATTTTATTTATATTGCTTAAATAGCACCAACATAGTCTGCAGTGCTTTTACAGGCATTGCCATCACTCACTACAAGTTACAAGTAAGGCTCACAAAATCTAAATTCCCTGTCCATATATGTTTGGGAAACATGGGGAGACCATACAAATTCCATGCAGATGTTGACTGGATTCAAACCTAGGACCTGAACATGAGTGCTAAGCACTGAGCCACCATGCTGCTTGAGTGATAACCTAAGTGAAAAATTGCCATTTTTGTGAAATCACATGTTGTAGTGACATTGTGTTTTTGTTGGGACTACCACAAAATGACTGCAGCATGTCAATACAACTGTAGATAATTCTGAGACCTGTTTAGTGGGGAAATAGGGTGGCCCGATAACCTCTTTGAATATCAATTACTTATACAATATACAGATCACTATGCCTGCGTTTCTTTTCCTTCTATTTACTGTATGTCTATTGGTAAAAATAGAAGCAAGTCTGTACATACAGTAATGCTAATGATGAGAGTCTAACATTGTATTGCATGTAATGCATGAGTAATGTTGTTGACAGCAAGGCTGGAGCCTTAGACCGTGATTGATAGTTCTTGTGGGGGTTGGGTATTGTAATAGTAGAAAGGTTATGAGTATGGTTATGTTTGTACTGAGCTTTAGGAAGCTGGTGGAGAAGAAAGAGATAGCTGATACTAGTACTCTGAATGTACCTGGCAAGTAAGATGAAGGTAAATACTGTAAATTTTGGTGTATTCAGCATAAAAGTAGTATTGAAATCTTTTTTTAGCGTTTATGTGCTTTTCTAAGCAGAAAATTTAAAATTCCAATGCTCGAAACAGAAAATCCTCATAAGTAGTACAAATAAAGTATTTGCTTTTGCTAAAATCCCAGAAATGGTTCATTTAAGCCTCAGCAAGAAATATAGAGCCATTATTCACATATTGTATACTTGATATATTTTGCATAAACAGCACTTCTGCATGCATACAAATAAAAATCTGAATTGTAGACAAGGAATTGAAATTCTGTATTTAGGATAGTTCATCATTATCTGATTGGGGGAAGTGTGACACCTGGCACCCCCACCGAAAAGTTGTTTGAAGTGGTTAGTTGCTTGGTATTGCAGCACCTTCAGCTTGTGAGTTTGATGTCCTATCCTAAGGACTAGTCATCAATAATTTATTCTCGGGAAACCCCTTAAAGGGAGTCTATCACCTCCCTCAAGCATATTCTCATTACAGTGCACATTACAGTGACAACTTTGAACTCATGTGCAGTTTGTTCACTAGGGGTGGGTCTTCAGTCTTGGGAGTACTGTTCTTGCTACTCAAATAGGATGGGTGATGGAAAGGATCAACTCCCACTGTATGGGGTGGCACAGGGAGGAGATGGTAGAGGGTCTGATTGGCAAAAGCAGTCCTCCAAGGATCAAAAGGTCCGACCCCTGGTGCTACATTTGCATAAGACTTCAAGGTAGTTTTTAGTTTTTCTCTAAATCTAAAAAAGTAACATATATAACAAAGGTATGATGTTTATCACAGTAATATTCTCCCTAACACAGTTTAATATGCTTGGGGGAGGTGGTAGATTGATTTGGATTATACATGGTCTCATGCATATGTTCCCATTGATATGGGTAGACGTGATGTTCTTTGTCATGATTATTCTTTTAATTCATCATTACAGGACAAGTGTTCAGGTGGCTCCACTGGCTGCTGTCCAAATTCTGCTATTTAAGTTGAAGCATGTAATATCCTAGACAGAGCATTGCAGAATACAATGTGAGGTTTTAACATTTGATGAAAAAGTCACCTTCATGCACATAGAGACTAGAATTCAGAATTAATTTTTACATTGGATGCTATGGCCAACAAGAACACTTCATTAAGACAATTGTTATATATACTCCAAGTCCAGTATTTTATGAGGAATATCTCTGAAACGTTCTTTTAAAGTATGCTTGCCTAGTTATATTGGTCTTCTTTGAAAACATTATTAACTGAAGCAAAACTATATGCCTACTCCAGTGATGGTCCATTATACATTATCCATAGATTTGTGGTCTCCAATGATTTTGCAGTCATTGTGAAATTACAACTTCAGCATGCCCTGGCAGCCATACCCTGTGGAGCACTGCTCTTCATAAACATCATTGATCATGAACTGGATGAAAGTTAACTAGTGTGTAGTACTGTATATCAACAAGTACAACAGGCAGTACAATTTGTACCATCAAAACCACAAAAATTTTGAAAGAACCTTGATGGACTCCATTAGAACTCAATGGGGATCTGTTGATCACCATTTGGAGCTGCCATGTGACTGATCCGTCAAAGCACAAAATGAACATACACTTTGAACATACAGAAGTTTTATAGCTAGTCTTCTAGCAATGCATTCCTGCTAGCAATCTTATTCTGATTTTTTCATCATTTCACATAACCTACAATACATTCATCATTGTAGGATAATGCATCAGGACCTTAGGCCTAAGCTCACAATGCAGAATTTATAAGTGTGGACTACTCTTTTAAGGGTGGTGTTTTGGATGTATAACACCTTGTAAAGTACCCAGCTAGGTACCTAGAGCATCCATTCAAATCAACCGACACTATTGAGTTTCAGATTAAAGCCACCAAACACCTGACTTATGGCACCTTTAGTAAACAGCTTATTTTACTGGGAAAGACAGATATTTAATCTACTAAATGCTATGCGGAAGCGATTGAGAGAAGCTTTCAATGCAATGGTATATTTTGCAACTTATGGTAAACAGAAAAGTCTATATCTTGTCCATTTCCCGCTAACTTATTAACCATCCTACTGACAGACCTTTTTACTTCTTCGCTGGTTACTTTGAAGTGATACACAAAACCATTTGTCCTCAATGACATAGCTGCCAAAAATATTGATTCCTAATTTCCATAGTAAAACTAATGACTTAAACATTTTAGCAAGTCACTAAAATGAAGGACTCCAAAGACTATTATTATTTGCCACTAAATACATTTGTAACATTACAGACATTACTCTTGGTACTTGCTATTGACCACATTTGATTAAATAATTTCTCACTAAGGTCATAGTTAAAAATCTGGCAATTCATTTTACAAGCCTCTTGTGCTGTTGGGATGTACACAAAGAAATACTTGGTAACTAATCTTTAAGAGAAGCAATGATTCTGGCATCCATAAAAGATGATACACAACAAAATCTGCACAACATATTACTATTTATCTACAATACATAGTTAATAAACCTCTGGGAAGACAGTCAAAATGAAAAGATATGCTAAAATATCTATAAAAAACAGTTTTAGGCCAGGGCCCCATGTTGCAAAATGCTGCATTTTACACTACCTGCAACTACTACTGCCTGTAATGATTCTGGCTAATCCCATCCACACATTACAAAAAAAAAAAAAAAACAGCAGCGGAATTTGCAAATCGCAGCCTGTCAATTATACCTAAATATAATTGTACTTATATAACTATAATAATAATAATATTCTTTATTTATATAGCACCAACATATTCCGTAGCACTTTACAAATCAGAGGACACATGAACGGACAATATGAGACATTACAATGTGACAAAGAAATAAACATATCAAACAATAGTAGTAAGGGCTCTTCTCGCAAGAGCTTACATTCTATGAGGAGATAGGGGGGACACAAGAGGTCAGAGTACTTAATAGAATCAGAAAGTCTGCAGAGGAAAACTCTGCGGACCATTTGTGAAAAACGCTGCAGAGAAACCCGTTATGCATTTCCGCCACAGTATTTTCCACAGCGTTTTTTGACTGCGGTTTGCTACATGTGGCCTTAACCTTAAAGGGGTTGTCCAGGCAAAAATGGACAACCCATTTAAGTTTTAAATCAGTCGGGGGCAGTGAAAAAAATTTTAAAAAATTCATACTCACCTTTCCACAGTGCTCCAGTGCCTCCCTGCGTGGTCCAGTCTTCTTGGTCCTGTGCTGACGTGTGGTAAAAGTCCCAACCACATGTGACCGCTGAGGCCAATCAGCGATATCAGCGAAAGGCATGCGATGTCACTACCTGTGACATCAAGGGTCTTTTCCTGAGGCTCGCTTAGGCCGCTGATTGGCCTCAGCGGTCACGAGGCCAATCAGCAGAACTCAGGAAGAGACCCGTGAGGAGCCGCTGGAGCACCAGGGACAGGTGAGTATGATTTTTTTCTTATTTTTTTCACCTCCCCTGGTTGTCCAGGCATTAAAAAAATGCCTGGACAACCTCTTTAAATATTAAATATTCTCGGCTGTGTCTTCAACACCCAACCCTGGGATTTTGAAAATTATTTCAGCTCTGTTCTAGATAAAAGTACTGAAAAGAATTCATGGACTACTGGTTTTCAGATTAAATATATTTTACATTTATTACTATTAACATTACAAAAACCTTTTTTGTACCTTTAGGGCATGTTCATATGATGGATTTTTATGTCAGAAAAATTCTCCGTGGAATCTGCAGCAGAAATCTGAAACAGTCCTGTGCTGTCAATTTGTAGTTTGATATTAGGTGGATCTGCAAGCTGATATTGCTCCATTCAGTGGAGTTCATCTGTGCAAGCCTTTCTGATGTTGTTTCTGTTGCAGTAGTTGGCATGTTAATTATTTTTCTCCAATCCATGGATTCCATGGATTTCATGTCTGCAGTGGAAAAATCGACGACCCTGGGCAGTTTTCTAGCTGTGGAACATCATTTGTTTACAGACTTTACGTGGATTTCAAAAATCTGTATAAAAGATATTGGTGTGTGCTCTTAAAGAGAGTGAGTAAGAGTGGTCTCACCACAGGACAGATAACCTCTTTGTTGGGAGCCACCACAGCTCCATGGAAAATAGCTGACTCACAGAGTGGGATGCTGAGCCTTCCCTAGGACATGTACACTGTATGTCCTAACTGCAATACAATCCCGAGTAAAAAATATTGAATAACTTAGTTTTAACTTAGTTAACCCTGTAACCACTTCAGTACTGGGCCAATTTTTCTCGTTCAGGACCAGACACATTTTTTTTTCCGAATGTGCGGTTTTGAGAACTATAACATTTTTATCATTTGGGTTATTCAACTAATTTTTGCGTCTTTTTTTGGTGTTACATTGGGTTTTATTTGAATAATTTTTACGTTTTACGTTGTTTTTTTTTTAATAGCACAAAGTGCTGTCAAAAAACTTTTTTAAATAGTTTTCCCTCTCTCTATTATGGTAATTTTTATTTTGTATTGTGTTCTCAGAGACAGTTAACTCTGCCAAGATCTCACTGTGCTGCCACTGTACCCCACCACAATTACTGCTCAGCAATACTGGGGGGAAGAGAACACCCCATCAGAGAAAGTTATCTCTGCCAATACCTCACCGTGCTGAGCTTGAGAATCTGGAAAGGAATCGCTTGGAGAAAGAAGAGGAGTGCCACTATGAGCATGAAATTTGGAGTCCTTGGAACCAATTATCAGACACTTTTAGTACCCTGAAAAATCTAGCGATGGCTTTACTCACAATTTTTCCCTCTACATACTTTTGTGTGACCTTATTCTTAGTGTTAAATAATATTAAAACCAATAAAAGAAACCAACTGACAGATGAAGTTAGTAGTGCTTGCTTGGGCTTGAAGTGTACAAAATACCAACCTTCAATTGAAGATTTAGCAAATGAAATTCCGCAAGAAAAAAAGTCACTAAGCGGTAAGATAAAGGATTATTTCTTTTTGCTGCATTAATAAATACAGTACATATATGAAAAATATAACTTTTTGTTATTAGAGCTATAAATATTACAAAATTATGGATTTTTCTAGAAGTGACACACCGCCCGAGTTATGCTCGTTTTTTTTTTTTCAAATTTTGACACACCGAGCTCAAAAGGTTGTCCATCACTGTTCTAGACCATTGTGTTTATGGTCCATGGTCCATCTCCATGAGATTGGAAGTCACAAACTATTTTAGGCTTAGTGACAAGAGTTGAAATTTCAAGATTTTAATATAAAAACATGATTTAAACAATAGGCCATTTCTTGGTTTCCTTTAAGGGTTTTTCAGCCTCTAAAGTCTAGTTTTTTTTATATACAGTATTTATCTATAAAAATTGGCACCATATTTCCACTGCCACGATCACTGTTCCCCACCCTTTACCATTCTTATTGCAGCATTTTGCGATGTTGTCTGGCACTATATGACCACGCCAACCATTCAATCACTATGAGCAATAGGTCATCACTGTACATACTGTAACTCTCCATAACACTGAAATACACATAATTGCATTGAAATTCTTTTTAGCATTTTTAGAAACTGTATTTTTTTTTTAGTGGTTATAAAACCCTTTAGGCTAAATATTTATGTTGCGAAAATGCAGCGTTTTTTGACGCGGCAGAAACTCATTGCAGCAAAAAATCCTCAGCGAAAAAGCTCCATTTTCAAAAAGGCTTGCATTTTTGATAATCACAGCATGTCAATTATATCTGCGGAAACGCTGGTGTTTTCCGTATAGGTATAACATGGGCAGAAAGTCCACAGAGGAAAATCACAATGAAAAACGCTGCGTTTCTGCACATTGCTACATGGGCCTTAGCCTTAAGGCATTTCAACTCTGTTTATTTGTGTTGGGTCTTTTTAGATTTCTCTGGATTAGATATTTGCCTTGTATTTTCTATACGCAATATGTTAAAAGGTAAAATGTGTTACAATATGTTGCAAATGGAAATGTTAACCTGTCCTAGAAAGAAATATGTTTGCACTTAACATGTAAAGAGAAGTTCACAGGAAGGAAACCTTGACTGTTTTTTATTAAATTCTTGTAAATTGTTCCGGCACTGCTGGAGACAAAATGTTCTTATATATTTGGCAGGAAAGGGTTATTTATATGTATTGATGGCAGTGAAACAGTAATCTAACAAGTAGATTGAGCAGAATTGTACAATTTTACTGGAAATGGCTGAATTTGTTCATAAACATCAAGAATGAATATACATCTCAAAATGCACAAAGTGGAAATATGTTTTCTATGTACTGGAACTATGTCAGTGCATATAAAATTATCTTCTGTATCAGATTATACTATCAAGCCGGTCAGCTAGTCGCTTTAGTGCCAAACATTTATTGGATTCAGTCATTTATGACATTCAGTAATATTTCAGTTTGCTGGAAGAAGTTGTACATTTGGACAGTGCTGCTTTCCATTTAAGATATTAAAATACTGTTTTAGGTGCAGTGCAAATATGTGTCACATACGATGATGTTTACATCATGTACTTATGATTATTGGCTCCCCTCCTATGGAAATGTACAGTGACTCCAGTCATCTTAGAGGGATTGAACTGCTCTCTTTTTCCTCTGCTCTATATATACAGTTTATGACATGCACCATTTGTTCCAAGCTCATTTCTTCTAGATGTTGTCTCTGAGGTCATGCTCATCGTATTATTGCAGCATGTACTGTAGCTGTTCTTTACAACTAACAGGTCTTTTGGGATATGCTGTAGACATTTTTATATAAAGAATGGAAAATAATGACTAAATTATGTTTTTTCTCATTTCACATCAATAAACAGTTATTGATTAAAGAGGTTGTCTCATTTTAAGCCCTGGCTATAAGTCCTTTTATGGATGTCAGAGAAGGGTGCCTCCTGCTGATTTTATGAGCCAGAATTGTCACAAAGGGGCATTATTACTTACTGGAGGGCACAGCACGGGCATAAAGGGACTACTCTTACTTTGTAACAAGCAGAAAAGGGGATATTATTGTGAAGGGGCACAAAGGAGGGCATAATTACTGGACTTAGGACAGGCCTTAATTAATTTGTAGTTGGCAACAAAGAGCAATAATTACCTTGTAGGGGCTCTATTACCTTGTTCGGTTCAATTGGAGATAATACTGTGTGGTGCCCAAAAATGGTAACTACAGCATCACTGTTTAAGGAGCACTGGCAGTAGCATTGGGAGCAGCAACAGGATGTGGAGTTTGTTTGCAAAACCGGGTTATGGCTGACATAGGTCTTTGTAATGATTGGGGGGAATAAAAACAAATATGTCTTGAGCCTTGTACACCTGAGCTTTTAAAGGGTACCTGTACCATATTTTTTCTACCCTAAACTGACCAGCATCAAGTAATGACCTTTCCTATGGTGCCCCTCAGTAAGGTTTCTGTTCCTGAAAAGTCAAGTTATAAGATTTTAAAACCTTACATCAGCATAGCCAAACTTATATTAATTAGCCACGGGGGCGGGGAACAACTTCATCTAGTCTCACAGTCATCACACCCTGTGAAGTCGGCAGTAAAGACAGAGTATCAGGCTGACATGTGACTGTGAGGAACAAGTCAGTCATGTTGCCCTGGGCATGGTTTAGTGTGATGACTGCATAACTAGATGAAACTGACTAATTAAGGTTAATTTGCATATGCAAATCTAAGATTTTAAAAGCTTGTAACTTGATTTTTCAGCAACTTTTCCTTCAGCATTTTTTCCCTTTAAGCTATGCCCATCTATCATTGCTATTCTTTTCAGAGTGAAGGTGGCAATACTTATTAAATTAAAGTTGACTAAATCACTGGTTTTGGAAGTATTGGCCAGCAATGTAATATGCCCACCAATCACTTGATGTCAGAGTAAGGAAGGATCAGTATGGTGGATAAGGCACTCTCAGAAGTGTCTAGCAACAACTTGTTTCCCTCTACTCAAATGGCCATGTCTTATGAAGGAGTTGTGCAACAATGCTGAAAGATGGAAGACTGTTTAGCCAACAGCTATAAAATCTCATGTGCATGGTGGCTTATGGATCACCACAATTGTCAGTACTGTATCTTTATGTACCTGTTCATCCAGAAAAAGAGAGGAAGCCATATGAGGTAAAGGCTGAGTTATATGGAGGTGTACAACAAAGCTGTAAATTGGAAGCAAGTTTAGCCAACAGCTATTATATCTCATGTGTATAGTGGCTTAAGGATGACCGCAGTTGTCAGTGTCTTTATGTACCTGTTCATCTGTAAAAAAGAGGAAGCCATATGAGTCAAAGGCTGAGATGTTACAGAAGAATAATAAACACCATTTCGACAGCAGATCCTCATTGTTGCTTCTTTAAGACCTTCTGCATCCATTCCTTACACCTGTGAGTTTTTCACCTCTTTGACTATAAAGCGAGACTGTTGCCATGTTTCAGTATTGATTTAATTTGAACCTGATAAATGAGGAGTCATAAATTTAGAAAGCCCTTGAGCAATGGTTATAAAATAAGAAGGCAGAAGCAAGACATAGCCACTCTTCAATTTCATTTATTCATCCATCCTGTTTTCTGAGGAATCAAAGCAGAGAATTGTTCCTATTTTTCTGACCCTTCACTCTCCATCTTCCCAGGAGACCCCTGTAACTGACATTTTCACCTCCCTCTTTTTCTTTTCTTACAGGATAAAGGCATACTGTATTCCCCTACCTTAGCTAATGAATGACCACAAAGCATCAGTTATTGCAAGACTGGACTGGAGACGACAATTTGTAGAACGACACATGATGTATGGGCTTTATTGATATGACAATAAAGCACGTCAATATTCTACTTTTTTTCTGCCATGTGTTGTCTATGTTTTAGTGCACTGCATGTAAATTATAATCCATGCTTTATGTGTGTGACAGAGTAAAATATGCCTGTTATCACTGGTCCCTTTGGTAATGCATAGCAATGTCTGTGCTGCATTACATGGAGAAATACGGTAATGCAGGAGAGTAGAAGAGAAGAGATAGACTGTGTGTAGCAAGCAGCAAGTAGCAGGCAGTAGGCGTGCTGTGTATAGAGGAGCGCTGAACACAAGAGGAGAATGTGACTGTCACCAATTAAAAGTAAACGGATATTTAGGTGGCTTTGAAGTAAAGGAGTCTTATGTCATACGTGAACTTTGGGATCTCACACTTTTTTCTCCCTTGATTTAGCAAAGCACTGTGACGCAGGCACTGCTCGACAATCGCCACTAGTCTGCAGCCCATTCACCGAGCAGTTCTGTGGAGTTCATGGCAGCGTGTATACAGGGAGAGGAAAAAGAGGAGAATGAGGGAGATCTGAGCAAGAAAATGCGGGGGAACAGCTACTCAGAGAGGGCTGGAGACAGTCACCCTCTTCTGAAGCTCCCTTGAGCTGGACTGCAGCATGTCAGCAAAGTCTAAGGGGACATCCTCACCGACAGAGGGGCAAGCCTCCAAAGCCAAGGTGAAAGAACAGATCAAGATTATTGTGGATGATTTGGAATTAGTCCTGGGAGACTTGAAGGATGTAGCAAAGGAACTTAAAGAGGTAAGGTCTCCAAAGGCAAGGAGGGTGAACGCAAGGGGCTGTCCAGACACTAAGCAGGACAAATGTTGTGCAAAGACAAACACAAACTCTAACTTATCCATGAAACATAGGCAGGATATAAGTGTCCAGCAGAGCAGTGGGAAGGTGTGTGCTGGGTATCACTTGTAATCACACTGTTAGCTTTATGAATGGGAGAGGATATCCGAATAGTGTGTATATAGTAAGCCAGCATATCCCTGATGGTTATTAGTAGTAATATACTTTGCTGTATCTTATACAATGGATGTATAGACACAAGCAACAACACAAGAAAACTACAACATTCTGCACATTGGAGATGGAGCTGCTGAAGAGATTCCCATATAGGCAGCACTTGTATCAGCATGAGATGGGTATAGAAGGCACGCAGATTTTTTAGTTACCCATCTGATTTCTGTCTCTCTGTGATTTTAAGCACTATTAATGGGTCTATGTTTCAGAGGCGGTTATGCGCAAGATTTACAGTAGATATCTTCAGGCTAAAGACCAAGTTCTGTTATCCAGAAGTTAAGCTTGTCTTATATGCCGAATGTGAATAAATACAACTGGGCAGTGTTATAGATAGATAGATAGATAGTAAATTCACAGATTCCCAAGTGCCTTTAAGACTTTTTTTTTTATTAATGAATTTCAAGATCCATTCAGCCATCCCAGATGATGTACCCAGCTAGTATAGAAGCTGCAAGATGAATCTTGGCTAAAGCACCTTTTTCCCCACAAGGAATCTAGACTATAGATAAATATGACATTTCTGGGAAACTTTTACATAATGAAATAGATAGATTAGTTTATTTCATTTATATATATATATATATATATATATATATATTCATTCAGTTTCTCTGTATACAATATCCCTTTAATGGTATGTAACCAGAACATCTTAATACATAAGTTGATCAATATTTGATATTAGGTGTAATTACATATTATGCCTGCCTTGTTACGGCCAACCTGGGTTATCGTGCCGGAATATAAATGTGTGTGATGATAAGCTTGCAAACATGTGATGAAATTAATGATTCTGATGCTGAAAACAAATCACTAGAGCATTTTCCAGAGACATTTTTTTCTTCTTCTGGAGAATGAGTCAGCTCCTGAAATAATGTATGATAATATGAAGCAAGAGGCTGTTATATTTGTGGATTTAACGCCAGTGGTTTGGAAAAGTAATTATGTAAGTGCTAAAATAAATAATAGATTTCCCTGTAATATTAGCACGGAGTGATTAAAATGAATAAATGGAAATAGCCTTTCTTGCGTACATTCAGGGAAAGCATGTTTGCTTTGCCAGTGGCAAGTGTCACATTCCTTGAGGTTTAAAAGGAGACATAATGTAAGTCAGAGGATGTCAGCAGCAGATAAATGTAGCTACAATACAGCTAAGGGGTTTTTTTTTCAAAGCAATTCTCTAAATTATATTTTTGCAACACAACTGGTCGACAGATGGTTGGATTATGCATTGAAATTCTAGTCGTAAGACTATGTACTTTGATAATCCTTTGTTTGCCATTTATATAAGGCAGGCTTTAATTTCTTTGAGTGTGTACTTCCCAATCTGAATTGACTGCAACAGGTCTAGAAATTGTGACAATAATAGTTGAACTGAATGAAAAGAGGAGCAGGGTGGAATCAAGTGAGCATCATTGATAAAGGCTTGTCTGTGTAGGATAGCCTATATATTGTTTATGATCACGATGGGGCCATAGGGGGAAGGGGGTCCTCAGTTCAAGGCTTTTCTCTGTTAGCTAGAGCCGAAAGCTGTACATCTGTAAAGGACCACCCGCGCATGTTAAATCTCTGGTGTTGTAGAGAAAATAAGCAACTGCTTCCCAAATAACAGACTATTTTAGAGGGTCTTAAAGAGGTCCTGTCAGCTCTTCTGACATGTCTATTCTAGGTAAGGACTTAAATTTTAGGTACAGTTCTGCATTATGTTATTCCTCTGTTATTCCTCCTAAAAATATATGAATGAATTGACAGGTGGGAGTTACTAGTTGGGGGAGTCCTTGCACATTCTCACACTGTCCAATCAGTGCTAACGGTGTCAGGCTATGTAGCGGCATACCCCTTTGAAAAAAGGAATGTTGACAGCCAGTAGTCAATTTAATCCTACATTTACCGGAGGAATAACAGAGGAATACCAGACCACATAGTTACATGGAAATACAGTAATTTACTATAACTGACACCTCAGGAGTGATGACAAGTTCTCTTTAAAGATGGTAATTACATGAACCTGCAATATGAAAAGGGGTTGCCAAGCCATGCAATTAAATTAAGGGCTCTTCTATCTATCTATCTATCTATCTATCTATCTATCTATCTATCTCTATCTACCTATATGTCTGCCTGTCTATCTATCTATCTATCTATCTATCTATCTATCTATCTATCTACCCGTCTGTCTGTCTCTATCTATCTATCTATCCGTCTGTCTGCCTATCTATCTATCTATCTATCTATCTATCTATCTATCTATCCGTCTGTCTATCTATCTATCCTGAATATTATCTGTCAATATAACCCTGAATATATGAGGATTTTGTATATCACTTCTGTATTTGTTTATATCCTTTTTTTTTTTTTCGAACAGAAGCTATTAACCTTGGGCATTGACCATGTACATTGTAATACAAGGCCATGACAGATGTGTAAACTGACACTTCATGGTCAGTCTATGTAACACTGATGGCTTGGGCATGTAAAACTATGAATCAGACACATGTATTTGGAATGAACAGAATGAAGCCCCTGTAGTTTGGGTGATTCACGGTGTAATCAGGCTGAAAGCAATTGCTGATTAAGATTTTTGTCCCATGTTCAAATGCCAGTGGCAAATAATTCAATTACAATGGATTTTCTTTTCTATTTTTTCCTTCTATAGAGATTCTTCTGTTTTAGAGATCCCATAGATATATTCCAGTAAAGTCCTTTTTGCTGGCCATTGGTGCATCACTTTCAAAGCAGATTAGAAGTCAAGGATGACTTTAACTGGGATGAAGATTGAAATCACTAATCTTTCCTTCATTTTGTTAGCTCTGCGTATAAAGAACTGCACATCTAGTTAAATATAAGAGGCTGACAGTTTGAGAATGCCTGTAGGAGATATCTGCATACTAACTTTGTGCTTTTATCTCTCAGCTCACAAATCACACTATGGCAAGTATATCTTATACCAGTAGAGGTGGCATATACATAAGTCGCACAAATATTATGTAATTTATGGTGCACCATATACAACAGTGCATCTGTATGGTACTGTATAAGTTTAAGAATATACCAATATTAAAGTGAACCTGCCAGCTTTCTAATGCCCTATCTGAGACGGCACGCAGAGCTATGATGAAGGGAAAAGAAGCTCTGTGATATACATGTATAGTTTTATATGATTTTCAGAAGGGTTTCTGAATAAAAAGCAGAGTAACAGGACTCCAGGGAGAGACAATGAGAGCCCTGCTTACACTGTTCACACAGGATACAGAAAAGCTAACAATTAGTGTGTGTGGGCGGGGTAAGCAGGACTCTCACTGTCTCTCCTAGGAGTCAAGTCAGGATTTACTCTGCTTTTTACTCAGAAATCCTTCTCCAAATCATATAAACATATACAGTACAGACCAAAAGTTTGGACACACCTTCTCATTCCAAGAGTTTTCTGTATTTTCATGACTATAAAAATTGTAGATTCACACTGAAGGCATCAAAACTATGAATTAACACATGTGGAATTATATACTTAACAAAAAAGTGTGAAGCAACTGAAAATATGTCTTATATTCTAGGTTCTTCAAAGTAGCCACCTTTTGTTTTGATTACTGCTTTGCACACTCTTGGCATTCGCTTGATGAGCTTCAAGAGGTAGTCACCTGAAATGGTTTTCACTTCACAGGTGTGCCCTGTCTGGTTTAATAAGTGGGATTTCTTGCCTTATAAATGGGGTTGGGACCATCAGTTGTGTTGTTCTGAAGTCAGGTGGATACACAGCTGATAGTCCTACTGAATGGAGTGTTAGAATTTGTATTATGGCAAGAAAAAAGCAGCTAAGTAAAGAAAAATGAGTGGCCATCATTACTTTAAGAAATAAAGGTCAATCAGTCCGAAAAATTGGGAAAACTTTGAAAGTGTCCCCAAGTGCAGTGGCCAAAACCATTAAGCGCTACAAAGAAACTGGCTCACATGAGGACCGCCCCAGGAAAGGAAGACCAAGAGTCACCTCTGCTGCGGAGGATAAGTTCATCCGAGTCACCAGCCTCAGAAATCGCAGGTTAACAGCAGCTCAGATTAGAGACCAGGTCAATGCCACACAGAGTTCTAGCAGCAGACACATCTGTACAACAACTGTTAAGAGGAGATTGTGTGCAGCAGGCCTTCATGGTAAAATAGCTGCTAGGAAACCACTGCTAAGGACCGGCAACAAGCAGAAGAGACTTGTTTGGGCTAAAAAACACAAGGAATGGACATCAGACCTGTGGAAATCTGTGCTTTGGTCTGATGAGTCCAAATTTGAGATCTTTGGTTCCAACCACCGTGTCTTGTGCGACGCAGAAAAGGTGAACAAATGAACTCTACATGCCTGGTTCCCACCGTGAAGCATGGAGGAGGAGGTGTGATGGTGTGGGGGTGCTTTGCTGGTGACACTGTTGGGGATTTATTCAAAATTGAAGGAATACTGAGCCAGCATGGTTACCACAGCATCTTGCAGCGGCATGCTATTCCATCCGGTTTGCGTTTAGTTGGACCATCATTTATTTTTCAACAGGACAATGACCCCAAACACACCTCCAGACTGTGTAAGGGCTATTTGACCAAGAAGAAGAGTGATGGGGTGCTACGCCAGATGACCTGGCCTCCACAGTCTCCAGACCTGAACCCAATCGAGATGGTTTGGGGTGAGCTGGACTGCAGAGTGAAGGCAAAAGGGCCAACAAGTGCTAAGTATCTCTGGGAACTCCTTCAAGACTGTTGGAAGACCATTTCAGGTGACTACCTCTTGAAGCTCATCAAGAGAATGCCAAGAGTGTGCAAAGCAGTAATCAAAGCAAAAGGTGGCTACTTTGAAGAACCTAGAATATAAAACATATTTTCAGTTGTTTCACACTTTTTTGTTAAGTATATAATTCCACATGTGTTAATTCATAGTTTTGATGCCTTCAGTGTGAATCTACAATTTTTATAGTCATGAAAATACAGAAAACTCTTGGAATGAGAAGGTGTGTCCAAACTTTTGGTCTGTACTGTATATCACAGAGCTCAGCTTCTATTCATCTATCATATTCCACTCTCAGGTAACCAAGCAGAAATCACATGACAAGCTTTAAGTAATAGCCCCAATTTTTCTGATGCAAACAATCATAGTATTTTTAGTTCTGTCATATATACTTACCTAAGACAGTATATACAATTGTAATGCATTTAAAATATTTTTTCTGTGAAAACATAAATTTTACGTAATTGCCATTTTAATAGAAATTAGTAGATCAGGAAAATGGCTACAATTATATAAGGTCATCTTGTTTGCCACCCAACGTAGAGGTCATTAAAACAGCTGTGTGATTTGGGTAATTTTCCAAGAATATAATGAATGGATTTTACTGCTGAAAATATAATCTGTGATGTATCACATGCAAAACCAATTTTAGGAGTATCTGATGGGAAGATCATTATGGAAGGTGAATCATAAAAATGAAATATTGAATGTACAGATGGAAGCAGTACAAAGCCAGACTATGAAAGCAAAGGAAGACATGATACAAAGACTTAGTTAATATTAAGTATCTAGTCATTTTCACAGCATTTCTGTACCAGGAGGAGGAAGGCCCTTTGTGATAAGTGAAAGATTCTTCACCAACTTCAAGAATGAGCAGTGCTACCAAGTGATTGAATTCATCTACCATGTTCATGGATCCCCACTGTATTTACTAAGGTTGAATAGTTAAAGACTACTTAAAAAATATATCACAGAAATACTTGTGATAACTTAAAATAAGTGAAAGCTTATACATCTACAGAAACCAAGGCATCATTATACAGCAACATATCTTCAATCTGATAATCCAACACTTTGTAGCACCTGCTGTACTGTAGCTACAATATACTATGGAATTTCACAAACCCAGACAGTGAATAGAAGCTTCCAATTAGAAAAAAAAACCTGATCAAAAAAGTACCGTGTTATTAAACAGTAGCAGACTTGGTATTAATATTTTATCTTGGGCTCTTGGTCTTCCTTCTTAAAGTTTATGTAAATTTTATTAACTTTTATAATCCAGAATACTTGATAATTCATTGCCTATCCAGTCTGCTTAATGCTGGATTGAAGGAATTGTGCTGCATTTGGTTCTGATTCCCATGGATGATTCTAGAGAAGACTTCTCTGAAATAAAAATGTGCAGGCATTTTTTCTTTTGGAAACTTTGTATATTACTTTGAATGTTCAATACTTGATAATTCCTTTGCCTATCCAGTCTTCTTAATGCCGGATTAAAGGAATTGTACTGCATTTGTTTCAAATCACCATGGACAACTCTGATACAAAAATGTGATGGTATTGCTTCTTTTGGAAGACTCTGTATATTGAGTGTTCAATATGCTAAATTACATATCAGGTTTGGAGAAAAGAAGGGATATTTCAAGTCTGGATTCTCTGGGGTTGAAGTCTGGAATCTAATGCAGGCCACAATTCAGGATCAGAACAATATAAGCAATGCTTGTATGCAAAAATAACTTTTTATATTGAAAATGTACGCTGGTATATATACGCTTTAAATAAACCAGGTAATTCACTTGCTTGTCTTCTCTTTAAGCCTTATGACACATGTATTAAGAGCCCCCAAAGAATTGCAGTTAAAGACATTTAGCCTGTCTGACAGGAGGCCTACTTAGGGAATCTAATTAGGTTTTAATGGACAAGAAGATGCAGAGATTGAGACCTACTTTTTCCTCTGCTACTTACTTCCAGCAATAATCTGCCATCTATCTTTGTCACTTTAATATACTAGTTCTAGACATATGATGTATACTATTTTGTAAGACTAGTCCATAGGAAAAGGCTGTGTACCAAAACATATATCTGAGAAAAGGAAATGCGTGTTTTTTAAAATTAAAAGTGTGAAATCGGGCACATATTTATCAAGAATGTTGGTACATCATAAATGAAATAACAGTTGTTTTTCTGAAGATACTGGACATCTGATTTGTCTTGTATAAAAAGGCAGTATTCAAAGCACTTTAGGGCATTTTCCTTGGAAAAAGGCACCTTTACATAATAAATAGGTAAAGGTGTACACAGTGTATGCTATAGAAAAGAGCTATGGCTATTGTTTAGCAAAAACTAAACAGATCCTCCTTCATACCTCTAGTATGCCTATTCTGGGACTGGCAGGATTGGGATTCCCACCCATCCAGGGGCGTAAATACCGGGGTAGCAGCGGTAGCGGCTGCCACAATGCTCGGGACATTAGGGGGCCCGGAGCCCTGTGGCAGCCACTACCACGAACCCCACAAACACTGCTATCATTGAAAAACAACGTTACTTACCTCTGCTGCGCTCCAGAAAGCTTTGGGCTTGTTTGGTGACGTCCCAGACGTCAGCCGATTTCATTATGCGTCGCGACGCCCGACCTGGCTCACGCGAGATCTAGTCCAACATTTAAGATGGCCGAAGGAGCAGGGAGTGCACTGAAGCCAGGAAGAGGTAAGTAACATTGTTTTTTTTTTCGTATGCTCCCCTGGGCCTCCGATCATTATACTCTGGGGTCTAAAAAGAACTCAGAGATAGAGTGTAATAATTGTTCATGGGTAGTCCACAATGGGGCATAATACTGTGTGCAGGGGCCACTATGCTGCATAATACTGTGTGCAGGGGCCACAGTACTGCATAATACTGTGTGCAGGGGCCACTATGGGGCATAATCCTGTGTGCAGGGGCTACTATGGGGCATAATAGTGTGTGTAGGGGCATTTTTCTGTTAGGCAGGAGGCATATACAATATAGAGCAGTTTACCCACTCCTTATTACCACTGCTGGTTTCTTTATATGTATTATTATGTTAGAAGTAACTGTAAAATAGCAAACAAATTGCTGAGAAAATACCAAGTGACCATAATATAGGAGATCCAGGTACCATGGTCTTCAAATCCAGGTTATGATGCAGCTGAAAATATCCCTGACATTGAAAAAGACAAATCTGAGAACTCATTGTATTCTGTCCTGAGCCTGTTGGTTTCTAAAAACTGAACTTCCCTATCAACAGGGTGTGAACAGCAAATTAGCAAGAACAGAGACACCTAGTGGCAGGAACTTTAGAGAGTCTTTTAGGCAGAAAAGTAAAATAAAGTGCACTATACTACTGAAAAGCTAATGACCATCTAGCATGCTTCGATGAACTTGTATTGTTACCTGGGAAGAAATCTGCTGTGTTTATTTATTTTGCTTACTTATACAGTGCCAACTTATTTTGCAGCCTTTTACAGACATAGTAATCACTCACTGTCCAAAGTGGGGCTCACAATCTAAATTGCCCATCAGTATGAGTTTGGAGTAGAAGGAAAGGACATTTAGAGTGGATCTGTCAGGCTTTCTTAACTATACTATTAGATGTGTTAGTTTTGGAAGAGTGAAGAAATCAGGCGATACCTTTTAGAGGCTAACTGAGTATATTTGATGGTAAGCTTTCGGGAGTACTAGCTCTCTTCATCAGACATGGTGTTATACAAGAAACTGAAAATTCACAGATTTTTTATACCCTAAAGACATGGACCTTCAAAGGATCTTAGAATCCATAAAAAACAAAAAAACAAAATGCAATATAAGTAGGGAAGTTATTTACAACAGGTCAAAAAATAAACAAACAACTTGAAACCTTTTGGGCCGTGACGGAGGGATCACTAATGCTTGCTATCCGTTTGCTGTCACGTGGTGATTTGTGACCCTCACAGTTCATACATAGTGTGCCATGAAACTGGCATGAATATTAAGTCCAAATTGCAGAGTTTGAAATTTTTGCATTAACTTATATTGCCATTCTTTCCTCTCCCTCTGCGTCTTAAAATGTCCCATTAAAACCACAATCTGCAAATCTTCAATAGAGTGGTCTTCTCCGGAGAAATGTGTGGCCACTGGGAAGTCTGTTGTGCTGTTATTAATGTTGAATCTGTGTGAGTTCATGCGTTGACTAAGTCTCTGCCCTGTTTCCCCCACATAGAGGCCTGTGGTGGGACATTGCGCACACATTATGAGATACACCACATTGGAAAACCTGCAGGAAAATGTCCCCCTAATTCTGTGCACCTGTTGTGACTGTGGGACAGGTACACTGTCAGTGGTGTGGATGTGCCTGCAGGTCTTGCACCTGTTTTGCAGGCAAGGTGAGGTGCCATTTTCAGTTGGGGCCTCCAGGGCACTCCGGACAATAATATGCCGTAGGTTTGGTGATTGCCGAAAGGAAAGGAGAGGGGGGGACTGGAAATATGTCCTTGAGTCTGTTGTCCCTATGTATCACAGGTTGGAGCTCCTTGGCAATCCTTCATAGGATCTCCAGCTGTGGGTTTTGGTGACAACTAGGGGCACTCGGGCGTCATTCTGGGTCTCTTTATATGTGAGCAGACTGTCTCTGTTAATGCCTGCCCCTTTGTTTAATTGGTCCGTCACTTTTGGTTTGTATCCCAATCGAAGAAATTTCGTCATCAGATCCAGGAGGTGCTTGTCCAGGTCTGCTTTGTTGGAGCAAATACGATTGTATCGTATAGCCTGGCTGTAAATAATAGATTGTCTTGTGTGCTTGGGTTGGAAGCTGTCGTTTCTCAGGTAGGCCGTTCTGTCTGTGGGTTTGTGGTATATTGATGTGAGTAGCCGGTGGTCTTTGATGTATATTGTAGTATACAGAAAGTGGATTTCACTCTCTGAATAGCTAAGTTTAAGGTTGATGGTAGGGTGAAAGTCATTGAAGTCATTATGGAATTGAAGTAGGGCCTCCTCACCTGCAGTCCAGATGACAAGGATATCATCGATATAACGAAGGTAAATCATAGGTTTGGTGGCGCATGTTGATAAATATGCTCCTTCCAGTTCTGCCATAAAGATATTTGCATACTGGGGTGCACATCTGGACCCCATTGAAGTTCCCATTCGCTGTAGATATAGACCCTCTCCAAAGGTAAAATAGTTGTGGCTAAGGATGAATTGTATGTGCTGCGTTACTGGTTCTGTTGGGAAGTTTTGTTTTTCCAGGTGTACTTGACATGCTGCAAATCCATCCTTGTGGGATATGTTGATATACAGGGATTCCACATCCATGGTGGCCAAAAAGGTACCCTCAGGTAATGGGCCCAGGGCATTCAGTTTGTTAAGAAGGTCAGTGGTGTCCTGGATATAGCTTGGAGTATCTCTGACAAGGGGTTTTAGGAGATTTTCCACCCAACCCGAGATGTTTTTCCACCCAACCCGAGATGTTTTCTGTAAGTGTCCCGTTGCCAGAAATGATAGGCCTCCCAGGGTTGCCCTCTTTGTGTATCTTTGTGAGCATATAGAAGCAGCCTGGCCTGGGATCCTCTGGGATAAGCCCTTTTACCTGCTTCTGGACCTGGATTGGAAACTTCTTGATCATATCCTTTAGTTGTTTCATATAGGCTTCTGTGGGATCACTTCCAAGTTTGGAGTAATGGATGGGATTTGACAGTTGCCTGTTTGCTTCCCAGATATAGTCTGAGGTGTTCATTATGATTATTGCACCCCCTTTGTCAGCAGGTTTGATTATAATATCCTGATTTTCTTTCAGTGAAGCAATAGCCTTCTGTTCCTGCAGGGTTAGGTTATGCACCTGTTTCTTTTGTTTCTCCAGTAAGTATTCTTATGTTAATAGCTTTTACTATGTTGTCAGAACTCATCTAGAAAACCAATCACTGGACTCACAAACTGTCTCTATGAGTCCTGACAATTTTTTATTACATAAAAATACTGAAGAAAAACCAACTGTGTATTCCTCTAATCCTACACTGCCCTCACATAGGGTAACATAATGTAGGAGACCTGACATATCTGCCTTTAAAGGGATTCTATCATTAAAAAAAAAAAAAAAATCGATTTTTAACTAAAAGTACGTCGGAATAGTCTTTAGAAAGGCTATTCTTCTCCTAGCTTTATTTTTCAGGTCCGCGCCGCCGTTTTTGAGTTTTGTCTTCTTTCTTCATTATACAAATTGGTCTTCAGAAAGCACAGTGTTCCCCCTATGCTAAAAGCACAGGCTCGTCATAGGTTCCAGTGCTGCCTGTCTCCTCTGCTCCTGATGTATCTCCTCCTCTTCACTCCTCTTCTTACACGATACCACCACATGCGCAGTCAACTGTTCCGTCTCCATTTTGCGGTGGTCTCGTGAAGAGGAGGAGACACATCAGGAGCAGAAGAGAGTGGCGGCGCTGGAAACCTATGACAGAGCCCGTGCTTTAAGCACAGGGGGAATGCCCCCTTTCTGAAGACCAATTTGCATAACGAAGAAAGAAGACAAAACTCAAAAACGGCGCCGCGGACCTGAAAAATAAAGGTAGTAGAAGAATAGCCTTTCTAAAGGCCATTCCGATGTGCTTTTAGTTAAAAAATCGATTTTTTAATGATAGAATCCCTTTAAGAGAAGTGCATGTGTAGCTTTCTTATAGTAAAATTGCAATATTGTGAATGTAACAGAACACACATACTATACCAACTAAATAAATATGTTTGGCATTCCAGATGCTGAAAATGTGATAATTTATTATATTTCACTGACAAATGAAACCACGATATGGTTAGGGGTCCTGGGAGTGGAATAAGAAAACAATCATCTGTCAGTGAAATCATGTTGCATTTTATTTTCTCCCTAATGTCAGTTGTATTGTATAAATTATAAGCTGAAAATCTTAAAGAGCTTTGCTACTATCATTCTTTCAAAGCTTTAAAGGATCTGAGCCAAGATGTCCTTAGAAGTCTTGTTGTCAATGAAAGAACTCAGATCCAATTCTCTCAGCTCCACACTGACACTTCATCTGAAATGGAGCCAAAAAGCCATATTGGCAAAACATTTTAAGAAAAGTAAATGAATGAGTATATATCAAGAATTGATGGATATATATTGTAGATGACCAAGAAAGAGCTGGAAAATAGCTTGTTTGTTGCTACATTTTTATGAACTGGCATTATATGCATATTTACGCCTCCTCCTAGGCAAGTCATTTTTTAATTGTCAATCATTCATCACCTTCTTTATATATTTATGTGGTACATAAATAACACATCATATCTTCCTTTTGGCAGAGCAGATATTCACTGTAGCATGGAAACAAGAGTCAGACTGCCATGAATATGTTGCCTTGTGTGTAGAAATGAATAACTTTATTAGGGTATTGCACAGTGGTTTGATCATTGACTTGAGGTATTAGAATCAGAGTGCATTGACATGAGCAGTTTAGCAGTTTTTGACTGTGCAGTCAAATACCGTTGTAAAACCAGTCTCATTGCAAATTTTACTAAGTGGTTTTTGGTTTAGTTTTTCTATGAAGTTTCCAGTCTCGAGGTTGAAACCACATATTTACCTGCTTGATGCAGCTTTATCTACACAATAAAAAAAAAAACATCTAAGAATTACCCTTAAAATTGAAAAGATCTGTTCCCGTGAAGTTATAGGGAGTCTGTCAGCAGTAAATTTGGTATACACCTAATCCCAGTGCCCAGTAGAGCTGATTCTACAATTTTTAAATAGGCCTCTGTTATTAAGCCCAATTTTTATGTAAATCACATATAAAAGAACATCATATAAAAACATATCACTGAAAAAAGGCCTCATTTACCCAATTCCAGATGAAACCATGGTTTTGTACAGGATGCAGGTTGGCCCATGTAATGCTAGGTTCACACTAGCATTGGTCAAACCTCTACAGCAACGGTCACTACAGAGCCTGACAGACCCCATTTTTAACTATAATGGGATCCATTGGGGGTCCATTCTTTTAAACTGAAACCGTTGGATGAAAAAGTCAGACTGCCAGGACTTTTTCACCTGGCGATTTTCAACACACACTGTAACAGAGTCTCCAAACAGACACTCCGACTCCGACGTATATATGATGAAGTCAGCACAGTAATATATGATGATGATAAATGGGAAGTGATATGAGGATACTGGATTACCATTGTTGATGCTAAGGAAAGCAAAGATTACTCTTTACTCTGTTGCTTCACAATACAGGCAAAAGAATTACAATAATGCCACAGCTCAAGATCAATAACTGAAGTAAAGTAACAATACAAGATTAATAGACACAGAGATGTCAAAATGCAGAGATGATATACACAGGGATGTCATAGTATAATAAACATGCTCATTATGTACTAAAAATCCATACAGTAATGATGGCCACAGAGTATAACAAGAGAACAAGCACTGTTAAATCAAAGTATATGATAACAGTGATATTACAGCTGATGGTTAAAAACTACTGTGACATCACCGCACAGTGATTCTGTTGTATGTACAATGATGTCAAATGTGCTTACGTTAGAGCCTCTAACAATGCTATATTCCTGTCATACTTACTATATGTGTTACTATAGGTGTTTTCCAGGATTCCAATATAGATTATATGTCCCAAGGAACAGACTTGATCAGTTGGGTGGAGGTCAGACACAAAGTACCTTCACCGATCAGCTATTATTAGCATTCCATGACCAGTTACCATTAAATGGGAGCATAGCTGCAGTAGCCAAACATGTAGCCTCCTGCTCCATACATTGTGTAGTTTCATGGGTCATGACTACTGATTTCAGATATTTGGTGGGTTGTCGGGTATTGAACGTTCAGCAGTCTTGACTAGGGATTAATATCGTAATCTCAGAAAACCCCTTTAAGGTTTTCTTCTTCAGAAAGGGGGTGATAAACATATTTTGCTTTCTGTACTTGCACAGTAGTTTTATAAACAGTAGTCTACTTGTGATACTTTTAGGGTATAATACACTAACCTTCATGTGGTTGTATAGTAATACTTTTGCTTTTCAGCCTCTGTGAGGCTCATTGATTTAATTTCCTTTTTAATCATGATCGCTCAGTGGAAAAAGTATTGTGTTCTTCAGAGAATTTACATAATGAATTCACAAAATGCAAAGTGCTCTCATAATATAGGAGTTTCTCAAATGGCCATAACTATGGGACTGTCACTGCTTCTAATCCTGTTAATGTATCAGAGATTTTAGACATTAGTTCAAAAGGTCTATGAGTTAACATATTGTGCCCACTTCTATATTTCATATTCAGCATTAAGCCACTTGGTAATATTTATTGGTTATGCATCGTTGTCTCGCTATATTATTTTTTTGGAACAGAAACAAATGAGATATGTGCACAGGAAATAAAATAGGGACCTTCTGAATTTATGGATATTTGTATCATGTGTTTCTTAGGTTCTGCTTCTAAAAAGACAGCATCCTATTTTCTTGATTTGTGGACCAAGACCTTCATAGACATGCAGAGTTTTGGGTCAGAACACTGGAGTCTATATCAAGCATTCAAAAAAAAAAAAAAAAAATTTTCTTTTTCTGCAAAGGTTTTAGAAAAAAACTCAAAGTAGATATTGCTATCTGTCCTTGCTGTTGTTGGGATGTGACAAGCCCTGTGATTCTGACTTTGTGACCTTCATAGGTATATGTTGAACAGAGTACTCTACCAAGGGTTGTTATTAGCACATGATAAACTGGACAATTGCCCAGGAAATCCCATTTTTTTGTTAGGAGGGCATGTTAGCTGTATTTTTCTTGCTCTTTCTCTAGTATTATATGGCCTGAATTTATGAAATGTCTGACATTTCTAATGTCTGTCTAAGAACAGCAACCAATGGAGGGATCTATGGATTTCCCATTTTCTATAGTACTGGCTGTAACTTGTGTACATACAGGACAAGGACCATGAGATCTCCAGGACAAAACGTATACTTTCCAAAATTATTTAGCAGTGTATGATGGTATTATTTGAAGTTCAGTACTATGTGGCAACAGATGGCAGAATTATGTCAGGAGTATGTGTGTGGGCACTATATGATTATGTGGGCCTACTTTGCCTCTTGCCCATTTTCATTAGCGCTTTTTGTATGGACCTAAACTGACACTACCTGTTGACTGTATTTGCAGATTCCAGATGACATTTTTTGTATCTAGCCCTATTAACTTGAATTTACCTGTGCTTAAAATGCATTTTTTAAGTATCATCTAACATAACAAGTGCCCTACCTTACCTTTCCTCTTGGCTTGCCCAGATGAGTGTCATGGAAGGACCAGATGTCTGCATTGCTCTGTCTAGTGTTGTAAGTAACATAAAAGATGTTTGCTTTTGTCATCTTGGTCATCTTGCATCACTCATCTGGAAATGTGTGGAGTCAGGAGGAAAGGTAAGAAAGGACACATCTGTTAGTTGTTAAATACCTCTCTTATACCATAACTATTAGAATCCAGTAGTCCACTGAGATATGTCATTGTATATAGTAACATAATCTGTTTATGCTAGCAAAAATCATTTCATATTTATGTTTTTAACATAAACTTGTGAGGAATTTTAGCACATGAATATCGAAGGCATAATACTATGCATAATTCACAGAAATAAAACAGACCAATACAAACCTTTACTGTAGCCTGTAGCTCAAATGTTATTTTCTGTTCTTTCTCCATATTTTCTACTTTTTTTACACCAACATACAATGCCTCACTCAGGGGCAGTGTAAAGTATCTTAGGTATCAGTGTAAAGGCTTTTATCTAGACTAACCCTCTGTGTTCTTCTGTTTGTAATTATTAAGGGCACTCTGAAGGAAGATGAAATAGGACTGGCTTTCAACCGTAGTGCTTAGTAATAACATTTAACAGGATTTGCAAGCATCAGTATCTAAGCCGCGAAATGTTTCTTATTGCTGCACTCACTGTAATAAGTAATGGTGTCAATTCCAAAGCGTTAGAGTTTGCCCTTTAGCTTAAACCATACATTTTATATGTAATGGGCATTTTTATATACTTTGTATAAAATTTATGTTCTGTCCTTACGTATAGGAGATGCAGAAAGAAAACGCTTTTTGAATTAACCTCTTGAATACTTATCTGTAGAAAATTCTGTAAAAAAGGATATATGCGTTTTGTAAGGGAATTGCTAGAGGAGCAATTCCCCAGTAGCTGCTGGTGAAACCTGGGGGGAGGAGCACGACACGACAGTGAGCCCTTAGCTGAACCCCCCTGTCCCTGCCTACTTGCCTGAACTGTCCTAGGTGACAGACGACAACTGGGTGGCAATCCCTTCTTAAGATATAAGTAATGACACAGAATGCAGACAGGACAAACAACAACAAAAGGAAGGTCAGCTAGCCAAAGAGTCGTTAACAGTCGAGCAGCGCAGTACAGAAATGAAATCCGAGAGAATAGTCAAAGGTAAAGCCAGAGGTCAGGAATATGAATACAGGTAACAAAACAGCACTAGTAAATAGCCAGCACGCACGAGGCAATAGCAAGCACCAATGTGAATGTGAGCAAGCAATAAATAGGAAGGAAAAACCCACCCCAGACTTGATAGGAAGATACGCTGTCAATCACCCAGGCAAGGCTGAGATTAACTATTAGAGGAGCAGAGGGAAACCAAGGTGAAGGAGATGGGTGTGGTGGAAAATCAATTACAGAGGTGAGGGAATAGGACAGTGTTCAGAGAATACAAGAAGAACCCAAAGGAAGGAATCACAGCCAGCCATATTTCTTTGGATGTGTTTCTCTTCCTTTTGGAAGAGATATTCTGGTTTCCCTTTATTCCAGGTTTCATGGAAAAACAGGCATTGGTCTACAGGGGGCTACCTTCCAAATGTGGACGCTAGAGTGAGTTTTCCTTTTTCCATCACGTTAGAACCTATTTGCATATTCCTTTCCAAGAATGCCTAGTAGAGCATGTGTACACACCATAATGTGGCCTGCAAAAGCAACATTATGGAGACATCATACCCAAAAGCAATCTCTCCATGGAGACATCATACCCCTTCTGATCCACAGCACGAGACAGTTATAGTGTGTAATAACGTGTATATTGTATTTTATCATTTAATGCTATGCAGAATTGTAACTATAGTTGTTATAGAGGCTCTGTGAGGGCTCAAATGGTCTCTTCTCCTTTTCATCTGTATTATTAATAACACATTAGGTGAAGGGTCCAGGAACTTCAACGTAATTTCTGAAGCTAGGTAGGGTCCCAACACTAGGGAAGAGAAATGGTCCAGCCGAACCAGTAGCTACAGCTTGTTGCCAACTTGTTACTGATACGGTACTTGAAGCAATAGATGCTGGAACACCAGTGTTTTTGCCTGTTCTGCCCATGACCCCATTGTGTTGCAGCTGCACTGCGTTACATATATTTGTAAACAATGTGATGCAATATTTTGGTTGACACAGAATGTATTATTGCTATACACCATCACATCCCAGAAATGTTGTTGCTCAGTGTCCTCCTCCTACTCTGGCAAGCAACAATATAGTTATATAGTTTCATTTACTTCCCCTGCAAAGGGGTCTTCTTAGCTATACTGCCTTACTTCTGCAAAGGTTCTCAAAAAAGCTCTTACAGTTGGCTGTTCTGCAGTGATCAGAGGATCACTTTGTAAAGTCCTGACTGTGGCGAGAGCGATTAAGCTTGAGTGTCCATTATTACTTCGGTAATTATGTGGACATGTACATTGATATACAATGTAAACACAAGGTGGCACCGTGCTATGTAAGTAAATGCCTTAACTCTATACTAGCTTAGTAATGTAACAGCATGTAAGTGGAAAATATTGTTATTTTTATGGTCTATACAAGAAATACTACATTTACTGGTCCCTTTAAGGAAAACATAGAATAAGTAACTTACTGTAGTTTTTCTTCACCAATTCAATTCCTATAGCAGTGATGGTGAACCTACACACGTGTCACAGGTAACACGCCAAGACATTTTGGTTGACACACATCAGCAGCTACTTATTGTGTTATTGCAATAAGTAGCTGCCAATGATTTTTACTCACCTGTACACGCTCCTGTCCTGGCCTCCCTCCGCTGCCTCCTCTAGGCAGTGCTACATTGTCGCTACACGACGCTGAATAACGCCGGGACACTATGTACAGTGCCCCAGGATTCTTCAGCGTTGGCTACAGCGCACCCTGGAGGCGGCAGTGAAGGACAGCCAGGATTGGAGCATGGACAGGTGAATAAAAAGTATCGACCGGTACTCTGTGTGGGGTGAGGGAATAAAAGAGGGTTATATACTACGGATGGGCTTTAAAAAAGGGGTCATAAACTGTGTGGGTGTCATAAATAGGGGTATCATATGCTGTGTGGGTGGTGAAAAAAAGGGGGTCATATAATGTGTGGGGGCCATAAAAAGGGTCATATATTTTTGGGGTGGCATAAGTATGGGGTCATATACTGTGGGGTTGGCATAAAAAGGTGGGGTCATATACTGTGGGGGACAAAAAAGGGGGTCATATACCGTGTGACTGGCCAGAAAAAGGGGTAATATACAGTGCGATGGGCCAGAAATACGTATAATACAAATACATATATTAAAAATATAACTCTTTTTTTTTACTAGAGCTAGATGTGACATGGCACCCGAGTTAAGCTAGGTCTTTTTTTATGAATTTTGACACACTGAGATCAAAAAGTTAGCTATCGCTGTCCTATAGTATGTGTTTTTTGTAATTTACTTATACACTGAGTTTAGGGCTTTGAGAGAATAGGTCACAATAGACTAGATCACACTAAAATAGCACACTAAAGGTCCTACTGATTGAAAAAGTTTCCAAACTTTTACAGTAGTTTAACAATTTTTGGATACTTCGAACTTTTAAAACTTTGAAGCTTGATTCTAAATGGACTTTACTGGCTCCTCTTCTTCTGCTCCTTGTTCTTCTTTCTGTTGTGTCTCCAGAACTACAAAGCTGTCAGTTATATGACCTGTGTGTTCTTTGTGTTTGCAACTCTTGTCCTGACTTTTTTCTTTGCCAGGGCTATAGATCTTAAAATAAAGCCAAGACAACTCTTCAAGCACTGCACATACTGTATTCTGTTCTTAAGACAGCATGCCAATATTTACTGTATGTTCTAGCTGCTTTCAGCGTTTCAAGGCATATTCGTTTGTGCTATCTAAAACAAGTCTATAAAAACATTACAGAAAAGCATTTTGCTAAATGTTTCGGACATGTAGTTTATAAGGATCACTCGTGTGTGTGACAACCAGAGTCAGATTTACCTACAGAAGACCTGTGCCTATAGGCATCCAAGAAGAAGAGCACTTGCTTAAGGAAATATATATATACACTACCGTTCAAAAGTTTGGGGTCACCCAGACAATTTTTTGTTTTCCATGAAAACTCACTTTTATTTATCAAATGAGTTGCAAAATGAATAGAAAATATAGGCAAGACATTGACAAGCTTGGAAATAATTATTTTTATTTGAAATAATAATTTTCTCCTTCAAACTTTGCTTTTGTCAAAGAATGCTCCATTTGCAGCAATTACAGCATTGCAGACCTTTGGCATTCTAGCTGTTAATTTGCTGAGGTAATCTGGAGAAATTTCCCGCCATGCTTCCAGAAGCTCCTCCCACAAGTTGGATTGGCTTGATGGGCACTTTTTGCGTACCATACGCTCAAGCTGCTCCCACAACAGCTCAATGGGGTTGGGATCTGGTGACTGCACTGGCCACTCCATTACAGAGAGAATACCAGCTGCCTGCTTCTTCCCTAAATAGTTCTTGCATAATTTGGAGGTGTGTTTTGGGTCATTGTCCTGTTGTAGGGTGAAATGGGCTCCAATAAAGCGCTGTCCACAAGGTATGGCATGGCATTGCAAAATGGAGTGATAGCCTTCCTTATTCAAAATCCCTTTTACCTTGTACAAATCTCCCACTTAACTAGCACCAAAGCAACCCCAGACCATCACATTACCTCCACCATGCTTGACAGATGGCATCAGGCACTCTTCCAGCATCTTTTCAGTTGTTCTGCGTCTCACAAATGTTCTTCTGTGTGATCCAAGCACCTCAAACTTCGATTCGTCTGTCCATAACTCTTTTTTCCAATCTTCCTCTGTCCAATGTCAGTGTTCTTTTGCCCATATTAATCTTTTCCTTTTATTAGCCAGTCTCAGATATGGCTTTTTCTTGGCCACTCTGCCCTGAAGGCCAGCATCCCTGAGTCGCCTCTTCACTGTAGACATTGACACTGGCGTTTTGCTGGTACTATTTAATGAAGCTGCCAGTTGAGGACATGTGAGGTGTCGATTTCTCAAACTAGAGACTCTAATGTACTTGTCTTGTTGCTCAGTTGTGCAGCGGGGCCTCCCACTTCTCTTTCTACTCTGGTTAGAGCCTGTTTGTGCTGTCCTCTGAAGGGAGTAGTACACACCGTTGTAGGAAATCTTCAGTTTCTTTGCAATTTCTCGCATGGAATAGCCTTCATTTCTAAGAACAAGAATAGACTGTTGAGTTTCACATGAAAGTTCTCTTTTTCTGGCCATTTTAATCGAACCAACAAATGTAATGCTCCAGATTCTCCACGAGCTCAAAGGAAGGTCAGTTTTATAGCTTCTCTAACCAGCAAAACTGTTTTCAGCTGTGCTAACTTACTTGCACAAGGGTTTTCAAGGGTTTTCTAAACATCCATTATCCTTCTTACACAGTTAGCAAACACAATGTACCATTAGAACACTGGAGTGATAGTTGCTGGAAATGGGCCTCTATACACCTATGTAGATATTGCATTAAAAACCAGACGTTTGCAGCTAGAATAATCATTTACCACATTAACAATGTATAGCTTGTATTTCTGATTCATTTAATGCTATCTTCATTGAAAAAAAACTGTGCTTTTCTTTCAAAAATAAGGAAATTTCTAAGTGACCCTAAACTTTTGAACGGTAGTGTATATATATATATATATATATATATATATATATATATATATACAGGTGCATCTCAATAAATTAGAATGTTTTTGAAACGTTTATTTATTTCAGAAATTAAATTAAAAAAGTGACCTCCTATATTTTCTAGATTCTTTACACACAGAGTGTTTACTATTTCAAGTGTTTTATTTCTGTAAATGTTGATTATGGATTACAGGTAATGAAAACCCAAATATAAGAAAATTTGAATATTGTAAAAAAATTCAGTATTGTAAATTCAGTGTGTCACCTGCCAAGGTGTCCTAAGCCTTTAAATGGTCCCTCAGTCTGGTTTAGTAGGACACACAATCATGGAAGACGCTGATTATGAATTGTATTACTGAATCACTGAAATGAATGAACGTTTCAAAGATATTTAAATTTATTGAGATGTACATATATATATATACACACACACACACACACATACAGTATATATGTACTGTATATATAAATATATTGCATATATATATATTTATATATACAGTGCCTTGCAAAAGTATTTGGCCCCCTTGAACTTTTCAACCTTTTGCCACATTTCAGGCTTCAAACATAAGGATATAAAATTTTAATTTTTTGGTGAAGAATCAACAAGTGGGACACAATTGTGAAGTGGAACGAAATTTATTGGTTATTTTAAACTTTTGTAAAAAATAAAAAACTGAAAAGTGGGGTGTGCAATATTATTCGGCCCCTTTACTTTCAGTGCAGCAGACTCACTCCAGAAGTTCAGTGAGGATCTCTGAATGATCCAATGTTGTCCTAAATGACTGATGATGATAAATATAATCCACCTGTGTGTAATCAAGTCTACGTATAAATGCACCTGCTCTGGGTTCTGATTAAAGCACAGAGAGCATCTTGAAGACCAAGGAACACACCAGGCAGGTCCGTGATACTGTTGTGGAGAAGTTTAAAACCGGATTTGGATATAAAAAGATTTCCCAAACTTTAAACATCCCAAGGAGCACTGTGCAAGCGATCATATTGAAATGGAAGGAGTATCAGACCACTGCAAATCTACCAAGACCCGACCGTCCCTCTAAACTTTCATCTCAAACAAGGAGAAGACTGATCAGAGATGCAGCCAAGAGGCCCATGATCACTCTGGATGAACTACAGAGATCTACAGCTGAGGTGGGAGAGTTTGTCCATAGGACAACAATCAGTCGTACACTGCACAAATCTGGCCTTTATGGAAGAGTGGCAAGAAGAAAGCCATTTCTCAAAGATATCTATGAAAAGTCTCGTTTAAAGTTTGCCACAAGCCACCTGGGAGACACACCAAACATGTGGAAGAAGGTGCTCTGGTCAGATGAAACCAAAATTGAACTTTTTGGCCACAATGCAAAACGATATGTTTGGCGTAAAAGCAATACAGCTCATCATCCTGAACACACCATCCCCACTGTCAAACATGGTGGTGGCAGCATCATGGTTTGGGCCTGCTTTTCTTCAGCAGGGACAGGGAAGATGGTTAAAATTGATGGGAAGATGGATGGAGCCAAATACAGCACCATTCTGGAAGAAAATCTGTTGGAGTCTGCAAAAGACCTGAGACTGGGACGGAGATTTATCTTCCAACAAGACAATGTTCCCAAACATAAAGCAAAATCTACAATGGAATGGTTCACAAATAAACGTATCCAGGAGTTAGAATGGCCAAGTCAAAGTCCAGACCTGAATCCAATCGAGAATCTGTGGAAAGAGCTGAAAACTGCTGTTCACAAACGCTCTCCATCCAACCTCACTGAGCTCGAGCTGTTTTCCAAGGAAAAATGGGCAAGAATTTCAGTCTCTCGATGTGCAAAACTGATAGAGACATACCCCAAGCGACTTGCAGCTGTAATCGCAGCAAAATGTGGCGCTACAAAGTATTAACTTAAGGGGGCCGAATAATTTGGCACGCCCCACTTTTCAGTTTTTTATTTTTTACAAAAGTTTAAAATATCCAAGAAATTTTGTTCCACTTCATGATTGTGTCCCACTTGTTGATTCTTCACCAAAAAATTAAAATATTATATCCTTATGTTTGAAGCCTGAAATGTGGCAAAAGGCTGAAAAGTTCAAGGGGGCCGAATACTTTCGCAAGGCACTGTGTATATATATACAGTCATATGAAAAAGTTTGGGCACCCCTATTAATCTTAATCATTTTTAGTTCTAAATATTTGGGTGTTTGCAACAGCCATTTCAATTTGATATATCTAATAACTGATGGACACAGTAATATTTCAGGATTGAAATGAGGTTTATTGTACTAACAGAAAATGTGCAATATGCATTAAACCAAAATTTGACCGGTGCAAAAGTATGGGCACCTCAACAGAAAAGTGACATTAATATTTAGTAGATCCTCCTTTTGCAAAAATAACAGCCTCTAGTCGCTTCCTGTAGCTTTTAATCAGTTCCTGGATCCTGGATGAAGGTATTTTTGACCATTCCTCTTTACAAAACAATTCCAGTTCAGTTAAGTTTGATGGTCGCCGAGCATGGACAGCCCGCTTCAAATTATCCCACAGATGTTCAATGATATTCAGGTCTGGGGACTGGGATGGCCATTCCAGAACATTGTAATTGTTAATCTGCATGAATGCCTGAGTAGATTTGGAGCTGTGTTTTGGATCATTGTCTTGCTGAAATATCCATCCCCGGCGTAACTTCAAATTCGTCACTGATTCTTGTACATTATTCTCAAGAATCTGCTGATACTGAGTTGAATCCATGCGACCCTCAACTTTAACAAGATTCCCGGTGCCGGCATTGGCCACACAGCCCCAAAGCATGATGGAACCTCCACCAAATTTTACAGTGGGTAGCAAGTGTTTTTCTTGGAATGCTGTGTTTTTTGGACGCCATGCATAATGCCTTTTTGTACGACCAAACAACTCAATCTTTGTTTCATCAGTCCACAGGACCTTCTTCCAAAATGAAGCTGGCTTGTCCAAATGTGCTTTTGCATACCTCAGGCGACTCTGTTTGTGGCGTGCTTTCAGAAACGGCTTCTTTCGCATCACTCTCCCATACAGCTTCTCCTTGTGCAAAGTGTGCTGTATTGTTGACCGATGCACAGTGACACCATCTGCAGCAAGATGATGCTGCAGCTCTTTGGAGGTGGTCTGTGGATTGTCCTTGACTGTTCTCACCATTCTTCTTCTCTGCCTTTCTGATATTTTTCTTGGCCTGCCACTTCTGGGCTTAACAAGAACTGTCCCTGTGGTCTTCCATTTCCTTACTATGTTCCTCCCAGTGGAAACTGACAGGTTAAATCTCTGAGACAACTTTTTGTATCCTTCCCCTGAACAACTATGTTGAACAATCTTTGTTTTCAGATCATTTGAGAGTTGTTTTGAGGAGCCCATGATGCCACTCTTCAGAGGAGATTCAAATAGGAGAACAACTTGCAATTGGCCACCTTAAATACCTTTTCTCATGATTGGATACACCTGGCTATGAAGTTCAAAGCTCAGTGAGGTTACAAAACCAATTTTGTGCTTCAGTAAGTCAGTAAAAAGTAGTTAGGAGTATTCAAATCAATAAAATGATAAGGGTACCCAAATTTTTGCACCGGTCAAATTTTGGTTTAATGCATATTGCACATTTTCTGTTAGTACAATAAACCTCATTTCAATACAGAAATATTACTGTGTCCATCAGTTATTAGATATATCAAATTGAAATGGCTGTTGCAAACACCCAAATATTTAGAACTAAAAATGATTAAGATGAATAGGGGTGCCCAAACTTTTTCATATGACTGTATATATATATATATATATATATATATATATATATATATATATTGGCACATTGAACTGTACATATGCATTTGTAATTTGTGCATATTCTTATGCTAATTAAGGATTGCCATGCTGTGGTAGTGAGAATAGGACACTCAGCTTTTACACTCTCAGTGACATTTACCCTCACTTTGCACTCAACTGTAACATAAATTCCTATATCTTCAAACTAAAACAATTCATTCATTCTATAAATTAATCTGCAGAGATCATACTAAATGCCTTAAAAAAGATACAGTATCAACAAAGCTGCCAAGTAATCCCAAATCATGTGAAAGATTTAGGTCAGTCTGGTAGTTTTTCAGAAATAAATTTAGAAACTTAAAAGGATACAGAGTACTTAAATACTTGGGAATTAAATATCATAGACAGCCTCTAGCTAAACAAAAAGGCTTCAGTTTTCCTATTATTCTATGACAACAAGCCACATAATTCTACTTAACTCTGAGAAGAGCATCAATCACTCTGAAAATCCCAGACACAGTCCAAAAATGACGGAAATTAAAATGTACGAGTCTTAATTTTCTAACGGAGCTTCATAAAAGCTGCATTCTATTCCATCCTCGAAGGAAGAAAGTATAAAATAAGCAGAAATATTTGTCTTATGCCTTGTTTTGTGTGAATGTAATGAGTGCACAGGGATCTTTTGTGAAAAAAATAATATGAATTGGTGTAGTGTCACAATTTCCGTACACATCATTTCTTAAGAAAATTGGCATGCTTAAATCATCTACCTGCTCATTACATCTTCCTTCAAACCTCTGCTACTATATTTAGAAGTAAACAAAGGAAGCCACTTTGCTGCTCTCAGAATCTGACATGTCATTTCACTCTAAATATCACCTGCCATTAACTGATAAAACAGGACATACAGCCTGGTTATCCTGCTTGGTGCATATCCTTACAATAAAACATTTATCTCACTGTTTACAGAAAAGAAGTGAAAATAAAAGACACAAATGCAGAGGTCAAAGTACCTGTATAGAAAAAAGAATACCACATCATATTGAGCCAATATAACAGTACATACTGCACTTGCAAAGAATGCTATCTTATCAAATCACTTCTGTTGAGGCACTGTTCACATTGCAGCATGTGTGCAAAAATTTTTGCTCATTAGTACATCTCCCTCAGGATAAGGCCACACATAGCAAAAGACAGTAGAAACGTGCAAGAATACGCTTGTTTTTCACTGCTTACCATTGGGTTTTTAAATTTTCACCATATAAGACTAAGCATTTTCAAATAAAAGTAACATGCTGTGTTTTCATAAGGCACATACATTTCTGAAAATGCTACTTTTTTAAGCTTTTTCCACAATATGTGTATGAATCTCATTCACTTTGCTGAAACTATAAAATGCTGTGCTGTGTTTCCACAACAGCCAAAAACGATGCATTTCTGCAACGTGTAGCCTCAGCCTCAACGTGCTTTTTACTTTGTCATAAGAGGGTGTCTACTGTAGTTTAGAAAACCCATTTTCATATACAGATGTAGAAAACTTTAATTTGCTGATAACTTGCTGGTGATATGTAATATCTAATCAGAATTAAAGCAATTTTAAAAGTCAAGTAAGTTTCCTGCAATAGCATACCTCCCAACTGTCAAAGGTCTGAAAGAGGTGTGGTGAGCTATGCCCGACACTGCAAAGTTGGCCTCACCCACTTCTACTTTGAGCCCCCACACAATATAACACCATTACAGACAAACTGACTTGTTATGCTCCCACATTATAATGTCCCCCTTTAGTTGCCATCACATTATAATGCCCCCTCCAGTTGCCCTCACATTATAATGTCTCCCGCTAGTTGCCCTCACAGCATAATGTCACCCTCCAGCTGCCCCCGACAGTATGAAGTCCTCCATCCAGCTGCCCCCACAGTTTAATGTCCCCTTCCAACTGCCACCACAGTATAAAGTCCATCTCTGCCTGCCCCCACAGTTTAAAGTCCTCTTCCAGCTGCCCCCACAGTTTAATGTCCCCCTATAGATTCCCCCCACAGTATCAAACATAAAAAAACCTAATACTCACTTCTCCCCATTCTCCTGCTGTTCTTCTCTTCTGTTTCTGGTCCTGGAGGAATCAGAGCGCTGCAGGCGTGATGTAAGTGGCATCACTACATCGTGCCTACTGCTTCTGGAGCAGAGGCAGGGGCCGAATGGTGAAGCAGGAATTAGACGGCTCTTTGCTTCACTATTGTATTCAACTCATCTGTGTCCTCTCTAAATGCAGAAAGAGTTGAAGCAGGAAAATACCTCCCACTGACCAGAACAGCACCCGGAATCTGGGACTGTCCCACTGAATCCAGGATGGTTGGAAGGTATGCAATAGAAAGGGCCCCCTTCCTATTCAGGATCCTCAACTCTTGGCCATCGTGGAGAGTGACCTTTGCTCTATAAAAATCTCCTGTCCTGCATTACGCACATGTGTTATTTGTGCACTATGTAATGCTTCATTTCCCCTGTGGTGAAGCAATAGATTTATACACACCAAAAACCAAATGAGGGAGTTGAGGGAAAACATTGCTCAATGAATCACTTGTCTGCTGAATCTAATTATGGTAGTAAAGTGTGATTATATCCTGCTGTATACAGTATGTCCAAGATACTGTATATCTCATGTGTTTGATGCCTGCAGGTATGGGTTATCATAACATTGCTAACACTAGTAACAACAAGTAGTTGACAGTTATGACAACAATCTGCTAGTGCTATGATGTAGTCAAGCATGGAATATTTTAATTTACTGCTATTTATTTTCTATACTTTTGAGTGTTATTATTACACATTTTTCATCAGGCTATAAAAGTCTATTTGTCACAACAGGGTGACCTTACACATCTACTGTACCCTAACATCACACCTACCTTTTTTTTAGGTCTTGGCAACAAAATCTACTCAATATGGGTATGCCATGTTTGCCTTTTCATTGTAGAGCCTATTTTCTCAGACTCTAGTAGGTAAGTCCCTAGGGAGTACATACCATCCCTCTAGAGGGGTATACACACCATCTTCATGCTAAGCATTTATAACATTCAACATTTACTTGATTGACGGGATATGGGTACTTGATTTAGGAATTATTAAAGGGTAGTTTTAATTTTTGCAAAATTCTGACATGTCATAGTGACATGGCAGAAATTTGGATTGGTGGGGGTCCAGGTGTTGCCCTTAGTTTGCTGTACTATCCCCTTCAGTTTTGCTTGCCTTATGAGTCTGTACACAGCATACTTGGCTCTCCAGAACTCAGCTCCTGTCCTTTTGTTTTAGCAATAGGTGGTTCACACCTGCGTTCGGGTTTCCGTTCTTCGGGTCCGCTTGGGGACCCAAAAAAACGGAAACCCAATCTGCTTAAAAAGCAATTACCCGTGGTTTCCGTCCAAAAAATGCGGAGAGAAAAATCCTGCTTTGCATTTTTCAAGCAGAATGGGGAACGGATTTCCTGAACGGTAACTTGGTGCAGGTGTGAGCCTAGCTTGACTAATGTAAAAACAGCAATGCAGAAAAAAAAGTAACATTTATACATCCCTAATTCAATCCAATATATATGTTCTGCCCTACAACCCAGCGATAGACAGATACATCAGTATTGATTAGAGTCTTGACTAAAATCACTGATAATGTCACCACTTGTTGTTACCTATTATGACCAATTACAGTCTGTGACTATACAGTATGCTGAGTGGTTTGTCAAGTTGTTTACTTGACCAGTACAATGTACTCTTGTACACTTGACTTTTAATTTATCGGATCACCTTGACTACTTGTCTTCACAATGACTGCAGAGTAAACGACAAATTAGACATATGGTGGTAGCAATGATTTTCCTCTGTATCCTCTTGTCAATCAAATGCTTCTAAATTTAGTGACACTGTTTTTTGACTTATAGACGGAAAAGTCTATGTCAGAAATTAAAAAAAAAAAATCGGTTCTTTGGTCAAAACAAAATAATACCTGAGGTAATACTTTCACTTAGCCTTATCTGTGTATATCTGGAATACTAGCCATCTTTTCCCCTTAAAGGATTGCAGGTGTGTGAGTGGTTGCATTATCAGTATTATGGATCTGTGGGATCCCTACCTAATACCATTTTTGCCTATCTGTGCGCTGCAGTGAACCATTGCTTCGCCTGACATCCGGTAAATGTGGCCTCTTTTTACTGATTTGATCTACTTTTTTGCCTTCTTCAGTAATTAAAAATCATGACAATTAGCTTTTATTTAATGTGTTCTAAGATTGGAACTAGTTTCTTAGTCATGCCACATTTTTTTTATTACCCAGCCAGAATTAGATACTAGAACATTAGAAGTTCTGTGAAATATACAGAATGTTTAGTCCAGTGCACAGAGAAAGCAGTTTGCAGACATGCTGTGAGAAAAAAACAACCCCTCCCTTCTCTAGTCACTGTGTGAAGAGACCAGCCCCTCTTCCTTCTCCTCACTGGAGCTGCAAATTATCTAGAAGGGAAACTCCTAGTGGCAGGAACTTTAGATAAGTTTTTCAGGCAGAAAACAGCAACATTTTTAATTAAAGTGCATTACATTTTGGTCCAGAATCACATGCTCTATGAAATGAGACTAAGTTGGCTGAAAAGTTAACAACCATTTAAGTATAGGCCATAACTAAAAAAGTCCTGGACAACCCCTTTCATAGGAAGTCATACAGTGGGGAAAAAAAGTATTTAGTCAGCCACCAATTGTGCAAGTTCTCCCACTTAAAAAGATGAGAGAGGCCTGTAATTGTCATCATAGGTAGACCTCAACTATGAGAGACAAAATGAGAAAACAAATCCAGAAAATCACATTGTCTGATTTTTAAAGAATTTATTTGCATATTATGGTGGAAAATAAGTATTTGGTCAATAACAAAAGTTCATCTCAATACTTTGTTATATATCCTTTGTTGGCAATGACAGAGGTCAAACGTTTTTTGTAAGTCTTCACAAGATTGGCACACTGTTGCTGGTATGTTGGCCCATTCCTCCATGCAGATCTCCTCTAGAGCCGTGATGTTTTGGGGCTGTCGCTGGGCAACACAGACTTTCAACTCCCTCCAAAGGTTTTCTATGGGGTTGAGATCTGGAGACTGGCTAGGCCACTCCAGGACCTTGAAATGCTTCTTACGAAGCCACTCCTTCGTTGCCCTGGCGGTGTGCTTGTGATCATTGTCATGCTGAAAGACCCAGCCACGTTTCATCTTCAATGCCCTTGCTGATGGAAGGAGGTTTGCTCCCACAGTTGATTTCTTCACACCAGGCTGCTTGCCTATTGCAGATTCAGTCTTCCCAGCCTGGTGCAGGTCTTCAATTTTGTTTCTGGTGTCCTTCCACAGCTCGTTGGTCTTCACCATAGTGGAGTTTGGAGTGTGACTGTTTGAGGTTGTGGACAGATGTCTTTTATACTGATAACAATTTCAAACAGGTGCCATTACTACAGGTAATGAGTGGAGGACAGAAGAGCCTCTTAAAGAAGAAGTTACAGATCTGTGAGAGCCAGAAATCTTGCTTGTTTGTAGGAGACCAAATACTTATTTTCCACCATAATTTGCAAATAAATTTTTAAAAAATCAGACAATGTGATTTTCTAGATATGTTTTCTCATTTTGTCTCTCATAGTTGAGGTCTACCTATGATGTCAATTACAGGCCTCTCTCATCTTTTTAAGTGGGAGAACTTGCACAATTGGTGGCTGACTAAATACTTTTTTCCCCCACTGTATATCCAATATATTTGAAGCACGAAAGAAAAAAGGAAATTCCATGCAGATGTCAAATACCACCAATATTCCAAACCTGTATGTCCTAGAAATAGTCATTCTACAATCATATAGGGCTAAAACACCTTTTCACCATAATATAATCTATTTTTAGTTTTCAAAATAAGACAATAAAATTAATCAATATTTGCCACAATTACATAAATACAAAAATATTAAGCAATAAACATATATGCAAAACAGTCTCATCTGTGGACAATATAGCAAGTTATCGTACAAAATTTATTTTTATGCACATTGCCCCAGTTGAAAAAGAGGGAAGAAACAAATGGCATTCAGTCCTTCACATGAACAATTCCTATCTGTACAATATGTACAATTACAATTACAGCATGGGGGATTTAATGGCATATAACAATTTAAGGACCCAACACCCATAATACCATTAGGTTCCGTGAAGGTGTGCAGTCACAGTCCAAAAGAGAAACATATAAATGACATTTTTGGCTAAACCTGGGGTCCAGTGGCGTTACTAGGAATGGCTGGGTCCCAAGGTGAACATTTGACTTGGGCCCCCCCCCCCGAATCGCTGCCTCCAACCGCCCTCTCTAATCCCCCCCCCAAAAAAACGCATTCCTGCGTACACTATTATGTGCCATAGTGGCCCCTGCACACGGTATTATGCCCCATAGTGGCCCCTGCACACAATATTATGCCCCATAGTGGCCCCTGCACACAGTATTATGCCCCATAGTGTCCCCTGCACACAGTATTATGCCCCATAGTGGCCCCTGCACACAGTATTATTCCCCATAGTGGCCCCTGCACACAGTATTATTCCCCATAGTGGCCCCTGCACAAAGTATTTTGTCCCATAGTGGCCCCGGCACACAGTATTATGCCCCATAGTGGTCCCTGCACACAGTATTATGCCCCATAGTGGCCCCTGCACACAGTATTATGTCCCATTGTGGACCAGCCATGAACAATTATTATACTCAGGGGTCTTTTCAGACCCCAGAGTATAATAATTGAAGACCCAGGGGAGGATATAAACATAAAAAAACAATGCTACTTACTTGTTCTTCGCTCCGGTGCATGCCCGTGCGCTACTTCTGCATTCTTCAATGTTGGACCAGACCGGCGTCACGTGATGCGGGCCGGCGTCACGACGCAAAATGACGTCGGCTGACGTCTGGGACATCACCAAACAGGCCTGATGCCTGGAGAAGCGTAGGAGAGGTAAGTACATTGTTTTTTATGTTTCCTCACATCCCCTGGGCCTACGATTATTATACTCCGGGATCTGAAAAGACCCCGGAGTATAATGATAGCAGTGATTGTGGGGTTCGGCCCGCGGTCTTACCCACCGATCCCCGCTACTGCGTATAGCCGCCTCCGCAGAATGGGAAGCACAGGCGGCCGTGAGCAGGACCCCGGGGATCAGTAAGTATATAGGGCCCGTTACGGCCTAACGGCCTATTAAAAAAATTTCCCGGGCCCTGTGGCAGCTGCTACCACGGTAGTTACGCCCCTGCTGGGTCCTACATGCTACAAGGCAACAGTGCTAATACTGTAAGTGACTCTCCATGCAGTTCTACATAGAAAAAGGATTTGGATTTAGTAGGATTATCCAATTATAGTGGGGAACGTTTAGTTTTTCAGTTGCGTTTCCTTTGAATGTCTTTTGCACTTTATAGTCATAAGGAGGATCAGGCAATGGCATTGTATTACTCATATGTCACAGGCTTGGTGAAATACAGTGATGGCCAAAAGTATTGGCACCCTTGCAATTCTGTCAGATAATACTCAATTTCTTCCAGAAAATGATTGCAATCACAAATGCTTTGGTAATAATATCTTCATTTAATTTGTCTTCAATGGAAAACCACAAAAAGAATTGTGAAAAAGCCAAACTGGATATAATTCCACACCAAACATAAAAGAGGGGGTGGACAAAAGTATTGGCACCCTTTGAAAAATCATGTGATGCTTCTCTAATTTGTGTAATTAACAGCACCTGTTACTTTCCTGTGGCACATAACAGGTGGTGGCAATAACTAAATCACACTTGCAGCCAGTTGAAATGGATTAAAGTTGACTCAACCTCTGTCCTGTGTCCTTGTGTGTACCCCATTGAGCATGGAGAAAAGAAAGAAGACCAAAGAACTGTCTGAGGACTTGAGAAGCAAAATTGTGAGGAAGCATGAGCAATCTCAAGGCTACAAGTCCATCTCCAAAGACCTGAATGTTCCTGTGTCTACCGTGCGCAGTGTCATCAAGAAGTTTAAAGCCCATGGCACTGTAGCTAACCTCTCTAGATGTGGACGGAAAAGAAAAATTGACGAGAGATTTCAACGAAAGATTGTGCGGATGGTGGCTAAAGAACCTCGACTAACATCCAAACAAGTTCTAGCTGCCCTGCAGTCCGAGGGTACAACAGTTTCAACCCGTACTATCCGTCGGCGTCTGAATGAAAAGGGACTCTATGGTAGGATACCCAGGAAGACCCCACTTCTGACCCAGAGACATAAAAAAGCCAGGCTGGAGTTTGCCAAAACTTACCTGAGAAAGCCAGAAACTTTTTGGAAGAATGTTCTCTGGTCAGATGAGACAAAAGTAGAGCTTTTTGGGAAAAAGCATCAACATAGAGTTTACAGGAAAAAAAAAAAAGGCCTTCAAAGAAAAGAACACGGTCCCTACAGTCAAAAATGGCGGAGGTTCCCTGATGTTTGGGGGTTGCTTTGCTGCCTCTGGCACTGGACTGCTTGACCGTGTGCATGGCATTATGAAGTCTGAAGACTACCAACAAATTTTGCAGCATAATGTAGGGCCCAGTGTGAGAAAGCTGGGTCTCCCTCAGAGGTCATGGGTCTTCCAGCAGGACAATGACCCAAAACACACTTCAAAAAGCACTAGAAAATGGTTTGAGAGAAAGGACTGGAGGCTTCTAAAGTGGCCAGCAATGAGTCCAGACCTGAATCCCATAGAACACCTGTGGAAAGATCTCAAAATGGCAGTTTGGAGAAGGCACCCTTCAAATCTCAGGGACCTGGAGAAATTTGCCAAAGAAGAATGGTCTAAAATTCCAGCAGAGCATTGTAAGAAACTCATTGATGGTTACCGGAAGCGGTTGTTCGCAGTTATTTTGTCTAAAGGTTGTGCTACCAAGTATTAGGCTGAGGGTGCCAATACTTTTGTCCGGCCCATTTTTGGAGTTTTGTGTAAAATGATCAATGATTTGACTTTTTTTTTCATTCTCTTTTGTGTTTTTTCATTGCAAGCAAAATAAATGAAGATATTATTACCAAAGCATTTGTGATTGCAATCATTTTCTGGAAGAAATTGAATATTATCTGACAGAATTGCAGGGGTGCCAATACTTTTGGCCAGCACTGTATGCGTTCCCCAAATTAAACTTGTGTCCTATTGTGTAGAAACATAATACAAGTATAATAAAAATGATTCATTTATTTGTACAGCAATAATGAAGACGAATTTCTTGGCCCACTGAGGGTATCACCAGTGTTTTTCTTACTGTCATATAAATGAATAAATAAATATATGTACATATGCTGTATATATATTTAGTGTAATGGAAAACAGAAACATGTACTAAGCTTACAGTTTCCTAAGGCATATGGGCAAAGATTAGTTGCCATAAGCAGCAGTTCCAGTTTTCTTTTGCACTACACTATTACATACTGTATGCCCCCTAGCATTGTCATATTGATTTGTTTCGTGTTTTTATTTTAAAAAATAATTCCTTTTAAAAAGACAACTGGATTAAAATTGGTTGCGATATGCTTCATCTTTGCACTAGTTGTGAGAAATATCCAGTATATCAGGTACATGATATCATTACCAAGTAGGATAGGTCGCCAGTATCTAATCTGTGGGGGTCCGACAACCAGATCCCCACACAGATCAGTTGTTATGGCAGGCTCCAGGTGCTTAAAGCTGCTGCAGTGGATGGGGAGCGCAGGCAGGCTCCTCCTATTTAAGTTATATGAGCAGAGCTGCAGTTCCTCAGAGTAGACATGGATATAGATACACTATAGAGTAGACATGGATACAGCGCCACTCCTATTACTTGTAATGCTGTGCCTCTCCTATTACAGCCTGTACAACTCCCTTCACTGTACCAGCTGATGTTTGTGAGGTTCGGAAAAACCCTTGAGGCTCAGGTTCCACGTAGCAAAATACAGCTAAAAAACCCTGTAGAAAAAACGCAGCGAAAACGCATCACATCTTTTTTCCATAGCGTTTTTCATTGTGTTTTTACTTAGCTTTTCTCAGTGGATTTTCTTTCCTTATTAAACCTATAGGAATAACACCAGCATTTCCGCAGATATAATTGCTATTCAGGCATTTTTGAAAACTGCTTTTCAGCAGTGGATTTTTTTTCTGCAATGTTTGGATTGGATTAGCCAGAATTTCATGTACTTTGCAGGTACTGTAAAACGCAGCTTTTATTTTCAGCACTATTTCTGCAGCGGCAAAATCTGTGCGTTTTCACATCATGGGGCTTTAACCTTAAGGGTTTTTTTATCACTTTAATATTATATGTGAGAACTGTGTGATCAGCAGATACCATATGCAATTTTATTATTAGTACAACATGCTACATTTTTACCTTTTCCCAAAAAGGCAAGCCAGGGAAAATGCAACATTATGTAAAAATAGTGATAAGCACTGAATTTTACTGGTTTTACATTGTAAATGGATAATGGTCATTTTTATGCATATGTGATGGGTGGAAATCCAGTCCTGACCATGAGTATTATGACATGAACTAGCATCATTATAGAACTATGTTATGGATAACTATGCTGCTTTAATTTCTATTGGTTAGATTCTACATCTGGAACAGGATTAGTGGGTGTCCCCGTATTGAGACTATCTGAAACCAGACTAAGGTCACTTTCACACACTGCAGATTTAGTCAGCACTTTGCATCAGTATTTATAAGCAAAAGCCAAAAGTGAGTTCAAAACATGAAGAGAAATCTTTACTGCCTTGTAACAGTGATCCTACAGTATACACATGTGGATTTAGGATAGGTCCCACTTGTAGAAGGAATGGTGGGTCACAGCCATCAGTGCTCTACAGAATGGACATTGAAAGCATCTCCTAGCGGTATGACAACACAGCGATGAAATACTATGAGACTGACAATTGTATCATTTCTCTTGGATCACATACTGTACATGTTGCTAAGGTATCAAATGGAATAGTAGATCATTGGTTGATAAGAATATAAAGTGTATAGCAAGGTACTGGTACTGCACGTAATGTACAGAATATGATCTACAGATGTGTCCACAATCAGCTGGTCTCTTATCTAGTTAAGAAATACAATTTCTCATGAAACCAATTCAACCCAATACCACGGCATGCTAGCAAAAGCCTTGAAGGATGCAATTCACACCTTCTCCCCCCATACACACTGGTGCTGCACATAGACAGATATAAGATAGTTAACGTATCACTTGTGTGATATGAATTATGTGATCATTTATCAAAAAATAATGTTGCCTTTAGAAAGCTGCCTAGCTTGTGATGCGCATATCTGGATATGTGCAGACAAGAGTACATCTGTATGCATACTGTACATGAATGAAAGGAAGTAACATTTTTCGATCAAAGCATAGGTTTCCCATGTGCCTTATAAATAATATGCAGCCCTCAAAAGAATATCAACATATGCGCAATACATCAAAAACTACAGTAGCTAAATCCAATATACAGGAACCAGACAAGGCCCATTAAAATGTCTAAACAGGATACTTATATATTGTACAACCGGATCACAAATATCATTGACTTCTAAACATACAAAATCAAACTGAAGTCCAGCATAGATGTGTCATTTACACATAGTAAACATGTGGTTTCTTTTAAGAAATATTGTCATTTCTAGTTGTTTCTCAAAGGTCCACATAACCAGATAGTGTCTGCCTCAACAGATGCCAAACTGCATAATGAAGATCTTTAAACATGCCAGCTCAGACAAAGCTCTCCAAAGACATACAGATTAACTGTCCCTAGCAATTTCAGGAAGAACTCTTGTGATCTTTATTGCACATTTTAGCCTTTAAGGGGTTTGTATGAATATTTCTTCTTTTTTCCCATTGCTGTTGGTACTGAAATCTAGAATGCATTCGGATGTGCGTATCTTTGCTGATATATAACAAAGTAAAGAAATAAATCCTATGTATGAGAGAACAATTATGTTACATTTCTAAGGCCGTCATTCATCTTCAGCATCAAAATAATTTTGTAAAGTTGAAGACAAATACTTGAAATAATTTTTTTATGCACTTTGTAATATGGCCATTAATACCTAGGTATAAATACAGTGTGGGTTTTGTAAGGACAAGATTTTAAAAACTTTTTTTTTTTAAAAAATGTATCCTTATCATTCTGAACTTCAGTGACATTTTGAGTGGAAAATGTTAAATTTCAATTATTCATTCATCATTTTTAAGGCACACAGAATAAGTGTTTGCATAATGTGCATAAGGATTATACAGATGTGGCTTGCCTCTTGGCTTGTCATATCTCGAGATGGGTGGCATGTGATGAATAGCTTTAATACAACATGATTCATGACATACTTTCAGGAAATGTGTATGCTATACGTACGGCCTCCTGGTGGTTGTGATATTTGTTAGAGCCTGTCAAGGGTTTTACTAACATGTTGCAATATTATATTGAATTTGTATCATGTGAAATTGGAGTCCTTGACAAAATCTGCTTTAGTGATGGATACATCTAAATAGTGGCCTAGATTTACTATGCCTTGTGCGCCACAAAATTGCGAATTTTTAAAATCTGTGCTGATTTTGCCTCTTTCCCAAAAAGGGGGCATGGCGAAGCTGTGAGGGGTGGATGATAGTGTAAATGATGGGGAAAATTTACGTCAGCTCTGAGAGGGCATACATTTTTACCCAGGCTCACAGCTTGGCAGAGTCGCGTCTCATTTATGAGGCATACCCTTTGCCAGCTGGTAACGCCAGTCTTCATAAATATGCCCAACTAAGTGTATATATAATATACATAATAATCATTAATAAATCTGGCACATTTTGCCTTTTTACTAAACACATATTAACGTGTTTAACAAGGTGCTTTGAAACAGATAATATAATACTATTAATATATATAATATTTAATAATATATACAGTATAATATTATATAAAATACCATTCCTTCTAGCTCTTATGTCATTCCCTTGTAAACTCTTGCGAGGAGGGCCTTCACTCCTATTGTATGACTTGACTTATTATTCTGTAATGTCTCATTTTGTCTGTACATGAAACCTATGATTTGTAAAGCGTTGTGGAATATGTTGGCGCTATATAAATAATAATTTATTACATTTTTTATAATAAACATGGTCAATAGCATTTTTGCCCTTAGTTTATTCCAAGCCAGAATTCTGGTCCACTGGCCTTATTAATCTACCCCAATAAGTGTGTGTCTTTTAAAAAGGATCCGTTGGCTCCCCTAACATGTCTATAATTGTATTTCCCATTATATAACAATTCTGAAACATTTTTTTTATAACTTTGCATTGTGCCATTCTTCTGCAATTCCTCCTGAAATTAATGAATAATTTGACAAGTTGGTATTGTTGCGGTGAAGGGATGAGTGAACCAGTTTGTAATGAGCCAGGTTTTTAAAGAGAACCTGTCACAAAGCACAAAATACTAAATGTCATTCAGTTTGGCGTTTTTCTTTTTAAAATCCATCCACTCATTCAAAAGAACCTGGAAGGTTAGAGTTCTGATTCTCCAAGTGGGCGGTAACCTTTTGTTTTTCTCTGAGAAAATAAAAGCTTCCCACCTACATGGAGAATCAGCCCTAGTTTATATATAATCTTTCAGGGGACTTATCTTGTCAATGAGTGAACAGATTTTTAAAAGAAAAACACCAAATTGTTCAAGGGAACAATTATGTTATTTAGTATTTTCCACTTGGTGACAGGTCCTCTAAGAATTTTCCAAAAATTTCTGGTTCAGCCAAAAAATGACCAAATGTTATTCAAAAGACCATGAAAAATGAATGTGTGATGGCCTATTTTTGCAGTGTCCATCACACGGTCATTTTGACAACACATTGAATACAGTGTTCCCATGGCTGTTTTTGTGACGGCTCATTTTTCACAGCCATAAAAAAAAAAACAAAAAAAAACTAGAATGCACTATCTTTGTATGTCAGAATAGACATAGATAGTGCCATGTGAATAGACCCATTGACATACATGGGTTCTATAATGGCCATGTGACGGCCAGTTCAAAAACGACTATTACATGGCCATTATTCACCTCTCATGTGAATAAGTACCATCCGTGGACTTGCATGGACAAACACAGCTGTTTTACATGGACCTTAGGTCCGTGAAAAATGGCTTGGCAAATTATGATAGACATAAAGATGCTTTTGTTCTTAGTACAAAAGATTGAATGTTTTTATGCCAATTTGCCAACTCATGCCGTTTCCAATAATATTCTTGACTGGTAATTTATCACTGAGCGTCTGTCTTAATCTAACAAATGTGAATCATTAATACCCATCTACAAGTTCCTGTGCACTAGATGACTAGGTATAGGATAGTACGAGTATAATTACATTACAGAATGAGCGTAAGCGTTTTTAATTCCATGGTTTATTAAGCATTGTTAAGACATCTACAAGGAAAATAATAAAATTATACTATTGTTCCTAAAAATTTAAATTCAGATATGGATTATTTTGTAAACAGTATAAATGCATCCAACTATGCATCCAATATAAACTTGTTGCCTCGAGTCTCTTGAATCTGGCATTAAATATGCATCTAGTAGGAAAATATTAAAGAACTCATTACACTAACGCTGATTATCTTTTCTTGCAATAACTGCGAGTTCGTCTTCTATTTTAGATTTTATCATATCAGCTGAGAACTGAAGATAATGAATTTTATAAACAGTATTATTTGCATCATTTAACAAAAGATTATTCAACACAATTGTAGACTGGAGATATATACATGTAAAACAGGCTGAATGAACAAAGAAATCACTGTTGTCTGTTGTGTGCAATACTTAAAATTACTGTAGGAGTGGAAGCATAAAATGAGAAATGTATTTCAGTCCGTGAGTCCATAGTGCTGGCTGGAAAAATGAGTTCAAGGAAATGATTAGCAGTAATTGGTTCTATTTACTTCAGGAAGAATCATAGCTGTATGATGCAAGTGAAGGTAAAGATGTAACAGCAAAGTAACATTTTCTAGGATAAATTTAGAGCGGTATTATTAAATCATTGATGTGCGTAATACAGTCATGGAATAAATAAGTAAAAGACCTTAACAAGTCCACAACCATATGTAATTCAGGGAAGTCTTTGTCAGGGTAATATTGGAACAAAGTGTTGTTTTACTGAACAGTAACTCATGCAGGAAGTCATATAGATAATATTAGGCATGTTAATAGTATAAGTTAGTTTGACAGTGTAAAGGGTGTTGGTGAAAAAGTCATTTGGGGGAATTTATCAGATATGCTTTGTGTGACTATTTAATTCCACTTGTAATTAAAATAGTTGCTAGTGGCGTTTTTGTGCTCCCTCGCCACTTTTTATGAAAATGTCCAGTGCTGGGGATGGATGTAGGTGGGGCTTCCGCCCGTGCTATGTCCGTTATCATTTACACCACCAAACTGGCGTAAATGATGTTAGTGTTTATAGCAGGCCCAGGGCTGCCATAGATATCTGCTCAGGTGCAAACGCACCAAGGGTAAATGCCTACTTCATGATGAATAAATAAGCAAAATGGTGAATCACGGTGGCTGGTTCCTTTAATGGTATAAATGTCAAGCTGCTGCTCGGCCCTGGGACCACTTGTCTCAGCGAACAGTGGTAATAGCCAGCGAGAGAGTACACAGAACAAATGGGGTAAAGTTCGAGCGCTGCTTGGATGGTTGAACAACTGATGAGGCCAGTAGTTACAAAATGCTGTTTTATTTCCAAAGCACAGGGACTCCACATAGTTAAAATACACAAAAGGCAATGTGTTTCAACGTCGAACGGACGTCTTCATCAGGCCAACAAAGGAGACACCATGGAAGCAAACGTTTGCTTCTATGGTGTCTCCCTCGTTGGCCTGACGAAGACGTCCTTTTGACCTCTAAATGTGTTGCCTTTTGTGTATTTTGACTAAGTGGAGTCCCTTTGTTTTGGAAATAAAACAGCATTTTGTAACTACTGGCCTCATCAGTTGTTCAACCATTCAAGCAGCGCTCGAACTTTACCCCGCTTTTTCTGTGTACTCTCTTACTTCATGATGAGGCACAACCTTACCATGAATTAAGAGAGCCTTCTGCTGGCACAGGGGACATCAAGACTGGTGTGAAATACACTGGTCTGATGTTTCCCCCCACTTTGTATCCCTAGCCTTAATGACAATTTTGCAGCTTTCTCCTAGTAGCTAAAATATACATATAATTGTAATTTTTCTTCAATTCTACATTAAAAATTGTTGTTTTAAAACATCTTACATTTTCTACTGACTACCTCCAATTAATGAAATGCTGTCTGCAATCTGTCAAATGTGAGCACTTGGCAGATGTGTAAACACAGGATTTTTAACATGTACTCTCTTTGAAACTTTATAAATGGAAAAAATGTTTGTTACTAGCACCAAATAGAAATTGCTGTAATGATACTTTACAATACACAATAATTGCAGGCAGTAATTTTGACAATTCCACTTCTTTATAGTCATCATTTATAAACAGAATGGGCTGCGTTCAGTATTTTAATGGGATGAGTTCTTCTGGATTGTATTGACTTCTTTTGATAACATATGTCAAGACATTCCATATTTTTCGTAGTACAATTTTGTAAATAAATATATTTCTGTATTTGACATTAAATTTCTGTATCACTTATTTTAGTATTCCTAAATCTGATTGGCTTTTCAAAATAGTCCGTTATATAGGTTTACCCATATTTATGGCCATTTATGACCCATACAGGAGTATAACTGTCACTTCCTTCTGCTGCCCTGTCACCAACATTTCAGCAGCATGTCTGTTATCTGTTGTCATATATGTACCCTCCTAGCGCTTGCTGTGACTGCTGAGTTAATTTACTGCAAGAGTGAAGAAATCAGGTGATACCTTTTAGAGGCTGAGTATATTTATAAGTAAGCTTTCAAATATACTGAGTAAATATACTCAGTTAGCCTCTAAAAGGTATCGCCTGATTTCTTCACTCTTCCACTACTTTCAATGGCTAACACGGTACAACATTATACTACTATTAATTTACTGCACTCACTCAATCTTTCACTTGGGCTGCAAACTGAGTAAAGATCAAATTCCAGCACAGTCTTGGGTCTCAAATACCTATGGACTACACCTATTGGATTCCGGGACAGATGCACTTGCTGCTCTCACCAGCAATTAAACAGCTACGGACACCTTACAAGGCAATGGATCCATAGAGCATACAGGGACCAATATTAAAGTAAAAACTAACACAAAATGGTTCAGTGCTTTCAGCCTTTAACTAAGGTTTCAGTGCTGCCCTTCTGGGTCATTGTCCAAATCCTTTGTCTGTGACTGAGCAAAAGAATAAGAAACAACAATTACCATAAATATTAATTTGTATGTGGTTTATTAATTCAGTTCCATTTACAGGATGGGGCACAGGTCCATCTAACCACCCTTTGAAGTTTTCTTGAAAGACAGACCCAGGTGTCAAAAGTCACCCTACCTGTTCTCCAAACCACTCTCATTTTCCATCATACAGTAAAAATTCCTATGGGCAGTTCACAAAAGCACATGTAACACATAAAAGCACACAAGAACAATGAAATTCCCCTGATACATGTATATATTAATGGGTTTTCATTACATCTGTAAACATCATTAAGTTTTCTTAAAGTCAACATTTGTTGCAGCACGCTGCAAGTGCTGTGAGGTAGAAATCTAATATATTCATGAGAAAAATGACCCCCACGTTCCCAGAGCTGATTGACAGGTATCATTTTATTACTGTGCATAGGGAAAAAGCTATCAATTCGCAGTGGGACAATGGAGAAGCCAACATCTCATGACCAAATCTAAAATGTCTTATTAATACTGCAGGCATCTTGCTAATAGCATAGTTGTTAAATTGTTCACTAGCTGAATCTTTTTGGAATAAAGCCTCTGTTAGAGTCCCCCGTTGTGTCATGTGATGGTCAGTCTGCCTCAGCAATTACTGCAGCATCTTCTACATTGAACCAAAAACATTTTCTATATGCACGTCTATGACACACTCAATGTGATATACTCAATATACACTTGCATATAAAAACTGATTATTGCTCCACATCTAAGAGCGTGTAGGAGTCAGAGATAATGTGATGCCATAAGGGACCTGAACAGTGCCTGTATTTGAAGAAAGAAACCTAGTTGACAGATTAAAGGGGTTTTCATGGTATGTATTGATTGATGACCTATCTTGATTCCTACAGATCAGCTGTTTGACACAGCAGCGGAGGCCATGTGATGTCACATCCATCACTTACTTGGCATGTTTGTAGCTCAGTCCCATTCAAGTTAATGGACTGAGCTGTGATACCAAGCACCGTCCCTGTACAGATGTGCTTGCTTTTTTGTGACGAGGCCCCAGCGCTCATCTGAAAGCTGCAGTCTCTTCAAACAGCTTATCAATAGATGCCCTATCCTAAAAATAGGTTATCAATTAATAATTCTGGAAAACTCCTTTAACGGTTGTTTCCAGGATGCTCATTGCTAATATGCAGTACGATAAAAAAATATGGGATTGCTTCTTTAATATCATAAACCATTAAGAAATATTAGATGGTTGACAATTCTTTCATGTCACTGAGTAAGTCCTGAAGCATTTGCAGATTGTGTCAACTTTCCATCTGCCTCCTGACTGAAACTTTGCCATATGTGAGAAGAATGAAGTGCAGCATGTTGGAAAGATACAAGAGTTTTATATTCAGTTCATCTAGTGCTGGTATTTTTGTCAGAGAAGAAACATCCTGAGATTTCTCTTGCTTATATTTTACAGTGTAGAAAGTCAGGTATTGATCAAAAATGGTTAGCTGTCATTCCCATGGCTTTTTAGATCTGCATGGTTTCACTAGCACTCCATCATTACAAAGCAGGCAGGGTGGCAAGCAGGTTAGAAGCTTTCCTTTAATGTGCCGTGAAGCTGTCTGCCTTTATTTGGGAAGGATTCATCTTATTCATAAATAAAGAATAAGCTCAATGGTAAGTTTCTAAATGTAAAATCATAGTTCATGTGGCTTAGTAAGCTATTGAAAATGCATAGTATCAATATTCTAGATAATAATGTATTTAATTTATGGCATATAAGAGAGAACCTGGTTATGCTTATCTATAAAATCATAAGTCAACAAATAATTGTTTGTTTTTGGATAAAAAAAAAGAACCGTGGGGTATGTTTAAAAGGGATTTCCAAGACTTAAATATTGATGGCCTATTCTTAGGATAGATAAGTGAATATTAATGATACGTCACTTGGTGGTTTTAGCAATGGTGATCAGAGAGGATCTGATATCCATATAGCCATAATAAGAGACTCTGGCACTCATATGTAGATGCTTAAATACTCCAGTTTTATTTTATCCATATAATCATGAGACGTTTCGGTCAACATTCTTGACCCTCATCAGTCATTGGATAAGGAGGAGAGGAGTAGCATATAATGGAGAACAAGAGGACAGGGCTGTGGAGTCGGAACGCCAAAGCCCCGACTCCGACTCCTCAATTTCCCCTGACTCCGACTCCACCAAAATAGGCACCGACTCCGACTCCACAGCCCTGTCACTCTGTGTCCTCCAGCACAATTACAGATAAAGTCAAGCTTTTCAGTCCTCACAATCACAACACTTGTATCTTTTGCTTACGCCAGATAATGTTGCTAAACCTGATAGGTTCACTCAGAGCTCAGTCCCATCATTATATGAGGAATAGAACAGACTTTTACAGGACATTTCATCATTTTCAACATTTCATCATTTTCCCAAATTCTTATGAAAATATATTCAGCACATACTGCATTGTACTACTAACTGTACCAATTTATTATATATTTTGGGAGTCGGAGTCGGTCCATTTTATACCGACTCCGACTCCACCAAAATAGGCACCGACTCCGACTCCACGACTCCGACTCCACAGCCCTGCAAGAGGAATATCAAAGATGGAGTACTACTCCATCTTTGATATTCCTCTTGTTCTCCATTATATGCTACTCCACTCCTTATCCGATGACTGGTGAAGGTCAAGAATGTTGACCGAAACATCTCATGATTATATGGATAAAATAAAATTGGAGTATTTAAAGAGGACCTTTCATGTCCTCATGTATATGCTGTTTTACATACCGCTAGAAAGCTGACAGCGCGCTGAATTCAGTGCACTGTCGGCTTTCCCGTTATATGCCCCGGGGCTGGAGATATCGGGGTTCTAAATTTCACTGTTCACTGTCAGAAGGGCGTTCCTGACAGTCTAGCTGCGCTGTGAGGAACGCCCCCCCCCTGACTGTACTTACAGCCCAGTGATGACGCTGAGCTGTGAGGAATGCCCCCCCAGGGCTATGGAAGAGTACAGTCAGGGAGGGCGTTCCTCATAGTGCAGCTAGACTGTCAGGAACACCCTTCTGACAGTGAATGGTGAAATTTAGACCGCCGATATCTCCAGCCCCGGGGCATATAACGGGAAAGCCGGCAGTGTGCTGAATTCAGCGTGCTGTCAGCTTTCTAGCGGTATGTAGAACCGCATATACATGAGGACGTGAAAGGTCGTCTTTAAGGATCTACATATGAGTGCCAGAGTCTCTTATTGTATCCTTAGGATAGGTCATCAATATGTGATCTGTGTGAGTCTAACAACTGGGACTCAAGCTTTGTGGCCTCTTTCTTGTGCCAATTACATCACATTCATTGGTCACATGGTACAGCAGCAACTCAGTCTCATTCATGGGGCTGAGCTGCAACACCAAGTAATGTCCCTAGGCAATGTATAGTGTTGTGCTTAGCATTCAGTAAAGACGCCACAGCACTGACCTGAAAACTATGGCCTCTTCAACTAACTAATCTATGCAGGTCCTCAGAGTCAGACCCCCGCAGATCACATATTGATGACCTATCTGAAAGATCTATGATGTCTTTACCTAGTAATATTAATGAACTGTGGTTATTGCACTATCTGCCTAGAAAAATTGTGATTTATTTTGCCCAGGCTCAGTTCAAGGAGAATGATTTGTAAAACTTTAGAAGCCATTTAAGAATCCTATAGTGTCCTGTAAGAGCATACATCTAAGCAGGGTCCTTGCATTATATAGTTTAACTGTACCGGTAATAAAAATGGAATGGCAAATTTTTATCTACAGTAGACTTTCTATTCTAAAAGTGGATGTATTGTATGGTCTAGTGTTAAAAATGTCAGAAAAGAGCACTACATTAATACAAACACTCCTGACCTTTCTCCAAAGTGCTATATAATCATCTCCCATGTTAAATAAGTATTTAAATAAGATAAACTTTCAGAACTCGGCATATTGATAATAAAGGAATTTCTTTTGCCTCCAGATCTTGTTTTTTCCCAAATATTTAAACAAAAATGAAATTATCATCATAATTATCACATAAAACCGTTTTTACAAATATAAAGAAAATATTTTGACATCAGTTCAAACAATAGCATGAAGAAAGGTCTCATTTGCATACTTCATACATCTTATGCAATGAGTAACCGATGCAATTAAAAGACTTTAAATACAAAATTGCTTTGTATTTGCTTGAAGCAGCTGCTGTGTCATTGTAAATCTGTTCTGCAGTGCCATTTATCATTTAGATTCCTTGCATATACCCTAATGTCTGCAATTTCTGTTCTTAGGCAACAAATCTCCATAAATCCTGGTGTTTGTGTATCCAGTAATCACTGAGCACACAAAACAGATTTCTAACTCCTTTCTATGGTCACTCCCAAAAGCTGCCCACACCTTAGCAATTGTACTGGTGTTGATTCAATTTTATTGCAGGCCATAAATTTACTGGATATGACGGTGTTGTGCTCGGAGCACAGGGGGAACGCCCCCTGTGCTCCGTGCACAGAATTAGCATATAAGAATATACGAATAAACGGCATCAGAGAAAAGCTAAAGAAAGGTAGGGATAGAATAGCCTTTCTAAAGGTTATTCCAACATGTCGCTAGGCAAATTTGCCTAAATCTAATGATAGAATCCCTTTAATGCTAAGACCCCACGTAGGGCTCTGCAGCAAAAAAGTGCTGTGGTGAAAACTGAAGCGTCAATAAATCACGTTTTTTCTCATACCGCTTTTAGCATAAAGTCTGCAGAGGTTTCCTCTGCAGACTTTCTGCTTTCATTATACCTATGGGGAAAACACTGGCATTTCCATAGGTATAATTGACATGTTGCAATTTTCAAAAACACAACGGTTTTGGAAATCGCAGCGTGTCACATCTCGTATTTTCCCGCACTGTGGGGGTTGGATTAGCTAGAATCCCATCCACTACACAGTAACTGTAATATGCCGCAGTTTTTTCCGCGGCATTTATGCCATATGGGGCCCCGGCCTAAAAGAGGACTTAAGAATACTGAATAATGCTAACTACATAATGTACTGGCATGAAATTTAGCAAGAATATCTTGGGTCCGTAATAGTAAAACATGGTGATGGGAATCTACCAACTCCCCCAAGCATATTCAACTGCACTCTGTGGCACAGCACATTGCAGTGATAAACAAAACACTTTCATACATGTCACTTATGTATATTTGGAGAAAACAACATTGAATGCAAATGAGGCATTTGGTGCAATGAGGGTGGGACTTCAGCTCCTTGGAGAACTGCTGTTGCTGCTCAGACCTCTACCATCTCCTGCCTGCACCACCCCCTGTAGTGAGAGTTAATCCTCCCACTGCTATGACATCACACATCTCACTTGAGCAGCAAAAGGAGTGCTCCGGGGCAGTGGTGAACCTAGCCTCTTTGCTGCCTGAGGCGGACTATAGAAAGACGCCCCCCCCCCCAAAAAAAAAAAATATATATATACAGTACAGACCAAAAGTTTGGACACACCTTCTCATTCCAAGAGTTTTCTGTATTTTCATGACTATAAAAATTGTAGATTCACACTGAAGGCATCAAAACTATGAATTAACACATGTGGAATTATATACTTAACAAAAAAGTGTGAAACAACTGAAAATATGTCTTATATTCTAGGTTCTTCAAAGTAGCCACCTTTTGCTTTGATTACTGCTTTGCACACTCTTGGCATTCCCTTGATGAGCTTCAAGAGGTAGTCACCTGAAATGGTTTTCACTTCACAGGTGTGCCCTGTCAGGTTTAATAAGTTGGATTTCTTGCCTTATAAATGGGGTTGGGACCATCAGTTGTGTTGTTCAGAAGTCAGGTGGATACACAGCTGATAGTGCTACTGAATGGAGTGTTAGAATTTGTATTATGGCAAGAAAAAAGCAGCTAAGTAAAGAAAAACGAGTGGCCATCATTACTTCAAGAAATGAAGGTCAGTCAGTCCGAAAAATTGGGAAAACTTTGAAAGTGTCCCCAAGTGCAGTGGCCAAAACCATCAAGCGCTACAAAGAAACTGGCTCACATGAGGACCGCCCCAGGAAAGGAAGACCAAGAGTCACCTCTGCTGCGGAGGATAAGTTCATCCGAGTCACCAGCCTCAGAAATCGCAGGTTAACAGCAGCTCAGATTAGAGACCAGGTCAATGCCACACAGAGTTCTAGCAGCAGACACATCTCTACAACAACTGTTAAGAGGAGACTGTGTGCAGCAGGCCTTCATGGTAAAATAGCTGCTAGGAAACCACTGCTAAGGACAGGCAACAAGCACAAGAGACTTGTTTGGGCTAAAGAACACAAGGAATGGACATTAGACCTGTGGAAATCTGTGCTTTGGTCTGATGAGTCCAAATTTGAGATCTTTGGTTCCAACCACCGTGTCTTTGTGCGACGCAGAAAAAGTGAACGAATGGACTCTACATGCCTGGTTCCCACCATGAAGCATAGAGGAGGAGGTGTGATGGTGTGGGGGTGCTTTGCTGGTGACACTGTTGGGGATTTATTCAAAATTGAAGGAATACTGAACCAGCATGGTTACCACAGCATCTTGCAGCGGCATGCTATTCCATCCGGTTTGCGTTTAGTTGGACCATCATTTATTTTTCAACAGGACAATGACCCCAAACACACCTCCAGACTGTGTAAGGGCTATTTGACCAAGAAGGAGAGTGATGGGGTGCTACGCCAGATGACCTGGCCGCCACAGTCACCAGACCTGAACCCAATCGAGATGGTTTGGGGTGAGCTGGACCGCAGAGTGAAGGCAAAAGGGCCAACAAGTGCTAAGCATCTCTGGGAACTCCTTCAAGACTGTTAGAAGACCATTTCAGGTGACTACCTCTTGAAGCTCATCAAGAGAATGCCAAGAGTGTGCAAAGCAGTAATTAAAGCAAAAGGTGGCTACTTTGAAGAACCTAGAATATAAGACATATTTTCAGTTGTTTCACACTTTTTTGTTAAGTATATAATTCCACATGTGTTAATTCATAGTTTTGATGCCTTCAGTGTGAATCTACAATTTTTATAGTCATGAAAATACAGAAAACTCTTGGAATAAGAAGGTGTGTCCAAACTTTTGGTCTGTACTGTATATATATATATAAAATTGCGTTTACATGCTACTAGCTTCACACGCTGTTATTGTCGCACAATATACACAATACACAAAGTGATAAAACAGTTTTTAAGAATTCTTCTTGCTGTATTACTTCAGTACAGTTCAGTTACTTCAGATCAACAACACGGCATTAACAATGAAAGTAACTTCACACATCTTCTGCTTGGTGGATGGACGAGCCCACGTGGCCCCCATTCTCTATAATAGGAGCGCCGCAGATAGCTGAGTACTGGACTTCAGGTATCTTTCAAAGTTGAATGAGAGCCACACGGATTCGTCCATCCACCAAGTAGCACACCTATATATGGCTGCGATCAGGCTGAATTCCCACCCAGTGGGGGTAAAAAACCCAATTCTCAGGCTCAGTGGGGGACTCAGCAGACAGACCCCCATCACTCAGGTATTTATCCTCTATCATTTAGGTGAATACAGGGCAGTAACATTTTGTGACTTACAGGTGACGTCTCTGACTAATCGGTCACATTTCCTGAAAAGACCCCGGAGTATAATAATAGTAGTATTTGATGGGGTCGCGGGCCGCGGCCTCACTTACCATCCCCGCTCCTGCACACAGCCGCTTCTGCGTCCCATAGCAGAAGGGGAAGCGGGGATGGCCACGACCAGCAGCGGGGATCGATAAGTAAATAGGCCGTTAAGTGCGGGGGTTACTCCAGCAGGCAACGGCCTATTTATATATATAAAAAAAATTATCCTCACCTACCTCCGATGCCTTGATGCAGCCGCCGCCTCCTCCTCTTCTTGTCCGCGACGTCTGTGTGTCAGCGTAGGAGGTGCGATGACGTCATTGTATCGCCGCCTGCGCTGACATGCAGAGGTCTCATAAACCAGCCCAGGACAGGTATCACGCAGCTTTGTTTTTTTTTTTTTTTTTTAAGCGACCTGTCCTGGGCTGGTTTACATTAAATAGACAATAGACTGTCCCCCCAGACAGTGACGGACACTGCCTCCTGAGGCGGCCGCCTCACTTCACCTCATTAGCGGTGCGCCCCTGCTCCAGGGAGCTGAAGACCCATCCACAGGGCAACAAATTCCTCAATGCTTCAAAGTTGTCTGTCTCCAAAGCTACAAAACTATAATACATAACAGAGGTATATTGTTTATCACTGTAATGTGCTCTGTAACAGGGTGGTGATAGTTGAATACTTTTGATTGATTTGGTAGACTCATTTTAAGCAAAAATCCTTGGTGAAAGGTCTGAAGTAAGCTAAGATAATGATCAGTTTGTATCAACAGTCCCATAAAGGGAGTCAGTTTTAAATGTGGCATATTCTGTTTATATACCCCAAATATGTGGTACTACTAACAGTGTACAAATAGCTATACGGCATAGTGCCTACATATGAAATATGGTGCCATGTATAGCATATATGCCAAATAACTCTTCCTTGATATTAGTGCTCCATTTTGCTGTTACCACTCTACTGTACTGCACCAATAATAAACTACAGAAATAATACATATGCTGTACAATGCCTGAGTCTCTTTGTTATAGAAAACCTAAGTAACTGCCACAGTACAATGAGCAAATAATACCAGTATATACTGTAGTAAGTCAGTGACCTCTTAACAGCTTACACCTTAATGCCTAAAGTTATAAAAACTAATACCAGTGCTGTGTAGTACCTGAATAATACTACTACACATATAATATGAAGAGTGGTTTCAAGTCATGGATAGCGGCACACCCTTTCATTAATATGCTCTGTACTAGATCTATATGTACATTTGTCTTAAACATTTTGTATCCAACGTGTCCATTCTTTGAAGGAACAAGAATCTCTAGCTGTAGCTATCAAAGTTAATTTTCATCAAGCCTGTTTTCAGATCTTTGACATCATATCAAAGCATTTTGCTGCATGCTGTGCATACATTTGCATGTTCAAGAGTGTCATTTATTATAAGGGAACAGTCTTTGATGGACACTTAAAGTAGATATATTAAACGAAGCATTGCTTCATTGTGCTGTGTCTTCACCACTCTAAAAAGATAAAGTCCAGTTCACTTTATACATTTATTTTTGTCACACAGACTCTGTGAGCAGTAGCAAAGGAATTTGGATATTCTACAGCACACCACAGCCTTATTGTGATGAAAATTGGTGGAGGCCAGAGGTCATGAATGCCTACTGATATCTTCTTCTAACATGTCTATGTGTCAAAAGATGACTTTTATTTGAGTTCTCTGTTAAGGGCCAAAAATAAACACTTTGTAGTAAATTACTTTCCACAGACAAGGTTGCACAGCAAGATGAATGCTTTCTGGAAATTTCTTTTCACATATACTCTATCTCCTTAAAAAGATCATTTAAGGAGACATAATCACAGATATTTACTATACTGAAATATCAATTCTGAAACAAAAACATTCATTGGAAAGACATTTGAATTTTTTTGCATTAAGTTTTATAGTTAGAGCTTTCAAAAGTCGCCATAGCCTCTTCTGGACAAGTACAGTATATAACCTAGTCCAAAGAATTCAACCAGTTTTCCAGTACAACCTCTACCTGACACATCTAGAGCGGCAGTGCTAACCCTTTTCACGACCTCTTGTATACAGTATGTCCCCCAGTCATTACAGATTGTAACTTTGTATAGGTTTGCAGCAAGTCTGGCTTGTAAAACATATTTTAACTGTTTGTATATACAGTCTTTTGTAATTGTTACAACATGTTACTGTATTAGGTCACCCCTCTCATCTTCTTTCCAGCTTCTACATGCAGTATATGTAACAAAAATACAAATACCAGATGAAGGTGAAGTCCTGACACATGGATCTGCCCAAATTTCAATATGCTGTTGCACAGTACTTCCATACATACAGCCAGGGTCGGACTGGCCCACCGGGGAACCGGTGAATCCCCCGGTGGGCCCCGAGCCCCGACTATTAGTCCTCATGTCATGGGGGCCCGATCGGGATCCTGACCATCCCGATCGGGCCCCTGACCAGTGGCGTTACGATCGCGGTCGCAGGGAGAGCGACCGGACCCGGCAGGGTACGTGGCCCGCGGCCAGCTGGAGATGGTCGGGGCCCCGGACCACTATGATAGCGGTCGGGGAAAGCCTGATTCCCCGACCGCTATACATACTGTTATTGGAAAGGGACCCTGGCATATTGCAGGCCCCTTTCCAATAGATGGCAGGGCAGGACACCCAGGGGAGGTGACTGAAAATAATAAATACATATTCTCACCTCTCCTGGGCGCAGCGTCCTCTCCGGCGCTCTTCCGTCATGTGACTGAGGGCTGTGATTAGGCCCCAGCGGTCACATGGGGCGCAGCTGCGTAATGACATCATTGCGCCCCCATGTGACCGCTGAGGCCCAATCACAGGCCTCAGCAGTGTCGTCGGAAAATGGCCTGAAGACGCTGAAGACGACAGGATGGAGGATGCCAAGGAAAGGTAAGGCAAGGTGAGTATGAGAGTTTGTTATTTTTAATCACTTCCCCTGGGCCTCCGATTATTATACTCTGGGGTCTGAGGAGACCCCAAAGTATAATAATAGCACTGAAGCGGAGCGGAGGGGACTATTGGGCGCATATAATACTGGGTGGGGGCCACTGTGGAGCTTATAATACTGGATGGGGGCCCCTATAGAGAGCATATAATACTGGGTGGGGGCCACTGTGGAACTTATAATACTGGGTGGGGGCCACTATGGAGCTTATAATACTGGGTGGGGGCCACTGTGGAGCTTATAATACTGGGTGGGGGCCACTGTGGAGCATATAATACAGGGTGGGGGCCACTGTGGAGCTTATACTCCATACAGTGGCTCCTTCATTTTTTTTTTTAATTACGCAGGGGCAGGTGAAAAAAACAAAACAAAAAAACCCCCCACAAACTTTCTTTCCTGTCCCCAATGTCCCCCAGCGCAGTTCGGTCCTGCAGTTCTGTTGTTTTCTTCCAGCGCAAGTTCCCTCTGCACATGACTACCTGTGACGTCACGTGACACCTGAGGCCAATCAGTGGCCTAAGGAAAGGGACCTGGGACGTCACAGCCAGTGAGGAATTCCGGCAAAAAGAAGACAGCGGACCTGCAGGACCGGACCGTGCTGGGAGGACACCAGAGCACCGGAGACAGGTGAGTATGTTTAGCATGTTTTTTTTTTTTTTGGGGGGGGGGGGGTAGGGGGGATTCACCTCCCCCAGACTAATTATAAAAAAGAAAAAAAATTATACTGGACAATCTCTTTAAAGTGTGGTGCATTAGGGGTGTATATTAAAGGGGTTGTCCAGGCATATTTTGTTATGGTTTATCTTCAGGATAGGCCACAGATACCTGATCTGTAGGGGGCTGACCCCGGACCGATCAGCTATATGGAGCCACTTCTGATGCCCGTACTGTACACAATACAGGGCCAGAAGCAGAAAGCTATAGGGGCCGGGCACCTTCACTGTATTTCAGCACTTATTGAAGTCAGTAGGAGCTGAGTTGCAGTGAAGGCACCGGGCTGCTATACAGCGGATGGAGCTTTCTGCTTCCGGCCCTGTGTTGTGTACAGAACAGGTGCCGGAAGTGGCTCTGAACAGCTGATGGGGCCATGTGTCAGCCCTCTACCGATCAGGTATTTATGGCCTATCCAGAACATAGGCCATAAAAAAGATTAACCCTGGACAACCCCTTTAATATGCCTCACAGAGTTTAATGTCCCCCCCACAGGATGTTAGCCCCCATCACTGCTCCCAAACAATATAATGACCCCATCACTGTTCCCCATGCAGTATGGGGGACCAGTGAAGAGGCCACTATGTGGGGGGACCAGTGAAGTGACCATAGAAAAATTTGGCCCAGACAACCCCTTAAAAGAGGTTGTCCATAAACTGGAGCGACCATTGTGTCGGCCGCCAGGGAGGTGTAAAAATAAGAAAATTTTTAAAAAAGCATACTCACCTATCCCTAGCACCCCGTTGTCCCCTGCCTGTGTCTGTTCGGTCTCATGGCGGCGCCTCATTTCTGGAAATCCTGTACCTAATTGGTCTTAGCGATCACATGAGGTGCAGGACTCCCAGCAAGGAGTCGCCGGCATGAGACTGAATGGACACTGGCAGCAGACAATGGAGCGCCGGGGACAGGTGAGTATGCTTTTTAATTTACTTATTTTTTACTTTACACCTCCCGCCAGCTACATGGGTTGCTCCAATTCCTTCGACAACCTCTTTAAAGGATTTATCCATCTTCCTAATATTGATGGCTTGTCCTTAGGATAGGCCATCAATATTACATCTACGATGATACAACAGCCAGGACCTCTGCAGATTAGCTTTTCCAGGACAGTGCGGCTACAGGTAAAGGTAACAATTCTAGGAGCCACGCTGTTCACTTGCCATACAAGGTGTAACAGTAGGTTTAGGTAGTGCAGTGGTGCACATGGTATAGTGATTGAGCAGCATGGCTCCCGGCATGTTATTACCTTTAGCCGCCCTGTCTCGGTACCGCTGATCTGCAGGGGGTTCTGATGGTGGGCCCCTAGAAACAATTCCACTGGTGGGCCCTAGACATCCCAGTCCGACACTGCATACAGCATCCACATACAGCATTTTTTTGTAATCTGTTGAATTAATGTGGAATACAGCAGTGAAATCTTCTGTATGCTCCATATAAAATTAGAGCCATTTGGTGGTCTAGTAATGATCCATATACTTGCTCTAATATGACAAAAGCCTAACAGGTTTTCTTGATGCTATTACATTACAAATGTGTTTGAACAAATGTAGAATTTTAATGAAAGCTAATGTATTTTTCTTCTACAGAAAAAAATTATGCGATAAATATTGTCTAAAATGATTTTTTTGTCTCCATAGAGCAACTAAAATTATGTATCGAAGTTCTGAAAGGTGACATGTTTCTTAAAATGTGCATCCCAGACACAGCATGTCACTAGTAATGTTAATTTCATGAGTCACATAGGTAATACTTATGTGCAGAGAAGTCCCTTTGGGGCTGTGTTACCCTTTATACATCTGTCTCCTATGTTCTGATCAGCTCAAACTCTATCAACAGTTTTCTTCTTTCATGTTCAGATGTGACGTAGAACATTTTGACATTTGTAAATGAATATAATTGGTGTCTTCAGGCTGGAAAGAAACATAAACAACATATTTATGTGTGGTTTCTTTTAACCTTTGAGAGGAATGTATTATCTAAAATTGCCTATTGCTTACATTTTGGTTGTTTTTATTAACTCCCCATGGCACTTTCTATAATAAATATCCTGAAATCTTGCAGTTTTCACTCTGGCTACTGAGCCTTGTGGTAGGCTGACGCCACCTTTTGTGTAGAGATCACTTTTCAGCAGACACCTCATTATAATCATAGGCATGATTACAATGAAAAGTAACACATTTATAATACTGGAGATGCAACAGATGGAACACAGGATCCACCATTGACAATAGGTTAGAGTACACCTCCAACCCCTTACTTTCTTATGACCCTTTAACAGGTCTTAGAGTATGCCCAGAAAAACCTCTTATTGAACAAGACTAATGATTCCTGTAGTCTATGTGGCTCTGTAAAAAAACAGAATAATAGAATCTACAAAATGAAAATAACATTAAAAAGGACATGTTTCAGTATCTGTTTTCATTTAATAAAAAAACCCTAGATGTTATTTCCCCTTTATACCATACAAAACATGAAATATAAGACATCAAGTCTGCAATATACTCACAGATAATGTCATTAAAGCGTTACCTTCAGTTATAAACGAATTTTCATAATTGGATAGTGTAGATGAATATAAGAAACTTTTAGTTACTTCCTATTTATTAGTCTATATCAGGGGTAGGCAACCTTTTTTGTTTGGCGTGCCGATTTAAATAAAAAAAAATCAAAGATGATGTCCTCGGAGTGCCGCGCAATAATTGTAAGGCTGACGACCTCTACACTAACATCATATAGCACAAACCGTAACATAGGGGTGCTGTCATACTGTGCTCCCAGTCACGTGCATTTACCACTATTTGCCTTGATACACCTGTACTTTTCTATTAGAAGCAACGTAAGTACATGTATAACTTGCAATTAGTGGTAAATGTATATTACTGGGACCAGAGTGAGGTAACACTTGTAGGATGGTGACACACTATGTACCTGGATGCTGCATCCAGTCCCACGGCCGCCCTGGTATTTTCACTTTTCTGTAAGTGAAAAGTGGATTAATTTCAGCCATATTTAATTCCTGGCTCTGCGGTAACAGCAAAACCACAGCCAGTAACTAATGAGTGTCAGACTTAGGCCAAAGTGACAGCACTGGTGCCCGGGAACTGGATTTGGCTATAGCCACATCTGGGTACAGAGTGTGTCACCACCTGAAAAGAATCACCCTTAGGCCTCCTGCACACAAACGGCATGGATGTGGTTTTCACTGACCTATACATTAAAAATGAATTGACAGAGCTGCAAATGCAGACAGATCTATGACCTGCTCTATATTTTGTAGCTCTACAAATTGGCCCAGACACACAGCCGCAAAAACGCATCTATGTGTATGAGCCCATTAAAATGTATGGCTCTGTACTTCTATCCACAAATGCGGATAAAAAGTATATAGTCATGTGCATTACAATTTAGTAACTCCATGTGCCTCATATTAAAGGGATTCTATCATTAGATTTAGGCAAATTTCCCTAACGACATGTTGAAATAGCCTTTAGAAAGGCTATTCTATCCCTACCTTTCTTTATCTTTTCTCTGACACCGTTTTTGAAATAAATACTTTATTATTTTATGCTAATTCTGTGCAAGGAGCACGGGGGGGGGGGGGTTCTATACCGTCATATCCAGTATTCCACCTCCTCTTGCTGCAGCACTCCCCTTCATGTGAAGATATCCTCTTATTCTTTGCTGCGTCAGCCGCACTTCTCACTACAGCATGCAAATTCCGCACATGCGCTGTAGTGCTGCTGCTAATGCCTAAATCTAATGATAGGTCCTCTTTAAAGGGAGTCTTTCGTGTCCTCAGGCACATGCGGTTTTATATACCGCTAGAAAGCCGACAGTGCACTGAATTCAGCGCACTGTCGGTTTTCCTGGTATGTGCCCCGGTGCTGGAGAGAAATTAACCGATATCTCCCTACTGTCAGAAGGGCATTCCTTACCTGGGCTGTAAGCAACTCCCCCCTGACTGTACTCTAACATAGCGTCGTACTGTCAGAAGGGCGGTAAGGAACGCCCGTCTGACAGTGGGGAGATATCGGTGCCAATTTCTCTCCAGCCCCAGGGCACATACCGGGAATTCAGCGCACTATCGGCTTTCTAGTGGTATGTAAAACCGCACTTTTATGAGAACATGAAAGGTCCTCTTTAATAGCAATTAACCCCATCATGTCCCTCACATTAACCCTTGTGTGCTTCACATAAGTTACTGATATGTGAGAGACATGGAGGTACTAATTAAGTATCTTCATTATTGAGGTCCTTTATTAGTATCCCCATATGTCTCACATGTTAGTAACCCTTATGTGAAGCACACAGGGGTTAATGTAAGGGACATGATGAGGTTAATTGCTGTTAATGTGAGGCACATGGAGTTACTAAAACTAAATTAATAACCCCAAATGCCTGACATCAATAGAAATTGTAACCACAGCATGTACCTGTTTTTTTTTACTTTCACTTTGTTGTATGGAGCTCTCCTCTCCTCCTCTTTGCAGGGATGCACATGGCTCCGCCTCCTGAGCTTTTCTCACTCCTCTCATTGGTGGACAGGGAGGGCAGCAATTTAATGTATGCATGTCCCGTGCCAGCAAAATATACCATGCGTGCCAACAGTGGCACGCGTGCCTGGGGTTGCTGAACCCTGGTCTATGAAGAGGGGAGAGGAAGAAGCTGCTGGAAAATAATTACTGCTGTTACAGTACTATTCTGCCGTTTTTTTTCGTCGGACACAAAGTCCTGCATGTCCGACTTTGTTTCTGACGAAAAAAAAGGATTCACAGCGCAGAGGGTGCAATCGGACACCTGCGCATTGCTGTAAAAACCCATTCAAATGAATGGGTTTTTAACCTATACGTCGCTAACCTGTTGGTATCTGATGCCGATCCTGTTCCCCGAGATTTTCACTCGGATTGGCAGCGGACGGACTCAAACTCAGGTGTGAACCCACCCTTAATAAGATATGTTACAAAGTTTGTTTTGTTCGCATGTACTATTCATTTATGAAAAGTTGTTTATAGCTGGAGGTACACTTTAATTCACTAAAATACATTATGTATGTTATAAACCATTGCTAGTTGTCTAGGCACAAACTTATACACTGTGTCTCATGGTTATATTTTTGCCATTCATTTAGCTTTGAAATATTAAGTTTGATCATGATTGTACTGTTATTAAATTATATTATAAAAACTAGTTACCTATTGTAGGGTTCTATAGCGCAACATTTTGAGGAGAAGGATATTGAGACAAGTTATTATACCTATTGGTTATCACCCATTAGGGGAGGGCATGGTATACAGTGGATACTCAAGACTTGCATCAGTGGCAATGCCTAACCCACTTGGGGTTCCACTAGCGTCTGTTTGATCCATCAGTGTTCTTATATCGACAGTGAGTGAACACGGGTCCTGGTTAACCCCGTTACTTGTTTGTTTTTTGTTTTGTTATGACTATTTGTAGCTCCTTATTTTATAATTAAAAATCAATCAATAAAGTTAAGTTTTAATTAAGCTATTACTCCTTTCAGTGATATATAGCACAACATAGGAAGCATAGATCAAGTGGAACTTTAGTCCAAAAATAAAAATTTGTGGAGCTGTCTTGACTTATCCCTAAAGGGACATTAGGAACATACCATTTTAATGTACATGTATTTAAAATTCTGTTCATGTCCACTTGTTGTGGGTAATGACCCATAGATCCATCCTGTTTAATGTATTTATGGGCGAACAGAATATGAATAAACATGCTTGGTTGGCAGACAGGATACATTCATGAAATAACTAAATAGGACCAATGGTGGAAAGAGATCTTTATGTGTGAGTATTTACATTGCTCTAGGTGATATTTTCATGTTGTCAATAAAGTTAGCTGAAAAAAAGTCAACAACAGGGAGAATAATATTAGATTTTATTCTCCATAGAGATGATGCTGTAGTAATACTGTATGTGTTTTGCTACTGAATATGCTACAATTTACCTACTAATATCTACTGGATGATTAACTGAATGTAAGGGGTCACATGACACATGTGAGAGTCACATGACTGACACCATAGATAGTCCATTTCAGTTCTCCTACAAATGTATTTCACAGAACTAAAAACGGACCATACAATTGTATTTGTTTTAGAGACCGATATATTAAGGTGTTTGATAAATTAAGTCTTGAAAACCACAATTTTTCTATTTTTGTTTTTAACTCCCCACCTTCCAAAAGCTATAACTTTTTTACTTTCCCATTCACAGAGCTTGGGGGACAAATTGTACTTTGTAATGGCTCCATTTAACATACTGTACAATGTACTGGGAAGTTGGAAAAAAATTCAGAATGGGGTGGAATTAGATAAAAACTACATTTGTGCTACTTTTTAACTTTTTACAGCATTCCCTTTGCAAGTAAGAAGACATGTTATGTGCATTCTGTGGGTAAGAACAGTTAGGGCGATGCCAATTTTATATAGTTTTTATTATGTTTTAACACCTTAAATAAAATCCAAAACTTTGGACACCTATAAATATTTTATATTTCTGTATATGGGGCTGCATAAGTCGTCTTCTTTGCGAGGCCAGATGTACTTTTAATTTACACCATTTTGGGGAATGTCTCATGTTTTGATTTCTTTTTATTCTAATTTTTATGGGAGGCAAAACAACAAAAAAACAGCAGTTAAATTCTTTTGATTTTTATTTTAGCATTCTCCATAGGCGAAAATTATATTTATAAGTTTGTAGATTTGGCATTTTTGGATGCAGGAATGCCTATTATGTGTGTTTTACTTTATATCTGATTGAACTTTTACTATTTTTTTAAATATATTTTTTTACTTTTATTTTTATATCCCCTTGGGGTCTTGAATCCCAGGGGGTCTTATCACTAATAAAATACACTGCAATGCTATTCAACTGCAATGTATGGTAAGTTCTATTACAGACTCGCTAGAAGCACTGTGATTACAACCCTGGGAGCCTACAATAGGATCTGCTGTGCATTGGATCTCATTCTGAGGGATGTAAAATGGTGCCTTGGTCACGTTTGATCGAGGCATCAATAGGGTTAACGCCCATATATTACATCAGAGACCCACCAGTTATGGCAGTCACTCAGCTCTTTAATGGGTGCCATTGTTACAGATCCAATATATGATGTATTAGTATGGTTGAAGGGTTTATTTCCGCATTAAACTATTGATGAACTCTCCTTACGATAGCTCATCAATATCTGATTGGCGGGGTCTGACGCTCTAGACCGTTACAGATCAGCTGTTTGAAGAGGATGCAATGCTTGCAAGCACTTTGGCCTCTTCTCCATGCAGGTGTCATCATGTTCAGTGGTTACATGGTACAGCAGCATCTCACTCTTATTCAATTGAATAGGACTAAGCTACAATTCCAAACACAGCCAAGACGCAATGGTGCTCTCCTAGTAATTCAGTGGTTAAGCCATAGCGCTCTCCTGAATACTGCAATCTGTTCAATAGCTGATTGGTGGGGTTCCTGGGTGTCAGAGCCCCACTAATTAGATACTGACAACCTATCCTAAGCATAGGTCATCAATAGCTTAGTCCAAGAAATCCCCTTTAAATAGCTATTGGTTGACATACTTCTATGAGGATTGAAGAAATTTAGCTTGATGGGTTTATAATAAGAATGATAACCTCATGTATACACCTATTATACCACAACTGTATAATAGAATCATGAATATCTTGACAAAATGTATTGATAATGCAGTAGTGAATACTCAGGAGTGCAAACTTTGAGTTGATGTTCTTCTTGGCCTTGACCGTCTTATGGATTTCATCATTACTGAATTGTTGGTAAGGGTAGTATCTCTATGCAGAAGACAGGCCAAAGACAAGGAATGAACTCATTCAGCTTTTAATTGCAGTCTATTAAAGCATAGTAAATTAATGCTGAAGGCGAATTGAAATCTTAATGACTAGGAATAGACTTCTTGTGAAAGCTAAAAGCTGAAGCTGCTTGTCTTACAATTAGAAACACATTGAAAAAACAATATGATAATTATGTATGTTTTATATTATATTGTATGAACAATGTCATTGGAAGCATATTTACTGATGTCTGCCTTATTGTCATATAGCATTTTTCTTGCAACAACACCTAGCAGTATACAACATAACCTGGTTAACTTCAAAAGTCAAAATCTTGATAGAACAATGTTGACGATAGGATAGGCAATAAATACCTATTTGGTGGGGGTCCAACAGGCAGCCCTTGCACAGATCACCTGTATGGGTCTGCTTTTGGCACTATTACTATATACAACACAGGGCCAGCAGCAGAAAGCTCCAGTTCCTGAATAATGGCCATGTGTGTGAACTGCAATTCAGCTCTAATTGACTTCAATGAGAGCTGAACTTCAGTACTGGCGCCAAGTCACTATACAGGATATAGCGCTAACTGCTTCTAGCTCTGTGCTGTATATATTATGGATGCTAGAAGTGGCTTCATATAGCTGATTGGTGTGGGGGCCAGCTGATGGCTCCCCAGTGATCAAATATAAAATCCAATATTGAAGACAACCAGCTTTAGTGCCAATGAAGGCACGGGAGATAAAATAGCAGTTGAAAGTTCATTTAGTTACTAGGCAACATGGAGGCACTTTCACTTACAGCAGCAATATCCACATGTACGGCACTTTATAAACACAGACAGGAGTGGCTATTGCTCTTCACTCCTTCCTCGTGTCCTCTTACTCATTCCACCATGGCGTTCTGGGGTATCCCTGTGATCTAGTCCTCTCTTTCCAGCCTTTCTTGGGGAAAGGTAGGGCACATTTTGGCCATGAAACTAGAGTTTTCTAACTGAAATTGCAGATGAGATGTTTGCCATAATTCAGGTTCAAGATGGCTTGGTTCTAACTGCCACTAACTAACCTGAAAAGTTGATGAAGCTTTTTCACAAGCTAGTAGAAGTTACTCATTTGTTGAGGGCTAATGTCTCTTAGTAACCACTAAACACCTCCCATCTTCTACAGTAGAAAATCAGAGCAGAATAATAATTATATTTATATAACACCAACATATTCTGCTGCACTTTACAGAAGAGAGGGTACGTGAATAGACAATATTAGACAGTACAATGTAACAAAATAACTAACATATCAAATAATAGGAGTGAGGTCCCTGCTTGCAAGAGTTTGCAATCTATGAGGAAATAGAGATGACGCAAGAGGTAAGAGGGCTTGTTTGGTACAATGGTCCAGCCATCTTTTAATAAGATCATATATCTGAAGCTGCATGAACCAGTCACCAGCTGGTATCTGTGCATGGAGTGCAGGGTAACTTCTAGATGGAGGGGTCAGGTTCTGAGGAATAGAGTAGAAAGGATAGCTTAGGGTAAGAAAAAGTTAACTTAGTGTGATGAGGTATACAAAATGTGATCAGGTTGTGGGAAAAGCCTGCCAAAAAATGATGTGTTTTTAAGGCACGTTGAAGGTACTGTAGATGAATATCAATTGTCCGGGGTAGAGCATGTCATGAGAGCTCAAGAAAGCTCTTGGAGTTGGGGTGGGATGTTTGGACGACAAAGGATAAAAGTTTAAGATCATTGGCAGAACAGAGAGCAGGGGAAGATTGGCCATGTATATCACAGAGAAAATTCGCTGGGGGGCTGCCTGGAATATGGGCTGCTGGGCCGGCAAGCTACCTGCCCAGAGGCCCCTTACCCTGACTATTGCAGCACTGCCAGGTGGCACTGAAAGTATGTGTTGGATGAACCTTGCGAGATTAGTAGTGCGAGGTTCTCCCAGCGGTTTCATTCGAATTGAAGAGGTCCGAACCGAAACTGCTATTATACTCAGAGAATAATATGCTGAGCCCAGGGGAGGTGATTAAACATAATAAACAGTGTTACTCACTTTTCCTGAGCTATGGTGGTTGTCTTCCAGCCTACTCTGGTCTAAGAGATGTCATGAATGACATCAGAGACCGGTAAGGCCTGTGATTTAACCCAAATTACGTTATGACGGCATCGTTTTGCGTCATAACGCCTACGTAGCCATCCATGACATCTATAAGACCAGAAGAGTTCCAAAGGACCTACACCATAGTCCAGGAGAGGTGAGTAACATTGTTTAATATATTTAATCCCCTCCCCTGGGCCTCAGCATGTTATACTCTGGGGTTTGAAGAAACCTCAGAGTATAGTAACAGCTCATGGGTAGTTAAACCCCCAGAATTTTGGGTTCTTCTGAACCTGACATTTTTTTGAACATTCATAAAGAAAACCGCATGGTCCACTATAGGTCATTATACTGTATGAAAGGGCCACTATAGATTATTATACTGTTTGGAGGGGTCACTATGGGACATTATACTATGTGGAGGCCACTATGGGACATTATAGCTTTTGGATGCGCCGCTATAGGGCATTATAGTATTTGGAGAGGCCACTTTAGGGCATTATAGTGTGTGCAGGGGCCACTATGGGACATTATACTGTGTGCAGGGGCTACTCTAAGACATTATTGTGTGGAGGGGCCACTATGGGAAATTATGCTATGTGAAGGGGCCACTATGGGACATTATACTGTGTGAGGGCCAATACTAATATTCATGATAGGCAGCACTCTCAGGACAAGAAGATCGATTGCAGAATCCCAAACAGGACTGACCAGACCCCTCTGAAATACTTAAACAGTTGAAAAGGATGGACAGTACTCCAAATGGTATCTTTTGAGCTTGCTTATATTTTATTTATAGAATCAGAATTTACAGAATCCATGTATAATACAAAGCCGCATGTAATATTCACAATGGTAGACAATTTTATTATACAGTTGATGAGAAACATTTTGCGCAGTTCATCAGGCAGTTGCAGGTATCAAAAAGGAATGTATCTAGAAAATATGAAGGGGTAACTAGAGGAGAGCGGCTGCGTGTACTATGGGACATTATTCTTAAAGAGGTGTAACATTAAGAAAAAAAAAATACTCACCTGTCCCCAGAATTCCAGTGTCTGACACTGCAGCTCATTCGGTCAAGCACCGGGCCTCATTCCCTCTACACCTCAATGTGACTGCTGAGGCCAATTAGGCGGTTGCTGGAGTAGGACCAGTGATGTCACTCCTATATGTCACCAGTCGCTCTCCAGCGACCACTGCAGTCATGTCAGGTGCATGGGTGCCTAGGTTCTGAGGATTGAAGCAAGATGCATGACTAAACAGGCGGCAGCAGTGGACACCAGTGTTAGACCTGCTCCCAGCCCCTCCAGAGTTTGTCCAAATCCTGAGAGCCTCTAAATTGAGGAGTCAGTGGACTGTGAGTTTGATGGCGGCTGCTTCTGCACCTTTAGTTTAGTTGCCTCTCCCTCCATGTAAAGCAGTCCTTGCAAAATTACTTTACACAGGACTGCTTTACATGGAGGAGTTACTTGTGATGGCCCTGCCTACTTGTATTGACTCTGCCTACTTGCACTGAGCCTACTTATAAAATGGAGCCACTTTTAAAAATTTTTCCAGGGCCACTTTTCCAGGCCCCAATCCACCCCTGGTAGACAGTGATGAGGGAGGAGATGTAAGGAGGTACAGAAGTATGGAGAGATTTGTAGGTGAGTGTAAAAAGTTTATTCTATATTCTCTGGTGGGTATGCAGCCAGTGCAGCAACAGGCACATGGTAAATGCATCTGTGTACCGTATGATAGATGAGCCTAGCGTCTGCATTCAGGACAGATTGTAATGGGTAGAGTTTAGTAATTGGAAGATAAATTAGTAGAGAATTTCAACAGTCAAGAGAGTGAATAAGAGCAACAATGAGTGATTTGAGGTTTCCATGCACCGTTTTACATTCTGTGCAAAATGGATGGGATTCTACCGAATCCCATCTACACATTGCAGAAAAATATGCAAAGCAGAAATGCTGCAATTTTCAAAACCAAAACGCCGGTTTCCCTATAGATATAATTAAAGAAGAAAGTCCACAGAGGAAACCTCTGCGTTTCCACCGCGGTTTTTCCCGCATCGCTTTTTCGCTGCGGCCCGCTACGTGGGGCCTTAGGGTTGTTGGAGAGAGGGATGCGACTGGAGAAATAGCCACTCTGATTTACATTGCAGCACAGGAATGGCAAGTGGCATATCACAAAATACTGTAATGGGTACTGTGCATTAATAAAGTAAAGCACATTTTACATTGTTGAATTAAACTGGATATACAAGCTCCCCTAAATGAGGTTACTTTAATGAATGTGCAGAAGTTACAGTACCTGGAAATATTATGTTCTCTTTGTTGGTTTAGATGCTTGTTGTGTATAATCATGGATATCCGCTATTCATGTGCTGATGTCCCGGTGAGCTTGTAGTGACCTTTGCCAGTCTACACATGTAGAGCTGTAGTGGGGAAGGAATAAGCTGTAGATTGACTCATTTATGAGACACGAGGTGGATTTCAGAATGCCTCAAACTACCATAAAACAATTCAAGCAAACCAAAACTGAATTAAAATAAAAATGTAATTTATCCAGTCCAACAATATAATCCCATGTCATTATTCCTCCACAGATAGGTATGCATTAAGAAGGCATGGTCATTGTTTAACACATTTAGTATGATTTACACCAAAATTTGGGGTAAATTATAGTGCAAATCTATGCCTGCTCATAGCAGGCGTAAATTTTGGTTTTCATTACACAGACTGTTAAAGTTTCACTAAATTTATTAAGAGACCAGAAATTTAAAATTTTCTATCATTTACACCAGGCATAGCTTTAAATTTTTGCTGCAGACTGACAAAGATGTGTATACTTCTTTAAAAATGTAGCACATTTTACGCAAGCATACTTTGAATTATGAATGGATTATAAAATTGTCAGGCTGCTACATGATAATGCAAAGTACATAACTCAGAAAATATTTCCTGTGCTCCATAGTTGTATGCTTTACACCACTTCAGCCAATGTCTGGTAATACTTAAGGTGACCTCAGAGTTGAAGACCAATTGACATGTGACACTTGATCTTTCTGAGAATTTGTGTGATCTGCTAAGTTTATGCCTGCAATATGCAAATGATACAACTGTATGTAACATGTTCATACTGTAAGGCAGGGTTCACACTACCATTGATGTCCGTTCTGATAGTGTTCGTTAAAAAAAGAAAAAAAAAACAAAAAAACGGACACCTATCATAACAGACATTAACGGACACCAACTGATGTTAATGTGTCCGTTTTTTTTAACTGATCCAATTAATGGATTAGTTAAAAAAAAAAAACCAGACACAGTTAGCATCAGTTAGTGTCCGTTTTTTAACACTGTCCGTTGTTTTAACACTGTCCGTTTTTTTTTTTTTCTGCTTTCTGAGCATGTGCAGGAAAAAAACGGACAGAAAATAACGGACAGTAATTGATGGCTATCAGTTACTGTCCATTATAAATCTGTTACCCATAGACTTCAATGTTAAAAAAATAACGGACACTTGCTGTCTGTCAAGAATCCGTTTTTTTCAAACGGACAAAAAGTCCTGCATGTAGGATTTTTTGTCTGCGAAAAAATAACGGTCTTCTGGCAGATTTGGTGTAAACGGACACTAACGGACACAATATAAAAACCCATTGAAATGAATGGAAATTTTAACGGATTTCTGACGGTTCAGCTAGTGTCCGATGCTAAAATCTTGTAACGGACAATAGCAACGGACACTACTGACTGTCACCAATGGTAATGTGAATGCCCCCTTACATGTAATGCATTTCCAATATTGTACAACAGAGATGAAATACAGACTTCCTAAAACTGAACCATAAACTAGTCCAAGGAATTGTTCATTGGAGTCATACTGATGAAGATTTTTTTTTTTTAGTCTGTGCTGGAAATATTTAGCTCATATAATAACCACTGCTCTTTCTGTCTATATTAGTTTTTACCCAATACATATCATGTCATAACTTCCAGTGGTAGATATGCCGCATGTGCAATATTAAGCAACTAAAAAGTTTCATTTGGAAATTTTTATATCAGTACTGCAGAAGGAACCTAAATAAAACCATGTTCATCTCTCCATTTAGAGTGCAGCTGTGACTGCCTTGCCTGACTCTCTCGATAAAAGATTTTCTAGAAGTTTTCCTAGAGGTGGTCATCTATGAGACCTTTATAAATGTGCCATAATGTCTCAGATGGAAACATCCCTTTTAACACTCTCCTCCATTTTGTAGCCCATCTTTTATACTGGACACAGTGGGATTGATTTATCATGTCTTGGACGCCAGTTTTCTGGTATACAAGACATGAGAAGTTGCAATTTTTGTTGCATGTTCGTGGGCTTTTGCACAAAAATTCTAAGTTTCCTGTTTTATGCCCATGTCACCTCTTTTCAGAAAAGTGGGTGGAATGTGGCAGAAATCTAGGCAGGCTGAGGTAGAGACACCACAAATTACGCCAAAAATCTATGTCAGTTCTTGACTCGTGTAGATTACATTTCTAGCACACAGGACATCCCCATGGTGTGCCAAACTTAATAAGAGTCCAGAACTAATTCTGGTACATTTTGTACCAATGCATAAATGGATTGAGGCCAATTCACAAAGCAAATAATAAATCGGCTTCAGTGTTCAGGGGTGGTCTCACTAATGCTCTGTACATCAGGATCACAATCTCTCTATACTACTTATATGCCTAGTTTTAGGCTAAGGCCCCACCTAGCAAGCTGCAGCGAAAAAGCGCTGTGGGGAAAACAGCGGCGGAAACGTGTTGTTCTTTTTCCCGTATCGTTTTTCACAGAAAGTTCGCAGAGTTTACCTCCGCTTACTTTCTGCTCCAATTATATCTATATGGAAACTGATAGCGTTTCCGTATATATAATTGGCATGCTGCTATTTATAAAAAGGTGATGGTTTTTGAAATCGCAGCATGTCCGCTGCAGATATTTTTCGGCAATGTGTGGATGGGATTAGCCAGAATCCCATCCACTTTGCAGGGACTGTAAAACGCCGCAATTTTTGCCACAGCGTTCTGGGTAACAAAAAGCTGCCAATATCAGGGCCTGTAAGCCGGTAACAGCACCCGGCTTACACAGGCAATAGATGCCAGCCCAGGGGAGGTGACTAAAAATAAAAAAAATACCTCTCCTGGGCTCAGCATCCTCTCCGGGGCTCTTCCGTCCGGTGACTGAGGTCATGCGCCCCAGACAACACTGCTGGGGCCTGTGATTGGGCCCCAGTGGTCACGTGGAGCGCGATGAGGTTATTAAACCGGCGCCCCCACGCTGAGGCCCATTCACAGGCCCCAATGTGGAGTCTGGGGCACGTGACCTCAGTCGCAAGGCAGAAGTGGACCAGGGAAGAGGCTAAAGACAGTCGGAAGGAGCAAGGATACACAGGAGAGGTGAGGAAGGTGAGTTTATATGTTTGTTATTTTTAATCACTTCCCCTGGGCCTACACTTATTATACTCTGGGGTCTGTGGCCACTGTAGAGAATATAATACTGTGTGGTGGCCACTGTGGAGCATATAATAATGTGTGGGGCCACAGTGGAGCATATAATACTGTGTGGGGGCCACTGTGGGCATATAATACTGTGTGGGGGCCACTGTGGAATATATAATACTGTGTGTGGGCCCACTGTGAAGCGTATAATACTGTGTGGTGGCCCACTGTGGAGCATATGTTACTGTGTGGGGGCCACTGTGAACCATATAATAATGTGTGGGGGCCACTGCGGACCATATAATACTGTGTGGGGGCTACTGTGGAACATATGATACTGTATGAAGGCCACTGTGGAGCATATAATAATGTGTGAGGGTCACTGTGGAGCATATAAAACTGTGTGGAGGCCACTGTGGAGCATATGATACTGTGTGGGGTCCACTGTGGAGCATATGATACTATGTGTGGGGGCAACTGTGGAGTGGCACTATTAACAGTATCAGGACCTGTTCACATGGTGGAATCTGGCACTGATTTTGCAGCAGATTTCGCCCCTAAATCAGCAGCAGATTCCTCCCTCATTCTGCCTCCTATTGAAACTAATTGGAGCAGGAAGCTGGAAAAAAAAAGCATCCTGCTGGATCTTGCCACAGATTCTGCAACTGATTCAGAGGCCGCGGCTTGAGACTCCCCACTGGTTAGACTAATTCATTTGGGCCTAATCAGCAGTGAAAAGCCACAATAGAGTACTGATACTCAAATTCCTCTTTACTTTACGATGTCTGAACATGTTGTATCTACTTGTATGGAATGGACTGTATTACAGTCCACTCCAGTAGGTTTACCTCAGCAAAAAACACCCAATTTAGATAGTTTTTTGCTGCAGTGTGCATGAGTTACTCTAAAAGGAGCCCACTGGAGCTCTGGCGCCCAAGGGCCCACAAAAACCTGGGGTCGGCCCTGGCCAATATGATACTCTGTTAGAGCATTCCTTCTACCCATGTCACATTTGTAAACATAGAACTGCAGTTTTTATTACTTGGTCCATTATCCAGAAAAGCTGACTCTTTTCACCCTCCAGGAATGTCAGCCCTGCACACACTTTGTGTCATTGTAAATCATTGTTAATTTTGAAATGGACTTTTTCTACTTTCCACTACTTATATAAAATGTATAAGTAACATAGTATATATATGACTATTTATAGTATATTATTAGTGTAGCTAGGATTGCAAACATGTTGGCGTCAGAGGTTCACATTGCTACAGTATTTAAATGCCCTGACAAAATGTTTACCGAGCTTCCGTTTTCTATGGTCTGACATATGGTCTAATAATCTGTTCCATAAAAAAATAGACATGCCCGTTCAGAAAGCAGTTTCAACAGCATGGGAGCATGAAGTATAAGAGCTTAGACATCAATGTGCCAAGTGAACATTCTTGTTTGATTTCTGTAGATTATGTTCTTTCACATTGTGTATATAAACTATGAATACATTTAAATACATAGCAACAAATGCCATACATATCAGAAATCCGGAAACTGGAGACTAGCCTGGAAAATAAATCACACGGTCACAATGACCTACGCTGCACCATCAAGAAAGGAATAAAGCAAAACTGTTTATTCAGAAATATCATTTCAATACCATTTTCTGTACTTGTTATTCACTTCATGGATTTTAGTGCTTGTCATACTTTATTCACATTTCATTTTTTTCATTGAAAGGGGATCTGTTAGTAATGTACAGTATTATACACTAACTAGCTAACAAGGTAGGATTGTCTATCTTTTATAATACAATATTTATTTTGTTAGAAAAACAAATAGTCATTGAAACATAGACTGAGGGCAGAAAAAACCCACTTGGGGGGGGGGTTCACACTTGTGGCTGCACTCCGTCCGCCATGATTCCGACCTAAATGTCGAAAAACTGGATAGGGAAAGGTTTGCAACACTTTGCTTAAAACCCCATTCACTTGGGGACTTTGTTTCCGACGAAAAAAAAACGGCTTTGCGGCTCAGAGGGTGTAAGCGCACACCCGCACATTGCTTTAAAATCCCATTCAAGTGAATGGGGTTTTAAGCAATGCGTCGCAAACCTTTCCCTATCCAGTGCCTATCTAGTTTTCCGACATTTAGGTCGGATTCGCGGCGGACAGAGAGCCACTGCAAGTGTGAACCCACCCTTAGTCAATATTGTCTTCCCTTGTGTTATCTACTTTTTTCTATTTATCCAAGGCGGGTTTACATTCACTTAATGTAGGTTTCCTAACTACAACTGCTGGACCTTTGTTCTATGGCTCAACTACACTTTCAGTGAATTCATATTTCCTCACATTGCTTCTGATCTTCCCCCCAACTAATTTTAGATTGTGCTCCCTTGTTCTTGTGTTTATTTATTGATATATTTTTATTAAAAACTCTTCTTTCCTGAACCTTATTTATGCCTATAAACGTGTAAAGGTTTCAAGCATGTCCCCTCTTTCCCTTCTTTCCTCAATACAGATTAAGTTCCTTGATCTTCTCCTGATATGTTTTATGTTTCAGACTCTCCGCCATTTTTATAGCCTGCTTTTGCCCATACTCTATTTTATGTATGTATTCTTGTATTCTCCAGTACTGGACATAGTATTCCAGATGCGTTCTCACCAGTGCTCTATACAGCAGTATCACAATCTCTCTCTTCCTACTGGTTATACTTTTAACTATATAACCGAGCATCCTCTTGTTTTCCCAGTTTCCTGGCTGCATTGTGCACTCATTTGATGCTGATGCTGTCTGATATCAGGACCCTGAGATTCTTCTCCTCTGAAGACTTGGCTAACACAGAGCTGCCAATACAATCCTCAGAAAGAGAGTTCCTACTCCACAAGTGCATTATTTTACATTTGGAAACATTGAACTGCAGTTTTCATTGTTTGGAGGATTCATACAGAAAAGGCTAGATCTGTTTTCAGGTCATAAATTCCTCCAGGAATATCAAAGCTATTGCACACGTTTGCATCAATGGTAAACAGGCAAACCTTACCTAAAAACCATTTCCTATGTCACCTACAAAAATATTTGACATAGAAGGAGTAAGCAGTTGTTTACTCCACTTTTTCCCACAAGTGTATTTGTGTATGTAAGCAAATGTTGTAGGTGATGTCTTTTTGGGTCTCAGAGTACTATACTTGCTCTGTAAGTGAATAGGCTGCTAAAAGCTTTAAAACACCCTATATAGAACCCTACAGGCTGCAATTTAGTTTCCTATTGCTAATGATAATGGGCTTCCATCTCCTTTCTGGTGCTATTGATAGGAAGGATAGCACAGTCCGCAGAAATAGTGAACCACCATACTATAAATGCATTTACACTGTGACAGAACATATTGATATCATTACAGTAGGGGGTACAGTAAAAGATATATCTTCTTATAAAGAAGTTATCTACACTACTGTACGGTATGTCATTACAGATAAATTCAGTTTCCATATCAAAGAGATTAATAGTGTTATAATAACCCATGAATGTTTTACTGAAAGGAAATGTTTACCCAATGAACAGGTTCTTCTTTTAATATTTAGAGGCAATTTTATAAATGGAAAACATAGTTACTTTTTGTACCGATCTATAAATAATTTTTTACTATTTTTTTCCCAAGCTTACAACATCCGAGCGGTAATTTGCATATCAATTCTATCTTTTAATTAATGCAAACGCTCAAAGTCAACATTCATATGCACAGTGTGTACTGACTGTAACAGAATTTCCTCAGCATTGTAATGTGTTCAGTGACATGTTAATGGTTTTTTGTTCTGCAAATTATAATCCTGTATGAGCCCATAGCAACTAATACACCGCCAGCTATCATTTTTATAGTGCAAGTTTAAAAATGTAAACTTTGATCTGGTTCACTTATGGGCAACTTCACTGTCTGCAGAACATTATATATGTAACTCGGCATACCAAAATACTGCACTGGTCTCTCCTGTGGGAACCTGTCAGCAAGTGGGTTATGTTGGTTCTCAATTTCTTCATTCTGGTAACTCAGTGGGGCAGATTTATTAAGACTGGTGTATTGTACTCCAGTCTTAATAAAGGACAAGGGGGCACTCTCTCCATTTTAAGGAAAAAAAAGGTTTAATCTCAAGAGCTAGCAAGGCTTCTTCACTGTTCAAAAAAGGATTAGATGCCTTTTGCATATATATATATATATATATATATATATATTTTTTCACATATATACACAAAAAAGCAAAACATACAGCCCAGGATATATATAAAATGTAACTTTGCTTCAAGAAATGAAATTTTCGACGAACAAGTTACGTTTTATATACATCCTTTCCTCTGGTGCTGGAATTTTATTTTTTTTTTTTTACTTGTTTGATATATACAGTGGGTACGGAAAGTATTCAGACCCCTTTAAAATTTTCACTCTTTGTTTCATTGCAGCCATTTGCTAAAAGCAAAAAAGTTCATTTTATTTCTCATTAATACACACTCAGCACCCCATCTTGACAGAAAAAAAACAGAAATGTAGATATTTTTGCAAATTTATTAAAAAAGGAAAACTGAAATATCACATGGTCATAAGTATTCAGACCCTTTGCTCAGTATTGAGTAGAAGCCCCTTCCTTTTGAGCTAGTACAGCCATGAGTCTTCTTGGGAATGATGCAACAAGTTTTTTACGTCTGGATTTGGGGATCCTCTGCAATTCTTCCTTGCAGATTCTCTCCAGTTCCGTCAGGTTGGATGGTGAACGTTGGTGGACAGCCATTTTCAGGACTCTCCAGAGATGCTCAATTGGGTTGAGGTCAGGGCTCTGGCTGGGCCAGTCAAGAATGGTCACAGAGTTGTTCAAAAGCCACTCCTTTGTTATTTTAGCTGTGTGCTTAGGGTCATTGCCTTGTTGGAAGGTGAACCTTCAGCCCAGTCTGAGGTCCAGAGCACTCTGGAAGAGGTTTTCTTCCAGGATATCTCTGTACTTGGCCGCATTCATCTTTCCTTCAATTGCAACCAGTCATCCTGTCCCTGCAGCTGAAAAACACCCCCATAGCATGATGCTGCCACCACCATGTTTCACTGTTGGAATTGTATTGGGCAGGTGATGAGAAGTGCCTGGTTTTCTCCACACATACCGCTTAGAATTAATGCCAAAAAGTTCAATCTTCGTCTCATCAGACCAGAGAATCTTATTTCTCATAGTCTGGGAGTCCTTCCTGTGTTTTTTGGCAAACTCTATGCGGGCTTTTATATGTCTTGCACTGAGGAGAGGCTTCCTTCAGGCAACTCTGCCATAAAGCCCCAACTGGTGGAGGGCTGCAGTGAAAGTTGACTTTGTGGAACTTTCTCCCATCTCCCTACTGCATCTCTGTAGCTCAGCCACAGTGATCTTTGGGTTCTTCTTTACCTCTCTCACCAAGGCTCTTCTCCCACGATTGCTCAGTTTGGCTGGACGGCCAGGTCTAGGAAGAGTTCTGGTCGTCCCAAACTTCTTCCATTTAAGGATTATGGAGGCCACTGTGCTCTTAGGAACCTTGAGTGCTGCAGAAATTCTTTTGTAACCTTGGCCAGATCTGTACCTTGCCCCAAATCTGTCTCTGAGCTCCTTGGGCAGTTCCTTTGACCTCATGATTCTCATTTGCTCTGACATGCACTGTGAGCTGTGAGGTCTTATATAGACAGGTGTGTGCCTTTCCTAATCAAGTCCAATCAGTTTAATTAAATACAGCTGGACTCCAATGAAGGAGTAGAACCATCTCAAGGAGGATCAGAAGGAAATGGACAGCATGTGAGTTAAATATGAGTGTCACAGCAAATAGGTCTGAGTACTTATGACCATGTGATATTTCAGTTTTTCTTTTTTAATAAATTTGCAAAAATATCTACATTTCTGTTTTTTTTTCTGTCAAGATGGGGTGCTGAGTGTACATTAATGAGAAATAAAATGAACTTTTTTGCTTTTAGCAAATGGTTGCAATGAAACAAAGAGTGAAAATTTTAAAGGGGTCTGAATACTTTCCGTACCCACTGTATATACATATATATATATATGTATATATACAGATCTAAATATAAATGAAACAAAAGATACAAAAACAAAAGTACAATTCATAATCATACAAAATGTCACAAACAATGTTACAAAATCAATAAAATAAAATGAAATAAGTGACAAGTGAAAATGTATATGTGATGAAAATATTCTGATTTTAGACTGTTCAGTGCATTGTATTTTAGCTTTCAGATTCTTCTTTTAGCATTTTATAGAATTGTGTATGTATTTCTCATTTGTCACTACTACAATGCTGTCTAAATACATAGAGATAATCTCTGTAATGTTTAGAGACTACAGACATGTAGTTACATCAATATTCTCTAAATTGTAAAATGGACTTTAGAATGATCAAATGTGGCTTCAATGTTGCATTATTCATTTCATTGTGTTTTTCTTTGAGTATATATTCACATTTAACAAATTATGGCCACAATTTGTACACAATTTGACAATGACCACAATTTGTACACTATTTTCCGTGTAGTTATTTTCCACTTTGTAGTCTTTTTACAGATTCATGGCAGTAAGCCCAGTGGTGGTTATAACCTCTCAGATATCATTCGTATCTTAGTGAAATAAGAATATAAGAATGTTGCACAACCAATAATGGTACAGCTGTATTTTGCACAGAAGAATGGGCTAGGATTGAGGAATTGATAACACTGGTGTATCAACATACTATTAATGTTGTGGCAGTACAAGTAGATGGCTGTTATATTTGTGTTGAGCTGTGTTATTTTGTATATATATTATGGATCAGCAAGGGCTGAAATGCTACTCAAACTGCTCCCTTTGTGAGTAGGAACACACAGTTAATAGTATAGGGCAGCAATAGTAAATTATAATCCAGTGCGTGCGGAAGTGAAATTATTATACTCTGGGGTCTCTTCAGGCATCAGTGGTGATCTGGACGCATGATGTCACCTGGAGAGAGCCGGACGTCATGAGGAGCCCCAAAAGAGGAAAGGTATAAATGTTTTTTTATTCTTTTTACCTCCCCTGGGGTCTGAAGAATATAATAATTTACCACAATGTCGTGTTGGTCATTTTAATTTGTCCAAGACAAATCCCCAATTGTTTGGTTTCGTTAAAAACCAAACAATTTGGAATATTTGGTATGAACCCAGCTTGAAACAAATTGGTTTGCCCATCTCTAGTATGCACATTATGTGAAAATACCCTAATTCCTAAGCCACCTGGTGTGTGATTGCAGTGCATTAGCAAATTCAGTACTGGCTAAACCACTGCGATTTACAGTAGCAGCACTGTGAATAGATTTAAAGAAATCTCATTCACATGCTGCAAGTAAAACCAGGAGGGCAATGTGACCTGCAGCATGTTCAGACTTTGTGGCTGAAGCCTTAGGCCTGGGTCCTAGGTTGCAAAAACGCAGTGTTTTGTTCGCAGCGGAACTAACGCAGCAAAAAAAACTATGTGTTTTACATTACCTGCAAAGTGGATGGGATTCTGGCTAATCCCATCTACACATTGCAGAATAAAATCTGCAGCGGAAATGTGAATCGCAGCAAGTCAATTATACCTATGGAAATGCTGACGTTTTAAGTATTGGTACAGTATAATAGAGGCAGAAAGTCCACAGAGGAAAACTCTGTGGACTTTTTTGTGAAAAACGTTGCTGAAAAAAATGTGATGCTTTTCCGCTGCATTCTATTCCACAGCATTTTTCGGCTGCGGCTCGCTACGTGGGGTCCCAGCTTTAAGGTAAATTGAAATTCTTCTGAATGGGCTTTTAAAAAGCCATGTGTTTGCTTACAAACAAACGTGTATGGAAAAGATTTTAAGTCATAGAAACACCAAATCTGTGACATGTTAATTCACCACAACAAATTAAGTAATACAGTGAGGCGCCCCCTGTTCTCTTCTGTCATAATACAGACGTATTTATATACATTGTTATCCGCATCTTTCACTCTAGTAATGATAGGTTAAGACATGGTCTATATATTAACTGTCATTTTTGAAATCTTGATTAAAAAGGGGACATTTAACAAAAAAAAAATAGTACTTGATGACTTCAAAATTTTGCTTACCTGGCATCCATAAACATCACAGTAAACAGAAAAAATTATTTCTACAAATATTCCCTAAACTATTGAGAAGGGATTAAATCTGGCATTATCAGAACTGATGTACAGGAATTTCTCCTGACGGTAAAGAGTTTCTGTGCCTGAGTTTCTTCCAGGCACTATAGTACTTTCATGCATAAACCCCTAAGGGAAGCAAAGCAGCTGCATGCTGCCAATTAAAATTCAGTAGCAACCCCTAATTGCAGCTGCTTCAGGCTACCAGTTTCTGTAGAAGTGCTTGGGAAATGTTATTAAATGCGTATCAGTAAATGTTCATTTTCAGTGTATTTAGATAATAGACATTTATCCAAGTTCTTAAATGTAAATCCTAGCATATTTGATCAGTTTGTTATTATTTTTTTAATATACAATATATAAAAAGGGTGGACTTTCAATGATCACACCTACGTACATGAAATTAAATATAATGAAAAAAAAACAAAACTTTTTAGAGCTAAGGCCCGCTTAGTGAAGCAAAAAAAAAAGAATAAAACGCTGCAGCGGAAACGCATTGTGTTTTCTTCTGCAGCATTTTCACTGCGTTTTTGCTGAGTTTTTCTGCGGACTTTCTGCCCATATCATACCTATAGAGAAAACTGCAGCGTTTCCGTAGGTATAATTGACATGCTTCAATTTTCAAGAATGCCCACGTTTTTGAAAACGCAGCTTTTCCATTGCAGATTTTTTTCAGCAATTCCAGCCAGAATCCCATTCACTTTGCAGGTACTGTAAAATGCAGCGTTTTTTTTTGCCGCTGCATTTTCGCAAAGTGGGATTTCAGCCTAAAAGATTCTATAATACAGAGGGAACCATTAATATGTAGTAAACAGTGAGTGAACAAAAAAGTAAAACATTGTAATTGTAAAGACCTAAATAACAAGATTCTTATATTGCATTCTTAAAGATATAATACAATATTATTAAAACTAGATAATTTGTTCACAACCCTTTCACCTTTCTTTATGTAAAGCCCCAGCTTCTATGGAAACCGATAATCACCTGACATTAATTAATGTATAGAGAAATGACAGTTGTCAAACTTCTACTACATATGTTTGCTCCTGATGTAAAATTGGAAATTATTAAATCTCTACTTAATTATAGTGAGAAGAGTGAGGCATAAAGGTGTTCCTTAATTAAAGGGAAAGTCTCATATTTTAGATTTTGATTTCCTGATACTCTGTCACCATAGTGGTTGACATGTTGCAGTCTGGGGAATTGCTAGCAAACAACATTGAATTGAGTTTGTATTGTGAGTAATTGGGGTCCTAAGTGGAATGAATCTGTAGAATGGAAATTAAGTGGGTTTTTTTTTCAAATATTGCATCAATTGAATTTTTATTTTTAAAAACTTTCCTAGAGTGGCCTATTTAGAGACACACACATCCTCTCATACATTGTGCTCTAAGTCTCTCTCTTAATCCATAAAGCATCTGAAATGTCCTGGATGTGGGGTGCAGATTCAAAACGAGTGCCCTGTCTTACCTGAGGCTAACAGGCAAGGTTGTCGCTATGAGGTCCATATAACATTTACCCTCACAGTCTTTTCTTGCACACATGTTGATAGGATTCAGATGCAAGGCCACAATAACAAGGTTGGTTAAGAACAGGCCTAGGAGAGCAGCAGCAGAAATGGGATGACAACTGCAAGCAGTAGAATATGCTACCTAAACGCAACACACCTCTGCGAGTCAAGACTGGCCCCAGACACCTTCACCAGAGCTCCTCGCAAGAAGAGATGGACTTTGGCTGAATCTAGAGACCGGAATTGTAACCAAAACAGAAGAGTGTACTACAAATAGATGCACTGCAGCAGAAACCAAACACCAAATCCACACACTTACTCACAGGAACAGAGAATACAGAATGGTCATCAAATCACAAGTCAGCCGCTGAAGAGGGCAACAAGGATCAAATCATGAGACGAAGTAAGGTCCAGTAAACAAGCCAAAAGTCAAATCCAATCGGGATTGCCAAAACCAAATCACCAGACAGAGAAGAATCCAAAAACGTAGCCAGAGGTCAGTATAGGAGTATCAATACAAAGTCAGGAGCAAACTAGCAGATAGCAGAGCCAATAGTCCGCACATGAGTCAGGAGGGCGTGGCCTTATATAGACCTCCTCTGCTGCTGGACCAAGCCAGGAAACCTCTGGAACTGCAAAAGCTTCCCAGGTTGTCCAGGTAACGTTAAAGGTGCAGCAGCCGGATAGAGAATCCTGACACATGTCTTTTATCTTCTGATTGCAGAACAACTCCAAAGCTGACTTTACCTGATAGAGTTTCCAGCATAGCCCCAGGACTCAGCACTACTAGCTTTACACCTCTCCCTAACTGGGGAGAGTGCTAACTTACTTCTTCTGCCTAGTCGAGGAGGGAAGAGACATTACCATTTCCTCCTGAGGAGGAAAAAGACGGTCTCTTCCCACTCCCTAGCATGTCCTAGTCAACGGAGTACCATGAATTTAGCCCTGACATGTGGTAAGTACCAATAAAGCTACAGCAGCATACTACATATTTGACAATACAAAATACTTAAAGTGACAGCACATTAAACATCTGGAGGAAACCATTGGGTGATAGCTGCTCTGAGGCTGAGGGTTGGAAGTCATGGCTGCTTCATATTTGTGGGTGCCCCTGTGATGGTATGTATTGTGTCCTTATTCATACTATGATCTTTATAGCATTAACTTTTGACTGGGCTCGGACCATAGTTTGGGGCTCAACTGTGACTGCTATATGTGATATGAATTATATCTTAGAAATTGTCCCATTGTGGTGTTTGGTTTGTTGATATATGTATCTATTATTATATACACTTGTAATATTGTGCTTGGAACTTTGTTGGTCACTTGGTGTTGTCAGCTATGACCTTCCATCCTTTCATATTTTTAACTTTTTTTTTGCTATTGTGTCAATGCATGCTTGGTGCCCATATTTGTAATATACTTTATTAACTTATAATATGCTTTATTTATCTAATATACTACCTTTTAATAGAAAACAGGCTGTAACATTCTCCTTAGCAACCATCTAACTGAGCTGTTATTAGGGAAAGGCCATACACATTTGTATTGTGAATATGCAGAGCTAAAGCATTTACCCAAGGGGGGTGGCGTTGTCACTTCAAATGGCTGTATCCTTGGTTTTTTATACCACCTAGAGAAATGGTTCTGGTATCACAAGATGGCTGAGATATCACTAGTTAAATACCTAGTTGCAAATCTGAACTTGATATGTATGCTGCATATAAAATCATAATCCCACAATCTTTAATTCTTTTATAGCTGGTACTTCAATCTTTTCAGCATATAAAAGCTGAGAATCTCAGATTTCTTGCAATACCAGAACCACATCCATTTGAAATAAGTTTTCCCCCCTTTGGTAAATGTTATATACTCTATATCAGTGATGGCGAACCTTTTAGAGACCGAGTGCCCAAACTGTAACCAAAAGCCCACTAAATTATTGCAAAGTGCCAACACGGCAATTTCACCTTAAATTAACCTGCCTCCCCAGCATCCCCCTCTTGCTCGCAAGCAGCCTGCACCCCCATTCCTCCCTCTTGCAAGCACCCTATATCCCACATCTCTCCCCCCCACACTACACTCTGCATCTCTCCCCCTACACTATACCCTGTATCCCACACTACACCCTGCATCTCTGCACCCCACAATACACCCTGCATCTCTGCACCCCACAATACACCCTGCATCTCTGCACCCCACAATACACCCTGCATCTCTACCCCCCACTACACCCTGCATCTCTACCCCCACTACACCCTGCATCTCTACCCCCCACTACACCCTGCATCTCTACCCCCCACATTACACCCTGCATCTCTACCCCCACTACACCCTGCACCCTACATACTGCACCCCACATCTCTCCTCCCCCACACTACACTCTGCATCTCTCCCCCACACTACACACCCACATCTCTACCCCCCACACTACACCCCACATCTCTATCCCCCACACTACACTCTGCATCTCCCCCACACTACACCCTGCACCCTACATCTCTCCCCCCACACTACACCCTGCACCCCACATCTCTCCCCCCACACTACACTCTGCATCTCCCCCCACACTACACCTTACACCCCACATCTCTAACCCCCACACTACACCCTGCACCCCACATCTCTCCACCCACACTACACCCCGAGCCCCACATCTCTCCTCCCCACACTACACCCCGAGCCCCACATCTCTCCTCCCCACACTACACCCTGCACCCCACTCTCCCCCCACCTACATCTCTCCCCCCACACTACACCCTGCACCCTACATCTCTCCCCCCACACTACACCCTGCACCCTACATCTCTCCCCCCACACAACCCCGCACCCCACATCTCTCCCCCCACACTACACCCTGCACCCCACATCTCTCCCCCCACACTACACCCTGCACCCTACATCTCTCCCCCCACACTACACCCTGCACCCTACATCTCTCCCCCCCCCCCCCACACACACACCCTGCACCCCACATCTCTCCCCCCACACTACACCCTGCACCCTACATCTCTCCCCCCCACACTACACCCTGCACCCTACATCTCTCCCCCACACTACACCCTGCACCCCACATCTCTAACCCCCACACTACACCTGCACCCTACATACTGCACCCCACATCTCTCCTTCCCCACACTACACTCTTCATCTCTCCCCCACACTGCACCCCACATCTCTACCCCCCACACTACACCCTACATCTCTCCCCCCCACACTACACCCTGCACCCCACATCTCTAACCCCCACACTACACCCTACATACTGCACCCCACATCTCTAATCCCCACACTACACCCTGCACCCCACATCTCTAACCCCCACACTATACCCTAAATACTGCACCCCACATCTCTAACCTCCACACTACACCCTGCAGCCCCACATCTCTCCCCCCCACACTACACCCCCTGCACCCCACATCTCTACCCCCCACACTACACCCCGAGCCCCACATCTCTCCTCCCCACACTACACCCTGCACCCCACATCTCTGCATGTTCCTCCACTGCTCGTGATACTTTTCTTCATGTGGAAGGAGCTTCTTACAAGCAAAGACACGCCTACCCTGTCATGTGACCTTATGACGTCAGAAGGTCCTTTCAGAGTACAGCATTTAGCATGTACTGTGTAAGCAGCGGTCCTGCGGACCGCAGCTTACACTGACAGCTTTCAGCTGTATGTGCATTTGCAGAAGCGATCGCTCACTAATGGGGAATCCTGGACCGGATTCCCCATTAGTGAGATATGGTGACGGCGCGCGTGCCAACTGAGAGGGCTCTGCGTGCCATAGGTTCGCCATCACGGCTCTATATACTGCATTGAGTACATGTGTATGTAAAGACTCTCTCTGGCTTAGTTAGAGCATTGCTAATGGAACAACACCGCCAACACAATAGCAAAAAAACTAAACAAAATCGGAGTTACAATTTAATTGTTTTTAAATTGATTAATTTTTACTTTGAATAATTAATATAATTTTACATTTTGGTGTGTTTTTTTTTTTTGGGGGGGGGGGGAGTATACGTGTAGGTTTAGTAGCATCTTATTCAGTGTGCCATATTACATCAGAGAATTACCAAAAAGTTGTAGGTTGATAATATTACATATAATTGTGCAAAATACTTAAAGCATATACGTAAAATTATGTAGCTTAGTTAACCAGTGCTTTTATGGAGGATGATACAGTATAAATGCAAAAGCTTTAAATGACTTCCAAATTTGTACTAACCTTATTAGTAATTGTCCTTGTGTCCCCATGACAAACCTTCTGTAACTCTGACATTTCCATTGATTTTGTTTTCCTTTCCTAGTTAGTTTCTAAAATGTAACCTTTAATATATGTATTATTAAACGTTACGCTTTAGTCGTATTCACAAATGGTATTTGTTTCTTTGATACCCCCTGAAGTGACCTACAGAATTATTGAGATATAATTGTTTTGTTCTACTATAGTTAGTTTCTGAACCAAGATCACCAATGTATCTCCAACTTCTTACTCCTTTGAGCATTTCTATAAACAGTGGTGTTTGTGGATAGTAAGTACATGAGATCATGGTTTATATATGCACCTAAAGTCAATATGTGGTTAACCACATCTAATTACTAGAGATTTGTGTTTATTCATCAGCCAGTGTATTATGTCAATGTGTGTGGCCAAGAAAACTTCCAGCTAAAAAGAGAATCCAAGTTTGGTTTGTTGTTTGTAGCCATTTCTTTAATCTTTTACATAGTGCTCTGTCCTTCTAGTAAATCATAGTCGGTCTAAATGAATATTTTAGTCTCTGAGGTTAGCACAAAACAAGTAGCTTTGCTAAAAATGTAAAGAACTTACATAACAACTAAACTTGGGTGGTATATTGTACTGTGAGTGAGTACAGCATTGTATAATTAATTGATGGCCAACCTTCTGAGCTCGGTGTGTCAAAATTCGTAAAAAAAACGAGTTTAACTCGGGTGGTGTGTCACTTCAAGAAAAATCCATATTTTTGTGATATTTGTAGCTCTAATAACAAAGTTATATTTTTAATATATGTACTGTATTTATTAATAAAGCAAACACAAATAATTCTGTACTTTACCACTTTGTGACTTTTTTGTTGCTAAATTTCATTTGCTAAATTTTCAATTGAAGGTTGGTATTTCGTACACTTCAAGCCCAAGCAAGCACTACTAACTTCATCTGTCAGTCAGTTTCTTTTATTGGTTTTAATATTATTTAATGCTGAGAATAAGGTCACACAAAAGTATGTAGAGGGAAAAATTGAGTAAAGCCATTGCTAGACTTTTTCAGGGTGCTAAAATGATCCGGTAATCGGTTCCAAGCACTCCAAATTTCAGGTTCGTAGGGGCACTCCTCTTCATTCTCCAAGCGATTCCTTTCCAGATTCTCAAGCTTTGATCTCAAGTCGAGAAACACCTGAAGCCAGATGCCCAATGAGGTCTTGGCAGGGTTATTTGTCTCTGATGGAGTGTTCCCTTCCCCCCAGAATTACTGAGCAGTAACTGTGTTGGGGTTCAGAGACAGCACAGTGAGGTCTTGGCAGGGTTAACTGTTTCTGATGGGGTTTTCTCTTCCCCCAGTATTGTTGAGCGGTAACTGTGGTGAGATTTTGGTAGCTGCTTTAAGATAATGGTCCGGGTGTAAGGAGCACACACGCCTGAGATGACTCTCATATCCCTTTGTAGTCACTGGAATGGATATGGTCCAGCCGTCTCCCGCTGCCAGGGCAACTGTGGGACAAAGTTCTAGTGTTCCCAGCTGTCTGGGTGCAAATCCGTAATAAATTTAGTGTTGGTGGGAGCTCTGGTTTCACTGCCTAAAAACTAACAGCCTTCACTAACGGAGGTATGATGGCCGAGAGTTCATGCCACGCTCTCAGCAGGAAGCAGGAGAGTTGCCGTGCTCTCAGCTGCCCCGTTTTCGGATGCTGTCAGTTTGCTGCGTGTCAGCAAAAACTTCTCAGCGTGTCACCTCTGAAACGCGTGTCATATGTTAGCCATCACGGGTCTAAGTCATTATTGTAAAGAGAGGGTAAGGCCAAATAGCTTCTTTAGACTAAGACCCACATTGAGGAAACACAACTTTTTTTTTTTGTTACAGATTATGCTGCGTTTTTTGAGCGAAAGCCAGGAGTGGATTAAGCAGAAGGGAGAAGTATAAGAGCTTCCTAGATATTTCCCAAAGGTTAGGTTTGACTAAAAAAAAAAAAAAAAAAATGCAGGAAAATGTGCAACAAAAATGCAGTGTTTCCGAAACGTGCATTTCTTATCACAAAATTTTCTATTTCTATGAGATTCTTTATGATCTACTATCAGATTTTGAATTTTACCTCCATGCTTCCTATCTCTTCCCTATTAAACCCCTTCTGTGACAGTCAGTGTCATGTAATCCTTTCAACAATTGTGACATTACAGGGGTTTTCAAGATGAGTAAAAATTTGGTGGAAATAGAATAAAATGATAAATCCCCCACTGTTCCAGCACCATTACTGATGCTTCTTGTTTACTGTGTTTCAATGATGATGTGCCTGTCTATTCACATCTCCACTGGAGTTAGTCACTGGCCTCAGAGGTGTACAACACAGGAAGGTTGAGGCCAATGATTATTTTGCAATGTATAGTTGAAGTCTCTGTTCCCCTCCAGTTGAAATAGTTTCCAAAGGAACGGAGTATTACATAGTGGGGTTTACTTTGTAAGGCCTTGTTTTTAGTGAAGATTCTCATCTTAAGCACATCTTGGTCTGCTTGCGTAGTACAATTCATGTATCCAGCCTATGTCTGGACGCTCTCTATCTTCTTCTTAGCTAAAAAGATGATAGTGGCTGTCGGTCAAATGTCAGTGAACGGTGCTAGGAAAAAAATTTGGCTAGCAGACAGCACTAGAAGTGGAGTACTTCCAGGCTCTTACATGCCCCACCAGTTATTAAGAAGGCTTACACTACAAAGCACTGGGGCTTGTTTATTAACCATTGCACTAGTCACAAACTCTCTTTAACATTTACCATGGGTGACAGTACATAGTATTATAGTAAATAAGGTTGGATGAAGACATAGACCAATCAAGTCCAATCTATAACCCTACAGTATTGATCTAGAGGAAGACAAAAACCCCCATGCTGATGCCAATTGCCCCATGTCAGTGGAAGGAATTGCTTCCTGACTTTAAATCCGGCAATCAGTATAAAACCCCGGATCAACTTGTCTTTAACCAAAAATCTAAAACCTGTAACCTGTAATATTTTCCCTTCCATCCAGGCCTTTCTTGAACTTGCACAATGAATCCACCATCACAACATTCTGTGGCAGTGACTTCCATAGCCTCACTGCTCTTTCAGTAAAAAATCAACTTTGATGATGCTGGTGGAATGTTCTTTCTTCTATTTCCTCTAGGTGGAAATGTTCTTTTTTTTTTTTTTTTTTTTTTTTTTTACAAAATATGATTTTACTATATTCTATCATGAGATGTATATCCTATGATATCCTATGTGTGTTTATGGTATGCATGAACACAAACGGTTGTGTTGTTCAGTGCAGCATGTCAAGGGTTTTGCTAGAATTTCTTAGTATTGTATTGTATTTATTTATAGGAAATTGTGGCCCTGAACCAAATTTGAGTTAAGGTAATGGTGTACACACCTGTTTGTCATACAAGTCCAAGAAAAAAAGGATATCCAGTTGCATACAGAAAGTTTTGTCCTTTTTTTTTCCTTCAGGAAGATACCAACATATACAAACTTAACCCCTTACATTATAGTTTTTGGTTGAAATCATAAAGAAAATTCTATTGTAGAAGTGTGGACAGTCACTGAAGGACCACTGTTGTTTTCTTACAAACATGGTATTATACTACTGTTGGTAACAATTGATGACATCAATAATGTCATTCACATAGACTAGTTAAAGGAATGTTCTACATTGAAATAAGTGATAAGATATTGTCAGGATTCTTTTTGGAATGATTTATTTATCCTGTCTTTGTAAACCTGGCACGAGCTCAACTTGTTCCCAGTGGAATCTGCTTATGCATCTTACCAAGGCCATGAAGATAAATTTACTTTGGATGTGTTCGACACATTCTTCTAAGTGAAAACACAAACAAACATTATGTTTTCCTGAATGCAGGAGATTAAGGAGCTTATTCATTATCATCTTTTCTCAATGCACATCACAGAGAATCACAAAGCATGTTGTATTGTAACTTCCATTTGTGCTAAACAGCATTGTAGGATTTATGATGTGGCAGGGAATGATAAACAGTTTCCAGTTACCCTTACTATTATTATAGTGCTTCATGTAATGTTTTGACAGTAAAACAAGATTTCCCCTTTCACTGTTATGCTACATAGCTCTGTTTTATGATGCCATAGTTTCCAGGTCAGACCATTTCTGAGTTTTTAAAGAGCACCTGTCACTATACTGTCAATAAGAGGATCCCAAATAAACAATACCATATATAAAGCACATATGGAAGCTGAACTTGTCTTTAATGTTCCCTTAATCAAGAGTGCCCAGAGGGTTCAGGTGACATTTCCTTCTTTTTATAGATTCACTCATTTTCAAGGGGTCTCTGCCCTTTGAGATGTTATAGCACAGAATGCTGAAGACAAATACTCTATACTGTAAGCAGCTAAATAAAAGATTGTGAGCTGTTGTGACCAGTGTATTTAAGTTAATATGGATATGTAATCTTTTTCAGTCAAAATTTGCAACAATTTTTCATTTGCTTATATTCTTTGTGGATTTTCAAAGGAGGACTAACAAGGTCATACTATCTGTAAATGGGTTACCTCATGAAGAACATTGTTAATACTTAAATAGTTGTTCTTGAAATATTTGTGTACACCTAAAATAAAAAATGTGGATACTAGGGGCTGAGCCTGTTAGACCATGCAGCACTGCATATATGCCCTATATATAGATTTTGTCTTTTCATACTTCTTATGGCACCTACTAGTGTTGTATATTTAGGAAAAAGTTTTGCAGGACTCAAAACATGGTGTTTTTCAGAAAAATGTTCTTTTTTAAAATTGATAAAAATGCACCAGTATATATTATTATTGAAAAATTAAATATCTATAAGCAAAGGATAGACCTTCCTTCCCACCTGGAGAAAACATAAGTTACGCCCAGCCTGTTTCTAAATACCAGGCAGCTGTGCAACCCCCCTCTTATCGCAGCCCTGGGCCAGATCATGGAAATGACTTTCCGCTTTTGTTAGTACTTTAACTTCAAGCCTCCTGGAGTTGAATTATGAACCATGGTGCAGTCATTTCTATTAACAAATACTTGGTTTGCAACCTTTTTATTATTTTTATTTTTCAACCTGCCCTAGAAAGTAGATCCTGTTTTCTGATCTTTAGTTACATCCTACACCACAGTTTGTCTTTGCATTAATTTTATAAATCTTCCCATTTAAGTCTCTTTAACAAAAATATTTATATACTTAGTAAGCTATTATAGATTTCCCCTGATGAATAAAGTAATCCTCTTACAGTTGACTCAGTTAATGAATATTTGCAAGTAAGAATTTTAGCAGACTCTGCACTGAAATAAATCACTGCGTCTCAAGAAACTTAAAATTTCATACTTCAAGAGATTAAAATACACCGCAAAACCTCAGCCTGGATATCCACTGTAGCTTATTTCAAAAGTAAAGCAAGCAGTAACCCATGAAGACTAAGCTGTAGGCAAATGACTGCAGAGATGTCACAGGTTTCAAGTTAAATTGCAACTTCTACTTTTCTATATTTTCTTGTTTTTTTTTCTAGGTTTTACCAAAATTTACTTTCCCTGCATTATAGCTTATACATTCCCATCGTTAAAACTTTGCTTTAATTGTCCATGATCAAAGTTTTTAACTTCCCAGTCTGTCAAAGGTTACCATGTTAGGGAGAAAATGCTTTTTAATAATACAGATGGCGATTTAATGATAAGTTTGTAGACTTTCTTGCGATTTTGGCTTGTGTCATTATTAGGGGAACCTGGTTTAAGACTCTAAAATAAAATGATATAACTTTTCACGAATAACCTTCAGTACCAAAATTCCCAATTTCTCAGAGATCCATTAAGAGTCAGTAAAGGTCAGAAGTTGAGTTTATCATTCTGCTTGTATGTTGACATAGCCTCATTCCTCCCCTTTTCTTCTGTGTCGACATGTTATAGATAATATAATAAAGTCCTTGATGCGACTGACATGCTACAGTAGATTTAACCCTTAGGCGCACCAGGACGTACAGTTACGTCCCTTTGCATGTGACTAAACACTAGCTGCCGGGTCTGAGCTGTTTCATACAGCAGAGACCTGGCAGCATTGCCTGTGATCAGAGATGACTCTGATCACGGGCATTTAACCACTCAGATGCCATGGTCAAGTGCGACCATGGCATCTGATTGGTTACTTTCACTTTCTATTTGCTTTTTGGTAACGGGACAGCCCCCCCACGGCGCGGGAGGCGTCCCGTTACCATGGCAGCCTGGAGCCTTCTGAAAGCGATGACGCTGAGCTGTAAGGAACGCCCCCCCAAGTACAAGTCTATGGACTAGTACTGTCAGGGAGGGCGTTCCTCACAATGCAGCTAGACTGTCAGGAATGCCCTTCTGACAATGAACAGTGAAATTTAGACCCCCGATATCTCCAGCCTCGGGGCACATAACAGGAAAGCCGACAGCGTGCTGAATTCAGCGCACTGTCAGCTTTCTAGCGGTATGTAAAACCGCATATACATGAGGACGTGAAAGGTCCTCTTTAAAGACTTTTTTAATAGTTTGTTTTTCATAGTAGTATAATGTTGTACCGTGTTAGCCATTGAAAGTAGTGGAAGAGTGAAGAAATCAGGCGATACCTTTTAGAGGCTAACTGAGTATATTTATAAGTAAGCTTTCAGGAGTGCTCGCTCCCTTCATCAGACATGGTGTGATACAAGAACTGAAAATTAACAGATTTTTATACACATGGTTTTCAAAGCATTTTAGAGTCCTTAAAAAAAATTGCAATCTAAGTAGAGAAGTTATTTACAACAGGTCAAAAAAACAGTCTGGAAACTTGTGGTGCGTGACGGAGGGATCAGTAATTCTTGCTGTTATCTGTTTGCTATCAGGTGGTGATTTGTGTCCCTCACAGGTCATACATAGTGTGATTTGAAGCTGGCATGAATATTGAGTTCAGTTCATGGTTCAAACATAGTGTGACATGAAGCTGGCATGAATATTAAGTCCAAATTGCAGAGTTTGAAATTTTTGCATAAATTTGTACTCCATTTCTTTCCTTTTCTCCTGTGTCTTAAAATGTCCCATTAAAACCACAACCCGCAAATCTTCAATAGAGTGGTTTTCTCCGGAGAAATGTGCGGCCACTGGGAGATCTGTTCTGCTGTTATTAATGGTGGATCTGTGTGAGTTCATTCGTTGACTGAGTCTCTGCCCTGTTTCTCCCACATAGAGGCCTGTGGTGGGACATTGCGCACACATTATGAGGTACACCACATTGGAAGACCTGCAGGAAAATGTCCCCCTAATTCTGTGCACCTGTTGTGACTGTGGGATAGGTACACTGTCAGCGGTGTGGATGTGCTTGCAGGTCATGCACCTTTTATGTAGGCAAGGTGAGGTGCCATTTTCAGTTGGGGCCTTCAGGGCACTCCGGACGATAATGCGCCTCAGGTTTGGTGGTTGTCGAAAGGAGAGGAGAGGGGGGACTGGAAATATGTCCTTGAGTCTGTTGTCCCTATGTAGCACAGGTTGGAGCTCCTTGGCAATCCTTCGTAGGATCTCCAGCTGTGGGTTGTAGGTGACAACTAGGGGCACTCGGGCATCTTTCTGGGTCTCTCTATATGTGAGCAGACTGTCTCTGTTAATGGCTGCTGCTTTGTTTAATTGGTTGTCTGTCACTTTTGGTTTGTATCCCAATCTGAGAAATTTCATCCTCAGATCCAGGAGGTGCTTGTCCAGGTCTGTTTTGTCGGAGCAAATACGATTGTATCGTATAGCTTGGCTGTAGATTATAGATTGTCTTGTGTGCTTGGGGTGGAAGCTGTCGTTTCTCAGGTAGGCCGTTCTGTCTGTGGGTTTGTGGTATATTGATGTGAGTAGCCGGTGGTCTTTAATGTATATTGTGGTATCCAGAAAGTGAATTTCACTCCCTGAATAGCTAAGTTTAAGGTTGATGGTCGGGTGAAAGTCATTGAAGTCATTATGGAATTGAAGTAGGGCCTCCTCACCTGCAGTCCAGATGACAAGGATATCATCGATATAACGAAGGTAAATCATAGGTTTGGTGGCGCATGTTGATAAATATGTTCCTTCCATTTCTGCCATAAAGAGATTTGCATATTGGGGTGCACATCTGGTCCCCATTGAAGTTCCCATTCGCTGTAGATATAGATCCTTTCCAAAGGTAAAATGGTTGTGGCTAAGGATGAATTGTATGAGCTGCGTTACTGGTTCTGTTGGGAGGTTTTGTTTTGCCAGGTTTACCCGACATGCTGCAACTCCATCCTTGTGGGGAATGTTGGTATACAGGGATTCCACATCCATGGTGGCCAAAATGGTACCCTCAGGTAGAGGGCCCAGGGCATTCAGTTTGTTAAGAAGGTCAGTGGTGTCCTGGATATAGCTTGGAGTATCCCTGACAAGGGGTTTTAGGAGATTTTCCACCCAACCTGAGATGTTTTCTGTCAGTGTCCCAATGCCAGAAATGATAGGCCTCCCAGGGTTGCCATCTTTGTGTATCTTTGGGAGTGTATCTTTGTTTTTCATAGTCATAGTAGGCATAAAATGTTACGCAATGAGGTCCTAGCCTCTGTTAAGGCCTCTAGTAGGAATGGGGTTGGACTTTGTGGGACTGTTCTAGTATAGTTATAGTATGTAAGAGGTCAACAGACCTACCCCTATCATCAGTGAGAGTATTTGGAAAGTAACAGTTTGTTTGATGTTGCAGAAGGGTTCAGGAAGAAACTTTTTGAATTTCTGGCAGCATTTGTGTTATTATTAAATATTGTGATATACTTTATTAACAACATTTGGCTCCTTTTTGTGAAATCCTACATTTCTTTATTCTTTCCCTTAATTCTCTATTGAGAGCTGTACTGAGAGTGATTTTATTATATTCAGAGGTGTCTTCCGATCCCGGAGTATAATAAGAAGTACCCAGGGAAAGTGTAGTATAAATAAAAAATGTCAATACTCACCTTCCCTTGTGGTGTCCAGTGCATGTTCCCCAGCATCTTCAGGCTACTTTGGGCCTCTTCTGGTCTCTTCTATGACATCACTGGTGCCTACAGACTGCTGAGACCTGTGATTGGCCCACATAATGTTTACCACTATTTTATGAAGCTACAGGGGCAGCAAATCTGTCCATGCACAGAGCTGAGTTATCTCAACAATCTCAACTCAGTTGTTATCTCAACTCAACCATTTGCTTGTACCTTCAGATTTCAGATCTGTTTGTTAGTAAACCTTAATAATAAATCAGTGTAATATTAAAATGTGCAGCAGAAATGTCCATCACAAATTCAGCTATAGTATGCACAGTACTGCAGTTAAGTGAACGATTTACCTACTCTACAAACCGCAGATGAAGCATAGTAAAATCAAAATGTGTTATGCCAAATAACAAGCTAAGTTCTGCTACATCTATACTTGGATTTAGCATAAACACTAGCTAGCAATCACAACAGCACAACATTGGTAGATATCGGTCGGGAACTTCTACAGCCAGATCAATACTGAGAAGAGAATGAAAAGTCACCGTGTCACGTGAATCCATAGATGACCTAATTGTTGACATTTCAGTTGACGTCTATCATTGACCTGCTGTCATTAATTCAAAAGCGCCCTATACACTTTAGATAGCTGTTGGACAAATGCTCATTTGGCTGATATCTATTACTCTCAACCCGTCTGAACATGGAGTCCTGGGTTCAAATCATGCCAAGGACAACATCTGCAAGGAGTTTCTATGTTCTCCCTGTGTTTGCTTGGGTTTCTTCTGGGCACTCCTGTTTCCTCCCACACTCCAAAAGCATACTGATAGGGAATGTAGATTGTGAGCCCTATATGGGACATTGACTGATAATATCTGTAAAGCGCTGCAGAATATGATGGTGCTATATAAGTAAGCATAATAAATAAATAATAATAATAAACATGCATGTATACTGAATGGGGAGAGGAAGAGTAAGTCTCTGCCTGATACTACTTCTGGCATATCTTCCCTGAGAATAAAAGAATTGGGTATGCTGAACTCCAGCAGCTCAATCACTTTGATTCCATGACAGTGTAGCGGTGCCCATACATATCACATGGTCAACCGACTAGCCAAAACTAGCACATTCAGCCAATATACCGTATGGCCAGAGATAAGTAACAAATTACAGATTTATTGTGGTTGTGGTTGGGGGAGGCAGTTGCAGAACTTTCTACAACAATTCTGTGAAATGTGTATATGCATTGAGAAATGTAGTTTGGTACTTAGCCATTTATGTATGTATGCCAGTTCAATTCCTTTACTAAATGTCATTGGCACCATGGTAGTTTCAGATTCATTTTAATGAAATCATGTATAGGATATTTTTATTACGTTTAGGTCTGCTGCTGCTCCTGTTATTGTAATATTTACATCATTATATGTGGCTTAACAAAACCAGTTGACTAGAATGTTTGGCAGTGTCAGATGTAGAAAATCCCCAAACTGAAACTGAATTAGTAATGCAGGTCTGAATTAGGTATGTTGGCATTGACATGGCTGTACAGGGAAGCCTGCTGGTATGCTTGCCAATGTTTAGTTTATCTCCAGCCAGGTTCCTGAAGATGTCAGATTTATGGAGTTATTTGTGCACACTTGCAGTTTTTCACTTGTCTGTTACAGAGAACATTAGAATCCTGACATAATATTAAGTTAATAATAGAAAGATTAAAGTTAAATTCTGTGAAATCTTACATTTACCCCAGGAAACTGAAAATGACCACCAATTAAAGAATTTACAAACAAGGACAGAACTTATCTGACATGTACCAGCAAAATCTAAATGTAACCAGTCTAGTTATTACATGGCTTATTGTAAACAGCTGTGTGTTAAAGCCAGCAATTCTGCTTCCATAGTAATACTTATTGATGAGGTAATGATGATGCGATTCACTGCCATAGCAACTCAATGCATAAAAAAATGTGTGCACATAAGAATATTGAGTGCTGAATTTTAACAATCTTGCGTCTGGGGACAGACTCAAACAGCCTCCAGAAAACACAGCTTTCTACATGTCACCAGAATTCTTAATTTATAAGGTACCTACAGTTCTCCATCCACTGCAGTAGTCCTCACCCTGATCTTAAGCCCTAGTAAGCATGGATGCCTGTATTATAGTTGCATCTTTTTTCATCATTTCTTCTTTCATATCTATATATTTTTTTTTACAAATAGAATATTTTTTGAATTAGATCTTTGAATAAGAGATAAGCGAATTCCCCAAAATTAATTTTGGGCCCTACTCAATCTATTCGGCTGCCAGATTTGATTCGCTCTACATAAATTCGGTTTGAATGAAAAGTGCCCAACTGCACTGAAAACTTGTGTATGACATCCTGACGTCTCCAAGGACTGTACCCAAACCCCTGCGTATGGCTAGTATAAGCTGCAACAGTGGCAGCTGCAGTACAGCATGAAACATGACAGACAGGCAGAGAGCAGCAGTGACATCATTGGGCCTGTGATAAATAATGAGTCCCCACTGTCAACAAAGGCAGATCTATTCATTTGCATTTGCCGAATGTGTGAAAACCTTCTCAATTCCATATATTGTTTTTCACACTTGTAGAGAATAATTTTATCCACTTTAATCTGACAACACCACCTGCTGTGCTAAATACCATCTCTGACTACACACTGGAAGTGAACAAGACAGTGCACTGATGGCAAACTGGGCCAGCTGTTACCACTGGTACAATCTTCCAGCTCTGAAGTCCATGGAGTCAGGGTTTAGAGTATCTGCTACAGAAAGGGCAAAGTTCAGATATGACCTAGTTGTTTTAGAAATGCATATGTGTGTCAGACTATCTTATTGGATGTAAAAACATATCCATTGTGTTCAGCAAGCTGTATTGCTTGTTGTTTATGCTGCAGTTTCTGTACTCATTGTAACAGTAGTGCTAGTAGACGTGGTGGAGCAGTGACTAAGCAGGGAGTGTAGACTATAGAGCAGGGGTCAGCAACCTTTTTAGTCTGGGGTGCCAATTTGGGAAAAAAAAATCAAAAGATGAAGTCCTCAGTGTGCCATGTAATAATTGTAAGGGTGTCACTCTCCTACATCGGTGATTACCAACAGGGGGCCTCAACACTCTAGAAGTATTTAGAAGGATGATCCCAGGCCTTCATGCAATGTTATCTGCGTTCTTAGGATGTTTTTTGAGTTTAGGTAAAAATTATTTGATAGGGGTGCTCCAAGGAATTTTCTTTTTTCAGGGGGACCCCGAGTCTGAAGAGGTTGGGCAACACTGTCCTACATGAAAGTCGTATAACGCAAAGCATAACTGCAACCAGTTAGTCAATTGAGCTTATATTTCAATGTGATCCTTTAGAAAAATGATTCATATTTGGACTGGACATGGGGCTCAGTGTAATCTGCAGTAAGCCTGCTTTGTGGGGGCAGAGGGTGCCCATCACACAGACTAGTCTTTTTGTTGAAGAAATCCAAACAAATTTTTACAGTCTTATTGAAATGAATGAGGTCTAATTTAGCTGCCATATTATACTTTGCACAGGTAATTGCTGTCCTTTGACTATGGACACTTAGACTTTGTGCCTCATGTTCCCACCACCTCCCAGTGCATCCTCCCATCCGACTGCATTTACATGGACGATTAGAGAGCGATTGCCACCTAGAGCAGCACTGCTATTTGTTTAAAACAGCAGAGAGAGTCCTGTGCCAGGTAGATGTGCCTTGGGTGCTGACTCTGGCACCAGTGCCGGGGGTTGCTGACCCCTGCTATAGAGGGATGTATTCATTACCACTTTATGTTGCTCATACAGACTGTCTAGCATATACAGTACAACTGTGATTCCAGCAAATTGAAATGTCACAACTTAACTCAGGAGGGCATTTTTAGCCACATAACTGGCTTAAATGCTCACTAACTTTTCAGACAACTTAGTTTCATTTCTTTAATTAAAAATGCTGCTGCTTTTTGCCTGAAAAACCTCTCTAAGGCTAAGGCCCCACATAACGACCCACAGCAAAAAAGCGCTGCGGGAAAAACCGTGGTGGCAATGCATCGCAGTTCTTCCTGCAGCACTGTGCACAGAAAGTACTCAAAGGTTTCCTCTGCAGGCTTTCTGCTTCAATGATACCTATAGGGAAACCGCTGGCGCTTCCGTAAGTATAATTGACATGTTGCGATTTCCAACACCTCTGCACGTATTTTACTGAAAAGTGGGGTGATCCACTTTGCTGTGACTGTAAAGCGCTGCATTTTTTTCCCATTTTTGTTCCTGCAGTTATAATGTCCCATAGTGGCCCCTGCACACAGTATAATGTCACACAGTGGCCCCTGCACACAGTATGATGTTCCATAGCAGCCTCCATACAGTGTAATGTACCATAGTGGCCCCTCCACACAGTGTAATTTCCCACAGTGGCCTCTGTACAGTATAATGTCCCACAGAGACCCCTCCATACAGTATTATATCCCATAGTGGCCCCTCCACACAGTATTATGTTCCATCGTGGCCCCAACGCTGTTCATTGCAAATATTGCAAAAATTTTGGGTTCAGCAGAACTCAAAATTTTGGGGGTAAACTACAATTATTATTATACTCTGGGGTCTGAAAAGACCCCAGAGTTTAATGATTGGAGGCCCTGGGGAGGTGACAAACATAAAAACCAGTGGTACTCACCTCTCTGGCGGTACTCCCTGGTGTTTTTGACCCTATTCAATGATGTCACAGACGTTGCAAATCTGGCCTGACCACGTGACATCACTACAGAGGCCCGATGAAAGGGGAGAGTCTCACCAGATGCTAGTAGCCATGGACCCACAGGCCATGGGCCCATGGCATTACTTACCGATCCCTGTTCCTGCTCACGGCCTCTTCTACTTCCCTTTTTCCCTCCAGGGGGCCACAGCAACATGATATGGAATGCCCAGGGCCCCCTGGAGGGCAGGCGAGGAAGCAGAGGTGGCAGTGAGCAGGAATGGGGATTGGTAAGTAAATAGGGCCCCTTACCTGCTAGGGTTACTCCAACAGGTAACGGCCTTTAAAAAAATAAGCAGCGGAGGTCCATCAGGCCCCCTAAAGTCGTGGGCCCTGTAGCAACCGCTACGGTGGTACTTATGCCACTGTGCACAGATAAAACTCAGAAACCACATAACAAACAGGACAGATAGACACCAGGATAAAACAGAACCGTGCATGCATGGTCTTATATAGACATAGACACACAGGGATAGTTTGGAGGAAGTAAAGCAGATGCAAAGACTAATACTTAAAGAAACAGAAGCAGGAACAGAACATAGAAGTAGCAAATAAGCTAGGTCTGCTAAGATGAGCAATAAGCCGATGAACACAGAGTGCAGGCATTACAGTAGTTAGCACACAAGTGGATGACTAGGTGTGTATTGATGTTTCCTGCCCACACATTCTTTTATGGATGACTGACAATGGAACAGAGGAGGAATTGTAGATGGTGTAAATGTAGTCTGGAAACTAGAATGACAATGGGGAGGAGGACGGTCTTGCTGGCTAGTTCCATTTTTTCACTCAGGTGAGAACATTGTCACTTGGACACAGGCTAAAGTCAAGTAGAAATGTTAGCTTGACCCAGAACAATAAAACAGCAGGCAGTGTCATGCACCAGGATTTAGGTTAAAAGTTTATTTAAAAATATAATTTGGACACGGACTGTATTGATGAATAACAGATCTATATAAATGCAAGATGGGTGCAGAAAAATATGGCAATTTTTGGTGGCACTATATGCAAAAAAATCAGTGACGTGTCACAAAAAAGTCACTTGAACACAGACTTAATGTAAGAGAATTATATAGCTGCAGCAGCGCTCACACCAGTGACCACAGAGTATAAGCAGAGGCCCAGGGGCGGTGAGTAAACATAACAGTGTTAATCACCTCTCCTCGGCTCCGTTGTGGCGTGTCCAATGCGAATCCCCATTTTCTTTGGGCACTTTCTGGCCTCCAGAATAACATTAGCGGACTCAGGGGACCATTGAGGCCCAATCACATGTTTGGTGCCAGTGTCAGCACACTTAGATGCAAGCATCATGACATTGGTGCACCCTGTGTATTTGCTGCCTTGAACATCACATTCAGATACAGAACATTGATTTTCAATTGCAGAAGTATCAGCAGCAGTGAATATACTCATACAATTTTTAACTCTTTATTTTTCCTTTATATTTGTTTTTTAACTAGCATAGAAAACACCCAGTACCTTTTTGAGTTTATTTGACTGTTGGTCTAGGGATATTATTGTAAAAAAAACCTAAGATGGATGCAGACTAACAAGCTATGCATAATAAAATACAAGATATATATTTTTTTAAATTTTCTCACTATATAAACAATCCTCCATGTGCTTCAACCTCCAGTGATACATGGAGCAAGGTTTTGTATGGTCGCTGCCTATAGCCACCTGGCATTTGAAACAAGCTGGACACCACTAAACAAGAGAGGACAGTGCCGTAGCTAAGAATGGGGTGTACATACAATACAGAACTTGGATTATATGTTGGCAAAGGACTGTAGATAATCAGATATCAGATGTTTTATCAGATAGAAAATCTGATAAAACATGGTCTGGCCACAGAGATTTTAGGAAAATATAGTTCAGGAGTGACTTTCATGTTTTTTTCTCTCTCTGACAACAAAATAAATGAAATTCAATTCCTACTTGGTGAATGTTTCCTTGCGCTTTGCACAGTTCACATCTTCTATTTCACACTTCATTATTCATCATTATAAGTATTTAGTGAAGCAAGTCACAATATTTTACATAAACCCAGAAGAGGTTTTGTTCCTCATATAACAGTATTTAAAGGCACAGTGAAATAAAGCATCATTTAAATCAATAATACATCCAGATTTCTAACCATGACTGAACTCGAAAAGCCTAATGTTCACCGCATGTACAATACATCAGTAATTCCGTGAGATGCTGCGTGCCTTGTGACACCTCATTTATTCATAGCAGCAAAAACCTTGTCATTGTGCAGTGGTTGTACCAATTGTTTTGTTGCCAAACATTAGATACAGTATTTGTTAGTAGATCCATTAACCTTTAGTTTCAAGAATAGAAACTGATCACAAATGTTGGGGCCTATGATCTGGACTAACTGAAATATATTGCAACAAATAGCATAAAGATAACAATAATTTAATATTCTTGGCCTCACTACAGGTAGTAGGGACACTGCATTTTAAAAGGCCCAGCATCTGAGGGGGCCTAACAACACTGTTAAAAGATCCAAATAAATAACAGTTAAAGTGGACCTGTAGACCTGAAAAGTAAAAACATACATCATTAGACCTGGTGACAGGTCCACTTTAAAGAGGACCTTTCACCACCTCTGCCAATTCCAACTCTTTGCATCCTTAAATAGGTGTAGCTCCACTGATTCCAGCTCAGTTCGATTTTTTTCTATCACTCCCACAGTTCCTGAACCATAAAATCTGTTAATTTTAGGACTCAATATGCTCATTAGACTCTCTACTGTCAGATGATAGATCCTGGACTGGAGTTGGTAGGCAGGGACCTCCCATCTGACAATAGACAGCATTTGTTCTGAAACTTATAGAAATTATTGTTTTGGAATGGTGAGGGATAGAGAAAAATTCCAGCTGTGCTGGAATCAGTGAAGTGGCATTTATTGAAAGATGCAAAGAGTTGATGTTGGTGGAGGTGGTGAAAAGTTTTCTTTAAGCTGTGCATATATAATAGATGAAAGTCAATGTGAAAGGGGTTGTCCCAACTTCCTGCTTATGGCAGATTTGGGGTGGGAGGTCCCACATATTGGATTTCAACAAGGCCAATCCTTTTGTCCTGAAGAATATACAACAGGTTTTAGACAGCAGCATATTTACCTCTCCTTTTTAAATATACAAAGGTATATCATACATGAATATGGGTCAGTCTGGAGGAATAGCTGTCTGCTGAATAAATAAGGCTTTGGTCACATAGCGATTGCCAACTACAGGTCCTTTTGGCACACACTGACACACTGGGGTGGTATATGTTGACATACAGAAGTTTTACCCTTAAAGGGCACCTGAGTTCATATCAAAAGTTTAAATATCTGCAGCGTCTTGCCGGGCATCTGTACTATGTCTGTATAAGCCTTCATACATGGTGTCCCATCAGTTTTTCTGTTTCTAATAGCCCCATCATGGCTGCAGCACATTTTGTAGTTCTCTCTGAGGCAGGTGGTATGTACAACTATAGAGCACTATGCCTCCTCACAAGTAATTGTCAGAAGTAGTTGTAAAATAGCAAACAACTAGCTAAGAAAAGTCCAAATGAACATCATATAAAGGAACCAGGGATACTGGACTTCAAATCCAAGTTATGATTGCAGGTAAAAATATTCCTGAGACTGAAAAACAGAGATCTGTGCACAATAAGGAAAGCTGATTGCTGTCTGTGACTAGCAATTCAGCAATAACAGCAATAACACAAACAGCTAGTCAGAAGTAGATAGACTCTCCATACACTCAGTGTGAGCTGTCAGAAGCTGCAGATTAGAAGCAAAGTTGTGTGTACGCATGTAGAGGCTGTGAAGAGAGACCTGCCCTTCCCCACACTTCCTGTGTTCCTACCTTGAACCTGTTAGTTTCTAAGGACAGAACTTTCCTAGTAACACGGAGTGAACAGCAAATTAAGAAAGAGGGAGACACCTAATGATAGTAACTATAGAGGGATTTTATGGGCAGAAATAAAATTCAGGGAGAAACAAAGTGCATAGCATTATTATTTTTGCACAATGTTCTTCCATTTTTTTTATTTATTGACTGTTGTTATACTATATAAATACTTTCATGAACACTACTGCCTAGTAGCACTGGGGAGTTTGAATCCGGTCCATGGCAACATTTGAATAAAGTTTCTCTGTTTTTCCTATGGGTTTGGGTTTCTTCTAAGTACTACAGTTTTCTCCCATACTCCAGATAACTGTACTGTTAGGTTAATTGGCTGAGGTGAATTTGGCCCTTGTGTGTGTCTGTTACTTGTTATAGGAAAATTTTATTTTGTGCTTCGACAGGTGATGGGCCAGGTGTTGGGGATTTATTTGTGTATAGTGTACTGGAATCTGAATATGTCCAATATAATAAACAATATAAAAAAATAAATATTGATTTTTGGTATGTATATGAATTGTCTTCCTCTGCTTTCTCATGTCTTCTCGAGTCATGCAGACTTTCCTGTCATGTTAATGAATTCAGAAGATGTACCTCTCACATTTTCCATGTCCAAAATAAAATAAAGTTATGACTGTCAAGCAAGAGATGCAGATCAGTGGCAGACCCACTTTTCTTGCCAAGCCTGCCCTGTCTCTGTGAAATGTATACCACTGAATTATAGCATATGATTCTTATTGAAACATGGCATTTTAGAATGAGAATTTTCTTTCTACAATGGTTTACTCTTACCTGCATATTTATCTTCAAATATTCTGTTTCTTCTTACATTAAAAAGTAAACCATATTGTATATCTCAACAATGTAAAATGCAAATGGAATGGTAATTTACTTTGAAGGAGCTTGATCTACTTCATCATATCAGTACAAGTAGTTAGAACTTTTTACTACAATAAAGAGATCTCATTCTCCATTCAGTATTTCAGCTATTGGCACACATATCTAGAAGTGGTCAATTTGTTATTTGTGGGGAGATTAAAGATAAAGATATTTTTAAGTGGTAAATAATTCAGTTAATACCTAACAATGTGCTTAAGTGTAGAGTTAATGCAGTTCACTTACTTGCCTGTGACTCAGTGCACACAGATTTAAGAGATTTGCCTACAGTCGTATTAGCATTACCAAGCTATACATCTTATTATGTTGTTCTCTTTTTAAGTGGTCTTAATTATGCCCTTGAGGTCTTAGCTTCTAAATGGAATAAGTGTAGCAAATTCTTGTGTTTAGTTATAGACAAAGAAGAAATTGAATAGTGTTTCCAACATTTATAACTATGTTAGAATTATATGAGAATGGGAGCTATAGAAAAATTGTAGCATGTTTAGTTACAACTGTTTCCGCAACTATGGAGCTACAGAAAGAGTGTAACAGAGCTGTGCTATTTTGTTTCTCTAGCTCCCATTTAAGGAAACAGTATAGAACAGCACTGCTTGGTTGTTCCTGTAACGCCAATTCTAGGGGTCAGGATCAGTTATTTTCATCCTGGCAGCGATTTGCTGAGATGTAACTTGTGTATCTCTATATTTAAAGTATAAATCTGCAGTCAACCAAAGCCACTATGCCGCAACCCAGATGGAGGAGACCGGAGGATGGGAGTAGTAGTGGCGGATGCAGTGCCACCTAGCAGGCCGAGCACACTCACCAACCACTCCAGTCCCACTCCTAGGCCGGACAAAGTCGAGGGGGTCCTACAGCACTACCGGATGGTGGTGGTAGTAGTTATTACCCTCGGGGTACTTCCAGTTGAAGAGGGGACCTCTTCTTTCTGAGCCGGTGTGGTGTTGTTCGGAAGGGCCCTGATGGTGAAGCAGGCACAACTCAGGAGTCAGCGGTGCAGGTAACAAGTAACAGCCTTTATTCAGCAACAGGAACAGCAAGGCAACAGCAGCTTCTAAATGGGGGTAGTAGTCCTTCAGTGTCCAACACCCAGCCTTGGTTCTAGGAGGGTGCCCAGGGATGTTACAGGCTCCACAGGATAGTGTTCTACTACTCCTCCTCTCTGCCCCTCCCAGACAGGTACACTGGGGATGGAGTTACAGGGAGTCCTGACAGGGATCTGGTTACCTGGAGTCTAGGCCTGTATGAGTTTCTCCTGTCAGGGTCCTCTCCTGCTCCTCCTGGCACGGCACCGAATAAGTCAAATAGTTCAGACAGCACTACTCCCTTGCTCTGGGCTGTCTATAGATGAGCCTGGGGCTGGTGATAGCCCTCCTGGGGCTGTGGAGGCGACCGTTGGCCTACAGTCCAGAGGCGGGTGGCAGGTCAGCTCTGCACACCTTTACTTGTCAACTGCATGCACTAGACTGAAGAAACAACCGTCGCTGGGGAGATAATATCTCCCTACAACCCCGCCCAGTGGCCTGTGATAGGCCAGGGCTAAACCAAGGCAAGGTTTTAAACACGGCAGATGGAAAAATGCCAAGGTAAAAAGCTGCATACATATAACATAAAACACTTAACACAGAAGACAGAACATACCAACATAGCCCAGAGGCACAGTAACAAACATAAAAAACAGCAGCCTCTGGGATGCTGCAACTATATATATTTTATGTTATGTTTATATGTTATGTTGGTGTAAAGCTATTTTCTGAGCGTACATATTAATGGCCTATCCATTAGTGCATGATCAATGACGTCTGACCTAAGAGATCCCTACAATCAGCAAAACAAAGGGAAAGCTCTAAAGACCTCTATGTCCCTTCAAACTTGGCACAGTCCTTGGCACTGCAGCTCAACCCATTAATGTTAAGCTGCTGTACTAGGGACAATGGGGGTTACCATTGACTTTACAGAATTTGGTATTTAACAGCAAAAATGCAGTGTTTTGGACTTTTTGCCCTAGAGGTGTGGTCAGTAATCCTCTGTACATAAAAAATAAAAAGAAGACAGCACCCCAAAGGATTAAAGTAAAAGGTGATGCATTTCCACTGTGTTTCGCAACATGGGGCCTTAGCTTTAAGCATTAAAGAGTCTTAGAATTGCGATCAGGAAAATTAAAAGCCATACTGTAGATAAATGACAGATTGGGAATTATGGGTAGGTTAAGGATAGAGGAATGTAGTAGAGTATATTCTCCTGGAGCTAATAGAAACAATATACTACAGGATAGAGAAGCAGCATTGAATTTTACTTTAAAGATACATGCATCTAGCATAGTAAAGAACAATTAGTGGTTTGTTCCTACTCACTATCTCAGCAGCTTCGCCTGCTGTCTCTTCTTCTCACTTCCTGTATTCTTTCACTAGCTGCTGGGAGGGCTTTGACTGTTTGATGAACACTATATGTACCTCACTACAGAGCCACTTTAACCATAGGGCCAACGATGTCCTACATTTGCTGTCTCGCCGTTCCAGGCTGCACCAACTTCAGGTCATCGGGGTCTTTAGGACGCCGATGAGTTACATACAATGATGAAGCAGGGAGCCGTCCACTCCCTACTTCACCATTCATTCACTCTCTTGCCCAGGAGCTGCAGGCGGGATGTGATGACGTCACTTACATCGCACCTGTAGCTCCCTGAAGACTCGGGAAGAGACTGCAGGGGAGCGAGGAGAGGTGAGTATTAGTGTTTTTATTTTTTGTGTGTGTGGGAGGAGAGGAACATTAAATTGTGGGCTAATTGCAGGGGGACGTTAACACTTTCCTTGCCGTCCTGTCAGGGTGGCAGTTTAGTTACAAAGGACGTATGTAATGCCTCCTTGCTACTAATGCTGATTTCTCAGTTATGGCTATGAAGATGATCTTGGATTCATTTTAAATAGGATAATCTCATCTTTAAAATGATACCAAGGTCATCATGAAAGTCCTTACAGATCCAGAGCAATTCGCTGGTGAAAACAATGTTCGGCATTGAGATCCCAATGCAGATCTCAATTCCCGACAGCATTTTTAACAGTATCATTTTAAAGATGAGAATCTTGTCTTTAAAATGAATCCAAGGTCATCTTCATAGCCCTAACAGATCCTAAGATATGGGGCTCTAACGTGTCCTCCCCCTCCAACCTCTGGCAGCACTGTGAAGGAGGGGGAAAGAGAAGAGTTCCAGACTGCATAGAGGATGATAAATCTTCATCTGTGCATAACCTGTATGTGACCCCAAGGGGGGTAGCAATGACTTCTGTCCATGTTATCTCCTCTTCTATCAATCAGTGAAGTTTCATAGCAGGAAGCTGAACCATGTAAACAAATGCAGAAGATGCTAGGAGCTTCCAGAGACACTCAATCACTCAAAACACTGCTAAAGGTATATGAGTGCAATTCTTAACCCATTAATAGCACTAACAGACCTTTTTTAAAAAAACATTTTTTGCCCAGAAAACCTTTAAGGTCTCTATACACATAAGACACAGCAATTTCAGCATAACTATCTTATATATAGGGGCTTTCTGACTCTTTGGACTAGAAAGAATTGGGCATGTTGAATTTTGTCATGGCTGACCCTGTGTTAGACAAGCCTCTGCCAAAGAAGGATGGCACCAGGCAACTTTCCTCATCCCAAATGTGTATGTGTATGAGGGCGTCAGAAGTAATATGATGTTAAATGGAAGAGCATTATGCCAACAGTTATTTACGGTGTATTGACGCCTCTTGAATTACAGAACTGTGAAAAAATTTTTCTCTGTTGCCTTTTTAGGTAGGATTCTCACACAGCATTTTGCAACAGCAAGCAAAAAATGAAACATTTGATATAATATTAATATGTGAAACTCATTTTATTTTTCACAAGTGTTTAAAAATGCTCAAAATAGGCAGTGCATTGTGTACATTGTGCATTAACAGGCAGTACATTGTGTGACTATAGCCTTGGAGGTATTGTGATGTTATTTAAGTAGTACTGTACTTGGTTTAGTAACATTGAGAAACACTGTTCTAGACCATTTTCACAGCAATATTGAGTGGTTATCTCAAAAGGTGTTGAACCAAAAAAATACTGTATGTCTTATCATAAAATATTTGTTTTTAGAAGCAAGTATTTTTGATTTGGGAAGTATGACATTTGCAATGAACACATCAGGGACATGAGCAGCTTTATCCCTATATTTGTTGCTGAGGCTTCCAGGCTATCAGTTATATTTAGAAATGACAATAAGATGAAAGGTAGTATGAAATAAATGCTTATCATGAGAAGAAATGACAATTGTCACAGATAATGGCAAAAGAAGAAAAAAGACAAGCTTCCTGCCATTTTTGATCAATCCAGACATTTGACTTGTAGACTGATCATGCATGATTTCATTGGTTGTTTTATTGTGTTGTAACAGTCACAATGAAGATATTTCTGACACATCACACAGGAGGCCGTGATGCTTTTGAAAGGAGTAACGCGCTCACAGGCACTCGTAGAAGAAGAGCTCTACTGCAGCATTAAGCCAGGAATGGCTTGATGTCATTTCGCTTTAGGTGGTTTGCATGACTGCACTCTAGCATTAAGCCAGTCCTGCAGAGATCAATTCATCAGAAAACTACAGGCTTGTGACAAAGATATATTTATATAATTTCCCCCAGTTGCAATTGCTATTAGGAGTTTTTTGCCATCCCCGATCCATTTTGCACCCTACGTGTACAAATGTTATGGATTTATAGGGCAGAATGACGAATAGTAGCAATCTTTGGTTCAGAATTATGTAATAGTAATACATTCATTTATCTGCTGTCAGCACGCTCCTCTTTTATTGTACATTGCAATACATGAACATGTTATGAATTTCTGATAAATGTGAAATCCTGCAAAGATTATATGTTCTTGTAATGTACCATATTGAGTATATTTAATAAACAATGTAACTATTCAACTTAAAGAGGATCTGCCACATTTTCAATTAGAATTTTACAGAATAATAAAATATGCACTTATGTGAAGAATAAGTTAAAGATGTTTGTCCAGCTAGCAAATGTCTATTTTTTGAAAGGATCAAAAAAACGAAACAAAACATCATATATACCCCAGAAGCATTGGGAATGGGTGTGGTTTGGGATCAGTAAGATTTTTTATTAACCATACTGATCCTTTGTTTTACCAAATGGACAACGCCTTTAAATTACTTACTTTATATAACAGCATTTAAAGTGAATATGTTTTAACTGTAGTGTGAATTCAGCCTTACTCAACACTCAATGTAAAATCAATTAGTTATTAAGATAGTTGCTAAATTATGTGTTTAGAGAGGGTAAGACAGAAGAAGACATCTAAATAAGAATTCATAATTAGCCTTGGTTATTAAGATATACCAATGAATATAGTATATAATATATTTTTAATTTTTTTCATGTCAAAACCAGGCTTGGACTGGCCCACAGATCCCCCGCTGGGTCTCTTTGTCAAATAATATTTGTATGTAGCTGTATTGTAAGCCACTAGAATGAATTTTATTAGTGAATCCTTGGCACCTCAGTTCAGCACTGGTCAAAACTATTTGTATAGAACATAGACTAGGAGCAGTGTCAGATGTCGTGTATCAGTGCCATTTTGCCAGTATGGATTTATTAGTGATCAGTATATAGTACATTCTGCTTGTCCATGATGTAACCTGTGGGTGAATATGTGTAAATACAGTGTCAGCTCCGTTGCTTAGTTTCAAAGCACAGAACTTGCTAAATTGCAAAACATTTAATGAGCACAATGGTGATGCTTGATCCATGGAGATCTAATATCCTGCAGCAAATACAGTATTGCTACATAATGTTACATTATTATGAATGATACATTATCGCTCCAGATTTTAAGCAGCAGAGAACTGGAAAAAAAGGGAGGCCAGTATGGGAAGAATGAAGTAGAGTAGAGTAGGGGGAGTTTTATTTACCACCTTTATTTTCAGTATTAGATGTCCAATGTATCATAGTTATTTTGACTAGGAAGCTTAAAGAGGACCTTTCATGTCCTCATCAATGTACGATATTATATACCTCTAGAAAGCCGACAGTGCACTGTGAGTACACTGAAATATGTGCCCCAGTGCTGGAGATATTGGTGCCATTCATTTTGGCACCAATATCTCCCCTCTGTCAGATGGGGCGGGCCTTACAGCCTAGCATCATCGCTGGACTGTAAAGAACGCTCCCCCTGACTGTACTCTAACATATCCTTGTACTTAGTATAATGTTGTACCGTGTTAGCCATTGAAAGTAGTGGAAGAGTGAAGAAATCAGGCGATACCTTTTAGAGGCTAACTGAGTATATTTATAAGTAAGCTTTCAAGAGTACTGGCTCTCTTCTTCAGACATGGTGTTATACAAGAACTGAAAATTCACAGATTATTTATACTCTATACACATGATCTTCAAAGGATTTTAGAGTCCTTAAAAAAACAAAAAAACAAAATGCAATCTAAGTAGAGAAGTTATTTGCAACAGGTCAAAAAACAATCTGGAAAGTTGTGGTGCGTGACAGAGGGATCTGTTATCTGTTTGCTATCAGGAGGTGATTTGTGACCCTCACAGTTCATACATAGTGTGACATGAAGCTGGCATGAATATTAAGTCCAAATTGAAGAGTTTGGAATTTTTGCATAAACTTGTATTCCGATTCTTTCCTTTTCTCCTGCGTCTTAAAATGTCCCATTAAAACCACAACCCGCAAATCTTCAATAGAGTGGTTTTCTCCGGGGAAATGTGCAGTCACTGGGAGATCGGTTCTGTTGTTATTAATATTGGATCTGTGTGAGTTCATTCATTGACTAAGTCTCTGCCCTGTTTCCCCCACATAGAGGCCTGTGGTGGGACACTGCACACACATTATGAGGTACACCATATTGGAAGACCTGCAGGAGAATGTCCCCCTAATTCTGTGCATCTGTTGTGACTGTGGGATATGTACACTGTCAGCGGTGTGGATGTGCTTGCAGGTCATGCACCTTTTTTGTAGGCAAGGTGAGGTGCCATTTTCAGTTGGGGCCTTCAGGGCACTCCGGACCATAATACGCCTCAGGTTTGGTGGTTGTCGAAAGGAAAGGAGAGGGGGGACTGGAAATATGTCCTTGAGTCTGTTGTCGCTATGTAGCACAGGTTGGAGCTCCTTGGCAATCCTTCGTAGGATTTCCAGCTGTGGGTTGTAGGTGACTACTAGGGGCACTCGGGCATCTTTCTGGGTCTCTCTATATGTGAGCATACTGTCTCTGTTAATGGCTGCCGCTTTGTTTAATTATCCTTGTACTGTCAGAGAGGGCGTCCTTACTGGCCAGCAATGATGCTGATCTGTGAGGAATGCCCTTTCTGACAGTGAGGAGATATTGGTGCCAAAACTAATGGGACCGATATCTTCTGTACAGGGGCACATACAGGGAAAGCTGACAGTGTGCTGAATTCTAGCGGTATATAATACCGCACTTTGATAAGGACATGAAAGGCTCTTTAAGTAGGAGAATGGAGATTACAATGTATAAAAGCAATAGAGCTAAAACAGTTTCTTCCCGTGGAAAATCAGAATACAAGAGATAGAGAGAATTCATCACTAGAAATTAGCAAATTGCCTGTTATTAATTTCAGGTTAGATTTGCTTAAATCAGTCATCAGATTTGATTTGGTCCAAATAAATTAAGTCAGAATTAAAAGTGCTTTGATTGCCCTGAAAAGTTGCCCATTTGACATTTTTGGACACTTGGTATGATGCTGTAACCCGATTACCAATTACCTGTTTTAGATTAGGTTACTGTCAATGACCAAGAGTAACTCAGACCACATGATCTAAACAAGCCAATGACTTCCAGGTGATTACAGCTGTCATTGGCTGGTTTCATTATTGTGTTCCAATTTACTCTCGGTCACTAAAACTGGGTCAATGACCTACTTTCAATGACATCCAAAACTAATCCCAAAAAATGGGATTTTCTGGAATCTGAAACTTTTGGGAAATTCAGAATAAATGCAATTTGCGCTAAATTGATTTATTGATCTCTATTCACTGCTTTTTAAGTTACACGTCATGTAAAACACTGAAACAAACAAATCAAATTGTATTTAAACAGCACTCTGTAAACTTTGTTTTGTAGTTGTTGTACTCACTACTATAAAGCCTTATTCACACACACACTTTTTTTTACTTTTTAGTTTGTAAATCATACCATGAATATTTTGGAAAAAGTTTTTTATACTGACATATTTTACACATATCTTTATTTTTTTATTCTTTCTAAGCCCTAAAGAAAAGTCAATGGAAAAATGCATGAATACAGCACTACGCCTAGAACATACTGCATTTTTAAAAATGCTATTAACCCCCCAAAAATGTACAATACATTAAAAAAAATCATCATTTGTAGTACATATTTCTTTATTTTGGTGGTTTCTGATGCCTTATCTGAGAGTAGGATATGGTAGAGGGAGATAATCTGCCCTATGTGATATATATGTTTATGTGATTTGAAGCAAAGTTTGTCAGTAAAAAAAATTGAATAAATCCTGACAGGACTCTTAGGAGAAACCATGAGTCCTGCTTACTCCACCTACAGACAGTGACTGACAGCTTTTCCTAGTATACAGTACACAGAACACTGTCAATCACTGTGTGTGGATTTAATCTGCTTTTAAGTGAAAAATCCTGCTTCAAAGTTTCCTTTGTTCTGGACAGAACTTTTCTCAACATGTTATCAAATGTGATTGTATGACTGAATTGACTTCCATTACAACCACAAATACATTCAGCATATCCTCCTCTCTGACCCTTTTCTCTTCACCTACTCTTCTACTCTTCTATCTTTATTCCACCTTTCCCAGTTTGACATACAAGCTCTGCATAGTTCCTGTATTGTGGAAAACCTTGTATCTCCATTTTGTTTTTGAAGCCATAAAAGAATTAAAAATAAAATCATCTTAAAATGACATAAAACAGTTACAGTGCTCATCAAATAGCTATGGGGGAATTTATGATCTGATAATGTGGTTCGTCTTTCTCGCTTCAAAGATGTGCCACTCACCCCATTCCATGCCTTGCTCGCCAGAAAACCGGAGTGAGTTTTACAGGAAATCTATGCCAGTTCCCTGATTTGTTAGGTGCCAGAGACTTAATAATTCAACTACAGATAGTGCCATTTGGGGACTTTATAAAGACTGGTGTAGAAAACGCCAATCTTAATAAATTCCCTCATTTTGTAACCAAGTTCCTAACAATAATATAAAATATAAACATAACATATAAACATAAAATAGCCATGGAAAGAATTTTTTTTAAATGACAAGATTGTTATGCAGCTCATGTATGATTCCTTATTGTTACGATTACAATATTAAAACAATATTTAGTACATTTTTTAAAATTTCTTCTTACTTTAAAAATGTAAATTTTTCACACAAAAATGAACTTAATAAAATGGGACTACTGCTCAGCTTTTCACTGAACAGATGTTTATAAAACCTCTTTAATAATATATTCATGATGTTCATTATGAGCTTATGATGATAAGGTTTCGGTAATGGCTTGTAAAATGGACATAATTAAAATTGTGGATAAGGCAATGAAGTCAGGGACTTTATCTGTTTCAAATGCAAATGACACCATGTGATTATCCATATTTTAGTACGAGTGGAGGACCTCAGTTGTATCTTAGCTATGGAAGGTCTAATGGTTTGTTTAAAGATAAATCAGTATAGTCCCATATGGTGTTTTGTGTTTTTTCCTTAGCAATTTACCCCGTGATAATCTTGTAAGAAAACTGATTAGAAAGTATGACCAAGAACATGATGTGAAAAGTAACAGCAGTTTTTTATGCATTCAGTGGGATGTGGCAGTGGCTATAATACTGCTTTAATCTCTATATTTTATTGTAAAATCTACTGTTACATATGAATGTCTTACAGGGTCTTTCATGACAGATTAACAGTTTAGTCTGCAGTGATTCTTTTGTTAGCAAATACATTTGTATATAATAGTTTTATATAGCTAGAGAAGCATTGAAGTCCTTGGACTCAGCCTTGGCATTCCCAACACTCTCAGTCTATAAATACAAGTTCATCCTCAGCCTTCAGTCTTACCCAGGTCAGAAGTATAAAACGTGATAGAGTTGTTTTGTAACAGAATCTCATAGAAAAAATACAAATACTTTATTGTAAAGCTTGGTATTTTGTTCTAAGATGTAAAGCTGATGTAAACACAGTACTGGATACATGGTGAAATGTGTCATTATTATTAACATGTCACAATATTTTGATTCTAATATCCTTTATATATGGAAATGAGTTGGCTCAGACACCATGGTTAAGTGACTATAGTGAAGTGACTTTACTATATATTATGCAAGATAATAAAACAGTGTTCTTTATATATATTAGCATACGCAATGAAGAGTCAAAACAAGCAAAATGAGGTTGTACCATAAGTACCATAAGCATACATAAGCAAACAAATGGTCAGTTCTCTTGGGAAGCTCTATAACATGCAAAATATCCTGTAAAAAACTTGTTTTGCCAGCTAAGCTTACCTTTCTTTTCAATCATTTGTGTTTACGTTTCTCTTCTCTAAAAAATGAGTAAAACATTTTCACCTGTCCCAAGTGCTCCGTTGTCTCCCACTACTGTCCAGTCCTGCGGCATCCCAGGGCTTCTTCCAGCGGAAGTCCTCACCTCAGTGACCTAAGGAAAGGACCCTGGACGTCACTCACATAAGTTACCTGTGATATTCCATGTCCTTTCCTTAGGCCTCTGAGGTCGCTGATTGACCTCAGCAGTCGCATGCGGCAGGGACTTCCGCTAGAAGAAGCCCCGGAGTCCTGCGGGACCGGACAGTGGTGGGAGACACAGGAGCAACAGGGACAGGTGAGTATGTTTTCTTTTAATTTTTCGACTTCCATGGCCTCCAGGAAAAAAAACTGTATTTCCTGGACAACCCCTTTAAGCCCTGCCATGTTCCAATTTGTCCTCCCTTACCTGATCATTCGGCTGGAGATGTCCAGATATGTGTTTCACAAGTTAAGAATCTGTTCTAAAAGCAACATTATCTCCTGATCAATTATACTTTTTGTGTCTATGTGTGGCCACTCAGTTGGGGGTGAGTGGAGGTGTGAATTACACACTTTTAAAGCTTTTGTTAGCTTGTCATGATAGCGTGCTGATAAAGTTTCATGAGAAATTTCCTAAGTTAACTAAACTGGGATCAGTTACCTCTGGTCACATCTGGGGGCTATAGTACACGGTATGCCTACTGTTATGGTACTATACTAGTCCCGTTGGACTTTCATAGGGATCCCCCTTCCTTTCTCAAACCACTTTGACTCCCCATTCACTACTGATGGCAGGCTTAGAAGGGTTAAATAACCAGGATTGGAATTATCTCTTATCCTGGATGTTTAATTCAATGAAAAATTGGGAATATTATTCGATATACCCTTTTTTAACTAAACACACAGTGGAATAGTCTTTAGAAAGGCTATTCTAGTCCTACCTTTCTTTTTTTTCTCCCATCCGTTTTTTAATTAGTTTTTTTGGTTTATGCTACTGAAGCTCACGGAGCACAGGGTGGCATCAAACTCTGCATACCACCTCCTGGCCCTTTCTTTCACACCCCTCCCTATGCAAATGACAGTTCCTTGTCATCCTCTTCGCTGCTTCAGCAGCAGCAAGTGTCTCAGTGAGCGTACTGCGCAGGCTATACTGAGCTACTTAGAACTACACAAGAGTACTGCGCCTGCGCAGTACACTTGTTGAGACACTTGCTGCTGCTGCTGAAGCAGCGAAGAGGATGACGAGGAGCTGTCATTTGCATAGAGAGGGACGTGAAAAAGGGCCAGGAGGAAGCATACAGGGTATGATGCTGCTGTGCTCAGAGCACATATAATAATTCAAAAACTGGCAGGGAAATTATTTACTCCTCCAGCTTTCCACCAACTCCTCTGTAAGGCCATCGATATTGATCCAGCAAATCCTGATCACAAGACCATATGTGGGCTGTTGTAGCGGGTCATTCCTGGGAGTGGTGCAAGGTTACATCTCTTCGGGTCGCTCCAAGAAAGGGGCAATGCAATCTGGCAATTATGGATAATTGAACTATATATCGTGTGTTACTTGAATATTGTTACTAAAATACTTGGCAGGTATAATTTTGGAGTGCTGTCACAAAGCATTTTTCTGACCATACCCGCTAGTTCAGACCCCTGCCGTCTGGGCTTCATTAAAACAGCAGCTGGGAGAAACATTCATCTCCCTACCGCTGCCCCTAGCCTTTCAACTATGGCAGCAGAGATCGACAATTATCCCTGCTGCCTGCACAGCTTCTATGCAAGCAGCAGGGATGATTGCTGATCCCTACTGCCACTGTTGTAAGGTGACAAGGCTTAGGTGACAGTGGTCCCTCCTGCCAATTGTTTGCGGGGCACTAATAGTGAATTATACTGTGTGGGAAAAGGAGGCACTGGTAGTTTGTTCATTATGATAGTTCATAACAATGGTGCATTATACTATGTGGGGGCACTTAACCCAAACTTCTTCAACTGGTTAAACTGCTGAAGCATGATAGCTTTTCACAAAAGACAACCAATGTAAAGTCATTGGTAAACATTTTTTTAATTACTTTTCATTGTTTTTTGTTGTCTTCTGTGACAAGATATCACACTGCAGCAGTTTAACCAATTACAGAAGTTTGGGTTAACTTTGCTACATCTGTATATACAAAATGCATGCACGTATAAATATCCTTCAAATGACCAGAAGCATTTGTGCCATATGCTGGTTAAAGGGATGAAAAATTCAAACTGTAGCTCTTGCCTAAAATGCATTTAATATTTTACTTTCATTATGTCCTAAAATATTATACAGTAATACCTCGTACATTCGCGAGGTTAGGGTCCAGAACCGGTCGCGGATCGCGAGGAATCGCGAATGTTTGGTACAAGCGCTTAGAAGCGCTTACAATGCCGAATTCTAATGTTTAACCCCTAAATATCAATAAACTTTACCCTACAGTACTGTACAGTATACTAAAGTATACTGTACAGTACTGTATATTAATACATTCATTCATTTTTCTTATACACTCACAGTAAAATGAAACTAATTACCGGGTACGTAACGAACAGGACGCTACTACTAATAGCGAAGGTGTTTTTTTAAATTAAATTTCACAGATCTGAGAAAAAAAGAGCAAAATCTATATATGTTAGTTGCCAAAAAAATATCGCGAATCTGTGAATTCGCAAATTCGGAAACGCGAGTGTACGAGGTATTACTGTATTTTGTACTAGAAGTTAATGTGCATATTACATCCACCAAATCCCATTCACCAGACTAAAAACATAGGGATCAGATGACATGTTTGTATTTGATTTTTTTTTTCCTATTCAGGACTAGTTTTCTTATCAGGTCTATTTTTACTGAATATATATCCATCTTTTGTGTGCTTTTTGTGTAGCCCTCCATATGCCAAACATTCAGCTGTGGAAATGCATATCGTTTTGAGCATGCTATAAAACCAATAATGTAAGAAATACTTATGGTGAAGAAACACGATGCAGTATGTGCCACAAGTCAGTCTGTGCTTTCCATTATATTGAAAATGATTATTGCTTGTTCTTCTATTGACTGCTATACCCTCAAACCTGCATGGGCAATAATAGTCAGCAGGCAATAATCAATACTTGTTTAACAATCTAATTGACAAAACTGGTGGCATGGACCACTAAACAGCAAGCACGATATTGTGTGTCTTCACACAAAGGGAGGCACCACAATGTAACTTGTCAGTAAGTGAAATACCAAATCATTTTAGCTTTATATCATTATTGGCTACAGGGTTTTGCTGCCACTACTTAGTAAGTAAAGATATATAACTGAAATAATTCTGTTTCACTTAGAAGCGAAGGTACTGGACTGAAAACAGCTATAGCCACATTAGGTGCATCATGTGGCATTACCCAACTGAGGTTTAGGATCTACTTAATAGGACACCATTAACTCCCTAACAGTTTGGCCTGCTTTCTGCTCAGGCTTTAAGCAAAGTACATTACAGTTCATCCTGAGCAGGAGATGCTCAGTAAAACTACAGAGGTAGCAGTGACTTAAATGACTCTAACTCCAGAGCTGCAAGGGCTACAGTCAAGATCTTGGTCTTGTTTTAAGACCCAGTAAATCCACACTAATCACTGGTTGAAGTGAAGTTGCAAATACTCTCAGCTGTGTGTGCAGGGGACACATCCAGTTGACAGTGTCAGAGAGGATTTCTTATTCTCCAGATCCTGTGACTTCAGATGACCCCAGGGGGTGGGGGTACCATGGACTTTTGTTCATGAGATCACCCCCCCCCCATTATCAATCAGAAAGCATACATTCCATTTAACCGCTTAGATGCTGCAGTTAGCACCTAAGTGGTTTTATAGAAAAAAGTAAAAACAGACAATTTGTTTCCATGTTAAAGAAATGAAAACTAAAAAACACAATTGGCACTGCCACATCCATAACAATCTCTAAAATTAGTACATTATTTATTGCACATGATGAATGCCATAAACCTTAAATTCAGATGCCAGAATTGATGTTTTCTGTTCACCTCACCTCTCAAAAGGTCTTGTAAAGCTACATTGAAATTAAATTTAAAAAGTTATGAACGCAGGATTGCAAAGAGGGATAAAATGTTACTGGTTTGAGGCTAAAATGCATTAGATAGATAAAGGGTTAAAATGTACATAAGACACCAGAGTTATGTGTCAGTTATATTTACTGGAGCCATACATTCAAAATCTGTACCAGACTGATATAAAAGATTTAGCAGGCTTCCTGGCCACCCTACATATGTTTTTGCAAAAAAGATTTTGATTCTGGTTTAACATTCTTTTTCCTGTAAAATCTATTAATCATCTGGATTAGTTAGGACACATTTAAGTTGTGTAATTTAACACCCCCTTGGACCATATTTTGAAAAACTCAAGATGTATATGAGTAAATGTAATTGAAAATCCAAAAGGATGACAGACAGGCTTGAAATAACAGAAAATTATGTGACTTACATCAAATTAGTAAAAAGCTCATTGGTGACTCCACAGGTGTAGGTCAGTTGTTCCATTTAATTGGCATTCTTACTGTCATCACAAAACTGTGAAAAATTCTCCGTCTTGCTGCATATGACTCAGTGTCTGCATCCAATACGACTTTGTGAAGTCTGTCTGTGCTATGAATTAACAATGATGTAATTGTGACTGAAGATGAAAAAAGAGACCTTTCACTTCAAGCATTTGTGTCTACAGACAGAATTGTCAAAATCTGTGGAGCATCTTGATGAATAACACACTCCTTAGTAATTGAAAGAATGGAATAGTCCTCAACTTGTTGTTTTGTAATGAAAGAAAATCCAATAATCATCTTTATATAAACCAGAAAAGGACATTTCATGTGAAAAAGGAAGTAAACCAAATGCAGGTAAATCACTTATTTCCAGTATTTAGGCATGCTTATTTTATTTTGGAGCATCCGAAATAAAAGTGAACTAAAGCTGACCATACACTACTAGACACATTGGAATTCTGATTTACACCATTTTCTAGGAACCTTCTATGCTTTTTGTGGCAAAAATGAGAGTTGCCACCAATGGCAGATACAGTATGTTTTTTCCAGTTGTTTTGGGGTACTGTAGTTGAACAGTCAACTGTGCCCAATGACACATCTGCTTGCCATCAATGAAAGCCCAGACTAAGTTATAGATCGCATTAGAGATCAACTGATGATTTTGATTAATTAAAGACAGCAACCGATGAAGATCAACCATGAATTGCAAGTTGTTGAATTCCTAATTTATGGTCATCTTGCAAACGGTGGCATAACTACCATGTAGGCCAGCGGTGTACAAACTTTTTGCAAAGAGGGTCAGATACAGTGAAGTGAAAATGTGTGGGGATCACAGCGCAGTAATGATGCTAGGCGGTAAGGCCCGCCCTTCTGACAGTGGGAAGATGTTGGTGCAGAAATTAACAACACTGATATCTCAGCATTGGGACTCATACTGTCAGATTTCTAGCGGTATATAATAATAGACATCTATGAGGACATGAAAGCTCTTTAACATTAAATGCTATTTTATTACATTTTTATTGCAAATGGCATACTTTTCATTTCTCACACAGAACACAAATACATTTAAACTAGTTTTTACCTGGAAAAAGAAGAAGGGAAGCGCCGGAGAGCAGATAAGTATTGGTACTTAGCTTGTAGGCCACAGGCTCAATGTGGCCTACTAGTCGCGGAAGTGGTAGAACTGGGTCCACGTTTCCACTTCTCCAGGGTTCTGCCGATTCGGTTTTAACAATTGGATCGGCAGAACTGGGGAGAACCTGGCTGAATTTACTTACAGCTCTCCGTTCCTGCTCAAGGCCTCCTTTTCCCTCTTGAACTCTCAATTGGCCCTGTGCACCGTACATCATGTTGCGATGACGTAATCTGCAGCGCACAGGGGCCCTTTGGAGAATGAAGAGGGAAAAGGAGGCCATGAGCAGGAGTGGGGATAGGTAAGTTAATATGGGCTGTTAGCGGACCTCCACTGCCTATTAAAAAAGCAGTGGCGGTCTGATAGGGCCCCCTAAAGGCATGGGGCCCACCAGGGAATTCATCGGGAGCCTTCTGTTTTACTTATTGATTTTATTGGAAATTTGAACATGGGCATCAATTGGACCTCGGGCCGGACTTTGAATATGCCTGATGTAGGCAGACCACACAGCTACTATGGGGCCTGGGGGGGGGGGGTTGGAGTGGCAACCTCCACTAGGAGGAACTCATTCCAAAGAGATTTTTACAGCTTCCATTAAGTTCATTAACTCCTGTGTACTGAACTCCCTAGGCTTCCAGTATAATCAGTTTTGATGCAAAGGGCAGCAGTAAATTTATAACTGCATAGAGAGGATTATCAATCTATTTATGTCAATTTTTTTGTAAATACATTAAACAATATGGTTATGAGCAGAAAGAGCACCATACACCATGATTATGAACCTACAGTTCCATGTTTTCTGCTACTGAAGTCAGGAAAAGTGGAGCATGAGGGTTTCTTTGACTTACAGTTATAAAAAAAATCAATGGGGGGGATACTAAGTCTCCTGTAGGCCTTTGCTTACAAACAAGATATTCTTCCAGAGTTCTCTAATTTCCAGATACTGATGTGTCCACTCCTACCTTTCCTCAAATTTAATTAAGAAATCCAATTTCATCCAGTAAAAAAGTGATCATCATACTGCAACATGCTAGTAAAACCCTGGAAAGGCTTTAATTCTCATCACAACCACTTGATGGCCACATATAGACACATATAGCATTAGCATCTTTTGAAAGAGCATCACCATAACATGTTTCAATGGTTTTTTCAAAGCTGGTCAAGTCGCAACTTTCATCTTGGCATAGGTTGAGCAACTGAAGCTGAAGTATGTAATGACAATATACAATACATGGCTTAGTATTCTTTGACTCATGCCTCTTCATGGATAAGAAATAAGCAAATAAGTCCTTCTCGGTGGAAAAGGGGAACTTGCTCTAGAGCCACCTTTTCGGAGGTAGATCCCTGTAGATCAATGCCTAGTTTTCTTGAAACAAAGTGGCCTAGTTGTAAGTTCCCCTTTTGCACCAAGGAGGACATCAGCCCTGTGCATAAGAACAGATGCATTGTTAGTGAAAAATATGGCTAGCGCACTGACCCATTATATTATAATGACCCTGTACACAAGCCCACGCATCATCATAGGTTCATGTATGATACAATGAGCCCGGGGCAAAACTCAGGACAGGCCTTTATACTGGTCTGTTTTGTGGCCTGGGCTCACAAAAAAAAATTAGAGGGTCCATGTAGAACATCATCCATGTGCCATCTGTGCCATTCAATCATGGACCGAGCACATGCACACAATTGTGTGCATGTAGCCTTATTTGCATAATTCTTTCTCAGAATTCTTAGTAGGGCACACAAGGTCTTAGAAATCCCTGTATGCTGAGCGGCATCTTTTGAGGCAACGTTTCCTTAATGACACATAGTACCTCTTCTTCGTAAAAAAATGGATTCATAATACATATCTCTTTGTATATCTCTCTGTGCATACCTTATGTCAATGGATAAGATACAAATAAAGAATTATTTTGGTTGAGACACTCTGTCTTAAACCCTGGCTTGGAAAAAGTTAGTCATGTAGTGTAGTTATAGGTCCATTATTTATTATTATTTTTTATAGGAATTACTCCATGGAAAAAAGGTTGGGCGTAGTGTCCATATCCCTAAAAAATACTGTACTTGAAAGAACAAAACATGAATTCCAAGATGTTATAAGCAGTTGCAAGTAGCCTTCGCTAAAGGCCTCAAAAACAAAGGATCATGGCATGTATCATGTCGTTTATGCTTTATCTGTATAGTTTGGAGGTAGATTTTTCTCCTCTTTCTATTTTCTTTCATCTGTACTCTGATAATGCAGTTAAGGTTCCTAGTCATCTAGAAACAAATGTTGCTGCTGGATTTACACAGCACTGGTACTGTATAAAAATCTGGGATGATTAAACCAGCACCAGAAGAAAACAACAGTACAATCCTGATTGACATTTAATAAGTGGGGTGTATTGAATCATTCCAATTTAGTTTGAGACTTAGATCGCAGCAAATCCATCATGCTGAGTGAATAAGTACAGTAGTTCCTGGAGGTATTGGGGCTGCTGAATGTCATGTCTTTATGTTCACAACAAAGCAATTAAATCATAATAAATTGTAATTAAAATAGACAAAGCCTGTGGGAGCTGCTTCAGTAAGGAAAGGTAACAGTTTATTGCCTGCATTTCATCGTCACAGTAACATACTCCTTTTTACTATTAGAAATATAGTCATATATTTTTCCTACATAGTTTAGAATTTTAGTAGAATGCCAGTGATGCATATTATATCACACTGGAGTATAAAAATGAAAACATGTCCTTCTTATAGCACCAACATGTTAAAGGGGAAGTGCAGATATTAAAGAGAAAGTATTGACATTTTGTTTTGAATATTTTGTTCTAATAGCTCTAATATTTGCAATATTATAAAACTTTAATAAAAAAAAAAAGGATTGTGCAAAATTCCAACTCTAAATAGCATGAAACTTTGGGTATATGCACCATCAAATTATTCTAGTGTACAGTATGCAATGTTTTTATACTTAAATTCTATAGACAAGATATATGATACCATGGTGTCCTTATGGCATATCTCTGATCAATATTCTCTATGTTGACTTACCTTTTTTAAATGAATGTATATATTGAAAGGTAAATCTAAAGCAAACTCATCAGGTGATATCTGCTGCCCTATCTGAGAGCAGTATATGATAGAGGGAGAGAAACTGAGGTCTGTGATATATAGGTTTAGGATTTGGAGCCATATAAAGTGCAGAGTAAATCTTAGCAGGACTCCTGGAAGAGACAGTGAGAGTCCTGCTCACCCCAACCACACACTCTGGCAGTGATTGGCAGCCTACTGTGTACACAGTATATCACAGAGCACAATTTATTTACCATTATAGTACCTTGCTGTATTATGCCCTGCTCTCAGTCACAAACACTACCGCAGTCCCATTTACATCATTGATGTTTGTTGGAGGAACTTCAGCAAGGTTGGGAGCAGAATTGTGAAAGCAAAATACCCAAAGGGCTCTTGCATTTTACTACTGAGCTGCACATGTTAAGGAAAATTTATGAAACTGTCTAAAACAAAAGCAGTCCTGTTGTCCATAGCAACCAATTATACAGAAGTTTAGATGACATTACTGCAATGTCTTGGTGTGTGGTAATGAATGGTGCCATTCCTTTCCTATAGGTTAATAGATTTATATAGGACTACTGTACGGTATATAACCCCAAAGCTTCCGCAGTTCTAAAGCCAAGGCCAGGTTAATTTCTAACAATTTTTTTCTCATATTTCCATATGGATTTCCTGCAGAAATTTTACCCATTTGAAATCTTTTTTTAAAAGTTACATCTTTATTTTCTGTCAAACGATCGAGTCAGAAAGGTGTTGTACTTTTTGCAACATTTTACTTCACAGTTCATCTGTAGTTCTGATATACTTGTGAAGTGACCGTACTAAGATTTTTAGATGAACAATTTACATGTATTACATATAAATAATGAAATGATTTCAACAATGAACTGTGAAATAACATAAAGCAACTTATTAGTACACATAAGTGTGTGTTGTTGTAGTCTTTACTAAACTCACTAAGCGTAATATACAGTATAGTATAATAAAACGATGAAGAATTGGAGGTTAGCTAAAAAAGTTTACTGAATAGATCAGCTATTGCAGAATTCTTATGGGTAGTTTGTGATCTGAGAGTATTTTCTGAATTAGATACAATTGTATCCACCTCTCAGCAACAAGCAGAACTTCCATTCCATTCCCATTGACTTTAATTTAAAAGATGACGGACTCTGTCCTCTGTCATGTTTGTTTACTTTTGTAATGGAATAAAAAGTCCCATAGTGATCCACGTTAAAAAAAAAATCCATATACCTCCAATGTTATAATGGGGGCCTATGGTTCCATTAAAGGCATGTGCCAGGGTCTCACCCGACACATACAATAAACATATGTATGAGTATCAGTACTTGCATACTTTCCATACATATTTATTAATTCACTGACAGCAATCTACTGTATGTGGAAATGGAGAACACATACACAGATTTATTAATAATGTATTACATTTCAAAAGCTTAAAACTATGCAAGAAGTAGCAACTATTAAATTGACTGGATGGTAAATTTGGCACATCTTTAGACAGTTCTATTTAATCCTCCGGGTACTCCGGTTTCCTCCCACACTCTAAAGACATACTGATAGGGAAATGTAGATTGTGAGTCCTATATGGGACAGTGACTGACAATGTCTGTAAAGCGCTGCGGAATATGATGGCGCTATAATAAATAAATAAAATAAATAACTTTATTCTACCTATTGGCTGGCTTACTTTTAGACCATTGCTTGGTGTAGTGTCGTACATCTTAAGCCACTCACACAAAAAATATATAATATATCTGGCAAAAGACATTTACAATTTTTTGGTGCCCCAAAGTATTTTAGACAGTGGCATAAATTATTACTTTACAGTTATTGTGTTGTTTTACATAACAATTTAAACATCCCTTTATAGGGATATAATAAAGTATAATGGAATATGATTGCACAACCAGACTACTGTACATTGACTTTGTTTGTACAGTAATATGGAGACACATAAATCTGCTGAGGTGCTGTATATACAAAACGGTACAATAGTCTTAGGTCTGTATGCAAAATTGTTTCATTTTCTATTGTAGATTCATTCAATTTTGAATTACAATCCTATACTTATAGTGCTTCTATGGGCAGTATACTGAGGGCAAAGTATGGCAAATACTTTAATCAGAAGGTTTTACATTATGCCACAGTCCTAGCTTGATCATCATTTGGCTATTAAATAAAATTCATTGTAATAATTATACTTGTAAAAGTCTATATTTGGGATTGCCAGTTTCATCTGTAAATGAATGGTTTTAAGTATCAAGAGTATTTAATGTATCCTTTTATCTCTATGAAAGCAATTTCAAAGTGACAGCTATGATCTAGCATGCATTCATTCTTTGGAAAAATAAAGCATTCTTTGTGTCAGCTAGCCAAAGCACTATTACAGAGAAAATCATTACTTATTCTTTTTGTAGTTACCAAGTGCAATGCTTATGGTTTGTGCAGCCCCTTATACAGTGGTATATGTGCTCATTTACATAACCATGTGCAAGTATTATCAGTAACAAAGTAGTCATTCATGGTTCTTGCAGAAGTTGTGCATATTATTATTGTATTTATTATGATTACATATGCGACAACTAGCAGGTGTAGTGGTTTAAATCTTGACATAACATGTCAGAAGTATTGACCTGTGAAGTCCAGCGCTGAGCCCCCACCAATTGCTAAAATGAAGGGTAAGGGTCAGAAGACCTTTGCTAGGCACCCTGAGTGAGCACTGTATGGATTCATGGAAACTCCTTAGACTCTCTGTGAATCTGTAGACTGCTTGCTCTGCTCTCAATGTCGAGAGCCAAGTAGAAATGAATAGACAAGGTGTATACCTGAGTGCTTCCACCTCTTTGTTCTAGCAATCTCAGCACCCAGACGTCCACTGATCAAAACTTCTATCGTTATGGTATGTCAATGTATGGTATGTTAAGATGAAGAATGCTTTAAAGGAACACTAAACCTAGAAAAGATTGAGATTGGTGATATACTTACCCACAGTATTTGTCAGTCTGCATGATTTTCTATGGCTGCTGAAACAATATTGTAGAAATATCGCAGAGAAAACTATTTCACTTACCTTCCGACATCTGACATTTTTAGCTGCCAGACATGTTAGGGATAGGATTCACAGGGAGGTAGATTTTACCTTCCATTATCTCCTATTGCAAACATAAAAGCCGGGCAAAGTTCCTGCTACAGCCAGTTATCTTACAACAAGTGGCCTATAAGAAGTAAAGGGCTTACCTGGAACACATATAGAAATTTTTATGTACTGTATTTTCTCAATTTTGATCATATTTGAGACAGAAAAAAATTAAAGAAAGAGAGGAAATACAGGGGTTGCTGGGATTGTTCCATATAGTTCTTGTATTTCCTCTGTTCAATTTTTGTAATGTTTCTGTAACAAGATCACTGCATTATAAATATAAGTACATTCATGAGGGGAGTTATTCACAAGTACTATTTGTGTAAGTCTTTATCAAATGCCTTTAAAGAGGATCTCTCACCAGGTCTGAAAAGCTCAATGACATTCATCCTTTGATAGGCGCTGTCACCCTGAGTATTTTGGAGTTTTGGCTATCAAAATCCATCCAGCCATTCCAAAGGTATAAGGCTATTTAATGTTGGTGCAAATGAAGGTATACTAGCCAAATGGGCATTAACACCCTGCTGTCAGCAAAACCGCATATTTACCGCCCACATGACTAATAGAACCTAATTATGAGGTCTTATATCAAATACACCAAAATGCTCAGGGTGACAGTGCCTATCAGATGATCTACAGTATGTCATTGGGCTTTTCAGATCTGGAGGCAGGTCCTTTTTTAATTTATTTCTGTTTATAACTAAACACTTTTGTGATGCTTCCAGATCTTATTCATAGAAAAGAGAAAAGGTTTAGAAGTATGCAATAATAATAAACAAAATTTTACAAAAAAAAGTTAATAAAGATTCACGATTTATTTGCTTGACTACTGCTAAAAGACAAATCTTCAAAAGCCAGAAATTCATACCGAGTCTATGTTTTATTGATCACTGTGCCAGTAGCATGCATACATGAAGAAACTGAAAATCTATTTTAACCAATTTTGAAAGATAACTTTAAAATATGCTGCCTAAAAAGAGTATTTTCATCTGTTCTAGATGTTATTGGTTCAGCTCAATCACAAAGGAACAAAGGGCAGATATTCTATTGCTTAATAATACTATGTTTATAAAATGCATTGTGAGTCTTATTTCTATGCTTCAAAAATAATATTAGTTTAAAGAAGATCTATCAGGAATATAAAAGCAAAAAAAAATATCTGAGTAAATAATTTTTCTGTTCTTTCTATATTTTCAATGTACTAAAGGGCCACTCAGATATTGAAGTGACAGATAGGACACTATAGCATGTCCCACCATCTAGGTGATATGTGATGGAGACCTTTTCCTTTAAACAGTAATGTTTCTGTCTTCATGATGGTCCTCTTTTAGGAGACCTACCGAAACTTTTTTTTTTTAAAGTTCAGCAAAGACATTTTTAATATATTATTCTTTGCTAATGTGATCACTTGATCTTACTGGCCTGACAAGATGTCCTCATGCCCATTATTGTCCCCTATATATAGTACTTAATGGCCCAAATATTTGTATCAGGATGAATAAGTTTGTCATGAACCAGAAGTGAAATTATTACTCTTCAGACCCCATAATAGAGTATATAACAGATGAAGGCCCAAAGGAGGTTTAGAAAATATCTATAACCTAGCAGTATAAAACACTTATACTTAGCTTCCCTCATCTCTTCTGGACATCTTTGTGGCATCCAGTGCTCCCTTTGGATCCAGTTCTGGCCTTTTGACGTTATATGCCCCGTCATGAAGAGAAGGGGACCCACAGAGAGCGCCCGATGCCACAAGGATGCTCAGAAGAGGAAAGGGAAGATGAGTATAACTGTTTGTTATTTTTTTACACCTACCCTGGGACTCCACCTATTATACTTTGGAGTCTGAAGAGATCCCAGAGTATAATAAATCACATCCAGTTCACGGATGAAAAGCCCCCAAACTTTTGGCTTCAGGTCTGTTTGCTCATCTCTAATATATAGATAACTCCTCTCTTGTGGACTTTATATGTATGTATATACATATATACAGTAAATATATATATATATACACACACACACACACAGATATATATATATATATATATATATATATATATATATATATATATATATATAAAGATAAATATACTATATATATATAATATATATATAGTATATTTAAGGGGTTCTCCAAGGACAGGACAAATTAAAAGTTTCCTGATGGTGGCAGGGGGAACTCACTCCTCTTCTGCAGTGTGGTTGTTCTTGTTCTCCTGGCCAGCCACTGATGCCAGGACTGCAGGATGATGTCACCAACTACTGGTTCAGCCAGTAACTATAGCCGGTGACATCATCTTGCTGCACTGGAAACAGTGCTAGTGAGGAGAACAAGAACTGCCCCAATGCAATTGAGAACAAGAATGGGTGAGTATACAGTAGCCCCATGACTACCACTAGGGAATTTTTATTTTCCCTGGATAATCTCTTTAACGTAAAAGTAAAATATTTAAATATTTTATTACGAAATAAAATAAATAAATATGCAAACAATTATTAAATTACCTTTTATACATTTCTTGTGATAGGTCTCCTGTAAAACAAATCTTCTTTTTCTCTAACATAGAGACATTAAAATTACCTGGACCTCCAAGAGCATTCATTGTCTAGGACAAGTCTCAGCAGAAGGTAATATATTTCTTGGACTTCCTTTGAGGGCAACTTAAATTATAAACTTGCTTCTGTCACCTATCATAGTTTAGTCTGAAGGTCAAGTTCAATGACAAATGTTGGCAGGACTGAATTCACTGATTTTTTTTTTTCAGTGAAATGCTGATATAACTGCAGGTGGGCAATGAAGACATTTTTTACTCTTACATGGCACACCCTTTAGTAGTACTAATAACAAAGAAAGAAGGTTTTTATCATAATGTGTGCAAAAAGAGGCAACGGACAGGTTGGCACAATTAGGATAGGAAATACTAAGAGGTTGAGGTTTGTTTGTTTTTTGAAAGCATTGTATTAAATTGTTTTTCATTTCAATACTAAACAGTGTTTCAAAACAATAAAATATTATAATACATATTACTTAAGAGCAGTAGGTAAGTGGGAAAGAGGAAAACTACTTTTTGGAAGGTAATTCCCTATAAATTAATGCAGGGTTTTCAAAGAAACCTAAGGCATAATCTGAGAATAATCACAAAGCAAAAAAGTATTCAGTTCACCAACAATGTCCAGATCAAAAATCCACGCCTCTGAATTAAGGTGCACAAAACAAACAGGTAAAGCCCGGACCCAAGAGCCAGAAACTAGTCAACACATCCGAGTAAAAATGATCAGCACCAAAACACCAAAATAAAATATAACTTTTAATCTTCATATTAAAAAAAGTATATCCATCGGTCCAGTAATCCTGAAAAATGCCTACCACGTGACTAAGAGACGTGTTTTAAACGTGTAGGAGGTTTTCAGGATTACTGAACCGTTGGATATACTTTTTTAACTATAATTTTTTGTTTTGGTGCTGATCATTTTTACTTGGATGTGTTATTATTATTATTGTTTATGTACAGTCATGGCCAAAAGTTTTGAGAATGACACAAATATTATATTTTCACATGATCTGCTGCCCTCTGGTTTTTATGTGTGTTTGTCAGATGTTTTTATCACATACAGAAATATAATTGGATTCATATTATGAGTAACAGAAGCTTATATTGACAGTTAGAATGAGTTAATGCAGCAAGTCAATATTTGCAGTGTTGACCCTTCTTCTTCAGGACCTCTGCAATTCTCCCTGGCATGCTCTCAATCAACTTCTGGACCAAATCCTGACTGATAGCAGTCCATTCTTGCAGAATCAATGCTTTAATTTTGTCTGAATTTGTTGGTTTTCGTTTGTCCACCCGTCTCTTGATGATTGACCACAAGTTCTCAATGGGATTAAGATCTGGGGAGTTTCCAGGCCATGGACCCAAAATCTCTATGTTTTGTTCCCTGAGCCATTTAGTTATCACCTTTGCTTTATGGCAAGGTGCTCCATCATGCTGGAAAAGGCATTGTTGAGCGCCAAACTGCTCTTGGACGGTTGGGAGAAGTTGCTCTTGGAGGACATTCTGGTACCATTCTTTATTCATGGCTGTGTTTTTAGGCAAGACTGTGAGAGAGCCGATTCCCTTGGCTGAGAAGCAACCCCACACATGAATGGTTTCAGGATGCTTTACAGTTGGCATGAGACAAGACTGGTGGTAGCGCTCACCTCTTCTTCTCCGAATAAGCTGTTTTCCAGATGTTCCAAACAATCGAAAAGGGGATTCATCAGAGAAAATGACTTTACCCCTGTCCTCAGCAGTCCACTCCCTCTACCTTTTGCAGAATATCAGTCTGTCCCTGATGTTTTTTCTGGAGAGAAGTGGCTTCTTTGCTGCCCTCCTTGAGACCAGGCCTTGCTCCAAGAGTCTCCGCCTCACAGTGCGTGCAGATGCACTCACACCTGCCTGCTGCCATTCCTCAGCAAGCTCTGCACTGCTGGTAGCCCGATCCCGCAGCTGAAACACTTTTAAGAGACGGTCCTGCCGCTTGCTGGTCTTTCTTGGGCGCCCTGGAGCCTTTTTGGCACCAATGGAACCTCTCTCCTTGAAGTTCTTGATGATGCGATAGATTGTTGACTGAGGTGCAATCTTTCTAGCTGCAATACTCTTCCCAGTTAGGCCATTTTTGTGCAGTGCAATGATGACTGCACGTGTTTCTTTAGAGATAACCATGGTTAACAGAAGAGAAACAATGATGGCAAGCACCAGCCTCCTTTTAAAGTGTCCAGTGGTGTCATTCTTACTTAATCATGACAGATTGATCTCCATCCCTGTCCTCATCAACACCCACACCTGTGTTAATGGAGCAATCACTGAAACGATGTTAGGTGGTCCTTTTAAGGCAGGGCTGCAATGATGTTGAAATGTGTTTTGGGGGATAAAGTTCATTTTCTAGGCAAATATTGACTTTGCAAGTAATTGCTGTTAAGCTGATCACTCTTTATAACATTCTGGAGTATATGCAAATTGCCATTAGAAAAACTGAAACAGTAGACTTTGTAAAAATTAATATTTGTATCATTCTCAAAACTTTTGGCCATGACTGTATATAGAACCATTAATTCCATGGTGCTTTACATTTGAGGATTTACATACGGTGCACAAGATATATAAAACAGATAATACTAACTGTGACCAACTGGCACAGTGGGATAGAGGGCCCTGTCCGCAAGGGCTTACAATCTATGAGGGAAGAGAGATAGAGACAGAAGGTGGAGGTAGAGGCTGCTCAGGTGGTGGTGTGGTGACAGTAGTGTTAATGGAGGTTGTAGGCCTTCCTTTAATAGGTGAGTCTTCAGGGCCTTCTTGAAGCTTGTGATTGTGGGGGTCAGTCTTATGTGTCTTGGTAATGAGTTCCAGATATGGGGGATTCACGGGAGAAGTCTTGGAGACGATTGTGTGAAGAGTGGATAAGAGCAGAGCGGAGTAGGAGGTTTTTGGAGGATCGGAGGTTACGTGCGAGCAGGTAGCAGGAGATTAGGTCGTAGATATATGGAAGGGACAGGTTGTGGATGGCTTTATATGTCAGCATTAGTAATTTGAACTCTATTCGCTGGGCAATGGGTAGCCAGTGAAGGGATTGGCAGAGGGGAGCGGCCGATGAAGAACGGGGGGAGAGGTGTATTAGGCGAGCAGCACAGTTTAAGGTGGACTGGGAGGGGGCGAGGGTGTTAGCTGGGAGGCCATGGAGAAGGGTGTTACAGTAGTCTAGGCGGGAGATTATGAGGGTGTGGACTAGCATCTTTGTAGTTTCAGGGGTGAGGAAGGAGCGGATTCAATGGATGTTCTTGAGTTGGAGGCAGCAGGAGGTGTTGAGGGTTTGAATATGAGGCTTGAAGGATAGGTCAGAGTCTAAGGTTATCCCAAGGCAGCAGGCTTGTGGGACTGGGGTGAGAGTGGTTCCATTAATTTTGATAGATGGGTCAGGTAGAGGGAGGTCGTGCGTGGAGGAGTGAAGATTATGAACTCCGTTTTCTCCATGTTGAGTTTGAAAAAGCGGGAGGAGAGAAAGGAGGCTATGGCTGCTAGACATTCTGGACTCTGGACAATAGAGAGGTAATGTCTGATCCAGAGAGATATATTTGAGTGTCGTCAGCATAGCAATGGTAATGGAAACCAAGGGATTCTATGAGTTGGCCAAGGCCTAGAGTGTAGATTGAGAACAGGAGGGTTCCTAGGACGGAGCCTTGGGGGACATCTACAGAAAGAGGGTGTGGCAGGGAGGTGGTGTGTGAGTGGGAGACGCTGAATGTGTGGTTGGTGAGGTATGAGGAGATCCAGGAAAGGGCCAGGTCTGAGATGCCAAGGGATGAGAGAGTTTCTAGCAGGAGGGAATGGTTGACTGTGTCAAAGGCAGAGGAGAGGTCAAGGAGGAGGAAGACAGAATAGTGACGTTTGGCTTTGGCAGTTAGAAGGTCATTAGTGACTTTGGTTAGGGCAGTTTCTGTGGAGTGATGGGGTCTGAAACCTGACTGTAGTCTGTCAAAGAGCATATTGGACGAGAGATAGGAGGACAGTTCGGAGTGGACGTGTTGCTCCTGCAATTTTGGCTATATGTTGACTATAATCAACATGTGTTGACTATAATCTGAGAATAATAGTCAAGCCAGAATAACTTCTCCGAAAGGAAGAGAGTCCCATCTGCAGACAGCTGTTTTGAGGTTGTTGCCTCATGAGTGCAGAGCAGGGTACTGGTTGGCTGTGTGAAAGGTCTATACACGGGTAAAAATGGATGCAGGGACGTATTAGACCATCCATGCCCTGCTAAGAATTATAAATCATAAGGCATCTGGGAATAGCTCCTCCAAAAAGCAAGGGAGTCACCTCCGCTTTTATGAGGTTGTTGCCTCACATCAGTGCAATGCAGGGTACTAGTTACCTAGAATTCTTAGCAGGGCATGCATGGTCTTATAAGTCCTTGTTCTGTCTCTCCCTGATGAGAGACATGAGACACCTTCTGAAATTAGTCGTAGAAATTATGTCTGATTATCTTCAAAGAATCAGTTTCCTATGTGTACTGTGCAGTAGCTAGGCCAAAAATAATCTGCTCTGCAAAACAGGACTATGGGACTGGTCATCATAAAAAGAGACAGAGTTTCACTGTGAGTCAAAAGACAACCAAGCAGAATATGTTGTATCAAATCACATTCAGTGTGAACATTATGAACTAAAGCATCAGCAAAAAGGACAGTTTGTGACATGTGAGGATGATATAACATGATATCACATAGAGTACACATAGAGTAAGCAATTTAATAGCACATCAATAAAGTATTAATAAAGAACTATACTATCAAAAAAAAAGACTCACCCTGAGTCTCTCTTTGAATATAGTGTCCACCCCATCCCCTGCTAGCTGTGGCTACTCGAAGTTCTCTGCTTCTGAATAATATGCATGGAATATGGGTGAAGATATAATGTAGTATAGCAAGGGATCCAGGGACAATTTACTGTAAATAAAATGTCCCAAAGGGGGCATCCTTGCTTTATGTTTCTGAAGAAGTCTGACAGAAGTGAGATGACCATTTATTACACAATTAGATTTTTGACGTAGTTTTTGTAGTAAAAATGTTTATATGTTCTCTCCCTTTATGAGCCTGCACTGGTTTTAGCTTTAAAAAGTTGAGTGTTTTTTTTTGTAAAAGAAAACAATGCCTTAAACATATGTGGTATTGCTTGTGAGTTTTTTTTGTCTCTACATTTTTAAGTGTTTTTTTTTCTCTTGGAATTTTTGTGCACCATCATATATAGGTCATGTTTGTTTTGTCTATTTTCACGGATATATGGCGGATCCATGAAACCGAGTGCCCCTTGGGTGCAGGATGGACGTTTTTCACAGCCATTTTGCACCTTGGTAGCCATTACCTCTGGCAAAATCACCAGTGGCTAACCCACTGTAAAATTACAAATCCCATCCCATACACTGCAAAGAAATCTTGCAGTGTAAAGAGTTTTGCACCGCGGGTTAGGAACCTGCAGCATGTATATTATTAATGTGAATTCCACAGTAATGAAAATTGCTCTAGCTTTAGGCGCTGCAGCTTTTGCCCTAGGTGGGTGTCCTGCAAGATATCAGGCTGTAAATATCCCACAGTGGACTACCACATGTGGCCATAGCTTTAAATGTAGTTCAGATGGCCCAATAATAAAACATTCTAAAGAAAGTTGGCAGCTAGGCACAAACCTTTGTATTTACTCCAACATTTGTGCTTTTATGATACTAGTCATTCACATGATCTTAGACTTACATTTATCTTCAATTATTTTAATATACTGTACCTGGTTAGTGGACAAACTACTTTATATCCACTTTATCAGGTGACAGAAAGCAGCAAAAAACTGCCATTCAAGTGATATACGAGCACTCACACTAAAACTAATATTGACAGAATAATTTTCTGAAAATCATAGGCTAAAATTGAGCTTTGTTCCTAAACAAAGCTGAATGAGCTACACAGCAACACATATTATTTTTTTTATTTAATGATGATAGTGTGAAATAGGGTTTGGTATTCAATGCTATGGTGTCTCCTGCTGGCTCATATTCTTGACTTGTGCTCGTTGCTATAGTTTCCTATTTTCACGTTTATAGCTATGTCTGCCTTCTTTCATACATGTCATAAGATTAGACACCTTTCTGTTGTGCTACAATACAATGACCAGACCTATTTGCTTGTCATAAATACTTTCTTACAAAGATCTCGCATTTAGTGTAAAATAAAAGATTTGGTCATATCTGCTAGTCAAAGCAAAGGTTAGGTGAGTGAAAATCATGAAAAAGCCAATATACAACCCAGCATTTCTTGTTGTAGATGATATTACGCTGTCTGATTTATCAGAATTACCTGTCAGTCTGCCAAAAAACAACACCAAAAGCATTTTCACTGTGGATGAATTGTATCTCTTTGGAATATAATATTTGTGCTGTCATATCTGATAAATTCAAATGAAATAGAATTTTATTTTATAACTTGAATTTTTTTTTTGTCACAGTAACTGTCATGCCTGTAGTACTGTAAGTACCAATATATTTAAAATGTAATGCCAAACAAAAGTAAAAAAAAAGTTTCTAAAAATCTCAATAATAATAAAAATTTCATAAGGTCAGCTTTTTTGAGAACTAATCCTCCGCTTTACATATAATCATACCTACAGGACTGGGGATGACTTTGGAGACACAAACTTACCATGCAGGAGAAAATTTATAGGTACAAAAAAACCAGCCTCTAAAGGCATTCTATCCCAGACAAACACTGCAAGCTGCTTGATAAGACTGTACCTGGTTCTGGAGATACTGTACAGACCCAAACCTCAGGGGGTCCTGCGGGAACAGCATATCCATGTGATTTGTGCAGTACTACTCATCCTTACCTTAACCTAGTAGTGGTGGCTATAAGATAATACAATTGTGGAGGGGAGGGTCACTTCAAACAGTTACAGTGGGGAAAAAAAGTATTTAGTCAACCACCAATTGTGCAAGTTCTCCCACTTAAAAAGATGAGAGAGGCCTGTAATTGTCATCATAGGTAAACCTCAACTATGAGAGACAAAATGAGAAAACATATCTAGAAAATCACATTGTCTGATTTTTTAAAGAATTTATTTGCAAATTATGGTGGAAAATAAGTATTTGGTCACCTACAAACAAGCAAGATTTCTGGCTCTCACAGACCTGTAGCTTCTTCTTTAAGAGGCTCCTCTGTCCTCCACTCATGACCTGTAGTAATGGCTCCTGTTTGACATTGTTATCAGTATAAAAGACACCTGTCCACAACCTCAAACAGTCACACTCCAAACTCCACTATGGTGAAGACCAAAGAGCTGTGGAAGGACACCAGAAACAAAATTGTAGACCTGCACCAGGCTGGGAAGACTGAATCTGCAATAGGCAAGCAGCTTGGTGTGAAGAACTCAACTGTGGGAGCATAATTAGAAAATGGAAGACATATAAGACCACCAATAATCTCCCTCAATCAGGGGCTCCACGCAAGGTCTCACCCCGTGGGGTCAAAATGATCACAAGAACGGTGAGCAAAAATCACAGAACCACACGGGGGGACCTAGTGAGTGACCTGCAGAAAGTTGGGACTAACGTAAAAAAGGCTACCGTCAGTAACACACTATGCCGCCAGGGACTCAGATCCTGCAGTGCTAGACGTGTCCCTCTGTTTATGCCAGTACATATCCGGGCCCGTCTGAAGTTTGCTAGAGAGCATTTGGATGTTCCAGAAGAGTATTGGGAGAATGTCATATGGTCAGATGAAACCAAAGCAGAACTGTTTGGTAGAAACACAACTCGTCGTGTTTGGAGGAGAGTGAATGCTGAGTTGCATCCAAAGAACACCATACCTACTGTGAAGCATGGGGTGGCAACATCATGCTTTGGGGCTGTTTCTCTGTAAAGGGACCAGGACGACTGATCTGTGTACATGAAAGAATGAATGGGGCCATGTATCGTGAGATTTTGAGTGCAAACCTCCTTCCATCAGCAAGGGCATTGAAGATGAAACGTGGCTGGGTCTTTCAGCATGACAATGATCCCAAGCACACCGCCAGGGCAACGAAGGAGTGGCTTTGTAAGAAGCATTTCAAGGTCCTGGAGTGGCCTAGCCAGTCTTCAGATCTCAACCCCATAGAAAACCGTTGGAGGGAGTTGAAAGTCCGTGTTTCCCAGTGACAGCCCCAAAACATCACTGCCCTAGAGGAGATCTGCATGGAGGAATGGGCCAACATACCAGCAACAGTGTGTGCCAACCTTGTGAAGACTTACAGAAAACGTTTGACCTCTGTCATTGCCAACAAAGGAGATATAACAAAGTATTGAGATGAACTTTTTTTATTGACCAAATACTTATTTTCCACCATAATTTGCAAATAAATTCTTTAAATATCAGACAATGTGATTTTCTGGATTTGTTTTCTCATTTTGTCTGTCATAGTTGAGGTCTACCTATGATGTCAATTACAAACCGGCCTCATCTTTTTAAGTGGGAGAACTTGCACAATTGGTGGCTGACTAAATACTTTTTTTCTCCACTGTATATCTCGGACATTATAAAATGTACAGACTTTTGGTGTCATATTATGCAGCTGCATATAAATATCCTAATCCCACCTGTGTTTTCAACAAGTGATATCTCTAGAAATAATATACATAACACTACAGAATCTCCTCTTTCATATGACACCAAAAGCAAGTTTGTATGTTTTATAATGTCCGAGATATAACTGAAGTGACCCTCCTCCACCCTCATTCTTTCTCCATTTTACACAGCCCCGTACTCCAAGCCCACACTCCATACATATTCAGTGTGAGGCAGAAACAGGGAAAGAGTGAAAAAATGCAGGTTTTCACAGAAAGGATCCAAAATTTGTTAATAAAGTATATTACAAAATTTATTAATGACACAAATACAGCCAGAAAATCTAAAGTTGTCCGAAAGTTTAGTTATACTTTAAGGAGCGAGTAATAAGCTGCATTCATTACTTACTCACCATGGCAGATTAAGGGTACCATGGCCCTTGGGCTGTTCAGAAAGTGTGGGCCCCCCCCCCCCTCATTTATGCCATTCATGTCTGTGATTGGGCCTCAGTGGTTATGTGGGTCACGTGGGGTAATGATGCATTGGCATCACATCATGTGATGCCATGTGAAGAGACTGTGGATCCATGCTGGAGCCCAGGGGAGATGAATAACACTGTTTGTTATGTTTACTCGCCTCTTTTGGGCCTCCACTAATTATACTCTCAGGGTCTGAAGAGACCTCAGAATATAATAATAATTTGTGGGTGGCGAACCCCACAAACTACCATTGTGAAGGGTGACCTCTCACTGCAGCATGTACCACTGAGGAAAGGGGGTCATTCAACTGCAGGTTGAGAACCACTGCACTAATCCAAACTCTTTCTTAAACAGTATTGCATCTATCAGTCAAACATTCTGGATTGTTCCATGGAAATAAAAGTAAAGTTTATATATGAGATTGGAGAGATGTTGTAGAGACATTACGCAGTAGCAAATGTTTTTTCTTTAAATACTTAAAATTCATGAGTAACAAAAACAGATTGATTTCTGCTGAAAACTGTAGTCCGTTGTATAGTACTAACTATGCTTTAAGCATCTTTCAAATTGTCCTTAATACTATCCATGAATTACTTGGTCCCTGTGTAGAAATTCGCAAATTGAGCAAATAATCATAGAAGGAGAGTATGGGGATGGGCAGATGTTACATATTTGTCATATAGGAATTCAGCAGATGTAAGTGAACACAAGGGAATATTTCTAGAGCCATGGAAGAAAAAAAGACATATGCTTATAAATGGTTGGAGCTATACCATGGGATCCTAGCACACACATGAGTACAAACATAGTGAGATCCGGAGACAACACAGCATCTAAACAGCTTTTACTACATGACCCTGGCATAATAATCTACAGTACATGATTCTCCATTAGCCTCGCCAAGTCTGAAGCTCTACAAGTACAACAGGTATGAACTAAATGAGTGACAGACTGGTACACGGAGAGAGGACTCTGCTTATGAGGGTATGCAATCTATGAAGGAAGGGAGAGGCCATCAGTAGTAGAGGGTAGAAACTGATCAGATGGTACTGTATCAGATTGTAGCTTGTAGCCTTTTTAGGAAAGGTGAGTTAGTTCAAATGTGGTAGAGAGTCTGATCAGTTGGGTCGGAGAGCGCCAAAGACACAATGGTCAGTCCACTGAAAAAGGAGGTGTTTGCTGTTTTAATAAAACTTTAGATCACAAGCTCAAATAGTATAATGCAATTGATAGGTTAGTATTTTTTCTGGTAGATGTGTTCTGTAAGCCTTTGCAGTGTACCATGAAAGAGGGCACAATAAATAAGAATAATATTATAAATGATAAAAATCCAGTAAGTGATGTAAATCCTAAAAGAATTAATAGTTACCAATAAAAGGAATAGTAGATTATATTAAGTATATTATATCACATCGTATAGTTGCATGCTATGTTGCACAATTGCGACAGTTAAAACCATACAAGTACAAAATGACTCTCAATATATCCATATACTCAAACACATTTTCACATACAATATATTTTTGATCAAATAAATCTGCACCCTGGCTAGCCCCATCATTGGGAATGAAAGGCCAGGGCTATGTATAACTTCATTTTTAATTTTATATCACCCCTTCCTTGCCCTGGAAAAAAAACCTTTAAATATTTTACAGAATGTTTCAATATGACCTACCAAATTTTTGACTACTTGAAAATGATGGTTTATAACATTTGGAATGTAGTTGTTTGGTGAATGAGCAAGATGAGGCAAAATATTTGCTTTTCCTAAAACCATTAATAGAGTTAGTGTTGATTTTGTTATATTTTATGGTAGTGACTAACTCTTCAGTTACTCAGATGTTTAACACTTTACATGCTGTCATGATCATCAGAGTCTGTTATTAAAAGATTACACAAATTGTATTTGGAGGACTGCAGGTGGCTTATTCTGGGTTCATGCTTTTCCCTCCCCATAGATTTGGACACATTTAGTGGGTGTGATGAGCCAGAAATAAAACACTATATCAGATGCAATTCTGTTAGCTGCCCTGTAAATTGGTAGCTTTCGGATAATTAATGCTTATTGTGACATTGTGAGCATGCATTTAAAATGCAGACACAAAAAGTTTCAGCTGGATTATAATTTGCGTTCTATTTTTCAGCTGAAGAATCGTAGCCAATGCAAATGTTTACACTGATCTCTGGGGACCAATTTATTAAAGCAATGGGGGTAATCCAAGTTCACATGAAAAATAATTATTATGAAATATTTATATTCATGCTTTGTTAATTTGTGAATTTGATCGCCTTCCAATTAAATGCATTGACATACTGTATATTGTGTTTTATTGTGTTTTTCTTAGCATGAAAAACATGTTTGATACATAAATTTAAGATATGAATAAAAAAAATGAAACTATTAAGTCATGTAAACTTAATATCAAGGTTGCTATCCTTCCATAAATCCTCTGAAATTGTTGGTTTCAGAGGCATCTTGGACTGCAAGACTCCTTTTAACCCTTTTCCGATATCTGCCATAATAGTATGGAGAAAGCCGGGTTTTTAAAGAGGGTGGCTGCTCTGAAGCAGAGTGGCCACCATAGCCGCCTGGTCTCTGGTGTATTGCACAGCAGAGTCCCGGCACTAATGACTGCATTCAGAGTTCACTATGATCGTGGGCATTGTTTAGTTTTATGCCCCCCCAAGGTCTCCGGAGCCTGCACCCCCAGCCCTTCCATTCCCCGTACAAGTCCACACTGCGCTTGGTACCTTAATTATTGCAGGAAGGCTCCCTCTCAGCAAAATCATGTGAGCTGTCCTGCTCCTGTGACAGCAGGAGCCTTATGAAGGCTCCCAGGCCTGTCATAGCAATATAGCTATTGAGGCTTTTCTTGGCAGACCTCAATAGCTATGTAGTAAATGTCCTACATTCACTACATCAAAAGATCACAGGGGCTAAAATAGTTTTTTACATTTTGGCTCTTTTCTGTGAAATGCTGCATTTCTTTATTCTTTCCTTTGTTTTCCCTTGGAGATCTATACACTGCAGGATTGGTGTGTAATACAGGGAAAATGGGGGGGGGGGGGAGTGTCACGTTAAACAGTTATATCTCAGGCGTAATAAAACAGAAACTTGCCACGACTGCAGTTCTATATGTGTTATTTCCAAATTTACCAGTTGTAAACACAGTTGGGATTGGGTATTTATATGCAGCTGCAGCTACTCCCAATTCCAAATGTATATTCAACTGATGATAGAAAAAGTTCAGGTAGATCTCAAGTCTTAGTTTAGTTACTCTTGAACATATTTTCTTTTTCCAAGATAAAGCCTCACTTTAAAAACGATAAAAGGACTTCTTTTTTTCCGTAAAATAAAAAAAATTGGTGCAGATAAAAGAAAATATAGTATAAAAATAATGTAAATTATTGACATTTAGGAAGGGAAATCGAAAAGACAGTATAATACTTATTATGAGTGAAGATGGTAGAATTGATTCACACATTAACAATGGATACTTCCAATAATATACATCTGTAGGATGACATATCGCAGCTAGTACAACTGACATTCCTACCTCTTACTTATAAATAAAAGGAATCTGTCACCAGGTTTGGGGACCTTGAAAGGTTAATTGCATACTTACCATTTCTTCCAGAATGTTCTTCCAGAATGTGCAAGAACCTCCCAAAATAAGGGTACACCTCCTGGAATATCACTGCCAATTTTCCCAGTCTGGGCAGCTCTTTGTTGTTCTCTATGTGATGTGAGCACAGTATGTATGTGCCGTTTATATCATTAAAAGGGGCATGGCAGGCACATAGCCATGCTTATGTCACAAGGGTTTGGCAAAGCCCCCAAAATTTGCGTGGTCTCTTAGGAAGGGGGGTGACTGCCCAATACACTGCCCCTCCCAGACATCTGCAGTGCAAATGTTGGTGAGTATGGTAAATCGTTGGTAAACTGTGGAATTTGCACTTTGGGACAGATGTTGCCCTTGGCTGGATTCAAACCGATGACAAGTACTGTTAGCACTGTTGCCTGACTTCTGGAGTTGGAGACATAGAGCATTTTCCCTCTCAATTTGGAACATTCTTAGAAAATTAGATATTTGAAGTTTCAGGAACTGGAGATGAGCTTGAATTAAACTCTGCTTCTTTCATATGTGTATATGTGACAGTCTGTAAGGATAATTTTCAACCAGACTCATAGCCACGACTATGGTCTTGTTTGGACCAACAACCTGCAGTCTGGGCACTGTAGGTAACTTGTAGAGTAGGTAACTTGTACACTTGTGCTCTCTTTTACTTGTAAGAGAAATAAAAGAGATACATTTTAGGACAGGAATCAACATCTGCTGACCCTAAGCAGAAATATCTCTGCCTCCCTGCTTTATCTTTTAGGCCTTAAGCACTTGTACCTCCATTTTGGGGGTGACTGTTTTAAAAATTGTTGAAAGATTGATGTGACTTGAGACTGAATTGTCTCAGTAAAGAACAGTGTAATGTGCATAATGTAAAGGGATATTCCCATCTCAAGGATCCTATCTATACTACTAGCTTATGTAAATTGAAGAGTTTTCCTAAATATATATAGCTTTAGCAATGTTGCTTTGTTTTCCCTGTATGTGAAATTATTCCTCCCATTGTTTGCATAGAGTTTCCATAGAGCCGGACCTGTGTGATAAGACAGGACAGATGATGTCACTCACTGATCTCACTGTTATTTACAGCTCTGCCGTTCACCTAATGGCAGTTTGCTGATAAAGCCTTGTCCATTATCTCTGTATGTAAACACACAGGTAACACTGAGTCCATTCTCTAGAAGCATATGCATATTATCTGATCTGCATTTATATTAGATTTCTAGTAATAAGTATTGTGATACTTCATAGTGTCCTGTTCTGCAAGCTGGGGGGGAGTCGGCTTTGACTGTTTGAAAAGGAATATAGGAAGTAAGAAGAAGAGACAGCAGGCAAAGATGCTGAAACACAGAGATGGGAAAACCCCTTTAACTCCCTGACTCCAGAGTCCTTTAAGCCTGCACCTTCACCACCAAGGGCATCACAACCACCAGTGGGGTGATGCAGTCTCTGCAATCTATAAAATACCTATGTAAAATGTGAGTAGGAGGAGGGGATGAGAATCAGAGCTTCCTCCCTCACTGTGAAGTCAAACAGGAATGCTATATAGCCATGGTGGAGAACCTATGGCACGCGTGCCAGAGGTGACACTCAGAGCCCTCTGTGGGCACCAATCAGTGAAACAGATTATACTGTGTGGGGACTACTGTGGAGCAAATTCTACTGTGTGGGGGCCGCTTTGCAGCAGATTGTGCTGTGTTGGGGCCACTGTGGAGCAGATTGTACTGTGTGGGGGCCACTGTGGAGCATATTATATTGTCTGGGGGCCACTGTAGAGCAAATTGTATTGCGTGGGGGCCACCGTGGAGAAGACTGGACTGTGTGGGGGCCACTTTGGAGCAGATTGTACTGTATGGGGGCCCTTCACTATTTATATCACACAGTATCTGTTTTATAGTAGACATGTGATATTATTACAGGCTGTAATAACATTGCACGGTCACTATAGAACAGATCCTGTGCGATGTAAATAGTGAAAATGAATTGTTCAAAATTATGGAAAATGCAGTACAAAGTTGTTTGTATTATTGAAAGCTCTATAGAACCCCATTCACACAACCATATTTTACGAGTCCATAACTGTCCGCAATTGTGGATCCGCACAGTATTAAGGTTAAATTGCTGTGCTGCTATATAGTATGCAGTATAGTATATCACTGCTATAAAGTATGTTCACACACAGGCTATATGATCACTAGCAAATCAGATGCTGTATTATTATTAGATGTTGTATTATTGATGCAACATTACTAAAATGTGATGATATTTGTGTGCAACTTGTACATGTTATACAGCATACATGAAAGCAAAAATGAATGTGCACTAACTGAAATCCTGTATAAATATAGAAATACAGTTACTGGAATTCCTGTGGGACTGATCCCTATACAACACACTTTGCATCTTGAATGCCACGCTTTCTTCCTAACCTACAAAACCTGCACCTTTCGTCCTGTGCTGTCATTCAGCTGACTACATCATAATCAATGATTTAACTCTGGGCTTCACTGCCAAATACATTTATTTCACCTGATGGAGTGGCATTATCTGTGCTTGGCTTGGCCTGCTTTGTTCATGACATCAAAAAGAATTGTTCTTTTCTTTGTACATCAGCATTGAATTTGTGTTGTATAGAAATGATGAAAAAAATGTTGTATGAAAATGGCCACTTTATGGGCTTGAGTAACTTTATAGGTGATACCACACAGAGTTCTGAACACAGTTATAACTGCAGTCAGTTCTGGGGCCACAGATGCCTTCGCTTGTAAGTGAAATACAGATTAGTTCCAGGATATTTCTCATTACTGGCCCCATTACAAGCAAAACTGTCAGTCAAGGTAAACATACACTACGTACCTGGATGCAGTTCTAACTGCATTCAATTCAGGGGCCACAGGGTTTACCCAAGGGCAATTTTGCCTGTGGACACTGCAATTTCTGCAGTCAGAACTTAAAGAGTAGGAATTTATTTATAGGGGGTATACACTGGGTAGTGAACCAATTTTTGAACTGTAAGACCAAATTCTTGGTTGATATGATTTTTTTTGTCCTTGCCAACATTTTTATTGAAATGTAAGGGGAGATGGTTCCTTAAAACTCAAGCTCTAGGCCTCTTAGAACTAAATGATGGGATTGATATGAACGTGTTCTTATAATTATGGTGACATTGTTCTAACTCTATTTAATGGGGTATTTGTCATGTGATATATTAGTTTTTACTGTATACATTAACTATTATCATATGTTGGAATAGAGAGTGGGTATATTTGCAGCAATGTTTGTTTATCAGGAAGGATAGTGATCCATATGCGCTTTGTGTATTAATTGTATTTTCCACTTATAGGGATGGCTAGTTAAGTGCTTATATTCCATGCAGTCATAGAATATGAATAGGGAGTAACCTCTGTGAATATGACAGCTACAGTATATTGCCACTTACATGCGCAATGTTTTTATACTTTTGCTTTTAATAGCGTGGTCCGGTTGCTGGGACTACGGCGCATGCGCACATATTGTGAATCTGTACTATGGGATTGGTGGTTGCTGATGCGACTGTGTGGGGGCAGCGCTTTTTTATGATGCGCCCGGACACAGCCATGTCATTAGCCTGTAGAAGCGCGTAAGCGTGTGTGGTAAAGTGCACGGCAAAGTCATGGACGGGGGTGTATATCTCGCCAGGTTTCCTCAGCCAGGTGAGATAGAGGAAATCCAGGGTTTAGCTTGCTCTAGCAGACCATAGTCTGCTAGCGTTTTTCATTATAATATGGGCTGGTTTTTCTGGACTGGAGGGCAGGATTGGTAGTGGGTACTCTCCAGTCCACACCTCAGTCCACTCCGGGATTTGCCTCCCTAACCCCAGGTGAGGTTTCCTGTGGGTTTATCTTGATTGAGGGAGGAAGCTCAAACACAAAAAGGTGAGCTCTGGTATACTGCAGGAGAGAGAAAGACCAAACGCTCCTGGAGGTGAGCGTTTACACTGGGCTGCTGTGCTCATTGTGTTATGGTTACCTGCATGAGGACAGTGAGGTACGCTGTTGTTATCTAGCGCCGGACAGGCCTAGACATTTATTTTGTTTGGACACTTTTTGTTTTGTGCTGGAATTACCACAAATAAAAGCTCTATCACCGTTTTAAGCAGCCTGCCGTGTGTGAACTTGGTCATTGCCGCCCCTCCGTGCGTGCTGATCCCTACACGTGAAACAGGCAGTCGCTGTTGTGCTCTGTACCTGGCTATGTCTGTTTTTACCGCCTCATAATAAAGATTTTGGAGTCAGGAGAAGATTGTCGTTGCAATTTTTCTTTTTTGTGGAAACACAGATTAATTCCAGGCTATTTCTCATTATTGGCCCCATTACCAGTAAAACTGCACAGTTAGTAAGAGTAAACATACACTACATACCTGGATGCAGTTATAGCCACACTCAATTCCAGGGACACAGGTGCTTTACCTTAAAGGTAAGTGAAAGACAGATTAATTCCAGGCTATTTCTTACCACTGGACTCATTAACAGCAAACTTTACAGTCAGTAATGAGAACTACCCTCTAGTTAATCTGTGTTTCACTTACTTATAAGACAAAGCACCTATGGCCCAAGAACTGACTATGTTTATAACTACACACGTGGACAAAATTGTTGGTACCCCTCATTTAATGAAAGAAAAAGCCACAATGGTCACATAAATAACTTGAATCTGACAAAAGTAATAATATATAAATATTCTATGAAAATGAACAAATGAAAGTCAGACATTGCTTTTCAACCATGCTTCAACAGAATTTTTTTAAAAAAGAAAACTCATGAAACAGGCCTGGACAGAAATGATGGTTCCCTTAACTTAATATTTTGTTGCACAACCTTTTGAGGCAATCACTGCAATCAAACGATTCCTGTAACCGTCAATGAGACTTCTGCACCTCTCAACAGGTATTTTGGCCCACTCCTCATGAGCAAACTGCCCCAGTTGTCTCGGGTTTGAAGGGTGCCTTTTCCAGACGGCATGTTTCAGCTCCTTCCAAAGATGCTCAATAGGATTTAGGTCAGAACTCATAGAAGGCCACTTCAGAATAGTCCAATGTTTTCCTCTTAGACATTCTTGGGTGTTTTTAGCTGTGTGTTTTGGGTCATTATCCTGTTGCAAGACCCATGACCTGCGACTGAGACCAAGCTTTCTGACACTGGGCAGCACATTTCTCTCTAGAATCCCTTGATAGTCTTGAGATTTCATTGTACCCTGCACAGATTCAAGACACCCTGTGCCAGATGCAGCAAAGCAGCCCCAGAACATAACAGAGTCTCCTCCATGTTTCACAGTAGGGACAGTGTTCTTTTCAAGATATGCTTCATTTTTCCGTCTGTGAACATAGAGCTGATGTGCCTTGCCAAAAATTTCGATTTTTGTCACATCTTTTCATAGGACATTCTCCCAGAAGCTTTGTGGCCTGTCAACATGTAGTTTGGCAAACTCCAGTCTGTCAGATTCAAGTTATTTCTGTGACCATTGTGGGTTTTTCTCTCATTAAACGAGGGGTACCTGCAATTTTGTCCACGTGTGTACATCCAGTTACATTGTGTACTTTTATCCTCAACACTACCTACAAACTTGTCTGGGAGCCTCATGTCAAACAGGGCAATCTTTTTTAGATCTGTACCCAACAGCCAGGGTATTACAGGCATCTTTTGTGTATTAAAAGACTCAAAGTGCACTGTAATGAGGAAGACTGCCCCAGCAATGTAGATATAGACTGACAAGGAAAGGACCATCTTAAAAACTCCAGCTCCAGTCTCAGTGGATGTCCTTAAGTACTGAACCCACATCATATGGATGAACTTACCTGTTTATCACCTGTTCTTCTACTAGTGCTACATCAACCACTGCCAGGCTATAGTAGGCTTACTAGGAGATATCCAATGGGAACACTACAACTACCATCATACACTCTGCAGGCCCCCTCTGCACTGCTACAGCTGCGAGTAGTGCCAGAGGATCTGGTAGAGATCCTTACTACTGTAACCACAGCTACTACTACACTCAAAGTCCTGGTCTTCCTCCAAATGGACTGCTGCACATATTTCCCCTGAAAACAAAAGGATTGGACATGTTGAAATCCAAGTGCCCAATTCTCCACCAACATCTAGAGGTCCCCATACACATTAGATGAATGGCCATTCCTGCCAAAATCAACAGGTTTGGCCGACAGTATAGTTAGCTTTCTGAACACTCTGCTTATCAGTATGAAGTCTACCATAGTCAGTTGTTCTTTGCTAGAGACACAGTCTGCACAGCATGAGGTGTTATAAAAGGCACTCTATGATATCAAACAGTAAAAGACACATCTTACAATAGATGACTGAGCATCTATTTTAGATTCTTAAAGTATAGTCTACAGATAGGCATGAGAAGCAAAAGTAAAGAAACTCAACTACAGCAAACATACAATGGATGTTTTCATTCTAGTTTCCATGGAATATTTAATGGATATGTATTTAAGTTTTAATGTAAGTGGTGTTTATTTTCTTTTTTCATTTATCTGGCAGACATCTAGTACCGTATTGCACTGTAGAAAAGCTCTACTAAAAAATAATCAGGAGCTGAGCCCACTCTATACATTAGGGGTGAAAGTTATGCTATGCAGTGGACACTCAACTGCAGCTTCCGGGATCAGAGATAAGTTTGGCCACAAAAATTTAAGCCCTTAGAAGCAGTGGTCAATAGTGACCATGACATTGAAGTAGTAAGACAGAGGGAGCAACTCCCTCTATTCCCTAATTAGCCCAAAATTATGTATGGCGGTAAATGTACAACACAAAACTATTGCATTTCAAGTACTCCATGGGGACTAAAAAATAGTGGTATACAATTTTTAAAAGCAATAAATACCTTTTTACCATTTAACATATATAAAACTGAAGGCAAAAAAAATAATACTTCGCATTGTTGCATCAAAAAAAAAAGAGAAAATTTATCAAACATATGTAGGTACCCCAAAAAGCCAATGAAACTACAAAAAAAAAAAAAAAAAAAAACACATCCTCATAAAACCCAAAAAATAAAATAGCTACAATATGAATGACAGAATGTGGGGACACAAAAGCAATATTTTTGTATTTTTTATTTTTCATGTTAACACTATGAATGAACAAATGTATGTAACCCAGTTGATTACTAAATGCCAGGGCTCACATGTTTATTTCTATTCTGTTAGCCCATGGATGTGGATCGAAAGGAGTCTGCACTGATATAATAAATATATGTGAGCATGTATATAAATACATTTATATTAGAAATTGGTATGATATCATGCTCTATAGACAAATAAATAAAAAAGAAAAACCAGAATACTCTATTAAATTATTTTTGACTATGTTATATAAAAAAAATAAAAGAGAGCATACAGGAACATTACCGGAACTGCAAGTCTCACCCTAGACTTTACCTACATCCAGAGGCATAGCTAGCAATGATGCTGAGCTGTGAGGAACCCCCCCAGTACATTGCTATGGATGCGTACTGTCAGGGAGGGTGTTCCTCATAGCCCAGGTAGACTGTCAGGAACGCCCTTCTGTTGGTGAACCGTGAAACTACGATCCCCGATATCTCCAGCCCCAGGGCACATAACGGGAAAGCCAGCAGAGCGCTGATTTCAGCGCGCTGTCAGCTTTCTAGCGGTATGTAAAACAGCATATACATGAGGACGTGAAAGGTCCTCTTTAAGCCATCTACATATGATACAGAAGTTACAGAAGTAACGTTTAAGCCTGTCGGGCTTTCATCAGACTCTGTGTAACATAAAGTGGACAATATATGAGTGCAATAGCAAACAATACATAGATTATATCGAGGTAGAATAATATATACATTGGTCCCTTTGAGTATATTCATCATATCTCAAATTAGTTTGACCGATACATCCATAATATGGAAACATAGATACAATGTAATAGCTCACAGTCCAAATCTCCACCGAGGACATTGAACTGTAATATATAACCCAAATAAAATGGAAGGAAAAAAATCTTTAAAAAAATACTGACAAAAATTCCAATGCAGGCATATGAGCTGAATACTGAGGTGAATATGATGATCTCCCTTAAGAAATATTAAGTAGGTAGCTAACATTGCTTATTTTAACAAAATAATAAGGTGAGGGGTACATAATCAAATACATATGGTAACCAAAACAAAGTATAATGGATACCAGTATTATTGTAGGGAAATCATAACAGTGGGTGTCATATACAAGAAAAGGTCCTATGAGGGCAATGATACAGCCATCTTTCTACCGGGTCTAAAGATGCTGGACCCCCAATTATATTGGAGAAAGATATCTTACCTGTAAGTGGAAGGAAAAGGAGATTGGTGCGAGGTAACTAGGACTGTTCTGCTAGGAGAGAGCACTGTGTCTAGAAGCATAGTGTGCCTTATAAAGGCCAGCGTCCTCATGTGCTGCATAATGGTTCCACCCACTTCTGGCTGAAGTCCAGGCAGATTTGGGGAAAACCTAGGATGAAAGTGGGGCATCGGAACTACAGGTGCATCTCAATAAATTAGAATATCTTTGAAGCCTTCATTCATTTCAGTAATTCAGTAATACAATCCATAATCAGCGTCTTCCATGATTGTGTGTCCTACTGAACCAGACTGAGGGACCATTTAAAGGCTTAGGAAACCTTGGCAGGTGACACACTGAATTTACAATACTGAACTTTTTTACAATATTCTAATTTTTTTAGATTTGGGTTTTCATAACCTGTAATCCATAATCAACATTTACAGAAATAAAACACTTGAAATAGAACACTCTGTGTGTAAAGAATCTAGAAAATATAGGAGGTCACTTTTTTAATTCAATTACTGAAATAAACATTTCAAAGATATTCTAATTTATTGAGATACACCTGTATGTAACAGGGCAACCTACTCATGTTATGATATAGTGAAAAGAATACGAGTAACTGGATGAATAATATACTATAGAGTATAGATAGGATGTAAAGAATACATGGACATAGATGGAGGCAAAATTGCTTATAGAGAAGGAACATAGGAGAAATTAAGAGATAAGGGAGACTGATACACCTAGAGAGACGATTATAGAATTTGAAAATGAAAAAAAAAAATAGGAACAAAGGAATTAAAAATGAACAGAGTGTTTGGGGAAGAAAGGAGGGGAGCTAAGTGAGTATTGGGTAGGATTTAGAAGATAGAGGGAAGGGAAGGCAGAATAAATGAGACATAGAAATAAGGACAGTGATATGCAAGGGATACAGATAAACTTATCCAAGAGATCAAGTGGGTCATTGTGACTGAGAGCCCTAAGGGTCCTTAACATGTCTATAATAAAAAAAGGGGGGGGGAAATAAATAGGGTTAAAATATGGCAATATATAAATTTTACATACTATACCAGCCTACAAGAAACTATTTAAACCTCAAGGTTCCAGAATCTTCAGTTTACGGATCCAGAATGCTTCACTTTTTTTATTGCTCTCTCCTTATAATAAGAATATTTTATAAATAAATTTTATGACTACTAAAAACCTAAAAAAATATATTGTAATCTGCAGCCATTTTACTGTAACTTGACGGACCTCTGTGCTACTTATAGAACAAGAGCAAGAGGCAAAGTTCCAAATCTATTGTGCTCCATGTTGAAGAGGCCCAGCTCGTCAAATACATTGTATTTTAGTTTACAAGTGTAGAACTCTTCTGCTATTTGAACAGAAGTAAAACATTTTATTGAACTTACTTTTGAGACATCTGGGCACTACTATGACTCATATACCTTTGAAGAGAAACACTGAATAGTACACTAAAGAATAATCATCCTAGACTTGGCATAAAATGAAAGAACAAAATGTTTTGATATGTCACTTTAAAGTACTTTACAGACTCATCTCAGTATTGTTGCTGTATGCAGTCTGGCTGAATAGAGTGCTAATGTTTGTTTTAATCTCCAGGGTTAGAAGCTGTGAAAAGCTAAATTAATATCTGAAAGCTCTGAAACTAGCTCAGAAATTCTTGAGTCTAAATAGGGAATCAAGGTTGGCAGAATCTGTTGCTATCAGAACACGTAGTATGCTGATCAAATGTAATGAACTGAAAATAACTCTCCATCATTACGGCTTCTGGGCAAGTTGATAATCTTGCATGGCTTTTATCACCTAACTAAAATCTTTAGTGAATGTGCGCTAATTAGAAAAAGTCACTTCTTCAATTTCTCCATAGACAAGAACTTGTAGACGTTCTCAAGATCACAGCACAGCAAATGTACTAACAGGAAAACTCTTGTCTATAATTTTAAAAAGTCTAACTCTACAAAACAACTTTTCTGTAATCTGATGAAAATAAATTGCTTCTTACTACTCAGATCCATCTGCATATTCTGATGGCCTCCTTGTCCACTGTTCTCAGTGCTTCTTTGATTTGGACATCGTGTCCAGATAGGACAATTATTTTGTGCCAAAAAGTGCACATAAACAGCCAACAGCTCTACAAGAATGCTTGTCTCATCCATAACATGGTGCCTGCATCATGTGACTATATTGTCCAGAGCGATATAAATTCACGAATGGTCATGTTAGGCAAGTGAGAGAGGTGCACATCCCACAAAGATTTAAAACATCGCTCGCAGCTCTGGACGTAGCGTCACAAGTTAGAGATCTGTGAGGGACATGAACCAATGTTAGTTGAGTCACGTGACCACTTGTGAACACACATTGGTCTCAATGATGGGGTCATGTGATGATCCTGCAGACGCAGTGTTATGGATAACACTAGCATTCTTGTAGAGCTGGCAGCTGTTTAAAAGGGGGTTGAAAATCTAAAACTATGTAAGTTATACAAGAATATGTAATGTACAGGTGCATTTTTGGGGCTTATACTGTATAAGCATGTGGCAGCAGTATTAGATTTCTAATGGGAGTGTGCACATACCACCTGAACTTGGAGGCTGTACTAATCTTCTTAAAATTGAACCTTCAGGCTAAGGATATATGGGAGGGGCACGCTGCTGACCTTCCTATGGGGAAATTGGGTGGGTTTTACTGGGACACACCTGCAGGAATCCTCACAGATTTTAACCTTTATTAAGGTTACTTAGAGCTGTGGGATTTAATAGCAGCATTAGTGAGTGCCGACTGACTGGCTGTAAGTACATCCAATGTATCCTCAGCCTCAAAGCTTCATCTGCGCATAAGTAGAGATGAGTGAAGCAACTCAACATGAATCACATTTGTTACAAATTCATTTTGTACAAATTGGCAGTGGTAGCCGCCATTTCATACAACAGAAGAAGACAGTGAAGAAGGGTCACATGACCTTGGACAGTAGTACTTTCCGTTACGCCTTGCAGGCAGCCCTCCCTTTTGCACAGCCAGTCATGAGAGACTATAGGTATGAGTGGTGAATCTGGATGAACCATAAGCACTATAAAACACCCCAACCAGGAAAAGCTGATGCTTTCTGGAGATACAAATAGGAGAAAGAAAACTTTGTGGGCTTTCTGTGAAAAACGCTGTGGAAAAAACTGATGCGTTTCTGCCACGGTCTTTTCCGCAGTGTTTTTCGGCTGCCGCTTGCTGCATAGGACCTTAGCCCTATAGGGTTGTAGCTATTCCTCTTTCATCATTTATTTTTATGCATAATATCTTTTTCTGTTGTGAATTTCAACAAATCAATGAGTCACTGCTACAGCTTCCAAATAGCGAAATATGTTTTATCTGTTCAGACAAATGTTTGACTGAACATTATATTTTTTAGTGGGTAGAATGAATAACCACCAGAAATCTGTTCATCTCTAAATTTAGTAAAGTCAAAAATTCCTATTCATTTACTTGGAAATCAAAACGGAAGTTATGTGTATTATCTACATCCATTCACTGGACTTAAACCAAAGGATGTATTTTGAATTGTGCATCTGTTTGTAAGAGTTTTTCTTCATTTTATCTAGCCATTACATGAGTACTTGCCTTTTTTCAAATGATGTAGCGTAAGTCTACTATTTATAGCATTTATGGCTGCAAATATTCCAGGCAAAAGGACACTTTACTTCTAGAAAACATGACATCTTGATCTCACTGATGAGAATGGTCAAGTGATCACTTTAGATACATTCACAAGCAAGGTTCAGATCAGCGCTAAGAAATACCATTATATCAAAACAGTTCTGCCCTTCAACTAGAACTGAACACTGTAGACGCTGTATAATTTGCTTATTGGTTATGTAGTACAAATAAACTGAAGTAGAGTTCTAAGACAATTAGGGCAGTGTCTTAAGTTTTGTGACTTAGGCTAAGGCCCCACGTGGTGTCCCGCAGCAAAAAGGCGCTGCAGGAGAAACCGTCGCGGGATCACATCGCGGTTCTTCCCGCAGCGCCTTAGACACAAAGTTTGCAGAGTTTTCCTCCGCGGACTTTCTGTTTCAATTATACCTATGGGGAAACCGCCGGCGTTTCCGTAGGTATAAATGACATGCGTAGATATAATTGACATGCGTGTCCGCAGTGCGTTTTTTTCCGCAAAGTGGGCATGGCATTCACTAGAATCCCATCCACTTTGCTCTGACTGTAAGGCGAATCGTGGTGTTTACGCCACGTGGGACCCCGGCCATAATTGTATAAAGAATGAGGGCTAGGGCAGGAGGGTTGGGCAAGAGCCAAGAAGCGCTGTGGGAAAAACCGCGGCAGAAATAAATCATGGTTTTTCCTGCAGCGCTTTTCACAGAAAGTCAGCAGGGTTTTCCTCTATGGACTTTCTGCTTCAATTACACCTATACAGAAGCCACCAGCATTTCCGTAGGTATAATTGACATGCTGCGATTTCCAAAAACGCAACCATTTTGGAAATTGCAGCATTTACACTGCGGCCCATAGAAATTAATGGTTTAGTGTGCTAACCGGAAAAAACATGGATAGCACACTGAACTAGCACACGGACATGTGCATGGGGCCTAAAACTAAGGCCCACGTTGAAAAACGCAGTGTTTTTGGCTGCTGCAGAGACGCAGTCAAAAAAAAAAAATGCTGTGTTTTACAGTACCAGCAAAGTGAATGAGATTCTGGATAATCTCATTCATGCATTGCTGAAAAAAAGAGCTGTGAAAAAGCTGCGTTTTCAAAAACGCACCATGTTAATTTTAGTTGTGGAATCGTAAATGTTTTCCTCTGTATTGAATAGGGGGAAGAAAAAAAAGCTGAAAAAAAAGACAAAACAAAAACCCAATGGAAAATGCTGAGGAAAAAAAACGCATGTTTTCGTGTGCTGCGATTCACTAATGGAGCCGTGGCCTAAAGTGGCTATCTGGTGATTAAGGTTAGGCCATCAATCTTAGAAACCAGATAACCCCTTTAAATACGATATCATTACAGGATAGCAAAACCAATGAAAGTTTGCAATTCACCATCCCCGCTGGGTGGTCATTCATGGACACAAATAGGATAGTTATAGGCATATTACATTATGTGGTGTAGTTACATCTACAATTCTATCAAAGTATTAAATTCTCGGGTTGTTTTGATCTTGGATATAGACAGATGTGTCCTTTTTTAACTTTTCTCTTAGCTGGACATGTTCATATATGATTATCAGCTTTTCCAAACAACGTGATTTAGTTATATTGCTGTCACTTAATGTCCATCCTATAGAAAATGTCTATATGTGACCAACCAAAGGTTTTAATGGGTTTGGTAGCATGTTGAGGCATTGTATTGAACTTATTTCATGAGAAGTTGGAGCCTATAACCAAGTTTGAGCACAGGTATGGGTGGACACATGTCTATAGCTAGATAGAACTAGACCATTACGTTTCTATTTGTGAACGATTGCTCCATCCAGACCATGAATATAAAATACTGCCAGGAGAAATGCTGTTATTCTGGCATTGGGACTCGTTTTGTGTGGTGCTGGATTAGTGTAAAGTCTGGACCTCTGGGTTTTCGATTAATCCATTTTCCCTGTATTTACGAGCATATTTGCTTGAAGCAATGGTAGACGCATTCATTAGCCTGATGATTAAATGGACTCATGCTTGAGTAACTAAGTAGAGTATTAATTAAAATCTTATGTTATGAATGACATTTCTAGAACTTTACAACCAAAGCATTAAGGTATACGTTATGCTTGATTAAAATACACTGGTCTTTATTGAATTGAAGATAATAAAATGTAATTGGTAAAACTGTGCCTGAACATAACAATAGACGAACGATATACAGTATAATTTCAGAATATTGGAACAGTATGAAGAAGATACAAAATATGTAATTCATTTTCACATACAGTGTTGCTGAGTGGAGTGGTCATCTACAAGGCAGCATTCTTAGTAAGACATGTAAAACTTGCCCTAGCTAGCACGCCCGTAATACAGCAGTAATGTACATCAATTTTGTGACATCGCTTTCTCTTCATGCACCACTTGCTCTCAGACGCACAAAGAGGTATATTAATGGCACTATGGCTTAAAAATAAGTCTCTCTTCTTTATTCCTCTGAATGTAGAAATGTATTTTATTTTTATTAAAAGGGTGGTCCTTTCTTGTTAATTTATTATTCCACTGACATTGTGAAGCTGAATTTCCACACAGTGCTGCAATGATCCATTGAAATCATTACAATGCATACTTGCCAACTTGCCTGAAACATCCAGGAGGCTCCTGCACAAAGGGGTGACCCCTTCCTGGAGAAGTGGGCAAATCTCTCGAGCCCAGCGGAATGCTCCTGCGGGTTCTCAACAATTATACTATATGTGACGTGGGCACTTTATCTGCACACCACAAAGTACTAGTACAACAAAAAAGGGCATGTCAAAGGGGTTATTATCATACAAAAGGTTTTTTGGTACACTTCGAGTGATGGATCTTCCTTAAGTTCATATCTAACTTTTGGTAGTATTTTGGTGCTAGATCCTGCAGAGCAAAAAGCAATTTAGCAAATAAATCAAGATCCTGAGCAGCAGAAACCCTTTTATAAACATAGATTTTTGTAATAGTGTATTTAAAAGGGTTGTTTTTTTTTTTTTTTTTAAACCAAACCACCCTTTGAAATGGGCTATCCAGGAGTTGTAAAAAAAAAATTCCCACAGTGCTTTTTTGCTGTAGCCCGCCGATACGTGGGGCCTTAGCCTAAACCTTCCCCCTCGGTTTTCTGGTTGTTAGCCTACAGGTAAAATGCATAGTAACATATGCTACTCATTACTGAATTAAAAACTGCATGCAGTCCTTCAGTTAAAAAAAAAAAAAAAAAAAGGGGTTGCGTAAACCAAGTCTAAGAGAATCCAAAAGAAGTCTCCTTGTATTATTTCTAGACCAGACAACATATTTAAAATTGCTTAATAGATATCAACTCCAAATTTTATATTACTGTATGTATAGTGTATATATATATATATATATATATATATATATATATAGTGGGAGGGTAGGCTCAGTGGCAACAGCAGCTAACCCACAGTCAGAGACAGACTCAAATAAGTCAGGTTCTAACAGGTTTTACCCTGTACGTTTATTTGTCAAACACTGGTAGAAAATAAATAAGCCTTAACAGTCAGGCAAAACAATTAAAAAAACTCCTGCTTGTCTGAGCCACTAACTAACAAAGGAATGTCCTAACTATAGGGGTGGCTTGCTTCAGCCACAAGGTCAACACAGAGCAAAATAATGGCAGCAGCTCACACTGGAGTCTCACCAGTCTTGGCAAGGTTGGGATAGACCCCAGCTTCTCCTCTCTCCCCAGGAACTGCTCAGGACTGAGAACTTAGCAACCTTTTATAGACCTTTAATGAGGCCAAACTCCCACCTATGCTTGAAGGCCCCTCCCTAGTAGAGCAAGTAGTGGTTAACCGAAACAGCCATCTCACAGCTAAGGTTTTGTTAGTTACCTGTGTTGTAACGCCACTTACCACTCATAAGTGAGGAATCTGGGGGACACATAGTGACCTTCCAGAATCTTACCTGTCACCTTCTCACAATATATACAGTGGGGAAAAAAAGTATTTAGTCAGCCACCAATTGTGCAAGTTCTCCCACTTAAAAAGATGAGAAAGGCCTGTAATTGTCATCATAGGTAGACCTCAACTATGAGAGACAAAATGAGAAAACAAATCCAGAAAATCACATTGTTTGATTTTTTTAAGAATTTATTTGCAAATTATGGTGGAAAATAAGTATTTGGTCAATAACAAAAGTTCATCTCAATACTTTGTTATATATCCTTTGTTAGCAATGACAGAGGTCAAAAGTTTTCTGTAAGTCTTCACAAGGTTGGCACACACTGTTGCTGGTATATTGGCCCATTCCTCCATGCAGATCTCCTCTAGAGCAGTGATGTTTTGGAGCTGTCACTGGGCAACACGGAGTTTCAACTCCCTCCAAAGGTTTTCTATGGGGTTGAGATCTGGAAACGGGCTAGGCCACTCCAGGACCTTGAAATGCTTCTTATGAAGCCACTCCTTCGTTGCCCTGGCGGTGTGCTTGGGATCATTGTCATGCTGAAAGACCCAGCCACGTTTCATCTTCAATGCCCTTGCTGATAGAAGGAGGTTTGTTCTCAAAATCTCACGATACATGGCCCCATTCATTCTTTCATGTACATGGATCAGTCGTCTTGGTCCCTTTGCAGAGAAACAGCCCCAAAGCATGATGTTGCCACCCCCATGCTTCACAGTAGGTATGGTGTTCTTTGGATGCAACTCAGCATTCACTCTCTTCCAAGCATGACAAATTGTGTTTCTACCAAACAGTTCTACTTTGGTTTCATCTGACCATATGACATTCTCCCAATACTCTTCTGGAACATCCAAATGCTCTCTTGCAAACTTCAGATGGGCCCGGATATGTACTGGCTTAAGCAGGGGGACATGTCTGGCACTGCAGGATCTGAGTCCCTGGCGGCGTAGTGTGTTACTGACGGTAGCCTTTGTTACGTTAGTCCCAGCTTTCTGCAGGTCATTCACTAGGCCCCCCCCCGTGTGGTTCTGGGATTTTTGCTCAGCGTTCTTGTGATCATTTTGACCCCAGGGGGTGAGATCTTGCATGGAGCCCCTGATTGAGGGAGATTATCAGTGGTCTTGTATGTCTTCCATTTTCTAATTATTGCTCCCACGGTTGATTTATTCACACCAAGCTGCTTGCCTATTGCAGATTCAGTCTTCCCAGCCTGGTGCAGGTCTACAATTTTGTGTCTGGTGTCCTTCCACAGCTCTTTGGTCTTCTCCATAGTGGAGTTTGGAGTGTGACTGTTTGAGGTTGTGGACAGGTGTCTTTTATACTGATAACAATGTCAAACAGTTGCCATTACTACAGGTAATGAGTGGAGGACAGAGGAGCCTCTTAAAGAAGAAGTTACAGGTCTGTGAGAGCCAGAAATCTTGCTTGTTTGTAGGTGACCAAATACTTATTTTCCACCATCATTTGCAAATAAATTCTTAAAAAATGAGACAATGTGATTTTCTAGATATGTTTTCTCATTTTCTCTCTCATAGTTGAGGTCTACCTATGATGACAATTACAGGCCGGCCTCATCTTTTTAAGTGGGAGAACTTGCACAATTGGTGGTTGACTAAATACTTTTTTTTCCCCACTGTATATATATATATATATATATATATATACAGTACAGACCAAAAGTTTGGACACACCTTCTCATTCCAAGAGTTTTCTGTATTTTCATGACTATAAAAATTGTAGATTCACACTGAAGGCATCAAAACTATGAATTAACACATGTGGAATTATATACTTAACAAAAAAGTGTGAAACAACTGAAAATATGTCTTATATTCTAGGTTCTTCAAAGTAGACACCTTTTGCTTTGATTACTGCTTTGCACACTCTTGGCATTCTCTTGATGAGCTTCAAGAGGTAGTCACCTGAAATGGTCTTCCAACAGTCTTGAAAGAGTTCCCAGAGATGCTTAGCACTTGTTGGCCCTTTTGCCTTCACTCTGCGGTCCAGCTCACCCCAAACCATCTCGATTGGGTTCAGGTCTGGTGACTGTGGAGGCCAGGTCATCTGGCGTAGCACCCCATCACTCTCCTTCTTGGTCAAATAGCCCTTATACATTCTGGAGGTGTGTTTGGGGTCATTGTCCTGTTGAAAAATAAATGATGGAATAGCATGCCGCTGCAAGATGCTGTGGTAACCATGCTGGTTCAGTATTCCTTCAATTTTGAATAAATCCCCAACAGTGTCACCAGCAAAGCACCCCCACACCATCACACCTCCTCCTCCATGCTTCACGAATGCATCCATTCGTTCACCTTTTCTGCGTTGCACAAAGACACGTTGGTTGGAACCAAAGATCTCAAATTTGGACTCATCAGACCAAAGCACAGATTTCCACAGGTCTAATGTCCATTCCTTGTGTTCTTTAGCCCAAACAAGTCTCTTCTGCTTGTTGCCTGTCCTTAGCAGTGGTTTCCTAGCAGCTATTTTACCATGAAGGCCTGCTGCACACAGTCTCCTCTTAACAGTTGTTGTAGAGATGTGTCTGCTGCTAGAACTCTGTGTGGCATTGACCTGGTCTCTAATCTGAGCTGCTGTTAACCTGCGATTTCTGAGGCTGGTGACTCGGATGAACTTATCCTCCGCAGCAGAGGTGACTCTTGGTCTTCCTTTCCTGGGGCGGTCCTCATGTGAGCCAGTTTCTTTGTAGCGCTTGATGGTTTTGGCCACTGCACTTGGGGACACTTTCAATGTTTTCCCAATTTTTCGGACTGACTGACCTTCATTTCTTAAAGTAATGATGGCCACTCGTTTTTCTTTACTTAGCTGCTTTTTTCTTGCCATAATACAAATTCTAACACTCCATTCAGTAGGACTATCAGCTGTGTATCCACCTGACTTCTGAACAATACAACTGATGGTCCCAACCCCATTTATAAGGCAAGAAATTCCACTTATTAAACCTGACAGGGCACACCTGTGAAGTGAAAACCATTTCAGGTGACTACCTCTTGAAGCTCATCAAGAGAATGCCAAGAGTGTGCAAAGCAGTAATCAAAGCAAAAGGTGTCTACTTTGAAGAACCTAGAATATAAGACATATTTTCAGTTGTTTCACACTTTTTTGTTAAGTATATAATTCCACATGTGTTAATTCATAGTTTTGATGCCTTTAGTGTGAATCTACAATTTTTATAGTCATGAAAATACAGAAAACTCTTGGAATGAGAAGGTGTGTCCAAACTTTTGGTCTGTACTTTTTATATATATATATATATATATATATATATATACAGTATATACATATATATAGGGTAGGTTCCTATAGCATTAGATATCAGTTGATTTATACATATGAGCAGGGCATATTTTACACCGCCTTATGAGCCTGCAATATTGCTTGACCTGCCAAATTAAAATGAAATATCATCTACTGACTATACTAGAATAATGACACACAATAGCCAAATTACCATGAAAAATGAAGCAACGCTTGCATGTCATTACCAAGCAATAACTTTCAAATGAGGAATCTATCAGCCATGTGAACCATTTGTTTTTTGTGAAAGAAGAGACATTTCAGAAGACATTATTTTTGTATAATGTTTCCTAAAGCTGGATTGGATAAGATATGAATGTATTTGAGATGAGAATTGTTTATGAAACAGGATAAAAAAAGTATTTTCTAGTCCTAGATGACTTCAGAGCTCTACAGACTGCACAATTATTGCACATGTATCTATTGCTATAACATAGCTGCTAAGTGATTCTAAAGATGATTCTTAAATGTACAGTAAAAAATGTTTAACCGGGGCCCCACGTTGCGAAAACAAGGCATTTTGGCCGTGGAGGAAATGCCACAGAAAAAAAAACACTGTGTTTTACAGTACCTGCGAAGTGGATGGGATTCTGGCTAATCGCATCTAAACATTACAGAAAAAAATCTGCAGCAGACTTTCTGTGAAAAACGCAGTGTTTTTCCTCCGCTGTCTTTTCTGTAGCGTTTTTCGGCTGTGGCTCACTACATAGGGCCTTAGCCTTAAGAGGACCTGACATGTCTATTAGTCAGTTATGGTATTCCCTATAATACAACCATACTTGGGCATCTTTTCTTATAATTTTATTGTGCCATTCCTCTGTTATTCCCTTAGACATTTATGAACAAATTGACAACTAGGTATTACCAGTTGGAGCTGTGTCTTTACACAGTCTGACACTGTCCAGTCACTGCTGGCAATATTACACTATGTGGGAACACACCGCATGACAAGAGGATTTGTAATTCCCAGTTATTCATAAATATCTAGGAGGAATAACAGAGGAACGTCACAGAGAATGAAGAGTTATGAAAAAAGATGCTCCAGAATTGTTATTTCAAGTGAAATTTAAGATAAGCAGTGTAGATGGCAGATCCTCCGCAAGACATGCAGTGTAGATGGCAGATCCTCTTCAAGACATGCAGTGTAGATGGCAGATCCTCTCCAAGACATGCAGTGTAGATTGCAGATCCTCTTTAATCCTGGCTTGCATATACTGTGAAACCAAATATATTAATTACCCATTGACTACATGGTCTTGGACAAATTGCAGCATAAATTGGCCTGGTCTTTACAGCTAACAGTCAATTGTCCGATATTGACATCTGACATCCTTTTATTTTTAATACACACGTACAATATTTTTTGCCATAGTTTCAATGGTTGGTGTGCTGTAAACAGTGCAACGTATTTGCCAATGACAGATAGACCTGTCTACACACATACATCAGTATTGTCATTCTTTCAAGCTCGAGCATTCTCTAATTTGTCTTGTAAATTGGAAAGAGACAATGCTTTTTACACAATGTGAACAATGCTCTTCAGGTTGGCCAGTTTATCACGAGCAACATAAGAAAGAGCAGTTGTGAATGACTGTTGGACCCTAAGTAGCTAAGCTCCAAGATCTATAGTAACTCTATTAAATCTTTAACATTGAAGCTTGACTGTTTTAGCCAGCAGTAGTAGCCAAGGAAGAGGTTTTCCAAATGCCTCCCTCTTGGTTTCTAAATTTCAGTATGATAACTGCTGGATAGCCCTCATACGTTATCTTTCCACACATATAAAATTTTTAAAGGGAGGTTTTAGGACAAAAGCCACCTGTATGTACTTGAACCATTGGTTTAGAGTCCCAAACCTGCCAGGTAAACCTGTCCACCACTGGGTTGCTTAAAAATCCCTTTAATACTTGTATCCCAAGTAGAATGAATTGTAGTGAGCCAATGGTGAGAGAGCAGTAGTAGTCCCAATCACAGTAATAGTAACCTCTCACTGGCCACAGTGGCTACATTTTTCCCACAAAAACTTCCCACAGGCTGTAGGGTGGCAGAGTGATGAAGCAGGGAGGGCTATAAAATAAATATGCATTTATACTTACCTGTATCCTCCCCTCTGTTTCTGCACATGGTTGCCCATCAGCTTTGCTGCTCTGTTTGTAGACATCTTGTAGCTGTAATAGTAAGTTTATATATATATATATATATATATATATATGTATATGTACAGTACAGACCAAAAGTTTGGAAACACCTTCTCATTCCAAGTGTTTTCTGTATTTTTATGACTATAAAAATTGTAGATTCACACTGAAGGCATCAAATCTATGAATTAACACATGTGGAATTATATACTTAACAAAAAAGTGTGAAACAACGGAAAATATGTCTTATATTCTAGGTTCTTCAAAGTAGCCACCTTTTGCTTTGATTACTGCTTTGAACACTCTTGGCATTCTCTTGATGAGCTTCAAGAGGTAGTCACCTGAAATGGTCTTCCAACAGTCTTGAAGGAGTTCCCAGAGATGCTTAGCACTTGTTCACCCTTTTGCCTTCACTCTGCGGTCCAGCTTACACCAAACCATCTCGATTGGATTCAGGTCTGGTGACTGTGGAGGCCAGGTCATCTGGCGTAGCACCCCATCACTCTCCTTCTTGGTCAAATAGCCCTTACACAGTCTGGAGGTGTGTTTGGGGTCATTGTCCTGTCGAAAAATAAATGATGGTCCAACTAAACGCAAACCGGATGGAATAGCATGCCGCTGCAAGATGCTGTGGTAACTATGCTGGTTCAGTATTCCTTCAATTTTGAATAAATCCCCAACAGTGTCACCAGCAAAGCACCCCCACACCATCACACCTCCTCCTCCATGCTTCACGGTGGGAACCAGGCATGTGGAGTCCATTCGTTCACCTTTTATGCGTCGCACAAAGACACGGTGGTTGGAACCAAAGATCTCAAATTTGGACTCATCAGACCAAAGCACAGATTTCCACAGGTCTAATGTCCATTCCTTGTGTTCTTTAGCCCAAACAAGTCTCTTCTGCTTGTTGCCTGTCCTTACAAGTGGTTTCCTAGCAGCTATTTTACCATGAAGGCCTGCTGCACACAGTCTCCTCTTAACAGTTGTTGTAGAGATGTGTCTGCTGCTAGAACTCTGTGTGGCATTGACCTGGTCTCTAATCTGAGCTGCTGTTAACCTGCGATTTCTGAGGCTGGTGACTCGGATGAACTTATCCTCTGCAGCAGAGGTGACTCTTGGTCTTCCTTTCCTGGGGCGGTCCTCATGTGAGCCAGTTTCTTTATAGCGCTTGGTGGTTTTGGCCACTGCACTTGGGGACACTTTCAAAGTTTTCCCAATTTTTCGGACTGACTGACCTTCATTTCTTAAAGTAATGATGGCCACTCATTTTTCTTTACTTAGCTGCTTTTTTCTTGCCATAATACAAATTCTAACACTCCATTCAGTAGGACTATCAGCTGTGTATCCACCTGACTTCTGAACAACACAACTGATGGTCCCAACCGTATTTATAAGGCAAGAAATCCCACTTATTAAACCTGACAGGGCACACCTGTGAAGTGAAAACCATTTCAGGTGACTACCTCTTGAAGCTCATCAAGAGAATGCAAAGAGTGTGCAAAGCAGTAATCAAAGCAAAAGGTGGCTACTTTGAAGAACCTAGAATATAAGACATATATTCCGTTGTTTCACACTTTTTTGTTAAGTATATAATTCCACATGTGTTAATTCATAGTTTTGATGCCTTCAGTGTGAATCTACAATTTTTATAGTCATGAACATACAGAAAACTCTTGGAATGAGAAGGTATGTCCAAACTTTTGGTCTGTACTGTATATATAAAGCTACCCTTCTCTAGCTGTGTCATTAATACTATAAAGTTATAGACTTTAGGTTAGTGAATCAGAATAGTCTTGTAAATATGGAACGCATGTTAACACTATTGAGCAAATGGTAAAATGGAAAATGTCAAATTCTGATATAAAGGAATGTTTAATTTTCCTCATTATTTAATATACAATACTGGAGATGGACATCCTAGAACTTTACACAAGGATTCTGGAAGATTGCATGTATTAAATGTATGCAGACAGATTTTTTTTAGAACTGCTACGCTACACATTGCACTTATAGGTCAGCAAATAAAAAGGTCAGACATTTCCAATCACTAAAGCTCTGAAATGAGATTTTATTTTACAAGTTTTACATTAAATCCCAGATAGTCCAATTTTTTTCAGCAGCAAAGAAAAAAAGAATAGTATAAAGAAAGACATTATTATTAGAATTATAGGAGCCATTGGTTAATGACTTAATGTATCCATATATATATTTTCGCAGTTACATCTATTAACTGCTTATTACGCTCATAAAAAATGTATCATTTACTAGCCCTGTTGCAATAAATAAACATGAATGATTATACCAATTTATGGCAACAATAGTTTATGCTGATCCCAAAAGCCATGTTTACTGCATCCATATGACCTTCAGTTGTAATAAGTAAGTCTAACCCATATATTATGTCAGTAGTAAAGCCAATGATTATACCAGCAGTGTGTATATACTCTTTAAGTGCCTTGCGTTGTGATGCTAATTCCTGTGATCCCAGATTTTTACATCCTAATCTGTTCACTTTTGTTCTTTGATGACATACAATTTGTAGGTCATGATCTCCGTAGTTAGTCAGTTATTGTAATACTCAGATCATGTGTTATATGGACATTATTCTACAAACCTAAAATCACAAGTCACTTTACAAATGTTCAGGCAGCAGTCTCACTGGCAATTTCCTCAAGGTTTGTGCTAATAAAATTGGCTCAGTGGTTAGCACTGTTTCCTTGCAGTACTGGGGTCCTGGGTTCAAATCCAGCCAAGGACAACAACTGTAAGAAGTTTGGATATTCTCCCCATATTTGTGTGGGTTTACTCCAAAAACATAATGATAGGGAATTTATTGTAGGACAGCGTTGACAATGTCTGTAAAGCACTGTGGAATATGATGGTGCTATATAAGTAAGCAAAATAAATAATTCATCTATCCATATCGCATAATGCTATTGTGATCAAGTATAACATTTTGGCCATAAGCCCTTTGTCAGGCTAAACAATTCCAGTGTAAAGAGTTGCACAGAGTATCATTGCTGTACTGCTCTTGACACAGGTCTTGCTAAACATGACAATGAGGTGTTGTGTTCAATGCACACCACTGTGTTTATTCTACTGTCCACTAAACTACAGATATGTATTCTGCAAAAAATATATCCACATTGCATCCTTATGTCATCTGTATCCACAAAAAGGCTTGTATGATCTCATACACTTGTATGGGTGAGACTGTGCCATGAAAGTGGACAGGAAAGTACCTGCTCCATATTTTGCAGTTGATTTAAACAGTCTGTAAAAACTACATATGTGTGTATGGGGCCTTAGAAATGAATGGAGCCTTATACTATCCATAATTATGAATAATAAGCAGAAAATAATGTGCACAGGGCCTTGGGGGTAGCATTGGCAGCATGAAGGCTAGCAAAATTGCCTTGCAGTGCTGGCGTCTTGGGTTTGAATCCAACAGAATGAGTTTATATGTCTCCTCTGTGTACTCTGGTTTCCTCCAAAGACATACTGATAGGGAATTTAGATTGTTAGCCCTACTAGGGACAGTGAATGATGTCAGTCACTCATCAATCACATAGCAGGCCTCAGCAAAAAAGCATGGCGGGAACGCTTTGCGGTTTTCTCGCAGCACTTTTCACAGAAAGTCTGCAGACTGCAGACTTTCTGCTTCCATATGGACACTGCCAGCGTTTCTGTAGGTATAATTGACATGCTGTGATTTCCAAAACCGCGATGGTTTAGGAAATCACAACATTTGCGCTGAGCATATTTTTCTGCAATGTGTTGATTTGCTAGAACGTTGCAGTGACTGTAAAACACTGCCGTTTTGACACAGCGTTTACACGGCAGTCAAACCACAGCGTTTACGCCACTTGGGGCCCTGGCCTAAAGGATACTTTATGGCTTGTCAGTAAATGAGGCTTGTACCAGGGGGAGATATTTGTCCAGGGCTGGCACAGACACTATGTCATAATGGAAAGTCTAAATGTCGATTAAAAATAGGATCAATCCTCATGTCCTTTCACCTTTGCCTTGGTATGTCCAGTTTTTAATAAAGCTTTAGGAGTGTGATTACCTTCCCTTTTTCCACTCACTAACCCCCTGTCACTTGTCTGTTTCTTGATGGTTGACATGTGCAGCATTATTTTCTTAGCACAGTCATATATAGCGTAAGGTCCAAGCCTTATTTTGTAATGTATGTTATGCTCTAATGCCACTCCGTGTTGTGTAAATGTGTAAAATAAAATTGTCTTTTTTTTTTTAATTTATGACGATTTACGGGATTACAGGTAATATTTCTGGTGGTTTGGGATGTGAAGTAGTTAATGAAGATGGTATAGGGCAATACATACTAGTTATATGTGTTAGTAAGATAGTTATACCTAAAAAAACAAACATGATGCCTTTGTTTTATCCATGAACATTTCTCTTGTAATACCACTTAACAGTGTAGGATTTGTTTATGAGAAGAAGGGTTCTCCATCTTATTAATGATTCTTAATTACCAAGACAGACAAAAGATGTATTTTATTACTGACAGCGATTCATTTTCTCATCATTGTTTCTTAATTTTATAAGTGCAAAAGAGCAGTCCCTTGTGCCTCATTATATTCTCTCTGTTCAGAACATTCTCTTACTTAGTCTGAACACATTCCATTTTAATTAGACGACGAATATAACTTCTTGTACAATGTATCAGACGATTATTTACAGAATTATCTTCAGTAATTGAAAGTGAGATGTAATGTTTTTTTTTTGCTTTGTTTCCAACTATCCATAACTTTGGATAAACATAACTAGATAGATAGATAGATAGATAGATAGATAGATAGATAGATAAATAGAAGAAAGAAAGAAAGAAAGAAAGAAAGAAAGAAAGAAAGAAAGAAAGAAAGAAAAAACTAAGAAAGATACATAGAAAATCTATATGCCTTTAAAGGAATGGGATTAAAGTGTTGGCATATGCAAAGGTGAATACACAGACTTGTATAACATAACATGTTGTTTTACCAGATTGAAAAGCTGTGACTCTTGTGACCAACATTAGGTTAAGGCCCCACTTTGTGAGCCGCAGCCAAAAAGCGCTGCCGGAAAAACTGTGGCAGAAACGCATATTGATCTTTCCTGCAGCGGTTTTCACAGAAAGTCTGCACAGTTTTCCACTGTGGACTTTCTGCTTCTATTATACCTATACAGAAACTGCCAGCGCTTCCGTAGGTATAATTGACATGCTGCAAATTACAAAAACACAAGCTTTTTTGAAATGCAGCATTTTTACTGCAAAGTGTGGATGGGATTAGCCAGAATCCCATCCACTTTGCAGGTTCTGTAAAATGCCGCCAAATCGCAGCATTTATGCTACGTGGGGCCCTGGCCTTATGGACATGTCCAGCCAAAAGAAAAGGGAGGACACATCAAAGGAAGATAAAGAGAGGACACATCAAAGGAGGATGAAGGGAGCACACATCTATAGTACAAATGTTTCTATCCTTATTTTTTTTTTCTCTTAGCTCAAGATATCCTGATATGAGTGCCGTGAGATTTCCAGCTTTGAAAAAAAAAAAATTGTTTGTGTTCCTCACAATGCACCATGGCATACAACAAAAGTTTTATTTCAAAACTGGTTATCTAGAGCCACTTTATCTTGGGATATCTTAAACCAAGTTTAAAGTAAGTATCGCTGGACTACTATTAGTAATTTTTTTACTAAATCTATCAAATATCTTACGTGTTTGATAAATCTGGTCCATACAAAACGTTGATTCTAACATTTCTCTCTTGTGATGTTATTCCACTTTTTATGCCGCCTTCCTACTGAAGTGAGATTGTGACAATTTTGGCAAGTTTTTAAAACGTCACAGTTGATAAATCTAGTCCGCATCAGCTCAACAGGCAAACCATACCCACTTTCCCACCCACTTTTATAAAATGGAGCGAGTAGTATAAATGCATACATAAATACTACATAAACTCAAGAAGTTACAAACTTTTATTTTGCAACTTTTTGATGCTGGAATTCTATGAGGAATACTGTCTGCCTTTACCCAGTTTCTGGGCATTGTGACACTGCCAAGAAAATAATTAGCTGCTGACATTTCTTAAACATGAAACCAAACAATTTTGTGCCATCTTTTGAAAGGTTTGAATGAGCTTTTTCTAAAGTTTTAAACATTCAACCACTAAGCTATAAGCTTTCTACATTATAAAAGCAAACATAGACAAAAAGAAAATGATCAAAGTGGCAGCAATTCAGCTACTAATGTTACCTATGCTACCAATTCAAAAAACAATGTATCGACATTTCCCTAGATTAATATAATAAATGAATGCTATGAATTCTGAAATACTGTTTATTATTCATATCTTTCAGGTGGTCGACCAAATTGACACTTTAACATCAGATCTGCAGCTGGAAGATGAGATGACAGACAGCTCAAAAACTGACACTTTGAACAGCAGTTCCAGCAGTACAACAGCTTCTAGCTTAGACAAGGTTAAAGTTCGAGCCAATGCACCCTTAATAAGCCCACCTGCTCATCCATCAGCCATCCTGACAGTACTCAGGAAGCCCAATCCACCACCACCTCCTCCACGGTTAACACCCGTGAAGATTGAAGAAACTCAAAGGTTAATTAACTCAGCCAACAGTGGAAAGAATAATGGAGTGTTGCTTCGAAATGGTGGTTTGCCTGGGGGACCTGTCAAACTTCCTAATGGTGACAGATGTACAATTCATAACATCAAAATGGATAAAACGACTGGACAGCTGATGACACACAGACCAGAAAAGGATCAGGCTTCAACAAGAGAACGTGTACGTTTTAGTGAAAATGTACTCTATCATGGTTACTGTCCAGACTGTGATGTTCGATCAGAAATGAAAAACAGAGATATACATCAACACGGAGAGTCTATCCACTCGGTAGGAAAATTCCCACATCACTGTCCTTTATCACCTCCACAAATGCCATCTTTTCCTGTTGAAAATGGAGGTCTAGGAATCACCAATAGTGGTTGTCATCCTCCTGTGAAACCTGGAAATCAGCCTCCTCCAATTGCACCGAAGCCTCAAAAAACTATATTGAGGAAATCAACCACTACGACTGTGTGATATTATTTTTACATTTAGATTTTTATTATAATAAATATTAAATATTTGATAATGAGCACTTTAAAGCAATAAAAGACCAGATACAATCCTTCTGTCTCCAGAAGTGTCAAATCAATCACTGGGTAAGTGCAATTTAATATGTATTCATTCTGAAATCTGTATTGGAGATTAGGATTCTAATTTTATAGATATTATTCTGAGATGTCTACAGTAATTTGACTTTATATTAGTACTTTATACAAACAAATATAACTAAATACTTAAAATAAATGCAATTTGCTCACCATATAGAATACAGGTCTGTTAATATGGTTTTAAAACCGCATTACAGCATATCCGAGAATTCAAATTTTAAACAACCACTAAGCATGAAAAAATATAGATCAGTGGCTACTAAGATTCACAAAGATATAAGTAAAATTTGTAACATCAGTACATAGTACTTTTAATATAATGAATGATTTCTAGTCCTGATCCTTATTAGAGACCTCTGAAAATTCGTTTCATTTTAGGTGAAAGTGAAAGTCAAAATCGAAAAACGGATGGTAAGCAGTGGATACAAACTCCAAGTTTGCTTTTCCACATTTTAACATTTAAAACGCTCCAAAATTACCCTTTTTTGAGGGAAAGGTGCTTGCTCATAGTATTTCAGACACACATGGTGGTTATATTGCAAAAAGCAATGGTTTTATAGAAACTACTGTGCTGCCTGTTACTTTTACGCATTTTAACATTTAAAATGCTCCAAAAATATGACTTCATGGGAAGAAAGGGTGCTTTCCTTTGTAGTTGACACACATTGCAAAAATGGTTTTGTAGAAAAATTTGCCTGTTTTGATGACTTGTAAGTGCTGCCGGCTTGCTGTTATTTGGGAGAGAAATTTGTGACTGTAAGCTTTGAAAAAAAAAGTCACCAAAAGTTATCCCTTTATGGGAGCAGAATTCCACTCAAACATTGCGTTGGAATTCGAAGAAGCAATGGTGGGCTTGTTTGTTTTTTTTGTTTTTTTTTTATTATGGCAACAGAGTTTTTCAGTGGAAAGTGGCCAACTATAGAATTAAAAAAAAAATTTTTTGGCACACTGTCAGCCTGAAAACTTAAGTGATAAAGAATTGGCTTCATTAAAAAGCCACCAAAAATTGTCCCTTTATGGAAGCAGATGCAGCGCCAATGAGTGACAAGATTTGAAGAAACATTTGTGACACACTATCAGCCTACCAGCTAACTTGGGAGGCAGAAAAGAACCTGGATTATCCTGACGGTTATCCCTGTATGGGAGCACATGCCACATCAGCATCATGTTAGCAGATCAACAATTTACCGAATTTCCAGAAAAATTTGGTGCACACTATCAGCGTGTCTGGCCTGGCTGCTAAAAAGCTGGACTATGTGACAAAACTGATCATGATGACTGGGGTAGAAACTGTTATTCTTCTTCTTACAATTATCCACTTTGGCTGGTGTTTGCTGCATGCAGTAATCATTCGCTATATACTGCTGCTCAAACTGATGCTCCAGCATGTGCAATAGTGCCGCTCAATGTGTGCTTCGCCTTACAACCATGAAACTAGGGAGTGGTGTGTAAGCAATGGCTTGCTTTGGTGAAGCTGTGGGTGAGAGATGGTCCAATGTGGAGGAATTGGAGGAGGCCACAACAACATCATGTTGGCAGAGTGACAATTTACAGAATTTCAATACAAATCAGCATGCCCTGCTTGCCCTGGGGAAGTTGGAGGTGGGAAATCTTCCAGTGTGGAGGAACTGGAGGAGGTGGATAGGTCCCACCTGGTGTTGAAACTGTGACTTCCCTGCACCCATGAGGTGATGTCAGTACTAGTAAGCACTGGGCCTTGCTGGATTTCTAGACTGTGGTCTGTAACGGTCAAAACATTGACCCAGTGGGCCATGATATCTATGTATTGTCCCTGCCATAATTGCCACGCATTGACAGTGGCATGCACCTTTCACCACATGGACATATACAAGGAGAGGCACACATGTCGATATCAAGCAGGGACAACTTTCCTCGAGAAATAATGGCTGCTAGATATTTTTCATCAAGACTGCGCTGCCATCAGTTGGTGCAGTGCAGTGGATTCCACTAAGTGGCGTGGCAGCAAATGCACCACCAGTAACTTTGCCAGATGGGAGTTAAAGTTGCAGACTCATCAAGAAGAGGAAGAAGAGAATGGGATCTATTTCAGTAAAGTAGACATGGTTGACAGTACATGAAGACAGCATGGCAGATTACATGTTGAGGAGGAAAAACAGAGCCCTGACTCAACACTTGTGGTTCACTGCTTTCAAAAAGGTCTTTGTTCTCAGGAAGTGCAACAAAACTATGGCTACTGATGGGGCTATCAAAACCAGAAGTAGTGTTGCTGTTGCCATCCATATTCTTATTGTTAGTACTTGCACAAGTTTTTTCTCCTCACCCTTCTTTTGCCTGTGCCCTGCCCTGTTTTTTACTAGTCATTTTACTGCACACTGCTTAATAGTGATTGGCTATAATTCTGACACAGTGTGCATTTTTTGTGTTTTTTTTTTCTTTTTTACAAAAAAAGAAAAAACAATTTTAAGAAAAATAGAAAAGTACTAAAAGCACTAAAAGGATCACCAGGTCATTGAATATTATTAGACTAAAACTGCATAAGACAGCTTATACTTATTTTGCCATTAAAATGGCGGCAGTATGTATGCATATTGGGTAACAAAAAAAAAAACCCTTAATGAAATGAGATTTTTTCAGATTAGCAAACTGTGTCATTGTTTATTGGCTGAGAAAAAAAAAACCTTAAATAAGAGGTTTTTTAGATTAGCACAGGCAGCAATACTGCATATGTAAGCAGCAACAAAAAAATGCTTAAGAAACAAATACTTTTCAGATTAACACTCCATCACATTGTGTGTTGGGTCAGTAGAGTACACAAAAACCCATTTTTTTCAGATTAGTGTATATTAGTGACTGTACATTAGGTGAACAAAAAAAAAAACAATTAAATAATGGATATTTTTTTAGATTTGCACAGGCTGCAATATTGCATATATTAGCAGAAACAAAAAAAAAACACTTAAGCGAATATTTTTTCAGATTAACATTGTCACACTGTGAGTTGCTTGAGCATAGCAGAAAAAAAACCCATTAAATAACAAGTTTAAACATTCTGTATACAGCAGCACATATATGCTCCCTCACTCCTATCTATGATTTCTATCACAAATATGTAATTGCTTAAAACAGGCTAAATTCTCATATTCCTCACTATTGCTTGCAATTGTTTCAGAACTGAGTGCTCTGTATGAAGCAGTGAGATGAAACACAAACCCTTCCCTATCTCCACCATTACTGTAATGCCTCATGTTCAAGCCCACAGCACCTTATATAGTGTATATGAGACATCAGCACTGTAAAGTGTCCACCTACCACTGTCTATTGGCTGAGAGGCTATCAGCTGACGTCAGGTGATGCAAGAACATCACACAGTGACTCATAGAGACGAGTATCTTTTTTCCTGCTAAATACATGTGGCAACGATTTCATTTCGATTCCTCCGAGACAAATCAGCATTTGTTCAGTTTCATTAAAATCCAAACAATTTGAAGTATTCAGGTCGAACTTGATTTGTGACAAATCAGTTCGCCCATCTCTAATCCTTATCCAAGGGAACCATAAAAAATTCAATACAATCTTCTGCCTTCATGTAATAGAGAAGGAAAAGCTGAGCAGATTTGGTATATAGTTCTGTGGTAAAAGATTAGGTAAAATTTGGGATTTATTGAAAGAAATCCCTGCTTTTTGTAGAGCATACATATATCATAGACGACTACTTGAGACCGCATATACAGTAAAAGACAACCCAGGAAAAGACTTACCTTCATGTTACATGGATCAGTGCTGGTTGGAGTCATAATATAACTAAATTGTAGAACTAAAACAAGGAATATTGAATATCTCCTGATCAATGATGGTATCATTTCTAAATTACATTGCTCTTTATTTAATCTTAAATATATTCCACCAAGATTTTACTAATTCTTCTGCTTTTACCTTTGTGAATATAGATAATGCCTATATTATGATAGGAGCATTAATTTTTTATTTAGTGCTTTTATGGCATCACTGCAATTTGTACAATAAACCCAAATACTTACTTTACATTTGTTTGTTACCTTTTCATATTCACTTACCTTTTAGAGAGCATATTGTACCGGAACCTACCTAAATGGATCCAGGAAAGTACTTCCTTTGGCTACGTGGACTTTATACTGAATACAACTGTATGGTGAGCAAACACGCATTCTTAGAATTCACTAAATTATTGGGTTTTTACTTATTGTGTTTTTTTTGTATAATTTATTTACCTTTAAGTTATTTTACTGGTTTAGAAATATACAGATGTGACTGGACTTAACTGAACTCCTGCAATTCAATCCCTCCCCCACAGAAGGGCCCCACATACAGTACACATCTATCTGTCCAGTTAAGCAGCACAACTGACTGTGAATCAATTTCACTTGATTTTCTTTAGTTTTACAAGTGTCCTTGTCACTACTGGTAGCATGAGGGGTTTAATATGCACCAACATATGAGCAGTGGTGAACCTAGCCTCTTTGCTGCCTGAGTCGGACTATAGAAAGACGCCCCCCCCCAAAAAAAAAAAAAAAAATTGAGTTTCCATGCTATTAGCTTCACATGCTGCTATTGTCGCACAATATAAACAAAGTTATAAAACAGTTTTTAAGAATTCTTCTTACTGTATGACCTCAGTATCAGATCAACAACACGGCATTAACAATGACAATAACTTCACACATCTTCTGCTTGATGGATGGACGAGCCCACGTGGCCCCCATTCTCTATAATTGGAGTGCCTCAGATAGCTGAGTACTGGACTTTGGCTATCTTTGGCACTCCCATTGAAGTGAATAAGAGCGTGGGATCATCCATACACCAAGCGACACACCTATATTCAGCCTGCACACGGTATTATACCCCATATTGGCCCCTGTACACGGTATTATGCTCCATAGCGGCCCCTGCACTGGTGTTATGCTCCATAGCGGCCCCGGCACACAGTATTATGCTCTATAGTGGCCCCTGCACTGGTATTATGCTCCATAGTGGCCCCTGCACAGGGTATTATGCTCCACAGTGGCCTCTGCACATGGTATTATTCCCCATAGTGGCTCCTGCACACGGTATTATGCTCCATAGCGGCCCCTGCACACGGTATTATGCTCCATAGCGGCCAATGCACACGGTATTATGCTCTATAGTGGCCCCTGCATTGGTATTATGCTCCATAGTGGCCCCTGCACTGGTATTATGCTCCATAGTGGCCCCTGCACAGGGTATTATGCTCCACAGTGGCCTCTGCACATGGTATTATTCCCCATAGTGGCTCCTGCACACGGTATTATGCTCCATAGCGGCCCCTGCACACGGTATTATGCTCCATAGCGGCCAATGCACACGGTATTATGCTCTATAGTGGCCCCTGCATTGGTATTATGCTCCACAGTGGCCCCTGCACATGGTATTATTCCCCATAACGGCCCCTGCACACGGTATGCTCTATAGTGGCCCCTGCACTCGGTATTATGCTCCACAGTGGCCCCTGCACTGGTATTATGCTCCACAGTGGCCCCTGCACACAGTATTTTGCCCCATCCATGAACTATAATTATACTTTGGGGTCTTTTCTTTTTATGTTCCCTCACCTCCCCTGGGTCTCTGATTATTATACTCCAGGGTCTGAAAAGACCCCGAAGTATAATAATAGTAGTATTTGAGGCCCGCGGCTGCTCACAGCAGCATCCACTACCCCTTCTGCGTCCCATAGCAGAAGGGGAAGCAGAGGCGGCCATGAGCAGACGCGGGGTAGGTAAATAAATAGGCCGTTACCTGCTGGGGATACTCCAGCATGTTACGGCCTATTTATGTATTAAAAAAAAAAGTTATCCGCACCTACCTACCACCTGCCTTGATGGAGCTGCCAGCTTCCTCTTCTTGTCCGAGAAGTCTGTGTCTCAGCGTAGGAGGCACGATGACGTCATTGTATCACCGCCTGCGCTGACATGCAGAGGTCTCATAAACCAGCCCAGGACAGGCCATTTTTTTTTTAAAGCGGCCTGTCCTGGGCTGGTTTACATTAAATAAATAGTAAAAATTCCGCCCCCCAGACAGTGACGGATGGTGCCGCCTGAGGTAGTCGCCTCACTTTGCCTCATTAGCGGTGCGCCCCTGCATATGAGCATGGAGTCTCATGAGCTTGGAGTAGATACCAGGACATGGGAAAATACATCAGGAGACCCAGACAGGGCCATAAAAAGGAATTAGGGTGGTTTCACACTTGCCCCGGAGTCCGTCCGCTTCGAATCCGACTGAAAATCTTGGAAAACTGTATAGTGACTGGATAGGGTAAAGTTTGCGACGCATTGCTTAAAAACCCAGGACTTTGAATGGGTTTTTAAGCAATGCATCGCAAACCTTTCCCTATCCAGTCCCTATACAGTTTTCCAAGATTTTCAGTTGGATTCGCGACAGACGGACTCTGGCGCAAGTGTGAACCCACCCTTAGTCTACCAGAAGTTCTGGTATCTGATTGTTTGTTTGAAGATGAACAGGATTGCCAGAGCCCAACAAAATAACCTCTTGGTGTTCATGTTGATGATGAAACGGTCATAAACAGACTCCATGAGGGTGGCATGAGGGTCTGACATCCTGTAATGAGATCTGTTTCACAGCTCAGCACAATGCTGCTCAAATAACATTTGCCAAAGAACATTAGAATTGGGAGGTCCCCCATTAGCGCTCCGTTCTCTTAACAGATGAGAACGGGTTAGCGCTAAGCACATGTGACAGATGTGAAAGAATTTGGAGTCACTGTAGTGAACATTATGCTGCCTACGAAATCATCTAGGATAATAACAACTAATTGTCTAAAATAAATATTCCTTTTAAAAGCCTTACACCTTAGGCCACCTAAAGCATTGGGGCTTGATTATGAAGCTCCACCTGCATTCCCTATATTTTACCATGTGCACATTCAATAATTTATTTATACTTTTATGTTTCCTAAATAGTTATTATGACTCTGGGCTTTGATCATCTTTGTCTACAGCCATGCAAAATGATTGGAAATATTTTAAACTCAAAGAAAGCAGTTTGCTAGAATAAAGGGACATTTGCTGTCAAGTGCTATTTCAGGCAGAAAACACAGCTTTTGTGTCTGCAAAGGAAATATTACTTTTGTCAACACAAGCAGAGACAATGCAAGAGAAATATTGAACACAGAGAGAAATGAATTTTACAGAAGAAGCCAGGCTAAATATACAGTAGTATTAGAGAGTGAAAATGGAAATGAGAATAGGTAATACATACAATATACTATATTTTTTAAAAGTCATATGTAGTAGTTAGCTTATTGAAATATCTGTCCATCGTGTTCAACTTTTTATACTTACAAGCCCCAATTAATCTAGAGAAAGACAAGGGCTGCTTTTTAAATAGCAAAGACACAATTTTTTGTAAAATAAAATAAAAAATCCTGACCCATTTTGGACATATCTCTGGATAACTATTCTGCATTAATATCAAGCAAAATTAGAAATTTTTAAATGTATCTTATTACATAAGAAATGCACTTATCTACATATCAGACTCATCTCTCAGTGAAGGATCACATTATATTATCAGACCTTAGAACTCTATAGAACAGCACAGATAAAGTTCTGTAGCTTATACTACAGTCATCCACTAATAATAGCCATCCTCCAAGTTTCCCAAGAATTGTATGGCAAGAAATAAAAGTAAAGCTTTAGCAAATTGGCAAGTGCTGGATTTACCAAACTATTGGTTGGATTATTGGAGCCCTTTGCATCCGAGGGATGTTATCCATGCATCAGACTTATACATATGTGCTGTGCTTGTGTGACTCGTGTTCACTATTTATGTGACCTGTTAGCTATTAAAACAATTTGTCACAAACCGAGCTCGACCTGAATATTCCAAATTGTTCAGTTTTTAATGAAACACAAATGGCTGCCACCACATGTATTGAGCAGGAAATATAGAACACGTGTCTGTGAGTCACTGTGTGATGTTCTAGCGCCACCTGACATCAGCTGACAGCCTTTCAGTCAATAGATAGTGATAGATGGACACCTTACAGTGCTGTTGCCATATCCACTACATGAGGTGCTGTAAGCTTGTACAGTAATGTTGGAGATAGGGAAGGGTCTGCGATTCATCACATTGCATCAATAGCTTGGAATAAGAGAATTTAGTCAGAGTTAAGCAATTACAGGCAGATTTGTGATAGTTCATAGACAGAAGTAAGGGAGCATATCTGTGCCGCTGTATACAGAGTGTTTAAACATGCTATTTTTACTGACAGTCAGTTCTCTTTAGTTAAGTTTTTTTTTGGGCAAGAGTTTCAATTTTGTCGATTAAATATACAAACTGCTGTTCTAACAGCATAGCACTGATTCAGCCTGCACTAAAACAAATCTCTGTTATTTAGGCATTTATTTTGTTGTTGTTTACTCAATATACAGTCTAACACTGTTAGCCTGTGCTAATCTAAAAAAAAAAAGAATCTTTTTATTTAACTTTTTTTTCTGCTCACCCAATACACAAATATTCACTTCTTAAGCATTTTTTTGTTGCTGCTGATATATACAGTGTTGCAGCCTGTGCTAATCTAAAAAAATCTCCTTATCTTTTTTTGCTGTTCACCCAATATACAATGTATCAGCCTGCACTAATCTGAAAAAGAAAACTCTTGTTATTTTTTAGGGTTAATTTAAAAAAATATACGCTACTTAAGTGTTTTTTTTTAATTTGTGGATTTCATAAACAGTATTGTAGCCTGCACTAATCTAAAAAAAAATCTCTGTTATATAATTGTTTTTTTTCTGCTCTGTTCACTGAATAAACAGTATGGTCGAGTGTTAATCTGAAAAAAATATTTGTTCTTAAGTGTTTTTTTTTGTGGCTGCTCATATATACAGTCTGACAGCCTGCATTTATCTAAAAAAAAAAAAAAACATCTGTTATTTAAGGCTGTGTTTTCTTGAAGTACTTGGAAAAAAATAAAAAGACACAGTTTCAGAATTGTTGCCAATCCCTATTATAATTAAGCAGTGTGCAGTAAAATAATGACTGGAAAAAAGAGGGCAGGGGACAGGTAAAAGGAGGTGGATGAGGAAACACTCATGCAAGTACTAACAATAAGAATGTGGGTAGCAACAGCAACATTACTTATGGTTTTGGCACCTCCAATACCCAAAGTATTGTTATACTTCCTGAGAATGAAGATGAAGTTTTTGATTACTTAGCTCACTTATCTCAGCTTCTCTTTGTTCCTCCTCCTCATCCATAGCATGTAATTTATCACAGGACCTTTTTGGACTGCCAACCATGTCTCCTTCATTTTCTTCACTGACACAGATCCCTGGTAGTGATGTGTCACGTGCTGAGAAATCTATTTGTCCTAGTCAGAGCAGTCCACCTCCTCTTTTTGATAAGTTAGATGAAAACAGTCAGAATTGTGTGGAAGCAGAGGCAGAAGACATTACTATTGGTGATGGAGGTAGTAGTGGCAAGGAGCGTGGTACTACTACTGGTTGGTGTTCTGGTAGGGTAGCTAGGGGGAAATCTGGAGGTGGAAATTCTGAGTGTGCAGGAATCCCATGTCCATGATGTATCAGAAAAAAGTGGGGAAGACGATGATGATTCTTTTGCGGATAGGACCTGTCAACCAGGCCAGCATGATAAGGTTACATCAGGTGAAGAGGGTGGTGGCACTGGTAGTAGTAGCAGATACATTTCTGCTGGTGTTGGCAGCAGGAACTCCTCCCATGTGGAAAAATTTTGTACTTTTCCAAACGATATATCCTTGGCAATGTGTAAGAACTGCAAGCAGAAACTTAGCTGTGGCCATGCAGGAACAAATGTAGGAACAACATCTCTACATATCAACATGAAAAGGCATCACCATCTTATTTGAAAAAATTCTACTTAGCAGTGACACTGGCCGGGAAAGTGAGCAAGACTATTCTACTCCTCCTCGTGATCTATCAAGTAGGCAAGCCACATCTACACCTAGCACATGGTCGTCATTATCATCATCAACTGTTTAAGGGAATGTGTGTCCAGGAAACAGCAATATGCACCCAGTCATCCGGTGTTTCTGCAATTTAGCTCTCATCTGGCCCAGTCGCTGCCGTACCACTCAGTGAATTCCACTGTTCTTCCCCATGATGGCATGCACTCAACCTCAATGGAGGATACTTAGCTGCATTTATTTCTCTAGAAAAGCTGTCCCTGCTTTATATCGCCATATGTCAGAGAATGTGTGCCTTTCCTGGGATATGTCAATCTGGGGAAAGATGTACCCCACTTTCGACATGTGGAGCATGTAAAGACAAAATGGCAATTCTTCCCTGCTTACCAAAGGGAAGACAAATTAGAATATTATCAGGATAGGCTATATACCAAGCTTTCCGCAGCATTTAGGGAGACCACTGCACCTGCCAGGAACACACGTACCCAGGTGGCCTCTGCCCGCTCCCAGTCCACCTCACTCAACCAGAGCTCCATCTCCTTTGCTAGTACCACAGGTCCAAAAGTCAGGAGTAAAAGCAGCAGTATCAGCAGCCAGGCCAGCAAAGTATCTGGAACATGATGAACCAAAAATTTTTCAGCTTGCATTGCCAACCAAAGCTACAACAGGCAACTGACCCCCACCAGCTGCACCAGCAGGTACAGTCAAACCTAGAGTGCACCTACATGCCAGCAGATAACTGACCCTGAAGAATTCTAGACCAATAGGTTAGAGCAGTGGAAAGAGCTGGCCAAGTCTGGTCTCATAATAATAAGCATAATGGCCAAGAGTGTGTTCAGTGCTGCCGGTGGCATTGTAACACCTAAAAGGACAAAACTGTCTCCCGCTAGTGTGGAAAAAATTACTTTTGTCAAAATGAATGAGGCATACATCTGTGAGGATTTTCACACACCTCAGGCTGATGCTTCCAAATAGTGGTGCCACCATCTCCCTTTATCATCATGTTCTACTTACAGTCATGGCCAAAAGTTTTGAGAATGATACAAATATTAATTTTTACAAAGTCTACTGCTTCAGTTTTTCTAATGGCAATTTGCATATACTCCAGAATGTTATAAAGAGTGATCAGCTTAACAGCAATTACTTGCAAAGTCAATATTTGCCTAGAAAATGAACTTTATCCCCCAAAACACATTTCAACATCATTGCAGCCCTGCCTTAAAAGGACCACCTAACATCGTTTCAGTGATTGCTCCATTAACACAGGTGTGGGTGTTGATGAGGACAGGGCTGGAGATCAATCTGTCATGATTAAGTAAGAATGACACCACTGGACACTTTAAAAGGAGGCTGGTGCTTGCCATCATTGTTTCTCTTCTGTTAACCATGGTTATCTCTAAAGAAACACGTGCAGTCATCATTGCACTGCACAAAAATGGCCTAACTGGGAAGAGTATTGCAGCTAGAAAGATTGCACCTCAGTCAACAATCTATCGCATCATCAAGAACTTCAAGGAGAGAGGTTCCATTGGTGCCAAAAAGGCTCCAGGGCGCCCAAGAAAGACCAGCAAGCGGCAGGACCGTCTCTTAAAAGTGTTTCAGCTGCGGGATCGGGCTACCAGCAGTGCAGAGCTTGCTGAGGAATGGCAGCAGGCAGGTGTGAGTGCATCTGCACGCACTGTGAGGCGGAGACTCTTGGAGCAAGGCCTGGTCTCAAGGAGGGCAGCAAAGAAGCCACTTCTCTCCAGAAAAAACATCAGGGACAGACTGATATTCTGCAAAAGGTACAGGGAGTGGACTGCTGAGGACTGGGGTAAAGTCATTTTCTCTGATGAATCCCCTTTTCGATTGTTTGGAACATCTGGAAAACAGCTTATTCAGAGAAGAAGAGGTGAGCGCTACCACCAGTCTTGTCTCATGCCAACTGTAAAGCATCCTGAAACCATTCATGTGTGGGGTTGCTTCTCAGCCAAGGGAATCGGCTCTCTCACAGTCTTGCCTAAAAACACAGCCATGAATAAAGAATGGTACCAGAATGTCCTCCAAGAGCAACTTCTCCCAACCGTCCAAGAGCAGTTTGGCGCTCAACAATGCCTTTTCCAGCATGATGGAGCACCTTGCCATAAAGCAAAGGTGATAACTAAATGGCTCAGGGAACAAAACATAGAGATTTTGGGTCCATGGCCTGGAAACTCCCCAGATCTTAATCCCATTGAGAACTTGTGGTCAATCATCAAGAGACGGGTGGACAAACAAAAACCAACAAATTCAGACAAAATTAAAGCATTGATTCTGCAAGAATGGACTGCTATCAGTCAGGATTTGGTCCAGAAGTTGATTGAGAGCATGCCAGGGAGAATTGCAGAGGTCCTGAAGAAGAAGGGTCAACACTGCAAATATTGACTTGCTGCATTAACTCATTCTAACTGTCAATATAAGCTTCTGTTACTCATAATATGAATGCAATTCTATTTCTGTATGTGATAAAAACATCTGACAAACACACATAAAAACCAGAGGGCAGCAGATCATGTGAAAATATAATATTTGTGTCATTCTCAAAACTTTTGGCCATGACTGTACTGTACTGTACTGCTGATGCTGGCTGGTACTCCTAAACAGCTACCACCAGAGCCACCACTCAGCCAGTCATGTCCTGTGGCCTGGTCCACATATTATTCCATGCCACACTGTCATATTGTCTCATATTGCCACAGCTACCTCCACTGCATGCATCCCTCGGTCAGACATGTCCTGCTGCCTGGTCCATCACATTCCACTATACCACACTGCTGGTGCCACAGTATTGGCATCAAAGAATCAAAAGCATTTTGATTTTACGTCTCCCTCCATGAAGTGATCATTCTTGGTGGCTTTATTTTTTTTTTTTTTTGAAATGTCAATTCTTTATCACTTTTCATCTAGGCTCACAGCCACAAATGTGTCTCCCAAATAACAGCAAGTCTGTAGCACTTACAAGTCATCTAAATGGGCTAATTGTTTTACAAAACCATTCCTTTTTACAATTTAACTAAAAATCCACGGGCAAGCACCTTTCTCCAATAGAAGGGTAATTTCTGGAGCATTTTAAATGTGGCAGCGCAGTGTATGGTTAAACTCAGAGTTTTCATCTCCTGCTTACCATCCATTTTCCATAGACATAAATGTCACTTTCAGTTTGACATAACTTCATCTGTGTTTGCCAAAAATTGGATACATAGGTTCCTAGGAACCCTGCCAGTTTTAACCACTATGTTTTAAGCCAATTTAAGTTGTGGTTCATACCGAACTTGTTCGACCTGAAACAAATCTGGGACCCTAGCCACCTGAAACTAAATGAATCTTGAGAGGTTCACCCATCTCTATTAACTAAGCTTGTGTGATCATACTGCAATTATGTGACACATTTGTTGCCCTTGCGTGACTTGTTTGCTACATATCCCATGCTTGCTGTTTAAGTGTGGTGTGTGTACAACATGTACAGTATTTGATGTACAATGTGTATCACACAAGATAAGTGTTCCATAATAAACAATTACTGCATTGGGGTCTTTTACATTAAGTGTCCGCCCCTGATATTACATGTATAAGATACAAAGAATTAACATAAATAACGCAGCTGCCTTAGTTTTTTTTTTTATGATTCTCCTGATTTATAAAAAGATTGAAAGCATGGCAGCATTGGGGATGGATTAGTACTGTGATCTTGCAAAGTTGGGGTCCTGGGTCTGAATCTGCCTAAAGAAAGCATCTGCATAAAGATTATATTTTCTACCAGTGTTTGCATTAGTACCTATCTTTATTGGAATCTATCTATCATCTATGTATCACTTTTTTACACATAGTGGTATAATAACTAACTGTAAGTTCCTATTTCAGACATTTTCAGTAGCTATATGCATTTAAAAATATGGAGGCATTCAGCCACCTATGGTTATTTTTCCTGCAAACAGCTGCAGTAGGCATTTCTAATATGATATACTTCCATCTAAGCTGCTATTGACTGATCTACCCTGGAACTAAAGCTGTTACATTGCCGTTTAATGAATTGTAGGGTTTCCCCCTTGCTCCTTTGACTTGGTCAAATGAGTTTTCTTGGGGCAATTATCTTTTATCTGCCGACAGGGCTATTCAGTTTTGATAAAATATGATACCATGTTGTATAATCACAAAGAAAGAAATATGTAGCCTAAGATATAGAGGATAAATATGTAATGCACATACTTAATAGATGTAAGTTCTATGTTTTTTTCTATGTGCAGTATATTATGTCCAATGCTGTAAAATACTATAGTTAATACAGTGAAATAGAATAAGGTTTTTATATGTCATGCTTTATTCACAGGACCAATTGTGCTATTCTTAGGTTTATATCAGGCACTTTTCACAGAATACTAGTCAAACAGAGGATTACAACATAATGTTAAGAAGCCCTAAATTATTGTTGGTACATTGTTTGTAAATTATAACTAAACTTTTGATTTTCTGGCAGTATTTGTGTCATTAATACATTTTGTAATATACAGTCATGGCCAAAAGTTTTGAGAATGATACAAATATTAATTTTAACAAAGTCTACTGCTTCAGTTTTTCTAATGGCAATTTGCATATACTCCAGAATGTTATAAAGAGTGATCAGCTTAACAGCAATCACTTGCAAAGTCAATATTTGCCTAGAAAATGAACTTTATCCCCCAAAACACATTTCAACATCATTGCAGCCCTGCCTTAAAAGGACCACCTAACATCGTTTCAGTGATTGCTCCATTAACACAGGTGTGGGTGTTGATGAGGACAGGGCTGGAGATCAATCTGTCATGATTAAGTAAGAATGACACCACTGGACACTTTAAAAGGAGGCTGGTGCTTGCCATCATTGTTTCTCTTCTGTTAACCATGGTTATCTCTAAAGAAACACGTGCAGTCATCATTGCACTGCACAAAAATGGCCTAACTGGGAAGAGTATTGCAGCTAGAAAGATTGCACCTCAGTCAACAATCTATCGCATCATCAAGAACTTCAAGGAGAGAGGTTCCATTGGTGCCAAAAAGGCTCCAGGGCGCCCAAGAAAGACCAGCAAGCGGCAGGACCGTCTCTTAAAAGTGTTTCAGCTGCGGGATCGGGCTACCAGCAGTGCAGAGCTTGCTGAGGAATGGCAGCAGGCAGGTGTGAGTGCATCTGCACGCACTGTGAGGCGGAGACTCTTGGAGCAAGGCCTGGTCTCAAGGAGGGCAGCAAAGAAGCCACTTCTCTCCAGAAAAAACATCAGGGACAGACTGATATTCTGCAAAAGGTACAGGGAGTGGACTGCTGAGGACTGGGGTAAAGTCATTTTCTCTGATGAATCCCCTTTTCGATTGTTTGGAACATCTGGAAAACAGCTTATTCAGAGAAGAAGAGGTGAGCGCTACCACCAGTCTTGTCTCATGCCAACTGTAAAGCATCCTGAAACCATTCATGTGTGGGGTTGCTTCTCAGCCAAGGGAATCGGCTCTCTCACAGTCTTGCCTAAAAACACAGCCATGAATAAAGAATGGTACCAGAATGTCCTCCAAGAACAACTTCTCCCAACCGTCCAAGAGCAGTTTGGCGCTCAACAATGCCTTTTCCAGCATGATGGAGCACCTTGCCATAAAGCAAAGGTGATAACTAAATGGCTCAGGGAACAAAACATAGAGATTTTGGGTCCATGGCCTGGAAACTCCCCAGATCTTAATCCCATTGAGAACTTGTGGTCAATCATCAAGAGACGGGTGGACAAACAAAAACCAACAAATTCAGACAAAATTAAAGCATTGATTCTGCAAGAATGGACTGCTATCAGTCAGGATTTGGTCCAGAAGTTGATTGAGAGCATGCCAGGGAGAATTGCAGAGGTCCTGAAGAAGAAGGGTCAACACTGCAAATATTGACTTGCTGCATTAACTCATTCTAACTGTCGATATAAGCTTCTGTTACTCATAATATGAATGCAATTATATTTCTGTATGTGATAAAAACATCTGACAAACACACATAAAAATCAGAGGGCAGCAGATCATGTGAAAATATAATATTTGTGTCATTCTCAAAACTTTTGGCCATGACTGTACTTTATTAACAAATTTTGGCTCCTTTCTGTGAAACCCTGCATTTTTTCGCTCTTTCCCTTGCTTCTGTATTGAGGGCTGTTCCTGACGCTTACTGAATGTTACTATGTATGAAGTACGGGCTTGGAGTACGAGGGCTGAGTAAAATGTAGAGAAAATGAGCGTAGCAGAGGGTAACTTCAAACAGTTATATCTCGAGTGTTATAAAATGTAGAAACTTTTGGTGTTAAATAAGAGATTCTCATCTTTCTCAATTTCTCTCTTTTATAACGCCTGAGATATAACTGTTTGAAATGACCCTCCCCACCCTCATTTTCTCTAAGTTTTAGACAGCCCATACTCCAAGTCCAAATTCCATATACAGTTATTCAGTGAGAGGCAGCAACAGTTCCCAATACAGAAGCAAGCAAAAGAATAAAGAGATGCAGGATTTCACAGAAAGGAGTTAAAATTTGTTAATAAAGTATATTACAAAATTTATTAATGACACAAATACTGCCAGAAAAGCAACAGTTGTCCGAAAATGTAGTTGTATTAAAAAAGATGAGTTTCATATTATAGGAAAGTGCTGACCATAACTTAATCTCAAATTTCCCAAAGACTTTGTTAGGGATTTTGCTCCAACTGTCACGCTTGGCATTGCATGTGACTTTTTGACATACACTTTACATTATTATACATGTATATATTGTGTGTAGATTGAAATGGCTGATCCAGTACACATTCATTGCAATTTTCAGTACAAAATAATTAGATATAAGATGTATTGGGCTGATTAATGGCATGGACAGCATCACATATACAAGAAGATAAAGAAAAAGGCATTTGATGACCAAATATCTGAAAAATATGCAATAACAAATTAATAAAATTGTTTCTATATCCGTGAACGAAATAGTTAGAAAAGCAATATTAAGCCCTTGATCCAGCAATGTGTCAATTTCAGTATGAAGCTACATCTGTCTTAAAGATAAATCAATATTTTCTAGAGTATCGTTTTTCATGTTTTGACAATGAGTAATAAGATCTACTGCAGAAGTACAGTAAATGATCCCAAGATCTTCCTGTATACCACCATGTACATAAAATTCCCTATTGTAATGCTGTTGTTTACTTTTATGTGTGAATCCCTTACATTCGTTCCATATATACTTACAATAAAAAGTGAACCCAACAATTACATTCCTCATAATATTGCCCTATTCTGGAGGTGATGGTAAAGTAGGGTGTGTTTGAAGCTGACAACATATTTCTTAAAGGAAGTCTACCACCTCCCCCAAGCATATTTAACTGCCACTGCCATGTTACAGAGCCCAGTGATAAACAACATGCCTTTGTTATGTAAGTCACATTTGTAGATTTGTAGAAAAAGACTTTGAAGGCTTATGCAAATGAGGCAGTTGGTGCACTGGGGAGGGCCTGCATTGCTCTTTCTGCTAATGTAGGAAGGGTGATGTCATAATAGTGGGAAATTCAACATTCCCTTTGCCTGAGCATCACAGGCAGGGAGTGGTAGGGGTCTGAGTGGCAAGAGCAGAGGTTCAGGAAACTGAATGTCCACCCACCGTGCAACAACTTCCTCTTTTACATAAAACCTCAAAGTTCTTTTTCTTCAAATCAACAAAAGTGACACACATAACAAAGGTATGTTGTTCATCTCTGCAATATGCTCTGTAACATGGTGACAGCAGTTGAATATGCTTGGGGAAAGCAGTAGACACCTTTAAGAGCAATGTGATCAATAGCACAGCCCACTATCGATTGGTATTTCCCTGTCATCAGGTCTGACTACCCTCTTTGCAACCCTTATAGTAATAGTCATAGTACCCACAGTCTTTTCAAGAAGCATGGTCTTAGTAAAAAGTCTACCTTAGATTGTGTTAAATGGAGTGTCCCACAATAACCACCTATCCTCTATCCATAGGATAGAGATTAAATGTCTGATATTTGGGAACCTGACAGTTGGAAACCCCTCAATCATGAGAACAGGGTAATGGTCGAGCATGTCCATTGCAGTTCATTCATCTCTATGCCCAAAATGGATAGGCCATATATGTCTAAGGTGAGAATTCCCTTTTAAAGGGAGTCTATCATTAGAAAAACACATTTTATCTAATGTCATGTTGGAATAGCCTTTAAAAAGGCTATACTACTCCTACCTTCCATTCTAAGCTTCTCCCTGTCATTTCTGATAAAATTGGTTTCTTCTGTTATGCAAATTAGGATCACGGAGCACCGGGGGCATTCCCCCTGCACTCCGAGCACCCTCCGCGTCATAACTCTCCACCGCCCCTTAGCTGCTTATGTTCACTCCCCTCCTCCTCTTTGACAGAACTTCAGTCTTTCGCAGGCATCGGACTGCGCATGTCTGGGTGGCCATTTTTCAGTGGTCTGCTACACGATCATACTGCACATGTTTTTGAAAAACGCAGCATATCAATTAAACCTGTGGAAATGCTTGTGTTTTCCCTATAAACTTAATAGGGGAAGAAAATCCGAAGAGAAAAACGCAGCAAAAACGCAATGAAAAGTTTTAGTTTCAAAAGTATTTATTGAATAACAGGAAAAAATACAGTGTGCCGATGATAAAATTACATTAGTATAACCAATAAGAAATGCAACTTGTACTTATTATAATACAGGAAAAGAAAAATGTGATCCAAAATGCTAAGGCTTATAAGTAGAAGGGATAAAAAGTAATATAACCAGCAACAAACATGAAGAAAAAGGAAAGGGGGTGTACAGTGCCAAGGTGCATAGGTCGGGGACGGGGGAAGAAGGGAGACCCTGCCTATGGGAAGACACATCACTTTCACCCAGTGGAGTGTTAAAGCTGGAGACATATAAGACCTGTCAACCCAAGGAGACAAAACCTTGTGAAAATGTGGATGAGTATCAGAGATAATACCGTTGATTTTTTCATGAAGCATGATAGTGTCGACACAGCCGATTACCTTCTTCAGGTAAAGACTTAGTTTCTTCCAGTTGGAAGCGATGTGGATTCTCGCTGCCATTCCACAGTGTTTTTAGCTGCATTCTGCAATGTGGGGCCTAAGCCTTACAGTTTCTCACCCTTTATGATCTACACCTAATTTTGCCTTAATAACTGCTTAAAAACGCTGAAGGTTTGTCTTTACCATAAGGCAAGGGCAACATGCGACATGTCATGGGACACAAAGTTGCATTGAAGTCACCCGACAAAACTTTCAATGTATAGTCTGGCATTGCAACATGTGACATCATGTAACTGTAACATGACAATCACTGAAAATCCAAACCTGTTTGGTCACAGGTTACAAGTTGCGTGCAACTTTTTTACCCCAGAATTCAATGGAAGTAGCATGCGATTGAGACTTGAACGCAACGTGTCTGCATCTTGACTATGTTTTTACAGACAAATCACAGCTCTGATATAAGTCTCGCAATAGTAACTGTTTTAGTCACACGACTTCTGTGTGACTTCTAGTGGTCCAACACATGTTGTCGGTGTAGCCCTTGCCTAAAGGTCTATGCCCAGTAAACCACATCCACATTTCTGGAGATTTCAAAAGTGAATGATGACAAAAGTTGCAAATTTTTTGAGCTAAAACGTTATATACCATCATTTGCTACTTTATTAGAATTAGTTTATGCCAAAAAATAGTGTAAACAGATTGTAATTATGAGCTTAAGTGTCTACTGGCAAAACTGTAATGAGAAAAGGAGAAAAGACTTCTAGGATGATACTCGCTGCTCTTGCAAGAGATGGAAATTGAATTGGCTTTAGAAACACATTTTTGCTATAAAGATTTTTGCTTCACAGTTCTATCTATAACATTGGTTACTTATGGGTTAAAACTGCTATAATCCATAAGAAGCAACATGTATCGCATGAACTAATCTTCAATTGTAATGAATGATTTTATTCACAGCCATGTCATTAATACTATCATTAATATTTCATTGTACATAAAGAAGAAAACAATATTATTAGTAATGCAGACTAAAACCGCAGAAGCAGAATCCCTGTCGTTCCTAAGTAACTGGGTTATTGTGCTTTAACCACATCTGCAAATCTTCTTGGACGCTTAATTTAAGATAATGTATACTTGAGCAAGAATTAAGGAGGACAGAAAATGCTTTCATTCATGAGTTACAGAAAGCATAAATGCAAAGGAATTATTTATAAGCAGTAAGATCTTTCAAAGAAGCATGCATCAGCATGCAAAGTGATGTCTATTGTAAATTACAGCACATGAAACACTTTGTACTTTATTTAATCTAAGAATAAGTATGCTGCAGAAGTAGAACTGCATCAAATTTTATGAAGCTATTCACATTATGCAACAGCACACAAGGCCATTACTTTCCACGATAGATTACAATCTTATGTGTAAGTGCATATTTTTTGTTTAGTTCTGCCTATATAATTATTCATAAACTGAAGACTATAGTATAGATTTACCGCCACCACCAACACCTTCTTTAGTAACAATTCTTTTATATGTTGTACTAGATATAAAGTGACTTACAGTATTTTATTGCTGAATGTTCTATTCATGGATGTGAGGAACACAACCAAGTTTGGTGCTTTGTAAGTCGGCACCATAGTATGTCCATCATCTCATTATACTGTATATCTTTTTCTTTAATGTCTTTTTATGGTCTATAGTGCAGGCAAAGCTGAATTAATAAAAATAAATGATATCATTATAACAGTATTTATTTTAGATTGCCATTGTTACAATGCCATTATTCATAATGAAAAAAAAGCTAGTACAATAAATGTGAAGTAACTGAATGACAAACAGGTACTCGGGATGTGAGGAGTCTGTTTGGTGTGAGCTTACAATCTATATGGGAAGGAAATAGTAGGTGAGGGTAAAGTCTGTTTATATGAAGTGTGATGGCAGAAGAGTTATTATTATAGGCTTTCATGAAAAAAAAACAGTCTGCTTTTGAAGATTTTGATCAATGTGATGTGTTAGCCAGCCCCCAGAGTATGGGGCATACTTGAGAGAAATCCTGGAGATTGTGTGAAGAGCAGATACTGTAAAATGAGAGCAAAAAACAAGGTCATGTGAGGAATGGAGAAAATGTGTTGAGAAATACAATATAAGGGGTTAGCGTTAGAAATGTATGGTGGGGACAAGTTATGGTATGGATGGTCTTGTATGTCATTGCTAATATTTTGAACTGAATTCTTTGGACAATAGGTAGTCAGTGAAGGGATTGTCAGAGGAGAGTGGTAGAGAACAAGTGATTTGAGGATGGATTGGAGGGGTGCAGGAGTGTTAGATGAGAAGCCACAGAGAAGGATCTTTCAGTAGTCTAGGTAGGAGATGGAGGAAATCCATTTTTGTTGACTGAGAAATATTTTTAAAGATCGGATAGCTGTAAGTTGAAGGGCCATCTATGTGAGTTTTTATAAATAGTTCTAAATCAAAGTTATCCTGAGACAACAGACTTGTCAGACTAAAGAAATTGTGGAGCCATTAACTGGGTTTGAAAGTTCTGGTAGGGAAGTTGTGTGAAATGGATAAAGAATTATTAATTCTGTTTTCTTCTTTTTTTGAGTTAGAAAGTGGGAGTGTAGGATACCCCCTAAGTCAAAGGTGTGGGACATTAATTCATTGCTTGTGCCCTAAGGAACAGATATACGTTTGTGCGGGAGCCAAGATGGCTTTGAATATTGGCCACGAAGAGTTGCAGCTGATCAAAGCCAATAAAAATACTCCATCTGTCTATAGTCACAGTTTATAAATTATTAAATGAAAGATATTGTAATATAATGTGGTCTACAGGACAGACATACAAACAGAGGCGACAGGACAGACATACAAACAGAGTTGATAGACTGTGAAGATAATTGTGGCAATATATTGTTGGGGGGGGTAATTCAGATACTCTTGATCATGGTGATCTTTAATAGGAAGAGACCCATCGCACCAAGCAAAAGTTGCATGTGAAATGCCTCTGGTACAAGGTGCTAGCAATGTCACTGCTTACAACTTTTCTTTAAAGACAACATGCACCAATGAAACTGAATGCTTTGGCTGTTCATAGTATCCAGGACCCCAGAGTATTTCCGGACATAGTTGATGTATACCACCTCTGATGATTGTACAGAATGCTCTTGGTAGCTCCTAAAAATATTTGTAAAGGGCAAGGCATCAATTGCTTTAGTTTACATACTGATGATAGTTATCAGCCTGACGAATATGGAATGCCAGAACAAAACCTCTCATACTGAAGCCCTGCAGGATGGTATCACATGGGAATTAGATATCATCCAACATCAGGAAATTCAATAATTCTGACATTTATTTTGTGTTTCTTTCACCATTCTCTGAAGTTTACCCAGTACTTAACTTTACAAGCCGAGATAATGTTCTGTGCCAAAGTGTTGTTATCACATTGTGATAACAAAGTGTCAACTTTGCTACATCTGAACTTAATTACCCAATTACACTTATCTTTTATCCATGATTTACTTGTGCTGCCAGTTCAAAGGGGTTTTTCAAAGAAGAAAACGTAATCCTCATACTCAGAATAGGACTGATAGTGTCTGATCCCTGAGAATCTCATCAATCACAAGAACAGGGGTCCCATGTATGAATGGTGTGAAAGTCATATATGTGTGCTGCTGCTCCATTCATCTCTACAAACTGCTAGAGGTAGATAAGTGCTGTGCTCGCTTCCCATCAGCAGTCCTATAGTCATGAATGGAGTAGTGGTGTTCCATTGAAATGGGGTTCATGGGACCCAATGGTGGGAACCCCAGACATCAAAAACGTATTCCGTATTCTGTTAATAGAAAATTTGTTGTTTCAAGGGAAAAAACACTTTAAAGTAGACCTTTCATGTCCTCTGGCACCCGTGGTATTATATGAATTCAGCGCACTGTCAGCTTTCCCAGTGTGCACCCAGGTGCAGGAGGTATCGGTGCCATTAGTTTCGGCAATGATATCTCTCCACTGTCAGAAGGGCGGGCCTTACAGACCTATCATCATCAATGGACAGTAAGGAATGCCCCTCCTGACAGTACTCTTCCATAGCATTGTACTGTCAGGGAGAGCATTCCTTACCATCCAGCAATGACGCTGAGCATTAAGGCCCGCCCTTCTGACGGTGAAGGGATATCGGTCCCGAAACTAACGACACCGATATCTCCAGCACCCGGGCGCATACAGTCAAAGCTGACAGTGAGCTGAATTGAGCGCACTGTCAGCTTTCCAGCGGTATAAAAAAACGTCAGTGCCAGAGGACATGAAAGGTCCTCTTTAAGGCTGAGGCCACACACTGTAGAAAACCTGTTGTTTGTGTTTTGTTACAGATTTTGCTGTGCTTCCTTTATATTTCCCATTCATTTTAAAGAAGCAAAAAAAAAAAAAAAACACAGCATTTCCACAACACAGGGCCTCAGCCTGAAGAGGATCTGTCCCCACACCTGATTTGTCTGATTTAGTAAATAATAGCATTCCCTATGAAATAACAATTCTGGAGCATCTTTTCTTACAACTGGTGCCCCGACACAGATGGTTCCTTGTATCCAAAAAAACCTAAAATTATGAAATAAAGAAAGCTGACACTTACTTGTGGAAATATTTTGTATCTAAAATGTGGCCAGCTTAACAGTTATGTAACTTATAATAGTAACTTGTCCACTCCTCATGTATTATAATGAAATATTAGAAGAATCTCAATAATATAAACAGATTCTTTTTATTGTGTACCATCTTCATTATCATTGAGAGTTTAGCATTTTTAATCAAAAATACAATAAAAAATACATTTTATCCCAAAATTGTACCATACTTTTTCATAGACCGTGAATAGCATTGTCAGAGTCTTACTGTTTCTGACAACGTAAAGAGGGTCTTATATGTTCGAATAAAAGAATAATCAAATGAGCATGGTACCTAGAACATTTCTCTCACTTTTGCTTGGTTTTAAAAAATAGTTTTTTCTTTCCAGGTGGAACCCTTAAAATTTCACAAGATATGTTCCATTTAATTTAATGTACTGTCACCTGGTCAGTCTAGTAGTATAGGTCATTGCAATCTTTGCCCATTCAGAGTTGCAGTACATTTCTCCAAAACATATTAAAGTCTAATGTACTTCTGTACACAACTGAATAGAGCAAAAATTGTTAATATTTTCCATGGAGCAGTGGGTTACATCTTAGTGAGCTGGCATACTGTATTCAGCTGGGGAACACAGCAAAGCCTTAAATGAGTTACACATTTTAAGGTTACAGTATCTTTATCTATATAACTTTAGAAGGAAATGAAAGTCTTTTACACTAATGACAACACGGTGACTCATAGTTAGCACTATTGCCTTAAGGTCCTTGTGTTCTAGGGGGACAATCTGAGCAAGGATAACATCTACATGGAGTTTGTATGTTCTCCCTGTGTTTGCAGAAGTTTTTTACAGGTACTCCAGTTTCCTTCCACACTACTACAAACATATACTGATAGGGAAATTAGATTGTGAGCCCTACTTAGGACAATGAGTGATGTCCATATCAGTAAAGCACTGCAGAATATGTTGCTGCTGTATTAGCAACATAAGTAAATAAAAGGAATTCATTATTATTATTTAGGTGGGACTGATATATATTTTTGCACTTTTCTGTTACTTGCAGCCTAAAGTAAAGTGTCTGCATACCTTACTGGCCTATGTGAATAAAAATCAAATCAAATTAGGATCAAATCATGCATATTAAAGCTTATGAAAGGACATAAAACTGGATAAAATAAAACTGGGAATTCTAGACTGAATGAGTGCACCATGTGGGGCGACTACAACTTGTAATAATAATACAAGTAATAATTGAGACGCCACATGCCAACTAGAGATGGGTGAACCTCTGAAGATTCAATTTGTCTCGGGCGTAGACGAGTCAATCCTCTGTTTGATTTGATCCAAACTTGTCTCGGATAGAACCGTAAGTGAAATTATTATACTCTAGGGTCTCTTCAGATCCAAGGGTATAATAGGTGGAGGCCCAGGGGAGGGGTAAAAAAAAAACAATCAGATATACTCACCTCTTTTGGGCCTCCATGCAGCATCTGGTTCTGTCTATCAGTCTTCTTATGGCCTCTTTTGGCCTGCTGGGTGACATCATGTGTCCAGGTTCACCACAGATTTCTGTGATTGGACCTCAATGGTCACATGGAGTGCGCCGAGCATTCTATACTAAGTCCTATACTAAGAAGTCAAGAGGTGACACCTGAATCATAAGTTTTGCATTATTACAGATAATGATCCATGTTTTATCAGTACTTGGATTCTATCAACCAGTCATTCTTTAGTTCAGGTCACTTATGCCTAGCTACATTATAGCAGAGATTTAGACATTAACTATAGCTGTATATTATAATCCATTATTTTTGTATAATTTTCTTTGTATACTGTTTTGTAAAAATATGAGGTCTATAATTTACCTAGCTTTACTGTCTGAAACAAACTATCATATAATCTGTACTACTTTGCTGAATAATTTACTGTAGCTCAGGTCGAATGAAAAGTATGGTGAAGATTCAGATACGGTATTATTTGAGAAGAGCTCCTTGCTCATGTTTAGCACTCTTGTTAATAATCAGCTGTTCAGTATAACAGATTGGAGTCATTTATACAGATGGCGGCAGCAGTTGTTCTATTTATTTGAATTGCTGCATGTTTCTAAATTTCCTTAGGTCTATAAATCAGATATTGTTGAACAACCTTGTTGTCAAGGACGTTCCCACTTATTGTTAATAGCATTCTGCTACATATGTCTGTAACAGTGGTTATTGTACCGTACTTTCCCTTCTGCCACTTAAAAAGGTTAATTATACCAACAGTCGGAGAACATGACAGACTATAGGAGGTTTGGTTCCATCTTATTTCTAATGCCATCTTTTCAAGAACTGTGTAGAAACTCAAGGAGTAGCCCAGTATAAGGTAAACGTTTTTGCTCTAGTTATACTATAGAGAATACTATTTAAGACTAATTATAGTATATAACATTAACAAATTGTCCTGTTCGGTGAATACGTAAAAGCCTGTCTAGTAAATTTTAAGGGAGAGCGGGTGTCCCTATTCACAAAAATTTATGCTTAACAAAAGTCCTTTATTTCTCAAAAGACACAGAAGCACAGGGCTTGTTGGTTACGCTCAGGCAGAGGCATAAAGCTCTTTGATTATAAACTCTGGTGGAGGCACAATTCTTAGTTACCTTAAGGAAAGGGTATAGTCTGTTAACAGTAAGAAGTCTGTGAAGCAAGCAGAATCACTTGTCAAGAATAAAGTAATGTTCCTCACTTCCTAGCTGGATGCAGTGGTGTTTTTAATGTAGGTCTTGGGTTGCTTTCACATGGGATGGTTGCGTTCACATGTGTTGACTCAGTAGAGCTCAGATGCAATACTGTTTTGCTATCATAACACAGTCTTTCTGTATAAGGTGCTCTTCAGTCACATCTCTGCTGGTCTTCAATAGGATCCAGGGCTCAGACGCATTTCACTATCCATCAGAGCATGAATCATTGGAACTCAGTCCTGCTCATTCACTACTCTCTCCCAGACTTCCCAGACTCATTCACTACTCTCTCCCAGACTTCCCATTCTGCTCAGTACTGACTCCTCTCTGTCAGACTCTCTTGACCCAACATCACCATGAAAGCTCCACACTGGACACAAATAAAGTGCATTTATTTTGAGATTTTTTTTCTAATGAAACATGATGTCCCCTCTCACAAGGACCACTCAGACAATGATCAGGAGAATGGGGGACTTTTGCCCCCTGTTCTAAATGGAGCGGTGGTCGGGCATCATGCACCACTCCATTCATTTTTGTGGGAGTACCGGAGATAGCTGTAGTAAAGTGTTTGGCTATCTCTGGTGCTCCCTTTGAAATGAATGGAGTGCTCAGGCTGGCCAAACACCACTCCATTCAGAATGGGGGACTTTTGTTCTCCTGATCAGTGGGGATGAGAGTGGTGGGACCACCCAGAGATCGGCAAATTATTCCCTATCCTAATAATAGTGGATAACTTATTTTGTGGAAAAAAAACCTTTAAGCACTTAATCAACCTAACCTTTTGGGGCCAACATAGACCTATAAAATATGTCTTAAGCATGTCCCATGAAATACGGCAGAGCAACACCAATACACCCACGCACTCAAACATTACCCAGAGTTACCTTGGCAGCAGCCCTGGTTAAAGTGACAGCCCTTTCTGTGGAATGCTAAGCAGGCCTATCCATTGGCAAAATTTTTAACTCATATTTGCAAAAATGTTTAACTTTTAATTGTCTGCCATTTAATAGGGAGTGGAGCATATGCTTTGCACTTCTAACATAGGCAGATGCTCTAATTTGTGATCAATTCACCTTACCTTTTCTTTCACCTTATTCACAGGAATTCCATGATAAAATCTATATGTAAATCCATGTTAATGCATGCAGATATACAGCAGAATTTTAACAAGATTGTGTTGCAAACTTCTCCAGCATTGTGTCAAACCAGTTGTGACAATTTGGGGGGATTTAGCCTCAAAGGCGGCAGCCTCCTGGACTCGACAGCAGTGTGGGTGGTACATATTCTAGCTTTGAGTTCCATTTCTCTTTGTTCCAGAACTCCAGCTCTGCTCTGCCATTCCTTCACTTCATTGTTTAGTTGACCCTGCTTTAGTTCATGCAAGTTTTGCTCTGACTGCAGTGTCTGCCCCACAGAGTCTAAATCACTCTCTCGGTCAGACACCTCCTTCCTCAACTCTGCAACTTCATTTTCTTTATCAGTTAATGCAGCCGAAAGTTTTTCACACTTCCTGACTTGGTCATCCAAACATTCTGACGGACACTGCAAAAATTCACTTCTCTCATGTTTAGCAGTTTCAAGGTCATCTCTTAATTTTTCAATGACACTCTCTTTGGCAATGGAGTCTTGGACATGCTGCTCCTTTAAATCCTGCAATTGCTTCTCAAGCACTTGCTTTTGCTCTACTCTCTGTATAACTTTATTAGATAGAGTGCATTTCATTTCTGCAAACTCATTCTTAGTGACACAGTTCATTCCAGGCAAACCCAGTACCACATTTTCACAATGACTAGTATATGAACTCTTCATAGAGTCATACTCTTTCTTTAACTTAAGGTTCTCTTTTTCTGATACCTCAAGTTGCCATTTCCAATCAGATATTTCATCTTCATAAATGAACCTGATGGTTTTAATCTCATCTTGAAGCTGCTGCACCATAATATTTTCATCTTTGGAGCTTTCATGCACTCCAGTATGAGACACACAGACAGCAGGGACATATTCATTCATAGAACAGAGGTGCTTCAGAAAAACTAAGTCACTCGCATGCAACCCATTATCTTTACTTGCACTCCACATGCTCTGTTCCGGGTTTTGTGTCTCTCTGCGTTCAGACTGCTGCACTAATAAACCTGTGCACAGCTTCTCTGCTTTCTTACAAGCAGAAATTTTCTTTTTCTTGCCCATGGTTTAATAACAAGATTACACAATATTCCACATCAACCTTGGGTTCAACCGACAACAACTTTTTACTATCTTCTGGAGTCACATGTATTCACTAAACAGTTAACTTATGAGGCACTACAACAACCAGCATTTTCTTCTGTCTTCCACAGAAAACACCAGTATGGCACCATAACCTTTCACATAGACTGTTTGCAATATCCAGCTTCTACACACATTGCTTACTTTCTTGCCATCAGCAAGCACTTTACAGACTTCTGTGCCACAGTATACACAAAGTCCATTCCCTGGATTCCTCTTCCAGAGTTTTACTTTCACCAGTTTTTGCACATAATTTGCTATTTTGCAGTTCCACTCACCTTCCTGGGTTTCTCAGTTGAAATCACAGATTTCTTCCAGCGGTAGGCCACAATGCACATTTAGCAGTACTGCAGTCACCAAACACTTGTCTTCCAGGACTTGCGTGGATCTCTTTATGCCCACATCTGAAGCACCATATGCGACAATTTGGGTGGATTTAGCCTCAAAGGTGGCAGCCTCCTGGACTCGACAGCGGTGTGGGTGGTACTGGGTGCCAGAGAACAGGCATTCAGATGGTGCTAATCCAAATTAAATGGCTTTTATTCAGCTTTACCAAAGGTACATGAACAAAACAATAAACAGCCTGACCCACACATAGGGCACTAACTTACCACTTGCTCCCTTACTAGCCTCTGGGGGCAAGAAGCAGCCTGGCTCAATCAGTCCTTTCAGGACTCCAGTCCTCTTGGGACAGACCGACTGTCTGTCCCGGCTGGTTCCAGCGTACACCTGCTACCTACAGGTCTCTCCACAGCAGTCTCTCCTGCTGTACACACTCCGTCTGGAGGTGAGCCCCCACCCATAGGTGTGGCTGAGGACCTTTTCAGGCCTGGCCCTGGGTCACTCACTAGCGCCCTCTGGGTTCATACTCTCACACAGTGCATTGTTTAAGTTTATTTTTTAGCAATGTTTCTTGGATGTTTTCACAGACAAAAATGCTGCAAACATAGCATTTTAGTTTGTGGCTTGCTGGTGTTTTGTGGTCAGTGACATTCAACACTTAAGGGGTGTTTTTGGATTAAGATATTGATGGCCTATCCAAGTAGTAAATGGGACCTAATCTGCAATAGCAAAGCTACTGCTTCCACCTCCACACACTGTGCAGTTCCAGTGGCTATGGTTGCATATAAGAGCTGATTGATGGGGGTGCTGGGTTTTGGAATTTGATGTTGATGACTTAAGGATACAGTAGGTCATGACATTAATATCTTAATTATTGACAAAACTTTTAATATCCTTTAAAACCACATGTACAGAATTATTTCAAATTCAGTCTACAGTATTTGGCATATTTCAGTTCCATGATGCAGACCTTTATTACTTTCATTGGAACATTTAAGATGTTTAAGCTTTAAACTGCTGGTACAACATGGGCGAATTTGTTTAGTTTTTACTTTGGCAGCAAACTACCAATTAAATAAAATGTGCTAAATATAATTCACACCTCGCTTGTTTTTGGCAATATGCAAATCATTCAACATGTCTAATATATTAAGAAGTGAGATGAACATGCTGCCAAATTTGCTCCTGAAGTGATGCTTAATGTTTAGACCTGCTTCAGGGAAGTGAGAACAACCTGTCAAGCCATAGAGAGATGTAGAAATATGCTTAACTGCTATTGATACAACATAGCAAAAGTTGTTGATTTGTTAAAGTATTAGCATAAAATATAAACCGCTAAATGATAGCAAATAAATCTGAATTTGAACGAATGTATAGAAATGTTCTCTTATTTTTCTAATTACAAAGAAACATAACAGCCTCTTCTACCGTATCCTCCATTCCATCGAAAATGGAAAGATTCCCTACAAATGCATTAGAATGTGGTATTTCTCATGAAAAATATGGATATATCGTACCTAATAGAGATGAAAGAACCAGTTCATAATAAGCAGAGATCATTAGGAATTTTGCAAAAATGTAAGATATTTAGGTTTGCCAAACATATTATTTCAAGATATTTAGGTTTGCCAAACATAATTAACTATTATACATGCAGTCTATTAAGAAACCCAGGTATAAAAAGGAGAGGTCCAAGGGAGATGCATTAAAACAATAACCACTGATATCTTCTATCAAATACCCTGGGGTCCCTGGTGGCATCCACTGCAAGTTCCCTGGCACCTCTGGGCCTCTTCTGGCCTTTTCTGTAATGTAACGTGCCCCAGGGGACTACAATGTCATGACTCTTTCGGCAAAGTGTTGTGATGTTGACGCACCCCATGTTACTGCTGAGACCCAATCACATGTCTCAGTGGTACACCAGGCTACTGGACATCATCCGGGAATCATCATCTCTAGTTTAATGAAGGTTTCATATTTGTCTTGCAACCAAATCACAAACACAATATCATAAGATGCTAACAAAAGCCATGAAAAACTACAATTCCACCTCTATGCTGGTTGCTCACACATAGACACAGATAGGATAGTTAGCATATCACTGTTGTGACAGAAAAGCAATTTGTCAAATTGTAGCAGAGCAACACACAACTACTGCCCCTCAAATAACTGCAATATTGAATGCAGTTGTGTACTGCACAAATATAATATCCATGGTGGCATGGCAGCAGCCAAACCAAAGTCAAGCTTTAACTTTCTACCACAGTTGCTTTTGTCTGCAGATGTTTTTCCAGTCTTTGCATACTGAAATGTGATCATGGAACCAGTAGACCTTGGCCCACCCCTCAACTCAGCAACTTTGGTCACAGATGACCTACCAAGCCCACACCAACAATTTGTTCACGTTGGAACTCAGGTCTGACATATCATAAGTTTATAACCCTACAAAAATGGATTTTTAGAACAGCGCAGATTTATCCACAACATTTTAAGATACGTGACTGAGAAAAAATATATAATATAGTAAAGTAAATTCATCAAATACAATAATTGTATTTATTTCAAGCATATATTTCTCATATACTATGGTGTATACGATATTTACACAGGAGTCCTTACCTATCCTCTGGACTGAACATGTTCAGATTTGTGATGTACAAGTTAAGAATCATTTCTAAAAGCAACATGATATTGTGATAGGTTAACACAAAAGGATATGCCAAATATCCTATTTGTGTCTAAAGTATGTGTGGTCACTGTGTGGTGGTTGGAGGTGTGGATTGCAGCCTTTCAAGGCTTTTGTTAGAATATGATATTGTATTTCATGAGATGTTACATACAATAACTAAACTGGAGATCAGTTAAGTCTAGTCACATCCGTATTTAACCTATCTACTACATTTACTGCTGACTAATAGTACATACCTAGTACGACACTCTCTTGTGGGTTTGGGGTCCTAGTTCCATGTTCGAAATCTAAATTCCTAACAGTACTTAACATTTTGTAGTTTGGGGGCAGATGGGCAAGTCTGTAGAGAAATACTACATACCTGCACAACAGCCCACAGTGGGTTACCAAGCCTGCAATGTTCTTGATGCAGCATAACAGATTTGCTAACAAAGGAGTAGAGAACAGCTTTCCTATAAAGGACACATCTGTGTACCTAACCTTTATTCGTTCTGTACAGTCGCCTGTCTCATGTTGTGGAAAAATGTATTTGATGCTAATTAATTTTTCTCAGTTACCAAGATCTCTTGAGGATGGAAAGCGCTTTAACAAGAAAAATAGAAAGAAAAAGAACATATTTTATAACTTTCTGCTTTATGATGATAACAATTGCTTTACTTGATGAAATGAGCAGTCATTGTACATTACGTGTACATTTCTTTCTCAATCACATATCCTGTGGTCATAAAAGGTTTAATATCTTAGAGGCTGTTTGTCCAAATGATATATAAACATTACCTCTCTTCATTGGATATATTAATCAGAAAATATGACTCATATATTATTCAATTCAATTTTATCTATTGCCCATAAAACAGTAAGTAACATCATTTGAATATCCAATGTGAGCTTGACTCAAACATCATTGCACAACATTGTTTAAAGAGAATCAACTACCGCCAAAATCACCCTTAACCCACATATATGCTGTTGTAGGGGCTGTTACTGGCATAGTGAAGAAACCTTTTTTTTTTTGTCACAGAGCAATTTTGCTTCCGGAAATAAAATGGTCTTTTAATTCATATGCAGAAAAGCTCACCTGGCCTCACCCATTTTTCCCTTCCATCCCCAACTGTCTTACATGTGCCCATGTAATTGGACATTTTCTCATCAGCAAACAGGGGCCAAATTAAGATTATTGCAGATTTGGTCATCTCTAAGGCCAAATTAAGGCAAATGTACAGATGTAGCAAAAGTTAAATTGACTCAGTAATATTAATGTGACATATAACATTCCATTCAATTCAATGGCATGGCATGTAACATGTTATATGTCCATATTAATGTAAATTGCATTCTGCCCTTGGCTCTAATGATTCAAATAAAAAGCATCATACTGTAGATGAGAATATGACTGTAGAAAATGTAGGACAGGGTTTTTCAATCTTTTTCTATAGTGCTACATGTGCATCTCAATAAATTAGAATATCTTTGAAACGTTTATTTATTTCAATAATTAATTTAAAAAAGTGAGCTCCTATATTTTCTAGATTCTTTACAAACAGAGTGTTCTATTTCAAGTGTTTTATTTCTGTAAATGTTGATTATGGATTACAGGTAATGAAAACCCAAATCTAAGAAAATTAGAATATTGTGAAAAAGTTCAGTATTGTAAATTCAGTGTCACCTGCCAAGGTTTCCTAAGCCTTTAAATGGTCCCTCAGTCTGGTTCAGTAGGACACACAATCATAGAAGACGCTGATTATGAATTGTATTACTGAATCACTGAAATGAATGAATGTTTCAAAAATACTCTAATTTAGTGAGATGCATCTGTATGTCCTTGCTATGGGTTGAAATGCTGGGATGGATCTAACTGCATCCACTTATCGGTCAACCATAATATCGATCACCTGTCCTTAGGATAGGTCATCAATATTAGACAGTGGGGATTCAACACCCGAAATTTGTTAAAGGGGTGTAGCAATTGGACAAGTGTTGTGCTGAGATCTCTTGATTGATTTACAAAGCACAGTGCCATACATTGTATAGTGGTTGTGTGTGGTATTGCTGCTCAACCCCAGTTATATCAATTGAACTGAACTGCAGCATGACTGTGTGACCAATGGACATGATGTCACGGGCCTGAGGAAGTGGAGCTCACCTGCAAGCCCTTCAAATGTAAAAGAAATTAAGCCTTAGGTATACTGATTGGATTGTTAATTGAACATAAATTCGCTATATCCCATATATTTCACACTCTGGCTATTTCCACTGTCACAGATTAAAATATCTTTTTGTCTGGATTCAAGTTCCCAAAAGTGGTGAGAAATTCACTCATAATTTTTGTGTGTAGTTATATAAGAGACGAATGGAAAAGGTGCTAGGAAACCAAAAATGACCAAAATAGCTAGCTAATAATCATGTGAGCTAATATGTAAATTATCATGTTACCATATATGTAAAATCCTATTTAAGCGTGAATGTGATTGGTTAAGCTATAATCTGTAAGAGGTGGGGCCTCAGAACTGTACTATAAATGAGCACATGTCAGGGACCACAACTTGCGACAGCATCTCCATAGACCTGTGTGTCGGGGGTTGCTTTCTCCCTGGTCAGTGACTCTACCTAGGCCAAAGGGAGAAAAATTTGCTAATTATAATTTGAATCTCACAGACAAAGCAGTGAAGTCACCGAGGTTTTGGGACTTGTCTAAATTCTGCACCAACACAGATATATGACTGAGACTCTGTGTCAAAATGTATCAATTCAATATTGATGGTCTGTCCTAAGAGTACAGTTACCAATATAGTCCTTGAAAAACCCTTTAAGAGCAGGACTATGTATGTAGAGGTTTGCAGCCTATGAAGAGTGTGTTCATATCTTAAGAGTATTTAAAAGAAAACAGTTGGATATGAATACATATGTATATTAATATTTCATTTATACATGGATTCAGCTTTATTTGTATACTGTAAAAATGGAAACCTCCATCACATCTTAAACTTTGCCTACTAGGTTTAAAGTTTATTTGAATACAGTTGCAAATGCTATAAAGAATATTTCTAATATACCAAATAAGTACCTGCAATTTGTTTAATTTGGGACATTTTATGGATGTATTATATTCCGTATGGCTGGACACAACTCATTTTGAAAATGCACAATGGAAATTGAAATCATTAACCAGACTGAAGCAAGTCCAATATTTTAAGTGACTTATAAAGTATCTTAATGGGAAAGTAGGTTGAGAGTGAAAAATCTGTCAATTATTCAAAGATACAATAGAATACATTGTTCCCTTTGGCACCGTGAGCGACTTTTTCCCATTTTTTTCCGTCTATAAGTTTTAATCAGATAAATAATAATATGTTCAACTGATGTTCCTCGGGCCCATAAGATGAAATCATTTTGTGGACCCCTTCATTATTATATTAAAAAAAATGTGTAAACCCACTCTTAGGCTGAAGTCCCATGTGGCGTGGTGTAATCACCGCGGTTTGCTAGCAAATCCCATCCACACATTGCAGAAAAATGCTGCGATTTACAAAACCGTTGTGTTTTTGTAAATTGCAGCATGTCAATTATACAGTACCTACGGAAACGCTGGCAGTTTATGTAAAGGGATAATTGAAGCAGAAAGTCCGCAGAGGAAAACTCTGTGGATTTTCTGTGTAAAGCACTGCAGGAAAAAACATGATGCATTTCCGCAGCTCTTTTTCGCTGCGGCCCGCTACGTGGGGCCTTAGCCTTAAAGAGAGTCTGCCAAGTCTAATTTCCTAGATTTTTTATCTCCCAAACTGACATTAGTGCAATGTAGTCTTTAATAGCATTTGAAATATACCTTTATGGGCATAAACAGATAATTTTCTTTTTATAGATATGCAAATCAGCCAGCTAGTGCAACAGGGGCAGCGCCTGATTTGGGAGATTTGTCTACAGACGACATTGATGCAGGCAGAGGCTGTTAATGCTGTTTAACTATTACAGAGGCATCTTGGGCTGCTATTTCAGAATAGAGAAGAAGCACTTGAAGCTGTCTGTAGGTGAATTGGGCAAATCAGGGCCTGCCCCTTGAGCACTTGAGCACTCCAGCCTTAAGCCTGATTTGTATATCCATAAAAATATGGTTTTCTCTGCACTGCTTCATTGGTTTTTGGACACAGAGGGGATTCTGCTTCTATTAAATCCTCAGCACAGCATCACATGGGCATCTGAACACAGCACCATCTCTGCATGCTGTGGACAAGGTAATAATTCTTCTAAAATCTCATAGACCATAAATATATAGTTCGGGAGACTGAACTGTCATTTTATTTATTATAGCTATGTGACAGGAACCTGCAGTAATTGTGATAGGACTTTGTGTCTACCCCATGGTGAGCCTTTGTGGAACAGTCCATGATGTTTCACCAATCAGGAAGTGAGACTGTGCCTTTTGGAGAACACAAAAAGGCATACAGGTCCCAGCAAAATTAAATGACATGATCCGATAAATGGAAGGATCCCATGAATTTTAATGCATTAAGTGTCAGTTAAACTTTGCTACATCTGTAACAAAAGAAAAAAAAATAGCATTGTTGCTTTAAATATGCCTACAGTTATTTAATGTTCAATAGTGCAGTCATGTGGTATAGGGAAACCTCAATCCTTATCTACTTTAACATGAATCTTCACAGGTTGTTACATCAGGATACTACTTTGTACAATCCTTCCCATTTCCTGTAGAATAACATCAGCCTCTTTATTTCCTACATTGTGCATTTAAGGGGGAGAATAAAGTAAAAACGTCTCAAGGGCCATTTCCAAATGCTCGGAGGAATTGTTGTTATTTGTATACTCCAAGAGAGAAGTGAAGTGGACAAAAGTCCAATAATCCAATATAACCTAGGAAAGATGTATTTATGCAAAATATTCAAGCATCTTCTGTATTTACAGAGCTTTTTTTTTAATAAAAAATTGTCTCTAATGCTATATTTAGACATTGCTTCTGCTTGCATCACTATATAAATTCCATTTGGGTAAAACTGTGTTTGTATTGAGCTTTTACAATGATATAGACTTTCTCTCTTTTATCTATAGAACTGGTTCATGTCCACAATAAATCACTTTCTTTTCATGTACCAAGTTTTTTCAGGTTTTTTTGTGTCTACCATATGTTGCAGGGTTTTTTTATATTAAGTTACAATTTTTAGTATTTTTCAATCATTCTAGTACGACGGCGGAAAAGAAACATTTCTCAGCACATAATATATGGCATATTGTGAAAAGCATACAGTCATATGAAAAAGTTTGGGCACCCCTATTAATCTTAATCATTTTTAGTTCTAAATATTTGCGTGTTTGCAACAGCCATTTCAATTTGATATATCTAATAACTGATGGACACAGTAATATTTCAGGATTGAAATGAGGTTTATTGTACTAACAGAAAATGTGCAATATGCATTAAACCAAAATTTGCCCTCAAAATAATTTGCATTGCAAATTCCATTACCTTTCAGTACTCAAACATTAGTAACATACAGTGGTCATATACTGCAGTAATGATTAGCCATACTGTGGACACATATTAATAACACATAATAATACACATAATAATACAATATATTGCCAAATAGTAGAATATAGTAGCAACCATATATTAACTTTCCAACAGAGTGTATATACCCCGAACTATTGTAACAACTTCAAATAAAATTGTATCAGCTGTTTTATTGCTCATTTATTGGTCTAATTTAATTAATCTAATTCATCTCATGCATTTCATTATGTAATCATACTGTATGTTTACTGTATGTAGAAGGGGCTTGTCTTTTTGTCTGCAGCAGAGAAGCAATGCTAAGCCTCTGGTTTCTGCTGCGGAACAATAGACCGATTAGTCTCATTCAATACGGGTAATCAGTGTGTGGCCACCCACTGATGGTTCAACTCTATTCCTGAAATTGGGACAAGATAGGGTATGGCATTTTTTTTCAGTGTACGGAAATATAAAGTGTCCACTGCTAACTCCCATTAAGATCAAAGGGAGCCGTTTTCAACACTGATTCTGATGTATTTTCTGTGTATGGGGGTGGAGCTAAATTTGAAAAAAATCTCTAAATATAATTAAAATATGACAAATGTATCAACATTTATTTTCCTAAATAAGGGCAACATGACCACCAACAAAACTCACTTAAAAAATACCACTCATGGTAAATTTTCCCTAAGTAACTACTAAGAGATTTTCCTAGTATAACTGTCATTTTATATTCCTGTATGATATTCATTATTTATGTATGAAATAACATATCAAATCTTACGACTATACATTACATTATAGTGTCAATTATGTTTCTGTTTGTTTAGATTCTTTCGTTATCAGTGACATTTAAAAATAAGGGAAATTGATAAGATTTTATCATTGCTTTATGACCGGAATATAAAAAGTATATTGCTTTTATAGTTGCGGAAGAAAAGTCCAATATTATTAATTACAGTTTTTATATTCAGTCTTATCCTATAAGGTTATACTTTTTCCTGAAAATAGTCAATGACTGCATACTCTGTTGATAGGCTAGTAGAATATGATTTATCCCTGTGTATATTTTCCATACTAACATTATGTGTATGGTAATAGCTGTGTTTTTTATGCAGCCTTATTTTATAAATATTGCTAGCATGAAACACACACATATGGAGAAAAGGTCACTGCATGAATCAAAACTATCAAATTATGGTAATATAAAAGGCACGCACAGTGTATATAAAAGCATGACTAGGTGTATTAGAAACTTGAAGTGTATACAGTATGTACATAGATGGCAGCATAACAACATGGACCTTGAAAACAAAATACGTTTCTCTTGTACTACAAAGGTGTCCACCCTTAACTTAGTTTGAATTTGGTTAAAGGGGTTTTCCGGGCAAAAAACTTTTTTTTTAAAGAAAATGTCTGTTAGTGCTATTAATGGGTTAATACAGTCATATGAAAAAGTTTGGGCACCTCTATTAATCTTAATTATTTTTAGTTCTAAATATTTGGGTGTTTGCAACAGCCATTTCAATTTGATATATCTAATAACTGATGGACACAGTAATATTTCAGGATTGAAATGAGATTTATTGTACTAACAGAAAATGTGCAATATGCATTAAACCAAAATTTGACCGGTGCAAAAGTATGGGCACCTCAACAGAAAAGTGACATTAATATTTAGTAGATCCTCCTTTTGCAAAAATAACAGCCTCTAGTCGCTTCCTGTAGCTTTTAATCAGTTCCTGGATCCTGGATGAAGGTATTTTTGACCATTCCTCTTTACAAAACAATTCCAGTTCAGTTAAGTTTGATGGTCACCGAGCATGGACAGCCCGCTTCAAATTATCCCACAGATGTTCAATGATATTCAGGTCTGGGGACTGGGATGGCCATTCCAGAACATTGTAATTGTTCCTCTGCATGAATGCCTGAGTAGATTTGGAGCTGTGTTTTGGATCATTGTCTTGCTGAAATATCCATCCCCGGCGTAACTTCAAATTCGTCACTGATTCTTGTACATTATTCTCAAGAATCTGCTGATACTGAGTTGAATCCATGCGACCCTCAACTTTAACAAGATTCCCGATGCCGGCATTGGCCACACAGCCCCAAAGCATGATGGAACCTCCACCAAATTTTACAGTGGGTAGCAAGTGTTTTTCTTGGAATGCTGTGTTTTTTTGACGCCATGCATAACGCCTTTTTGTATGACCAAACAACTCAATCTTTGTTTCATCAGTCCACAGGACCTTCTTCCAAAATGAAGCTGGCTTGTCCAAATGTGCTTTTGCATACCTCAGGCGACTCTGTTTGTGGCGTGCTTTCAGAAACGGCTTCTTTCGCATCACTCTCCCATACAGCTTCTCCTTGTGCAAAGTGTGCTGTATTGTTGACCGATGCACAGTGACACCATCTGCAGCAAGATGATGCTGCAGCTCTTTGGAGGTGGTCTGTGGATTGTCCTTGACTGTTCTCACCATTCTTCTTCTCTGCCTTTCTGATATTTTTCTTGGCCTGCCACTTCTGGGCTTAACAAGAACTGTCCCTGTGGTCTTCCATTTCCTTACTATGTTCCTCCCAGTGGAAACTGACAGGTTAAATCTCTGAGACAACTTTTTGTATCCTTCCCCTGAACAACTATGTTGAACAATCTTTGTTTTCAGATCATTTGAGAGTTGTTTTGAGGAGCCCATGATGCCACTCTTCAGAGGAGATTCAAATAGGAGAACAACTTGCAATTGGCCACCTTAAATACCTTTTCTCATGATTGGATACACCTGGCTATGAAGTTCAAAGCTCAGTGAGGTTACAAAACCAATTTTGTGCTTCAGTAAGTCAGTAAAAAGTAGTTAGGAGTATTCAAATCAATAAAATGATAAGGGTACCCAAATTTTTGCACCGGTCAAATTTTGGTTTAATGCATATTGTACATTTTCTGTTAGTACAATAAACCTCATTTCAATCCTGAAATATTACTGTGTCCATCAGTTATTAGATATATCAAATTGAAATGGCTGTTGCAAACACCCAAATATTTAGAACTAAAAATGATTAAGATTAATAGGGGTGCCCAAACTTTTTCATATGACTGTAAGTGCACCCAAATACCTTTAGCAGTGTTTTGAGTGATTTCTGGGTTTCTTTGGGAGCTCCTGGCATCCTCTGCATTTGTTTACATGGTATAGCTTCCTGTTCTTTTTTCCTACAACTACCATGAAGCATTGATCTCCACTCAGAGCTGACTCACACTACCTCCCCCTCTCACTCCCTCCCCCTCCCTCTCTCCCTCATACTCCCTGCCCGTTTCCCTAGCTAGCTCGCCCACTACTAACCCTTCCTCACTTACTAACTCAGCCCACCCCCCCACCCCATCATACATACTTCCTATCCAGGTCTTTTGGGCACGGGAGATCCCTTCCTTGTGTGGGGCCGGGTCCTCCCCCTCTTGATGTCTGCCGGTGCCTGCGCAATAGAGCTGAAGTGCTCTATTGTGCCAGCGTGGGAGGCCGGCAGATGTCAAGCAGAGGAGGTGCCGGCCCCCCAGAAGGAAGTGATGTTCCTTGCCCAGAAGATCCGGACAGGAAGACAGGTAAGTATGATGTGGTGGGGGGTTAGTATTGGTGACGTTCCATTTCTGGAAACGGGGAAATCTGAAAGTGTGCCTGGGGCAGTCACATGACCGCCTGGCAATCTAGGTAAATATACATTTTTGGTAAAGTAAGTTAGGCGGGGGGTGGAAGTGTTTAGCTTGTTGTAGAAGAATGATTTTATCCCAGACAACCCCTTTAAGGAAACCGTTTTCTTAATAAACCAGTTCAACACAATATCACAATATGCTGACTAAACCCTTGAAAGGCTGCAATTTACAAAATAAACAATGGGTAGCCAAACATAAAATATCAATTTGTGAAACGATATCACAAAACAGTATTGTCTTGAAACCTATCTAATGTCTTATTAAAATTTTGAGGAATTAATAGAAACAGGAGAGGTACATACATGTGGAACTCTTACAAACAAAATACAGTCCATAAAGATGGTGACATACAGTAAACAGGTGTTACCTGGGAAACACAGAAAACTGACACATATACTGTATCTAGATAACCAAGAGGAGAGGTGTTATGATAGTATAATTGGAGCAAATTTCAGAAATTGCAGGAACTGGCTGACAACAGAGAGCAGTAGAACACATTGTTTAAATCTCAAACAGTGCTGAGAGATAGAGCCTGGGCACCCAAACATTTTCACCAGCACTATCTGTGAAGCCAGATGGACTTATGCTGAATTCAGGGCCTAAGTTATCACCACAGAAACTGGTGTAAGAAATAAACGCTCCACAAACTGAAGTCTAACCAGAACCCACAATAAAGTCAAAAGGCAGATCAAAACCAGGGGGATGAATCAGAAGAATGAATGTGTCCAAGCAAAAAGTTAGTCCGAGTGGTAACATCAGAGCCAAAATCTTAGTAGATTTCCAGTAATAAGCCAAAGGTCAATAATAGAGCAGTCCAGCACAAAAAATCAAGGTATGGAAGACTCACTACAGTACAACCAAATAGCAGGCACCTGGATGAGCAAGAACAGAGTTTAAATATGTCTCCTCAGCTGCTAATTGGATAAGCATAGGAGAGCCCAGAAAACTGAAGAAGCCTGACAGGTTGGCATGGTAACCAAACTGAGCTTCCTGACAAGAGGTAAGGGAGCGCACACCTGTGTTTAGAGACTTTGGCGTAACGGGTTTTAACATTCTCCTAAACCAAGCTGTTCACACCATACTGGACAAGTCTATGGATACTTGATGTTGAAGGAACTAGCTCTCATGAAACAATTGATGACAAAAAGTCTCATGCTTCAGTAACAGAAGTAGCAGAATTTGCCATTTGTCAGCATTGACTATTCCTAACAGTAGCAGTTAAAGGAGTATTCTCATGAAGAGAAGACTGCAGGACCTTTCTCCGATTCCACATTCAACCAGAGCGTAGCCGGGACGAATTTGGGTGGGAATAGTGGTGGTCAGTGCTCCCATTCACTTCAATGGGACCACTAGAATTAGCAAAATACTGTACTTTGGCTATATCCCTGTGAGATGAATGGGAGTGATGACCACCACCAGTCCCATCCACATTCAGGCTGCGCACAGTTTGAATGTGGGCTGGTAAAAGGTCCTGCAGTCTTCTCTGTAAGTTTATTATGCAGAAAAACTTAATGTTCCATTATAACTCTGTTGAGAGCCTCCATTGCAGATTCTGTTGTTGCTATTGTTTTCATCAAAATGAAAAACACCATATGGATCTAATTTTTAGTCAATGGACTCATTCTATGCTGGTGGTGTCCACTGTGCAACTGATCCACCACTACTTGTGTGTTTTGTTCCTTTTATCATGAAACAGAGCCTCAGCCATCTATAATATCATTATTGAGCAATATGCATACTGGTAGTAGACGCTCACCATAAAATACCACCAAAAAAGAAAAATTATCCAAAGTTAAAAGTTATCCATGTAGCAATATCTGCTGAAGCTTTATCATAATATGTCATATGTTATTAACATTACATAGCACACAGTACTGTATAGAAAACAAATGCCATATATCACATATTGCATTATTTTTCAATGCTACTATGTAATGGTAACACTGTATGTGGTTACTGTTTTATCTTGCATGAATATAGTGAATTCTAGTGTTTTTTGTATTATCTATGTACTACTTTACTGCAATGTCTTTACTTCTGTAGCATTTATGGACAGTTGCATTGGTCATCCTCTCTGAACAATATACAGTCATATGAAAAAGTTTGGGCACCCCTATTAATCTTAATCATTTTTAGTTATAAATATTTGAATGTTTGCAACAGCCACTTCAATTTGCTATATCTAATAACTGATGGACACAGTAATATTTCAGGATTGAAATGAGGTTTATTGTACTAACAGAAAATGTGCAATATGCATTAAACCAAAATTTGACCAGTGCAAAAACTTGGGTACCCTTATCATTTTATTGATTTGAATACTCCTAACTACTTTTTACTGACTTACTGAAGCACAAAATTGGTTTAGTAACCTCACTGAGCTTTGAACTTCATAGCCAGGTGTATCCAATCATGAGAAAAGGTATTTAAGGTGGCCAATTGCAAGTTGTTCTCCTATTTGAATCTCCTCTGAAGAGTGGCATCATGGGCTCCTCAAAACAACTCTCAAATGATCTGAAAACAAAGATTGTTCAACATAGTTGTTCAGGGGAAGGATACAAAAAGTTGTCTCAGAGATTTAACCTGTCAGTTTCCACTGGGAGGAACATAGTAAGGAAATGGAAGACCACAGGGACAGTTCTTGTTAAGCCCAGAAGTGGCAGGCCAAGAAAAATATCAGAAAGGCAGAGAAGAAGAATGGTGAGAACAGTCAAGGACAATCCACAGACCACCTCCAAAGAGCTGCAGCATCATCTTGCTGCAGATGGTGTCACTGTGCATCGGTCAACAATACAGCACACTTTGCACAAGGAGAAGCTGTATGGGAGAGTGATGCGAAAGAAGCCGTTTCTGAAAGCACGCCACAAACAGAGTCGCCTGAGGTATGCAAAAGCACATTTGGACAAGCCAGCTTCATTTTGGAAGAAGGTCCTGTGGACTGATGAAACAAAGATTGAGTTGTTTGGTCATACAAAAAGGCGTTATGCATGGCGTCAAAAAAACACAGCATTCCAAGAAAAACACTTGCTACCCACTGTAAAATTTGGTGGAGGTTCCATCATGCTTTGGGGCTGTGTGGCCAATGCCGGCACCGGGAATCTTGTTAAAGTTGAGGGTCGCATGGATTCAACTCAGTATCAGCAGATTCTTGAGAATAATGTACAAGAATCAGTGACGAATTTGAAGTTACGCCGGGGATGGATATTTCAGCAAGACAATGATCCAAAACACAGCTCCAAATCTACTCAGGCATTCATGCAGAGGAACAATTACAATGTTCTGGAATGGCCATCCCAGTCCCCAGACCTGAATATCATGGAACATCTGTGGGATAATTTGAAGCGGGCTGTCCATGCTCGGCGACCATCAAACTTAACTGAACTGGAATTGTTTTGTAAAGAGGAATGGTCAAAAATACCTTCATCCAGGATCCAGGAACTGATTAAAAGCTACAGGAAGCGACTAGAGGCTGTTATTTTTGCAAAAGGAGGATCTACTAAATATTAATGTCACTTTTCTGTTGAGGTGCCCATACTTTTGCACCGGTCAAATTTTGGTTTAATGCATATTGCACATTTTCTGTTAGTACAATAAACCTCATTTCAATCCTGAAATATTACTGTGTCCATCAGTTATTAGATATATCAAATTGAAATGGCTGTTGCAAACACCCAAATATTTAGAACTAAAAATGATTAAGATTAATAGAGGTGCCCAAACTTTTTCATATGACTGTATTAACCCATTAATAGCACTAACAGACATTTTCTTTAAAAAAAAAAAGTTTTTTGCCCGGAAAACCCCTTTAACCAAATTCAAACTAAGTTAAGGGTGGACACCTTTGTAGTACAAGAGAAACGTATTTTGTTTTCAAGGTCCATGTTGTTATGCTGCCATCTATGTACATACTGTATACACTTCAAGTTTCTAATACACCTAGTCATGCTTTTATATACACTGTGCGTGCCTTTTATATTACCATAATTTGATAGTTTTGATTCATGCAGTGACCTTTTCTCCATACGTGTGTGTTTCATGTTAGCAATATTTATAAAATAAGGCTGCATAAAAAACACAGCTATTACCATACACATAATGTTAGTATGGAAAATATACACAGGGATAAATCATATTCTACTAGCCTATCAGCAGAGTATGCAGTCATTGACTATTTTCAGGAAAAAGTATAACCTTATAGGATAAGACTGAATATAAAAACTGTAATTAATAATATTGGACTTTTCTTCTGCAACTATAAAAGCAATATACTTTTTATATTCCGGTCATAAAGCAATGATAAAATCTTATCAATTTCCCTTGTTTTTAAATGTCACTGATAACGAAAGAATCTAAACAAACAGAAACATAATTGACACTATAATGTAATGTATAGTCGTAAGATTTGATATGTTATTTCATACATAAATAATGAATATCATACAGGAATATAAAATGACAGTTATACTAGGAAAATCTCTTAGTAGTTACTTAGGGAAAATTTACCATGAGTGGTATTTTTTAAGTGAGTTTTGTTGGTGGTCATGTTGCCCTTATTTAGGAAAATAAATGTTGATACATTTGTCATATCTTAATTATATTTAGAGATTTTTTTCAAATTTAGCTCCACCCCCATACACAGAAAATACATCAGAATCAGTGTTGAAAACGGCTCCCTTTGATCTTAATGGGAGTTAGCAGTGGACACTTTATATTTCCGTACACTGAAAAAAAATGCCATACCCTATCTTGTCCCAATTTCAGGAATAGAGTTGAACCATCAGTGGGTGGCCACACACTGATTACCCGTATTGAATGAGACTAATCGGTCTATTGTTCCGCAGCAGAAACCAGAGGCTTAGCATTGCTTCTCTGCTGCAGACAAAAAGACAAGCCCCTTCTACATACAGTAAACATACAGTATGATTACCAACATAATTAAATGCATGAGATGAATTAGATTAATTAAATTAGACCAATAAATGAGCAATAAAACAGCTGATACAATTTTATTTGAAGTTGTTACAATAGTTCGGGGTATATACACTCTGTTGGAAAGTTAATATATGGTTGCTACTATATTCTACTATTTGGCAATATATTGTATTATTATGTGTATTATTATGTGTTATTAATATGTGTCCACAGTATGGCTAATCATTACTGCAGTATATGACCACTGTATGTTACTAATGTTTGAGTACTGAAAGGTAATGGAATTTGCAATGCAAATTATTTTGTGGGCAATGTATGACACAATATTTTTTACTTAGTGTTTTTTTACTGGCTGCAACAAAAAGATGTTGATTTCCTGTCTGAAACAAAAATTATGATGTGAAAGCAGCCTCAGGCTGAGGTCTTATTTTGCGGAAAAGCTGCTATTTTCATTGCAAGATTTGCTGTTATTTTTTGAGCCAAAGTCAGGAGTGTATTTAGCAGAAGAAAAAAGTATAAAAAGCTTCCTTTATATTTCCCATTCCTTTTTAAGCCACATTTGAATTTGGCTCAAAAAAATGGAGCAAAACCTGCAACAAAAAAATAAACTTTTATACATGAAGCAGTTGATGTGTCCTAAAATACTTCCATTTTATGTATCTTAAGGCTAATGCCCCACGTTGCAGAAATACATTTTTATTTTGTTGCAGATTTTGCTGCGGTTTTTTGAGCCAAAGTCAAATGTGGCTTGAAAAGGAATGGAAAATATCAAGGAAGCTCTTAGATGTTTCCCTTCTGTTATATACACTCCTGACTTTGGCTCAAAAATCTGCAGCAAAACCAATGACTCCAACTCCTCTATTTTTTCACAGTCTCACTTCTTCATAAATGGCTGAAGCCATAGTGAGTTAGAAACAGTAAAGATCCTCTAATTCATTAAAAGCCAGTGATTGACTTCCAATATAAGTAAATATGTAACAAGCTATGCATCTAATTAATTATACAATATTAACATTTGTATAATGAATGATTTGATTTTGAAGCTGGAGTCAGTAACCTTTCGCCGACTCAACCCAAAATGGATCCTGACTTTGATTCCACAACCCTGATCTTAAGGCTAAAGCCCCATGTAGCGGACCGCAGCAAAAAAGTGCTGCAGGAAAAACCGTGTCGGTAATGCATCACGTTTTTTCCTGCAGTGCTCGTCAGAGAATTCAGGAAACCTCTGCACATTTTCTGCTTCTATTATACCTATAGGGAAACCGTCGGCATTTCCGTAAGTATAATTGACATGCTGCGATTTCCAAAACCGCAACAGTTTTGGAAATCACAACGGGTCCACTGTGCGTACTTTTACGCAATGTATGGATGGGATTTGCTAGAATCCCAGCCACTTTTCAGAGAATGTAAAACACTGTGTTTGTTGCCGCTGCGCCACATGAGGCACTGGCCTAACAAAGGTTTTTTTAATATTTGCAAATATTGGTACTAAAACACACAAGATATTCCACTGAAACTGATGTGTTCGGTCAAGTTTTCCATTGTATAAGTGGACCTATCCTAGTAAAGTGATAGCAGCAAAGGAATAGTCTAGGATTACAAAACATGGCTGCTTTCCAACAAAAACTCCCACACCTGTCTATAGGTAGGTGGTATTGCAAGTCAGTCCCATTCACTTCAGTGGGTTTGAGCTGTAAACCATACACAACCCACAGACAGATATGGTGCTATTCTGGAAAAATGCAGCCATGTTTTTTTTTTATAACCACAATATGTGCCATGATGGTTAGCAGCTTTCACATTCAACATGTAGCTTTTCCCACATGAACTAAGTAACTGAAAAATACATATGCACGGAAAGTATGAATTTATAAATAACAGAAGATTAAACCCAAAATTTAATTTGATTTGGTCAATTTCAAATGATTAGAGCATGTTTATCTTTTTCATAATTTTTATTATTATCGCATTTGCTTTTGGGTTTTCTACTCTAAACCTAACTGATGTTTATGCCTTTGAGAGATGAGACCTTTGGTTTGCGCCTTCTAATAACAAAGAAGTGATTTTAACATGACAACCACAATTTAAATGTAAGAAAGACACAGTATAAAAGCTAATTATAATGTAGGATGCTAATTACATACTTGCCTTACTTGTACAGTATGATGTACTGAAATGTATGGACGGAACCACAATCTAAGGTCTATTTATGATTTGGTTTGATTTTACCTATTATTTCTATGAAGGCTTGTAGTCCCAAGCATCATATTAAAATGTACCTATTACCTACAAATAATGAAATCTGCAATGTAAGATCTAATCAACTGTAATAAATCCTGTGCATAACGTAGGATACAGTTCCCCAAAATATTTGGTCATGAAACCTGTCATTTTTAGTGATATTTGTTATCATGAATTCTGAATCAGCTCACAAAATTGCTGTTTTATTTATACTAGCCATGCTATGATCCTTTTCTTTGATGTTTCAAAATCAAAGTCAATGTGGGTAGGGAGTAAGAATCTTCTATATCCTTCCATATAGAGATGACAAAACTTTTCAAAAGATCTGCGGAATTGAACCAAATATTTGTTTCAGGACTGAATCTATTCCGAATAGAAAGTGCAGATTGCCTTAAAAACACCTGGATGGAACTAGGGCAAAGACTTAGTAATGTTAAAGTGGCAGAAACAGATATGCTATGGGTAAATGGATGGTAGTGGTAACAACATCATTTTCTTTGGCTTTTTTGTTATTCATTTTCTGGATTTTCCAATTTTTGCAAACTTTTTAGGTGTCCTTCTCTACATTCTCCAACTATTCCTCCTCATCAAGTCCAGGACCAGAGACACAACCACCTGCAGAATTTATAGGATTCTGGCTAATCCCATCCACACATTGCAGAAAAACATCCGCAGTGGATAATGCTGTGATTTCAAAAACCGCAGCATGTCAATTCTACCTACATAAACATTTCTTTATAGGTATAATAGAAGCAGGAAGTCCAAAAGAGAAAAACACTGTGGACTTTCTGTGAAAAGTGCTACGAAAAAAAACACAATAGATTTCTGCCGTGTTTTTTTCCGCAGTGCTTTTTGGCTGTGACTTGCTACATGGGGACTTAGCCTTTCATCACTTTTGTGGCATATATGATTATGAATAAGGTGTAGCCACCATCGTACACCTCTCCTGGGCGCACTTACTTTCAGAAAGTTGTGAGTCTGGTGCAAAAACATTACTTGTTACTATTTTTATATTTATTGTTCTGTTATTTATAAATTAATACTTTCTGCACACATGTATTTTTCAATTACTTATTTTATAAGGCAAATATTATATGTTGAATGTGAAGGCTGCTAACTAGCATAGTCATCATGGCACACATTGTGGTTATAGAAATTATGATTCATATAAATCTACACAACCTGCCCACTATTAATCCACACTTTCTCCTTAAAGTAGTTGTATAGGTATTGAAAAACTTGGCTGCATTTTTCTGGAACAGCACCACATCTGTCTGTGGGTTGTGTATGGTTTACAGTTCAGACCCAATAAAATGACTAGCACTGACTTGCAATACCACCTACCTACAGACAGGTGTGGGACAGTTTTTGTGGGAAAGCAGCTATGTTTTATAATCCTGGACTACTCCTTTGAGACACCATTTATCAAGATAGACCCATTTACACAATGGAAAAATTGAATTGTCCAAACACACCAGCTTCATTAGAATATCTTGTGTCTTTTAGTGCCAATATTTGCAAATATTGAAAAAAAAAAATTTGTTAAATTCAGACTTGCAGAGTCAAAGTTGGGATCAATTTTGGGTGGAGTCAGAGAAAGGTTACTGACTCCAACTTCAAAATAAAATGATTCACAATACAATTGTTAATATCGTATCATTAATTAGATGTATAGCTTGTTACATATTTACTTTCATTGGAAGGCAATCACTGGCTTTTTAATGAATTAGAGGATCTTTACTGCTTTTGACTGACCATGGCTGTCAGCCATTTATGAAGAAGTGAGACTGTGGAAAAACAGAGGAGCTGAAGTCACTGATTTTGCTGCAGATTTTTGAGCCAAAGTCAGGAGTGGATTTAACAGAAGGGAAACATCTAAGAGCTTCCTTGATATTTTCCATTTCTTTTCAAGCCACTCGCGACTTTGGCTTAAAAAGAAACACAGAAAAATCTGCAACAAAAAATCAAACAAACTGTGTTTTCACAACATGGAGCATTAGCCTTAAAATACATACAAGGGAAGTATTTTAGGACACATCAACTGCTTCATGTATAAAAGCTTCTTTTTAGAAAACATTTCCCTTCCAATTCATGACATGATCCATGATCCTCCATTAAGGTTGAATGCATTCCATCAGCTGCCTAAGGGCAGGGAATTCCATTCACTGATACAGCAGCAACTGCACCATCAGTAACTTAGCCAGGTGTGAATTCACTTGTTGCACAAGTGGATGACTGGAAGTATATTGTTGTTTCCTGGCCCTGCACTCAGTTATAGTGAGCCATATACTCTACAATCTTATTATCTTCCTCCATAACTTCATGCAATTGCCTTCTGCAAGTGCTGGGCAACTGTGGCCTCCTGCTACTACTACTTGTGAATTTAACTAAACTTTGTTTTGGTTATAATGACTATGACTACTAACTAAGTTTCAGTAACCTCATTTTTATGTACCATCTCATAACTGGCTAAGGGCTAGCTTCAAGGCATTATGGGGAAGTCTGTCCTTGAGGTCATGTGGTCCTTGTTCTCTTCTTTTTGCATGCTTTCACATTAGAATTGTAGACAATTTTGGATTCATTTGAATGTAATGTTTTTGAAAATTTTGTTTCAAATCTGGTTCTGATTCACTTATCTCTACTATATATCTCAAATTGTGTCCCTTTCCATCAACTCCGCCTGAGTTTAGTCTAAGTGAATAATAGGTTTGGAAAAAGAATGGGGGCTTTAACTTATTTGTCCTGGGCTAAAGAATGACATACATATTAACTAAAATTACCTATTTTGTACTTGAATTTTATTGAGAATTTTCAAAAGATCAAATGTATAAGATACAGTACAAAAAGTAGCTGGTAAATCAAAAAGGAACACATAGGAGGGAGGGAGTGGGATGGGGAAGGTTGAGAAGTGAAGGGACATAGGGAAACAGTAATGTAATACAAAAAAACAGATACATTAATAGTTCCATAATAACAATAAAAGTAGTAATAATAATTTCCTGCCAAACAGACCATAAAGAAAGAAGTGACATCTCGGTGGCCTTAGGAGCATGACAAGACAGAATGCCAGTAAGGATAATGTAATACATAGGATTCCACACTTACAGGTGCATCTCAGTAAATTAGAATATCTTTGAAACGTTCATTCATTTCAGTAATTCAGTAATACAATTCATAATCAGCGTCTTCCATGATTGTGTGTCCTACTGAACCAGACTGAGGGACCATTTAAAGGATTAGGAAACCTTGGCAGGTGACACACTGAATTTACAATACTGGACTTTTTTACAATATTCTAGTTTTCTTACATTTTGGTTTTCATTATCTGTAATCCATAATCAACATTTACAGAAATAAAACACCTGAAATAGAACACTCTGTGTGTAAAGAATCTAGAAAATATAGGAGGTCACTTTTTTAATTTAATTACTGAAAGAAATAAACGTTTCAAATATATTCTAATTTATTGAGATGCTCCTGTATAACCCGACCATGAGACCCACTTCCCCATTTACTCTTAAAAGAGGAGACATTACCCTTTCTATATGATAATAAATGTTCAATATTACCTATTTTGAACATTTTGGCTGCCGAACATTTAAAAAATTACCAGGAAGGCAGACAGTAGACTTTCTACCAAAAAACTGGTCCATGGGTCGGCCAAAAATATTAGTGTATGACATGATTGGATGAATTTGGCCAATCATTTGCCACTTTGTACAGACATTTTTTTATTTGGATATATTGATGGTGGTGTTTTTACAAATGTTCCCATCATCGATCAATTGGCAGCATCACAGACAACTTTTATCTCATGTGTAGGAGAGTTATTGAAATCCTCCTGTACTGCTCTAATTGCTAATAGCACTATCTAATAGTAAAGCTAATAGCAAATCTACGCAATGAGCCATTAGCTAAGAACATGACACACCAGCTAAAACAAGGAGAAAGGCAAGGTGTGAAAGACTTCTGCTTTTATGCCAGATTTCTGAAAGGGTCAGGCTGACTCATCAGAGTACCTGCAGTTTCTGTGGTGGGTCCAGTGACCGATACAGTAATAGGCCTAAGGAGAAAGCAGAAGATAACTCTAAATCTAATCTTTCACTACAAGTATACACATACAGTATTTAGCTTCTGTTTTTATCTTTTCTCATTCATTTTTGGGTTTATTGTTCCTCTAAGCATATTTTTCATATCTCAGCCAAATAACAGTTATGTAATAGTAACAGATCCAGAATGATATTCAATGACATTTTCAAACCTGTAATTTATTCAGAAGATTGTTGGGCTTTGCTGATGGTTGTCAATTTACTGCTATTATTTGGCTCAGGTTTATAAAGCAATGACATGATAAAGCTTACGCTAACAGTACTTTTCAGTTATGTTTTTTGAATAGTTTACATCCAGAAGCTCAGCCAGCTTGCTGAGTACGTATCAGAGCTCTGTCAGCAGTACAGTAGCACTTATTGAATGAGACATTGAGTTACACTATATTGTGTTTCAGTTATTAGTTTTTTTATATATTCAATTGAAATCTGCAAAAATTAAGTCTCTAACATTTGACATGTGTATTTGCATATTAGGCTCTGCCTATGGCAAGGTCTAATAGGTTGTATAACAGGTAGTAAAAATACTCTGCAACAGTGGTACTTCAGTGTTTTATTAAAATTATGAGAGACTTGCAGATACAAGTTCCATAGTAGAAAGAAGTATTTAAAGTAAATAAAATTCTACTTTCCATGAAATTCTAGTTATAGTGTAACAGTAGCTAAAGTAAAAAAAATATATATACCTTTGTATTTTTGTATCACTGCATTTGTAGCAACTCATGGGCAACAGAGTCCCTCAGAAGAAAGCACTTCTCCCTTGCAGTAATGGAGTCCTAACTTCAAGTCTCACCATAGGCAATATCTGCATGCAGTTTGGATGTTCTCCCATGTTTATATGGGTTTTATTCCAGACATTGGTGTGACTTGAGAGGGTGCAGAGGGAGCAGTAGCACCTGGGCCCAGGGGCCTGAGGGGCCTATAAGAACTGGCAACACTATAGAGGTCACAGTGGTCACAGCTACCATATACCAAGTGGACCCACAGTTAACCTCACCACACTAAGGCCAATTAAACTTCTTTGATCTCTTTTCTGATTTCCAGGGGTGTAAGCTATAGAGGATGCAGCAGTAGAAGTTGCTACCAGCCCTGAACCCTAACAATGTAAAAACAGTGGCAAAATATTTGTCTTTCATCATCGACCCTCCTAAAAATTAAACCTAAATAAATTATTTTTAACCCACAATGTTACCATTGAAAAATATACAGTATCTTTTCCCTCTAAACAAAACCCTAATAGCACCACATAGATGCAACTATTAAAAAGTTATAACTCTCAGAATGGGTTGATGAAAGAACAACAACCAAAAAAAATCACAATGACCTTAAGGAGTAAATTTAAATAGAGTCTTTCAAATCCAAAATGTCTCCCAAACCAATAGTAGTACCAAATAGGGGCCTTTAATAGAAGCAGAAACACCCCTATGTGGCCTCAAAATGAGGAAGCGATGCAGAGATAATCAACTTTTTATGGATATACAAATCAGCCTGCAAGTGCATGAAGACCGGGGCCTGATTTACCTTCAGACAACTATTATGTAGACACAGGCTGAAAATGTCAGTCACTGCTAAAGGAGAGACATTAGGCACCAATTCCAGAGGAGAGATGGAGCATTTGTAACTGTCTATAGGCAAATCAGGTCCACCTCGATACACTTACCAGATACATTGCTTCACATTGAGTTGCTCCAATGATACTGTATGGAGTCTGATTAGACATGCACAAATCCTACAGGAAAAACTTTGTATACCTTTATGTGGAAACAGAAGCATACGGATGTGATGTCAAGGCCTTATATACCTCTGTTGTAGCTGTAATATGTCCTTGTAAGAAACAAAGCTGCAATACAGCCTTGTGTACAAGCCCTTGTAAGAGAGATTGGTGCAGTACATAAATGCTTTTAAACCCTTTGCTACTCATTTTCATTTTTGCCCACTTGATCAACATATTCAGTCGATGTCGTATTTGCTTTAAAGAAAGAGCAATTTATCCCCAGTGTTCAGAAATATATGGCAGAACATTCACAGGCTTGATTTGCAGTACCTTGGGAAACACATTAGAAGATGTCTCAGAACTGACTCACTACTGTCAAAAAACAGATAACTTTTCTTGATAACCTCCCTCTTCTTTCAGGTTTGTCATATAGTACTTGGCAGCTTGACAGAAGCTATTCATATTCAGATACTGCAGTCATCTAGATTCCATGCCACCTAGTGCTCTGCTTATGAGATGCAGCACGTGCAAAACCCACTAACACTTTGGTTGCAGTGAATGAAATCATTCATAGCACTGCAGTCACAGAACTACCCGGAATACCTAATGTTATAATTCATTAACAAATGAACTAGGAAAATTTTAGTGGATTAGGAATAAGAAAAAGGCAATATTTTATTAGTGTTAATCATATGCACTGTTTATATCTATGTGAAAATACATATATAGTCAATAAAACAAATAATTAGCATTTAAAGGGATGTACCATCAATACACATGGCAATAAGCAAACTAAATATGTATTTTAGAGTAACTTTGTAAATAGAGATGTGTGGACCCTGCTAAGTTTGATGTGGTTACGAACCAGAAGTGTAAACTGCCTTAGGCTAAGGCCCCATGTAGTGGGCCGCAGTGAAAAAGCACTGCGGAAAAAACCACAGCAGAAACACAATGCGGTTTTTCCCACAGCGCTTTTCACAGAAAGCCTGCAGAGTTTTCCTCTGCAGACTTTCTGCTTCAATTATGCCTAATGGGAAACTGCCGGAATTTTTGCTGCACATATTTTTCTGTAATGTGTGGATGGGATTTCTTAGAATCCCATCCACTTTGCAGGGACTGTAAAACTCCGCCACATGGGGCCCCGGCCTTAAAAAGTAATGTATGACAGTCTGAGGGCTATTAGCAGGAGCAGATATATCATTGATGCAACCAACCTGTTCAGTTTGAACAAGGGCCCAGTGGGTTAGGCGGCAATGTGACCTTAACAGCAGCTTTCTACTGTCTATGCAGGTAAATGTCTAAAGCTAATGAATGTCATGGTCAACAATTACTTTTGGATTGTTAGAGAGACATAACAGAGTGCTCTATACTAAGATATTAGTAAACAAGGGGCCATAGCTGTTCTTGCACTGGGGCCCTAAGTTTTTTTATACTACCTATAAGGCATCGGGACCTTAGACATATAGTCCTTCATAACTGGATGTCCCCTGTCATGAGGGCTGCTTGCAAGGGTGAAACAACCTGATCTCTGATGTGATCCCTTTGACCATGTCCTTTCAATGGCAGCCGCCGTTTTAGTATTTGTATATATTGTATTTGTATTAGTATTTGTATATGTGGAACCGCAAAAGGTTCAGGTTTGTTCAAATGCAAGACTTCATAACAAACCTGGTTAGAAACAAACCAGTTGGCTTATCTCTATTTCTAAAGTTTTGTTATTTAAAGAAAAATGTGTCCTTTCAGTAATATTGCAATATCTGCTTGTAATAGCACCCCCAGTGTTCAAAATGTATAGGTCTGTCCATGTCATTCGAGTGAGACTGTTGTGAGACTGAAATTAATGCCCAGTAGAATACAGTAGTACAGTTTCTGCTGTATCCTCAGTGAAAAAAGGAGGAATATAATTTAGGCTGGACATAGGCTTTATTTTTTTCTTCTTAGTGAGACAGCCCAGCACGGGCAGCAGCATATTATGCAGAAAAAGAAACCGTCATGTCTCCTGACATGTATATTTTATTATAGAATTGTATTCTTCATGACTATTTATTCTTAGAAATCTGTGTTCTGGTAATCACTGTTATCAATCCTGGAAATGTAGGAATAAATTGATAACCATAAATTGAGTTGCCAGTTGGACGTGTGTCCCTACACACTATGACACTGTCCAGCCAAAACTTTAACATGGTGAATAATATAGACCCAAAACCCATTGAATTAATTTACAAAATGTCACTAGTTGACAGTATCTAGGAGGGAACATCTATAAGGCTAAGGCCCCAGGCTGTGGAAAAGCTGCTTTTCTTATTGCAGATTTTGCTGTGTTTTTTTAAGCCAGAGTGGATTAAGCAAAAGGGAGAAGTGTAAGAGCTTCCTTTATATTTCCAATTCCTTTTGCAGTCACTCTTGACTTTGGCTCAAAAAAACGCTGCCACAAAAAAAGTTGCTTTTCTGCTTAGTCTAAGGGTATTTCACACAGAGTTTTTTAAGGCTGATTTTGGATGTCAGTAGCAGTTTTTTTCCTCTAGCTGATTTTTTTCAGCTAGAGGAAAAAAAAAAGTGACATGACCTATCTTCAGGCAGATTCCGCCTTGAAAAACCCATTGAAATCAATGGTAGGTGGAAAAAACGCTAGCCGTTTTGCAAAAACCGCAAGCATTTCTTTTAAAAGGAAGTTTCCAGGTCTATACAGTATGCTGAAGTGAAAAACCACAGCAAAACACACAACAAAAAACCGCATCATGTAAAAAAAAATAATGCATCAAAAAAAGTTTCCTAATTCCTGAAGCAGATTTTTTCAGCCTTCAAAAGACTCAGTGTGAACATACCCTTAAAGTGCAAAGGTCAATTAAATATTACCTTTGAAAATTTAGATATTTTATTTTCTCAAATAGTGATAGTTTTTGTTAGATTTTTTTTTTAGTATGAGTACAATAGCTATAATAAAAAATCCTGATTTCACACTGGTTTGATACCGCACATGCTGTTCTTATGTTCAATTGATGATGGTTAAAATACTCACCTTTTAACAAAATGTAATTTTTAGGCTCAACTTTCTGTGCTCATTCATTTTGTAATAAACTGTAGCTTTATAGGAACTGGAGCTCTGTTTTTTCTGATATAGAGATCCAAATCCCTTGCATAGGTAAAAAGTAATAAATTAATAATATTTTTTTCTGCCTGAAGTTGCAACTAAGGAGAGCCTAGGAGCTTACTGCACACTGCTTTATTATTAAAGCAGATGTTTCAGCTTAATATGCTGCCCTAGGTAAAGACAGTATATTACAGCTACAGGTCCGGACTGGCACAAAAATAAATGTTCAACTTGGCGACTAGAAGCTGTGAAAAAATATCCATAGTTTCCGAGTACAGAGTGTTTCCCACCTATCCTTGTCACTAAGGATTGTGATTGATAGGATACTGTATATATGTGTAAACACAGCAGTCTATCAGCCACTGTACAGAGGGACAGGAGGCAAGAAAAGGGCTATTCTCACAAATACAGCACACTCATAATTTATGTGTCTGGAGTTTTCTCTTAGAGCTCCTAGTAATCTCAAAAGCACAACATTAGCCAGTAGCCCAACGTTCTAAATTTGCCTTTAGACAGTCACAAGCAGGCAAATCAGGCGCACCCCACGATGTGCTTGCAAACCCTTAAAAAGATAATTATCTCTGCATTTCTTCTTTGGTTTTTAATAATTCTGCTTCTATTAAAGGACACTGCGTTGCTGTTTTTGTTTGGGGGTCTTATGACCTCAATTGGTGAAATATCAATTTTTTTTCACAATATGCAAATGAGCAGTCCAGAGCACTGTGGGTGACTCTGTTGCTCCAAACAGCAACATAGCTCTCTGGCCCTGCCATTCAAAAAAGGGAGGGGGGAAGATGAGCATATTAGAACAGTGTGAGGCATAGCAATTTGGAGAAACGGAGAGGCTTTCAGTGCTTCCGACTGATCATTTGCATATTGTGAAATAAATGAAGATAAACCAGCAAAGAATGTTTGATCTACTTGGATAAAGAAAATAAAAATGATGGTCAAAGGTTGAAAATCACTTCAATGCTTTTGTTATTAGCAGTTGACATATTCCCATGTTTTAACATTAAAATAAAATAGAAAAATGACGCTTCCAGCATGGAGTACTTTTCTTTTTACATGAGTAAACTAATAGATTTTTATGTATCTATAAAATGTTAATTGAAAGCATTTATGAAAATTGTGTTATCATTATGCAACAAATTGGATGTCAAAGTATATTACCAAGTTTCAAGAAAAATCCATTGGAGCAATTGAATTATATAGAACATTATTATTCATATGTCCAAGGATAAGTAGATCCAGACACTTCACATTATTTCCTATAATTCTCTATCTATCTATCTATCTATCTATCTATCTATCTATCTATCTATCATCTCTCATCAATAGATTGGTAAGGTTGATTAATATTAATTATGATTACAAAGACAATGCCATTTTTTTTAACATTAAGCTTTGACATCCACGTTCTAATGAGAAACCGAGGTGTCAGAAACACTGCTAGGATCATTACACAGATTTATACAATTACCTCTCATTTTGAGGATGAATTATGATGGCACTTGCCTGTTGTTAATAAAAGTGCGAGAGAAAAAAAACAAAGTCCTAGGAAAATCTCAACAATAAATAGGATATTTTTTCTTTTACTTTACTTACTTTTATTAAATCACAAAATATGAAAAATCTGTTCAATATACTAGAGTTCACCATTTCCAAATCCAGTGGCGTAACTAAAGTCTTGTGGGCCCCGGTGCATTCTTTTGTCTGGGGCCCCCTACCTCATCCCTACAGCGAATTCTTGATAGTGATGGTTACGGCTGCTAAGGAGTTTAAGATAATCCTTTAATAGTCCCACCATGGGAAAATCAAACTTAATCAATCTTAGTGTGGTTAGGGTAATCTGTGGGTCTCCTTGGCTTATGGGCCAGATGGAAGCTGCAATCTCAATACTGATGCCACTACTTATGGGCCCCCTAAGGCTCCTGGACCCCGGTGCGACTGCACCCTCTGCACCCCCTCAAGTTACGCCCATGTCCAAATCCGTCACATACTTTGTTAGTACAGTACATTGCACTAAAGAAATGGGGCATATTGAACGTCAGTCTTCATACCCCCATCGCCAGCAGAAGAGCTACCTCATTTATGATGGGGTGCATGCCTCCTCATAAATGCAGCGGTTCCTCCATCAGGCCGTGCATCTGTGCTGAAATCTATGCCAGCTTGTAGATGTCAGTGATCATTTGCACTGATAAACTGATGTAAATTATATTAAATCTATCCCAACTCCCACTCCACTTTTACTTTCATGAAAGTGGAATGAGATGCCCAAAATGGCCAGTTGCAACAATTATTGACCAGTGTAAACAAAATAATAAATATGCTCCACGCTCTGTATGGTTAGTGCATACTTGGATAAGCAGCGTTATTTATAGTAATCTAACCTTTTGCATATATAGAGTGGATATACTGTAGTATAGAATAACAATAGGAATTGCAATAGATAAAGTTGCAGTAAGGCCTCTATAATGAACCTGCTGGGCATCATATTGTAGGTTTCATAGAAAAGAAAGGCTATAAAATTAGATATAGAAGAAATGTAAATTTTTATTGTATACAAGTCAACTATATACACATTATACGAGAACTGTTTATAGTTAACCATTGAATGTAATGTGAGTGATACAAGTAAATGTAATATAGCAGCTTATACATCTCTCAAGGAATAAAAAATGTTGTAATGAAAGGGGTAATCCAGTTTATAATAAAGCTTACCAGGGCATCCTCTTCAATGGATAAGCTTTATTTCTATTATTTAACCCTGTCCCCAGAGCTGCATATGCTGGAAATCTTGTTCCTCTGCCTCTTCTGCCACCCCTCTAACAGCGTAATGTATGAATATCTTAAGACACTAATTTCTACTGAATGGATGGGAAATAAAAATTTGCTTTATCACATAAGTTAAAGTATATCTCAAACTTTTAACATATCTTCTTAGGAGGGAAATAATTTGCTGATTAATTTGTTCATATATCTTTATAGCAGAGCTAACGGCATAGAGATTTATGATTGAGTATAAATCCATAAGCAGGAAGCTTATCCAAGTGACAGACAGAATTGTTGTGAGCTACAGTATATATGGCTGCATGAATGGCAAGAAGAGATTCAGAGCTTGTTTCAGAAAATTAATCTCTGCTTCAGTACTTTAGCAAAATACTTTATGCTAAAGTATACTAAAGTATATCAAAACCTACTGTATACCATCTATAGCAGCAGTACCAGCATGATCACAATGGGGAATTGTTAAACCTGTTGGCCTGGGAACTGAACTGAACTTAATTGTAATGACTTTATGATTACATGGGTATGTTTACATGGAAGAATATGTTCAGGAAGAAAAAAAAATCTGCTTCAAGAATTTGAAGCAGATTTGGAAGCTAGTTTTGAAGCATTTTCAGAAAAACAACTCCTAAATCTGCTTTAAAATGTTGCTTCAAAATCTGCCTCCCATTTATTTTAGTTGTTTCATATATTCGCCTGAAGAACAAGTAATGAAAAAAAATCTTCCTCCCATTTAAATGAATATGGGGCAAATTTCAGGAAGAATTTGAGGCTGATTTTGAGGCAAATGGAGTGCCAGGGAAAGGTGAATAGGCTGTTGTTTTATTTTATGTCTCCACAACACCTCCATATTGGCAATATGATTGTACAAATAGATTATAGCTAATATCTTCACTTCTCTCTTAATATGTATGTCATAGGTGGAGATAAAGAGGACCTAACACCAAGTAGAAAATGCTAAATACCATAGCATACATCATGTAATTCATGGTGTTCCCCTGAGCAGTTTGGGGTCTGTCCACCCATTCAAAATATATGGCCCCTGGAAGATTATATGTAAACTAGCTCTGATTCGCCATGTGGGTGGGAACCTTTTATTTTCTCAGAGAAAAAAAAAAAGATTACCACCCACTTGAAGAATCAGAACTATAACCTTCCAGGGCCTTATGTTTTGAATGGGTGGATGGATCTTAAAAAGAAAAACACCGAACCGATCAGGGGCACAGCCAGAATCAAATACTGGATGGCATTTAGGGTTTTGTGCTTGGTGATAGATCCTCTTTAATGTCATCCAATTACCGAGATGTGATTCTAGATTGCCCTCGCTCAGTGTTCTATCTCTGTTCTACTTATAAATACAGTAACTATGTAATATGTCTAATAGTACAACTGTACATTCTCGGTAAGTGTCACCATTTTATTTTCTCATTACAATGCAAAGTTTCTCCAAGCATTATTCATAGAAATATGCAGCAGTTTAGCACTTATAGCCCACATATCTGGAAGCATTTTGTGTATTAAACTGTTTAGTTTTGGACTGTATCCCGTTCACACAAGGCTTTTCAAATGAATATAACAGGGTATATTCATTGATTTGTAGATTATAATGTAACAGTAATTAGGTTTGAGTTTCATAAAATATTATCCACAAGGTTTATGATGCAAAATATATTAATGCTTCCTAAATACACTCTATTCCTTTACTATTACTTATGTTGCTTACTTATGTAGCTCCATCATATTCCGCAATGCTTTACAGATATTGTCAACACTGTCCAATATAGAGTCAGACAGGATTTATGCATTACAAACAGATATATATATATATATATATATATATATATATATACACACTACATATATATATATATATATACAGTCATATGAAAAAGTTTGGGCACCCCTATTAATCTTAATCATTTTTAGTTCTAAATATTTGGGTGTTTGCAACAGCCATTTCAATTTGATATATCTAATAACTGATGGACACAGTAATATTTCAGGATTGAAATGAGGTTTATTGTACTAAAAGAAAATGTGCAATATGCATTAAACCAAAATTTGACCGGTGCAAAAATTTGGGTACCCTTATCATTTTATTGATTTGAATACTCCTAACTACTTTTTACTGACTTACTGAAGCACAAAATTGGTTTTGTAACCTCACTGAGCTTTGATCTTCATAGCCAGGTGTATCCAATCATGAGAAAAGGTATTTAAGGTGGCCAATTGCAAGTTGTTCTCCTATTTGAATCTCCTCTGAAGAGTGGCATCATGGGCTCCTCAAAACAACTCTCAAATGATCTGAAAACAAAGATTGTTCAACATAGTTGTTCAGGGGAAGGATACAAAAAGTTGTCTCAGAGATTTAACCTGTCAGTTTCCACTGTGAGGAACATAGTAAGGCAGAGAAGAAGAATGGTGAGAACAGTTAAGGACAATCCACAGACCACCTCCAAAGAGCTGCAGCATCATCTTGCTGCAGATGGTGTCACTGTGCATCGGTCAACAATACAGCACACTTTGCACAAGGAGAAGCTGTATGGGAGAGTGATGCGAAAGAAGCCGTTTCTGAAAGCACGCCACAAACAGAGTCGCCTGAGGTATGCAAAAGCACATTTGGACAAGCCAGCTTCATTTTGGAAGAAGGTCCTGTGGACTGATGAAACAAAGATTGAGTTGTTTGGTCATACAAAAAGGCGTTATGCATGGCGTCAAAAAAAACAGCATTCCAAGAAAAACACTTGCTACCCACTGTAAAATTTGGTGGAGGTTCCATCATGCTTTGGGGCTGTGTGGCCAATGCCGGCACCGGGAATCTTGTTAAAGTTGAGGGTCGCATGGATTCAACTCAGTATCAGCAGATTCTTGAGAATAATGTACAAGAATCAGTGACGAATTTGAAGTTACGCCGGGGATGGATATTTCAGCAAGACAATGATCCAAATCTACTCAGGCATTCATGCAGAGGAACAATTACAATGTTCTGGAATGGCCATCCCAGTCCCCAGACCTGAATATCATTGAACATCTGTGGGATAATTTGAAGCAGGCTGCCATGCTCGGCGACCATCAAACTTAACTGAACTGGAATTGTTTTGTAAAGAGGAATGGTCAAAAATACCTTCATCCAGGAACTGATTAAAAGCTACAGGAAGCGACTAGAGGCTGTTATTTTTGCAAAAGGAGGATCTACAAATATAATGTCACTTTCTGTGAGGGGCCAACTTGCACCGGCAAAATTTGTATAAATATGCACATTTCTGTTAGTAATAAACCTCATTCAACCTGAAATATTACTGTGTCCATCAGTATTAGATATATCAAATTGAAATGGCTGTTGCAAACACCCAAAAATTTAGAACTAAAAATGATTAAGTTAATAGGGGTGCCCAAACTTTTCATATGACTGTATACTACATCTTGTAAATTCACACTCTATTAATGGATAAGTGTGTGATAGCATCTGAGTATGCAGTAAATGGACAGTGGGGTTCACTAGGAGAGGTTCCGACTACAGATGGGAGAACCTCACAAGATCTATTTCACTGAATATTTGTGGCTTCATAAACTTGTTTTGTTTCTGGAATTCCCAAATTGTTGTATCTTGCATCTAAGTGTCTTCACGTCAGCACACTCTACGTGACCGCTGAGGCCCAATCACATGCCTTGGTGGTCCCCTGCAGCCTCTGACGTCATTCAGGACGCCAGAAGAAACCCTAAGAAGATGCTGAGGACACTCTCCCAGGCCTCCACTTATTACACACTATTACAGACTATAATAGGGATTTGTAGGTGTGAACCCCTAAAATTTCGACACACAAGTGGTCATGATTCTGTAGTGCCATACCTCCACACTGTATATACAGAACTGGAGCACATCCACTTACATCATAATATGTCATTGTTATCTATAGTATCAGGTTATTTGGGAATAACCCTAGTGAAGAGTTATTTTATCCAAAGCTAGCTTTCACTGGATTTGACATCTGCTAGATGTTTATAACATATGTTTTCATACGTTCCTCCTGTCCGTTTAACATATTTTATGTATTTATTAAATGGACACATAAAACAGATGGCATCGATTGGCATCTATCCCACATAGGCACCCATGTAAAAATAAAATATATCACATTGAGGAAATGCCAACAGATACCACATGAATGGAGGCTAAAGACTAATATACGAACAAATAGTGAAACAAAGACTTCTACTTTTGGCATTTTTTTTTTTTTTTTGGCATGTACATTTGTCAGATTGCCATCTGAATACAGTTTTTAAAGTGCAGCTTTTACAGAATTAAAATGGCCGCAATATAAGTGCATCTTGTAAGCAAAATATAAAGCAGAACAGCAAGGAAATGAACTGAATAAAATGGAAGAGATGATATATAGAGCATGGACACTGTGCCAGAAATGGCAAGCACGACTTGCGATACTAATACCAAGAGTGGGCTGTGACAAATTCCTCAACAGTTTAATTAAAAAAATGTTATTCCAATTAAAAAATATATGATTCCAAAGTAATTGCTGAAAAAGACCTGACCTCTATGCTTAGATATATAGTCACTCCAAAAGCAAGGACACAATCTGTAGAAAAATGCTAGACATGTTTGTAAATCACCCAAGACCTAAAATGAGACAATGCCTGATTGAAAAAGACTGTGATAAAAGAAAGTTTTTCTCTTAACCTCAGACTGCTTGATTTGTATATAATGACAAGTTTCTATGCTGACATGATATAAGGTCTTATGTATAGGGCCGGCTCCAGGTTTGTGTGGACCCTTGGACGACAGAGCCTCAGTGGGCCCCTTTGTGGCAAAATTTATGTGGCGGCAGTCTTTTCGTCCAAAAGCGCTGTAGCAGAATACACTTGAAATTGGGAAGTCAGACCTGCTAGAATGGAGTGTAATACAGAGGATGAGAAGTAGATAGAACAACATACAAGTGTAATATGGAGGCAGTAGATGAGTGTCACTGTCAGATGTCAGAAAATGAAGAGGAATTTGAGGCACCTTGGATTACTCTTCATTTTCTGCCAGCTGGTTCATGCCGCTGATTTGGCCCAAATGAATGAGCTTAATCAGTGGGGAGTCACATGGGAGGCAGAATGAGGGCTGTTTATATATATATATATATATATATATATATACAGTCATATGAAAAAGTTTGGGCACCCCTATTAATCTTAACCATTTTTAGTTCTAAATATTTGGGTGTTTGCAACAGCCATTTCAATTTGATATATCTAATAACTGATGGACACAGTAATATTTCAGGATTGAAATGAGGTTTATTGTACTAACAGAAAATGTGCAATATGCATTAAACCAAAATTTGACCGGTGCAAAAGTATGGGCACCTCAACAGAAAAGTGACATTAATATTTAGTAGATCTTCCTTTTGCAAAAATAACAGCCTCTAGTAGCTTCCTGTAGCTTTTAATCAGTTCCTGGATCCTGGATGAAGGTATTTTTGACCATTCCTCTTTACAAAACAATTCCAGTTCAGTTAAGTTTGATGGTCGCCGAGCATGGACAGCCCGCTTCAAATTATCCCACAGATGTTCAATGATATTCAGGTCTGGGGACTGGGATGGCCATTCCAGAACATTGTAATTGTTCCTCTGCATGAATGCCTGAGTAGATTTGGAGCTGTGTTTTGGATCATTGTCTTGCTGAAATATCCATCCCCGGCATAACTTCAAATTCGTCACTGATTCTTGTACATTATTCTCAAGAATCTGCTGATACTGAGTTGAATCCATGCGACCCTCAACTTTAACAAGATTCCCGGTGCCGGCATTGGCCACAAAGCCCCAAAGCATGATGGAACCTCCACCAAATTTTACAGTGGGTAGCAAGTGTTTTTCTTGGAATGCTGTGTTTTTTTGACGCCATGCATAACGCCTTTTTGTATGACCAAACAACTCAATCTTTGTTTCATCAGTCCACAGGACCTTCTTCCAAAATGAAGCTGGCTTGTCCAAATGTGCTTTTGTATACCTCAGGCGACTCTGTTTGTGGTGTGCTTTCAGAAACGGCTTCTTTCGCATCACTCTCCCATACAGCTTCTCCTTGTGCAAAGTGTGCTGTATTGTTGACCGATGCACAGTGACACCATCTGCAGCAAGATGATGCTGCAGCTCTTTGGAGGTGGTCTGTGTATTGTCCTTGACTGTTCTCACCATTCTTCTTCTCTGCCTTTCTGATATTTTTCTTAGCCTGCCACTTCTGGGCTTAACAAGAACTGTCCCTGTGGTCTTCCATTTCCTTACTATGTTCCTCACAGTGGAAACTGACAGGTTAAATCTCTGAGACAACTTTTTGTATCCTTCCCCTGAACTATGTTGAACAATCTTTGTTCTCAGATCATTTGAGAGTTGTTTTGAGGAGCCCATGATGCCACTCTTCAGAGGAAATTCAAATAGGAGAACAACTTGCAATTGGCCACCTTAAATACCTTTTCTCATGATTGGATACACCTGGCTATGAAGTTCAAAGCTCAGTGAGGTTACAAAACCAATTTTGTGCTTCAGTAAGTCAGTAAAAAGTAGTTAGGAGTATTCAAATCAATAAAATGATAAGGGTACCCAAATTTTTGCACTGGTCAAATTTTGGTTTAATGCATATTGCACATTTTCTGTTAGTACAATAAACCTCATTTCAATCCTGAAATATTACTGTGTCCATCAGTTATTAGATATAGCAAATTGAAATGGCCGTTGCAAACATCCAAATATTTAGAACTAAAAATGATTAAGATTAATAGGGGTGCCCAAACTTTTTCATATGACTGTATATATATTTTATATATATATATATATATATATATATATATATACACACAGTGGGGAAAAAAAGTATTTAGTCAGCCACCAATTGTGCAAGTTCTCCCACTTAAAAAGATGAGAGAGGCCTGTAATTGACATCATAGGTAGACCTCAACTATGAGAGACAAAATGAGAAAACATATCTAGAAAATCACATTGTCTGATCTTTTAAAAATTTATTTGCAAATTATGGTGGGAAAAAAGTATTTGGTCAATAACAAAAGTTCATCTCAATACTTTGTTATATATCCTTTGTTGGCAATGACAGAGGTCAAACGTTTTCTGTAAGTCTTCACAAGGTTGGCACACACTGTTGCTGGTATGTTGGCCCATTCCTCCATGCAGATCTCCTCTAGAGCAGTGATGTTTTGGGGCTGTCGCTGGGCAACACAGACTTTCAACTCCCTCCAAAGGTTTTCTATGGGGTTGAGATCTGGAGACTGGCTAGGCCACTCCAGGACCTTGAAATGCTTCTTTCGAAGCCACTCCTTCGTTGCCCTGGCGGTGTGCTTGGGATTATTGTCATGCTGAAAGACCCAGCCACGTTTCATCTTCAATGCCCTTGCTGATGGAAGGAGGTTTGCACTCAAAATCTCACGACACATGGCCCCATTCATTCTTTCATGTAGATCAGTCGTCCTGGTCCCTTTGAAGAGAAACATCCCCAAAGCATGATGTTGCCACCCCCATGCTTCACAGTAGGTATGGTGTTCTTTGGATGCAACTCAGCATCCTCCAAACACGACGAGTTTTGTTTCTACCAAACAGCTCTACTTTGGTTTCATCTGACCATATGACATTCTCCCAATACTCTTCTGGAACATCCAAATGCTCTCTAGCAAACTTCAGATGGGCCCGGATATGTACTGGCTTAAGTAGGGGGACACATCTGGCACTACAGGATCTGAGTCCCTGGCAGCGTAGTGTGTTACTGACCTTTGTTACATTAGTCCCATCTTTATGAAAGTCATTCACTAGGTCCCCCTGTGTGGTTCTGGGACTTTTGCTCACCATTCTTGTGATTAGTTTGACCCCACGGGGTGAGATCTTGCGTGGAGCCCCTGATCGAGGGAGATTATCAGTGGTCTTGTATGTCTTCCATTTTCTAATTATTGCTCCCACAGTTTATTTCTTCATTTATTGCAGATTCAGTCTTCCTAGCCCGGTGCAGGTCTACAATTTTGTTTCTGGTGTCCTTCCACAGCTCTTTGGTCTTCACCATAGTGGAGTTTGGAGTGTGACTGTGTGAGGTTGTGGACAGGTGTCTTTTATACTGATAACAATGTCAAACAGGTGCCATTACTACAGGTAATGAGTGGAGGACAGAGGAGCCTCTTAAAGAAGAAGTTACAGGTCTGTGAGAGCCAGAAATCTTGCTTGTTTGTAGGTGACCAAATACTTATTTCCCACCATAATTTGCAAATAAATTCTTTAAAAAATCATACAATGTGATTTTCTAGATATGTTTTCTCATTTTGTCTCTCATAGTTGAGGTCTACCTATGATGAAAATGACAGGCCTCTCTCATCTTTTTAAGTGGAAGAACTTGCACAATTGGTGGCTGACTAAATACTTTTTTTTCCCCACTGTATATACACAGTGCCTCTGTAGCTTATAAATACACACACACAGAGAGAAAACAGAACATGTGCACACACAGAAGACAAAAATGTATCTTAGTTGTGTCGTTTGCAAATGAGCCGGATCTTTGAAGTGAACAACGGGAGTCGGCTCTTGGTTGGGAGCCATCAGCTCACTTAACCCTACCCCCTTAATGACAAACCTGCCCCATATGTGGTTAGCTCCGCCCCCTATGGATCTAATTCCGCTTCCTAATGGGTCACTCAAAATCATTTTAACCTAATTTTATGATGTCCTGTAGCTAACAGCAGCCAGGGGAAATAACATTAGGTTAAAAGGAGGAGTAGATAGGGGTGTCTGACTGTTTACACATTGTAGACAGTAGTAATTTATAAGGACCCGTTCAGGAACCAAAACAGCCGGCTGTTATTCATGAGCACATCCAAATGATCCAGCTCACTAAAAAGAGCCAAAGTTCCCATCACTAATTTATCTGGAGCTGAGTCAGGGATTGATTACACGGGTTTCCACAGCCCAACATAATCGATCAGCTTGTCATTCACTGCAGTACATGACCCTAGGAGGAGGAGGGAGTTGTCAGCCTGTGCGGGCAGCTTTAGTGGGGGAGACAAAGTGAGACATTCAGCACCCGGCAGCCGAGTGGGCCCTCCAGGAGCTTGGAGCCTCAACACCTGCCTAGGTCTTGCCTATGTAAAACCATATATACCTCATTGTGCTCTTCAGGTCAGAGTTGTCCTAAATAGCAGGTTGAGCTCAACTGTATCTGCATTTTAAAGTACGAAAATATGGCACCTGAAGGATGTGGTTTTACTTTGTGCAGAAAAACTTCATAGTTTATATTTTTTAAAATATACATCAACTTAATATTTGGAGTGACCACACTTTGCTTAAAAAAACCCACTTATTCTTCTAGGTACACTTGCACAGAGTTTTTGAAGGAACTCGTCAGGGAGGTTGGTCCAAACATCTGGGAGAACTAAGCACAGATGTCCTGTAGTTGTAGACTTTCTCCAATCCTTCTGTCTCTTTATGTAATCCCAGACAGCTTGGATAATGTTGTGATCAGGGCTCTGGGAGGTTCATATCACTTCCTGGACTCCTCCTCCTGTTAATTGACAAAAATAAACTATTAGGGCTTAGTTCACATCTGTGTCGCAGTCTCCATCGCAATGTCCACCTGAATTGTCAGACGAAAAATATACATTAAGATATTCTATAATACAGGTAGGATCTTTATATCATTTTATTTTATTTTATTACTGAAATAACATTTTTATATTTAACATTATATATTCAATTTATTGACACTTCTATAGTTAAAAGATATTTCATAGAAATAACTATTCCATTTTTCATGAAGATGTGGGGCATCAATTATTAACACATATAGAATACTTCATGTATAACTCATATTAGGTGAAGGAGTTTATTTTGCAAAGTACATTTGTTGAGCATCAAAGCATCAGAACAGTCAGGATTGACACAACATGTTAAGGATAATGTAAAAAAAAAAAAAAACACACCAAGAAAAATCCCATAATAACTATAGGAAAAGGGACTGATTGATGTCAGTGCGGAAGAAATTTCCTTAATGATGCAAAGGAGTGCATGTCCTAGATAGAAAGGAGGCCTGGCAATCAATCCTAAGGAAAGCAGAGGATCTGAAGAATGCATCCATGCTGGAAACTTGGATTCTATTGACTGTGCACATTATTTAAGATCACAAAGCCTGATAAATTACTGTCATTTGAAATCAGGGGTTACATGGGGATTTTCATGGCTACAAAAAGTTGTCTATTCTGGCTGTAACCCAAAGCAATCGTTGATTGTAATGTCAGTCTGTATTCCCTTAGTCCAGACAGCAGCACAATATGGGGTATCTCTGCCCCTGAGTGTTGTTTAGGACAGTGGAACCTTTAATTAGCACCAAAAAGGTGCCTCCTACTAGCCCTATAAGAGGGCACAAGAGACCTCCCTCCACTGTGTAAATTATAAAGTAACAGGAAACAAGCTTCTAGGGAGGGAAGCCTTGTGCTGCTGTCTGGACTAAGGGAATACAGATTGACATTACAATCAACGATTCCCCTTACGTCCGACAGCAGCACAATATGGGGAGATAGCAAGTAATTCCCCTAGGGAGGGTTTCCTCGCCTTACAACGTCAAGGACTGACTGACCAAAGGCAGTAGTCTGGAAACTGCGGATGTCCAATGATAATGTTTAATAAAAGGTCAACTGAGATGACTATGATGCAGCCGCACAAATCTGGTCCAATGGTAAGGACCGATACTCAGCCAAAGAAGTCGACAACCCAGGTCGAGTGGCCGTAGAAAGACTGGAGGGAATAACTCCTGAATAAGAAAGGAAGACTTAATTGTCTCCTTGATCCATGTGGATAGAGTAGGCTTGGAAGCCTTGAGGCCTCTGTTTTTACCCTGCATATCAATTAGTAGGCTTTCGGCCTTCTTAAGCGGTTGAGTGTGGAATAGATAAATCCACAGACACCTTACCACATCTAAGGTGTTGAGCTTTTCTTCCTCCTCAGAGGTTGGAGAGGGGAAAAACACAGGTAACGAAATTAGCTGATTGCTATTATAGTATGAGGGGACCTTAGGGATAAACCCAGGCAAACCTAAGGTGCCCTACTCTTTGGCAGATATAATAGCCAACAAAAAAGTGGTTTTGTAGGCTAAATATTTTATCTCCGTAGTATCCAAGGGTCCAAAATGGAGGACCGCACAGGCCTGTAATGACTACCGCAAGGTCCCACTGGGGATGATACTGAGGGCTTTAGCCTCATTGCCCCTTTAAGGAACCTTGCAACCAGAGGATCCTGAGACAGATGTCTGTTCAAATGAGCGGAGAGGGCCGCAATCTGCACTTTTAAAGTGGCAGGGGCAAGGCCCTTATCCAAACCGTCCTGAAGAAAATTTAAAATCAGCCGTTGAAGGTTGTAGATTATTAATACCCTTCTTGGAGCACCACTCTATGAAAATCTTGGCTGTCCTCTGGTAGTTCTTATTGGTAGATTCTGCTCTTGCAGAAGAAAGGGTCTTTAGGACGGCCTCTGACAGTCCTCTATCCTGCTGTGGGGACTGCTCAACCTCCAGGCTGTCAGGTTGAATCTCCAGAGATCCTGGCACTTCAGAGATCCTTGGGAAACCAGGTTCTGGATGGGGGGAAGCCTCCAATATATCCCTCGACTCATCTCCATGAGTTGGGAAAAACCAAGCTCTTTTTGGCCAGAATGGAATGATGGCTATCACAGAGACTTGGTCCTGTCTGATTTTCATTAATACCTTTGGTATTATTGGAATTGGAGGGAAGATGTATGCCAGCCTGGACCTTCAAGGGATGGACAGGGCATCCACTGCCAAGGGATTGTCCTCCTGGTAAAGGGAACAGAACTTCTCCACCTTGGCGTTGAGTAAATAAAACCCCTAGCAACGGGAGGTCACAAGAGACCTCCGTCCACCTGTTCCACACAGGACAGAAAAAAACACAGTGGAGGGAGGTCTCTTGTGCCCTCTTATAGGGCTAGTAGGAGGCACCTTTTTGGTGCTAATTAAAGGTTCCACCTGTCCTAAACAACACACAGGGGCAGAGATACCCCATATTGTGCTGCTGTCGGACGTAAGGGGAATTACTGTTTTGTCTTAGGCTCTGTGATAATAGTTATATTATTGACATTGTATTCTGCTTCTTTTATGTAATTTGCACACAGAACTCATAGCAGAGAGCTGGTGCAGACAATACACAGACAAAAAAGTTACCCATAGAATGAAGAACTGGAATTAAATTTACTGTATGAATAACTAAAAAGAATGTAAAATGATAACTATAACATTATATACATACACTTATAATGTCATGACCATAAGCATTGGCACCCCTGAAATTTTTCCAAAAAATGAAATATTTCTACCAGAAAATTATTGCAATTAGATATGTTTTGCTATACACATGCTTATTTCCTTTGTGTGCATTGGAACAATACAAAAAATGGAGAAAAAAAAAAGCCAAAAATGATATAATTTCATGCAAAACTCCAAAAATGGGCCAGACAAAATTACTGGCACCTTGAACTTAATATTTGGTTGCAGACCCTTTGGAAAAAATAACTGAAATCAATCACTTCCTATAACAATCAACAAACTTCTTTTGCAAACTGCTCCAGGTCTCTCATTTGAAGGGTGCCTTCTACCAACAGCAATTTTAAGATCTCTCCACAGGTGTTCAATGAGATTTAGATCTGGACTCATTGCTGGCCACTTCAGAACTCTCCAGCAGTTTATTTCCATCCATTTCTGAGTGCTTTTTGAAGTATGTTTGGAGTCATTGTCCTTCGGGAAGTCCCATGACTTAGAATGGAAATCCAGCTTTCTGACACTGAGCCCTACATTGAGACCCAAAATCCTTTGCAAATCTTCAGATTTCATGATGCCTTGCACACAGTCAAGGCATGCAGTGCCAGAGGCAGCAAAAAACCCCAAAACATGTTTGAACCTAAACCATATTTGACTGTTGATACTGTGTTCTTTTCTTTGTAGACCTCATTCTGTTTTCAGTAAACAGTAGAATTATGTGCTTTATCAAAAAGCTCTATCTTGGTCTCATCTGTCCATAAGACATTTTCCCAGAAGGATTTTGGCTTACGCACGTTTATTTTGGCAGTCTAGCTTTTTTATGTCTTTGTATCAGCAGTGGAGTCCTCCTGAATCTCCTGCTATAGAGTTTCATTTCATTTAAATGATAGTTTGTGCTGACATTGATGCTCATTGAGCCTGCTGGAAACAGCTTGAATTTCTTTGATACTGGATTGGGGCTGCTTATCCGCCATCCGGGCTATACTGCGTTACAACCTTTCACCAATTTTTCTCTTCCGTCCACGTCCAATGAGATTAGCTTCAGTGCCAAGGGTTGTAAACGTCTTGATTATGTTGCGCACCATAGACAAAGGAACATCAATATCTCTGGAGATGGACTTGTAACCTTAAGATTGTTGATATTTTTCAACAATTTTGGTTCTCAAGTTCTCACACAGTTCTCTTCTCCACTTTCTGTTCTCCTTACTTAGTGTGGCACACACAGACACACAATGCAAAGATTGTGTCAACTTCTCTCCTTTTTATCTGTTTTCAGGTGTGATTTTTTTTTTTCATTGCCCACACCTGTTACTTGCCACAGGTGAGTTTGAATGAGCATCACATGCTTGAATCAAAGTTATTTACCCAGAATTTTGAAATTTTTGGAGTTTTGTGTGAAATTATGTCTAATTTGCCTTTTTTTTTCTTTTTTTTTGTGTTGTTCCCATACACGCAAAGGAAGTAAACATGTGTATAACAAAACGTGTAATTGAAATAATTTTCTGGGAAAAATACTTCATTTTCTGGAAAAATTTCAGGGGTGCTAACACTTACAACCATGACTATATATATATATATATATATATATATACAGTCATATGAAAAAGTTTGGGCACCCCTATTAATCTTAATCATTTTTAGTTCTAAATATTTGGGTGTTTGCAACAGCCATTTCAATTTGATATATCTAATAACTGATGGACACAGTAATATTTCAGGATTGAAATGAGGTTTATTGTACTAACAGAAAATGTGCAATATGCATTAAACCAAAATTTGACCGGTGCAAAAGTATGGGCACCTCAACAGAAGAGTGACATTAATATTTAGTAGATCCTCCTTTTGCAAAAATAACAGCCTCTAGTCGCTTCCTGTAGCTTTTAATCAGTTCCTGGATCCTGGATGAAGGTATTTTTGACCATTCCTCTTTACAAAACAATTCCAGTTCAGTTAAGTTTGATGGTCGCCGAGCATGGACAGCCCGCTTCAAATTATCCCACAGATGTTCAATGATATTCAGGTCTGGGGACTGGGATGGCCATTCCAGAACATTGTAATTGTTCCTCTGCATGAATGCCTGAGTAGATTTGGATCATTGTCTTGCTGAAATATCCACCCCGGCGTAACTCAAATTCGTCACTGATTCTTGTACATTATTCTCAAGAATCTGCTGATACTGAGTTGAATCCATGCGACCCTCAACTTTAACAAGATCCCGGTACCGGCATTTTCCACACAGCCCCAAAGCATGATGGAACCTCCACCAAATTTTACAGTGGGTAGCAAGTGTTTTTCTTGGAATGCTGTGTTTTTTGGACGCCATGCATAACGCCTTTTGTATGACCAAACAACTCAATCTTTGTTTCATCAGCCACAGGACCCTCCAAAATGAAGCTGGCTTGTCCAAATGTGCTTTTGCATACCCAGGCGACTCTGTTTGTGGCGTGCTTTCAGAAACGGCTCTCGCATCACCTCCCATACAGCTCTCCTTGTGCAAAGTGTGCTGTATTGTTGACCGATGCACAGTGACACCACTGCAGCAAGATGATGCTGCAGCTCTTTGGAGGTGGTCTGTGGATTGTCCTTGACTGTCTCACCATTCTTCTTCTCTGCCTTTCTGATATTTTTCTTGGCCTGCCACTTCTGGGCTTAACAAGAACTGTCCCTGTGGTCTTCCATTCCTTACTATGTACCCACAGTGGAAACTGACAGGTTAAATCTCTGAGACAACTTTTTGTATCCTTCCCCTGAACAACTATGTTGAACAGTCTTTGTTTTCAGATCATTTGAGAGTTGTTTTGAGGAGCCCATGATGCCACCTTCAGAGGAGATTCAAATAGGAGAACAACTTGCAATTGGCCACCTTAAATACCTTTCTCATGATTGGATACACCTGGCTATGAAGTTCAAAGCTCAGTGAGGTTACAAAACCAACTTTGTGCTTCAGTAAGTCAGTAAAAAGTAGTTAGGAGTATTCAAATCAATAAAATGATAAGGGTACCCAAATTTTTGCACCGGTGAAATTTTGGTTTAATGCATATTGCACATTTTCTGTTAGTACAATAAACCTCATTTCAATCCTGAAATATTACTGTGTCCATCAGTTATTAGATCTATCAAATTGAAATGGCTGTTGCAAACACCCAAATATTTAGAACTAAAAATGATTAAGATTAATAGGGGTGCCCAAACTTTTTCATATGACTGTATATATATATATATATATATATACACACAGAGAGAGAGAGAGAGTGTGTAAAATGTATACATGCAGTACAAGACCCACAGGAACTCTATTTGCAGCCATGGTGTCTCAATTTTTATCTCCTGTTCAAGTCAACAAAGACCAACAAACGCCCTCTAACAAATAACTTCCATGTAATTTTTACGAAATTAGAGACATAAATGCCGATACAATATGGCCCCATATAAGTCTAGGGGGTCTGTATTATGGCTCCTTATGACCAGGAGTTTGTCTAAAGCTGTAATAACCTTGTGTGCACAAGGCCTTACAATTGTATATAGGGATGTTCACATTACCGTTATTAATGTCCATTGTTCTCATCCATCACAGGATGAGAGAAACGGACATTAACGGTAATAGAGTGATGGATGCAGAGTTTCTTCCTTCTGCGCCCATTCTCGTTTACTTTAATGTAAAAAAACAAGATTTATGCTGTCTTCTGTCATGTTTGTTTACTATTGTAACAGGAAAAAAAAGTCCTGCATGCAAAATTTTTCTTCCATCAGAAAAGCTAAAAGCATGATGGAAGAAAGCTTCTGTCATAAATTTTATAACAGGGTGAATTCAGATGGATGCAAGGCAGAAGATTCTCTGCCTGCTCCCTTGCTATAAGCATAATGTTCAAATCTTCATTTGAAATTCCAGTAATTTCTACCAATTCGTTGATTGTTTTGCGATAATCAAACATGATGCTATTGCGCAGTATTTGAACATTTTTGTCTGTTCTGGACATTGAGGGGTGACCTGAACGGGGTTGATCTTCAAGTGACATTTGGCCACTTCCGAACTGAGAAAACTTAGAGTTTCCTTTCCATAAGCATTGAAAATGTTTCTGCCGCTGTTTTCTTTAACAGGAAACAGAACTTGATGTCGCATTGCGCCTTAAAGTTTGCCATCACAAAATAGCTGAGAGTATTGGGAGGCACTTAAGAAAACAATCACTTTGACCCCTATATTTTCTCTTGCAATGTCTTTAAGGCAATGGTTCCCACAAGAAAAACAGAGTAATAATACTAAATGCAAATTGTTCACTTTTTAATGGTTTTTAACCCTCTCATGTCAGTAATACGCCTATTAAAATCGACAAAGGGTTTTTAAAAATGGCACCTGCTCAGCAGTAGTTTTACACAGGTGGGACTTGGTAGTGGTGTCTGTGATCAGAGATGGCTATTTTTTACTTTTACATTGCAAGACCCAGGGATAATGGGAGCCACTTGGTTGCCATGGTAGGTGGTAGTTTTAGGAAGACTTCCGGTACTGCCAGTACTATGTTACTGTAGAGCCCTGCAAATGGTAGGGCTGAACAGTAACATAGACAATTCCCCAGTCTATTGTATAATCATGTCATAAGTATGGTATAATGATTGCTACTTCAAAAAGTTAAAAGTTTAAAAAAAAATTAAAATTTACACATTAAAATAAACAAAAAGTTAAAATAAACATGTTAGATATTGTCACATTTGAAAATGCCCAAACTGTTCAAATCTAAAATTATATACATTGTAGCAGGAAAAAGAATCAAAATGGCCAAATCAACGTTTTTCCACTGTTTCTTTCCCCCAAAAAATGTAATAAAAAGTGATCAGAACATTAGGCATTCCCCAATATAGTATAAATAAAAACTACAACTTGTTTTACAAAAAATATAAATTTGGTTACTATCACTGATCCACAGAGTGCAGGTAATCTATCACTTTTACCACACAGTGAATGCAATAAATACAGATCCATAATAAAATGACACAATCACTGTTTTGTTACCAATTTCATCCCATTTTGATTTTTTTCCAACTTCCCAGTACATCATATGGAATAATAAATGGTTCCATTGGGAAATACAATTTGTGCAACAAAAATCAAGCCCTTATACTGTATATCAGTAAAAAAAAATAAGTTATAGGCTTAGGAAGGTAGATAATAAAATTCAAAAATATAAAAACAAAGGTTGGTTTAGTCCTGAAAGGGTTAAATGCTATTACCACATAAGAGACATTAGAACACCTGCCAAACCATTTTAATTCATTGTCTACACACTGAAGAATGGACCACTACTCACAGATGGGAAGTGTTTAATGTTGCTTAAAAAGCCATTTAGAAATGGTTAACCAATCAGAATTTTATGACTTCCAGGAAATACAATAGTGAAGCGAGCAAAGTACAGGTTCTCATATATCTATAAGCACATCTATATACTTATAAGAAAATTGATGAGAGGGTTCCCAGATAAATGTTTAGAAATTGTATGCTATGTGGAAAATGCCTTGTGTTGTGCCCTTGCTTATTCTTCATTTTCCATTGTTTGTGCATTACAGTATTTGATTTATATGGCGGAAACACAGAAATATGTGATCTCTCCACTATTATGTCTGGAGTACTATAAACTAAGTGCACCACTGACAAACCTTTCTTCCTTGGAGAGAGTAGGCAAACACTAATTCCTTTGAACAGTGTTAGCTTCATATAGAAGCGTACATACAATGGAGAAACCAAGCTACAACATATTTCTTGAAAAATGTGTCTACCAGTTCTGATGTAATTTACACTATTGGTGGAACATCCGTCTGTTCTGCTTAAATTATCTTATAAACAACTCTTACATTGGAAATACTGATTGATCAGCCATATATTATGTGCCTTGAAAACAAAAGAATTAGAGTATCTTACATTAGATCTAGATTTATTTTGATTGAGATGAAGCAGACATCATACTAGTTTTCTGCTTTGAAAATGAACGCAGCCCAAGTTTAAGTACATAAATATTGACTAAAACTGAACATGAAACTTCCCATAGATTAAAATTCATGTTCACAGAGAGTTCACACTACTGCTATTAATGTTCATTGCTCTCATCCATCATAGGATGAGAGCAACAGACAATAAGTGACTGACACAGACAGAGCCCCCTTGGTCTGGTATCTGCCTGCATTCACCCTCAAGTAAGTCCCAAGTCAAAAGTTTGCTATGGGGCCCAGTCTTTTCTAGTTATGCCCCTGCTCTCAGTGGTTCTATTGTGAATTGCAGACTGTCAAAGGTTGTGCTAGCATATTGTGATACTGTATTGAACTGAAGAAAAGGTAGCCCTATAAAGTCATCTCTGTATGCCTTAAGACAAGAGTGGACACATCTGTATGCCTTAAGTTTCCAGAATTTATTCTTGCCTCATGCTATTACTATTCAACTGGATAATTATGGATACTTATTTTTTCTTTTATTTGCTTTATGATAGTTAGGTGTCTAATTGATGAGGGTCCAACCACTAGGACTCCCATGAGTCATCTGAATGAAGTTGAGGTCGCGTAGGCTATTGGACTGCATAAGATAGAGCGATGTACTCAGCTTCTCTTCAGTAGTCCCATGGAGTTGGATGGAGTGGCAGAACGTCTGTGCAACTTCCATTCAGACATGGTACAAGGTGACACTTGTTATCGTGATTGTGTGGTCGGTCCCGCACCTGTCAGATGTTTTTCAATCATCCAGGGGATAGGCTTTAAAATTGACACAACCCTTTAAGTATGAATATATGTTAGGCTTTCTGTTATATGAATTGCTTCACTTGATATTGGGTTATCGGCCTGTTAAGGTTTACAGTATCAGTATAGAAAGAGCATAGAAAAGAGGTGGGCAGAATCCTGCACATGCTTTGTACAAATGGATAACATAAAAGTTAGCACAATAGCACAATGTTACCCATTTACTGGAAAAAAATATATAGAAAAAAAGAATGAAGCAAAATTGATGTTCTACCACCATTTCAATGACCTTTTTGTCCTCACAATTTTCCTCTCAGGATGTGAATGCTTATACTTTTATCACTAAAAATCATTTTTCAACACAGAACCATTCAATCCACTATACTGTTCAGGAATATATAGACATGTCTACTTGTCACATACATTTCTTGAAAAATCTGATGAATTATGTAAGCAGAAGCTTAGAATGGCATGAGTTGACCTGTCTCAAAAGTGTTATCTCAGATTTAAGCTCAACAGCTAAGCCATATGAGACAAACTATTTGCTGGTTATACCCTAGACAAATCCTTTTTGTTAGAAGGGTCCAGTGAATATAAGCTGATCCTGAAGTCCTAATCCTGAGGTCACTGGTTGTAATGCAGGGGAAAACAAGCATTACATAGTGCCAAGTGAAATCAATGGGTCATCTGTGTAAAGCACAATATCCTAAATCTTTAAGAGTAAGGGTCACTCTTTGGAGTGGCTTTCAGTTCTGTTAGAGAGTTAGAGCTAAACATCCCATCTAATAATGCAAAGTACTGTAAAAAAGTATTTCTGTTTATTAGCAAACACATCTAGAACAATCTTAAACGGTTTGTCCCTCAATCCAAATGTATGACTTACCTTCAGAATAGGTGAGACATGTCTGATTCCTGTGGATCACCACCAATCACAAGAATGGAGATCCTGAATCTCCCATTCCTCCTCAATGGACTTGTACCACCATGTACAGTGTTCCACTATCATCATACCCGTAGACTTTCAAAGGAACAGCAATGAGTGTCTTCAACTCCACACCATTCAAAGTCCTCCTCTGAGGGGCGCTCTGGACTCCCTTTCTACCTGAAAGTAGAAGTCCCAGTGATCTGATTTTTTTTATCGACTTTCATATGTGAATTGTGAGTAAACCTAGTATCAAAGCTGCTGGTCAACATGTTTTTTTAGATATAAGCATAGCAACACATACAATTGAGTGCAGATAAATATTGCATTTGTAAAATAGGCTTATAGGGGTTGTCTCATTAAAGACATTTATCTCCTATCCTCAGGATAGGGGATAAGTGTCACTTCGCGAGGGGTCCGACTGCTGGGTCCCCCAGTGATCCTAAGAATGGGGAACTTAAAGTCCCCCTGCATCATCACTGTGAATGAAACTCCAATGCACTTACGTGACTGGTGCTCTATTCATTGCTATGGGGTGATGGATAGGGGATAAGTCACTGTAATGGGACAACTCCTTTATACAGTTCTATATTCCACACGTGCAACCTGCTACATAGGGACCCTGCAGTCAAGGAGTACCTTAAAAATAGTGCTCTCTGCTAGTAGACTACATGTCAGGGCATATAAAGTTAGCAGTTGGAAATCGTGCCTATATACATTTCTTACATATGGGGCATTACTTCTGTACTATTATAGGTAGCTATCCTAAATGATTATTGGTATATGGTATTTACAGCAATGGCCAGTAAATATATATGTTAACTAATTGTAGTGCTTGTATAAGAAAGGGTTAATTTAATCATTTAGTTTGATTCTTCCATTTCAATACTCTTAGTTTCAACTTAATTAGGTGAGGAGTCTCAGCTTTGTCTTATTGTTTAGAAGTGACATACCTGGTACTCGCAGAGATGAGCAACATTCTTAGCACATAAATATAAGACATGTGGAAAACTCATGTACCTGTTATAAACAGCTATTATGGACAAAGGGGCCTCTAGGAGTCTTGGTACAGTTAGTTTTCTGGGGTATTAAGAGGTAAGTGCACTATAGAATTACAAACATTTGTAACATGTTTTTGTCACAGAAGGTACTCCAAGTGCAGGGAGTGGAATAAGGTAATTACCGGTTGCTTCACAGGCGCTCATCCCCAACACCTACAAGGGTCTGTTGTGTTATGGAAAGCCAATTAACTTTTCAGTATTGTATATTTTTGGTATGTGGGAGAAAAACAGAGTACCCAGAGGAAAACTACACAAACACGGGGAGAACATAAAAACTTCATGCAGATGTTGCCCTTGGTTGGATTTGAACACAGGACCCCAGCACTGCAAGCAACAGTGCTAACTACTAAGCACTACATGGTGATTCTGGAAACGTTTATGCCCATTTACATCAGGAAGGCTCATGGGTATGTAAGATATGTGCCCATCTTAGTAGTAAGATCATCAACTCAGACATTCACTCTCTGATAGCTAGTACCCTGGGTGTGGGCACACACAATTCATGGGCTTCTCAGGACTCAAGCGAGGGTTTTTATTGCTTGCTAAACTTTAGTTTTCTTGCTTTTACTCTATTTTACAGTACTTTACTTGTCTATTTGTTTTTACTGGATTTTACTTGTTTTTACTGTCCTTTCATAATATAAAGCCTATCAGTTAAAGCATTTTTAATTCTGTATTCCAGAATCCACTGTAAAACAATATTATAAAATAGTTTTTTTGTTCGAGGGCTGTAAAAGAAAAAAATCAGATGGCGGTGTATGACACAAATAATGCCTTTGCCTACAGCTAAGGGGTAATATTTAATTTGTGATCATAGTATAGCGCTTGACCTTTCTTTGCACTTTGCAGCTATTATTGGGGCTAGATCCTAAAATGCCTGTAGCTACAACTTGCTGCCTTATATTAATTATCGGTTTATATTAAATATTACATGAATGTACAGCTAGCAGTCTATATTTACAAGAAACATTCTCCAGATATTATATTGCACTACACCAACTGCAGAACAAAAATATATTAGCATAAAGAACCTTTGGATTTGAAGAATAGCTGAAGTTTTTATGAGCCTGACACAGACTGTAAAATAAACATCCCAATAATTTATTAATCTATTAAGTCTCATTCACACAGGTACATGCAGTATATGTGAGAAAGGTGGCACCTAGTGCATGATAAAGAAAGGCTTGAAGAACATGTGTTCTTTTGAATTATTATTTTTAGAGAAAATTTGTAAAGAAAGAAAATTGTAACTTGTCCCCATAATATTGATCTCTCACACACACTGGGGAAATATATTAAGACAGGTGTTCTGTACATCAGTCTTAATACAGTCCCCAACTGGTGTGAAGCACACCTGAATTGTTAAGAGGCTCTGCCAGAGCTGAAACCTATCAATTTCAGGGATAACTCACGTTATACCAGTTTTGTAGCAAGAGTTATAGTAAGTTTTTTGGGTCAAAGCATCTCCAACCCAGTCCGTCTTGCTCTCCACTCTGCCCACTTTTGCAAAAAATTGGGGAGCAGCACACCAAGTTAACAATGTAGTGCAACTTCGGCACAAAAAAGGGCTGTGCACCAAAGATGCACCACATTAACACCCATCTACGACACAAAACTGTCATGGCTGAGTTAATAAACTCCCCTCAGTATTTTGGTTTTTGGTGCAAATAAAAGTTTTTGGTGTCTTTTCTTTTTACACAAAGTCAGAAGTGAATACAGCAAGGAGAGGCATGAGTCCTTCCATTATAGTTCCCCACAGAGAAGTCTCTCTTGACTTTTACTCAAACCTGCATCAAAATCTGGCACAAAAGCTGCAACTGTTTTCACCCCAAAAAAAGTTGTGTGTAGAGGACAAACCTTGCATGATTTGTCTCACAAATATTCACAAGATTTATCAGACATTTTCTTCTGGTCTAACCCGGAACTGCAATTATACTCTGGGGTCTCTTAAGACCAGTATAATAAGCAGAGGACCAGCAGAGATGCATAAACATAACAAAACAGTCATGGTCACCGCTTCTGGGGTCCTTGCAGGCGTCCAGAGCCCAAGGAAGGTAAGTTTGGCTGTTATTTTTATGAACCTCCCCTGGGCCTTTGCTTGTTATACTTGGGGGTCTTAAAAGGGTCTGAAAAGACTCGAAAGTAAAACAGTGGTTCATGAGTGGCAAACTCCAAAAAATTGTATTGAACCCAGCTCCTTTCAAAACAGTTTGCTCATCCCTAGTAAGGATGCAAAGGCCTGGAAATCTCTTTCAGCAGTGTGTATGAAAAAAAAAAAATTGCATCTACTTTGCAGAAATTTTAAAACGCTGCAGCATTTTTACTCTTTGTGTCTTCAGCCTTACTGTTCTTTACCTACTGTTATTAATACATGTACCCTGTTTCCCCGAAAATAAGACAGCGTCTTATATTAATTTTTGCTCCCAAAGATGTGCTGTGTCTTATTTTCAGGGGATGTCTTATTTTTTTTTCAATGAAGAAGAATTCACATTTATTGCTGAACAAAAAAATGAACATTTATTATATACGGTACTGTACAGTAGTTGTCATCACAAACCAGCATAACCAAACAAACTGTGAATCCTATCAAGAATTTCTTACTACCGTACCATTATTTCCATGTACAACAATTAACAGTATGGTACATTTACCAATATTTACGGTACGAATAGAAAGTAAAATTTATTCAATGACAGTTATGTCATCATCTTCTAGGACATCATCATAACAATCCAAACCATTAATTTCCCTGCACACAGTATCATGTCCCATAGTGGCCCCTGCACACAGTCTCATGCCCCATAGTGGCCCCTGCACACAGTATCATTCCCCATAGTTGCCCCTGCACACAGTATCATGTCCCATAGTGGCCCCTGCACACAGTCTCATGCCCCATAGTGGCCCCTGCACACAGTATCATGTCCCATAGTGGCCCCTGCACACAGTATCATGCCCCATAGTGGCCCCTGCACACAGTATCATGTCCCATAGTGGCCCCTGCACACAGTATCATGCCCCATAGTGGCCCCTGCACACAGTATCATATCCCATAGTGGCCCCTGCACACAGTATCATTCCCCATAGCGGCCCCTGCACACAGTATCATGCCCCATAGTGGCCCCTGCACACAGTCTCATGCACCATAGTGGCCCCTGCACACAGTATCATGCCCCATAGTGGCCCCTGCACACAGTATCATTCCCCATAGTGGCCCCGGCACACAGTATCATTCCCCATAGTGGCCCCTGCACACAGTAGTTTGCCCCATAGTGGCCCCGGCACACAGTATCATTCCCCATAGTGGCCCCTGCACACAGTAGTTTGCCCCATAGTGGACCACCCATGAACAATTATTATACTGTGGGGTCTTTTCAGACCCCAGAGTATAATGATCGGAGACCCAGGAGAGGATAGAAACATAAAAAAACAACATTGCTTACCTGTTCCTCGCTCCGGTGCATGCCCGTGCGCTACTCCGGCCGCCTTCACTGTTAGACCAGGCCGCGTCACGTGATCCGGCCGGCGTCGCGACGCAAAATGACGTCCGCTGACGTCACCAAACAGGCCCGAAGCCTGGAGAAGCGTAGGACAGGTAAGCACATAGTTTTTTATGTTCGCTCACCTCCCCTGGGCCGCCGATTATTATACTCCAGGGTCTGAAAAGACCCCGGAGTATAATGATAGCAGAGATTGTGGGGTTCTCCCGCGGCCTCACATATCGTATATACCGTATGTTCTGTTCGGGAACATACGCCTTACTTTCGGGGGATGCCTTATATTAGGCAATTCTCCGAAACCTCTCCTATGCCTTACTTTCGGGGGGTGTCTTATTTTCGGGGAAACACGGTATTGGTTTTTTTCTCCAAATCTACATAAGTGACAATCATAACAAAGGTATGTTGTGTGTCACTGTAATTGGCTCTGTAACATGGTGGTTACAGCTGAATCGTTGATTGTAATGTCAATCTGTATTCCCTTAGTCCAGACAGCAGCACAATATGGGGTATCTCTGCCCCTGTGTGTTGTTTAGGACAGTGGAACCTTTAATTAGCACCAAATTTAAGGTGCCTCCTACTAGCCCTATAAGAGGGCACCTGAGACCTCCCTCCACTGTGTAAATTATAAAGTAACAGGAAACAAGCTTCTAGGGAGGGAAGCCTTGTGCTGCTGTCTGGACTAAGGGAATACAGATTGACATTACAATCAACGATTCCCCTTACGTCCGACAGCAGCACAATATGGGGAGATAGCAAGTAATTCCCCTAGGGAGGGTTTCCTCGCCTTACAACGTCAAGGACTGTCTGACCAAAGGCAGTTGTCTGGGAACTGCGGACGTCTAAACGATAATGTTTGACAAAGGTCAACTGGGATGACCATGATGCAGCCGCACAAATCTGGTCCAAAGGTAAGGACCGGTACTCAGCCCAAGAAGTCGACACAGCCCTGGTCGAGTGGGCCGTAGAAAAAACTGGAGGGAGTAACTCCTGAATAAGGAAGGAAGACCTAATTGTCTCCTTGATCCATGTGGATAGAGTAGGCTTGGAAGCCTTGAGGCCTTTGTTTTTACCCTGCATATTAATTAGTAGGTTTTCGGCCTTCCTAAACGGTTGAGTGCGGGATAGGTAAATCCGCAGACACCTTACCACATCTAAGGTGTGGAGCTTTTCTTCCTCCTCAGAGGTTGGAGTGGGGAAAAACACTGGTAGCGAAATTAGCTGATTGCTATTATAGCATGAGGGGACCTTAGTGTTAAACCCAGGCAAAAATCTAAGGTGCACCCTATCTGCAAAAAACACAATGTACGGTTCTCTAGAAGAGAGAGCCTGGAGTTCCCCTACTCTTTTGGCAGATGTAATAGCCAACAAAAAAACGGTTTTGTAGGCCAAATATTTTAGCTCCGTAGTCTCCAAGGGTTCAAATGGAGGACCGCACAGGCCTGTAAGGACTACCGCAAGGTCCCACTGGGGAACTGGAGATGATACTGAGGGCTTTAGCCTCATTGCCCCTTTAAGGAACCTTGCAACCAGAGGATCCTGAGACAGACGTCTGTTCAAATGAGCGGAGAGGGCCGCAATCTGCACTTTCAAAGTGGCAGGGGCAAGGCCCTTATCCAAACCGTCCTGAAGAAAATTTAAAATATCAGCCGTTGAAGGTTGTAAATTATTAATACCCTTCTTGGAGCACCACTCCATGAAAATCTTGGCTGTCCTCTGGTAGTTCTTATTGGTAGAGTCTGCTCTTGCAGAAGAAAGGGTCTTCAGGACGGCCTCTGACAGTCCTCTATCCTGCTGTAGGGACTGCTCAACCTCCAGGCTGTCAGGTTGAATCTCCAGAGATCCTGGCACTTCAGAGATCCTTGGGAAACCAGGTTCTGGATGGGGGGAAGCCTCCAATATATCCCTCGACTCATCTCCATGAGTTGGGAAAACCAAGCTCTTTTTGGCCAGAATGGAATGATGGCTATCACAGAGACTTGGTCCTGTCTGATTTTCATCAATACCTTCGGTATTATTGGAATTGGAGGGAAGATGTATGCCAGCCTGGACCTCCAAGGGATGGACAGGGCATCCACTGCCAAGGGATTGTCCTCCTGGTAAAGGGAACAGAACGTCTCCACCTTGGCGTTGAGTCGGGTTGCCATGAGGTCTATTTCTGGAAGACCCCACTTCAGGGTAATCTGATGAAAGACTTCTGGATTGAGTGACCATTCTCCTGATATGGCATGACCCCGACTCAACCGATCCGCTACTATGTTCAGGGAGCCCTTGATGTGAACTGCGGATAAATGGGTTAGATTTTTCTCTGCCCATGTAAATATCAGATCTGCCTCCCTGAGGAGGGTTGGTGATCTGGTGCCTCCCTGTCTGTTCACGTACAGCACTGTGGTCATGTTGTCTGACCGGATTTTGACTGCTCTTCCCTTGAGAAGAGGCGAGAAATGGAGTAAGGCACGATATACAGCTCTGAGCTCCTTCCAGTTGGACGAGGTCCTTCTTTCTGGAGCGCTCCAGACTCCCTTTATGGAGTTTTCGTCCAAATGGGCTCCCCATCCCGAGAGGGATGCATCTGTAGTCAACAGGGTCCAAGAAGGTTGGACCGTGGACCTTCCGTCTTTCAGGTGCAACCACCACTTGAGGGAAAGACGGGTCCTGGGGGAGAGTCGAATCTTCTTGCTGAGTGTAAGAAGGGAGCGATCCCAAGCCTCTAGTAACTCCTTCTGGAGGGGACGTAAGTGCCACAAAGCCCATGGGACTGCCTCCACTGAGGAAGACATCAAGCCCAGGATTTTCATCAATGTTCTGATGGAGGCTATCGGCTTTTTGAAGAGGTGCTGGACTGCACCGACCAGTTTCTCCTTCCTTGCTGGTGTCAAGGAGACCTGCAGGCGGACTGAATCCAGGAAGTAGCCGAGGAACTTCCTTCGGGTTGAAGGGATCGTTACCGACTTCTCCCAGTTTATAAGCCATCCCAGACTCTGAAACAGGGACACGGCTGTCTGTAGATGCTGGAGCAGAACAGACTCTGACTGGGCTTTTATCAACCAGTCGTCTAGATAAGGCACCACGAATATCCCCTGAAGTCTGAGGGCGGCCGCTATAGGAGCCACTACCTTTGTAAAGGTGTGGGGAGCAGAGGAGATCCCGAAGGGTAGTGCTGTGAACTGAAAATGCTTCGTGTGACCGGAAACTACTACGGCAATCCTTAGAAACCTTCTGTGTGGAGGATAAATAGGAATATGCAAATAGGCGTCTTTTAGATCCAAAGTCACGAAAACATCGCCTTGGAGGAGAAAAGTGGTGACAGACTTTATGGTTTCCATACGGAAGTGCTTCTTTTTGATGAAGCGGTTGAGGTACCTTAAGTCTATGACCATTCTCCACTTGTCTGCCGGTTTTGGTACCAGGAAGACGGGAGAATAGACACCGGATCCTTCTTCTAGAGAAGGGACTTCCTCCAGAGCTCCCTTGTGAATGTACTCTCGGATGGAGCATTCCAATGTAGTCTGCTGCATTATAGGCAGGCTGCGAGTTAACACAAACCGATCCTGAGGAGGATGGAGGAACTCGATTGCATATCCTTTTTGGATTACGTGCAGGACCCATGGGTCTTGAATTTTTTCCTGCCAGCAGTTGAAAAAATGGGGGAGACGACCCCCGACAGGAATCTCGGCCACAGGAAGACTGCTCCTGATGTCAAAAGCTAGGCTTCTCCTTTTTATCATCAGACTTCGGGAATCTCCGGACGGCGCCTCTAGAGGAATATCTAGAGCCTCTTTGGGACTGCCGTCCACGACGAGGCGGATAGCCTCTATCACGGCCAGAATTAGATCTACCTCTAAAGGCCTGGGGTAAAGTTTTACCCTTCCTATCAGCCAAGCCCTCCAGGATCTCGTCTAGGGCACTGCCAAAGACTCTACCTGGCTCAAAGGGTAATGCGCACAAATTATATTTTGAGGGGAAATCAGCTCTCCAGGGTTTTAACCATAGAGGTCTTCTTGCTGCAGTGGTAAGTGCCAGAGATTTGGCCGCCAGCCTTAATTGATGGTGGGAGGCCTCCGCTAAATATTCAGCTGCCAGGGAAACCGAGCCTAGAAACCCTAGCAGCTCATCTCTGGAGACTCCAGAATCGATGTCCCTCTCGAGATGAACCAGGTCAGTGCGTAATTTGGCTGACACTTCACAAGACGCAACCGCCACTGCGGTCTGGGCCGAGGCAGCTGAATACGCCTTCTTGAGGGTATTGTCGATGCGCCTGTCCATGGCGTCGTGCAAATTTGATCCATCATCTGATGGTACCATAGTGCGGCGGGACAGTTTGGCCACCGCCATATCCACCTTGGGAGGAGGACCCCATTGATCCCATTGAGCAACTGGGAATAAAGCCTTCAACCTCCTAGAAACCACAAGAGGTTTTTCAGGACATTTCCACTCTGAAGACATTAATTTTTGTAATGTCTGGTCCACTTGGAAGACCCTAGGCCCTCTATAGGTGGACGTGGAGGCTTCCCCGTCAACATCACGATCCTTAGACCGGATGGACTTCAGCAGCCGGCTTAATTTTTCGAGTGGGAAGCACGGCCTGCTGGAATCTTCAGTGGAATCGTCAGATGAGAGTGTCTCGTCCACTATCTGATAATCTTCGTCAGCGATACATAGGGAGGACTGTGTCTCAACCCGTGGTTTCTTGGCAATCTGGGCGATGGAAGAACGGATCTCCTTAAGAGACTCCTCCATATAGTCCTTTACCCAGGTGACAACCTCTCTTATAGAAGGTTCTTCTGACGGAGGTCCGCGGCATTGGCGACAGCGGGTAAAATCATAGCCGTCAGGTAAAGGGGTATTGCAATCCAAACACATTAGGTGTTTACGTTTAGAGGACTTTTTCCTCCTAAGCCCCTCGCCGTTACCTGATGCAGAAGATGACATCTGAAACATCAAAAGCCACATGACAATGTAGAATAGAAGATTGCCAAGCATCGCTTACAAGAAGAAAAAAAAAACCAAGGGGTACCTTACTTTTTTAAATCGGTCACTTGAAAAAAAGATCCCGTCAGGAAAAACCCAGACACCGCAAACCGCAGCAGAGGAGCTAGTAACCACGAGCTCACCCAGTAAAGGACTGAAGCCCTTTTAAATGTAATACAGCAGCGAGGGGAGGAGCCAAACAAAGAAAATATTCATACAGCGCCAAACAAGGTCAAATGCCATAATGGAACATAGAGGAGCATAAGCCTAAGCCAGAGGCTCCACATACAAGCAGCAAAAAACAAATCTATATTTTGCCATTAAAATTCCAATTTTCAAACTTATCGCACTTTTCCGAGAAAACCGGAAGTAGACCGCGGTGGTGCGCAAAGGCTTCCTTCCCCGGGGAACACGGGACCGAAAAAAAGGTTCCGGCCGAAGAGGTTCCCCGCTTACTTCTGGGATCGCGCTGCCTGCAGAGCGATGAACCGGGTAACGCTGCGCTGCGGGGCGGAAAAAGGCCCGAAGGACCGGAGGATCTTAGGAACGTAGGAGAGGACCGAGGTACCCCCAAAAAGGTAAGCCAGGAGCTTTCTTAGGAAAAAAACCCCTAGCAACGGGAGGTCACCAGAGACCTCCGTCCACCTGTCCCACACAGGACAGAAAAAAACACAGTGGAGGGAGGTCTCAGGTGCCCTCTTATAGGGCTAGTAGGAGGCACCTTAAATTTGGTGCTAATTAAAGGTTCCACTGTCCTAAACAACACACAGGGGCAGAGATACCCCATATTGTGCTGCTGTCGGACGTAAGGGGAATATGTTTTGGGGAGGTGGTAGGCTCTCTTTATCCAAGATAGTAGAGTCCTGTGAATGGGACATTTATGACTCCTCAGTACAGCAGTGCTTCCATGAGAGAATAACTCTGTATATATGGAGTCTGGTTGAGAATGCCACAATTTATTTTCTGCTGCATTTCATAGCATCTGAGAGAAAAAAATACTCTATTGGAGGCAAACAGTGGTATAGTAGTAGTCTTATGAAACTCTATGGCACCCCCATTATGGCTCTGTGCAAACCAAAGCTGTAAAACAACCATGTGCAAGAGCGCTAGGAATAATTTTACATTCAGTCTTTTATGTTGCTTTGTATTGCAGTATCTTTCATTTAGTAACAAAAACCCTCACATCGCTCTCTCCAGCATTCTTTGGTTTTCTATTTGGATTAAATAAGTCAGTAAATGACGCACGTCATTAAATAAAAATGCAATTTTACTGAAAATGAAACACTTAGAATAACATCCCTACAGCTTCCATTCATTCAGAAAGCTGAGCTTTGAGCTACAGTGAAATCCTTCCAATGAGCATTGAAGTGTATTCGGAAATACGTTTTATAAAAATGTCCTTTTTAAATAAGATATGAAGATAAAAGCTAAAAGAATTTGGCTGAGGAGGCAGGAAAATGATTTATTTTAATCTACCGAATCCTGAAGAAGAAGGAAAAAAACAGTAAAGACGATTATAAAAGAAACACAGTTTACCCTATAATAAAAAATGGACGCTTTCCAGAAAAATACTTTGGCAGTCTAATGAGTGGCTTGAACATGGAAAAGTGTATTGCAGCCCTAGTATCTTTTTAAAAGGAAAAAAACAGGATGTGGGAATTCTTCAGACATAGCAACATTATCACCCTAAAGACCTTTTCTCACTTTCATGCTTGGGTGGCAGTAAATGTTTTACTGCAGGAAATAAGAAAAGAGCTATGATTGAAAATGCAGAGCCAAAAAGCAATTAAATGGCAAACAAAATATAGCAAAGTAATACATGCAAGTAGATTTTATATTTAAGTTTAGGCATGTCTGATACCACTACAAACACCCAGTACTAATATTGACCGCCTGTAGGTATACGTATGTAATATTCTTTTATTATCAATTTTTAGGGCATATTGTACATCACCTGTTGTCATAGCCAGTGAACAAGGTTCTTAGAACAGGCAATTTTCTATTTTCATGGGCATTTCATAGTATTTTTCATAACCTGTTTAGAACCAAAAACATAAGTATTATACTTACAGGTGCAAAGACTTTTGTCTTATGTACACAAGCATGTCAGCCCATTGAAGGGCTTATTCATGTGACAGTGAACTGTGTGATGGCCATTTTTAAACCCATGAACCTCTGCGGTTTTTCCTGCAGCGCTTTTTCACTGCAGCACACTAAGTGGGGCTTTAGCTTTAATGGAAGGAAACTGCCTTAAGTTAATAAAATACCTTCCTTACCTTTCCTCATTGTTAGACATGTACAGATATGCATTTAATGAGATGAGCCTTTCGCAATACGATATCACAAAGTAACATGGTATAAGGATATGCTCTCAATCCTATTTGTGTCTACGTGCGCCACCAAATGGCTGTGTTGTGAATTGCAACCCTTCAAGGGTTTTGTTATCATGTCCCACTTGCAATATTGTATTGAATTAGTTTTACAGAAAATTGGAATTCTTAAATCAATCACAGCTAAATTAAGGATTGCACTATATGTATATGATCCACTGGCTTTACAGGCTCCACAAGATATAACATAAAGTATTATAGATGCAGGTCTCACTCTTAGGAATAATGTTGGGGACCCTTGTCCAACAACCACTGTGAATTCTAAAAACAGCTGAGCAACCATTCTGTTCATAGCAACCATACAACAAGGGTCCCTGATCTCCATTTGTGAGAAAGGAAAAGATCTCATAGGTAGGACCTGCATCTATAAGACATTATTAACATCTCCACTGTGAGTTGATGGTCCAGACAGTGTTGTATAAAGGCATTAACCTCCCCAGAAAAGTCCCTCATTTTACATGCGTGTATACATAGCATTGCTGTATCATAAAGGTTTGTAATGACATGAATAGTTTCTAGTCTGCCCTACATGTTCAGAGCTGTTGATGCTAAAGGAGGGATTTTGACTCCTTAAATTTCCCTTATGAAGGTCACTGAAGAGAATATAAGGTGCTATAAATTACATGTTTGGTTCTTATGCTTTTTCCCTATAATACAGAATGTCAATGCAAAATATAACAACACGCTGCCACTTTGGAAATGAGCTTTACAATATTAGTAAAGCAAATGTCCATATTTTCCATTATCAATATACAAATATATTTCAATTTTTTCCCTTTCCATTATCTCAAAAATAAGTCTCTGAAGAATATTGAATGCGACTGGCACAATTTTAAATTTGAGGATAAGCAAAAGTGATTTTTCTAAACCTTCAATTTCTAGAGATTAAAGATAATCCATATTTAATGTGCATCCTAAATTTCTCATGTACATGCAAATCTATGCAAGTAATTATTAATTATTTGTAATAAAAGGAATGAGAACATTATATAAATTAATAATATTCTTGTGTCTTCCTATAATGTCTAATATATAAATAAAAACAATGAGAAGAATATTTATAGATTACTGACATATCTCCACATATGACAATACTGAGGACTAGAACTAGATATAGATACTAACAGAAATACCTTTCTATTGTTAAAGGATCAAAAGGCAGTAGTCAACCTCTAATTTAATAGAAAAGAACCATATTAAATGAAGACGCACGTCGGTATTCACAAGGTTGTGCTGACACTATGGTCATTGCATCATCTCACTAGAAATAGAAGTCTAATTAGAACATTCTATTGATTTCTAGAAGTTAATGTAAGTTGTTCAATACTCCGACTATAAAGTGAGATGGAAGGAAAAGGGAACGTTCTTTTGTAGTGTTAACACATTTTCCTTTCAAATAGATACACAAATGATTTTATAAAGCAAAAAAATTTGCTCCAGATGCGCAATATACATGCAATACCAGCATCAACCCAACAAGAGAATCCTCCTAGAATAATATGAGGGGAAGCTGGGAGTAACATCTGAAAGATGTCCCCTATTAGTTAGTTCCAATACAGGTCCATGCTGATGATGTTCAGTAGGTCCTCTTTGACATTACCCTACATGTCACTTTGAAGGGTTTTACTGTATAATGAACAGCACTTTACCATTAACCACCAGTAAAAGAAATTAGTGTCTGATCAGTGGACTTCCAACCACTGGCATCTCTAATGATCATGAAAATGGCGGCCCCAAGTACACCCACTTGACTTCTGCAGCAGTCGCACTTGTGGTTTTCCAATTCATTCTCAATTTATGGGACTGTGTACAGTCATGGCCAAAAGTTTTGAGAATGATACAAATATTAATTTTTACAAAGTCTACTGCTTCAGTTTTTCTAATGGCAATTTGCATATACTCCAGAATGTTATAAAGAGTGATCAACTTAACAGCAATTACTTGCAAAGTCAATATTTGCCTAGAAAATGAACTTTATCCCCCAAAACACATTTCAACATCATTGCAGCCCTGCCTTAAAAGGACCACCTAACATCGTTTCAGTGATTGCTCCATTAACACAGGTGTGGGTGTTGATGAGGACAGGGCTGGAGATCAATCTGTCATGATTAAGTAAGAATGACACCACTGGACACTTTAAAAGGAGGCTGGTGCTTGCCATCATTGTTTCTCTTCTGTTAACCATGGTTATCTCTAAAGAAACACGTGCAGTCATCATTGCACTGCACAAAAATGGCCTAACTAGGAAGAGTATTGCAGCTAGAAAGATTGCACCTCAGTCAACAATCTATCACATCATCAAGAACTTCAAGGAGAGAGGTTCCATTGGTGCCAAAAAGGCTCCAGGGTGCCCAAGAAAGACCAGCAAGCGGCAGGACCGTCTCTTAAAAGTGTTTCAGCTGCGGGATCGGGCTACCAGCAGTGCAGAGCTTGCTGAGGAATGGCAGCAGGCAGGTGTGAGAGCATCTGCACGCACTGTGAGGCGGAGACTCTTGGAGCAAGGCCTGGTCTCAAGGAGGGCAGCAAAGAAGCCACTTCTCTCCAGAAAAAACATCAGGGACAGACTGATATTCTGCAAAAGGTACAGGGAGTGGACTGCTGAGGACTGGGGTAAAGTCATTTTCTCTGATGAATCCCCTTTTCGATTGTTTGGAACATCTGGAAAACAGCTTATTCGGAGAAGAAGAGGTGAGCGCTACCACCAGTCTTGTCTCATGCCAACTGTAAAACATCCTGAAACCATTCATGTGTGGGGTTGCTTCTCAGCCAAGGGAATCGGCTCTCTCACAGTCTTGCCTAAAAACACAGCCATGAATAAAGAATGGTACCAGAATGTACTCCAAGAGCAACTTCTCCCAACCATCCAAGAGCAGTTTGGCGCTCAACAATGCCTTTTCCAGCATGATGGAGCACCTTGCCATAAAGCAAAGGTGATAACTAAATGGCTCAGGGAACAAAACATAGAGATTTTGGGTCCATGGCCTGGAAACTCCCCAGATCTTAATCCCATTGAGAACTTGTGGTCAATCATCAAGAGACGGGTGGACAAACAAAAACCAACAAATTCAGACAAAATTAAAGCATTGATTCTGCAAGAATGGACTGCTATCAGTCAGGATTTGGTCCAGAAGTTGATTGAGAGCATGCCAAGGAGAATTGCAGAGGTCCTGAAGAAGAAGGGTCAACACTGCAAATATTGACTTGCTGCATTAACTCATTCTAACTGTCAATATAAGCTTCTGTTACTCATAATATGAATGCAATTATATTTCTGTATGTGATAAAAACATCTGACAAACACACATAAAAACCAGAGGGCAGCAGATCATGTGAAAATATAATATTTGTGTCATTCTCAAAACTTTTGGCCATGACTGTACATGGCTAATAAAATGATTAGCTATCTTCAGTAGCCTCATGGAGGTAAATGGAGTAGTAGTACACATTCATGCTCCTTTTCAACTGGCAGATTCGGTACCCCGTTCTTGTGATCAGTCCTCACTGATCAGACACTTATCCCTATCTTGTGGGATTGCATTTTCTTTGTGTCCCCAACCTAGAAAGACAATTAAACCCTATTGCCTCCAATCATTTCCAGAACAGATCTTTACTGTGCCACTTCTGGTTAAATGTCACAAACAGAACACATAAGTAACGCTGCCATATTGTATGAATAGATAAATAATGCTACTAGCTTGTTCCATGTTCTATACAATTAATGCACACATTACTAGACCCAGAGTGTTCTCATTACCATGAAAATGTCCCAAGTAAAAGCACAATAATAGCCATGTAAGTATACCCCATAAACAACAATGCTATCAGCAATGTCAACTAAATGCCTCTTATGCACAATAGGGCCAGAGGAATATTCCCTCCCCAGACAATAATGCCAGCAGAATGTAGTAGTATAATCTTTGGTGATATTTTTTTTTTTTTTACATTTATTTAAGAATCCAAAATTCTTTTAATCTGTTGTATTTTATAATGTTTATTAGTCATTTAAAATTCTCTTTTCCACTTAGGCAGCTATTAATGTAAATGATAAAATTCTGTCTTTTTTAGCTGCCACTAGTGACCGCTTACTGCATAACGTATTTATAAAGCTACTATTGAAGTCAGAGAAACCTATTTAAATAATGTATCTATTGTATGTTAGATAAATGAAGAAGAGCAGGTTAGTCCTTAAAATATTTGACCACTTTATATACACTCATTAATAGTAATGATGAAACATTAGTAATAGAAGTTTAGCCAACAAGTGTCTTTTCCTGACGAAAGTGCCATGCATACAAGATAAGTGCTGCCTAAACAGGGGGTGAAACGACATCAAAAATTGAAATTGGTGTAAGGTTGAAGCATGTAGTAATACTGTATTACTGATCATTAATGTTAACTTCTACTTATAAAGTGACCAACCCCTTCCAGCCACAGCCATTTTCATTTTCTTTTTACTCCCCATCTTCAGAAATCCATAAATTGGTTGTTTTTTCCTTTCTTTGAGCTGTATGGCTTATTTTTGTGAGAAAAATTGTATTTCATAATGGTACCCTTTAATATTTTGTATGATGTACTGAGAAGCTGAAATGGGGAGGAATTAGAAAAAATCGTTGATTGTAATGTCAATCTGTATTCCCTTAGTCCAGACAGCAGCACAATATGGGGTATCTCTGCCCCTGTGTGTTGTTTAGGACAGTGGAACCTTTAATTAGCACCAAATTTAAGGTGCCTCCTACTGGCCCTATAAGAGGGCACAAGAGACCTCCCTCCACTGTGTAAATTATAAAGTAAAAGGAAACAAGCTTCTAGGGAGGGAAGCCTTGTGCTGCTGTCTGGACTAAGGGAATACAGATTGACATTACAATCAACGATTCCCCTTACGTCCGACAGCAGCACAATATGGGGAGATAGCAAGTAATTCCCCTAGGGAGGATTTCCTCGCCTTACAACGTCAAGGACTGTCTGACCAAAGGCAGTTGTCTGGGAACTGCGGACGTCTAAACGATAATGTTTGACAAAGGTCAACTGGGATGACCATGATGCAGCCGCACAAATCTGGTCCAAAGGTAAGGACCGGTACTCAGCCCAAGAAGTCGACACAGCCCTGGTCGAGTGGGCCGTAGAAAAAACTGGAGGGGAGTAACTCCTGAATAAGGAACAACCACCATTTGAGGGAAAGACGGGTCCTGGGGGAGAGTCGAATCTTCTTGCTGAGTGTAAGAAGGGAGCGATCCCAAACCTCTAGTAATTCCTTCTGGAGGGGACGTAAGTGCCACAAAGCCCATGGGACTGCCTCCACTGAGGAAGACATCAAGCCCAGGATCTTCATCAATGTTCTGATGGAGGCTATCGGCTTTTTGAAGAGGTGCCGGACTGCACCGACCAGTTTCTCCTTCCTTGCTGGTGTCAAGGAGACCTGCAGGCGGACTGAATCCAGGAAGTAGCCGAGGAACTTCCTTCGGGTTGAAGGGATCGTTACCGACTTCTCCCAGTTTATAAGCCATCCCAGACTCTGAAACAGGGACACGGCTGTCTGTAGATGCTGGAGCAGAACAGACTCTGACTGGGCTTTTATCAACCAGTCGTCTAGATAAGGCACCACGAATATCCCCTGAAGTCTGAGGGCGGCCGCTATAGGAGCCACTACCTTTGTAAAGGTGTGGGGAGCAGAGGAGATCCCGAAGGGTAGTGCTGTGAACTGAAAATGCTTCATGTGGCCAGAAACTACTACGGCAATCCTTAGAAACCTTCTGTGTGGAGGATAAATAGGAATATGCAAATAGGCGTCTTTTAGATCCAAAGTCACGAAAACATCGCCTTGGAGGAGAAAAGTGGTGACAGACTTTATGGTTTCCATACGGAAGTGCTTCTTTTTGATGAAGCAGTTGAGGTACCTTAAGTCTATGACCATTCTCCACTTGTCTGCCGGTTTTGGTACCAGGAAGACGGGAGAATAGACACCGGATCCTTCTTCTAGAGAAGGGACTTCCTCCAGAGCTCCCTTGTGAATGTACTCTCGGATGGAGCATTCCAATGTAGTCTGCTGCATTATAGGGAGGCTGCGAGTTAACACAAACCGATCCTGAGGAGGATGGAGGAACTCGATTGCATATCCTTTTTGGATTACCTGCAGGACCCATGGGTCTTGAATTTTTTCCTGCCAGCAGTTGAAAAAATGGGAGAGACGACCCCCGACAGGAATCTCGGCCACAGGAAGACTGCTCCTGATGTCAAAAGCTAGGCTTCTCCTTTTTATCATCAGACTTCGGGAATCTCCGGACGGCGCCTCTAGAGGAATATCTAGAGCCTCTTTGGGACTGCCGTCCACGACGAGGCGGATAGCCTCTATCACGGCCAGAATTAGATCTACCTCTAAAGGCCTGGGGTAAAGTTTTACCCTTCCTATCAGCCAAGCCCTCCAGGATCTCGTCTAGGGCACTGCCAAAGACTCTACCTGGCTCAAAGGGTAATGCGCACAAATTATATTTTGAGGGGAAATCAGCTCTCCAGGGTTTTAACCATAGAGGTCTTCTTGCTGCAGTGGTAAGTGCCAGAGATTTGGCCGCCAGCCTTAATTGATGGTGGGAGGCCTCCGCTAAATATTCAGCTGCCAGGGAAACCGAGCCTAGAAACCCTAGCAGCTCATCTCTGGAGACTCCAGAATCGATGTCCCTCTCGAGATGAACCAGGTCAGTGCGTAATTTGGCTGACACTTCACAAGACGCAACCGCCACAGCGGTCTGGGCTGAGGCAGCTGAATACGCCTTCTTGAGGGTATTGTCGATGCGCCTGTCCATGGCGTCGTGCAAATTTGATCCATCATCTGATGGTACCATAGTGCTGAGGGACAGTTTGGCCACCGCCATATCCACCTTGGGAGGAGGACCCCATTGATCCCATTGAGCAACTGGGAATAAAGCCTTGAACCTCCTAGAAACCAGAAGAGGTTTTTCAGGACATTTCCACTCTGAAGATATTAATCTTTGTAATGTCTCGTCCACTTGGAAGACCCTAGGCCCTCTATAGGTGGACGTGGAGGCTTCCCCGTCAACATCACGATCCTTAGACCAGATGGACTTCAGCAGCCGGCTTAATTTTTTGAGTGGGAAGCACGGCCTGCTGGAATCTTCAGTGGAATCGTCAGATGAGAGTGTCTCGTCCACTATCTGATAATCTTCGTCAGCGATGCGTAGGGAGGACTGTGTCTCAACCCGCGGTTTCTTGGCAATCTGGCCGATGGAAGAACGGATCTCCTTAAGAGACTCCTCCATATAGTCCTTTACCCAGGTGACAACCTCTCTTATAGAAGGTTCTTCTGACGGAGGTCCGCGGCATTGGCGACAGCGGGTAAAATCATAGTCGTCAGGTAAAGGGGTGTTGCAATCCAAACACATTAGGTGTTTACGTTTAGAGGACTTTTTCCTCCTAAGCCCATCGCCGTTACCTGATGCAGAAGATGACATCTGAAACATCAAAAGCCACATGACAATGTAGAATAGAAGATTGCCAAGCATCGCACAAGAAGAAAAAAACCAAGGGGTACCTTACTTTTTTAAATCGGTCACTTGAAAAAAAGATCCCGTCAGGAAAAAAACCCAGACACCGCAAACCGCAGCAGAGGAGCTAGTAACCACGAGCTCACCAAGTAAAGGACTGAAGCCCTTTTAAATGTAATACAGCAGCGAGGGGAGGAGCCAAACAAAGAAAATATTCATACAGCGCCAAACGAGGTCAAATGCCATAATGAAACATAGAGGAGCATAAGCCTAAGCCAGAGGCTCCACATACAAGCAGCAAAAAACAAATCTATATTTTGCCATTAAAATTCCAATTTTCAAACTTACCGCACTTTTCCGAGAAAACCGGAAGTAGGCCGCGGTGGTGCGCAAAGGCTTCCTTCCCCGGGGAACACGGGACCGAAAAAAAAGGTTCCGGCCGAAGAGGTTCCCCGCTTACTTCCGGGATCGCGCTGCCTGCAGAGCGATGAGCCGGGTAACACTGCGCTGCGGGGCGGAAAAAGGCCCGAAGGACCGGAGGATCTTAGGAACGTAGGAAAGGACCGAGGTACCCCCAAAAAGGTAAGCCAGGAGCTTTTTTAGGAAAAAAAAACCCTAGCAACGGGAGGTCACCAGAGACCTCCGTCCACCTGTCCCACACAGGACAGAAAAAAAAAAACACAGTGGAGGGAGGTCTCAGGTGCCCTCTTATAGGGCCAGTAGGAGGCACCTTAAATTTGGTGCTAATTAAAGGTTCCACTGTTCTAAACAACACACAGGGGCAGAGATACCTCATATTGTGCTGCTGTCGGACGTAAGGGGAATCAGCATTTGCAGCATTCACTGACAAATAACATGTTTCCTATTTTCTGCAGGGTAGTACAATTATGGCCATACAAAATTTAGATGGTTTTTGTTATGTTTTCACACCTTAACAAAAATTCTAAACTTTACAAAAAGAAAACTTCTTTGAGTTGCTATGTTATGACGCCTGTCACATTTTTATATTTCTAAGTACAGAACAAAATAAGGTTACTTTTTGTGTGGGGCAGCCTGTAATAGAACTACAGTAATGAAAGACCTGGGAGTCTTCTGATTGTATTATTACGGTAGATGTCGGGAAGGGGTTAAAGGTTTTTTTTTTTTTGTTTTGTTTTTTAAATTTAAACCTCAGAACAGGTGATAAATGTCTGGTGGGTTTAACTGCTGGACTCTTAACCAATCATAAGAGCGGACATCCCATGCACCTCTGGTTGAATGGAGCAGTGATCGAGCATGTATGCTGCCACTTCATTCATCTCTATGGGACTGCTCAATATGACATAAGTACATAGTTTGAGGATTTCAGACAATATTATTTACCATTTATTCTGCAGATAGGAAGTAAGATTAAAACTTGGGAGTGCCCCTTTAACTTGCCCTCCCACACACAAGGGGGTTTCTGAAAAATAGTGCAAGGGTAAAGTAGAGGAGTTTGTCAACATATCCAAAGTGTCAGTTGTTGTTGTAAGTCGCAGAGAGTATACTGTAAGGCCTTATTCACACAACAGTGCCCCAACTAACAACCATGAAAACAGCTGTGTTAGCCCATTGAAGCCCACTTTGTACTCATGACAGTGAATAATACAATGTACTCTTTTGTAAAATGCATCTTAGTTAAAGTATTACTGTTGCCTTATGTATTTTCTAGAGGTTCTGATGTTGATGGATACTAAGTCATATACATTTGGCTGTGTCAGATGACCTGCTTGAAGAATATAAATAGATCACTTACTGGTTTCAAGGAGTTGGAATTAAGGTACCGTATAGAGCAGATTCAATGTCAAACAAAGGATAAAATGGTTCTGACATTATTTGTCCCTGGGGATTTCGTTTTTCTTCAAGTGTAATGTTAGTTACACAATAATGCTACACAAAGTGACAAAAAGATTGCAAATGTACATTATTATTTTGACTTCTTCCAGCTTTGATAGTAGCAGAGTGTAGGTAAGAAAGTGGTGTGTGAAAATACAAAAAAAAAATCATTATTGCATCAGTATTGCTATGATTATTCTGCCTGCTTCAGTGACTACAGGAAATAAATCTTCAATTTACCATTTTTTTGATTTCCCAATAAATGCTCTGTATTTTACCCTTGTGTTTGGTTTTGGTTCTGATTCCATTGCTGTGTCTTGTTTTAGACTCATATTGAATTTGAGATTCCGAATGGCTTTTGGTTTTGGTTTATCTATAGATATCATGAAAAAACAAATACATGTTTAACCAAATAATGTTTAAAATTATTTTTATAGTATTAGTGTTTCATAATATTGTCATAAATATACCATATATCAGATGATATATCATACTCATATCATATCAGATAGTATGACTATAAGCTACACCCCAGGTTGGGGCATGAAAAATTAGGAGAAAAATATTTCATATTAATTTAACCTTCTCTGGTGGTCACATGTATAAGAGGGGTCATTGTCACTAACTGGTAGGAAACATAAAGAGGGTTATTACCTAACAGTAAAGGTACACAAAAAGGAGCATTATACTGCATGGGGGACACTAAAGAGTATTATACTGTGTGTGGGTGGCATTAAGAGGCATTATACTGTGTAGGGGCACTATTGGATCATTATACTGTGTGGGGAGGTCTAAGGAGATTTACACTATAATGGCCCTGAATGCCCCTCACACAGTAGAATGCTCCTTATTGCCCCCACATAGACCCTGACAGTGGTCAGGAGAACTGACCACTGTTCTTTAGCATGAATACATTACTACAGTGTCAGCAGGGATAGTAATCATCCCGGCTGTCTGCACTTAAGTAGTACAGGCAACAGAGACAATTACTAATCCCTGCTGCTGCTATAGTAATACACTAATGCTAAAGGGCAGTGGTCGGCAAATGAGTAGCTTCTCCTGTGATCCACCAGCTGAACTATCTCCTCTCTTGCCCTGCACTGATCTGAGAGATTTGGGTGGAGCAGGGAGGGAGAGAGCTGTGCAGGCGCACACACAACTCTCTGAGCGGGAGAAGGACTTTACCAGAGCTTCTCCCGATCATTAAGCAACCAGTCAGTGGGGTCTAACACTGCTGGACCCCACTGACTTTAGAATATATGATGCAGGAACTTTTATCAGGGTTTTTCCTTGCTAACATGTCCATTTTATAGTCCGAACAATATGGTAGATGGGGTAAAAAGTCAGTATATTATCTATGACTAGATAACTGCTTCTAATCATAGAAAAAGCAAGGTGTAAATAAATAAATGAAAGCTATCCTTTGTTCCCCCATACTCTGCATGCTCTGTTTGGCCCAGTGTGCATGTTTTTCAAGAAGGAAGAGGAGGGTAGGCAGTTTCCACATACCTCTGGCTTCAGCTTATCTCCAGTGGAAAAAAAAAGATGTGAATGATGAAATTCAATATGCTCATCTCATTTCTTGAGAACTTTTTTTAAATTGTTCTTAACCTGTGATGTCTTTCTAAAGATCCTTGGATGATGAGAGGAATACTGCTGGTGAAGGTGAAAGCTCTTCACAGAGAATATACATGACTCTCCTCAGAACCATTAATAAATGACATAAACAACAAGTTGCTCTTAAATAGTCTTTTGACAATAAAATTAATTATGACAGCGAGCATCCAGTCACACAATAGAACAGCACAGCTAGGTCTAGTATGGTAGCATTGGATGTGTGCCCACCATCCGCTGTGATTGCATCTGGATATTACTAATTAGTTTAAGGCATGTGTCCATGCTGTGGACTACCATTTCCTAAATATACAGTACTAGGAAACCCTTAAAGACCCGTACATTAATACATATTACATGGATTCCAGTGGATCATTAAAGCATTAAAGTTTTAATAAGTTGCAGGACTTACATAGATGTGGTATATGCAAAAAGGTTTATATTATCTTATTTTATTTCTCTTGTTATATGGCCAATGAGGGTCTTATATTGACCAATGAGCACCCTCCACCCTTAGTAAAATGGAAAAAGTCTGCTCTTGGAACCAACCTGCTTTACTTTGCTGTGGTCAACATATCCAAAAATCATGGACAGCCAACATTTTTTATGGACAAATTGTAGGCAGAATATGTCTGTGGAATACTGGCATAGCCAGGTTAGTAATATTTACTATGAATTATAAGGGACTTTTTTTAACACTGTTTCTGCAGTTTATGTTCACTATATGCACCTGGAAAGCTACTGGCATATTGAGTAAATTGAGTAAACAAAACAGTGATCATAGTAGAATAACGCGGCATATTGCAGTATTCCACACAGAAGTGTTCTGTATACATTTTTTTTTAACATGGCTGACTATGGGTGAGGACTGATGCTGTCACCAGGTCTCAAAAGTCTGACATACATCATCCTATAGGTGCTGTCACCTTGGGTGTTTTGGTGTTTTGTATATCAAAATCCGTTCAGCCTTTCCAAAGATATAAGCCTGTAAGTGTTTATACAAATTAGGGTATACTAAGCAAGGGGGAGGTAACACTATATAATATATAGCACGCAGAGACCCCACCCTCAACAGTGTAACTGCCCACATGACTAGTATACCCAAATTTGCATCAACAACATATATCATTTATATCTGTGGAATGGCTGAAATAATTTTGATAATCAAAACTACAAAATGCCCAGGATGACAGATGAGGTATGTCATTGGGCTTTTCAGACCTGTTCACTGGTCCTCTTATAAATATATATGTCCAAGGTTTCAAGTGCACACTTCTCTAGATGGAAACCTAGTATGGACACTGCACAATGCAGTAATAAAAGAACCTAAAATGACAATAATTACAATCTCAATAACCAACACTGAAACATCTATGAATCTGGATCAAGTCCCTCATTTATGACTAGTTGGCAATCTGGCCTGACCTGTATATAATGTATGTATATCAACTGAGTGTCTTATTGGTTGGCAGAATGTCCTGTTACTGCACATATGCCACCTAGCCTAACTTAGAATGCAAACCAAACCACAGTAGCCACACGACTGGCCTAAAGACACTGTTTTATAATGAATATCTGCTGTCTGGGATTTCATTGGCACATACAGTATGGACAATGGTACAGTACCCATTTCCAACACAAACTGCACATATTTTTGAAGTCATACAGAATATTCATCACTCTTTATGCCTTAATATTTCATTACCGATTATTCTTCCACATGATGAACACATTCATAGAATTTTATCATACTCTTAAACTAGCAAAACATTTTTATTGAATTAGTAAAATATTTTAAGATTATTCTAAATTAAAAAATTGATCAGCCAGAGTATTGTTAAACATTTCTTGCAAAGTTAAAACTTTAAGCTCCCTGTAAATTGAATTACATGTCAGAGAACACTCTGATCCAGCTTTTCTCACTTTATATTCTTATAGTCTTCTGTTTCAAAATGATGACAAGAACTAGAACCGGATGCGACACTGAGTAAATGCTTTCACGATATAGGTCTAATACTTCTTTTGTCTTGGAAATGTGTGTATTAGGATTTTATATTTCTTATCCCATTCGTGGGATCTGTGGCAATAATTCACTTATATGGTTTCCATATGGTTTAACATTCCTCTCAGCTGTAACTAGAAATTACTATTCATGGAAAGGTAGGCAATTTAAATATTTATATTTCTGTACATATGTATAGGAGTATGTATAACCATATTTAGTTATTAATGTACAATCGAATATTTAGGCATATAAAGAATAATTTGTACTTCACTTATACTTCTTCCCTCTGAGATATAAGAGATAGAAACACAAACTTGCTCTTACGTATACTGGTTTACATACATTTTTCGGATCAAATTTGCTTTCCAACCACATATAATAGGCTTATACCATATTACAGAAATCAGCAATTGGCTTTTTCTGTAACTCCTTTAGACTTCAATACAGAGGGTGACACACATGGCCAGCTTGCTACTGAACTCAGTGGGAAAATCACATCTGGCAGTCAATGAACTAAGTCACCTAATCCCTGTCTTTCTGATCTATGACCGTTACACAACTGAGACTTAAACTTACCAGGTATTTATGGCATATCCTGTGGATAAGATGAGAATACCTTCTTAAAGAGGGGGTCAGCTAGCCTGACATTTTAGATTTAGTAAATAATTGTATTCACCATTATACAACTATTATATTCTGTTTCTTTGTTATACTTCTTAGGAATGTATTAATAAATTGTCAGAAACAAAAGGAAAAAAAAAAAAGCACCGCGCGGTACCTAGGGTGTTATCACCAATATAGGCTTGGGTACAAAAAATGTAAAAATGAGCCGCTCACCTTTTAGGGTTGTGATCGAGTCACAACACCCTGAAGTGTATATAAAGAGGTTTAGACATCCAGATGGTAGATCGTAGAGATGAGCAAATTTCTCAAAAGTTCGATTTGGCAGTTTGATTCGAAGTTCCAAAAAAAATTTGCTTCGATCCTAATTACTTCGCGGTGAATAAACAGCTATTTCCGGCCTGCAGAGAGCCGGGGTGGACGGCAAAATGGCGGAAGCCCTTGGATGCCGCGGTCATGTCTCTCTCTCTCTCTCTCTCTCTCTCTCTCCAGCATGGACAAGTTTTATTCATGTGGAAGGATCTGCAAACAAGCAAAGACACGCCTACCCAATCACATCACTAGAGAATATCATGTAACCGTCTGATGTCACAAAGGTCCTTACTAAATATTCGTTACCGCAAAGCATCAGGAAATCCGGAATCGTGGCGAATCAAAGATTTTCTGAAATTCGGATCGAATTCCACTTCTGCAGAATCGATTTGCTCATCTCTAGTAGATGGTATTCGCTGGATCCCTGCTACTGGAGTGTAGTGTAGATATGTCACTAGTCAGGACCATAAATCGCCACCGAATCCCAAGGGAGAGATGGAGAAGAAAAATAATCCGCACTTACCAGGATGTCTATAGAGAGTTCCTTTATTCAAAACCAGATCACAACACGTTGTGGAGCTTGACTGATCCAGCGGACACTATACAGTCTGACACAGACAGCAAAAAGAAACAGGAAACACCCCTTTGTTAATTTATTCAAAAAATTCCAGGAGGCACAACAGAGGAACGGCCAAACTGAGAATGCTCCAAAAGTTGTTATTTGCCAAAATTCCTACAGGGAGGTTATTTTGTCCTAGAATATTATATAACTTCCTTTAAAAAAAAAAACTTTTCTTGAACAATATTAAAATGTGTATTCTGGTCTAAAATGACCCTATCAAACACTTAACTAGTACAAAGAGACATAGAGAAGTTTACAGATTGAGTATTCCTTTCATGTCTGTAAGAGGGGTAAAAATGAGTCTGCCACCCTCTTACAAATTAAGGGCATCTACCCTATATAGACCCCACTATTTAGCACTGAATTGCTGTATTTTTGTTGCTGCTATGGATTACTAATGACTAGAGATTGGCGAACCTCACGAGATTTGTTTCAACGAATATTCATGAGGTTCAGTCCTCCAATAAATTTCAGGCTGAACTTGAGTATAATAAGTGGAAGTCCAGAGGAGGTGAGTAAAACTGTTATACTCACTTTGCCTCTTCTCTCATGGGCATCCTTGCAGCATCCAGCCCTCCGCAACATCCTCTTCAGGTCTCTTCCAGTCTTCTGGGGTCACTGTTGAGGCCTGTGATTGACTCTAAGTGGTCATGTGGGGTGTGCTGGTGTCATGACTAGAGAAGGACAAACTGACTCGTACCAAGCCAGGTTCGACCCAGATATCTCTTCAGACCCCAGAGTATAATAGATGGAGGCCCAGGGGAGGTGACAAAAAAAAAAACATTCAGAATCACCTTCCGTTACCTCTGTCTCTGTCACATCAGTGATGTCTGGTGCTCTCCTGTGAAATATACTTTTTATCAAAGAAATACTTTATGCAGGCTAGCACTAGATAGCTATAAATTAGTATAAGGTACAAATTTGTGCTTTGTCCTTAAAATAACGCTAAGTGCTATAGTAATAGAGGGTTATAAGTCAGTGTGGTGTCAATAAGAGCAGAAAAGAAATTGTTTTGGTGCCACTATGGGCTGCTATGGGTCAGAAAGTGCAGATGGCGAGGAGAGGTACAAGGTGCTGAAGCTACATGCCACAGTAGTTAGCTAACAAGGAGGAGTGTTAGGCATTAAACATTAAGATGTACCACCCTAGTATTTAGGCTTATGGACACAATAGAGCCAAAAAAAAAAAATTTCAATAAAAGCTATAGTTGTGAGTCTGATGGAGAGAACATCTGCTGTATGATTGACAGTTTACCCATCGTTAAAGTTCACATACTGAGAGACAAGGTGTTACTCCAGAGTCTCCATAATCTCATGTCTAGTGTTAAGACTTGTACCACATAAAGGTAGATATGAGGCTTAGACTGAGTGTAAGTGACTGTCTCACCGTGACTGAAAGAGAGGTTAAAAAGTATGTAACACTGTGAAGAGAAAAGCTACAATTGAGACCAGACTAAGCAGCTGGAAAAAAAAAAGCAGTATTGCCAAAGCATTGCTGTCACTCAGAAAGGTGACGCAGATAGAGGGGATGTGACCGCACCAGTACAAAGACTGAGAACTATGACTAATATATTATACTGTTATGACAGAAATGAACCAGATATGAAAGGTGCTAAAAAGAAACTGTCACAACCTCATGTGCTTCCTATTGGTTCAAACCTGTTTGCTTCATATGACTATTGAAAAAAGAACAGCAGAGATGCAGAACATGAATGAGCTCACACAATGACTCTAATACATTTCTAAATCTTTATTTATTTAAAGAATACCTACAATTATAAATGTAATTTTAATAAATGAACAGTATAGGTGAATATAAGAAAATTAGGAATATATCTTATTAAGGAAATCTGTTTCCCTCTCTTTATCTTCATTCAGATTGTTTGTTTACATAGAGTCCCTATCTGTATCCATCACACACAGAGAAGTATGGGGAGGGGGAGGGAGAAGAAGGCTGTTTAATACTTTACTACCTCATTCTGTGCAGTAGCAGACTTATCTTGAAACACAGCAGTATTAAAACGGTTCCCTCACTCACAGAGTAGCAGAGTGTAGTGGCTACAGCTATTAGTGCCTTCTGCAGGAGCCTCCCTCCTCCCTCCTTAACTCTCCTTAGACTAATATGCAAGATGAGTAGGAAATGTATTTCTTAAGCAAGATGTACTACGTTTTTTCTATATTCATCTTTACTATTGATTTATAATTGGACTACACTTTAAACACCTTGTACAGAAAGACATATACCAATTAAAACTATTAAAAAGTATTCATAGGTATTAAAAAAAAAAAAATACACAGAGGCCCAATACACTGACTTCCTAACACCCTGTTGTGCATGTACTTAAACAACATAAACCTAACATGTTTGAGCACCCTTGTTTGGGAGCATGCATTGTCAGGGTAGCATTGTTTCTGTGCTATATACTGTACTTTAGACTGTCAGAGTCATAGCATATAAAATCATCCTCACTGCCAGCTCCTGGGGTAGTCACCTAATCAGGAGGCTAATAGGTCGTCTCTAAGGTGCCAAATCAATACATACTTATACATTCAGTTGAGAGCCCTTCCGGTCTAGTGTGGCTGAGAATATGAGCAAGAATAACTGTATTTTACATCTGTAATTCTAAACTAAAATCTGACCTATAGTTGATCTAAAAGAATGTTTACAATGTGACAAGGATATCATTATAGTAATTTGATGACCGGAGATTCTTAAATAACTCCAGACCTTTGTCATTTTTAGATGCAGTATAGACACATGCAGGAGGAGATATCTTAAATCCAATTATTTTCAGTGCACAGTTGTCACATTAGCTGTTAGTGTGCTTAAGACAAGTGCACAGTTACCACTATAATTGCCTCATGTCTGCCTCTCTAAATAAGTGTACAGAATACAGTACGGTATTATGTTTTAGACAGTCTATTTCATTTGGGATACTGAAGATGCTTAAAGAATATGCAAACTACATTTATTCACATTCTAAGAAATCAGTGGTTTCCATATATATCGGTTTAGAAAATATGACCAGTCCATTTTACCAGGTTTGATAAGATTTGAAACAGCAATATATAAGATCCTACAATTGCTTTTTAATGAAGTAAATGGAATTTTACTTCATTCTCTGTAGTTAGAATTAGATACCAGAAAGTAACTAATATTGTACTAAACAAGTATCTCCAGTCAAAAAATGTCATGATTATACATATAGTTCATGTATTAATGGTTTCAAAGGTATTATGGTTCAGCAAATAAAGGTTACCATTGCAACCTTATATGAAAAGTTATGCAAGTTACACAGTGTTCCAATATGCTTTCTGTATCTATTATTCATGGTTCTTAAGAGCTCTGCTTGCACTGGTAACTCAGTAGGAATCTCCATAGTTTACAAAGGATGTAGGCACCCTCACCTGATCTCAAATTTAGTTAAATATTCCAGTTTTCTCTTTAAATCAATTCAACACAATATCACAATTTGTTAGCAAAAGCCTTGAAATACTTAAATGTACCGCCAACTGGGTGGTCACACCTAGTCACACAAATAGGATAGCTAGCACATTGTGATAATATGTAATGAAACCATATATATATCCGGACATGTAGCCAGGAAGACAGGTGAGGGAGACACATCCGTAAACCTGTCCTGCTCATGTGATGAGCACACAAATGTATGGCTCGTAACAGTACAGTTTTCACAGCTATGTACTGTAACAAACAATACCCCTGTGTGTTCATTACATGACCAGGACAGATTTATATCCGCTAGCATAAACTATCAAGGTTCCTACTGATTGACTCCAATCAGAGATCTTATAAACCATGAGGAATAAATACAGAAATATTAAAAATTGTATAACCTTTTATTGTACAAAGAGAAGTTTTTATTTTCTGAGATGGTTTTAAGCTAGTCTTGTCCACTGTGTAAAATAAATTCTGCTAATAAAATGTAGTCAGTTGCTTTCAGATACTTACGTTTTAGCATTGCAATGTTATATTATATACAATATAATATATAGTATGATTGTTTTGTTCTAGTTACAGTTTGCTGCTTTGTAAAGCACTAAATTAACCCTTTTAAGTAATCCACTAAAATTTTGCATTTACTTTACATCTAAAATTCGGAAGCTGATCTGAGGATTCACAATTTGTTTCTTATAAAAAAATAAAATAAAAGTCAAAATAAATATTTCCATATGTATGTCATCTTCATATTTTACCCATATCATTTCTCTATTCCAGGTCCCAGATGCAAGAAGAAACACCAACAATCAGCAGCTCCTCCACAGGTTTCTTAGATTTACATTCTTCATTGTGACACCTATATGGTGAAGCAATGGATATATGTGACAAGAGACTCTTTCTTAGACCTTTGGAGTCACAGCACAATGAATGGAGATTTCCTCAAAAACAAGTGTTTATTTTTTATACCCATTGCCCTAAATAATTCACAGCCTTTACTATTGTTCAGAAAGGAAAGAAATCTAAAACCAAGTGAACTGATCTGCAGCTGCACCTTCTCCTGAGTACATGAAACGAAAGGACAACTGGAAAACTTGAACATATCCGGCATAACTGAGCTCCATTGTTTCTAGGCAAAAACAAACAGTATTACTGATAGGTTCCATAAAGATCTGGACACTTGTACAACAGTGGAGGAAATTATCTCTCCTGTATTTTTTAAAGCCATAGATGAAGACACAGTTGACAATGGGACAGTGCTATATCTCTTTTTCTGAATGAGTTAACGGCTGTATTTCAACAGTTGTAGATTGAATTCAATGCACGTCATATATCTGCACTGTCACTTCCATTCAGGGTAATGATATGTGCCATCATTTGCACAGATGGACAGAGCATCTAAAGACAATTTCATAGTACATATTTAGGGGCTTGCAAGAAAAATGGGAATGTTTTATTTCATGGACGCTTCACCTTCCTAACCCAAAAATATATTTTTTTTTTATCTATACCTAGCAACCTGAAGTTGTCAACATCACTAGTATTCCCAGGATTTTTCATTAAAGTGTAATACTGCCAAATTAGCCTTTGACCCAATATACGTGCAGAATTTCTGACCTTTTCTTATTTTATGTTATATATTTTTGAATTTACTTTTTGAAATAGTTTTTATAAAATAAATTTGCCAAGGATAAATAATAATTTATTCACATAAATACCAGCATTTGAAGGATATCCGTCATATTTCATAAAGCTACATAGAGGATATCAAGCATATATTTTATTATGTGTTTCTTCTCATTACATTTAGTTGAAAAATGTGTTTACTGTGTAACCAATTTCCATTTATTTAGTTTATGTTATGAAGTAAAGGAACATGTTTTAATGTAACAGGAAGATATAGTATCTTGCCATGTCAGGTCATTGCAATTTCAGGCTAAAAGCTTTAATATAAATATTATGTACTATACTGTAAAATTATGATGTAAACTTATATAGTATATTTCTACATGCATACCTGTACAAATTAAAAATGTTATTTTTCACTACACAGTAAAATATTTTGATAATAAGTATATGAAGGTTTTAAAAGTGCAGGCATAGATGAAAAATACTGTATGAGTGTCTGAAGAAGCTTTTAGTTGAATCCAATTTATCCAATAATTTCCAAATAAAATAAATTTGGAAAATTAGGAACTCATTTTTGTAGAATCTGTTAACATTGAAAATGTACACATTTAATTGAAAGAAACAAACATTTTATTTGGATTATAATTATACAACTTCTTATGTTTCAGGCTATTTCTCAATGATAGGACTCATTACAGACTAATAATTTCTTGACCAAATTTGTGGTATGAGCGTAATTGTTTAGGGTATGTTCACACATGACAGATTTGTTGCATCAGTGACTGCAACTGAAACTCCTTTGCTTATATCTGATTTTTTTTTTTTTATGCAGTATGTACATGTACAAATCTGCATAGGAATATATAAAAACAAAAAAAAATCACAATCAAAAGTAATGCATTGTTTATCTATTTTATGTTTAATAAAAAAAAGAACAAAAAATTGAAAAGGGATATATGGCCATATCAAGGTTACTTGAAGCCTTAGAGATGAATAGAGAATGGATAAAGTATACTACTAGCAATTCACTTAAAAATGTTTAAAAAGTAATATGAATCTTAGTGTTCTAATCTATTTTTTTTTTTTAAATGTGGGCGGTCTGCTTGTTACTTGTTTCAGGCACTTGCAGACATGATTGATTTTAATAAATAGCAGCTTAGGAGACAGTTTGAATTACTGAAACCCTTTACTTCCTCCCTGCTTTTGTCAGCTAGAGGAGCAGATAGAACATAAATTAGAACATGAGCCAGTTGCTTTGATATATAGCTAAAATATCTTTAATATCTTGGTTATTAAATCAGGCTATTAAAAGAAGTGTCAATGTTTGTAGAGGGAACATGCAAGTTAAAAAGTTGTGTTGTTATAGCATTGGTAGTGATTTAAGGGGAGTCTGGAATATCCAAAATGCCTCACAAGACAATAATGGTACTGTGTATGAGTCTTTGATATGAGTAGAAATATAGCGTTGTAGCCACAAACCAATGTTTATGGATATGCAAATCAGCTTTAAGGGCAGGGCCTGATTTCCCAGATTTGTCTACAGACAGCCACAAGTACTATGTCTAGTGAAATTGCTGCCTAATATCACCCCTTTAGCAATGAATGACATTTCCAGCCTCTGTCTGCATCGTTGCTTTCTGTAGGTAAATATGGCAAGTCAGGCCCAGTCCCCAATGCACTTGTAGGCTAATTTGAAGGTCCATAAAAAGTTGATTATATCTAAATTTCTTCATTGGTTTGTGGTCATGTTGTGGTATGTTTCTCCTTCTATTAAAGTCCCCTATATTGTACTGTTATTGGTGTGGGACATGAAACTCTCCCTTTAGGCAGGCAGTCTTTCTCTTGGCTGTATGACAGGTATGTGACTAAGAGAGTGTGCTAACAGGGGGAAGAAAGAAATGATGAGTAACAAGTGTAATGTGACTTACCAAGCTTGTAGGGATGGTGACTGGATCAGTAAAACCACCTTCTTGTTAGGAAATTAGTAGAAAGCGAAGGTCTGCAGCACAAATAGCTGAGCTGTAGAGGAAATGGCTCCACAAAGGTATTGCACATGAGGAACTAACAGCATTGTGATTTTTTTATTTTACACTAGAGGCATGCTTTGTATGTGAAAACATTGATTTATCACACTATAGAGATCCCCAGACAATTTGATTTGAGACTCAAGATTTGTGTCAGTGATCATTCCTATCAATTTTTCCAGCTCACATGCAGTTCAGCAGCTTAAAGGAGACTAAAAAGACCTGAACCTCACATCTACATCTTGTTATTCGATAAGTTCTCATTAAAAGACACAAATCATCTTGGTAATTTGTTCGGTCATTCATCCTTTTCTACAGGATGCATCTGACTTTATTCTGCCAGTCAAAAAGCAAACACTTTGCTTAACAATCTCATTCTGCTCTTTGTATTGTCAAAAATATCATGCACATGGCTGTGTCCAATATAGACCACAACACAGTATAAAATCATATTATGGCCAATATGGTTTAGTACTGGTTGCCATTTAGACATATTGCCCTCCACAAGTAATAAAACTGAGGAATAAATGGCATATGCATGATTCTATAGGAATGCATTACCAGCCTATTGATCGCAAAATAATGACCAGTGCTTTCCTTGGTCTTTGTCCAAGTGACTTTTTATAAAAAAAATAAAAAAAAATTCATATAAATTTAGATCCTCCTGGTGGCTGCCTGCTGGTAGTGCATTTTCTGAGTCAAACTACTTTACATGATGGAACATTATTTTTACCCACAGTGACAACCTGACACACATCAGCAAACACATTTCTATTGCAACTGTAGAAAACATAACATTTGTGAAAATTAATCAGGATTCAACCTCCAGTTCACATAAATGAATAGATCTGGTATCGCTGACAGTGAGAACGATGCCACTGTTACTCTCGGCCTGTCCGCAGAGACATACCATACTGTCCTGCTACGTACCATACTGTACTGCTACTGCTGCTACTATTTCCCTTACAAAGCCAAATATCTCCTGCCTTTTCCAAAATGTCCTATATTGTACTGGCATAATAAAAATAGTTTTGTTTTTTTTTTAAATATTTTTTAATATTTAAAATTTTTCTTTAAAATAAAACCTGTTGTTACTTCCCAAAAAGGCATAATTGTTGTATTGCTTGTGCAAGCCATTGTTTCTTCCAATACCACATCAGAAAGTGCAGTATGTTATTAAACAGGCAGTTTGCTACCACTGGTTATCATCTATTTACCCTTAGCCATATATCTTGCTCTTACTTTGGCATTACTAATGCAGTCTTGGCATTTAGATCTTGAAACCAGTTGGACGCAGTCTTAGAAGACCTCAGAGTGTCATGCATGGCAATTGGAGCACTTTTGATTGAGAACAAATGTATTCAGACCAAAAGGAATCTTGGGTACAAACTGGCATGAAAGGCATTTTAAAAAGTTTGTTTATCTCCACTCATGTCTTTTTTATTGATATATTTGTCATGTAACTGTATGAATTTTCATGAAGGTTGCACAGTGGGTTTTCCTCCTCAAATTTCCCAGCAGCTCACCCATAGCAATTGGCCGTAGCAGTATATTGGATAAGATTTCAACAAATCTCATCCATATCCTGTGACTAAAACCTGCAAGGCAAAGTGACCTGTCTTGTAAGTTTTATACTTACAACATGTCAATTATTGTTGCACATTTTACCTGCTGCTTCCAACCTTTGCAATGCAAAGGTTAAAAGATGTAAGAGACATGCCGCCACTTCTCCAAGTGCATCACAGCAAACACCAATTTTTTTACTGACAGAAATTCAGCAGCATGTTCGCTCTGTATGGCCCAAATATTCCTATGCACTGTAACCTTCATGCAGAACCTGAAATTGCAGCTACAGCTCTACATATAGTTTGTTACTTTTAATTTGCCATACTGTTCCTGAATGGTATCATTATTAGCAATTATTTATTAACCTAAAAAAGGGAATATATGCACATATTTGCACCTCGGACATTTATTATACCCCAACCATATTCTTGTTTATTAATATTTTAACTCTCTATATATGTAACATATTAGAATAATGATTTGCCAGAAGGTCCTGTCATCCTGAATAGTGTTTTATGAATGACAAAAGAAGTTGTACAAAAACAAATGTATATTATACTAATGTGAAAATATATATATAAATATGTGCTAGCTATATGATCTGCAGTATTTATTTTACTGTCTTTGAATTGGTGAGTTTGTAGGACTTTAGGCTGGGGCTACAAGTGGACTTTTTTGTGTTATGATTCAATTGCAACAAAGCTATAAATAATTGTTGCACATCTTGCATGTGGCTTTCATGAACCTTGTGTGCAACTTTTTTTACTTAAATCAGCCACTTTTCTGACTTATTTTTTTTTCAGCAGTGTGGGCTTTTGTGACAAATGTATCAAAAAGTCTTACAATGATTCATACATTTTTCGCAATTCTCTAGGTGGAGAGCACCAGAGTTCACTTAGGATTTTTGATGCAAAAATGTTACAACTCTTTAACCAGTTGCATATATTAACTTAGGTGTATGCCCATGCACCCTCTAAACACGGCCCACATTTCAAGTCACTTTTCAAAAAAGTGCATTAGGTGCAAAAAAATAATAAAAAAAGTAACAAGCGATTCATAAATTAGGCGCACACAAGACAAAAAGGTGCAAAATAGGGAAAATTACACCAGGATTCTGTTGCAAAAGCAATGATAAAACAACTCCAGTATCTTTCCTCTTGATATTCATTACTGCAATAGTTGCACAAAAATTGCCTAAAAGTTGCATGTACTTTTACTCCGTGCTACTTGGTGCAATATCATATTTTGTAGCATTATGTGCAATGTCCTGTACTTAACTTGAGATACCTGAAATAGAAACTCTTGTGCAACAGCTGCAGTTCACAGAAATACATTATATTATATATATATGGAGAAATACATGTATAGTGTAAAACAAAGATGCACACAAGTCATTCAAATACCATGTGCAAGTTAGGGGAAAAGTGGCCCACAAGTTGGATTAAGGTAGTCAGATATTTACCATTACTCAATACAACATATTTCATATTTTATTTTATGATAGGTTAGTCATTTAAATAAGGCAAGTAGTGATGTCATGACTTAAGTACTGGAAACTCATGGAGGTTGCTGCATTACTTAATAGCCTGAAAATATGAACAAATATATTGTATAAAGAAGGATGTAAAATGAAATATCATTTCATACATGTGTAATTTTACAATTATTTTGGAATAAAATGAAATTTTAACTTTTTAATTAAAATTTGGTATTATTTTTATTATTTATCTTTTACTGTTTATTTCATTTTTTAGCAGCTGTAACCCAAAAGAACAACGTTAAGTCAACGTAACCTATAACTGAACCTCACCCATATTTAACGTAAGGATTTGATAAAGCCTAAAGATATGTCCCTTCTTACCTGACTTCTGGTTGTACAGGTCTGATAAGTAGTCTTTCTATCAACAACATGATTCTGTGACAGATTGTCACAATGTCACAAAGTAAGATGCTAACTATACTAAATGTGTCTATGTGAAGCCACCCTATGGTGGGTGAATTCCAGCCTTTCAAGGCTTTTGTTTCCACATCATGATATTGTTTTGAATGGGTTTCATAAGAAATTGGAGTTTTTAACTAAATTAGAGATCCAATAAATGTAAACACATCTGTAATTAGAAGACTCCACAGTTATGGCAGACACTGATTTGTGAAAACATTTTGGTAAAAGTCAAGACATTAGTGGTACAGCTAAGAACTGCACAAGAATTATACCAAGAACTGAAGCAAAAAACATACAAACTGTATAGTAAAAACATCATAAATTTGCTAGAATTACCCACTCAAGAAGCTTTGTGTGGATCTGGATAAATACATTTTATATGGCTGTGCAAGTTGTAATTTTGTGAGAAAATGGAACTCTGAAGATACAGTGGGGAAAAAAAGTATTTAGTCAGCCACCAATTGTGCAAGTTCTCCCATTTAAAAAGATGAGAGAGGCCTGTAATTGACATCATAGGTAGACCTCAACTATGAGAGACAAAATGAGAAAACAAATCCAGAAAATCACATTGTCTGATTTGTAAAGAGTTTATTTGCAAATTATGGTGAAAAATAAGTATTTGGTCAATAACAAAAGTTCATCTCAATACTTTGTTATATATCCTTTGTTGGTAATGACAGAGGTCAAACATTTTATGTAAGTCTTCACAAGGTTGGCACACACTGTTGTTGGTATGTTGGCCCATTCTTCCATGCAAATCTCCTCTAGAACAGTGATGTTTTGGGGCTGTCGCTGGGCAACATGGACTTTCAACTCCCTCCAAAGGTTTTCTATGGGGTTGAGATCTGGAGACTGGCTAGGCCACTCCAGGACCTTGAAATGCTTCTTACGAAGCCACTCCTTCGTTGCCCTGGCGGTGTGCTTGGGATCATTGTCATGCTGAAAGACCCAGCCACGTTTCATCTTCAATACCCTTGCTGATGGAAGGAGGTTTGCACTCAAAATCTCACGATACATGACCCCATTCATTCTTTCGTGTACACGGATCAGTCGTCCTGGTCCCTTTGCAGAGAAACAGCCCCAAAGCATGATGTTGCCAACCCCATGCTTCACAGTAGGTATGGTGTTCTTTGGATGCAACTCAGCATTCACTTTCCTCCAAACACGACGAGTTGTTTTTCTACCAAACAGTTCTACTTTGGTTTCATCTGACCATATGACATTCTCCCAATACTCTTCTGGAACATCCAAATGCTCTCTAGCAAACTTCAGACTGGCCCGGATATATACTGGCTTAAGCAGGGGGACACGTCTGGCACTGTAGGATCTGAGTCCCTGGCGGCGTAGTGTGTTACTGACGGTAGCCTTTGTTACGGTAGTCCCAGCTTTCTGCAGGTCATTCACTAGGTCCCCCCGTGTGGTTCTGGGATTTTTGCTCACCGTTCTTGTGATCATTTTGACCCCTTGGGGTGAGATCTTGTGTGGAGCCCCTGATCGAGGGAGATTATCAGTGGTCTTGTATGTCTTCCATTTTCTAATTATTGCTCCCACAGTTGATTTCTTCACACCAAGCTGCTTGCCTATTGCAGATTCAGTCTTCCCAGCCAGGTGCAGGTCTACAATTTTGTTTCTGGTGTCATTCCACAGCTCTTTGGTCTTCACCATAGTGGAGTTTGGAGTGTGACTGTTTGAGGTTGTGGACAGGTGTCTTTTATACTGATAACAATGTCAAACAGGTGCCATTACTACAGATAATGAGTGGAGGACAGAGGAGCCTCTTAAAGAAGAAGTTACAGGTCTGTGAGGGCCAGAAATCTTGCTTGTTTGTAGGTGACCAAATACTTATTTTCCACCATAATTTGCAAATAAATTCTTAAAAAATCAGACAATGTGATTTTCTAGATATGTTTTCTCATTTTGTCTGTCATAGTTGAGGTCTACCTATGTTGTCAATTACAGGCCTCTCATCTTTTTAAGTAGGAGAACTTGCACAATTGGTGGATGACTAAATACTTTTTTCCCCACTGTACATACTTTTAGTAATACTGACCTTCTCTTACCATAAATGCATCTATAGCAATGAAGCTATTTTCACACTGCATCTTATATGTACATTTAGTTTGTGTACTATGAAAGCTCTGAGAGCACAAGTTAAACCCCTACAAACCTATTCACTCAGTGGAGCAAAAAGAACATTTTTATTACAATTTTTGGTGGTTTCTTTAGAAAGCGCTCACTAACAATGAGTACTAGACAAATAATGAACAATTAATAGATTTAAAAAACATCATAAAAACTTTCAGTGCACGTGCTTATGTGAAGTATATCATGCACAGTATGGAGATAGTAAGATTAAACAAATGTGTGGACTAAAAAGACACCATCCATAAACTGACAATAGAAGTGGTAATGGGAGTGCAGCATGTAAACAACTACAATACTGCTAAATAAAGCAGTGAAACAATCCAAAAATTAGAAACACTGAAAAGTGTGCACGCTGCATCATAGGTACATGTGTACATTTTAAGGACAGAACAAATGCTCCAACAACAAGTGCATTTGCAGATGATGTGATAAATGTTAAGAGCAAAATATTGAGTTTTTTTAATTTACAAAATAATAAATAAACACAGTATATTTATATATAAACCTTCTGTTTCATGTTTAGAACAAATAACAGAACAGATGTGCAATAAAATAGTTATTAAACATTGCCTAATCGGTTCACATATCTGAGTGAAAAAAACATCTAATGCAAGAGTCATATCTACAGATGTGTTCTTTTCTTTCTTACTGTACCTCTTCACTCAAGATATCTCAAGGTACAGGGTCACCAGCCTTAGAAAAAATACTTGGCTATAAGAAGTCTAACCTTTATGGTTTTGTTGTGCTTTTCAACCCATTAATTGGGTTTTGGTTATCATGTTGTGATATTATAATGAATTAGTTTCAATAGAAACTGGAGTCCTTAACCAAATTAGAGCTAAGGTAAGGGTGGATATATCTGTACCTGTCCATAAGAGGGTTTTGTGTGTGGCTCTTGACCCTAACATAGGACCCCACTCAAGGATTGCACAGTTCAGTGGCAGACACGTAGTAGCAGTAGACTTGAATTAGACATCACTCAAACAGGTCGCTCAGTATTGGCTTGTGCACACAACACTTGGTCCTTAGGCAGTCCTCAACATCTTACAGCACCAAAGGTCATCTACATTATTGGGTGGCCATTTCAGCCGTAACAACGAGCTACAGCAGGCAAAGGCAAGTCCATGACAATGGTAACGGTCTAAAAGCTTAATGTAAGTTCGATGAGTTACCACTCCTCCTTAATGCAAGTCTGACTTCCGAAACAGTTCCTCCTCACTGCTCTCTAGCTTAAACTGTTATGTCTTATTTAGAAAAAACAATTTGATTATTTTTTTCTTTCATTATGTACCTATTCCTCCAAGATATATATGACTCCGCCAGTATTATCTTATTTTTATGCGTTTCTATCTGAATTATTCCCTTCAGTAGGGTCATGTATCTCTCACTCTGAGCAGATAAAATCTACAAGAGTAAATGCACAGGTCTCTGACTTCCTGTATGATGGTCTGTTCCACATAGGCCCTCAGCAAAGGAAAACAGAAAATTCTATCAATAACTACTGATGAGCAAACAGTTCCTGTCACTCAGCTACGATGAAGGAGTTCACAGCCTCCCTAACTATATACTTATAATCTGAGGGAGGGGTGAGGGGTGCAGAGATGGAAAAAAGTGTTTTTACTGGAGTGCTTCTTTAACATTGTCATCTAGAACCCAAAGAGAACATTACAGCAGACACTGAATTGCATGGGAATAGGGTGTGGCACTGCATGACACAGCACATTTTAAAGGGAATGTTTAAAAATAAATAAATAAATAAATATATATATGTACATGTTGACAAGCCACAAAGCTTCTGGGAAAATGTCCTATAGACAGATGAGACAAAAATCGAAATTTTTGTCAAGGCACATCAGCTCTATGTTCACAGACAGAAAAATAATCTTGAAAAGAACACTGTCCCTACTGTGAAACATGGAGGAGGCTCTGTTATGTTCTGGGGCTGCTTTTCTGCATCTGGCACAGGGTTTCTTGAATCTGTGCAGGGTACAATGAAATCTGAAGACTATCAAGAGATTCTAGAGAGAAATGTGCTGCCCAGTGTCAGAAAGCTTGGTCTCAGTCGCAGGTCATGGGTCTTGCAACAGGATAATGGCCCAAAACACACAGCTAAAAAACACCCAAGAATGGCTAAGAGGAAAACATTGGACTATTCTGAAGTGGCCTTCTATGAGCCCTGACCTAAATCTTATTGAGCATCTTTGGAAGGAGCTGAAACATACCTTATACAGGTCCATCTCAATAAATTAGAATATCTTTGAAACATTTATTTCTTTTAGTAATTAAATTTAAAAAAAATTACCTCCTATATTTTCTAGATTCTTTACACACAGAGTGTTCTATTTCAAGTGTTTTATTTCTGTAAATGTTGATTATGGATTACAGGTAGTGAAAACCAAAATCTAAGAAAATTTGAATATTGCAAAAAAATTCAGTATTGTAAATTCAATGTGTCACCTGCCAAGGTTATCATGGAATACTGAATTACTGAAATGAATGAATGTTTCAAAAATATTCTAATTTATTGAGATGCACCTGTTATATATATATATATATATATATATATATATATATACTGTATTTTTCGGCCTATAAAACATCCTTTTCCCCCCCCAAATTTGGGAGGAAAATGGGGGGGTGCGTCTTATAGTCCAGAATGCATCGCCCCACTCCTGCCGCCGCCGGCTTCCTACAGCAAAGCAATGATGCGGGTCCTGGGCGCGAGGAGAGGGTGTCCCGACGATGCGAACCCATCTCGGCATCCGCCATGCTATTATGGCAGATGCCGGGGTCTGTAAAGATAATGGTGGCTGCTCTGCTGCAGATTGGTTGCCATAGCTACCTGGTCCGCTGTAATGTACAGCGGAGACCCGGAGCTAATGGCCGCGATCAGAGTCCACTCTGATCGCGGGCATTACTACCTGTAAGTCCTTCCAAACTGTCCCCCCGGACAGGTAGGTACCTCATTTGTTGCAGGCCGGCTCCTGCGCATGAGATCGCAGGAGTCGACCTGTTCCTGTGACAGTCCGGAGCCCTGATCAGCCTCTACAGTAATATACAGAATATCCCATAGACTGCAAAACAGTTGTATTGCAGTCTATGGGACTTGCAATCAAATGATTGCAGGTTCAAGCCCCCCTGGGGGTTGGGGGGGCTAATAAAATAGTAAAAAAAAAAAAAAAAAAGTTTTAAGCAAATATATATATATATATATATATATATATAAAAAAAAAACATAAGTTCTAAATCACCCCATTTCCCTAGAATACTTATAAAAGTAGAAAATGACTGTGAAACATACACATTATGTATCCCTGTGTCCAAAAATGCCCAGTCTACAAATATTTTTCCCGTAGGGTGAACGTCATAAAGGGAAAAAGAATCAAAAGTGCCGAACTGCCGTTTTTTTTGCTGTTTTGCCTCTGATTTTAACAAAAAGTGATCTAAGCAATAGACATTACCCAAAAAGGTATAGCTAAAAGGTACACCTGACCCCGCAAAAAAAGATGCCCTATGCTTCCCCGTACAGCTGTAGGGCCACCTGTCAATGTGGTCTTGTAGCTGTTGCAAAACTACAACTCCCATATATTAAATATTTTACCGCATTTTTTGCTTCAAAATTTTTTTCCCTATTTTCCTCCTCTAAAACCTAGGTGTGTCTTATGGTCTGGTGCGTCTTATAGTCCAAAAAATACGGGATTATATATATATACATTATGTACAGTCATGGCCAAAAGTTTTGAGAATGATACAAATATTAATTTTTACAAAGTCTACTGCTTCAGTTTTTCTAATGGCAATTTGCATATACTCCAGAATGTTATAAAGAGTGATCAGCTTAACAGCAATTACTTGCAAAGTCAATATTTGCCTAGAAAATGAACTTTAGCCCCCAAAACACATTTCAACATCATTGCAGCCCTGCCTTAAAAGGATCACCTAACATCGTTTCAGTGATTGCTCCATTAACACAGGTGTGGGTGTTGATGAGGACAGGGCTGGAGATCAATCTGTCATGATTAAGTAATAATGACACCACTGGACACTTTAAAAGGAGGCTGGTGCTTGCCATCATTGTTTCTCTTCTGTTAACCATGGTTATCTCTAAAGAAACACGTGCAGTCATCATTGCACTTCCACAAAAATGGCCTAACTGGGAAGAGTATTGCAGCTAGAAAGATTGCACCTCAGTCAACAATCTATCGCATCATCAAGAACTTCAAGGAGAGAGGTTCCATTGGTGCCAAAAAGGCTCCAGGGCGCCCAAGAAAGACCAGCAAGCGGCAGGATTGTCTCTTAAAAGTGTTTCAGCTGCGGGATCGGGCTACCAGCAGTGCAGAGCTTGCTGAGGAATGGCAGCAGGCAGGTGTGAGTGCATCTGCTCGCACTGTGAAGCGGAGACTCTTGGAGCAAAGCCTGGTCTCAAGGAGGGCAGCAAAGAAGCCACTTCTCTCCAGAAAAAACATCAGGGACAGACTGATATTCTGCAAAAGGTACAGGGAGTGGACTGCTGAGGACTGGGGTAAAGTCATTTTCTCTGATGAATCCCCTTTTCGATTGTTTGAAACATCTGGAAAACAGCTTATTCGGAGAAGAAGAGGTGAGCGCTACCACCAGTCTTGTCTCATGCCAACTGTAAAGCATCCTGAAACCATTCATGTGTGGGGTTGCTTCTCAGCCAAGGGAATCGGCTCTCTCACAGTCTTGCCTAAAAACACAGCCATGAATAAAGAATGGTACCAGAATGTCCTCCAAGAGCAACTTCTCCCAACTGCCCAAGAACAGTTTGGCGCTCAACAATGCCTTTTCCAGCATGATGGAGCACCTTGCCATAAAGCAAAGGTGATAACTAAATGGCTCAGGGAACAAAACATAGAGATTTTGGGTCCATGGCCTGGAAACTCCCCAGATCTTAATCCCATTGAGAACTTGTGGTCAATCATCAAGAGACGGGTGGACAAACAAAAACCAACAAATTCAGACAAAATTAAAGCATTGATTCTGCAAGAATGGACTGCTATCAGTCAGGATTTGGTCCAGAAGTTGATTGAGAGCATGCCAGGGAGAATTGCAGAGGTCCTGAAGAAGAAGGGTCAACACTGCAAATATTGACTTGCTGCATTAACTCATTCTAACTGTCAATATAAGCTTCTGTTACTCATAATATGAATGCAATTATATTTCTGTATGTGATAAAAACATCTGACAAACACACATGAAAACCAGAGGGCAGCAGATCATGTGAAAATATAATATTTGTGTGATTCTCAAAACTTTTGGCCATGACTGTATATTATGGCAGTTTTTTGTTGCTTGTTAGTATGATTACCTTGATATCAAATTTATATAGTTTTTTATGTTATATTTTTTATTAAGGAAAATTACTGTGTTAATTTTAATATTTCTCAGCATTTATATCTTTTGCATATTTCAGGAAATATTAAAACTTATTAAATAAGTTCCCACTGTTGGCCACTGTTGTGTAATATACTCCTGTATCCCTATTTGGGGGGGGGGTATGAGTATTATCCCTCCCGCAACAGACTCTGGCGCTGACCTGTGTGTATAATGGGACCTGAAGCCTTTGCAGGGAAGAGTGGGAACATATATGAAATATATCAGTGCCTCCACCCAGGATAGAGCCTCTGTATTACAGGGGATATCTCTCCCTGGGACTTACCTATGAAATACAGTTAGCAGCCTCAACAAGGATCACTGTACTAATCTCACAGTCTGAAGAATACATACAGATACCACATAAGGTTATAACAGTAGCTTTATAAGAATCAAAAGGGTAATAGTACATACATACAATATACTCAGAACACAGCAGTACTACAACAACCAGCAAGTCCACAACAGTCTTAGGTTATCTACCCGGGTATATATATATATAGATAGATATATAGCAAGAGTCCTGTGCACAATACCTCCAGGCAACAGAAGAGATGCAGGGGCCCCTGTGGATGACTGTGGATCCTCGGATTCTTCCAGGAGATGACAGACAGCCGATCAGGAGATGATGATGATGAGATTCTTCACAGGCAGCAAACAGGGCGACGGTGACGGCAGTAGATGCAGGCCTGACTACCCTAACACTGAGTCATTAACCTGCCAGCTAAACTACTAGTGCAACCGGGCCTCTAACTAGCTAGTTGGCCGTCGGAAGCCTAACCTATCACTGCCCTGAACTATATATATATATATGGATCCCTAACTACGGTTACTAGCTAGGTCCTGTGAGTATATAGGGGGTAACACATACCTAACTATATACTCTGAAGTAAAGTGGAACAGGTGGCTCTGAAATAAGGTAGAGCAGCTTCACTAGCTGATCTCAAGGATATAGATTCTTAACTATCTACTTATCTACTCCTTAGAATTACACCTACCACCTGCCTTAGACTCCCCTAGACATAACATGTCTGTCTCACAGCAGCTCTGCCTCACATGTCTCTGACTCACTGTATTTACAAAACAAAACTTGCACTGAATGCCTGGGGTCTCTGAAGCCAAACTGCAGGGGCAGAGAAGCTAGATACATTATATACTAGTAGAAATGGCAGTTCCCTACACTCCTATTAGAGCTGTGTGTGTTGTGCATGTAGTTGGGCTGTGTGCATCTCTGATATGAGCTCCTCCCCGATAATGACATCAGGAAAGGTCCTTAACTACCTAGAAGTCATCTGTTTGTGGTGCATTGACACAGTATACAGATAATGCTGCTTCTAGAGGCCAAAAATGGGCGACATTAAACATTATTTTATAAATGTGAAAATTAACAGTTATTTTCATTAATAAAAAATAAAACCAAACAAAATCTATAGAAATTTGAAATTACTGTAAAGATACTGACAAGCAAAATAAAGGTAACATATCATTCTACCACACAATGAACACTCTAATCAGGTCTAAAAACAAAACTCGTAAAACAATGGTGCAAATTCTTTAGTTTTCAATGCCTCATAAAATATTAAACTGTGCCAATAGAAAGTACAAATTGTCTTGCAAAAACAAGCCATCATTCGCTTATGCAAACTGGAAAATAAAGAAAAAGCTATGGTCTTTGGAAGACAGGAATCACAAAACAAAACCACAAAAACATAGTATTATGGTATGTTCTGTTATAACACAGTAAAATGGTAACATGGGGTTATGGTATAACACTACAACATGTGAAAAGCATGATATTGCCCAGTTACTCTCACTGGGGCAACAACTGTCCAATGCACAGTAATGCAGTTAAATTCTGACATATGTTTTATAAGGGATATTGTGCATGATTGCAGTCAGTTTAGTTCAACCTACACCCGCAATCTTCTAGCTATCTATCTATCTATCTATCTATCTATCTACAGTGCCTTGCAAAAGTATTCGGCCCCCTTGAACATTTCAACCTTTTGCCACATTTCAGGCTTCAAACATAAGGATATAAAATTGTAATATATATTGGTGAAGAATCAACAAGTGGGACACAATCGTGAAGTGGAACGAAATTTATTGGATATTTTAAACTTTTGTAAAAAATAAAAAACTGAAAAGTGGGGCGTGCCAAATTATTCGGCCCCCTTAAATTAATACTCTGTAGCGCCACCTTTTGCTGCGATTACAGCTGCAAGTCACTTGGTGTATGTCTCTATCAGTTTTTAGTAGTATAATGTACAACAGGTGCACAGAATTAGGGGGACATTTTCCTGCAGGTCTTCTAATGTGGTGTACCTCATAATGTGTGTGCAATGTCCCACCACAGGCCTCTATGTGGGGGAAACAGGGCAGAGACTCAGTCAACGAATGAACTCACACAAATCCACCATTAATAACAGCAGAACAGATCTCCCAGTGGCCGCACATTTCTCCGGAGAAAACCAATCTATTGAAGATTTGCGGCTTGTGGTTTTAATGGGACATTTTAAGACACAGGAGAAAAGGAAAGAAATGGAGTACAAATTTATGCAAAAATTTCAAACTCTGCAATTTGGACTTAATATTCATGCCAGCTTCATGTCACACTATGTTTGAACCATGAACTGAACTCAATATTCATGCCAGCTTCAAATCACACTATGTATGACCTGTGAGGGACACAAATCACCTCCTGATAGCAAACAGATAACAGCAAGAATTACTGATCCCTCCGTCACGCACCACAAGTTTCCAGACTGTTTTTTTTGACCTGTTGTAAATAACTTCTCTACTTAGATTGCAATTTTTTTTAAGGACTCTAAAATGCTTTGAAAACCATCTGTATAAAAATCTGTTAATTTTCAGTTCTTGTATCACACCATGTCTGATGAAGGGAGCGAGCACTCCTGAAAGCTTACTTATAAATATACTCAGTTAGCCTCTAAAAGGTATCGCCTGATTTCTTCACTCTTCTATCAGTTTTTCACATTGAGAGACTGAAATTCTTGCCCATTCTTCCTTGGAAAACAGCTCGAGCTCTGTGAGGTTGGATGGAGAGCGTTTGTGAACAGCAGTTTTCAGCTCTTTCCACAGATTCTCAATTGGATTCAGGTCTAGACTTTGACTTGGCCATTCTAACACCTGGATACATTTATTTGTGAACCATTCCATTGTAGATTTTGCTTTATGTTTGGGATCATTGTCTTGTTGGAAGATAAATCTCCGTCCCAGTCTCAGGTCTTTTGCAGACTCCAACAGGTTTTCTTCCAGAATGGACCTGTATTTGGCTCCATCCATCTTCCCATCAATTTTAACCATCTTCCCAGTCCCTGCTGAAGAAAAGCAGGCCCAAACCATGATGCTGCCACCACCATGTTTGACAGTGGGGATGGTGTGTTCAGGGTGATGAGCTGTGTTGCTTTTACGCCAAACATATCGTTTTGCATTGTGGCCAAAAAGTTCGATTTTGGTTTCATCTGACCAGAGCACCTTCTTCCACATGTTTGGGGTGTCTCCCAGGTGGCTTCCCACCTCAGCTGTAGATCTCTGCGGTTCATCCAGAGTGATCATGGGCCTCTTGGCTGCATCTCTGATCAGTCTTCTCCTTGTTTGAGATGAAAGTTTCGAGGGACGGTCGGGTCTTGGTAGATTTGCAGTGGTCTGATACTCCTTCCATTTCAATATGATCGCTTGCACAGTGCTCCTTGGGATGTTTAAAGTTTGGGAAATCTTTTTGTATCCAAATCCGGCTTTAAACTTCTCCACAACAGTATCACAGACCTGCCTGGTGTGTTCCTTGGTCTTCATGATGCTCTCTGAGCTTTTTGCATTTATACGGAGACTTGATTACACACAGGTGGATTATATTCATCATCATCAGTCATTTAGGACAACATTGGATCATTCAAAGATCCTCACTGAACTTCTGGAGTGAGTTTGCTGCACTGAAAGTAAAGGGGCCGAATAATATTGCACGCCCCACTTTTCACTTTTTTATTTTTTAGAAAAGTTTAAAATAACCAATAAATTTCGTTCCACTTCACAATTGTGTCCCACTTGTTGTTGATTCTTCACCAAGAAATTAAAATTTTATATCCTTATGTTTGAAGCCTGAAATTTGGCAAAATGTTGAAAAGTTCAAGGGGGCCGAATACTTTTGCAAGGCACTGTATCTATAAAATGCATACTTAAAAAACAGCACCAGATTTCCCCAATCATTATTTCCATTTCAAGTATAAGCCAGGAAATCAAAAAAGAAAAAATTTCCACAACCATATTGCAAAACCTAGAGCTGTATTACTCAAGCCAAAAAATACCACATATCAGGCCTTTATCAAATACCCCCAGGGGGTGCAGAGGGTGCAGTCGCACCGGGGCCCAGGAGCCTTAGGGGGCCCATAAGCACTGGCATCAGTATTGAGATTGCAGCTTCCATCTGGCCCAAGGAGACCCACATATTAGCCTAACCACACTAAGGTTGATTAAACTCTTTAGCACCTGTAACCATCACTATCAAGAATTTGTTGTAGGGATGAGGTAGGGGGTCCTGGACAAAAGATTGCACCTGGGCCCACAAGACTTTAGTTATGTCACTGAGTACCCCTATCTATCTATAAAGATGAATGAACCTCTGAAGGTTTGTTTTGTTCTGTGTTCAGGCGAAGCGATCCACCGATTCATTTCAGTCCGAACTTGTTTGGATAGAACCAGAAGTGAAATTATTATACTCTGGGGTCTCTTCAGACACCAGAATTTAATAGGTGGAGCCCCAGGGGAGGTGACAAAAATAAAAAACATTTATACTTACATTCCGTTACCTCTTTCTTGCCTCCTTGTGGTGTCCAGCTCTCATGTCATGTGCCTGGGGTGACTGCTGAGTCCTGTGATTAGGCCTCAGAGGTGACCTGGGCATGGCAAGTCCAAAAGAGGTAACAGAAAGTGAGTATAAATGTTTTTTTTTTTTTGTCACCTCCCCAGGCCACCACTTATTATACTCTGGGGGTCTGAAGAGTCCCCAGAGTATAATAATTTACCACAATTGATCTACCGTATCCATTTATCTGTCTATCTACAGATTGGTTAACAAATGTCATAATGTGTGTCTGTCATAACATTGAGTTTCTTCCTTTCCTCTACTTTATTAGATTTGATATAATTAACTTTTCATTTTTTTTTTTTTTTTTTTGAGCATGACAATGGCAAAGGGCCAAGCTGGGTGCCTAAGGGGAAATAAATTTTAACAGTAACTTGATAAAAGAGAATTTTCTATTGATAGGGCTTCTACTGGAGCTCCCTTAGAGATGCCAGATGCCTTAATGACATTGATTTATCAAGTATTGTGAGTCCTTTTATTTAAATTCCCAGTGAGCTTTCTGCTACTATTATACTAAATGTAGTTTTACAGATACCGCTCAGTTTATTATATAATTCATACAATAAGAAAGAAAACAAATTCATGGTTGGATTCACTAAAAGTGATATCACATCATTTGTATATATTTAATTCTGAGTAAAAGGTGCACAGAGCATAGAAAACCACTAGAGGGGTTCTCCTGGAATAGGTGTAGGCATAGTTACTGCCTCAGAAATCCTGTCAGAGTGATACCCAGTCTGAACAGAAGCCACAGTATTAAGCCCCATCCAGACTCCACCCATCCCCACCTTGACTTAACCCCCTCCAGCAGCAGCAAAGAACCCATAAAAAATTGGTTTTACAGAACAGTTCCAAGAATTATACCCCTACAAGCAAAATGATATTACTAATAGGATGCAGGATGGTATCAGAGCAAGCACCTTGACATTTTTTTTTCTTTTATATTTTGGCCTATTCCTGGATAATCCCTTTAAAGGGGTTTTCTGAGACTTACTTTTAATAGTCTAAAATGGCATCAAATGAAACTTATTTTTCAGATTCAGGTACCCATCACATTACCCATTGCAATTAGCTTTGTCTCCCAATCACGTGCCGTCCATGGCGCATGTGGTTTTGACATTACTGACATCATGTTCATGAGCAGTGTTCAGATTTGCCTGTAACCCAGCAGACCTTCCTCCCAGATATCCTATCAGAGTCATTCCAGGGGGTGGTGATGGTCATCATTGCATTAGGACAAACTAGGGGATGGCGATGTGAAACCCCTCACTCTTTACCACTGCTTGAGCACTGTTGACACTAGATACGTCCTGTACTCTGTCTTTATCCAGGACAAGCATGCTCAGTTCTCTTTATTTTATTTTCCTATAGCTGTTTAGTAGACCAGGATAACATAACCATACATGTGCCGTCCTAACAGATGGATCTTGTGCAGTGTATGAATCATTTTTGTTAGGAAGAATGGCTAGAGCGGCAGTAAGAAAGCACACAGGGAAAAGCGCCCCTGGTAAGAAGACAGTCACATGCTTCATAGTAAGGGCCGTTCACTCTAGCCTTTGTAGGCTGAAAATGTAATGTATATATGGGGGTGCAAATCTTGGAAGGGAGGGCAAATAGGAGGTGCTGAAGTCACAACCTCCTGAAGTTACTGTGTAGATCTATCTAGTTTATCTGCATGCTTGCTTAACTTTTAAAAAAGTTATATGTTGGGAAAACCACTATAAGTGTGGTCACATCCGTATTGTGTTCTTCATTTAATGTGAAGACGATGTGCAAATAGGAAAGAGTAAATCATTGTTTTATGAATTAATGTACAGTATTGGATTCATTTATAACTATGTAAGAAGTCATTTCATTATTTGAGGTTAGCAATGAGCCTTTTATAATTAAATTTGTCAATTGCTAGGCGAAGTGTGCAATGTTGGCTCTATTAATTGGTATTTCCTCACCCATGAGCCATTAGTAGTGAATAATTTGAGTTCTTCAAGCTAGAAGTGACAACACTTACTTAATATAATAGATTAATTACAGCAATTAGTCTTTATGACCATCATCTTCTTTTGAATAAATATACTTTTAAAGAAGTTTGTATCTGGCAAGTTGTGGTATGACATGTACAGCCAAAGGATATGGCAAAAGGAGTATTGAGGTTTAACAAATATATAGTATTTTTATTGTTTCATGAAAAGTTATCCAATTTTCCAATATACTTTTTTTTTATCAATTCTTCGCAAGTTTCAAGATCTCTGCTTGTAGTCATTTAGCTGAAAACTCATTGTTTACTTCCAGGGGGCAAAAATCTGTCTTGGTATAATAAATGTTTCTATTGAATGACTGCAAGCTGAGATCTTAAAAATCATGAGGAATTGATACAGAAAAAAATAGAAAATTGTTTATTAATGTACAATACAGAACATGCAGACCTGTAGATAATAGAAGTTGGTCAATGACTTTAAAAATTATGCCACCAATAGTTTATCATTCTGTAACCATCTAAGCATCTTAAACATAAGGAAGCAGACAAGCTACAAATTGTATTTGTTTATTTCCCCAGGCACAATTTGTAGCTATTATTTAGATATTTTCAACATTTCAACATGTCACATTACTATTACTTGCTGTCAGTCATTACATACTGAATATGGATTTCATTCTTGTCTTTTCTTTGTTGCTTCCATCTACAGTATCAATAGCTTAATATTTCTCACATATTTCTAAGACTTTTGACCTTGTTTCATGCCTTTTTTCAGTCACCTGTGTTTTTACTCATATATGGTCCTGCTGTTGTAGAGAAGGTGGTTAAGCAGAAAGGGCATTGAGTAGGATGCGTGGGAATTTGTGGAGACTGTAGGTCAAAACTGTCTCTAATGTTGCCTATCATGTTTTTGAAATGTGAAACAGAGTCCTCGGTTGAGATGGGAGGTCTGCGGAGAATTGGAGGACAAAGTAGAGAGTTAAAGGTGTTAAATAATTGTCTGAGGTTGTAAGAAAAAAAAAGATATAAGAGTAATGAAGTAGTCGTGTTTGCGGAAGTGAGTTCAGACTTAAAAGTGAGAGATACTTGTTTGTAGTTGGATCAACCTTGCAGTGTTTAGCTGTTCAGCAACTCTGGCAGGTTGTTTCAACTTTTTTAACCACTCCCCACCTTCCAAAAGCCATAACTTTTTTTTGTTTTTTCCATTCTCAGAGCCAAATAATGGCTTAATTTTTGTGGGACAAATTATGCTTCTTAGTGATACCATTTAATATTCTGTACGATGTACTAGAAAGCTGGGAAAAAATTCAGAACAAGGTGGAATTGGAGAAAAACTGCATTTTAACAACTTTCTTACAGGTTCGGTTCTTATGGCGTTCACTGTGCAGCCAAAATATCACCTGTATTCTATGGGTTGGTATAATTATGGCAATAACAAATTTATAGTTCTTTTTCACATTTTACCCCTTAACCCCTTCCCGCTGTTGACATTTTTTGATTTTCAATTTCCAGTTTTTGACCTAACACCTTCCAAACTCCCTTACCATTTTATTTTTCCATTCAAAGAGCCATATGAGGGCTTAATGTTTGTGGGACAAATTTCTATTAGAGTTGGAATTGGAGAAAAAGTGCATTTGTGCGACTTTCTTATGGGCTTCGTTTTTATGGCATTCACTCTGCAGCCAAAATGACATGTCATCTGTATTCTATGTTTCGATACAATTCCGGAGATACCAAATTTATATAGTTTTATTCACATTTTAACCCCTTAACAAAGATCTAAATCTTTGCAATACATTTTTTCTTTACCATATTTTGACACTCATAACTTTTTTTATATCTCTGTGTATGGTGATGTATAGGGTGTATTTTTTGCAGGGCCAGGTGAACTTTTTAGTTATACCATTTTAGGGAATGTCTATTGCCTTGATCAATTTTTATTAAAATTTTTATCACAGGCGAAACAGCCAAAAAAACGGCTTTTTAGCACTTTTGATTTTTTTTTCCCCCGCTACAATGTTCACCATATGGGAAAAATATTTTTATAGGTTTGTAGACTGGTCATTTTTAGACACAGGGATACCTAATGTGTTTCACAATATTTAAGTACTTTTATATGTGTTCTAAGGATAGGGGGTAATTAGAATTTTTTATATTTTTTAAATTCTTGTATTTATTAGACCCCCTAGGGGTCTTGAACCCCAAAGGGTTTGATCGCTAATGCAATGCATTACAATGTTTATGCATTGCAATGCATTGCAAAATATTGGCACTTCTATTACAGGCTGCATAGAGCAGCCTGCTATAGAAGGTAATGTCAGACAAACCTGGGAGGCTTGAATAGGCTCCCGGCTGTCATGATAACAGGAGGTTGGCCCTCCTAGCTCACTCTGGGTGCATGTGATACCCTGCAAAATGACTCCTCGGTCAGTTTTTACAGAGGTGCCAGGGGCCTTAATGCCCGTGATCAGTGCAGGTACTGATCATGGGCATTAGTGCCAGGTCTCTACTGTGTAATACATTAGTGCCATATTCTGACACCCATAACTTTTTTACATTTCCGTGTACAGACATTCATAAGGTTTTTTTTGTGGGACCAGATGTACTTATTATTTATATAAATTTGGGGGATGTCTATTGCTTTGATTGCTTTTTATATATATACTTTTATATGTGTTCTAGGGAAAGCTTCTGAGTGACTGCAATTTTTAAATATCCATCATATTTTTATCGCGGATGTTAGGAAAGTGTTGCTTGTTGATTTACTTAGTACTAGTAAGAAGGGTGACATAATCGACAGCAGAGGTAAAAGTGGTTTTATAAGCTGCTTCTGTATCATGTTATGAAAATATTGTGTACAGAGTCATAGAGTTTGTGAATTTCTGCACATTTAAAGTTTCTGCATGGATGTGTTAGCTTCTGGCCTGGGGGGTCAGTTGAAGACAGAAGGGTAGACAAGGTAAGTTGTTATCAGAAATAAATAATAAAAGTGTTTAAGAGTTTAGTTAGGGAATGCAAGGGACAAAATAAGGTCTAGGGTATGTCCCTCTTTGTGGGTTACTGTGAGGACGAATGTGAGAGGTCGAAGGAGGAAGTAAGTCATAGGCGTTTTATAGCAGGTGAATGGCATGTGTCAATGGAGATATTGAAGACATTGGATGAGAGGAAGTGAAGGACCCACAGGTAAAGTGGTCAATAAAGGCGGTGACAGAGCATGGGCATCGGTGGATGGCAATCACTAAGAAACAGAACCTACATTCCCAACAGTTTTCATGTTGTTGACCTACATCTTTATTAATTTTCTGTCAACTTCTCAAATAGAAAAGTCAAAGGACTTTTAGTGCTATTGATGGGTTAAAAAATGCACCCACTTTTTTCTGGGGAGCTCCTGGCATCCTCTGCATTTATTTACATGGGTAGCTTCCTGCTGTCTTAGCCTACAACTACCATGATGCATTGCATGAGCTGACTCACACTACCTCCATCTCACTCCCTCCTCTTCCCTCTCTCACTCCCTCACACCCCTTCCTTGTCTCCCTAGCTATCCCACCCATGGGCAGCTTTCTGTTCTTTTATCCTACAACTACCATGATGCATTGCTCTTCAATCAGATCCTCCTCTCACTTACTCCGCCTCCCTCTCTCACTCCCTCACACACCCTCCCTGTTTCTCTAGCTAGCCTGTGGACTACTAGCCTTACCTAACTAACTAACTCAACCCACTCCCTCACCCCATCACACTTACCTGTCCGGATCTTCTGGGCACTAGAGATCACTTCCTTCTGTCCTACTCCTCTTCATATGACCGCCCCAGCAATATGGGTAAATATACATTTTTGATAAAGCAAGTAAGTTAGAAGTTAGGCGAGGGGAGGGTGTTTAGTTTAGTGTTAAAGTATAATTTTATCCTGGACAACCCCTTTAAAGAGATTGTCTCACTGTAGACACGTATCCTCTATCTACAGGATAGCTGATAAGTGTCTGATTAGCTGAACTAGCACCACCACCAGTGTCATGAATCCTGGTGCTCCATAGTTGAATGGCCAGCTAGATGTGCGTGTCTGTTGTTCTCCATTCATCTCTAAATGACTGCAGTCAAGTAATAGTGTGTCCTTCCTTGCACATTCTCTCGGATAAACAAGTTGACATATATGTATCATAAGTTAAATAATTTTCCTAAATGCAACATTATTTTTGATAAGGTAACATAAAGTGATATGCTAACTATACTATCTGTGTCTAAGTGTGTCCACCCTTTTGAGGCACAGGAGAGTGAATTGCAGCCTTCACAATTTTTGATAGCACCTTGTGATATTATTATGAATAGATTTCATGAAAAAATTCATTCCTTCATTTCAGGGTTTACATACAATTCATAAAATAAACAAAACAAGTACAGAACTAAATTACTGGACCGACTGGAATGGTGGGATAGAGGGCCCCACCCGCAATTACTCAGACAAATAATTCAGATCTATAATAATCCAATATCCTCCTTCCTCACCTCTCCTGGACCTGTGGATTGGATTTTGACAAATACCATCAGAAGTATCTGAACCCAGGACCAAGCCTTAGGCCAAAAACCTATGTTCACCCTTCAAAGGTCAGTCTGCTGTCAAAAAAGTACACTGATTTGCTTTGTATTTGAGTGGTCTTGATGTTTGCTGCTGTTTCTGTTTATGCTCCTGCATTTGGCTACTGTCTGGTAGTTTATCAGCCAAAAATATTTTATTTTATATAAAAAAATTCTTAAAAGGGATTTACCACACACTAAACATATTGTCTATCCACAAAACAGGGGATAAGCGTTTGATCAGCGAGGGTTCAACTGCTAGGATCCCAACCAATCACAGTAGTGGGGGTCCAGAGTCCCCCGGTTTATATTAAGTGGTCACACATGTATTGTTGCAAGCAAAATCTAAATTAATATTAGCCCTTAAAACAATCTTAATAAGCGGACATACAGGTATGTCCAAAAGTTCTCAAAATACATATATATATATACAGAATATATATATATACAGTCATATGAAAAAGTTTGGGCACCCCTATTAATCTTAATCATTTTTAGTTATAAATATTTGGGTGTTTGCAACAGCCATTTCAATTTGATATATCTAATAACTGATGCACACAGTAATATTTCAGGATTGAAATGAGGTTTATTGTACTAACAGAAAATGTGCAATATGCATTAAACCAAAATTTGACCGGTGCAAAAGTATGGGCACCTCAACAGAAAAGTGACATTAATATTTAGTAGATCCTCCTTTTGCAAAAATAACAGCCTCTAGTCGCTTCCTGTAGCTCTTAATCAGTTCCTGGATCCTGGATGAAGGTATTTTTGACCATTCCTCTTTACAAAACAATTCCAGTTCAGTTAAGTTTGATGGTCGCCGAGCATGGACAGCCCGCTTCAAATTATCCCAAAAGATGTTCAATGATATTCAGGTCTGGGGACTGGGATGGCCATTCCAGAACATTGTAATTGTTCCTCTGCATGAATGCCTGAGTAGATTTGGAGCTGTGTTTTGGATCATTGTCTTGCTGAAATATCCATCCCCGGGGTAACTTCAAATTCGTCACTGATTCTTGTACATTATTCTCAAGAATCTGCTGATACTGAGTTGAATCCATGCGACCCCCAACTTTAACAAGATTCCCGGTGCCGGCATTGGCCACACAGCCCCAAAGCATGATGGAACCTCCACCAAATTTTACAGTGGGTAGCAAGTGTTTTTCTTGGAATCCTGTGTTTTTTTGACGCCATGCATAACGCCTTTTTGTATGACCAAACAACTCAATCTTTGTTTCATCAGTCCACAGGACCTTCTTCCAAAATGAAGCTGGCTTGTCCAAATGTGCTTTTGCATACCTCATGCGACTCTGTTTGTGGCATGCTTTCAGAAATGGCTTCTTTCGCATCACTCTCCCATACAGCTTCTCCTTGTGCAAAGTGTTCTGTATTGTTGACCGATGCACAGTGACACCATCTGCAGTAAGATGATGCTGCAGCTGTTTGGAGGTGGTCTGTGGATTGTCCTTGACTGTTTCTCACCATTCTTCTTCTCTGCCTTTCTGATATTTTTCTTGGCCTGCCACTTCTGGGCTTAACAAGAACTGTCCCTGTGGTCTTCCATTTCCTTACTATGTTCCTCACAGTGGAAACTGACAGGTTAAATCTCTGAGACAACTTTTTGTATCCTTCCCCTGAACAACTATGTTGAACAATTTGTTTTCAGATCATTTGAGAGTTGTTTTGAGGAGCCCATGAAGCCACTCTTCAGAGGAGATTCAAATAGGAGAACAACTTGCAATTGGCCACCTTAAATACCTTTTCTCATGATTGGATACACCTGGCTATGAAGTTCAAAGCTCAGTGAGGTTACAAAACCAATTTTGTGCTTCAGTAAGTCAGTAAAAAGTAGTTAGGAGTATTCAAATCAATAAAATGATAAGGGTACCCAAATTTTTGCACGGGTCAAATTTTGGTTTAATGCATATTGCACATTTTCTGTTAGTACAATAAAGCTCATTTCAATCCTGAAATATTACTGTGTCCATCAGTTATTAGATATATCAAATTGAAATGGCTGTTGCAAACACCCAAATATTTAGAACTAAAAATGATTAAGATTAATAGGGGTGCCCAAACTTTTTCATATGACTGTTATATATATATATATATATATATATATATATATACTGTATATTCTGATTATTATCAAGCATTCACCTCTCTTTTACTCCGTGTATCATCATACAATAGGTAACTTGTCTATGAAAAAAACACTTTTGGGATCTGCACCTATCACTAAAGCTGTGGTGCTACAAACCTGTTGTGCCTCGTAAATAGACCAGTGACCTATGGATATGCCATAAATGTCTAAGATAGTATACCCATTAAATGAGATATTCATTTCAGCAAATAAATGATATTATTTTCTAAAATTTTATACAGTTCGGATATGGGAGATGTAGCAGAATCATGCAGCTGAAATTTTCAGTGCAGAAAAATGAGGTTCCATGGTAAAATCTGTTATGAATCTACACCACAATTTAATTTGCAGCGAGATCCACATTGTAAAAATCCTACTGTGTCTGGAATTACCCTTATATGCTGAACACATATGTGCAGAACAGATTATAGGTACTGTACAGATATCAGAACTCTGGCTTGTAATAGGATTTTTATGTCCTGGGATTAAATAATAAAAGTGAGTATTGAATGGCTGCAAGCAGAGATCTTATATATCATGCATTGCTTCTAATTACTGCATCCTGTACATAAAAAAAAACTTTATTCATTGATACTCAAGTATCCTCTTAGAATATTTTGAATTTCTCACATCAAATGCTAAAAGCTAAAACTGGTGTTTCTTCAAAATCAGGTTTCTAAAATGTTTAGCTGATGTAGGACAAGTGTGAAGTATAATTAGCCAAAACCTTTATTCCCCCTGCTATATAGTAATTCAAAGAATAAGAGTATGTTCTATATACAGAAATTTCCTAATATATTGTTCAAATGTCTTAAATAGAGGGTTTTTCCAAAAATTAAAATAAAGAAATTATTATTGTTCTATAATTTTTTTCTAAACGTAGAGGTCCAGGTTTATAAGGCTTTAACCCTTTCCCGACATCCGCCATAATAGTACAGCGGATGCCGGGTGTTTAAAGATGGCGGCTAATCGGGAGTTGTGCGGCCGCCATAGCCGCCGGGTCTCTGCTGTTTTATACAGCAAAGACCTGGCGCTAATGCCCACGATCAGTGGGCGCCGCCATTTTGAAAGCAAGCTTTGGGGCCAGCATCCTGTTGCTATGACAGCCGGGAGCCTTCTCAAGGCTCCCAGGCCTGTCTTTCATTAACTTCTATTGCAAGCTAATCTATGTAGCCTGCAATAGAAGCGTCGTTTTTTTGTAATGCATTGCATTAGTGATCAGATCCCCTGGGGTTCAAGACCCCTAGGGGGTATAATAAATTTAAAATAAATAAATAAATAAAAAAAAGTAAAAAAATATATAAAAAATATTAAAAGTTCAAATCACCCCCCTTTCCCTAGAACACATATAAAAGTACTTAAATGCTGTGAAACACATACACATTAGGTATCCCTGTGTCTGAAAATGCCCGGACTACAAATCTATAAAAATATCTTCCCGTCTGGTAAACGCCGTAGTGGGAAAAGAAATCAAAAGTGCCAAACTGCCGTTTTTTCACTGTTTTGCCTCTGATAAAAATTTGAATAAAAAGTGATCAAAGCAATAATAATTCCCCAAAATGGTATAACTAAAAGTACACATGGTCCCGCAAAAAAGATGCCCTATACATCCCTGTACACGGAAGTATAAAAAAGTTACGGGTATCAGACTATGGCGACTTTTTTTTTAAAAAAGTATTTTTGCACAGTTTTGGATTTTTGTTAAGAGGTTAAAATATAAATAAAACCATATAAATTTGGTATCCCTGGAATCGTACTGAAACATAGAATACAGATGACATGTCATTTTGGCTGTAGAGTGAACAGTGTAAAAACAAAGCCCGTAAGAAAGTCACACAAATGCACTTTTTCTTCAAATCCACCCCATTCTGAATTTTTTTCCATCTTCCCAGTACATTGTACAGAATAATAAATGGTAGCATCATGAAAAAAAATTTGTCCCGCAAACATTAAGACCTCATATGGCTCTGAGAATGGAAAAATAAAAAAGTTATTGGGTTTGGAAGAGGGGAGTCAAAAACGAAAATCGAAAAATGTCACTGGCAGGAAGGGGTTATCAAATTTATGGAATTTTGTAATGCTGCACTATTGCTGTCAGAGTGCCAGGGGGGATATACCACCGACACTCTAAGAGAGTTATCCACTCCTTCCATTTTGGTCTATACTTTCATGGTGTCAGCTATCTGGGGGCATTTTCATCTTTGTAGTTCATGGTTCCTATTTTTTCAGTCTTGGCATCTTACTGTTTGTAACTAATATCATATACTGTGTTTTACTGCAGACCCCTGATGAACACTGCTTTTGTCAGTCAGTGATAATAGCATAGTGCAAGTGGGTAATCGTTACTGTTATTGGATAGGAACAATATTGTATTGTCTAGTGAGTAGACGGAGAGCCAGAGTATTGACAAAAAATTGTCAAGGCTAGTGTGGAGATTATGGGGGTGAGAGAAGAAAGTGTAAGAGCAGCCTGTGGAATTGTCCACTCACCATAATTCATAAAGCGCATGGGAACTGATCAATCGGCGGAAACATGTTAAAATCTCCGCCAAGTAGTAAGGGTAGATTAGAGTATGACCGCAACTGACTTAGGACCCAGCGCAGAAACGTAATCTGGGAAACGTTTGGGGCATAGACATTACAAAGAACCACCACTTGGGGGTCTAAATGAGAGGCAGTGACAGCAATGGGGCAAGAGTGGCAGAGCAGTATGGCCACTCCAGCCTTCCATCGACTATGGAAAGCTGAATAAGCAGTGATGTAGTAATGTTGAGCAAAATGAAAGGTGCCAGATTGGTCAAAGTAAGTTTCCTGGAGGAATGCCACATCTCCCCGCAGGGCCTGAAGCTCACTCAGAAAGATGAGCCATTTACTGTTGGAGCCCAGGCCTTTAACTTTCAAAGTCACACAAGTTAACACAGTATAAGCGGGTTTAAGCATCCTGCAACCATATAAATTGTGATCAGGACTAAATCTCCTGGCATGGAGCAAAGGAGGAAGGTCAGGCAAAATAAGCAGACTAAGACCAAGTGAGTCCACAGGAGGGGAACACAGCTGGTCAGAGCCCCTAGTAGGAGGGGGTGGTCCTGAGTACCAGGCCAGGACATAAGTAAGCCTTATGGGCCAAAAAAGTGGATGGTAAAAATAGAAAAGGAAAAATCGGGTGGGAGTTATCCCACCCTGCACATCTTCAATAAATAGTATAAAAGGATATTGAATATGAGACCTGCAAAAATAGTTGATATTAAACAAAAATCACAGTAACTTAGAGAATGTGGACCTCATAGAGGAGAAGGGATCAACTCGAGGCTTCAGAGCAGAATATAGTGAGAGCTGCAGCTGGCGGCACTTCGATTTCTGTTGGTGCCACAGTGGAGTTTGGGGTGGAGGAGGAGAACTCAGCTCATAGTCCATCAAATCCGGGAGAGGGATGTCCAGGGTGTCACAAAAAGGACAGAGGTCCAAAAAGGACTGCAGGGTAGCAGACCAACCGTCCCGGCGAGCCGTTAGAGTAAAGGGGAATCCCCACCCACTCGGGAAGTTGGTGGTCACATAGAAGCTGAAGAAGAGGGCGGAGATGACGTCTCTTTTGAAGCGTGATCCATGAGAGATCCTGGACAAAGTTGTGTTTTGGCCCCATCAAATTCAAAGTCTCTCATCTGTCTGGCTTTGGCCATGATAGTCTCCTTCAATGAAAAATCGTGGACACAGCATATGACATCTTGAGGGCTGGCCTCCACTCCTGTAGGGTGAAGGACTCTGTGTGCTCTATCCAGTTTGATCTTACGTGATGGAGCAGGAGGTTAAAGATAGTTTCAAATGTACAGTGGAGATCCTACTCTCTGGTGGCCTCAGGGAGGCCCTTAACTCTGATATTCTTGTTCCTACCATGGTTATTAAGTTCTTTCAAGTGGCAGTGAATATCCTTGACCACAGAGGATTGGGAGAGGACTGTGGCTTTTAGTTGGGAGACATAAGACCGAGTGGCCTTGTGATCCTCCTCCAGAGTTTCAACTCTGGTCGCAATGTGATGAAGGTTCTTTCAAACCACTGAGATTTCAGCATGACTGGTCTCTGTGACTTCAGCAACGAGCAACTAAAAGTTGCTTTTTGTTGGTAGTTGAACCAAAATGTCCCACTAATTAGAGAGAGCCTGTGGCAGGAGCAGCTTAGGAGGTGGCATATCAGGTCCCAGCTTAGGGGAGTCAGAGGTATGAATTGGGAACCAAAAAATAACTGTATTTTTTACATTTATATATAGATTGAAGAATCCTTCCACTAAGCACCTACATTCAGAAAGTGTGATGAACCAATACCATTTATGTTTATAATCCAAACCTTCAGCTAAAGTATTTAAGAATTGGATATTTTCACATGCTTTTTCATATCATAGTATAGTTGACTTGAGCACAAATGGGACTAAGTACTGCAAACTCCAACACAGATCAGAGTTATTAAATAAGACACTTTTTTGGACTATTTATTATAGGTATAATAACTCTTAATAAATACCTTTTAATACACTTCAATACATTTTTGGCCTATATATCCATTAAAAAGTGACCTGATATGTCCTCTAATCAACCATGCTTTGTTGTAAGGCAACAGAAAAACTGTTCTGAAATGTGACAGATTTTATAAGGCTGAATGTGATACTAAATTATTCTGTAAAAATCCGGTACTGTGCTTGGATGAATTTATGTCTCCCCCGATGCCTCTAAAATCCTGGTACACTGCTAAAGTGCAAAGAGCATTTATCTTACAAATATATATGGTGTAATTTTATAGCTATATTCTTCATAAACTGTTTCTGGATGTCGGCACCAAGTCTTAGTAATTCATTAGAGTGTTCTGAAATATTGCACTTGTTAATTCATCACACTGCTGAAAGAAAGGATATATCCATATATAAATTTTTCGGCAATATTTGCCAGATTTAAATTTAAACTACATGAACGACAAGTGTGGCAACAATAAGCCTTGCACATCACAGGTGCACCTCAGTCCTTCACCACAAAAAACCTTGAATTAAAGGGATTCTATCATTGGGGAAACATGTTTTTAACTGAAGCCACGTCGTAATAGCCTTTATAAAGGCTACTAGTCTCCTACCTTTGTCGTTTTGCTCCTCGAAATGGCCAAATGAAGACTCGTACAAGGATGACATCTAGAAGAGGCATCTGCTAAAGAAGAAGAGAGGCGACACGGTAAGTTCAAAAATGCGTCTGAGGAGAGCACAGGGGACGCCCCCTGTGCAGTTTCAACCAGAGCTAAGAAACATTGTACTAAGCTTCTAATTTATGTTTGGTTTGCATTTGTCTTACATGGGTTAATCTGTAAATTATATAATTTACCATACTTCTATCTATAGACCTAGAGGTCTATACTGCTTATATTGTCATTTGTTTTCAATTATTTTATTTTATATTGTAGTTGTTTGTAGTGTTTTTGAAAGGTGCTTTTGACAACATATTCATCCACATAGGCCAAATATGGATGTATATGCAATATGTAAAGCTCAGCCAACTGTATACCATATGGATTTTCACAATTAAAAAACATATACCGTGCAATATGTTTTTATGACAGACAATATTTTATGACAATATTTTACAGCTGAATTTTGAGAAGTACTCCAATATCTAAAGAAACCAATTCAGTAAAATATCACAACATGTTTTACAAAGCTGATCATCTCCCAGTACACATCTCATTGACATGCAATGCCAAGAGGAAAGACGAGGAAGGAAAAACCTGTTCTAGACAGCTGTGCTGTATACAGCTTGTTGTCTACACCTGTAATTTAATTTAGTCCAATTTATGATAGTCGTCAGTCTGAGCAGGAATTGACTGTCATAAATGAAAGATGGAACCAATAGTTGGAACCAATAGTAAGAGGAAAATATTTCTAAATTACAAAGCAGAAAAATGATCCATTGTGTCACCAATGAAGTTAGATGTTGTGTAGTTGCAGACTGCAGTGTATTGAATATATCTAAGCAGTTGTCTAGCCAATAAACTAAAATTGGAAATGCACTTACATTTACATACAATAAAAAGAAATACAAAAAAATGTATTTGACATGCCCCCAACAAACCATATAACTAATATATCACCATGAAATCTCTGTATCAGCCTCTGATGTACATAGGTGTCAGTACAGATCTTTGATAAATAGGGTTCTCCCCTTTTTATATAAAGTGGTATCTTGTCTGTCAAATATTTAACCTTTTATGCTGAAATATTCCTAATGAGCAATTAGTGAATGTAATGATGTGTATCATATCAGGTCCCTGTCCTCCATATACCTCATTACCATACCCTGATAAACCATTCCATTAGTGACTCCTAGCAAAAATTGCTCTACCTGCTTCTTGTGATGTACATGCATGTCATTTTGTGGGAACAATCTAAGGTTTTGCCTCCAAAGGAGAAAATGTCAGAGGAACTCTAGAACACAGGTCACCAAGTCCCTTTGGATTTTGACTTTGCAATTTCTTTTAACTAAACATTTCATGAGTGAAACTGTAATGCAGATGTATTTCTGAAAAAAAAGGTTCTAAACATTCTGCCTTATAATCGTATAATTATATTTATAAAATCATGTAGATGCACCTATTTTAATGGATTACTAAAAAAAGGTATGCATGGAATGTAAAATCAATCCCGATAAAAGCCTTCCTCTATCACTTCATAGATGTCATGGAGATGAAAACAAACAACAAAGAGAAGCTTTGCAACCGCTAAGTACATTGGGGAAGATTTACTAAACTAAATGCACTAAAATTCTGGCCTAATTTGTGCCAAAAAAACACTAGTGTACATCCCATGTGCCAGATTCCATATGTTTTTCAAACACTTTTGTGCCCTACTTGACACTGTCTAGAAAATGGGTTGTGGCTCAATAAAGAGAGAGCTTAATTTGCACTCTAACAAAATATTGGTTTAAAGCCAAACAAAGGGTGGCATATGGAGGAGAAAGATATGAAATGTCTTGCAAAATGTGCCAAATTTATCATATAGCATAAGCTACTGTAATAAATTTGGTGCATCCTCTAACTGTCTGGCTATACACATGAGATATCTAATGGTCAAATGGTTATTCAGCAGACAGCTCTGTCCCAATTATCCCATACACACAGCACCAGATGCCACGAAGAGACCCAAAAGAGGTAACGGAAGGGGAGTATGATTTTTTATTTATTTCTTTCACATTCCCTAGGCCTCCACCTGTTATACTCTGAAGAGACCTCAGAGTATAATGCAGCGGCCATATTAGTTTGTCTGAGATGAATTTTATTTGCTTGGTTTAGTAAAAAAAATCAAACAATTTGAAATATTCGGGTCGAATCTGGCTTGGAATGAACTGATTCATACATTTTTAGTTACATCAGTTAAACAAAGGAACATACATTGGGGGAAAAAAGTATTTAGTCAGCCACCAATTGTGCAAGTTCTCCCACTTAAAGAGATGAGAGAGGCCTGTAATTGACATCATAGGTAGACCTCAACTATGAGAGACAAAATGAGAAAACAAATCCAGAAAATCACATTGTCTGATTTTTAAAGAATTTATTTGCAAATTATGGTGGAAAATAAGTATTTGGTCAATAACAAAAGTTCATCTCAATACTTTGTTATATATCCTTTGTTGGCAATGACAGAGGTCAAACATTTTCTGTAAGTCTTCACAAGGTTGGCACACACTGTTGCTGGTATGTTGGCCCATTCCTCCATGCAGATCTCCTCTAGAGCAGTGATGTTTTGGGGCTGTCGCTGGGCAACACGGACTTTCAACTCCCTCCAAAGAGGTGAGATCTTGCGTGGAGCTCCTGATCGAGGGAGATTATCAGTGGTCTTGTATGTCTTCCATTTTCTAATTATTGCTCCCACAGTTGATTTCATCACACCAAGCAGCTTGCCTATTGCAGATTCAGTCTTCCCAGCCCGGTGCAGGTCTACAGTTTTGTTTCTGTTGTCCTTCCACACCTCTTTGGTCTTCTCCATAGTGGAGTTTGGAGTGTGACTGTTTGAGGTTCTGGACAGGTGTCTTTTATACTGATAACAATGTCAAACAGGTGCCATTACTACAGGTAATGAGTGGAGGACAGAGGAGCCTCTTAAAGAAGAAGTTACAGGTCTGTGAGAGACAGAAATCTTGCTTGTTTGTAGGTGACTAAATACTTATTTTCCACCATAATTTGCAAATAAATTCTTATAAAATCAGACAATGAGATTTTCTAGATATGTTTTCTCATTTTGTCTCTCATAGTTGAGGTCTAACTATGATGTCAATTACAGGCCTCTCTCTTGCACAATTGGTGGCTGACTAAATACTCTCTGGACCGCATATAGTTAATCTCAGCCTTGCCTGTGTGATTGACAGCCTGTCTACCAATCCAGTCTGGGGCTTGCCCAGACTATCTATAAACAGGTTGTCAGCCCTCACATGGTCGCTGGTTATTGCTTTGTGCGTTCTGGCTATTATTCCTTGCTGTTTTGTTGCTTGTATTCGTATTCCTGACCTCTGGCCTTGACTTTTGACTATTCTCTTGGATTTTGATTCTGTACTGCATTGCTTGTCTGTTACTGAACCCTTGGCTTCCTGACCTCTCTTTTTGTTTGTTCGGTCTGTGTTCTGTGTTGTCACTTACTCAGTATAGGGCTCGTCTTCATGTTGTCCTTTTACGGTTTAGGGTAACTGAGGCAATAGGAAGGGACAGTGGCTGGGGTGAGATTAATGCTCACTTGTCTCTGTCCTTCCTCCCAGACCCCTGCAGTAGTGTAGGGTATTGCTACGTCTGGCAAGACCCTAACAGATATTGTCTTAGACTAATAACCTTGGCATATCCTTATTCCACCTGGGGAAGCCCCAGTAGAAAAAAAGAGATGTTCTGGTTTAATATGTTAATCCTCTGGGTATACAACATGTGAGTGCTTTAAGAAAGTTTTCAAAATGTATTTTAAAATCCCATGTTCTGTGATACTTCGCACTTTTCCTTTCCAGTTACTGCAAAGTTACATTTAATATATGTCTAAACACAATAGGTTAGTAAAGTGTGTAAATGGCTCCACATTTCTTGCAGTATAATAAGACATGTTTAATAGGAGGGTCATAAGTGAATACTGCTAGACATATTACTTTATGTATACTGCTTTTAAATGCTCAGATTTTCTGTGAGAAGCTGCTTTGCGAAGAACAAATACTCTCCATAAAATGTGCTGTGCAGCTTTTAACCCATTTTATCAAGCTCTAAAAGATATTTTATAATATGTGCAGACAGGTTTGTTGGAACCAGAAAACATTAATAAATGCTTTTTCTTAAAGTTGCTTTGTGCCAGATTTAGACTTTCCTTTTTGCTATCAATTCAAGTGTAAAAGAACTGTATATCTACCTGTCAAACATGGCATTTGTGATTTACAGCATTTACCTTTGTGCCAGTCACCTAAAATATATGTTTGTATCTTTACTGTCATTGGTTATTTTCTGTTTTGCTAGCATAACATTCAAATTTGCTGTTTCCACAAAAGTAAAGACTTAAAGAATTTATATAGATTTATAAATATTTCTGTACATTAACATTCTGGCTGGAAACAAAGTCCTCCATTATACTTTTGAATACAGCAATGTAGTAGAAAGGACCAAATCCTTTAGGATCATGTTCCAATGGAAAATTAAGTCACCTGAAAAAGTACCTGTTTTCACCTCCCCAACTCTAACTCTTAGCATCTGTTAATTGGTGCCAATCCACTGATTCCACTATAGTTGGAATTTTTTCCATACCCCACACTGTTCCTGAGCAATCCATGCTGTTATTTTTGATGCCTGATGTGCTATTTAGGCTCTGTGATTCAAACCTCAATCAAAGGTGGACAGCTTTAAAGCTCAGAATCACACCTATTGTCTGCTCCTGTCTGACCATGTCTACCTGACAATAAAAGACTAAACAGCATATAAGGCACCACAATAACAGCACTTATTGCTTGGGAACAGTGTGGCAAATTCCAACTGTGTGGGAAGCAGCGCTTATTAATCCCTTCCCCCATTTTTTGTTTTTCATTTTTGACTCGCTGCCTTCCAAACCCCATAACTTTCTATTTTTCCGTTCATAGAGCCATATTAGGGTTTAAAAATTCTGAATTGGGTGGAAATGGAGAAAAAGCGCATTTGTGCAACATTCTTACAGGCTTCATTTTTACAGCGTTCACTCTACAGCCAAAATGACGTCACCTGTATTCTATGTTTCAGTACAATTCTGGGGATACCAAATTTATATAATTTTATTTACAATTTAATGCCTTAACAAAGATCTAAAAACTGCAAAAAAATTTTTTTTTCCTTTAAGTCGCCATATTCTGCATATTCTGACACCTAAAATTTTTTTATATTTCGGTTTACAGGGATGTATAGGGCTTTTTTTTTTGTGTGTGGTGAAGTGTACTTTTTAGTTATACCATTTTGTGGAATGTCTATTGCTTTGATCACTTTTTATTCAATTTTTTAGCATAGGCAAAACAGCAAAAAAACGATGGTTCAGCACTTTTGATTTTTTTTTTTTACTACGGTGTTCACTGTACAGGAAAAATATTTGCATAGGTCTGTAGATTGGCCATTTTTGGACACAGGGATACCTAATGTGTATGTGTTTCACAGTATTTTAGTACTTTTATATGTGTTCTAGGGAAAGGGGGGGGGTAATTTGAATTTTTAATATTTTGTATTCTGTTTTTATATTTTTTTAGTTACATTTTTTTTTTTGCATTTATTCTTGAACCCCAGTGGGTTTGATCACTAATGTTAGCATTACAATGATAATACATTGCAAAATATCGTCCTGAGCGGCTGTCATATTTAAATACCCAATATCTGCCGTATTATTATGGCAGATGTCGAGAAGGGATTAAATGATGCAAAGAGCTGGAGTGGTGAAAGGAGACTGCCTTTGCAAAAGCTGTTCTGTCTTCCATGCTGCTAAAGAAAGCAATATTCACTAGGGCTGCCATTTCTGAGACGGACCTCCTCACATAATCACCCAACTTGGCACTTTTGCTTCAAAGCACAGGAACAGAAGTGGACTTCCTTTTCTTGGAACCCTTTCTACCACTTTTATCTGCATTTACCCAGCTACTTGCCTGGTCTTCCTGGCTTATTTCTCCAACCTTCATATTTACCCCAGTATATGCTTGTTCAGCCTGCTTCTCTCAAGATTATCAGTAGAGATGAGCGAATCAATTCTGCAGAAGTGGAATTCGATCCAAATTTCAGGAAATCTTCGATTCGCCACGATTCCGGATTTACTCACGCTTCGATGCATCAAATTGCATTTTTTTTTTTTTTTTTTTTTTAAATGGCCTCCGCACATGTTAGGACAAGAGGGAAGGGACTCTGGGAGCGCTGGATCACCCACAATGTCAAGTGTGCAGCTAATCAGCAGCCAGCAGGACCTGTGATGTCATAGCCCTATAAAAACTGGTCATTTTAGGTACAGTCATTCCACATCGCTCTTAGTGTAGGGACAGACATCGGCAGGAGCTAGGGAAAGACTTAGAAAACATATAGAAGTTCAGGGAAAGAGGTTGAGCCTTAGAACTGTAGGGAAAGCATAGGGAGGAATTGAGAGAAGAATTTGGGTGGTGGCAGGCTCATTTACAGCAAGAATTTGCAGCATAATTCACATTGCAGCACTCACTGCCGTTATACTGCTGCTCATTACTCATATCTGTGTCATCAAGGTGGAACACAACAAGCCTTTTACAGTGCAGTACAGCAAAAAAAAGTGAATTATCATAAACTAATATCTACACGCATCTGTAAAAGAAGCCTTTTTAAAGGCCTTTGTTATAAGGGGCTTATTCACTGTTCTCACAAGGCATAACATTATTCAGTACTATTGTGCCAAAGCCATATCTGCACGTATCTGTAAAAGAAAGCTTTTTTAAAGGCGTTTATTATAAGGGGCTTATTCACTGTTCTTACAAGGCATAACATAATTCAGTACTATTGTGCCAAAGAAAACTGAATTATCATCCAATAATCCAATCATCTGCACTTATCTGTAATAAAGGCCTTTAACATGGGGAAAGACATAACGACCATATTCGCCATTTTGTTACCAGTGTAAAGTTGCAGGTAATATTTAAAAACAGCATTTTCAATATAAATTCAATAATTCTTAGTGGTTATCACTTATTTAAAGAGGGCCTTTCACGTCCTCATGTATATGCTGTTTTACATACCGCTAGAAAGCCGACAGCGCGCTGAATTGCACTGCTGGCTTTCCTGTTATGTGCCCCGGGGCTGGAGATATCCGGGGTCTTAGTTACACCATTCACCATCAGAAGGGCGTTCCTGACAGTCTAACTGCGCTGTGAGGAACGCCCCCCGACAGTACGCGTCCATAGCAATGTACTGGGGGGGCGTTCCTCACAGCTCAGCGTCATCACTGGGCTGTAAGGAACGCCCCCTCTGACAGCACACGGCTATGGATGAATACAGAGAGAGGGGGGTGTTCCTTACCGCCCAGTGATGACGCTGAGCTGTGAGCGGGGCAGTCCTCACAGTGCAGCTAGACTGTCAGGAACGCTCTTCTGACGGTGAATGGTGTAACTAAGACCCCGGATATCTCCAGCCCCGGGGCACATACCAGCAAAGCTGGCAGAGGGCTGAATTCAGCCCGCTGTCGGCTTTCTAGTGGTATGTAAAACAGCATATACATGAGGACGTGAAAGGTCCTCTTTAAAGGTCTTTATTAGTGTCAAAACACATAAAAAGGACCATATTCGCCATTTTGTTACCAGTATAAAGTTGCAGGCCATTTTTCAATACAGTATTATCAATATTAATTCAATAATTCAATAATTCTTAGTAGTTATCACTTATTTAAAGGTGTTTATTAGTGTCAAAACACATAAAAAGGACCATAGTCACCATTTTGTTACCAGTATAAAGTTGCAGGCCATTTTTCAATACAGTAATGTTAATATTAATTCAATAATTCTTAGCGGTTATCATTTATTTAAAGATCTTTTTTAGTGTCAAAACACTTAAAAAGGACCATGTTCGCCATTTTGTTACCAGTATAAAGTTGCAGGCAATATTTTAAAACAGTATTGTCAATAAAAATTCAATAATTCAATAATTCTTAGCGGTTATCACTTATTTAAAAGTCTTTTTTAGTGTCAAAACACATAAAAAGGACCATATTCGCCATTTTGTTACCAGTATAAAGTTACTGGCCATTTTTCAATACAGTATTGTCAATATTAATTCAATAATTCAATAATTCTTAGCGGTTATCACTTATTTAAAGGTCTTTTTTAGTGTCAAAACACATAAAAAGGACCATATTCGCCATTTTGTTACCAGTATAAAGTTACTGGCCATTTTTCAATACAATATTGTCAATATTAATTAAATAATTCAATAATTCTTAGCGGTTATCATTTAAAGGTCTTTTTTAGTGTCAAAACACATAAAAAGGACCATATTCGCCATTTTGTTACCAGTATAAAGTTGCAGGCCATTTCTTCAATACAGTATTGTCAATATTAATTCAATAATTCTTAGCGGTTATCACTTATTTAAAGTTGTTTATTAGTGTCAAAACACATAAAAAGGACCATATTCGCCATTTTGTTACCAGTATAAAGTTGCTGGCCATTTATAAATAGTGTTGTCAATAAAGCAATAATTCTGAGCCACAAATCTCTGCCTTTATCTCGCTTTTTTTTATTGGTGTCCATTAGTGGGTGAAGAAATAAGGGGCATATTTGCCATTCTCTTCAAAGTAGAAAATAACAGGCCTTTTTGCCCTTTACAATTAAGTTTTTTCATCGAACAGTACGTCCGACAGAGAAGCGAGAGGCCATGCACAGGGGAAGGCCACAGGCCTAAATGTTTCTGGCGCAGGCACAGGTCGCAGCAGAGTAAGGGGGCGTGGCAGCAGGGGCCAGTTACAGAGGTCTGAGCTCCCAGTGTCAAGTAGTGGTCATGTCTTGACCAGCAACCCAACGGTTGTAGACTGGTTGACTCGGTCATCCAATTCATCCCAAGTCACATCAGACACCCCCAGCCAAAAGTCGGTGGGTTCGTCAGACACAACCATTAGTTGGCATGGCTCGGCAGCAGGCCCTGTGCCCTCACCTGTCCTCAATCTGCCTCTGTCCTTTTCTGTTCCCTCAGCTAGAGAACTACTCTATGCTGTGGGCTCAGATCCATTGTACAGTGAGGAGGAAATACTAGAGGACAGTCAGCAGCTACTGCTCAGCCAAGATGTGGAGGAGACATCCGCCGCTTCCTTCGGTAGGCAGGCAAGTAGTGATGAGGAGAGTGGCATGGGAGCTGGTGTTGAGGAGGACATCAGTGACCTGCAGACAGTAGTGGATGACGATGTAGCCGACCGTAATTGGAAGCCGGGTGACGAAGGGGCCTCATCGTCATCAGGAGAAGAGGGTTGCAGCTTGCGCATGAGACAGCGGGGGAGTCAGCAGGGTGGCATCAGTTTGAGGTTGGGAGCTATCATGCCCGGGGTAGACCACCCACTTCACAGCAGCCTACCTGCCTGGAAAGCAGTGGTGCAGGGGTTCACGGAGGCAGTGGCAGTAGCAGTCAGTTATTGCAGACTGTTGGGGGTAAAATCACCTACTTGGTGGTGTGGCAGTTTTTTGTAAAGCCGCCGGGGGAGGTGAACCTGGCCATATAGTCAATCTGTGGGCAGGAGGTGAAGCGTGGCCAGGGTGCCAATGTTGGCACCACAGCCCTGTGCCAACATATGCAGCGTCACCATAAAGTGGCCTGGGAGAGCTGTGGCTCCAATGTGGTGGTTCAGCCTGCCGCAGCAACTGCTGCAGCACTCAGTGGCATGCCCCCCTTTTTAGGCAGTCAAGGCTCCACCACCTTAGCTGAAGGAAGCTGTGTGTCCTTCCCATCATCTGCTGGTCGTGATGCTCCTGCTCCTCCTTCTCCTCCTAGTCAGTCATTGCTTCAGCAATCGATCACAGAATCTATATCTAAGAGACAACAGTATGCGTGCAATCATCCAACAGTGCAGAAGCTGAACGTGCTCCTGTCCAAGTTGCTGGTGCTGCAGTCACTACCTTTCCACTTGGTGGACTCTGCACCTTTCAGAGAACTGATGGCTTGCGCCGAGCCGAGGTGGAGAGTCCCAAGCCATCATTTCTTTGCCAAGAAGGCAGTACCAGCCCTGCAACAATATGTAGAAGAGAAGGTGAGCCAGTACTTGAGCCTGTTGGTGTCTGTCAAAGTGCACGGCAGCGCTGATGTGTGGAGCTGTAACTACGGTCAAGGACAATATACTGTATGTCATTTACGGCCCACTGGGTTAATGTGGTGCCTGCCCAGACACACCAGCAACTTGGACAGGTGACGCAGCTTCTGCCTCCACGTTCTCAAGCCGTTGGTCCTGCAACAATGTCCACCTCATCCTCCACTGTCTCCTCAGCCTCCACTGCAGGAACAATTCCCAGTGCTCCTCCAGCATACCACATGTGCAGGGCACAGCAGTGTCATGCTGTTCTACACCTCGTTTGCCTGGGCAAACGAAGTCACACCACGGAGGAACTGCTCAGTGTCCTCAATCAAGAAATCAAATCCTGGCTTTCTCCAAGAGAACTTAAAATCGGAACAATGGTGATCGACAACAAGAAGAACATGGTGTCGGCCCTGCGTCAAGGAGGGTTGAGCCATGCGCCCTGCATGGCGCATGTGTTCAATCTCGTTGTCAAGCATTTCCTTAAGTGTTCCACCCATCTGAAAGACATCCTAAAAATGTCAAGGAAACTTTGCATGCACTTCAGCCACTCGTACACTGCCAAGCACACCCTCCTCGTAGTCACTTGCGCAAATGGCCCGATGCATGCTGACTTCCTTGCGCAGTGACAGCCGAATTGTCACCATTCAGCAGAGGGATGACTACTGGCTCTCCACCATGTTAGACCCTCGCTAACTAGGAAAAATGGGGGCCTTTTTTACACCCGCTGAGAGGGAGGACAAACTGAACTACTATAGAGACATGCTATGTAGCAAATTGGCCGCTGCCTACCTGCGCCATCGTCCATCCTCTCGCATGTCTGACCGGGGAGAGCCCTGAGTGCTCAACTTGCACTGGCATGGCAGCTGTGGGAGCGAGTGGGGGTGCAGGAGCAGTATCGGCTCCATCAGCAGCAGCCTGAGCCTAGAGTCGCTGATGAGCAGCTTTCTTCGGCCGCATAGTGAAGAAGCTGCTCATCAGCAGCTAGACACAGAGCAGAAGTTGAACCAGCAGGTGGTGGCATACTTAGAGTGCACCCTGCCAACTGTCATCGAAGAGCCGCTGGACTACTGGGCAGCCAAACTGGATTTGTGGCCGCAACTGGCCGAGTTTGCCCTTGAAAAGCTGTCCTGCCCACCAGTAGTGTGGCATCAGAGCGGGTGTTTAGTGCAGCGGGGGCCATAGTTACCCCAAGGAGAACTCGCCTGTCGACCCAAAATTTGGAGTGACTGACCTTTGTGAAGATGAATCAGGCATGGATCAGCCAGGACTTCCACCCACCAATGCGTGATGCAGCAGATTAAATGATCCATGCTGCCTCACCATACTCTGCCACTGGTTCACTGTATGGCCTCCTAAGGCTGTTGCTACCTACACATTATATCACCTTGCCACTCTGTGGCCTACTCACTCTGCTGCCACCTCTGCTATCTGCCACTGGGTGACTGTATGGCCTCCTCACACTGCCACCTCCTCCTCACTCTGCCACTGGGTCACTGTATGGCCTACTAAGGCTGCTGACACCTCCTCACTCTCTTACCAGGTCACAGTATGGCCTACTAAGGCTGCTCACACCTCTACAATGTCAATGGGTCACTGTATGGCCTCCTCATGCCTCTTCCACTGGGTCACTGCATGCCCTCCTCATGCTGCTGCCACCACGTCACTGTATGGCCTCCTCATGCCACTTCCACTGGGTCACTCTGTGTACTCCTCATGCCACTGCCACCGCATCACTGTTTGCCCTCCTCATGTTGCTGCCACTTGGTCACTGTATGGCCTCCTCATGCTGCTGCCACTTGGTCACTGTATGCCCTTCTCATGTTGCTGCCACTGGGTCACTGTATGGCCTCCTCATGTTGCTGCCACTGGGTCACTGTATGCCTTCCTCAAGCTATTTCCACTGGGTCACTGTATGGCCTCCTGATGCCGCTGCCACCGGGTCACTGTATGGCCTCCTCATGTTGCTGCCACTGGGTCACTGTATGGCCTCCTCATGTTGCTGACACTTGGTCACGGTATGACCTCCTCATACCGCTGCCACTGGGTCACTGTATGCCCTCCTCAAGCCGTTTCCACTGGGTCACTGTATGGCCTCCTCATGCCGCTGCCACCAGGTCACTGTATGGCCTCCTCATGCCGCTGCCACTGGGTCACTGTATGGCCTCCTCATGCCACTGCCACTGGGTCACTGTATGGCCTCCTCATGTTGCTGCCACTGGGTTACTGTATGGCCTCCTCATGTCGCTGCCGCTGGGTCACTGCATGGCCTTCTCATGCTGTTTCCACTGGGTCACTCTGCGTCCTCCTCATGCTGCTGCCACTGGGTCACTGTATGGCCTCCTCATGCCGCTGCCACCGGGTCACTGTATGGCCTCCTCATGCCACAACCACCGGGTCACTGTATGCCCTCCTCATGTTGCTGCCAACTTCACATTGTCACCTTGTCACCAGCAACTTGGCCAGGTGGCGCCTCTTTCGCTTCCACGTTCTGACACTGTTGGTCCTGCAACAATGTCCACCTCATCCTCCACTGTTTCCTCAGCCTCCACTGCAGGGACAATTCACAGTGCTCTTCCAGCATACCACATGTGCAGGGCACAGCGGTGTCAAACTGTTCTACACCTCATTTGCCTGGGCAAACAAAGTCACACAGGGGAGGAACTGGGTCACTGTATGCTCTTCTCATGCCGCAGCCACTGGGTCACTGTATTCCCTCCTCATGCCGCTGCCACTGGGTCACTGTATGCCCTCCTCATGCCACTGCCACCGGGTCACTGTATGCCCTACTCATGCCACTGCCACTGGGTCAATGTATGGCCTCCTCATGCTGCTGCCACTGGGTCACTGTATGGCAGGGGTCCCCAAACTTTTTACACAGGGGGCCAGTTCACTGTCCCTCAGACCGTTGGAGGGCCGGACTATAAGAAAAACTATGAAAATCCCTATGCACACTACACGTATCTCATTTTAAAGTAAAACAAAAAGGGAACAAATACAACATTCAAAATAAAGAAATAGTAAATTTAAGTCAACAAACTCACCATTATTTCAATGTGAAGTATGGGCCTGCTTTTGGCTAATGAGATTATACATACAAATACAGCACAGTGCACCTCTGAAATGTGCTTCTCTCTTCCTGCAAATAGGTCCAGCACTCTGCCCCCATATAAGTCCAGCTCTTTCCCTCATATAGGTCCCATGCTCTCTCCCCCATATAGGTCCCATGCCCCCCCCATATAGGTCCCATGCCCCCCCCCCATATAGGTCCCATGCTCTTCCCCCATATAGGTCCCATGCAGTCTCCCCCATATAGGTCCCATGCAGTCTCCCCCATATAGGTCCCATGCTCTTCCCCCCATATAGGTCCCATGCAGTCTCCCCCATATAGGTCCCATGCCCCCCCATATAGGTCCCATGCAGTCTCCCCCATATAGGTCCCATGCCCCCCCATATAGGTCCCATGCAGTCTCCCTCATATAGGTCCCATGCAGTCTCCCCCATATAGGTCCCATGTAGTCTCCCCCATATAGGTCCCATGCTCTTCCCCCATATAGGTCCCATGCAGTCTCCCCCATATAGGTCCCATGCCCCCCCATATAGGTCCCATGCAGTCTCCCCCATATAGGTCCCATGCAGTCTCCCTCATATAGGTCCCATGCAGTCTCCCCCATATAGGTCCCATGCAGTCTCCCCCATATAGGTCCCATGCCCCCCCCCCATATAGGTCCCATGCAGTCTCCCTCATATAGGGCCAGGTCTCTCCCCCATATAGGTCCAGGTCTCTCACCCATATATGACCAGCTCTCCCCCATATAGGTCCCATCAATCCCCCATATAGATCCAGCTCTCTGATCCCCCTACATGCCCAGTAAAAAAAAAAAAAGTGAAAATATACTTTACTTAGCACTGCAGCCTCTCCCGCGCTGTGGTCCCGGCTCCTCTGTCTTCGGCTGTAAGGCCTATATGAGCACGTCGTGTGTCATGACGTGATCATTCTAGGTCCGGACGACGAGCGCCGAGCGTTTACACAGGAACGAGACTTCCCGTGTAGCGCTCGGCGGGTTATTTCAATTGTAAGCGCCTGTGCGCTCACAACTGAAGTAACACAAGGAAATTGCGACGCGGGCCGGGTAAATGGCCTCTGGGGGCCGGATGCGGCCCGCGGGCCGTAGTTTGGGGACCCCTGCTGTATGGCATCTTCATTCCATTTCCACTGGGTCACTCTGCATCCTCTTTATGCTGCTGCCACCAGGTCACTGTATGCCCTCCACATGCCACAGCCACTGGGTCACTGTATACCCTCCTCATGCCACTGCCACTGGGCCACTGTATGCCCTCCTCATGCCACTGCCACCGGGTCACTGTATGGCCTTCTCATGCCACTGCCACTGGATCACTGTATGGCAGCCTCATGCTGTTTCCACTGGGTCACTCTGCGTCCCCCTCATGCTGCTGCCACCAGGTCACTGTATGGCCTCCTCATGCCGCAGCCACTGAGTCACTATATGCCCTCCTCATGCCGCAGCCACTGGGTAACTGTTTGCCCTCCTAAGGCTGCTACTACCTCCACCTCTGCCACTGAGTTACTGTGTGCCCTCCTCATGCCACAGTCACTGCTGGGTCACTGTATGTCCTCCTAATGCTGCTACCACTGGGTCAATATTTGGCCTCCTTATGCTGCTGCCACCTCCACATTATGTCGCCTTGCCACTCTGTGGTTTAAAGAGGACCTTTCATGTCCTCAGGCACATGCGGTTTTATATACCACTATAAAGCCAACAGCGCGCTGAATTCAGCGCACTGCCGGCTTTCCCAGTATGTGCCCCGGAGCTGGAGATATTGGCGGTGTAAGTTTCAGGGTTTATGACGCTGAGCTGTGAGGAACGCCCCCACCAGTACAAGTCTATGAACGAGAACTGTCGGGGAGGGAATTCCTCACAGCGCAGCTAGACTGTCAGGAACGCCTTTCTGACAGTAAACCATGAAACTTACACTGCCGATATCTGCAGCCCTGGGGCACATACCGGGAAAGCCGGCAGTGCGCTGAATGCAGCGCGCTGTCGGCTTTCTAGCGGTATGTAAAACCGCATGTGCCTGAGGACATGAAAGGTCCTCTTTAATGATGCTGCTGCCAACTCCACATTATGTCGCTTTGCCACTCTGTAGACATATATGTGGAATCGACAGATGACTCTACAGTAGGATGTTGGGTCTCTGCACAGTTCTTTCTACCTGGCACTAACATGGACTTGTAAGGCTGGGTTCACACTTGAGTTAAATGGTCAGTTTTGGCCCCGTAACTGTCCAAATAAGTGAAGTGTGCATCGATTCTAAGAGCGACGCCTGTCATGTGTGTGTCATTCAGACTCACAGTATTGTTTGACTACCACAGTAGGCTCCGTATGCGTGTTACTGCAAGGCACAGTGTTCTACACCACTATACAGGCTCTCTGAAGCTAGGAAATAGGTGTTTTTTAGCAATATTCGCCGTGAAGTAATTCGGATCAAAGCAAATTTTTTTGGAACTTCAAATAGAAGTGCCGAATCGAACTCATCTCTAATCAGTCACACACAGTCTTACCTTTTGCTCCATCAGATTTCTAGTGCAAGCTTCCAGGTGACCAACATACACACATATGTCGCAGCGGTATTTTCCTTGGAACTCTTGCTCCATATCTACATATATATATGGAATCCTAAGTGCTGAAGGAAACTAACAATGTCGCTAGCCATTATCCCAGTAACATAGAACAGCAAAGAATAAAAAATGCAAAGTACTGTGAGGGATATGAACTTGTGCTTTCAACTCTGCTTCTTCTAACTCCACTCAAACACAAGTGACTTAGTGCAGAAAGCCTTAAGAGCAGGGGCGTAACTATCGGGGTAGCAGTGGTAGCGGCTGCCACAAGGCCCGGAACATTACGGGGCCCGGAGCCCTATGGCAGTCGCTACCGCGAACCCCACAAACACTGCTATCTTTATACTCTGGGGTCTTTTGAGACTCCAGAGTATAACGATCGGGGGCCCAGGGGAGGTGAGTGAACATAAAAAACACTGTAACTCACCTCTCCGCGGCTCCGCAGGCTTCGGGCCTGTTTGGTGACGTCCCAGACGTCAGCCGACGTCACTATGCGTGACGTCGCACGAGATCCAGTCCAACATTGAAGATGGCCGAAGTAGCGCACGGGAGTGCACCGGAGCGAGGAAGAGGTAAGTTGCAGTGTTTTCTATGTTTGTACCCTCCCCTGGGGCCCCGATCATTATACTCTAGGGTCTGAAAAGACCCCAGAGTATAATAATCGTTCATGGGTGGTCCACAATGGGGCATAATACTGTGTGCAGGGGCCACTATGGGGCAAACTACTGTGTGCAGGGGCCACTATGGGGCAAACTACTGTGTGCAGGGGCCACTATGGGGCAAACTACTGTGTGCAGGGGCTACTATGGGGCAAACTACTGTGTGCAGGCGCCACTATGGGGCAAACTACTGTGCAGGGGCCACTATGGGGCAAACTACTGTGTGTCGGGGCCACTATGGGGCAAACTACTGTGTGCTGGGGCCACTATGGGGCAAACTACTGTGTGCAGGGGCCACTATGGGGCATAATATTGTGTGCAGGGGCCACTATGCTGCATAATACCGTGTCCAGGGTCCACTATGGGGTATAATACCGTGTGCAGGGGCCACTATGGGGCATAATACCGTGTGCAGGGGCCACTATGGGACATAATACCGTGTGCAGAGGCCACTATGGGACATAATACCGTGTGCAGGGGCCACTATGGGGCATAATAGTGTGTGCAGGAATGCGGTTTGTGTGGGGGGGGTTGGGGGCGGCGTGTTTGGGGGGGGGCCCCATGTCAAATGTTCGCCTTGGGGCCCAGCCATTCCTAGTTACGCCACTGCTTATGAGCAAAGACCATGAGTAAGAAGGCCATGAGCTCAAGCACGTTACTTAGAGTTTTAACACACAGCCTGAGAATAGAGACAGAACTGGCTGTGCTGGGTGCCAGATAGAGATGAGCAAACCTTTTAAAGTTAGGTTTGTGGTCAGATTTGCCAGTTTTGACTAAAAATGTGTGTTCATTACAAACCAGAATTGCAGATTGCCTTAAAATATTGTGCATAACACTCTGATAGTTCCTAGGATTCGAAAATAACACTTTCTATCTCTCTAAGAGAAACACAACCTTAGCAATATCAAAGTTACAGCAAGAGATATGGCTATGGGTAAACTGATGTTAGCTGGTAGTAGCAAACAACCTGTTTAAATACAAACTGGACAGATGTCAGATATTTTTTCCCCTTTTAAAAAATAATTTTTAATGAATGAACTAATCTTATGCAGCAAAAACTCAGTTAAAAGACAGAGAACCAATCACACTAGTGTTAGAGTAGTTAGTGTATAAATTCATTATCCTTGGGGTTTTTTGTAGCTTGTTTGTAACAAAAGTTTATCAATGAAAAAAAACAGACTAAGGGCAGCAGCGCATGACCGTGTTTCACCCGTGAAACACGGCCCGTGTGTTAGCCAGATGTACTGGCTTGAACTTCATGCTGAGAGTGAGACTCCTATAATCCTAGTTATCTATGAGGCTAGGAGTCCCTGCCTCCCAGCGACATACTGGTCCGTACTGTGATTAGCCCCATGCTGCAAAAATGCAAAGCTTTACAGTACCTGCAAAGTGAATGAGATTCTGGCTAATCCCATCCACACATTGCAGAAAAAAAATCTACAGCGGAAATGCTGCAATTTCAAAAATCGCAGCATGTCAATTATACCTACATAAATGCTGGCGTTTTCCATATAGGTATAATAGGGACAGAATAGTTCTGCGGAAAAAAACACGATGTGTTTTGTGCTTTTTGGTTGCGGCTCGCTACATAATGATGATTTTAAGGGGGAAAAAAAGAGGTAGTGTTGTTGCTTCACTGAAGGTTTTTGGCTTTTGGAAAGGAGTATACAAGCACCAAATTAATGTCAGGAATGTTAAAAAAGGATGTTTGGCATGATTAAATTGTCTGTTCTTGGTCTTCTTGGACACTGCCACACACACAGTACAGATTGAGTTTATTTGACTCATTGAATCATGCAGCTGCTTTACTGTGCTGTACAGTAGCAAATACGTACCTAATTCTACTTCTGCAGTCCTAAGTACTCTAATTACCAGAACCCCAACACTGTATTATAAATTAGATATCTTTGAAATGTTCATTCATTTCTGTAATTCAGTAATTCAATTCATAATCAGCGTCTTCCATGATTGTGTGTCCTACTGAACCAGACTGACGGACCATTTAAAGTCTTAGGAAACCTTGGCAGGTGACACACTGAATTTACAATACTGAACTTTTTTACAATATTCTAATTTTCTTAGATTTTGGGTTTTCATTACCTGCAATCCATAATCAGCATTTACAGAAATAAAACACTTGAAACAGAAGACTCTGTGTAAAGAATCTAGAAAATATAGGAGGTCACTTTTTAATTCAATTACTGAAATAAATAAATGTTTCAAAGATATTCTAATTTATTGAGATGCACCTGTATCTGTATTTTATATGTATCTCAGTCGGAACAATCTGAAATCCTATCTGTCTAATCTCTCCTGACAAAATGGATTCCTCCTCTATCAGCATGTGCTTTTATACTGCCTATAAGTCATCAGTGACCTTAGATCTATAGAACTTTATGATTGTCTGTCCCATGTCATAAGGGCTGCAAGCAAAGCATTATGGGTAAGTCCATCTGGTCTCTGAGGTCATGTGATCCCTTTCGCTATGCTTTTCACATGGTGGTCACCATTTTAGTCATTTTGAAAAAAAAATCAAACCTCAATATGTCTGAATTTGATCAAATCTGTATATTTTCAAGAATTCCTACACTGCACAAATTGATTCACTCATCTCTAGTGCCATAGAAACTGAAAGACGTGACAGACTGAGAGAATTACAGAACACTAAATGCACAAAGAAGGACACAAATAATAGAAAGGCTGAAATGGGTAAAGGAAGTCTCCCTATGACATTGAGAGATTTAGAAAATGAACAGCAGTTAAAAGAAGGAGCCTCCCTTTAGATAATGAAGTCATTTGAAGGGGAAGTCACTTTAACCAACCATTATAAATAAGTTGCGTGCAAAGAGACTGCATTCTTTATGCAATGCTAAAGTGATATGTACATTAACATGCAATGTAAAAGTTCTGAGTAAAAGTTGAGCATGTGATACTTGCCTGAGTCTGTTGTCTTGTGTTTTTATGCACCCTGTAGCCTATTGTTCCAGTTACATACAGCATATTCAATGCAGAAATTTTGGCAACTGGAGTTCCATACTGTACACACAAACATTGTGTGTATAACAAATAATTATTATTCAAATGTGTGAGACACTAGCAGTAAATTTCTCCAACAAATCTGCTGCATGTGAATATGACCTAAAGGGTCATATATCAATCTTGGTAGGATGTAAATTAAGTTACTGTTTCAGAAAATATGATCGAAATTTTGCACATCATATTTACCAATGGATTCCTTTATTTTATTTAAAGGGGTTGTTCGAGATAAATGGAAATCCCTACACTAATCTAAACACCCTCTCCCCTCCTACTTTCTAAATAACATACAGTGGGGAAAAAAAAGTATTTAGTCAGCCACCAATTATGCAAGTTCTCCCACTTAAAAAGATGAGAGAGGCCTGTAATTGTCATCATAGGTAGACCTCAATTATGAGAGACAAAATGAGAAAACATATCTAGAAAATCACATTGTCTGATTTTTTAAGAATTTATTTGCAAATTATGGTGGAAAATAAGTATTTGGTCACCTGCAAACAAGCAAGATTTCTGGCTCTCACAGACCTGTAACTTCTTCTTTAAGAGGCTCCTCTGTCCTCCACTCATTACCTGTAGTAATGGCACCTGTTTGACATTGTTATCAGTATAAAAGACACCTGTCCACAACCTCAAACAGTCACACTCCAAACTCCACTATGGAGAAGACCAAAGAGCTATGGAAGGACACCAGAAACAAAATTGTAGACCTACACCGGGCTGGGAAGACTGAATCTGCAATAGGCAAGTAGCTTGGTGTGAAGAAATCAACTGTGGGAGCAATAATTAGAAAATGGAAGACATACAAGACCACTGATAATCTCCCTCGATCAGGGGCACCACGCAAGATCTCACCCCCGTGGGGTCAAAATGATCACTAGCATGGTGAGCAAAAATCCCAGAACCACATGGGGGGACCTAGTGAATGACCTGCAGAAAGCTGGGACTAACGTAACAAAGGCTACGGTCAGTAACACACTACGCCGCCAGGGACTCAGATCCTGCAGTGCCAGACGTGACCCCCTGCTTAAGCCAGTACATATCCGGGCCCGTCTGAAGTTTGCTAGAGAACATTTGGATGTTCCAGAAGAAAAGTGGGAGAATGTCATATGTCCAGATGAAACCAAAGTAGAACTGTTTGGTAGAAACACAACTCATCGTGTTTGGAGGAGAATGAATGCTGAGTTGCATCCAAAGAACACCATACCTACTGTGAAGCATGGAGGTGGCAACATCATGCTTTGGGGCTGTTTCTCTGCAAAGGGACCAGGACGACTGATCCATGTACATGAAAGAATGCATGGGGCCATGTATTGTGAGATTTTGAGTGCAAACCTCCTTCCATCAGCAAGGGCATTGAAGATGAAACATGGCTGGGTCTTTCAGCATGACAATGATCCCAAGCACACTGCCACGGCAACGAAGGAGTGGCTTCGTAAGAAGCATTTCAAGGTCCTGGAGTGGCCTAGCCAGTCTCCAGATCTCAACCCCATAGAAAACCTGTGGAGGGAGTTGAAAGTCCATGTTGCCCAGCGACAGCCCCAAAACATCACTGCTCTAGAGGAGATCTGCATGGAGGAATGCGCCAACATACCAGCAACAGTGTGTGCCAACCTTGTGAAGACTTACAGAAAACGTTTGACCTCTGTCATTGCCAACAAAGGATATATAACAAAGTATTGAGATGAACTTTTGTTATTGACCAAATACTTATTTTCCACCATAATTTGCAAATAAATTCTTAAAAAATCAGACAATGTGATTTTCTGGATTTGTTTTCTCATTTTGTCTTTCATAGTTGAGGTCTACCTATGATGTCAATTACAGGCAGGCCTCATCTTTTTAAGTGGGAGAACTTGTACAATTGGTGGCTGAATAAACACTTTTTTTCCCCACTGTAATTAATCAAAAATGTATATTTACCTCTGCTGCCAATAATCCTCCTCTACTGCACAGCTCCCACGCCTGCGCAGTAGAGGTGGATCGTTGTTGCAGAGCACAGAGCAGTGCTGGGACTGTAGCGTGCGCCGGCAGTCTGAAAAGAAGGATGGGCCGTCCTGCAGGAAGAAGCCTGGAAGGAAGGAAGGAAGGAAGGAAGGAAGAGAGGTAAGTATATAATGGGGTCGGGGGTTAGGCTGAGTAGGTTGGGAAGAGCTAGTAGTGGTCGGTATAGCTAGAGAGACAGGGAGGGTGTTATGAGAGGGAGGGAGGAAGGATGAGAGGAGGGAGGGAGGGAGAGAGGAAGGGGGAATGAGGTGAGAGGGAGTTAGTGTGGAAGTTACATAGCAGGAAGCTGAATCATGTAAACAAATGTAGAAGATACCAGGAGCTCCAAGAGACACACAGAAATCACTTAAAACACGGCTAAAGGTATATGGGTGCATTTATTAACCCATTAATAACACTAACAGACCTTTTTTTTAAAAAAACATTTTTTGCCCAGTAAACCTCTGTAAGATTACCGCTGCACACCAATTTGAAATTGCAAAAATTGGTACAAGACTAAAATTCGTATAGATTTTACATTCATGACACAAGTGCTATTATTAATCACATTTTCTCCATTTCAGGATGACATAAACTTTCACAAATGTACTGGAAGATACAATAGTTTCACATCTGGTTGTCACCTCTCTGTGTGTTGATAATAGCTTAGTAACACTTTATCCTCAGATGGCTACTCTAGTCTCAATTACTTCTAATTATATATATGAATTTATGAGAAATTCTAATTTAAACAAAAAACAACTGAACGATATAATAACACAACAGTCACACATTGCACTTCATTAAACGGAGTACTGACAACTGTCTCATAATCATTATTATTCATTTCACATGAAAGGCAAAATAAATGACAAATAAAATATGAATAAAATGTGTTAAATAATTCTTATAAAAAGGCAAATTGCATTGTTAAACAATCTTATCAAAGAGCATCTGTTACCTCTCCTGATGTGACTGCTTTATAAACAATTGTATTTCTTTTAATAGAACAATTCTGGAGCATCTTTTCTTAGAGTTCTGTGTTGTGCCATTCCTCTAATATGTTCCAATAATAAAACACTAATGGATACAAAAGTAATAAAACTAGGATAACAATTTATTAAAAACACTGAAGATGAATGTACATTTTGGTTTCTCCACTGTGTCACAATCCTTAGTATATTATTGATATATGTACAGTACATATTTAAATTTTTTACTAAACATTTTAATCTATATATTTAATTATTTAATTATTCAAAGCTAATACATATTTATATAACATAAGATATCTTATATAAGATATTTAGAGAGCGGTAGGAGGAAAGGAGGAGGGCTGGCGATATTTGTGAATGACAGATGGTGTAATCACATTGTGATTAAGGAACAAACTTGCTGTAAGGACATTGAACTATTAGCTGTGAGAATGAGACCTGTTTATCTACTGAGGGAACTATCGCATGTCATCGTGATAGCTGCATATGCTCCCCCCCATCTACGAAAGCTGACGCTGCCTCTGAGGTCCTACAAGCCACGATGACCCGGTTGCAGTTTCTACACCCCCAGGCTCTCCTTCTTGTATCTGGAGACTTCAACCATGTCTCTCCATCACCCACAATGCCCAGTTTCACACAGTATGTAACCTGCCACACGAGAGATAACAAAACATTGGATGTTCTTTGCAAATGCGAGTGAGGCATATAACTCATCAGCCCTACCGCCCCTGGAAAGATCGGATCACAACTTAGTGCATCCCCGACCTGTGTACAAGCCACTTGTACGTAGGAACCAGCTGTAACTGGCACAGTGAGGATATGGTCCGAAGAGAGTGATGAAGTTTTGACACAACCGCATGGGAAGTGATGCAGGATTCTTATGGAAAAGACATAGAAGGACTCACACTCTGTATAACGGACTACATTAATTTTTGTGTGGACAACACAGTACCCACAAAAGTGGTGAGGTGCTTCTCAAACAACAAACCATAGATTAATTTTGATATAAAAACAATCCTTAAGGAGAAAAAGATGGCATTCAGGACAAGAGATAAGGAGGGGCTGAGGGAGGTACAAAATGAGCTCAGACATCAAGTCAGGCAAGAAAATCTCAATTATAATGATAAAATGGAAAAGCAAATGAAAAGAAAAGATATAAGTGCAGTCTGGAAGGGTCTTAAGTCAATCTCGGGTCAAAGACAGTCTGACTCCCAAGTGGAAGCAAATGTTAATTGGCTTAACCAACTAAATCTATTCTTCAATAGATTTGATCACACATCAGATCCTCCCACCCCAGCATGTCTTTCAGTTCCCTCTACCACACTGACGTCACCCCCTTCGGCTACTTCCCACCAGACCAGTAAATCCAGCAATCTGTCATTATCTGACCACAGTCTGAGCTTCACACGTGCCCAGGTGAGAAGGGACCTGAAAAAGATCAAAGTTGAGAAGGCTGTAGGGCCAGATGGCATAAGTGCAAGGCTAATTAAGACTTGTGGGGATCAGCTGTGTAGTATAATTACATATATGCTTAATATGAGTCTGAAGTGGGAAATAATACCTGTTCTGTGGAAATCTTATTGTTTGGTACCGGTTCCAAAGAAACCTCATCCTATGGGCCTCAACGACTACAGACCTGTAGCATTGACATACCACCTGATGAAGATATTGGTTCTCACACATCTCCGCCCTCTAGTGAGCCCGGCTTTGGACCCTCTCCTGTTTGCTTATCGGTCAGGCATTGGGGTGGATGATGCCATCATCCACCTTCTGCACAGGGCCCTTTCTCACCTGGAGAAACTAGGGAACACTGTGAGAATAAAGTTCTTTGATTTCTCCAGTGCTTTTAACACCATACAGCTGGGGCTACTGAGAGACATGCTGGCCCTTGCTGGAGTGGACCACCACCTCTCCAATTGGATCCTAGACTACCTCACAAACTGACCTCAGTATGTGAGAGCCCGGGACTGTGTGTCAGATACCATGATCTGTAATACGGGGGCACCTCAGGGTACAGTTCATGCCTCTTTCCTTTTCACACTGTACACTGCTACCTACAGAAGTATTCTGATGACTCTGCAATAGTAGGCCTTATCACAGACAAGAATGACAGGGAGTACAGAGAACTGAACTGGGATTTTGTGGACTGGTGCCAGCAGAACCACCTGAGAATTAATGCTGGGAAGACCAAGGAGATGGTGGTGGACTTTCGTAAATGCAGATGCCCTCCTAAACCAGTGGACATCCAGGGGACGAGCATCAAGATTGTCAACACCTGGGTGTACTCCTTAATAATAAGCTGGACTGGGCAGATCATATGGAGGTCCTGTACAGGAAGGGCCACAGCAGGCCCTACCTGCTTAGGAGGCTGAGAGTCTTTGGAGTCCAGGGGGTACTTCTTAGGACTTTTTTCAACTCGGTAGTGGTATCAGCCATCTTCTTCGGAGTGGTGTGCTGGGGGAGCAGTATATCGACCAGGGATAGAAGTAAACTCGACAAGATGATTAGAAGGGCCAGCTCTGTCCTGGGGAGCCCCCTGGACCCAGTGCAGGGGGTGGGTGATAGAAGGATACTGTCCGTGGTGAGCTCCATGCGGGAGAATAACTCTCATCCCATGCATGAGACTGTGATAGCGCTGGGCAGTACTGTAAGTCACCGACTACTTCACCCTAAGTGTGAGAAGGAGCGCTATTGGAAGTCTTCCCTCCCTGCTGTGATCAGGCTGTACAACCAACACCGACCTAAGCGGAGATCAATCCACAAGAAGAACTGAAATTTCTTAATGTTGTGATATTCCCCCCCCCCCCGCTACTTCTTTATCTGTACCTTTCTATCTGTCTGTCTACTATCAATGGGATGCCTCTGCCTTGACATGTTTTTGTATATATTGTATGTGTGTTTGTATTTCTTACCTTGCATTGCATATACTTGCTGCTGTAACACACCGAATTTCCCCATGGTGGGACTATTAAAGGATTATAATTATTATTATTATTATTTTAAAATTTAAAGGATTAGAAAAGATTAATTTTAATGGGACTGAGCTGTAGCATTGCCATAAGACCAACTCCGTGAGAAAAAGAAACAGCCTGTTTTCAAATTCTGCCCAACCCCTTTAATATATATAATATCATTTCTAATAATTCAAAAAAATTAAACCTTTGTTTTTCAAAGTTTGCATGCCCTTCTTTCTAGCTGCATAAAGTATTAGTGTTCATGTAAAATGCCACATTACAGGTTCAGACAAATTCTAAGTTCTAATTGCCATAACATCCATAGAAGTCTTTAAGGTCATGCTCTACCAAATATTGTTTCAGATACAGAACCTTTTAAAATGAATCATACAGTACACTTTCCCACCAAGAGGGAAGCAGCAGATAACTTGATTTACTGACAGCCCTAAAAACTTATTATCACAATTGGTCCCACTTAAAACAATTAATGAATGTCATTATGAAATTGATTATGCTGTAATTGTGTTATAGAATACTTGGCATGCTCCATTGGACTCCATATGTACTGGAGTATTCTGCCTGAGATGCATTCTGATGTCTATGTCATAGTGTACAGAGACTGAACAACTCTCTATGAAAGGGAGCCAAGCAGGTCTGTGCACTGATCTACTAGGTCTGTGACTAGGTACATAAGCCCTATGATGTCATAGTTGCAGCCACATTGTCCATCTTCATCAGTAAAAAAGTTAATTGGGCCACTTAATGAGAGCAGTAACATCTGCTAACTAGTTTTAGCATGTATTAGTAACCCAAAGTTAAAGTCATCTATTAGGTTGACAGATTGCCTTGAAAATGGCTTATATAAAATTTTTATGCATAATAAGATACATTGATGAATTATTCCACCAAACATTCACAGAATGATTTTGCCTTTACTCAGCTTTTCACAACTCATCTATTCAAAGGCATTTAATAATGCATTGATAAACTGCCAGTTATAGATTTCATTATGAAACAGCCTGAAAATGAGCCAGGTGGCTCCAAAATGAGCTCTTATTATTCACTGAACACAAAGATGTATTTTACATAATATTTAAGGAAAGTATGGGTAAGTTGTACACAAGATTCAACGTGCCAGATGAAGAAATATGTAAGGGAAGATAGGATATACATAGGATATTGCTTTCCACCTAACTAAACCTGAATTGTAGGCTGGACTTATCCTTAAAAACATCATTAGATTTTTCAAAATGCAAAGCCATGAAGCATAAAAGATCTCTTTGCCTGGAAACATATCAGCAAGTCATATAATTATGCAATGTTTATTAGGAATCGTTATCTGCAAAGTTAGGGTGAGAAGAACTTTCAGTAACAATACTCTATAAGAGTAATTTTGCATGTTAAAGCAACTGAGTCTGTACCTTCTGCCATTGCTTGAAAATTCCAGCAAAAGGTCTTCCTAAGTGTCCCCCATACTCCCGTGCATCCCCCGTATCTGGAACTCATTACCAAGACACATAAGACTGACCCCCACAATCACAAGCTTCAAGAAGGCCCTGAAGACTCATGTTCAGGAAGGCCTACAACCTCCAATAACACTACTGTCACCACATCACCATCTGTACCCACCTACCCCCACCTTCTGTCTCTATCCCTCTTCTCTCATAGATTGTAAGCCCTTGCGGGCAGGGCCCTCTATCCCACTGGGCCAGTTGGTCACTGTTAGTATTATATTTGTTTTGTATATTTTGTGTACCGTATGTAAACCCTCAAATGTAAAGCACCATGAAATTAATGGTGATATATAAATAAACAATAATATTAATAATAATAAAAGTGTTGCTTCAACACATTCCAACCCTACTACAATAGTACATTCAAGTTTGGAGTTAGTCTGCACACCTTCACATACTATAATCTAATATTATCCAAGACCGCTGGTATCTCTGCTTATCAGGCCATCATTATACTCAGCTTCCTCTCTAAGCTCTGCGGTGGCTCTCACAGCCAAATCTATCCCCTCTCACAGTGATCCTTAAAGGGGTTTTCTCATCTCCCCCTCTAAGCAGCTTTGTCTGCTATCTCTTCTTCTCACTTCCTGTATTCCACAATAAACAGGACACTATGAAGTACCTCAGTAGATATAAACATTTAGCATGCTTTTACCATGTGAGATTATGTATTATGATTAATAGAAAAATAATATAAATGCAGATCAAATATTATGCACAGTAAATTTATATTACATTACAAAGGTTTGAAGAGACCACTTCACATGCTTTCAGACACCGTTCTTGCAGTAAACCCAATGTTATCTTTATTTTTACATAAAGAGATAATGCACACTATCCAAGACTTTTTCAGCAAATTGTAATTAGCTGAAGTGATTGTCCAGACAGCAGAGCAGCAAAAGAACTCAGCCCCCTTCCCTAGAGAGCAGTTAGGCATGTCATCCAACCTGTTATCAGATGCAGGACGGGGACCACGGATATGATGTGTAAAAAATGGGAGGAATAATTTCACATAACAGAGAGCAAGGCAGCATTACTAAAGCAATGTATGTAGGAAAACACTTGAATTTACATAAACTAGCAGTATAGATAGGATCCTTGAGATGGGAATATCCCTTTAAAGTATATGGGAAGGTGCCGCAGCAAAGGGTTCTTAGCTTCCTGTGAAGGCTGATGTGCAACTACATACTCTTGTTTTTTTTTTTCCTGTCTCTGTACCTGTGCTGCCTGCCCTGACCTCAGCCTGATTACCATACTAACCCTGGGCTGCCCTGCCCTGACTTATTACCTTCTTTTACATAATGCGCAAACTCTTAAAGCCTTGACCTTAGATTGTCCCGTATCCACGGATCTGCCTGTCCCTTTGGTGGGACATACTAGTGTCTCTTGACCTCTTTAGCACCAGGCCTACTCCTAAAGGTAGTCATTTGGTGATGCCCCGCAGCAAAGTGGATATTCCTGTGTAGCTGTTAAAGAATGAATACCAGGAGATCACTTAGATAACACCCTAAGAAGTAGCCCAAAGTTGATCTATTTTAGCGATAAAGGGTCTATCAACAGCAACTGCATCACAATTCTTGTAACTAACAACATATTTAACTATGTGGCAAAAGTATTGGGACAGATACACATTACAACTACAAGTGCTAATTCCATAGTTATTAAAATGGAGTTAGTCCCTTTGCAGCTAAAACAGCTTCTCTTTACCAAGGCTTTGTATAACATTTTGGTGTGTATCTGTGGGCAATTTTTCCCATTCATCTAGAAGAGCATTTGTGAGGTCAGAGACTGATGTTGGACAAGACGGCCTGGCCCACAATCTCAAAATCTGTATCACAGATCAATTTATATTGCACATTTTTTTGTGCAGCTGGTAGATGAGATTGAATCTCCCTCCCCATCCACTTTGCTAATACTTTAAAATGTGAATTTTTACACATAATTCTGTGGTGGATAATTCACAGCATATATGTACTATGTGAACATACCCTATGATTTAAGAAATCAGATTTGTTGCACAAATTTCTGCAGCTAAAATAATTTCCGAACCTATGTTATCAATGGCATTTTTTCTGAATCTGCCATATGAATTTATACAAACCTCATCCACAGTCAGGGTTGGACTGGCCCACCGGGGAACAGGTGAATTCCCCGGTGGGCCCCGAGCCCCGACTATTAGTACTCATTTTGCCAATGCAAAGGTCAAGGGTCTGATCGGGACGGTCAGGGGCCCGACCAGCTCCTGACCATCCCGATCGGGCCCCTGACCAATGGACAGTGGCGTAACGATCGTGGCCAGAGGGGTGCGGGGCCCGCGACCAGCTGGAAATGGCCGGGGCCCCGGACTATCATAATAGTGGTCGGGGAAGGCCTGGTTCCCCGACCGCTATACCTATTGTTAATGGAAAGGGGCCAGGCCCTTTCCATTAGATGCCAGCCCAGGGGAAGTGACAAAAAAAAAAAAAATACTCACCTGGCTGTCCTGGGCTCAGAATCGCTTCCGGCACTTTTCCGGCCTCACTGCAGGGGCCTGTGATTAGGCCCCAGCGGTGACATGGAGCGCGCTAGCATAATGACGTCATCGCGTCCCACGTAACCGCTAAGGTGCAATCACAGGCTCCAGCGGTGACGTCTGGGACACAGGACATGGAGACCAGGGGACCAAGGAAGATGGGCAAGACAGCAGGACGGAGCGAGGATACCCCGGAGAGGTAAGACAAGGTGAGTATAAGTGTTTGTTATTTTTAAACACTTCTCCTGGACCTGTACTTATTATATTCTGGGGTCTGAGGGAGACCCCAGAGTATAATAATAGCACCGGCTCTGGGGGTGGGGGGGGCCACTGTGGAGCACCTAATAGTGTGTGTGGGTCGCTCAGGGCATATAACACTGTGTGGGGGCCACTGTGGGCATATAATACAGTGTGGGGGCCACTGTGGGCATATAATACTGTGTGGGGGACACTGAGGGCATATAATACTGTGTGGGGGCCACTGAGGACATATAATACTGTATGGGGGCCACTGAGGGCATATAATACTGTGTGGGGGCCACTGAGGGCATATAATATTGTGTGGGAGCCACTGAGGGCATATAATACTGTGTGGGGGCCACTGAGGGCATATAATACTGTGTGGGAGCCACTGCGGAGCATATAATGCTGTTTTGGGGCCACTGCGGAGCATATAATGCTGTGTGGGGGCCACTCAAGGCATATAATACTGTGTGGGAGCCACTGTGGGCATATAATACTGTGTGGGAGCCACTGTGGGCATATAATACTGTGTGGGAGCCACTGTGGGCATATAATACAGTGTGGAGGCCACTGTGGGCATATAATACTGTGTGGGGGCCACTGTGGGCATATAATACTGTGTGGGGGCCACTGTGGGGATATAATAATAGTGTGTGGGGCCACTGTGGGCATATAATACTGTGTGGGGGCCACTGTGGGCATATAATACTGTGTGGGGGCCACTGTGGGCATATAATACTGTGTGGGGGCCACTGTGGGTATATAATACTGTGTGGGGGCCACTGAGGGCATATAATACTGTGTGGGAGCTACTGCGGAGCATATAATGTTGTGTTGGGGCCACTGAGGGCATATAATACTGTGTGGGGGCCACTGAGGGCATATAATACTGTGTGGGAGCCACTGCGGAGCATATAATGCTGTGTTGGGGCCACTGAGGGCATATAATGCTGTGTTGGGGCCACTGCGAAGCATATAATGCTGTGTTGGGGCCACTGAGGGCATATAATGCTGTGTTGGGGCCACTGCGGAGCATATAATGCTGTGTTGGGGCCACTGCGGAGCATATAATGCTGTGTTGGGGCCACTGCGGAGCATATAATGCTGTGTGGGGGCCACTGCGGAGCATATAATGCTGTGTGAGGGCCACTGTGAGCATATAATGCTGTGTGGGGGCCACTGTGAGCATATAATGCTGTGGTGGGGGCCACTGTGAGCATATAGTGCTGTGTTGGGGGCCACTGTGAGCATATAATGCTGTGTTGGGGCCACTGCGGAGCATATAATGCTGTGTTGGGGCCACTACGGAGCATATAATGCTGTGTTGGGGACACTGCGGAACATATAATGCTGTGTTGGGGACACTGCGGAGCATATTATACTGTCCAAGTATTGTTTACATGCTGGGTGCTGCGCTGCTCATTCACCATGTTCTTGACAACTACAGTTATGGGTACTAAAGCTGTATCTCTTTCAAGTATCTGAGATATCACTGCAGCACCCATAACCGTCACTATCAAGAATTTACTCTAGGGAGGGGGTAGGGGGATCCTGATGGGCAGCCAATGGAACCAATCCAGTTGCAGCTTGTTGCTGCAAGCGTCACTGACGTACTGACACTGTGCGTGGCGGCGGTTTCTTCATAGGGGCCCAGACCAGCAGTGTGAAAGGTAAGTACAACTTAACCACGCAAACAAAAAAACTACTTTTCCCCCTATTTTGCCCCCAAATCTTTCAACTTCACTGACAACTCTGATAACTACAACCCCTAACAACTCCAGATGCTCTGGGTCTGTTGAGAGTTGTAATCCCCCCCCCCCCCAAGCTAATTTCTCACTGTATTGTTATGCTGGTGCCTGCTCTAGGCCTCCAGCATAACAATACCTAAGTCGCAGAAACTCCAATACTGCTATAGGGGAGACCAGTGAAGGGGCCACTGTATGGGGGGGACCAGTGAAGTGGCCATAAAAAAAATTTGGCCCAGACACCCCCTTAAAAGAGGTTGTCCATAAACTAGAGCGACCACTGTGGCGGCCGCCAGGGAGGTGTAAAAATAAAAAAAAACTTCAAAAAAAGCATACTCGCCTGTCCCCAGCACCCCATTGTCCTCTGCCTCTATCTTTTCGGTCTCATGGTGGCCCCTCATTTCTGGAAATCCTGTACCTAATTGGTCTTAGCGGTCACATGAGGTGCAGGACTCCCAGCAAGGAGTCGCTGGCACGAGACTGAAAGGACACTGGCAGCGGACAACGGAGCGCCGGGGACAGGTGAGTATGATTTTTAATTTTTTTATTTTACACCTCCCGCAAGGGACATGGGTTGCGCCAATTCCTGGACAACCTCTTCAAAGGATTTATCCATATTTGTAATATTGATGGCCTGTCCTTAGGATAGGCCAGCAATATTACATCTGCGATGATACAACAGCCAGGACCTCTGTAGATCAGCTTTTACAGGACAGTGCGGCTACAGGTAACAATTCTAAGAGCCATGCTGTTCACTTGCCATACAGAGTGTAGCAGTAGGTTTAGGTAGTGCAGTGGTGCACATGATATGGTGGGCTCCCAACATGGCTCCCAACATGTTATTACCTTTTGCCGCCCTGTCTCGGTACCGCTGATCTGCAGGGGTCCTGATGGTGGGCCCCTAGAAGCAATTCCACTGGTGGGCCCTAGACATCCCAGTCCGACACTGTCCACAGTCACAGAAATTGACTCACATGCGAACGTACCCTTAAGAGAGGATTGCTGTGTTTAGTAAATTGACATAGTTTATATACAACATTTATTGCTATATAAATCTTTATAAATCATTTGATGTACTTTATTATCATGTGACATAACATTTTGCTATATACAAGGAATTATTTTATAGATGACATTTCTCATGAGTTACAAATAAAGAGAATATTTCACTAATTAAACTAATTATAATAAAATAAATACATATTACTTTCAAAAATTAATTTTCAAAATGAAATGTAAAGTTAATTAGATGTAAAATGTTACTTCATTAAATAACTGTGTTAGTTTAAAATACGCAAACTACACAGTGATTAAAAAGGCATTCAGGAAAGCAAGCTTGAGATTGTGTGGTTAAAGGGGCTAGTGTTTGTATAATGAATTTTCCTGTATATTTTCTGAATGAGTCCCTCATGGTTTTCTAGATCTCTGCTTGCTGTCATTCATTGTTTAGTATCAGTGGATAAAAAACAGTCTATGGTCATGTGATGACCACATAAGTGTACAGCTTGTAGCACGATTACTGTGCTGTGACTATAATGAGATATGCACCTTTATACCCATCGCATTTCATTAGTCCAGTAGAGAAAGCACCATGAGGTTGGGAATAGTAGTGGTGGCTGTAGTCAAGATGGCAAGAATCTATACCAGACCCTCCAGCAATTCTTAAGGGCTGGTGCAGTGCAGAGGGGGCCTGCAAGGTGAATGATGGTTGTTGTACTATCCCTCAGGGTACATCCTGGTGAAGAGCCTCCCTGGACCTGATGGTAATTTAAGTGTACTGGATGGTGAATGCAGGACTAAGGCATAAGAGATTATGTTATACAAAGTTATAACTCCCCGTTTACCTATAAAAAAATATGAGTAGAAAACAATCAGAACAGATCAGCAGACCCAAATAATAGAAGTACAATTGTTAGATGCTTCCACTTGGTTAGTGCTGAGGCTGGGTCAGTCAGTGTCTTCCTTGTCTCCTTCCCTCTCTGGTCCAAAAAAAAATTTGCAATGCCCTGGCTATGGGTTGAAAATCAACAAAAAGGTGCCTCTGGCCTAAGGCTCATAGACAAGGTTGTAGCTATGAGGTCCATCTTACAAATACCCTCACAGTCTCTTCTTTGTACACACATCCTTAAAGTGAGCAGGAGTTTTGGCCATCTCCTGACTGCAAAACAATACTGGTATGCTACAGCATGACCAATGACTGATTTTTATATAGTAGAAGTAAATCATGAATAACAACAAGCAGAGCTCTAGAAAACCATGAGGATTTGATATAGAAAGTGTAATATAAACTGTATAACTTTTTATTATACAAACAATAAGGTTTACTTGCTCTGTCTCTTCTCTCATCTCCCATGAATACCGCTAGATACCTTTACTTTACCGCTTTACCTTTTCTTATAGTAACCACCAGTGAATACAGGATAGGGTGAAGGAAGCAAATTAACTCAGGAGTCGGATGCTAGTTCCAATTACATGACTTAGTGTCAGGAGTCACATACAAAACCTCAGAGGAAGTAAGTTTTGATAACTCCATGGAGAACCCATTTAAACAAGGTGTCCCATCTGAACAAAATTTTGTCTAAATGTAGCTCCACCTATAGTCAGTAGTTCACTACAGGAGTTTTGGCATTAATCCTTAGGGATCACCTTCTAAATCCCTTTAATCAATTAATCTTTTTTTCAGAAACACATGAGCTAGTTGCATAAAATAACCAAGCTTTTCACCAAAACAGTGACAACAAAATGTAAATGTGAAACAGTCATTGAGGCAACCAGACAGTCCAGAATTTAGCATTAAAGGCTCAGCAGAGCAGAGTTCACATTTGCAAAATAGCAAAACTGAGTTTGTATCTGTGTAGTAACAAAGCTCAGTTTGTAGGTGTGAAGTGGGGAGATAGATCACAGGGGCACAAACATTGAGCACAAGGACACGATAAGTATCTAAAAACAAAAAGATCACGGAGCCCAAAGCACTAACCAGAAGTATCAATAGATACCAGTAGCTGCGACCAAGATCACATCTTGGAAAAAAGAGACACCAGGAATGGAGTCTTGGAACAGGCTGAAGTATGAACTAAGGGATTTCAACATAGCCAGATGATAATTTCATAGCAGGACTGGAATGTAGTGACAAATGTATTCAGTGATTATCACAATAAAACCAAGGATCAAGTCAAGAGCATAGTCAGGGATAACCAGTGGCACCACAAATACCTTTGAACAAGGTGGCTTGCAGCAGGGAATCCACATAGACAGAAGGCTAGACAGGACCATAGCCAGGAACAGTGTTCTGAAATGTACATTATTCCTCAGGCAGAGAATGTTAGATGAAACCGTATTAAAATAGCAGAACTCATCAGAAGCAGCCAACTGGAAGCATGATGTTGTATACCAACAGTCCAGACCAAGGAAAGTGTTAACCATATATTTCATACCTTTGCTATTAAAGCAGGATGTAGCTGAGGAATTCAGAGATCAGAGAAACATAGCAGAGCTCAGATTCACACTGAATAGCAGAGCTAATTTCATACAAGCGGATTTAATTAGTCAAATGGCTTCCAAGTACTGAAAAGACCTGAGAGTATAATTATAACACTTATGGTAAAACGAAACTTGCATGTGAACCTCACACATATTCACAAAACTAATCTTGCTATGTTTTCCCCATCACTATTCCCCTTTCAGCCTTCTCTACTCTAGATCAGGGGTCAGCAACCTCTGGCATCTGTGCCAAGGTTGGCACTTCAGGCATATTTGCTCCGCACAGGGTTCTCTCTCATGTTTAAAACGTTGCTGCTCCATTTAACCCCTCTCTTTCGTGGACCATGTAAACACAGTTGGAAGGGAGGAATCAATAAGGGGGAAAGCATGAAGCAGGGCTGTGAGCTAGCCTAGTCAGAGGACCATAATTCATTTTAGTACCTTGAGGCAAGTGCAAAAGTAAAGTATGTGTGACAACTAAACACACTAAAGTAGGTGTTTATTCATTTCAACAAGGCTGGACTGATTTGTTTGGGTTTCTGCAACAAAAAAGACTGGACTATGTGAAGGACATCCTCTGCCCCCACAAAGCTGGCTTACTGCAGATTACTGTGAATACTTTTTTTAGCCAGAAGTTGTATCCACCAGAGAAGAAGAATCATCTTGGCACAAAAAGTAATAGACAAGGATAACATTAAAATGGAAGTTTAACCAACCAGCTAATTGATTAATTACTATGTGCACATTGGTTTACATTATATCATTTTCATGCAGGAATCAACATCTTTACAATTATTGCATGGCACACTGACTACTTCATCTTTGACTTTTTTGAAAAATCGGCACACAATGCATAAAAGGTTGCTGACCCCTCCTCTAGACTAAATAAATGTAGTTTTAATAGTCTATCTTCATATGTGAGATCTTTCATATAGCATATTAATTTGGTTGTCCTTCTTTGAACTCTCTCCAATCTTTTTTATGAAACATAACATTTATTATGGCATTCACAATGGGCAAACTACACTATGAGGTCATTCGGGTCATGATTAATGAATGTTTTTAAACTTTAGGAATGGTACCCACATTTAACTCCTTCATGATATCTGCCATCCATGTATGGCAGATGTCGGGTCTTTAAACATGGTAGTGGCTCAGGACCTGAGTGGATGCCATAGACAGCGGGTGCCTACTGGTTTACACAGCAGACATCTGCCAGCAGTGTCCCCGATTGGAGAGTTCAGTCACAGACATTTACCCTCTCAGATACCATGGTGAATTGAGACCTTGTCTTCTGAGGTTACCTTAAAGCAGGGGACTACTTCTGGTAACCAAACACCAATTTCACAAGAGCCTATAGGTTGCTATGGTGGCCTAAAGCCTTGTGAAGACTCCCAGGCCTGCCAACATAAAGATCCTATTGGACATTGGACAGTTTATGGTATAAGTGACAAGATGATTGCATAGTCAAACCTATAGAGGGGTTAAAATGACGCTTAAAAGTAAAAATAATTTTTTTATAATTAAAAAAAAAAAGGAAATCAAATCACACCCTTTTCCCAATTTTAAAAGTATAGATTTAAAAAAAAATCACTGATATTGTCACGTCTGAAAATGCCTGAACTATTAAAATATAAAAGTACAATGAATAGAACAATAAACAAGCTAATGCTTTTGGAAAGCAGGAAGCAAACAAAACAAAACCAACAAAAAAGAAAATGGCAGTGTCAGAAAAAATCTGATGTGATGGAGTACATTGTCCAAAAATGTGCTACATTGGCTAGAAGACTTTCCAAGGCTTGGATAATTTTGAGTGTAGCATCTTGCCCAACTGAAAAACATCTACCGGTTTTTGTACCGCAAAAAATAAGCCCTAAACCAACTCTCTAAACTGAAAAATAAAAATGCTACGCATCTTAGAAGATGGCGATGCAAAAAAAATAAATTTATGTCCCCAAATGGGTTTTTGTTCTGCAAAATTGGTATTGCATAAAAAAACTGTATAAATGAGGTATCGCCGTAATCGTACCGACCCGCAGAATAAAGATAACATGTTACTTATGCTCTACGCTGCATGGTGAAAAATTTAAAAGATAAAACGCAGTGCCAGAATTGATGGGGTTGTTTTTTAATCCACCAAGAAAGAGTTAATAAAATTTATTTAATAAGTTGTAAGCCCCTAAAAATGATGTCATTAAAAAATACATCTCACCCTGAAAACAACAAGCCCTCATATGGCTACATCACCAGAGAAATAAAGAAAATATAACTCGTACAATGTGAAGACAAAAACCCCAAAAATCGCCAAATCATTAGAGCATAACTGGCTGCGGCAGGAAGGGAATGTATAAGCTGTGCGAGCGTATATTAGGGTACACCCCAGATGTAGAGCTTACGAGGGATAATAAACCAGAAGTGACCCCCAGAGTGACCCCCCCAATAATAGGAACTACTGGGGAAATAGTAGGGAATTTAGTGTACCCAATGTACTACGCACAGATTACATATTCACTTTTCCCCATCCGCTGTGCAGTCACGTCTGGGATACTAATGCTCGCTACACCCCTTGATAAATTCTTTGAGGGGTGCAGTTTTCAAAATGGGGTCATTCCCTAGGGGATTCCACTTTACTGGTACTTTAGAGGCTCTGCAAACATGACATGGCATCCAGATCCCAAACATCTGAATCTGCGCTCCAAAAGCCATATAGCGCTCCTTCCCTTCTGCGCCCTGCTGTGTGCCCAAACCGCAGTTTATACCCACATGTATGACACTGGTGTACCCAGGATAAGGTACTTAATGTGATATATGGGTATAAACTCCTGTTTGGTCACAGCCGGGCACAGAAGGGAAGGAGCGCTATTTGGTTTTTGGACGCCATTGCACTTTTGCAGAGCTGAAATGCCAGTACAGTGGAATCCCCTGACATGTCACCCCATTTTGGAAACTGCACCCCTGAAGGAATTTATCCAGGGGTACAGTGAGCATTTTTAACCCCCAAGTGTTGCTATAATTTATTATCCGTAAATGAATAGGCAGCTGATGATGAAAGGTGAAAATGACAGTTATTCCAGGAATACGACATTTCTGTGCGTAATATGTTGTGCCCGGCTTATATCAGAGATGAATGCGGCAAAAGCTGTTGTGCCCGGGATCCCCGATCACCAGTTTTTGGAGTGTGTGTCTGTGCAGACATAAGCTGGGCACAACATATCGGGCACTGAAATGGCGTATCTATAGAAAAATTTCATTTTTAACTTTTCATTATCAGCTGCGCATTCATTTTTGGAAATTAAAAGAATGCAACACTTAAGGGTTAATAATGCTCGCTACCCCACTTGATAAATCCCTTGAAGGGTATAGTTTCCAAAATGGGGTGACATGTCTGCGGATTCCACTTTACTGACAATTCATGGTCTCTGCAAAAGTGGCATGGTGTCCAAAAAGCAAACTGTGCTCTAAAAACCAAAATAGCGCTCTTTCCCTTCTGTGCCTGGCTGCGCCCAAACAGCAGTTTATACCCACATATGGCATTAAGTACGTTATCCTGGGTACACCAGTGTCATACGTGTGGGCATAAACTGTCATTTGGGCACACAGCAGGGCGCAAATGTGAAGGAGCGCTATGTGCTTTTGGAGCGCATATTTAGATTGTTGTTTTTTTGGACGCCATGTCACATTTGCAGAGACCCTAAAATTGCCCCTACAAAATGGGGGTCACTTCTTGGGGAATTCCAATTTACTGGCACCTCCAGGGCTCTGCAAAAATATCATGGCGACCAGAAAGTCCCTCTAAATCTGTACTCCAAAAGCTAAAAAAAAACCACAGTGCTCCTTCCCTTCTGAGCCCTGCTGCGTGCCCAAGCAGCAGTTTATACCCACATATATAATTTTTTTGTCCCTGGGATAGCCCACTTAATAGTTTTAGGAGTGCATGTCTCTGATGCCACAAAGTGGCCGCAACGTATTAGGCACTGAAATTGGATATTTCTTTAAAAACTTTAATTTTCACTTTGTACATTAATTTTTGGGAAGTATTTTTAAGCTCTAAATGATAATACCCCTTGATACATTCCTTGAGGGGTGTAGTTTCTAAAATGGGGTCACTTTTGAGAGGTTTCCATTATATTGGTACTTTAGGGGTTCTGCAAATGCGACATGGCATCCAAAAACTATTCCAGCAAAATCTGCCCTCCAAAAGCTAAATAGCGCTCTTTCCATTTTTAGCCCTGCCATTTACCCATGCAGCAGATTATCAGCACATATGGGGCATTTCTGTGTTCAGGAGAAATTGTGTAACGAACTTTGGGGTGCTTTTTCTCCTTTGTCCTCTTGTGAAAATGAAAAATCTGGGGCTAAATTGACGGTTTATTGGAAAAAAAGTAATTTTTCATTTTAATGTCCCAATGTTAATAAAATCTGTGAAACAGCTGTGAGGTCAAAATGTTCACCATACCCCTAGATAAATTCTATAAGGGGTGTAGTTTCCAAAATGGGGTCACTTTTTGGGGGTTTGTATTATATTGGTACTTTAGGGGCTCTGCAAATGCGACATGGCATCCGAAAACTATTCCAGCAAAAGCTGCCCTCCAAAAGCTAAATAGCGCTCTTTCCATTTTGAGCCCTGCCATGTACCCATGCAGCAGATTACAACCACATATGGGGCATTTCTGTGTTCAGGAGAAATTGTATAACTAACTTTGGGGAGCTTTTTCTCCTTTGTCCTCTTGTGAAAATGAAAAATTTGGGGCTAAATTGACGGTTTATTGGAAAAAAAGTAATTTTTCATTTTAATGTCCCAATGTTAATAAAATCTGTGAAACAGCTGTAGGGTCAAAATGCTCATTATGTCCCTTGATATGTTCTGTGAGGGGTGTAGTTTCCAAAATGGGGTCACTTTTAGGGGGTTTCCACTGTATTGGTACTTTGGGGGCTCTGCAAATGTGACATGGTACCTGAAAACTATTCCAGCAAAATCTGCTCTCCAAAAGCTAAATAGCGCTCTTTCCATTCTGAGCCCTGCCATGTACCCATACAGCAGATTACGACCACATATGGGGTATTGCTGTGTTTAGGAGCAATTATTTTGCAAACTGTGGGGTGCTTTTTCACCTTTAACCCATTGTGAAAATGAAAACTTTGGGGATAAAGTGACATTGTAGTAATGTTTCATTTATACATCCCAGTGTTAGCAAAATCTGTGAAACGAATGTAAGGTCAAAATGCTCACTATACCCCTATATGAATTCTGTGAGGGGTGTAGTTTGCAAAATGGGGTCACTTTTTGGGGTTTTCCTTTGTATTGGTACTCTAGGGGCTTTGCAAATGAGACATGGCACCTGAAAACTATTCCAGCAAAATCTGCTTTTCAGACGCCCAGTGTCGCTCCTTCCCTTCCGTGCGCTGCCATTCGCCCAAACATCAGTTTACACCCACTTGTGGGGTATTTCTGTGCTCGGAAGAAATTGCATAACAAACTGTGAGATGCATTTTTTCCTTTAACCCTTTGTGAATGTGTTAATTTTAGGGCTAAATTAAGGAATTAGTGGGAAAAAATTAAATGTCTAAATTTCACCTCCATATTGTTTTAATTCCAGTGAAATTCTTAAAGGGTTAACAAACTTCCCAAATGTTATTTTGAATTATTTGAGGGGTGCAGTTTTGAAAATGGGGTGATTTATGGGGGTTTCTAATATATAGGCCTTTATAATCCTCTTCAGAACTGAAGTGGTCCCTAAAAAATTAGTTTGGGAAATTTTCTTGTAAATCTGCAAAATCGCTGTTACACTTGTAAGCCTTCTAACATCCAAAATAAATTACAGGACGATTAAAAGATGATGCCGATATAAAGCAGAGATATGGTAGATAATATGTATTAATGTATTTGGGTGGTATGACTATCTATCTGAAAAGCAGAGCATTTCACATTTTGAAAATTGCGATTTTTTTTCAAAATTTCCATCAAATTTCCTATTTTTCTATAAATAAATACAAAAATATTCATTAGTGTTTACCACTAACATGAAGTACAATGTGTCACGAAAAAACAATCTCAAAATCACTTGTGTAAGTTAAGACGTCTCAAAGTTATTGCCATATAAAGTGACACATGTCAGTTTTGAAAAACGAGGCCTGGTCCTTAACGCACTTTTGGCCTGGGTCCTTAAGGGGTTAAAATGCTGTGTTTAGGCAGTGTTCTTTTCCAACAAGAGGGAATCTCATACATTATGCTGGGGCTGTAAAATGCAGCATTTGTTTCTGCTGAATTTCCACAACAGTCAATAACTCAGTCTTAACTAGTTTCTGAATAAACTTTTTAGCAGGACAATGTATACAAAACAGAGACTCAACAGTATGACTACATTTATATACATGTATGCATAAAAGAGAGAACAATTTACAAAAGACTGGGACAATATTGATTAAATAACCATGCTCCATTTAATCTCTGAACTGACAAGCTGTCAAAACATATTACACATGCTGGGTATAATGATCTAAATGGATACAGTGACACATAGACATCTCTATTAATATCACAGTGGTCTTGTTCTGCAAGTTATTGAACTTCATCTACAGCAACACACATAGTACATTATCTTTTTTCCAATCATTTTATTTTTGTTTAGGGTATTATTTTCCCCATCAGTCAAACTAGGTCAATACTCATTAAACATTTTATTAAAAGTCTGCTCAGTATTCCAGTGATTATATGTCAGCTTGTAATAGGAAAAACATTTTCAATAAAGCATCCAAAGCAGAAAGCAATGTGGAGATTGTTGGTAATATGCCAAAAATCTAAATAATATATAAAGAATATAAACTTATCTATCATGCTCCACAACTCATGAGCTATCAGTTATTATTTATCATAAATAAATGTACCGGAAACAATAAATACCAATAGTTTTACAATTATTGTGTTGACAATATAAGGATAATTATAGATATAGTAATATAATAGTATAATAATTTCTATTGTTATCAGTAATATGTATTATTGTGAACTATTAACCATCCAAAGCACCTGTTTTTACGGAATTTTTGGTTCAAGCAAGTCTTCAAAATAAACAGCTTAAGGAAGAGTAGGCTTGTAATCTAACATCTCTTAAATTACACACCACCTCCTATCTCAAAACATACAGGGACACAGAGAAAATGAGAAAATGCGAGTGCATCCCCCTAGTCCAGCTAATATTTGTTGCTTTACTCTACTGTAGTTGGCATCATGTAAATAAGTCTTTATTTCAGGGTACTGGACACGAACAGGAGGGAGAATCAGCAGAATGAAAGTGTAGATCATATTATAGAACAATGTGTGTCCTTCTCCACTTATATAAATATATTATTATTATATTATTTATTTCCTTGTTCACTTATAAGCTACTTTTTATATAGATATCTATGGAGAGAAGAAGGAGAGGCTGCTGGAAAAGACACAAAAATAGCTGCAGCTGCTAAACTATGCTACACTCTGAGCGAGATAGTGCTTTTTTAACACAGACTTAGTACACAGAATTAGAACATAAAGCATTTAACAAGCCGGTAGCAGCCGTCTCCTCCTCCCCCTCACCTCTCCATAGACTTGTGTGGGCTGGGCATGGAGATGGATTCTGTATAAATAGACAGTCTGAGTGAAGATGAGGAGGAGAGTTGTCTAATAGGCAGAGAAGGAAGATATTTATTTAAAGAAGATATATAACAAAGTTTCTTATACTCACCTGTACTATTAATTTATGAAAAGTTGTTTTATACTTGGTAGTACGCTTGAAGTACATGCTACCTTGTTTTGGGGGCTTGTAGAAGGATCTTAAAGAGGCTACAATTTTTTTTTAATGACAGCACAGAGGCAAGAATGAACCAAACCACACACCACCAAGTCTTTGGTCATGTCAGTAGCCCTGCAGCTGCCTCTCAGTACTATGGCTGATGCTCTTAAATATTGTAACTGCTGTGTTACTGCTTGAATGAATGTATCTCCCGCACCTTAGTGTGCTACAGCACACTAATACTGCACCCCTAATACTGTTTGTACTTACCCCCTAGTATTGTGCCTGCTGTGATGCCTCCTATAGCTACAGATTCTCATTACTTAAATGTATATGTTCCAACACTATGGTGTTTCAGCCCCTGTGACATAGATAGATATGCATACATGAAAATAACTTATTTTATCTAGAAAATGATTGTTATAATATTTAGCAGAAGTTCTAAATTTACTATTAGGAAATCTTTAGTTGGAGTAAATGAGGTACAAAATAGAAAGAGTATGGCAGATGTAGATAGAGGAACCAATAGGAAAAAGTTCATTCACATTTACAGTACATCATCTTATCAGTTTCTCCTGCTGATCCAGTAAGGTTCACTGCCTCCTTCTGAAGCCTGCATTTTATTTACTGATGATTGTTGATTTTTTTTCTGACTTGATCTCCAGTGGATGGAAAATAAACTGGTTTTGGAAAAAATAAGTAAAAAGAAAGTGAAGGGGGTTATCCACTTTCTAATATTGATGACCATCAATATTACATCTGCAAGGGTCTGACACCTGTAGATCAGCTGGGACAGCACAGCTCTTGGTAATGTTTAAATGCCAGGAGCCACACTGCTTGCTCACCATACAAACTGTAGTGATGGCTTTAGGTACTGCAGCGCTTCTCCATTGAAGTCTGTCCTGGAGCAAGTGACCTGCTGGGAAACCCTCGCAGATCTAATATTGATGGCCTATCCTAAGAATAGGCTATTAACATTAGAAAGTAGATAACCACTTTTAGCTTACCCAAAACACTGTACCCTCCTTCTTCAGAGATAAGTAAAAAAAAAGATAACAAGCATCAGACTCTATGAAACTTCATTTTTATTCCATCCGTGTAGTAACAATAATAACTGAATGTAAAATATCTTAAGCAGCACATACTCCTTCAATTATTCTCCAGATTCTCATCCAACACTTTTTCCAACCATTTACAATCTTCTGGTTTCTGACCCTATCATTGTACCAAAACATTCTTAAGGGGAGACTAGCACCACCAAAATTGCTCAACATTTCTCTTTTCTAAATCTTGAGTCAATAAAAATGCTTGTTTGTGCCTTTATCATATCCTTATATCTAACATTCTTCTATCTAACAGGTTTACTCCTTTTCAATCCACTCTAAATTCAGCTGTTTGGTTAATATACCACTCTCCTTGCTCCTTAAATACCCCTATCTTTGTCAGTCTCTACAAAGGCTACTCATTGGCCTGCAAATTCCCTTTAAAAAAATAACCATGACATGCAAGGCGGTCCACAACCTGTCCCCTCCATATGTCTAACCTAATCTCCTATACCATCACACATAATATCTATTCTTCCCAAGACCTCCTTCTATGGTCTCTTTTGTCCACTCCTCACAACATTACCTTCAGGATTTCTTCGATGCATCCTCCATGTCAGGATTCTCAGTGTGCAGCACTGTCTACTGTTGTTGTTGCCTTAAGGTTGCCATGCTAACATAAGAAGCTTTGTGCAGCTATCAGGGTTCTGTTACGCTTAACCTATCAACAAATGAGGAAGGGGATTTAAAGTTTCTTCTTGACTCCACAAGTGACTGCTATTAGTAAATACTTGCTAATGAGACTCCTGGGCTTTGAAAATAGCTGTACTTCTGACCTTGGCTTGTTCACTGGATTTCCACTTGATTACTAATTTTGGCTCTGACTATGACCTCTTGCATCTGAACTTGTCCTGGACACGTTTATCCTTTTCATTCTGCTCTCCTGGTTTGACCTGCCTTTTGAGATGTTGTTGGATTCTGGTTGATTTCAGTTTTGTAGTGCATCTATTTCTTGCAATAAACTTTGGGGAGATAACCTGGGTCTCAGATCCTGCAAAGACCAACTGGCTCTGGTGAATCATCTGAGAAACCTTAGACTCTATCTACTAGAGTTGTGTGAGATTTAGTTAACATGTTCTACTATTTTCTGTCAGTTTTCTGCATTTTTTGGGTATTGCTCCATTGGCTATTCCATAACTCTCCACACTCTGAAACTTAAAACTCTAACATATCAGACTGCCTTCCACTATTCAAACCTTCAAAAATATTCTTAAAAGCCCCCTCTTCAGAAAATCCTAGCACCTATAATAACCTTGCCACCAGTGTGGCATCTACCCTCATTTACTTTATTCTTCCCTGTTCTCTTGTAGATTGTAAACCATCGCAGACAGAGCCCTCTCTCCTTCTGTGCCAGTCTGTGACTCTGTAAGCTCATGTCAATTGTACAATACTGCTTGTTTTTATTGTCTCATGTTATTTGTACCCCTCTAGATTTCCTATGTGTCTCTATATATTTCCTCTGTCACAGAGGAGAGATTGTCATTGAGTGTTTGGACTGCCCACTAGATGCAATTACTCCTTCTATGCCTATAAAGAACAGAGAAATGGATAAATGACAAATTATACTGAATCTTTCACAACAAAAATCAATCTGATCAGCTACTGCTCTATAACCTGCTGCCTGCAGACTAGACTGCATTTTCATGGTGACAGATTCCCTTTAAATCAATAATATAATAATGAATCAATGGTTGTGGATGATAACCTACAAATGGCTATAGGCATGACTTGATGTCTATAAACTAATGCAGACAACAAATGGAGATATCTACAGTAACCGGTATAATCTTATTCTGTTTCTAGTGGCAAAACCTCAAGATCTTGTCTATGCCAGTTCTCATACATTTATTCACATTGTCTGTGAATTTTTACAAATATTTAATGGTTAAAAATAATCCCTTAGGTAATAGCCAAATCAGATGGAATATCTGAAATATGAAAGGTATTCTGTATCTTGGACTGAAGTCATATACACATACATTATATTGTTAAACATTCAAGCTTTTAGCGTACCTGCCTCCTGTAATTTATCATGCCTTTCCCAAGTTATGCAGTCGGTGATACTTCCCATTACAAATTCTATCCACATTAAAGCATAATTGTTATTCTTTGTAAGTCTTGGGGTGAGAGTTAATTCTAGCTGTGACTACTCAGATGATCAGGGTGAAGACCTCAGTGGAGTGTGATTATAATGGGATGTATTGATATAAGAAATGTTAGATGTACAATGAATATAAATGAGCTATGGGATGTTATACTTTTTAGTAGCAAGGAATGTTCAGTCCTTTTGCAGCATTTTAAGCATGCTTAAATGTATCTAACACAGAGCAGCTTCTGTTCAAAGTCCATTAAACAACCCTCTCTGCAAGGTCAATTATTTTTCATGATGAGGAGCTATGGCTCCACACATCAGCCTCCAGACGGCTTCTCGTAGATCAGTCAGAAATATATCTGCATAAACCAGAATGACACAGTGTTTAATATATTGCGATAATGTTACATCATAATTGTAAATGTAGTGTAAATGACATATGGAATTAACAGTCAAAACCAGCATTACATTACTTAAAGATCTCCTTGAAAGCATTATCAAGAAACATACTGTATAACGCATATAAAAATATGTAAAATATATCCTTAGCTGCAGTATGTTTTATAAGAGTTATGATTCTCCCATTTAGATGATCTGTAACAATGGAACATGACATACATTGCATATTTGGTGATGAAAACTTGTAAAGGTGAAAGAGTGACATCATTGTGGGTGGTGTTATTTATAGTATTCTAGAGGTGACACACAAATGACATCACAATAAAGAATAACTCCTACTTTGATTTCCTTTTGCATATGATTTTTCTAAAAATGTTTAAAAAATGGTCATATCAGAGGTTAGAACCGCAGCCAAAATTTGGTAATTATGGTTTACTGAGATTTGGAGATAACGTGGGAAATTTACTAACCCATATATGCTAGTTTTCTGGCGTAAATGGTTGTAAATGTGGCACATCTTTGGCCTGCAACACTTTCTAGCGCCAAGGATGCACCACATTGTTCCTTCTCCGTATTGCTCTTCACTTTTGCAGAGAGCAAGGTGGATGCTTCTCCCTGACAAATTTACTATAACTGGCGTGAGTTATACCAAAACTCTATAATAGTTTCAATTCAGTATGCCTGAAATATTAAAAGTTCAGAACCTCTTAAGAATTCAGAGGTATCTTGTGCTAGCGGGGGAGTTTATTAAGACTAGTATACAGAACACTGGGCTTAATAAATTCCCTCAACTGGATAGATTTGAGCTATCATTACACCAAGCAAATTCTCCAAAAGTTGCAAATTTGGGGACGAAAACAGCCATTTACCCAAATTTGTGTCTATCATACATTTTATGCCAGAAACTGGTATAAAATGCATCAAATTCCCCCATCTGTTGTTTTTCCTTAATTAATGGAAAAAAATAACAGAACAAAATGATGAAAAATGCATAGTTTCATTACAAATAAAATGTAGAAAGTATAAAAAAATATAATAGCCTTTGAATTGCTTACATATTTTGTGCCACAAGCGGAAAAGAGAAAAAAACTTTACCTCCAAAGACAGATTCCATATCAGAATGTAGGTAAAGATTAATATACAGGGAAAGTTTTATGTGTCTAAAAGAAAAACTGTTCTTGTTGACCATAACAACCAATCACAGCGCAACTTGCATTTCTTTTAGTGGTTTTAAAAATTGAAAGTATAGACACAAATTAAACTGTCAAAAAGAAATTTTCTTCTTGTTGTTTACAACAATTTACTGTTTAAGTATCTTTAGTATTGGTGTCTTTCCGTTTCCGGAAATGGGGAAATGGAACATCACCGGAAAACCTGAAAATGTCTCTGGGGCGGTCACATGACTGTACATTGTTTTAAAGCACAGCTATTTGTAGCCAATAATTCCCTATAAGCTAAGAGAAGAACATATCTGACAATTTTGTCAGAAAACATAATTTTGGCTCCATTTATAGTCTTGACTTCACTACTGTCAGGCTCTATATGTATGTTTTCATTCTTATCCAATAGAACAAGCATGTATTTTATCAATCTATTTATATAACTTCTCAGCTAACTGCAAATGACATATTCTAAATTTTGGCAATCAAAGCACCCCATCTGTTTCAGAACTACTAGTAGAAAAGTATGTCTTGTAATAGCTCATTCTCTAAGGAATTCTTTCACATATTGCTGTAAAAAAGAAATTCTGGTAATAGAGAAAATAAGAAAGTGACTTACTATAAGTAAATCCATTGATTTTATACAGAGCACTTATTATGGATAGAAAACGTCACTGTATACAGTTATGTCGGGCCAAATAAGAGCAAAAGATTGTTCACTCCGCGAATGTTAACATAGAATTTGGCATCTTCTATATCTGGTAATTAATAGTCTGAAATTCCACGAGGAGTCTCAAAGTAATGAAGAGTAATTGAATAATCGAGAAATGGAGAGGAAATTCAAGTGTCACAAAGAGTTGGTTATATAATTACGGATATATCTATATTTAAAGAGGTTATATGGGAGTTAAAATTTTGGACAGTGTACGATAATCACAGTTACTACTATACATACTGGCTCCCTGTCATACTGATTCATAGATTTGTTAATCGCTGAAGAGCCAAGCCTGGGTCACATAAACAACTTAGTTCTACTCATGCTGCTTGTATATAGAGTTGGACACATAACCCAGAATTGGATTGTCAGGAGCAGAGGCAGAACGCTGAGATTTTCACCCCCTGCAGCATTCTGCAAATCTAAAAATCAGCGCAACAGTGGCCATTTTTAACCTTTTCCCGCGATTCAATTTTTTGTTTTTGACTCCCCGCCTTCCAAACACCTTAACTTTGTTATTTTTCCATTCACAGAGTCATATATGAGGGCTTAATGTTTGCGGAACAAATTGTATTTCATAAAGCTACCATTAAATATACTGTAGGATGTACTGAGAAGCTAGAAATAAATTCAGAATGGGGGGAATTGGAGAGAAACAGCGTTTGTGTGACTTTCTTATAGGCTTTGTTTTTATGACGTTCATTGTGCAGCCAAAATGACATGTCACCTGTATTCTATGGGTAGGTGTGATTCTGGGGATACCAAATTTCTATTTTTTTTTTTTTTTACGTTTTAACCCCTTAAAAAATCCAAAGCTTCACAAAAAAAAAAAATTTCTAAGAATCGTCATATTCTGACACACACCCGTAACTTTTTTATATTTCTGTGTGTGGGGATGCCTAAGGCATTGTTTTTTTGTGGGGCCTGATGTACTTTTTAGCTAAACTATTTTGGGGAAAGTCTGATGTTTTTATTGGTTTTTATTCAAGCTTTTATGGGAGGCGAAAGAATGAAAAAATGGCGGATTAGCTCTCGGTTTTTATATATTTTTATATGTTTATAAACTGGGCATTTTCAGACATGGGGATGTATAATTTATTTATGTTTGTTTCTTTATCTTTATTTCAAATTTAAGGAAAGGGAGGAGATTTGAATTTTTAGATTTTTATTTCTATTGTTTTTAATATTTTTAAAAACTTTTAAAATTTTTTAACTATTTTAATAGCCCCCTGGGCTACCACTGTATTGAGATTCGCTACATAACTATTGAGGTTGTTCATAGACTAGCCTCAATAGTTATACTTCTATGACAGGCCTGGGAGCCTTCAGAAGGCTTCTGGCTGACATGGGAACAGGGTTATGGGAGCTGTCCTGTAACATAAAAGGTACGGGGGCAGTGGGGACAGGCCAAGGGGGAGGGGGAATCAACTTTGGTTTTACCAAGTATCAATGCCCACGATCATAGTGGACTCTGATCGCGGGCATTAGCTCTGGGTCTCTGCTGTACATGGCCATCATCTTTAAAGTACAGCGGATTTTGGGAAGGGGTTAAAAAAGGACTTCCAAAATATGACCAACATACTTAACAAAATATCAAAAAATCCACTAATTTTCCTGGTCTTCCAAATGCTGTTGCATGCTGTCCTGGTCCTTCCCACGTCACCTCCCATTCCTTCCCACTACACTTTTCCTTAGCTTCTGTTCGACCATGCCCCCTCTCAGTGACCTAACCATGGAGATAACAGAGACTTGTCACAGGACCTGGAAAAACTCACCACAGTCTTATCAAGTGTCCATTGTGGGGAGCAAGGGAAAGTAGTAAATGCTAATTACATATACACTACTTGTTGGATGATAGTTAAAAGGGAGTAAAAAAAAGTGTGGGAAGACACTTTTAAGGGTATATTCACACATACACACACGTTCAGTTTGATTCCAATTACAGAAATCTTTCCCCACTACTACAAAAATGACTGCAAATAAAGCACTGAGTAAAGTAGATACAATTTTTTTTGGACATACAGTATGGAGCTAACTAACCACCAATAGTCTATCAGTGGAATTTGTTTCAACTTAGCTCAGCTGAATCCATACATTTTAATTCTTTCATTATCACCAGTCTGACTACCAGTTCAGAGCATGCTATCCTTGTGTAGATAGGATGTCAGTATCCTCTTTATGCAGGAATCCCTATGAACTGCAGATGTGAATCATCATCTATCAAATCCCTCCTGGAAGCTCTTACTAAGCTCCACCCCCTTGTTCTTCTGTATGTTCTGATGCATAAAGTTGCTGAAGATATAATGTTTGCCTTATCTATGGGATAACAAGTACATTGATATAGTAGGCAAGTCCATGTAAAGATTAGCTACTTTAACACTTCCTTGACTAACACTGTTTGTCTATACTATGCACTGTGTGCACAATTCCCAGTATATTCTATGAGATGCTGTGTGACACTGCTCTCACCTGCTTCTTGCTTGTAAAATCTGACATAGTAAAACCTACAAAGCAAGAGGAAGAGAAGACAGACTGAAGCTACAGATAAGATACACAGAGACTCTGCAGTATAATGCCAATGATCTACACTCCTCAACATTAAAATCTCAACACCAAGAAGGAAAAGTTTTGTAATTATGGAAATCACAGGATTGATAGACATGTTAATGACATGCAAATGATGGAAAAGAAACAAAATATTCAAAACATTTAAATTTATTCAGTATAGAGTGCGAGTGCCATGTGCAGAAATATGCTCACTTACATGCCTTGTCATGTTATCAGTGAGGTTATTAATGGTTGTCTGAGCCTCATTGAATGCATTGGGCACACAAATGATCAAGACTGGCTGCTGGCTACTCCCTTTGCAATTGCCAACCAATAACATCTTAGATGAGCTTGCTAAGAGACAGGTCCGGAGAGATGCTGTAGGCCATGTTAGCAGGTTAGGTCACACAGGCTGCTCACAGTAGCATAAGCAACCTGCAGTCTGGCATTGTCCTGTTGGATAATAGTTCCTGGGAAACTTTAAAGAAATGGGTATACCACTGGTTCCAGGACCAAATCAGTGTAACGCCAAGCTGTTAGTGTATCTGAAATGAAGGCTAGAGGGGTCTGGCTGATGTACATTACGCCACCCCATACCATAATCCTAGGAGTAGGACCAGTGTGATGTTCCCTTGTGAAGACCACTTAATGACATTGCTCACAGGGTCTCCATATTAATCTCCGGCTATTACTGTGTCCGAGACAGAAAATGGGAATTTCTGTATACAATAAACTTCCTCTGCAGCCTCAATTTCTGTTTTGCTATGTACTATGATAGCCTTTGAAAGAGGTGGTGTGAGGTCAATGGAACACTTTTACCTGGATATCTGGCTCGTAGCTCAGCGTCGTGAAGGCACTTACTCATGGTTTGTCCCAACATTGATTGCCACCCTAATTTTTGGATGTGGCTTCGATTTCACTTGCAGAACAGAATGCATGACTATGTGCCAGTCTTCTATGTGCCATAGTGTAAAAATTTGTATGTAAACTTTTGTTCTAAAGGGAAGTATGTCCGGATGAGGTGGAGGTCCATAAAGGATCGCTTCACAAGGGACATGAGAGAGGAGAGGGAGAGGCCCATTGGATCGGCTCCTAAAAAATGCAAACGCTACATATTTCTTGAAAAATTGAGCTTTCTTAGAAGGGCCTCTCAAACACGAGCGTAAGTTGAGCTCAAAATAAGTTATGTCAATTTTTGGGGGTTTGAGTGTTTGGTGGGGGGTTGGGTGTTCTTGTTTTCTTTTAACTCTTTTAATACTGCAATGTTATTTGATATATAAATTTATTTCATATTATAATTTTAACCTTTTTTTTTTCACAGAACATCCTCTCAAAATGTCCCTTGTGAAGCGATCCAAGTGGAAGACCAGCCTGCTGGCCCCTCATCTGCTGATATACCTGTTCAGGAAACAGAAGGTCCCCGGCCAGAACCCTCTGCCGCCTTAACAGCTCGTCAACAGATACAAAATACATTTGGGCAGCTGTTAAGGCGGCAGAGAACTGGCCGGAGACAAGGAAGTGAGAGAGAGGATCTCATACAGGCAATGCAAGATTGCCTGTTGAGATTAGAAGAGCATGTTGGTCGGTTTATGGATTCAGTTGAATGACGACTGGAGGGAGCGGGGTCTTCGTCAACCCTTACAACCAACCAATATTTTCTTCAAACTCTGCTCCCTTTCTTGGATCAATTACCGCCTGAGCAGGTATATGATGCCCAAGTAGGATTGCTTTCCTATGCCCGGGATTTCCAGTGCCGCTCCCAATCCCGCACCCCATACCAACACCACCCCCCGTCTCATTCCTACCCCCCATCCAACCCCCCACCCCCCATCCCTACACCCTTTCCACTACCTTTCCTCCTTCCACTACCCTTCCCCCTTCCACCACCCTTCCCACTCCTACCCCCCATCACACTCCTACCCCCATCACACTCGTACCCCCCATCACACTCTTTCTCTGCTTCACCTTCTTTTCACTTTCCACCTGACACTACCTACTCCTTCTACTTCTCATCTTCCTCAAACTCCTTCCTTTTCTCATTCCTATTGCCTCCAAACACCTCACCCTTCCACTCCCACTGGAGTTCCTCGGCTCAGTGAAGCCATTTCTGGTGCTATGAGGCACACAGCAGGTGAGGCAGGCCACTTTACTCCACGGTCTTCCACCCCTCATCCGGACATACCTGATATTTAGGGCGTCTGTTTCTACCTCCCTATACATGCAAAGTTTTATTTTTCTAAAAAAATTTAAAAAAAAGGCAGTTTCAAGCCACAAAAAAAAAAAGTTCATCAAAAAAAAAAAAAAAAAAGTTCATCAAAAAAAATAAACAAAAGTTCATAAAAAAAAATTAAACAAAAGTTCATAACAAAAAAATAAACAAAAGTTCATAAAAAAAAAAATAAACATAAGTTCATCAAAAAAAAAAGTTAATCAAAAATAAAAATAAAAAAAGTTCATCAAAAAAAAAAAAAAAAATCCCAAAAAAAGTTTTGCACTCCTATGCCCTGTACCTCCACCACTCAGGCCCAAAATATACCTCAACTGTTTAACAGTTTATATGTTTGACAAAATTTTTAATGGAAATTTATATACAATAAAAAAATTTTAATAAAGTTTTTTTTTATTAAAACAAATGTGTTTTCTTTTCCACAAAATTATAAACAGAGCCAAAAGAATGAACAAACATGCTTTCTTTAAAGGCGGTGTCAGGGGAGGGACCCTCGGTGGACAAAGTGTATGTTTACACTTTGTCCACTCAGGGCCACCCCCCCATGACACCACCCTTTAAGAAAGCATGTACAAAACACAAACTCAGGCAAAAGAATGAATAAACACACTTTCTTTAAAGGCAATGTCAGGGAAGGGACCCTCGGTGGACAAAGTATGTTTACACTTTGTTCACTGAAGGCCACCCCCCATGACAGCACCCTTTAAGAAAGCATGTACAAAACACAAACTCAGGCAAAAGAATGAATAAACACGCTTTCTTTAAAGGCAATGTCAGGGAAGGGACCCTCGGTGGACAAAGTGTATGTTTACACTTTGTCCACTGAGGGCCACCCCCCCATGACAGCACCCTTTAAGAAAGCATGTACAAAACACAAACTCAGGCAAAAGAATGAATAAAAACGCTTTCTTTAAAGGCAATGTCAGGGAAGGGACCCTCGGTGGACAAAGTGTATGTTTACACTTTGTCCACTGAGGGCCACCCCCATGACAGCACCCTTTAAGAAAGCATGTACAAAACAAACTCAGGCTAAAGAATGAATAAACACGCTTTCTTTAAAGGCAATGTTAGGGAAGGGACCCTCGGTGGACAAAGTGTATGTTTACACTTTGTCCACTGAGGGCCACCCCCCCCCATCACAGCACCCTTTAAGAAAGCATGTACAAAACACAAACTCAGGCAAAAGAATGAATAAACATGCTTTCTTTAAAGGCAATGTCAGGGAAGGGACCCTCGGTGGACAAAGTGTATGTTTACACTTTGTCCACTGAGGGCCACCCCCCCATGACAGCACCCTTTAAGAAAGCATGTACAAAACACAAACTCAAGCAAAAGAATGAATAAACATGCTTTCTTTAAAGGCAATGTCAGGGAAGGGACCCTCGGTGGACAAAGTGTATGTTTACACTTTGTCCACTGAGGGCCACCCCCATGACAGCACCCTTTAAGAAAGCATGTACAAAACAAACTCAGGCAAAAGAATGAATAAACACGCTTTCTTTAAAGGCAATGTCAGGGAAGGGACCCTTGGTGGACAAAGTGTATGTTTACACTTTGTCCACTGAGGGCCACCCCCCATGACAGCACCCTTTAAGAAAGCATGTACAAAACACAAACTCAGGCAAAAGAATGAATAAACACGCTTTCTTTAAAGGCAACGTCAGGGAAGGGACCCTCGGTGGACAAAGTGTATGTTTACACTTTGTCCACTGAGGGCCACCCCCCCATGACAGCACCCTTTAAGAAAGCATGTACAAAACACAAACTCAGGCTAAAGAATGAATAAACACGCTTTCTTTAAAGGCAATGTCAGGGAAGGGACCCTCGGTGGACAAAGTGTATGTTTACACTTTGTCCACTGAGGGCCACCCCCCATGACAGCACCCTTTAAGAAAGCATGTACAAAACACAAACTCAGGCAAAAGAATGAATAAAAACGCTTTCTTTAAAGGCAATGTCAGGGAAGGGACCCTCGGTGGACAAAGTGTATGTTTACACTTTGTCCACTGAGGGCCACCCCCCATGACAGCACCCTTTAAGAAAGCATGTACAAAACACAAACTAAGGCAAAAGAATGAAAAAAACGCTTTCTTTAAAGGCAATGTCAGGGAAGGGACCCTCGGTGGACAAAGTGTATGTTTACACTTTGTCCACTGAGGGCCACCCCCATGACAGCACCCTTTAAGAAAGCATGTACAAAACACAAACTAAGGCAAAAGAATGAAAAAAACGCTTTCTTTAAAGGCAATGTCAGGGAAGGGACCCTCGGTGGACAAAGTGTATGTTTACACTTTGTCCACTGAGGGCCACCCCCCATGACAGCACCCTTTGAGAAAGCATGTACAAAAGACAACTGAGGAATAAAAAAAGTCTGTGGCAGTTGCAAGCATTGAAAATGGAGCAGTCTGTATGCTGAGTAATAAAGTCTCTCATTTTCAGTGCTCAGGACTTTAATCATCAAGACTTTTCAGCACATTTGACTGTCCAAAAAAAAGGTAAAAAAAAAAAAAAATCCAATGAAAAACTTCTGCCATCCTGCCAGTCCACCCAACCTGCGTTGGAAAGAAAAAAAAGCTGCAAAATTGTCCCTCATGCGGCTGACAGCAACTGTAGATCGTGGACCAGATGCGTTGAGACCATGTAACCCAGACTCCAGTTCCAGGGTGTCAACTGGCAATGGTTCCCTTGTCAGCAGGAAGTTATGCAGGACCACGCAGGCTTTCACAACGTCATCCACAGATTCTGGCTTCAGCTGGATAGCAGTGGTAAAAATTCGCCATTTCGAAGTGAGGATCCCAAACGCGCACTCCACAAGTCTCCGGGCTCTTGATAGTCTGTAATTGTAGATTCTTTTCTGGAAGTTGAGTCCACAGCTGGAGTACGGTTTCAGAAGGTTTCCACACATCTGGAAGGCCTCATCGCCAACAACCACAAACGGCATAGGAGGTCCATCAGTTCCAGGAAATGGCTTTGGTGCTGGCAATCCAAAATTTCCAGAATAGATTCTCCATCCCATGTCAGAGTCCTTGAAGATTATGGAGTCCTTGGTGCGGCCGTATGCCCCAATGTCTACAGCCAAAAATCGATACTGGGCATCAGCAATGGCCATCAGCACAATGGAAAAATACTTCTTGTAGTTGAAAAACAGGGAGCCGCTCCTTGCAGGTTTCTGGATACGGATGTGCTCTCCGTCGACTGCTGCTACACAGTTTGGAAAACGTGTCACCTCCCAGAACTTTTCTGCTATGTCCTTCCATTGTTCGGTAGATGGATGTGGGAGAAATTCTTCACGCAGCAAATCCCACAGAGCCTGGCAAGTATCCTGGACAATGTAGGAGATGGTCGACTTGCCAAGGCGGAACTGGAAGTGCATTGAGTAGAAGCTCTCGCCTGTTGCCAGAGACCTTGAAAAAAAAATTTAAAAATTTAAGTTTTTTTTATATATATATATATAAATATACACACACACACACAAACACACACATTTGAAATACAGTGTTGATACTCACCGAAGGGTCACTGTCAAGCGCTCCTCTGGTGTAACGCTTCTCCTCAAGTGGGTGTCCTGCCTCTGGAGTCTTGTTGACAGCCGCCGAAGAAGTTCATCAAAGCTGGGAATGGACATACGCAGATAATCATGGAACTTCTCTGGATGTTGTCGCAGTTCTCCATACAGGCTTGAATACACTCCCCTTGTCATGCGGGCAGATGTAATGGGATGGACCCAGAATCGTCGCCTTTGACGCCGCCTCTGCCTTCTCCACTTCGCCCTCAGCCGGATCACCTCTAGGTCAAATAAAAGAGATGGTGGAATCATTTAAAAAAAAAAATGACAGCAGCACCGCAAGAAGAACTGGAACACAGGAACGATACTCTCCTCTCCAAAGCTGGCTCCAGACTGAATTGTCAGCTCTTCTTCCTGCTTTTATATTCTCTCTGTCGTCATTCTGTGTTTATGGCAACCAATTAAGCAAAAAAAACGGACTAGAAATTAACGGACACAAATGGACACAAACGGATGGTTTACTGTCCGTTTTTTATGTATTTTTAACGGATTGAGTTTAACGGATCCATTAAAAAAAACGGACACGTAGGTATCATTAAAGTCCGTTTGTGTCCGTTATTGCAGGTGTCCGTTTTTTTTTTTTTTTTTTTTAACGGACACTATCAGAACGGACATCAACGGTAGTGTGAACCCTACCTAAGGCTAAGGCCCCTCGTGGGCTGCAGCAAAAAAGCAATATGGGAAAAACCGTGGCGGAAACACATTGTGGTTTTTCCCACAGCAATTTTCACAGAAAGTGTGCAGAGGTTTCCTCTGCACACTTTCTGCTTCCATTATACCTATAGGGAAACTGCCAGCATTTCAGTAGATATAATTGACATGCTGTGATTTCCAAAAATTTGACGGTTTTGGAAATTGCAGCATTACTGGTGTGCATATTTTACTCCAATGTGTGGATGGGATTCTAGCAAAATTTTAGGCTGAATTAGAGGAGCCATAGTAAAGGGAAACAAGACAAGAAGCAGACAAACCAAAAATCAGCAATGGATCATTAAATCTGACCTTGCCATGACCTGTGTGTTATATTCCCCACCACTGTGGGTTGAAGTTATCTTTACCCTGTTTTAGGGTTTCCCTGTGAGAGAGGTCCCTTGAAGAGTGACCTTTATCAGCCAGAGAACATGTAGGGACAAGAGGGGACTTGGTATATGGGCGGACATAAGGGTACTACCTTACATATGGGGATTAGGGTCAGTCTGCTATAGGGTCATTGTAGGGATTGGACTCTGGCTTTAAGTACCTTACGTCTGATAGTAACTCCTTCACCTTGATAATCTATTTGGATATGATCCAACCAATATCTCATTTACACTGTCTAGCCTGCATGGGATAGAGATTACTTGTTGTATGTCATTGTAGTAGAAGAGATATAATATTGGATGTGATAGTCTGGGTTATTTTAACTGTATTTGGGATAAGTTTAACTATGGAAGTAAAAGTTATATTTTAGAATTTTGGACATCAGTGCTGTTGTTATAGTTTATATTATAAACCATAAATGGCACATCAACTATACACAAAGCATACATAAAGCGTTCATGTTATTCTTTAATAATAGCTGCACTATGCAGGTGAACATTATTGAAAGATTACTGCTGGTGAACGCACAAATAATCTGTAACTTACAACCACCACCCCAAGTATTACCTATCATGGTGGGTCTGTCCATTGTCCTGGTGACTGGGTGACTGCTCCCAGCTCTTAATGCTGAAATGCTTCTTTAAAAATTGATGCCGGTGAATACATGTAATCTGAGACTTACATATAACAGGGTGCTAACCTCTCCCCCCCCCCCCAGTTATTACCTATCATGGCGGTTCTGTTTATTGTCCTGATAACATGGTGACTGCTTCCGAATGATGAATTTGCAGTCGCTATGTCAGACAGTACTTCAAAACGAGAGAAAGAACTGAGACCTGGAACAGCTAATACTTTGCTAATTTTTGCTCAAAATTGCAGTTTATTAGACATATATTCCCCATTATCAGCCCAATTATCTAGGTCTACATAAGAAAAATAATATATTCCGTTCACCATATTCTTCTTACTGTTTATGGGCAAGGAATTTTGTATAGATGGTGCTAAGGCAAAACACTGTGTTGGTAGCAGGTAATATTCAACAGAAAAATGAAGTGGTTGTCCAGCACCGCATCAGCATCAGCATGAAATGAACTTATCCAAGAGCTACATCTCTTACAATAGGTTCACTCTAGCGTTCGGCTTTCCATTCTTCGGATACGCTTGGGGACACGAAGAACGGAAACCTGATCCACTTAAAAAGCGGTTACCCACAGAAATTTATAGTCTTTGGGGTCCTCTGGGCTTCCACCTGACTTCTGCCTAAAAAAATGCAGAAAAATGCAGTTAAAAGTACTCTTGTCTTTGAATTTTTCAACTGGATTCGGGGACGGAAATCCCGAATGGAGTTTGAACACTGGTGTGAACCCAGCCTTACGTGTTATCGAAATCAAGTAAAGGAGTTCTTATAGGAAGTTTTCGTCTCCGACTAAAAAATAAGAAATGTGTAAGAGATGTAACTCTTGGACATGTTCATTGTATGTTTTTAATGGATTGAAAAAAAACCTGGTTGTTTTTAAACGCTGTTGTGGTGCTGGACAACTACATTTATCTAGGTCTACGGTCTCAATATGGTTTATAATCATAGTGTACTACAGAGAACAGCAGTAAGAGCTGAGAATGGTTTTACCACCAACAAATTCCATATACAAGGAATCAATAGGTATTTAATAGAGTTTCTTTTTACATTGCATGCAAGATTATGAGCTTATATGGTCATTTCAAGCCTCAGAAATCGACATCTAGTGTACTTGGCAGGTGAAAACTGCTCTCACAATTTGTTAGCCTTAAACACATCACTTCTGATTCATCATTGCTACATGATTGTATTGCTTGCAGCAATATCTGTTACTAAATCAGGCTGAAATGTACCTTCATATTACCAGTGAAGGGCACTATACTAAAAAAGATTTGTATTCCCATCCTTTGTTCTTGCACCTATGATAAAGAACTTGGGAAATGATAACATTCTGAAGGAAGATCCAAGCAAACTAAAACAATATTGCTTTGTGACCCAGAAAAGCCTGAAGCATGGCTTAAGGCAATGTGGCAATCAGACACACTTATTTACAAAGCTATCCTTGAAGACCTTAAAGCCTGTCATATTACAACTTATTTCACAACAAAGACTGTAAGGACTGTCTTGGGATAGAGATGCTTTTATGTCTATGGAATAAACAATATCAAAGGAAAGCCAGATAAGTATCTGTAGCTCTAAACAAGGGACACGAAAAAGGACAAACTAGAAAACTCAGTGAATGTTTAAAGGGCTTGGTGTTAGTAAATGGAATTGGCTTTAACAGTTTACATGCAATATTATATTTTTATATGAAGATCAAGTTAGTATGTTCACAAATCACAACATTGTACAGGTCATTTTCCGAGAATAATGTTGATAAATACTGTAGCTGATGCATTCACATTATTCAGTTGATTGATATTGCAAATAGTCCACAAGCTTATTGACCCACACAATGCAGATTTGTTGCAAATATTTCTTTGACTGAAAATCATTTCCATTTACTTGAATGGGGTTGTAAAGGTGGTATACATGAATTTCTGCAGGTCCCTTTCAGATGAATAAGGCCTTATTCACACAGCCATGAGAATATTAGTAGAGAACATGAACAAATGAAGGGTATGCTTAGTGCATATACCTTTTCGGTTCTGGTCCTCCTTGGCTAACCTCTTGTAACTTCTGATCTCCAACAGGTAGTGGGCACACGTGTAGCCACCAGACTCATTCATGAAGCTTTACACAAAAGAATAGGTTTCGCAGCAGCAATAAAATGTGGATCTGTCTGAGCACAAAATAGTGTCCTGGTCAGCATGAGGGCATAAAGTGTGACAGTGCCTAGAGACTGACATGTGTGGACTGTGAGAAGAAGAGGCAAGGCTAAGGAGGTATGAGTATCAACTAATACAGTGTATTGCAAAAGTATTCATACCCCTTGAACTTTTTTACATTTTCTCACCTTACAACCACAAACTTAAATGTATTTGCCTTCAGAAGTCATTTAATTAGTTAATAGAGTCCAGCTGTGTGTAATTTAGTCTCAGTATAAATACACCTGTTCTGTGAAGGCCTCAATGGTTTGTTAGAGAACACTAGTGAACAAACAGCATCATGAAGACCAAGGAACTCGCCAGACAGGTCAGAGATAAAGTTGTGGAGAAGTTTAAAGCAGATTTAGGTTCTAAAACATATCCCAAGCTTTGAGCATCCAAAGGAGCACTGTTCAATCCATCATCCAAAAATGGAAAGAGTATTCTACGACTGCAAACCTACCAAGATATGGCTGTCCACCTAAACTAACAGATCGAGCAAGGAGAGCACTGGTCAGAGAAGCAGCCAAGAGTCCCATGGTCACTCTGGAGGAGCTGCAGAAATCCATAGCTCAGATGGGAGAATCAGGCCACAGGACAACTATAAGTCGTGCACTCCACAAATCTGGCCTTTATGGAAGAGTGGCAAAAAGTAAACTGTTGAAAGAAAGACATAAGAAGTACCATTTGCAGTTTTCCGCAAGCCATATAGGGGACACAGCAAATGTGGAAGAAGATGCTCTGGTCAGATGAGACCAAAGTTGAACTTTTTGTCCTAAATGCAAAGCACTATGTGTGCTCATTACCCTGAACATACCATCCCCACTGTGAAACATGGTGGTGGCAGCATCATGCTGTGGGGATGCTTATTTTCAGCAGGGACAGGGAAGCTGGTCAGAGTTGATGGGAAGGTGGATGGAGCTAAATACAGGGCAATCCTGGAACAAAACCTGTTGGAGGCTGCAAAAGACTTGAGACTGGGAAGATTTACCTTCCAGCAAGACAATGACCCTAAACATACAGCCAGAGCTACAGTGGAATGGTTTAGATCAAAGAATGTTCATGTCAAAGTCCAGACCTAAATCCCATTTAGCATCTGTGGCAAGACATGAAAATTGCTGTTCACAGATGCTCTCCATCCAATCTGGCTGAACTTCAGCTATTTTGAAAAGAAGAATGGGCACAAATTTCAGTCTCTAGATGCACAAAGCCGGTAGAGACGTACCCCAAAAGACTTACAGCTGTAATTGCAGTGAAAGGTGGCTCTACAAAGCTGTGCACAATAACTGCTAAAGATGACTTTCAGGGATCCAGACAACCCCCAGCCACACAAGCACATGTGTCACTTGATGTGACCTTAAAAGGGGAACTCTGCTTCCACATTCACTTCCACACTCAACTATCACACTAGGCTACAAAGGAGTGAAGTATGCCCAACATCTACAGAACCACACAAATAGCTGCCAACACCCACTAGCAGGGCCGGTTCAGAAATAGTGGGGCCCTGGGCAAAATTAAAAGCGGGGCCCCAAATGCTGATATGCAAAGAACACCATCATCTTCCAGTGGCAACCCCTATAATAACGCCTCCTTTCTGCCAAAAAAAAGTAATAAGCCCCATTTTACCACACACAATTCAAATGAGCACCTTTGTACCACCTAATACATTTTTGAACCCAGTCATCAGTTATTATAGCGCCTCCTTATAAATAATAGTCTCTGCTTATAAATAATATAATAATAATAATAATAGTCCTTTAATAGTCCCACAGTGGGGAAATTCAGTATATTACACAGTAATATTACACCTTTATCAGTAATAGCTCCCTTATAAATGATAAATAGTGCCCTGTATCAGTAATATTCCCTCTTATCAGTAACAGTCACCCTGTAAAAATAATACTGCTCCCTTATAAATAATAGCCCCCTAATAAATAATAGTTACACTTATAAATAATAGTCCCCATTATCACTAATAGCCCCCTTTATAAATAAGCTCACTTAACAATTATACCCCCTTATAAAAAGTTCCCCTCTTATAAATAATAGCTCCCCCCTTATAATGGATGACTTATATATAATAGTTCCCCCCTTATAAATAATAGCCCATCTTATAATAGTTCCCCCTTATAATAGCCCCCTCATACTTAAGTTTCCCAATTATATATAGTAACCAATCCTTATATATAATAGTTCTCCGTTATACAGTGTCGGACTGAAGGGCCTTAGGCCCACCAGAGGATCTTGTTCTGGGGCCCCACCCAACAGCTTCCTGCTAATAGCCTACACCACGGCTCCTTCACTGAAGTCTTACATATGTGCTGACTATCTGGTGTTACTGAGTATGTTCCCAGTATAGTCAGCCCCTATAGTAATGTGCAGGCCCCAATAACTCCAGGGCCGGTTCATGCACAGTACTGTATGGGGAATGACATGGCCATGGGGCACTACACATATGTGCAAGATTATAGTGAGGGAGCTGTGATGCAGACATAGCACACAGGGCTGCCAGCAGGAATTGTGAGCCCCCCCCCCACAGTATAATGCTCCACATGGTATATAATGCTCCACAGAGTATAAAATGCTCTCCTGAGCCCTCCAGTTTCCCCACATGGTATATAATGCTCCACAGTGACCCCCCACAGTATAAAATGCTCCCCTGAGCCCCCCATAGTGGCCCCACATGGTATGTAAGGCTCCACACAGTATAATACTCCACAGTGGCCCACACAGTATACTTCCCCTTAGTGGCCCCAGACAGTGCAATATGCTCCCCAGCAGCCCCACACAATATAATATGCTCCATACAGTATAATATGCACCCCCCAATGCCCCCCCCACAATGCTCCAGTGGCCTAACACAGTATAACATACTCCATAATGACCTCCACACAGTATAATATACTCCCCAGAGGGGTTCCCCCAGTATAATGCTCCACAGTGGTCCCCCACAGTATAATATGTTCCCCACAGTCTCCCCCAGTATAATGCTCTATAATGGCCCCACAGAGTATCATATGCTCCCGAAAATCCCCACACAATATAATACACTCCACAGTGGCCCCACACAGTATAACAGGCTCCCCACACTGTCCCTTCCCCCAGTATAAAGCTCCACAGTGGCCCATAGTATAATATGCTCCCCAGAGGGCCCCCGCTAGTATAATGCTCCACAGTGCCCCCTCCAGTATTTTGCTCCACAGTGGCCCCACGCAATATATTATGCTCCTCAGAGCGTCCCCCCAGTATAATGTTCCACAGTAGGCCCCACGCATTATAATATGCTCCCCAGAGGGCCCCCTAGTATAATGCTCATTAGTCCCCCCGAATAATGCCCCACAGTGGCGCCACGCAATATAATATGCTCTGCTGATGCCCCCCCAGAATAATGCTCCACAGTGACCCCGTTATACTCAGTATAACATGCTCCAGAAATGGCCTCCACACAGTATAATATACTGCCCAGAGAGGTTTCCCCAGTATAATACTCCACAGCGGCCCAAAACAGTAAAATATGCTCTCCAGAGCCCTACCCAGTATAATGCTCCACAGTGGCCCAAAACAGTATAACATACTCTCCAGAGCCCCCCCCCTTCCCAGTATAATGCTCCACAGTGGCCCAAAAGAGTATAATATACTGGGGGGCCCCTCTGGAGAGCATATTATACTGTGTGGGGAAACCGTGGAGCATTATACTGGGGGGGCTCTGGAGAGCATATTACACTGTGTGGGGCCACTGTGGAGCATTATACTGGGGAGGGGGCCCTCTGAAGAACATGTTATATTCTGTGGGGCCTCTATGGAGTATTATAAAGTGGGGGGGCTCTGGAGAGCATGTTATATTCTGTGGGGCCACTTTGGAGCATTATACTGGGGGGCCCCTCTGGAGAGCATATTATACTGTGTGGGGCCACTGTGGAGCATTATACTGGGGGGCCCCTCTGGAGAGCATAATGCTCCAAAGTGGCCCCACATAATATAACATTATCTCCAGAGCCCCCCCCACATTATAATTTTCCACAGAGGCCCCACAGAATATAACATGCTATCCAGAGGGCCCCTTCCCCAGTATAATGCTCCACAGTGGCTCCACACAGTATAATATGCTATCCAGAGGGCCCCTTCCCCAGTATAATGCTCCACAGTGGCCCCACACAGTATAATATGCTATCCAGAGGGGCCCTACAGTGCTATTATATTATACTCTGGGGTCTCTCCAGAGTATAATAATCGACGACCCGGGGGAGGTGAGGGAAAATAACAAACAGTTATACTCACCTTGTCTTACCTCTGCTGGGCCTCCTCGCGCTGCTCCGCTATCCCCGCCGGCGCTGGCTTCTTCTTCTCTGCGGTTGACGTCACGCGTTGTGGACGTCACCGCTGAGGCCTGTGATTGGTCCTCAGCGATTACGTGAGGCACACTGTCAGCACGCCCCATGTGATCGCTAAGGCTGAGGCCTGGCCTCAGCGGTGATGTCCGGAACGCCAGAAGATGACGTCAGACACAAGGACAGGTGAGTAAAAATGTTTGTTATTTTTACTCACCACGGAAAGGGGCCCTGCAGTCCCTTTCTGTTAATGATTTGTCCGGGCCTGACTCTGGGATCCGGAGTCATCAGGTTCCGGATCCCGGGGGCCCCTTTGGGGACGGGACCCTGGGCAATTGCCCAGTTTGCCCCCCCCTAACGCCGGCCCTGCCCACTAGATACAGTAGACGGGACACGGATATACCCAGACTACTCACACCTTCGCCCTCTGGTACCACACAGTGGTAACATGCAAAAGATAGCAAAGCTAAATGGTATTTTTAACTCTTTAGGATTATGGAGTCCAATTTAGACAAACTTATAAAATTTTAGGATTTAATATACACAAAGAAGTAAAGTTACAAAAAAAGATGCCATAAAAAGGTATAAACACAAGCAAAACAGTATATTAAATAAAAGGGAGTAAGATAAAGAAGACAGACCTTTTACTAAGCCTGGCTGTGGAGATCGGCAGAAGGATTTGCACAGATTACAAGCTTAGTTGTATGTCCAGGTATCTGACAATAATGTCTTGTCCATGACCAATTTAGTGGGAATCTTAACCCAGCCCCCTTTTGGGAGCTCCCCAACTGCGACTGGGGCTGACTAATTACATGCACCAAGTCAACAATTATATGACTTATTTTTGGAATATACCATACGTCATATTGTAATGATATGCCCAGAAAGTGATGCAAAATGTTCAGGCAAACCAAACATGAAGATGAAAACATAATCCTTGTGACAGTACGTAAATATACCTTACTAATTTATTTTATTTTGTTTACTTATATGAACACTGTCCCAAGTGGGGCTCACAATCTGAATTTCCTATCAGTATGTCTTTGGAGTATGAGAATACTAGAGTCACAGTGCTGCCTATAAATTTGGGTGGTCATGGGAGTCATCAGTCTAGCTGTTTCGTCTGTATTCTCTTTACACAGATGGTTAGAAAACATAATTGAAGACATAGGTGGCTTTGAAATTATATTTTTTCTTTGTTCCATACAGAGATTTCCCCAGGTTCAGGCTGCAGAAATAGTTGTGACATCTTGCCTGACCCCCATACAAAGGTAGTTTGGTTCTTTGCATTCACCTGTAAACAAGTTTGACTATCTACCATTGAGTTGACATCTTGGCCCTAGTTAGTTACCTGCATCCAGGGAAGTGTAATGTGAATCTGAATTAACAGATGCAGTAGACATACTCATACATCAAGACAAAACTACTAACAATGATAACATTTATAACCACAACACGATAGAATATATACAGTGGAGAAAAAAAAAATTTAGTCAGCCACCAATTGTGCAAGTTCTCCCACTTAAAAAGATGAGAGAGACCTGTAATTGTCATCATAGGTAGACCTCAACTATGAGAGACAAAATGAGAAAACAAATCCAGAAAATCACATTGTCTGATTTTTTAAGAATTTATTTGCAAATTATGGTGGAAAATAAGTCCTCCACTCATTACCTGTAGTAATGGCACCTGTTTGAAATTGTTATCAGTACAAAAGACACCTGTCCACAACCTCAAACAGTCACACTCCAAACTCCACTATGGTGAAGACCAAAGAGCTGTGGAAGGACACGTGAAACAAAATTGTAGACCTGCACCGGGCTGGAAATAGTGAATCTGCAATAGGCAAGCAGCTTGGTGTGAAGAAATCAACTGTGGGAGCAATAATTAGAAAATGACACCCTGTGGGGTCAAAATGATCACAAGAATGGTGAGCAAAAATTCTAGAACCACACGGGGGAACCTAGTGAATGACCTGCAGAAAGCTGGGACTAACATAACAAAGGCTACCGTCAGTAACACACTACGCTGCCAGGGACTCAGATCCTGCAGTGCCAGACGTGTACCCCTGCTTAAGCCAGTACATATCCGAGCCCGTCTGAAGTTTGCTAGAGAGCTTTTGGATGTTTCAGAAGAGTATTGGGAGAATTTCATATAGTCAGATGAAACCAAAGTAGAACTGTTTGGTAGAAACGCAACTCGTTGTGTTTGGTGGAGAGCGAATGCTGAGTTGCATCCAAAGAACACCATACCTACTGTGAACCATGGGGGTGGCAACATCATGCTTTGGGGCTGTTTCTCTGCAAAGGGACCAGGACGACTGATCCGTGTACATGAAAGAAAGAATGGGGCCATGTATTGTGAGATTTTGAGTGCAAACCTCCTTCTATCAGCAAGGGCATTGAAGATGAAACGTGGCTGGGTCTTTTAGCATGACAATGATCCCAAGCACACCGCCAGGGCAATGAAGGAGTGGCTTCATAAAAAGCATATTAAGGTCCTAGAGTGGCCTAGCCAGTCTCCAGATTTCAACACCATTGAAAACCTTTGGAGGGAGTTGAAAGTCCGTGTTGCCCAGTGACATCCCCAAAACATCACTGCTCTAGAGGAGATCTGCATGGAGGAATGGGCCAACATACCAGCAACAGTGTGTGCCAACCTTGTGAAGACTTACAGAAAACGTTTGACCTCTGTCATTGCCAACAAAGGATATATAGCAAAGTATTGAGATGAACTTTTGTTATTGACCAAATACTTATTTTCCACCATAATTTGCAAATAAATTCTTAAAAAATCAGACAATGTGATTTTCTGGATTTTTTTTTCTCATTTTGTCTCTCATAGTTGAGGTCTACCTATGATGTCAATTACAGGCCGGCCTCATCTTTTTGAGTGGGAGAACTTGCACAATTGGTGGCTGACTAAATACTTTTTTCCCCACTGTACATAACTCATAGCAATGACTATTCAGAGATGCCTGGAAGTGGTCTTGGTTGCTGGGCAATAAAGGGAACCCTTTTCTACCCATTATACACATGATACACTTGAGCTGGGTTAACACATTGCTTTTGAGCTGACTTTTCACTTGCATCCTGTTGTTATGCTGCTCTATTTCCCCAGAGACCCAATTTGCTGTCTGAGAAACATGTAATAGAGAAGCACTATAGGGATATTGGAGCTAGGATTACAGTGAGGTTTCAGTTAGCTATTTGGGGTCACCCTTTTCAGGATGGATAAACCGCATTATTTCTAATGGAAAGCTTTGAATTTACCTAGTAAGTGTGTCTAGGGTTATATCAGCTGCTGACCCTGACACTGTCAGTCCTGCGCTCTTTATGATTATTAAGACTGGTGTACTAAACTTCCTTCATAAAAAAAAAAAAAGTTTGAAATACTTTGGTGTGACTTTGTATTGACACCTATTTCTATAGGCGCCATATTACAGCTGTGTAATGCAGCCATATGAAATGCCCTAAATGCACTCTACAAAATGAATACAGATTGTGACTATAAGCCATGTGCACAAAGTCTAGAAGAAAAAGTAAGTTTGCAGGATAAAGCAAACAGCACCCACTAGGTTATTTGTACTTGAAATAACACTTGATAGGACTAGTGTGTTATAACTGACTAAAACACAATTACCAATAAAGCGCTGTACGTGCACACTGCTATTTTTTTCTTCATAAGGCAATGTACACATTACAATTTCTTTCTTCAGATCAGAAGTCAGAGCTCCATAGGGAAAGAGTCAGCTCAGTGTGACTTTTCTTCTGACATACTAGAATGAAATTATTGAAAAACTGTCACTTACATCCAGTCCAGTAATCTCAATATATTCCCATTGTTGTAAAATCAAAAGTGAAGTTTCCATCTTGATATTTTTCTTATTTGTCTGCTCATTTATATGCATAATAGAATTACTGTAGCTGCTGTCTCTTCATAACACAGAGTCATATCTTACTGCAATCATTAGCAAATTAAGACACTAAAGTTCTGTAATTTGCTGTAAATTAATACATGGGTCTGGCACATTATATCTCAATTTAGCCTAGTCATTTCCTAGACCGATTAATAAGTCAGATTCCCAAATGCTGCATTTCTTTAATCATTTGGCACCAAATTGAGCTTATTGAGGACAAAGAAAAAAGCTCTGCTGATGTATAAATTATATTTTTCTTCTCCAGAATGCTGATGCTATCACTTTCTAAGTCATATAAACTACCGTTTATAGTAAAATCTAAAAGCACATGAAGGAACTAAAGTGAAAAGTGGTTCTGAAAGCATATTGATGTGTATCAAGACACAATAACTGCATATACCTGCTGTAAAACAAGTATGTACAATACGCTATTGCAAAGACATTGTTGATGAGTTTTCAAAGACGGGGGCTAGTTTGTCACCTTAAATTTGTCACCTTTATTATATGCTCCAGAATTGCCCCCACACAGTAGTATATGCTCCACAGTGGCCCCCAATCAGTATTTTATGCTTCACAGAGGCCCCCGCACAGTATTATATGCTCCACTTTCGGCCCCCCCACATTATATGCTTCACAGTGGGCACCCATACAGTATTAGATGCTTCACAGTTTCCCCCACACAGTATTAGATGCTTCAGTGTCCCCCATACAGTATTAGATGCTTCAGTGTCCCCCATACAGTATTAGATGCTTCAGTGTCCCCCATACAGTATTAGATGCTTCAGTGTCCCCCATACAGAATTAGATGCTTCAGTGTCCCCCATACAGTATTAGATGTTTCAGTGTCCCCCACACAGTATTAGATGCTTCAGTGTCCCCCATACAGTGTTAGATGCTTCAGTGTCCCCCATACAGTATTAGATGCTTCAGTGTCTCCCACACAGTATTAGATGCTTCAGTGTTCCCCACACAGTATTAGATGCTTCAGTGTCCCCCATACAGTATTAAATGCTTCAGTGTCCCCCATACAGTATTAGATGCTTCAGTGTCCCCCATACAGTATTAGATGCTTCAGTGTCCCCCACACAGTATTACAGTCATGGCCAAAAGTTTTGAGAATGACACAAATATTATATTTTCACATGATCTGCTGCCCTCTGGTTTTTATGTGTGTTTGTCAGATGTTTTTATCACATACAGAAACATAATTGCATTCATATTATGAGTAACAGAAGCTTATATTCACAGTTAGAATGAGTTAATGCAGCAAGTCAATATTCGCAGTGTTGACCCTTCTTCTTCAGGACCTCTGCAATTCTCCCTGGCATGCTCTCAATCAACTTCTGGACCAAATCCTGACTGATAGCAGTCCATTCTTGCAGAATCAATGCTTTAATTTTGTCTGAATTTGTTGGTTTTTGTTTGTCCACCCGTCTCTTGATGATTGACCACAAGTTCTCAATGGGATTAAGATCTGGGGAGTTTCCAGGCCATGGACCCAAAATCTCTATGTTTTGTTCCCTGAGCCATTTAGTTATCACCCTTGCTTTATGGCAAGGTGCTCCATCATGCTGGAAAAGGCATTGTTGAGCGCCAAACTGCTTTTGGGCGGTTGGGAGAAGTTGCTCTTGGAGGACATTCTGGTACCATTCTTTATTCATGGCTGTGTTTTTAGGCAAGACTGTGAGAGAGCCGATTCCCTTGGCTGAGAAGCAACCCCACACATGAATGGTTTCAGGATGCTTTACAGTTGGCATGAGACAAGACTGGTGGTAGCGCTCACCTCTTCTTCTCCGAATAAGCTGTTTTCCAGATGTTTCAAACAATCGAAAAGGGGATTCATCAGAGAAAATGACTTTACCCCAGTCCTCAGCAGTCCACTCCCTGTACCTTTTACAGAATATCAGTCTGTCCCTGATGTTTTTTCTGGAGAGAAGTGGCTTCTTTGCTGCCCTCCTTGAGACCAGGCTTTGCTCCAAGAGTCTCCGCTTCACAGTGCGAGCAGATGCACTCACACCTGCCTGCTGCCATTCCTCAGCAAGCTCTGCACTGCTGGTAGCCCGATCCCGCAGCTGAAACACTTTTAAGAGACAATCCTGCCGCTTGCTGGTCTTTCTTGGGCACCCTGGAGCCTTTTTGGCACCAATGGAACCTCTCTCCTTGAAGTTCTTGATGATGCGATAGATTGTTGACTGAGGTGCAATCTTTCTAGCTGCAATACTCTTCCCAGTTAGGCCATTTTTGTGGAAGTGCAATGATGACTGCACGTGTTTCTTTAGAGATAACCATGGTTAACAGAAGAGAAACAATGATGGCAAGCACCAGCCTCCTTTTAAAGTGTCCAGTGGTGTCATTCTTACTTAATCATGACAGATTGATCTCCAGCCCTGTCCTCATCAACACCCACCCCTGTGTTAATGGAGCAATCACTGAAACGATGTTAGGTGGTCCTTTTAAGGCAGGGCTGCAATGATGTTGAAATGTGTTTTGGGGGATAAAGTTCATTTTCTAGGCAAATATTGACTTTGCAAGTAATTGCTGTTAAGCTGATCACTCTTTATAACATTCTGGAGTATATGCAAATTGCCATTAGAAAAACTGAAGCAGTAGACTTTGTAAAAATTAATATTTGTATCATTCTCAAAACTTTTGGCCATGACTGTAGATGCTTCAGTGTCCCCCATACAGTATTAGATGCTTCAGTGTCCTCCACACAGTATTAGATGTTTCAGTGTCCCCCATACAGTATTATATGCTTCAGTGTCCCCCATACAGTAGTAGATGCTTCACAGTAGACCCCCACAGTAGTTTATGTTACTTACCTAGTCCCACGAAGAGCGTCCTCCTTCTTCTTCTGTTTGCAGGCGCTGATTAATGACGTCATTGCGCCTGCGTCGGAGCAGAGGTCACACTCTGCAGTCAGTGTAGGTCGCGGTTCCGCGGAACGCAGCCTACACTGATAGCTTTCATCTGTATGTACATTTGCACATACAGCTGAAAGAAGCGATCGCTCACTAACTGGGAATCCTGTACCGGATTCCCGATTAGTGAGCGATCATGGCGACGGCGCGTGTGCCAACTGAGAGGGCTCTGCGTGCCCTCTCTGGCACGCATGCCATAGGTTCGCCATCACGGTCCTATATGGTCCTGCAAACTCTTCAGAGTGAGTGTTAGGAAGCAGAAGGTCATACTTTCCTCCTATGTTGTCTATGGGGAAACATCACAGCAGCTAGCCTCCACCCACTAGTTGAGGGAGAATTGAGAGTTAGATAGCTTGCAGAGTAAACAACTGCTAAAATGCAAGATAAAAGTCAAATAATGGATAGAAATAGTGTATTACTCTTGTAATTACTCATGTACACTCCCTCCTAGTAACATCTTTCAGAGTATGAGTGTGTACAGTCATATGAAAAAGTTTGGGCACCCCTATTAATCTTAATCATTTTTAGTTCTAAATATTTGGGTGTTTGCAACAGCCATTTCAATTTGATATATCTAATAACTGATGGACACAGTAATATTTCAGGATTGAAATGAGGTTTATTGTACTAACAGAAAATGTGCAATATGCATTAAACCAAAATTTGACCCGTGCAAAAATTTGGGTACCCTTATCATTTTATTGATTTGAATACTCCTAACTACTTTTTACTGACTTACTGAAGCACAAAATTGGTTTTGTAACCTCACTGAGCTTTGAACTTCATAGCCAGGTGTATCCAATCATGAGAAAAGGTATTTAAGGTGGCCAATTGCAAGTTGTTCTCCTATTTGAATCTCCTCTGAAGAGTGGCATCATGGGCTCCTCAAAACAACTCTCAAATGATCTGAAAACAAAGATTGTTCAACATAGTTGTTCAGGGGAAGGATACAAAAAGTTGTCTCAGAGATTTAACCTGTCAGTTTCCACTGTGAGGAACATAGTAAGGAAATGGAAGACCACAGGGACAGTTCTTGTTAAGCCCAGAAGTGGCAGGCCAAGAAAAATATCAGAAAGGCAGAGAAGAAGAATGGTGAGAACAGTCAAGGACAATCCACAGACCACCTCCAAAGAGCTGCAGCATCATCTTGCTGCAGATGGTGTCACTGTGCATCGGTCAACAATACAACACACTTTGCACAAGGAGAAGCTGTATGGGAGAGTGATGCGAAAGAAGCCGTTTCTGAAAGCACGCCATAAACAGAGTCGCCTGAGGTATGCAAAAGCACATTTGGACAAGCCAGCTTCATTTTGGAAGAAGGTCCTGTGGACTGATGAAACAAAGATTGAGTTGTTTGGTCATACAAAAAGGCGTTATGCATGGCGTCAAAAAAACACAGCATTCCAAGAAAAACACTTGCTACCCACTTTAAAATTTGGTGGAGGTTCCATCATGCTTTGGGGCTGTGTGGCCAATGCCGGCACTGGGAATCTTGTTAAAGTTGAGGGTCGCATGGATTCAACTCAGTATTAGCAGATTCTTGAGAATAATGTACAAGAATCAGTGACGAATTTGACGTTACACCGGGGATGGATATTTCAGCAAGACAATGATCCAAAACACAGCTCCAAATCTACTCAGGCATTCATGCAGAGGAACAATTACAATGTTCTGGAATGGCCATCCCAGTCCCCAGACCTGAATATCATTGAACATCTGTGGGATAATTTGAAGCGGGCTGTCCATGCTCGGCCACCATCAAACTTAACTGAACTGGAATTGTTTTGTAAAGAGGAATGGTCAAAAATACCTTCATCCAGGATCCAGGAACTGATTAAAAGCTACAGGAAGCGACTAGAGGCTGTTATTTTTGCAAAAGGAGGATCTACTAAATATTAATGTCACTTTTCTGTTGAGGTGCCCATACTTTTGCACCGGTCAAATTTTGGTTTAATGCATATTGCACATTTTCTGTTAGTACAATAAACCTCATTTCAATCCTGAAATATTACTGTGTCCATCAGTTATTAGATATATCAAATTGAAATGGCTGTTGCAAACACCCAAATATTTAGAACTAAAAATGATTAAGATTAATAGGGGTGCCCAAACTTTTTCATATGACTGTATATAGAGATAGTGGTCAATCAGTCAGTAGTCCTCCCACATGACTACTAAGCCCAAAACGAGCAGAGATTTGAATGAATACATGAGAAATTGTACAAAAACTGTTCTAACGAAACTATATAAAGTATCAACCTACTCAGCTCTGCACGCTCTATGACATACTGGCCACAAATTTACTGCATATTCAAAGTAGCAGGTTCATTTAAAGAGAACCTTTCACCACCTCCACCAACTACAACTATTTGCATCCTTCAATATGCATGACATGCCACTGATTCTGGTGCAGCTGGAATATTTCCTGTAGCCCCCACCATTCCTGAGCACTTGGTGCTGTTAGTTTCAGTGCCTAAAATGCTAATTTGGCTTTCTACTCTCAGGTAGACGGTCCTGGTATGAAGCAGACAGTAGAGGGACTGCCCACTTGAGAGTAGAGAACCTAATTAGAATACTTTGTGCTAAAGTAGCAGAAATGATAGATCAGGAATGGTGGGGGCCAAAGGGAAAATTCTAAGAATGCTGGAATCAGTGAAACGGAGAGTATTAAACAATGCAAAAAGTTGCAGTTGATGAAAGTGTGGAAAGGTTATCTTTAAGACCTCAGAATTGATAATACTAACATAGCTGTTGAAGTGGAGGATGTCCCACAAGGGCACTAATGCAAGAATTAATGCAAGAATCTAAAAGGACTCCTGCTGGAGGTGTGGTATGAGGTTGGAAAGGCACCTGCCAGACTGGCACAAAAAAGGATCAAAGTCACTGACACTTGTCCTGGCATTAGGTTGTTGTCTGTAGTGCTGCACAGAAGTACAGAAGGAGCAAGGAGATGTGAGTTACTAAGTATACCTGAACTGTGAGTGTTGCAGACTGGAAATCTTTCTACTCTCTCAGGAGTTCCTTAAGGCTTCAGTAAGGGTAAGGATGACACAAGTGATGACTGATAGGTTAAATAACTTACAATGAAATTGCACCATATCTTGTATGTATATGTCAGAGCTCCTCTGGGGACAGTGACTGATGTGAATGGTAATTTCTGTGGAGTGAAGAACATGTTGGAACTATACATTATAAAGCATCAATTAAAAGAATATAAAACATATAAAATTTATAAAACTGTAAAATATGCGCCATAGCATTCTATAAATCAATAAATAGAAACAATATGGCCCTATCATTATAATTGTTAGCAAACTAAAATATGTTTTACAAGACAGATAATAATACAACTAAAGCTTCAATAAACATGTTCAAGCAATATTTTCAATTATGGCAATGTTCTTTTCTGCAGTATGTGCTTATTTTTAGATGTGCTATCAGAATGGCCATTATACTGAAATGACGCACAAGAGCAAATGCATTTTCTTTTCTGTACCTATTTAACACAATTTGGATTCTGATCAGGGTGACTTTTAATTTACGCATATTTGTGCACAGAGAATGATTTAATGCTATTGTGTCCCCATTTCTAGCAAACTTCTGTTGATTTAATCTTATTCATCTAGTTAAAGTAAACACAATTATATCAATTGCATTGCATTTCTGTAACTACAGTGCATATAATATATTGGTCGGAATTATCAGCCTCTCTGTTTTATGTACACTAAGTGCATATAATATTCAGCACACTCATTAGAGAAACTCAATTCCAAACCCAAAATAATGACTATGAAGGGCAGAATCCAAAAACATGATATGTCTTCAGTATACACTGAATGATTAATAATATAATTCAATGATTTTCTATTAGATAAGTGAATGCACAGAAAAAGCAACATATGCACAGCCCTCTACTATGTATGGATCTTTGTATATGTCTGTACAACAGCTCCCTACAGTGTTAGTAGCACACAGTAGTAACAATTCCAATTTCTAACATGCCTTCCTTTACTTTTCCCAAATGGTAGTATAGTTGGCAATATAGTGATGTGTGTAGTGTTATAACTCAGACCCCAAAGTATAATAGAAGCAGAAGCATAGTAAACAGCTATACTCATCTTCACTCACCTTTCCTAGGCATCCGGTCGGCATCAGGCACTCGCTTGGGGTCTGCTTTAGACCTCTTCTGGGCTGTTTGAACCTAAACATGATATTATGCACCTCAAGGTGACCACTGGCACCTGTCATTTGGCCTCAGCAGTGACATGGGGTGCACTGAGGTCATAACACTTTAATTTAAGCGTCATGATTTCAACCATGCCTCTCCATCATCCACACTGCCCAGTTTCACACAGTATGTAACCTGCCACACAAGAGACAACAAAACACTGGACTTGTTCTTTGCCAACGTGAGGGAGGCATATAACTCATCAGCCCTACCGCCCCTGGGGAGATCGGATCACAACCTAGTACATCTCCGACCTGTGTACAAGCCACTTGTACGTAGAGAACCAGCTGTCACCCGCACAGTGAGGATATGGTCCAAGGAGAGTGATGAGGCTCTGAGAGATTGTTTTGACACAACCGCATGGGAAGTTTTGCAGGATTCGTATGGAGAAGATATAGAAGGACTCACACACTGCATAACAGACTACATTAATTTTTGTGTGGACAACACAGTACCCACAAAAGTGGTGAGGTGCTTCTCCAATAACAAACCATGGATTATCTCTGATATAAAAACACTACTTAAGGAGAAAAAGATGGCATTCAGGACAAGAGATAAGGAGGGGTTGAGGGAAGTACAAAAGGAGCTGAGGAATCAAATCAGGCAGGGAAAAGCCAGTTATAAAGAAAAAATGGAAAAGCAAATGGAAAGAAAAGACATAAGGGGGGGTCTGGGAGGGGCTTAAGTCAATTTCGGGTCATAAACAGTCCGTCTGCCAGATTGAGGCAGATGTTAATTGGCTTAATGAACTAAACCTATTCTTCAACAGATTTGATCACATACCAGCTCCTCCCACCCCAGTATGTCCTTCAGCTTCCCCCACCACAATGACTTCTCCCCATGCGGCCACTTCCCAACAGACCAGTAAATCCAGAAATCCGTCTTTATCTGGCCACAGTCTGAGCTTCACACGGGCCCAGGTGAGGAAGGAGATGAAAAAGATCAAGGCGAGGAAAGCCGCAGGGCCAGATGACATCAGTGCAAGGCTAATTAAGACTTGCGGGGACCAGCTGTGTGGTATAATTACATATATGTATAATATGAGCCTGAGGCAGGAAATAGTCCCTGAATTATGGAAATCTTCTTGTGTGGTACCAGTTCCAAAGAAACCCCACCCTATGGACCTCAACGACTACAGACCTGTAGCACTGACATCCCACCTGATGAAGATCTTGGAGAGATTGGTTCTCACATATCTCCGCCCTCTAGTGAGCCCCGCTATGGACCCCCTCCAGTTTGCTTATCGGCCGGGCATTGGGGTAGATGATGCCATCATCCATCTTCTGCACAGGGCTCTGTCTCACCTGGAGAAACCAGGGAACACAGTAAGAATAATGTTCTTTGACTTCTCCTGTGCTTTTAACACCATACAGCCCAGGTTATTGAGGGACAAGCTGGCCCTTGCTGGAGTGGACCACCACCTCTCCAACTGGATCCTAGACTACCTCACAAATCGACCTCAATACGTGAGAGCCCAAGACTGTGTGTCAGGTACCGTGATCTGTAATACGGGGGCACCTCAGGGTACGGTTCTCGCCCCTTTCTTCTTCACACTGTACACTGCAGATTTTAGGTGCAACTCATCCAGCTGCTACCTACAGAAGTATTCTGACGACTCTGCAATAGTGGGTCTCATCACAGATGATGATGACAGGGAGTACAGAGAACTGAACCGGGATTTTGTGGACTGGTGCCACCGGAACCACCTGAAGATTAACGCGGGGAAGACCAAGGAGATGGTGGTGGACTTCCGCAAAGGCAGAAGCCCTCCTAAACCAGTGGACATCCTGGGGACGGGCATCGAGATTGTGAACACCTATAAGTACCTGGGTTTGCTCCTTAATAATAAGCTGGACTGGGCAGATCATATGGAGGCCCTGTACAGGAAGGGCCACAGCAGGCTCTACCTGCTTAGGAAACTGAGAGCCTTTGGAATCCGGGGGGCACTTCTTAGAACTTTCTTCAACTCGGTAGTGGCATCAGCCATCTTCTTCGGAGTGGCCTGCTGGGGGAGCAGTATATCAACCAGGGACAGAAATAAACTTGACAAGCTGATTAGAAAGGCCAGCTCTGTCCTGGGGAGCCCACTGGACCCAGTGCAGGTGGTGGGTGACAGAAGGATACTGTCCGTGGTGAGCTCCATGCAGAAGAAGAAGTCCCATCCCATGCATGAGACTGTGATCGCGCTGAGCAGTACTGTCAGTGACCGACTGCTCCACCCTAGGTGTGAGAAGGAGCGCTATCGGAAGTCTTTCCTCCCCACCGCGGTTAGGCTGTACAACCAACACCGACCTAAGCGGAGATCATTACACACAGAGAAATGAAATAGCTCTCTGCCTGTTAAATCCCCCCCCCCCCCCTCCTCTGCTACGTCCTATCTGTCTGTCTGCTATCAAAGTAATGCCTCTCACCTTGGAACATTCCTGTACATGTTGTATTTGTATTTGTATCTGCTTATCTTATCTTATCTTTGCTGCTGTAACACACTGAATTTCCCCATTGTGGGACTATTAAAGGACTATTATTATTATTATTATTATTATTATTATGACAACGGCATGCCACATGTGACCACTGTATCCCAAACACAGGCCACAACAGTCCCCCTGGAGTGTGCAACATCCCCCAGAATGACAGAAGAGGATCTTGAGGAAGTGCTGAATGCTGCGAGGATGCCCAGGAGAAGTGAAGGAAGGTGAGTATAACTGTTTACTATGTTTCTGCAGCTCCACTTATTATACTCTGGGGTCTGGAGAGAGTAGTTCAGTGACAAGTCCTCAAAGTTTCAGGTTCGTGTCAAGTCCAATACTATTGGAAAAGTCAGGATGAATCAGATTTGAATTTAAATCCCATGAGCTGCAATAGCATGGAACATGGGAGCTGAGCTGTAATAATGCAATAAGAGTGGTACATGGGAGCTGAGCTGTAATAATGCAATAACAGTAGTACATGGGAGCTGAGCTGTAATAATGCAATAACAGTGGTACATGGGAGCTGAGCTGTAATAATGCAATAACAGTGGTACATGGGAGCTGTAATAATGCAATAACAGTGGTACATGGGAGCCGAGCTGTAATAATGCAATAACAGTGGTACATGGGAGCTGAGCTGTAATAATGCAATAATAGTGGTACATGGGAGCTGAGCTGTAATAATGCAATAATAGCAGTAAATGGGAGCTGAGCTTTAATAATGTAATAACAGTGGTACATGGGAGCTGAGCTGTAATAATGCAATAACAGTGGTACATGGGAGCTGAGCTGTAATAATGCAATAATAGTGGTACATGGGGGCTGAGCTGTAATAATGCAATAACAGTGGTACATGGGAGCTGAAATAATGCAATAATAGCAGTAAATGGGAGCTGAGCTGCAATAATGCAATAACAGTGGTACATGGGAGCTGAAATAATGCAATAATAGCAGTAAATGGGAGCTGAGCTGTAATAATGCAATAATAGTGGTACATGGGAGCTGAGCTGTAATAATGCAATAATAGCAGTAAATGAGAGCTGAGCTGTAATAATTCAATAATAGCAGTAAATGGGAGCTGAGCTGTAATAATGCAATAACAGTGGTACATGGGAGCTGAGCTGTAATAATGCAATAATAATGGTACATGGGAGCTGAGCTGTACTAATGCAATAACAGTGGTACATGGGAGCTGAGCTGTAATAATGCAATAATAATAAAACATAGGAGCTGAGCTGTAATAATGCAATAATAGTCGTACATGGTAGCTGAAATAAAGCAATAATAGTGGTACATGGGAGCTGAGCTGTAATAATGCAATAATAGTGGAACATGAGAGCTGAACTGTAATAATGCAATAATAGTGGTACATGAGAGCTGAACTGTAATAATGCAATAATAATGGTACATGGGAGCTGAGCTGTAATAATGCAATAATAGCAGTAAATGGGAGCTGAGCTGTAATAATGCAATAATAGCAGTAAATGGGAGCTGAGCTGTAATAATGCAATAACAATGGTACATGGGAGCTGAAATAATGCCATAATAGCAATAGGGGGGAATAGCAAAAAGCAGTGAATGGGAGCTGGGCTGAAATAATGCAATAATAGCAGTGAATGAGAGCTGAGCTGTAATAATGCAATAATAGCAGTGAGTGGGAGCTGAGTTGTAATAATGCAATAATAGCAGTGAGTGGGAGCTGAGCTGTAATAATGCAATAACAGTGGTACATGGGAGCTGAGCTGTAATAATGCAATAATAATGGTACATGGGAGCTGAGCTGTAATAATGCAATAATAGCAGTAAATGGGAGCTGAGCTGTAATAATGCAATAACAGTGGTACATGGGAGCTGAGCTGTAATAATGCAATAATAGCTGTAAATGGGAGCTGAGCTGTAATAATGCAATAACAGCGGTACATGGGAGCTGAAATAATGCAATAATAGCAGTAAATGGGAGCTGAGCTGTAATAATTCAATAATAGCAGTAAATGGGAGCTGAGCTGTAATAATGCAATAACAATGGTACATGGGAGCTGAAATAATGCCATAATAGCAATAAATGGGAGCTGGGCTGTAATAATGCAATAATAGCAGTGAATGAGAGCTGAGCTGTAATAATGCAATAATAGCAGTGAGTGGGAGCTGAGCTGTAATAATGCAATAATAGCAGTGAGTGGGAGCTGAGCTGTAATAATGCAATAATAGCAGTGAGTGGGAGCTGAGCTGTAATAATGCAGCATGCATACATTGTGGTGTGGCCAAGCTATTGTAGCTCAGCTTCTATTCAAGTGAATGGCCATTACACACTGTACAGAACCATCTGCTTCCAGATCCATACATGGTGCTTTGAACAACTGATCAGTGAGATTGCCAGATGTCAGACCCGCAGCAATCTGAGAGTTATTAATTTAAAGATGCACTTGGGGGTATTCTTTATTATGGAGGGTTGTATTATATATTTTATATTTTGTGCTGCAAACTTTACAGAGATTGAAAGAAGTGGTCATGGCGGTCCAGATGGAAGAGAAATGGAATGGAATTGTGAACGATTAGTCAGAGATGTCACCTGTAAGTCACTAAATGTTACTGCATTGTATTCACCATCTGCAGAACCCTGTGGAGAGCCGCTATCTACCACTATACAGTCACTGTATAGCGATAATATCGGTATACCTAAGTTGGGCCCCCCCCCTCCCATATTCTGAACCCCTAGCTATGCCTTTGCTTAGCCATTATAATGGGGAACAAGACAGGCACTCAAGAGTGTCTTATAGCCTCAAAATACTTTCAAATTAGTGCAGTTTAGCTTTTCACAGTCAATGTTAAATAAGTCAGCAAAGTGTGACACATTTTTAACTTTAAGCTAATCATGTAACAGAAGGAAGATCAGGGAAAAGTAAGTTTTGTGGTTTTCAGACAATGTCAAAACTGGTAAGATCAAGTATAAGTATAACTCAATAGTGTATGCAAAGATAAAAACTTTGTAATATATTTGTTGGTGAAAAATGTCTGTTTTTGCTCTTAGCAAAGATCATCTTTCCTTCTATACCTGTCTACTGTATTCTCTGTCACTGTTCTGAAACTCTGTACGTACTGAAAAATAACCTCAGCTATTATATACTGTACAAAGCTTTTAAGTAGGAATGGGAAAAAATGGAAACCAATTGAAGTAATAGTTTGCTTTTGTCAGTTAACAAAATTAAGTGAATGTACAAAAGAGAAATCTAAATCAAATCAATATTTCTTGTGACAACCCTTTGCTTTAAATACCATCAATTCTTCTAGGTACACTTGCACACAGTGCTTGTAGGAACTCAACAGGGTGGTTGTTCCAGGCATCTTGGAGAACTAACCACAGATCTTCTGTGGATGTAGGCTTGCTCAAATCCTTCTGTTTCTTCATTTAATCCCAGACAGACTAGACAATGTTGAGATGAAGGCTCTGTGGGGGCCATATCATCATTTTCTGGACTCCTCCTCAAAAGGGTGATCACACCAAAAATTGATGTGATTTAGAATTTTTTTTTTGTTCTTTCACCTAATTTTGTTATTTTTGATTTTCAAAATCATTTTTTGATGCATTTTCCTAAATCTGCCTAAAACTTTTGCACAATACTGAAATCAGATCATGGGAGGTCTGTCTGTTCTGAAGTCCGGTACACACATTTTTACCTACACCCAGGGCCGATTTATCTGTGATTAGCTCACACTTTTGGTGGTATATCCACTTTTTATGAGTATTAATAAACGCTAAGTTTTATTAATTTTTGTTGGACCATTCTAATCTGTGATCCATATTTGAATAGAGGAATGGATACACACCCTCTGTGATTTTGCACAATACTGAATGAATGTTGACACCTCACTGAAAGATCAAATTCTGCAGAATCTATGAGCAGTGTATGAAAGAAGGAGTCTACCTGCGCACAGTGGTGGTTGAATGGTGGCAGTGTGGTGGCTGTGGTAACATGAGTGGCATGGAATAATATGAAGGACCAGACCACAGGACATGTCTGGTTGAGTGGTGACAGTGTGGTAGCTGTGGCAACATGAGTGGCATGGAATAATATGAAGGACCAGACCACAGGACATGTCTGGTTGAGTGGTGACATTGTGGTAGCTTTGGCAACATGAGTGGCAGTGCGGCATGAAATAATATGGTGGACCAGACCACAGGACATGTCTGGTTGAGTGGTGGCAGTGGTGGCAGCATGAGTGGCAGTACTGTGTATTGCAGAAAAAAATGGAGTAATTGCTTTGGATCATACAGTGATGAATAACACGTCCATCCCATATTTCCACCATCACTGAAATGCCTTGTGTTCCTGCCAACAGCATTTTATATGCTGTATGTGACATCAGCACTGTGGAGGGAGGAGGCGCAAAGGTCCTTCTCACAGCATTTTGATCTCTTTTGATGTCAGATAGTATAATAAATCCCCCTGCTCTATTTACTTAGATTTATAATACAGTTTGTCAGAAATATCCTCCTTTACCCTTTAATGAAAAAGCAGCAATAGGTCAGTCAGTATTGTGAGAGTATGAACCTAGAGGGCGCTAGGGAGCGACCCAGGCCAGCCCTGAAAAGGCCCTCAGCCACACCTTTGGGGGGCGTGTATCTCCAAAAGGCTGGAGAAACCTGCTTGGAGCAGGAAATGGTGGACCAGCCTAGGACAGAGAGGCAGTCTGTCCCAGAGGGCTTGGATCCAGAGAGGACTTACAAAGACTAAGTCAGGCTCTTATTGCCCCAGAGGCTAGTTAGGGACTCAAGGAGTCAGTGAGTGCCCGAACTGTGGGATAGGTTTTTTTGTTGTTTTGCTGTGTTGCAGTTGAGCTGAATAAAGCCACTTTTATGTTTCACTTGGACCGTCTGAAAGCTATCTTTCCAGCGCCCAGTACCATGAACCACAGCTGTCCGGACCAGGACAAGCCGCCATTTTGAGTTTAATTTCCCCCAAGCTGTCACATATGGTGGAGAATCGTGCGCATAAAGAGATCCACGCAAGTCCTGGAAGACAAGTAATTGGTGACTGCAGTACTGCAAAGTGTGCATTGTGGCCTACAGGGGGAAGAAATCTGTGATTTCAACTGAAGAAACCCAGGAGGGGGGTGAGTGAATTGCAACATAGCAATGTGTATAGAAGCTGGATATTGCAAACAAGTGTATGTGAAAGGCTATGGTGCCATGTTGATATTTTCTGTGGAAGACAGAAGAAAATGCTGGTTGTTGTAGTGCCACATAAACAGTCTATGTGAAAGGCTATAGTGCCATGTTGGTGTTTTCTGTGGAAGACAGAAGAAAATGCTGGTTGTTGTAGTTCCACATAAGTTAACTGTTTGAATACATGTGACTGCAGAAGATAGCAAAAAGGTGCTGCCGGTTGAACCCAAGGTTGCTGTGGAATATTGTGTAATCTTGTTAGTAAACCATGGGCAAGAAAAAGAGAATTTCAGCTTGTAAGAAAACAGAGAAGTCATGCACAGGTTTATTAGTGCAGCAGTCTGAATGCAGAGAGACACAAAACCTGGAACAGATCATGTGGAATGCAAGTAAAGATAATGTGTTGCATGAGAGTGACTCAATTTTTCTAAAGCACCTCTGTTCTATGATGGAATATGTCCCTGCTGAGTGTGTGTCTCATAATGGAGTGCATGGAAGCACCAAAGATGAAAATATTATGGTGCAGCAGCTTCAAGATGAGAATAAAACCATCAGGTTCATTGATGAGGATAAAATATCTGATTGGAAACGGCAATTTGAGGTATTAGAAAAAGAGAACCTTAAGTTGAACTTGAAGTTAAAGAAAGATCTTGAATCTATGAGGAGTTCATATTCTAGTCATTGTGAAAATGTGGTACTGGGTTTGCCTGGAATGGACTGTGTCACTAAGAAGGAGTTTGCTGATATGAAATGTGCTCTAGCTAATAAAGTTGTACAGAGTGTAGAGCAAAAGCAAGTGCTTGAGAAGCAATTGCAGGATTTAAAGGAGCAGCATGTCCAAGATTGCAGTGCCAAAGAGTGTATCATTGAAAAATTAAGAGATGACCTTGAAACTGCTAAACGTGAGAGAAGTGAATTTTTGCAGTGTCAGTCAGAGTGTCTGGATGACCAAGTGAGGAAGTGTGAAAAACTTTCAGCTGCATTAATTGACAAAGAAAATGAAATTGCAGAGCTGAGGAAGTATGTGTCTGACTGAGAGAGTGATTTAGAATCTGTGGTGCAGACATTGCAGTCAGAGCAAAACTTGCATGAACTAAAGCAGGATCGCCTAAATAGTGAAGTCAACGAATGGCGGAGCAGAGCTGGAGTTCTGGAACAAAGAGAAAGGGAACTCAAAGCTAGAATATGTAGCCTGGAGAGGGCGCTCTCAGGATCTTGTGAAGATAAGGAGAAATTGTCGGTTTTGGTGCAAAATAAAGACAAAGAATTGATGGAGATGTCGTCTGTCCATGCTCAGAAAGTGCAAGCCTTACAGGAGAGTCATAAGAAAGTAGAGACTCAACTTCAAGAGCTGCAACTAAAAGTCACAGAAGGGGACAGGTTTCAAGCAGAACTGCTAGACAAGGCAAACAGACTACAGGTGGAATTGGATAATGTCACAGGGCTTCTTTCTCAAGCAGACAGCAAGTTTATCAAACTTTCCAAAGAGTTGTCTACACTAGAATCTCAGCTTCAGGACACTCAGGAACTTTTGCAAGAAGAAATTCATCAGAAGCTTGACCTTAGTACGAAACTAAAACAAATGGAAGAGGAGAAAAATGGTTTCCTTAGCAACTAGAGGAAAAGGAGATAGCAAAAAGAGATTTGACAAAGCAGATTTCAACCCTACGGGCTCAGGCGACTGATATGAAGAAAAAAATGGAAGATAGTATTGGGTCCTTGGACTCTGTTGAAGAACTAAAGGAAAAGTTGCAAAAGGAGCTAGAAGCTACAAATCAACGGTTTGAGGAGAAGGTTGCTGCTTATGACAAACTTGAGAAGACGAAAATTAGACTGCAGCAGGAACTAGAAGATGTAGGTGTAGACCTTGATCATCAACATAGGATGGTGTCAAATTTGAAAAGAAAGCTGGAAAAGTTTGATCAGCTGCTTGGGGAAGAGAAGACTCTTTCTGCTAGATATACAGAAGAACGTGACCGTGCTGAAGCAGAGGCTTGTGGAAAAGAGACCAAAGCTCTTGCCTTGGCTCGCTCCCTAGAAGAGGCCCTTGAATTGAAGGCCGAGTTAGAGAGGCTCAACAAGCAACTGCGCACTGAAATGGAGGATTTGGTTAGCTCCAAGGATGAAGTTGAGGAAAACCTGGAATCTGTGCAGATATTGTATGAGAACAAAGCTAATGCTTATGAGATGCTGGAAAAGGCCAAGAGAGAATTGGACCTTCAGACAGAAGACATGAGGATTCAGTTTGAAGGAAACCTGTCTAATTTATCTGCTGAGATTGTAGATCTAAAAATGCTTGTTGCTAAATTAAAGGTGCAAGTGAACAAGCAGGAGGAAATCAAGAAACAGCTGGAGTTTCACATGGATCAAGTGAAGCGTGAATCAGAAATAAAGTTGGAAGAGCGCACTTCTCAGATGGAACAGTTAAAAACTGAAGTGGAATCTAAAAAAGAAGAATTGGATCGATTGCAGCAGTCTCTATCCAATACTGAACAGTCGGCATCTGCACTATCTTCAAAGCTGGCAGCACTAGAAGATGAGAGAGACTCGCTGCAGAGCCTGTTAACCTCTAAAGAATCAGAGCTGTTGTCCCTGAAAAATGTGATTCAAGAAATAGAGTCTTTATTCAACCAAGAGCAAGATAAGAGAGCCACTGAGATACGGGACTTGAATGAAAGACTTGACAAAAAGTCTGCAGATGAGCAGAAGCTTTATCAGAAGATGTTGGAGGGTCAATCCAATATAATTCAGGAAACAGTGGGGGAAGCAGAAAATATTATCCAGGATGCTGACCTGACAAATGTTAAAAGAACATTGCAGAATATCCTAGAATTAGGAGGCGTAGTGGATAAAGAGATGGCATCAGTGGCGTAACTAGGAATGGCTGGGCCCCAAGGCGAACATTTGACATGGGGCCCCCCCCAAGCCGCCGCCCCCAACCCCCCCAAACCGCCGCCCCCGACCCCCACCCCCCACACACAAACCGCATTCCTGCGCACACTATTATGCCCCATAGTGGCCCCTGCACACGGTATTATGTCCCATAGTGGCTCCTGCACACGGTATTATGCCCCATAGTGGCCCATGGACACGGTATTATGCAGCATAGTGGCCCCTGCACACAATATTATGCCCCATAGTGGCCCCTGTACACAGTAGTTTGCCCCATAGTGGCCCCTGCACACAGTAGTTTGCCCCATAGTGGCCCCTGCACACAGTAGTTTGCCCCATAGTGGCCCCTGCACACAGTAGTTTGCCCCATAGTGGCCCCTGCACACAGTAGTTTGCCCCATAGTGGCCCCTGCACACAGTAGTTTGCCCCATAGTAGCCCCTGCACACAGTAGTTTGCCCCATAGTGGCCCCTGCACACAGTAGTTTGCCCCATAGTGGCCCCTGCACACAGTATTATGCCCCATAGAGGACCACCCATGAACGATTATTATACTCTGGGGTCTTTTCAGACCCCAGAGTATAATGATCGGAGACCCAGGGGAGGATAGAAACATAGAAAACACTGCAACTTACCTCTTCCTCGCTCCGGTGCACTCCCGTGCGCTACTTCGGCCATCTTTAATGTCGGACCGGATCTCGCGCGATCCAGGCCGGCGTCGCGACGCATAATGACGTCGGCTGACGTCTGGGACGTCACCAAACAGGCCCGAAGCCTGCGGAGCGGCGGAGAGGTGAGTTACTGTGTTTTTTATGTTTGCTCACCTCCCCTGGGCCCCCGATCGTTATACTCCGGGGTCTCAAAAGACCCCGGAGTATAACGATAGCAGTGATTGTGGGGTTCGCGGTAGCGACTGCCACAGGGCTCCGGGCCCCGTAATGGTTTGGGCCCTGTGGCAGTCGCTACCACTGCTACCCCGGTAGTTACGCCCCTGGATGGCATCTACATCTGCTGCCATAGAAGATGTCAGGAAGATTGAGGAAGTTCTGCAAGTTGCACTAGTAAAAACTGAGATGGAGGCTGTGCAGAAAAATGTGGCAGTGAAGAAAGTTCCGGAACTGGAATCAGAGATTTGTGCGCTACAGAAGGTTTTAGAATTAGAGAAAGCTGCCAGCATAGAGGCAGAGAAAGCAGAGCCATTAAGGCAGCCAGAACATGTAACCAAAAAGCATCTGGGTACTGACAGAAAAAACTGTGATGTTGAAAACTTGGTACCCCAGTCCTCCGGTGTTAGCACAGAGAATGATAATAACTCGGAGAATGTTGAGATGACGATGTCACCAGCTACTGTACTGTCAGAAAGGAGTTGGCACGAAACTTCTTGCAATCTATCCCAGCACCGCAACATGCCTCCAGAAAGGTATGCGTATGAGAGAGAGGAGATAAGACTAGAGTATGGAAGTGGTTCTCCTGCTGCCGTACAGGTGTGGAAGCATTATACAGAAACCATTCCAATATATGATGTGGCAGTTGTTAAAGACATACCAGAAAATGTAGTTCAGCGTGAGCTATTTTGTGAGGGTGTACTGTATGGCCCTTGTGCAGAAGGAGAAGATATTGCGGTACAGAGCATATGTATCTCAAACAAAGCAGAGAGCAAGCAGCCTATGTCTCCTAAACTTCTAAGCCTTGATGGTGATGGCAAAGTTTGATTTAAGATGGGGGTTGCAGAAGGGGTACCCGTGAAATGTTTGATGTTGATGTGCATGAGGTACGTGTTGACTGGTATCTGGGCTCCTGTGGATTCGTGATAGGAGAAGATGAAGATTCTTGCGGCTATTCACTAGATGAATCGAGGTCATGCAATGGGATGGCTGAAGACTGTGGTGAGAGATGTGATGAAGATGATGTGATCCACTGTATGGCGAGTTGTGAAGGTGATGAAGGGGAACTTGCCTTTGCACGGAATGGCCAGGATCTTGGCGTGGCATTTAAAGGGAGGAGAGAACTGAGAACTCGACGGAGCGGTATTTGGAAGAGGAGACCGCCAGATGGGGACATCTGGAGAGACACTGGACAAGTGTATAGGATTGAAGAGGGACTGCGACATATGTCTTGTCCCATTGTAGCTCACCCCATGGGTAGTGAGCTGAGGGGGAGGGTATGTGAGAGTATGAACCTAGAGGGCGCTAGGGAGCGACCCAGGCCAGCCCTGAAAAGGCCCTCAGCCACACCTTTGGGGGCGTGTATCTCCAAAAGGCTGGAGAAACCTGCTTGGAGCAGGAAATGGTGGACCAGCCTAGGACAGACAGGCAGTCTGTCCCAGAGGGCTTGGATCCAGAGAGGACTTACAAAGACTAAGTCAGGCTCTTATTGCCCCAGAGGCTAGTTAGGGACTCAAGCAGTCAGTGAGTGCCCGAACTGTGGCATAGGTTTTTTTTGTTGTTTTGCTGTGTTGCAGTTGAGCTGAATAAAGCCACTTTTATGTTTCACTTGGACCGTCTGAAAGCTATCTTTCCAGCGCCCAGTACCATGAACCACCGCTGTCTGGACCAGGACAAGCCGCCATTTTGAGTTTAATTTCCCCCAAGCTGTCACAGTATATAATAAAATAATGGAAGCTGTGGATACAAATGTAAATTAAAGGGTTCCTGGACTATTTGACTTTGGCTGGGGTAAATATACCTTTGTTGTAATCGTCGCTGAGGATTTTTTATTTTTATTTTATTCTTCAAAAGCATTTACTTAAAAATGTCAAGAGAGAATACATTATTTCTACAACCACAGTTCTTCTTTACCCTGCCTTTATAAAAAAAAAAAAAAAAAAAAAAGGGAGAGGCCCAATTTGACTATTCTCCTTAATAATTCACAATACAGGTAACATAAGGCCAGGGCCTCACGTTGTGAAAACGTTGCGGCGTTTTACAGTATCTGCAAAGTGGATGGGATTCTGGCTAATCCCATCCACACATTGCAGAAAAATATCTGCAGCGGAAATGCTGCGATTTAAAAAACTGTTGTAAATCGCAGCATGTCAATTATACCTACAGAAAGGCTGGCGTTTTCCGTATAGGTATAATAGGGACAGAAAGTCCACAGAGGAAAACTTTGTGGACTTTCTGTGAAAAGCGCCCGAAAAAAAAAAATAACACAACGTGTTTCTGCTCCGGTCTTTTCCGCAGCTCTTTTTGGTTGCAGCTGGTAATACGGGGCCTTAGTCTTATAGTCAGAAATATTGTTGAAAGGTTATATAGGAAGAGTCGCTATTTAATGTATCTTTTGAACAATAAATACATAAAGATATTTACTAAAATGCATAGACATTAGCTAGTCTGAAAAATAGTATATGAGACATCAGTGGAAATTACTCTACGGGCTGCAATTTTCAAAACCGCCGTGTTTATGGAAATCACAGCATGTCAATTATACCTACAGCGGTTTTCCTATAAGTCTTATTGAAGCAGAAAGTCCACAGAGGAAACCTCTGCAAAATTTCTATGAAAAGCACTGTGGGAAAAAACGCGATGCGTTTCCACCATACGTGGGGCTTTAGCCTAAAGGTTACGGTTAAACAGGCATACAGATCGTTGCATTGGGTTTATTAACTATAGTAAATATCTAAGATATCACCTTGTAATTAACTTCATGTTGATTTACTAATAATATATCACAACAATCATCACTTCACAGAAATATCTATTAATGGGAATAAATCTATTACTGAGTAAAACTCTTTGCAACTAGTCATTAATATTCTAAGACAATGCCAGTATTATTTTGGCTTGTGTTAAGTAGGTTATTGAATTAAATGAGACTCAAGTCAACAAATGAAGACAAATGAGAATTACTAAGTATGGAAGGCTTGTCTTGTCTTGGCTGTCTGTTCTCAAGAGTTTGAGCATTCTGAGCCAAGACCATGAGAAATGTATGTCTTGTTTTATTCATGTGTGTAATTGTTTAATTATATAATTTCTTTGCTGTTACACTGGTAGGTGACATGTATTGGGCTACATATGATTTTAACTAGCAAAATAGAATTATTCCTATATCCATACAAAATTGTTAACAATGTATGGATGTAAAATGTATTTTTGTGATCTGTTATTGCTATAATCCATTTAATTTCAATATTTCCTTTCATAGCTATACTAGTATGGTGATAAAACCATAAACCCTTCTTTAAATTAGATTTCATGGTCTCCTGGAACCATGTTGTATAGACCCATAATACAGCACCTCTAAGGGCCAGTACTTTACAGTACTTCCATCTGCCCCCAATTTTCAGTTACATGCAGTATCACATGGCTTATGACTGGCTGCACACTTAGCTTTTTGGGGTGTTTTGACCACATTTTTATCAGAGATTCAGGGGTTTTTTTGGCAAAAAATGTATACTTCCTTGAATTTTTTTTTTTTTTCATGCAGCATGCTTGTACTTTTTTCAGGTGTTTCCCTATACAATTCTTTATAGTTAAAAAAGAAGTGCCAGAAATACAGTAAATGGTTAAAAATGTATGTAGAAAAAAAATGCCATGACAAAATAAAAATGGAAAAAATGGCAATAAATACAACACCAGGGTAAAACCTAAATGTGTCAAAATCATTAGGTTAAGGCCCCAAGTTCCAGAAATGCAGCTTTTTTATTGTGTGTTTTGAGCCAAAGCCAAGAATGGATATAAAAGAAATGGGAAGTATATAGCACACTCTTCCTATATACTTCTACCTTTTGCTCAATTCACTCTTGACTTTAGCTCAAAAAACGCAACAAAATCTGCAACAAAAAAAGCTGCATTTCCGCAACGTGGAGCCTTAGCCTTAGGGCCCATGCACACGACTGTGTTATAGTTCAGTTTTTTTCCCAGCTAGCACACTGACCCATTCATTTGTATGGGCCCATGCACACAACCGTGATTTCCATGGTTCCATGTGCGGGCCGACAGCCCATTCAGCAAAAATCAGGACAGGTTCTATAACTGTCCGATTTTGCAGCCATGCTTGCTGACCGCAAAGAATGGCGCTGTGGAAGCACAGCCAGTGCACGAGTGGCACACAGATTTCAGCTATGGCTGGCGGATCGCACATGGTAGTGTGCATGAGCCCTTAGGCTAAGGCCCCTTGTAGCAAAACGCAGCAAAAAAATGTTTTTTCCACAGTGTTTTTCATTGTGTTTTTGCAGAGTTTTTCTCTGTGGACTCTTTCTGCCCTTATTATACCTATAGGGAAATAAGTATAATTAACATGCTGTGATTTTTATAAATGCTTTTCCACTGCAGATTTTTTTCTGCAATGTGTGGATGGAATTAGCCAAAATTCTCTGAACTTTTCGTGAAAAGTGCTGTGGAAAAAAACGTGATATGTTTCCTCTGAGGTCTTTTCCTCACCATTTTTAGGCTGCGGCTCGCTACGTGGGGCCTTATCCTTAAAGAAGAAATAAAAGATGACCCATTAATTAGGTACATACCATGACTTTGCATTAATATTTAAACTGATAGATAGCTTTAAAAGTCTGTCAAATGTAAAATGCCTCCCAAACCAGTAATTGTACCATGTATGTGATATTTCAGTTTTGCTTTTTTAATAAATTTTCAAAAATATCTACATTTTTTTTCTGTCAAGATGGGGTGCTGAGTGTACATTAATGAGAAATAAAATGAACTTTTTTGCTTATAGCAAATGGCTGCAATGAAACAATGAGTGAAAAATTTAAAGGGGTCTGAATACTTTCCGTACCTACTGTAGGTGCCTTTGATAAAAGCAGAACATACTTTTGTGGCCACAAACCAACAAAGCAATGCAGAGATAATCATCTTTTTATGGATCAGCCTGCTAGTGCAGGGGTCGGCAACCCCCCGCACGCCTGCCAAGAGTGGCACGCCAGACTTATTTCCCTGGCACAGCAGCAGTGTGTTCACATATGTCCGGCACATCTATCTGTTTCCCTCCAGCTTGGTGCACACAAGCTGGAGGCAAACTCATGCCAGGACGGATCCCATAGCTTTCTATGGGATCGGTTCTGGCACAAGAGGCATCAGTTCTGGTGCCGTATTTGTGCCTCAGCCGGATGGAAAAACGTTACCTGCAGCGTTTTTCCATCCGGCTTCCTTAAAATTTCATTAGCGCAGGTTGAAGATGGATGCGGCAGCACCCGGCTTCTGCACAGTCTATGTACAGTAGTGAAGCCGGTAATTGCCGGCTTCACTACTGTATGTGAGCGAATTGCTCAGGATTAGTTAAAGCTATAAAGAAACACTTGGATTCATTTTAAAGATGAGAATCTCCTCTTTAAAATGATACCAAGATCACCATGATCGTCCTTAAACATCCTGAGCAATTGGCTGGTGAAAACGATGTTCGGCATTGAAATCCCAATGCAGATCTCAATTCCCGACATCGTTTTAACAGTGAATTGCTCTGAATGTGTAAGGTCAATCATGTAGACCTTGGTATGTTTTTAAAGATGAGATTCTCATCTTTAAAATGAATCCAGTTGCATCTTTGTGGCCCTAATAGTTCCTTAGAAATGGGGCTCTAAAAGTGTCCCCCCCCCTCCAGTGTCAGGCAGCATCTTAGAGCTAAGGAAGGAGGGGGAGGAGGAGCTGCAGAGACAATGTTAACTCCTCATTGTCTGTGCATAAGCTGCAGATGACAGGGGTAGCAGGGACTTCTGTCCATGTTATCCCCTCTCCTATCAATCAGAGAGCATACTGTACTTTTGTCACATAGAGGGATAATGTCACACCCCTCTGAGCCTAATCACATAACCAGGAAGTTATTGGCACTGTGACCCAGACATTTACCATCGTCCAGGTCGCAGCGCCAGAAGTGTCGCACCAAACACTTACATAACACATGCACAAAGTCACCAATAAAGTTTAAATTTTTTTCACTGTCTCTGTCCTGTCCATACCTGATCTTTATAGAGTAAAATATGCTGCCCGCCTCTGTAGTGATATCTGTTACACGCTAAAATAATAGTAATAGCATTTATCACTAGTATCACCATAATACCGTGTGCAGGGGCTGCTATGTGACATAATACCGTTTGCAGGGGTCTGCTACCGTGTGCTGGGGCCGATGTGACATAATACCGTGTGCAGGGGCCGCTATGTGACATAATACCGTGTGCAGGGGCCGCTATGTGACATAATACCATGTGCAGGGGTCGTCAGACTTACAATTATTGACCGGCACTCCGAGTACCTCAACTTTGATTTTTTTAATCGAAATCGGCATGCCGAACAAAAAAGGTTGCCTACCCCTGTGCTAGTGCATCAGGGGGTGGGCCCAATTTGTCAGATTTTGCTACAGTTGTCTGTAGGTTGCAGGTTACTTTGCAAATCTATAAAAAGATGACTGTCTCTGCATTGCTTCATCAGTTTGTGGCCGCACAAGTATGTCTCTGCTCCTTTTAGGGGAACTATTACTGGTTTGGTAGATATTTTGGACCGGACAGATAAATTGGGGAATTTTAAAATGTTAATAATGCTAAATATGTATATTCATTTGCATTTTTCTAAAAAAAAAAGATCTAAAGCTGAGTAAACTAACATTATTACTATTTTTGGTTTGTCAAAAACATAAAAACATGATAAGTCCCAATTATTTCTATGAGACCCATGAAGATAGCCAAGTACAGAATTTGACTATCATTTTCAATTCTAGAGATTCCTTTCCACTAGGGGTTCTTGAAAGGATGAATTGAATCACCTACAGCATTATTGTGCTGTCAAAAACACCAGAATGCAAATGAAAATTTGATAGCCCCCATCATAAATCCATAAGATTAATCAGGATTCCCTAAAATGCATGTAACACTGGGTCTGTCATAGCTGTCACAACTCAATTGTGTGCGAGTGTGAACTGAGCTCAAATAGTATTAATAATAAACCCAATCCTTGAATGTAACATTATAGAGATTAGTATAAATATTCCATTACATTTCTATTATGATTTCCTAGAGATGTAGGAGACTGTGTGCTAATAAAGGTCTTTCACAATCTGTATCTTTTTTTATGAGCTGAGCATAGATACCCCAGAGGGGGGTGATTTTAAAATATGAGGCCCTTTTTCTCATTAGGTCATTTAATTTTGTCAGACGAGCATTAATCTGCAGTTTTGTGTTTAATTATTACGGCTGTGGTTAGAAACCTTCCATTAAATTTATGATTACTATCATTATTTTAGACCACTGTTAATTTAATTCAGCATGTAAGGTTATGCTGACCTAAGAGCTGACCTCTAAAAGTTAGGAACCTTTGGGGGAATTTATTAAAACTGGCAGTTTGTGCATTGGTCTTAATATTGTGAGTTGTGATACCACAGAATTAGTAAGGCTGGGTTCACATATGCAATCAATTTCCATTTGTGGATTCCGTCCCTCATTCCGCTTGAAAAGTGCGGAGGGAAAAGTCCTTCAAGCAGGACTTTTCTCTGCACATTTTTCAGGGCAGAAACCCTGCAGACCCCATTATTTCTGCAGGTAACTGCTTTTTAAGCAGATTGGGTTTCCGTTTTTTGGGTCCCCAAGCAAACCCAAAGAACGGAAACCATTGGTGTGAACCTAACGTAAAAGGCTCTGGCTTCTTAATTCTGGTACATCTTGGGAGGACCCATGCGTCAAAAATGAAACCTGGTTGACTGGTGAATTCTGTGTCTTAACTACATATACATGATAAGATAATCCTTTAATAGTCCCACCATGGGGAAATTCAGTGTGTTACAGCACGATAGATAATACAAATACAAAAGCTGCAAGGTAGAGGCATTACAGTAACAGTAGGTACAGATAAAAAGGTAAAGGTAAAAAAGTAGTAGAAGGGATATCACAACTTAAGATCTTTCAGTTCTCTGTATGGAATGATCTCCGCTTAGGTCGGTGTTGGTTGTACAGCCTAACCGCAGTGGAGAGGAAAGACTTCCGATAGCGCTCCATCTCACACTTAGGGTGAAGCAGTTGGTCACTGACAGTACTGCCCAGTGGTATCACGGTCTCATGCATGGGATAGGAGTTATTCTCCAGCATGGAGGTCACCACCGACAGTATCCTTCTGTCACCCACCACCTGCACTGGGTCCAGGGGTCTCCCCAGGACAGAGCTGGCCCTTCTAATCAGCTTGTTGAGTCAATTCCTATCCCTGGTTGATATGCTACTCCCCCAGAAGGCCACTCTGAAGAAGATGGCTGATGCCACTACCGAGTTGAAAAAGGCCCTAAGAAGCGCCACCTGGACTCCAAAGGCTCTCAGCCTCCTAAACTGCTGTGGCCCTTTCTGTAAAGTGCATCCAAGTGATCTGCCCAGTCCAGCTTATTATTGAGGAGCACACCCAGGTACTTATAGGTGTTGACTATCTCAATGCCCGTCCCCTGGATATCCACTCGTTTTAGAGGGTATCTGCACTTGGAAAGTCCACCACCATCTCCTTGGTCTTCCCAGTATTAATCCTAAGGTGGTTACGCTGACACTAATCCACAAAATCCCGGTTCAATTATCTGTACTCCCTGTCATCTTCATCAGTGATGAGGCCTACAGTTGCATAGTCATCAGAATACTTCTGCAAGTACCAGCTAGATGAGTTGCACCTAAAATCAGCAGTGTACAGTGTGAAGAGGAAAGGGCCACAAAAATTAATGTAGTCCGTTATGCAGTGTGTGAGACCTTCCATGTCCTCCCCATAGGAATCCTGCAGCTCTTCCCATGCAGTTGTGTCAAAACAATCCCTCAGAGCCTCATCACTCTCCTCAGACCATATCCTCACAGTGCGGGTGACAGCTGGTTCTCTATGTACAAGCGGCTTGTACACAGGTCGAAGATACACCAGGTTGTGATCCGATCTTCTCAGGGGTGGTAGGGCTGTTAAGTTATATGCCTCCCTCGCATTGGCAAAGAACAAGTCCAGTGTTTTGTTGTCTCTTGTGTGGCAGGGCAGTGTGGCAGTGTTGTCTCAGGGTGAAACTGGGCAGTGTGGATGATGGAGAGACATGGTTGAAATCTCCAGACACAAGAAGAAGGGCCTGGGGGTGTAGCGACTGCAACTGACTGACCGCAGCTTGTAGGACCTCACAGGCAGTTTCAGCTTTCGGGGGGGGGGGGGGGACATATGCATCTATCATGATGACATGCGATAGTTCTCTCGGTAAATAGAAAGGTCTCATGCTTACAGCTAATAGTTCAATGTCCTTACAGCAGATTTGCTTCTTAATCACAATGTGCCTAGCGTTACACCATCTATCATTCACAAATATCACCAGCCCTCCTCCTTTTCTCTTACCGCTCTCCCTTGTCCTGTCCGCCCATACAAGGAGACAAGACTGTCCGGAGTAACTTCAGTAAGCCAAGTCTCTGTAAACAGCTTTATGCTGCACTTCCTTAATTCCTGATGATGTCTGGTCAGTGCCGCCAGTTCATCCATCTTATTCGCAAGAGATCTCACATTGCCCATAATGATGGAGGGGAGAACAGGTCTATAACATCTCCTCCTAGCCCTCCAAAGGGCTCCAGCTCTACAACCTCATCTCTTTTTTCTTCCTTATTTCCTGATCGATGTCTGGTCTAGTAGTATGCAGCCCTGCTGTGTCCCTAAGCTGCCACAGCTCCTCCCTGGAGTAGACAATAGAATCCTGGCTACATAAAGGATCTCCAGACACAATAGTTCCCAGTGAAAACACAATAAAAAGTACTGCAAAGGTCCAAATCCAAGTCCTCATATGGTTATTCATAGTGCAATGCCCCTTAAGTAGAATAATAAGACAAAAAAAAAGAAAGGAAAAGAAGAGAAAGCTCAAGGTGAGCAGGAGCTACTGTAACAGGCTTCCACTCCAGCGGCACCATTTTGGAACCATGATAGCTGTGATCATCAATATGCTGACAAGTGAGGTGGCTGCAGCAAAGAAATCTCCTACAGAAAACAGGACCACTTAAATTATATGGCCTAGTGACATGACTATGGACTGTCCATTACATGACCATAGATTGATTTTCATCTACTGGAAATAAACAATGAAGCAGAGATCAGCAGAGATCGAGGAAATTGTGAAGAATTGATACAGCATGTTTACTGGAAAATTATATAGCTTTCATTAAACAAATAATAACTTTTAGTTGTTGAAACGACCCCTTCAATAACATTGCAAAATTGGTTAACCCCATCCTGTGTACACTTGATAGATTTGAAACAATATTTTCCTAAAAGTGTAAGACGCTGCTTGTTACTAAATAATGTTCTTTCACAACATCTTTTCTATGAGCTGAATGTGAATGCTCCAGAGGGGACTGCTTCTAAAACAAGTGACACTTTTTCTCATTAGGCCATTTTATCTTGGCAGGTGGGCATTAGCTTGCAGTTTGGTGCCTAATTAATAAGGCTGTAATTATGAAATGTCCAAAACTTCATTGTGTGAAAAGTTTAGTTTTGCTGCCCTAAGAGCTAAACTGTAAAAGTTATGGAGTTATTGAGCAAATGCAGCACTTTTTACTTCTGACAATAGTACCAGTAATGACCACATTAACTATAAGCTAGGATTGATGTCCAGTTAATCACAGATTTTCATTCTTTGCCTGATAACTTATTAAAAATAAATATTATTAAATAATTCATAAAAATATTAAATCGGGTCAGATTAAAGTGTTACCACTTTAATTTTAACTTTCCATTTGTGTCTTAGGGTGTGTTCTGACTCAATAGCTTGGCTGCAAGTGTGAGGTTGTGAGAGTGTCCTGTAGTCTCTATGCTAACCAGCAATTTACACCAAGATATTTATCAGATAGTGTTCAACTCAACTGAGGAGGTGTAGATAAGATTCCAGATGCTTTAATCCAGGTAAATCTTGTAAAACCTCATACAGCAGTAGGTGAAAAATGATGAAATACCAGGAGCTGAGCAGACATGTTGCTTACAAAGAAGTGAAACTAAACTGAGAGAGAGAGAGAGAGAGGAGGAGCTACAGCATCACAGCTAAAGATACAGAGAGAGAGAGGGGACAAACTACAAAGACAAACAGTATCACAGATGCATGTCAGTGAATTAAACCAAGCCCTGGGCTGCACTCCCGCCTGAAATCTTTAGATTTCACTGAAAACAAACATTAATAATGTCCTCTTCAAACCTGAAAAACAAAAAAGAAACATGCACAACAAACAATAATCAAAAGTTAGTCCAAATAAACCAATCTTCAGGTCGGGAAGCCGCAATTTGCCAACACTTCCACCGACCCACACTGTAATCCACAAGAACACGGTTTTAGTTTATGGAAGGAAGCTCCCCGCCATGAACTGTAAATGGTGTCCTTATCTTCTTTTATGTGACGTCTCCTCTTGGAAGAAGAAGCACCAGTTCATTAATTGGGCGGAAGAAAACTCGCACTGAGCCTCCCTTGGTTACCTTGACCTCCACTTTCCGAGTCTTCCCATCATCACTAGGGACAACTTTAGTGATGAGACCCATAGGCCATTCATTCCGATGGACTTCTTTATCCCTTAGAAGGACGAGGTCACCCACCTGGAGATTAGGTTTTGAGGTCTGCCATTTGTGATGGCTCTGTAGCATGTGGAGGTACTCTGTTTTCCAGCGGTGCCAGAACACATTGGACAGGTGTTGAACTTGTTTCCATTGGCGTCTGTAAATGTCACTGTGATCTAAGGTACGTGGAGAGGTAGCAGCAGTACCAATTTTCTGAGTAAGAAGCATTGCTGGGGTTAAGATAATTGGAGATTCAGGGTCTGAAGATACTGGGACAAGTGGCCTTGCATTGATTATCGCAGACACTTCAGCAAGAAAGGTTATTAACGTCTCATGGGTAAGCAGTGTCGACTTGTGGTCCATCAACATAGAGTCAAGGATTCTGCGTGTGATCCCAATCATACGTTCCCAGGAACCTCCCATATGGGATGAATGTGGAGGGTTAAACGTCCAAGTGCACCCATTGTTGGATAAGAAGTTGTCTAACTGCAGTTCTTTGCAGGCTCCAACGAAGTTAGTGCCACAGTCAGACCTCAGTTGTTTCTCAGCAGGCAGTGGAGTGTTCCAGTCCATGTTCTCAGTGGTAAGCTGTCTTAGTAGTAGCTTGCCTTGAATGGTGATGGGAGCAATGAAACCAAGAGGATCATAAATGCTGTTCACAACAGATAAAACTCCTCGTTTGGTGAAAGGTTTGTCACAAGAAGACACTTGGAATGTGAATGTGTCTTGTTCAGTGTTCCATAGCAATCCTAGGCTGCGTTGCATAGGAGGAGCATCAGAACTGAGATCAAGATCCTTCAAGTTGATTGCATGATCATCAGAGGGAAATGCCTTCATTACCTCCATATTGTTGGAGATGATCTTGTGAAGTCTGAGGTTAGCTACAGACAACATTTCCTGTGTTCTAGAGAGGAGATCGATCACTTCTTCACTTGCAGGTAAGGATTTAAGACCATCATCAACATAGAAGTTCCTCTCAACAAACTGACGAGCATCAGAGCCATACTCTTTCTCACCTTCATGGGCGGTCCTTCTCAGTCCATAGATCGCTACTGCAGGAGATGGGCTATTGCCAAAGACATGTACCTTCATCCGGTAATCTATGACTTCATTGTTGACATCATTGTCCTTATGCCATAGGAACCTGAGATAGTTTCTGTCATCATCCTTAACAATGAAGCAATGAAACATCTGTTGGATGTCGGCCATCACTGCAACTGGTTCCTGTCTGAAACGGATTAAGACTCCTATGAGGCTGTTGTTTAGGTTAGGACCAGTGAGGAGCAGGTTGTTGAGAGAGACGCCTTCATACTGAGCACTAGAATCGAACACGACCCTGATTTGGTCAGGTTTGCGAGGGTGATACACGCCAAATGATGGAAGGTACCAGCATTCTTCTCCTTCCTTTAGTGGAGGTGCAGGTTCTGCATGATCTCTCTCAAAAACCTTCTGCATGAAACCTAGAAAGTGTTTCTCCATCTCTGGTTTCCTCTTGAGGGTACGTTTTAAAGAGGAAAATCTAGAAACTGCTTGCTTCAGATTGTTTGGTAGTTTTGATCTCGGGGAGCGGAAAGGTAAGGGTGCTACCCAGCTGTTGGAATCATCTTGAATGAATTCCTTGTCCATAAGTTTGAGAAATTCTTTATCAGCTATAGCCGGTGCCAGCTTGTTGTCATCACTTGTTGTATCGAACACTGTTAATCCAAGGGTGTCGTCCCCCGGCAGGAAAGTATTCACGTTGTCTCGGTGATTATGCAGCCACTTACTGTTGCTTATCTTCTCTTTCACTTGGTAGTGATGTGGACATGGCTGAAAACAAGTGCTGCGACCGTTTGGTAACATATGCGTCTTAAATGAAGAAATATTGGTGGGCCTTTTCATCCTACCTATGCAGACGTTGCCAATGATAACCCATCCTAGATCGAGGCGCTGGGCAAATGGTGCATCATGTGGTCCATTAATTTGCTGGCGTATTTTGTGCAGTCTGAGAATGTCTCTACCTAGCAGAACTAGAATGTCTGCATTTTTGTCAAGGGATGGTATTTCACTGGCTATAGCCCTTAGATGAGGGTGCTGGAAAGCCGCCTCTGGTGTGGGTATCTCTTCTCTGTTTGATGGTATCTGGTTGCACTCAACAAGTGTGGGCAAAGGTATCTCCAAATTGCCCTTGAGAGAAGCTATTACGAGACCACAGGCCCTTCTTCCAGAAACCTCTGATATGCCACTACAAGTACCCAAGGTATATGGATAAGTATCACCCTTTAAGTTAAACAGATCAAAGAGTTCTGACCTTGCAAGTGAGTGGTTGCTCTGGTCGTCCAAAATGGCGTACACCCTCAGAGCCCTTTCTGGTTGGCCCTTGGGGTATATATTGACTAGGCATATCCTTGCACAGGACTTGTCACAAAGGTCTTCTCCGCAGACTTCTGTACATGAGGAAGATACTGTGGTAGTATTTGCTGCTTGATCTGTGTTCTCCCCGCCATGCTTAGTTGGGGAAGGGGAACCTCTAGGTGGTGTGGCACTAGGCTGGGCTGGATGAAGAGCTTGTACATGGTTCTCACTGCCACACTCTATACACTTAATAGCAATTTTACAGTCTCTAGCAACATGTTCAGTAGAGGCACAACATTTGAAACATATCCCTAGTTTCTTAAGAAGCTCTCTACGTTCCTGGATTGGTTTCCTCCTGAAGCCAATACACTTCTTGAGGGGATGAGGCTTCTTGTGAATAGGACACAGACGGTTAGGATTTTCTACCTTTTCGTCTTGGTTGTTGTTGCAACTGCTTTCTTCTGGTGCTGATGTAGGTATAGGAAGAATATCAGTCTTTTTCACTGAAACTGGGCCTCTGCGGTTTCTGTAGTTAGAATGTGAGCTGTCATACTTAATAGGAGGTGAACCAGGAACACTGGGATCCCCATAGGAAAAGCTTGGGTCATTCTTGGATTCTGCAATGTTCTTGATAAACTCACAGAAGTAGGAAAATGGAGGAAAGGAGACTTGATTCTCATTTTTGTATCTTGACCCAACTGTGGTCCACCTTTCTTGAATATTATATGGCAACTTGGTGACTATCGGGTTTACCCCACGAGCAGTGTCCAGGTAACTGAGGCCCGGTAGGAGAGTGTCCGCCTTAGCCAGTAGGAGCTCCATGAGTAGGTCACTAAGTTCTTGAAATTTCTGATGATCCTTACCAGATATCTTTGGAAACCCTTGCAACCGTTTGAACAGAGCATTCTCTATTGCTTCAGGACTGCCATAGGTTTTCTCCAGTCTTTCCCAAGCAGCGGTAAGGCCTGCTATGGGGTTGTAAATGTGGATGGATCTGAGTCTTTTAGCACGTTCTGTGGACTGTGGGCCAAGCCACCGGATAAGCAAATCTAATTCTTCAGCTGAAGTAATGCCAAGGTCACTAATTGCAGTTTTGAAGGCACATTTCCAGCCTCTGTAGTTCTCAGGTTGGTCATCGAACCTTGTGAGTCCAGTCTTAGTAAGCTCACGGCGAACCATGTACCTTGCAAACTCTGACATGTCTGTTCTCTCTGACTTTAAATATTGAGTTGCTGGCTGAGTAGCGGTGATTACGTTGTTAGTGGGGTTCTGGTTAACAGAGGTAGGTAGTGTAGGGGCTGCGTAGGCATTCAGCCTAGGAGCTAGCTTAAAGTCCATAGGTTTAGCCACATATGGATGTGAGACTGGACGGTTGTTTGCAGTCTGGTAGTATGGTGTCACATTGGTGTTTACCTGAGTATCAGTATATTGCATTTGCTGAGGTGCAAGGCTTTGGGAATCCATGAAGGAAGAAGAAACTGGATGCTGGACAGGCAGGGCATTGTACTGACCTTGAATGCGGTGTGCTTCAGAAGATACTGTGCCCTGTTGCACTGGAGAAATGTCGTCCCTGACAGGAAAATTTGTGGAAAATAGGGATTCACTGCTTTGGCTTAGTACATAGTCTCTTGTGCGCTTGAGGGGATCCTCTGCTTCCACATCACACAAACTGGTGCTGTCACTTTCACTTCCACTGATGGCCTGTTCTAAAATGCTTAACCTTGCCATGGCTGCAGCGTGCTCATTCTGTTTCTCTAGAGCCTCTAGTTCTGCCCTTTTTTGAGCTGCATTAGCTTCCATTGCTGCTGCATTAGCTTCCATTTCTGCTTTCTGTTGAGCTGCCTTAGCTTCCATCGCTGCTTTCTGTTGAGCTACCTTAGCTTCCATCTCTGCTTTCTGTTGAGCTACCTTAGCGTCCATCTCTGCTTTCTGTTGTGCAAAGGCTGCCTGTATCTTAGTAGCTTCCGCCTCTGCACGTGCTTTTATAAGTTGCTCACTGAGTGTGGAAGATTTTGAGGAACGTGACTTAGATGTACGCTTTGAACGCTTGGTAGACTCAGAAACATGGGATGCCATTTCCTGCAGTTGTGCAATTCTTGCCTCTGTCCTTAACTTAGTTTCATGTACTAAGCTGTCTCGTTCTGAATTGAGATGCTGGAAGCTTTGCAATTCAGCTAAAGAATCGTCTGTATGTAGTTTCCTCAATATGCTTTCATACTCCTCAGCTTTCATTTTATAATGTCCATGCATAGCACAAAGCTGTCGCAGAGCTCCCTCTAGTGGTGATACATGGTATGCAGGCAAGCACATGGCAGACATCTTAGTCTGTATTTTCTGCCACCATTTTGAGAGTTCACAGGAAAGTTCATGCTTTAAACCTTCTAGATTGTCTCTAACCTGTTTAATTGAGCGTCTAGCCTTCTCACTGGGCTGCAGACTGAGGTCCATGCTACCTTGTGCTTCAGGGTGCCCTTCAGCCATGATGCAACTCAAACAGGATAAATATAACTTTGCTGGAGTGAGATGGCTGCTTGATAGAATCTTCTATGCTGAGGGGGTCTGAGGTGCAGATGCAACTTACGCAATGCTGATTCCTTCTGGCTTCAGGTAACTTGCTGTGACTGACTGTATGTCAGAAGTTGGTGAACTGTCTTACAGCCGTATCTGGCAGTCTTTATGCATCATTTTTCACTGTTCTGACTCAATAGCTTGGCTGCAAGTGTGAGGTTGTGAGAGTGTCCTGTAGTCTCTATGCTAACCAGCAATTTACACCAAGATATTTATCAGATAGTGTTCAACTCAACTGAGGAGGCGTAGATAAGATTCCAGATGCTTTAATCCAGGTAATTTCACAACATCTTTTCTATGAGCTGAATGTGAATGCTCCAGAGGGGACTGCTTCTAAAACAAGTGACACTTTTTCTCATTAGGCCATTTTATCTTGGCAGGTGGGCATTAGCTTGCAGTTTGGTGCCTAATTAATAAGGCTGTAATTATGAAATGTCCAAAACTTCATTGTGTGAAAAGTTTAGTTTTGCTGCCCTAAGAGCTAAACTGTAAAAGTTATGGAGTTATTGAGCAAATGCAGCACTTTTTACTTCTGACAATAGTACCAGTAATGACCACATTAACTATAAGCTAGGATTGATGTCCAGTTAATCACAGATTTTCATTCTTTGCCTGATAACTTATTAAAAATAAATATTATTAAATAATTCATAAAAATATTAAATCGGGTCAGATTAAAGTGTTACCACTTTAATTTTAACTTTCCATTTGTGTCTTAGGGTGTGTTCTGACTCAATAGCTTGGCTGCAAGTGTTAGGTTGTGAGAGTGTCCTGTAGTCTCTATGCTAACCAGCAATTTACACCAAGATATTTATCAGATAGTGTTCAACTCAACTGAGGAGGCGTAGATAAGATTCCAGATGCTTTAATCCAGGTAAATCTTGTAAAACCTCATACAGCAGTAGGTGAAAAATGATGAAATACCAGGAGCTGAGCAGACATGTTGCTTACAAAGAAGTGAAACTAAACTGGAGAGAGAGAGAGAGAGGAGGAGCTACAGCATCACAACTAAGGATACAGAGAGAGAGAAGGGACAAACTACAAAGACAAACAGTATCACAGATACATGTCAGTGAATTAAACCAAGTCCTGGGACATGACAGGGTGAATTCACATCATATTTTCGGCAATACCATAAAATAATAAAACTGTAAAGTGCTGCGGAATATGTTGGCGGTATATAAATAAAATGTATTATTATTATAATGAATGTAAGATTATTAAGATCTACTGTCATTGTTGGAGTTTTGTGACAGTCTATGTTTACTGTGTTGCGTTATTTTTAAAAAGAATGTTCCACCAGAATCTATGTATTAAAATTAATGAATTTGTGAAAAATGCATCTAACATACATGCGTGAGATGCAGACTTTTGAACATTTCCTAAATCCTACAATTTTCAGTCTGGCCACTAGCAGCTTATTCACACATCCACTTTTTAAATACATTTGGCATCCGTATTTTTCACTGATTGTGGGTCCATTAAAAAAAAATCTATGCCTGTCCGTTCTTTGTCCCAGATGTGGATGCATCAGGACACATCACAACAATGTAAGTCTATGAGACCATGAATAAAAAAAAAGGAATGGCACAAACACATTAATAATCATAGAAATAAGGATCAACGAACACTTTATAATTCTGTATGGGTTTTCTTTGCAGCAGCCACATAATTTTTACCACAGACAGACAGGTTTACAATAGAAAATATTACCTACTGGAAATAGATGATGTCACAGCTTATCTACTCCTCCTCACTGCACACAGTGCATTAACCTAATGAAATAGAAAATATGAGTATGTTGGACAGAATCATTGTAATTCCTCAACTTAGTGGTGATTTTTAATTAATTTTAATTTTTAATACACCCCCTTTTCTGCATGCAGATTTTTACTGTGGTATAAATAAAATGTTGTTTTGATACATACTTTTTGCGTGATGTGCATTTTCTATTTTATAGTCCTTTGTTTTCTTCATTTTTTGCATTTCAGTCTCTGACTTAAACATATTAATACTTACAGATGTTATCTCACTTGTCTTTTGTCTTGGCTGGACATGTCCAGATATGTGAAATTGTATCACAAAGTGTTATCCTATATGTACCTATGTGTGGCTACCAGTTGTTTGTTGTGTGAATTGCAGCTTGTCAATAGTTTTGCTAACATGGTATAATATTATATTAGTTTCAAGAGAAATTTGAGTCCTTAACCAGATTCTAGCTAAGTTAAAGGTGGACACAACTGTATGTCTTTAAGCACACAATGATCTAGCAGAAATTAAAACATTTCAATTACATAATGTTATCTCAAAGTGTAAGGTGCCTATAACCTATCCAACAAGAAAATTATTTAAAGCATTACTAACATTTCAATGAACTTTGTATACAGTAAATCAATAGTATAGTGTGCAGGAGTTGAGCGGCCACCACAGCTGCAAGGTATTATACAGCAGAGACCTGGTGGCAATGCCCAAAAACAGTGCATTAAACCCCCTTGAAATCTCCGTCAAAGCTGACCGAGGCACCATTTTCTTGGCAGCGCATGGCCCATGTTGATGTTGATCGCTAGCCATGGAATGAGATCCGGGACTGGCGATCCATTGTCTGGCATGCATTTCTATTACAGGATGATCTATACAGCTTGTAATTGAAGTGCCATGATTTTACAATGCATTGCAATGCATGAGCATTGCAATGTGTTGTATTAGTGATCAAAAAAAAAAAAAAATCACCCTCCTTTCCCTAGAACACATATAAACAGGGCTTTAACCATAGGGCAAATGCCGCACTTGCACTGAGCCCTATGGTACAGTGAGACAGTCCCAGAGCCACAATATGCCATGAGGCCTCAGGTGGCAGATTGCTGAGTCCTTGAGAGGGCGGCACTGAGAGGATTTGTTGGAGAGATTTGTCTCATGAGGTCCGCCCAGCAGTTTCTTTCAGGCCAAACACGTCCAAAATGGAACTGCTATTATTATACTCTTCAGTATATATATATTATATATAAATCCACTATATAAATACTGCTGTTTGTTGTTACTATATATATTAGAGCATTATATTCATTGTAGCAGACAATTTGCTGTGTAAAAGTCCACTATATCAGTATATTGCTGTAGCTACAGTTGAAACCAGAAGTTTACATACACTATATAAAAAGACACATATGCATGTTTTTCTCACTTTCTCACATGAAATTAGAATAAACCTTTCCCGTTTTAGATCAATTAGGATTACCAAAATTATTGATATTTGCCAAATGCCAGAATAACGAGAGAGAGAGAGAATTTTTTAAGGCATTTTTATTACTTTCTGCTAAGTCAAAAGTTTACATATATTTCATTAGTATTTAGTACCATTGCCCTTAAACTGTATGACATGGGTCAAAAATTTGGGATATCCTTCCACAAGCTTCTCACAATAGTTGGTAGGAATTTGGGCCCATTCCTCCTGACAGAACTGGTGTAACTGAGCTGTTTGTAGGCCGCCTTGCTTGCATCTGCCTTTTCAACTTTGCCCATAAATTTTCAATAGGATTGAGATCAGGGCTTTGTGATGGCCACTCCAAAACATTGACTTTGTTATCCTTAAGCCACTTTGTAACCAGTTTGGCAGTATGCTTTGGGTCATTGTCCATTTGGAAGACCCATTTGCGCCCAAGCTTTAACTTCCTGGCTGATGTCTTGAGATGTTGTTTCAGTATTGCCACATAATGTTCTTTCCTCATGATGCCATCTATTTTGTGAAGTGCACCAGTCCCTCCTGCAGCAAAACAACCCCGCAACATGATGCTGCCACCCCTCTGTTTCACAGTTGGGATGGTGTTCTTAGGCTTGTAAGCTTCTCCCTTTTTCCTCCAAACGTAACGATGGTCATTATGGCCAAACAGTTCAACAGTTTTGTCAGACCACAGGACATGTTTCCAAAAATTAAGGTCTTTGTTGCTGTGTGCATTTGCAAACATTAATCTGGCTTTTTTATGTTTCTTTTGGTGTAATGGCTTCTTCCTGGCAGAGTGCCCTTTCAGCCCAAGTCGATACAGTACTCGTTTCACTGTGGATATTGACACACTCTTACCAGCTTCAGTCAGCATCTTCACAAGGTCTTTTGCTTTTGCTCTTGGATTGATATGCGCATTTAGTACCAAAGCACGTTCAACTCTGAGACACAGAACTCGTCTCCTTCCTGAGCGGTATGATGGCTGGACATTCCCATCTTGTTTGTACTTGCGTATAATTGTTTGTACAGATGAACGAGGCACCTTCAGGTATCTGGAAATTGCACCCAAGGATAAACCAGACTTGTGCAAGTCCACAATTCTCTTCCTGACATCTTGGCTGATTTCTTTAGACTTTCCCATGATGTTACACAAAGAAGCAGGTGTGCCTTAAAATACATCCACAGATGTGTCTCTAATTAACTCAGATGTTGCCAATAAACCTATCAGAAGCTTCCAAAGACATGAAATCTTCATATGGGCTGTCCCAAATTGTTTCAAGGCATAGTAATATTTCTGTATGTAAACGTTTGACTTTGCAGAAAGTAATAAAAATGAGTTAAAAAATTCTCTCTCTCTCTCTCATTATTCTGGCATTTGGCAAATATAAATAATTTTCGTAATCCTAATTGACCTAAAACGGGAAAGGTTTATTCTGATTTCATGTCAGATAGTGAGAAAAACATGCATATGTGTCTTTTTATATAGTGAAAGTAAACTTCTGGTTTCAACTGTATATTCATTGGAGCATTATATTTATTATAGCAAACAGTTTACTATGAAAAAGTCCACAATATGAGTATTGTTGTTTCTATATTCTTTACAGATTATATTCTAGCTTTAACTAAGAGCCAAAGAAAATGGCAATATGTTACAAATTTAATGGGAATGAGAATATACTTCCTTAATGGGACGCAATCCAAGAGATCCTCTCATATTTGTGGATCTACTTTACAATAAAATTACCTTCCTTCCAAGCTTTACTTTCATTAGATTTTTGGTATTTTTTGTGTATACACTGAACAGTAAGTACTTATTCCATAATCACAGCTAGGATAAAATAGCTAAATTTGTTGAAACCCACCACCCCCACCTTACGAGAAATCACGTGCAATGAATGAATGAAAATGATCTGTATTAAAAAAAAAAATGACACCTTCTAACCTTAAAGGAATTTTCCAGGATAAAGATATTGAATGAGAACTGAGTTGCAGTGACAAGGCTCAGCCACTACACAGAGAACGGAGCTGTAATTCGACTCCATTCTCTATGATAGATCTGACACCAGCAGCTGCTGTAAATAGTGGGGGTGTGGAAGTGGAACCCACTAATTTGAAATTGATGGCCTATCCTTAGGATACAGTAAGTCATATTTTATAATAATTGAGCTGTTTGGTTGGATTCCTCATATTTTTTTTTTTTTTTTTTGACAGTTTTTTAGCTATTAAGGAGGACAACTGAAGTGATACCTCAAGCTGTTAGCAGTTTTAATGCACTACTATTTATTACTTCACCTTATGCACATTTCACTATTATGAGATAATAAAATTGCTGGTTTGTGCCAAAACATGTAAAAAATGTTTTACTGCTCTTGTAATAGGGAAAGTATTTAACTAAATTCAGAATGTACCGGTCTATTCTGTCAGATGCAATTGAAGGCGAATGTTAATTAGACATCAGAGTATTCCTTCTGAATTCCATTCATGACTATGCATCTAATCTTTATCTAGGGTTCATTTCATTGCTAGTGGATGGACTTCTATAAACTCATATAGAATCATATAAATGAGTGGACACCTCATTAATTTTATTAATTACTCTTTCTATGAGATTTGAGGCCTCTTAATATCCATTAATTAGATTGCTGTGCAGTTTCACTCCACTACTTTTGGCCTTAGGGCACATATTTCCAAAATGATCTTCAATTTTTATAATTACAGTATTTTGCCAACTTTAAAAGAAAACCATTATTACAATGTATCAGTCCCGTTCATCCGAAGATCATTGGCATACATTTCTAGCACATAAATGTTTTAAGGCCTCCCATGCTGTAAGACTTTAGTAAGATTAAAGGATATCCCATTGTACCTTATCTTCTTCCACAAAGAGAGCTAGTAGAAATATCTGCACAACAATTTACTGTCAGGGGTGTAAGGAAAGGCTCATGTGCCCTGGTGCAAAGCTCAGCCTGGGCCCCCCTGCACAACTTCTCACAGCCATCAGCCGTGTCTTATCCATACATTTTAGCAGCATTTACACTTTACTTTGCTTTTTTATCTGGGCCCACACGATGATTTGTTTACAACATGTCTGCGTATACACCAGCTTCCCATCGTTCCCATCCACTGTTGGTACATCCCATATCGCAATCATACCCGTATTTTCTATTTCTAATAGTGGAAGGCTGTGTATCATAAATCTTCTTACTCCAGGCAGGGTCATACATTTACCAGGCACAGAATGCCAGACATAAAAGGCATTAAAAGTAGATCAAAGAAGTTTATCAAGCCCTAGTGTGTTAAGGCTGACCTGTGGGTCCCATTGACTTCTGGGACGAGTCACAGGTGTGACTTTTGTAGCCCCTATAGTTAGGCCAGTAAACTCAGGGGAGGGATGTAGCTGGACCTCCCAGTTCTCCTGAGATGGTTGTTAAAATAATAAGTTCTTTGCAGGCCTGGGTAAAAGCATGATGCTCACCCATATCCCCATCCCTGCATAGAATTGTAACCTATGATACAAAAAAGATAAAATTGTATGTGGTTGGCACCTTATGTGTTAGGACCGTATATTTTATGTAGGGGTATAGTGTTTCTTATTTCAGTCAGGGGCACATTATACAGCATTATTTTATTTAGATGACACAGAGTTGTCATTTTTCTTTTATGGGGCGACAGATGAGGGATGTTTTTTATTTATGGGCACAGTGTGGTAATTTGTCAAAGCGCATAGTGTATGGCACTATTGTATTCATATGGCACAATGTAGAGATGAGGAAAAAACATTATTTTTGGACCACTGAGACCCATGGCTGTATTATACTCCATCCTTCCAATGAGTAGCCGGCTGCCCTTCATCGCTATGGCTCACAAAGGCCAGCACTTGGTATCACATAACATTTGGGTAGGCTCTGTATCCATTTGCCCTCTGGCACTGCTTAGCTGACACTGTAAAGCCTCAGCATAGATTGATTACCCCCCCCCCCCCATAACAAAGAGACACTGCTTGTCCCTAGGATCCTCTGACCTCCTTACATCCAGACTGTTGTACCAGAACACTACAGCAGGTCCCTGGAAAGAACTTAACTGAAGAGCATGCTAAAGTAAGTGACCCTACTGCAGTCACAAGGGCCTACTGTCACTGGTGGCTCTTGATCATGAGATACTGCAATCCAGGACTACGTAGTCAACCATAGTAGACTATCTCACACTATCATATAGGGAGGGCTCTGGTTAATCTCCTGCATAACCCCCTCTACTAACCAGAAATTACAAGAAAGAGACAGTGGGCACTAGCAAGCAGCCGCCCGAAATACCTTATCTTGAGGAGGCCCTGCACAACCCAGGCACTTTGAGCAGTATCACCTGTGCTGCCCTGAGAGGATCCTTGACTGTTCTGTTTTCAATTTCTACTGACTTCACTTGAACCATACTACCATAGGCAAAAAATCTAATAGCTATCCTATTAGCTAGGCTATAAGCAGCACAAGTCAGAACTGAAAACTCAACAATAGTTATAGGAGTACATAGATCAAGCAATAATACACCATGTCTGAAGAAGAGAGCTAGCACTCTCGAAAGCTTACTTATCAAATATACTCAGTTAGCCTCTAAAAGGTATTACCTGATTTCTTCACTCTCCCTCTACTTTCTATGGCTAACACGGTACAACATTATACTACTAGCAATAATACACAGGCAGATTAGTGCAGTGCTAGAATAGAATTGAATAGACAAATATAGATAGTCATAGGACAGGTCATCAGTCAGTGAGTCTGCTCTGCTGCATACAGTTAACCCTTTCATTGGCAGGCAATTATCTATATTGTCTAACAGTACTTGTAATAGAACAATTTAATCTCTTCTCTATACAAATAAGACAATCTTTCTAGCATTGTTATTAATATGAACAAAATATTTTAAGCTTTTCTCTGTATACTTAAAGAGGACCTTTCATGTCCTCATGCACATGCGGTATTATATACCGCTAGAAAGCCAACAGTGCGCTGAATACAGCACACTGTCGGCTTCCCCATTATGTACCCCGGGGCTGGAGATATCGGTGCTGTTAATTTCGGCACCGATCTCTGCCCACCGTCAGAAGGGTGTTTCTGACAGTCTAGCTGAGCTATGAGGAATGCCCCCCCTGACAGTACTCTGACATAGACTTGTACTGTCAGAGGGGGCATTCATTACCGCCCAGTGATGACGCTGAGCTGTGAGGAACTCCCCCCCAGTACAGCCCAGCTAGACTGTCAGGAACGCCCTTCTGATGGTGGGCAGAGATCGGTGCGTAAACTAACGGCATCGATATCTCCAGCCCCAGGGCACATAACGGGAAAGCCGACAGTGCGCTGAATTCAGTGCACTGTCGGCTTTCTAGCGGTATATAATACTGCATTTACCTGAGGACATGAAAGGTCTTCTTTAAGTGCACTTCATGGGCATATGTAATTCTAGATATACAGTACATCACACACAGTAGCACAGTACAGTAGAAGTAGTGGCCATGGTACTAGTAGTGCGTCTTTCGCTAATTTAAAAAAAGAATCTTTGTTACTTCTGTGGGGTTTTTTTGGATAATAAATAAGCACTGTGTGCATAAAATTTTTTTAAAAAACAGGGCAGGCAACAGACAAAAGGAGGGAGACGAGCAAACACTCGTGCAAGTACTACTATTACTAACAATAAGTATGTGCTTTTGGTGGCACCACAAGTAGCCACAGGATTGTTGTACTTCCTGAGAATGATTTAGCTGGCTCATCACAGTCAAAGAAGAATATTGCATCGACAGTGATGTGATCTTGAGTCAGGCTTCTATGTGTTCCTCCTCCTCCTTCTACATAACACATAATTTACCGTAGGGCATTTCTTGACTGTCAACCATGTCTCCTTCACATTCTTCACTGACACAGATCCCTGGTAGTGATGTGGCACCTACTGAGCAATCTGTTTCTCCTAGTCAGAGCAGTTGTTCTCCTCTTTTTGATGAGCTGGATGAGAACAGTCAGCATTGTGTGAAAGCAGTGGATGGCTTCTCGCCAACTTCAACTGGGCAAAGTTGCTAATGACAATGGCACTAATATTGTTGCTGAGCTGCAGTTAGGACAAATAACACATTGTCCCTGTATGGCACATGTCCTTAATCTGGTGGTTCACCGCTTTATTAACCTGTATAGTGGCTTAAAAGAGGTGTTCCTCAAGGCCAGAAAAATCTGCGCATTTCAGTCATTCCTATGTCGCAATAAACACCCTGCTTGATTTGCAGCGACAAAAACATTTGCCTTTGCACCAGGGACAATGTGTTACTTCGAGATACGCCATTGGAGGCTTATGAGGGAAGTGAAGCCCTTTGAAGAAGCCACCAAATTTGTTAGCAGGGATGACTGTGATCCCTCTATTGTATATCTTACAGGAAACCGGGAAACAAGGGATAGAAGACATTGCATGAATGTAATATCATTGCTCTGTAATGATGGAGAAAGATGAGGAACTGGGTCAGCGACATCATTATGGTAGAGGAACTGGGACTCCTAGACTGGAAGAGGAAGAAGACTCTCCCTTGGATGTAGAGAGGACCCGTGATGTGTCACAGGTACAGCCAGGGAAGGAGGCTTACCCTTATCTGTTTCATGAAGAAGAAGATGATGATGATGATGACCATGCTGGCCAAGAACACAAACCATGGTAAGCCCCTGGGTCTGCACATATGCTGGCAAGCATGGCAGGCTGTATACTCCGCTGCTTACACAGCAACAAGCATATTAATAGCATCAAGCAGAGGGATGAGTACTGGATGGCAGTCACTATCGTCCAAAGGGATGAAAAATTTTAATATTATCAGGATAGGCTGCATACCCAGCTTGCCGCAGCATTTATAGGCAAAACTACATCTGCAAGTCACACGTGTACCCAGGAGGCCTCTGCTAATTTCCCAGCCCACCTCACTCAGCCAGCGCTCCACCTCCTCTGCCAGTGCCACAAGTGTCAGTAGGAGTAAAAGCAGCGGTAGCCAGGCCCAGTACAGTATCTAGAAATTGATGAACTAAAAGCTTTTCGGCTTGTGGCGCCAATTAGAGTCACAACAGGCAACTGACACCCACCAGCTACACCAGCAGTTACAGTTGTGCCTACACCTATAGTACACCTATAGTCCAGCAGATAACTATGACCCTATGGAATTCTGGGCCAATAGGTTAGAGCAGTTGAAGGAGCTAGCCCAATGTGTCATGGGAATTTTATCTTGTCCGGCTTCAAGTGTTATGGCCTAGAGGGTGTTCAGTGTTGCGAGTGGAATTGTAACACCAAAAGGGACAAAACTTTCCACAGGTAGCATGGAAAAAAATAATTTTATCAAAATAAATCAGGCATGGATCTGTGAGGATTTTCAAGGTGATGCCTCCGAATAGTGGTGTCACTGTCCCCTTTTATCATCATCTTCCATTTACTGTACTGCTGCTGATACTGGCTGCTGCTAGTCCTAAATAGCTACCACCACTGCCACCACTCAAGGCAGACATGTCCTGCAGCCTGGTCCATCGTATTATGACCTGCTGCACTGCCACACATGTTACCATAGCTGCCTGGTGCCTACCACCACTGCCACCAGTCAGACATGAAGAATAGTCAAAATTCATCTTTATTAAACAAAAAAGTCCAATTCATAATATTGCCAAGTTAAAAACAGTGAAGAACAAGTAAAAACACACACAAAAACAATTGTGGTCTAATGTGGTACACAGAGATGGCAAACATATAATGACAAAGTTGGGTAGTATGATTAATAACGAATTCATATATAAATAAGAAAAGCACCAAAACTAAATAACACCAAATAACAGTAAATGGAAAGTGCAATGTGCAAATATACAAATCAAGTAATGTTACCAGCTATGACCAAAAACTTCATCACATATATTCTATAATAGTATAAGCCACCTAGCACTAGAAGTCCCAGAGAGGGGTCATTTAACATTTCTACCTTTGGAACCCAGAGACGGGTCGAATGACCTGAAGGATTTAAGCAAACAACCTATAATCACCGCTTTTGTTCTGTAATTAAGGCCATTACTGTCACACCACAGGATTTACAAGGGGGGGGGCGCGGGGTGTGTGTGTGTGTGTGTGTGTGTGTGTGTGTGTGTGTGTGTGTGTGTGTGTGTGTGTGTGTGTGTGTGTGTGTGTGTGTGTGTGTGTGTGTGTGTGTGTGTGTGTGTGTGTGTGTGTGAGTGGCATGTCCTTCTTGTGTGACTCACTCAGTAACTGCGATTTTTTTTTCGATTTTTTTTTTTCTGCACCCATTGACTTGAATCTAAATATACAAAAATGTAAATATACAAAAGAACAACTGTTATTTGTTTCCATGCTTTTTATTTTTGTTATGAAAATAATAAAAAAAATACAAGGAATAAAACAATTCCACACATATTTACAATAGGCTGCTGTGGGGGGCTGCGTGTGTGTGTGTGTGTGTGTGTGTGTGTGTGTGTGTGTGTGTGTGTGTGTGTGTGTGTGTGTGTGTGTGTGTGTGTGTGTGTGTGTGTGTGTGTGTGTGTGTGTGTGTGTGTGAGAGTGGCATGTCCTTCTTGTGTGACTCACTCAGTAACTGCGATTTTTTTTGCGATTTTTTTTTTTTTCTGCACCCATTGACTTGAATCTAAATATACAAAAATGTAAATATACAAAAGAACAACTGTTATTTGTTTCCATGCTTTTTATTTTTGTTATGAAAATAATAAAAAAAATACAAGGAATAAAACAATTCCACACATATTTACAATAGGCTGCTGTGGGGGGCTGCGTGTGTGTGTGTGTGAGTGGCATGTCCTTCTTGTGTGACTAGCATTTCAGCACTTACTCAGCAGTCTGTCTGCACTGTCGGAACATACCTGGCACTGCCTGGGTATGTCCCTGGTACATTTGCCACACGTGTATTTGTAGCAGTCAACACATCTCTCAGTTGCACAATTGTTCGTGCATCGATGGTTGACCTGACACTTCGCCCTTTTGCCAGGGCTGGGTGTGGAAGGTTGTTGCCGAAGGAGTTTCTCCTTGCATGCCTTCTTTTCAGTCACATGAGAGCCACCTAACTCTTTTGCAAGCTCAACCAGGAAGTCCACCCGTCTCTCCTGCACCCCAGTGCATGCCTGATAAAGAACATGAGCATTCAGTGCTGCCATGTCAATCATGTTGTAGAACACGTCGAATGGCCATCTCCGTGTTCCTGCACGCACGCTGTACTCCCGCACCATTTGGTCCATTACATCCACACCGCACTTTGTGTGGTTGTATTGTGTGACCGTGTTTGGCTTCCTTTTGTTGGTATCCTCAGTCTCAACCACGCTGTGCATGCTGCTGAGAATGTAGACGGCCTTCTTTCGTTTGGGTGCATACACTGTCAGTGTGGCACCAGTGGTTGAAAACACCTGAGTGGTGAATTCAGTGCGGTCCATCTGTCTAGCGGATTGAGGAATTTCCCGGCGACTCTTGTTGACTGTGCCGAGGATAGTGGTTTTCCGGCTAAGCAGTCGTTGTGCAAGTGACAATGATGTAAAGAAATTGTCCGTGGTTACAGTTCTGCCCTTGTCCATGAATGGTTCCATCAGCCTCATCACTACAGTTTCGGACAGTCTCTCCCCGCTGGGACGACTGGGGTCCTTGCCAAGATATGGGAGGACATTACAGATGTACTTTGATTTCAAGTCGCAAGCCACCCAAAACTTGATGCCAAACTTGTCTGGTTTTGTTGCAATGTATTGCAGAAAACAGCAGCGAGTCTTTGACGGGAAAAGCTGTTCATCAATAGTGATGTGTCGACCAGGGTTGTAGGATGCGATGCAGTTGGTGACAAACGATCTCCACACATCGGAGATTGCAGCAAACTTATCGGTCTCCACTCGCTCACTGCATGTGAACATGTCATCAAAGCGTAGGTGTTGCATGATGTCTTGGAAGCGGTTTCGGGTCATAGTTGCAATGATCCTTGGGTTTGCTAGGTTTGCTGACCAGCTGTCATGTAGTGATGGAACCTTGGTCACCCCCCCGCAAGATAATGACTGAAATAAATGCCATTAGTTCCGGGAGACCCATGAACCAATCCACCTGCTCCGTGTGACGTGCATGTTGAGTAGTCCATTCTTGAATGCTACGAAGCATGTCAAGAGTGATAAAACAGAGGAAGCTCTGAAGGCGACTCCGGACACTTCGTCTGGCCTTAGCACTTGGCTCTCCATCTGTAGGGTACGGTTCTATTGGGGTGAAATGGAGACGTTTCCCCACTTCTACTTCACGCCACACTGTGCCATCTTTTGCGGTCTCTGTCGGCTCACTCGCCAACCGAGCTCTCTTTTTTGGTAGAGGAGGAGTCTCCTCATCTGCAAGATAAATAATTTCAAACTAACATTTTGTTTTGGTTCTAAATAAAAAAGATAGTCAGGAAATAAAAATCGGTAATTTGAAAAAATCTAACCTGAAGACAGCTCAGAGTCCGAATACAGTTGAAGGACTATGTCTTCTCCATCTGAGTCAGAAGGGTTGGTGTTGCTCAGGATCAGTTCCAATGCCTGTTGAATGGTGTGCCGTCTCTGCATTTTGTTTCTTGTGAACAAAATAGGTGAAGCAGTCCCTTCACATCCCCCACAGCACAAAAGGCTGCATGCAAATTTGCTAAGGTGTTAGCAACCTTATGCATATTCCCAGCACAACAATGCAGCTGGGGGATTGTCAGACACACTCAAGAGCATCTTACATTCTTTTGTTTACACTCTCTTACAAGACCTGAGGTGGATCAACACAATTGCCCCCTGCAGATTCCTCAGACAATGGCCACATTTACAAATGAAAGGATGCTAATTGGAGCCATCAGAGTTGTCTGTTTGGACTAAGGGTCATTTGACCCTCTTTCAGGACTTCAAGGGGGAGCTCGAAATTTCTGGGACTTCTAGTGCTAGTTAGGAAAGATACCAACCAGCCATCATATCACCTGCGACCACATGGACCACCACCCCAACGCACGTTTCACGATAGCTTCTTCAGGGGGTGCTGGTTCAGTGAATAATGGAGGTTTTTATAGGTGCAACAAACATTATTACGCTGTATTAGCTCAAAATAGAGCTCACCTGTGCTTTTTTACATGGCGCATGAGCCAAAAAATGGATCCCCATCGCATCCCGACTAGCGTCCCGTGTTGTGGAACGCATTACCTTTCATACATACACTTTCATAATTTCCACATTTGTTCATTTATATTAATTCATTTATTTATTCTTTTTATTTTATCATTTGTCACTCAATTTTCACATACATACAGTATGTCTATATATAACATAAGCTGCATATATACATATTGTACACTATTTATTATATGTGTCACTAATGTGTCTCCTATGTTTGTTTTTTCGTTATGTCATGTATTTGTTTATTTGTTTGTTATTGTCATACAATGTATATGTGTTATTGTTGTACTTCTTTCTTTTTTGTCTATTGGTCTTGAATTATTATATTTGTTGAATGTCCACTCGTTATTAGGATGGATTGGGAGCCCTATTTAATTAATTAGGTCTATTATAGCTTTCATATCAGCTTCTCTAGTTTTAAGATGGCCGCCGCTATGCACCGGTGTTGTGAGCATGCTCCGAATATTTTGTTTCATCATTTTATCGCGACGGTGCCATTTTATGTGTTGGTGGAACACATATGCGTTCCACAACACGGGACGCTAGTCGGGATGCGATGGGGATCCATTTTTTGGCTCATGCGCCATGTAAAAAAGCACAGGTGAGCTCTATTTTGAGCTAATACAGCGTAATAACGTTTGCTGCGCCTAAAAATACCTCCATTATTCACTGAAACAGCACCCCCTGAAGAAGCTGTCGCGAAATGTGCGTTGGGGTGGTGGTCCATGTGGTCGCAGGTGATATGATGGCTGGTTGGTATCTTTCCTAACTAGGTGGCTTATACTATAATGGAATATATGTGATGAAGTTTTTGGTCATAGCTGGTAACATTACTTGATTTGTATATTTGCACATTGCACTTGCACTTTCTATTTAATGTTATTTGGTGTTATTTAGTCTTGGTGCTTTTCTTATTTATATATGAACTAGAGGAAGGACCCGGCTTCGCACGGGTATATTTCATTTTTTGTTTGTGTAGTGACCCCATAAGAATTGGCCAGTTTTGCACTTGACATCCAGTATGGCAGTCCAGTATAGGTATAGTCTATTTATGGCTGTGTTGCTATGGAAACCTGGTAAATGAAATGTGAACTTACATTGGCTAATAGACGTCATATGACTGAATATTTAAGGACCTGCGAACTGCTATTGACTCATACAGGACATAAATAGCTTGGTTGCTATGGAAACCTGGTGTAAAGCTGTGTGTATGTCAAGACTGAACCTGCGATTTTCCATTGGTCCATAAGTGTCATGTGATCATGTGCATCTCAGTTTGGATATCAGTGAAAAACCTGTGATCGGTTGTTATGGAAAACCTGGAGTAAAGCTGTGTGTATGTGACCTTGTGTAACAGTGTCATCCACAGCGCCCTGCCCCTTTAAAGCTGACCTACAGCAGTGAATAAAAATGGCTGGGTTGTTACTGAAACCTGGAGTGCAGCTGTGTGCATGTGGCTGACAATGCTTTGTCAGATTGGAGACGGGCTTGGGTCTGCTGGGGAGTTTCAGCAGCTCGCTGTTGTCTGTAACATACCTTATCAGATTGGAGACAGGCTTGGGTCTGCTGAGAGTTTTCATTAGCTTGAGCAGCAGCCATGCGTTTTGCTGCAGGGGACATGAGTAGTTTAAAAAATGTTTCAATTTATAAGAATGCTGAAATCCAGTATGGCAGTCCAGTCAGTGGTGTAAATACCGGTTTAGCAGTGGTAGCAGCTGCCACAGGGCCCGGGACATTAGGGGACCCGGCGGGCCTCTGATGTTTTTTTTTTTTTTTTTTAACACCAGCAGGTAACGGGCCCTATTTACTTACCGATCCCCACTCCTGCTCACGGCCGCCTGCACTTCACCTTCTGCAGAGGCGGCTGTGACCAGGAGCAGGGATTGGTAAATAAGGCCTGCAGGCCGTGAACCCCACAAACACTGCTATCATTATAATCTGGGGTCTTTTCAGCAGGCTTCGGGCCTCCTTGGTGGCGTCCCAGATGTCGGTGGGCCAGTCCGACGTCATTATGAGTTGCGATACATGCCTGGCTCACGTGACATCTGGTCCAACATTGAAGAAGTAGCGGGAAGTGCGCATAATACTATATGAAGGAGCCACTATGATACTGTGTGCAGGGGCCACTATGGGGCAGAATACTGTGTGCAAGGGCCACTATGGGGCCTAATAGTGTATGCAGGGGCCACTATGGGGCATAATAGTGTGTGCAGAAATGCAGTTTGTGTATGGGGGGGTTGCCGGGGAGGGGTCCCATGTCAAATGTTCGCCTTGGGGCCCTGACATTGCTAGTTATGCCACTGAGTCCAGTATAGGTACAGTCTATTTATGGCTGTGTTGTTATGGAAACCTGGTAAATTAAATGTGCAATTATATTGGCTGATACATGTGATATGACTGAATATTTAAGGTCCTGTGAACTGCTATTCACTAATACAGGTCATACAAAGCTTGGTTGCTATGGAAACCTGTGTGCCTGAGGAGAGTATGGGGCATAATAGTGTGTGCAGGAATGCAGTTTGTGCGGGGGGGGGGGGTTGCCGGGGGGGGGCCCATGTCAAATGTTCGCCTTGGGGCCCTGCCATTGCTAGTTACGCCACTGAGTCCAGTATAGGTACAGTCTATTTATGGCTGTGTTGTTATGGAAACCTGGTAAATTAAATGTGAACTTATATTGGCTGATACACGTGATATGACTGAATATTTAAGGTCCTGTGAACTGCTATTCACTAATACAGGTCATACATAGCTTGGTTGCTATGGAAACCTGTGTGCCTGAGGAGAGTAAGCGCCTGCGAGCTGTTATTGGCTGATAAGGGACATGTGACCGTGTGTATGGCAGTTGGAATATGAGTGAAAGACTTGCAGGCTTGTATAGACTAATGCTGGTCATTTTTTGGGAATACTGTACCTCAGGAACGGTCCAAGAGAGGTTAGACCCAGTCTATAATATTCCCGGACACCTGATGTAAATGTGTGCCAAATTTGGTGAGGATCGGTCCAGTCGTTTGGTCGCGCATAAAGAACAGACAGACAGACAGACAGACAGACAGACAGACAGGAACTTATTTTTATATATATAAGAGATTAATTATTAATCATACTACCCAACTTTGTCATTGTATGTTTGCCATCTCTGTGTACCACATTGGACCACAAATTCTTGTGTGTGTGTGTTTTTACTTGTTCTTAACTGTTTTTAACTTGGCAATATTATGAATTGGACTTTTTTGTTTAATAAAGATGAATTTTGACTATTTTTGACTTGATTGATTTGAGAATCATTATTGGTTTCTTATTGCGAGTTTTGCTCTGGTGTTCTCTGTCATATTGGTTATATATTTATGATTATAAAACCGTATATTCTTTTTGGATTAATTTGCTGTTTCACCAGTCAGACATGTCCTGCGGCCTGGTCCATCATATCATGCCTTGACACACATGTTGCCACAGCTGCCTAGTACCTACCGCCACTGCCATCAGTTAGACATGTCCTGCGGCCTGGTCCATCATATTATGACCTGCTGCACTGCCACACATGTTGCCACAGCTGCCTAGTACCTACCACCAATGCCATCAGTTAGACATGTCCTGCGGCCTGGTCCATCATATTATGACCTGCTGCATTGCCACACATATTACCACAGTTGCCTAGTGCCTACCACCACTGTCACCAGTCAGACATGTCCTGCGGCCTGGTCCATCATATTATGACCTGCTACACCACCACACATGTTGCCACAGCTGCCTAGTGCCTACCACTGCTGCCACCAGTCAGACAGACATGTCCAGCAGCCTGGTCCATCATACTAGTCCCTACTGCACTACCACACATGTTTCCACAGCTACAACCACTCAGTCAGACATGTCCTGTTGCCTGGCCCACCATCACATTCTACTATATCACACTGTTGGGGCTATTATCACAATGTTAGTTTAAAAAAAAAAACAATTCTTCATCACTTTGTAAGTGGCTCACAGCTACAAATTTGTCTCCCAAATAACAATAATGCTCTGTAGCACTTACAAGCCATCAAAATGGACTAATATTTCTATAAAACCATTGCTGTTTGCAATATAACCGCCATGTGTGTCTAAAAGAAACACGAACATGCATATCTCCCTAATAAATGTGTAGTGCAGTATATGGTTAAATTCTGAGTTTGTATCCTCTGCTTACCATTAATTGTTCCATAGATATACATGTCACATTCAGTTTCACATAACTTTGGCTGTGTTTACCTTAGAGAGTTAGAAAACTGTATAGATAGTTTCCTAGGGACCCTAAGAGTATTCTGCACTTTGTTTTATATCAATTTAAAGTGTGTTTCCTACTGAACTTGTTCATCTCAAAACAAACTGGGGACCTGAGCCGTAGAACCCAAACCCGAAACAAATCTTGAGAGGTTTTCCCAGGGATCTTAGAGGGGTTTCACTCCAGCCATTTAATTTCTTGGTTATAAGCACTGTGGTGTTTCCTGTTGACTGCTGACTACTCAATCTGACTCTTGATCTTGGATGTTCTGCATACCAACCTGGCCTAACCTTTTGACCCTGTTTTACGATACTGAATTTGAACCTGACATTACCTACTCTTTACTTACATACTCTTCATTTACCAACACTCTAACAGATCATCTACTGGGGACTATCCTTGGAACCGAGACTTTTAGTTTAGGTGTTACACCTAAAGTACACTACATATTCTTAATACACTCAAATATTATAACACATAAAATACTAGAAACCTATATTTCAATATGTTTGGTAATGCAGTACATTCATGAAATCCTAACCAATTATCATACTATACATCCAATTATAATAGGTTTTCACTTATAAACCCATGGCTATTTGATTCTGTTACATGTAAAAATGGGTGACCTTCTAAGTATATGTTTCATCCAGTGTTTGGATGAAACGATTCTCAGAGTATAAGAATTTACCACAGTGCATGTTAGCTATTTTAGTTTGTCCGATACAAATCCCAAAATGTTTGGTTAAAAAACAACTAACAATTTGGAATATTTGGGTTGAATCCAGTTTGATACAAACCGATTTGTCCATCTCTAGTTACATTTTTATACAAATGAAATCATTGGTAAGAATCTTTGTTGCACTAAAGTACAGTATGCTAACCATCCATAGACATAAATAACTAAAGCAGTAGAATTTTACAGTCACTTTCTTACTAATAAATAAAAAAATAATGTACTGTGTATAAATCATAGTGTGGACATTTATTTTGTGTTCATTTTTGTGTCTTGTTAAGGTTTTCATTCATTGAAGTGCTTATGTCTCTGTCAGATACTTAGAAATGTAGTATATCCTGGAAATCTATCCAATTCTCCCATTGAGCTCCACGGTCAGACTTGTAAGAGGTCTATTCTTTATTTTATTCCATTTTTATTTTGTACATTGTTTGCTTGTACTTACATGTCTTTATTACATATTGTTTTCTGTAAGCACGGTACTTTTTTTTTGCATATTAAATCCTAAAAATGTAATGAGATTGTCCTTGGCTATAAATGACTCCACAATCCTGAAGAGTGAGAAAATAGCACTTAGCATTGTTATTGTTCGAATACCAGCATGATAGAGGATCATTGTTTAGTGCCAGTGGGCACAGGTTCTGGGCATCGTTTACTGTAAGTGGAGAGTGGTAGCAACTACTTGTGTGGATGTGGGGTTACTTCATTCCTTTGTAGTCTAGTGTGATAGGTGAGTGTGGAAGTGCAGGGCCTTGCGCAAATGTGCACTACAATATCACCAATCTGTGCCAGAAAACAGGTGTAAAAGGGCTGATAAATTCCCCTCATTCACTGTTTAACCCTTAGGAGTCGCAGACATTTTTCATTTTTGTGTTTTTGCTTTTTACTCCTTACATTCCAAAAGCTATAACTTTCTCATTTTTCTGTTTACGTAGTCATATGAGGGCTTGATTTTTGCATGGCAAGCTGTGCTTCAAAATGGTACCATTTATTATTTTGTATAATGTACCAGGAAGAGGGAGAAAAATTCAGAATGAGGGGCAATTGAGAAAAAAACGCAGTACCGCCATTTTCTTATGTCTTTTTTTTTTATGGCTTCCACTCTGTGATAAAAATGCTATGTTAGCTTTATTCTACAGGTCAGTATGATCACGGTGATACCAAACTTATATAGTTTTTATCATGTTTTAATAACTTTACAAAAATTCTAAATTTTAAGAAAAAAAAAATTCTTTGCATCACCATATTCTGACACCTGTAACTTTTTTATATTTCAGTGTACGGAGCTGTGTAAGGTGTCTTTTTTGCGGGACAATATATAGTTTTTATTGATACCATGTTGGGGAATCCATGATGTTTTGATGACTTTTTATTCCATTTTTTTAGGGAGGTAATTTAATGAAAAAATGCCAAATCAGCCATTTAGATTTTTTTTTCCCGCTACAGCGTTTACCATATGGGACAAATATTTTTATTAAGTTTGGGAGTTTTTGGGATACCTATGTTTATGTTTACTTTTATTTATTTATATTTATGTGTTATCTAGGGAAAACTTTTTTTTTTACTTTTTTTTTTAGCCCCCTAGAGGGCTTGAAGATTTGATCTTTAGATCACCTGTGCCATAGACTGCATTACTACTGCATTGCAGTCTATGGCATATTTACTATGTAACTATTGGAGCCTGCTGCAGGCAGGCTTCAATAGTTACATTACTATGGCAGGGCTGGGAAGGGTAATGGGGCGCCTCCCACTATCATGCCACGGGGGGCCATCCCATTACCGAACATAAAATAGAAAGTGAAAGTAACCACTCAGAGGCCGTGGTCACATTTGATTACGGGCAATGCTGCCGGCTCCCTGCTGTATGACACAGCACAGACCCGGCAACTAGTGCAGCCGCTCTGTTTCAGAGAGGCCACTATATTTAGTCATGTGCACCAGGACGTAACTGTACGTCCTGGTGCGCATAAGTGTTAAGTACACCAGACCTGTATATAGTGAAAAATTCTTAAAAGATAAAAGTAGCAGAATAAAGCTATTCAATTGTGAGAAGTAAGTAAATGAAAAAAAAATCATAAAATCTGATATATGCCATAATATACTGTACCAGAAACATGTTGTAAAGATACTAATATCAGTCCCTTTGGAACTTTTGAGTTTATACAGAGAAAATGGCACTATGCAGCCTTCAAGAGTCAGGATACTCCAAGTCACCAAGTACAAAATGCTAAATGGCATGAAACATTCGTTTGTCACTGTGTCCCTGAATAATATGGAACTTTTTTATTAAAAAATCTTTTCACCTTTCAAAAAATACGGCCCCTGGAAGGGTATATGTAAATTAGCTCTTATACTCCAAGTGGGTGGTTACCATTTATTTCCCATGAAAACAATATAAGGTTAGGTTAGATTCACACGACTTTTTTTTAACGACGTCACTCGGCAGAATTAACTTCACCGTGAGTGAATTAGGGCTGTTCTCATGACCGTTTTTCTGATGGCAGTCACAGATCATCAAAATATAGGTCATGTCTTATTTTCTGCAGTTTTCATGGATCCCTATATACACTTAAATGTTTGGGGGATATGTGAAAACAGGTGCAACACAGCCATGAAAAATGCCTGTGAAAAATGTCCGTTTTGTACCTTGGTCGTGTGTATCTAGCCTTACAGTCCATTTGGAGAACAAGAGCTATTTTACATATAACCCTACAGGGTTCTAATCTTTTAGCTGAACAGATTAAAAAATAAAAAAGCCAAATGGGGTTTCTGGGCTAAAAATATAGATGACCAACCTTTTAGGGGTTTTCCAGGCAAAATTATTTTTTTTTTTTTAAATGTCTGTTAGTACTATTAATGGATTAATAAATGCACCCATATACCTTTAGCAGTGTTTTGAGTGATTTCTGGGTTTCTCTGGGAGCTTCTAGTATCTTCTGCATTTGTTTACATGGTTCAGCTTCCTGCTATGCAACCTCCACGCTAACCCCTTTCACCTTCCTCCCCCTCCTTCATGTCTCCCTCCCTCCCTCCTCTCTCTCTCTCTCTCCCTCCCATACATCCCCTCCCTGTCTGTAGCTATCCCGCCCACTACTAGCCGTTCCCTACCTACTCAGGCCAACCCTCGACCCCATTATATACTTACCTTTCTTCCTGCCATGGCTTCTTCATGCGCAATGTCCCCTCCTGCTTTACTGATACTGCAGGGCGTGCGCTCTTCTCCCAGTGTTGCTCTGTGCTCTGCAGCGACTATCCACCTCTACTGCACATGTGTGGGAGCTGCGAAGTAGAGGTGGATTATTGGCAGCAGTGTGCAGAGCAGTACTAGGAGAAGTGGCAGCAGTCAGAAAAGAAGGAGTCGTCACGCAGAAAGAAGTAAGTATGATGGAGTGGATGGGGGGAGGAGTAGTAGTAGTGACGATCCATTTCCAGAAATGGGGAAACGAATTGTCACCGGATAATCAGAAAATGTCCAGGGATATGGGTAAACATACATTTTTGATTAATTATGTTATTTGGAAGTAGGAGGGGTGAGGGTGTTTAGATTAGTGTAGGGATTTGCATTTATCCCGGACAATCCCTTTAAGAATAGGTCACACCAATATAAGATCTGTGGGGGTCTGGAACCCCCACTAATCACCTGTTCTCAGTAGTTCACACACATAGAATAGAGCAGGAAGCAAAACACTCCGTTCTCTTCATTCTCAGTTTTCCTCTGCAGACTTTCTGCTTCTGTCATTCCTATACGGAAAACGCCAGCATTTCCGTAGGTATAATTGACATGCTGCGATTTGCAAAAACGCAATCATTTTTGAAATCACAGCATTTCCGCTGCAAATTTTTTTCTGCAATGTGTGGATGGGATTAGCCAGAATCCCATCCACTTTGCAGTTAATGTAGAATGCAGCGTTCACAATGTGGGGCAGTAACAAAGTTATCCTTCACACTTCAGATAACAGTGTGTTCCTGCCTCAGATGCTTCCTAGAGTGCATGTCTCCAGACAATACAAAAGATGCTCTATTCCAGTGATGGCGAACCTTTTAGAGACTGAGTGCCCAAACTGCAACCCAAAACCCACTAAATTGCCAACACGGCAAATTAACCTTAATACTGTATGGATCCACAATTGCGAACAATTACTGACCAGCAAAATATGGTCCTGTGAATGGGGCTTTACAGAGCTTTCAATGATACAAAACAACTTTGTACTGAAAGATAGAAGTTTGCATTTGGCAGAATTTTGAACAATTAATGTTCACTATTTACATCGCACAGGATCTGTTTTATAGCAATCGTGCAATATTACAGCCTGTAATAATATCACATGTCTGCTATAAAACAGATACTGTGTGATATAAATAATGAGCGGCCCCCACACAGTACAATCTGCTCCACAGTGGCCCCAACACAGTACAATCTGCTCCTCAGTGGCCCCCATACAGTACAATTTGCTCCACAGTGATCCCCACACAGTACAATCTGCTGCAAAGTGGCCCCTATACAGTATAATCTGTTCCACAGATGGGTGCCCGCAGAGAGGGCTCTGAGTGCCACCTCTGGCACGCGTGCCATAGGTTCGCCAACACGGCTCTATACAGTAAAGTGACAGATATGCCCTAAAATGTGCATGCTGCAGAGCCTAGTCTATGCTTACCTCCCCTTCTAAGCTGATTAAGTTGGCTAAATTGAAATAAACAAAACAATTCATAATAAAAATCATTCTTTTCATAATTATTACATGTGGAATAATCCTCTATCTAACATAAGTGACCGGATAATAAACATTTTAGTTGCTGTTTTTGCCTTTTTGTGAGAGGAAGCAGGAAATATTAATTAATAATCGCTAATTGAATAACATTCGTAACTACAATTAATAAGTGGAAATGAGCAAACCTCTTAGGATTACGGAAACATAATAAACACTTATATTCACATTGCCTCACCTCTCCAGGTCTCCCTCAGGGGTCTTCCAGCTTCCTGGGAGGCATCAGGGGTCATGGTGGGACTGCTGAGGCCTGTGACTGGGAGTCAAGAAGTCATGACGTTGACACGCCCTATGTGACTGCTGAGGTCCAATCACAGGAGTATAGGAGAAGTGAGGGAAGGTGAGTATAACTTATTATGTTTCTGCCCTCCCCTGGGCCTCCACTTATTATATTCTGAGGTCTGAAGAGAGCCTAGAGTTCATACCAAACAAGTTCAGCCCATACTGAAACAGGCCAATGAACCCTAGTACAGGAATTATACAGGAATTATCAGTGATGGCATAATACAGCTATAATGCACAAAGTGATATTGTGGTACAGGGAATATCTACTCAGTGACATTACAGCACAGGTATTATCAGTAATGGCATAGTACTGGGGTAATGCATACAGTACAGGGATTATCTACTCAATGAAGTTATGGCTCTGGAATTATACAGGAATGATCAATGATGACATAGTACTGGGATAATTCACAGATTAATATGTAAAGTGTGATATCACTGCATAGTAAAAAAACATTATTGATGTTACATGCACGCATGATGTTGCAGTATAGGGATAATGCAAAAAATAATGCTGCACAGAAAGAATTATGAACACAGCAATTTCCCAAAATATGGAACTCCATAATGAATCCTATCATAGGGCCACGTTTAATTTTCTATATTCCATTCCGTCATCCGTGACATTACTAGTGCACCTTAGGTTTAATTAGTGATTAAATGGGCCCCTTTTATCATTTGGCTTGATGTCAACTGACCCATGAACAGAATGATTCTTTATCATTCACAAATCTCATTTACTAACAATATCCTCCCAGTACTTACAGAATGCCTCCTCCTTCTGCTCATAGCTCATTTGGATAACATAGTTGAGAAATACACCTAGTTAAACAAAAAAAAAAAGAGTATATTGAAAGATGCAGATCTACTATATGAAGCTGTCTGACATGGACTTTCATTTGAAAGAGATATACTGTATAGTTTAGCACATACAATATATCTAAATCTATTTTCTTTTGGCATACACTATGTGTTTGATGCCTGATGCACGTCAATGGCAAAATACACAAGAATGTATCATAATCTTCTAATAATAAAGCAGAGACAAGACGGTTCACAAGACTAAGAGACAACTTTATAAAGTAGCAATTTGTGGGATCTAAGGAGCAAATGATAGTGTGCCTAGAGACTGCCACTCCACAAATGATTCTTTGTAATAAGACAATAGGTTGAGCTGTAAGATCTACTTACGTTAATGGAGATAAGTCGCTGTTTTATGACTAGCTAGCTGAATAAGTAATGTTATAATAGTTACCTTTATAAATCCTCATCCATTGTGATACTGACATACATATTGCTGCAGTTTGTGATGTACACACAGCCATATTTCTTAAAACCTGCTCATAAAAACACTATACAAAACACAGGTAGATATATTGTTGCCAGAAGGAACAGTCTCCTAAAATGAGATCCAGGGTTAGGCCCAGTTCACATCTGTGTTTGGGTTTCCGTTCGGGGGAGTCCGCTTGGGGACCCTTGACCTGACCTTGACCTTGACACTTGACCCTTAACTTGAGAATATCTGGAAAGACGAATATGTTGAGATCGTCTCTCTGCTTCCTCTTGAGAAGTTCAATTTGGACAAAGGCAAGAGAGATGAGAGCAAGAAGGAGGAGGAGGAAAAACAGTGGTGGCGCCTGATACCACAGACATTTGCAAATTGGTTGCAGGCATTTGCAATACTGGCCAGCGTAATTGTCCAGGACAACTGTTCCGGCATGTTTTGCTATGTGGATGCAATTGGGGAGGCATATCGCGTGTATGGCGGCCAGACTTGGCTGCCATACGACAAACAGTTCAACAATAGAAAAGCTATACAGCCAAATATTAGCTGGAACCAAAAAGATATTAGTCTGTGTCAGTGGGTCATGATCCCAGCTAGGTTTGGGGAGCACTTTCCAGGGGGGCCGGTAAGGCCGGCCCATCTGGAAGCAGTGGAAGTGAGGGACAGGGAAATAGCCAGCAGGGGCAGAAACATGGTGTCTTCTGGCAGTTCAACGAGGGACAATGCAGGTTTGGCTATAGCTGCAAGTTCAAACATGCTTGTTCCCACTGCAATGGTATGTCCCATGGTATGTCACGGTGTCTCCAGAAAAGGAAAACCCGGGGGTAGTGGACAAGGGGATGACTTCAGTGAGGCTAATGGAAATCCGCTCATATGTAAGTATATATACGGACAGGGAGATGGATGTTTTCTTGGCAGAGGGTTTTGAGAAAGGTTTAGTTATTCCAGCACCAAGTCATGTGATGGTGATCAATAACGTCTGTGTCCTCTCCGGCAGTTGTCTGTCTGCTTTGTCATTTAGTTTTACATTGTTTGTGTTTGAATGCTGCTGCGTTTATGGATGTTGTTTCCGGGGTTGGTGGAGATTTGAACGGAAATTGTCCCATGGAAAACGTGGCGTACTGTCGTACTGTACACGGTTGGTGGAGAAGGAATAAAGCTCGTATAAAGGTTAAACAGGCTGTTTCTGCATTTATGGCTCGGAATGGTGGGCTGTCGGTTCGACATTTGGACTTGGAGTCCAGACAAGGAGGTTTCTGGCTTCAGGATGGGGTCCATCTCAATGCAGTTTGAATTGATTTGTGGTCGGTGGGCTTGCAGGAAGGCATTAAGAGGGCTCTGTTGTAGGATGCGTCGCACGTTTAAGGTGTCAAAGTGCACTTGCTGTGGCAGGCGGGGGTCCATGGAGTTGGTTACATGGACAGGTATTTATATAAGTTTTGGTATACTGATGGTTGTTCTCATACAGTTGTGTGTGCCACCCACAAATTGAAATATGCACCAGCTGCAAGCTGCATAGATTTCAATTGTATTTTATGCCATTTTCCCAGGACACATTATAATAAATGTTTTGGGACACTAAGACCTCACTTTGCCCACTGTCGTGTGTACCAAAAAAATATGACTTTTTACTGGTAGAAAACTGGTGCAACCACATTCATAAATGACCCCCAATGAGGACCTGAGGACCACTTGAGGGACCCCTGTTAACCTAGGAAAACATATCAGGCAACTATCTATGAGGAACATATGACATTAGGTCAAGAATCAAATAGCTTCTTAGTACTTAGTACTTTAAATCCAGTTGTATGATGACCAGCAGACCATACAAATATAAAGATATAGGCAAACAACAGTAGTTCAATGTAAAAAAAAAGAAAAAAATAGGGTTCACTCGCAACACGTCTGGTGTCATTACTGTTTATTCTGCTACATGTCTATAGACATTAATCCCTCATTTCAATTAAGAGTAATAGCCAGCTACATTTACATACATTTCTATATATATATTATATAAGTGAATACTACAACATGGTTCTAAACATGAAAGCAATTACATTTTATTACAGAATATTTATAATCTGTATTTGACATAAATTAATGATGGTTTTTATGTAAAATCCCATTAATTTCCATCTACATGTTGAATAACGGGAAACGTCAACATTATTTTCTATAGTCGTAGATATTGTTGCTTAGCAGCTGAGGTCATTTAGTCTATTATGTGGCATTAAACCATTCTGAGTCAGCAGCAGCATCACAAAGACAAGCATTATAGTTCCCAGACATGGAGAACATTTCTAAATAATGAATTCTGTATTTTAAAGTAACCATATTCCCATTTCTATGGATCTCATTGCTAGTAATAAAAGTCCACTTCCCAAATTCTAATCTTGAAACATGATAGTATAACATACTGTACATGGCTTTCCTTACTTGTCCTCTTGGCTGCTATGTCATGTCCAGATACTGTACAGTAGTGTATGGTGTATAAAGTCAACGGGATTTGAGCTATGGTAACAGCGCCCGGCCACTATACAGGGCATGATGGAGTTTTTTCCAGTTTAAACACAGTATAGTACAGGGACCGATTCACTAGTGTAGGGGACGGTGGTTAGTCCCCACCGATAACATGTTTATGGCTTATCTTTCTAGCATCTTAAAGGATGGTACACAGCAAGAATAGTCAAATAAGACTATTCTCACATCTGCACATGTTTGGCCCATTGCGTGAACTTGTATTGGGAAGAGAAAATACAAGGCAATAACCTAAAGTAAACCAAAGTGAGTGCCCTCTCACCTTGTTTGGTTGCAACCAGTCAAAACAACAGCAGAAGTATAATCAGAGATGACACCATTGACTGCCAATGGATGAAACGGGGCACGGAGGGATAATGACAGAGCTTGAGATTCAAAAATAAAGGACCCCAGGAGAAAAACAAGCCAGTGCTCACCCTTAGAAGTCTGAAAATAGTCCTTTTATTGAAGTCTAGCATACACAATGCTCTTTGTTTTCAAGTGTACAAGTGGAATGAATATGCACTTGCTACCAAAACCCAGCTTGTATGTATCAACTGAGGGAGGCCAGTCCCAAAAAGCAGGTTTGCCCCTCTTAGAGGAACAACACAAGACAGGGAGATGGGTAGAGCAGTGCATATTACTCATTGTTACTGGCACCAAGTGAAGGGTAGCCTGGACCTCACTGCCCAGGAGCGACTCTGCCGGCCGGAGGAGCATGCGCAGTGGCTTGCTCATGACAAAGTGCCACTTGGATACCAAGTATATTAAGGGGCCATCCCCTACTTGTCATGAATGTTATTTATTTGTCTTCTGATGATATTTATTTTTATACTGTTTCAACACTTTAATGTGAATATTTATGAAATTTTGGTCTCTCATTTCCCTGTCTTTTTGAGAATGGCTTCCCTCAGTTGATATATAAAAAGCTAAGTTTTGGTAGCAAGTACATATTCCTTCCACATGTACGCTTGAAAAAGGGACTCTATTCCTGAAACGTGTTGTGCATGTTGGACTTCAATAAAAGGACCTTTTTCAGATTTCTAAGGGTGAGTGATGGCTTCTTTTTCTCCTAAAGTCCTTGTTTTTGGATCTTAAGCTCTGTGATAAACCAAAAAACTGTCTTTGTTGCCCATAATAACCAATGACAATGCAGATTTCATTTTTTTAGTGAATTTGATTGGTTGCTTTGCCACTTTGCTTTGATATAATTTTCTTAATTCTGTAACAATGTTCTAGTAATGTGAGAGTGCAAAAGCAAAGTATATACAGAAAGTGAGGCTGGACACATCTGACACTGAACTGTCCAGCATCTCAGGGAGCTCAGCAAGCGAAAACTGCTGCAACAGAAGAGTTGGTGGAAATGAATCTTGTAAATAACAGAGGCAGTGACAAGTGTATTGGTTGTAATGATAAACCCTTTCACTGACAAGGACATACTGTATATAACGTCATGGTTTTAACAATTATCTTGACATAGTTTTAAAGCCCAATGCTTTCAAATAATACAAGGATCAAAGCTCTAGCACCTATATTCATAGAGTAGTATGAAAAGTGTTACTTTATGATTCTGTAATACTATTGATATGATTCTGTTAATGTCATCGTGCCCTTTTTTTTTTTTTAAAGGAATCATGTTTATGTTGTCCAATCTGAGAACAACTTAAAGTATTGACAAAGACATTGACGTATCATTTTTTATATTTATCACTTGTTTACTAGTTAAGCCTAGGAAGACAAAGCAAATTTGGATGCAAAAAAAACGTTACTCATTCAAAAATCACTATTTTTCCCTGCATCATTGCAACTAATGTAAGTGGATGGGGTCACATTGCAATATTGAACTTGCTTTGACCATGTCTGCAACTTTCAGATGCAAAATAATTGAACACTGATCGTATGATCACAATGTAACCTCATTCACTTATATTAGTTCCAATTAGAGACTCGACTAGTCGAAAAACCAATCTCACAAAGTTCGCTCAACAGTATATTTTCAGACCAAATTTGTTCCGTGTGAACTGACTGTTATGTGCGACTTTTATTATACTCCAGACTCTCTTCAGACCTTGGAGTATAATAAGCAGAGGCCCCAAGGAAATGTGGTAAAAAAAAAAAAAATGTGAATACTTATCTTCCCTCACCTCTCCTTTGCTACCTCATGGAATTTGATGAGAAGCTCTTCTGGCCACTTCTGTGGCAACATGAGCCTCCATTGACCACTGAGACCTGTGATTGGGCATCAGCAGTCACACAGGGTGCACCAATGTCATGATAACGCTTTTGGCCTGTGACAACACAGAACCATCCATAAAATGCCCAAAGAGGACAAAAGACACTAGAGAAGCCCGTAGGATGTCATGATAGTTCCCAGGAGTGGTGAAGGAGGGTAAGTACCGCACCTTCTTGGGCCTTTGCTTATCATATTTCAGGGTTCTAAAAAGACCCTAAAGTAGAATAGTAGAATAGTAGAATAGAGAACCCCAATAAACTCAGGTCTGGCTTACAAATTGCAAATCAGTTCACTATTGCAGGGCAAAACTGATGATGGCTGTCGCAGTCAAAGTTGCTATATAGCCATGTCCTAAAACCAGACATTTACTTTATCTGAACTATCTTATTATCAAAGACAACAGAAAACTCTGACTCTACATAGGTTGATGTTCCAAAGTAGATTTAGTATTCACCCAATTGTTTGCATAGAGCCCTGTACAATAGAAGGTATTGCTCAAATTTATAAATGTTAGTCTACTGAAGCTGATGCTAAATTCTCACAATATGCATCTGTGTCTAAAAATCAATTCAAAGCAAAGCAATGCCTTTAAAATATGAACTAGATAACCCAGGTTTGTACAGAAATACCAGAGAGAATATTTTTATTTAACTATTTTTTGTGCAGATACTACAGCTCAGTAAGCTTACAGTCAGGGCAAGACTAGCACTAAAAGACAGCCTTGGCCCATATACCATACCAGCCCATGTATATGTAGCAAAGTTCGACTTGAGACTTAACACGTTAACAATACTGTGGCCCCGATTGTTAGCTCACCCTTTTCAATGGGTTTAAATGGCTTTTTCATCTTCTGTGATATCATAGCGCAGTAAGATATCAAATCATGGCGCAGACAGTCAATTTAAACACTGATTAACATCATATCAGAACCCTAATCTAAATGTGGAAGACAAACTTGCGGCATAGACAAGTTGAATAAGGGTTTATGATTATGTTTGGTATATGCACTGAGTAAAGAAGAGCTGTCCTGTGGTCCTATTTACTGCATCACACAGGAATGTACCATACAGGAATGGTGATAGATGCTCTATACTGCACTACACAGGAGAGCTACAGGTCCTCTACTAAACCACACAGCAGAGCTGACAAATCCTCTATAATACTCTACACAGGGTAGCTGACATATCCTCTATACTATACCACATACAGTCATATGAAAAAGTTTGGGCACCCCTATTAATCTTAATCATTTTTAGTTCTAAATATTTGGGTGTTTGCAACAGCCATTTCAATTTGATATATCTAATAACTGATGGACATTTCAGGATTGAAATGAGGTTTATTGTACTAACAGAAAATGTGCAATATGCATTAAACCAAAATTTGACCGGTGCAAAAGTATGGGCACCTCAACAGAAAAGTGACATTAATATTTAGTAGATCCTCCTTTTGCAAAAATAACAGCCTCTAGTCGCTTCCTGTAGCTTTTAATCAGTTCCTGGATCCTGGATGAAGGTATTTTTGACCATTCCTCTTTACAAAACAATTCCAGTTCAGTTAAGTTTGATGGTCGCCGAGCATGGACAGCCCGCTTCAAATTATCCCACAGATGTTCAATGATATTCAGGTCTGGGGACTGGGATGGCCATTCCAGAACATTGTAATTGTTCCTCTGCATGAATGCCTGAGTAGATTTGGAGCTGTGTTTTGGATCATTGTCTTGCTGAAATATCCATCCCCGGCGTAACTTCAAATTTGTCACTGATTCTTGTACATTATTCTCAAGAATCTGCTGATACTGAGTTGAATCCATGCGACCCTCAACTTTAACAAGATTCCCGGTGCCGGCATTGGCCACACAGCCCCAAAGCATGATGGAACCTCCACCAAATTTTACAGTGGGTAGCAAGTGTTTTTCTTGGAATGCTGTGTTTTTTTGACGCCATGCATAACGCCTTTTTGTATGACCAAACAACTCAATCTTTGTTTCATCAGTCCACAGGACCTTCTTCCAAAATGAAGCTGGCTTGTCCAAATGTGCTTTTGCATACCTCAGGCGACTCTGTTTGTGGCGTGCTTTCAGAAATGGCTTCTTTCGCATCACTCTCCCATACAGCTTCTCCTTGTGCAAAGTGTGCTGTATTGTTGACCGATGCACAGTGACACCATCTGCAGCAAGATGATGCTGCAGCTCTTTGGAGGTGGTCTGTGGATTGTCCTTGACTGTTCTCACCATTCTTCTTCTCTGCCTTTCTGATATTTTTCTTGGCCTGCCACTTCTGGGCTTAACAAGAACTGTCCCTGTGGTCTTCCATTTCCTTACTATGTTCCTCACAGTGGAAACTGACAGGTTAAATCTCTGAGACAACTTTTTGTATCCTTCCCCTGAACAACTATGTTGAACAATCTTTGTTTTCAGATCATTTGAGAGTTGTTTTGAGGAGCCCATGATGCCACTCTTCAGAGGAGATTCAAATAGGAGAACAACTTGCAATTGGCCACCTTAAATACCTTTTCTCATGATTGGATACACCTGGCTATGAAGTTCAAAGCTCAGTGAGGTTACAAAACCAATTTTGTGCTTCAGTAAGTCAGTAAAAAGTAGTTAGGAGTATTCAAATCAATAAAATGATAAGGGTACCCAAATTTTTGCACCGGTCAAATTTTGGTTTAATGCATATTGCACATTTTCTGTTAGTAGAATAAACCTCATTTCAATCCTGAAATATTACTGTGTCCATCAGTTATTAGATATATCAAATTGAAATGGCTGTTGCAAACACCCAAATATTTAGAACTAAAAATGATTAAGATTAATAGGGGTGCCCAAACTTTTTCATATGACTGTATGGATGTCAATACCTTTTTTTATTAGTTATATTATAAACCATTTCTTAGTGATATACCGGTAATTCTCTTCCATGTCTACTCCCTTCACTTGATTGTCATAAATATTCTGTACTTTTCCGTGTATATTGCACTCATATACTTGCAGTGCACCATCCACTTTGCTTGTGATCAGACACAATTTTGATTTTTAGACTTCCCTTTTTCTCTGCTATGCTATCAATCCTATGATACCTTAACACTGCGTCATATGAGCAGCCAGAGACATTACCATCTCTGGCTGCTGGGAGACTATGTATTTATCCTTATATCTATATTTTCCTAAAAAATCTAGAAGACTATAAATATATAGTTAGGGAGGCTAAACTGTGGGCTCCTTCATTATATCTGTGCAAGAACAGCCTGTATAATTATGAGCCATAGCTGTGATAGGAATTTATATCTGCCTCTGGTGAACCTGTGTGGAACAGTCCATGCAGTCTGAGGAAGTTCTAGTGAAACAGGGAAACAGGCATGCCCCAACTGAAGAAAAGGATTCCAAAATAGAATTTTCAAATAAAAAAGAATAAATAACATTTATATATATATATATATATATATATATATATATATATACAGTACAGACCAAAAGTTTGGACACACCTTCTCATTCCAAGAGTTTTCTGTATTTTCATGACTATAAAAATTGTAGATTCACACTGAAGGCATCAAAACTATGAATTAACACATGTGGAATTATATACTTAACAAAAAAGTGTGAAACAACTGAAAATATATCTTATATTCTAGGTTCTTCAAAGTAGCCACCTTTTGCTTTGATTACTGCTTTGCACACTCTTGGCATTCTCTTGATGAGCTTGAAGAGGTAGTCACCTGAAATGGTCTTCCAACAGTCTTGAAGGAGTTCCCAGAGATACTTAGCACTTGTTGGCCCTTTTGCCTTCACTCTGCAGTCCAGCTCACCCCAAACCATCTCGATTGGGTTCAGGTCTGGTGACTGTGAAGGCCAGGTCATCTGGCGTAGCACCCCATCACTCTCCTTCTTGGTCAAATAGCCCTTACTCAGTCTGGAGGTGTGTTTGGGGTCATTGTCCTGTTTAAAAATAAATGATGGTCCAACTAAACGCAAACCGGATGGAATAGCATGCCGCTGCAAGATGCTGTAGTAACCATGCTGGTTCAGTATTCCTTCAATTTTGAATAAATCCCCAACAGTGTCACCAGCAAAGCACCCCCACACCATCACACCTCCTCCTCCATGCTTCACGGTGGGAACCAGGCATGTAGAGTCCATTCGTTCACCTTTTCTGCGTCGCACAAAGACACGGTGGTTGGAACCAAAGATCTCAAATTTGGACTCATCAGACCAAAGCACAGATTTCCACAGGTCTAATGTCCATTCCTTGTGTTCTTTAGCCCAAACAAGTCTCTTCTGCTTGTTGCCTGTCCTTAGCAGTGGTTTCCTAGCAGCTATTTTACCATGAAGGCCTGCTGCACACAGTCTCCTCTTAACAGTTGTTGTAGAGATGTGTCTGCTGCTAGAACTCTGTGTGGCATTGACCTGGTCTCTAATCTGAGCTGCTGTTAACCTGCGATTTCTGAGGCTGGTGGCTCGGATGAACTTATCCTCCGCAGCAGAGGTGACTCTTGGTCTTCCATTCCTGGGGCAGTCCTCATGTGAGCCAGTTTTTTTGTAGCGCTTGATGGTTTTGGCCACTGCACTTGGGGACACTTTCAAAGTTTTCCCAATTTTTCAGACTGACTGACCTTCATTTCTTAAAGTAATGATGGCCACTCGTTTTTCTTTACTTAGCTGCTTTTTTTCTTGCCATAATACAAATTCTAACACTCCATTCAGTAGGACTATCAGCTGTGTATCCACCTGACTTCTGAACAACACAACTGATGGTCCTAACCCCATTTATAAGGCAAGAAATCCCACTTATTAAACCTGACAGGGCACACCTGTGAAGTGAAAACCATTTCAGGTGACTACCTCTTGAAGCTCATCAAGAGAATGCCAAGAGTGTGCAAAGAAGTAATCAAAGCAAAAGGTGGCTACTTTGAAGAACCTAGAATATAAGACATATTTTCAGTTGTTTCCCACTTTTTTGTTAAGTATATAATTCCACATGTGTTAATTCATAGTTTTGATGCCTTCAGTGTGAATCTACAATTTTTATAGTCATGAAAATACAGAAAACTCTTGGAATGAGAAGGTGTGTCCAAACGTTTGGTCTGTACTGTATCTATCTATATATATATATATATATATATATATATATATATTTTTTTTTTTTTTTTTTTTTTTTCCCAACACAATTCTAAGTAGTGAAGTTGAGGAATATTCTAATTAAAAAAGTCAATTTTAACTTATTTGTCAGAAAAAGTGGAACAGGTACTTTATAAATACAGTATGACACTCATTTTCAACACCAATTTTGCAATGCATTTATATAAGGAATAATGCTTCTATATAGGTCTTTTTATTGTGGCCTCATTTAACGTTTTTTGACTTTTGTAAAGGCCTTTTAAGTCTCTGTTACCATAGTAAACCTGTAGCAAAATACAGAATCAATCAGTAGATGACAGTTTGCTACAGAAAAGTCAAGCCTGAAAATTACAGTATACAGTTTACAGGGCCAATGAGTGGATTACAGCTTGCTACAGAAAGGGTAAGCGTGAGGATTACAGTATACAGCCTACTGTATACTTAAGAATAAATTAGTATAGATGATAGAATTAATAGTGTCACATCCCCCGTTTTGCTCCTCGCTCACAACTCTCTCCAAATGTGGGAGTGGGGCTTAACATATTTGTTAAAACTTATGCAAGAAAATTTGTGTGAGTTATATAGGCAATCTATGCCAGCTCCTTACTGGAGTAGATTTCCATTCTGGCACACGATTTATTAAGAGGTTGGAGCTTCTTAATAAGAAACTTATTAAGAAACGTCAGTGTAACGTCTCTGCCGTTTCGGGTCTCGGCGCCGCCCTCCGCTCGCACGCTGTGGCAAAGGAGGCGTGTTCAGTTTGGTTCTTTGTGTAAGTTTCTTGCTGATCAGTCTGAACATGGTCTTAGTCAGTGTAATGGATTTCCGGCCCCACCCGTGTTCTGAACATTTCTCTCTGGACGGTATAGAGTTAATCTCTTCCTGGCCTGTGTGATTGACAGCCTGTGTACCTATCAGGTCTGGGGGCTGGTCCCAGACTTTCTATAAACAGGTTGTCAGCCCTCACATAGTCGCCGGTTATTGCTCTGTCTTTGCCTGCTCTCCTTGTTATATCCCTTGCTATTTTGTTACCTGTTTCTCTGACCCTTTGGCTTACCTTTTTGACTATTCTCTGGATTTTGATTTTGTACTGCATTGCTTGTTTGTTACTGACCCCTTGGCTTGCTCACTCTGCTTCTGTGTTGTTTTTGTCTTGTCCTGTTCTCTGTGTCACTTACCCAGTGTAGGGCTTGTCTTCTAGTTGTCCTTTTACCGTTTAGGGTAACTGTGGCAATAGGAAGGGACAATGGCTGGGGTGAGATTAGGGCTCACTTGTCTCTGTCCTTCCTCTCAGACCGCTGCAGTAGTGTCAGGGTTGCTACGGTTGGCAAGACCCTTACAGTCAGTCTTAATAATTTCCCCCCTATATGAGCATCTTACCGACTCTCGGCTTATTTTCCCCCTACTATATGCTGGAAAACGTTGATAAGGGAATATGTGAGACACCAAAGATCCATGAATCAGTCAATATACTGTAAGTATCATATGCATAGGGGGAGTTATCTTTATATCATTTAGATAATTGTGTAGCAATTACATATCTCATAGCTAGATTACACTCCATACAAATTAATATTTCTATATGTAGATTAGACCTATAGTGTTTCATAATAGCATTTATATTAAGGCCTCCAATGTGAGATATCCCTTATCATCCACTACTAAGCAATGACTTTTGTGCATGGATGATATGCCCTTATATTATAACAGTATCTGTGCAGAGTCCTGTTTGTATCATGTCCTCTACATCTGCTGCTGTGTAAATCTCTTGTGACATAACATAAAATAGATAAGTTTCTACATCTCAAGCTTTTATTTTCTTGCAGCTTCTATGTCTTAATGTCACTTCTTATTCTTTTTTAGAGCTTGAGCTGACCACTGAAACCATAAAGTAAGCCTTGTAAAAGTCACTACGAAACATCCAAACTGATCAGCAGCAGAGCTTATGGGTGAGCTTCAAGTTAGCATTTCTCGTTTCTTATAAAGATACTCTTGCCTCTATGCTATATCATTTCAGTGTTACAATACAGAAATGATACCTGTATGATTCCACATCACTGACCACATTTAACTGTCACCATTCAGGTAAATTATGATGTCACATGGATGAGGGCTCTCGCAGTCACAGTCAGGTATGCACTTATATGCCTAGGCATACTATCAATGTGGTTATTAATTCCAGCCTGAGGAAGGTTATGCCACACTGAATGCACTTGGGCATGCAAATAATTAAGATAGTCTGCTGGAAGCTCCCTTTGCAATTCCCATTCAATAGTTTACCAGATATACTCAATGGAAGACAAGTCTGGAGGCACTGTAGGCCATGCATTCTGCTCACAGATGCACAAGCAATATGTGGCCTGGCATTTTTCTGTTGAAAAACAGCTCCTGGGACACTTTGGAGAAATGGATGTACCATTGGTTCCACGACCATATCAATTTAACACTGAGTTGTTAGTGTACAGTACCTGAAATGAAGAGGGTCCGACTACCGTACATTATACTACCTCACACCATTATCCCAGGAATAGGACTGGTGTGACGTTCCCTTATGAAGTCCACTTAATGGTGGTGCCAGCTTGGTCTCCATACTAATCTCTGGCTATCATTGCTGAACAGACCTCCATTCTAGCCTCCATTGCTGTCTTGCTGTGTACCTTTTGAAAGTGGTAGCTGGAAGTCTCGCTCATAGCCTGATATCATGCCTTCTGTTGGTATGTGATCGTATGTGTTGGTCAGTTAAAGGATTCTGCCCCTCTAAGTTTGGGACATGTGGGGATAGATGGCACGTTGATGAACAGGAGACATTGCACAATCAACCCACACCACCTGATCTGATTTTTGAGTTTCATGTGGCTAAAAAACTTTAATTTCAATCTGTTTTTTCTGGTTTTCTGGCTGTTCAATTATTGTATTTGTCTTTATGGGAATGTTACTAGTTTTCAGCTTACAGTCCCAGCACACAATTTCCCTCACTACACAGGCAGCACTGTATATCCCATTCTACTAATTATGAAATATATACAGTGTACAGCATTTATATAAAGTGCTATTAGTACATGGTTACCCAGAATGTAATCTTATAAACATAACAATTGCAACAATGCAACCAATTCTACACTTGTTTGATATTTGAGTCTAAATTCACAGTAAAGTATCATTAATTTCACTTATATAATAACGATAATAATGCATCAAATTTAAAAGCATCGTTGATGAATATTGTATGAACTTTTATTGATTGTTTCCAATCATTTTATCATCCTTTATGATCCTTTGTGATCAGCATCTATGTTCACATAATTAATAAGAGCATTTATATCTCATGAGCACAGGACATTATAAAATTCTATGAGAAAAACCTCCGTGTGCCTCCAGATAAGTATAGGGACACACAGGTACAGAATGGACCGATGTATTTGTACTATTGCAATATTATGTATTTGTGTGGTATTATGGCCATGTGCATCAGTCCTAATATAGGGGAATTTAAAAAAAAATTACTTTTCTGAAAACAAAGTTTGAGAAAAAAAAAAAAACATTTTAACCTGCAAACATTTTCCTCCAATTTTTTTTAACTTTATACTATTGAATTTGAAGATTCCTTACAGAATATTAATATTCATTAGTTAATTAATGTGTTTACTTCTAAAGTGTTAGATGATAATCATGTCATTATAAACCTTTTAGTTTTACTCCAGGGATATCCTTCTAATGAATCCCTTAATGGGCAGGAAATAAAAACCAACCAGAATTGCCTAGTTTAACGCTAGCTGAATGAATGCTTCAGTAATTATCTTTCATATATGAGTTGTAAAATTATACATAACCTAATAATCCTTGAAACATTGAAATACTGACTTGTGGGTCATTTAGAGCGAAACTTATAAAAAAAAAAAAAATCATTAATATATAAAAAAGTTACAACTTTTTATAAATGGAAATAAGCCTAAATACACATTTTTACTGTATTTGATTGTATTTTTTAGTGTATTTAAATAACTTCAAGGTGTTTCCTGTAGGATGCTTAAAGTTATACTCATTCTAAAAAAAAATGCTTAAAGTCACACCCCTGCTTAAAGTAAACATCAACTATTATACTCCATTTGTACTACTACTCTCCTCATATAGTCAAAGGGAGTTTTCAAACCCCTTCAAAGCCAGTAATCCCCATGTAATCGTTCTGTTAGGAAGTCATCTAAACCCATCAATATTTCATTTTATTCAATATTTATGTAAGAAAGTATTTACTTGCTCTGGAGAAGATCAATGTCACCTGGTGGTGGTACATGATAATCTTCATAAGCAACCATGTTCATCCTTTGAATTCAATTGTATCTGTGTACTTAAGATGCAAAATATAATAGTGGTGTCAGTGCTACAAGGTGCAATAGAACATGACTAGGTTCCCTACTCTATCATTTGGCGTCTTCTTTGTGGTACAGGCAACACTATGATGTCATCAAACCATGCAGTTCCACTGGAGCCAGACACAAGTGGCTTAATGTCCACACTGGTGCAACATTAGGCAAGTATTTATATACAGTATTTATGTTATAGTATTTATAATTCAAGGCACAGTGTGAGGCATAGATTTAATAAGGGGGCACAGTGGGGGCATTGCTTTTGTTATCGAGCCACAGTGTGGCAGTTATCTTAATCAAGGTTCACAGCATACGATATACATTTATTCAGGGGACATAGTGGTAACATTATTTTTAATCATCAGTGGGCACATTAACAGCACAATCTTAATCAGAGGGCACAGTGGGGGCATTTTTCTACATCAGTGGCACAGTGAAGGTATTTTTTTAAGTCAAGGGACAAAGCAGATATTTTCTTTAATCAGGTGCACAGTGTGGGAACTTTTTAAATTGGTGTACATTAAGTTTTTTATTTAAGGGCACTGTATGCAAAGCTTTTAAATTCAGGGACAACAGTGTGTGGAGCATAGTTTTTTTCAGGGGCACAATATAGAGCAAAAGTGAGAAGCCAAGGACATCTTTATGAATGTACTATGACTATATATAATAAAGATAACTTATTATTTATATTACTTAGAGCATGGCTTAAAAGACCATTAAAATGAAAGACCAATTCACTTTTAAACCCTTCCTCAAATACAAATTGTCAATAAAGTATGCACCTCAAAACCTACAACTCATCTCATAAAAAATATGCCCCCATATGGCTTGGTCAAAAAATTATGACTCTTGGAATTCAACGATGAAAAAAATTCTGAGACATTAACAGAGAAGACATTAAGAGTATATATATATATATATATATATATATATATACATATACACTACCATTCAAAAGTTTAGGGTCACTTAGAAATTTCCTTATTTTTGAAAGAAAAGCACAGTTTTTTTCAATGAAGATAACATTAAATGAATCAGAAATACACTCTATACATTGTTAATGTGGTAAATGACGATTCTAGCTGCAAAAGTCTGGTTTTTAATGCAATATCTACATAGGTGTATAGAGGCCCATTTCCAGCAACCATCACTCCAGTGTTCTAATGGTAGATTATGTTTGCTAACTGTGTAAGGCTAATGGATGTTTAGAAAACCCTTGAAAACCCTTGTGCAAGTATCTTAGCACAGCTGAAAACAGTTTTGCTGGTTAGAGAAGCTATAAAACTGACCTTCCTTTGAGCTAGTTGAGAATCAGGAGCATTACATTTGTTGGTTCGATTAAACTCTCAAAATGGCCAGAAAAAGAGAACTTTCATGTGAAACTCGACAGTCTATTCTTGTTCTTAGAAATGAAGGCTATTCCATGCGAGAAATTTCCAAGAAACTGAAGATTTCCTACAACGGTGTGTACTACTCCCTTCAGAGGACAGCACAAACAGGCTCTAACCAGAGTAGAAAGAGAAGTGGGAGGCCCCACTGCACAACTGAGCAACAAGACAAGTACATTAGAGTCTCTAGTTTGAGAAATCGACTGGCAGCTTCATTAAATAGTACCCGCAAAATGCCAGTGTCAATGTCTACAGTGAAGAGGAGACTCAGGGATGCTGGCCTTCAGGGCAGAGTGGCCAAGAAAAAGCCATATTGGAGACTGGCTAATAAAAGGAAAAGATTAATATGGGCAAAAGAACACAGACATTGGACAGAGGAAGATTGGAAAAAAGTGTTATGGACAGACAAATCGAAGTTTGAGGTGTTTGGATCATGCAAAAGAACATTTGTGAGACGCAGAACAACTGAAAAGATGCTGGAAGAGTGCCTGACGCCATCTGTCAAGCATGGTGGAGGTAATGTGATGGTCTGGGGTTGCTTTGGTGCTGGTAAAGTGGGAGATTTGTACAAGGTAAAAGGGATTTTGAATAAGGAAGGCTATCACTCCATTTTGCAATGCCATGCCATACCCTGTGGACAGCGCTTTATTGGAGCCCATTTCATCCTACAATAGGACAATGACCCAAAGCACACCTCCAAATTATGGAAGAACTATTTAGGGAAGAAGCAGGCAGCTGGTATTCTATCTGTAATGGAGTGGCCAGCGCAGTCACCAGATCTCAACCCCATTGAGCTGTTGTGGGAGCAGCTTTACCGTATGGTACGCAAAAAGTGCCCATCAAGCCAATCCAACTTGTGGGTGGGGCTTCTGGAAGCATGGGGTGAAATTTCTCCAGATTACCTCAGCAAATTAACAGCTAGAATGCCAAAGGTCTGTAATGCTGTAATTGCTGCAAATGGAGCATTCTTTGACGAAAGCAAAGTTTGAAGGAGAAAATTATTATTTCAAATAAAATTCATTATTTATAACCTTGTCAATGTCTTGACTATATTTTCTATTCATTTTGCAACTCATTTGATAAATAAAAGTGTGAGTTTTCATGGAAAACACAAAATTGTCTGGGTGACCCCCAAACTTTTGAACGGTAGTGTATATACACACATATTGTTTGTCTATTGATGGATTAGAAAAACAGGTTACCACCCAACCTAAGACCAGCCCTGGTTCGAACACATACTGCTCAGGTTTTTTGGCAGCTCAAACAGGCATAGTTTGGAAAGAGGTAATGAGGATTATATTTTGGGAGTTGGGTTTCAAAGTGTACACCAATAAGTCACTCTGCTTTGGTCAGGGTATTTAGATGCAAAGTTAGTGCAAAAAAAAAATAATCCTTGTCTCCAGGTAAAAGAAAGCCTGACTACAATTCTGTCAACTTATCATCAAGTCCTAAAAATGACTTGCACCAAAAGGTACAGTAGATTCAACTACTTTAAATGGAAAACATAGGTATATTTCATATGATGATATGTCAAAATCTGGTCATTTAAAATATAAGGGTGTTTCATGCTACTATTAGTGTGAAAGTATTTTCACATCACTTAGATAACATGCACTTTTGACTATGTGGGGATAAAGTTTCATAGAAATTTCTTTATAGCTTTAAGTTTAAACTTAAAAAAAAGGTCTGCGGGTCACAACATATTGTGTTACCTCACACACTTTAAAGAAAATTCCACCTTTCACAGATCTTGTAATGAACATCTGCAAAACTTTAAAACGTAAAACCTTAACAGCAACTAGTTTCCTATAGCCATTGTACAAGTTTTACAGGGTCCAGGAACTCTATTGATCTCTATGGATTTTAAATTAGCAGACAGACATGGATTTTATTCTTCTGCTCATGATTGTCTGTTCTTAGAGATCAACAGAGTTCCTACAGAACATTATTAAAACAACTCTCCAGGCTCCCCCATACTAAGTCACATTTCCCACAGCATATATGTAGCAGTTGTCTGAATTTTATCTATTCTTCACTAGTGGTGTAGCAATCTGTACTCTTCTTCTCCATGTCCTGACCTCTTACTGAGCTTATGATAAACTTTTAGTTGTACACTGCGGCCAGAATGAGGAGGCAAAGCTGCAATGTTGAGGGAAAGCACAGCAGTGTGAACCAATGATCAGGCATGTCTCAGACTTCCTAACATCATCCTTATGGTGCTTAGCTACAAAGAAGTCCTATATGAACAGAAGGTCAAATTCAATGCACGTTTATTACAGCATCATATCACAAGGCATTATGGGAAAGTTGCTGGGGAACATCAATCTGACTCCTACAAGCTCTTAGTCATAATGATAACACCACACGAGGGGAGGGGAGGTCATTTCTCTAAAGGAGAGAATATAACTTCACATACACACAAACGTGGTGGGGGAGACATAACTGTAGTGTATTTACTACAAACCTTTTCCTACAAACTATGTGTTGCTTAGCACAATCAGGCTCTACTCAATGGATATAAACTTGTTGTATGTCATGGTTCAACAGTGCATGTAATTCATATCTAGAAACAAATAAATTGCAAGACTTTTCTATTTTATGACACAATAAGTAACATACTGTAAGTAAAAGATTTAGATCCCTACATTTCATCTCCCAGTGGGATCAATGATGGTGAATTAAAGCATAGTAATAATCACTGCAATCTGCTTGATGTTCCATTTTCCTGCTGTTCTTCATTATGGAGTCCTGCCTCTTAGACAAGAAGAGGAGAGTGTCTGCATTTACAGTTGCTGAGCAGTTTTGCTACTGATTAAACAATGAAAGAGTTGCAAAATTGTTTTCATCTTCAGAAAAAAAAAAACCTTCTCATGCACCCTTTCAGGGTAAGTTTAGCTGTGATTTCCACAATCCAGGTCCAGTTCTTTCCAGAAGCCAAACAATAGGGTCAGGAGATTTAACACTTGGTTCATCCTTTGTTATTTTTATTACCTCGGATAACCACAAGTCTACATTTTACGTAGAGTATACTGTGGAATAATTTAGAACATTTGAAACAATAAGGAAATTCTTCATTTCCCTATGGCAGTTTTCTGGTGACAAAAAGTCAAAAATTTTTGCACAAACCCACTTAAATTTGTGACTTTTTATATTTTTATTCCACTCTCGCCACTTTTACAGAAAGTGGACTGCAACAGGGCTTAGTGGAGGCCTCACACAGCCTAAAATATTTATTAGAATTTACTCCAGAAACCAATATACAGGTGCATCTCAATAAATTAGAAATGTTCATTCATTTCAGTAATTCAGTAATTCAATTCATAACCAGCGTCTTCCATGATTGTGTGTCCTACTGAACCAGACTGAGGGACCATTTAGGCTTAGGAAACCTTGGCAGGTGACACACTGAATTTACAATACTGAACTTTTCTACAATATTCAAATGTTCTTAGATTTTGGTTTTCATTAGCTGTAATCCATAATCAACATTTACAGAAATACAACACTTGAAATGCACTGTGAGGTCACTTTTTAATGTAATTACTGAAAGAAATAAACATTTCAAAGATATTCTAATTTATTGAGATGCACCTGTAAATTACTGTTCAAATCCACACCAGGTCCTAGCTGACATTTGACTTTCTGCTTTATGGAGGGCTGGAGATGTTCTTAATTCATTAAAGGGGTTGTCCAAGCTCTGTGACATTTTTGATACTGATGACCTATTCACAGGATAGGCTCAGTATCTAACTGGTGAAGGTCCAACATCCTTAGTCTGAAGCAGAATGTGCTGTCTATTGTATAGCGGTGATACTGCAATTCTGGTCCTATTCAAGGGAAGCATAGCACCGCCACTATACAATACACACGTGGACAAAATTGTTGGTACACCTCGTTTAATGAAAGAAAAACCCACAATGGTCACAGAAATAACTTGAATCTGACAAAAGTAATTTGCCAAACTACATGTTGACAAGCCACAAAGCTTTTGGGAGAATGTCCTATGGACAGATGAGACAAAAATCGAAATTTTTGGCAAGGCACATCAGCTCTATGTTTGCAGATGGAAAAATTAAGCATATATTGAAAAGAACACTGTCCTTACTTTGAAACATGGAGGAGTCTCTGTTATGTTCTGGGGCTGCTTTGCTGTATCCAGCACAGGGTGTCTTGAATCTGTGCAGGGTACAATGAAATCTCAAGATTATCAAGGGATTCTAGAGAGAAATGTGCTGCCCAGTGTCAGAAAGCTTGGTCTCAGTCGCAGGTCATGGGTCTTGCAACAGGATAATGACCCAAAACACACAGCTAAAAACACCCAAGAATGGCTAAGAGGAAAACTGAAAAGCTGAATATGAATTGAAGCTTGCAAAAGAGGTTAAGAGTAAGGTAAAAGGATTTTGGGGGTATGTTAAAAGCAAAAGAAAAGTGAAGGAAACCATTGGAGTCCTGAAGAATGATAAGGGTGAAACAGTTAACATGGTGGAACAGCAGGTGGAGCTACTAAATTCATATTTTGTATCCGTCTTCTCCCAAGAAACTAATGGAAATATCAACATTAATGGTGATAGTGATGAGGGGAAGGAGGACTCTAAGCTGATTATAAGCAAAGGTTTGGTAAGAGAGCACTTAGCCAAGATAAAGGAAACTAAGTCCCCAGGACCGGTTGATTTACACCCTAGAGTCTTGAAAGAGTTAGCAGAGGAAATAACAGAACCCCTTGCTATAATCTTCAATGAGTCATGGGAAACAGGAGTGGTCCCTCTAGATTGGAAAAGGGCAAATGTGGTCCCCATCTATAAAAAGGGGAAAAGGGATGATCCAGGAAATTACAGGCCGGTAAGTCTGACCTCGATAGCAGGAAAAATCTTTGAGCAAATTGTTAAGGAACATTTACTTAGGTACCTGGATGAGAAGGCTTTAATTAATCAGAGCCAGCACGGCTTTATGACCAATAAATCTTGTCAGACTAACCTGATTTCCTTCTACAACAAAATCACTGAATGGTTGGACCAGGGGAATGCAGTGGACATAGTATATCTTGATTTCAGTAAGGCATTTGATAAAGTATCACATAACATTCTTATTGAAAAAATGATTAAGTATGGCTTTGATAAAAAATCAGTTAGGTGGATTCACAACTGGCTTAAAGATAGGGCACAATGAGTAATACTAAATGGTTACACATCGAACTGGAAGAAAGTAAAAAGCGGGGTGCCGCAGGGCTCTGTCCTGGGCCCAGTACTTTTTAATATCTTTATAAATGATCTGGACGATGGGATTATTGGGGAACTCATAAAATTTGCAGATGATACGAAGATAGGAGGAATAGCCAACACTAGGGAGGAGAGAGTGTATTCAAAAGGATTTAGACACACTGGAACAATGGGCTGAGGCGAACAGAATGGTATTTAACAGGGACAAATGCAAAGTCCTACATCTGGGTAACAGAAATGTAAAAAGCATATATAGTATGGGAGGAATAGAAGTAAGTGATAGCACAGGGGAAAAGGATTTGGGTATAATAGTAGATCACAAATTCAACATGAGCCAACAGTGCGTTGCTGTTGCAAAAAAGGCTAACAAAATTCTGGGATGTATTAAGACAAGCATTGAATCTAGATCAAGAGAGGTAATTATTCCACTGTACTCTGCCCTGGTCAGACCCCACCTGGAATACTGTGTACAGTTTTGGGCGCCTCAATTCAAGAAAGACATCGATATACTGGAGCAAGTCCAGAGAAGAGCAACCAAAATGGTGGAAGGTCTGCAAACCATGTCCTATGAGGAACGGCTAAAAGAACTGGGAATGTTTAGTTTGCAGAAGAGAAGGCTAAGGGGAGACTTAATAGCGGTCTTCAAATATCTGAAAGGTAGTCACAGTGTAGAGGGATCTACCCTATTCTCATTAGCGGAAGGAAGTACAAGAAGCAATGGGATGAAACTAAAGGGAAGGAGATACAGATTAGACATTAGGAAAAACTTTATGACAGTGAGGGTAGTGAGGGAGTGAAATAGGCTGCCACGGGAGGTGGTGAGTTCTTCATCAATGGAAACCTTCAAGTGGAAACTGGATAAACATATAGCTGGGATGATTTAGGAAAACCTGCTTTTGCAGGGGGTTGGACCCGATGGCCCTTGAGGTCCCTTCCAACTCAAAAAAAAAAAAAAAAAAAAGAAAAGAAAAAAAAAAAAAGAAAAACATTGGACTATTCTGAAGTGGCCTTCTATGATCCCTGACCTAAATCCTATTGAGCATCTTTGGAAAGAGCTGAAACATGCCATCTGGAAAAGGCATCCTTCAAACCCGAGACAACTGGAGCAGTTTGCTCATGAGGAGTGCGCCAAAATACCCTTTGAGAGGTGCAGAAGTCTCATTGACAGTTACAGGAATCGTTTGATTGCAGTGATTGCCTAAAAAGGTTGTGCAACAAAATATTAAGTTAAGGGTACCATCATTTCTATCCAGGCCTGTTTCATGAGTTTTCTTTTTTTTTTAAATTCTGTTGAAGCATGGTTGAAAAGCAATGTCTGACTTTCATTTGTTCATTTTCATAGAATTTTTGTTTATTATTACTTTTGTCAGATTCAAGTTATTTCTGTGACCATTGTGGTTTTTTCTTTCATTAAACGAGGGATACCAACAATTCTGTCCATGTGTGCAGGTGGTGTTTTCTGCTTCCGACTTTGTCCATTGTATTTCTCCTAGTGTTAAAGGTTGACTGGTACAGCTGCCAGAATCCCACCATATCAAAAATGTGATAGAACCCAGACAACCCCTTTAAAGGGTACATATACGTATATACCTCTTAATGAATTAGGTGTAAATCAGTCCCGTTCATCAGGACTGTATTGCATTGAAATTGATCAATTAAACACAACCATCAGTATACCTTATCCCCATTGATCTATTACTGAGTGAAGCTTTGAGTGGTCCAAAAGCCATGTACATCATGAAATACTGATAGACTCCCTCACAACACTAGGGACATAGCTATAAGGGGTGCAGAGGCAGTAGTCGCTACTGGGCCCTGGAGCCTCCGGGGGCCTCTCTGCAGCACAAGAAAACACCAGTATTATAGATAACACTTTGTAAGTGTGGACTCCATTACAGATTTTGCATTGGGGCCCAGGAGCTTCAAGTTACACCTTTGCAAAGAATTATGTTTTACTCTGAGATGCTACAACCATTTGAATTAATTGTCGACAATGTAGTACATGTTGATCCACCAGAATAGGAGTCATTCTTTGCAGTGGTTCTCTGTTGTAGCTCATAGAGGACTGGACCAGAGAAGGGGAAACCCCCACTATTATGGGGTATTATGTGGGGGCCACTTGAGGGTAAACTATATTGTGTGGGCCACTTGAGGGGACATTAAATTATGTGGGGGATGGGGGGCACTTATGAAACCTTTGAACTGGGGTCACTAATATGTTAAAATGGCCTTGCAAAAAGGTTTGTCCCAGGTGGAATAATTTGAGCATTATTGTAATTATTTCTGACCCGTGTAAATGGTCATTTGTAGCCTGTGGACAAACTCTTAGCAAATAAAAAGCTAGTAATTTGCATTGACCTGCTAGTTATTATTAGAGCAGTGCTAATAAAGTAATAATATTATTTTATTATGGAAACATACAATATATTCTATAGATTATATTCTTAAGAATATCCGCAAAAACTGACAGCCAGAATGACAAATGTCTGCAAGCTGTATTTGCTGCAAATGGAGGATTCTTTTGTGAATGTACAGATGGATGAACCGAATAGTTCTAAGAAATAAAAATAATACATTATGACATTGTGAGTATAAGAACTCCTGTATAATTACTGTCCAATTTAACTCCTTGCTGCAATCCAATGCAAGTGAACATGTACATGTAGGTTAGAGTCACATATTGGGGACAATTTATTAAGATCAGTCCCATTTATTTTTTTGTTGTTTTTGTCATGCAGATTTTGCTGCAGACTCTAAAGGAATAGGAAAATAAAGCAATGATTTATACATGTGTCTGTAAATCTAATATGATAACTAAAAAAAACACTTGGCTAGAAAAAAACAAAACCTTATATAGCTACATTGACAAAAGAAGAAAAAATATAATTGCTGTAATGTGTTGCTATAAGAAGAAAAAATATAATTGCTGTAGTACAGTAGTAGCAGCAACAGCAGCAGTATTAGTTTTGTACTAGTCTCTTAAAAAAAGTAAAGTAATAACTTTAGAAATTTTGAAGTGACTAAAAACGTTTGCTCTCTTATGAATTAGGCATGGGCAGCATGGTGGTCATGCAGCACTGGAGTCCTAGTTTTGAATCTGGCCAAGGACAACATCTGCAAGGAATTTGTGTGTTTCCTTGGGTTTCCTCCGGGTACTCTGGTTTCCTACCACATTCCAAAGACATACTGATAGGGAATATAGATCGGGACAGTGATTGTCAATGTCTATAGAAGATGTTGGCACTATACAAGTAAAAAAAAAAAAAATATATATATATATATATATATATATATATATATACAGTCATATGAAAAAGTTTGGGCACCCCTATTAATCTTAATCATTTTTAGTTCTAAATATTTGGGTGTTTGCAACAGCCATTTCAATTTGATATATCTAATAACTGATGGACACAGTAATATTTCAGGATTGAAATGAGGTTTATTGTACTAACAGAAAATGTGCAATATGCATTAAACCAAAATTTGACCGGTGCAAAAATTTGGGTACCCTTATCATTTTATTGATTTGAATACTCCTAACTACTTTTTACTGACTTACTGAAGCACAAAATTGGTTTTGTAACCTCACTGAGCTTTGAACTTCATAGCCAGGTGTATCCAATCATGAGAAAAGGTATTTAAGGTGGCCAATTGCAAGTTGTTCTCCTATTTGAATCTCCTCTGAAGAGTGGCATCATGGGCTCCTCAAAACAACTCTCAAATGATCTGAAAACAAAGATTGTTCAACATAGTTGTTCAGGGGAAGGATACAAAAAGTTGTCTCAGAGATTTAACCTGTCAGTTTCCACTGGGAGGAACATAGTAAGGAAATGGAAGACCACAGGGACAGTTCTTGTTAAGCCCAGAAGTGGCAGGCCAAGAAAAATATCAGAAAGGCAGAGAAGAAGAATGGTGAGAACAGTCAAGGACAATCCACAGACCACCTCCAAAGAGCTGCAGCATCATCTTGCTGCAGATGGTGTCACTGTGCATCGGTCAACAATACAGCACACTTTGCACAAGGAGAAGCTGTATGGGAGAGTGATGCGAAAGAAGCCGTTTCTGAAAGCATGCCACAAACAGAGTCGCCTGAGGTATGCAAAAGCACATTTGGACAAGCCAGCTTCATTTTGGAAGAAGGTCCTGTGGACTGATGAAACAAAGATTGAGTTGTTTGGTCATACAAAAAGGCGTTATGCATGGCGTCAAAAAAACACAGCATTCCAAGAAAAACACTTGCTACCCACTGTAAAATTTGGTGGAGGTTCCATCATGGTTTGGGGCTGTGTGGCCAATGCCGGCACCGGGAATCTTGTTAAAGTTGAGGGTCGCATGGATTCAACTCAGTATCAGCAGATTCTTGAGAATAATGTACAAGAATCAGTGACGAATTTGAAGTTACGCCGGGAATGGATATTTCAGCAAGACAATGATCCAAAACACAGCTCCAAATCTACTCAGGCATTCATGCAGAGGAACAATTACAATGTTCTGGAATGGCCATCCCAGTCCCCAGACCTGAATATCATTGAACATCTGTGGGATAATTTGAAGCGGGCTGTCCATGCTCGGCGACCATCAAACTTAACTGAACTGGAATTGTTTTGTAAAGAGGAATGGTCAAAAATACCTTCATCCAGGATCCAGGAACTGATTAAAAGCTACAGGAAGCGACTAGAGGCTGTTATTTTTGCAAAAGGAGGATCTACTAAATATTAATGTCACTTTTCTGTTGAGGTGCCCATACTTTTGCACCGGTCAAATTTTGGTTTAATGCATATTGCACATTTTTTGTTAGTACAATAAACCTCATTTCAATCCTGAAATATTACTGTGTCCATCAGTTATTAGATATATCAAATTGAAATGGCTGTTGCAAACACCCAAATATTTAGAACTAAAAATGATTAAGATTAATAGGGGTGCCCAAACTTTTTCATATGACTGTATATATATACACACTTTACATATATATATATATATATATATATATATATATATATATATATATATACAGTACAGACCAAAAGTTTGGACACACCTTCTCATTCCAAGAGTTTTCTGTATTTTCATGACTATAAAAATTGTAGATTCACACTGAAGGCATCAAAACTATGAATCAACACATGTGGAATTATATACTTAACAAAAAATTGTTTAACAACTGACAATATGTCTTATATTCTAAGTTCTTCAAAGTAGCTACCCTTTGCTTTGATTACTGCTTTGCACACTCTTGGCATTCTCTTGATGAGCTTCAAGTGGTAGTCACCTGAAATGGTCTTCCAACAGTCTTGAAGGAGTTCCCAGAGATGCTTAGCAGTTGTTGGCCCTTTTGCCTTCACTCTGCGGTCCAGCTCACCCCAAACCATCTCGATTGGGTTCAGGTCTGGTGACTGTGGAGGCCAGGTCATCTGGAGTAGCACCCCATCACTCTCATTCTTGGTCAAATAGCCCTTACACAGTCTGGAGGTGTGTTTGGGGTCATTGTCCTGTTGAAAAATAAATGATGGTCCAACTAAACGCAAACCGGATGGAATAGCATGCCACTGCAAGATGCTGTGGTAACCATGCTGGTTCAGTATTCCTTCAATTTTGAATAAATCCCCAACAGTGTCACCAGCAAAGCACCCCCACACCATCACACCTCCTCCTCCATGCTTCACGGTGGGAACCAGGCATGCAGAGTCCATTCGTTCACCTTTTCTGCGTCACACAAAGACACGGTGGTTGGAACCAAAGATCTCAAATTTGGACTCCTCAGACCAAAGCACAGATTTCCACAGGTCTAATGTCCATTCCTTGTGTTCTTTAGCCCAAACAAGTCTCTTCTGCTTGTTGCCTGTCCTTAGCAGTGGTTTCCTAGCAGCTATTTTACCATGAAGGCCTGCTGCCCACAGTCTCCTCTTAACAGTTGTTGTAGAGATGTGTCTGCTGCTAGAACTCTGTGTGGCATTGACCTGGTCTCTAATCTGAGCTGCTGTTAACCTGCGATTTCTGAGGCTGGTGACTCGGATGAACTTATGCTCCGCAGCAGAGGTGACTCTTGGTCTTCCTTTCCTGGGGCGGTCCTCATGTAAGCCAGTTTCTTTGTAGCGCTTGATGGTTTTGGCCACTGCACTTGGGGACACTTTCAAAGTTTTCCCAATTTTTCGGACTGACTGACCTTCATTTCTTAAAGTGATGATGGCCACTCGTTTTTCTTTACTTAGCTGCTTTTTTCTTGCCATAATACAAATTCTAACACTCCATTCAGTAGGACTATCAGCTGTGTATCCACCTGACTTCTGAACAACACAACTGATGGTCCCAACCCCATTTATAAGGCAAGAAATCCCACTTATTAAACCTGACAGGGCACACCTGTGAAGTGAAAACCATTTCAGGTGACTACCTCTTGAAGGTCATCAAGAGAATGCCAAGAGTGTGCAAAGCAGTAATCAAAGCAAAAGGTGGCTACTTTGAAGAACCTAGAATATAAGACATATTTTCAGTTGTTTCACACTTTTTTGTTAAGTATATAATTCCACATGTGTTAATTCATAGTTTTGATGCCTTCAGTGTGAATCTACAATTTTTATAGTCATGAAAATACAGAAAACTCTTGGAATGAAAAGGTGTGTCCAAACTTTTGGTCTGTACTGTATATATATATATATATATATATATATATATATATACATATATACAGTGCCTTGCGAAAGTATTCGGCCCCCTTGAACTTTTCAACCTTTTGCCACATTTCAGGCTTCAAACATAAGGATATAAAATTTTCATTTTTGGGTGAAGAATCAACAACAAGTGGGACACAATTGTGAAGTGGAACGAAATTTATTGGTTATTTTAAACTTTTGTAAAAAATAAAAAACTGAAAAGTGGGGGCGTGCAATATTATTTGGCCCCTTTACTTTCAGTGCAGCAAAGTTCAGTGAGGATCTCTGAATGATCCAATGCTGTCCTAAATGACTGATGATGATAAATATAATCCACCTGTGTGTAATCAAGTCTCCGTATAAATGCACCTGCTCTGTGATAGTCTCAGGGTTCTGTTTAAAGCGCAGAGAGCATCATGAAGACCAAGGAACACACCAGGCAGATCCGTGATACTGTTGTGGAGAAGAATAAAGCCGGATTTGGATACAAAAATATTTCCCAAACTTTAAACATCCCAAGGAGCACTGTGCAAGCGATCATATTGAAATGGAAGGAGTATCAGAGCACTGCAAATCTACCAAGACCCGGCCGTCCCTCTAAACTTTCATCTCAAACAAGGAGAAGACTGATCAGAGATGCAGCCAAGAGGCCCATGATCACTCTGGATGAACTGCAGAGATCTACAGCTGAGGTGGGAGAGTCTGTCCATAGGACAACAATCAGTCGTACACTGCGCAAATCTGGCCTTTATGGAAGAGTGGCAAGAAGGAAGCCATCTCTCAAAGATATCCATAAAAAGTTTCGTTTAAAGTTTGCCACAAGCCAACTGGGAGACACACCAAACATGTGAAAGAAGGCACTCTGGTCAGATGAAACCAAAATCGAACTTTTTGGCCACAATGCAAAACGATATGTTTGGTTTAAAAGCAACACAGCTCATCACCCTGAACACATCATCCCCTCTGTCAAACATGGTGGTGGCAGCATCATGGTTTGGGCCTGCTTTTCTTCAGCAGGGACAGGGAAGATGGTTAAATTGATGGGAAGATGGATGGAGCCAAATACAGGACCATGCTGGAAGAAAACCTGTTGGAGTCTGCAAAAGACCTGAGACTGGGACAGAGATCTTCCAACAAGACAATGATCCCAAACATAAAGCAAAATCTACAATGGAATGGTTCATAAATAAACGTATCCAGGTGTTAGAATGGCCAAGTCAAAGTCCAGACCTGAATCCAATCGAGAATCTGTGGAAAGAGCTGAAAACTGCTGTTCACAAACGCTCTCCATCCAACCTCACTGAGCTCGAGCTGTTTTCCAAGGAAGAATGGCCAAGAATTTCAGTCTCTCGATGTGCAAAACTGACAGAGACATACCCCAAGCGACTTGCAGCTGTAATCGCAGCAAAAGGTGGCGCTACAAAGTATTAACTTAAGGGGGCCGAATAATTTGGCATGCCCCACTTTTCAGTTTTTTATTTTTTACAAAAGTTTAAAATATCCAATAAATTTCATTCCACTTCACGATTGTGTCCCACTTGTTGTTGATTCTTCACTAAAAAATGTAAATTTTATATCCTTATGTTTGAAGCCTGAAATGTGGCAAAAGGTTGAAAAGTTCAAGGGGGCCAAATACTTTCGCAAGGCACTGTATCTATATATATATATATATATATATATCTATACAGTATACACACACCCATATATATACTATATATATATACATATACATAGATAAATATATGTATACAGTGCTGGCCAAAAGTATTGGAACCCCTGCAATTCTGTCAGATAATACTCAATTTCTTCCAGAAAATGATTGCAATCACAAATGCTTTGGTAATAATATCTTCATTTAATTTGTCTTCAATGGAAAACCACAAAAAGAATTGTCAAAAAGCCAAATTGGATATAATTCCACACCAAACATAAAAAAGGGGGTGGACAAAAGTATTAGCACCCTTTGAAAAATTAGGTGATGCTTCTCTAATTTGTGTAATTAACAGCACCTGTTACTTACCTGTGGCACATAACAGGTGGTGGCAATAACTAAATCACACTTGCAGCCAGTTGAAATGGATTAAAGTTGACTCAACCTCTGTCCTGTGTCCTTGTGTGCACCACATTGAGCATGGAGAAAAGAAAGAAGACCAAAGAACTGTCTGAGGACTTGAGAAGCAAAATTGTGAGGAAGCATGAGCAATCTCAAGGCTACAAGTCCATCTCCAAAGACCTGAATGTTCCTGTGTCTACCGTGCGCAGTGTCATCAAGAAGTTTAAAGCCCATGGCACTGTGGCTAACCTCCCTAGATGTGGACGGAAAAGAAAAATTGACGAGAGATTTCAACGAAAGATTGTGCGGATGGTGGCTAAAGAACCTCCACAAACACCCAAAAAAATTCCCCCCCCCCCCCCGCCCCGGGGACAAAAAGCGCCCCAACCCGTACTATCCGTCGGCGTCTGAATGAAAAGGGACTCTATGGTAGGATACCCAGGAAGACCCCACTTCTGACCCAGAGACATAAAAAGCCAGGCTGGAGTTTGCCAAAACTTACCTGAGAAAGCCAAAAACTTTTTGGAAGAATGTTCTCTGGTCAGATGAGACAAAAGTAGGGCTTTTTGGGAAAAGGCATCAACATAGAGTTTACAGGAAAAAAAAGAGGCCTTCAAAGAAAAGAACATGGTCCCTACAGTCAAACATGGCGGAGGTTCCCTCATGTTTTGGGGTTGCTTTGCTGCCTCTGGCACCGGACTGCTTGACCGTGTGCATGGCATTATGAAGTCTGAAGACTACCAACAAATTTTGCAGCATAATGTAGGACCCAGTGTGAGAAAGCTGGGTCTCCCTCAGAGGTCATGGGTCTTCCAGCATGACAATGACCCAAAACACACTTCAAAAAGCACTAGAAAATGGTTTGAGAGAAAGCACTGGAGACTTCTAAAGTGGCCAGCAATGAGTCCAGACCTGAATCCCATAGAACACCTGTGGAGAGATCTCAAAATGGCAGTTTGGAGAAGGCACCCTTCAAATCTCAGGGACCTGAAGAAATTTGCCAAAGAAAAATGGTCTAAAATTCCAGCAGAGCATTGTAAGAAACTCATTGATGGTTACCGGAAGCGGTTGTTCGCATTTATTTTGTCTAAAGGTTGTGCTACCAAGTATTAGGCTGAGGGTGCCAATACTTTTGTCCGGCCCATTTTTGGAGTTTTGTGTAAAATGATCAATGATTTGACTTTTTTTTTTCATTCTCTTTTGTGTTTTTTCATTGCAAGCAAAATAAATGAAGATATTATTACCAAAGCATTTGTGATTGCAATCATTTTCTGGAAGAAATTGAGTATTATCTGACAGAATTGAAGGGGTGCAAATACTTTTGGCCAGCACTGTATATATATAAAAATCATATTGTGTGTAGTTATGAACTTGGTTAATTGTTGTAGATTGTAGGTTTTAAATATGAGTATGTCTACTATCTGTGTTAAAGGTGTTGTCCGGGATTAAACAATACTTTTACACTAAACTAAACACCCTCCCCCTGCCTAACTTCTAACTTACTTACGTTACCAAAAATGTATATTTACACAGATCGCAGGGGCAGTCATGTGACCGCCCCAGCCACGTTTTCTGAATTCTCCGGTGACGTCACCAATACTAACACCCCACCCCATCATACTTCTTGTCCAAATCTTCTGGGCACGAAACTTCACTTCCTCCAGGGGGGCTGCCTCCTCCTCTTCTTGATGTCTGCCGGCCTCCCACGCCTGTGCAATAGAGCCGGGGGTGGACTGAGTTAGTTAGTTAGGAAGGGCTAGTAGTGGGCGGGCTAGCTAGGGAAACAGGGAGGGGTTGCAAGAGGTGGATCTGAGTGAAGAGCAATGCATCATGGTAGTTGTAGGATAAAAGAGCAGGAAGCTACCCAGGTAAACAAATGCAGAGGATGGCAGGAGCTCCCAGAGAAACCCAGAAATCACTTAAAACACTGCTAAAGGTATTTGGGTGCACTTATTAACCCATTAATGGCACTAACCTTGTTTTAAAAAAAAAAAAAAAAAATTTTGCCCAGAAAACCCCTTTAACTCATGTTCCATTACACAATACAGAATGCAGGTAACTAATTCGGGGCAGGATGTCAATTCAATTTTAAACAGTCAAACTAATTTACAGGGAAATGGCAAGAAGCCAAATGGCCTTGTGCCAGGCCAAAATCTATATGCAACTAAGGAAAATTATGACTTCAAAGGCATGTATGTCATAAGTCATGTTCTATAACCATTTTCATATGACCTCAGGCACACGGACCAATAACCTTCCAAACCACCTTAAATTACATATCTGCTGAACAGATTAGAATTTAGCCATTAAAAGGTAGATGATATCTTTTAATGGCTAACTGAAAAGATGATAACAAATAGCAAGCTTTCAAGACTATTTAGGTCTCTTCATCGTTGATGGTATAACAAAATATCTGAAGAGTCACATATTTATACACAGAAGGACAAAGGAACATGGTGAAAATGAGACAATTGATATAAAACAGAACTATCAATATAATGAGGAAAGTGATAATAAAATTATTTTTGGCTCTAAGATGTTCTGAAGAGGGAAAATAATGCTTAGCCTTGCTACTTTTTGTATGCCACTATGGCAAAGTAGTGCCAAACTTCTGACAAAAAATAAGTCAACTAGTACACTAGGTAATATAAAACGTAGACTAGACAGTCTAAGAAGTTACCAGATTTATCTTCTGCTATCAGATTTAGCATCAGCTAGAGTTCTGACGTTCTAAATCATAGACAGTCTTATATAATCTGCCCCTGTATCTTTAAAAACAGACTTTTCTTTTACATCTTTAGAAAGAGGATTAAAGTGATATCATTCACTGCAGTAAGGCTGAACAAGCAGCACACATACAGCTCTCTGCTTTTTTACAATAGCCTGCGTTTCAAAGTGGTGCCCAAGAGGAGATCTCATCCATGCAGAGTCCATACACATATCTTACCCAGGCAGCTTCTCTGCCTGGATGAGTGTCCTTGCAGCTTCTGCAAGTAATCATATTCATGCTTTAGGTTAAGGCCCCAGAACTCTTTTCTCTGGGAATGCTTTGAACAGAGACTGTATTACATACGTGCTCCCTCGCTCAACCTTACTGCAGTAAAACTATAGAACCATTTCAATATAATGAATCTGTCATTCATTTCATGCAGAACAATGATATTCTGAAAATGCACATTAGCTTTATAAATTAGTTCTTCCAAAGCGTTAGAATTTAATTTCTTTTTTCCCCTTGGCCAGTGAACCTCTGCTACAGATATCAGCGTATTATCTTCCAAAAAAAAAATCAATTTTTTTTAATCTACTTTGCAATTTGTATCTACTTTGTAGATTTTAATGCAAAGTTCAGCAAATCTTCATACCATCTCATAACACTTGGTCAAATCAACATAGTCACAGAATGTTGGAAGTAATAGTAAGAAAGGTACAGATGCTAATGTAAAGTTGTAAGACGGAACTTCTTACTTTTCACTAGTTCCAATGTCCTCATGCCTCAATCCTCTCTATGAGCTCACTACTGGAAAAGTTTTCTCTGACATTCTACCATCTCTCCCACAATTCCCTAGTACAGTGCTGTCTGTGATCTGATGCACACACTGCGCCTCAGCTTTATTGTGCAGTAATAAGGAAAGTGTAAGTTGGTGAATACAAGAAGATAGATGTTCTGCTTAGCATCTCACTGATTTCTATGTGTTTAGCTTAAATCAATGGAGCCCTTAGAATTCTATAGCTCTAATTGAGAATGTGCAGCCATATGCAGAGACCAACTTGTTGAATACAGGAAGATAGACATTCCGAGTATACGCAATACATGGCAATGCGCAGCCCTCTGATTGCGGGCATTGCAGGCCTGGATTATCCCCCCACCGACCCCATACCTTTCCTGTTACAGGCCGGCCCCCGTGCGGCGAGATTGTGGGAGCCGACCTGTCCCCATGACAGCCTGGAGCCTTATGAATGCTTCCAGGCCTGCAATAGGCATATTACTGGTCACAGACCAGCCGCAATAGTAACATACCAAAAGTCCCATAGACTGCAGTACAGTTGTATTGCAGTCTATGGGACTTGCAATCAAACAATTCCAGGTTCAAGCCCCCTAGGGGGGGCCTAATAAAATTATAATAAAAAAAAAATATAAAAAACAAAAAATAAAAGTTCAAATCACCCACCTTTCCCTAGAATACATATACAACTGCAAAATTACTGTGAAACACATACACATTAGGTATCCCTGTGTCTGAAAACGCCATATGTATTCCCGTACATGGAAATATACAAAAGTTATGGGTGTCAGAATATGGCGACTTTAAGAAAAAAAAGTTTTTGCAAAGTTTTAGATTTCTGTTAAGGGGTTAAAATGTAAATAAAACTACATAAATTTGGTATCCCCAGAATTGTACCAAAACATAGAATACAGGTGACATGTCATTTTGACTGCAGAGTGAACACCATAAAAATGGTACAGTATAATAAATGGTAGCATCATGAAGAACAATTTGTCCCGCAACCATTAAGCCCTCATATGGCTCTGTGAATGGAAAAATAAAAAAGTTATGGAGTTTGGTAGGTAGGGAGTCAAAAATGAAAATCGAAAATCAAAAAATGTCACCGGTGGGAAGGGGTTTAAAAATAAATCAATAACAAAGTATTTTAATTTTTTAAAAATTCACTTTATAAAGGAGATTTGTGTTATTGTGAAAAAACTGTTAACCTACAAGACTGTCAACAGATATGGGTTTCCATTTTCAGAAGCTTGTAGTTGACTTAGGTCCCCTTACCACATTCAGAATTTGATGAGGACGTAAAAGTGAATTCTGCTCTGAATTCCTTCTAAATATGTCAACATTCCATATCCAGTGCAATAGAATGGAATATTTTATACCCCATTCACATTGTCCAGATAAAACAATGTGCAGTTTACAGGATAAGCGTCTACTGCTGAGTTTTTTACATATGAATTATACAACTATTAAACAAGTACAAACTATGGTACAAGAACAGATTGGTAATTGCTTGTATCTACTATTAACAAGCAATTTACTAATGTATCTGTACATCTTTCTTTTTAGATAAAAAATATGAAAATTAGTAACAGAGTCAAGTTGCACAGGCTGACAAGTGAAACACTGAAATGGCTTTTTGCTTCTTCTTAGAAAACTATTGTTTATGGTAACATTTAAGTAGCATTTATATACAAGTGGTACATTTAATGGCATGTAAACATTGCAATGTGTGTTTTTAACACACACATCAACATTATGGCAATTTGTTTCCACTTATTTAAAGTATTGCATTTAGCTTCACGGAATATGTAAGGCAAAGCTTAGACTTAAGAATTAAATCACACCACAAAGGCACAGAACAAACCAGCAGCATTTTTTTGTGATAGGAACCATTTAAAGGACATCTTCTACAATAGCATTTATAGAAAACGATATTATGGTACCATTTTGACTTCTGGGTTTTTACCCTATTAAAGCAGAAACAGATAGGATGCGTACTGAGGTTTTAACAAAAACACAACAAACCAAAATAGAGGACCATGGGCTTAATATTGTGAAAATATGAAGTCTGGCCCTAGTCCTGAAGCCTAAGGAGGTCCAACAAATATTTCTGTTCCATATAAGTAGACTATTGCTATAAATTACACATAACAATTGGAAGGGGAATCCTGTTACAAATTTTGCATTGTGGAAAGGCAGCATCAAGATATACCTCTGATAATATTTGGAAGCTATGGTTTTTACAAAATAGTAATTAAAGGGGTATTCCAGTTACAAAAAGATAACCCCTAACTAATGGGGTAATTTGCTGATTGGTGGGGGTCCCCCTTCCCACCTACTGATCGCAAGAGCTGAGCTGTTTGGCACCCTAGATTTAACAAAGCGGCAGAATGAAAATGTGTGCTGCTGCTCCATTTATTTCAATGGGAACCGCCAGAGGTAGTGGAATTACAGCAGATATAGCAGTTCCCAATGGAGCGAGTGCTTTATATATATATATATATATATATATATATATACAGTACAGACCAAAAGTTTGGACACACCTTCTCATTCCAAGTGTTTTCTGTATTTTCATGACTATAAAAATTGTAGATTCACACTGAAGGCATCAAAACTATGAATTAACACATGTGGAATTATTTACTTAACAAAAAAGTGTGAAACAACTGAAAATATGTCTTATATTCTAGGTTCTTCAAAGTAGCCACCGTTTGCTTTGATTACTGCTTTGCACACTCTTGTCATTCTCTTGATGAGCTTCAAGAGGTAGTCACCTGAAATGGTTTTCACTTCACAGGTGTGCCCTGTCAGGTTTAATAAGTGGGATTTTTTGCCTTATAAATGGGGTTGGGACCATCAGTTGTGTTGTTCAGAAGTCAAATGGATACACAGATGATAGTCCTACTGAATGGAGTGTAAGAATTTGTATTATGGCAAGAAAAAAGCAGCTAAGTAAAGAAAAACGAGTGGCCATCATTACTTTAAGAAATGAAGGTCAGTCAGTCCGAAAAATTGGGAAAACTTTGAAAGTGTCCCCAAGTGCAGTGGCCAAAACCATCAAGCGCTACAAAGAAACTGGCTCACATGAGGACCGCCCCAGGAAAGGAAGACCAAGAGTCACCTCTGCTGCGGAGGATAAGTTCATCCGAGTCACCAGCCTCAGAAATTGCAGGTTAACAGCAGCTCAGATTAGAGACCAGGTCAATGCCACACAGAGTTCTAGCAGCAGACACATCTCTACAACAACTGTTAAGAGGAGACTGTGTGCAGCTGGCCTTCATGGTAAAATAGCTGCTAGGAAACCGCTGCTAAGGACAGGCAACAAGTAGAAGAGACTTGTTTGGGCTAAAGAACACAAGGAATGGACATTAGACCTGTGGAAATCTGTGCTTTGGTCTGATGAGTCCAAATTTGAGATCTTTGGTTCCAACCACCGTGTCTTTGTGTGACGCAGAAAAGGTGAACAAATGGACTCTACATGCCTGGTTCCCACCGTGAAGCATGGAGGAGGAGGTGTGATGGTGTGGGGGTGCTTTGCTGGTGACACTGTTGGGGATTTATTCAAAATTGAAAGAATACTGAACCAGCATGGTTACCACAGCATCTTGCAGTGGCATGCTATTCCATCCGGTTTGCGTTTAGTTGGACCATCATTTATTTTTCAACGGGACAATGACCCCAAACACACCTCCAGACTGTGTAAGGGCTATTTGACCAAGAAGGAGAGTGATGGGGGGCTACGTCAGATGACCTGGCCTCCACAGTCACCAGACCTGAACCCAATCGAGATGGTTTGGGGTGAGCTGGACCGCAGAGTGAAGGCAAAAGGGCCAACAAGTGCTAAGCATCTCTGGGAACTCCTTCAAGACTGTTGGAAGACCATTTCAGGTGACTACCTCTTGAAGCTCATCAAGAGAATGCCAAGAGTGTGCAAAGCAGTAATTAAAGCAAAAGGTGGCTACTTTGAAGAACCTAGAATATAAGACATATTTTCAGTTGTTTCACATTTTTTTGTTAAGTATATAATTCCACATGTGTTAATTCATAGTTTTGATGCCTTCAGTGTGAATCTACAATTTTTATAGTCATGAAAATACAGAAAACTCTTGGAATGAGAAGGTGTGTCCAAACTTTTGGTCTGTACTGTATATATTGTACATAAATACATATGTATTAATAACACAAAGTAAACCCATATTATATGAGTCACAGATAGAAAACACTATATTTACCCACATTTTTTGCTTGATATCTCACAACTCCTGTGGCTAATCCACCATTAATTACATAATTCATTGATTAAATGTGATTCACATTATCAAACCATGAGAAAGTGGTGGCCCTCTTATGACCAGTAACTCTTTTGAGGCAGTATGACTTGTTCTAGCTTATGGAAAAACAAGTGCATAATGCTACATACGCGGATCCGTCCATAGAGAGTTCACTGACTAAATGCAGAGTAAAATAATAAAACAAAATCTTTATTAGATATGTATTAAAACCAGTGCAGAAAAGCTTATAATGAACAGTGGTGACCCTCTTATGACTGCTAGCTCTTTTGAGTCTGTAATTCTGTTTCTAAGAGAAAGAGAAAAATGAGTGGACAGTTCTACTTGCAGTACTTTAATAGAGAACTGCTGAAGACCTTGCCTCTAATTTCAGCAACAAAATTGACGCTATCAGAGAAAGTTTCAACCTACAATACCGCATCAACTTCCTTTTCCACCATCACCAATGAAAAGTTCTCCACCCTAATTTCAAATTCCTGGACCCAATCCAATCATACTTTAACCCCAACCTCAAGGAATCATTACTCCTGCTCTACCCACCTCTTCAACCAATCTCTAACAGGTAAAGCCATTGAGGGACTATTCCACCATATATAAATATAAGTTACTGAAAAGGAATATGGAACAAGAAACTGAAATTTAACTTTTATTAAGCGATAAACAAAAAGGGGATCAGAGGTCCTGGCCCCTTCACCAATCTATACCTGGTCAGTACCTCGACTCCCCTGACATTTGATTCAGCCTATATAGATACCTTTGAGAGTATGGTGGGTCAAAGTCTATCAATATTGGCCAAAGAGAACCAGGGATCGCAAAATAGTATTATCATTATAAAACCCTCAGACAAAGGGGAAAACATAGTGTTAATGGATTGGGTTTATTATGAGAAATTAAGTTATGATATACTATCCCATCAAGATTGTTACAGGATTCTCGAATCCGATCCAACCATTACATTCTCAAAAACTCCATCAGTATGGGTCTTATTAGTAAAAAGGAACTTGCGTTCATGAAACGTAAACAATCACAAATCTCCACTTTTTATTATCTCCCCAAAGTACACAAGAGTTATAATCTAATTAAAGGTCGACTTTTCGTCTCGGGCATAGACATTTCACAAGGCATTAGTACATACATTATATCGGTACTATTTTATGCCCTTTTGTCATCACTTTTCCATCTTATGCCTGAGACACCATGGATGTCCTGTGTCATTTGGATGAAACACACTTTCCAGCTGGCACTTTAGTGGCCAGTTTGGACATTGAAGCATTATGAGTGTGGTCTTGGCTCTATTAAATGCTTCTTGGAGACAAAGGGTACTTATTTGAGAACACATAATGAGTTTGTGTTGGACCTTCTTATGTTTGTTTTGAAGAGGAATTATTTCCTCTTCAATGGTCACTACTATCTGCAAATTGGTTGGTACTGTGATGGGGTGGGGGGGAGTGGTGCATGTTCAGTGACAATATGGAGAGAAAGTATCGCTGGTACCGCACACTCTTAGTAGTTGTGGTGCTAAGCAGAAAGGGTTCTCCAACCCATATCCAGAGAATTAATTTTTCTGCACACACAAAAGTTTCTTTGTGATGAACTATGTGGAAATTTATTAGCACAATAATTCGTGAAAAAGATGCTTTACAGATGCAATAACAATGCCATGTAAAAGGTGCTTTACAGATGCAATAACAACGCCATGTTATGTAGCGTATGATGAAATAGAGATATAGATCAAGAAATGCAACGTTTCGGTCTTCAGACCTTCATCCGTCTAGATCTATGATAAATATACATAGAAATATATTATAGACAAAGTGTGGCGAAGGATAAAATGCACATGGGACTGCAAAGAAAGGGAAAGCATCTATACATAAGGATACAATGTACCAAAGGTAAAATAAAATCAATACATATGGAAATACATATAAGGGGGAAGCATATAAGTAGATAAGAGGCAAGCATATATGCAAAAAGATACGAATTCTAATAGAAATTGTAGGAAAGACAGGAGGAAGATCAAGCACAGGGAAAAAAAAATGGAAAAACAAAAGATAACAAAAGAGAAAACTAAAAGGAAAGAGGAAATCTGGTATATAATATAAGGATCAACCGACAAACACAGCAGGGGGAAAAAAAATATCAAGAGCAGGAAAAAGGGGACTTAAAGAAGGAACAAACAGTGTAACATGATACAGAGTGTGTATAATGAAGATGCAGACAAACATACCTATCCACAGCATGTAGGAAGGACACATGAGGCGTTGGTTACAACACGGGGCATCAAAGCACTATAAATAATGTAAATAAGCTCTAATTGGAAAGTGCGGGCACCGCGACGCTGGAAATGACGTCACAGTGCAGCGAGGACAATGTACATAGGGAAAAGGAGGCAAAGTAAACAAGGGCCTAGTAGATCCAATAGTCAGGGCATTGGTTACAGCGTGGAGCACAATAACGTTATAGCAAATGTTATAGGAATAAGTACTAATTAGAAAGCGCTAGCAACGCGACACCAGAAATGCGCCAGAATGTGGCCTAGTAGGCCTCTAGTGGCCTCTAGGGCCTAGTAAACACATAAAACGAGCGCTAGAGGAAGCGAAAGTCACGTGACCAACAGCATCACTGTTATACAATATCCTATCCTATAATATGGAGAACTGGACATTGTTAATAGAACTGTGGAGCAGGTATACTGACAATGTTCTGATACTCTGGACAGGAACTGAACAATTCTGGACATACAAATTAAGACTGAGGGAACTGTACCATGTCCACCTTTTGTAAGGAGATTGCTACCAACAATATCCTTTGATGGGATAGTTGTCACCCTCTTCTGCTAAAAAGGGGTATTCCCAAAGGTCAATTCCTTCGCATTTGCAGGAACTGCTCCGAAGAGGATGACTTTATACATCAAGCTAATGACCTAGAGAATAGGTTTCGGAGACGTCCTTCAACGGGCATATAATTTTGCTGCCTCTCAAAAGCGCTCAAACCTTTGGTTCCGAGGATGTGTGACACAAAATCGAATCCCTTGCGATTGGTCGGTAATTTTGATAACCAACACAATCGTGATAGAAAAATCCTCCAATCATATTGGGGCATACTTAACCTGGACCCAGACCTTGAGGGTATAATTGACAATGTCCTTTGGTTACATTCCGACAGAAGAGGGATCTAGGGGATTGTCTGGTCCATAGCCATCTTCTCCCTGTCACACCAGGGGGCACATGGCTGGATACGGGTAAATACCCTGGTACTTTTAAATGCAGCAGATGTAAAGCCTGCGAGTACATAAGAGCTCGAGTGTCACGACAGGACGAACTTTTTCGAATCGTGACTTCATTAATTGCCGAACACATGGGATTATCTATATTGCCACTTGCCCTTGTCCCCTAAATTCTGTGGGACAAACCAACACAGAATTCAGATGTTGAATTTTAGACCACATTGGCAACATAACACAGAGAGAAGACCGATCGCTTAGCCAACATATGTGGGATTTTCACAATGGTGACCTGAAGGAATTAACTTTTCAAGGTATTGAGATTGTTCACCCATCAGGGGCAATTGGGAACATAACATGTTGCAAAAAGAAGCTCAGTGGATCTTTAGGATCCAATTTGTGAAACCCCAGGGCATGAAAGATCTCCTATACTCCTTTCATCTAATTTATCTAACTGTGTCGGTTTTTATCATAATCTTTAATTTCTCTGTCTAATAACTTTTTTTGGTTAATTTTTCGTTAATTTTTTCCCTATTTATTTATTTTTTTTTATATCTAGATGAGGTAGCCTTTCTGGGCGTTGCTATTGGGAAATATTATCCAGCATCATAACCTTTTCACGCAAAATACACGGCGGATGCTGGCTGTATAACACAGCCAGCATCCACTGCTAACATCTGCAATTGGTGCTGACATCAATCGCAGGTGTTAACACTTTAGATACCACGATTAATTGCGACTGTGGCAACTAAAGTGCACAAGCAATTGGTTGCTATGGGCGATTGGTTGCCATGACAGCCGGGAGCCTATTGAAGGCTCCCAGGCTTGTCATTAGTATGGTTCTATTGTAATAGAAGTCAAGGGATTTTACTATGGACTGCAAATACAGTAGTAATGCAGTGAATAGTATGAGTGATCAGACCCACTAGGGTTCAAGGTCCCTAGGGGGTCTGAAAATAAAAGTAAGAGAAAAAATAAAAAAAAGTTTTTAAAAGTATAAAAAACACAAAAGTTTAAATCCCCCCCTTTCTCTAGATCACATATAAAAATAAATAAACAATAATAAACATAAACACTTTAGGTATCCCTGCGCTCAAAAATGTCCGAACTATTAAAATATTTATCCCATACGGTGAACGGCGTAGCGGGGAAAAAAATCTAAAAAAAAGAGATCAAACCATCAGAACTTCCCCAAAATGGTATCAATAAAAACACCATCTTGTCCTGCATAAAAAGATGCAATACCCAGCTCCATACACATAAATATAAAAATATCACAATATGGCAACACAATTTTTTTTTTCTATTTTGCAAAGTTTGACATTTTTTAAAAGGTATCAAAATATTACAAATATTATATAAATTTGGTATTGCATTGATCGTACTGACCCAGAGAATACAGATAACATGTCATTATTAACACATAGCGAATGCCGTAAAAATTAAACCAATAAGAAATTGGTGCAAATGAGTTTTTTTTCCAATTCTACCTCATCCAGAATTTTTTTCCAGCTTCCCAGTACATTGCACAGGATATTGAATGGTGCCATTACAAAGTACAATTTGTTTCGCAAACAAAAAGCCATCATGTGACTCTATAAACTTGGATGCCGTTATATTTATACTTACCTTATTTTTCCTATTTTGCCCAGTCACCTACTTAGTATTATGGTCCATTTTAACATCCATTATGTACTAATACCTTGTCCTTATATATAGAGGGACATCCTGCCTTTTCTTTAGTGCATCTGTTTGTTTCCCTTTCAACTACTGTATCTATTCAGTTCCCCCTTTGACATCGGCAACTATGTAGACAGGGATGTGCTTGGCAGGGCTTCGATCTGTTTAGCCAATCAGTGCAACACATGGCTGCCAGCTTCATGGTGAGGGCATGGCTTTCCACATATACTCTGATGGCTTTACCTGACCTTTCTATTAAAGTTAATGGTGTCACACTTACTCCACACCCACAAGCCTGTTGCCTTGAGGTAACCTTTGTGTCATGATATTAGGCACAGATATGGTCTTATGATATCAATATTGGTCTATATTAATGCACAGTGGGGGTTGGGACCTGAGATCAAGCCTAGTGGGGCAAATGGAATGTGGTCAGACTACTATCTAGTTCAGGTCTATTGTCCTGTCCCTGAAGCAATCAGCCATTTGGTCAGAAACCTGTATCTGCATAAGACTGCAACCCTCATTAACCCAGCGGGGGTTCATTTAGACAGGATGTGGTGTGCAAAAAATCCACATATCATTGATAGACACACTGGCGCCCCTGTTACTTCAAAGGGATTATGGTTTTATGACAATATCTGGCCTGGGGAACATTTTACAGTTGCCCCGATAAATTCCCCAGATGCGTCAGGTCAAGGCGCACGCTCAGAATATACCCATTTCACAGTTCAAAGCCCAGGAAAGGTCTAGGCACTGATCTCCTTACCCAAAGGGAGATGGAGTGTCGATCTTGGAGTCTATGTGTTGGGGATCTCGCCAGGAACCCCATTATACTACCAGCCCGACTCTATAAACATCATGCATAGAATTATACTGAAAAATTATTCTAAGAGATGCAGAGAGGGGGGGGGGCTCCTCCCCCTGGTGACCTCACTCAGGGAGGAGACCAGGGGAGACAAAAGGGCTCTGCCCAGGCTGAACCAGTCTCTTTTGTCTGGTGGCCTTAGTGATGTGCAATTCCTAGAGGTGAGGTGTGGGGGAAGTCAACCATGTGACGACCATGTGGTTGACATGCAACCTAAGCAGCGAGACTTTAGGCCATGTGGTGAACCTGAACGAGGGGTAACTGCATGTAAGCAACACATGCTTTGCCTAAGACTGTACACTGAGCCTGCCACCTGGGCTCAGAGAAATGGACTAACTACTTGTTCCGGAAGGGTGTTCTGCCCTTTGCTTTGCTAAGATCATCTGCTACTGAACATCATAAGATACGTGCCCTGGCTCATCATCTGGAGGCCAGAGAAACCATCACAAGCTGGTGTTGGTAATATATATTCTTTTCTTTCTGTTATTCCCTTTTTTTTATTTTATGTACCATGTTATGCTGTTTTTTACTTGTATCTGCTTGCTAATCGCTGCATGTATTCTATGTATGTGTTAAGTGTCTAGTGCCGACCCATCTAGGGGTTAATAAATATATAAAATTTAGAAGGCCAGTCTTGCGTATTATCATCTGTTGACCCAGCACACTCACGGAAAGTGGGTGTGAGGTAATCGAAGCGATCTCAGGTGTGCCAGAAACGGGTTCTGGTAGGACGAGATCCTTCACACTTTGATTCTGCCCTGTCCTCCAAGCCTGACATTTGAAGCCTCAGCACCTCCTGCCTCCTCCAACTCAAAAACATTCATCAAATTCCGGTCTTTCTTCACCCTGAAACTCCAAAAATGCTGTTCTACACCCTCTTTATCACTCGCTTAGACTACTGTAACACCCTTCCTTGTGGCTAATTTAAATTGAATCCACTTTTGTCCTTGTTTTTCATTAGCCTGTTCCCTTTGCCAATCCCTTCACTGGCTACTCATCACCAGGCAAATAAAATGCTAATGCTGATACACAAGGCTATCCACTACCTGCACCCTCCATACATCTCTGACCTAATCTCCTGCTGTCTCCCCACATGTAATATCCAGTCCTCTCAAGACCTCCTTCTTTGGTCTGCTCTTATTCACTCTTCACACGACCGTCTCCAAGATTTCTCCCGTGCATCCTATATACTCTGGAACTCACTACCACAACACATAATACTGTACCTGACAATCACAACCTTCAAGAGGACCCTGAAGACTTGCTGCCACTTTCATCAGCCTCTCACCTTTGCCAATCCCTTTACTGGCTACTCATTACTTTGTGAATAAAATGCTAACGCTGACACACAAGGCTATCCACTACCTTCCCCCTCCATACATCTCTGACCTAATCTTCTGCTATCTCCCCACATGTCATTTTCAGTCCTCTTAAGACCTCCTTCTTTGGTCTGCTCTTATCCACTCTTCACACGACCATCTCCAAGATTTCTCAAGCACATCCCATATACTCTGGAACTTACTACCACAATACATAAAACTGTCCCCCTCAATCACAACCTTCAAGAGGACCTTGAAGACTTGCTGCTACCATACCACACCATCTAAACACATAGATTATAATCCCTTGCTGGAAGGGTCACCTATCTTATTGTACTTCTATACCCACTGTAAATTAATTTATTGTACTTGTTTTTGAATTTGTGTATTTTGTGTTTTGCACATAAACCCTCTTCAGATGTAAAGCACCATGGAATTAATGGTGCCCTAAAAATAAATTATAATAACTGTCTCTACTGTGCTAATGCTTGCCCTTTAAAAACACTTATATATACACATGTGGATTGGTCTATTAATATTTCATGTAGCTTATAGTGATTAAACTTTCCCTATCTATTCTGTATTAGCTTCAATGTGTTTTGTCTCTCTGGAAACATGCTCCTCAGAGACATCCAGTATACTGATTATTGTGACACTCTTGTTCTCAGGATGTCACTACCCAATCTAAAGCTGCAGAGGCATTCAGAAGAGCAATGCCACAGACTGACTAGTCAGATATTCATACAGAACTTCCTACTCTCTCCTCTCTATCTGAAATAAATCTATCTAGGCTAAGCTTGAAGTTATTTTGTACAGTAAATAGCACACTGATGGTATGTGTCAATCTAATGTTTCCACAGTGCTGACTAAGATTATATTCACACCCTATGCAATGATGAGTCAGTGTTAAGACTTGGACGAGTGTCTGTTGCATCATCCAGGAGTCCAGAGCAGTTGCTAGGTAGTTCATACAAGGAGTTGTATATGTGTGTACATTCACACTCCAAAGACATACTGATAGGGAATTTAGATCGTGAAGCCCCATATGGAACAATGTCTGTGGAATATGTTGGCACTATATAAGTAAGCAAATTAAATGCACTTGAGAATCCATTGTGTTTCTTTGCACAGCACACATTTATCAATGCATTTTGTGTTTGGGCACATTCAGTTACCTGGGATTTCAGGTACTTAGGGGTTGCTTACATGATGTACCCACATATGATCTACAATAAGGGTGTCTTCCTGTCTTAGCATATTACCTATATGGTCCACAATCCTCCTCTTGCACTGCCCAACATCCCTGCCAATTTAGTATCCCCTGAGATAAACAATTCAAGAAATCCTTATACTTATAATCTTTGCTGTTCATGGCACTCCTGAAGGTTTCACGCTTAGCTACACATTTCCAAACCTTACACATTTGATTGTCCCCTTTACATTACCAAGTTGTCTGTGATGCTGGTGCTGTATGCACAAGATGGTCCCTGAGGTTCCTGCCATGGCAATAATCAGTGATGGATCCATCACCACTGTATCTACTGTACCTCCAACATTTGTGCCAAGCTGTAAAAAAGGCCATTATTTAGTTCCTCCATCACCTCATGTGATGTGTTGTCAAATGTGCCAGTCTGACCCATTCCTCTATATTTTGTCTTATTTTGGGGAGTAGCTGGTTAACTCATGGTTGAGCCAAGGCATGCTGGGTCAAGGATTGTAAGATGTCTTCACCCCTCCTCTCAAGTCAACTTATCAGGTCACAGGATTTAGTGATTTAAAAATCACTCAAGGATCAGCAGTTCTTTGTTAGGCAGAGGTACTGTCCTTTTACAATTCACTTTTTAAGTGGAAGGGGGTAGAGACATTGCCAATTATTGACAACATCCGTAAAGCCTTACGGAATATGATGGCACTATATAAGTAAGCTAAATAATAATAAATAATGCAGCAAACTATTGGTTGCCATGGATTTTCTAAAGTTTGTGGTTAATAAACTACCACTAGAGATAAGTGAACCAATTTGTCATGAACCATGTTTGACCTGAATATTCCAAACTGTTCAGTTTTTAACAAAACCGAACAAATGCAAATTCATCTCAGATGAAGAAAAATGGCCATGGCCACTTGTATTGAGCGGGACATACAGAAGACACGTGTGTGTGAATCACTGTATGACGTTCAAGCCCCACCTCGCATCAATTTACAGCCTCTCAGCCAACAGACAGTGGTAGGGGGGTACCTTACAGTGATGATGTCATATACACTAATTACACTACAGGAATGGTGGAGATAGGAAACGGTTTGTGATTCATCTCACTGCATCATATAGAGCACTCAGTTGTGAAAAATTGCAAGCAATAGGGAGGAATAGGAGAATTTAGTCAGATTTAAGCAATTAGAGGCAGATTAGTGATAAGTAGCATAGATAGGAGTGAGAGGGAATAGCTGTGCTGCTGTATACAGAGTGTTTAAACATACTTTTTACTGACAGTTAGTCCTGCTAGTGAAAAATCTTTTGTTAAGGCGTTGTTTGGGCAAGAGTTTAATTTTTTTATTGCATACATAAAAACTGCTGTCCTAACAGCAAAGCGCTGATTTTTTTGTTGTTGCTATTCACCCAATATGCAGCCTAACACCTGTGCTGATCTGAAAAAAATCTTGAAATTTAAGTTTTTTCTCTGCTCTGCTACCCAATGCACAGTGTGATGGAGTGTTAATATGAAAAACTATTTGCTTCTTAAGTGTTTTTTTTTTTGTTCCTGCTCATATATACAGTATTTCAGCCTGTGCTAATCTAAAAAAAATTTCTGTAATTTTTTTTTTCTTGTTCACCTAATATACAGTCTAACAGACTAAACTAATCTGAACAAAAAATCCTCTTGTTATTTAATGAGGGGGGGGGTTCTGCTCTGCTCATCCAATATACATTGTGTCAAAGTATTAATCTTAAAAAATATTCAGTTCTTAAGCTTTTTTTTGGTTCCTGCTCACATATACAGAATTGCCACAGTCTTGTTGTACTTCCTGAGAATAAAGACGTTTTGAAAGCAGTGAACCACAAATGTTCTATGTGTTCCTCCTAAACATGTAATTTACCATGCTGCCTTTCTGTACTTTCAACAATGTCTTCTTCACTGACATAGATCCCATTCTCTAGCAGTCATGTGGCATCAGCTGAGAGAGATATTCTTCATAGCCCAAAACTTCCCCTCTTCTTTTTGATGAGTTGAATGAGAAGTACCAGTGTTGAGATAGAGGTGGAAGAGCGTTGGTGGAGGTAGTATTGGTATATGTTGTTAGAGGCACTAGGGATAAATCTAAATTGTGAGGGTATAGAGGAATCCCATTGCCATGAGCTGTCACAAAAAAGTGGGGAAGATGATGACATTATGGAATCTGATGATGATTCTTTTACAGACCAGGCAAAGGGCACAGGGTGACATCAGAAGAAGAGGGTGGTGGCAGATGCAACAGTAAAAATTCCACCCAACATGCAGGCCCAACATCCAAAAGACCTACCTGGGGTAAATCTAAGGTAAATCATGCTCTGGTGGTGGTGCCACTAGCAGACACGTTTCCATTGCTGCTGGTTTTGGTGGCAGCAGTTACGTGTGGTCAACTTCCATATGGAAGTATTTTTATATATTTGGTAGAAATGGTACAAATCAATGGCAAGGTGCAAGATCTGCAAGCAGATAATTAGTCATGGGCGTGCAAACAAACGTGTAGGAACTAGGACTCTCTTTACTCACATGAAATGGTTTTACCAGCTTATTTGTCAAAATGGAATTGGCAGCGGCACCAAGTGAGCAAGACCATTCTGTTCCTTCTTCCCATGATCATCTTTGTAGGCAGGCCACATTCACACCTAGCACATGGTCATCGTCATTATCATTTATTATCATCTCCATCTGCTTTTCCTCCTCCTCCTCCATGCCAATGTCAATCCTCATCCATAAAGGAATGTGTGTCCAGTAAACAACAATCTGCACCCAGTTATCCGGCTTTAACTCCCACATGGCCAAGGTACTGGCGGTGCAGTCACTATTGTGGAATCCACTATGTTTTGCCAACTGATAGCAATGCACAATCTCAATGGAGAATACCTAGTTGCCATTATATCTCGAGGAAAGTTGTCCCTGCTTTATATTGCCTTATGGGCCTCTCTTTGTACATGACCATGTGGGGAAAGGTGCACACCACTGTCAATACGTGGAACAGATTATAGGCAGGGCCAATACCTTAGCTGTCATGGCCCACTGGGTTAGTGTTACTGTTTAAGTGTCAAAGGCTTTTTTTTTTTGCTTTTTTTTTTCAAAACACTCAGAATGGCTTAAAATAAAGGAAAGTGAAACTTACCTTGTTTATCTCCTGACACTTCCACTTCAACATATGCAGAGTTCCCTCCTGATCCCTTTCTTCACATAAAACTGTGACCACTGATTGACTAAATGGTCACATTTTCTTTGTCTAGAGGAACCAGGAGGAAAAGATTAGCATGGGACCCAAAAGGCATCAAAATAGGAGCAGCAAGGAACAGTGAGGTATTACTTTTTGCTTTTTTAAGCTATTTTTAGCCTTTAAAGTTTTTTTTACAGGTTAGACATTCAAGTGGAAATGTTGGTTGGTGTTTGGCCCTTGACTCTAATTGTGGTTACCCACTTATGGATGGCAGAGTAAGGCAAAACACACAGCTGTGACCAGGGGTGTAACTAAGGATCATGGACTCTGATTCAAAAGCATCGCTTGGGCCCCTCTGAGAAACTTCTCCTTGTGACCATCAGCTGTGTCCAATCTATACATTTTAGCAGTATTTACATTTCCCTTTCCTTCTATTTCTGGCCACTGACCACCAAGAAGGCTTGTTGACAACATGCCTTTACATACAATCTTCTCATCATTTCCATCTCCTATCAGTACCTCAAACACAGTAATCATGCCCTTTTTCTGCCACAGCCTGCCTCCGCAGAATCCCTCCTTAGTTATATACTTTTGGCATTAAAAATGTAATTTTCCCCTTTCTGACATTGAAAGTCTGTGTATCATAAATCATGTCTAACCTGTCTCACTTGATAATAATATTTATTATGCACAGAGTGCCATCCATTAAAAAAATCAGAAAGGAGATCGAAGATGTTTAATCAACCATAGTGTGGTAAGGGTGACCTGTGGGTCCAGTCGCAACTGCGACCACTACAACCCCTATAGTACTGCCAGTAGCTGTAACTTTAAATTTACTCCAACAGGAGGTACAAGGCTAAATGGTCACAGTACAATGTACAAGGCTTGGCAGTTACAGATACAGTTTGGTATAAGGCTTTGTAGTTACAGAGTCTATTAAAAGCTCAGAGCCTGGCGATTACTATTGTCAAAGGAGCAGTTTCTCATTCTGTAGATGGGAAGTGTTTACAGCACACGATAGCAAACAGTACATAACACAGCATAGCATAACATTACAAAAGCAGTCCCAATGAACAATTCTAGCTTGACACACAGTTAAGACATATGCTTGATGATAAAGTTCAAGGTTGTGGCTGTATATCTCAAGCAGCCCCTTACAACTCCTTTAATATGCATACCTACAGTAGGGGCAGTAGACTGGACTCCTTACTCGTGTCTACAGATAATTGTACCAATGCCTTTGGTTACACAAACTGTACATTTTCAGCTCTGCTACTTTGTGCTTTTTCTACTGTTCCTGCGTCCTTCAAAGCTTTACGATTGAATCTAGTTACCCTGGAAACAATATTTCTTCATCCTTTCTTTCCTTTTTCTTTTAGTCACTGACCAACACAGTGCAACAATTCATTGATGTAACCCCAGCGATGCTGGAAAAGCTGTCATGAATTTACGCCACAATATTTTAAGAATGGATTAAAAGACTTTAATATGAATATTTCTGCAGCTTTTCCAGATTGCATGCAGTCATGCTTTGTATGATCTTCACAGAACAAAGAACTGATTCCCTTCAACAAGAATGTAATTATAGCGCTAATGATCTGCTTTAATCACAGGTCATATCCCATAAAAAGAGTAATAGGTGTAATCTAAGAAACAATTGTGTCAGCATTTGTGTTAGGCATTTTCATATCTTTTCACTATCACAGCTTTTATCTTATTATGACCATAACCCTAAGTATTATTTTCAGCTTCTCTGCATTTGAAATGTACTTGCAAATGTATATTAAAGGGTCATTCCCATTTTAGAAAGTGATGACATAACGTTATTGATATGCCGTCACTTTATGACCCAACTTCTGGGTCATAAATGCTAGGAATGAAGGAGCGGCAGTACTAATTTAGTGCTATGCCCCTTCCCTTTTTTTTTCCTGCGGTGACAGCCACTCGCTGTGTAGGGAATTGCAGCACGGTGATATGCTGTCACTTTATGAAGTTGAAATAACCCTGTAACTGTGTACCATAACTTTTGTATAGTGAAAAGACCACAGGGTTTTAAACAAGACTGGTTTTACAGAGCAGGGACACAGCGGCAGTGTCCATGTCTCTGGATCGAGGACACAAGCTGTCACATAGCATGACCAGATGCAACCACAGCATATGAGACTGTTATGAATGTTATAAGCAATATTATGACTGCAGGTGAAAAAAACTAATTTGCCAGGCTAAGGCCCCACGTAGCGAGCCACAGCCAAAAAGTGCTGCACAAAAGACCGTGGCGGAAACGCATCACGTTTTTTTCCGCAGCTCTTTTCACAGAAATCCTGCAGAGTTTTCCTCTGTGGACTTTCTATTCCTATTATACCTATACGGAAAATGCCAGAGTATAATTGACATGATGCAATTTACAAAAACGAAACAGTTTTTGAAATCGCAGCATTTCCGCTGTGGATATTTTTATGCAGTGTGTGAATGGGATTAGACAGAATCCCATTCACTTTGCAGGTACTATAAAAAGTAAATCACTGTGTTTTCACAACATGGGGCCCCAGCCTCAAAGTTTATAAGTCTTATAAAGGTACAAAGACATGAAAAAAAAAACTATATAAATTTGGTATCACTGTGATCTTTCTGACCTGTAGAACTCTGTAAAATTGAAAAATGCCACAATTTCCCTGCAAAAAATATTACACAGTTATGCGTAGAGACATACTAAACCCAAATTTCAGTTAAATCATAAATTTCTCAAAGGAATGGCACAATGTGGAGTTATGTAAAGATACAATTATAGTAAAAATAAAATTATACAAAAAATACAATTATATTAAAAATACATTTACAATTATATTAAAAATACAATTATTTACTAAAACTGCAAAGTCATGCAAGTGGTGACAGGTCCTGTTAACTTTTTCCCAATAATCTTCATTATGTTGATTTTTAAAGGTATATGTTATGGATCCAAACCTAGATGTGTTTGTATGTTCTCCCCATGTTTCCATAGGTTTCTTCTGGGTAATACATTATCCACACCCTGAAGACATACTGATAATTTTATAAGGCTAAAGCCCCACATAGCGAAACACAGCAAAAAAAAAAAAAAAAAAATGCTTGCATTTCACAGAGTTTTTCTCTGCGGACTTTCTGCCCTTATTATACCTATATGGAAAATGCCAGCATTTTGGCAGGAATAACTGACATGCTGCAATTTTCAAAAACGCAAGCATTTTTGAAAATGCAGCTTTTCTGCCGCTGATTTTTTTTTCTGCAATGTGTGCATGGGATTAGCCAGAATCCCATTCACTTTGCAGGTACTGTAATATGCTGTATTTTTTGCCGCTGCGTTTTTGCAACATGGGCTTCAGCCTAAAGGGCTGCATAATATGTTAGCATTATACAAGCAAGCAAAAAAAAAAAAAAATCTGGGCATCAGTTCAGAAGAAGCAATGGAAAAATGTGCATTGATCTTGTGTGGCTTTGATATCATGCATATCTTCTATATAAAGATGTATGTTTAGGCTATAATTTTGGGTGATTGTTTCCTGGGTGGGTCTTGTCTATCATTGGGACATTTTGCTCTCTTTTTTTATTGCTTTTAATAATGCATTTGGTTTACTTATTATCAATCACAAATTGCTTGCAGAATTGGATAGCTTTGGTAAAATACTGACTCTGCATCTGTAAATGGTATTCTGGTTGACTTGACCTAATTATGAACATTCAGAAACGAGAACCTGTGATGTTGTATGTAATGTTCGATCTGCAGGCAACATGTCCTAGAGTAGCGGATTCACATCCCTCAGGCATACAGTCCACCCACTGAACTCTTAACCCAAAGTAAGCAGCAATGTAAATGAATAAATTACTCAAGCAGATAGGACAGCATATTTAATGTCACAAATCTGCTTTTAGGCTGGGGACACATGTGAGGTAGTCGCAGTGTAGAGAATGGAATTTAAACAAATCCCATCAACGCAATCCTGAAAAAAAAAAATCCACAGCACAAAGTTTTTTGTCTTGGTTTTGAATAAGGTCAATTTCTTGCTGAGGGTTCAGCAAACTTTTCAACCTTTGCAATTCAAAAGTTGAAAAACGGCTCCTTTTTGCCATGGGCAGATAAGCTGCAGGATGGTACCTGCTGTGGACCCGTTACTTCTTTCCTTAGCCTAAAACTAAATAGTAGTATTACATGGAAAGAAGATTCAGAAAGAAGGGTCAGTTAGCTTATAAGCAGTGATGCAAAACAGACACTTGATTTTTATGAAATATTTTGCTATATTAGAGCAAGAACATTATGTCATCTTTTAAAATGCTGTTTTTATGAAACAAATATTCTTTAAGTGTATGCAAGAAAACATGCTTAATAAAAGCCAAGAATTTCTTTTAATATGTACCTGCTGTTACATTTTTTTCAACCAGCAGTATAATAAAATGGTGAATTTTCAAAATACATTTAGTAAGGTTACAGTGAACTGAGTTTTCATTATACAGCACCAGTTTTCCCATAAACTTTTGAGTCCTGACAGCCTGCTTCTACCACTAGGGGTAGAGATCTGTATACATCTTCCCAGAATGGAGTATTCTATCCTGACCTAGTCATGCACATAGGGTTGTTGGGTTTATTACAGTTTAGTTTATCAATGTACATAGGTAAAAGATCTTTCATCCAGGAACCATTTTGCTGCAGTGTTTAGCCCCAAAAATTCTGTTGTAGGATATACACTGAATATCCACTTTATTAGAGATATTAATCTAGTAGAGTTTTGGACCTCTATTGGCCTTCAGACAATTCAATATGGCAGATACGGTTATCACACGAATATAACTGCCTAATCCCCAGGCGGCATTGATCCCCTCACCTACCACACTTCAGACTGTTCATTCTTATCATTTGAACCTGTTAAAGAAGAGGAAGTCTCTCAGCTACTTTCTTCTTCTCGCCCTACGACCTGCAGTAGTGACCCTTTCCCCTTACATCTTCTCCAGTCTCTGTTGCCTGCTGTCACGACTTAGCTTACTAAAATATTTATCCTCTCTCTCTCTCCTGGAATTTTTTTCATCCTCTTTCAAACATGCTGTCATAACCCTGCTATTGAAGAAACCCTCCCTTGACCCGTCCTGTGCTGCTAACTATCGACCCGTCTCTAACCTCCCCTTCATCTCCAAAATCTTGGAATGCTTGATCTATGCTCGTTTAATCTGCTATCTTTCTGCTAACTCTCTTCTTGACCCCTTACAATCTGGCTTCCACACTTTGCACTCTACTGAAACGGTCCTCACAAAAGTCTCCAATGATCTCCTGACAGCTAAATCCAATGGTGACTATTCTCTTCTTATTCTTCTGGATCTCTCGGCAGCATTTGACACTGTTGACCATCAACTCCTCCTCACTATGCTCTGCTCAGTCAGCCTCACGGACACTGCGCTCTACTGGTTCTCCTATTATCTCTCTGACCGCATTTTCAGTTGACTCAGACCTTTCCTTCACCCTCCATATTCAATCACTCTTATGCTCATGTCATCTCCACCTCAAAAACATCCAGAATCCGCCCTTTCCTTACCACAGATATATTAAAGACACTTATTGTTGCCCTGATTCACTCTCGCCTTGACTACTGTAACTCCTTACTAATCAGTCTTCCCCTTACTAAACTTTACCCTCTACAATCTATTCTGAATGCAGCGGCCAGGCTCATCAATCAGTCTAGACGCTACAGCGATGCCTCCATTTGTGTTAGTCACTACATTGGCTGCCTATTCAATACAGAATACAATATAAACTTATCAACCTCATCCACAAGGCTCTCCATAATGCTGCGCCTCCCTCATCTCTGTCTATCGCCCAACCCGTGCTCTCCGTTCACTCAATGACCTAAGACTAACATCCTCTATTATGAGAACCTCCCATGCTCGTATACAAGACTTCTCCCGAGTTGCACCACTTCTCTGGAATGTTCTACCCCGGTCAATCAGATTAACTCCCAATTTCTACAGCTTCAAGCACAAACTAAAGACACATCTTTTCAGACAGGCCTATCACAACTCCTAATGTAAACCCTTCTGTAGTTAGAATCCCTAAAACGAACCCTCCTCTGATCACAGTCCCGCATTACCCCACAGGATATGATGCCGTTTCAGACTAACTTTATATGTCCAGGCACCATCTGCACATTAAAGGACATGGCTCATACAGCTTTATATATGTTTTAATGAAAGCCAGCTCTATCACAGAAACGGCCGGACTACTGTATAAGCAATGCTACCTCCGATGCTGCCCCTGCTACCTCTTGTGTCACCCCCCTCTACCTAATAGATTGTAAGCTCTTGCGAGCAAGAATTCCTCTTCATTTTCCGCCGCCAGCATTTTTGCCGTGGTCTAGCTGCGACGGGATGCTCATGCAGTGCATTGGCATTCTGTTGCAGCATCCCGCTGCTGATTAGGCCCAGACAAATGGGAGGGAATCCACGGCAAGATCAAGCAGGACGCTTGTTTTTTCCGCGTCCTGCTGCAATCTCAGCCTCCCATTGAAAACAATGGGAGGCTGATTCCGGGAGGAATCTGCCCCGGATTCGGCAGCAAAATCCGCCCCCAATTCCATGGCAAATTCCTCCGTGTGAACACAGCCTTATGATGTCCCAATAAAGTAATAGAGGCACATTCAGTTTTCCACATCCCCTTCCATAGTTATCACTAACAGCATCCTAGGTCTCAATGAAATTGCCTCCCCCCACTTTGTTATTGGACCCCATTGCAGTTGTTACGTCTGCTACCCTGATATCTATGCTCATACTGTATTCTCTACTGAACAGATGCTGAAAATGTTGAGACCAGTCACAGATACAGATGATGTAGGGAACCTATAGACATCTTATGCCTGCTCCTTCGCTGAACCCTTTCAGTAACTATGCAGTATGACATTCACAATCTTGGGAAGCTATATATGTTGTGGCTTGCTAACATGTGACACATGGGTCAGTGTAAATCTTACTTATCTGTGGCTACTAGCATTTGGTCTGGTTTATGGGCATACAGGTGCATATATTGGGGTGTATAATATAGCACTCTCTTATTATCTTACAATTATTGTTATCTCCATGCGTCCCATTGCTGTTTGTATATACTTGTAATATACATTTGTGCACTTATGCTTTTGAATACAGTATGTAATTGCCCAGAGAATTGGATACCTGCTTGTTTCTTAAAACTTATATGTTTCTTTGCTTATATATTTTTAATATTCTATTGCCTAATAAAATTTATATTTTTAATGATCAAAAAGTATGTTTTACTTTTTTGGTCTAGCATTATCTATCTGTAGATGTTATATAGCTAGGGAAAAAATCCATACATTGGTGCTAACTCGGTAATTAACACTTTGATGTATTCATAGACTGTTTAGTCTAACTTTACAACTCCTATTAGTTGGCTTAAAAGTTCTTGATGCATTTTTGGTGCAACTTAGGCCACGTCCCTTTCCCCAATAGGCCACACCCCATTTTCTCATAAGTTGGATAAGTGTCTAAGACACTTGAAAAATGAGGTGCACAACATATTTCTTTTTCATAATTCTGGCGTATTTTGCCCCATTGTCTACGATGATACACCCTTTAAGAATAGAGACCCTATTTCAGTTTAAAGTAATTGTTCAAACTTCCAACACACCATAATATGGGATTTCTTAAAAATTATATATTTATAGTGTATTATGGGATTTAATATTACAGGGATAGAGTGGTTTCTAAAGTAACAGACATCTACATGAGCAAAATCATAAACTGTGAAAATGTAGTCAACCATGGTGGAAGATGACAGTTATTTTAACTTGAGCAGTACCATCTAATGTCAATTTTAAAATAAGACAAGGAATTAAATATCTTCTAATGAAACCAGACACTCCTATCTTATGTTAAGCAATGAAGACATCTTGAAAATGCAATATATATTTTTTTAATTTGTTAAGCCAGACGCAAGCTGATACCTTTATAAAGTCATTCATTATATGCACCATGCAGAACACATTATTCTAATACATAATGACAAAAATCATAAAACACTGTTTGGCTTATTGAATTTTTTTCCATGGAAGAAAACATTTTCTGATAGATGATTTTACAATGAAATAAACCAATTACTTTTTGCAAATGCGCATTTCCCTAGATCTTTCTCACTGTCGCTAGAGTTTCTTCGTTGCTAGGTCTAAGGCTTCATATTCAATCATGAGAACAGGTTCTGAGTTTATTAATTTTCTTCCAAAATTAAATAGATGAGGAACCAGTCAGCTCTGGGCCAATAATAAAAGAACACCATAATACCACATTAATCAAGTTCTATGTTTGACAGAAATATAATCATGATTTTCAGGCAAAATACTGATGAGAAAGATTAGACATATTATATTTAATACATTTTCTTTCTAAATGATGATGCTAAATTTTGGCTTAATGGAAACTTATTGTGATAGACACTAATTGAAACATAATATAGACAATTTAGTAGTCACGCACACAGTATCACTACATTTATCAGATGGTTTTAAATGGAGGTACAATGATACAGCTTTCCTGACAAGTTTATGTTAGTGATTATTTAAATTCCCCAAGAAATTACAATTTTGGAGCATCTTTTGTAGAACCCTGAATTGTGACATTCCTCTGTTATTATTACTGGAAATGAAGAAATAAATTGAAAATTGGATATTACCATTCCTCATGTCACTTTGACAATGTGTAGTCAGTGTTGAAAGTATAAGAGTATGTAAGGACATGCCCAATAAACGAGGTAATAGATTGTTATATTCACCTGCACTATCGATTTATAAAAAGTTGTTTTAAAAAGGGAGGCACACTTTAGGGAGCAACAAAGCGTGCTGTCCCCACGTTCTGCTATCATGTTGAGGTGGCATTAGAGAAGCTATGTCACAGCTTTGTTGATAATGCTAAATCTCTGGTTTATACTTTGAATGATGTTATGGTTCAGTGTGAAATCTCGTGGTAAATTTACTAAGCTAAATGTGCCAGATTTCTGGCTTAATTTGCATAAAAAGCTGCCCAAAATTTATTATGTATAGCAGACGTCATGGAAGGTGAGTATAAATGCTTTTTTAATTTTTTAAAAAGGCCTCCACCATTATACTCGGGTGTCTGAAGAGACTGCAGAGTATAATAATTTCACTTCCAGTTATATCCGAACTTGTTCGACCCAAAACAAATCAGGGACCCAATCCACCAGAACCCAAAACTAAACGAATCTTGGGGGGTTCGCCCATCTCTAATAGCAGACAATTTTCACCTTGCTAGAGAGTGTGAAAGGAGCATGGCTTAAGATACAACAATTTAAGCTAAAAGGAGCGCCAAAATTGTAAAAAATGTTAGTAAACTAATAGGTGGTATAAACTTAAACCAGACAGTCTAAAGAGGCGTGAGTGATATCATCCAGTATCAGTCACTGTAATAAATCTGGCTCTTTTCGAGACTGTCTAGTTTAACTTTACCCTTTCTGTTGTAAAGTATCCATGTTTGGTAGAATTATCCAAAGATTGTGAAATTCTGCCAGAAGGTCTTTGACCTTATCTTAAGGATCTGTTCTAAAACCAACTCCCTGTCATCAGAACTGGTCATTACTGAATCTTACACTAGAATCTATTCCAAAGAAATGTTGATGGATTGTGTATAGAATATGCTAAGCTGCTGGATCAGAAATGACCTGTAATTGGTAATCAGATCAAGTACCAAAAATAGATAAATGGGGCTATCCAGGTCTAAGATACATGTAGTCCCTTATATCTGAAGAAAGCCAGAAGGGTAGGGTAGACATTGGTTTTAGGATTTTTACACTTTATATTTATAATTTGTGACAATTTTTTTTTAATTTTTTGATATGTCTGAAAAATATAAAATGTCATAACTATTAAACCTATATTAATGCATTATTTATTGTCACAAATTCTACACTGTAGCATGCTCATCAGTGGACAACCAATTTCCAGCTAGCACAAACTGTTTGTTACTGACTTCCACCATTGTGACTGAACTCCACTGCTCAGGCAGGGAGAGACAGAAGTAGCAGACTTTTAAATCAGTAGATTGACAGAGATCAACTAGGGAGAATTAATGTGCACTGGCCCTTTAAGTAGCAGGAAGATAGCATGGACACCCTATGGGAAGCAGCGGAAGCCTAGTGCACGGGAGTGTGGAAAAACAGGGAATGGTCAATGTGTAGAAAAATTAACTAGATCCCCATCCTGCCAGGAGATGTAGTACACCCATGGTCCGTATTGATGGGATTACAAGGTGTAAGTTCCCTAAAATGAGTGATTTCTCCTATAAATTTCAGATCAGTCCCAATGCATTTCCTCCATGAGTGTTGGTAGATTCATCAAGAAAACTCAAAAATGAAACATTATAGTAGATAAATTTTTTTCTAACTCAGAAGTTCCCTTCAGGGCCTCTGGACAGTGTGTGAGAAAACCACTAATATATACATCTGTAATGTATGGCCTTCCATTTGGGGCTAAATATTTACCCACTGTGTAGTTATTCTTCCCTTATCATGTTATCATGCTCTCAGGACCAGTCTTATGGGAAGCCAGAGATGTACGTCTTGATCATACTGGCAGGATGGCATCATGCTTAAAGTGTAACTGGCCCTAACACTACATAACAACATTGATATAAACTGTGCAACCATTTTTGCAAACCTTCCCTTGAAGGTGGACTATTCCTTTAATTCCAAAGACTTACAGTTGAGAAATTCAAATATACATCAGAAAATCCTTTTTTTTTCACAAAGTTTTCAAGCAAATCTATCACCAAAGCAAAACAAGCCAATTTCCTCTAATGCCTTTAGTTAATATGATCAAGTGACAAATTATAAGAATAATAATTTGTCTGAGATATTAAACAAAAAACTAATCTCTAGTAATTGCTTCTCAACAGCAATCTCAGTACATATAAAATAAGTGTCGGACACTGTGACAAATACGTCTTCGTTTTGGAAGCATTAATGTGCAGTCACTATAATTTATTGGACCATTTGCATGGCATAGGGTAAAGAATTTGCTGCGGTGACTATGCACATAACTTAGATCATGCTGAAGTTAGCTTTAACAGATATTTTCAGGCATCTGTCTAGATGATGCAGATATATGTTTGCATAAAATATCCCTAAGGTTCTACACTCATAACCATTATCTTGTATCTAAGATCAGTTGCCTTGGATATGTGATCCTTGAGGAAAAAGCTTAATTACTATCATATAAATGTGTTGCTGCCTATAATGGAACATGCTTTTGAATTATGGGAGAAACATCCACAGAAATCAATGGGAGAGCTCATTAAAATCTGTCCCAAAAACATTTATTCTAATTTCTATTTTACAATATATGGAAGTTAAGGCTGAAGTTTTTAATAGTTTGTTCAGCTGCATCAACAAACCATAAAACAATCGCTTCTGTAAATGGGATGTCTCAATGATTAGTAAGTAGGGCGACTATTATTGGCATTGAAGCACCTGCAACCATGGACTGACTGAATGATTTCTTGAAGTGTAGGTCATCTAGGGATATAATGATCAGGGACAGAATGAAAGTCATGAGCTCAGTCTTGTCACGTTTCCAGTGAATGCAACATAGCATTGAGTGATGGCTGGAATCCAAAGCAATAGAATTAGACAGTCTTTAAAACTTAACAGGTTCTCAATTTACAATGAAAAATAGTATACAGTTGATACATGGGCTGATGGCCAGTGTACAGAAATTCGTTCAGCATGGTGACTACTCTAAGACAAGCTCTTTAGTTTAGTGACCTCTTACATAGGACAGGACATACATATTCCACAAAAGAGAAATACATGTCATGGTATCCCCATCAAAGACGGAAAATGATGACTGAAACTTCTGGTCCCCTAATGAACAATTTAGCCAATAAGAATATGCAGTGGATAAAGGAAAAATACAGGGTGGGCTGGTGGCCTTTATTGAGAGTTAGCAGAGTTACCAGTAGGTTATAGAGTATATTGTTGTTGAGGGTCCCCCAGCAATCATTAGAATGGGGCTGTCCTAGAATTCTCATAAAAGTGAAAGGAGCAGGGGGTGCAGAGGGTGCAGTCGCATCCGGGCCCAGGAGCCTTAGGGGGCCCATAAGCACTGGCATCAGTATTGAGTTTGCAGCTTCCATTTGGCCCATAAGCCAAGGAGACCCACAGATTAGGGTGGGTTCACATTTGCGCCGGAGTCCGTCCGCCGCGAATGCGCCTGAAACTCTCGGGAAACTGTATAGGCACTGGATAGCGAAAGATTAGCGACACATTGCTTTAAAAACCCATTCATTTGAATGGGTTTTTAAAGCAATGCGTGGGTGTGCATTTACACCCTCTACGTGGCGAATCCAGTTTTTTTTCGCTGGAAATAAAGTCCTGCATGTCCGACTTTGTTTCCAGCGAAAAAACTGGATTCGCAGCGCAGAGGGTGTAAGCGCACACCCGCGCATTGCTTTAAAAACCCATTCAAGGGGGCGGAGCCTAGCTGTGGACTGTAATGGCCGCATAGTCTCAGAGCTCTTGGTCTGAGTCCTACACAGCGACATCACAAGCGACGAGCCCGTGGCCTTTGGGCACAGAAACTGACAGCAAAAGGTGCCTTACCTCCAGGGATGCCGAGACGGAAGAAATCGGCGGTGAGACCGCATAAAATCTCGGATTTCTATTTCCCCCCCATGGGGGGGGGACCAGCATGGAGACGGCCCGCGCCTGGAAACAGAATCTAGGGCCTCAACTCCACCGCGCGACCCACCGGAGGAAACAAGCGCGCTCTCCGCTCACAAGAGAGTGCTCTCAGCCCCATCTTTACCGCAGCTGCTGGATGGTGCGGCCGCGGAGCTACTTGGGCCTTCTCCCTGGCAGGCCGGGGCCTACAATGGAAGCGGGCCTCCGCAGGTCGGCGCTTCGGGATCTGCGGGCCTATCCGGCCTGGGGACACACCAGTCACCTACCGCCAGCCCGGCTAAGCAGAGACCAAGACTCCAGGATAGCGACCCCCAGGATGGCGAGGTGAGCAACAATGTGCAGCCTACCCCCCCCACCCACTGATTTTTTTGCAGAAATCCCAGAGACAGAGAACCCACTCACTGAGGCCTCTATGAAATATATGCTCATGGCTTTCTGCAAATCACTAAAAACAGACATGTCTCTCATGGTAAAACCGCTAGATAGAGATCTTCAGGAACTGAAAAACCGTACAGTTCATGTTGAATCCAAAATGGCGGAATTTGCGACATCACACAATGCATTAATAGATGCTCACTATGAGATGGAGTCGGATGTGTTGTTTTTGAAAACTAAAGTAGCAGACTTAGAGGATTGCTCACGGAGAAATAATCTGAAATTTAAAGGGATTCCGGAGTCGGTCTCCGCGAATAATTTGACGACGTTCCTCCAAGATCTGATCCGCTCGCTCCTGCCGAATCTTACAGAGATGGATTTAATTATTGATAGAGCTCATAGAGTCCCCAAGCCATCTCATCTAGATGAAGCAATACCCAGGGATGTTCTTGCTAAAATCCATTTTTATCGCACTAAAGATCTGATTTTGATGACTTCCCGAAAGCTGGGGCACCTACCTGAACCATATCACAAAGTATCTATTTACTCGGATTTATCAGCCACAACACTGCAATTGCGGCGGCAATTTATCCCTATTACAGCAGCTTTACGCCAGCACCATATTTTATACAAGTGGGGATTTCCGGTCCGTGTGATCATTACCCGAGACAACACGGTGCATGTCGTTAAATCTTTGGAAGAAGGAAATCATTTGCTTCACAACTGGAACATTCCGATTGTCGAGATACCACCCAAACAACCACCTGGTCCTGTGTCGGATGGGTGGCACCAAGTGAGGGCCCAAAGACGCCCACGCAAAGTGCTACAAAGCTAAAGACTCACTTTTTCTTGGATTTCGTATGTCCACTGTCGTTGAACTTATCCCCCCAGGATTGCGACAGCCGCTGGTCTGCTGTACCATACTCTTTTCTTTTCTCTTTGTTTGGTTTTGCCACGAAGGTTTACCCATTGGTTTTGTAATTTGCTTTGTTTGTTTTTCTTTTTATTATTGGTTCTGGCACATTGGGCGTAGTGAATATGAAGGGTGGAAACAGTTTCTCTTCAAGTCAACAGTGACACCTACTGGTATACGCGGTTGTGGTAAGAATCTCAAAGCATTTCTAACTGTGTACCATGGTACTTAAGATTATGTCCATGAATGTCAGAGGTTTGAACTCCCCTCAGAAAAGAGCCAATTTATGGCGTGAGGCCCGAGGGCAGAACTGTGACATTCTTGCACTACAAGAGACACATCTTTTAAGGGCAGATGCTTTTCGCATTAATCACCCAGCATACCCACATGTGTTTCATGCTCACTACTCCTCAAAACGTAGGGGCACATTGATTGGTATTAAGGACTCGGTTGCGTTTCAATTGTTATCTCAATACGCTGACTGGGAGGGCGATTTGTTATAGTTGTATGCATTATTAACAATGTCACCTATACGCTGGTATCAGTTTATGCCCCAAATAGGAAGCAGGTGGCGTTTCTAGGGAGACTAGTGAGGGCGGTAGGAAAGAGGAAGAAGGGATGTTTAATATTAATGGGAGACTTCAATATGGCCCCGGACCCGCTAGTAGATACCACGTCTGGTATACTAACACGTCACCCCTCCTTATCGCAGGCTATATGGCGCTATGAACTATTTGACATCTGGCGTATCCTGCATAATTCTGAAAGAGATTATACGTACCATTCCACGGTACATAATAGCTATTCACGAATAGACTTGTTCCTGGTTGAGCAGTCTAGCATTCCCCTTGCTAAGCAGTCTGAGATATCTCAAATAACTTGGTCAGACCATGCAGCGATAACCCTGTCCATAGCTGAAAAATATGAATCTAATAGAGCGTATGTGTGGAGGTGTAGTGACTTTTTAATGTCGCAGCCAAAGTTAAAAACAACGTTAGAGAATGACTTGAAGGAATTCTTTCAGATTAATGCCCCCTCTGCTCCTAGCCCTGAAATACTGTGGAATTCTCACAAGGCCTTTATTAGAGGAACGTTTATTCGCCTAGGGCATATTGAAAAGAAAAATAGGATGGCAGAAATGGATCGTCTGCTCCGTCAGATAAGAATTATAGACACTAGCAATAAACAATCTCCGTCTCCCTCACGTGCAACGGAATTAATAGCTTTACGCCAGCAGTTAACTGCTTGTTTATTACATAAATATGAGAGAAACCTGAAAAAGATTAGAGCTACATATTACTCTCAATCTAACAAAGCGGGCAAACTTCTAGCATCCAAGCTGAAACAAAAGCAGGCAAAATCCAGGATTCCATTTATGTATAGCAAGGATGGTACATACAAAATTTATGACCCTAATGGCATTGCTAACGCCTTTAAACATTTTTATGAAGGCCTTTACAACCTAGCAGACGACTCCTCGACAGTCCCCCAGACAACCCAGGATATTGAACGATTCCTCAAGGCGGCTCAACTACCCGCACTCACGGAGTCACAGCTGGACTCCTTGAACGCGTCTATCACCTCAGAAGAATTACTATCCATCATTAAATCACTGCCATCACATAAGTCTCCGGGCCCTGACGGCCTTACTAATGAATATTATAAATGCTTTTTCCCAACCCTGATGAGCCCACTGCTGTCATTTCTGACGGCCGTGGTTGATTCTGGGGTCATCCCAAAAGAAAATCAAGAAGCCCTGATAGTTACGTTGCCAAAGCCTGGCAAACCCGCCAACACCCCCCAGAACTTCAGACCAATATCGCTATTAAACACAGATTTAAAAATCTACGCTAAATTAATAGCGAGCCGACTGGCAGTCTGTCTCCCAAGTTTGATAAATTATGATCAAGTGGGATTTGTTAAAGGGAGACAATCATATGATGATACCAGGCGTATATTGAATATAATACACCATGTCGACTCTAGAAAGGAAAAGGCGGTGATCCTTGCATTGGACGCAGAGAAGGCATTCGACCGCATTTGCTGGTCGTATGCCTTTTCGGTGCTTAGAAGTATGGGGTTTTCTGGAGCTATCTTAAGAGCGATTGAGGCGTTATACTCAGCACCTTCTGCAAAAGTGTTCACTAACGGAGTAGTATCAGATCCATTCCTCATTACAAATGGGACCAGACAGGGGTGCCCCCTATCGCCCCTGATATTTGTTCTTTCTATAGAGCCTTTAGCCCAAATACTTAGATTAGATCCGAGAGTGGGAGGCATTGACATAGGAGGTAAATCTCATCTTATATCATTATATGCTGATTATATTATTCTCACTCTGTCTAATCCGCAACTATCTATTCCTCATCTCATGGACACTATTAGTATTTTTGGGCAATTATCATTTTATAAATTAAACATGGCCAAATCACAGGCATTACCTTTCAATGTCCCTCCACCCTTGCTCCAGCATCTCCAATCGACTTATGATTTTGATTGGAGGAAGGACAGTGTTCAGTATTTGGGGATACAGGTGACAACATCATTAGGAACCCTCTATAAAAGTAACTATATCCCAATGTTAAAAATATTGCAAGAAGAGACCGAACGAATGTCTAAAATGGATGTTTCCTGGATAGGACGGGTAGCGGCTTTTAAAATGCTGCTATTGCCTAGACTATTGTACTTGTTCCGTACGCTCCCAATATCCATTCCGGTTTCCTTTTTTGAGATAGCACAAATGGTGATTTCAAAATATGTGTGGAATGGTAGGAGACCTAGAATCAATAAAAGCTTTTTATTTAAGCAACGAGAGGCAGGAGGGCTGGGAGTACCAGTGGTGAGGAATTATTATATAGCATCACTGGTCACTCAGTGTGCAAGGTGGAAGTCAATGGATACCTCGGTTCCATGGCTACATATAGAGCAGGCGTTTATATCTCCCCTAAAGCTGGAGGATGCGCTGTGGCTGCCCTTCTGGAACATTCCGGCTCCGGGATCCTTTTCCCCGGTCATGTGCGCTTTGTTAATGGCATGGAAGCTAATCCATGGGAAGGCAAACCCAGCGAAACATTTTCATATTGCAGACATGCCTCTGTCATTGATGGCCTGGATGATTGATGGCATGGGGGTCTCGGGTTGGGAATTGAAGGGGATCACGCGGATTTCTCAACTATACTCTGACTCTAAACAGCCTATACCGTTTGTGGATCTTAGACAAAAATATGGAATCCACGTAGACGATTTCCTTAAATATTTTCAGATATGGCACTTCATATCTAAACACCCGGTGACGACCTTGCCCCATAACGGTTCACTTTTTGCTTGGTTGTCGACCAATGTGAGGGGATTACGATTTCTTTATGATAAAATGGATGGAATTTTGACTTTTACTAGATCCACTCCGTTCCGTTGTTGGGAGAGAGACTTAGGAATGGTCATTACTTCAGACGACTGGCAACGAACGATTAAACTGATCCATCTGTCTCTAAAATGTAGCACCCACATAGAGACAGCAATGAAGGTCATTTTACGGTGGTATAGAACTCCATCTACTTTGCAGTTAGCGTATCCCTCCATGTCTGGGAATTGTTGGAGGGGATGTGGAGACAGAGGAACCCTTCTTCACATTCTGGGAACCTGCCCTATAATTCGTGGTTACTGGGATAGTGTCTTTGAAATGCTCTCTGAATTGTTTGATGTACGTCTTCCCCCTACTGCACATATGGCGATTTTGTTACTTGGCATTCCCGGAGAACTGAATAGGCATAAGCAACTTATTTGCAAAATTCTAACGATGGCTAAACTACTGTTGGTACAGAGATGGAGGGCAACAGCTTCCCCGCCTATGTCGGCCCTGTTACTAGCCATTAACAACACATATTCCTATGAAAGGGTAATCGCAATGGGTAATTACTCGTTTCATAGATTCGAAATAATTTGGGATGCGTGGATACATTCTAGATTTGTCACGTAAAAAGAACTGAATGGTATATGAAACCCAATAGAGGGGGCTGGGACAGAAATAGAGATGGTTGTGAAGCTTGCCAACCCCGTTGTAAGGGGAACTGGGGAGGAATAACCAATGTTGCGGGTACGAGTCAAAAGTCCCCTGCACAATTCAACATCTCATGTAGAAGAGAAAACTGTTTACGGAGAATACACCCTAGATATAGATATCCACAGCCTAATATAGGTGCCTATATGTTATTACTATTGTTCACTTTAAAAGTAATCTTTATATTTGGTTTTACAGATATGCGGTTCTAAGAATGTATCTTGAACCTGTATTTCAATGTCTATTACTGTATATCGCAATATCTACTCATTTTGTTCTTTGATTTTGTATTTTGTATTTTGAAAAATTGAATAAAAAAAATATTGAAACTAGAAACCCATTCAAATGAATGGGTTTTTAAGCAATGCATCGTTAACCTGTCGCTATCCAGTCCCTATACAGTTTCCCCAGATTTTCAGGCGGATTCACGGCGGACAGACTCCAGCGCAAGTGTGAATCCACCCTAACCCTAACCACACTAAGGTTGATTAAACTCCTTAGCAGCCATAACCATCACTATCAAGAATTCACTGTAGGGATGAGGTAGGGGGCCCCGGACAAAAGTTTGCACCGGGACCCACAAGACTTTAGTTACGTCACTGGAAAGGAGTGATGGCCGAGCACGAGCATCATAAATATAATAATGAATTGACTAAGATTAGAGAAAAGGGTCTGCAGACAGAAGAGGATTTTATTTGTATACCTTTTGTGGGAGTCAAATATTGGGATTAAGATAACATTGACCTCATTATCTGTGATAATGAATTAATAAAACTTTATGTGCATAGTTTTGTACTTATTTATGTGTGTATATTGTTTTCCTTTATTTTTCTATATGGGATTTTGCAGAAACTTAGGAGGGGTCTGGTGACCTTTTTTAGGAATATTATTGTTTTGGTCGTTATTGTCTACAGTCATGGCCAAAAGTTTTGAGAATGGCACAAATATTATATTTTCACATGATCTGCTGCCCTCTGGTTTTTATGTGTGTTTGTCAGATGTTTTTATCACATACAGAAATATAATTGCATTCATATTATGAGTAACAGAAGCTTATATTGACAGTTAGAATGAGTTAATGCAGCAAGTCAATATTTGCAGTGTTGACCCTTCTTCTTCAGGACCTCTGCAATTCTCCCTGGCATGCTCTCAATCAACTTCTGGACCAAATCCTGACTGATAGCAGTCCATTCTTGCAGAATCAATGCTTTAATTTTGTCTGAATTTGTTGGTTTTTGTTTGTCCACCCGTCTCTTGATGATTGACCACAAGTTCTCAATGGGATTAAGATCTGGGGGAGTTTCCAGGCCATGGACCCAAAATCTCTATGTTTTGTTCCCTGAGCCATTTAGTTATCACCTTTGCTTTATGTCAAGGTGCTCCATCATGCTGGAAAAGGCATTGTTGAGCGCCAAACTGCTCTTGGACGGTTGGGAGAAGTTGCTCTTGGAGGACATTCTGGTACCATTCTTTATTCATGGCTGTGTTTTTAGGCAAGACTGTGAGAGAGCCGATTCCCTTGGCTGAGAAGCAACCCCACACATGAATGGTTTCAGGATGCTTTACAGTTGGCATGAGACAAGACTGGTGGTAGCGCTCACCTCTTCTTCTCCGAATAAGCTGTTTTCCAGATGTTCCAAACAATCGAAAAGGGGATTCATCAGAGAAAATGACTTTACCCCAGTCCTCAGCAGTCCACTCCCTGTACCTTTTGCAGAATATCAGTCTGTCCCTGATGTTTTTTCTGGAGAGAAGTGGCTTCTTTGCTGCCCTCCTTGAGACCAGGCCTTGCTCCAAGAGTCTCCGCCTCACAGTGCGTGCAGATGCACTCACACCTGCCTGCTGCCATTCCTCAGCAAGCTCTGCACTGCTGGTAGCCCGATCCCGCAGCTGAAACACTTTTAAGAGACGGTCCTGCCGCTTGCTGGTCTTTCTTGGGCGCCTTGGAGCCTTTTTGGCACCGATGGAACCTCTCTCCTTGAAGTTCTTGATGATGCGATAGATTGTTGACTGAGGTGCAATCTTTCTAGCTGCAATACTCTTCCCAGTTAGGCCATTTTTGTGCAGTGCAATGATGACTGCACGTGTTTCTTTAGAGATAACCATGGTTAACAGAAGAGAAACAATGATGGCAAGCACCAGCCTCCTTTTAAAGTGTCCAGTGGTGTCATTCTTACTTAATCATGACAGATTGATCTCCAGCCCTGTCCTCATCAACACCCACACCTGTGTTAATGGAGCAATCACCGAAACGATGTTAGGTGGTCCTTTTAAGGCAGGGCTGCAATGATGTTGAAATGTGTTTTGGGGGATAAAGTTCATTTTCTAGGCAAATATTGACTTTGCAAGTAATTGCTGTTAAGCTGATCACTCTTTATAACATTCTGGAGTATATGCAAATTGCCATTAGAAAAACTGAAGCAGTAGACTTTGTAAAAATTAATATTTGTATCATTCTCAAAACTTTTGGCCATGACTGTATAGTCTGTGTCTTTTATTGCTGTGTAGTCTCTAAATTTTCATATCATAATAGATGAATAGATAGATAGACAGACAGATAGGAATAGGAAGGAAGGAAGGAAGGAAGGAAGGAAAGACGAATGGAAGGAAGGGAGAAAGATATCAACTCCCCTTTAAATACTTACTCCTTTGCTTCTTGCTTGTCATGTATCTTGTCTTCATTTGTGTGCCATCTTCACTTGGATGGTCTCCAACTAATTCTATAAAAAAACAGCAAATTGGTTGGGTTTTCAATGTGAATCTGCCTGATTATCTCAATTATTGTTATTCTCGCATTACTGAAGTGATTCAATCTAATTAAATCTCTAGTTTGTCACCAGTTTAAGCAGCCCAAACATTGATTATAATTGATACCAGATATTTGGTTGCTTTAAAAATGTGCTTAAACGACAATGGTTTAAAGATTTATGCTTTTAGTTGATATTGATCACTACAAAAAGAAATCCTCTGTTATTATCAACTTTATTTTAATAGTATCTAGAATTATTTTCACCTAGTATCTAGAATTATTTAACATAATTGCATTTTTAGGTTTAAATTCATTGCTAATTCACTTCACTATAATTTTGGATAGCAGATGGGGTTGCATTTCTGGCATAGAGCTCTAAAATAGCCTACATATATATCAGCATTAAATAGAGTTAAATGACAAACTGTGCATGGATCTGATTAGTGAATTCAGAGATCGTTATCAGAGCAAGGGCAGAAGGGAAATATGTGAATGAACATTACTTTTTTTAAAGAGTAATTTTAGTTAGGCAGGGTGAGGAGAAGCTGGTTGAGAAGCCTGCCTATGGATGTTACAGTGTGCTGAATACTGACTTCTTAGCAACGGTCATAGTTTATTCACTCTTTAAAGTCTGCACAATTTGAGCCACATTTTTCAAGAGTTTGACAATTTGCCTCATCTTTAAGGATATCAGTTCTGCCCTGAGATGTGACTCTACTTACTACACCTTTCTGTACTGGAGTGTCAATTTTTGCAACTTTTTAAATAGTTGCATTTGATAAATCTGGTGTAATTTAGCACAATCGGAAAACCAACTCCACTTTTATAATCACTTTTCAAAAGTGGAGCAAGAGTCGGAAAAATATAAAATTTTACAAGATTTTTAAGTGAAAATGTGCCCAAAAGTTGCAAAACCCTATCTTACAATTTTTTATGCATGTGCTTCATAACTTCCTCCCACTGTATATTGTTAATTTTTATAACTTTTCATTATAGTACAAGTAATTTAAGGATGTAATTTAAGGGTAATCTTTAAAGGGGTTATCCAGGGAGTTTAGATTAATTTACCTGATTCGGTGAACTCTTGATGATGGACTGACTATGCCATTACACAGATAATTACCTGTGAGATTAGGGGAGGGGGATATGGAGCGACCTGGGAGTCAGAACACTGATTCCAATCATGTGACCCGTAATTAGGCCAGAACCCTCGGGTCCAGGGGCGTAACTATCGGGGTAGCAGTGGTAGCGGCTGATATAGGGCCAGGAACATTACGGGGCCCAGAGCCCTATGGCAGTCGCTACCGTGAACCCCACAAACACTGCTATCGTTATACTCTGGGGTCTTTTGAGACCCCGGAGTATAACGATCGGGGGCCCAGGGGAGGTGAACGAACATAAAAAACACTGTAACTCACCTCTCCGCCGCTCTGCAGGCTTCGGGCCTGTTTGGTGACGTCCCAGACGTCAGCCGACGTCATTATGCGTCGCGACGCTGGCCTGGATCGCGCAAGATCCGGTCCAACATTGAAGATGGCCGAAGTAGTGCACGGGAGTGCACCGGAGCGAGGAAGAGGTAAGTTGCAGTGTTTTCTATGTTTGTATCTTCCCCTGGGTCTCCGATCATTATACTCTGGGGTCTGAAAAGACCCCAGAGTATAATAATCGTTCATGGGTGGTCCACAATGGGGCATAATACTTTATGTAGGGGCCACTATGGGGCAAACTACTGTGTGCAGGGGCCACTATGGGGCAAACTACTGTGTGCAGGGGCTACTATGGGGCAAACTACTGTGTGCAGGCGCCACTATGGGGCAAACTACTGTGTGCAGGGGCCACTATGGGGCAAACTACTGTGTGCAGGGGCCACTATGGGGCAAACTACTGTGTGTCGCGGCCACTATGGGGCAAACTACTGTGTGCAGGGGCCACTATGGGGCATAATATTGTGTGCAGGGGCCACTATGCTGCATAATACCGTGTCCAGGGGCCACTATGGGGCATAATACCGTGTGCAGGGGCCACTATGGGGCATAATACCGTGTGCAGGGGCCACTATGGGGCATAATACCATGTGCAGAGGCCACTATGGGACATAATACCGTGTGCAGGGGCCACTATGGGGCATAATAGTGTGTGCAGGAATGCGGTTTGTGGGGGGGGGGGGTTGGGGGCGGTGGTTTGGGGGGGGCCCCATGTCAAATGTACGCCTTGGGGCCCAGCCATTCCTAGTTACGCCACTGCTCGGATCCATCATCAAGTGCTTACCAAATCAGGTAAGTTAATCTAAACTCCCCGGACAATCCTTTTAAGGATGCTCAACAAAAAGTATGAAGACTTTTGGTAAAGTCCCATTGCAAAAATAGCTCTTCTCCAAAGAGAAGTACAAATAACGGTGCCAAGTATACTATTAGATAACATTCCAGCACAGATATCTGCTATGCATTATTCACTGAAGATTGGAGAGTTTTATGAAAAAAAGAGTCTATTAAACTTCTGCATATAAACACTGTGAATTAAATTTATTATTGTTAACTAATAATTATTATAAGTAACTAATATTCAAATATAGAATAAAGTATCATTAGAATAATCTCTAAATTATTTCTAAGGCTTTGTTCATGCTTGTGTAAAGCAGTTTCTGTCAAAGGTTTCTGTATTTGTGACTACATGAATAGCTACGTCTGAAACACTATTCTTGCCATCCAAAAATAGCATAAACTTGAAGGACCCGATAATAAGCTAATGGGATCTAAGATATTATTATTTTAAAACAGATACATCATAGCTGTCATGGCTCCATCATGAAAAGAAGCAATCACCCTAGTGTGAATAGAGCTTTAGTTTTTTTTTTTAACTGTAATTTTTATTGAAATATACATGATGAGTACAAAATAAACAATTACGAAACATTACCAAATTCCATTGCTAAAGATAAACAGTTCAAAACAAAAGACATTTGAGGTATATGTAAACAAGAGACAAGGGGTAAGACAAAAGGATGAAAGGAGAAATATAAAGGCGGGGGGGGGGGGGGAATCCTATCTATACTAGGTAAATCCCCTGGTGTGGTGGGGGGTGTGAGAGAGCTACGGTCAGAGGCCCTGCAGTATACAATATGTGTCCCATTATTCATGGCTGTGGTCAGGTATTCCAGGCTGCAAACATCTTTCACACGGGCCAGGAGGTTAGCACCTGAGGGGAGGTGAGGTACTCAAAGGGCCTGAATTCCAGGGTGGAAGGGTCCTCTACGTCTGCCAGCCTAAACAAGCTGGCTGCTGACCACATACACAACATAGTAGCCGTCAAACCATCCAGGAGGGATGGATTGAGCATGACGGAGACCATTGAGGAATGCCGTGAGGCAAGGGGAATTAGTTTATTGCAGGTGTTCCAAATTGCCTTTGTGAATTGGATGGGTCCAAGAGGGGGGGAAGGAGTCGAGGGGCCCATAGCAAAGCATTGGGATGCATGGGAACAGTCACAATATTTCAATCTCCACTAACTTTGTATATGCAGGTGAAGCTACCCAAAATGTAATGCATATATGCAAGAGGGATATGTGCAGAGGTCTCCATTTATCTAAGAGGATTCTAGGTTCCTGAAATAGCCGAAGATAGTTCACGGAATATAGAATATTATAAGTGGATGAGAGCAGAATCCCCAGATTCTAAAGTGAATTAACGTGCAATTGAAAGTCATAGTTACTGCAGAGCAAGGTTGCAAGTTCTTGGGAAATATTAATCAGCAAAGTTTCTGTTTTGGCAGAATTAACCTTATTTCCTGATAGTTGGCTATAGTCGCCTAGTACTTGCAGTAAATTGGGTAGGGTAATGTGAAGATGAGTGAGGGTGAGCAGAATGTCATCTGTGAAGAGAGAGATTATAAATTCCCTATAATGTACACTAATCCTTTTAATATTCGGGTTCTGCCATATCTTCGCTGCCAGTGGCTTGATACAGAGTGCAAAGATAAGGGGAGAGAGGGGCAACCTTGTTGTGTATCATTTTTAATAGGGAAGGAGTCGGAGGATGAGTGAGGGAGTTTCACTGCCGCCGTGGGGAGAGAGTAGAGTGCTGAACACAAGAACAATTTACAATTTTACAATTTCCAAAATTTTGACAAGACTGAGTTACATAGAACATTTGTTTAGCCCATAACATGAAAGTAAGATTAATAAAATTATTTTTTTATTCAAATTAGCTGATACAAATATGTATGCGTTCCAAATCAAAAACTATTACCTTTAGTATTTTGTATGATAGCGTCAAGTCTTCTAGGCATCTATCTTTTTCCTTTATTCAAGAACGACCTCTTTTAGATCCTGGATGCTGGACTGAGAGTGATGCTGGTAGTACCTTCTCTTTCAATATAGAGCTGTACATCTGTGAATTTATCACATCATCAATAAAATACAGCTCTGAGACACCAGCAGCACTCATGCAGCCCTACATAAGAACACTGCCACCGGGGGCGGAGCCTAGCCGTGGAACGGAATGGCCGCGTAGTTGTGAAGCTCTCGGCCTGAGTCTCGCACAGCGACCTATACAGCGACGAGATAGTGGGCTAACTGCAGCTGTTTCGGAGGCATAAAGGTATCCTACCTTGAGGGATGCCACGGAAAAGAAAATCGGCGGTGAAACCGCAGAAGATATCAGACTTCTATTTCCTCCGGAGGAGTCGCTCGCGCTCTCCGCTCAAAAGAGAGCGCTGTCGGCTCCGTCTATACCGCAACTGGCGGGCCGGGGCCTACATCAATCTCGGGCCTGCACAAAAGAGCGCTTCAGGGCCTATAGCTGAACCCAGCCTGGAGACACCTCGCTCACATACCGCTAGTCCGGTCAGGCAAAGACCCAGGCTCCAAGAAATCGACTCCCAGGAGGAGGAGGAGGTGAGCAGCAATGCACAGTCTATTCCCATATCTACTGATTTTTTTGCAGATATCCCAGCGACAGAGAATTTACTTACTGAGGCCTCCATGAAAAATATGCTCATGGCCTTCTGTAGGTCTCTGACAACTGACATGTCTCTCATGGTTAAACCGCTAGATAGAGACCTTCAAGAGCTGAAAAGTCGCACTGTTCATGTTGAATCTAAAATGGCGGAATTTGCGTCATCACACAATGCGCTTATAGATGCTCACTATGAGGTGGAGAAGGATGTGTCTTTCTTGAAAGCTAAGCTAGCTGACTTGGAAGATCGCTCTAGAAGAAATAATCTAAAATTTAGAGGGATTCCAGAGTCGGTATCTACGAGTAATTTATCTGCATTCCTTCAGGATATGATACGAGCGTTACTACCAAACCTCACGGCGATGGATTTAACCATTGATAGAGCTCATAGAGTTCCCAGACCATCCCATCTAGACGAAGCCATACCTAGAGATGTTCTGGCAAAAATTCATTTCTATCGCACTAAGGAGCTGGTCCTGTCGACCTCTAGAAAGGCGGACCGCTTACCTGAACCATATCAGAAGATATCCATTTACTCGGACCTATCAGCTGCGACGTTGCAAATAAGGCGACAATTCATCCCTATTACCACAGCGTTATGCAAGCATCACATCTTGTATAAATGGGGATTCCCGGTCCACGTGATCATTTCCCGAGATAATATGGTTCACGTCATTAAAAATCTGGAGGAAGGAAAAAGTTTGCTAACTAAATGGAACATTCCGATTGTGGATCCACCTCTCAAACAACCACCTGGTTCCATGTCTGATGGCTGGCGCCAAGCGAAGACCCAAAGACGTCCACACAAAGGGCTATGCAGCTAGAGACTCACCTTATCTTGGATTTCGTATGTCCACTGTTGTTGAACTTATCCCCCCAAGATTACGACAGCCGCTGGTCCGCTGTACCATATTCTTTCTTTTTTCTTTCTTGGTTTTGTTCCGATGGTTTACCCATTGGTTTTGTAATTTGTATGTTTTTTTTCCTTTCTGGTTCTGGCACACTGGGCGAAACGACTACACAGGGCGGAGACAACTTTGCTTCATGAGAATATTACCATCTTCTGGTGTACATGGTAGGGGTAAGATTCTTACAGCATTTTTAAACGTATGCTATGGTACTTAAAATTGTATCCATGAATGTCAGGGGTTTGAACTCCCCTCAAAAAAGAGCCAGCTTATGGCGTGAGGCCCGAGCGCAAGACTGCGACATTCTTGCAATACAAGAGACACACCTTTTAAGGGCGGACGCTAACCGTGTTCATCACCCAACATACCCACATGTGTTCAATGCTCACTATTCCGCAAAGAGTAGAGGTACATTGATTGAGATTAGAGACTCAGTAGCGTTTCAACCATTGTCTCAATATGCTGACCCGGGGGGGCGATTTATAATAATAGTATGTGTTCTTAATAATGTCACTTACACACTGGTGTCAGTTTACGCCCCTAATAGGAGACAGGTGGCATTCCTGGGGAGACTTGTAAGAGCAGTAGAAAAGAGAAAGCAGGGATGTCTGATATTAATGGGAGACTTCAATATGGCTCCAGACCCGCTGGTGGATACCACGTCTGGCATGTCAACTCGTCACCCCTCTTTCTCACACGCTATTTGGAGCCACAAATAATTTGACGTCTGGCGTATTCTCCATAATACCGAAAAAGACTATACGTATTATTCTACCGTGCCTAATAGTTACTCACGGATAGATTTATTCCTAATAGAGCAGTCTAGCCTTTCCCTTGTTAAGAAGTCAGAGATTTCACAAATAACATGGTCAGACCACGCAGCGATAACCATGTCCATAGCAGAAAAATATGAATGCACAAAACCATATGTGTGGAGGTGTAATGAATTTTTAATGTCACAGCCAAAACTAAAAGCAACGTTAGAAAGTGATCTGAGGGAATTCTTTCAGATTAATGCCCCTTCTGCTTCTGGCCCTGACATACTGTGGAATTCTCACAAGGCTTTTATTAGAGGAACATTTATTCGCCTGGGGCATATTGAAAAGAAAAATAAAATGGCAGAAATAGATCGACTGCTTCATCAAATAAAAACTATTGACACCAGTAACAAGCAATCTCCTTCCCCCTCAAATGCAGCGAAATTGATGACATTACGCCATCAGTTGTCCGCTTGCTTACTGCATAAGTATGAGAAAAACCTGAAGAGGGTTAAAGCTACGTACTACTCTCAGTCTAATAAAGCAGGCAAACTCCTAGCATCTAAACTTAAACAAAGACATGCAAAATCTAGAATCCCATTTATTCATAGTAAAGAAGGAACATATAAAATTTATGACCCAAATGGCATCGCCAACGCCTTTAGGACTTTTTATGAAGGCCTCTATAACTTAGCAGCTGATCCCTCTATGGTCCCCCCAACAAATCACGATATTGAACAATTCCTCAGAACTGCTCAGCTACCGGCACTCACTGAGTCGCAGCTGGACTCCTTGAATGCACCCATCACTTCAGCAGAGTTGTTATCCACAATTAAGTCATTGCCGTCTTGTAAATCTCCAGGCCCTGACGGCCTCACTAATGAATATTATAAGTGTTTCTCCCCAGTCCTGATAAACCAGCTGTTGTCATTTTTGACGGCCGTGGTTGATTCTGGCACTATTCCAAAAGAGAATCAGGAAGCCCTGGTAGTTACGCTGCCAAAGCCTGGCAAACCTGCCACCAACCCCCAAAACTTCCGACCCATATCACTATTAAACACAGACTTAAAAGATTTATGCCAAACTTATAGCAAGCAGATTAGCAACATGTCTCCCAAGTTTGATAAATCAGGATCAGGTGGGGTTTGTTAAAGGGAGGCAGTCATATGACAACACTAGACGTATCTTAAACCTCATACATCACATTGACTCTAGGAGGGAAGAGGCGGTGATCCTCGCATTGGACGCAGAGAAGGCGTTCGATCGCATTTGCTGGTCGTATGCCTTCTCGGTGCTTAGAAATATGGGGTTCTCTGGAGCTATTTTAAGAGCGATCGGGGCGCTGTACTCTGCACCATCTGCAAGAGTATTCACTAATGGAGTAGTGTCGGATCCTTTTCTGATAATGAATGGGACCAGACAGGGATGCCCCCTGTCGCCCCTGATATTTGTTCTTTCTATGAACCATTAGCTCAGGTACTTAGAATGGATCCGGGAGTGGGAGGCATTGAAATAAAGAACAAAACTCATCTTATATCACTCTACGCTGATGATATTATTCTCACTCTGTCTAAACCGCAAACATCTATCCCTCGCCTTATGGATACTATTAATAATTTCGGGCAATTATCATTCTATAAGCTAAACATGGCCAAATTGCAGGCACTACCTCTGAATGTTCCCCCACCTATGCTTCAACATTTGCAATCGACTTATAACTTTGACTGGAGGGAGGACAGTGTTCAATATTTGGGCACACAGATGACAGCGTCCCCAGGGACCCTCTATAAAAGTAACTATATCCCAATGTTAAAAATACTACAAGAAGAGACAGAGAAAATGTCAAAGACAGATGTTTCATGGATAGGGAGGGTAGCGGCTTTTAAGATGTTGCTATTGCCTAGACTATTATACTTGTTCCGCACACTTCCAATATCCCTCCCTGTTTCCTTCTTTGAAACGGCACAAAGGGTGATTTCAAAATATATATGGAATGGAAACAGACCTAGAATAAATAAAAGTTTTCTATTTAAGCAACGGGAGGCGGGAGGACTGGGGTTACCTGTAGTGAGGAACTATTATATAGCAACGCTGGTCACTCAATGCGCAAGGTGGAAATCAATGGATACCTCGGTTCCATGGCTGCACGTAGAGCAGGCGTTTATATCCCCTCTAAAACTGGAAGATGCACTGTGGTTGCCTTTTTGGAATGTCCCGGCCCCTAAATCCTTCTCCCCAGTCATGTGTGCCTCATTAACGGCATGGAAACTACTTCATAAGAAAGCTAACCCTACGAAACACTCTCTTATTACTGAAATGCCCTTATCATTGATGGCCTGGGTAATTGACGATTTGGAGGTCTCCGATTGGGAATCGAGGGGGATCACGCAGGTTTCTCAATTATACTCTGACTCTAATCACCTTATACCGTTTGCAGACTTACAACGGCAATACGGAATTCATGTTAGTGATTTCCTTAAATATTTTCAAATATGGCACTTCGTGGCGAAACATCCTGCGACGACAATACCCCATAATAACTCCCTTTTCACTTGGCTGTCGACTAGTATGAGGGGACTACGATTTTTATATGACAAAATGGATGAAATCTCGACTTTCACTCGGTCTACCCTGTTTCGTTGCTGGGAGAGAGATTTGGGGATAGCCATTACCCCAGATGAATGGCAGCAAACAATTAGACTGATCCATCTGTCTCTAAAATGCAGCACTCACATAGAGATGGCCACAAAAATTATTTTACGATGGTACAGGACCCCGTCTACTTTACAGTTAGCATACCCCTCTGTGTCTGGGAGTTGTTGGAGAGGATGTGGGGGCAGAGGAACACTTCTCCACATTCTGGGAAATTGCCCCATGATTCGGGATTACTGGGATAAGGTCTTTGACTTGCTCTCGGAGCTGTTTAATCTCCAACTCTCCTATACCGCACCTATGGCCATCCTATTACTTGGAATTCCCGGTGAGCTGAACAAGCATAAACAACTCATCTGTAAAATTTTGACCATAGCCAAATTAATGTTGGTACAGAGATGGAAGACGGTGGCCCCTCCACCAGTGTCGGCTCTGGTCTCAGCCATACATAACACATATTCCTATGAAAGGGTGATTGCAATGGGAAACAATTCCTTTCATCGCTTTGAAAAAATTTGGGATGCGTGGGTCTACTCTCGATTCGCTGTTGGAGGGACTTAAGTTGTAACCAGAAGGTTGTATGCTACCTATTGTGTACATGAGCATAAACCCCGTGACTAAGGGAAGGTCGTACACAGAGAAATTTCCCCTAATTTGGTCATAGTAGCCCTATGAATGTGCCTAAATGTTACTGTTACTGTTCATTCTATAAGTTATCTTTCTTATCTATTTCATTGATGTACAGGTTACAGAATGAGTTTCAAAGAAGTACCATATACTGTATGTCAAATGTGTATTGCACTGTATGTCAATGCTGTTTTGTCCTTATTCTTTGAAAAATTTTGAATAAAAATTATTGAAACAAAAAAAAGAACACTGCCACCACCATTTTTCACCGTAGGCATCATGCATTTTTCTTTCTACCCCTACCCTTACAGAAGCTATCAGTTCCAAACACATTCATCTTGTTTTCATCACATTATAGAGTCCAAGTAGTCTACATCATTATTGTTAGAGTATATTCAACTGGCAATAATATCAATAAGTAAAATCTGTTCTGTATCTTTTTCATGCAGCCGGCTGCAAAAATCCAAGTCTGAGCCTCAGATTGTTACCAATGTTAGCTTCCTTGAGCTGCTGTGTATCATCAGGAATGCTAGGTATATTTATTGGTCAACCTACCATGGAAAGATAAGAATAACACGCTGAAAAAAAAAATGTTGTTGGCTCCCTTTGTAATGAATGCGAGGCAGGTTTGAGGTGTTTTCCATGTCAGAATCGGAGTATAAAATGCTCCATGTGAAAGCGACCTTGCTTGGTTTCAGAAGAAAAAAAAACAGTAATGCAAATATTCATAATCTCTCAATCAGCTATTTGCTGGCATCTCACAGTCATAATTTTATTATTCCATTAACGCTACAAACAAAACAATCTGACTCTGAGAGTCATTTGCACACATAAGCATATACTTTATAGTTCATTTGCCACCTAATTGCCTCGCCTTTTAAGAAACATAAAGCATATTTTACACAGAGCAATTACAATTTCCAGTTGCGTTTCTCGCTAGTGAATTAAGATTCCACGTTATTCATGCTTTACTCGAGTCCATAACTGATTCATTAGCTTTGTTACCTTCTGAGAGTCACATATAAACATATTTTGCCAAAAGTGGTTGGCCATGATTTTTTATTTATGACCTATCCTTAAGATAGAATATAAATATGTTACAACCGCCCCTGTACTGATCAGCTGTTTGGAGGTGCGTACTGCACCCGGAAACAGATTGCTCCAAATCCTGTTTAGTAGCTGGGCACCAATACTTCAGCCCAGCTCCCATTGACTTCAATGGGACTTGAGCAGTGTCAGATTGGGGTTCCTTCCTACCCTCCCTCAACCCCTAATTGCACCCAAATTGGGTTGTCTTCTACTGGACCAGTGAGGTCCATTATTGTGTTAGAACCTGGGCCGACCTAAGGATTTTCTAGAAATCTAATGGGTCAGTTCAACCCTGGCTGCAGCACTAATGCCCACCCACTATACAGGGCATGGAGCGAACTGTATTGGACTTTGTGCACTATATAGTACACATACCAGAAGTCCCCCTCTGAACAGCTGATCCATGCAAGGGCTGGTTGTCTGTCCCTCACTGATCAGATATTTATGGTTTATCCTATGGATAGGCCATAAAAAAAAAAAAAATCATGGACAACCTCGCAACACCTAGTGAACATCCTGCTAAATGTCTGCAGGGTCATTTGGCCATGTTTATCACAACAAAATTGCTGTGGCAAAAAGCACTTGAAATTGGGTGGTTTTGCTGCAGCAGACCCTAGAGGTTTTCAATCTTTGCATTGCAAACGTAGAAATCCACAGGTGAAACCCAGAGCAATAATTGTCATGCAACAACCTTAAAGCCACTCCGCAAGTCACTTGGTGTGGCAGGTTTTTTGTGCAGAATGTGGATGGGATTTGTTTGATTATGTATAGGCGCAGGTTACTTACTGGCAAATTTGTGGTGACTAATCCGTGGGGATTACACTACATGTAATCCCCACGGATTAGTCTTCATGTGTTCCTAGCATTTCTCATATCTTCATAGCTTCCATATTAATTTATTGTAAATATACTGTTGAGTAACTCTGCAATGCATTACTTTACTTTAGTTATATTGTACTGACCTTGAATTTTATGTGTTGATTTCAGTCTCAATGAAAGACACATTCAGACTTCAGCTGGCTTGTTCTTTGACTTTATCTGGTATCTTCCATCATCTCCTGTAGGTTCAGTGTCAGTACAGGCTGTGATCTGAAGGTTTTTATTTATTGAAATATAGTCTTTATATCCAGCATTAATACAATACAATAATGCCCTAGAATGCAAGTTCATTATATGCTGTTACATTATAGGATGTTAGTTAAGCTGTGAGATGTGTCTATAAGCACAACAATGACTTACAGCCTGCATTGCCATGAAAAATACCAGAACCTGGATAGAAACTTGATAAACCTCATTATAAATCAAATGGTCCATCTAGAATTAACCAAAAACAGTTCGCACATAGCTGTCATGCTATGTGGAATTTGTTATGTATTTGTTATGGTCTAAATATTGTGGCTTTGCTTTTTATTGATTTTCATGACAACAGAGAGTAGTAGAATAAGCTATCTAAATCTCACATAGCACTTTGATATAGATAATATATTATTGATATAATATTGGAAGCAGAAAGTCCGCAGAGGAAACCTCACCAGACCTTCTGCGAAAATCTCTGAGGGAAAAACCGTGATGCATTTCTGCCAAGGTTTTTTCCACAGCGCTTTTTGCTGCAGCCTGGTACGTGGGGCCTCAGCCTAAAACACTTGATAAATGTTAGAGAGGTTATTTGGATGTATTTTTGCAGCACAGTGTTGTAGGTCACGCTCCTTTTTGTACAAGTAATAAAAGTATTTAAAACACTTTATGAATGTGGCACACAGAGAGGTTATTTGGTGAAAATGATACCAGAATTATGGAGCATTTTACTTGATAAATCTCCACCATTGTATGTGCTGGCTGGCTTGTATGTATATGAAAAACTCAGATGATGTGTGAGTCTGATCTCTGACTCAGTCAGGTATCAGACAACTTTGTGTCAGACAACTTTTTATCAGAGCTCATGGAGCTCTCAGCCTGCAGCCTTATACAAGTATCTTCTATTCCTGAGTGTGAGCAGTGATTTCACTCAGAGGTCAGTCATCCTGGCCAATCACAGTGTAACATTGTATGTGCTTCATAGCTGACTGCTGAGTTGTGACTCAATCAGATATGAAAGTCAGAAGTCATCTAAGTTTTACAACCAGCCCAGAAACTGCATAGAGTCAGGTGTCAGACTCAAAGTCAAAGTCGTTGTCAGAATCAAAGTCAAAGTCGTTGTCAGAATCAAAGTCAAAGTCGTTGTTAGAATCAAAAGTCAAAGTCGTTGTCAGAATCAAAGTCATTGTCAGACTCAAAGTCGTTGTCAGACTCAAAGTCAAAGTCGTTGTCAGAATCAAAGTCAAAGTCGTTGTCAGAATCAAAGTCAAAGTCGTTGTCAGAATCAAAGTCGTTGTCAGAATCAAAGTCAAAGTCAGGTGTCACTGTTGTAAACTGCTATTAATCTGATGTCTGACACTGATATCTGAGGATGTCCTAATATGGACACTGTAAAAATGGACCCACTACAGAAACTAGTGTAAGAAATAAATGCTCTACAAACTGAAGTCAAACCAAAATCCAGAACAAACTCACAAGGCAGATCTATACTACAGGGATGAATCAGAATAGTGAACATGTCCAGGCCAAAAGCTCAATTCAAGAGGTATCGTCAGAGCCAAAATCAGAAGACAAATGAGTTTCCAGTAACAGATCAACAGTCAGTAATACAGCAATCCAGCACAACTTATATGAATTCAGAGCCTCACTAAACTACAAACTAATAGTAGTCAGCTGGGTGAGCAGAAACAGAGTTTAAAGTGTGAAAAGCATTACATTTGTGAAAATGAGTCAAACATGGATCCATAAGAGTTTTCATACACCTCCGCCTGATGCTAATGAATAGATATGCCGTTGCCGACAATGTGGACTGGCTATTTATCACCAGACCAATGATGCCACTGCCACTGTCTTCCTGTCCATCATGTTCTATACTTTACTGCAACTGCTGATGCCAATGCTGCAGCTACTATTACCCCTATATCTTTGAACATATCCTGCCTTGTCCAACCCACCATACCCTGCGCAGGATACAGTAAATATAACAAATCTGAAACTAATCCCTATAAGGAACAAAGGAGATATCTGAGATTCATAGATAACTTTTCAGGACAACTGGACATATTTGATTGGAGACTGCATTAAATCTGACCCCTGATTTGATCGAATAGGACCTGGAAAATTTGCAGTTGGTATTTGACAGAGTAGCATCCACATGAATGCAGGACCTAGAATGCCAGAATTCCCAGCATAACCTGGCCAGAACATCACACTGCCTCTACCAGTTTGTCTTCTTCTTATAGTGCATCCTGGTGCCTTTCTTGCCCAGGTAAGTAACGCACAGGCACCTGGCCATTCACCTTCTTTCATCTCTCTGATGATGTTCAAACTCCCATTGTAGACAACTGTTGGTGGAAGACAGGGGACAGCATGAGTACTCTGACTGGTCTGCAGCTATGCAGCTCCATATGCATCATATGCATTTATGATGAACTGTGTGTTCCGATATCTTTCTAGTATAGCCAGTACTTTTTCAACAGTTTGTGCTACAGCAGTTCTTTTATTAGAGAACAGACAGGCTAGCCTCGTGATGGCGAACCTATGGCACGCGTGCCAGAGGGGGTACGCAGGGCCCTCTCAGTTGGAACGCGCTCCGTCGCCATGATCGCTCACGAACGGGAAATCCAGTACAGAATTCCCCGTTAGCGAGTGATTGCTTTTTTCAGCTATATGCAGGGCCACTCCGGACGCAGATGAGTTACATACAGTGATGAAGCAGGAGCCGTCCACGGACAGCCCCTGCTTCACCATTGTGTGTGAAGCACATGCTTGTGTGCTGCGGTCCTTGGAGCTGCGGGCGCGATGTGATGACGTCACTCACATCGCACTTGCAGCTCCCTGAACAGTCTGGAAGAAGAGACCTAACAGAGCGGCAGGGGAGCGAAGAGGGTGAGTATCAGTGTTTTATTATGTTAAACTGGTGGCAGATGAAGGGGGGGACATGGAAATGGTGGCATATGAAGGGGGGGACATCAACCTGGTGGCAGATGAAGGGGGGACATTAAACTGGGGGGAGCTGAAGGGGGACATTAAACTGGGGGGAGCTGAAGGGGGGCATCAAACTGGGTGCAGATGGAGAGGGGCATTAAACTGGGGGCAAGTTGTAAGGGGGCATTAAACTGGGGGCAACTGGAAGAGGACATTAAACCGTGGGGGTAGCTGGAGGGGGACATGTCTGCTTCTAGTTGCCCCCAGTTTAATGTCCCCATCCAAGTAACCCCACGGTTTAATGTCCCTCTCCAGCTGCCCCAGTTTAATGTCCCTCTCTAGTTGCCCCCAGTTTAAACTGGGGCACCAGGAGAGGAGACTTCATACTGTGGGGCAATTGGAGGGGAACATTATAAAATGGATGAGAATGAGTGGAGTCAATGTAGAATTGGGTGGAGCTAAATTTGCTGTGGCGCGCATAGCCTAATCACAGGGGTATTTTATGTAATATTCCTCTGAACATAACATAACCAGGAAGTTATTGGCGCTGTGACCCAGACGTTTACCATCGTCTAGGTTGCAGCTTCAAAAGAGTTTCACCAAACACTTATACAACACATACACAAAGTCATCAATAAAGTTTACATTTGACCCTGTCCTTGTCCTGTCCATACCTTTATAGAGTAAAATCCTCCGACTGCCTCCCTAGCGATATCCATTACAAGCTAAAATAATAATGATTATTACGAGAGATGAACGTATAAAACATTTCTGACAGGTGGAAAAGTTCCATCAGTCACGTAACACAATGTCATCCATTAAATGTCACCATATAAAATCCCAGTTTTTGGTAGCTTTCAGTTGGATATAATAGCAGGTGGTGATGGGGGGAGGACTTATGAAACCTCTAAACTGGGCACACCAATGTGTTAAAACGGCTCTGGTTATATGTGCAAATGCGGACCGTGGCTTACACTTACTGCAGAGTGTAACCTCTGCTCCGACGCAAGTCATCAGTGCCTGTGATCAGAAGAAGAAGGAGGATGCTCTTCGTGGGACTGCAACCATACTGGGTAAGTAGCATAAACTACTGTGTGGGGGCCCACTCTGGAGCATATAATACTGTGGGGGGGGGGCAAAGTGGAGCATATAATACTTTGTGGGGGGCCTACTGTAGAGCATATACCAATGTGTGGGGGCCCACTGCGGAGCATATAATACTGTATGGGGGCCCACTATGGAGCGTATAATACTGTGCGGGGGCCACTGTGGAGAGTATAATACTGTGCAGGAGCCCTTGTGGGCATATAATACTATATGGGGGCCACTCTGGAGCATATAATACTGTCTGTGGAGTGCATTGTACTATGTGGGGGCCCTTCACTATTTATATCACAAAGTATCTGTTTTATAGCAGACATGTGATATTATTACAGGCTGAAATAACATTGCACGGTCACTATAAAACAGATCCTGGTTAATTTAAGGTTAAATTGCCGTGTTGGCACTTTGCGATACTTTAGTGGGTTTTGGGTTGCAGTTTCTGTACTTGGTCTCTAAAAGGTTCGCCATCACTGGGCTAGCCTTTCCCCCCTATGCGTATTATTTAGTCATGAGCACCATGACCCTATCGTCAGTTCACTGATTGTCCTTCTTTGCAATACTTTTGGTAGGTACAAACTACTGTGCCCTGGGAACACACATATATATATATATATATATATATATATATATATATATATATATATATATATATACACACACACACATATATATATATATATATATAGAGAGAGAGAGAGAGAGAGAGAGAGAGAGAGAATGAATAGTCCAAAGCAAAGAAAAGCCCACATTGGTCAAATTGAAAAGAAAATGAATGCATGTTCCTTCCAGTTGGTGTAGAGATAAAACAGAATTGATTTACTTGAGATGAACTCTTCCAATAAATAAAAAGTGTTATCTTTTACCATGACACACGTATGAAAGCAACATGACATGCTGATTTGGTAAAAAAATATATTACCTGTTTCAAGTAATAAAACCTTTTCCTTAAAGATAAATGTAGTGCTGTCGATATTAGTATTCATGGAAATTCTGTGCTATAAATTACTGTGTGCCCCTCAGGCATATAACAGGAACAGATGGAGCTGAATCTGTATAATTTAGAAGTACAATTTCAGGAAAGGCCATATGGAAAATATGAAAATATTATGGATTGTAAAATAAAAAATTAGCTTTGCATAATAAATCTTCAATTACTTTTTCAAAATGTAATGACTGCAAATACTGACTTCAAGAGGATTCAAGATGTATACACTTCTTAAAAGTCAAGCTTATTAAAGATTGAGATCTCAGTATGACAGCAATAAATCTGATGCCCCATTGGATAGAAGTTCCACCCAACAATATTTGGAGGTGAATAGAGGGCCCATTTTCTTTCAGTCAATTTGGTTTAGAAATTAGGAAGCCCAGTTATAGTTTATTTTACTGTGTCATATGAAGTCATCTTTCTGAGGGAGGATACTTGACATCAATGATTTAGAGGATTGAGAAACGGCAATAAAACTGACAATTTGCTGAAAAAAAATAGCTTCTGTATCTTATGGTTCAACCACTTCAAGAATTAATTTGTGCATGTAATGAAAAATGCAGCATAAATCATGTATTGTGTTAGCAGAGAAAATGAGGAACGTTGACATATTGTCAAATATATATACATATTATGCTAGAACCAGAGGCGTAGCTAGGGGTTCAGCACAGGGGGGCGAACATGTCCAAGTGGGCCCCCAACTTGGACATGTTTGTATACTGATACTATCAGTATACGGTGAGCGTATAGTGGTATATAGCAGCTCTACACAGGGCTCTGCAGACAATTTAGGTGAATACAGGACAGTAACATTTTGTGACTTACCGGTGACATCTCTGACTAATCCTTCACATTCTCCATCTCTTTCATCCGAATGGCCATGACCACTTCTTCCAGTCTCTGTAAAGTTTGCAACACAGACATCTTTGGCTCCTCACTTTTCCAGGCACCTGACCCACATTATCCTCACCTACACAAAGCCCCCATCCTGCTGCTACCCCCAATTATAAAATATATAATATAACCCCCTATAATGAATAATACCCCCAAGTGCATCTTTAAATTAATAACTTCCCTGTGCACCCCCTTTAAATAGTGCCCCTTATTAATAATGCCCCAGGTATTTCCTAATTGAAAAGGGAAAAAAAAACACATGGGAAAAAAAAATTATTGGGGTTCCAATACCCAGGACCCCCAGGATCAGCTGTTTGAATGAACCGTGGTACCTGTGTAGGCGCCGTGACCCCTTCTCTATTTACATAGTGTCATTCTTTTCATAGCGACCATGTAATGTAACTACAGCCTCGTCCTATACACGTCTATGTGACAAGGCTGTAATTACATCACACGGACACTATAAACAGACAGCGTGTGATAATAAACAGGCGCCATAGCCCCTTCATACAGCTGATCAGTGGGGAGTCACTTATCTCTTATTGATGTTTTATTCTGAGGATAGACCATCAATAAAAATGAGATGGAAAACACCTTAAGGCTAAGGCCCCACGTCGCGTCCCGCAGCAAAAAACAGCTGTGGGAAAAAATGCGGCAGAGACGCATCGCGGTTTTTCCTGCAGCACTTTCCACAGAAAGTTCACAGAGGTTTCCTCTGCAGACTTTCTGCTTCAATTATATCAATAGGGAAACCGCCGGCATTTCAGTAGGTATAATTGACATGCTGCGATTTCCAAAACTGCAGCTGTTTTGGAAATTGCAGCGTTTCTGCTGCGCATATTTTACTGCAAAGTGGGGATGGGATGGGGCCCCTTGTGGCGAAAATCCACAGAAAAAAACCGTGGCATTCTAGCAAATCCCATCCACACATTGCGGAAAAATATGTGCAGCAGACACACTGCGATTTCCAAAAACGTTGCGGTTTTGGAAATCGCAGCATGTCAATTATACCTACAGAAACTCTGGCGGTTTCCATATAGGTGTATTGAAAACAGAAAGTCCACAGAGGAAACCTCTGCGGACCTTCTGTGAAAAGTGCTGCGGGAAAAACCACAATGTTACCGCCATGGTTTTTCCTGCAGCCCGCTACGTGGGGCCTTAGTCTTAATAAAGCCCAAGTGCCACTTTCATTAAATTAAATTGACCCTCATATTATGCCCCTGATTCCCCCTGACATAAATAATGCACCCCTAATGAACCCTTATATCAATGACCACCCCCTTATGTTCATAATGCCTCCTAATATAAATGATGCCCCCTAATGGCTCCTTATATAACTAACCTCCCCCTTGTATTAATAATACCCCCCAATAACCCTTATATAAAGGACCCCCCCCGCATCGTCATAATGCCCCCTAATGAATCCTCCCTTATAGTTATATTTCCCCCTCCTAACCACCCCTTATACTATTAATATACCCACAAAAAAAAAGTCACTCACCTACTTGCGATAATGATGAATGGAGCCGCCGGTGCTTCCTCCCTGTCCACGCACAGGACGTCTGTGTCTGAGTGCGGGTGGCGCGATATTGTGACGTCATCACGCCGCCCGTGCTGAGAAGCGGCCATCCGTCTGTGGTCTCGGCGTCTTGTAAACCGCAAGCCTGCATTGGCTTGCGGTTTACAAGACAGTTAAGCACCAGGAAGCCTTTTAACTAGATCGGTGTCTGCAGACACCGATCTAGTTAGAAATAAAGGATGTATTAATGGCGGCCCCGGGGTGGGCCCCCGAAGATTCAGTGGGCCCGGGGCAGCCGCCCCCTCTGCCCCCCCCCGCTAGCTACGCCTTTGACTGTAGGGTTCAGTTTTGGGATTCACTGTCACCTGACCTATCTGATCAAATATCTTCAAAACTAAACAACTCTTTTAAAAGTGCTGAAAAGGGACACTGTTAAGATCACACAAATACAGCCTATTAAACTTAGTACTGACCACTTTTGAAACTGCAGCTTGGCCTAGAAGGACCCTGATGTGGAGGACACCCTGCAGAACAACCTGTTGCTACTTTCTGCAGTATCTGTTAGCACATAGAGCACAGGCAGGGACCAGGGGGCGGAGTTTCGGCGCGCTGCACGTCACGTGCCGACGCTCTGCTCTAATCAGTTGCAGGTATCGTTCCCTGCTCAACCTCAGTCAGCCAGTAAGTGGTGAGCAGGATAAAAGCACTTAAAAGTCAGCAACGTGCGCTGCTCAGCGCTACACATCTTGGGCTGGTTCCTCACTCGGTTAATATGTCTTCCTCAGCCAGGGAGTGAGGAACCAGTCTAGGATGTGTAGCGCTAAGCAGCTGATGTAGATAGAAATCTTTTGATACCGTTAGTGGGCCCCCACCTTCTCACTGGGCCCGGGGCCGTCGCCCCCTCTGCCCCCCCGCTAGCTACGCCTTTGGCTAGAACTTAAATAATCATGAGAAATTGTAAATCTAGACAATACATATAAAATGAAAAGTGGAGAATTTTAAAAGCCTTTAGGCTATAGAGATAACATGGATCAATTATAAAATATCCAGTTTCTGTGAAAGGCTAAGGCCATAGTTTGCACTTGTAGTTTAGGGATGATTTTTTTTGACAAGGCTAAATAAATTAGAAATATGTTTTGTAAATGTATTAATCCTTGCCAAATTCAGTCTTTTAGTTATAACTGCTTTCTCTCTGCATGTTTTTGGGAAATTACAACCATTACAGTGCCAATACTGATTGTCACTTACTTTCCCCTAGACTGTAGAATGTAGGTCAATTTATCCTGAAAGAAATAGGGAGCATCCAATATAGGAGCTGCTATTTACTGCAGCTATATTTGGGGAAATGAAATGGTTTCAGTATATACATTTTTATGTAAGTGTTTTCCAATATATTTTAGGTATCAAATTTTCCTCCTCCTGCTTCTCTCCTGCCTGGTAAACTGCATAGTTCACTGAGAGAGATTCATCTTCACTGAAGACAAGTTGCAGTTCTTAGAACTCTATGGAGAGAGGAGGGGAAAAGGAAGAGGAGTGAATGAGAAGCAGAGAGAAACAGACCTCTTGGATAAGATTAAAAATATCTCACACCAGAGCTTTATTCACATCTATAATGCTATTACTGCTACGGCCTGCTGAATAACTGTTATACAAATCTAGACAATGCCTAGAAAATGAAAAGTGGAGAATAAAGCCTTTAGGCTATAGAGATAACATGGATCACTTATAAAATATCCAGTTTCTGTGAAAGGCTAAGGCCATAGTTTTTACTTGTAGTTTAGAAATGATTTTTTTTTGACAAGCCTAAATAAATTAGAAATATATTTTGCAAATGTATTAATCCTTGCCAGATTCAGTCCTTCAGCTATAACTGCTTTCTCTCTGCATGTTTTGGGGAAATTACAACCATTATAGCGCAAATACTGATTGTCACCTATTTTCCCTAGATTCAATGATAAGTCTGCCAAGCAATGCAGTATTAAAGGGGTTATCCAGCTTCCGAAAATTATCTGCAAATGCATCCACTGCAGTGCTAAATATTCACTGTTCCCTTCTGCAGACTTTTCTTGGCTTTATTTTACTTGACTCCTTGTATCACTGTTATTTACATGCAGTGAATCTGTGAAGAAACTAAGTTTCCCATGATCTACCTGCTCTCATTCCCTGTGTTTGCTGGGGGAGGGGAGTGAGCTTCCAATTGAAACATCACAGCATCATGTGACCTCAGATATGGGAGTGATTTATTACCGGAGGGGAGAGCAGGCAGATGCATCATGGGAAACGTAGTTTGTTCACAGATTCACTGCATGTAAATAACAGTAATACAAGTCTCAGGCTGGATTCACACCAGCACTTGAATTCCGTTCAAAGATTCTGTCCCCAAATCTGCTTGAAAAATGCAGAGCGAAAAGTCCTGCAAGCAGGACTTTTTTCTCCACATTTTTCAGGCAGAAACCCGGCGGACCCCATTATAGTCTATGGCGTCTGTGGGTTTCCGTGGGTAACCATTATGTAAGCAGATTGTGTTTCCATTTTCTGGTCCCCAAGCTGACTGTAGGAATGGAAACCCGAGCGCAAGTGTGAACCTAAAGTCAAGTAAAATAAAGACAAGAAAAGGGTTCACAGGGGATCAGAGAGTATTTAGCACTGCTGTGGATGTATTTGCAGATAATTTTTGAAAGCTGTATAACCCCTTTAAGAAATGTACAAAGTATTAATACATGATTTGCTGAATAACTGCTAGAAAAAGTGTTATAAAAGAATGAAATCTTATTATTTCCTGTATCAGCTTGTTTCTCACTCACTGGGCTTCTTCTTCTCCTCCCACTTCCCTCCCCATAGACCTCAATGATGTGTGAGTGAGCTAAACCATCTTCACAGTGAAGACAGATCTCTCTGAAATGAGCAGTTTACCTGACACAACAGGAGCTGACAACAGGAGATAGGAGCACTTTCTTCTAAGATAAATTATAAAGTTTCTTATATTCTCCTGAACTATTAATTTGTAAAAAAAACAAACTAAAGTCACTCTTTAACCCCTTCCTGACATCCGTCATAATAGTACAGCGGATATCAGGTCTTTAAATATGGCTCCCGCTTTGAAACAGAGCAGGCACCATCAGGGTCAGCATTGGGGGGGGGGGGCAAACTGGGAGTCGGGCCCGGCCATATCAATAACAGAAAGGGACCCAGCGTCATGTGCCGCAGGGCCAGTTTCAGAGGTGAGTAAAAATAACAAACATTTTTACTCACCTGTCCTTGGCATCCGGCTTCATCTTCTGGCGTTCCGGACGTCACTGCTGCTATCTTCTGGCGTTCCGGGGACGTTCATAATGCGTGAGGCCACAGAGAAAAGGAAGCTGGCGACGGGGACAGCAGAGCAGCTCAAGGAGGCCCAGAAGAGGTAAGACAAGGTGAACATAACTGTTTGTTATTTTCCCCTTACCTCCCCTGGGAAGCCCTCTGGAGAGCATTCTGTATTCTGTGGGGGCCACTTTGGAGCATTATAATGGGGGGCCTTTCTGGAGAGCATATTATACTGTGTGGGGCCACCGTGGAGCATTATACAGGGGGGGCCTCTGGAGAGCATATTATACTGTTTTGGGCCATTGTGGAGCATTATACTGGGGGAACCTCTCTGGGCAATATGTGAAACTGTGTGGAGGCCATTCTGGAGCATGTTATACTGTGTGGGGTCACTGTAGAACATTATTCTGGGGGGGGCCATCTGCAGAGCATATTATATTGCGTGGCGCCACTGTTGAGCATTATTCGGGGGGGACTAAGGAGCATTATACTAGGGGGCCCTCTGGGGAGTATATTATACTGCATGGGGCCTACTGTGGAGCATTAGACTGGGGGGACACTCTGGGGAGCATAATATATTGCGTGGAGCCACTGTGGAGCTTTATACTGGGGGAGAATGGGCAGTGTGGGGAGCCTGTTATACTGTGTGGGGCCACTGTGGAGTGTATTATATTGTGTGGGGCTTCTCGGGAGCATATTATACTCTGGGGGCCTTTGTAGAGCATTATACTGGAGGGGACTGTGTGGAGCATATTATACTATGGGGGACCACTGTGGAGCATTATACTGGGGGAACTTCTCTGGGGGGTATATTATACTGTCTGGAGGCCATTGTGGAGCATCTTATACTGTGTTAGGTCACTGTGGAGCATTATTCTGGGGGGGCACTGTGGGGTGCATATTATACTGTATGAATCATATTATAGTATGAGGGCTGCTGGGGAGCATATTGTACTGTCTGGAGCCACTAAGGGATAGTATACTGTGTGGGCCACTGTGGAGTATTATACTGTGTTGGGGCTCTGGGGAGCATATTATACTGTGTGGAGCCTTATATACCATGTGGGGCCATTATGGGGGCTCAGGGGAGCATTTTATACTGTGTGGGGCCACTGTGGAGCATTATATACCATGTGGGGAAACTGTGGAGGGCTCATGGGAGCATTTTATACTGTGGAGCATTATATACCACATGGAGCATTATACTATGGGTGACGGGCTCAAAATTCCTGCTAGCAGCCCTGTGTGCTATGTCTGCATCACAGCTCCCTCACTATAATCTTGCACATACGTGTAGTGCATCATGGCCATGTCATTCCCCATACAGTCCTGTGCATGAACTGACCATGGAGTTATTGGGGCCTGCACAGTACTATAGGGGCTGCCTATACTGAGAACATACTTAGTAACACCAGATAGCACATATGTAAGATTTCAGTGAAGGAGCTGTGGTGTAGGCTATTAGCAGGAAGCTATTGGGTGGGGCCCCAGAACAAGTTCCTCTGGTGGGCCTAAGGCCCTTCAGTCCAACACTGTATAAGGGAGAACTATTATATACAGTATAAGGGTGGATTACTATATATAATTGGGAAACTTAAATATGAGGGGGCTATTATAAGGGGGAACTATTATTTATAAGATGGGCTATTATTTATAAGGGGGTATAATTGTTAAGTGGGCTTATTTACAAAGGGTGCTATTACTGATAATGGGGACTATTTATAAGGGTAGCTATTATTTATGAGAGGGCTATTATTAATAAGGGAGCAGTATTATTTTTACGGGGTGACTGTTACTGATAAGGGGGAATATTACTGATACAGGGCATTATTTATCATTTATAAGGGCTCTATTACTGATAAAGGTGGACTATTATTTATAAGAAGGTGCTATAGTAACTGATGACTGAGTTAAAAAATCTATTAGACGGTACAAAGGTGCTCATTTGAATTGTGTGTGGGAAAATGGGGATTGTTATTACTATTATAGGGGTTGCCACTGGAAGACGATGGTGTTGTTTGCATATCAGCATTTGGGGTCCCGCTTTTAATTTTGCCAAGGGCCCCAAATCTAAAACCGGCCCTGGGCACCATAATCACTGGGTCTCCGCTGTTCCATGTGACAGTAATGCATGTGATCAGAGCCCAGTGATTGCAGGCGTTAACATTTTCAAACGGGCCACCAAAGAGAAAAAAAATTGACCCATTTGTGATGCCTCCCACCCTCCCCCCATTGCCTGCTCCCGTTGTTTTTTCATTGTGTACCCCATCGTGAATTTTTTTTTGCAGTTTACTTCGTATGGAATATTAACCCCTTAAGGACGCAGGGTAGTTTGTACTTTATTGCTCGGTGACTTTTTTCATATTTCCCTTCCCCGTCTTCCAAAATGTATAACTTTTTTTTATTTTTCTGTCGACAAAGCTATGAGAGGGCTTTTGCTTTGCTTGACGAGTTGTACTTTCATCTTGCACCATTTTAGGGTACATATGTTTTGATTAGCTTTTATTAAAGAGGACCTTTCATGTCCTCAGGCACATGTGGTTTTATATACCGCTAGAAAGCGGACAGTGCACTGAATTCAGCGCACTGTCGGCTTTCCCGTTATGTGCCCTGGGGCTGGAGATATCGGTGTCGTTATTTTTCTGCCCATCGTCAGAAGGGCGTTCCTGACAGTCTAGCCGGGCTGTGAGGAACGCCCCCTGACTGTACTCGTCCATAGCCCTGTACTGTCAGAGGGGGCGTTCCTTACTGCCCAGCGATGACGCTGAGTTCTGAGGAACTCCCCCCCCCCTCCAGTACAAGTCTATGGATGAGTACAATCAGGGGGGGCGTTCCTCACAGCCCAGCTAGACTGTCAGGAACACCTTTCTGACGATGGGCAGAGATCGCTGCCGAAACTAACGACACCGATATCTTCAGCCCTGGGGCACATAACGAGAAAGCCGACAGTCAGTTGGCTATCTAGTGGTATATAAAACCGCTTGTGCCTGAGGACATGAAAGGTCCTCTTTAATGTTTTTGTGGTCCGTGTGAAAAAACCCACAATTCTATCTATCTATCTTTCTATTTATCTATTTTTTTTTTTCATTTTTTTATGGCATTCACTCTGCTTTAAAATGAAATGGTAACTTTGTTTATTTTTTTGTTTACACTGTGTTTTTTAACCCCTTAATGACCGGGCCATTTTTTGTTTTGCATTTTCGTTTTTCCCTCCCCACATTCCAGGAGCCATAACTTTTTCATTTTTCAATTCCCAGAGTCACATGATGGCTTATTGTTTGCAAAACAAATTGTACTTTGTAATGTCACTATTCAATATGCTGTGCAATGTACTGGCAAGCTGGAAAAAAATTCAGAATGAGGTGCAATTGGAGAAAAACTGCATTTGCGCCAAATTCATATGGGTTTAATTTTTATAGCATTCACTGTGTGGTAAAAATGACATGTTACCTGTATTCTGCAGGTCAGTACAAACACGGCGATACCAACTTTATATAGTAATTGTAATGTTTTGATACCGTTTAAAAAATTTTAAACTTAGCTAAATAGAAAAAAAAATTTTGTTCTGCCATATTGTGTCACCTGTAACTTTTTCATATTTACATGTATGGAGCTGGGTAAGGTGTCTTTTTATGCGGGACAACATGATGTTTTTATTGATACCATTTGGGGAAAGATCTGATGGTTTGATCACTTTTTATGAAATTTTTTATAGGAGGCAAAGTATTGGAAAAAACGCTATTTGGCCATTTTGATTTTTTTTCCCCGCTACGCCGTTCACCGTATGAGATAAATATTTTTATATTTTAATAGTTCGGGCATTTTGGAGGGCGGGGATACCTAAAGTGTTTATACTTACTTTTGTTTATTTACTTTTATATATGATCTAGGGAAAGGGGGGTGATTTGAACTTTTGTGTTTTTTTTTTATTTTTTCATACTTTTAAAAACTTTTTTTTTTCTACTTTTACTTGTATGATCAGACTCCCTAGGGACCTTGAAACCAAGGGAGTCTGATCGATCATACTATCCACTGCGATACTACTGTATCACAGTGAATAGCAAAATGCCTTCACTGCTATTAGACGATGCCTCTGGCATCGCGTAATAGCTGTAATGTAATGACAGGCCTGGGAGCCCTCCAGAACGTCATCAGAGGGCGGCGATTGTGGGAAAATAGCGGCGCCCATGGCGGCTGCGCTATTTAGACGCCGTCGATCGCTGCTGTTAGCGGCGGGTCCTGGCTGTATTATACAGCCGGCACCCGCGGTGTATGGAGAGCGCTCAGCTCCTGAGCTCTCTCCATACATCATCATGCGACTCAGGACGTACTATTACGCCCTGGGTCGTTAAGGGGTTAAATTAAAAGGTGGGTTTTTTAAACTTTTTGTTTAATTCTTATACTTTCTATTTTTTTTGACTGTTTACCTGTTCCACAAGAGGACTTGAACCTGGAATCCCTGATCCCCAGTGCATTGTACTAGAATACATTGTATTATAGGCAGTCAGGGGGGTGCCGATCTTGATCACAGCATCTGAGTGGCTAATCTGCTGGAGTCAGAGTATCGTCCGACTCCAGCGGCTAGTTCCGCGCCTCAACTGTGCAATACAGCCTAGTGCCAAAAAAATAGCCACAGGCACAGCTTCTGTTTCCGCTGCAATATAGCGCTGTATTATGTATGTATTATGGTGCTGAGTGTTCAGCGCGATGAAATAGTAAGGCACAGAGCGGGAAGGGGTTAAATGATACAATCTGTCCTGTAAAAAATAATCCTTCATGCAGATCTGTGAACAGAAAATAAAAAAGTTACGGTTTTGGAAGGTGGAGAGTATTTTGCAGCACTTCATAGAAATTCATGTGTCCATACTTTGATCAAAAGTACAGTCATGTGAAGGAAGCCTTAATAATAATAATAACAATAATAATAATACATTTTATTTATATATCACCAACATATTCCGCAGCACTGTACAATTTGTAGGCTTCAAGTACAGACAAAAAAGATACATTACAAAGAAATAGTCAATTCACACACTGGGACTGAGGGCCCCGCTCGCAAGAGCTTACAATCTATGAGGTAGAGGGGGTGACACAGGAAATAGCAGGAGCGGCATCAGAGGTAGCATTGCTTATACAATGGTCAGACAATTTTGTAATAGATGTTACTGTCATTATACATATATAAGGCTGTATGAGCCGTCACAAGTTGTGTCCTTTAACGTGCAGATGGTGCCTGGACATATAAAGTTAGTCTGATTCGGCATCTTATCCTGTGAGGTAATGCGGGAGCGTGAACAGAGGGTACGTTTTAGGGAATCTAACTACAGAAGGGTTTACATTAGGAGTTGTGATAGGCCTATCTGAAATGATATGTCTCTAGTTTATGCTTGAAGCTGTGGAAATTGGGGGTTAATCTGATAGTCCAGGATAGGGCATTCCAGAGAAGTGGTGCAACTTGGGAGAAGTCTTGTATACGAGCGTGGGAGGTTCTCATAATAGAGGATGTTAGTCTTTGGTCATTGAGTGAACGGAGAGCACGGGTTGGGTGATAGACAGAGATGAGGGAGGAAATGTAGGGAGGTGCAGCCTTATGGAGAGCCTTGTGGATGAGGGTGATAAGTTTATATTGTATTCTGTATTGAATAGGCAGCCAATGTAGTGACCAACACAGACCGGAGGCATCGCTGTAGCGTCTAGACTGATAGATGAGCCTGGCCGCCGCATTCAGAATAGATTGTAGAGGGGAGAGTTTAGTAAGGGGAAGACCGATTAGTAAGGAGTTACAGTAGTCAAGGCGAGAGTGAATTAGGGCAACAATAAATGTCTTTAGTGTCTGTGGTAAGGAAAGGGCGGATTCTGGAGATGTTTTTGAGGTGGAGATGACATGATCGTGCAAGTGATTGAATATGGGGTTGAAGGAAAGGTCTGAGTCAAACATAACCCCGAGGCAGCAGGCATGCTGCCTAGGAGTTATGGTAAGGCTGGAGACTGCAATGGAGATATCAGTGACAGATCTATTAGATAGTGGAAACAGAAGTAGTTCAGTCTTTGAGAGATTCAGTTTCATATAGAGAGAAGACATGATATTTGAGACAGCAGAGTGACAGTCACTGGTGTTCTGTATTAGTGCAGGGGTGATGTCACGAGATGACGTATATAATTGGGTGTCATCAGCATAAAGATGGTACCCGAAGCCAAATCTAGTGATGGTTTGTCCAATGGGGGCTGTGTAGAGAGAGAAGAGCAGGGCGCCTAGGACCGAGCCCTAAGGAACCCCAACGGCAAGGGGAAGGGGGGAAGAAACAGAGCCCGCAAGTGATACACTGAAAGTGCGGTCAGAGAGATAAGAGGAGAACCAGGAGAGCGCGGTGTCTGTGAGGCTGACAGAGCAGAGCATAGTGAGGAGGAGTTGATGGTCAACAGTGTCAAATGCTGCTGAGAGATCTAGAAGAATGAGAAGAGAGAAGTCACCTTTGGATTTAGCCATCAGGAGATCATTGGAGACTTTTGTGAGGGCCGTTTCAGTAGAGTGCAGAGTGCAGAAGCCAGAGATTGTAAGGGGTCAAGAAGAGAGTTAGCAGAAAGATAGCAGATTAAACGAGAATAGACCAAGCATTCCAAGATTTTGGAGATGAAAGGGAGGTTAGAGACAGGTCGATAGTTAGCAGCACAGGACGGGTCAAGGGAGGGTTTCTTCAATATAGGGGTTATAACAGCATGTTTGAAAGAGGATCGGAAAATTCCAGAAGAGAGAGAGAAGTTAAATATTTTAGTAAGGTAAGTTGTGACAGCAGGTGACAGAGACCGGAGAAGGTGTGAGGGGAAAGGGTCACTACTGCAGGTTATAGGGCGAGAAGAAGAAAGTAGATGGGATACTTCCTCCTCTGTAACAGGTTCAAAAGATGAGAATGAACAGTCTGGAGTGTGGCTGGTGAGGGGGGTCAGTGCCACCTGGGGATTGGGCAGTTATTTCCTGACGGATCTTATCAATTTTTTCATGGAAAAAGTGGCCAGGGCATATGCGCTAAGGTCTGTGAATGGCATCTGCACCTTGGGGGTGAGTAAGGCGTGAAAAGTTTCAAATGGCCTTTTAGGGCTACAGGAAAGAGAAGAGATGAAAGTGGTGAAATAGGCTTTTTTGGTGAGGTGAAGGGCAGAACTATAGGTTTTAAGTATAAATTTAAAGTGGAGGAAGTCTGCAGGCGTACGTGATTTTCTCCACAGATGTTCAGCACACCTACAGCACCGCTGAAGAAAACGTGTCTGTGGCGACTGCCAGGGTTGCTGCCTCCTGCGTCTAACTTTTCGAGTAGAGGGGGGAGCCGCCTCATCCAAAGCGCTCTTAAGGGTTTCTTTATAGTGACTGGTGGCCAGATTGGAACAGGAGATTGAGGAGATGGGGGACAGAGAGGACTGTAGAGTATCTGACAGGTGCTTGGTGTTAATAGCACGTAAGTTCCTATATTTATGATGAGTAGGTGTGTCCTGTGAAGGAGAGAAAGCACTGATGGTGAGAGACAGAAGGTTATGATCAGAGAGTGGCAGAGAATAGTTAGTAAATTTAGAAACTGTGAGGAGTTGATGGAAGACAAGATCAATGGTGTTGCCATCTACATGTGTGGTGGAAGAGGGAAGTTGTGAAAGACCAAAAGAAGTGGTTATTGAGAGAAACTGTGAGGCAGGTGGGGAGACAGGGGTGTCAGTGGGGATGTTAAAGTCACCCATGATGAGGGTAGGAATTTCACTGGATAAAAAGATGGGAAGCCAAGAAGCGAAGTGATCCAGAAATTGGTAGGGTGAGCCAGGTGGATGGTAGATCACAGCTACACGTAAGGGGAGTGGACAGAAAAGTCTGATAGCATGGACTTCAAATGAGGGGAATGTGAGGGAGGGTACTGGTGGGATGGCCTGAAAAATGCACTGCAGTGACAGAAGTAACCCTACCCCTCCACCCTTCCTGTTGTCAGGCCTGGAAGTGTGTGAGAATTGTAGGCCACCATGAGACAGAGCAGCAGGGAAGGCCGTATCAGACTGCTGGATCCAAGTTTCAGTAAGGGCGAGCATGTTGAGGAATAAGTCATTAATATATTCTAGTTTGTTACACACTGAGCGGGCGTTCCAGAGAGAACAGTTAAAAGAGACAGGAGAAAGATAAGGAGAGGGAACATGGTAAATATTGATTAGGTTTGCAGGATTTCTATGTGTGCAGGAAGATGAAGAATTAGGGAAAGGAGGGCCAGGGTTTGGAGAGATATCCCCAGCAGCTAGGAGGAACAAAATGGACCGAGACAGAAGGTGTTTCAGTGATTTATGTGAATGTTTGTATTTGGTTTCACTCCTAAAAGAAGTATAGGGATTAGGGTGGTTAAAGAGAGAGAAAAGTGTGTGAGAGTTGTACATGGGGAAAGGCAGAAGAGAAGGACTGATATGGATAGTGTGCACTGGTGGTAAAGATGGAGGGGATGTCTGCAGGAAGACAATTGCTAAGATAGTAAGTGACAGTGCAGCTATATCATACCATGTGTTAAAGCTTGTTCTTTTGCTTTTAAGTTTACCTGGTGTTTTTCCATGGTGTTCCTGTCTCGTGCCCTGTCTAAGTGCCATGTGTAAGTGCACTTTGGTTAATCTGATAAAGATAGAGTTCAGTAAGAAGTAAGACTTGGGTGTAATTGAATGGAAGATGAAGTTACCATTCAAATTTATAGGATGAGTTGAAGGCAGTCACACAGCAAGCAGAGATGGGTTGAATGGAAGATGAAGTTACCTGTATGATGAGAATGAAGGTCAGAATCATGCCATGTGTAAGTGCACTTTGGTTAATCTGCACTTAGGTTAAGATGGATGCTTCATTAGGAAATGCCCCCCTGCATTGGAAAGCTGACCATATGCATTAGATTTTAGAGTGTTATTGTTTATCTGGAACAGAAATTTGTTCATCGTTCAAACAGACAACTGTTCTAGTCACACAAACAATGAACGTTCCAAAGAATGTTCATTTAACCAAAACCCATGATCTTTAGTAGATTAAGGCTTAGGCCCCACGTGGCGGAAACACAACTTTTATTGTGGTAGATTTTGCTGCGGTTTTTAGAGTCAAAGCCAGGAGTGGATTGAGCAGAAGGTAGACATATAAGAGCTTCCTATATATTTCCCATTCCTGTTGTAGCCATTTTTGGCTTTAGCTAAGAATAACGGAGTACAATCTGCAACAAAAAATAAACTGCATTTCTGCAATGTGGGGCCTCAGCCTAAACTCTGACAATATAAAGAAAATACCACAAAGAAAGTTATGTTAACTTTATAAAACAGTTTTATGAAAAAAGTTTTATTAAAAATATAATAAATAAGTTAAAATTTAAAAAGGTGTTTTTTTAAATTCATTTTTCTATATAGTCAACAATCACTTTTGGTAGATCCCAACAATCACACTAAGGCTGAGCCTACCCATTTCGGAAATGTGGTTTTTATTCCAGGTTTTGTTTCGCTTTTTTGAGCCAAAGCAGGAAGTGGTTTGAAAAAGAGTAAGAAATATGCAGGTTTTCTGCAATGACAATTAAATTCATTGAATGGGGGCTATTCACATGACCAATTTTTGTTGACGGTTTGTTTTAATGGACCGTCAAAAAATAGGTCTTTTCTTATTTTAACCCATTTTCACAGATCACGTTTTGTTTTTTTACATCAAGCAAATAAATTACTGCAAGCTTCATTCAGATAAATGGTAAAATCATAAATATTCTGCAATAAATTCACATTTATATAAAGACATGTAGAGTGTTGGACGTGCCGTGGATACAGTCAGTGCTGCATCTTGTGTGCTAACCCTCACATTGTCTTCTTTGTAGAACTAGTATGGATTTTCAGAGGAGATTATAGCTGTATAATTCAAGAACTTGTTCATTAAATTGATTTATTTTATTGGTCTTGAAATGTAGACTCACAGACTGGAAGGCTCATATCTTCATTTTCTTATTATATGAAATTAACCTAAAATTTAATTCTTTAGGAAAAATGAAAACACTCAGCCCGCCCCTTTAATATGCTGATAAAATAAAATGTTTAAGCGTTTTGAATGTACTAGAAAGAGAAAACTATCAAAGGCTAAAGATGTGTGTTATATATTTAAAAGAGGCTTCTTACATCCAAGATAATTAATTATTCTTGTTATCTGCCAATCGAATCTTTATGTCCAGCAGTCCTGAATTAAGATTAATTATTTTCCTCTCAGTGGTTTCTGGCATTTGAGATTCTATTAGTTATTATTGACGTCCCAGTACCAAAATTTAAAGTGCTTGCCCTCCAAAGCTTCAGAATCAATTTCTCATTGAGCTGTAAACTTTTAATTAAAACTAAAGATTCACAAGATTACTTTATCAATCTTTATCACAGTGGTAATAGTGGCGTCATTTTATTATAAGGTATGTAACATGTAGCTATTGAAGTCTAATCACTTGCTGGTGAAATTGGGAAGTACCGTGTTTCTCCGAAAATATGACAGGGTCTTATATTAATTTTTTCTTCGAAAAAAGGGCTAGGGCTTATTTTCAGGGTAGGTCTTAATTTTTTCCATGAACAATCATCACACATTTGATCGCTTTTTATTTCAAACTTTTATCAGAGGTGAAAACAGCAAAAAACAGCAGTTCGGCACTTTTGATTTTTTTTTTTTCGCTACGGCATTCACCATAGAGGTAAAATATTTTTATAAGTTTGTAGAGCAGGCGTTTTCGGACACAGGGATTCCTAATGTGTATGCGTTTCACAGTAATATTTTATTTTTATATGTATTCTAGTGAAAGTGGGAGGGGGCTTGAACTTTTTTTTTTTTTTTTTTACTATTAACCCCTCCTAGGGGGCTTGTTCGCGGGCATTAACTCCGGCGGCTGTGCTACTTTGGTGGGAAGGAGGGGGGGGGTCACGCTCAACAATGCCCATGATCAGAGTAGACAGTGATTGCGGGCATTAACTCTGTAATTCTGGGTCTCCACGGAGACCCGGTACAGCAGCTATGGTAGCCGCTCTGCAGCAGAGCGGCCGCCATCTTTAAGGACCCGGCATCCGCTGTAATCGCACGGCAGATGTCGGGAAGGGGTTAAATTAGCTAGGGCTTATTTTTGGAGTAGGGCTTATATTTCAAGCCTACTCCAAAAAACCTGGAAAATGTAGCTAGGGCTTATTGTAGGTCTTATTTTTGGAGAAACACAGTATTAAACTTCAAGTGTAAAGCTATCTGCAGTATACTATACATCAGATATTTGTCATTAAATGCCAAGAAGCCACTTAACTCACTCCCAGCCTCTCTGTTATCATTTGTAACATTGTATCATTTATATGGTCAGTTCACCTGGGGGGATCAATGGTCAAGAGAGCTCTATATATGAGGCAGGGCGGGTAATATAAGCCATTGGAGAATAAATCATTTTAACTGATTTACAGAATACAAGCTACATGACACATCCAGACAACTACTTTCCTAAAACCTTATGGAGGGGGAGGGGATTGTATTACTATTCCTATAACAGCTGCAGTGCAAATAATAATGATACATGCTGAATGGGGTGACCATGTACTTAAGTACAATTTCCAAGAAGTCCACCATACTGAGAATCATAATCTTCATGCTGGCTCATAGGGGCATTCCATTAATATTGTCCATATGCCTTAAGGATCTCTTTATGAAGTTTCTACGGTGTATGCTGGTATGCAGCTCTATTTAAGATCATATTTCATGTCATATTCACCATAGTAAAAAATGGTGGCTCAGGAGTTGGCACTGCAGCCTTGCAGTGCTGGGGTTTTGGGTTTGAATCCAGCCAAGGACAACATCTGCATAGAGTTTGTATGTTTCCCCTGTGTTTGTATGTGTTTCCTCCCACACCCCAAAGACATACCAAGAGTTCTACTTGGGACAGTGAGTGCTTATAATATGTGTGAAGCACTGTGGAATAAGTAGGAATACATGACAATATATGAAATTAGTGCAATAGCAATGAAACCAAAAAAAAAATCAATATTATAGTTATAAAGAACAATGAGCAGTGCAAAATCAATGGTGAAATTGCTGTTGTCTTGTATCTCACACCCTAGGAGAAGGTAATAAAAGGTAACCAGTAAGTAATATTATTCTCATCATGCAATGTCTACGGAAAAATAAAAAAAAAGGCCTTAATACTAAAACTGTACTGGTACTTAAGGGGTTACTTCCTCAATTTCATAAGTCACCATGGTAACTGCAGCCACTTACAACCAATAGGATTACTGGATTTGAATCCAAAATGACCAGTTGGCTGCAGTCAGTTACTATTCAGGGGTGATGGAATGGGAGATGGACATGTACACACTCGGCTCTGTTCAGTGTGGTGATAACTTTTTGGTAAGGGATTGGGGTCATATCATAATACATAAGATCTTAAGAAATGACCAATCATTAGGCAGAACATATTACAGATAATGGATGGGGGTCACTCTTAATAAATGCCCAGTATCAGTCTATCTTCACATAAGTACATTATTCTGCTTCATCATATACATAACTAATAAGAAACATTTACACTCATTTCAATAAGATTTTTTTCCCATGGCTAATGGTATTATTTGTCATCAGTTAGCTCTGCTCACTCAGGTTTGGGTTGTTATGGGGACAGGTAGAATAGCGCAGTCAGCTCTGCTATTCTACGTAAAAGTGAGAACCTGATGTGCCGATTTTATACTTTTACCATTGAAATCGATGGCATCTGTTCTGCCTTCTATTTTGATCCATTAGAAACCAAAGTCATAAGCTGTGTTCATTTAGTATATGTGCTAGCTAGAAAATGCTCATGGCGCAAAATGTCTATATTCACCCGTTGGGTTGACTGATACCAAAAGCATGGCCACAATATACTTGTAGACAATATATAGACAGTGTGGAAGATTTACTAAGAAAAATGCTTTGCAGGGAAATGGGCATGGTTTATTGCAAAGTGGTCATGGTCTGAATTGCAAACAACCGTCAAAATTTTGGCAAATTTTTCTAAGGTAAACTAAGATAGCTAATAAAAGGTGTAAATTTAGACTTGTCTAATAAAGTAATAGGTTTATCATCGAGCATCAGCCACTTTGATAAATCAGGTAAATTTTAAGACTGACTATGAAGACACAGGTGCATTAAGTCCAAACTATAACCCTACAGTGTTGATCCAGAGGAAGATGAAAAAAACCCCATGAGGCTGATGCCAATTGCTCCATGTCAGGGGAAAAAAAAATCCTTCCTGACTCCAAATCTGGCGATCAGTATAAAACCCTGGATCAACTTGTCTTTACCAATCTAAAACTTGTAACCTGTAATATTTTTCCATTCAAGAAAAATGTTCAGGCCCTTTTTGAACTTGCACAATGAACCCAGTGATACATGAAAGTGTAGTTTAAGTAAACTCACTTGACGGAACTAGGTTTAGTCTCTCTGAAAAACTATTTTGGGTGCATCAGTTCTCATCTAATCTACCTGGTCGTTTACTTTCCCTTCATTAAGTTACCTCTTACCATAATTTATAGGGTTATTCCAGGAGTATTTCATTTCCATCAACCATATCAAATGGCAGTAATTTTTAGAAAATATGATTACAGCTGACTTGAGTTGCAGGAAGGAAGGACTTGATTTTTGTGTCCTCCCAATGCTCTGGACAAGTTTCCTGTAAGTGAGCCAAGTGCGTTACGGGTGACTGTGTTTGTATTTTCAGGGAACATTAAACAATCTCTCAGAAATCATTAAACAAAAAAACTCTCCTGTGCTGCCTGCACAGGAGCTAGTGCTGCAATCCAACCATATCCTGAAGCCACAACTATACCTTCTTTCACCCATGTAAACTGGATCTTTATACTTGGTTTGAGAAGCTGGCAACCCTGGCCAGAGCAGAGCTGCAGACACCTCAGTGGGACAGGGCTAGGTATTTTTTTTTCCCTTACATTGTGTGTTGTGGGCACCAATGGGACATAATATTTTGTGGGGTCACTAAGGGGGCATTATACTGTGTGGGGACCACTGAGTACTGTGTGGAGGATCACTATGGGGGCATTGTACTTGTGGAGGGCAGTAATGGGGCATCATACTATATAGGTGCAATTAAGGGGGCATTATACTGTCTGGGGGAATTTAAGTGGACAATATACTGGGTGAGGGTCACTAAGGGAGCATTTTACTTGCGGGGGCATTAATGGGGCATCATACTATGTGGGGGCATTTAAGGAGGCATTATACTGCGTGGGGACCACTATGGGGACATTATAGTATGTAAGAGCACAAAGGGAGCATTATATTGTGGGGAATGAAGAAAGCATTGTCACTGTTACACAAAGAAGGGCATTATTACTGTGTGGGAATAAGTGAGATCATATGGGTATGAGCAGGGTGAAGGCGTGACTAAACCCAAAACAATTTCACTGGCTTTGTATCCACTATAAAGGCCTTATCACTGTATTACACAAAGAAAGGCATTATTACTGTGTGGGAATGAATGAGGTCATAGGGGCAAGGGTAGCATGAAGCTGTGACTTAACCCAAAACTATTTCACTATCCTCTAAAAATTGTGCTGTATGCTCAGGAGCATAGTTGTGGAGGGGAGCAACCAAGGAATGTGGTATTGGTAATCAGGGGATGCCAAAAAGCCAATTATATACATTTAGAAACAGAAATAGGGCCCATGCACATGACCTAGTGTGCCATTCGAGCTGTAAGTATGTACATCCTTACTGCCACACCAGAGACGTAGCTAGGGGTTCAGCACAGGGGGGCAAACACATACAAGTGGGCCCCCAACTCAGGTATACCAACACTATCACTATATGGTGACCGTATAGTGGTAGATAGTGGTTCTATACAGGGCTGTGAAGACCAGTTACGTAAATACAGTACAGGAACAATGTTGTGACTTACAGGTGACGTCTCTGACTGTTTACATTTATTGTCTCTTCCATCTGGACCGCCATGACCACTTCTTTCAGCTGTGACTGTAAAGTTTGTAACACAGACATCTTTGGCTCCTCACTTTTCCAGGCACCTGACCCACATTGTCCTCAACTACATAAACTCTCCATCCTGCTGCTACCCCCAATTATAAAATATATGATATAAAATCCCTTGGAAATGAATAATAAACCCATGTGCCTTTTTAATTTGATAATGCTCCTATGTGCCCCATTTATTTAATACTGCCGCTCAATTAATAATTCCCCCTAATTAATAATGCCCTGTGTACCCCCTTAAATCAATTTAATGCCCGAGTGCCACCTAAAATTAATATTGCCCAATTCCCCTATTATTAATTACACCCTCTTATGTCTCCTTGTATAAATTATGCCCTCTTACATAAATGCCCCTCTGTATTAATAATGCCTATTAATAACTCCTTTGTATTAAAGATGACCTTTCATGTTCTCATGCATATGTGGTTTTATATACCACTAGAAAGCTGACAGTGTACTGAATTCAGTGCACTGTTGGCTTTCCCGTTATGTGCCCTGGTGGAGGAGATATCGGTGCTGTTAGTTTCGGCACTGATCTCTCCCCACCGTTAGAAGGGAGTTGCTGACAGTCTAGCGTCATCGCTGGGCTGTGAGGAACGTCCCCCCCCCAAGACTTGTACTGGGGGAGGAGGCCTTCCTCATAGCTCAGCGTCATCACAGGGCGGTAAGGAACGCCACCTCTGACAGTACAAGGCTATGTTATAGTACTGTCAGGGGGGGCCTTCCTCACAGCCCAGCGATGACGCTAGACTGTCAGGAACGCCCTTCTGACTGTGGGGACAGATATGTGCCGAAACTAACGGCACTGATATCTCCTCCATCGGGGTACATAACTGGAAAGACGACTGTCGGCTTTCTAGGGGTATATAAAATCACAGGTTCATGAGGACATGAAAGGTCCTCTTTAAAGGGGTTGTCCAGGAAGTGGACAAATCACAGTGGAGGTGGAGTAGGTGATAAAAAAAATCACTCAGGCTGGGTTCACACCAACACTTGAACCCCATTGAGGGAGTCTGTCCCCCATTCCATTTCAAAAATGCGGAAAGAAAAGTCCTGCAAGCAGGCCTTTTTTCTCCACATTTTTCAGGCAGAAACCAGACAGAAACCCAGCAGACCCCATTATAGTTCGCAGGTAACTGCTTTACAAGCGAATTGGGTTTCCGTTTTTCAGGTCCCCAAGTGGACCCGAAAAATGGAAACCGAGCGCTAGTGTGGTCCCAGCCTTACCTGTCCCCAGTGCTTTGGTGTCTACCGACACGGTCTGTTCAGACACTTGCCATACGTGACTGCTGAGGCCATCAGTGGCCTCAGCGTTGGTAGTAAAGGACCCAGTCATGTATATGAGTGACATCACCGAGTCTTTTCCAGCCACTGCTGAGGCCAATCACATGCAGTGCAGGACTTGCGGCAGGGAAGCAGCGTGCGTGTGCCTGGACAGACAGCAGCAGAGGGCTGTGGACATCGGTAGCCCGGAGACAAGTGAGTATTTTTTTTATGTTTCACCTTCCCCGCCTCCTCTCCAATTTGCCCAATACAACCTTTACCAGTAAACTTTATTATTCCCTAGAAAACCCCTTTAATACTGCCCCAATGCCCCCTAATATTATCTCTCCTTACATTCATACAGACCTCACTGACCTTTCACTATAATTTATATTCTCTTTTATTAAAGCCCCCTAATAACCCTTATATTAGCTATGGCCTCTTATCTAAATTCCCAATGCTCCCAATTGACCTCTTATATGTATTCCACCTATCCCCCCACCCCCAATTACAATGCCCAAAGTGAGTTAAAAAAAAAAAAAAAGTCGATGCTACTCACCTAACCTCCGATCCCCCGAGGAGGAGTCTCCACCGCCGGCACTGCCGCCCCTTACTGAAAAAGCAGGACCTGCGTCCTGGCGCTGACAACGCAGGACAATGACGTCAATGAGCAGACGTCTGTGCCAGGATAATGATGTCTTAGGGCAGCTCGTAGGCCACAGGCCTGAAGTCAATTGTGGTTTATGAGCTACGTACGTGTAGAGAATGTATTTTAACTGTATCGGTGTCATGCAGACGCCGATGCAGTTAATATGTAAGGGTAACCTGTGTTGCGAGATTCAGTGGGCCCGGGGCCACCGCCCCCCCCCCCCCCCGCTAGCTACACCTCTGTGCCACACTTTTCATTTAGTGCCTACCATTAAATGTTATATTTTATTATTTATTCCTTCAGTGTAACCATGTGAGTTTCTGTGTCTGTTAGATCATAAAGGGTACAGCATAGATATTTCAGGATATTGTTTACATCTGTTGTGCTACCAAAGTAGTGGATCACTGAAGTCAAGGCTAACAACGTTTCCATACATTATGCTCCATAAATGTGTAACATTAATGTGATACTATCTTAGAGTATGTGCATTGTGTGGTTTTCCACACTGATTCAGGAAGATTAAAAACCTGCATTTTAATTAAAGCATAATTATGGATAATGTAAAAATGTCTTCAGCAATTATTCTTCACTAAATTTTACAGAGTTTAGAAGAGAAAGAGGTTTTACTGACAGTTACTCTCTATAATAATGATGCTTATTGCCTGTTTTATGTCCAGATTTATAAAGCAACAACCATCTTGCAAAAAATGATAGCTTACACAGATGATAAAAATATGAGTATTATATGAGGCATGGCACAATTAAAATGAAGATATCCTGTCTTAATAGTAGTGGTACAAAGTATGGCAATTTGTATTTGTATATGGAACTTAACAAATAGCTAATACTTAAAAGGATACAATTTCATTCCTTGGGTACTATATGGCAAAGCACAGGGGGCTTTAACTGAAAATATTGCACAGGACACCATGCAGCATAAGGCTATATCAAACAATCACATTAAAAGTGCAAATTCTGCCCGGAATCTGCCTCCCATTGAAAACAATGGGAGGCAGAGATCACAGCAGGACAATGAAAAAAATGAGCGCCCTGCTGGATCTTGCCGCGGATTTGAGACTCCTGCTGATTAGGCCAGGTTTAAAGACTGACAACCGGGGAGGCTTTTTGGACAGTGCTGTTAGGTGTAGCACTAAGCAAAACCAGTTTGGTGGCATAGTAGGGCCATAACCTGCTACATGTTCCAGTTGGTATATACACACAGTATATATATAGTACAGACCAAAAGTTTGGACACACCTTCTCATTCCAAGAGTTTTCTGTATTTTCATGACTATAAAAATTATAGATTTACACTGAAGGGATCAAAACTATGAATTAACACATGTGGAATTATATACTTAACAAAAAAGGGTGAAACAACTGAAAATATGTCTTATATTCTAGGTTCTTCAAAGTAGCCACCTTTTGCTTTGATTACTGCTTTGCACACTCTTGGCATTCTCTTGATGAGCTTCAATAAGTAGTCACCTGAAATGGTCTTCCAACAGTCTTTAAGGAGTTCCCAGAGATGCTTAGCACTTGTTGGCCCTTTTGCCTTCACTCTGCGGTCCAGCTCACCGCAAACCATCTCGATTGGGTTCAGGTCTGGTGACTGTGGAGGCCAGATCATCTGGCGTAGCACCCCATCACTCTCCTTCTTGGTCAAATAGCCCTTACACAGTCTGGAGGTGTGTTTGGGATTCATTGTCCTGTTGAAAAATAAATGATGGTCCAACTAAACGCAAACCGGATGGAATAGCATGCCGCTGCAAGATGCTGTGGTAACCATGCTGGTTCAGTATTCCTTCAATTTTGAATAAATCCCCAACAGTGTCACCAGTAAAGCACCCCCACACCATCACACCTCCTCCTCCATGCTTCACGGTGGGAACCAGGCATGTAGAGTCCATTCGTTCACCTTTTCTGCGTCGCACAAAGACACGGTTGTTGGAACCGAAGATCTAAAATTTGGACTCATCAGACCAAAGCACAGATTTCCACAGGTCTAATGTCCATTCCTTGTGTTCTTTAGCCCAAACAAGTCTCTTCTGCTTGTTGCCTGTCCTTAGCAGTGGTTTCCTAGCAGCTATTTTACCATGAAGGCCTGCTGCACACAGTCTCCTCTTAACAGTTGTTGTAGAGATGTGTCTGCTGCTAGAACTCTGTGTGGCATTGACCTGGTCTCTAATCTGAGCTGCTGTTAACCTGCGATTTCTGAGGCTGGTGACTCGGATGAACTTATCCTCCGCAGCAGAGGTGACTCTTGGTCTTCCTTTCCTGGGGCGGTCCTCATGTGAGCCAGTTTCTATTATAGCGCTTGATGGTTTTGGCCACTGCACTTGGGGACACTTTCAAAGTTTTCCCAATTTTTCGGACTGACTGACCATCATTTCTTAAAGTAATGATGGCCACTCGTTTTTCTTTACTGAGCTGCTTTTTTCTTGCCATAATACAAATTGTAACACTCCATTCAGTAGGACTATCAGCTGTGTATCCACCTGACTTCTGAACAACACAAGTGATGGTCCCAACACCATTTATAAGGCAAGAAATCCCACTTATTAAACCTGACAGGGCACACCTGTGAAGTGAAAACCATTTCAGGTGACTACCTCTTGAAGCTCATCAAGAGAATGCCAAGAGTGTGCAAAGCAGTAATCAAAGCAAAAGGTGGCTACTTTGAAGAACCTAGAATATAAGACATATTTTCAGTTGTTTCCCACTTTTTTGTTAAGTATATAATTCCACATGTGTTAATTCATAGTTTTGATGCCTTCAGTGTGAATCTACAATTTTTATAGTCATGAAAATACAGAAAACTCTTGGAATGAGAAGGTGTGTCCAAACTTTTGGTCTGTACTGTTATATATATATATATATATATATGAAATTGTAGGTACAGTATCTGTAAAGATCACCAGACATTCACTACTTATGACAAAATATGTAATTTCTAATTGTATAATGTCATCCATAAAAACATTTCCAGTGGCATCCAGTTTTATATATGTGGTAAAGTACAATTATTCATAATTTATTATTCCCATGTGCACGGTCCCAGCATTAGATTTTAAGTGATTAACTACCATGATTTGTAATTCCAGATGCACGTATATTATCAGCATTATTTTAACATTATTTTATTACACAAAATTACACAATAAATTAATCATATCAATATAATTTATTATAATTCTTCTTTTAGTGAACAGTTACAGAACACCTTGAAAATTGACTGGTAGAATATGAAAGCAAAATGTGATTGATTGTTATCATTGAGAAAGACCTACTGGAAAGCGTCTACAGCAGTTCACATGCATAAACAAGCAGTTACTAGCTGAAATTAATATGTGCATAATGTTGTTGTGTTTTAATTAGAATAACAGTGACCACAAGACACCTCTGACAAGGCACTCCTATTTGGGAGACTACAGCAACAAAATGGTCTTTCTTGGCCTAATCATTTTTTTCCAACAGTGTACAATCCCACCAATGTCTATTGTCAGATCTATGCATATATATATATATATATATATATATATATATATATATATATATATCTCAACTCCAGACGGAGTGTCTGCAGCAGGAGACAGGAGAGAGTGTTGTGGAGACCTGCAGGAAGCAGGGAGATGGGGAACCAGTCGGAGACGGACGGTCGGTCTGTCCCAAGAGGACTGGGGTCCTGAAAGGACTAACTGAGCCAGGCTGTTTGTTATTTTTTGTTCCATTCATAAGCTGAAATAAAAGCCATTTTACTTTGGATTAGCACCATCTGAATGCTGCTTCTCTGGCACCCAGTACCGCCTACACGCCTGTCAAGTCCAGGAGGCTGCCGCCTGTGAGGCTAAGTGTGCATTGTGGCCTACAGCTGGAAGAAATCTATGATTTCAACTGAGAAACCCAGGACGAGGTGAGTGGAACTGCAACATAGCAAATTGTGTGCAAAACTGGTGAAAGCAAAACTCTGGAAGAGGAATCCAGGGAATGGACTTTGTGTATACTGTGGCACAGAAGTCTGTAAAGTGCTTGCTGATGGCAAGAAAGTAAGCAATGTGTGTAGAAGCTGGATATTGCAAACAGTCTATGTGAAAGGCTATGGTGCCATGTTGGTGTTTTCTGTGGAAGACAGAAGAAAATGCTGGTTGTTGTAGTGCCACATAAGTTAACTGTTTGAATACATGTGACTGCAGAAGATAGCAAAAATTTGCTGCCGGTTGAACCCAAGGTTGCTGTGGAATATTGTGTAAACTTGTTATTAAACCATGGGCAAGAAAAAGAAAATTTCAGACTGTAAGAAAACAGAGAAGCTGTGCACAGGTTTATTAGTGCAGCAGTCTGAACGCAGAGAGACACAAAACCCGGAATAGAGCATGTGGAGTGCAAGTAAAGATAATGGGTTGCATGAGAGTGACTCAGTTCTTCTGAAGCACCTCTGTTCTATGAATGAATATGTCCCTGCTGACTGTGTGTCTCATACTGGAGTGCATGAAAGCGCCAAAGATGAAAATATTATGGTGCAGCAGCTTCAAGATGAGATTAAAACCATCAGGTTCATTTATGAAGATGAAATAACTGATTGGAAATGGCAACTTGAGGTATCAGAAAAAGAGAACCTTAAGTTAAAGAAAGAGCTTGACTCTATGAAGAGTTCATATCCTAGTCATTGTGAAAATGTGGTGCTGGGTTTGCCTGGAATGGACTGTGTCACTAAGAAGGAGTTTGCAGAAATGAAATGCGCTCTATCTAATAAAGTCCTACAGAGCGCAGAGCAAAAGCAAGTGCTTGAGAAGCAATTGCAGGATTTAAAGGAGCAGCGTGTCCAAGACTCCATTGCCAAAGAGAGTGTCATTGAAAAATTAAGAGATGACCTTGAAACTGCTAAACATGAGAAAAGTGAATTTTTGCAGTGTCAGTCAGAATGTCTGGATTACCAAGTCAGGAAGTGTGAAAAACTTTCGGCTGCATTAACTGATAAAGAAAATGAAGTTGTAGAGCTGAGGAAGGAGGTGTCTGACAGAGAGTGATTTAGAATCTGTGGTGCAGACATTGCAGTCAAAGCAAAACTTGCATGAACTAAAGCAGATTCATTAGACCAAGAAGTGAAGGAATGGCAGAGCAGAGCTGGAGTTCTGGAACAAAGAGAAATGGAACTCAAAGCTAGAATATGTAGCCTGGAGAGGGCGCTGTCAGGATCTTGTGAAGATAATGAGAAATTGTCTGTTTTGGTGCAAAATAAAGACAAAGAATTGATGGAGATGTCATCTGTCCATGCTCAGAATTTACAAACCTTACAGGAGAGTCACAAAGAAGTTGAGAAAAACCAGGAATCTGTGCAGATATTGTATGAGGACAAAGCCAATGCTTATTACAAGCTGGAAAAGGCCAAGAGAGAATTGGACCTCCAGACAGAAGACATGAGGATTCAGTTTGAGGAAAACCTGTCTAATTTATCTGCTGAGATTGTAGATCTAAAAATGCTTGTTGCTAAACTAAAGGTGCAAGTGGACAAACAGGAGGAAGTTGCACGCATCAAGGAACAGCTGGAGTTTCAGATAGAACAGTTAAAAACTGAAGCTGAATCTAAAAGAGAAGAATTGGATCGATTGCAGCAGTCTTTATCCAATACTGAATAGTCGGCATCTGCACTATCTTCAAAGCTGGCAGCACTAGAAGCTGAGAAGGACTCGCTGCATAGCCTGTTAACCTCTAAAGAATCAGAGTTGTTATCCCTGAAAAATGTGATTCAAGAAACAGAGTCTTTATTCAACCAAGAGCAAGATAAGAGAGCCACTGAGATACGGGACTTGAATGAAAGACTTGACAAAAAGTCTGCAGATGAGCAGAAGCTTTATCAGAAGATGTTGGAGGATCAGTTCAATATAATTCAGGGAACAGTGAGGGAAGCAGAAAATATCATCCAGGATGCAGTTGCTAAACTTGATGATCCTCTACATATCCGCTGCACTAGTTCACCAGATTACCTGGTAAACCGAACAAAAGTTGCTATAGACTCATTAACCTCCCTCTCGAATGGGCAATCCAAATACATACAGAATATGACAGATGCCTCTGACTTAATTGGAGCACTGGTACAGTTTGCACACTTAACAGCAGATACAATTGTAAATGGCAGTGCAACGTCTCACTTGGCACCACCAGACCATGGAGATCATCTTGTAGACAACTGCTTGGAATGTGGAAGCCAGAGTTTACAGTATCTGAATGAGCTGAAGGATAAGCAGTCTTTAAATGGATGCTGACCTGACAAATGTTAGAAGAACACTGCAGAATATCCTAGAATTAGGAGACATGGTGGATAAAGAGATGGCATCTACATCTGCTGCCATAGAAGATGCAGTGCGAAGGGTTGAGGAAGAGCTGCAAAGTACAATAGTAAAAACTGAGATGGAGGCTGTGCAGAAAAATGTGGCAATGAAGAAAGTTCTGGAGCTGGAATCAGCGATTTGTGCACTACAGAAGGCGTTAGAATCGGAGAAAGCTGCCAGCATAGAGGCAGAGAAAGCAGAGCCATTAAGGCAGCCAGAACATGTAACCAAAAAGCATCTGGGTACTGACAGTAAAGACTGTGATGTTGGAAACTTGGTATCCCAGCCCTCCGGTGTTAGCACAGAGAATGAAAATAACTTGGAGAATGTTGAGCTGACAATATCACCAGCTCCTGTACTGTCAGAAAGGGGTTTTCACAAAAATTCTTGCAATCTATCAAAGTACCGCAAAATGCCTCCAGGAAGTTATGCGTATGAGGTAAGAATAGAGTATGGAAGTGGTTCTCCTGCTACCGTACAGATGTGGTAGTCTTATAAAGAAACCATTCCAATATATGATGTGACAGTTGTTAAAGACATACCAAAAAATGTAGTTCAGCGTAATATATTTTGTGAGGGTGTACTGTATGGCCCTCGTGCAGAAGGAGAAGATATTGCAGTACAGAGCTTGTGTTTCTCAAACAAAGAGGAGAGCAAGCAGTCTATGTCTCCTAAACTTCTAAGCATTGATGGTGATGGCAAAGATCAAAAGGATAAGAAACATGGTGTGAAAAAACCACATGAAGATCATTGCCGTGGCTACTTCGAGTGTATTGAAGAAAACAAATACAACAGGTCTAAGTTCCCACAGCGACTGGTGGAAGAGGAAGATGAAAAACTGGATGAAACTAATGTTCTTCTTGACACTTATAATTGCGATCGTCACTTCAAAATGCCAAGGGATCGTCTGAGTGCCACTTCTCTCACCATGGAGAGTTTTGCCTTCCTGTGGGCAGGTGGAAGAGCCTCATATGGTGTCTTGAATGGCAAAGTTTGCATTAAGATAAAGGTTACAGAAAAGGTACCCGTGAAACAATTATACTCTAAAGACATTGATGTGCATGAAGTACGTGTTGGTGGGTCTCTGAGCTCCTGTGGATTCATGACAGGTGAAGATAAAAATTCCTACGGCTATTCACTAAAGGGATCAAAGTCATGCAATGGGGTGGCTGAAGACTATGGTGAGAAACATGATGAAAATTATGTGATCCCCTGTATGGCGAATTTTGAAGGTGATGAAGAAGAACTTGCTTTTGTAAACAATAGCCAGGATCTTGGCATAGCAATTGAAGGCCAGAGAAACCGGAAATGTCGAGTAACCAGAATTTTGAAAATGAGACTGCCAGATTGGGACATGTGGACAATCACAGGACAGGCATACATGGTTGAAGAGGAACTTCGACATAGTATGTCTCGTCCCATTGTAGCTCACCCCATGGGTAGTCAGCTGAGGGGGAGGGAATGTGAGAGTATGAACCCAGAGGGCGCTAGTGAGCGACCCAGGACCAGGCCTGAAAAGGTCCTCAGCCACACCTATGGGTGGGGGCACCAACTCCAGACGGAGTGTCTGCAGCAGGAGAGAGTTGTGGAGACCTGCAGGAAGCAGGGAGACGGGGAACCAGTCGGAGACGGAACAGGCGGTCTGTCCCAAGAGGACTGGGGTCCTGAAAGGACTAACTGAGCCAGGCTGTTTGTTATTTTTTGTTCCATTCATAAGCTGAAATAAAAGCCATTTTACTTTGGATTAGCACCGTCTGAATGCTGCTTCTCCAGCACCCAGTACCGCCTACACTGCTGTCGAGTCCAGGAGGCTGTCGCCTGTGAGGCTAAATCCCACCCAAATTGCCACTATATATATATATATATATATATATATATATATATATATATATACACACACACACAGTGGGGAAAAAAAGTATTTAGTCAGCCACCAATTATGCAAGTTCTCCCACTTAAAAAGATGAGAGAGGCCTGTAATTGTCATCATAGGTAGACCTCAACTATGAGAGACAAAATGAGAAAACAAATCCAGAAGATCACATTGTCTGGTTTTTAAAGAATTTATTTGGAAATTATGGTGTAAAATAAGTATTTGGTCAATAACAAAAGTTCATCTCAATACTTTGTTATATATCCTTTGTTGGCAATGACAGAGGTCAAACATTTTCTGTAAGTCTTCACAAGGTTGGCGCACACTGTTGCTGGTATGTTGGCCCATTCCTCCATGCAGATCTCCTCTAGAGCAGTGATGTTTTGGGGCTGTTGCTGGGCAACATGGACTTTCAACTCCCTGCAAAGGTTTTTAATGGGGTTAAGATCTGGAGACTGGCTAGGCCACTCCAGGACCTTGAAATGCTTCTTACGAAGCCACTTCTTCGTTGCCCTGGTGGTGTGCTTGGGATCATTGTCATGCTAAAAGACCCAGCCACATTTCATCTTCAATGCCCTTGCTGATGGAAGGAGGTTTGCACTCAAAATCTCATGATACATGGCCCCATTCATTCTTTCATGTACACGGATCAGTCATCCTGGTCCTTTTGCAGAGAAACAACCCCAAAGCATGATGTTGCCACCCCCATGCTTCACAGTAGGTATGGTGTTCTTTGGATGCAACTCAGCATTCACTCTCCTCCAAACACAAGTTGTGTTTCTACCAAACAGTTCTACTTTGGTTTCATCTGACCATATGACATTCTCCCAATACTCTTCTGGAACATCCAAATGCTCTCTAGCAAACTTCAGATGGGCCCGGATATGTACTGGCTTAAGCAGGGGACACATCTGGCACTGCAGGATCTGAGTCCCTGGTGGCGTCGTGTGTTACTGACGGTAGCCTTTGTTCCGTTAGTCCCAGCTTTCTGCAGGTCATTCACTAGGTCCCCCCATGTGGTTCTGGGATTTTTCCTCACTGTTCTTGTGATCATTTTGACCCCACAGGGTGAGATCTTGCGTGTAGCACTTGATCGAGGGAGATTATCAGTGGTCTTGTATGTCTTCCATTTTCTAATTATTGTTCCCACAGTAGATTTCTTCACACCAAGCTGCCTGCCTATTGCAGATTCAGTTTTCCCAGCCTGGTGCAGGTCTACAATTTTGTTTCTGGTGTCCTTCCACAGCTCTTTGGTCTTCACCATAGTGGAGTTTGGAGTGTGACTGTTTGAGGTTGTGGACAGGTGTCTTTTATACTGATTTCAAACAGGAGCCATTACTACAGGTAACGAGTGGAGGACAGAGGAGCCTCTTAAAGAAGAAGTTACAGGTCTGTGAGAGCCAGAAATCTTGCTTCTTTGTAGGTGACCAAATACTTATTTTCCACCATAATCTGCAAATAAATTCTTAAAAAATCAGACAATGTGATTTTCTGGATTTGTTTTTTCATTTTGTCTCTCATAGTTGAGGTCTACCTATGATGTCAATTACAGGCCTCTCTAATTTTTTTTAAGTGGGAGAACTTGCACAATTGGTGGCTGGCTAAATATTTTTCCCCACTGTGTATTAGGGTCAGAAAGTCTGAAAAAAAAAATTTCTGTGAAACATGCTGCAGAAAAAAAGTGTGATGCGTTTCCGATGCAGTTTTTTCCACAACATATTTTTGCTGTGTCAATCTGTCAGAACAATCTGGCAGAATTCAGCAAAAACCTAATAATAACTATAACTTGTAATATTGCCGATATCTCATAGAGAATTTGCCATATATCAATCTGACCCACAGACTAGATACATCCATATGAGCAACAGACTAGATTTATCTGTCTGAGAACACCTTTAAACAAACATTTCAAAAAAATATTGTAAATTGTGGCTCAGCAGGGAAAAGTTCTGCATAATAATGCAATGTGGAGTCTACTCAGAACAAGATGGAAAGAACACAAAATTACATATTTCGATTTAGAACTGCTTAAATCTCTGTAATCCAAAGCAAGAAACTCCCCATTGAGACCTCTGTCAGTATGGTCACATCATTCATTGCTTTTCTTGCCACCTTTAAAATAAGTCGTTTATAAATGGTTTGATAAATCAAGCAGGGACTTTGCAATTGTAAAAAAAAAAAATAAAAAAAAAATTAATCCATGTTTTCTTGTTCTGTATATATCATCACACAGCCTAGGGGATATACAAGCTGAGGCAATGCTGAAAAATGGTTCTGCTGCCATGAACTGTTGAGGTTTTAATTTTGTATGCATTCAATTATTATAGTCTTGTAACTTCAAACATAAAAAGCTAAAATATTTTATAATAGCACTGAATATAACTGTAGGCTAAGTTGAAATGACTTTCAGAAATATGCGCAGCCATCAGGCACACAAGCCAACTGTTGATATCGAGGCAAAAAAATAAAACTGTGCCCATCTATTAGCCAATATATAACTGATTGAACAGACTATATCATTTTTATAGTTTATGCAGACCATAATTGTTGTACTAAGGCTAGGTTCACACTAGCACTCGGTCTCCGTTCGGGGATTCTGTCCCCAATTCCCCTTGGAAAATGCAGAGAAAAAAGTCCTGCAAGCATTTTTCAGGAGGAAACCAGGCGGAAACCTGGCAGATCCCATTATAGTCTATGGAGTCCGCATGTTTCCACAGGCTTTTTAAGCTGATTGGGTTTCTGTTTTTCCCCAAGCGAACCCTTAGAACGGAAATCCGAACACTAGTGTGAACCTAGCGTAACTCAAAGCATTGACCAATAGCAATAATGAGCTATTCAGGTTCTTCTGACAGCAGAAAATGTTAAAGGATTTGTCTGGTCACTAAAAGTTACAAATAAGTTACTATGGGGGCAATTTGCTGATCATTGGGGGTCCCACTGCTGCAATCTCTGTGGATAGGGGACAACTTATTTTTAACTTAGTGACCAGACAATCCCTTTAAATCTTTTTGTATCCACCACATGTACAGAGGTATTATTTTGTGCACCATATGGAAGTAATACTTGAACCATTTATGGCATAATTATATGGTGTAATACAATATGTTGGCACTTTATGGAAGTAATATTTTGGCATAGTATAGTGGAATTGTTTGGGCTCTGTATGGCACTATAACAGCTTGTACCTCACCATTGGTCCACACACAAGCTTTAAAGTTAGGAAAATCATGGAAGTAGCAGGTATTGATAAGATCTGCAAAGTTTCAAGCACCTAGCTCCAATCTGGCATGTGGCAGGGCATAAAAGCCTAACTGGAAGCAAAATTTTCTAGCCACATGAAACCTCAAAAATTGGACCAAGTGCCTCGTTCAGAAGCCACTTGTCACAAACTGAGAGGGACAAAATACTTGAAATTGGAGACCTTGGTTTATCACTACGGCAGATTGCTACGCACCTATGCTGAGATGTCAGCACTGTTCAACACTGTAGTTGGGAGAATGAAGTACTGGAATAACAAGAGGTGCACGGAGGTGAATCTCTGCATGCAGTGGCGTAACTAGGAATGGTTGGGCCCCAAGGCGAACATTTGATATGACCTCCCCCCCCGAACCGCTGCCCCCAATCGCCCCCCCCCTGACCGCCCCCTCTAACCCCCCCGAAAAAAAAATGCATTCCTGCGCACACTATTATGTGCCATAGTGGCTCCTGCACACAGTATTATGCCCCATAGTGGCCCCTGCACACAGTATCAATCTCCCATAGTGGCCCCTGCACACAGTATCATGCCCCATAATGGCCCCTGCACACAGTATCATGTCCCATAGTGGCCCCTGCACACAGTATCATGTCCCATAGTGGCCCCTGCACACAGTATCATGCCCCATAGTGGCCCCTGCACACAGTATCATGCCCCATAGTGGCCTCTGCACATAGTATCATGTCCCATAGTGGCCCCTGCACACAGTATTATGCCCCATAGTGGCCCCTGCACACAGTATTATATCCCATAGTGGCCCCTGCACTGAGTATTTTGCCCCATAGTGGCCCCTGCACACACTATTATATGTCCCATTGTGGACCACCCATGAACAATTATTATACTCTGGGGTCTTTTCAGACCCCAGAGTATAATGATCGGAGACCTAGGGGAGGATAGAAACATAAAAAAACAATGTTGCTTACCTGTTCCTCGCTCCGGTCCACTCCCTGCTACTTCGGCCTTCTTCAATGTTGGACCAGGCCGGCGTCACGTGATGCAGGCCGGTGTCGCGATGCAAAATGACGTCCGCTGACGTCTGGGACGTCACCAAAAAGCCCGAAGCCTGGAGAAGCGTAGGAGAGGTAAGTACATTGTTTTTTATGTTCTCTCACCAACTCTGGGCCTCTGATTATTATACTCCGGGGTCTTTTCAAAGACCCCGGAGTATAATGATAGCAGTGATTTTGCGGTTCGGCCCGTGGCCTCACATACCAATCGATGCTCCTGCTCACAGCCGCCTCCGCAGAATCGGAAGCGCAGGCGGCCGTAAGCGGGACCTCGGGGAACGGTAAGTATACAGGGCCCGTTACCTTCTGGGGTTACTCCAGCAGGTAACGGCCTATTAAAAAAATAAATAAATAAAGCATCGGGGGCCCGCGGGGCCCCGTAATGTCCCGGGCCCTGTGGCAGCTGCTACCGCTGCTACCCCGGTAGTTACGCCCCTGTCGGCATGGACTGGTCATCTGTCCAGTGATCCATTCTGTACTGTGAATGAAATTGGAAGTCACATCCCAAGCCTAGGGTGGCAAACAGTGTCAACATAAACCATCAGAAGTCACTTGCACTCATTGGCCTACCAGCCAGATGTCCAAATACAGATGTTCCATTGACCTCAAGGGCTGTTATAGTGCACAGCAAGACAGCAATGGAGGCTGGAATGGAGGTCTACACTGTTCAGTGATCAGTCCAGCTTTTGTCTCAGATGTAATGATAGCCAGAGATTGGTCTGTAGACCACATGGGCAACGCCATGAACAGGCCTTTACAAAGGAATGTCACACCAGTTTGGGAATCATGGTGTGAGTTAGCATAACTTACGGTAGCCAGACCCCTCTAGAAATAATTTCAGCTACACTAACAGTTTGTTGTTACATTGATTTGGTCATAGATCTAGTGGTACAGCCATTTTTCCAAAGGGTCTCAGAAACCCTTTTTCCTCAGGACAACGCCAGACTGCATGTTGCTCATACTACTGTGAGCATCCTGTGTGGCCTAAACGTGCTACCATGGCCTGCAGTGTTGTCTCCCATTGGGCACATCTGGGATGTCATTTGCCGGCAATTGTGAAGGAAGCTACCAGCAGCTTAATTATTTGCACACCCAAATGCAAACAACTGTTAATAACCTTATTGACAGCATGTCAAGGCTTGTAAGTGCATGTATTTTTGTACGTGTTTTTTGAATATTTTGTTTCTATTTTTTCATCATTTGCATATCATTAACATGTCTATCGATCCTGTGATTTCCATAATTCCAAGTTCCTTCTTGGTATTGCAATTTCCGTGTTGAGGATTGTAATTACTTTAATCTTATAATATGTCTTCTGAACTCAGTACAACACGATATGTATGAAATTATATGTTGCCAAACCTAAGGCTACTTTCAGACAACTGAGTGTATGAAGGGATCAATGAAAACGGACAAAAATAGGAACATGACCTATATTTTGACGGTCAGTTACTATGGATACCCCCCATTCACTGATATTGAATTTAATGCTGCCATGTGATGGATATCACGTGACCATTAATCACTGTTGTGTGAATGTAGCCTAAGTCTGGTGCAGCCAGAGAAAAGCATCTTATCTGTCAAGACTACCTCACCAACAAATGGGGAGAACTTCACTATTTGAGAAGCCCTGCACTATTATGGTGATACTGAAAGTAAGTATTATATGGGCAAAATTGTTTTAGCAAAATAAGGCATCATATTGCGGTAGAACTTGAGAAGTCATGTGGTATTTAGGCACTGCATTATGGTAGTCAAGGTAAATAATTAATTAAATAAAGGCATCCCATAATGCACATATATTATATTATTAGTATTTCTCTTGTAATACTTAAAATAGGAGCAACTGTTCCAATTTCTGCTAACAATGGCAACTTTGAGAACGTATTGCCTAACATTTCTGGCTACACTTGCGTTTTTGTAAATCACAGCATGTCAATTATTCCTGTGGAAATAATGCTGGTTTCCGTATAGTTATAATAAAGCAGAAAGTCTGCAGAGGAAAACTCTGTGGACTTTCTGTGAAAAGCTCTGCGGGAAAAACCACGATGCATTTCCATTGCGGTTATCTCATCACTGCTTTTTGGCTGCAGCCCACTAAGTGGGGCCTTAGCCTGTCAACTTTTCTCAGCACTCGCCAGATTTTGAAAACAGCTGAAAAGAAAGGGGTATGTTCTTCAAGAAGTGGATGTGGTTTGCAAGATTTAAGCTGGGGCCATATGTTTCTTCTGTGGACTTTCTGCTTCAATTATACCTATACGGAAACTGCCAGCAGCTACGGAAATCACAACTTTTTTGAAATAGCAGCATGTCCGCTGCAGATATTTTTCTGCAATGTGTGGATGGGATTAGCCAGAATTGTATCAACTTTGCAGGTACTGTAAGGCTAAGGCCTCACATGGCGTCCCGCAGCAAAAAAAGCGCTGCGGAAGAAACCACAGCGGGATCACATTGCGGTTCTTCCCCCAGCATTTTTGACAGAAAGTTTGCAGAGTTTTCCTCTGCGGGCTTTCTGTTTCAATTATACCTATGGGGAAACCGGCGGCATTTCCGTAGGTATAATTGACATGCTGCGATTTCCAAAACTGTGTCGGTTTTGGAAATCGCCGCGTGTCCGCAGCGCGTTTTTTCTCCTCAAAGTGGGCATGGGATTCACTAGAATCCCATCCACTTTTCTCCGACTGTAAAACGCCGCAATTTTTTCCGTGGCGCTTCCGCCACGGGCGAATCGCGGCGTTTACGCCACGTGGGGTCTTAGTCTGAAACAGCATTTTATGTGGGCCCCCTGCCTTAGATAGTCCCAAAATATATTGAGATGTGCACCTTTTAATAAATTTGCCACAGATCACTCCAACTTTCCGCTTTCATAGCCGTGCATACCTTGTTACATTCTCATACAAATGGTATTTTATTTCTGTTTCCCGGTGTGTATTTTATTGAAAAAAAAATGAAAATGGACCCAGCAGGAAGAAGAATGCAAACCTTTGCTTCGGGCCTCAGATACCGACATCTAAACAAGCCTCTACAAGGACACAAGTTGAGTAAAGAAATTGAATAAAAAGAAAATGTAGCAGGAACTATAAAGCTGTCAATGTTCAAATGGCAGAAGAATCGCTAATAAAAAGTCTGGATTAATAGCAGTGCTGACAGGATAATTAGAGCATCATCTTGACTAATAAAGAACATGCTTTGGCTTTGCATTGAGCAGGTGAATTCAGCAGGACTGCAGGATGTCTCAGACAAGACAAATAATTGGAATGATGTTTAACATACTAGCCATAAATAATTGGGACATTCACTGCAAGTGACATCCAAATTCAGGCTAGAAATTCCTAGCAAAAATCAATTGTTTCTTTATAAATTGAAAGGTCTGCATAACTATATAATGTGCATACAATGACAGCTCTGTGAGCCCATCAAGAACACAAACATCTAAGAAAGCAAATTCTTAAGAAGATGAATTTAACTAATAAACAAAAAAATAAAGTAGGATACAGTGTTTTGTGCAGATATAAAATACGTCACCATAACTTGGTGAATTATAGTGGCCAAACTCAACAGCTAAAAAGAAATCTAGGAGAATGTATTAGGTTAAGGCCCCATGTAGAGGGCAGCAGAAAAAAAGTGCTGTGGGAAAAAACACAGCGGCAACGCATTGCGGTTTTTGCCGCAGCGTTTTTCACAGAAAGTCCGCAGAGGTTTCCTTTCTGCTTCCATTATACCTACAGGGTAACCGCCGGTGTTTCCAGAGGTATAATTGATATGCTGTGATTTCCAAAACTGCAACTGTTTTGGAATTCACAGTGCATCCGCGATGCGTATTCTTCCGCAAGGTGTGGATGGGATTCGCTAAAACTCCACTTTTTTCCACGCGTTTCCGCCGTGGCCAAACCGCAGCGTTTACGCCACATGGGGCCCCAGCCTTAAATTCAATCCTAAGACTATTTATTTAATGTTTTCATTTACATATTATGGGGTTTCCTGGATGTCTACAATTTTAAAGGACCAATTTTCTTTTGGAAACTACTACTGGTAGTATGCTACTGGTAGACAAGACTGTGCTTATGCAAAAAGTCTAGGCTCTCAAAAACTTCAAGCATTGACTCCCAGCATTTGGTAGAAGACCTCTAAAACATGTGCATACATACAGTACATTTGTTTTCCTTGCTAGTATCCAGTTTGATGAGACAATTCGGTGGCAAGTTTCACAGGTTTTCAGGAAATTTCCCAGGTCTCTTCCTATAAGCTTGCCCAATGCCTTCCAACTCGCTATGATTGACAGGTCTATTACCATTTAAACACTAAAACACTACATTGTTTGTTCTGTACCTCGTATGGCACTTTTTGTGAAAGTGGGCACAGCAAGGCAGAGAGCAAGATGGGCTGGGGCAGAGTGCTGTCAAATTTATTATACATATTAAATATTATTGTGAAGGATATCGCCTTGCCAAGCCGCTTGACACACCTGCAACTACTCTTTCTTAACTTTCCACTTACAACCCGTGAGTAACCGAGTTCATAGGATAATATGAAATGAGCTTTATAAATTTTTATATATAAATATATGTTTATTAACCCAAGTGGGTCGGTACTAGGCACTAACATATACACAAATATGTATATTTGACACCCCAATCCCTTTTGGGTAATGAGTTCAGTGTCTGGACCTTTTTCCCGCCTTCCAGCAGTCCCTTGTGTGGACTTGGAGCGGCTGTCTTCGCCTTGCGTCCCCGAGGAATTTATTGGGGCGACTCTAAGAGGTTCTCTGGGGGAGATATTGCCATAAAACCATATCTCCTTTGTTCTGTGGCTGGAGACATAGAGGCTGCTTACTGTTTGCTTAAGGCCCTTCCAGCCATGGCTCTTCAGGAAACCCCTGCGGAGCTAACGATTGTAACAAGGGTATGCTAAATGAGCCAGGGACAGAACAACAAAGGGTCTTGGCAGAAAGAAGACAGACCACATTCCTGAAGCCAAAATGGTTACTATGACCAAATGATAATACATCAAAGAACAATACTTGACTGGAAATTCATAACTGGGGCTCTCATCATCACAATAATATATTTATTAAATCTACAGCAGTTTCTGACTGCCTTATATTTAAATTCTGGCACATGGCAGTGTTAAGAGAATGGAGCCTCTTAATAATTCAGGTGCCCCTCGCACCAGTTCGGGACTTTATTAAGACTGGTGTAGGTAAAGCCACACTTAATATCCCCCCCCCCATTATGATATAAGCTGAGTTATTGCAAAGAAAAGTTTTGTCTTTGCATGTTTTTGCAGGATTGCTTGCAGCTTCCAAGTATTCTTTTTATGGGATTACCCCTTAACATTTAAAGAAAAGTAAACTGCCCTGCCTAGCACAGCTTCAGCTATAATAATAATAATACATTTTATTTATATAGCGTCAACATATTCCGCAGCACTGTACAATTTGTAGGGTTCAAGTACTGACAAAAAAAACACATTACAAAGAAATAGTCAATTCACACACTGCTCGCAAGAGTTTACAATCTATGAGGTAGAGGGGGTGACACAGGAGGTAGCAGGGGCGGTATTGGAGGTAGCACTGCTTAACTCGATTCCCACTTTCACAGAACATTGAACAACGTGGATACATTGTTCTTACAGTAATACAGAGTATGCTAGTGCTTTGTACAACCCCAATTCCAATTAAGTTGGGACGTTGTGTAAAACATAAATAAAAACAGAATATGATGATTTGCAAATCCTTTTCAACCTATATTCAATTGAATACACTACAAAGAAAAGATATTTAATGTTCAAACAGATAAACTTTCCAGAGGTGAACAGGTTATTTGGAAACAGGTGAACGTCATGATTGGGTATAAAGGGAGCATCCCCAAAAGGCTCAGTCGTTCACAAGCAAGGATGGGGCGAGGTTCACAACTTTGTGAACAACTGCGTGAGCAAATAGTCCAACAGTTTAAGAACAACATTTCTCAACATACAGTTGCAAGGAATTTAGGGATTTCATCCTCTACAGTCCATAATATCATCAAAAGTTTCAGAGAATCTGGAAAAATCTCTGCAAGTAAACGGCAAGGCCAAAAACCAACACTGAATACCCGTGACCTTCGATCCCTCAGGCGGCACTGCATTAAAAACCAACATCATTCTGTAACGAATATTACCACATGGACTCAGGAACACTTCAGAAAACCATTGTCAGTGAACGCAGTTTTTTGCTACATCTACAAGTGCAAGTTAAAACTCTACCATGCAAAGCGAAAGCCATATATCAAGAACACCCAGAAACGCTGCCGGCTTCTCTGGGCCCGAGCTCATCTGAGATGGACTGACGCAAAGTGGAAAAGTGTCCTGTGGTCTGAAGGTCCACATTTCAAATTGTTTTTGAAAATCATGGACGTCGTGTCCTCCAGGCCAAAGAGGAAAAGGACTGTCCGGATTATGTTATGGCATGGGTCTCTTGCACATCTGTGAAGGCACCATTAATACTGAAAGGTACATACAGGTTTTGGAGCAACATACAGTATGCTGCCATCCAAGCGACGTCTTTTTCAAGGAAGTCCCTGCTTATTTCAGCAAGACAATGGCAAGCCACATTCTGCACATGTTACAACAGCATGGCTTGGTTGTAAAAGAGTGGGGGTACTAGACTGGCCTGCCTGCAGTCCAGACCTGTCTCCCATTGAAAATGTGTGTTGCATTATGAAGCGCAAAATACGACAATGGAGACTCTGGGCTGTTGAACAACTGAAGTTGTACATCAAGCAAGAATGGTAAAGAATTTCACCTACAAAGCTTCAACAATTCATGTCCTCCGTTCCCAAATGCTTACTGAGTGTTGTTAAAAGGAAAGGTGATGTAACACAGTGGTAAACATGTCCCTGTCCCAGTCTTTTGTTGCCCCTGTCCCAGCTTTTTTGGAATGTGTTGCAGGCATCAAATTTAAAATGAGTGAATATTTACAAAAAAAAAAAAAATAAAGTTTATCCGTTTGAACATTAAATATCTTGTCTTTTTAGTGTATTCAATTGAATATAGGTTGAAAAGGATTTGCAAATCATCGTATTCTGTTTTTATTTATGTCTTGCACAATGTCCCAACTTTATTGGAATTGGGGTTGTGAATACTAGGCAATAAATAAATGAACATCCTTGTGATTCACAATACTGCCCCAATTTGCTGATTGTATACTGTATATAGCGGTATAGCAGTAGCTGTAGTTGTAGAAACATGGAGGGGCCAGGCACTCTTCATAATTTTAAGTGAATACATATTGTGTAACCTTCAAGTAATGCTGCATGCTGATTTCTTTTCTGCCTTTTCAACTAGAAACCTACATTTGCTTCTTTATAAAAAAAAAAAAAAAAGTCTGCTATAAAAAGAAATATCTTATTTTTATTAGACTTAGTTCCTTTTCAGCAGATTTAACCCAGATGTTAGAACTAATTATTTGCAAGGATGCAGATCACTAGGACGGAGTTACATTTTAGTATTGTTTTTGTAAACCATTGTACGTACTAGAATTTGTTTCCAAACTTAGTTAACCCCTCTCATTCCGCCAACTGCAAAAATGTCCTCTTGAGTAACATCATATGCCAGGAATATTAAAGGGGTTATCAGGGGAGTAATAAAGCTTATTAGTTTTAGCTTATTACTGATATACATTCTGGTCCTCCAGAACCCTGAAGTTGCCTGTGAGGACGGCAGATGGGGAGGCCGGAACTCTCATTTCTCTCCTCCCTTGCAACCAACACTTAATGATGGCACCGATTCCCTTCAGATGTGGCCACAGGTCCATTGAGTACAGTGAAGTTAGCAACATGACCAAGAGTCAGAGAGTCAGCAGGGAAGGCAAAGGAACCAGAGTTCCAGCCTCCACAACTGTCCTTCACACAAGTAACATCGAGGCTCCAGGGGACCGGGGTGTACAGTGTCATACTGGGATGTCTAGGGCCCACCAGTGGAATTGTTTCTAGGGACCCACCGCCAGGACCAATGCAGATCACCTGTACCAAAACAGCATGGCTATAGGTAACAACATGTCAGGAGCCATGCTGCTCACATGCCATAGGATGTGGACCACTGCACAACCTAAACCCACAGGTGTCACTCCATGCTGCTTACCCACCATAGGATGTGCACCACTGCACAACCTAAACCCACAGGTGTCAACACAGTCTATGGACAACCTCTTTAGAGGGGTTGTCTGGGCCTAATTTTTATGACCATTTAACTGGTCCCCCCATACAGTGGCTCCTTCACTGGTCCTCCATATGGTATGGGGACTAGTGATAGGGCCATTATATTGTGTGGAGGCAGTGATGGGGGCTAATATCCGGTGGGGGGACATTAAAGTGTGTGGGGCATTAGGGGGGAATATTAAAGGGGTTGTCCAGGTTTAATTTTTTTTAAAATACCTAATTGGTAAGGGGCTAACACAGCTCCATCTGCTATATAGAGGCCAGGTGCTGTCATGGCAATTCAGCTCCCAAGACTTCAATAAGTGCTGAGATGAAGTGAAGGCGCCTGGCCTCTGTACAGTAGACAGAGTTTTCTGCTTCCAGGCCCTGTATTGTGTACAGGACAGGAAGCAGCTCCACACAGCTGATGGGTCCAGGGGCCAGGTGTCGGCCCCCTACCAATCAGGTATTTATGGCCTGTCCTGAGGACAGGCCATAAAAAAATTAAGGCCGGACAACCCCTTTAAAATCCCCCCTAATTCCCGACACAGTTTAATGTCCCCCCATAGGATATTAGCCCGCATCACTGCAATCACAATATAATGGCCCCATCACTGGTCCAGTGAAGTAGCGACTGTATGAGAGTGACCAGTGAAAGTGGAAGTGTATGAGGTGGAATAATGAAAGGGCCACTGTGTGAGCCATATAGTGGCCTCTTCACTGATCCCCCTTATAGCAGTATTAGGTCATTACTTACCTGTCTACTCCCTGGTCCTGCGCCCAGAGCAGGAAGGAGCAGGAGAGGCCAGAGAGCAGACAGCTAAATGTAGGTACTTATCCCATGCAGTTTGTAGGCCACAGGCTCAATGTGGCCTGTGGCCTACAAGTTGGGGAGTGGTAGAGCAGGAACCATTACCCCATCCCCATTGCCTATTAAAAAAGCTGTGGGGCTCTGTTAGGGCACCCTAATGGCACAGAGCCCACCTGGGGATTCACCAGTACCCTGGTGGGCAGTCCGAGCCTGAGTGTATATATTAGTAATAAAGCTTAACCCATGCAGGGAATGTACTGGTAAGCTTTATTACTTCCCAAATCAACCCTTTAATTTCAGGGTTTATATATATTATTTTTCTCTGTAAAACATAAGTAAGGCTTTTTTGACATTAAAAGAGTTTTTCAGACTTCAGACTGCAATATTAGATCAGCTGGGGTGCAACACCCGGCACCCCACCGATCGTGTTTTCTACAGCCTCTCCGCACCAGAACTATACAGTATACAAAGCTAAATGCAGAAGGCTCCATACACTGTGGAGTGGCTGTGCTGGAGTACTTCAAATCACCTCCCATTCACTTGAGAGTTTGACTAAATAAGTGTTTTTATGTTCTGCTTCTATTCTATTTATAAGAACCTTGCTAAATTTCTGTATAAGTACCTGTCATTTTGGCAGCACACAGAGATGCTGTGTGTAAATACTTTTCACTTGCTCTTGGGACCCCATTTTAACATATTGCTACTGAAGTTGTAGTAACTATTAAAGACTAGCTTGTAAACGTGAAATACCTAGTAAAATTATACAGCACACACAGCAGTATAGTAAAATTAAAAGTAAAAACTTTGTGTTAACTGTGGGAGATTACACATAGTGTACAGAGATGGAACTAGGTACATTATAGCTTGTGAGGCTTTCATAGATCATAGCGGCTGCGGGCACAGCTGCTATCAGTAACAGATGACAAGAACTAGTAACAGGGCGCTTCAAGCATATAGATAAGACACTTCAGTTGACCCATAGAAAATATTAACTCTCTACATTACTGACAGCCATGGAGCAATGGTCCTAGCTGTCTGTGTTCTTTAGATGCCACCTGATCATCATTACCATGGATTAGCAGCCATTAGAAACAATGTAGTCCAGTTACAGAGTTACTAGAAATATGGTCACATATGGTTCTGATCACTAGTTGTCCTACTTTCTACCTGGCATCTGCGCACTCACAGTACAAGGGACCAAACATGAAAAATAATAATGACACGATATGCTGAAAGTTCACCTGACCTACCAACAGTGACAACCTAGGACCAAATTCAGAATATACACTGGTCTCCAGATATCACACATATTGCTGTCAAAGAATAAACTCTATGAAGCATGTTCTACTATTACAGAGCATGGCAAACTAAACTAGGAATGACAAACTAAGCCTTCATGATAGATGCAAGCCAATGCGTATAGTAAAGAGATTGACCAGGTAAATGAAAAGATATTTGGTCATTGCTCAAATGAAAATTAACAAAACTTACTAATACACATTCATTCTAAATACTGTGCAATGTCTCAATACGATATCAAAAGGGACAATAATTACCAATTGTCAAATTACCAAAGTAACAATAAATACCCTCACTGGGTTGAGGCTGGTTTTGTAGGTACAATTGTAATGTTGTATTTTATAAATACATGGATGCTAGTTTAGGCCAACACTCTCTTGACATTAATATATGTTGTTTTTATGGTATTGTGCTATACTGTTTGTCATTACAGTATTGTATGCATCTACTATTGTGCTGCCCTACCATGCAAATATTCTAGTGTGGAGACAGGGGTGGACTTGGCATTTCGGGGCCCCAAGCAAAAGAATGTTTGGGGTTTACTTAACCAAAATTTTAGACCATGTTCCCTCTTTCCAGGAACGGCCTGCATTTGCAGGTCAAAAAATCTGGACAAAATAGTGCAGCATACTGAGCTATCTTGTCCAGTAAAATGCCAGGGATCTTATGCTACACCCCTGCTACACAGGACTGCTACACATAGTATAACACCTCCTTTATTGGCCCCCACACAGTTCAAAGCCCCCTTTATTGGCCCTCATGCAGTGTATTGCCCCCTTTGCTGGTTCACACACAATATACTGCACCCTTTACTGGGCCTCACCACACTATATTGCCCCCTTTATTGTCCCCCACAAAATATATTGCCCACTTTATTGGTCCAGACACAGTATATTGTCTCTTTTACTGGCCCCCTACACATATTGTACCCTTTACTTGCCCCATACAGTATATTGCCTCCTTTACTGACCTCAACACAGTATACTGTCCACTTTATGGGCCCACACACAGTATATTACACCTTTATTGGCCCTCACACAGTGACACATTAGGTCACTACCTATTGGGATCCCCCATATAGTATACTGCCCCTTTATTGGCCCCCACACCGTGTATTTCCCTCTTTAATGGCCCCACAGTATAATTGCCCCCTTTATTGTTCCACACCCAGTATATTGCCCTCTACTGGCCCATACACACTGGCCATAGTATAAAGTCCCATTTATTGGCTCACACAGTATATTTCTCCTTTTATTGACCCCCACATAATATATAGCCTGTATAATTGGTCCTCAAGCAGTATATTGCCCATTTTACTCATTCCCACACAGTATATTGCTCCCTTTATTAGCCCCCAGAGAGTATATTGACTCCTTTATTGGCTCCCACACAGTATTAGTGGCATACACTTCAGCAGGAATAGAAGATGTGTCCCTGTTTGTCTGTTATCTACATCAAATATATTTTAATCAAATACAATTCTGGCTTATTTACATTAGCTCTTATTTTCAGTCTTTAGCTTTTAGTGTTTAATTTGACAAAATGTGATCCTCAATTTGTTGGAAAAAAGCTACACTTTGCTAATAATGACCACATATTCCTAGAAATCCTCAAGTACTACCTTACCTGCAGTGCATGATAAGCAAACAATGCTTCAGGTCACTTAATTATATATACTAGAACCATCTAAAGGAAACAAGTCAAGCAAGGTTAGAAAGAACTGGTTTATCTCATAGAAATTCTATCTATGTAATAGGTATATATTTTTATTCTACCCGCTGTGCACTTTTATTTACTGGCTGAATTACACAGACATAAGGAAGTAATACAGTTATATTTATGTTTTATTTTTTTCCTATGAGATACACTGCCTGCTGTAAGCCCAAGATACCCATTCAGCGGGACACCTACCCTAATTAGCTGTGCTGTACACAGTCAGACACAGCAGACACACAGTACATACTCAAAGCACATTCTCCTAAACCTAGGTTTAAATTGGGCACAAAAATAGCATGTAAAATTATTCGGAAATGTTAATATGTGCACATTGATGCCAAGCACAAACATTTTATATAAACTGCCTAAGTATTAGGGCTTTTACATGAGAAACTAGGAAGGTGATAACATAAAAAATATATATAGAATCATTTACCCTAGAGAAGAGCTCCACCTAATGCCCTGCTTGTATAGTACTGATCACATACTGTATATACACCGATCAGCCCTAACATTAAAACCACTGACAGGTGAAGTGAATAACATTCATTCAATACTCTGGCACTTGTCAAGGGGTGAAGTATATTAGGCATGAAGTGAACAGCCAGCTCTTGAAGATGATGAGGTTAAAGCAGAAAAATGGGCAAATTAGAGCATCGCAGGTATCTCAACTAGCTATCGAATAACTCTGCTTTGTCCCAATGAGGGACAGGAACCCTAAAACAACTGTCTACAGGTGTATGTCTCTGGTTTGCCGGTATGATTTTAAGGGGTTGTCCAGGAATTTTGTTTTTATGGCATATAACTATCTGACTGCAGCCAGCAGCCAACTGGTTGCAGCCCAAGGATCCACAATACAATTCCTTAAGGACACAATCTAGTTTGGGTGTTAAGGCTTTTTTTATTTTTCTGTCAATGCAGTCACATGAGGGCTTATTTTTTGCATGACAGGTTGTAAATTTAGTTGCTACATTTTGGGGGTACATATAATGATTTACCTTTTGTTAACATTTTTGGGAAACATGAAAAAAAAAAAAATGATTCTGTCATGATTCTTGCCAACGACATGGCAACTTTTTCCGGAGAGCCATTACAATTTTGGTGAGACCACCTTTATATCAGTTTTATTATGTTTTGCCACTATTTCTGAATAAAATCCCATTTTGTGAAAATACATTATTTGGAAGGGGGCCCCATATTCTGATGTACATGACTTTTTTACTTCTTTGTAGATGGGCTATGTGAGGGTTCCTTTTTTTGCAGGGCAAGTTGTAGTTTTTTATAGGTACAATTTTCTGGTGTGTACAATGTTTTTTTATCAGTTTTTACTGCCTTATTTTTTCAGGGTGAGGAAGTCATTAAAACACATTCATTTGCACATTCCAGTATTTTTTTTTACAGTGTTCACCCTATGGGATAAATATTATTTTTGGATAAAGCTGATACAGTGATACCTGATATGACTTTTTTTTTATTTTTTTTTATTATTTACATCATTTGAAATAGGAAAGGATTTTTTAAACTCCTCTTTTTTATTTTATTTTTTTTAGACTTTTTTCACTTTACTTTTATTTTTTTTTTTTAATTGTCCCAGAAGAGGAATTCAACCTGGAATCATTTATATCCTGTACCAGGGCTGGCGTCAGCACACAGCATACAGTGGCAAGTTCCGGGGTCCCAATCTCCTGAGGGGGCCCACTTCGCTGCTGGGTGCTGACTGCGGCTGCTGCTGTTTTTTTTTTTTTTTTTTTTAAATAGGGTGTTACCTGCTGGAAAAACCCCAGCAGGTAATGGGCCCTATTTACCTACCGATCCCCACTCCTGGCCACTTCAGTCCTCCACGGGGCCCTGTGTGTCCGATATCACGTCGCTGACAGTCAGCGTCAGGACATCGCTGACAGTGATGTGATATGGGACTCATGAGGCCCCCTGGAGGGCTGAAGTGGAAGCGAAGGCTGCTGTGGCCAGGAGCAGGGTTTGGTAAGTAGAGCCCATGGCAAGGTTACTTGTTGGGTGAACCCCAAGAGATTCATCTCGCGAGGTTCACCTGGCTGTTCTGTTCGGACAGAACAGACGTCACGTGGGTTATGCCAGCATTACAATGCATAATGACGCTGAAGTAACCCACGTCTGTGACATCAATGAAGAGGGCCGAAGTCTGAGCAGGGAGTCGCACTGGAGCCCAGGAGAGGAGAGTAACACTGTGTTTTATGTTTGATCACCTCCCCTGGGCCTCTGATCATTATACTTGGAGGTCTGAACCCCCCCCCCCCCCCGAGTATAATAATAGTTCTTGGGCAGTGAACCCCCAAATTTTTCAGTTTTGCCAAACCCAACATTTTTGCAATATTTGCAAGGAACACCATAGGGGCCACTATGGGACATAATACTGTGTGCATGGGCCACTGTGTGACATTATACAGTGTGGAGGGGCCTCTATGGGACATTATACAGTGTGGACAGGCTGCTATGGGACATTATACTGTGTGGAGAGGCCACTATGTGAAATTATACTGTCTGGAAGTGATGGTGGGGGTGCCCATGTGGGGGTGCCCAACACAAAAGTTTGCTATTGGGCCCAGGCTTTGCTAGTTATGCCGCTGTATGTGCATATATATATATATCTGTGGGGGCCCACTCAGCTTCTGCATTGAGCACTTCCATTAATACAGATGAAAGCGTTAACAGTATCAGGTCCTGTTTATACAGTGGAATCTGCCGCTGATTTTGCGGTGGATTTCACACCCAAATCAGCAGCAGATTCTTCCCTCATTCTGCCTCCCACTGAAAACAATTGGAGCAGGATTTTGGAAAAAAAAAATGTCCTGCTCAATTTTTCCGCAGATTCTGCAGCTGATTTGGAGGCCACGGCTTGAGACTGCCCTTATTAGGCTCATTCATCTGGCCCTAATCAGTGGTGGAAAGCCACAATGGAATACTGATGCTCTGCACCCACCACCGTGAGCTGGGGTGCAGAAAATAAAGAGGAACTCGGGGCAGATTTCCGCTTCATATTCCTCTTTACTTTCCGACATCTGAACAGGTTCTATCAACTTGTATGGAATGGACTGTATTATAATCCACTCCAGTAGGTCTGCCTCAACAGGCAGGCCGAGTTGCTCCAAAAGGGGCCCACTGAGGCTCTGTTTCCCAAGGGCCCACACAAGCCTGGAGCTGGCCTTGGGGGTAATCAAACAGCAGATAGTACAGCTATGAATTACAAAGGGCTATTTAGCTAAAATTTTCACTCATACCTGCTGTTCCGTCTATGGCTACAATATATTGAATTCAGAACTTTAGTTATGTGTATAGAACATTCCATTTGGGATATCGCTGGTTTATAACCCAAATCTAGAGCATTTTCAGATGGAGAAAATACAGCATGCCATGTTGAAAAAAAACAAACAAAAAGTTATACCTTATTCACACATATATGTCATTTGTGTAACATTCTTACCTGTAACCTGTCAACCAATCCAGAGGATCGTCTGATCGCCCATCAATAACCTAAGTCAGACTTTTCAGTGTAGTCAATCTGAGTAGTTGGTTCTTTACCTGAATTTGCTGTACACTCACTGCAACCTGGTGAGCTATAGTGATACACAGTATAATGTATAGTACGTAATTATAGATTGTTTACTCTGTTTCCTGACCCAACTACTATCTTTATAAACCTCTACTGTCTGATCTGTGTTTGAGATCCTGGACTGTCTATTTAATTATCTGCTACTCTGGATCTTGATTCTGCTGTACCTCTGACCCTGTTATTGGTTTCTCCTTTGTTGTACTCTATGGATTACCTGGCATTTACCCTTGTCACATATGGTTATGTTATATCTTGTTTGCTCAATTGCTCTACTTTGCAAATACAACCTAAGGATTTGCAGCAGTGAAGTCCATTCCATGGACAGGAGAGGGAATAAAGGGTGAAACTGTGTGGTCCATCTTGCTCTACATCAGGGGTAGGAGATTCAATCTCTACTCACCCCCTTCTCGGGTCACTTGTCTTTTGTGGATTCTAGCCAGGTATTGCATGGATTCAGTACAGATTATAAAAAGGGCTTTGTAAGCGATTAATGTCTCCCTCTATTTACTGTGCCACACAAAGACCACCTGAAAAGGTGGTGACTAGAAATTGAATCTCCCCTTATGTGGATTCAATTGATGTGTGTCAATATACTTCAAATTGACATATACATTTCAATATGGCACAGGTTTTTTTGTGTTCCCAAGCACTGTTTTGTGTTATTTATTATATGGCTTATTGTGTGTCATAAGGAACCACGTAGATTACAATTTTCAGATCAGGGCTGATTTGTGCAGTAAGAAAGGAAATATAGAGGGTACGGATAGTATTCAGACTGCTTTAAATTTTTCACTCTGTTTCATTGCAGCCATTTGCTAAAAGCAAAAAAGTTCATTTTATTTCTCATTAATGTACACTCAGCACCCCATCTTGACAGAAAAAAAAACTGAAATGTAGATATTTTTGCAAATTTATTAGAAAAGAAAAACTGAAATATCACATGGTCATCAGTATACAGACCCTTTTCTCAGTATTGAGTAGAAGCACCCTTTTGAGCTAGTACAGCCATGAGTCTTCTTGGGAATGATGCAACAAGTTTTTCACATCTGGATTTGGGGATCCTCTGCCATTCTTCCTTGCACATCCTCTCCCGTTCCATCAGGTTGGATGGTGAACGTTGGTGTACAGCCATTTTCAGGTCTCTCCAGAGATGCTCAATTGGGTTGAGGTCAGGGCTCTCGCTGGGCCAGTCAAGAATGGTCACAGAGTTGTTCTGAAGCCACTCCTTTGTTATTTTAGCTGTGTGCTTAGGGTCATTGTCTTGTTGGAAGGTGAACCTTTGGCCCAGTCTGAGGTCCAGAGCACTCTGGAAGAGGTTTTCTTCCAGGATATCGCTGTACTTGGCCGCATTCATCTTTCCTTCAATTTCAACCAGTCGTCCTGTCGCTGCAGCTGAAAAACACCCCCATAGCATGATGCTGCCACCACCATGTTTCACTGTTGGGATTGTATTGGGTAGGTGATGCGCAGTGCCTGGTTTTCTCTACACATACCGTTTAGAATTAACGGCAAAAAGTTCAATCTTCGTCCCATCATACCAGAGAATCTTATTTCTCGGTCTTGGAGTCCTTTATGTGTTTTTTGGCAAACTCTATGTGGGCTTTCATATGTCTTGCACTGAGGAGAGGCTTCCTTCGGACCACTCTGCCATAAAGCCCCGATTGTTGGAGGGCTGCAGTGATAGTTGACTTTGTGGAACTTTCTCCCATCTCCCTACTGCATCTCTGGAGCTCAGCCACAGTGATCTTTGGGTTCTTCTTTACCTCTCTCACCAAGGCTCTTCTCCCACGATTGCTTACTTTGGCTGGACGGCCAGGACTAGTAAGAGTTACATAGTAGATGAGGTTGGATGAAGACATCAGTCCATCAAGTCCATCCTATAACCCTACAGTGTTGATCCAGAGGAAGGCAAAAAAAACCCATGAGGCTTATGCCAATTGCCCCATTTTATGGGAAAAAATTCCTTTCCGACTCCAATCTAGCAATCAGTATAAAACCCTGTATCAACGTGCCCTTAAAATCTAGAACCCATAACCCGTAATGTTGCTCTGTTCGAGAAAGGCATCCAGGCCCTCTTTGAACTTGTTCAATGAATCCACCATCACCACTTCCTGGGGTAGAGAGTTCCATAGCCTTGTTGTTCTTACTGTAAAGAATCCTCTTCTATGTTGCTGGTGAAACTTTCTCTCCTCCAGACGTAGAGGATGTCCCCTTGTCACTGTCACTGGCCTAGAGGTAAAAAGATCATTAGAAAGTTCTTTGTGCTGTCCTTTCATGTATTTTGTAGGGAACCGCTCAGGTAGATGCTTGGTAGCAGTGCAGGAAACAGGGACACAGAGACTGGATCACACTCAAGTTCAGAGTTTATTCACTTGCAAGTGAATTAACAGGTGTTTGCCTTTACAAAAGGCGCAAACAAACCCTTCTCGGCTGAGAAATAACTAATACAAGAAACAATCCCTCTCTATACAAGAGCCTGGCTGCCAGACTCTCGCTCTGGTTACATTAGATGGGTGGCACAGATTTTACCTTCATGCCAGGTTCAGCTATACAGCTCAGACTGTTCCTCAGTGTAGTGCCACACCTCCTAGTCCTGACACACACCCTATATCAGGCCTTAATTAGTCAGCTGACCTCCCTGCTGTGGCTTCTACCAGACACCCTTTAACTGCCTGGCTGGAACATACCTGTTCTCCCAAACCACACCCTTCACTTTCTCACAATTTGTACATTGTTATTAGATCTCCCCATAGACATCTTTTCTCTAAACTGAATAATCCCAAATTTGTTAATATATCGTTGTACTCCAATCCACCCATTCCCCTAATAATTTTTGTTCTGACTCAATAGCTTGGCTGCAAGTGTGAGGTTGTGAGAGTGTCCTGTAGTCTCTATGCTAACCAGCAATTTACACCAAGATATTTATCAGATAGTGTTCAACTCAACTGAGGAGGCGTAGATAAGATTCCAGATGCTTTAATCCAGGTAAATCTTGTAGAACCTCATACAGCAGTAGGTGAAAAATGATGAAATACCAGGAGCTGAGCAGACATGTTGCTTACAAAGAAGTGAAACTAAACTGAGAGAGAGAGAGGAGGAGCTACAGCATCACAGCTAAGGATACAGAGAGAGAGAGGGGACAAACTACAAAGACAAACAGTATCACAGATACATGTCAGTGAATTAAACCAAGTCCTGGGACATGACACTCCCCGCCTAAAATCTTTAGATTTCAATGAAAACAAACATTAAATGTCCTGAGATGTCCATAAAGTCCTCTTCAAACCTGAAAAACAAAAAAGAAAACATGCACAACAAACAATAATTAACAGTTAGTCCAAATAAACCAATCTTCAGATCGGGAAGCCGCAATTTGCCAACACCTCCACCGACCCACACTGTAATCCACAAGAACACGGTTTTAGTTCATGGAAGGAAGTTCCCCGCCATGAGCTGTGAATGGTGTCCTTATCTTCTTTTATGTGACGTCTCCTCTTGGAAGAAGAAGCACCAGTTCATTAATTGGGCGGAAGAAAACTCGCACTGAGCCTCCCTTGGTTACCTTGACCTCCACTTTCCGAGTCTTCCCATCATCACTAGGGACAACTTTAGTGATGAGACCCATAGGCCATTCATTCCGATGGACTTCTTTATCCCTTAGAAGGACGAGGTCACCCACCTGGAGATTAGGTTTTGAGGTCTGCCATTTGTGACGGCTCTGTAGCATGTGGAGGTACTCTGTTTTCCAGCGGTGCCAGAACACATTGGACAAGTGTTGAACTTGTTTCCATTGGCGTCTGTAAATGTCACTGTGATCTAAGGTACGTGGAGAGGTAGCAGCAGTACCAATTTTCTGAGTAAGAAGCGTTGCTGGGGTTAAGATAATTGGAAATTCAGGGTCTGAAGATACTGGGACAAGTGGCCTTGCATTGATTATCGCAGACACTTCAGCAAGAAAGGTTATTAACGTCTCATGGGTAAGCAGTGTCGACTTGTGGTCCATCAACATAGAGTCAAGGATTCTGCGTGTGATCCCAATCATACGTTCCCAGGAACCTCCCATATGGGATGAATGTGGAGGGTTAAACGTCCAAGTGCACCCATTGTTGGATAAGAAGTTGTCTAACTGCAGTTCTTTGCAGGCTCCAACGAAGTTAGTGCCACAGTCAGACCTCAGTTGTTTCTCAGCAGGCAGTGGAGTGTTCCAGTCCATGTTCTCAGTGGTAAGCTGTCTTAGTAGTAGCTTGCCTTGAATGGTGATGGGAGCAATGAAACCAAGAGGATCATAAATGCTGTTCACAACAGATAAAACTCCTCGTTTGGTGAAAGGTTTGTCACAAGAAGACACTTGGAATGTGAATGTGTCTTGTTCAGTGTTCCATAGCAATCCTAGGCTGCGTTGCATAGGAGGAGCATCAGAACTGAGATCAAGATCCTTCAAGTTGATTGCATGATCATCAGAGGGAAATGCCTTCATTACTTCCATATTGTTGGAGATGATCTTGTGAAGTCTGAGGTTAGCTACAGACAGCATTTCCTGTGTTCTAGAGAGGAGATCGATCACTTCTTCACTTGCAGGTAAGGATTTAAGACCATCATCAACATAGAAGTTCCTCTCAACAAACTGACGAGCATCAGAGCCATACTCTTTCTCACCTTCTTGGGCGGTCCTTCTCAGTCCATAGATCGCTACCGCAGGAGATGGGCTATTGCCAAAGACATGTACCTTCATCCGGTAATCTATGACTTCATTGTTGACATCATTGTCCTTATGCCATAGGAACCTGAGATAGTTTCTGTCATCATCCTTAACAATGAAGCAATGAAACATCTGTTGGATGTCGGCCATCACTGCAACTGGTTCCTGTCTGAAACGGATTAAGACTCCTATGAGGCTGTTGTTTAGGTTAGGACCAGTGAGGAGCAGGTTGTTGAGAGAGACGCCTTCATACTGAGCACTAGAATCGAACACGACCCTGATTTGGTCAGGTTTGCGAGGGTGATACACGCCAAATGATGGAAGGTACCAGCATTCTTCTCCTTCCTTTAATGGAGGTGCAGGTTCTGCATGATCTCTCTCAAATACCTTCTGCATGAAACCTACAAAGTGTTTCTCCATCTCTGGTTTCCTCATGAGGGTACGTTTTAAAGAGGAAAATCTAGAAACTGCTTGCTTCAGATTGTTTGGTAGTTTTGATCTCGGGGAGCGGAAAGGTAAAGGTGCTACCCAGCTGTTGGAATCATCTTGAATGAATTCCTTGTCCATAAGTTTGAGAAATTCTTTATCAGCTATAGCCGGTGCCAGCTTGTTGTCATCACTTGTTGTATTGAACACTGTTAATCCAAGGATGTCGTCCCCAGGCAGGAAAGTATTCACGTTGTCTCGGTGATTATGCAGCCACTTACTATTGCTTATCTTCTCTTTCACTTGGAAGTGATGTGGACATGGCTGAAAACAAGTGCTGCGACCATTTGGTAACATATGCGTCTTAAATGAAGAAATATTGGAGGGCCTTTTCATCCTACCTATGCAGACGTTGCCAATGATTACCCATCCTAGATCGAGGCGCTGGGCAAATGGTGCATCATGTGGTCCATTAATTTGCTGGCGTATTTTGTGCAGTCTGAGAATGTCTCTACCTAGCAGAAGTAGAATGTCTGCATTTTTGTCAAGGGATGGTATTTCACTGGCTATAGCCCTTAGATGAGGGTGCTGGAAAGCCGCCTCTGGTGTGGGTATCTCTTCTCTGTTTGATGGTATCTGGTTGCACTCAACAAGTGTGGGCAAAGGTATCTCCAAATTGCCCTTGAGAGAAGCTATTACAAGACCACTGGCCCTTCTTCCAGAAACCTCTGATATGCCACTGCAAGTACCCAAGGTATATGGATAAGTATCACCCTTTAAGTTAAACAGATCAAAGAGTTCTGACCTTGCAAGTGAGTGGTTGCTCTGGTCGTCCAAAATGGCGGACACCCTCAGAGCCCTTTCTGGTTGGCCCTTGGGGTATATATTGACTAGGCATATCCTTGCACAGGACTTGTCACAAAGGTCTTCTCCGCAGACTTCTGTACATGAGGAAGATACTGTGGTAGTATTTGCTGCTTGATCTGTGTTCTCCCCGCCATGCTTAGTTGGGGAAGGGGAACCTCTAGGCGGTGTGGCACTAGGCTGGGATGGATGAAGAGCCTGTACATGGTTCTCACTGCCACACTCTATACACTTAATAGCAATTTTACAGTCTCTAGCAACATGTTCAGTAGAGGCACAACATTTGAAACATATCCCTAGTTTCTTTAGAAGCTCTTTACGTTCCTGGATTGGTTTCCTCCTGAAGCCAATACACTTCTTGAGGGGATGAGGCTTCTTGTGAATAGGACACAGACGGTTAGGATTTTCTACCTTTTTGTCTTGGTTGTTGTTGCAACTGCTTTCTTCTGGTGCTGATGTAGGTATAGGAAGAATATCAGTCTTTTTCACCGAAACTGGGCCTCTGTGGTTTCTGTAGTTAGAATGTGAGCTGTCATACTTAATAGGAGGTGAACCAGGAACACTGGGATCCCCATAGGAAAAGCTTGGGTCATTCTTGGATTCTACAATGTTCTTGATAAACTCACAGAAGTAGGAAAATGGAGGAAAGGAGACTCTATTCTCATTTTTGTATCTTGACCCAACTGTGGTCCACCTTTCTTGAATATTATATGGCAACTTGGTGACTATCGGGTTTACCCCACGAGCAGTGTCCAGGTAACTGAGGCCCGGTAGGAGAGTGTCCGCCTTAGCCAGTAGGAGCTCCATGAGTAGGTCACTAAGTTCTTGAAATTTCTGATGATCCTTACCAGATATCTTTGGAAACCCTTGCAACCGTTTGAACAGAGCATTCTCTATTGCTTCAGGACTGCCATAGGTTTTCTCCAGTCTTTCCCAAGCAGCGGTAAGGCCTGCTATGGGGTTGTAAATGTGGATGGATCTGAGTCTTTTAGCACGTTCTGTGGACTGTGGGCCAAGCCACCGGATAAGCAAATCTAGTTCTTCAGCTGCAGTAATGCCAAGGTCACTAATTGCAGTTTTGAAGGCACATTTCCAGCCTCTGTAGTTCTCAGGTTGGTGATCGAACCTTGTGAGTCCAGTCTTAGTAAGCTCACGGCGAACCATGTACCTTGCAAACTCTGACATGTCTGTTCTCTCTGACTTTTAAATATTGAGTTGCTGGCTGAGTAGCGGTGATTACGTTGTTAGTGGGGTTCTGGTTAACAGAGGTAGGTAGCGTAGGGGCTGCGTAGGCATTCAGCCTAGGAGCTAGCTTAAAGTCCATAGGTTTAGCCACATATGGATGTGAGACTGGACGGTTGTTTGCAGTCTGGTAGTATGGTGTCACATTGGTGTTTACCTGAGTATCAGTATATTGCATTTGCTGAGGTGCAAGGCTTTGGGCATCCATGAAGGAAGAAGAAACTGGATGCTGGACAGGCAGGGCATTGTACTGACCTTGAATGCGGTGTGCTTCAGAAGATACTGTGCCCTGTTGCTCTGGAGAAATGTTGTCCCTGACAGGAACATTTGTGGCAAATAGGGATTCACTGCTTTGGCTTAGTACATAGTCTCTTGTGCGCTTGAGGGGACCCTCTGCTTCCACATCACACAAACTGGTGCTGTCGCTTTCACTTCCACTGATGGCCTGTTCTAAAATGCTTAACCTTGCCATGGCTGCAGCATGCTCATACTGTTTCTCTAGAGCCTCTAGTTCTGCCCTTTTTTGAGCTGCATTAGCTTCCATCTCTGCTTTCTGTTGTGCAAAGGCTGCCTGTATCTTAGTAGCTTCCGCCTCTGCACGTGCTTTTATAAGTTGCTCACTGAGTGTGGAAGATTTTGAGGAACGTGACTTAGATGTACGCTTTGAACGCTTGGTAGACTCAGAAACATGGGATGCCATTTCCTGCAGTTGCGCAATTCTTGCCTCTGTCCTTAACTTAGTTTCATGTACTAAGCTTTCTCGTTCTGAATTGAGATGCTGGAAGCTTTGCAATTCAGCTAAAGAATCGTCTGTATGTTGTTTTCTCAATATGCTTTCATACTCCTCAGCTTTCATTTTATAATGTCCATGCATAGCACAAAGCTGTCGCAGAGCTCCCTCTAGTGGTGATATATGGTATGCAGGCAAGCACATGGCAGATATCTTAGTCTGTATTTCCTGCCACCATTTTGAGAGTTCACAGGAAAGTTCATGCTTTAAACCTTCTAGATTGTCTCTAACCTGTTTAATTGAGCGTCTAGCCTTCTCACTGGGCTGCAGACTGAGGTCCATGCTACCTTGTGCTTCAGGGTGCCCTTCAGCCATGATGCAACACAAACAGGATAAATATAACTTTGCTGGAGTGAGATGGCTGCTTGCTAGAATCTTCTTATGCTGAGGGAGTCTGAGCTGCGAATGCAACTTACACAATGCTGATTCCTTCTGGCTTCAGGTAACTTGCTGTGACTGACTGTATGTCAGAAGTTGGTGAACTGTCTTACAGCCGTATCTGGCAGTCTTTATGCATCATTTTTCACTGTTCTGACTCAATAGCTTGGCTGCAAGTGTGAGGTTGTGAGAGTGTCCTGTAGTCTCTATGCTAACCAGCAATTTACACCAAGATATTTATCAGATAGTGTTCAACTCAACTGAGGAGGCGTAGATAAGATTCCAGATGCTTTAATCCAGGTAAATCTTGTAGAACCTCATACAGCAGTAGGTGAAAAATGATGAAATACCAGGAGCTGAGCAGACATGTTGCTTACAAAGAAGTGAAACTAAACTGAGAGAGAGAGAGGAGGAGCTACAGCATCACAGCTAAGGATACAGAGAGAGAAAAGGGACAAACTACAAAGACAAACAGTATCACAGATACATGTCAGTGAATTAAACCAAGTCCTGGGACATGACAATTTTGGTTGCCCTTATTTGCACTCTTTCTAGTTCGATTATGTCTTTCTTGTATACTGGGGCCCAGAATTGTGCACAATAGTCTAAGTGTGGCCGTATCAGTGATTTGTATAGAGGAATAACTATGTTCTTGTCATGAGAATCTATACCTCTTTTGATGCATCTCATAATTTTATTTGCTTTGGCAGAAGCTGCCTGGCACTGGTCACTAAAGGTAAGCTTATTGTCCACCACAATCCCCAAGTCTTTTTCATTGGCAGTCTTACCCAGTAATTTACTATTAAGTACATAATCATACATTTTATTTCGTCGTCCAAAATGCAGAACCTTACATTTGTCAACATTAAACTTAATTTGCCAAGTCGTGGCCCATGCTTCCAGCTTCCTTAGATCCCCTTGTAATATTCTATTATCCTCCTCATTTTTGATTACCTTACAAAGTTTAGTATCATCTGCAAATATGGACACCCTGCTTTGCAAACCGTCTACCAGGTCATTAATAAAGATATGAAACAGGAGAGGGCCCAATACTGACCCCTGTGGCACCCCACTGGTGACTGTGACCCAGTCTGAATATTTACCATTAATAAGCACCCTCTGTTTCCCATCAGTGAGCCAGTTGCGAACCCAAATGCATAATGTTTTCCCCCAGTCCCAACATTCTCATTTTGCATACCAACCTTTTATGTGGTACAATATCAAAAGCCTTTGAAAAGTCCAGACACACCACATCCACTGCATTACCCATGTCCAATCTTGAACTGACTTCTTCACAGAAGCTGATCAGATTAGTCTGACAGGACCGATTCCTCATAAAACCATGCTGATTGCGTGTTTACATTGAGGTACTCCAGGATAGCATCTCTTAGAAAGCTCTGAAATATCTTACCCACCACAGAAGTCAAACTTACTGGCCTATTAGTGTTTATTAATGCTTTTGGAGAGAACAGAGTGAAAAAAATTGCAATTCTGTCATTTTTTTGGAGTTCATTTCATGAAGTTCACTGTGCGGTATAAAAAATTAGATTGTAACCATTTTGGAAGGTCATTGAAAATTTGGCAATAACAAATTTATATAGTTTTTGCTGTGTTTTAAAACTTTTACAAACTAAAACCCTTGGAAAAATGCTTGAGGGCACCATATTCTGATATTCCCTGATAGAATTCTTTTTTTTTTTTTAGAATTGAATTAGCTGCTGTTAGGATTCAGATGCAAGGTAAGGAACATACTGGTCTACAGGAGCGCATCAGCAGAAATGGACTGACAACTGCGAGCAGTAGAAAATGCTACTTAAAGGCAAAACACTACTACGAGCCAAGACCGGCCTCAGAAGCCTTCACCAGAGCTCCTCGCAAGAAGAGTTGGATTTTCGCTGAATTGAAGACCGGAATGGTCACCAGAACAGAAAGGGTATTACAAATAAATGCACTGCAGCAGAAGCCTACACCAAATCCACACACACTACTCACAGGGACAGAGAAAACAGAATGGTCGACAATCACGGGTCATCAGCTGAGGAGGGTAATACAGATCCAAATCACGAGATGGAGACAAATCCAGGAAACAATCCAATAGTCAGAACCAATCAGGAATGCCAGAACAAAATCGCAAGACAAAAGAGGAATCCAGGTACCCAGCCACAGGTCAGGTATAGGAGCAGTCAAATCAAAGTCAGGTGCTTAGCAGGAGTTTGGAAACTGATAGCCAGCAAAGCTGAGTGATGTGGGAGTGGTTTAAATAGGCCTGGTCAGGAAGCTTCCCTATGTTGTCATGGCAACCTTAAAGCAGCAACAACCAATCCTAACAGAAAGCTTCCTTATGTTCACACGGCAACCTTAAAGCAGCAACATTCCGAACAGCTGCCTGACAACTTTTTGGCAGGGTGAGCTGTAGTTTTCGTTAGTACCATTTTGCAATCAATCTGGCATTCATTTTTTTTTTTAATGGTGCTCAATCTAACGTTCTTCCCGCAGTGCTTTAGACAGAAAGTTTTCAGAGGTTTCCTCTGCGGACTTTGTGTTTCAATTATACCTATGGGGAAACCACCGGCATTTCCGTAGGTATAATTGACATGCTGAGATTTCCAAAACCGCACCGGTTTTGGAAATCGCCGCGTGTCCCAAGCGCAGTTTTTACCGCAAAGTGGGCATGGGATTCGCTAGAATCCCATATCCCCTTTGCTCTGACTGTAAAACTCCGCATTTTTTTCTGCGCCGTTTCCGCCACGTAGGGCCTTAGCCTAAAACTGTTTTCACGCTAGCATTTTTTTCAATGTGTTGCTTAATTGCACATGGCATTTCTAGAAAAAAAAGTCAATCCAGACTAGTGTTGTCTATGGCTCATGTGTCTGCTCTAAACCAGTAGTTCTCAACCTTTTTAAGCGAAGTACCCCCTGGTGAGAAAATGGCCCAACCGAGTACCCCCAAAATAGTGATCACTTATAAATGTTAATAAAATAAGGCTTTTTTTCCCATTTATGTAAAGGTTCCCTCAGTACCAGCACAAGTAGTATAATGATTAGAGATGAGCGAATTTCTCAAAAGTTCGATTCGGCAGTTTGATTCGAAGTTCCAAAAAAATTTGCTTCGATCCAAATTACTTTGCCGCGGTCATGTTTCTTTCTCTTCAGCACGGACAACTATTATTCATGTGGAAGGCTCTGCTAACAAGCAAAGACACGCCTACCCAATCACATCACTAGAGAATATCTTGTGACCGTCTGATGTCACAAAGGTCCTTACTAAATATTCGTTACCACGAAGCATCAGGAAATCCGGAATCGTGGAGAATCAAAGATTTCCTGAAATTCAGATCAAATTCCACTTCTGCAGAATCGATTCGCTCATCTCTAATAATGATCCCCCTCAGTGCCCCCACATTCAGTATAATGGCACCACTAGTTTTCCCACATGTAGTATAATGGTCCTCACACGTCAGTGCCCCATATGTAATATAATGACCCCCACAGTGTCCCCCACATGTAATATAATGGCCTCTACATGTAAAATAAGAACCCCCACAGTGCTGTAGCAGCCCCATATAGTATAATGTCCCTGAGTGGCCCCTCCATACATTATAATGTCCCATAGTGGCCTCCATACAGTATAATGTCCCAGAGTGGCCCATCCATACAGTATAATGTCCCATAGTGGCCTCCATACAGTATAATGTCAGTATAATACAGTATAATAATCAGGCTATGACTAAAGGGAGTGTTCTCTGAAACGCGTAAGCCAGATACCCACCTCTCCACTTAACATGGGAGATCCTCTCTGTGTTTTTTATCATTTTTTGTGATGTTTATTTATTAAAAGTTATGTTTTATACAAGACCTGAGTCAACCATTTGCTGGACGCCACGGAAATTTTAGAATATCTCTTCAACTTTTTGCCGACAAGGTAACCTGTCCATGCATCGGGAAGACGGTGCTTTTCAATATTAGGAAAAACGTGAGTTGGGCTGTGCGATTCGGATTTTGTTTTATACAGTATAATGTCCCATAGCGGCCTCTCCATGCAGTATAATGTCCCTGAGTGGCCCCTCCATATAGTATAATGTCCATTAGCGGCCCCTCCCTGCAGTATATCCCTGAGTGGCCCTTCCATGCAGTATAATGTCCCTGAGTGGCCCCTACATTAGTAAAGTCCTGCACCTGATATTTTGGGAGGGTTGTCACACAAGAAGTACAGTATAATTAGCGGAGGCTGTGGGGAGGTAACCAAACATAAAAACAGTGTTACCTGCCTTGTCATTTCAACGCTTATCCCCGCGCTGCACTGGCCTACAGAGATAACGACAGGTGGTCACGTAGCATATGCGTGTTTTTAATGAGTGATATATTTAATTCTTTTATCGCTAGCACATTTCTTTAGTAAATGCTTCAGCTCTATATGCTGCATTGAGCACAGGTGTAAGAACATGGTCTCCTTGGGAATGCTTAGCTAGAGCAGAGCACTAATAAAGGAAACTTTACAACATGTTTTCTATTAAAGAGGACCTTTCACGTCCTCATGCTTTACATACCTCTAGAAAGCTGACAGCGCGCTCAATTCAGCGCACTGCCAGCTTTCCCGGTATGTGCCCCGGGGCTGGAGATATCGGCGGTCGTAGTTTCACCGTTCACCGTCAGAAGGGCATTCCTGACAGTCCAGCTGCGCTGTGAGGAATGCCCTCCCTGACAGTATTCCTCCATAGCACTGTACCGCTCAACATTATCACTGGGCTGTAAGGAACGCTCTCCTTTACTGTACTCGTCCATAGCGCTGTACTGTCAGAGGGGGTGTTCCTTACTGCCTGGCGATGACGCTGAGCTGTGAGGAACGCCCCCCCCCAGTACATTGCTATGGATGCATACTGTCAGGGAGGGCGTTCCTCACAGCCCAGCTAGACTGTCAGGAACGCCCTTCTGACGGTGAACTGTGAAACTACGACCCCCGATATCTCCAGCCCCGGGGCACATACCAGGAAAGCCGGCAGTGCGCTCAATTCAACGTGTTGTTGGCTTTCTAGCGGTATGCAAAAACAGCAGATACATGAGGACGTGAAAGGTCCTCTTTTATATTAAAGGTCATGTTCTCCTCTAACTGGCTAACGTATACACCCCAGTTGCAGAAGAAATTAAAAAAAAAAAATTGTTAAAATGCCCCTCAAAAGGTCAAAATCGGGGGGGGGGGGGAACAATTTTTTAACAAAAAAATAAATAAATAAAAAACAACACTACGACTTCCACGCACAAGTCTCAGTTTCTAGCCCTACCCCCAATGTCACATCACTATGTGTCACCTTCATAAAAATGACTACTATGCTATTTAAAAAAAAAAACATGAAAAATGTGAAAAAAAGACAGTTTTTTTCCATCTTTCTTGTTTAGATTTTCTCGGATATTTAAATTAAAAAAAAAAAAAACATGAAAAATATAAATGACATAAACATAAAGCCCTATGTGTCACAGAAAAAAGATAACAAAATTATTTTAATATCACAAAGGAAAAAAAAATAGTATAGCCCTCCAAACAGGATGAACAAAAAGCTAAAAATGTGTCCAGTCCTTAACCAGGGAAAATAGCCCAGTCCTGAAGTGGTTAAAACAAAAATATGAGTAGTTTTAAAGAGTTAAAAAAACAAGATGACCTGAAATTAACCATCCCATAGAACATAACTACTTTAGACTGGCTGAAACTGTATACAACATATATACACTGTACATAGGAAGTCAGGTGATCTGCACTACGTAATGAGAAGTTTTCTCCTCTCGGCTTCTGTAGTCCACGTGCGTAATGTTTGTGTGATCCAGGAAGCCGCATGGGACTGCTGGTCAGTGCTCTGAGTCTAGACCTCCGTGTGCTAAAGGACCTTTGATGACATCGTGACCATGTGATTAGTCACATGTGTGGGAGGAGTTAGGCTTGAGTCTGTACTCCTGGAAGTATCAGCTACTGTAGTTCTCTCGTTGTGTGACAATGTCTGGTGATAGAGCTGTGTAACAACCAATTACTAGGCTGTCCTATACACAGCTCTGCACTGCCATACACTTTGTACACACACAGCACTGCGCCGCCACACACTTTGCACACACACACAGATCTGCGCCGCCATACACTTTGTACACACACAGCTCTGCGCCGCCATACACTTTGTACACACACAGATCTGCGCCGCCATACACTTTGTACACACACAACATTGCGCCGCCATACACTTTGTACACACACAACATTGCGCTGCCATACACTTTGTACACTGCAACATAAACCGCTAACTACAAGAGACCAGCTCCTCCCACTATGGCAGATCACATGATCGTGATGTCACCAAAGGTCCTTTGTCACACCAGGATCCAGTCTCCCGTGTGTGCGGTCTGCTGCTGCTGTCCTGGTCACAGCGACTACTCGGCGACATGGCTGCTACGGCTCCTGTGCTCAACCTGAACAATGAGGTGAGGCTCCACCAGTGTATGTGTGCACCGGCATCACTGCTTTCTAGAAAGTTCACCACTGTGGCCTGGGACAGGAGTGATGTGTATTACATGTAGCAGCGACATATGCATCAGCCATGTACACTCATCAGTCCCTACCTGCTCAGGGTGATTCCATCACACACACCTACCTACATACATACATACCGGTCACTGTAATAGGAGGCCTCCTTCCTGTATGTGACAGCTGATGTGTGATATTCTGTAGACTAGTATGGAGTATATAATACATGAGCAGTGTATTATATGACCATGTTATATCCTGTGGGGGGCAGTGTGCTGGGGAGGAAGGCTATTGTGATATTTATCAACCTTGGTGCAAAAGAAAGTGGAGGTGACCAGGTAATAAAGCATTTGGATGTGGAATTGGTTACTATAGGAAGTCCTACAGATAGCGCGTGCACTGCTCACTTAAAGGGGTTTCCATAGTAAATGGTCCAGCACTAGAAAATGTCATAAATGAACTGATACCAGTTTTGTCCCCCGCAGCTTCCAGGGCTGCGATCCGGCCATGCAGTCATATGCCTATATTCACACTTGCTTCATCAGTGTCTGGCTGCATCTCCTACAGGGAGGATGGGAGCATAGTGCAGGATGTGCTAGGAGACATGACGCGCTGGTGCACTTATTATAGAAGTTGGCCAGAGCCACACGTGGTGTAGTCACAACTGCATAACCCACGGTGATATCCAGTACTGGTATAGGGGATGGACGGGAGTGATATGCCATTTGTGGAGAGTGTGATTGGCTGCACAATCATGAAGTCACTGGTGACATGTCATAAACATACAAACTAAAATGATCTATTTAATGTAATTAAGTTTTTACTGGTTATCCCAGAATTAATATACCTTTTTTGGATGACCTCCCATCTGACAGTGGCAATGACATGTGCCTACGGCGTCTTTTGGTCAGACATATGCAGTACGTTCCTTCTGTTATTGCACACGCTCACTCTGGGAATATTGCTGAAGATATGTGGACTGCGTCACAGGTGCAACGCAACCAGTAGTTGTGCTTGGATTAGTGTGAGCGTGCATAGGAATCTGGGAGGCGTAGTTTCTGCATCATGTGCAGGTGCCATGTATTGGAGTGGTGTACAGGAAACTGGACCAGCAGGTGTCTGATACAGTTAAAAAAAAAAAAAGCTTATTGGCTGGATAACTCCTTTTAAGGGCCCCTCGGCAGCAGTATTCAATAATACAATTATAAGTTGGACAACCCTTTTTAAAATTTTTAGTTACTTATATTTGCAAAAATGTTTAAAGAGGTTGTCCACGGCCTAGCAAAGTTAGACAACCAGGAGAGGTTGTCAGTATCAAATACACCCGAAGTAGCTCTGCTCCTATTCAAGTGAATCAGAGCCAATCTGCAGTGTCCAACACCACATGTGCAGTGTACAGAGCTGCAAAAGTGATTGGGGCAGATTTAATAAAATACTTACCCATAGCAACCAATCAGTGCACGGCTTTCATTTTGTATTTTGCTCCTGGAAAATGAAAGCTGTATTGTAATTGGTTGCTGTGGGTAAGCATTTTAATTAATCTGCCCCAATTGTGTGTTTTGTTTTTTTTTTTTTAACGGCTAATTGACAGCTGTTTTTCACTGTTGTGTGAATAAGACCTTAACTTGTAAGTACAGTCACTGTACTGCAGAATGTCTAGTATATATAGGGGCATCCAAACAGCACTTCCCGATGTGGTACCTTAGAGGAATGATTGTCATGTAAGGGCCCTTGCACACGACAGAGTTCCATCTGTGGGTAATGGTCCCTGTGTGAGCTGTATTTTCTGGACTGAACTGGTCAGTGTGCATGGAGTCACTGTATCATAGTCAGTTATGATGCAGTGAGAACAACCCAATCACTACAGTAATGAGCTGACATAACACTATCAATGATGCAGTGAGTTCTATGCACGTGGCCAAGTTCAATTCAGGAAATACATCTCACACACGGACCGTTTTTCACAGATGGGACTCGGTCGTGTGCAAGCCCTAGGTTCACACGGCGGATAATGAAGGGAATTTCCTCTTCGTTTTCCGACGCCATATTCGGCCATGGGATTGCCGATGCAGGGCATTGGCATTCCATTGCGGATGTCCTCTGCTGATTAGGCCCAGATGGGCAGGGACTGATTTTTTTTTTTCTTTTTTTTTTCCACGTCCTGCTACGATCTCTACCTCCCATTGAAAGAAATCCACCCCCAAATCTGTGGTAGATTCCTACTTTTGAACATAGCCTAAAGGTATCTTGAAGTGTAAAAGTTAAAATCAAGCATCCACGTTGTACCTTTTGTCACTCCTGGCTTCAGGAAAGTGGGGAGGGTAGTGTAAAAAAAGAGAAAAGCCACAATTTTTGTTCACAATTCTGACTTGGGGGTGGGATTGGAAACTGTTATACAAGGCACTATAAATCTGCCCCAGTGACTTATTATTTTCTATCAGCATTTATATCGTTAATAAATGTTGTAATATTTTATTAATGAATTTTGTCTCCTGTCTACAAAATCCAGCGCTGGAATCTAGTTTGTCTGTTTCTCTATTGCCAGCAGATATCTGTACTTCACTTCTCACTGGGGTACGAAAGGGTGGGCTATTATATAAGGCAGGGAAGCTGAATCTGGAGTCATGCACATTATTATTACCCAGGGGCATGACTTTACGTTTATCCACATTAGGCTCAAGTTTGTCTGAGTCCTGTCCTCCATAGACTGCACTGTACTACATAGCTTGGTATCATCTGCTATTACTCATGTTGTATGTCATGAATAAGTTAAATAACAGCAAAGACAGCGCTTAACGTCAATATATACCACTTATGACTGGAGATCTACATAAGATCTTTCAATCAGTTTTCATTCCAAATACAAAGTATATTTTTTCTAAGCCAGTGGACCTGATTTTAACCAATGTCCTTTGGTCAGTGTGAAATGCATTTGCAAAGTCCAAGGACATAATTTCTGCGGTCTCTCCTATCCAGGTTTGTACTCAACGCTTCATAAAAACAGATCGGGTTAGTCTGATGACCTGATAAACAGAAAAAAATGGTTGTGGATTTGACTGCAAATTGCACATTGAATAATCATGCTGCGGATTTATAGGTGTTTTTCGGTAATATCAAGATGATAACTTCTAGATTGGTGGGAGTCTGACCACTCAGACCCCAGTGATCTACAGAGCAGGGGTCCATACCCTATGTAGCCACAGCAGCAAAACAAGACCGTGGTCAGGAGGAGTTGAATAGAGAGGCAGTGTGCTGCTGCTCCATTCAGTTATGTGGGACTGCTGGCAGTCCCAATAGAGTTGAATGGGGTGTCACAGAGGATGCCTGACCACAGCTCTTTTCAACTCCTTCCTGCAGTCTTGTGGCTAGGGGCGAATTGGGGGGGACCTTTACTGATGTAACAGATATCACCTATCTGCATGTCAATTAATGCGCAGATTTTTGCGGCATAGGGGTGAAATCTGTTAAAATTTAATTTTTTTTTTTTTTTTTTTAGTTAGTAACTGTATTCCCATGTGGATTATCTGTTGCAAATGTGGTTTCTGTGGAAGAAGCCTTTTAGTGTCAATAGAGAGGTGTTGGTTACATGACCCAGAGTTGACATGTCATAAGGAGAGGCTGAAAAATGAGACTCCCAGCCCCCCCTGCTGCACTCTGCAAAGCAAATACTCGGGGCTTTGAGGCTCATCTATATCTGTATGATGTTTATTCAGTGCAGTGAATGCACTGAAAAAAAATATATATATATACATTACGCCACATAACCCATCCCTTTTAACCTATGGAGACCAGGGAAAGTGGGAAATTCAATGGGCAAGACCTAAAGGTTAACTTCAGATTTTTTGATGGAAGCCAATCACATGATCCACATGATCAGATGCTTGCTGGGGGGGGGTGGTCGGCGTTTCACATGTTTACTGTCCAATGGTCATCACTGGGGAAAGATTAGTCTGACCCTCATTTCTGTGTCATATAGCGCTACATTACTGCAGCTGTGGTTGCTGCAGGGGGACCTAATATTGCATGACACTCATACATTGAAATCAGTGGTTGTCCATGTAATTCACGGACACACAGTTGAAATTTCTCTTGTTTACCAGTTCACTGTTCTGACCCGTAGAGAGAGGGTTCCAGGGTGGCATTCATATTCCCTAACAGGACATATAGAAAGTGATTATAGTCATAAAACAACCCTTAACCCTTTCACTGCCATGGACTTATGGCATACGTCCTGACAGGAAGGTACTTCAGTAGCCAAGTACGTATATTTCTTCTTTGTAACTAACACCAATATCTCAGGATCTGTAAAGGCTATTAAGAAGGTTCTGATTAATTTTACATATGAAAATCCCATCTTTAAAAAGGATTATGATGATAGCCCTTACAGATAAAATCTTTAGAATTAATTCTTGTTCATCTTGACACGCATTAAATTGAGCGAGCCCACCCACCGTCCAGCCGGAGCCACAATCTCCAGACAGTGTTGTGTAGGGTGAGGAGGGGCAAAGAGGGATGAGCTGCAAAATGCGTGAATGAGTAAAAAAAAAATTATTCTCTGTGCATAAACTGTATGTGACCCCAGGGGAGGTCTAACATAAATTTGTATCAATCTGAGCGCATACTGTACTTTAGCTCTGTCACATAGAGGGGTAATAGAATACCCCTGTGAGCCTAATCAGAGGGATATTCGTATGTAATGAACATAGCCAGGAAGTTTATTGGCGCTGTGACCCAGATGTTTACCAGCATCCAGATCTTGGTGCCAAAAGAGTGGCACACCAAACACTTACAACACATATACAAAATCATCAATAAATCTTACATTTGACACTGTCCCTAACCTGTCCATACCTGATCTTTATAAAGTAAAATACGCCGACCACCTCACTAGTGATATCTGTTACAAGCTACAATTATAGCGATAGCAATAATCACTAGAGCTGAGCGTATAAAACATTTCTGACAGGCGAAAAAAAAAAAAAAGTTCCATCAGTCAGATAAAACCTTTTCACCCATTGACTGTCACCATATTTAAAAAAACAAAACAAAAAACCCCCCAGATTTTTAGCATCTTTCACATGGAAGTAATAGCAGGTGTTTTTTTGTTGTTGTTTTGTTTTTTTTGCACAAAGTACAGATGAAACATCCAGATTTCCAGCGGATCATCATGCACAGTTATGACACTAACTGCAGTGATGATGAACTGCAGGAACTTCAGAGGTTGTGTCTATAATATGTGAACAATAATGCAGCCATATTACACCAATCTGAACCTGGCCCTTCTTATCACATTAGTTGGTTGGGTATAAAGATTTTAATTATTCATTTAGGGCGGCACAGTGGCTCAGTGGTTAGCACTGCAGCCTTGCAGTGCTGGAGTCCTGGGTTCGAATCCTGCCAAGGACAACATCTGCAAGGAGTTTGTATGTTTCTCCCTCTGTTTGCGAGGGTTTCCTCCCACACTCCAAAGACTGATAGGGAATACAGATTGTGAGCCCTATATGGGACAGTGACTGTCTATGTCTGTAAAGTGCTGCGGAATATGATGGCGCTATACAAGTAAGCATAATAAATAAATAAATAATAATAAATGAAATATTCATCAGGGTTACAGTTTGTATGTGGAAAATTATATTCTTGTGTAAGCTCCTATTTAATTTGCATGCACAATATTGGTTGGCGCATTTTTGTAATTTCGGTATTTAACACTTCCACCAGTAAATATAGATGTATGGTATCTATGAACTCTGTGTCGTAAAGTGTTTTTTTTTTTTTTAGTTTGTTAGTTTTGCTACAAAGTTGCATGAAGGTGGTTGCATACACACGTGGACAAAATTGTTGGTACCCCTCGTTTATTGAAAGAAAAACCCAAAATGGTCACAGACATAACTTGAATCTGACAAAAGTAATAATATATAAATATTCTATGAAAATGAACAAATGAAAGTCAGACATTGCTTTCCAACCATGCTTCAACAGAATTTTTAAAAAAAGAAAACGCATGAAACAGGCCTTGACAGAAATGATGGTTCCCTTAACTTAATATTTTGTTGCACAACCTTTTGAGGCAATCACTGCAATCAAACGATTCCTGTAACTGTCAATGAGACTTCTGCACCTCTCAACAGGTATTTTGGCCCACTCCTCATGAGCAAACTGCTCCAGTTGTCTCGGGTTTGAAGGGTGCCTTTTCCAGACGGCATATTTCAGCTCCTTCCAAAGATGCTCAATAGGATTTAGGTCAGGGCTCATAGAAGGCCACTTCAGAATAGTCCAATGTTTTCCTCTTAGCCATTTTTGGATTTTTTTAGCTGTGTGTTTTGGGTCATTATCCTGTTGCAAGACCCATGACCTGCGACTGAGACCAAGCTTTCTGACACTGGGCAGCACATTTCTCTCTAGAATCCCTTGATAGTCTTGAGATTTCATTGTACCCTGCACAGATTCAAGACACCCTGTGCCAGATGCAGCAAAGCAGCCCCAGAACATAACAGAGCCTCCTCCATGTTTCACAGTAGGGACAGTGATCTTTTCAAGTTATGCTTGATTTTCCGTCTGTGAACATAGAGCTGATATGCGTTGCCAAAAATTTCGATTTTTGTCTCATCCCAGAAGCTTTGTGGCTTGTCAACATGTAGTTTGGCAAATTCCAGTCTGGCTTTTTTATGATTTGTTTTCAACAATGGTGTCCTCCTTGGTCGTCTCCCATGAAGTCCACTTTGGCTCAAACAGCGACGGATGGTGCGATCTGACACTGATGTTCCTTGAGCTTGAAGTTCACCTTTAATCTCTAGAAGTTTTTCTGGGCTCTTTTGTTACCATCCGTATTATCCTTCTCTTTGGTTTGTCATCAATTTTCCTCCTGCGGCCACGTCCAGGGAGGTTGGCTACAGTCCCATGGATCTTACATTTCTGAATAATATGTGCAACTGTAGTCACAGGAACATCAAGCTTCTTGGAGATGGTCTTATAACTTTAACATGCTTGTCTATAATTTTCTTTCTAAGCTCCTGAGACAACTCTTTCCTTCGCTTCCTCTGGTCCATGTTGAGTGTGGTACTCACCATGTCACCAAACAGCACAGTGAGTATCTGTAGCCCTATATACAGGCCCACTGACTGATTTACAAGATTGTAGACACCTGTGATGCTAATTAGTGGACACACCTTGATTTAACATGTCCCTTTCTCTGGGATAACCCTGGGCTGACGGAGCTTTTGGCTCTCCCAGATGTGAGGTGCTGGGGAGCGGTTTGGAGTTGTGTCTCTGGGTGATTTATACGAACAGGGTGTATTTCGTTCTTTTGACTCCCTAAGTGTACTGTTTAACATTCCCCGCACACGGTTTTTCAGGTTTTTGCAATTTAGACATGCCATGACTACACAGTTTCCCCCCTCTGATGTGCTCATTTCTACTTATCCTCTAATAGGTATACTACGGTCCGAGGGTCCTCAGGGTCTCATCTCAAGCCTGTATGTCCACCTCATACAGGCTAAAACATCCCATCTGGCTGCTCCCTCTTTGTTGAAATGGCACACTCTGATTCCTGCCCTTACTGATGAGTCCTATTTAGAACTATAGGAATCAGCACAATTTGTATCCCCATCAGTCAACAATGGGTTGATTCAAGTATATATCATACACCAAAGTTATCTGACCCCTGCACGGTTACATAAGATGGGATGACTACAACATCCGGGCTGCCTATGTTGTCCTGCAGAGTATTCAGATTTTTGGCATATGATATGGGACTGCCCTGTTATTAAAAGTTTCTGGACAGAGGTGGTAAATATACTATCGGAGGTCCTAGGTGTCCCTGTTCCACTCGCACCAGAAGTTTGCCTGTTTGGTATCCTGGACGAGGAGCTATGGATACATCAAGTGTATTGCAGTCTATGGGAGACTCTCTACATTACTATTGCGGCTGCTCATAGACCAGCCGCAAAAGTAATATTCCTATGACAGGCCTGGGAGCCTTCATAAGGCTCCTGGCTGTCACAGGAACAGGTTGGCTCCCGCAGTCTCGCCGCACGGGTGCTGTCCTGCAACAAGGTACCCACCGGGCCCGGGAACAGTTTGTGGGGTCTTACAGGTAGTACCCCTTCTGACCCATATCTAGAGCTGGGCAATTAATTAAAAAATAACCAAAATTATCATCAATCTGGATAACCGGATATTTTGGTTCACTTATTTTATTTGCAATCCTTTGCCTGCAGTTTTGTTTGGACCAAATACATCCAAATCAGAACTGCAATTATTATACTCTGGGATCTGGTTTTCCTGGCAATGACGGGTCTCAGCGGCCCCTGATGTCATGAGGACATATGAACAGGCAATATGAGACATTACAATGTGACAAAGAAATAAACATATCAAACAATAGGAGTGAGGACCCTATTGAGGCAGATAGGGGGGACACAAGAGGTCAGAGGAAGAGGATCAATGGATCATTGCTGGAGCTCAGGGGAGGTGTGAAACATTGTTTTTTTTGTGTTTTCTCACATCCCCTCACTCGTATTATAACTGTTCCAGTTTGGACGTGTTCGGTCTGAACGAAACTGTTGGACAAGGTTCACCCAAAACATACTTGAAAAGGGGCGTGTTTTAAAGGGCATGGCCTCGAACGCCATTAATTGTAATCAAGATAAAATGCCCATTAATCGTGATTTTTATTTAGGTCATAATTGCCCAGCCCTACCCACATCTAGGACTTTTCACCCTGCCAGTTAGTAGACTGCTGCACACTGAAGAGAGGCAATAACCTTATAACAGCTGTCTGCGGTTGGGTTCCCTTTCCTTTTGGAGGAGTTATTCTGTTTTGGCCTTATTCCCAGATTATGCTACGGGGTTTAAGGAAAACCAGGCATTAATCTATAAGGACCTACCTTCCAAAAGGTGGCGCTACAACAGAGAATTGGTTTTCCACCAAGGATAATTTAGCTGCATTTAATTTGAATTATAACATAGAAGCTGGAGCGCAATAATGAGTATATTCTCTAGATGGCAGCACACTATCAACGTATGTTTTTGCTGTCTGCTCTACTAATAAATATATTTTTAGTTGTATAATGGTTCTTGCCTTATTTGCTGCTTGGCATCCAAATACCTTCTTACTGATAAATGTGTATATTTTGCTCTTTGTAAGTATAGTCCACTTATAATATATCTATTATTAACTTTCCCTACATAGTTCAGATAGACAAGTTCTTCAGATATTGTTGTCAACTATAAATAAGACTGATCCACTAATGGAGAAACTAGTTTATACGGTTCTTAAACCTCCCTCCATATAAATGAACAGAGTAATGGAGCATTCCTTGTGCCAATAGCCCTTTAATTTGCATGTGATGGAATTGCACGCTCCTGTGCCCTGTGCTATCAGCAGTGCCAGGCTGTTGTGTGGCACTGAAATGAAACCGTCAGTTCCCTATTGTTTTAATGTACTTCACTGTTATTTATTAATAGGGCTTATTTCAGTAGTCCCCACTGGTACATTACAAGTGAAGTGATCCATTCCCTGTTGGTAAAAAGCTCAGAACACAGGACATGTACTCAGTGCTATCTTCTGGCTTGTAGAGTCCCTCGCCTCTCCATTTGGATACTTATTTTGATCATAAAGGAATCTTCCTACCAGCCATAGACTACAGTGAATAAACTGTTGACTGTAAATAATGGCGGGAGGGGAAGCCGGCATGGAATACATCCGACTAACATTCTTTTCATGAGTCTGATGATATTGGATTTTTGCTTTATTGAAATGGCAAATTAATTAGACTAATTGCCCAGCCCAACTTGACGTATCCTTTCATGTGTCTGTAAATACCCATTCACCCAGCATATGCCAAAAGAATGGCCATTTGGTATATGCTGTGCCATTATGGTATTATAGTACAGGAAAGTGCTTCCTATGTAGAGGGACACAGTGCATTAGATACAATGGGTTCTTAAAGGTATAGCTCCATTTATTAGTCTTTTGTATATATTAACATGCAGGAGACACACAAATGTGTTCCTTGCAACTCTGAGCCGCAGTAGTTCAAGAGGTTTTCCTGGACTGTGATACTGATGATCTATTAGGATGTCACTGGTCTGAGAAGAGGAAGCGGCGCTCTCAAGTGTTGTGCCCTTGTCAGACAGCTTTAATGGAGCAGCCCTCATGCAGGAGCGTTGTGGCTCCATTCAAGACTGGAGTTGCCTGAGAATCTCTTTGACAGCACTATAGAAATTAATAGAACGACAGCGCACCTCTGTGACCAACTCTCCTTTTAGGCAAGGATACAAGAGACACAGAGTCCATGTTCTCACGGTCTACATCTTATCTCAGATCTTGGTACGTTTGATTTGTGCATGGGGATATTAACTAGCAGCAGCGCCTCTATGAGTCTATCACTCTGCAGCTGCTTCTTCCTCCTGTCTCCATAGACCTCTATGGACAGCATGTAACCCGATCCCTTACACTAAGTTCACACCCACTTGGGGACCTGAAAAACGGAAAGCCTATCCACTTAAAAAGTGGTTACTCACGGACCCCATAGACGATAAGGGAGTCCGCCAGGTTTCCGCCAATTTCAGTATAAAATTCTTGCAGGACTTTTCTCACCGCGTATTTGACGTGGAATTGGGGAGGAGTCCCCGAATACTAGTGTGAACCTAGCCTTAGTGAGCTGATAATGTATGTCGTATCTCGAGATGGATTTTAGAGTAAATGATGACCGCAGGGGATACGTGAAGGAGTGGCTCATAAGTGGACAAAGGGGCATTTTCTATAATAAAATGTGTTACAAGGTTTTACTATATTTGCCTGCTCTATGTTGAAGTTTGTTGAAATGGCAGTGACCATTTAATCCGCTAGTAAGATGAGGGGAATGGGACAAATTACTACTACAGAAAGAGTCAAGCTTGATCTTGACTCTTAAAAGTGAGCCACCATCTGGCATGAATGAACTGATTTCCTATACATGCTTTCTATAAATCCCATAGTACTTTTTAGCCATTCTCCTTTTCTTTATATCTTGTGCCAACTGTATCTTTAAACTCCCTCTCTCTTCTGAATTTTTACCTGATCTGTACGGTCTGATCACTGAGACATCCATCCTAGAATAGAGGATAAATCATTTTTGTGTCATAACCATTTTAACAATCCTGCCATCTTTATACTTATTCTTAGTTCTCTCCTGACCCGCTGTCATTGTTCTATTGGCCGGGGATATGTGCCGATAACGGCATCCTTGCATATATAGTTGAACTCATGTAAGTCACTTTATATCACTACTATATTTCCAGAATAGTAAAGACAAGGAGGGGGGATTTATCAATCCCTCTATACCAGTGTGCTGCTGTAGAGAGATGATATTGTGGCCTGCATCTGGCAATGTCTTTCGCTAAATGTGAACCACAACCCCCATCCCATACCCCGCTCACAACATTGTGCAAATGTCGCCGGGCTGGGGATGCTTTGGTCCAACATATTTATTATATCTCACTCCAGTCGGAAACCACTGCTCCAAAACCACTATTAAAATCCAGGTTATGGTTTGCAACTGCATGTGGGAATAAAGTTTTTATTTTTTGGAAAAATTGTCCTCTGGTCTGATAAAAACAAACCTGGAACTGTTTGGCTATAATTGGATAGATATCCATAGCAACCAATCACAGCACAGTTTTTTCATTTTGTAGCCTGCTCCTGAAATTTGAAAACTGCATTGTGATTGGTTTATTGTTTGTGGGACAAATTGTACTTTGTAATAAGGCCATTGAATATCCTGTACTGGTAAGCTGGAAAAATGTTTGAATGAGGTGCAATTGGTGAAAAAAACATATTTCTTATGGGTTTAATTTTTACTGCATTCACTTTGTGGCAAAAATGACATGTTACCTGTATTTTGCGGGTCAGTATGATCACGTGAATATCACATTTATATAGTATTTTTAATGTTTTAATACTACTTCTCTTTTTTTTTTTTTTTTTTTTTTTAATCAAAAACCCATCCTGACACCTGTAACTTTTTCATATACAGAGCTGGGTATGGCCTTCTTTTTTTGTGGGACAAGACATATTTTTTTATTGATACCATTTGGGATATGTCTGATAGCTTGATCTGTCTGTATTCTCTTTTCTTGGTGCCTATGTGTAAGGGTCTTGCCAGATGTAGCAATACCTTACACTACTGCAGCGGTCTGGGAGGACGGACAGAGACAAGTGAGCCCTAATCTCACCCCAGCCACTGTCCCTTCCTATTGCCTCAGTTACCCTAAACGGTAAAAAGGACAACTTGAAGACAAACCCTATACTGGGTAAGTGACACACAGAACAGGACAAGACAAAACAACACAGAAGAAGAGTGAGCAAGCCAAGGGGTCGGTAACAAACAAGCAATGCAATACAGAATCAAAATCCAAGAGAATAGTCAAAAGGCAAGCCACAGGGTCAGAGAATCAGGTAATAAAGTAGCAAGGGATATAACGAGGAGAGAAGGCAAAGACAGTGCAATAACCGGCGACTTGCAGAGAAAGTGACATCCTGTATATAGAAAGTCTGGGCCCAGCCCCAGACCTGATAGGTACACAGGCTGTCAATCACACAGGCCAGGAAGAGATTAACTCTATGCAGTCCAGAGAGAAATGCTCAGAACACAGGTGTGGCCGGAAATCCATTACATAGTCTAGGACCATGTTCAGACTGAGCAACAAGAAACCTACGCAAGGAATCAAACCGAACACGCCTCCTTCGCCACAGCGTGCGAGCGGAGGGTGGCGCCGAGACCCGAACAGGCAGAGACGTTACACTATGAGTATGTATATCTTAGTATGGTTTGCATGCAGAGAAGGCTGTCAATCATGCATGGGGTGAGAAAGCAGGACTCTTGCTTTCTCTCCTAGGAGTCCAGGGGGAGGTGAGCGGACATAAAAAAAAAAAAAAAAAAAAAAGTTACTCACCTCTCCTGGGCTCTAACGTGACTCCCTGTTGTCTACGGCGATTCTGACCATGCCGTTTGACCAGCTGAGGCCCAATCACAGGCCTCTCAGTTGTCCCTGACGTTAGTCACAAGCACCGAAGACAACAGTTGGCCATGCCAGAGCCCAGAAGAGGTCATTAATCGCTCAGCCCTAATTCAAACTATATAGACCACAGACTATATATATCACAGAGCTCTGCTTTTCTCCCTCTGTTATATCCTGCTCTCAGATAGGATGGCAGAAATCAGGACAGAAACACTGTAAATAATGTATAGAGTTCTCTGTGAAAGTCTATCCTTTAGACATATGCATATATTGCACATATAGCCATTATATAAAGCTCCTGCAAATACTTGAGAATGGCATGGCCTAGATATGAACATATTTTTAACCATACTATGCAGATTAGGACAAAAATGCCTGTGCTTTGTGTGTATACATAGGAGTGCTTCCAGCAGCTGTTTCAAGGCTGCCACATCATCAGTTCTGTGATACCACAGACAAATTTCAGCTCAACAGAATGAAAGCCCTCCCTGCTCAACAATGCAAAACTTTATGGAAAAATCTGTAAGCAAGCGTATTAATGCTTGTGGTCAATGTATCATTAAAAAAAAAAAAAGAAGTTTTCAATACACTGAGTAACCGATTCATGTCTTGTGGTCAGCGCTGCTTCCATGTCCGTACAGCTTCTACTACAAAAGACTTCAGAGGGCAAAAAGTAGCTCTGTTTCTAATTCATCATTCAAAATGTATCTGCTGATAAGCCTGCAATTTTTTAATCTAAAGGGTTAAAAGCAAGTTTGGTTCTCCAGGTGAGAAGTGCTGTCAGAGATGTCTGACAGTTGCTTATCTCCAGCAAACAACCCTTCTTTTCCAGCATAGCGGTGGTTTCCATGAACTGCAGTGCCGCTTACTTGAATAGGAGTATTGCTGCATGCGCCACCCATCCACATGCAGCTTCCGGAATCCAGAGGTTGCTAAAACATATGGGCTGGGTTTTGGACCAAACCAAAACTGCTATTATTATGCTCTGTGGTCCATTCAGACCCTCTTCTCTTCTAGTCTTCTGATATTATGCTCTTGGGTCCCATCAGACTCTCTCCCCTTCCAGTCTTCTGACTGATGTCAGGGACCACTGAGGCCGTTGGGCCTCGTCAGTCACATGGGGTGATGACACAGACGCAAGCGTTGCAATGCCTTGTGACCCAGGGCAGTCTTAAGACCCAAGGACAGCAGAAAGTTGCGCTGGAGCCCATGTTAGGTGAAATGTGTGGGTTTTTTTTTGTTTTTTTTTGTTTTTGTTTTTTTCCTCACTTCCCCTGAGTCTCTGCTTATTATATACTGGGGTCTGAAGAGACCCCAAAGTATAATAATAGCAGTTTCGGGTCAGACGTGTTTGGTTCAAACAAAACTGCAGGTAGAACCTCACAAATATTATAATAACTGAACAGAAATAACCAACTTGAACAAAATTACATTGTGAAGAAAATTTTTTTTTTTAAAGGAACAAATGCAAATACATTTTGGTGCCACTTGGTAAGTAAATGCCCTTTAAAGAGGACCTTTCATGTCCTCATGTATATACGGTTTTACATACCGCTAGAGAGCAGACAGTGCGCTGAATCCTCCCTGACAGTACTCGTCCATAGACTTGTACTGGGGGGCGTTCCTCACAGCTCGTCGTCATCGCTGGGCTGTGAGGAACTCCTTCCCTGACTGTACAGAGCTATGGACGAGTACAGTCAGGGAGGGCATTCCTTACCGCCCAGCTAGACTGTCAGGAACGCCCTTTTGATGTTGGACGTAGAAAATAAGACCACCGATAGCTTCAGCCCTGGGGAACATAACGGGAAAGCCAACAGTGCGCTGAATTCAGAGTACTGTCGGCTTTCTAGCAGTATATAAAACCGCATGTGCCCGAGGACATGAAAGGTCTTCTTTAAAAAAGTATTGCCAGGAAATGTCTACCTGTCTCTTGGAGATAGACTGTAGGCCATAGACACAATGGTCTGGAGCGATCCCTATTTACTTCTATGGGAGAGTTTTCTAGGCATGCTCTGTGACCTGGGCTGAGGTCATTGTACAGAGGAGTAGATAAGCTGTGAAATCCTCTACTGTGACTGGTGGATTCTGTGTTTTATCTTCATATACATGATAGCTGTGACCATCAATGTGCTGAGGGCTGCTGCAAAGAAATCTACTGAAAACAGGAAGTATGAGTATATTATTTGACAAAATGGCCACAGTCAGAATGCAGGATTTTTAGGATTTTTTTTAAATATAGATAGCATGGAAAATTTGTAAAAACTTCTCTTCTGGTGACACATTGCCTTTATGTTTGTGTCTCACTATTGGGCACCAGTTCCGTTGATGCTATTGAACATCTACATTGACCATTAGTTATTGAATTAGTTCTAGAAATCTAACTTTACATTATGACGTCGTGTCTATGGCCTGCACTTGAGAAGTGTTTTTTGGGTGGCTGTTGCTTTGAGTTATTACAATGCACTGTTTGTTCTCCGTCTCGTATTCCTTTCTCATTTCATCTGTCTTCCAGCTGACTTATATCTTGGAGACGGAACAACAGTATTCAGTGGTTTGTTCTTTAGCTAGTACTAAGTGATGTCGGGAACGCACCTTCGTTTTTATTGCTTGATTTATGGGTATTGGTGTGTTTTGGGTTTTTTTTTAATGTGGTCAGAACTAGTTTTATTTTTTTCAGCAGCTTCTAAAAAATATTTTGTGGAAAGGCTAGATCTCCATGAACTTTTGCTCCTCACTTCACCCTATATTTGGTTTTGATGGAATTCTCTCTGGTTTATTTTTAGTTTTTTTTCTTTTAAAAAGCAGAGTTTCAAATAAAAATTTCATCTGGAAGTCTAGGATCCATTTCAGTGGCCTGTTCCAGAGCCGATTCGGCCCTGGCCCTATTACCTTCTGACCAAGGAGTAATAAGATCTACTATAACTGTCCCATAGTAAGAGAGTTGATCTCTTATGTAGTTTCACATTGGGTTAATGCCTAGAAAGCTTCGTGCACATTCCATTTAAGTTATTTGGCTGGGTATTTGCTTATTTCATTTTGATGCTATGACCTATCCAAACACAATAATCTATTTTGTAATCCTGGACAGTTTTGGCAAATAAATGCTATGTGAAAGAGACACCAAAAAGCAAAGTTTATTTTTCTAGTCTCTAATGTAATACTGTCCCATTATGTGACTTCATATCCTATGACGGGAAAAATTCTCTTCGGTCTTGTTCTTTATAATTGTTCATGTGAACTTAGCTTTACTGTATATCTGTGACGACGGTAGCTTTTTTTTTCACTGACCACAAAAATCCTCTGTCCCTGGTTCTCTTGCCAGCAATTTCTGCCAAGTGCTGTAAGTGGCATCCTCTAGTATGATGGCTCTATAGGCAACCGTATAGAATCCCATGCAGCTGCACTTTCCTGGGTTAGAATAATTCGTGCAATGCATTACTGAATGTATGTGAGGTGACGACATATAACAGGGTCGCTCAGTATTCACACCAGGTTCTTTTAAACCAGAAGTAGGTTTTCAATTTAAAGAAGCAGCGTCACTATTACTGACAGTTTATTTTAGAGCACCATCACTTCCATAATGCTGTACACATGAAAACTGTTTAGATATGTAACAACATAATACAAAAAAATACAATACACGTGAACTAACTTAGTGACTGGCTGCTACAGAAGAAAAAGGGGACCCTCCTGTGAGGGTTTGTAATCTAGAGGTAAAGACAGTAGGTGAGGATAGAAACTGCTCCGATTTGATTTTTACTGAGAGTATTCAATACAACATATAAATCTTATATTTAAGTACTTTCCAAATATTCTCCACATGTCCAATATGTGATGCTTATTGTTCTCCATAGCTTTACGACCTGTATTTTATCTTCAGCTTGCTGGTCGAGCATGCTCAGTACCAACACTAGGAGTTAAGCCGTATTCACATGACCAAATCTTGCACATGAATCTTAGTCTTTGTGTGTGCTGGATAGTATGTGGGAGATGGATTCTTTGCATTATTGCTTTTTAGCATTATTTTATAGCATTTTGCTTAGCCATGCTTTAAGTCAGTTGACAATTTTTTGATAAATACAAATACTTTTGTTCCCAAGGTATCCAACAGAACTAAGCAGTAGAAATGAACTTTCCATACATGGGGAAAATGGGTGAAAGTCTAGAAACCTTGTAGCAAACACACAAAGCTTAAGACTCTTTTGAGAATTGAGACACTTGTCTAGAAGTATGAATGCATCTTGGCCATAAAAAGGATTTTATGTTTGTCACTGTTATATAGTTTGTGTATGTGACGGTTGGCTGAAGAACATATAAATGAATGGTTACAACAGCTACAGTTCTCTTAAAGAGCCTGTTAGTGGGACACTTATCTGTGTTCCTTATTCCAAGCCGAGCGAAAGAAATCCAGGTTTCTTGCCAAGTAATTTGTTTTTTAAGCTTCACTAAGAGATTTCCTGTTTGTTCAGTTGTGGGAATATGAGAAATTGCCAGTATGTTAATGTCAGTTTAATTTATTGCACCCAATAAAATAGCCAATTCATCACAGAACACACCAAGGGTAGTAGCACATGGGGCAGATATTACTGCTGCATATATGCGGCAAGATCGACATGCTGATTCTGCCACGCATTTTACCCCTCAATGTTAAAGGGAATCTGTCACTAGAGCCCAACATATCATCCTAGCCCCACAAATAGATTGGTTAGGGTCACCAGAAACAAATGGCATTCTCCACTTGTGAATCGGTGCCCCCCGTTACTAGAAAATAATATTGCCATTTTTAAATGCAAATGACCTCTTTAGAGCAACGAAGGCCACACCATTGGTCCAAAGAAGTAAGTGACAGCGTCATTATTGCTCCAAAGATCTTATATGCGTATTAACAAAAACGACGATATATCTGCAACGCCACAACTCTGTTTGATTCAGGTGACCCTAACTTATCTATCTGCAGGGCTGGGTTGATGTGCCACATTCTGGTTAGATTCCCTTCAAAGCGTACCTCCAGTTATAAGCAACTTTTTCATAAATGAATAGTAAAAGTGAAAATAAGAAACTTGTATAAATCTTATCACAGAGATCTGTTTCCTTCTTCACCTATTAGGCCCTGAGCCCACGTGGCAGAGAAATCCCTTCCACACACGGCGGTTTCCCTATAGGTATTATTGAAGCAGAAAGTCTGCAGAGGAAAACGCTGCAGACTTTCTGTGAAAAGTGCTACGGGAAAAACTGTGATGCGTTGCTGGGCATTAGCCTTAAGCTTTTCTTCTGCTCCTTCTTTTCAATCTGATTGTTTACATTATGCATACATCTGTATTCAGCATGTAGAGCTCTATGTAGAAAGGAGGGGTGGAGTAAAATTCTCTTGCCTGCTGGTTAATTGATTTGTTGCCTCATTCTGTGTACTAGCAGCCTCTTATCTCCAAACATAGCAGTGTTAAAATTGTACAGAGTAGCAGGAGCAGCAATTATAAAGGCTCTTTTCTATCCCCCTCCCCTCTCCATAGACTAATATGTAGAAAGCAACTCTGCCTTAAAAGTGGAGAAGAAAACACATTTCTTTAATAAGATACATTACAAAGTTTCTTGTATTCACCTGTACTAGTCATTTATACAAAGTTGTTTACAACTGGAGGTACGCTTTATAAAGAGATTAAATTGGCCCCAAAAATCTTCAGCAGATGTTGCAAAGCTGCGAGTTTTAAACTCTGCACGCAGGTCAGTTTCCATAGCGAGAATCTCTACGTACTGTAACTGGTATTTGGTAAATGCTCATCTACGTGGCGTACAGTATGTATACATGCATGTGTATATATGGACCTGACAAAGCATGAAGTCAAATGTGTTCCATAAGAGCCGCCAATCTTGGGAACCACAACAGATAAAGGAGGTAATGTTGCTGCAAATGGTGCAATACAGATTTGTTCATATGTGAATACTTTTCTGCCTATGTGCAGTCCTGTAGAATGGCTTTAGGTATCATCCCTAGGTATGCCACAGTTGTCATGTGATGTGTGTGGGATATTCTCCCCTAGAAGCAATGTTATTATTTTGTATTGGATTTAAATATGTCCCAACTGTGAGACCAATTTCTATAGGCCACAAGGCTCCATTTTGTACAGAGCCAGTTTACATGAGTACTAGTGTGTGTAGTGGGTGGCTGCCGTAGCTTCAGATTCTAGATTTCTACAATCCCATGGATACTGTTTGCTCATAAGCACTACTTGTGTGTGCTCTGTTTAAGGTGTGGCTTTTTAGTAGTAGCTTGCGTATGGAGTCCAGCCTGCCACCTGGTAGCCTATAAAGTAAGCCCTTACCACTTGATAGAACTACCTACCTCCAGCTCGGATCTCCATGGCTGACAGCGTCTGGAAGGTCTCACTTTATGGCATGTTAATTTAGATTTATGTTGTTAATGAATAACAAGTTTTGCTTTCTTTACTGACTGTACGGAGTAGTTCCCTGCAAAAGGAGCTTTTTCCTAAAAATCAACATGTCAGTCAGTGAGGATTTCCAGTAGTCACCAGTCAAGATACAGTAGAACTTAGGCCAAGTGCACACTGCTTCTGTCCAACTACTCTCACATATATGTCAGTAAAAGCTTCCAGCTTGTTAGCTAATGTTTCCATACGTCCCCATTCGCTAGATCGAGGGAGAAAGAGTACATTACATCAGACTGTAATGTATGCCGGCATGCGCAGCAGTCTGCTAGCTCTTATATGTTGGGGCACCTCAAAAAAAAAGTATTTCATGGTTTATACGCTTTTATTACAATGGGACTCTGTGTGTAAAAGAAGCTACTGTATGACATATGTCAAAAGCCTGCATCAGTTTTACAAGTACTGAGCATATGTAATACACTGTTCACATAGAGGGATACAATTTAGGCTTTATGGGGGTGTGTGCACAAGGGTGTATTGAGACCTATGGCTCCATAGTAGGATGAGACTCCATAGGAAAACTTTGTGCTTTCTTATGATGCTCTGTGCAGCAAAATATTGCAAATTTATTATACCTTAGAAGCAATACTTCTAGTTTTATTCAGTCCCACTGGCACAGGTGTATAAAATCCAGCACCTAACCATGTAGTCTGCCTTTACAAACATTTATGAAAGGATTGCTGATTCTAGCATGGTACTGTATTAGGATGTCACCAATGCAACAAGGTCCGTTCATGAAATGTATTCCCTCCTAGACATTCCATGATCAACTGTGAGAGATATTATTGAAAAGTGGAAGCACCTTTCATGTCCTCTAACATATGCCATATTACATAATGCTGCAAAGCTGACAGTGCGCTGAACTCAACATATTTTGTACGCATGTGCCTCAGTGCCAGGGATATCTATACTGTTAGTTTTGGTACCAATATCACTGCACTGTCAGCGGGGCTGGCTTTACAGCTCAGTGTCATCAAACTAATGGCACCAATATCTCTGGCACCGGGGCACATACTTGTAAAACTGAATTCAGCGCAATGTCAGCTTTGTATGTAACATGGCACATGTTAGAGAACATGAAAGGTCATGTTTAGGGAGCACCGCACCACAGCCATTCATTGGCAGGCCAAGTAAAGTTAAAGTGAAGTCACTTAATGCTGATACGCATAGTACATAAAAGTTGCCGACTCAATAATTGTAGAGTTCTAATCCTCCTCTGGCATTAAAGGAGTTGTCCAGGAAAAACATTTCTTTTCCTGGAGGCCAGGCAAGGTGAACAATTAAAAAAAAAAAAAAAAAAAAACCTATAATCTGTCCCTGGTGCTACGGTGTTCCAGGCCGCTGTCCGGTCCTGCGGGGCCCCAGGGGCTTGTTCCGGCAGACTGCTGTGGGCAGTTGGCAGCCTAAAGGTAAGACCCGGGACGTCACTCACATATGTCCGTGGGATCAGACTGAACAGTGGCCTGAGACACGTATGTTTATTGTCTTGTTTTTTTTGTTTTTTTGTTTTTTTCCCCAACCTTCCCTGGTCTCTAGAGAAAAAAAAAATAATAATTTGTGGGCACCCCCTTTAATATCAGCACAAAAAACGTGTCAGTAGCTTCATGGTTTGGGATTTGTAGACAAAGCAACTGCATAAAAGCCTCATAACGCCAAGTATAATGACAAGCATCATATGGAGTGGTGTAAAGCACACCACCACTGGACTCATAATAATAATAATAATAATTATTATTATTTTATTTATTTTTATTTCTCTTGTATAGCACCAATATATTCTGCAGTGCTTTGCACTCCTTGTTGGTCACTGTCCCATATAGGGCTCACAATCTAAATTCCCTATCAGTATGTCTATGGAGTGTGGGAGCAAACCAGATTACCCGGAGGAAACCCATGCAAACAAAGGGAGAACATACAAATTCCCGACCTACAACTTACAAATTTGAACCTGGTACTGCAGCGCTGCAAGACAGGGCAGCACGGTGGCTCAGTGGTTAGCACTGCAGACTTGCAGCGCTGGAGTCCTGGGTTCGAATCCTGCCAAGGACAACATCTGCAAGGATTTTGTATGTTCTCCCCGTGTTTGCGTGGATTTCCTCCGGATACTCCGGTTTCCTCCCACACTCCAAAGTCATACTGATAGGGAATGTAGATTGTGAGCCCTATATGGGACAGTGACTGTCAATGTCTGTAAAGCGCTGCGGAATATGATGGCGCTATATAAGTAAGCATAATAAATAAATAAGACAGCTATGCTAACCACTGTGCCACTGTGCTGCTGTGGAGTGATGAATCACACTTCTCCATCTGGCCGTCTGGTGAATGAGTCTGAGTTTGGCAAATACCAGGAGCACATTACCTGCCTACAGTGAAGGAAATAAGTATTTGATCCCTTGCTGATTTTGTAAGTTTGCCCACTGACAAAGACATGAACAGTCTATAATTTTAAGGGTAGGTTAATTTTAACAGCAAGAGATAGAATATCAAAAATAAAATCCAGAAAATCATATTGTATAAATTTTATAAATTTATTTGCATTTTGCAGAGAGAAATAAGTATTTGATCCCCTACCAACCATTAAGAGTTCTGGCTCCTACAGACCAGTTAGACGCTCCTAATCAACTCATTACCTGCATTAAAGACAACTCTCTTATATTGTCACCTGTATAAAAGACTCCTGTCCACAGACTCAATCAGTCAGACTCTAACCTCTACAACATGGGCAAGACCAAAGAGCTTTCTAAGGATGTCAGGGACAAGATCATAGACCTGCACAAGGCTGGAATGGGCTTCAAAACCATAAGTAAGACGCTGGGTGAGAAGGAGACAACTGTTGGTGCAATAGTAAGAAAATGGAAAAAAATACAAAATGACTGTCAACCGACATCGATCTGGGGCTCCATACAAAATCTCACCTCGTGGGGTATCCTTGATCATGAGGAAGGTGAGAGATCAGCCTAAAACTACACGGGGAGAACTTGTTAATGATCTCAAGGCAGCTGGGACCAGAGTCACCAAGAAAACCATTGGTAACACATTACGCCGTAATGAATTCAAATCCTGCAGTGCCCGCAAGGTCCCCCTGCTCAAGAAGGCCTATGTGCAGGCCCGTCTGAAGTTTGCCATTGAACACCTGGATGATTCTTTGAGCGAATGGGAGAAGGTGCTGTGGTCAGATGAGACAAAAATTGAGCTCTTTGGCATTAACTCGCTGTGTTTGGAGGAAGAGAAATGTTGCCAATGACCCAAAGAACACCGTCCCCACTGTCAAGCATGGAGGTGGAAACATTATGTTTTGGGGTGTTTCTCTGCTAAGGGCACAGCACTACTTCACCGCATCAATGGGAGAATGGATGGAGCCATGTACCGTAAAATCCTGAGTGACAACCTCCTTCCCTCCGCCAGGACATTAAAAATGGGTCGTGACTTGGTCTTCCAGTAGGACAATGACCCAAAATATACAGCCAAGGCAACAAAGGAGTGGCTCAAAAAGAAGCACATTAGGGTCATGGAGTGGCCTAGCCAGTCTCCAGACCTTAATCTCATAGAAAACTTATGGAGGGAGCTGAAGCTCCGAGTAGCCAAGCGACAGCCTCAAAATCTTAATGATTTAGAGATGATCTGTAAGGAGGAGTGAACCAAACTATCTCCTGACATGTGCGCAAACCTCATCATCAATTACAAAAAACGTCTGACTGCTGTGCTTGCCAACAAGGGTTTTGCCACCAAGTATTAAGTCTTGTTTGCCAGAGGGATCGAATACTTATTTCTCTCTGCAAAATGCAAATAAATGTATAAAATTTATACAATGTGATTTTCTGGATTTTATTTTTGATATTCTATCTCTCACTGTTAAAATGTACCTACCCTTAAAATTATAGACTGTTCATGTCTTTGTCAGTGGGCAAACCTACAAAATCAGCAAGGGATCAAATACTTATTTCCTTCACTGTACCTTCATTGTGTAAAGTTTGGTGGAGGAGGGATAATTCTAAGGGGTAGCTTTTCGGGGCTTGGCCTGGGCCCCTTTGTTGTAGTGAAGGCAGATCTTAATGTTTCAGCTTATCAAAACATTTTGGACAATTCTATGCCTCCAACTTTTTGGAAACAGTTTGGGGAAAGACCTTTTCAGCAAGACTGAGCTCCTGTGTACAAAGCAAGGTCTGTAAAGGCTTGGTTGGGCGAGTTTGGCCCACACAGAGACCTGACCTCAGCTCCATAGAACATTTTCAGGATGAACTAGAATGGACATGGCGAGCCAGGCCTTCTCTGTCATATTTAGTTGTATGCCTTTTAGCTGTGCCTTTTTTTTTTTTTTTTCTTCTTCTTCTATATATGACATAGACATTTTGATATACATTGAAGAAAAACAAATTTGTGCAGATGGGAAACCTCTGGTTACTGAATCCTATATGTAAAGGTTATTCTGTAACCTATGAAATAATTCAGGTTTATACTCTTAATGTTATCCTGTCATATTTTATTCATTCATGTCAAATAGTGTGTGTTCATATTATTGTGCTTTTATGGAGAATAATGTATGGCCATACGTTTTGCCATGTCCGTACAACATACTTTTTACTTCTGATATTAGCGTCCACACCGCTCCTTAGTCCTCACTAGCTGAACCTGACAGAAACCTGGCTGTTCTACCTATCCTGGTCCATAGCAAAGATGGAACGTTCTATGAAAAGTGACAATATGTACCAGTTACGGTTTCCAGAACCTTGGCATAAATGCTGTTAAAATTACGGTATATGGGGGAGTTACAGGCTACTTTGCTTTCTGTAAGACTTTTATTTTCTGCTTTAGTCAAAAAGGTTAGGTTATTTTGTAAGATTTTGGGATTATTTTGTGGTGGTTGTTGCATCTTTAGTTGTATGGTAGTGTATGGAGAACTCTATCGGGTTTAATATTATATTAAAATTTGCCAGACATCTGTCCTTTGCTTCTAATTGTATTGGAGCCTCCATTTGTAATTTTTTTTGGATACTGTACTGTTGCCTACTATGCTGCCTAAATGTGCAGTTCGCTCTTGTATTAGGTTATTAGAGCTGAATCGGGGAACTGACTTTTCATTGACGTTCTGTCAGATTTCTCGGTTAGGATTATCCCAATGCCTTTAAAAAAAAAAAAAAAAAAAAAAGAATCGAAACATAATTCATTTTGCTGATTCTCATGTAGTTGTCGACACGCACAGAAATATATTGGGTGTCTTTGTTGTTTAAACAGTATTTTTTAAAAGTTTTTATTACTTCGTGATGGCTTTGATGATGGGGCGCACAAGGGACAATTCAATAAACAGCAGCCCGTCTTTTCTCTGAACCCACAAGGCGAGGTCTATGATCACTTGTTGATAGGTCATCAGTATGAAAAATGAAATTGGGGCCAGAAAATCCCTTTATCATTTTGGCTGGTGAAATTCTAGAAGCCCTTTACCTTTTAGATATGTCAGCTGGTCTAATGCTTGCTATACTGTTGTATCCATTGTTTTATGTAGCAAATACGTGTTGATGATTTTATGGCGATGTACTTTTAGCATATACCAGTATGTTTCCAGTTACTGCTGCTTACTCACAATCCCTGTCTGGAATTTCTTTACTCCCACAGGTGGTGAAGATGCGGAAAGATGTGAAGAAAGTGAAAGCTCTAACAATTCGCAAATTAATCCGGCACATGTCAAAGCTGAGAGCCAAAAAGTTAGTCATTCTGTATTTTTTATTTCTTGTTGTTCTTAAAGCCTGTTTACATTGCATATACATAGTCTAAGTTTATTTTTCCTTTATATATATATATATATATATATATATATATATATGGGAATTTTTAGTCGTATACAGATGTATACCTGCCTAACAGAGGCCTCAAGGACACCCTTTTGGCCTGCCATCAAATGAATGGGGGAGCTACTGATACATTTGACATACACCCTTGGATCTTTCCCAGGGCATACAACAGAATACTGCAGACGCAGTGTGACCATTACCCTTATAGTTCTCATGTGACACATATTGTCTTAAGACCTGAAACACACATTCCATTTTTGTTGCAGTGTTTTGAACCAAAGCAGAGAGTGAGGAATGACCAAATAGGAATGAGAAATATAAAGAAATTACTCTGACAATGAAACTTTTACTAACTTTTTAACATAATTTGCATTATAAGAAACTTTGCAATAGATCTCATCAGAAAAGAATGCTTCTTTTTGCTGTTATCAGTCTCTTTCCTTGCTCCTCCTATCCTCTACTAAACTGACCTTCACTCTGAAAGTTCTGCTATATCATCTTGAGTATGACATGCAGTCACATGACTCAGTTTAGACATGTCCACATAAGTCTAGAGATTGGTGGGAGAGTAAACAGAGAGAGAGCAGCAGAAATAGATTCTCTGATGCTGGAAGTAAATAGAAAATTTCTTCTTTTGACCAAAGTACTTTATTTATATCAGTACATGTTGGTACTTCTCTATATATGTCCTGCAGCTGTTTCTGAATATGAGAGCCAGTTATGAAGCAGATTCTACTGTGTGCACTGTGTGTAGCAGCTGGTACCCATCCACCAGCTCAGAGAGAACTGCAAATTACAGATAGAGCCTGCAGGGAATCTGCTTAGAGTGCAGAATACAACTAAGCTACTAATGGCCAGAAATAGTGTTACTCTTCATGTACACACACTACACTATTGAACTGTGCAAAGTTGGTTTAAAGGTTACAGACTCTTTAAATTTTATGAAATCCTCTTAAAGAACAAGTGTCTTTGTTGCTCATAGCAACCAATCACAGCACAAGAAGAACCGAAATCTGTGCTGCAATTGGTTGCTTTGGGTATCAAACACCGTTTTAACTTTATACACTTTCATAAATCTGTCCATGTGAATGTTTCCCCAAAAACTGACACTATGCCATCAGTGCTGCTAGCATCAAACTGTGTAGTGACATCCCCTTTGATGAGGATGATGGAAACGCCTAATTGTCAATTTATTCATGAATTTCTTGGAGGAATAACAAAGGAATGACACAATGCAGAGTTATAAAAACAGGAGCTCCAAAATTGTTGTTTGAATTGCAGTATTACTACTGCGGACAAGTCATAAGTGGTGACAGGTCCTATTTAAGGCCCTGTGCACACCAGGGAATGTACATCAGCCTGATTTCCTGGCCTGAATCAGACAGGAGGTCGAAAGTCTCTGCATCTTTATCATAGTGGTCTGTGATTCTGGGGGTCCCTGCTTGCCCACGGCTTCACTGTCCCAAACCTGAATTAGGTAGAGCTTCACAATTGTCAGGAAAAAGGATGTACAAAAGGACACACCATGAATGAATGCTTGGTAATAAAACACAGTAGACTGCTGTTTTTCTATGTTCATGTGTTTTTAAAATGCAGAATAAAAAATATGTGAAGGGGGTTTAAACAGAAGCCATTTTATGTCTTCACATTCCTCACAAATATCTAAATTTATACCTTATCACGCTATTAATTTTTTTTCTGTCCTGAGAGATCCATTTATTCCAGTTTTCAGCTGCATAAGCCATTTGTATCCCACTGCAACATAACTTTCCTGGACATCCTGTCTGGCTGTTCCTTAAATTATATTCCTTAGACCATAGAGAAATATTAAGGTTAATTCCTGATGGGGGTTGTTGGACTCTTGGTAATACTTTTCAGTATTCGTTTCACACATTTTCAGTATGTTGTGTGCATAGCTGGTGCTGCAATCTAAGAGACCTGGCAAGTAAAAAATATTAGTTGTGACATTTTTAGTATTACATATCTTAGATGCTATATAGATATGTATAGTTAGGTGTTCACTAAAAATTCCCTATGGTTTTGTTTCTACATAGTTTATGTAGCCTGTCTCCGTGGCAGTAGACAGCAAACATATTATGTAATCCTGCAGTCTTTGGGTTCTTATACTTTCTTCCATTTGTTTCTTATGTTAAGATACTTTACTTTTGGTAAGTAGAGGACAGAGCTGTGGAGTTGGTAGGCCAAAGCACCGACTTCATTTTTTTATTTTTCCACATTTCGATCAACTCCTGCACCTTCATAAATGCCATTGTCAGACAGACGCAGTAAACTCCTTTAATTTACAAAAAAGTCAGTGATTGAATTCCTGTCTATGGATCTGACTAATTATAAATTATATCAATAATTTAAAATAACAAATAATTTTATTTTGAAGCCGGATTCGGTTACTTTTTTCCAACTCCACCCAAACCTGGCCTGATTCCATGTCCCAACTCCACAGCCCTGGTAGAGAATCATTAGAAGGTAATATACCTTCAGCATCAGACTACACAGTTTGTTGTCTATGACCACGGAGATGCATAGAAATCGTTGAAACAATGCAGTAGTACATTTCTAGCTAGGATCTATTGCTAAGGTACTCTAGTTTTCATTTTACATGTACTGGAAGAAAAAAATAAATGTTTGTGAAGGTGAACTAGAATAGTGAATGCAGCAGGGCAGCAAAGACTTCCCACTGTGCTACTTATAAAGAAAATCTGTACAAATTCCTCATGCATTGGTACCTCACCCCAGCTCTTTTGCATACTTTTAACCCCTCTATACCAGATAATTGATGGCGGTGTGGTGCATGCTCCGCAACTTTGTTCCACACATTCTTGTCCTACCAGACGATTCAAACCTTTTGGGCTCCAGTACAAAACTTTACTTATCAGGCCTTAACACTCCCTCTCTACTCTAAAACATACCTACTTAATCCACCATCTACCCGGAAGGGATCTCTATGGTTGCTTCTCATATACTGACAGCAACCACACACCACAAAGAGCTCATAGGGTCTACCTATGCCATCAAGCAAGTGTCTCCAGTGCTCAAATACGGGTGTGATCACCACATGTTATTACCCACATCAAAGTCACCTAAAATAGGTATAGTGGGACCAGATATCATATAGCCCCTGTGCTCAGAGTTCAAGCAACACAGAATACTGCTAAAAAAAAAGCCCCATACCCTACACTCAAGACCAACGCATTTCCCCCTTTTAATTTTTATATATGGGCTCCTCAGGAGGTTTTTATACAAAAATGCTCCCAGCTAACATCTACAGTATGTGCAGCCCTACAGATATTCTTTGCAGTTAAAACCGCGGTTCCTGATGCCCTGATGGTGGGCATTGGTACTTAGATGTTAAGGTGATCACACCCGTATTTGAGCACCGAGGACACTTGCTTGATGGCATAGGTAGACCCTATGAGCTCTTTGTGGTGTGTGGTTTTCGGGATCCCAATTGATATGCCTCTTGGCTTGCTCGATTAGGTACACCCATTAGAATTACCTGCGAGCTGTTGTAAAGTCACTAAAGACTTCTGTAATCCCGACATTTATTACTGCATACATCGATAGCAGCAAACTGTGTTTTTATACACCTGGGATATATATCTGGTATTAGAGCATATCAATTAAATTAAATGAATATTTAATAAAAAAAATAACAATTAAAATAAAAAAAAAGTGAATGCAGCTTTGGATGTGAAACGGCTGTTCGATGTGATCAGTGCAAGGAAAGTGGGACATCCAGTCCTAGTCATACCAAGTGTGTAATGACAGCTAGAACAGAAAGATACTGCCAAGGCAAAAACTGTACATAAACAGCAGCTCTCTTGTGTTTTGTTTGCCCTACAGCTAATAAAATCCAAGCACATTTAATGAACATATGATGTGTATCTATTTGTACATGTTATTTTGATGTTCATATGGCTTTTCCTTCATTAACTATGTCATTTATCTTACTTGTACTTGTATTTTTAAATCCATTAATTTACATTATCAGGGGAACAGAAGAACAAGTACTCAAAAATCAAAGACGAACACAAAGACTTCTTGAAGAAATGCAATGTATCAAGGTAAAAGATGCGTCTGTCACTCCATAGACGCCTTATTCTATATGCAGTCTGTTATACCACTCGTAACGCACGCTTACAAATCATCTGGAACATTTGAGCTATTTTAATCCAACATTTTTCCATGTTTTTGTTATATTTCTTCTGTGATCTTGGCTTATTTTGGCACACATGCTTGCCAGGCTAAATGTACATTTGTTTAGGAATGCATGCACTTTTTAAAGGCTGGAGTATTTGCTGTAAGTCTTCAGGAAAAGGAGGAAAGTTCCTGTGTTAGTAGACTTGTGGATAGCAGAAGTGAATGCTGACATCATGCTCTAACTGTAGCCAGTTCTTTAGACATTTTTGGAGGATGCTGTCATGATCCCGTTTGTGCCCAGAGCTCAGGAAAATCTGGACAATGTGGACTAAAAGTGTACTAAAGACTGTCTGAAGATAAGGCCCACATGCCTTCTTACAGCTGGTGGGTTTTTATAGTAGTACCCCCTTATTTTGAGGCGCTTTCCCTTTTTTTTCTGCTTAAAGTGTCAGCACTTAATACACACAGACACATTTATGTAATTTTGCATCAAGGCATAATTTTGCAGAAAGAATGCAGAAAAAGGATATTCGTGACTATTAGTGTGACTTAAGCCGAAAGTTCTACAGTGTGCACTACACCTCTTAAAACTAAAAGTTTGTAGAGTTTTTGCATATATTTTAGGCCTATAATTAGATATAGGTCACGTCTGTAGCCGTAATAGATTTTGAGATATCACTGGTTAAAGCAGAGATGCATATATTCACACTTTCACTTTAGTCAGTGTGCAGGAGAACAAGAACAGCTGACAGTGCAGGAGAGAGGCATTTTATTATTCTCCTGTTCCTTCACATGACCCTAGGGGAGCAGATACCATGGACGTTTGTTCATTGTATCAACCCCCAATTATCAGTCAGAAGCATACTTGCCATTTAACCCCTTATAGGCTAGGTTAACATCTCCGTAGGAGACTCCACCGCAGATTCTGCCGAAAATTAACGGAAAGAAAAGTAGAGCGCAGAGTCTATGGGGTCAACGGGTAACAGCTGTTTTAGCAGACGGGCTCCCCGTTGCTCGGGTCCTTGAACTTAACCATATACTGCAGACAATGCTAACCACAACATCTAAGTAATTTAACAGACAAAAATAAAAAACACTGAATTGGTATTACCACATCCATAACAACCCCTAAAATAAAATTACTATGTTATTTATTGTACATGATAAACACCATAAACATTAAAATTCAGATGCCAGAATAGATGTGTTCTGATCCTTTCACCTCTCAAAAACAAAAAGTAATAAAAGCTGAAACGCCTTATGTACCCACAAAATACAAGGTCTCATAAAGCTACACTGAAATAAAATAAAAAAAATTATGAAAACTGGAATGCAGAGAGGGATAAAATGTTACTGGTTTAAGGTTAAGTGTGTTAGATCACTAATGGGTTAAAATGCACATAAACTTATGTGTCAATAATATTTATTTCGGACACAAATTCCAAATCTGCAATAAAAAAAAAATGACAATTTCGGAAGGGTTTTTGTAATATTTTAGGACTAGGAGGTTAAAATAGGAGGTTTTGGGAGGTTAAAGCTGGAAATGTTGAAAAAGTAATAACCTATAAAATAAAGTGATTGAACGGTTCGAAAATTAAGTGTACCCCTAAACCCAATATATGTCCTCAAAATGAACACACTGACAAGATGGTGGACATCAGACTGTTTAGACATGTTCACTTTCTTGTAACATTGTAACAAATGAAAAAAAAAAAAATCTCTCTTAATCCACAAGTATGATAGAAATATTTACTATACACCAGAAACAACTACTTTGCTAACAATAGAAGAAATATTACTCTACCCCAGTCCTCAGTTCTGGAGGCATGACCACCCAATCTAGTAACACGACTGGCCGAGCGAGAAGTACAAAGGCTGAATATGACTGTGTCCAGTCATTGGCCTCAGCAGTAACAGGTTGGTTACCGATGATGTCACTGCTGTGGTACCCAAAGCATGAGCACTAAGGCTTGTGATTGGCAGCAATGGTCAAGTGAACCTCTATAAGTTCCTGCTGGCCAGTCCCAGCACCAAACGCTTCCAACCGGACCATCCCCAGACATCGCTGCAATAATTAAAGAGGTTATTTGAGCAGGCTCTGATTTGCCCAAAGGGAAGCAGATGAATCCCCTGGTGGGCCCCTGATCCCTTCAAGACTGGTGCACAGCACAGTACAATCCCTGCACTACATATAGATAGGTAGTGTAACTCAAACAAACAAACTACCCAATTAATTATAAATGGATGGATTGGGTTACTGAGGTGACCTCTAGACACACAGGCCAACCAATATCCTCCCTGCTCGACCCGAATGGGAAGCAGGTAAAATTTGCAGTTCATAGTATAGTGACAATAAATTATGCTGGTGGGTCCTATGAACCTCAGTCCAACACTGTATGTGGGGGATGGAAATTCGTTTACAGTGCCTTGACTGCACTATATTAATTTGCTTACTATATAGCAGATGGTCCCGGAACCTCAGTGATTGGTTTTAAAGAGCCCAGCAGGGAAGGCAGAGGTTCTATTCCTCAGCCTTCCTTGCTGCCACTGTATCTGTTTAGCACTTCGACTCCGCTCTACTCTATGTACCTGTAGCAGGAGTTAAAGCAAAGTGTGTCATGTGACCAAGAGTCAGTATCTTCAGGGGAGGCTCAGGAAGGAGACTTCTGCACCCCTCCCCACTTTGTTCTATAAAGCTAATCATCGGGGTGCTATACAGTAAGCAAGTTTATACAGTGGAGTATATGAACTGTAAAAAAAAAAATAAAAATTTTCCAGCCTCATACATTCCCTTTAATACACATGGCCGCTTGACGCAACTTTGCAGCAGATAGTGATTAAAATTCTTATGCAAACAAACATGTACTCTCAAAAAACTGTAAGATGTGGGGAGTTCCCACACATGTCTACATTCATAGGTGTTTGTGTGTGTTAAAGAAACACTTGCATAATGTACTGGTACATAAAGATATATCTCTATATACCTGTGTTTGGGAAACTATAGCACGCGTGCCAGAGGGGGCACTCAGAGCCCTCTCTGTTGGCACGTTAGCAGTCGCCATGATCACTCACTAACAGGGAATCCGGGACAGAATTCCCCATTATTGAGCGAGCGCTTCTTTCGGCTGTATGTGCAAATGCACATACAACTGAAAGCTGTCAGTGTAGGCCGCGGGTACGTGGCTTACACTAACTGCAGAGTGTGACCTGACCTCTGCCCCGACGCAGACGCAATTACGTAAATAATCATTGCCTCCAGTCAGAAGAAGGAGGACGCTACTTACCTGCTCTTCATGGGATTGCAGGTAAGTAGCGTATTATACTGTGTGGGGGCCCGCTGTGGAGCATATAATTCTGTGTGGGGGCCCAAAGTGGAGCATATACTACTGTGTGGGGGCCCCTCTGGAGCATATAATACTGGGTGGGGGCCACTGTGGAGCATATAATACTGTCTTGGGGCCAGTGTGGAGCGCATTGTACTGTCTGGTGGCCACTGTGGAGCGCATTGTACTGTGTGGGGGTCCCTTCCCTATTTATATCACACAGTATCTGTTTTATAGCAGATGTGATATTAGTAAAGGTTGTAATAACATTGCACGGTCACTATAAAACAGATCCTGTGCGATGTAAATAGTGAACATTAATTGTTCAAAAGTTTACCAAATGCAGTACAAAGTTTTTGTATTATTGTAAAGCCCCATTTACACGACTGTATGTTGTAGGTCCGTAACTGTCTGCAATTGTGGATCCACACAGTATTAAGGTTAAATTGCCATGTTGGCACTTTGCGATAATTTAGTGGGTTTTGTAATTTGCGACCCTGACGGTGTGAGCTGTTCCCTACAATATATGGGCGGCACAGTGGCTCAGTGAATCCTGCCATGGACAACATCTGCAAGGAGTTTGTATGTTCTCCCTGTGTTTGCGTGGGTTTCCTCCGGGTACTCCGGTTTCCTCCCACATTTCAAAGACATACTGATAGGGAACGTAGATTGTGAGCCCTATATGAGACAGTGACTGTCAATGTCTGTAAAGCGCTGCAGAATAAGATAGCGCTATATAAGTAAGCATAATAAGTAAAAAAATATATATATATATGTTGTTATATGACCATACAATACTGGCATTTAGAAATATATTTCTATGTACCTGTTTATTATGCAGGGAAAAAAAAATGATTATGAAAGCCTTGGGTCAGAAAAATTCACCTCTTAAGGTGGTGGCCACACTACCGTTACTAATGTCCGTTGCTGTCTTCCCTCATAGGATGATGGCAACGGACATTAAACTGTTGCAGAAAACTGTCACAGACTGATTCTGTGTCCATTACCATTGACACTAATGTAAACAACATGACAGATACCATCTTCCGTTATGTTTGTTTACTTTTGTAATGGAAGATGAAGTCCTGGATGCAAGTACTGTGATGAATTAATTTTTTTTTTTTTTTTTTTTTTAACTGGCATTAGGGTTGAGAATGGAAAAAGCTTAAACCACTTTATAAACAGATTATCTTCTCTTTGAAAAGACATTTCTTTTTATTCTGTCCGCTATAATGGAACCTGCATCGTTGTACATTGCTTATGTAAACTACATTGTAGAAGAGCATGCTCATGAAGTGAGCATGCTAATGCAGTCTCAGGCTGTGAAGGTGCTGCATTTCCATACGTGCTTCTATGCTGGGAAACCACAAGATGGAGTGACATGGCATGTCTATTCCCTGCAAGACTCCACCGTACGGACTTCACATTGTACAGTAGTTAAACAGAAGTTTTTCACTTTCTGTGAGACTGACCGTTGATATGAGTATACATTTGTGCTCCTGTCCGGTGGTCAGAGTAATGTCATGTGACTGACTTCGCCAATTACAATTGAGGCTTAATCTGGCTAAAGAAATGATATAAGGAGGATAATAGACACACACCTCAAACAAGAATGGAGAATAGTGCTCAGGCAACAAATAGGAAATTGCAGGAGTGCTTCCCTTATATTGAGGAATAGGTAGATTAACTCTCTCTCCGTAGATTATTTAAGTAAAAGTAACGCTTAAAATTGTAGCCCATGTTATTGTTTTGGATTAGTTTTGGGATAGTTTGACCATTGGGTTTGAGCCAGAAGAACATTTTGTTTACTAAAAACTATCCATGGAGCAGATTACACAATTGTGGTTTGGCAGACCCGGTGGTCTGTGAGCATGTGTCTCTTCCAAGTGTGCATTCATTACGGTAGAAGAACTGTGAGCGTGGGCAATAAAGTGAGACTTCTCAGTGTAGACTTTTATCTGAGAACAGAACTGAGAAATCAATCTTTTCACTTGATACTGATGTGATAAATAATTCCACATTTCAGGTTAAGCAGCAGGAGTTCTTTACAGCTTGGAAATGAAGATATAACTATGTTCCCAATGTTTTCACTTTATGTATGCATGTGCCTGTTTGCATGTACTGTGTATAGAAAGTATACACCCCTTTCCCCTTTTTATCTTAGCACAAACTTGTACTGAAAGTAGACTGCAGCTGATAATGCAGAAATAAAACTTGGGCTACATAGCAACCATTTATACAGCTGTTGATTAATGTCAAACACACCAGTGATTTTATATTATTTTATTTTTTATCTACTCATTGTATTGTCAAGTAATAGTTGTCTATTCAGTGTCTTTCCTTACCTTCTTCATTTAGTCACACGATCACAGTATGACCTTTTTTTTTTTTCTAGCATGGGTTGCTATGTAAACAGGAGGTTTCGCTCTGCAGATACTGTTGAAAGCTATCATGTGACCTCAGATACATTCATTTGGGCTTAAAATTAACAGCACTACAAGAAGTCACAGTGTAGCCTTGGCCTTAAAGCGGACCTTTCTTAACCTCCAATAAGTCCAGCTCTTCTTGCTCAGAAGCAATTCTGGCACAGTTGGAAATTTTCTCTATCCCCCATTATTCCTGCACAATAAGTGCTGTTAGTTGTGGTGCCTGATATACTATTTAGGCTCTGTACTGTCAGGAGGGCAGTGTCAGGCAGGAGTGGGCAAGGGATGTGATTCTGAGCTCTGACACTGGCTGCCTCTGACTGGTGCTCTGAATCACGCCCTCTGTCTGACACTTCTGACATTAGAGAGCTTAAATAGTACATCAGGCACCAACACTAACTGCATTGGTTGCTCAGGAACGGTGACGGCTAAAGAAATTCCAGCTGCACTGGAGCTGGCCTGTTAACAGATACTAAGAACTGGAGTTGGTGAAAGATCCTCTTTAAGTGCTGGGTACGAAAATTAATTGTAACATTATTTGCAAAATGTAAATAACAAATGGGGTTAAAGATAAAAAAAAAATAACAACAATCTGGAGTGCTGCTTTAAAAAGGTTCCAATTTTGCTATTGTTGAATATGTCATTTTAAATAAAATCTGAAATTATTTTACCATATTATTTGCTTTGATGAAGAAAGAATAAAGTAAAACTATTGGTAATATGATTCTGCAGCCACGCTCCTGTCCATCTGCCCACTACTTTTTGCTAACACATTTAGATTCACTGTAGCATTACAAAGTAAAATTTGTTGTGAAGGTGGACACAGCCAGATAGGTAAGCACCACGATCCGTCCGTCAGTCCCAGAGAAGTGAATGGAGCATTGGTTGTGCGTGCACACTACTGATCCATTCACACAGGGAATTCAGGGGACTATTCTTGTGATTACACTCCCCATTAGGGCCCCCACTATGGGACACTTATTTCACGAAAATCATTCGGTGTAGGTAATGTTCTTAGGAAAAGTCCTTTAAGTTTTCAAGGAAAATAAATGTCTCTTCTGAGGTTGCCTTCAACTTGGCAGTGAGGGAATCCTAAAGGTAATGTTTCTATAATTTAGAATGAGATCTTTAATTCCTGAGATATATAAAGCTCTTATGTCATCCTTGTGCGTGGCCAGCTACTGTACAGTAAATTAGAGGGGCCTGTTCTATTTTAGATTACCATGTTGGGCTTGTGGTTTGTAATAGCAGTTGGGTAAAGCTGTCCTGTGAGCTTGCAGCTGAAATAAGATATGGAAAGGCTTGTATTTTTTTATCTGGTTTTGCAGAATCTAATTGTAAAGACGTTTATACCATTCTGGTTTGTTGAAACAGACCATTTCCTTAATGGATAATTTCTCAGGTTTAAAAAAAAAAAAAAAAAATTCTTTCATTTTACAAAAAGGGGTAAATGAAATTTCTGCACACTACACAAATTTCTATTGTGCATACATATGTCAGAAGAATGTCCCTTGAGAATTGCAAAGATAAATGACAGCCATATCCAAAGGTATGGGTTTACAATTTCATAGGGTATTTGACGTAATGCAATAGTCAGGAGTAGCTTGAAAGCACATGGGAAATATAAAGAAAGCATTTCTTTTCTTGATTGTTAAATCGACTCCTGGGTTTGGCTCAAAAAACTACTGTAAATTCTGCAACAAAAAAAAAGCCACAACATGGGGCCTTAGCCTAAGGCTAAGGTTCCACATTGCAGAAACGCAGCTTTTTTTTTTTTGTTGCAGATTTTGCTGCATCTTTTTGAGCCAAAGCCAGGAATGGATTGAGCAGAAGGTAGAAGTATGAGATCTTCCTATATATTTCCCATTCCCTTTGTAGCCATTCTTGGCTTTGGCTAAAAAAAAAACGCAGCAAAAACTACAATAGAAAAAGCTGCTTTTCTGCAACGTGGGGCCTCAGCCTAAAGTAGCTTTTCCTAAATACAATTATCTCTTATCCACAGGATACTCAACAATAGTCTGTGCCAATGGCCATTACAATGCTGTAAAGCATATCACTAAATGATAACACAATAGAGGAGAAGCTCAGGCAAGATGGTGGCCCCCATAATCATATATAGGAAATGGAATAAAAAAGACAAATCAGAAAATAAAAACAATAAAGTGATATATTTCTTTATCTGGTTTTAATAAATTAAATTAGTAGGTGATACATTCCTTTTAAGTTTCTTTAAACAACTGTTATCAACCATCCTGACCTGAAAGCAGTACAGTTTAGGACAACATGCCTAAATTAAGATTGAGTCTACTTTGTAAAGGTAGTCTACCACCTCTCCTGAGCATATCGGACTGCCGCCACTATGTTATACAGCACTGTGCACTGACAAATATACCTAATGTAATGTCTGTCACTTTTGTTGATTTGGAGAGTTGGTGCAGCCATGGGGCTTTAGCTCCCCATACATTGTTCTTGCCTTTTGTCGTCCCCCCGCCCCCCTTCCTCCTCATCTGCTGATCTTCCCATTGCTATGACATGACCCAATAAATAATCTTACACATCAGCAGTACAAGAAATCAGGAAGAAAACCAGAGCTGCACAGTTTTTCATATCTTTAATGGATTGTGTGATGGGAGTATTACCACCCCTTCATGGGGCAGCACAGCCGGGGAAGGGTTCTGGGCAGTGCACAGGGAGCTGAAGGCCCACCCCAGCTGCACCAACTCACTTTTATTGTTTCAAAGTGAATTTTCTCCAAACTTACAAATGTATGTTTGTCAGTGTAATGTACTGTATAACACAGTGCTGGCAGTTCAGTAAGCTTGGGGGAGGTGGTAAACTCCTTAAAGGGATTGATTGCTTCAGATTGCCAATTGTATGGTTTCATGTTAGTGGCTTTATAGGGTATAGAGAACAGCTACAAGTAATGCCTTCACTGGCCTGTGAAGCAGGAGCAGCGCTTGCACCGAGTAAGAGATCTGTGTAGGGGTTCCGAGGATCAAATCACCATTGATCACATATTGATAATCTATACCCTGAAAACCCTTATCTCTGCTGTTTGCAGGGTAATTTTATATGCAATTCAATATGAATATGATTCTGCCCACTGAATAGACTTTGGGCACAAGAGGGAACATTGGATAATTCAATTATTGCTCAGAGCTTATGCAATGGAGGCGAGTGATGTACAGCCAGCCAGTGCAAAAGTGACAATGTGACAGATGATACAGTGAAGGTCATAAATGGCTGATACTTCACCTGCATAAAATTAACTATTGTGATGCAAGTGTCTAATGTGAGAAGCACTAGGCTTCAGTAACTTGGCAGACCCGTGTAGCACTGGGTATAGTAAACTTAGGTCAGTGTCTCATGATATTCATATACTTTAACACACAAAAAATATGTCATCACATTTCCTGTCATAAAATTCCACCAAACGCTTCTGGAAATGACAGCTAATATTGTTTTATCGTGAATATTAGAAATGCTGAGAGTGTAGAAATTTGTACTGGTTTTTACTGGGTTGCCTTACCCTTTAGCTAGTCCCTACAAGCTGGATACGTTACTTTGGACACGTCCTCAAATTATAGACTTGAAAAGTATTTCTGGCGTTCTCTGCACAAAGCAACTAAAATATAAAAAAGATGTTTCTGGGCATTCCATGCCGAATAGACATACCTTTTTAATAGGAAAGTTTATTCCAGTAGGAAAAAAAAGATGAAGTAAAGAGGAAGTAAAGACTACGGCTTTAGTAATAGCATTAGATCACCAGTATTGCAATAAAATCACCCTTTTAATTAAAGAAAATCTCTTACCAGGACAGGCCTGTTTTAACAGACCCGAGGGTGCTCTCACTAAAGCCCCCCTTAATTCCTGCCACATTATGCTCTTTGGAGCATAATGGTGGGTATTTAGTGCGTGAATTTATATAACGGTTAGTTATAAAGCTCCCCTAGTTTACATAGTCTTTACTGTGTATGCTGTATGCAAAGTCTTCTGTGTATCTTGAGATGTATAGTTGCCAACTGTTGCAAATTTTCAGAAACATTCCTGGCAATTTTGGGCATGTTCTGACCGGTCAGAGGGTGTTGCTTACAAAGCCCAACCAAAATTGGGCAATCTCACTGAGTTTGGGAATGTTCTCAATGGTGATCTGGGAAAGCTCTTAATGCATTAAAAAGCCAGTGATTGACTTCCTATGAAAGTAAATATGCAAGCTGAGCATCTAGTTAATTATGCAATATTAAAAATTGTTTAATTAAAAATAATGAATCATTTTATCTTGAGGTTTGAGTCGGTAACTCTTTTCCAGCCACCCAAAATTGGTCCCGACTTCACAGCCCTGTATAGAACTGTATAGTGCACATTGCAGCTGCTGAGGAACATCTTATTAAAAATGAGAGCATGATCTACATGTCAGTCAGTCAATGATTGGTACGAGTGAAGGAACTTCACAGAAATGTGATCTGCGACAGTTAGAACGGGATCAATAGTTTCTATGGACCCATAAATAAATATATATTCTATAAAAATTTTCAGGTTCTGACATATACATTCATTTCATTTAGAAGACCTCTTAAATATTTCATTTCGCTTTCACACAAGGAAAACTCCTCAGCCTCACATATTCGGCCTTGAGGAAGAATTTAGAAACTAAAATACTGTGGAAAATGAAAGGCTTTATGAGGAAAGTGATTCATTGTCATCAGTACCTGCCGAGCAGTGAAGTCAGCATTATGTAAGATGTCCAGCTCTTACAGCAAGTCTTTTGAGTACAGATTGCACCTTTGGGGACCAGCTTTAGTCCTGTGTTAATGGAAGTCACTAATTGTGTTTTTCTTCTTATGATGATGCTTTCGCACAGCGATATGATAGAAATGATGATGCTTTCGCACAGTGTTTGCCTCTGTTGAGCTATCATTGACTACATGACCATTTCATTCCACCTGTTGGCCCCTATAACACTCCCTCTTGTATTCAGTATGGGGCGCTTATTTGCTGACTGATAATACTTTAGGTCTATGATCTGTTAGAGCCTCTCGCAGATCTAGATGATTTCTTTCCTGTTAGAAGCAGATCTAGAAGTGAATGAAATCTATATGCATCAATTGAGAATACCTTTTCTAAGGTCAGCCACAATCCACCAGATCTTTTTGTACTGTATATACGTAAGCAGGTTGGACTGTGGACACCGAGAATTTGGGGCTCTGTCAGGAATGAATGAAGCAATGACCCCTTAAAAGAACAATCAAGCTTATGGGTACAACAGTTAAACCCTCTCTGTGTGACTTAGAAGATGAGCGTGTCCTCTGCTTCACCTCCTGCCTTGTGTCTGACTGTAAGACAACTGGCTGGAGCAGGACCCTCCCTGCTGTGCCATGTCTGCAGAAGGACATGATCTCTAAATCCCCCACCCACCCAATCGGTCCAAGGATGGAACAGTTCGACAGAAGATTAACCCTAGAGAATTCTGTATGATTTCTATAATACTGCTTGAGTCAGGAACAAGTAGAAAATGCTGCAGAATGGCAAACAGTGAGGACAGCCATATTTTATGTTATCATTTGTTTCTATGTTTAGTATTCCTAGCTCTTCTGCAGAAAAAATCAGGGAAGCCGGCAGATGTAAAAAATGGTTTCTATAGTGCATTGGTCCCCAACCTTTCCTAATGTATGAGTCGCAATACAACTGGTGATATTGAACCACCTTTAAAGTGAGTCTGTCTCATGGGTGAACCATATTAAACCAGCAACACAGAAGGGTCAGGCTTACTTAAATGCAGCGCCTTTTTCCCCACGCCAGTATGCTTTTGTTGCTGAGATATTCATTTAATTTGCGATATTCGAAAGAGCAGTCTGGAGCACGAAGGGTCTGTTGCGCCACACTGCCTGCCTGCTATTTTATGTGCTGTAGGTCCCGATGCCACATGTTTCTCCTGAAGCACTGGGAAACGCTGCTTTAGTGCAAGCTATGTTGTATGCCCAGTAGGTCAGTGTCCGCCCTGAAGTACAATTTTCTATAGATTTTGTGTAGAATGGTCTCTTTAATAATTTATTTTTTTCTTTCAACAGAAACTGAAACCAGACGATGTGACCAAAACTGCTCTACGAAAAGATATTAACTTTAACAAAGTATTTAATAAGGTAATTATTTCATTTATTGTCTTTTATGTATTGTTCTTTAAAAATGTTGGGCCTTTAGAAGGAAGCATTTTTTATTATTATTATTATTATTTTCATTGCTGCACTCCACGGCCTGTAGCTGTATCTGTTGTACAGCACAGTGACGCTGGCTCATGGCTGAGCCGACGCCTAGTGGGTGTCAGCTATAATATTCAGCACATACCGCTGCAGCATCCAACTTCCGAGATTTCTCCATTTTCAGGTTTTTAATCCTTTTGAATGCCACAGTCACTATTGACTATAACATCTAAGGGATCCTAACAACTGTTTCACCCCCATATGGCAATTGGGGACTGCCATTGTGTTATCATGGCAGCTAGGGACCTAATGACGGGCCATGATTCTGCAGTCATTTTGTGATTCAGCAATTGGATACCAGTTGTTTTTTTTGTTTTTTCTTAAACTTGAATGGGAAAAGGATGTACATTTTTTACTTTTAGTTCTGCGAGGGCACTTGAACATGTGCTGCAGTGTATTCTGCCTATGGCATCCTCTTTTATTACACCTTCTGTGCAATGGGAGTAATGGGATGGGTCTGGCAACCCTCCTTGGCAGCCCTCAGTTATAGGGGGGTGATTGGGTTAGAGACAGAGCCCCCCTGAACTGCTCAGTTGCCGCATTTGCTATTGACCATCATATCTGAGGAATTAAATGGCCAGGAAGGATCTTTGTTGTCTCTGATCCTGGCCACTGTATACAGGTGTCTGCTGTATAAAACTGCTGACTCTTTCCACATGCCCTCTGAACATCCATACATCGCACAATGGATGCAGCTGAGATGGACATACCCTTTCGTTTTACATTATTCTTTTTCATTATTATGACTTTCCTATCAGTCTTCTATAATATTTGTGTGTATACCTATCTTATGTCACAGCAGTCTTTTAACCCTAGTTAAATTGTATCCTTCTTACACCTGTCCCTTTTTTCCCTTTCTCGTCTGTTTTTTTTTTTTTTTTCTATGTCTCATGTGTAAATTATGTCATTTTTATTATATATGTTCTTTTCCCTATCTTTATCTTCGTTTTTATTATCAATTTGTTAACCTCCCCAGGGGTTATTTCTTCAACGTTCTGACTTGCAAACCTGTATATCTGAGGTATATGCTTTTAAGTCTTGTGTCTTAGATTTTGAAATGCCAACCATTGCTGCATTCTTAACCGTAAGAAATTATATAACCTCAACTGAACTCGTGCATTGTAACATGTCCTAACAAGCTGAGTATAGACTGCTGACAGATAGCCACGTAGAAGGTCTATGTAGGCGATGTAATGCCTGTAATTAATGGTAATTTGGCAACTGATCGCAGTTCACTTCAGTTTTCCTCACTGCCCTGGGGAACAGAGAGGAGCTGAAGTAGTAATTTCCTGGGATTTGCATATATTAATTTAAAATGATTGAAATTGCAGAGGGGCAGACATGTCTTCTCTTATCTACACCAACGAAATTCCTTCTAAACCACTATTAATGACATAGTGAACATACCTTTCACACAGGGCATGGCCATTGCTGCCAGAGTTTGGGCGCATCTAATAGCTCATTCGCCTACATATTCACAACAGTATAATTGCACTTTGACACAAAAGGTATGTTCACTATGCCATTATCATATCCTACAGCAATGGTTTAGAAGTTATTTTGGTGTTGGTAGATTCCCTTTAAGTGACATGAATTTTACAATGCATGTTAAAACTATAGATATCAATTGGACACGGCTGTAAGACAGTCTGCAGTGTAAACAGTAAAGGGGTCAGAACACTTGCATGAGCACTACAGCTCCTTCAAAGAGCTGACCAGCAGGACCCCAGGTCTTGGACACCGCTGTTCTTTTATTGATGACCTACCTTGAGAATAGGTTATCAGTAGAAAAGAACTGGACCACCCCTTTTAATGCCTCTGGTGAGCATATAGATGCCATAGGTGTTGTACATATCTAGAATATGTTTTGACTTTAGTGCAAATAAGAAATGTTCCCTGATATGTCCAGTATTGCGTTAAAGAGGACCTTTCACCACTTTCACCAACTCATTGCATCCTTCAATAGGCGCCGCTCCACTTACTCTAGCACAGTTAGAATTTTTTCTCTAGCCTCTACAGGATCCAAGCATTCATTGCTGTTTGTTTCAGTACAATTATGTTCTCTACTGTCAGAAGGGCGGTCCGGGGCTGGAGCAGAAAGACAGGGACCACCCACCTGATAATAGAGAGCATAATTGGGCTGGAACTATCCACAATGATTCCTTGGGTAATTCCTTCAGTAAGAGAAACCATTCCAACTGTGCTGGAATCAGTGGAGCAGTACCCATCGAAGGAAGCAAAGAGTTGGGGGAGATGGTGAAAGGTCATCTCTGAGATTTGTCAAGTGTATCTGAGAACTCCTAGTCTAGATTCCACCTCCACACTACATTTTCCAAGTGATTTCATATATAAGTGAGCATTGTACATGCCGGTCTGTGAAGTCTGACACTTAAGTAAAAGATAAGATGAATGATCTGATGAAATGTCTCGGCTCAGGCGATGACTGAAACGTGACAAGATTGCTCTCTGAAATAATTTGTGAAATCATTTATCAACAAGATGGAGGTCACACCTGGCATTCTGAGAACTGTGTACAGCTAATACAGTCATACAGACTACAGTGCTGCAAGCTTCTCCCTTTCATCAGAGGTTATGGAAGGTTTGACATGTTCTTCCATGTGTGTGTATCCTGATGCATTCATTACATGTTTTTACCCATCTCATATACAAATATGACTGAAAAAAAGCTGTAAGTCCATCTAGTTTGCACTTAGTATGGTGTATAGTGTGTGCTCTTTTTCTCCCCCTGTGATAACTGTATACTTCTTATATGGATAGATACGCTATTTCTGGCACTTTCAGGAGTTCATCTTCCAGCGACATAAAGATGCCCCATTTGCTCTGCTGGCATGTCTGTTCCATTAACTAATTATATTGCCAATTTTAAACTGATTCCTTGTTAAAAATAACCATCTTAGAACTCTTTGTTGCGTCGTTCCTCTCTTATTTCTCCTAGAAATTCCTCATGTCTGTCACCGTCCAATTGGTGCAGTCAGCATCCGTCCATGTCACCTCTTTGACAAGAATGATAACACCCAGTTGTCAGTTTATTCATAAATGTCTAGCAGCAGTAACTGAGAGATGAGTTATAAGAAAATTGTTGTTTTATGGAAAATGCAGATCTACAGCACATCTTTAAGTGCAAAACACATGAAAATTGCAGTTCTGCTACTGCAAATTTGTCTGAACCGGCTTCTTGCTTTTATACCACATACTCTCCATAAAAAGTCATCGAGGCCCATTTCCACAAGAGGCTATCTATACTTCCCTCTGAAGTATATGGACATACACATTAGATGTATTTTGGTACCAGCATGCACTCCATCCTGACAGCTTTGCTTACATTGTTACAGCCAATTTCAATAAGCTCAACAGCTGTCAGAGATTAAACATCTATAAAGAACTATACTTGCCGTATCTCCCGGCATATCCGGGAGGTCCCCGTTCTGCCAGAATAATACAGAAGAACAGGATCTTCTGTGATCTTCTATGGTTTTGTGGGAAATTATTTAGTATAATTTGTAACTTCCTTAAATTCCTTCCCATTGCTTACTTTTGTAAAAACATGACTGAAGAAAGCTTCCATAATGTTTTTTTTTTTAATTGCATTGGGGTCAGTGCAGACGAGGGGGGCTCAATCTACCTTTGTTGTTTTTAATGTCCATTGCTGTCATCCTATGATGGGTGAGAGCAGCGGGCATTAATAATAGTGATGTAAGCCTACAGTAAGCCTTATTAGGTGGCCTTCAGTCAGGAGCATCACAAATGACTGAGAGAGTCCACCGTACAACCAGTTTAGTTGGAATTGTTGTACAAACCTTCCATACTAGATAAAATTCTGGTCTGGTTCTATTCCACTGAACATGAGGACACGTGCTCAAAGATGGCCAGTATGGGTCACACTCCTGCCACATTGCAGCCAGAACAGTGAATTGTAAGCAAATTAACTTAATACGTAGAGAAAATATAATATACTGTATTTTTTTTTTTTTTAATGTACACCCTGACTCATAAATATACTGAATTTAACCTGATCAAGCACAACATTTTTATCCCCTTCAGGGGTAAATAAGGTTTATAGTAAAGCCAGTTTGTGTAACATTATGTCCTCTTCTTACATCCTGAGATTGTTGCTGTATCTGCACCTGCTGTCCCATATTAACCTCTGATGTCAGGTTTGAGGCGTGTCTTCTATATATATGTGGTATACCTTAATATATATCCTACTACTGACTATGTACATAGTGAGATATAATCTTCATAGTCCTATGTATTCCAGGGAATCATTTAGCACAGCATTACAAGTAAAATAATGAGTTCAGTTTTCATCCTGAACAAACCAATATCAAGTTGAAGTTTTTGTATTTTGTGTCTGGGAAGTTTCCGGCTATGGGATCTGTTTCTCATTTCTTTTGATACTCTGGAAAGTGAAGAATGTCTCCACTTTCCATTTGTAAGATTTTTTAACACTATTTAGTAAGTTAAACCTGTTGTTGAAAGTCAGTGGAAAGCTTTAGTCGAGCCCTATTAGGTTATGATAACATATTTAGGTCATTGTACATTAAAGGGACACTCTGTTGTTGTTTGTTTTTTGTTTTGTTTTTTTTTGTTTTTGTCTTTGTTTTTTTTTCTGGACTGTGTCTAAAACACAATCCTCTCAGTAGTAATAGTTGTCTACTCAGAGTCTTTCCTTATCCTGTTTTCACCTTCTTCAGTAAATCACATGATGACAGTGTGAACTCTATGGTTCTACCCCCATGTTCTTCTGCCCCTTCTGTAAAAATACCTCCCCGTTCCTCCTCTGCCTCTTACATAATCTGCTCCCTATAGCCCCCTCTCAAGCATACTGTCCACCTATACACTTGATAAAGGGGAACTGTGCCACTTGTGGTTCGGCTGCTATCCCCACATTGATTACACTGGTTCAACGCCTTCAGAAGTTGTTGTGGCTACACACCACTTACCTAGATGAGAGTACATGTAGACCACTGTATTGTGTGAATACACTCTCTCTCCCTTCCTCTGTACCACTCCTCTATAGCGGTTTTATGTTATGTGCCACTCAGCGTTTTTATTTTTTTAACGGAAATCGAAACTCCGCTCAATTATTGGATGTGAACCTGCTCACTTGGATTATATCAATTATTTTTTTGCACACATTCTTCCTGTCTCATATTGCCATTGGCTAAAGGATAAGTCACTCTCCAATCAGAATAACTGATATGTGAATAACCAAAACCAAAATTGAGTTTCATATAAATAGGGGGGTGTAGCATGTAAAAGGGGAGTGTCCAAAAAAATCATTCATTAATCATAATTGAGGTATAAAATGTTCAATTAATCATAATTTTGAATTGGGTCATAATCGCCCGGGCCCTAGTACAGATGCTAGACATGGTGACAGCATCAGCAATAGAAGAGTTTGAAGTGTCACCTTTAAAATGAATGTATGTCATGTAATAAATGGCTATCAATGGCTAATATCTATTTCCTTAAAGATGCCTTTTAGATATTTTACATATTTTGCATTGTAGACCATAGAATGCCGATTTTTAAAGTCTACATTTGGTGAGCTGATCTACTGTAACCTGGTCTGACCACTACACAGAGAACAGCACTGTCTGCCTCCTTCTCCATTCTCTGTATATCAGCCACAAGAACTCCCAGCCAATTTTCCTTGCTCACAGTAGTAATGCCCTGCCCTCCATGAATGCACATACTATATGACTACACACTTGATTGAGCAAGCAATGTCCTGCCTGGCCAGCTATCAGGTTAGCAGATCATCCAGAGCGGGAAACAACTGATTCATATGTTTTACTACATTTCTCCGAATCCACATGTCTTATAGCCTAGGACTGCTGCTTTATATTTGATACCTAGTGAATCACTAAGCTTTTATGACTGTTCATTCAGCCAGCAGCATGACTCTTTGTGCATACGCCATGGCGACAATATAATAGTTTATTTATTCTGAGTGCACAATGTACTTTACTAGTAAGGGTCAGGAAAAAAATTCTAGATTTGCAAGCACTTTACAGACTGTGGTGGCGTTCTTTAAATCTGAATACGTATCAGTGTATTTCGTTAGTGTTCTATTACTGTTCTATTCATCGGAACGGTACAATATTTATATTTTAGAAATTATTCATGTGCAAAGGTGTAGTACAAAATGCTGTTCTATTGCAGTGGTTGGAAGACATTGCCTCATGTTTATTTACAGAATATGTAAAGATTGGGCCCATAGAAGCAGAACCCCTCCACTGTGTAACTACACGCCCAAACATAAGGTGCCATTGTCTGGAGAAAACAGTCATAATAAATAGAAAACTATTTACTGAATATAAACTGTGTGATATTTCCAGGGAGTGGATCTGGTGACATAATGACAGAGGAAGTCAATGGATGAGTGTGACCCTGCCCAAGTCATTGCAGACCTCATTTCGTAATTTTACCGCAGGCCATGTATAAAATTGGGGATTTCCCACTAAAATGTACATTTAAATGTAAAACCAACTTCCTAAGTTCAGCATTTTACAGTAGAAATCATGTATGGCACCAGATACCATGGTTGACTTTCCCACCAGAAGACCAAGTGGACCATGTCAGGGACCAAACTCTGGCTTGATTGGTCCTACATGCCCATGATGTGCAGCGACTAGCAACCCGATCATACAAAGGTTTGGTTTTTTTTAAGCTAAACTGTCACAAGGTTCATGATATGATTCCCCAAAAACAATACTATAGAGTAGGCAGATCTGGACTAAAACAGAGCCTTGCAAAATTTTGAGAGACAGCTGTTCTGACCCAGACGATCTGCATTCTCTCTAGACAGTGTGATTGCATTTGCACATGTATAATGGATCACTGTAATGAAAAAGGTAATGTGGCTGTATATAATTTGGTACCACATGGTTAAACTTGTGAAGCAAATACACACCTTCCCAGGGGTTTCCTTGCAGGATTGAGATGTATTAGACCATGGCAACTAGAGAATTGAGCTTCTGAGTGTGACTTTCAAAGGTCAGGCAGGTAGACATGGGTCTCTTCAAGCTGAAAATGAGGTTTATGTGGCTGGGAGCAGAGCTGGGTATGGACCCATTGTCCTCCTGCCCCTAAGCAAGCAGAGAGAACCCCCAGGGGTATGGATTTTGCAGTGCATTTTCTCTACACTTTTGACCTTGAAAATGAGCCAAATTAACATGCTCACTCACAAAAACTGCGAAGCCAAGGTGATTTTTTACAGGGTGAATATAGCTGAAGGATTGAGTCTTCTGTTATTTCTCCATTTTATTTCATAAATGTGTTGGTTTTACTTGTATGTCATTTTGTCTCTGCTTTGTACTTTTTGTAGGCACCCTTTTATTGCAGCTTTGGCTCTTGTATGCTTTCATAGAGACAGCTGCAACTCTTTCTGTAACTGCGGTACAAGTGAATAAAGAGACTTGTGCTTGCATGGCCCTCCTCTATTCTTTTTTGTGAACAGACAAGGCCCCATTCAGGTAATTATGGCATATCCTATAGATATAGCCATAAATACTGAGATGAGAATATCCTCTTAATGCTTTTATTTGTTGCTTTTAATTATATTAATTTTTAACTTTTTATTTTTTTTTATACATTTGCATTGTTAATAAAATAAAAATTTTCATTGATAGGCAAAGAGCACTATGGAAACTCGAGCAATCACCAGGTTAGCCACACATCCCTTGCTGAAACAAAAGATATCTGCTATAAAAGGTAAGCTGGAACATCTTTTATTTTCTAATGTTTTTTAGCATAGTTTTTAGAGTTAATAAATACACAAGTCCATCCAGCTCGGCTTCTCATACAGTACGTAGTATTCCATGTGTGGTCTGACTAATAATTTGTATAGTGGTAGTACTCCACTGTGCCCCTCTTGATGTGCCTCATGGTCTTATTTTCCTTGGCCACTGCTGCCTAACTGTAGTTGCTACAGTTACATTTAATGTGAACTAAAATTCCTTGGTTCTTTTCCATGTCAATTTTACCCAGAGTTTTCTATTTGGTATGTAATTGTAACATTTATTTCCTTTCTCAAGTACATAACCTTACACTTATCTGTGCAAAACCTTATTTGTCATTTTTCTGCCTAAGCTAACTTATCCACATCCATGTTGCCACATATTCTTGCCCTATTGGACGTATTTTCTCACTGGGCTGTGAGTTCTAAGTTGTATGAGAAATATAATTGACTGTTCTGGACTTTTGGGTAACTTTTTTTCCTAATACATCATGGGACTCTGGTTTTGTCCATGCTGGATTAAGAGGATTTCCAGATCCGCAAATCTTAGATTTATGGAATTTAATTCTTATAATTGCTGGGCTTTTTTTTTTTTGTTATGGATGCCGTTAGAAACTACTAGTCAGCTCCCTACAGACTTCAGCTTCACACCTGCCTGCCGCAGGATGACAGACTAATCTCTGCAGCCTGGCGCAATAAATGACAGAGTATTTTAATAGAATAAGTAAGAATAAAAAGGGGGGAGATTTGTGTTTTTTGTTTGTTTTTTTGGGGGGGGTTTTTTTCACCCCTTCTTCCCGCTCTTGGGTATGAGAAGAGAGGTGATTCTGGTTGGTCTTCTTGCAGACATCAACTGGTGTAGGGAATCATACTGCCAAGACTCCCTGGGAGGGCAAGCAAATTGGCTCTCCTAAAGAAGAAAGAAAACTGCCTCTTTAGTGCCACCTGTAGGTAAATACTCAGCTTTTTCATTGTCCAACTTTCCAAGGAATTGGTCACTTTTTCATTACATTTACCAAATGTACTGGAAAATGCGCTTGCTAATATATTATTATTACAGGTATATAGCCAATGTCTGCCACTGACAAGTGTCTCCTCTTTTATTTAGTGTAGTCTATTCCTTTGTGTATGGTGCTGTAATTCTCAGCATGGCCAACGAAGGAGGGGAATCCTAGCATTATAGTTATCTATTCTGCTAGGAGTCACTACCTAACATCAGCATGGGAGGCAAGGACTCCTAACAGCATAGATCACTATAATGCTAGGAGTCCTGCTCCCAGCATACCATTCATACTGGGAAATCTGGCGCACACACGGACTGAGTTCCACAGGTGAAACTCAGTCGTGTGAATCTTGGGCAACAATGTGCACAGTTCTGCACTAGTTTCTAATATATTATGCACTGTTATTCAGTAGGTGTCACTGATGGACTGGTTTGATCACGTGTCCATCCATAGGCAGCCATATTGAGGTCTGGAGTTCAGTGCAAACAAGGTGACAAGACTATCCTAAATAAAGAGGCTATACTTCTCAGTGGAGGACATAGCTCAGAATCTGTTACGTAATTAGTAAGCTAAGGCGATGTTCAGATCATGTTTTGGCCATCCATTTGGCAGATCTACTTAAAATGGATTCTTTTGTGTCCACTTAAATAAAAACAGCAGCAGATCATATTATTTATATATAGATATACTATAATATATATTTTTTTTTTTTTCAAAACATTGGACCCTATACAAAGAGATACACTTTTATATGGGATCTATATTTGCATGCTTTATTAGCAGATCTGCTAAATGCACAGCCAAAATGTGATCTGAACATACCCTTCTTGAACTTTTGGGAAAGTAAGTGGGCCACCGCTGTAACCTCAGAGCCAGATTTCTTCCATTTACTTTCTCCTGGAAGAGAGCTTATTTACATACCTCTTAACCAATTTATTTATTTTTCTTACTGGCATAGCGCCAACATATTCTGCAGTGCTTTGCAGACATTGTCAGTCACTGTTCCATATAGGGCTCACAATCTAAATTCCCCTATCTGTATGTCTTTGGAGTGTGAGAGAAAACCCACGCAAACACAAGAACATTCAAACTTTTTGCGGATGTTGTCTTTGGTCAGATTTGAGCCTAGGTCTCCAGTGTAAGGCAACAGTGCTAACCACTGAGCGACCTCACAATTCATGCACAGCAGTCAAGCAGCAGACTGCAGTGACATTGATGGTTACTTTATGGAATTGCTTCCTGAGCAGTTTCCAGTTTCTGCAAAGTACCTTGGAACAAGAATTACACCGTAATAAATGTCAGGAGAAATTAATGACGAGGAGTCCCTTTTAATGTACTTTATCGTTGTTAAGGTACGGTGCAGTAAATGAGGGTAACTTCACCCTTTACCCTGTATTAATACAGACCTAGGTTTATAGCACCATGTGTCTGAAGGAACTTGCCAGAGCACAACTGTGACTTAAGCATTTGTTAAACAAATAATCATAAATGTCTGTTCTTGGCACTTCCACAGCCGTTTTCCCCTCTTCTACCTCCTAGTATCATCTTCATATTTTTCTTTCCATTCACTGTTTTGTTTTCTATTAGTCCCTGTCGGTCATAACCTCTGTTCAGTTTTCCAGTCACGTACTGCCTGCTCCTCTTCGGAATTTCATTTTTTTGGGTTATAAGTGCATGCACAAAGTCTATGTGCAATGCTCTTTCCGTTTTAGTGAGACATTGAAATTTTACTTTCAGTTTTATCTTCCATTTCCCATTATGAATACTGTCTGGTTTCCTATACAAATCCCTTTTTCTTCATTGGGATGTCTGGAACTTTTAAAAATGGTGGTAAGAGCATCTCACCTTCCCTTACTTGGCTCGTTCCTTTAAAAGCAGTATTCCCATCTTGGCATTTATGGCTATATTATGGTTGTATTCCCATCTCTGCATTTATGGCTATAGTCATAGGAAATACCATAAACTCCCAATAAATGCAGGGCCCACCTCTGGGACCATATCTATTTTGAGAAGAGTGCCTCATTCCCAGCTGCAGGTAAATGAGGGGTTGCACTTGTGTAAGTCTGCCTCCTCGGCTATTTTCAGAACTCCTGTACAAGTGAATGGAGAGATTCATGCATGTGTGTCCTCTATTCCTTCACTTGCAGCAGTGAGCTGGGCCGCATATTCCAGATAGATGATGGTTCCCGAGGTAGACCTTCATCTATTACACATACATATTGAGATCGGAATACCCCTTCCCACTGACTTGAGTGGCATGAGCTGCTGCCTATGCTCACTTTTAATGTTTAGATGGGAGCCCTCATGATAGGGACAAATATATTGTGCTGGCCCCAAATCAGTGAAGCAATGAGGAGAACATAACCTCTTTATATTTATGCAAATTAGCCCCATGTGTCTCCTCTTCTATATGGAAGTCTTCCGTACACGTCTGTCATTCAATGCCTGGCATGTGCCGTATCCATGAGTTTGGCCATAGTATCAGTGACCATAAAATGCATGAGCTAGCCATTGAATGATAGGTGCGTTCACAAAATTTCTATGCTGACAGCTGTAACATGGCAGAGCCTGAAGATGTCAATCTTGGCTCAAGAGTCAGAGGTTGAAGAGGAGAGCTGGAACACTTTGGGGCTAAGTTGCATAAACATAAAAAGTTGAATATCTTTTATGTTTTATCAGTATTGGGCCAACAAAGTATATTTGTGCTCCCATTAAAGGCCCCTATACTGCCCTATTATTGGTTGTGGAGTCGTATTGGTGCTAACAGACTGTCTCCCTCTAAGCGAAAGGGGAGACTTGTTAAAGAAAAGTCAGGGCTCAGCTGGGAGATACAGATGGTCACAGTTGGCAGTATCCAGCGCTTTTATTTCTAAACAGTATGCATGAGGTTACTGTATGGGGGGTCTATTACGTAATCTTAGGTTTGCTTCTGCATTACTGTAAATATATGGACAGTTCATTTAGCAGTCAGTAAATAATTTCTCCTTTAATGAGTGACATTACAGACCCCCTCTACACCAGTGTGACCATGTCAGGAGAGAGATATGCCATTGCCAGAGGAGTCTAGCAGTTGTTTATTCCCTTGCCCATGTACACATTGAAAATACGAGATTGCTCATTTGAGCAGAGCGTGCATGTTTATGGGGTTTCGGAAGAGTCAGCCATTGACTTAAGGAGCATTTGGCTGACGAATACAATTCCTTATCTGTATAGCCAGCCTTACTGCCAGATCTGATTTTTAATGTGGAAATTTTGTGAATCCAAATATTCCGTTACATAATAAGGTTCACATAACACATTGTTCCCTGTGACAATGCTAAACTGCTCATTACATGAATGGGAATACTGGGATTTTATTTGGCACATGTGGTAACCTGTCAAAAAGAGAAGATAACACTGATAAACTCTCGGAGGAATATAAAATATTGATCTATTATTTTTTTCATAAATTCTAATCATGATTCCTTAAAATCTTTTCTAGAGGCTATTAATGCATTTAAAGAGGCCAGAATGAACCAACTAGAACAAGATGATACCCCAGAACAGCCGCCTGTACCCTCTAAACCTGCAAAAAGTGGAAAGAAAGAAGCAGAAAGCAAGCCTAAGCAAGGGCAGGCAAAACAGAAAAGAAAAACGGAGGAAACAAAATTGGAGAATAACATTACAGCCAATGCAGTAGTAGACCCAGTGAATAAGGAGATGGATCTTACAGCTAGTAACCACAGTATTGAAGAGCCCTGTTCTCCAACCACACCACAAACACTGGCGTTACAAGCCATTCCTGAATTCCCATCTGAAAAGAACATTTTGCTAAGGAGTTCAGTAAAAGAGGCCATACGAAATAAGCCTGAAAACAAAGATACAAAGCCAACTAAACCTGAGAAGAAAACTGAACAAAATATCCCTAAAAAAGATATAGTACAAAATAAACCTGAAAAGAAAAGTGCGCAAAATATCCCCCAAAAAGATATGGTGCTGGAAAGTAAAGCTGAAAAAAACATTGTACAAAGTAGTCCTGACCAAAAAGTGTCAACTGTAAATGAATCTGACTCTAGTGATCTCGAGGACTCAGACAGTGAAGTTAAGGAATATTTTGATGACAGTACTGAAGAAAGGTTTGTAAAACAGGGATCTGGATTCGAGGACAGCGATGATAGTGATAGTGAAGATGACTTTTTCATTGGTAAAGTACGACGGATAAAAAAGAAAAAATCAAGCAATAATGTTGACAAGGATAAGAAAGACAAAGTTCCACCAGCAAGCATGAAACCTTCAGTTAGTGGCAAAGAAGAGCAGAAAGTAAGCACCGGCCCCAAGAATGTGAAACTGGAATCCGTCTTTTGCACATCATTAGCTGAAGCTAAACAGAAGTCGTCGTATATGAAAAGGTAAAACATAACCTTAAGTTCTGTTTAAAAAGCAAAATGTGACTATTGTATGTGGTCAGATTGTAGAGACTCCCCTGGACACCCATGAAGCATTAGCACTCCCAAAATGTAGTAGCTCCACACTCCAATACACAAGAAAATAGATCTGTGTATAAATACATAATGGCTTTCTAATGTCCTTACACAAAGATGATGATGACAGGGATTTAGTTTTATAGTTTTTTATCCTGCTGTTTCTAAGTATTGTAAACTTTTAATATTGCGAGTTTGCTTTTGTTACTTTATTATTTAAACACTTCATTCAGTGTCCTTTTTCCCACTGTCTTGAGCTCTGGTATATTAGTGTGTTTTCCAGCTTTGGTTTATTTAACCTCTGGCTTCAGAACACAGTGATAGCAGTAAGAGATGATGACCCTATACATTGTATGATTGGCTACACATAGCCCCTTGTTCCTTAAGCATCACATCATAGCTAAATAATAACTGAGGAATACTTATAACATTAATCATATTGTCCAGAAATAACCTGTCATTCAGCATGTTCTATGACCAAAATGGCAGAGTATTCGTTTTTCTCTCCCTCCCAAACCTGTTTCTTTCTCCCACTCTCCCTGTTTATCTATTTCTGTCTCTATCTCCCGGTCTCCTTCTCTATGTCTTGCTATCTATCCATCTCTTCTCCCTATCTCTCTCTCTCTTGGTCACTTTATTTCTCTTTCTTCCCATCTTTTTTTTTTTTGTTCCAATCTCTCTCTTCCTCTCCTCTCCATCTTTTGCGCTTTCTTTCACTCTTTCTGCATCTTATGTCTCTCTTTACATTTCCTTTACGTTTAATTGAATTGTTTATATCGTTAGGCTCCTTCAATATTATTGTGATATGCTTATTCATGAGTACTTTTTGTTTTTCAGAGATTCTAAATTGCCACCTATCAGAAATAAGAAACCAGGTATGTGAGATATATAATCTGTATATTCTAGATCATACACTGACCAAGTAATATTGAGGTTGATAACTGTAACCATATCTCCCAGAGTTGCTCCACCTCGTAGTGGCCCTTTGTCACAAGAAGTGTGAAAGTAGACATCCTCTTGTTTGCCCTAGCTATTATTGTAGTAATGCAAATAAAGTGTAAACTTTTTGGTTTCCATCCTCTGAACATGGGTTGTTCTTATTAGAACAGTTTATAAAGAATGTAAACTAACACGTTTTCACTTTCCATATCACTAGAACGTGAATAAAAGAGCACCAGTTTATTTCTTAAACACTTTCTCTACATTATTTCTATTACTTGTATAGCGCCATCATATTCCGCAGCACTTTACAGACATTGACAGTCACTGTCCCATATAGGGTTCACAATCTACATTCCCTATCAGTATGTCTTTGGAGCTACTTATTTACCAGTCAGAGAGGCTATTCTCCACAGGAAAGGTGTGAACTGAGTTCCGGCCATTAGGCCTCCATCAGTCACTAGAACAGGAGTCCTGCGTGTCCCTTGTATATTGAGCAGCAGGTTGTACATGAGTGCAGGATTTCTCAGAAAGGAGCCAAAATTAATTAATAGGGCTCTAACATGGAGTGAATAGAGCCTTAGTTTATCAGCAATGCCATATATACGGCTGTATACTAGAATGTGGAGCCATAGTAAGAGTCGATCACGAAGTGTGTCATTATCCTAGCCCACATTGGATGTTACATTGTCTACATGTTTGGGAACTTCTTTAATCCTTAAAGGAGTTGTCAAGTTTCTGTAAATAACTAAGTTATTGTTTGCTTTATGTAAAGTTATACAATTTTCCTATACAGTAACTCCTATAATACAAGGAGTCCCTGCCTCCCCGTGGCTCTGCTGAACTGTATTGTATACGGTACAGTAGACCCATGTGGAGGCAGGATCTAACATCGTAGATCACTGTGAAGATTGGATTCCCAGTCTCTAGAATGGGCTTGGGCCCAGAACTAATCGAACTAATATATGGAGCAGATTTACTGGCCCGAATTTCCCCCTGTTCAACCCTTTAAGGCCATATTCACGCATTACTGTTTTACAGTAGTGTTTTTAAGCCAAAACCAGTAGTGGAGACGACTCAGAAATGAGGTATAATACATGGGACTGAGCTGTAGCATGGCCAAGTGATCTCACCATGTCTGTTGAAGAGGAAGTGGGGCATCTATATTTTCTTATCCTAGATAACCTATTTTAAGTAGGCTAAAAAGGGAAATTTTTTGTAAACTATGGTCTGCATTATATGCGATACTGCTTATAGAATTGCATGTGACCTTTTTGTTTTTCTTTTAGATTTCCCTCAGGCCAACACTGTATCAAGGAAACCACCACCTGTCAAAGATTCAGCTTTAAAACAGCAGAGCAGAGTACAAGAGACTCTCCACCCTTCTTGGGAAGCCAGCAGAAAACGGAAAGAGCAGTCTCAGATTGCAGTATTCCAGGGCAAAAAGATCATTTTTGATGATTAGATTTAATTTTAAATATAGTTTATGTTTCTTTTATACACATAAGATAATCAAGTTTAAATATAATAAAATATTTGTGCATATTTCTGTTTTTAGTGTTTCATACTGAATGGGATGTTTTATAAGTAATGCCTGAATTTTATTTTGTATCAAAAGTTTTAGCTGTTTTGTACTTGCTCATGCACACATCACAGAGGATATACAGAGGGGCACTCCATGCTCCACGGGGCACTGTAATTGGACACTGGACTTAAAGGGAATCTGTCAGGTCAATCTGGGTCACTAAACCACCCACAGGTCCTTATAGACCTGGGGTTTAGTGTCCCAGGTCGCCCTGTTGTAATGCAATCCACCAGCACATTAAAAATAAAAAAACCTTTATACTTACCTAGATAAGGAACCGATAGATGCTTTTTGGTGAGATTGGTCCAGCTTGTTCATGAGGCACGCCTCCCAGCGCCTGTGCTGTTTGTTCTTCATTGAAGCCAAAGATGGACACCCCGGCTTCACTGCGTAATTGCGGGGCATGCACACTGAAGCCGAGGTGTACTCCTCTGGCTTCATTGAAGAACTGCGCAGGCACGGGGGAGTACAGCGGCCGGGTGAGTATAAAGCTTTTTTATACTTAATGCGGCCATGGATTGCGTTATAACAGGTTGATTTGGGACACTAAACCCCAGGTCCATATGGACGTGTGGGTGGTTTAGTGTCCTAAATTGCCCTGACCGATTCCCTTTAAGTGTTCCTTGTATACTTCCATACATACAGCATCTGATGGCGCACAACATGCTTTTCCTTATCCTTGTATGCAGAGACTCCAACAAAAAATAACATGTGTAAAATGAAGACATTTACACGTACTGTATTAAGCCCTATACATCTCTATGGGTGTACAAAACAGCAATAATTTGTCCTTAGACTAAATCCCCACGTAGCGGGGCCGCAGTCATAAGGCACTGCGGGAAAAAACGCGGCAGAAACGCATCACAGCTTTTCCTGCAGTGATTTTCACAGAAAGTCCGCTCCATTCACTGTATAGTGGCCATGCTGGGTTACTACTGCAGCTCAGCTCCCACTCACTTGAATGAGAACTGAACTGCAGTAACCTTATGTGATATTGATGACCTACCTTAAATGGGTTTAGGCTAATTATATTGATGACCTAATCATAGCATAACCCTGAATATCACACATCTGAGTATCACCGGGACAGTATGTCGCTGCGAGGTAGGGATCCTAGCATCATAGATAACTACTAGGAGTCCCTCTCCCGGTATGATGATTAGGCCGGTAATCCGGCGTTCACACACGGACCGGGTGAAACTCAGTCATGTGAATGTGGGGTTAGGCATCAAGACTGGATTGCTTACATCAGGTGATTTGTGGAAAAGGGCCATTACAGATCGTGGGGAATTTATTAAGACTGCCCTTTCCTGCACCAATTTTCTTACAGTCCCTGACTGGCATGAGGCATTCCTGAATTATTCAGAGGCTCCAGCATAGATGGGTTGATAAATTTCCTCCAAATGGTCTCTAACTCTGTATCCTCTGCAAAACATACTGAAGTAAGGACATGGCCATGGGTCTGTAGTGGTGGTGGTGGTGTGAACAGCAGGATTCCTTACCATGGGTCAGTATACTGTCTGTATGCAGTCTGTTGTACTCTTTGGACAGCACATATACCAAAAATATAGCCATGTGGATGAGGCCTAAGGCCATTTTTGAACAACTGAAAGTGGCAAGGAGCAGTATTGTATCTCTCAGATGTGTGAGTGATACCATAGTAAAAGCTACCCAGCAAAACACTGCAGTGTAATGTACCCTGCCAAGCTAGTCATGAGTATGTAAGTCCACTACCATTGCTATAGATAACCATCAATGAGATTAGGTAGGTGTATAGTAGTGTACTGCTCTGTCATCATAAATAATATGACAGCACAAAATACATGTATCTGAAGAGGAGGGTGTTTTCTGGTAAACTTCCACCCATAATCATTGCTCTATGGCATAAGCAGCCTAGAAAAAAATATAAAATGTAGGATCCTTCTATAAAGTGGGTTTGACTGTATCTGGGGGTGACGTCTCCAAATCTGATTTAATAATGCAAGAGAAAGAAACATTGTCTTTATTTTATGCTCAGATTCTCTATGGTTCTTTTACCCCTTAGTAACTAGGCTATGTTAGGCCTTAAAGTGGTTGTGCAAGGGCAAAAAAAAGAAATTTCAGTACATTCCCTGCACTGGATAAGCTTACGTACCGATGTGTAGGTAGTTCCCCCATCGCCCACATTCTTAGGATTGTAGATTGCAGAGGGGTCTGGAAGTCTCAATCTTCTGCTGACACCGACTCGCCATCACATGACTGACTTCACTGTACTCTTTGTACAAACAGCAGACATAGACCTGAAGGAAGCGTAACTAGACGCAAAATGGCCTTCGCCTTACATTCCCCTACATCTGTACCTATTTGCTTGAAATAAAAAAAACTTTCTTATGGCTGGTGAGTGCCGCTCTTTCTTCATTATATTGTGATATGGGATTTTATTAAGCTGAGCAACAATTTAGTCCAAAGTTTATGGCAGTTCTTGTCTTATAAACTGATAGAAAAGAGCAGAGTTTTTCGGTGACCAGTGGAAAAGCATGTCAGCTGTTTGGACTTTTCTCTTTATGCTACAGCAGTAGAATGGAGTCTGTGACCGCACAGAAAGCTGGAGATCCAGCAGAGGAGGCTAAAGATGGGAGCAACAGAGGTCAAACCTATACCGTATATTAAGTAATCTTACTCAGTTCCAAGCTTTTATATCCCCCACATTAACCCCTTTAACGTCCAAGCTATTTTTTTCATCACTTACCAAGGACAATAGCCTTTTTGTATTTTTGAGTCGGCAAAGCTGTAGGGCTTGTTTTTTCCAGGACAAGTTGTAATTTTTAACAGCTTCATTTTGGGGTACATAAAACTTATTATGTAACTATTATTAAGGCCAGAGACACTCTGGGCAAATCAGTGGCTTTGTCAGTTGTTAACTCTCAGGGATTTACAGTTAACAAATGTGTACTACTTTTTATGGGGGGAAATTAAATTTTTTAAGATTTTCATTAATGTTTTTAAACACTGTTCATTTTAGTACCATGTAGGGACTTAATACAACTAGCTGATTGCATTGCAGAGTTATGGTAGGGGTGACAGTGCAGATGTCAGATGCTCCTACATTTAGGCTTCTCTACCTCAGCATGTTTTTACCTTCTGCTCTTACCCACCAATAACATTGATGGGTGTGACTATGTCCGCAGCAGCATGACATACACAGTGAATGCATAACCTGCAATTATATTTATATATATATATATATATATATATATATATATATATATATATATACACACATATATATATATATATATTTTTTTTTTTTTTATTTCCTCCTCTAACACACTTAAACAGGCCATATACAATGCAGATGATCTAATATGTATGGCAAGCCTTTGGTACTGATCACTCGTGTTTTTAGGACTAGATGGACAAGAATAGCTTGAGGGAAAGAATATTAATGAAGAAGACATTACCTTAATAATAATACATGGAGTGGTAAGGCTGCTTAATACAACCCCAAGAGGACTCGATCTGTTGCAAACCCAAGCAGTAATGATGTGATGGTGTGCACCAAAGTGTTGTATATAACACCATGGCACACATCATGACACCACATATGCATGTAGAACCTGGATAATGTGAAACAGAATAGGCTTGCATTGAATTTTTCAAAGGGTTTGTCCAGGAATATGGATTTTATGGCCGTGAATATTTGATAGGTGGAGGCCCGTCCTTCACTGATCAGATGTACGGTGCTACTTCAGCCCTTGTACTACACACAGAGAGCCAGAAGCAGTTGGCTCCATGTACTGTGTATTGGCTGTGCGCCGCTACTACAGCTCCGCTCCCATTGAAGTCAACTTCAACAACTACATAGGGCATGAAGCTAACTGCTTCCAGCCCTGTGTTGTGTATAGAATGGACACCAGATGTGGCCCCCACCGATCAGATGGATAGGCCATATAATCCATATAATGTTACTCTTTTGATTACATATAAACAAGACTTTTTTTTTTTTTTTTTATGAAAAACTTGAAATACTTTATTCAAGTCATTTTCACATAAGTTTGCAACCATAGTGGAGGCAGGCGAAAGAGAACCAGGAAAGTCTGCTAGAAAAGTAGCCTGTGTTATAAATATGAGATCTCTGAATAACAAAGATCTAAAGTTCATCATATAAGCAAACAGGAAACAGAAGCAAAGTCAAATTGTCACCAAATCTACAGCATAGCACAATAAACATAAAGCTCTCTGTTGAAGTAGCATAGGCTTGAATGGATTTAATTCAAGTTACAGTTAAGCACCATTTAACACGTTTTCTTCCATGGAAACAAAGTTCAATAACATTATTCCTTTACAATTTATGATACTGCATAGCGATGTTTCATGCCGTAGTCAGTAACAGAAAAGGATGTGTTGCATGTACTGCACAATGACAAAATGAGTGTCATGTCATGGGGGTCCTGTATGTGAAGAGCACACTGTCCAGTCCTAATTCCAGGGTGGACAAAGTGAAAAACAAGTTGGCTCAGTTCACATAGTGCAGTTATAGTGCTCTTTTTTAACAGCCAAAAAATGAGAATAGTTTATAAAGGGTTTATCCAATGTGTAACATCCTTTTGATCGTAGATCTTCCTATGATAAGATGGTGACAGGGTTTTCCCTTGCTGGGACCTTCAGTGATCATCTGTAATTTGTCACAGAAACTGACAGCAGGTTTCTAAAGAGGTTGTCCAGCCCCGGAAAAGTAAGTGCATAAGTGCGTAGCAGAGGCCATGTGAAAATAAGAAAAGGTTGCTGCAGGTCCTGCCCCCATGGGTGCAGCAACCCACCTCAACCAGTGATTGGCTAGGTGGGCAGCTTAAAATGTCTCCTGTGGTGTGGGAAGACACCAGGAGCTCAGCACAGACACGGGCAGCACTTATATACTTGGTTTTCTGAGGTTGGAAAACCCATTTCATTTACCTGTAGTATAACTGCAAGAAAAATTATGTACATAGACAATTCATTGATTCGTATTAGAATTCTATGAATCATGGGTAGGAAAGCCTTTTAGGGTAAGGGCAAGGTACATAACAGTTTTGGCTCTGGCAACAGAGCCATACAAGGGTCCTGTGATGATTCAAATGCACGTTGTAAGCAACTGCAATGCCACCCAAAACTGCACATCCATGTTAGACACCATGGTTTTCTAGTAGATCATTAAACATTGACTTATTGATAATGGTCATATGACTGCAGGTGTACCTGGAAAACCATGTGGCCATTGACAATAAAACAACAACATTATTAAAAACCATGCAATGTTCAGCAGCATCATATGCAGTGAGTAACATGTTCATATTCTCATAGTAACATGCTTACTGCTCTATCAATTTGGAATTCCCTAACAGGATATTTGAAAGTAAGTTCCTTATAGCAGACAAAAAACTGCACTGTATGAACGCAGCCATAGTCTTATTTAACAGACGGAAGCAGGCAAGTATTAGGAAAAGTAACTTGTATAAGAGGATACTGTACCTTTCACACGACAAACTTTCATCATTAGGTTTGTTAGGTTGATAATAACTCTTTACAATACTTTACTATAATACTTATGTTTGTGCAATACTCTAGTGCAAATGAAGTTTGATAATGTCATATACATTCCCAATGCCCTATGTTTAGAGATATACACTTCACACACGCATCCTATGTCAGAACTGTATCACCAGGACTAAGGTTACGCTCGTGTTATACTTTTTCTTAGGATTGATTTAGCAAATTTTAGGTCTTTTGTGAAGGGCAAAGTGCATGTTGCCCAGCGAGTGTAAATCTTTATTCCAGCAGATGGCTACTCTGGGACAACTTGTATGGGAAAGTGGCAATGTACAAGCCAAGTCTATATGGTACCATTACATAATATGCTTATGTAAGAGGAAGGGAACAACTTTTTCCAGGACTTTAATTTTGCAACTCATAGATAGTTATTTCTCTAACATATTACTATTCTTTATGAAGGCTAAGTGCTGACGTCTTAAAGGGGTTTTCTGGGCTATAGATATTGGTGACCTATCTTAATGATAGGCCATCAGTATCAAATCAGTTGGGACCAACATTTGGCCATTGGATCAATAAGCTGTTCTCAGCACCTGGTCTGGCCACCATACAGAGAGCAAAAGTGTCCATTTCCTGGTCCATTGTCTGTGAGTTAGCTGCTGAGAGCATCCGATTGATGGGGATGCCAAGTCTCAGGCCCCACCAGTCTGATATTGATGCTCTGTTGTTACTACGTCATCCTTATTTTAGTCCAGAGAACCCCTTCAAGCTATTTCTCAGCTGCTCATGTGGATACATGGTAAACACACTATTTATTTCTTAGAGCTATAACTAGCAGATTCCATTGCTCTAGTCAATGCCTATTTTAGTTTCAGTAGTGTCTATTCATTTCAGTAGTGCAGTCTGATGGTTACCTCATTTCCAGAGTAACAACTTGCAGTAACCGCCATCACTCTGAAAACCGTCTCCAACCATGTGGGACAAGAGGAAACACGTCACACCTCTGGTATGGGTGCTCAGGTAGGGTTCCACCTCATAAGTACTATATAGAAAACTTGGCTCTCCACAGATTTCAGGTGTAATCACATGAAAGATTTAATGTGATGTACAATCCAAACATAAAGGTGACGTTTCAGTTCACTCAATGCCACCAAACAATGCCCTTCAACAGCCCACCAGCTCTAACCCATGGCATTATCTCTGAATCTCCTTACACAAGCCACATCCTCTACAATCCTTGTCTGATGAAGGTTGCATTGAGTCAACCACGTCACCGTTATTTTTGGATTGTACATCACAATAAATCTTTCATGTGATTACACCTGAAACCTGCTGAGTGCCAAGTTTTTCTATCTATCCCACACGGGAAACATCACTGAAATTGACTGCGAAACAACTGACAAATTTTCTTTTAGGGAATGTTCACACGGCTGAATTTTTTCTAGAGCAAAAATTCCATGTCCGAATTTTTTCCTAGCTGAGAAATTTAGCTTCAGGAATTTGAAGCTGAATTTTTTCACTTGTCCAAATTCCGCGCCTGCCCAATGATATTTTGCCACTTCCTATTCACTTTAATGAGCGGAATCTGCCTGAAGATTGAGCATGGCGCTTATTTTTTCTACTGAATGAAAAAAAATCTGCATCTGCCTCCCATTGAAATCAGGTGGAATTTGGAGCTGATTTTGAGGTGGAACCAGCCACAAATCCAGTGCCAAATTCCATCATGTGAACATACCCTTAGACAGTTTTTAGAACTGCTAAGTGTACTGTTTTTTTCATGATGATAACATATAAATATGCTAAATCATGCTGTCTCCTAGATTTTTATATAATCCTTTAATATTAAGCAAGTACCATTTGTCTGTAAACTTAGATAATTTGTGGATTCAACGATTCAATTCTTTGTGAAGTTGGCCCAATATTTACTATAGATGATGTTCCACTTTAGGTCCACCATAGATATTTGTCATTATGATGTATTTTCTTACTTGGTTGTCCATATTTATGTTACAATACTCGATATCACTGATACTCCACATCTTGAGGTTTGGAAGGTAAACTTTCTGGGTCTCCGTCCTCACTGCTCCAGAACTCACTGCTGATTTACTAATCCTGTGTCATTTTAAGAGATACAGTCTGAAAATGTGACAAATTTATCACAGTGGCTCATGCTGTATGATAAATCTGCGTATCTTTACACACTTTTGTCTAACATTATACCACTTTTAGAATGGCTTAGTTTGCACCTAAGCTTGACACCAAAATTTGTGTTGCACATTGTCGCATTCAAAATTACTCCTACTTGCCTAGATACATTTGAAAAGTGTCAAGTGTGTTGGGAACATCTGTTCTATTCAGTGTATCCCTTAAATAAATATGTCTAAAACAAGATGCAACATCTTATGTCAAAAATGTGCCCGACTTTGGCACATAAGCCAGAATTCAGACACAGCTACAACAGGAAATGTGGGCAAATGTTTCTCATAGCATTTAGGGGAATTTTACTTGTGTCTATCTGAAAAAAATAAACTAAAATTATTCCTACACAGATCAACCAAGTATTATATATATCGAAATAGTGCTAACTTTGTTACATGTGGTTAAAATCCAGTTACGTTTTTTGTCAAAGTCCATATGCTTCCATTGAAAAGTGTTTACATTCAATTGAATCCAATGACTTCTTAACTCCAGAATGATGGAATCTTGCAATGAATTACTTTACTGCAGTTTAATAGCTGTGAAAGAAATAACACATGACGTTTTAACATTGCGTGTTTAACAAACAGCATAAAAAAAACATATCTGGAACGTGTGCAAGTTGTTCATCAAAGTATGAACATGCCACAAGGAGCTTGGCATGGACGCCATGACTCTTTAGACAAGTGGTAATGCTGTTTTTCAGGTCATAGAAACCATTTGGCAGTGAACAGCACAAACTGATCAGAATGAATTTCTTTTATCCAAATGGAAACTTGACGTTCACAGCTTCACAAGAGGAATGGTTCTGTACTTGCCAGTAAGGCACACTCCTATGGAAGACACTGGCTTTGTGCATGGAAATAAGACTTTAAAGAAATGGTTCACATTTACACTTTATCCCCAGGAAATATTGTTCTTGTCTCCAATAACAGATTTTGGTGTCATAATAAGTTTCTTTCTGAAGATGAGGGTAGGTAATTCTTGTCACCGATTTTTCTTTATTCTAGTTTTCCAATAATGCAACAATATATCTATGAAAACACTAAAAGCGTTTCATCTGTTTTCCTTTCTGTTGAATCTCTAAACCCCCTTTTTCAATAAACGTTTGAAGTGTCCCAAAAACTTTGAGACCATGCCATACTGGTTCCTGGCTCTTTAATGTGTTAGCCATAATGGTAGTGAATCATAGTTTGGGATATAGATATTTATTGTCTTTATTGATGACCTATCAGCACAGGCTGCAGGTGAAAAGTGGCATATATCGAAAACAAGCGACCCCAAGAGACAAAATGAACTCCCTTTTATGGTGCCCACTTAGTCTAGACAAAAGGGCCTGGTGTTTGTCTACACACTTGTTCCATGGCTCTTGTTCCTATCGCCTGTCTCATGTGTGTTAATGATGCAATTCCTTTGGAGAAGTGAGGTCCAAGGTCCCCATAGTAGCCATATGGGTTACTGCTGTGGTAGGTACACCCTTGGATGTGACGTCCTTACAGATGACATATCTTTGCACCACAAAGTAAACACTTGAAAGCTATTTTAGGGCTTTGTGATTGTTAAAAAACCCTTTTAGGCTAAGGCCCCACGAGACGCAGCAAAAAAATGCTGTGTAAAAAAAATGCATCGCAGTGTTTTCCACAGAAAGTCTGCAGAGTTTTCCTTTGCAGACTTTCTGCCCCTATTATACTTATATGGAAAACACCAGCATTTCTCTAGGTATAATTGACATGCTGCAATTTTTTTCTGCACATTAGCCAAAATCCCATCTACTTTGCAGGTACTGTAAAATGTGGCTTTTTTGCTGTGGCATTTTCACAATGCGAGACCCCGGCCTTAAAGGGATTGCACCGATTTAGGGAAACATGTTTCTTCCACAAAATAATACTACACAGCTTTTGTGTGGTACTGCCCCGTAAGCCTCATTTACTTCAATGTGGCGGAGTGACAATACGAAACACTATTCAGTTACAAAAGTAATGTTGTATCTAGAAGAAATCCATGTTTTTGAAAACCTGGACAACTCCTTTAATGTTGCTGCCTTGAGTTGCTAAGGCATTCCAACAATAACATGTGGGACTATACAGAAATTCTAATTCTCTATTTAATCAATTCAGATTGATACGTACAAGTTCAAGAACCCTGCATCTTTAGGCAGCAGTTTAGTAAGATAACATAAAGGAGAGTTCTTGAAAATAAAGTCTTTACCAAGATTCCAGCTGCATTCAAAGATTTATTCTGGATGTTGAAAGATACCATATTTGTTTAAAAATGAACAATCTTATTGAAAGCCACCCACGTTTATGTATAATTAAGTATCGCTAATCCGCCAGATGTGGGACATTACAGCAAGCTTTAGAACATATTGCTTTAAAAAAATAAGCAAAAATTCCAGTGAATTCAAAAAATAAAGAAAATACTAAAATTATAATAAAGGGGTTTTACAGAACTGTGATATTGGTCCCTGATTCTGATATTAATGACCTATCCTAAAGTCAGTGGGGGACCAACTCTCAGTACCCCCATGTCAACATAAAAAAACTGTATTAAGCTGGAATCAGTGGCTGAGCTGGGCTACTTCACACAGTGTATGGAACTGAATACTTTGTACACCATACACTGATCTAATATTGATGACCTGTCAAGATATTGGAAAACCCCTTAAAATATATTGTGCATAAGGCACCTATACAGTCTATACCCTGTGTGTGTACTGATCCTCAAAGGTATAACATGAAGCTCCTGAGCCCCACTGCAAAAACTGTACCTGGCTTTCCAACTATAATGTATTGCTAAAATTTGTCTCCTCCTATTGGAAAGAAACACCTTAAAGCCTCCTAAGACTCCTGGGACTGGGGGCAACCATTCTCTTCACCCCTTAAGTTACAAAACTGCTGATCTTACATTTCTTGTTAAAATACAGATAGTAAAACATGCTTACACATGTGGTTTGTCTGTATTCTCATGAAGATACATAGGTCTTCATAGTAGTTGTAGACTTAAATTTTAATATTTTTTAGAATTTTTTTCAAAGTTTTTCCTGCCTTATAAAATATGTAATTGATATACATATTCTGATGCAAGGATGTATCACAGCCTGTCATAGGAGAAGTGGGCTAATATGCAGTTGTTTGTTTGTTTTTTTTTTCATGTATGTTTCTCCCTTTTTTTAATTTCTTGTGTGCTTTGCATCCACAGGTTTAGCTATAAACCATATTATATAAGGCTATTACGGAGACAGCTGTTGCACTGAAGTTTTGAAGGAATGAGTCAGAGGAATAATACCAGCTCTAGACAAAGAACACTTTTCTTGCTGGACCAGATCCAGGAAAAGAGTTGAGAGATATCTGAACCAGACAGAATGAAATCTGTTGCTTGTAGGATTTTAAAGTAAACCCTTTAAGCCCCACTTTGTTACAATGGAGTCACGTTCCTTAATTTAAAGGAATTCATTTTGGTAAACCAAATTCCCCAAAATCTATGGATATCCATCAATAATAAGGCTACATGACTATTAAATTCTAAATACATCCCATAGGGAAATTAACACATGTACATAATATAGTGGAAATGTACAGTAAGAATATTAAACCAGTGGTTCAGGAGTAGGTTCCACTGCTTTATGATCTTAATATTGTAGGGAGTTTCTAAAATTCATGTACATCATCTGTTTATTATGACAATTACTATTGCTTGTAATATTTTAAGAACATATACTCACGGAGAAATTGTGCAGCTAGAAGTGTATACATGATGGCCGGTATATCGTAGATCACAGCGGACAACATTGTTGGAATAATCTGATTCTGGAACCAAGTAGCTTGGATTTACACTGACCTGTGAAATATATTTGTTTTTCATTAGTATTAAGACCTTGTGCTACCTGCCATGTACAAAATAAAACCTACAGTCAAATGTGCAAAGTATTTCCACTTACCTTCAATATATAGTTCCCAGGCTTTACATCTGTGATGTCAATCCACTGGCAGTCAATATCAGCATTATAGGTGTCATAACAACCAGGACTCAGTCCCTGAACATTAGAACATAAGATTACCACAGTATAGTTTATGTAGGTTATAAAAGTCATATAAAAAGTGTGATCGGTCAACAGCAGAAAATCCACTTGTTAGTGTTTTCTTTATTGAGATTTTTGGAAAGATTAAGCTAAAAAGCCCCAAACTGTAATAAAGAGTTTTTCCTGGGGTCAGGATGTTGATGCCTGTCCCTAGGACAGAGCACCAATGACTCCACTGTTTGAAACATTGCCCCTTCAATGTTTACTCCCGTCCATTTTCCTGTAAGCCCTTCTACCTAGTAATGGCAGTGCAGGATAATGGAGTTTTGGCCTCTTCAAACAGTTGATCAGCAGGTAAACCGAGAGCTGAACCCTAATAATCTGTTATTAATGGGTTATCATAAGGATTTCTTTTTTTTTGTTTTAATTTTCTGATTGTAGATTTTTTGTGATTATGGTGACACCAATGTTACCTGAGCTGCTGTTACCGACATTAAGAGATATGCTTTATGGCAGCTGCACAGACCTAAGTCATTAAGAGATATACTTTATAGCAGGTGCACAGACCTAAGGCAGCAATAGTTTGAAGATGATTCAATGACTTTCTAGATATGTTCTGTGACCTCTTTGACTGTCACTGTGGAGAAAGGAGGAGGTGTTGAGCTGTCACCATCACCTATTGGTGGATGCTATAATAGAGGTGTAATCTTTCATTATAATTATGGAAAAAAAAAAAGAGTCCCATGTCCCTTGTTCCTCATCATTGCAAAACTGCAGGGAGGAGAAGCTTAAATGGATCAGCGGTTGAGCATGCAGGCTGCCACTCTATTAAAAGTCTAAGGGACTGGTGTAGAAAGCCAAGTACTATACATCGCTATCCTTGTGACTCCCGTAGACTTTTAGACTGCTTGTGACTATGGTTATGGAAAACCCTTTTAATAATTGGGGGTTCCATCAGTAGGTTCTTCAGTGATCAGACACTTATCATCCATCCTGTGGGTAGTGGATCAGAAGGGTTACTATGTCTCCTTACCCCGCATTCCCCCAACCACATTTCAGCCAGGAGAGGGACACCTAGCAGTACTGTCCCGTACCGGGATACTGTTTAGGCCAGTAAATCTGACCAACACACGGACCGAGTTTCATGGCTGAAGCTCGGTCGTGTGAATGTGGGGTAAGGGAGATGTCACTTTACGGTGTATAGAGTCTAACAGAACATACATGCATGATTTCGGGGAAAGGAATATGCTAATAAGTTTTCCTTGATGTAACATTTTTGGAAGGTAGTTCCCTATAGATCAAACCAGGCATTGACAAATTTAGTATATGTTGTATCAATCCCACATAATTTTGCTATTCTATTCCAAAATTGTACTACTATAGACTGCTGAGTAATAGTGGCCCCCTTTAGCTTGCTTCTGGAGATCCCATTCTCAAGGCCCCCTAGGAAATCTGGGCCTTGGGAAATTTGCCACTTCCTACACCTAGACTCGCACTAGTTTGTGACTAAACAATTACTAGACTTACTAATGTTAATAGTGTGAATCATATTGAGGATGAACCTTGGCTACATACATTGTGCCTTCAGATTATGTAACGTGTCTTATGATCAGTCAGGTTTGCATGCCCCATGTCAGCCACACACTCCTTTACTCTTTAATGTCTGTATGTTCCACTGCAGACAGTCTGTCCTAATGCCAGATATGCAGGCGACATGTAATGTAAACTAGTTCATTACATGAGATAAGTTAGGTCACTATTGATCCTGTTTATACTGACATGCCAAGATCAAAGAGATTCTGAAGGACATTTTGACGTTTCCATGTACGTTACATTACTACACTATAGCATGGAAAAACATGAAAAATGAGTGCAGTCCCTTCATAAGGACTTGAAGACGTTGCAGGACTTGTGACTTGCAGACGTGATTTCATTTATTTACTTAGTTGGAGACCAAACATTGCCAATCCAGTTCTTACTTAAAGCTACAGTCTAAAAGATGTCCGACGTGTGTAACTGTTAAATTGTTAAAATGTCTTTGAAATCTGAACAAACTGGTTACTGTAACTTGCTGACATATAACTTTGCCTTCACTAGATTTTTATTGAAATGCTGGTAAATGGACATTTAGTCATAAAATTACAATCTGCACATTGGGTATTTTCACTTTTTCATCTCTTAATGTATAGTTGACAAGATGGCAACTTGTAAAGCTCCCTTTACAGTTCAGATAGTAGTCATCTGAACAAGTTTCTATCATCCTGCCCCCTCCACACATGAACACTTGGCTATACCAGACACCTCTGGCAGATGTATTGTCATTTAAGCCAGAAATTTGGTAGAGGTCCTGGTGGACGGTGTGCCTTGTCATAAATGACGCGCACCCTCTGCCGACTCCAAGGTTAGGAAGACTGACGGTAATAAATGTGTCTTTAGAATTTATATTTATTGCTATCGATTTATAGCTTTTGGCATTATCATAGAATTGTATACATAAATATATATACCACCTTCCCACTGTAGTTCTCTGTTGTCAGCCATTATTATAGGATTGAATATGTGCATATGCGCAGCACTTGCTTGCTGTTACTCTCTGTTATCAATCATTCTCAGAGGATTTTGACTGTATTTTATTTCCCAACACTTTTGTGACGTGGGATTAATATGTAGATTGCATCTTATATCTTTGGAGGAGAGGCTAGCTGTGACCATCTCCTTTCTTTTAATGATTTTAAATTTTTGACAACTGCATGGTCTGTTTCATGTACTGTATTAATAAAGTTTTGTTTTGATTATTAATTTTTGAGACTTTGGTGTATTTTATTGGTTAAAATTTGTAGGATTGCTTTATCAGTGTAATTTCCCCATAGCTGCTGTGAACTATAGGTTTATTTAAAGGGTTTATCCAGTTTTTTAAAAAATATGGGCCAAATAACAAGATATATCAATACAAAATACTTCCTAATATATATCACATTTAAATTCAAAACCGTTTATCTGCTTTATTTTCAGGTCATTAACCACAGCAAGCAAGTTTGCAAGCTCACTACCCCTCCCTGTGAGCAGTTCAGCCAGCAAAAAAATGTCACAGCAGCGTGTGACCTCCTTGCCCCTTGAAACCACTCATGGGAGTGATTTATTGCCTGATCAGATATGCGGAGGAGGGCGATGCTGCACAGACTGAATGAATGAATGAATGAATGAATTTGCACACAAAGGAGAGCGGAGAAGGGAGGGGTACACACAGAGAGTGAGATCAGGCAGATGAATCATGGGAAATGTAGTTTGTCCACAGATTCCCTGCATGTAAATAACAGTGATACAAGGTACAGCAAGTAAAATAAAACCAAGCAAAGGCTGCACAAGAGAACAGGGAGTATTTAGCACTGCTGTGAATGTATTTGCAGTTAATTTTTGGAAGCTGGATAACCCCTTTAATCTTTTACTGTGTTTGTATATGTTATATTATGATTTGTACAGTATATTATAGTTATTGTTTAATACAGCCCTCTAGTCAAATTTGTGCTGTTTTTTCACAAATACATACAGTGACTTGCAAAAGTATTCGGCCCCCTCGAACTTTTCAACCTTTTGCCACATTTCAGGCTTCAAACATAAGGATATAAAATTTTAATTTTTTTGGTGAAGAATCAACAACACATGGGACACAATTGTGAAGTGGAACGAAATTTATTGGTTATTTTAAACTTTTGTAAAAAATAAAAAACTGAAAAGTGGGGCGTGCAATATTATTCGGCCCCTTTACTTTCAGTGCAGCAAACTCACTCCAGAAGTTCAGTGAGGATCTCTGAATGATCGAATGTTGTCCTAAATAACTGATGATGATAAATATAATCCACCTGTGTGTAATCAAGTCTCCGTATAAATGCACCTGCTCTGTGATAGTCTCAGGGTTCTGTTTAAAGCACAGAGAGCATCATGAAGACCAAGGAACACACCTGGCAGGTCCGTGATACTGTTGTGGAGAAGTTTAAAGCCAGATTTGGATACAAAAAGATTTCCCAAACTTTAAACATCCCAAGGAGCACTGTGCAAGCGATCATATTGAAATGGAAGGAGTATCAGACCACTGCAAATCTACCAAGACCCAGCCGTCCCTCTAAACTTTCATCTCAAACAATGAGAAGACTGATCAGAGATGCAGCCAAGAGGCCCATGATCACTCTGGATGAACTGCAGAGATCTACAGCTGAGGTGGGAGAGTCTGTCCATAGGACAACAATCAGTCGTACACTGCACAAATCTGGCCTTTATGGAAGAGTGGCAAGAAGAAAGCCATTTCTCAAAGATATCCATAAAAAGTCTTGTTTAAAGTTTGCCACAAGCCACCTCCTGGGAGACACACCAAACATGTGGAAGAAGGTGCTCTGGTCAGATGAAACCAAAATTGAACTTTTTGGCCACAATGCAAAACGATATGTTTGGCGTAAAAGCAACACAGCTCCTCACCGTGAACACACCATCCCCACTGTCACACATGGTGGTGGCAGCATCATGGTTTGGGCCTGCTTTTCTTCAGCAGGGACAGGGAAGATGGTTAAAATTGATGGGAAGATGGATGGAGCCAAATACAGGACCATTCTGGAAGAAAACCTGTTGGAGTCTGCAAAAGACCTGAGACTGGGACGGAGATTTATCTTCCAACAAGACAATGATCCCAAACATAAAGCAAAATCTACAATGGAATGGTTCACAAAGAAATGTATCCAGGTGTTAGAATGGCCAAGTCAAAGTCCAGACCTGAATCCAATCAAGAATCTGTGGAAAGAGCTGAAAACTGCTGTTCACAAACACTCTCCATCCAACCTCACTGAGCTCGAGCTGTTTTCCAAGGAAGAATGGGCAAGAATTTCAGTCTCTCGATGTGCAAAACTGATAGAGACATAACCCAAGCGACTTGCAGCTGTAATCGCAGCAAAAGGTGGCGCTACAAAGTATTAAGTTAAGGGGACTGAATAATTTGGCACACCCCACTTTTCAGTTTTTTATTTTTTACAAAAGTTTAAAATAACCAATAAATTTTGTTCCACTTCACAATTGTGTCCCACTTGTTGTTGATTCTTCACCAAAAAAATTAAAATTTTATATCCTTATGTTTGAAGCCTGAAATGTGGCAAAAGGTTGAAAAGTTCAAGGGGGCCGAATACTTTCGCAAGGCACTGTATAGTTTTAATTATGTATATTGGCACCTGCCCTCCGAAAGAGCATATCTAACAATGCTTTCCTATGCATGCAAATGCTAAAAGCAAAACAAAAAAAGAAAAATGCTGCTGTGCATTTGCAGACAGGCACGTTTCAGGGTAATGTGAGGCTGTAGAGGTTTACAGAAAGTGGGACATGCATGCTTCCCTGTAGACGTGGTGGATGCTATTACAGAAAGCGATTTTTTAAAAAAATGTTGGCTTTTGGCTTGAAAAGAAAATGGCTTCTGATCAAATAATGTCTGAGGTTTCACCTCACATTGGAAAATGTGCATATTACATGAAGCCAAGTAACTCTTGCCTGCTTTTAAGCCTCTTGTTTTGCTTGCAGAACAGTCTATTCTTCCCTCTGAATGAAGCCATGCTTGTCAGTTTGACAATAAGAGCTCATAGTATACTGAATATAACAAAATCTGTGCTCACAGTCACCTTTAGGATTTATCCTCGGGACATAGAAATAGGAAATTCTTCGAAACAACTGGACAACTGTAATTATTGTGATTCTATGATCTAATAAAATATATGGTAATATACTGTTAAACTATGGGGCTGATTTATTAAGACAGGTACTATGTGTGCCGCTTTTAATCCTCTTGTGTATTGGTGTGAGATGCGCCAGAATTATTAAGAGGCTCCATTCTGTTAATAATTCTGGCACGTCTCGGCAGGTCCTGTGGCCAGCATTGATATCTACGCCAGCTAAAGGCTGGCATACATTTTATCTACAGTTTTTGCCAATTTTAAGGTGCAAATTATAGTAAATCAGTCGAGCAAAAATGGTGAGCAGGGTAGAAAAGTCATAAAGTCTGAACACTAGTGTACAAGGCATGAGAAATCTCCACCAAACATGATGGATAAAATGACCAGGATAAGCTGCTTTGAGATATATATACTGTATATGCAGGTCCCCCGTCGCCCACCGTTGCAGAACGTAGCCGGAAAGGCCAAAAGTATCATTTTGCTGATGCTCCAACTCTTGGTCACATGACCAACTCCGCTATACTCTTTAAACACAGAGACTTGTAGCACCCTGTTGCACTGTGCAAAACTAAGAATGGGGGAAATGGGGAACCAGCATATAAATTAGAGAGTATTCTTTATCAGTGCAGAGAATGCACGGGTAAGCTTTTTTCCTGCATAATCCCTTTAATAACATAGCAATTTCTGTTTATCAATCCCTACATTTCTTACCTGTGTATGTGCAGTACATGCAAATCGCCTGTAGTAACCATAGTCACAAGATGTATCTTCCAGGCAAAAACTGGCCTTGTGCCCTTCAGCAACTCTTCTGTGTGACTGTGCATCTAGTAAGTCATAGTGACTGAATTCGTCCATGCTGTGGTAATGTCTGTCAATGACATAAACATTAATCTAACAGATGTATCTTTCTCTTTTAGTACGATTAGCTTTGAAAGAAAGAAAAACCACCCTATTATATATGGTTTATGCTGACAGTATGGTGTCTTGTGGATGGTAGGTTCATAACTATTAACAGTACAATATGTATAAAGAAGAAGGCAAGAAACTATTGGAAGTATACACAGGTATCCAGCTTTAAAAATAAGGATTAAAGTTGAGGAGCCCTGAAATTTTCACCTGAAACTATATTTGCCCCTTTTATGACAAAGGAGGCCTATAGTGAATGTCCACCTTTGAATGTAATTTTTTTTATCTAAATCAATAAGACATTGTGCGCTGATTTATATCTTTAATATAGCAATAAATGGTCACTAACTTTCTAGACAACTTAGTCTCATTTCATAGAGCATGTGATTCTGGACCAAAATGTAATGCATTTTAATTAAAAAATATGTCAATTTTCTGCCTGAAGGGCTAGGTGCTGGTTGCGATCACCCAGATCCCCTAGGTACAGCATCTAAAAAATCCTGGAAGGAGTAATTCTGAAACGACTCCCTGGAAAACCTCTTTAAGAAAAGCTCATAAGAATGCTGAGAATTGAATCTACCGCCACCAAAATCTCTTCAATTCTATGCTTTTGTAGAGTGGCATGGTGAGCATACCATATTTTGCATCAACATACTATACTATATGGCTGACAAGAAAATTAACTTTTAATCCATATGAAAATTAGCTGTTCAGTGCACCCAGGGCATTGTTACATTTGCCAGAGCACCAGTTTTCACATGTGGTCCCCAAACATTGGGATTTGTCAATGTTCATGTCAGGAGACAGCACCAGGTAAGAACAGCATATGCTGTAAGTAGTTTAGAAGTTAGTAGGTAATAGTTTGGTGATGGCTCCCGACATGACATGTCATGACAGTTTTAACAAGTACTTCCACATTCTCAGGTGTGGGTTCCACAGTCTGCTTTTGGTGAGTAAACTACTATTAATTGTATTTCATGGCAGTTGTTTTTCTGCTCAATAACACCCTAACAAATATGCAACATTGGTATCGGTAATGCATAGTTTTCCTGCCATCCCGTCTGTTCATTTCCTCATCTCTTGTGCTGGAAAGAATGAAGAGTGTAGCTATAGAAGACAGTGCATTGGTGAATGAGGAAAACAAATGTAACTGGCTGTACATTTACTGGAAAAAAGGTTTATTTTAACTGTCTGGAAGTATAGATGTACATCATCAAATATTTCAACATAGCAAAGAAGTGATCTCAAAATAGGAAAAATGAATTGTGCAGCCACCAGATTTGCACTTAGCTGAATAAATCCAGATGTTCAGAAGTTTAGCATTTTCATAATTTCCTGTTCTAAAACAGTTCTGATAGTTCTATGAAATACAGCATTTTTTTAAGGTTGAATGACAAAGCTTTGACAAAAGCAAACCCTAAAGGCATAGCAAAATTAGATGGAAATTCTTCTCACAACAGCGAACAAATTCCAAGCAAGTTTTGTATTGTTATAAGAAGAGTGATTTTCTGAGCTGCCGTATGCTCCATTTTTGGTTCTAGCTTATTTATATAGTATAAAAGTAGCTTCTCTGAAATGCAATACATATGCAATATCTGGGATAATGGATTTACTAGTGCATGGATATCAAAAAAGTTTAAATCTATAACCATCCAGTTTATTAGGTGACCTATCATTCCTGCCATAGATTTGGTTCTTTGGGTCAAAGCAGTAGACAATATTTTGGAGTAAGAACTAACTGAGCAGTAAGATTATACATATACAGATATAGTAGACTTGTTGCAGACTTATCACAGAAGACAACAAAAACCAATGAAAAGCCATTGAAAAATGTTTTCCCAATGACTTTTCATAGTTTTTTGTCGTCTTCTGTGATAAAATATCACGCTGCAGCAGTTTAACCAATTGCAGATCAACTCTTCTACTTCTGTATATTACTGACTATCAATGCATGAATGTACATATATGACTTGGATTTACAGTAACTTCAAGGAAACCTATCACATAAAAAAGTCTGCTCTGCAGACAGCATGTTATAGAGAAGGAGGAGCTGAGCGAATTGATGTATAGTTTTATGGGAAAGATTAAGTACAAGTTAACTAATTGATCTAAATTTATGCTCAAACTGGGCTCAGGAGTCCAGTGGGTGGTCCTACTCACTGGCTGACAGATATCTCTGTATTTACACGCATTCAGGGAAGGTTGTAGAACCACCCACTGGACTTCTCAGCTCAGAGTAAGCAGAAGTTTAGACCATTAAATACGCTATATTGAATCTTTTCCCAAAAAAACATATATCATTCTTCTTTAGATCTTTGCCTGCCGATCAGGATGCATTTCAGACGTGGCAGGTTCCCTATAATAATATGACATAATGTTGAAACAAACAATTTACAAGGAAATAATGGGTATAATATTAAATAATCAAATCTATTTTCTAATTTCTAATCTGTTTTTCCTCTTTGTCCATTCAAATTCATGGACTGTCTGTATAATGCAGGGCAGGACAAGTGAGAGATGTTTTTATCTGCTCCTTATCCTTAATAGAGAAGCTCCCTCTGTATAAAGGGTATGCCAGTAAGTTATTTCCTATCCACAGGATAACTGTCTGTTTGGTGGGTGTCTGAGTCCTGGGTGGTCCCATGTGCCAGTTTAAATGGAATGACATCAGGGTCCCACAAGCACGACAGTCCCCTAGAAGTGAATAGAATAGCTATGCTCCTGTGCCACCAGTTCACACCAGCATTCAAACTCTGTTCGGGGTTTCTGTCCCCAAATCTGCTTGAAAAATGCATTTTGCGGGCGGAAACCAGTTGCACCCCATTATAGTCTATGGGGTCCGCAGGTTTCCGCGGGTAACCGCTTTTTAAGCGGATTAGCTTTCTGTTTTTCGGGTCCCCACGCCGAACAGAATGGAAAGCCGAACACTAGTGTGAACCTAGCATAAGTCTGTTCTCCTGATTGGTAAGTTTTTCAGCGGTGGCCCCCCCCACCAATTAGACAGTTAATCCCTATGCTGTGGATACTCGTACTTGTTGGAATATATATATATCTATATAATAATTTTTTTTTTTTTTTTTTTTTTTTTTTTAAATTGGACAACCTCTTTAAGATTGTGGTCAGTGTAGCCTTAAAGGGGTTTTCCAGGCAAAAAATAATTTTTCAAAAAAAGTCAGTTAGTGCTATTAATAGATTAATAAATGCCACTAAATACCTTTAGCAGTGTTTTGAGTGATTTCTGGGGTTCTCAGTGAGCTCCTGGCATCTTCTGCATTTGTTTACATCCTTATCTTCCTTTTTACTGTGTTTTCTACAAGTATCATCATGTCTCACTTCACCTCCCTCTCTCACTCACCCCTCCCTTTCTCACACACTCCCCCTCACTTACTCATTCACACACTCACCCCCCTCTCTCTCTCACACACTCCCCCTCCCTCTCTCATACACTCCCTCTCCCCCTTCCTTCCTGAGAATGCTGGCATCCTTTGCATGCCAGCATTTCACTACGCTGGCAGATGTATTGAAGGCCTTCGCAACGTTACGTAAGTGGAAAGGTAAAAAATGTAATATATGTAGTTCACATGACCTAAATATATTACTGACAAACTACACACTATAATAAAAAAGATATATTACAAAGTTAGAGGGTGGGGGCATGGGGGACTTAGCAACAAAATATTGTATTATCCCGGACAACCCCTTTAAAGGGGTGTACGATAGATATAAAAATGATCTGCTTTTATCCCCAGGTACTAAAGCCCAAACCCATTTATGTAAAAGAGGCCGAACAGCAATACCAGACATAGCTCTTGGTGCTGTTTTTAGAAATTTATTGTGGGTTACTTGATCACTGGAATAATAGTTGGAAGAACCTGAAATTTGTCTACTTTGCCTGCATATTACAAGGAGTTGTTTCCAGGCTTCTGTCTCTACACTGGTGACTAATAGTCTACGGTATTCAGAGTTTATTTCTGGTAGTGTCGCAAAAGTTCAACATTTTTAGCTACTTAGGTAAATGTTGTACTTACTGATGGCAGCTGTGCCATTCCCAGGAATAGCGGGGTCTGCTTGGCAGAAAGTCAGCTGTACCTTGATTTTTCACTCTCTGGGGAAAGCGGAGAAGTACCCTCTGGTCATAATCTCTGACATCTGAGCGGTAGGCTGAGCTACATTATTACCAAGACAAAAAAAAAAAATAAAAAGACATAAAATGAGAGTTACTATAAATGTCTTGACGTGACACATAAAAACAGCATATGGTGACCTCAGTGGAGAAATCTCTAAAACACATTTACAACTGAATGCAAGTGTATTAATGCTGTAAACGTAAATGATTCAATATGAATCATGTAACCACAAGCCTAGGGAAAACCTACCAGGAAGAGAAAATATGAAGTGAATAATCTCTGTCTACAGTGACCAGAGCAGTTTGGACGAAGTCTCTACTTTTCCACACCTGAGTAAATTTCACCTTCAAAAATCAGGAAAACCACAAGTTTCCCGTGGATTGCAAGCATGGCACTGTATAACATCTTAGATCACCATTATAGTTTACGTCAGATTGCTTCTAGTCTCAATTATTTTAAAGGGGTCCCAGTTTTTTGTTGTTTTTTTTTATTTTAGAATCAGTTTTTTAATTCTTTGGGAAACATAACTTTCTATTATATATATATATATATATATATATATATATATATATATATTGCCTTTAATGCCAGTTCTGTGTGGCCAGCAATAGATGCCTGCATATTATACATTATATACATTATACGCAGGGGCCTGATACTACAGGCTGCACTGCTGGAAGGGTGCATTACTCCTGAATACATAGAGTCCATAGAAGGAGTCCAATCCATACACTGGTAATGCTAGAGAATAGAGCTGTGTTCTACAATGAAGTAGAGTCAAAGAACAAAGATAAACATGTAAATATGTTTGCTCATGTTGTATGATAAATCTGGTGTATAAATTGTCTGTCTAAAACACCCCTGTTGATTGACCTAGTTTGTACCAAATTTCCAGCAAATTGCTCCACATTCTAGGTACAAGTCATTGAGACTAGCACTATTAGTGGGTACTGTGGCACTTTATAGTGGTACTATGATACATTGTTGGTATTATACAGTATGTGGCATTATTTTGGCATAATATGGCACTATGATGTAAGCACTACATAGAACTGTGCCTACAGTATATATGGTCAATTGTCCAAAGTATTGTTACAATAATATATGTTAATAATATGTGGAAACTGGATGGCAGTATTTTTTTCGACATTTATAGTAACATCTTTGTTAGATGCATTTAGGGAATCTAAAAATCATGTAGAACACAAGGTTTATATTATTTTTCTATCGTGACTAGGTTTATTTATCAAATAGAATAGAAAAGAATTTTGTCGGAACTGGTAGCCCATCTAATGCGTAAGTGTTTGGTGACATGCACACAACTGTGTGCTACAAAACAGACAGGAATAGGACCTGTCCTGAGTTTTGCTCCCAGCTCACAGCCCCATACACAGGACTGTGAAAATATATAGTTGTATGTATGGGGCCATAGAAATGAATAGGTCAGTGTTCTACAGTTTGTGTGAAAAATATGACTAGCAAAACTGACTGTATACATGGTCGTGTGTATGAGGCCTTAAGCTGATGATTATTCAGTAGATATCTGGGGACAATGAATTTTAGCATGCCTAAATCTTTGTTCCCAAGGGAGATAAGTTGACACCATAGTTGTCTGGCTCCCATTGAGGTAGGCTGAGTGTGCTTATGTATGAGGAGCTTGTAGGAATAGATGTCAGCCACACAGGTTTTCCATCAACTATTGAAAGTGTATAGCCACCATTACTTATCCCACAGGACAGGGGATAAGTGTCCAATTGCTGGGGATTCGATTGCCGGGGTCCCCCAGTGATCAGGAGGATGGGGGACCAAAAACCCCCCTAAAGCCTCCCTGTAAATGGAGCACCTGTAAAAGTACCAAACACCAGAGCCTCTTTGCTGTGCCAATCGGTAGGGCCCTAAGAATAGGCCATTGTTCATTTCGTAGAGATAAGGCACAACCACCTATTAAGGAAAGTGATACAGGACTGGTTACCTTCCATTATCTGCTATTTAATGAGATTATTGAAATTATATGGTTGATTAATCCATATTTCACTGATTATATATTTTTATCTTTTAGTCTGAAAAGCCAGTAAAGTATACGACAGCCTTCTAACAACTTGCTCATAGAAGCTGAAGCTTTAGATAGGGCCCATGTGAAATGTATTGTTGCACCCCACTAAGTGCAATGTAATCTACAGTGTAAATAGAAAAAAGGCGATAATAAATTTTATATCAGAACAAGATGTGAAAAAGGCTGATCAATGTCTCCAGTGCCTAGGCAACTCAGCAGATTTGCATGGCTACAACATACATCAGAGGCCTCAATGGTTATACTCATGTCACAATACATAGAATTACAATTAAGTCTAATTTGGTTTATCAGCTGCTGCACATTCCTGCTAAAGGACAAGTTGCCAAAAGAAATACGGTTATGTAATTAAATTTCAGACATACTGGAGTCGGGTTAGTCAGAATCTAAAATTATGTAAATGTGCCCCACTTTATCTTTTCCAAGTATGTTCTTCAGGCTGCATCCACATGTAAAACTGTCTGCTGTGAATTTCTCGCACCAAATCCACATGTGGATCTTGTTGCGGATTTTGTTGTCAATGTTGTTGCTAATTTCACCCCTCTCATTGAAATAGTTGAAATCCGCAGTGGAAATCCACACAAAGAATGTACATGTTGTGCATTCCAAAGTCTACGCCGTACAGATACAGCAAAGTTTAACATTACAGTTAACACATTAAGTAAACAATTGCGGCACTATGTAACTCAAGAGGCATGCCAGTGGATAGTATAGGATTCACTTGCTGGTGGCAGTCATTTTGAAAACTTATCTTGTTGTGTGCCCGGGTGAGATGCCCATGGGAGTGATGATAAGCTTGGTCTTGCGGTAAATAATAATTGGTATGCCTCTTGAGATAATATCTTGCCTATGACGGGGTTTATTTCACTGTAAGTCTGATGTACTTCCTCTGTCGCCTCTGTATTCTCCAATAATTTGGGGATTTCTTGATAATTATGACTCTTGATTGCTATTAGGATTAATGTTATTGTCACTACTGTATCTGCATGCAGACCTTTGTCATGTATTTATACTGATTTTGTGTTCTACTGTTATAGCCTGACAAAGGGTTTGTTGAACCTGAGCCATTGTATTTACTGTAGCTTGAATAAGATTAAGAAGTATAACTATTTGGGGTGCTGTTTAACCGTATTTGGACATTATCCAGTAGGGAGGTGGTTAGCCCTACTCTGAATGAGCACCCATCATTAATTCATAAGTTGGCTGCTGCCCGACCAGATTTGTGACTATTTTATATTAGAAGTCCTTAAATCAATTCAGAGTTCAGCACCCTTCAGCATGTCACCTGTTATAAAGCTACAACTCACAGCATGCTCCATTCACTTGTATGGTTCCCAAAAGAGCCAAGGAGGTATGCATGCTGAGAGTTGTAGTTTCACATCTGGCATGCCCATAGTTGATAACCTTGACCAAGTGCATGTGCCGCAAAGTTTTTTTTGAGAATTGGTTTACAGGGACATAGATGTACTATATCGGGCCCCCATAGTCTGATTACAAATTCTTACTGTTACAAGTAAGACAGATTGATAACAATGTCATTAATTTGTTGCTGGATTCCGCTGTAATGACGGAGTAGAATGACTTGGAAGAAAGCCACGTAGGAGGTCCTTCGGGACTAGTAAATTGTAGTTGCATCATTACACTTGGCAGAAGGCATATTCTAATTTTATTTTACTTTTCACTTCATAAAAATGTTTAGATTTTCTCCTGCTGTAAGCCAAAAATACATAGCATATGCAACAAATAATGCCACATCAAACTTATACTATAAACTATCAAGGAGAGTTCAGGCTAGAAAAGAGAGACTTTTCTGTACGGCTAAAGGATGGATAAGTAGAGAATCAAGGTAACGTATTCTTCATTTAGGTAACTGGGATTTTAGGAAGATTTTTATGATAGTGGCAGGAAACAGAAAACTTAATTTCTGACAGCTGTGTTAGAAGGGACACTAATCGAGGGTTGTCTTGGGTGCAGGATCTTATTCATACATAGGACTTAGTGTTTTTTACACTAAGTCTTCTAAGTCCAGGCACAAATATATAATTTTTGGGGTTTGAGTTCTATGACCCACTGGAATTCAACTATATGTCAGGGGGTATCGAGCAACACATACAGGCAACAGAGGCCCTGCACCTAAAGATATAAATATTTCAAAAACCTTTTCTTGTAATTTTTGGATTGATTTGTGAAATAGATAATGTTTTTAGATTATGAGAGGATAGAACAACATTACTGGACAGCATTGTAGAATCCTGGAGACAGAAAAATAATGAACAGTAAAAACAAAGAATCACAGTATTCACCAGGAAATGCTGCGATTGTGAACTTAAGACTATATAGTTATACATAGTCGTACATTCGCAAGGTTAGGGTCCAGAACCGGTCGCGGATCGCGAGGAATCGCGAATGTTTGGTACAAACAATTAGAAGTGCTTACAATGCCGATTTCTAATGTTTAACCCCTAAATATCAATAAACTTTACCCTACAGTACTGTACAGTATACTAAAGTATACTGTACAGTACTGTATATTAATACATTCATTCATTTTTCTTATACACTCACAGTAAAATGAAACTAATTACCGGGTACGTAACGAACAGGACGCTACTACCCAATAGCGAAGGTGTTTTTTTTTTTTTAAATTTCACAGATCTGAGAAAAAAAGAGCAAAATCTATATATGTTAGTTGCCAAAAAAATATCGCGAATCTGTGAATTCGCAAATTCGGAAACGCGAGTGTACGAGGTATTACTGTATATAACTCTACGCCAATAAGTAGGGACCCAGTTTTTGTGTTTTTCACCTGCTTTGACACCAGAGACTGTGTACTAAGAGCTGTAGTTTTGCAAAAGCTGGAGAGCTTCGAATTGATGACCACAGTCTCCAAAGTATTAACCCTATATAATATGTAACCATGTGGTAGTGGACACTGGCTTTCTATATGCAATATTGCATGTGATGTCACTGATGCTGCTGGTGTCTTTTTTTAGGAATAACATTAGATATAATCTGATTGGCAAGTAGGAATCTCAATTTGAGTCTGATTTTGCAATCTTTGCCTTGAGCACCATAAAACTTGTTGGCTAGATGTTTCAAGTAAAATATGAAGAAGTTGTACTGAAATACATTCCATGCCTTATGCAAGTCAGGAATGCATTAGTGTCTAATGCTGTATTTCAGAAGAACAACCAAGAAGTCTACATTGAAAACAATATGGATAATTTCCACATGGCTAGTTCTATTACTGCCCACTTCTACTGCGGCTGCTAGACATCTTGATGTCCCTATGTATCCTCTTTTGCCATGTAAAAAAAATTATGTTCTTGTCAGCAGTTACCAATGGTTGACACAATCCTACTAAAATAGTACTGTATAAGGCAATGGTTCTCAACCTGCGGTATGCATACTGCAGGGGGTATGCCTCGCAATCCCTTGAGATATGCACTGCAGCTGAGAAGAATATTGTTCCCAGCTTCTTGTCCCTGCTCTTTAAGGATCCCTAGGCTTAATTTTGACATCATGTCTGCGTTGGCACAATGAGCACTTCTCATTTGCATTACAGACACCCCAGAGAGGGAGCACTGAGCTGCATTCATTATTCATTGCTCTGCTCCCCACTCTCTCTCTGCTCCAGGTTCCTAGCTCTGACGTCATAGCAGACCCCAGAACAATGAGTAATAAATCCATCTCACCACTTGTTCCCTGGACATTACTGTGTGTGGGTTTTCTGAAGGGCGCCATTATTCTATGTGTGGGGGCAATGAAGGAACCATTATGCTCTGTGTTTGGGCACAGAGTGGGCCATTATTCCATGTTTGGGGGCACCAAGGGGGTCATTATTCTGTGTGTGAGGACAAGAGGAGGGCCATTATACTGTGTGAGGGGGAACAGAGAGGGCTATAATACTGTGTGTATGGGCATTATACTGTGTGAGAGCACAAAGGTGTCATGCAAAGGGACCTGTGCCCTCCAACACCACCTTTTTCAATATACCCCATTTCTTTATGCTGTCACTTTGATGGGAAGAATCATGCTGCATGCTGTGCTATTCTTACCATCACATGTGATCTAACTGCTGATGGAAGCCTTATTTTATTAACATTTAGCTGATTATTACTTTGGGTTTTTTCACTAGGAGGTATTTTACTTATGCAATATGTAAAATGGTATGTGCTACATCTGTAGGTTCAGTCTTTTCATACTTTGTTCCTTCTCTCCTTACTTTGTTCTGTCCACAAAAATGAAACATCTGCTTGGAGTTCATAACACTCTCCATATCCAATTTCTTTGGTTTTTGATCTTTCTCAGAATTGTTTGCCAATTCTGTATTATGTATTATGCCCATCTTTTTTTTTTCTTTTCTCTCTGTTTATTTTACTGCCTGATTTTGAATCTTATATATTGTTGATCCCTGTGTCCTAAGAGCAGCCAGTAGTCGAGTATTTAGATCCTTATTCTAGATTTATTGTGCAACCTTGTCTGTCCTTATGCCTTAGTCAAATGACCATATAAAAATAGTCTGAGTTGCAGCAGTAACTACAGGACGATTGTTAATTTATGTGTTAGGTTGGAAGGTTGGTAGACAAGATGGATCATGAGGTTGTCAGAGTACTGCACGCTACGATTGTTCCCTGTGGAACAAAATGATCATGTGCCTTGCAGCATGCAGTATTATAGGTCTGTGTGGTGTCCATGTGCAGTCCATTGTACACACAGACATCACCTGGACTGAATATAGTATAGAATATATGTTCTTATTTATTAAGACCTGAGTTTTTCACACCTGTCTTGACAATTGCTGCTCCGAAAGAGTCTGAACCTAATTTACAAAGAGGTGCACAATTTGTATTAGGTGCATCCTCAAGGGTGCTTGCTCCAATACTGAAATCTACGCCAGATCCAGATAATAGAGCTGATCGACCCACCATCCAACCACCACACCCCCTTTAAGGAAAGTAGTGTGCTGGGTGCAAAACTTAAAAAGTTACAGCTTTTGCACTCACAAAAATATGTAACTTTTCTCTGATGCCCAAGCCATAATAAATCAGCCCCTTAGGGACTATTTAGTAGTTTCACTACTTCACTTGGTTTTTCACTTCTTAGGTTTTATTTCCATCTTTTTTTATCTTGGGCTCAGATGTGTTTCAACACGAACATACAGTGACATTCTTTCCATCTGATTTTGATCATTCCAAAAGTCTAATATTGCAGTACGTTATATATTGCTATGATATAAGTTGCACAAAGTCAGAGATAGAAAACTGAGCTAAAGGAATCAATAACAAAGAAGTTTTATATAATATTTAATGACTATTAGATCATTCCGCCTGGAATATTGTGCTGTATTTTAAAACTTTTAGTTAACCCAGTAGTTCACATAACCAAAATATTCCAGAATAACGTCATAGTCAAATGAGATTGACCTACAAGGGCAGTCTTTATTTCCATGTGAAGTTGTTAGTTCACAGATATTTGTGACCAGTATTTTCCTTTCTACTTTTCATAAATGTTGACAAGATTTTCCTAAACTATATTTCAATTAAAAAAAGACTGGATGCCTGTGGAAAAACCCTATGGGACATGAGTCAGGATTTGGGCAATCCTGTTCCTACTGGGCAGGGATACCCAAAACTACAGATAATAGATAAAAAATAGAAAAAAAAGATACCAAAATAAGGATGAGACACATTTTTTTTCTGTGAATGCAGATGGTACAATATTCATTCCATCAATTCTTTCTGGAAGAGCAATCTAACAATCTGTCAACACTATACAGCTACTCATCAGAATAATGTTGGTAGGCTCTGTCAAAAGCAGCTGAATTTTATGGGGTTTTCCAGTACTAAACTATTGATAACCTACCGTTAGAATAGGTAATCAATATCAAATCGATGAGGGTCTGACACTCGGTAATCCCACAGACACAAAGACTGCTGCCTTCCTATGAACTTCACTACTTACAAAGCACAGTGATGTACATTGTATGTGACATAACATGACCTGTAAAGTCGAAGTGGTTATCAAAGGAGACAGTGCTTCAAACAGCTGATCTATGGGAGTCCCACTGATCTAAAACTGATAACCTATCCTAAGGATAGGAATTTTAGTATATTAGCCCCAGATAACCCCTTTAACATGCTTGTTCAGGTGAGCAATAAACCTCTGCTTGAAGCCAAGCATTCATAATATATGGAGAGGTCAGGTGAAATAGCTCACAGCCGAGATTACTGCCATGAACCAATAGAAAAATGTTTGTATGAACAGATTGGACTGACCTTGCCAGACAGTTCTCCTCAGCCGCACATCTCAGGCTGTACATGGACATTCTTTGCACATAAATTGATGCCTGAATGTAATAGGGATCTGGAACCAAGTCTGGAAGCCCTAAGGAGAGGAAATATTAGTATTAGTTTTTGGCTACCATATAAAGATGAAAAGGGTTTATCGTTGACAGGTGAATAACACTGATTATCTCATTATAATGGCACTTGTCATAGGGTGAGATATAGGCAGCAAGGAACAGTCAGTTCTTAAAGTTGTTGTGTTGGATAGGCAAAAAGATGTGAGCGACTTTGGGACAAATTATGATGGCTAGAAGATCTTTAAAACTCCCAAATAAAAATTTCACACATGAAGTAAATCACTTCAAGGCATTGGTATTACCTTTAGACAGTGGCCTCTTTCAGGAATATAATGTACCCTGGCGTACTGCAAAATTGTTCTGGAATGGCTTGAAGAACATGACAAAGGTCAAGATATTGACCTGACCTCTAAATTCTCCAGGTGTCTGACTGATCAAGCATCTGTGGGATGTGCTAGAAAAACCAGTCCATTCCGTGAAGTCCCCACCTTACAGCTTATAGGATTTAAAGGATCTGTTTCTAATGTCTTGGGCTCAGCCTACAACATCAGCTTAAACAGTACGAAAGTTATCCCCGCGGGGGGCAGAAAAGAGGGGGGGGGCCGGGGGCGGGGGGTATACAGGGCAATATAGGTTGAAATGTTAGAGCAAGATATTAGAAAAAAAAAATAAAAGCAGGACTCTTAGGAGAGACAGTGAGAGTCCTGCTTACCCCATCCGCCACATGCAGTGATTGATAGTCTTCTGTGCACATATACTAATACAGGGAATGCTGTCAATCGCTGTGCCTGGGCAGAGTAAGCAGAACTCCAGGACTCTCACTTTCTCTCCATCTCCTGCTCCAAATCTCTTTATCACAGCGCTAAGCTTCTCTACCTCTATCATACCCTGTTCTTAGATCGGAGATCAGAAAACAGAAAGGTTCACTTTAAGGTATATCATTGATTTGTAAGCTCTCAGCGAACTGTATAACGGTGTCCTTCTGTTTTAAATTTATGGCCTATCCTTAGAAGGATTGGGGGTCCGACAGCTAGCCCCTGCAAGGATCGGCTATATGGGACAGCTTCTGATGTCTGTACTATACACAGCTCGATAGGAGCTAAGATGCAGTTTTGGTGCCCAACCAGTATACAGGGATTAGAGTCAACTGCTTCTGTCTCGGTGCTGTGCATAGTATGGACATTGGAAGCAGCCCTGTACAGCTGATTTTTTTTATTTTACAAAAACACCTTTTTATGTTACACAACAGTTGTTGAAGCTACATATGCAAATAGTTCTCTAATTTGATCCTACTTTTGCCAAGAACAAGTATGGGTCTGAATCTACAGAACTTCCGATAATAATGTGATAACAATTCACTTCCAGATGTTTTAGTGGACTTGTAGGAGGATTGTCAGCAATTAGTTTCTGATGCTTCACTTGTATAAACATCCAGCATACTTTATGTATTCACTAATAGACGCAAAGAGTCATGGGTATCATAGTTGTTCTGAAAGAAAGTCAGTGGGAGTCTATAAATTTCCTCAATACATTCTTATGAACTGACCTATCAAAGATATAAAAACTATAAAGCCTTACAGAAATATTCTATACTGAATAATTACTCTACCCTAATGTTAACATTGCAGGAGTTGAAAGTGAAGCGGATGGGAATTTCATTCTAACGTCACTGTATATCTGTCCTTTGATCATAAGATTAATTGGACAAGCAGAACTTGTATCTATGACCTCATGATGTCTACGCTTATTATCCACGATGGTAACCAACCAAAATCCAACATTTTCCATATCGTTAACGTTACTAATGAACGCATGAAATCCTCTAGTGCATTACGGGCAGCTGAAGAATCGGATTGTTCCTCTATTACATACATAGAGTGGAACTCAAGAAAGCTAAGAGGATGGTAGAAAATCATGAGGAGATCAAATCATAGTATTACCTGTGACAGCGTGAGAGTGATCTGATGTTTATAGAGTCTGCAGGGTTCACACACGCACTAAAAATGTAATTAATATTACTGTACATGGACAGGGGGTATAACTATCCTTTCCTTCAACACACCTGTCATCAAACTACCTGTCCTAGCATGACTTGCCAGAAGAAGGTCCATTGCAATTGGCCTAAAACCTATATCATTACATAATGCAAGACATCTTAACTTGTAGGTACATCACTAGTATCTGGACTATTTGATTCACATAAATATATAATCAGTTTACAATGCTAGATTTTTAGTAGAATGCAAGTGGAATAAAGTGGTCACAGAGTGCACCTATAGTCCATAATTGGTTCATGAAAGAGCCTTTGTTAGAAGTGTAAAAGTAAAACCTGGAATGAATTTCATGCAAGAATTAGTTTTTTTCTGACATAGCTGGAGTGAAATGAAATGTAATACATCTATAACCATAAAATACATGAGGGAATGGGACTTATTATATCCCTGTATCCTGATTGATTCACTTTAGATATACAATATAGTTTCATGATAGCTGCAGATTTACACAAGGGGTTGCCTTGTTGTTTGAGGAATGTCATACAGCATTAACCCAAGAAAACATGAAATAAACTAGTTCAGGAGAATTGTAGAATGTTTAGACGTCTTGCAGCAATCGAACAGAGCAAACCAGATCTACTTTTCCATGCAGTTACCTAGTAAATAAAGTAGTGGATAGAAATTTAGAAGACTATCTGATCAACTTCTATGCTGCCCTTCTTTAATCATCTAAAAATGTAGGTGCTTTATGGTATGTAGTAAAACCTACTGTGCTACAATAGTGTTCATGGCTGATTATGTATAGACAGAATTTGACAATCACCTACTGTATAATATTATAGCGTATATTTTAGGAAAACTATGTGAAACAGACTTAAGTTAGTGTAGTCTTAGAGCTATCAGATTTAATTCATGTATGTTGACTATGCTATTTGGAGTAGTATTAAGTGTAACTAGGTAAGTAACTAAATATTTGTGCATTTTTAGTTTTTGTGGGACAGTTATGTGAAGTTTACCTTGCTGTGACATAAGAAATGTGTACTAGCACAAGGGATCTACAGATATAGCAAACTTTAACTTGACACTTAGCATGTTGCGCTCCATTCGACACTGTAATGCTACTGGACAGTAAGAGAGTAGGAGTACACAGATACCTATAGATGTGTGTGTCCATCAGTACATTTATACAGAGAGGAAAAGGACTTAAGATTGGTGGGGATCTGACCACTGAAAGTCAAGTTAAAATTTGCTACAGCTGTGTCCTTAATGCATTAAATGACAATTTGTATTGCTATTTGTAAACAATATAGAGAAACATGCTGGGTCAGTGTCATAGGCGTATACTTATTTATCTGAAAACGCTGCTGGTGTATCTTACCATTCTGGGAATTTCTTGTGCCATAGCCTGGCCTTCGTCTTTGACTTGATCTCCTCCTTTCATATGTATCAAAATAGTTGTAATAGGAATTTTCTTCATGGTATTTGTATCGGTTGCGTGGATCATCTCCTTGCATCACATTAGACCTGGCTGTATTACCTGTTGTTGCATTGACTCTCTGGGACTGTTGCCCGCTTGAAGGATGGACTCTACCTTGACGTCTATCTGGAATACCGTTTCTGCTTCTTCCTGTAGCCTCATTGCCATGGTTTCCTGACCTTGATGCCTGGAACCATAGTTGGTCAGGATTTTCCCTTGGCCGTTGTGTGTTTGTTTGCTGTAAGCCCTCCCTTCGGTTGTTGCTAGAAATGGAAGATTGTTGTCTTCCAGCAGCTAAAATACCTGTTTGATTTTGGTTGCTGAGCAAAACCATAGGGCTACTGGCTGTATGAGCCACAGATTCTTGTCTCCTAGAAGGGTGGTACTGCGGGCCCTGGCTCAGCAGGCTATAAACTCTTCCATTATTATGCCATTGTACTCTATGTCTCCAAAATGCACTAACTCCATTATGGTTTCTTTGGGTCTGGCAGCTGCCTTCCAAAGTGCAATAAAAGTACACAACAAGTTGCAGTAAAAATATACCACCTAGTGAGCATCCCATGTTCTATATTGTGGCTGAAATTATGGTAAATCATAAACTGGTTAGGAATTGGTTCTAAAAAAATTTAAAAAAGCCTGCAAACTCAATATATTAGGTAGCAGCTAGCTAGAGACTGGCTAGACCCTTCTCATCTTTCTAATATTTTGCTGGTGCTGGTAATAAGAAAAGGGGAGGGGTATTTGGAGTAAAGTTACCAGACCTCCCATTTAAACTATAAAGTTATAGAGTATGCAAGTGCAGGGGCTAAACAGCAATCCAGGTATCTGAACTAAGATCTTTATAGCCCTGTAGTGTAAATCATAGAAAACAGATTGGGGAGTGTACATGGGGGTTGTAGAGTTTCCATGGTATTTTACACTAGGAAAAAGAATTTTGGCAGAGTGCTCACATGTTATTTATTCACATTATAGACTGAGAACTTGTGACTTGTTATATCTTCCAGATCTGCTTATCCTTCTGAGCTCATAAAGACTTGCATGCTGTGCCTCCTGGATGCACACTGTGAAGGGCACAGCTCAAGATGTGAAGGTGAGGACAGTATATTACATGCAGGTTATCCCAGGAATAATTGTAAAGGAACACAACCATATCCAGTCACATCTGGAAACTAGGAAAGCCAGGCTGGAAAGATGTTACATATGTAACATCTTTAGTATTAGATCGAACAATGACTGTTTTCTTCTGTATTTATAGTATACAATATGCAGCTTTAAGATTCTAGGAGACTACTGTGCAATGAATTCTTGATCATTGGTGCCTGCTGTTTAGACCACATGCTCCCTGAGTCGGGATGCTCTGGAGTTTTACTGTAATGTGGGCCACAAGCTTGTATTTGTCATGTATATTTGATATATATTTACCTTAGGTTAGCATTGGTTACTTTTCTACAAGGCAGGATGAATGTTTTGCTACTTTTACCATATGTCATGATAATTACTATAGGGAGCGAGTGTAATAATTTGTCAGAATCCAGGGCTGTAAACACACAGACATGGAGCAATCACAGTAATCGTTGCGTACCGAGCAGCAGGTGTCAAATGTTCCCTTGGGGAAAAATTGTTCTGATGTGTGGACTAAGTGAATGTTACATACACTTGTAGAGCAGAAAACATGTCTATATTGCGAATATATTAAGTTAAAGATTATATAAGAACAGACTAGTTATATATCAAACCTCGCAAAGCATCTATAGAACTCCAGGTATGACACTTTGGAAAGTACCTAAAATTGGAAATCCAGCTTTGACTAACATTTGCTATAAGGTATGTATGTGTAAAGATAAGTATATGTGTATAGCCTTGGCCATTGTGTGATGCTCAGCGCTTGACTTGAAGCAATTGTTAAGCTGCTATCAGCCTGGTTCAATCCTAGCCAATGCGCTTTATATTGTGCAAGCAATGTGTATACTCTGTAGTGTTATAAGTTTGTACCGCAATTAGTGATGACCGCCATCTACCTTCCTGATAAACCCAATATACTGTACTTGGGAAAAACGCATCGAAAAACAGAAGCGCTCTTTAATATGTGTTAAGACATTGATAAATTTAAGCAGGTCATTGGTTTTTGAGTGGTCTGAATTTAAGCTGGACATTTTACATACGACATCTTTTACGAGAGCCATTACTTTTAAATAACTAAATAAAGTTATATTTTATATATGTTTTTTCCACCTTAGTCATTGAAGTTTAAAATCAATATCCACACTAACTTTCAGTGGTCTCAGGGCTAACCTCAAGACTAAAACTTCCTAATATTATGGCAGATAAATATGTATAAAGTGGAGAACCCATTATAGGATATTAAGCCAGGTCATGTAAATCAATTCCAATTTTTTTTTTTAAGGAAGATGCCACTGTAAGGACATAGGAAAATGCATTGTTCAGTAGTAGAGTCTAGGTAGCATTGCAATTGACTCTTTTATCAATACTTGATGAGGGGGAATTTTTAAGTCAGTTTTTCTGAAGTCTGCATTACCTTAATTTTTGCCAAATTTATCAAATGAAGCACAATGGTAAATTTGGCACACCCGTAACTCTATTACTCCACTTTCTATACCACTCTTACTGGAGAGAGATACCAACAATCTGTTGTTTAAAAAGTTGCATTTGATAAATCTATCTGCCTTTTAAATGGTTAGGTTGTGTTCGGACTCCTCCAATTTCTGTAAGAAATTGTCCATAGAATGTATTTGCTATAAAATTAGATTGTGAGCTGCACTGGTTACTCAAATGAGTGAACCTCACAACCATACAGTCTACTCTATGTATGGTCCCCCAAACATTGCACACCATAGGGCAAATTTGCTAAACAAAATGAGTTCTGGCACAAGTTCTACTAAAAACCTGTGTACATGTGTGACACTTTCTGTGCCTTTTTCAATAAAAGGTTGTGGCTTAATGTAAATGAACCATGGCTTGACACAAAGGAGGTGTGACTTAACATACAGCAATGTGCACCAAAATTGTGCTGAAGTTTTGGAGCAAAGAAAGCCAACCACTAGCTAGTGTGAAGTTAAACTAAAGTGTCTAATGATGCGCTAAATTTGGAGCACCTTTACAGCCTGGTTTAATTTTCAGCCTTCTAAATTAGTAAACCTGTTCCTAAGTATAACACCTGTGCTCTAGTAAGCATATGTCAAAATCAGATTACATAGGGGTTTTCCAGGCGATAATTAATGATGACTTCCCCTAAGGATAGGTCATAAGCATAAGATTGGTTTAGGTCTGACACTCCGCACCTCATCAAACAGCTATTCTCAGCAGCTGATACACAGAGAACAGAGGAAGCTGACAGCTCCATTCTCTGTAGAGAGGCTATGCCATGACACTGAACCTTAGCTCCCATTTAAAGGGGTTCTTCAGGGAGAGTTTCAACACTTATTTCCGTGAGCTTCCAGGCTGGTTTCGAGCCTGCGTCACATGATCAGAACCAGTACCCTAACCCAAAATTGCTCCAACTCCTGCTCACTGCTATTTACCTATACTAATGGGGCTGGCTGAATACATCATTATAATAGTAAAGCCAAGCCCCATAATACAGGTAACTACCTGTGTACATGGGGAAAAAGAAAAGAGGTCAGGGTGCTAGTTCTCATCTTGTGACCCTAGTTTGTAACTAGCCTGGAAACCCATGTTTTGTCACAAATAGAACTAAGGGCAAGTTAATGTTGAAACTTTCACTGGAGAACCCCTTTATGTGAATGGGAGCTGATCTGCAGTAACCTGGTCTGACCCTTACACAGAGAACAGAGCCATTGAAGAAACAGTTGCAGCTGGATACTAAATCAAAATGGTGGTAATGGAAACAATCTTTTCTACCAAAAGATGAGGGTCCCAAAGCATAGACCCCATACTATGTATTACATATCCCATGCACATGTCTTCAATGTCACTTGTTGGACTATCTTCCTAAACTGTTCATTTGTCATGTAATATCAAAGATCCCCCAAAACCCTTGTTTATCATTCAGTGACCCCCACTTATCAGTTCATGCCAGCCCCTCTCCATTGAGCAGTGAATAGAGAGGTGGCTGCATTTGTGCATGGCTCTGTCATTTGAAGTCTATGGGAGCTAAATGGATATTCTCATTTTAGACATTTACAGTATATCAATAGGATATGCCATGCATATTTGAAAAATATGGGGCCTCTGGGACCTTCACCTATCTCCAGAACAGGGGTTCTTGGATTTGTGCTTGGCTGTTTTAGGAACTTGTATAAAGGGGCACTAAGCAATAAGTTGCTTAGTGCCCCTAAGTAAAGATTATCCGGGGGGAAGAGGTTTGCGTGACACACACTTTACAGATGGATGTAACCTGTATCTATCAGAGAATGCTTAGAACAAACCTCTAGAAAATGAGACTGGAAAATCCACAGTAAGTAAAGTGTAAGTTAGCACGTTTTATTTAAGATAAAATAATGTATATAATATAAGGGCAGACCATGTGGTTTTTTTCTTCCATCAGCTGACTATGATTCTGTATTCATAGATCGAAGTTGAAAAGGCCAATCACAAATGTAGCCTTCCTCTACATTGACTTCTATGGGAAGTAAGACTTGTCTGAATCCGAGTAGGGGTGGGCGCTGCACTTAAAAAGCATTTATGGCATATCCTGTGATGCCATACCTCTTTGAACACAGCACTAAACAGCAGGAGGTAAAATAAATGTACTAGATTTAAGCTATAAGATGCAATGTAACTGTATACTGATAGTGAGCTTCACCATATACAGTATTATACCCCATCCTTATCAAGAGAAACATTCAGAAATCTGCTACATTTTTGGCTCTGATATCACATGTCGCTGTAGCTTACCACTGTTTTATTGTCTGTGATAAAGGGGTTGTCCAGGATTTGAAGGTAATTGATACTGAGCTCCACAGGATAGGTTATCAGTATCAGATCGGTCAGGGTTCAACACCCGGACCCCATCCTGATCATCTGTTTCAGCCACCGAAAGCCATATATGGTAGCAGGGCTGCAGTTCAAAGCACTACTGCTACACTGTATTGACCTGAAGCTGTATGCAGTGTACAGAGCTCCGGCCATATATCTAGTATATCAGTCTCCACAACAGCTGATTGGAAAAGGGTCCGCTGATCAGAATCCGACTGATCTGATACTGATCTCCATAGGACAGGTCATAAGTATCAGTCACTTTCAGATCCTGGACAACCCCTTTAAAGTTTTGGTTTGTATTCTGGCATATATTTATTATCTCATTGGTAAATTCCCCTTATAATAGGATAAATAAAACACAAATTTAGTTTCCATATTGTGTTTCCTTAATGTTTTTGCTGTACACCTCAGTGCCCAGCAAAAACTTTTCTGAGAAAAGATTGCAGTCTGTGCACGTGTGATACTATAAGTGTAGCTTCCAGACTAATGTACATAGTCATCCTATTCATTTCTATAGGCAACTACTAAGGTGGTCACGCAATGAAATAGAAGACAGATCTAGAGGAGGGAAGTAAGACATCTACTTCTGCTCAGCTGCTGCTATCTGACATAGAAGGTAGTTTAGAGCTGGCACTAGACTATCCTGCACCCAGGGGAAAGGTTACATTTGCTGTCCTAGCCCTGTATTTAAGCACTCTGGCCAAGACAAAGTGCCTTGTTGGCACCCTCTCTGGCATTCAGCACCTGCACAGAGGGGGTGTCCATTTTGGCCCCCGTCCTTCCCCTGTCCCCCCACAAACACCTCTTAGGTGGTTAATAAAAAGAAAACAGTGTCCCACCGACATTCATTGATATGAACAGTTTATTGAGCAGGTGGGGAGTAGACAAAATCCCACAGACTTCATCAAGTCATGTTTTTACATTTGATATCTAATATCTTATGTAAAGGTAGGTAGAATTTGAATCAAAGCAAAGATTCGGTCTGGTCCAGACATTTTATAGGTAATATCTGGAGAGGAGTGATGTTTGGTGCTAGAGAGTAGGTCTAGTCACCATACAATAACTCTCTTTCCCTCAAGACAGGACTTCAAAAAGGTCTTTTCTACTCTCTAAGTGCTCAATAAATAGTTCAATAAAGATAGGCAGTGTTCCCCATTGTCCCCCAGTGGAATGGGCAAAAACTTCCTAGTAACACTTAGTTTTACATGCTCTCAAATAGAAGTGAATGCAAGGATGTTGCAAGAATCCACACTAATAGCAAAAACAGATGCTGCCTTCACTTTCTCTATACATGTTTCCTTATCTCCCTCTCCTTACTATACTCATCCTTTATCTTCTCTGTTTCTGCAGAGCATAATGATAGCATATTGCTGATAACAAACCCTTGAGATTAAGTGGAGACATACTTGAAAGGAAAGAATTATTTATTTTCTATATTTAGCTTAATAAAAAAACACCCTGCCCTGTGGTAATTCTTCCCAGATTGGACACATTGGATTTATTAGGATCATCAACTTTTTCAATTTAGCGCAGAGAACTCTAAATATCCTTACATAGACTTGACAATTTGCAGATATGTTTTATTAACTGTTTATGGATGAGTTTTCAAAAGTATGTAAGATGGTGAATACCATCTCTTACATCAAGGACACTTATGCACATTGTATGCACTATATAATCTTCTAGCATGAATTACAGATGTATATGGCATAACAAGACAGATATGTCATGTCTGACACATTTATTATCACCAATAGTCTGCATTAAGAGACAAACCTAGTATACTAGAGCCCCCTTGAGGCTCTGCTGTGCCTCAGAATTATTCAAAATGCTAAAAGTCAAATAGTAATGTTTAGCTCGATGTACTGTATAGTCTTATGTGTATTGCCTTGAGATATATATATACATATATTACATATGTCTAGAATTTCTGTTGCCCAGTGACATTCATCCATGCATTGTTATATCTTACCATACTGATGATAGCGGGTACCGTAACCAGGTCTTTGCCTGTCAGATGACCTTGGCCTTTCGTAGGTGTCATAGTAGTTGTAAGAGGGATTGTCATCATTGTACTTGTAAGGGTTATATGGATCATCTCCTTGCATCATGTCCAGCCTGGCTCTGTTGCTTGTAGTTGCATTTACTCTTTGGGATTGCTGTGGACTAGATGGTTGTGCAGGAGTATGTCTCCTATCAGTAGCATTCTCTTGTCTGGTTCTTTGTCTAGGAGAAGCATCCTCTCCTTGACTTCTTGGTCTGCCAGCTTGAAACCAAAGACGACCCCCAGTCTCACTCGCCGGATTTGAGCCTGTGGTTTGTCGAACTTCAGCCTGAGGGCTTTCAGGTCTGGAAGCTTGTGGTCTCCCTGAAGCTCCTGGAGATGTACCATTTCTGCTGCTTAGTAGCAACAAGGAACTTTGAGGTGAACCAGATGCAGAAGTTCTTCTCCTTGAAGGCTGATACTCAGCACCCTGGCTCAGTAGGCTGTATACTCTGCCATTGTTCTGCCACTGCACCCTCTGCCTCCATAAAGGGTTTGGACCACCAGCTATTCTCTGGTGTTGGCAGGTGCCTTGCAAAATGCAATATATGAGGAAGACAGCAAGATGCAGTAAAAGTGCAGTGTCTTTTGAGGAGTCCATCTTCAAATAAAATATAAAGTATTACAGTTTTGAATAAAAAATGTTATAAATCTTGAAAGTATAGGAAAGAAGCTGAGAATAGAAGCAGCTATTGTAAATGAAAGGGTAGCAGGACGTCTGTCTTTTAGTCAAAGGAGACGAGTGAGCCACTTCTCATATTTCTATAGCTTTGCTGGTGCTTGTACTGGTGAACAGAGGGGAGGAGTGATGGGAGTTTTTAAAGTTTCTGGCACGTTTTATAAAAGTTATACAAGGTTTACTGGCTGGCTGCCCCCTCTGTTATTTGTTCATATAATGCGATTGAGAACGTGGGGCTTAGCATATCCTCAAGACCTGCGTATCCAGACTACAGAAAGAAGCAGATAAGGAGGAATCTAACACAAAAGGAAAGATTCATTTTATGATTTACTGTATTTTATCTGCAGTAACTTATACCAGAAAATAAACTTTTAGAGATATGGGACTACATTATTCAGACTATACAATGTTTCTATGGTATCACACATGTAGAATTCTTATACTTGTGATTGTGACTTTACAACTCATTATGTCAAAGATATTCTGGTTTCAGTAAAGTGCAAATTATTTAGTTTGTATTTCCCATATTTTGTAGGTTTAGTGGTCCTACATAATTTGTTCTAGCTGCACCCCAAGTTCTACTGCGTATCTGGCCTATTGCCAAATTTGACAAGTCCTCTTCCTCTGCAATACCAAGACCCTACATAACTGTCCTAGGAGGGTTACATATGTAATCGCCCATCTGTTAACCAAGAAATAGACTATGTATTGTCAGAGGTAGCTTTCTGATGGTATCGTTGAAATGATTATAGGATAGGCTATTAGGCTGGCAAACCTCAAACAGTGGAACAGGGTACTGCAACCATTCTGGCATTGACTAAAGTGTGTGGAGGTGTGGAGTCTAAGGGATACTGTTGTTCTTCATCATGGACCCCCACAAGGAGATCTGGACATAAAGGGAGTCTGTCACCAGAACTCAGTCCCACAGATGGATAGATTAGGGTCACCTGAATCAAACTGTGTTTTCCCCTTGTGAATTGGTGCCTCTGTTGCCAGAATACTGCCATATTTGTCAATATGCAAATTAGCTATTTGGAGCAATAGCCCACATTGCTTCAAAGAGCGATTTGCATATTGACAAAAGCTGAGATATCTTGGTAACGGAGGCACCAGAGGCACCGATTCACAAGGGGAAAACCAACTTCATTCAGGTGGAAGCAAAGTATTCAAAAATATCTTGATTCATTCAGTATCCAGTATAAGCGTCAGACCCAGAAATACACTCACTTACACGCCTTGGCATGCTATCAATTAGGTTATTAATGTTATGCCATGCTGAAAGCATTTAGGCACGTAAAGCATCAAGATTGGCTCCCTTGCAATTCTTGACCAATGACATATCAGATGTGAGCAATGGGAGACAAGTTTGGGGACACTGCAGGCTGTGGTATTAAATTTATGCCACATAGACTGCACACAGTAGTTAGAGCAACATATGGTCTGGCCATTGTCCTGTTGAAAAATGGCTCCTGGGACACTTTGGAGAAATGGCCATATCACTGGTTTCACAACCAAATTAATGTAACACCGAGTTGTTAGTGTTCCCGAAATGAAGACTAGAGGGGTCTGGCTACCATACATTATGCCATCCCACACCATATTCCTAGGAGTAGAACCAGTGTGACATTCCCTTGTGCAGGCATCTTTATGGCATTGCCACCTCTAAACCAATCTCAAGCTATTATTGCTTACCTCCATTCCAGCCTTCATTGCCAACTTGCTGTGCACCATGATAGTCTTTGAGACCTGTGGCATGAGGTCAATAGAACACCTGTAGCTGAATATCTGGTTCATAGACCAGTTTCATGCAAACGCCTTGTGGTGGTTTTTGTCAACATGGTTTGCCAACCAGGGCATGGGATGTGGTGTCCAATTTTACTTGCAATACAGAATGGATCACCACACGCCATTTTTCCAGTCAGATGATTGGTCCATGCAGAGTTTCACCTCCATGCACCTTTTGCTGGCCTTCCAGTTTGTTGTTGTTCTCCCAACCACCAGGACACACAGTATTGAACAGTGTTATCTTCTCTCCTTGGCGCATAGCAATCTACCATCGTGATGAATCAAGGTCTCTCAGGTCAAGGATTCAAGAGGCATCGCACAATCATCCCACACCACTTGGTTTTGGAGGTTTCATGTGACTAAAAACTTTGCTTTCAGTCTGGCTTTATGCTCCACTCATATGCCACCGATTGGAGCTAGCTGCATGACAATTTGATCACTTGCAGTTCTTAGCAACACCTTCTACTTCCTCGATTTGCATAAATTTACAGCTTGTCCTGCTTGGTGTTGGAATTTCATTGTTGAGGAATGTATGTGATGCCCCTGGCTCTTTTAGTAGACAACAGTATCCTGCTTTCTTTAGAAGCAGCTAATTGACATTAAATGCTGTTTTGTCTATGATTTACAGTCACACCTAAATCCTCCTGTGAATCTCCCAGTTTTAGGCTAAGGACCCACGTAGCATCCCGCAGCAAAAAAGTGTTGGGGGAAAAACTGCGGCGGCAACGCATTGCGGTTTTTCCCACAGTGCTTTTTACAGTAAATCTGTAGATTTTATGCTTCAGTTATACCTATAGGGAAACCGCTGGCGTTTCCGTAGGTATAATTGACATGCTGCAATTTCCAAAACTAGGACAGTTTTGGAAATCGCAGCATGTCCACAGAGCGTATTTTATTTTTTTGGGTTTTCAGAAAATTGTTCTCATGCAACCTTCCTTGTGGCTTATCTGCATCAGGCAAAGAATTGGTATTTAACCTTCCCATGTATCAGGAGGAAAAGTTTGCAATTTTTTTCAGGGCTCATAAAGTAATTTTGGTTCCATTTTCAGCAACTCAGTCCTTGTCAGTTCACCAGTGAATATTTGAATGGGATGGTACTGAGCTGCAGTACCGGCCACAGCCATCATGTACAGGGCACTGAACCTGTGTAAATAATTAAGGCCTGACTACACAGTGTGAAAATGACACGGCCGTGGTGCACCTGAAAACTTGTCTGCTGTTTCTGCGTCCACAGTATTCTGTTAATTCTATACAAACTGATTATTTATTGAATCTTTCTAGTTAATGCCTATGTGCTAAGGATGACCTTAGGATAGGTGATCAATTAAAGATTCATGGGGGTTCAACACCTGGCCCCCTAGCCGATCAGCTGTTAGAAGGGGCTACAGTGTAGGTGAGCACTGCAGCCTCTTCAGTACCTTCCAAGCACAGCGCCATACATTTGTAGAGTGGCTGTGCTTGATATTGCAGCTCAGCCCATTCACTTTTATATCACCAATGAATATGATGTCATATAGCCTGTGAAGTGGAATCAGCACTCAGGGAGCCCAGCTGCCTTTATAACCAGCTGACCCACAGGGTTCCTGGGTGTTGGGCCCCCATGGATCTTCAATTGATTTAAGCCATAAGGCACTCGTATTTCGAGAATACCTAATTTTCTGTATATCTTGTTCTGTAAGCTGCCAAGGGTTTTCAGATTTTACTGTCACAAATATGGTGAGTCATGAACAAGAAGACATCATTTTTACCGTACCTTGGATTTAAAAATAAGAGCAAAATGGGAAATAAAGATTTCTACAGACATTGGGAACAAATAATTTCCGTTGTAATACACCCTGGTTAGGTAATATTTACAGCAAATGGTATTTTTGTTATATTCCTGGTAATTTTCCAGAAAGACAGCACTCCTAGCCTGTGTCAGGACAGGACATTTTGCTGCCCTAGATTGAGAAAGTAAATAACGCCCCTCCCCATCCCCCTTTCTGCCATAGAATAAATTCTGAATGGTAGTAATTAGCTATTGGTAGTGAAGAGGTTAATGAGAACATTTCTGGGCCAAATATCTGGTGTCCAGTAGTATACTCACCTCCTCAGGCTCCAGCACTGTCCATAACTGGTCTACATGTAGGCTGACAGGAAGAATGAGTGAGGAATGCAACGATTTTGCGATACAGACAGCCAGGGGCAGACATGTGGTCACTACTAAGCTACTGAGACCTCTTCATACTACCTTTTTGCATTTTCCAAGTGCAGTTTCTAAGTGTATAAACCAGAATTAGGCCAGAATGTAATAGAATGCAATAGACTGTCATCCTGCATCTAATTGTCATCTGACCCTGTATACCATCTGTAATCCACAGGTATGTGTAATCCATCTGGACCCATATACTGAATACATCTGCTGCTCCATTCATGATATACCTCTGCTTGCTGTCATTTGTCATTTTATCGGTATGATGTTATGCACTCTGTTTTAACTATTTGAGCTTTGAAGCCACTGTCTCCATTCCCTGCTGGTTCCTCCCCCCTTTTTTTCCTCACCTGACCCTTCCTTACAGTCTCTGATTCTATCTCCGTATTCCCACACCCCTTTTCACACCTGATGCTAATGAAACAAATGTATTGCTAGCTAGTATAAATGTAAGTGCATTGGCCATTTAGGCCTTGGTCATTTTGCAAGTGCAGTTTCTAAGTGTATAGACCAGAATTAGGCCAGAATGTGACCAGAAGGGAACTGAAGGTAACAACAACCCACTAAATGAAAACCAAACAATTAGCCCCATAATGCTTCTCACTATAATCACTGTTGTCCTTCCTATACTTGTAAAAACCACTCTACCACCCATTACACTAAGAATATCTTTATCTCTCCATCTATCCTACCCCACCATCTGACCTTCTCTGCACAGCTACTCACAAACCTGCAAGCTTTCCGCCCCAGACACACACAACCTCCCCACACTCTCTCCTATTTACACCTGCTATCCCTCTCCCTACTACTCCTCACTTCTGGCGACATATCTCCCAATCCTGGACCACCCCAGCACTCCCCTGCTGTAGGATCTTTCCGCACAACCGGCAACAGCGCACGATACCCCCTAAATCGTATTCCTATCTTACCCGCTCCTGCCCCTCCTCACGCCCTCCCCGGTGCACTATGGAACGCTCGCTCTGTATGCAACAAACTTGACTACATCCACGACCTCTTCATTTCTCGGTATCACAGAAACGTGGCTAACACCCTCAGACACCACCTCCCCTGCTGCCCTCTCCTATGGAGGTCTGCAATTCTCGCACACTCCCTGCCCCAACAATAAACCTGGTGGAGGCGTAGGCATACTCCTGTCTGACAATTGCACCTTTGCCCCAATCCAACTGCTACCTGCTCTCACCCTCCCCTCCTTTGAAGTGCACTCTGTTCACATTTACTCACCCTCCAACCTCCAACTGGCCGTCATATATCGACCGCCAGGACCTACTGCTGCCTTTATCGACCACTTCACCACCTGGCTAATGCACTTCCTATCCACAGACACCCCCACCATCATCATGGGTGATTTCAACATCCCCGTTAACACAAACCAACCCCCCGCTTCCAGTCTCCTATCACTCACTACCTCCTTTGGTCTCTCTCAATGGTCCTCCTCTGCCACCCACACAAAGGGACACACGCTGGACCTCATATTCACCCGTCTCTGCTCTCTAGTCACCCTCTCTAACTCTCCGTCCACGCTCTCTGACCACAACCTGCTGACATTCCCGGTCCTCTCCTCTGTAATAGACCCCCCAACCCCTAAACCAACACGCCCCCGCAGAAACCTTAATCGCCTGGACATCCGCACACACTCAGACTCTCTCCTACCACTCTCTGACATAACCTCACTCCAGGATGTAGATACCGCCACTGACTTCTACAATACTACCATTACCTCTGCCAGAGGCTTAGCTAGGGGTTCAGCACAAGGGTGCCGAACACATCCAAGTGGGCCCCCAACTCAGGTATACCAACACTATCACTATACGGTGACCATATAGTGATAGATAGTGGTTCTACACAGGGCTGTGAAGACCAGTTATGTAAATACAGTACAGGAACAATGTTGTGACTTACAGGTGACATCTCTGATGGTTTACATTTATCGTCTCTTCCATCTGGACCGCCATGACCACTTCTTCCAGTTGTGACTGTAAAGTTTGTAACACAGACATCTTTGGCTCCTCACTTTTCCAGGCACCTAACCCACATTGTCCTCAACTACATAAAATCTCCATCCTGCTGCTACCCCAATTATAAAATATATGATATAAAATCCCCTGGAAATGAATAATAACCCCATGTGCCTTTTTAATTTAATAATGCTCCTATGTGCCCATTTATTTAATACTGCCCCTCAAATAATAATTCCCCCTAAGTAATAATGCCCTGTGTACCCCCTTAAATCAATTTAATGCCCGATTGCCACCTAAAATTAATATTGCCCAATTCCCCTATTATTAATTATAACCTCTTATGTCTCCTTGTATAAATTATGCCCTCTTACATAAATGCCCCTCTGTATTAATAATGCCTATTAACAACCCCTTTGTATTAAAGACGACCTTTCATGTTCTCATGCATATGTGGTTTTATATACCACTAGAAAGCTGACAGTGCACTGAATTCAGTGCACTGTCGGCTTTCCCATTATGTGCCCCGGTGGAGGAGATATCGGTGCCGTTAGTTTCGGCACATATGTGTTCCCACTGTCAGAAGGGCGTTCCTGACAGTCTAGCGTCATCGCAGGGTGGTAAGGAACGCCCCCTCTGACAGTACAAGGTTATGTTAGAGTACTGTCAGGGGGGGCCTTCCTCACAGCCCAGCGATGACACTACACTCTCAGCAACGCCCTTCTGACAGTGGGAACAGATATGTGCCGAAACTAACGGCACCGATATCTCCTCCATCGGGGCACATAACGGAAAAGCCAACTGTCGGCTTTCTAGCGGTATATAAAATCACAGGTTCATGAGGACATAAAAGGTCCTCTTTAAAGGGGTTGTCCAGGAAGTGGACAAATCACAGTGTAGGTGGAGCAGGTGATAAAAAAAATCATACTCAGGCTGGGTTCACACCAACACTTGAACCCTGTTGAGGGATTCTGTCCCCCATTCCTTTGAAAAATGCGGAAAGAAAAGTCCTGCAAGCAGGCCTTTTTTCTCCACATTTTTCAGGCAGAAACCAGACAGAAACCCAGCAGACCCCATTATAGTCTGCAGGTAAACGCTTTACAAGCAAATTGGGTTTCCCTTTTTTGAGTCCCCAAGTGGACCTGAAAAACGGAAACCGAGCGCTACTGTGAACCCAGCCTTACCTGTCCCCAGTGCTCTGGTGTCTGCCACCACTGTCTGTTCAGACACGTGTCATACGTGACTGCTGAGGCCATCAGTGGTCTCAATATTGGCTGGAAAGGACCCAGTCATGTATAAGAGTGACATCACCAAGTCTTTTCCAGCCACTGCTGAGGCCAATCATGTTTAGTGCAGGACTTGTGGCAGGGAAGCGGCGTGAGTGTGCCTGGACAGACAGTAGCAGAAGGCTGCGGACATCGGTAGCCCGGGGACAAGTGAATATTTTTTTTTATGTTTCACCTTCCTCATCCTCTCCAATTTGCCCAATACAATCTTTACCAGTAAACTTTATTATTCCCTAGAAAACCCCTTTAATACTGCCCAAATGCCCACTAATATTATCTCCCCTTACATTCATACAGACCCCACTGACCTTTCACTATAAATTATATCCTCTTTTATTAAAGCCCCCTAATACCCCTTATATTAGTTATGGCCTCTTATCTAAATTCCCAATGCTCCCAATTGACCTCTTATATGTATTACCCCCATCCCCACACCCCCAATTACAATGCCCAAAGTGAGTTAAAAAAAAAAAATCGATGCTACTCACCTACCTTCGATCCTCCTCCGAGGAGTCTCCACCGCCGGCACTGCCGCAGCTTACTGAAGAAGCAGGACCTGCGGACGGCGCAGGACAATGACGTCATCGCGCAGACGTCTGTGCCAGGACGCAGACGACTTAGGGCTGCTCGTAGGCCACAGGCCTGAAGTGGCTTGTGGTTTACGAGCTATGTACGAGTAGAGAATGTATTTTAACTGTATCGGTGTCATGCTGATGAAGTTAATATGTGAGGGTAACCTGTGTTGCGGCGGCCCCGAAATGGGCCCCCGAGAGTCAGTGGGCCTGGGGCCACAGCCCCCCCCCCCCCCCGCTAGCTACGCCTCTGACCTCAGCCCTTGACTCTGTAGCCCCCTTCACTAACACCAGAGCCCGACCAATCAATGGGCAACCCTGGCACACTGAGCTGACTAAAAAACTGAGACATGCCTCACGGGTTGCAGAACGCCTCTGGAAGAAAAGCCACTCCCAGGAGGACTTCCTTAGGTACAAAGAGGCAATACTCACATTCAAGAAAGCACTCACCTCTGCAAAGCAGGTCTACTTCACCACACTAATATCTGACCTATCCTGCAACCCCAAACAGCTATTCACTGTCTTCAACTCCCTTCTCCATTCTCCTGCGCCCCCTCCAACATCACTTATCACAGCCGACGACTTTGCCTCTTATTTCAAAAGCAAAATCGACACCATCAGAGACAGTCTCACCCCACACCCCCGACAACCACTCTACCCAACTGTCCTGTGCTCTTCATCTTTAACCTGTTTCTCCACCGTCACTGATAAAAAGCTCTCCACTTTAATATCCAAATCCCACCTCACCTCCTGCGCGCTTGACCCCATCCAGTCACAACTCATCCCCAAACTCTCTGAAATCATTACTCCTGCCCTAACCCATCTCTGCAACCTATCCCTAACCAATGGATCCTTCCCTTCCGCCTTCAAACATGCAACCGTCACCCCTATACTTAAGAAATCCTCCCTTGACCCGTCCTCTCCAACCAACTATCGCCCCATCTCACTGCTCCCGTACGCCTCTAAACTGCTGGAGTAACACGTACACTCCAAACTGTCCTCCTATCTCTCATCCAACGTGCTCTTTGACAGACTACAGTCAGGTTTCAGACCCAATCACTCCACAGAAACTGCCCTAACCAAGGTCACTAACGACGACCTAACTGCCAAAGCCAAACGCCACTACTCTTTCCTCCTCCTCCTCGACCTCTCCTCTGCCTTTGACACAGTCGACCATTCCCTCCTACTAGAAACTCTCTCATCCCTTGGCATCTCTGACCTGGCCCTTTCCTGGATCTCCTCATACCTCACCAACCGCACATTCAGAGTCTCCCACTCGCACACCACCTCCCCGACATGCCCTCTTTCTGTAGGTGTCCCCAAAGGCTCCATCCTAGGACCCCTCCTGTTCTCAATCTACACCCTAGGCCTTGGCCAACTCATAGAATCCCATGGTTTCCATTACCATTGCTATGCTGACGACCCAAATATATCTCTCTGGACCAGATATTACCTCCCTGTTGTCCAGAGTCCCAGAATGTCTAGCAGCCGTAGCCTCCTTTCTCTCCTCCCGCTTTCTCAAACTCAATATGGAGAAAACGGAATTCATAATCTTCACCCCTCCACGCACGACCCCCTTACCTGACCCATCTATCAAAATTAATAGAACCACACTCACCCCAGTCCCACAGGCCCGCTGCCTTGGGATAACCTTAGACTCTAACCTATCCTTCAAGCCGCATATTCAAACTCTCAGCACCTCCTGCCACCTCCAACTCAAGAACATCCACTGAATCCGCTCCTTCCTCACCCCTGAAACTACAAAGATGTTAGTTCACACCCTCATAATCTCCCGCTTAGACTACTGTAACACCCTTCTCCATGACCTCCCAGCTAACACTCTCCCCCCCCTCCAGTCCACCTTAAACTGCGCTGCTTGCTTAATACACCTCTTCCCCCGTTCTTCATCAGCCTCTCCCCTCTGCCAATCCCTTCATTGGCTACCCATCGCCCAGCGAATAGAGTCCAAACTACTAATGCTGACATACAAAGCCATCCACTACCTGTCCCCTCCATATATATCCGACCTAGTCTCCCGCTACCTGCCTGCACGTAACCTCCGATCCTCCAAAGACCTCCTACTCCGCTCTGCTCTCATCCGCTCTTCACACAATTGTCTCCAAGACTTCTCCCGTGCCTCCCCCATACTCTGGAACTCATTACCAAGACACATAAGACTGACCCTCACAATCACAAGCTTCAAGAAGGCCCTGAAGACTCACCTATTCAGGAAGGCCTACAACCTCCAATAATGCTACTGTCACCACACCACCACCTGAGCAGCCTCTACCCCCACCTTCTGTCTCTATCCCTCTTCCCTCATAGATTGTAAGCCCTTGCGGGCAGGGCCCTCTATCCCACTGTGCCAGTGATCACTGTTAGTATTATCTATTTTGTATATCTTGTGTACCATATGTAAATCCGCAAATGTAAAGCACCATGGAATTAATGGTGCTATATAAATAAACAATAATAATAATAATACCTTAGCAACACCATATTGTACTGGTACGTCATGTGTTGCTAAGGGGTTAAATACAGTCCCCAGACCAGACCCCCAAAACAAGTACACAACCCAAATTAATATAGATCCTAGAATACAGATTGCAAACCAGACCCAAAATAACTACAGACTAATATTAAATGGGAGTCAATAAAGACCCAAACTAATACAGGTCCCCAAAATAAATAAAAATATAAACTCAGTCTCCCAAGACAGGTACAGAACCATTCCCAAAAGAAATACAGACCTAAAAGCAATGAGCAGAGACAGGGAATTACCTCCAGCATACAGGACAAGAGATTTGGTTCTGTACGCTGCCCCATACAGTGGGGAAAAAAAGTATTTAGTCAGCCACCAATTGTGCAAGTTCTCCCACTTAAAAAGATGAGAGGCCTGTAATTGTCATCATAGGTAGACCTCAACTATGGGAGACAAAATGAGTAAACATATCTAGAAAATCACATTGTCTGATTTTTTAAAGAATTTATTTGCAAATTATGGTGGAAAATAAGAATTTGGTCACCTACAAACAAGCAAGATTTCTGGCTCTCACAGACCTGTAACTTCTTCTTTAAGAGGCTCCTCTGTCCTCCACTCATTACCTGTAGTAATGGCACCTGTTTGACATTGTTATCAGTATAAAAGACACCTGTCCACAACCTCAAATAGTCACACTCCAAACTCCAGTATGGTGAAGACCAAAGAGCTGTGGAAGGACACCAGAAACAAAATTGTAGACCTACATCAGGCTGGGAAGACTGAATCTGCAATAGGCAAGCAGCTTGGTGTGAAGAAATCAACTGTGGGAGCAATAATTAGAAAATGGAAGACATACAAGACCACTGATAATCTCTCTCAATCAGGGGCTCCACGCAAGATCTCACCCCGTCGGGTCAAAATGATCACAAGAACTTCGAGCAAAAATCCCAGAACCACACGGGGGGACCTAGTGAATGACCTGCAGAAAGCTGGGACTAATGTAACAAAGGTCAGTAACACACTACGCCGCCAGGGACTCAGATCCTGCAGTGCCAGACGTGTCCCCCTGCTTAAGCCAGTACATATCCGGGCCCATCTGAAGTTTGCTAGAGAACATTTGGATGTTCCAGAAGAGTATTGGGAGAAGGTCATATGGTCAGATGAAACCAAAGTAGAACTGTTTGGTAGAAACACAACTCGTCGTGTTTGGAGGAGAGTGAATGCTGAGTTGCATACAAAGAACACCATACCTACTGTGAAGCATGGGGGTGGCAACATCATGCTTTGGGGCTGTTTCTCTGCAAAGGGACCAGGACGACTTATCCATGTACATGAAAGAATGAATGGGGCCATGTATCGTGAGATTTTGAGTGCAAACCTCCTTCCATCAGCAAGGGCTTTGAAGATGAAACGTGGCTGCGTCTTTCAGCATGACAATGATCCCAAGCACACCGCCAGGGCAACGAAGGAGATGCTTCGTAAGAAGCATTTCAAGGTCCTGGAGTGGCCTAGCCAGACTCCAGATCTCAACCCCATAGAAAACCTTTGGAGGGAGTTGAAAGTCCGTGTTGCCCAGCGACAGCCCCAAAACATTACTGCTCTAGAGGAGATCTGCATGGAGGAATGGGCCAACATACCAGCAACAGTGTGTGCCAACCTTGTGAAGACTTACAGAAAACGTTTGACCTCTGTCATTGCCAACAAAGGATATATAACAAAGTATTGAGATGAACTTTTGTTATTGACCAAATACTTATTTTCCACCATAATTTGCAAATAAATTCTTTAAAAATCAGACAATGTGATTTTCTAGATATGTTTTCTCATTTTATCTCTCATAGTTGAGGTCTACCTATGATGTCAATTACAGGCCGGCCTCATCTTTTTAAGTGGGAGAACTTGCAAAATTGGTGGCTGACTAAATACTTTTTTCCCCACTGTATATACAGAAAAAGAGCAGATGTTAATAATTAGACCCAACATATCAGACAAGAGAAGTAATACTCTGCACTATCCATATACAAGTGCTCAATAAATTAGAATATCTTTGAAACGTTTATTTCTTTCAGTAATTAAATTAAAAAAGTGACCACCTATATTTTCTAGATTCTTTACACACACAGCAAATTAGAATATTGTTAAAAGGTTCAGTATTGTAAATTCAGTGTCACCTGCCAAGGTTTCCTAAGCCTTTAAATGGTCCCTCAGTCTGGTTCAGTAGGACACACAATCATGGAAGACTTAAGCTTAAAACATATCAAGAAAGATTTAGTATATGGCCATATGGTGACTTTGGTTTTGATTCCCATTGCCCTGTGACTCCTTCGCTAATGTTAGTGAATAGAGTCACTCTGCAACCCGAGGTTGCTGCAACCGTTTGATTTTTTTCAACTAGTCGCAGTAGTCGCAGGGCAAACCAGCGATTTGGTCGTGCGACTGTTGTCATGGCCAAAGTAGATGTGTGACCCTAGCCTTATAGAACTTAATCTGTGTAGCCTGGAAAAAAGAAGGGACAGGGGAACATTATTAAATTTTTACAGTATATTAAAGGAATAAATAAGGATCAGGACAATTTTTTTTATAACACAAGAACAAGCTGGAAGAATCTGAAATTACAGTATTTGGGGGTTAGATCAAGAAACTTCCAGAAGATGTAGTTGGAAAATATACAGTAAGTGAATTTAAGTATGCCTAGGATAAAAACGTCTATCCTAAAACTAGATGGACCATGTGGTCTTTTTGTAGGGGACGTCTCCATAAGTGGACACAATGGCCTAGGTTTACAATTGTGGTCTAAATCTGGGCCTCAGTTGTAATGTGGTATACATTGAGTCTATTCAGTGAGATCAAAATCTATCCTTTCCTACTGGTTATAGTTACCTCTATAGTATACCTCTTGGTTGAACATGTCTTGGCAACAGTGGGGGCTAGAGAAAAAAAAATCCAACCATGCCTATTTCCAGTAAATTAAATCCTCTTTAGGCTAAGGCCCCATGTAGCAAGCAGCAGCCAAAAAGCGCTGCAAGAAAAAACGTGGCGGAAACACATTGCAGTTTTTCCCGCAGCGCTTTTCACAGAAAGTCCGCAGAGGTTTCCTCTGCAGACTTTCTGCTTCCATTATACCTATAGGGAAACCTCCGGCGTTTCCGTAAGTATAATTGACATGCTGTGATTTCCAAAAACGCAATGGTTTTAGAAATTGCAACATTTCCGCTGCACAGATTTTTCTGCAATGTGTGGATGGGATTCATCCACTTTGCAGTTACTGTAAAATGCTGTGATTTTTGCTGTGGCGATTCCGCCGTTGCCAAACTGCAGCGCTTACGTCACATGGGGCCCTGGCCTAACAAAGTTAAATTATTGGGAAACAACTCTTTAACACTGAATTCAGGTGTTTCATTCAGTCCCATTACAGGTATAGAAAATCCGGTCCCTAGCCATGTAGTCTTCTAGAATCCCATCCACCTTGCAGTGACTGTGGGGCCCTGGCCTAAAAGAAGATTTGTTTTCGTTGTCCAATCATAGCACAGCTTTCATTTTTCAAGGCCAGAATATGAAATTAAAGCTTTGTTGTGATTGGTTGCTATGGGTATCAAAGGTAGTTTTTCTGTTAGCTTCATAAATCTTCTTAAGGCTAAGGCCCAAAGTTGTGGAACACAGCTAAAAATCACAGTGGAAACGCATCACGTTTTTTTCTGCTGTGTTTTTCATTGCATTTTTTATGTGTTTTTCTCAGCGGTTTTTCTTCCCTTATTAAATCTATAGGGAAAATGCAAATGTTTCCGCAAGTATAATTGACATTTAGAAATTGAGATCTTTTCCAATGCGTCTTTTTCTGCAATGTGTGGATAGGATTAGCCAGAATCTCATTCACTTTGCTGGTGCTGTAAAATGCTGCGTTTTTTTCTGCTGTGTTGCCGCAACAACCAAACACACTGCATTTCCGCAATGTGAGGACTTAGCGTTAGGCTAAGGTGCAACGTAGCAGAAACGCAGCGGTTTTTTTACTGCGGAAACAAAGTGGAAAAAAATGCTGCATTTTATGGTGCCAGCAAAGTGAATGGGATTTCATTAATCTTATCCACACATTGCAGAAAAAAAGAGATGCGAAAAGCCTGTATTTTCAAAAACATGTGTTTTTGAAAAATGCAGCATGTTAATTTTAGATAGCGATTAACTTATATATTTAATAGGGGGAAAAATGCAGCAGAAAAAAATGCAATGTGTTTTCACTGCATGTGTTTTTCTGCCACATTTTTACAGGTAGATGCGTTTCACTACGTGGAGCTTTAGCCTAAGGGTACAGTTTACATGTCTGAAAAATCTGGCATGTATTTTTGCAGTGGAGATTGCTGCTGAAATATAAGGCTGATCTTTGGGTTCTGTTGTGGTTCGCAGCATTGAACTGCTACGTACCATTCAGTATGTGATCAATAAGTGGCCACCTTCTGCAGTTTCAATGCATTTTTTTGTGCTAAAACTGCAGCGAGATAAAGCAGCACTGTGCACTAAAAAAGCATTCATTGAACTTAATGAAGGCAGATTTAAGATGTCTATGATGCCAATATTTTCAGCGTCAGAATCATCATGAAAAAGCTCAGTGTGAACATAGCCTTAAAATCTATGGTGGGAATAAAACTTTAAAATCTTTGCAGCAGATTGAAATCTACTCTCATCATAGATACACTACTATTGATTGGTGGTAAACCAGAAAATATTGGAGGAACAGTTCCCCCCCTCTTCCTGAGAAAAATATACCAAATCGTTTTCATATCAGCAGCTGTGGTTGAAGTGTTTTGCTAAATGATAACATTTGCTGATGCATTTTATTACTGTAAATTCTGCCATAAACAAACCCATATCACATTTTGTTTTTGCTTTCATTCCCAGGCAATGAGTCATGTTCCCCATTGAATGGACCGCTCAGGCTTTATCTCAGAGAACGGCATATTTTGTTCACACGGAAAAGAAGCACAGCTGAACCAAGTAAAAACTTAAAAATATAAACCCAACATAAAAAAAAAAAAAATATCACATAAATTCCTCCTAAACTTCTTGTCCAGTAAGTTCTTTACCTGAAAAGCTTTGGAAAAATGTCAATCAGATTTTTTGCTGTTGAATATTTTTTTTTTAGAAAATTATCATAAACGAGACCAAAAAAGTTCTAAAACTACAGGTAGCATGTGCTCTGTTTATCAAGCAGAAAAAACAACAGCTACAGGTGCATCTCAATAAATTAGAATATTTTGGTAACGTTCATTCATTTCAGTAATTCAGTAATACAATTGATAATCAGCGTCCTCCATGATTGTGTGTCCTACTGAACCAGACCAAGGGACCATTTAAAGGCTTAGGAAACCTTGGCAGGTGACACACTGAATTTACAATACTGAACTTACAATATTCTAATTTTCTTAGATTTGGGTTTTCATTAGCTGTAATCCATAATCAACATTTACAGAAATAAAACACTTGAAATCGAACACTCTGTGTGTAAAGAATCTAGAAAATATAGGAGGTCACTATTTTAACTTAATTACTGAAAGAAAGAAATGTTTCAAAGATATTCTAATTTCTTGAGATGCACCTGTATCTTTCCATTATCCTACAAATCTCCATACATCTGTATTGGAAGCTCCATTCAGAATCTCTTTTGCAGATTCAGTTGAATTTGATGGGATGAACTTTTCAGGTTAAAATTTGCCATTTGTATGATACAGCTATGCATCATAGTTTCCATTGGAAATGGAAGCCACAACATATCTGTGACCATAGCCTTGAAGTGAAGCAAATCTCTAACCTGAGCCAGATCTTGTGCCGATACTGAGCCTTAAAGGGGATTCCAGTGGGCCCATAAGAACTGGGGCCCATAAGTCCCCCATACATGCCTTCTGCATGTAAATGAAATGCAAGTGTGTTCCATGACTTGTGCTCCATTCACTTCAATGTGACAGTAGTTTTTAGTGTTATTTCTGATTGGTTATTTCAGAACATTCATTACTATGAACCTTCATCCATGTAGCACTGATTCTTAATACTTTGCATATAACCCATATTATATATTTATATATCTGTGTTATACAGAATATTTCATATGGAGTCTGAACAAGCCCATAGAGTGGTGATCTCCAACCTGTGCTTTCCTAGCTGGTGCAGAACTACAACTCTCATACTGGAGAGCCACAGGTTAGGATTTTCAAGGACATTATCAGATCCTGCTCCTATGATCATAGTAATAATCTGGTCCATTCTCTTCTATTATAGATTCTATGGAGGCTGAACTTCTGATAAAGATTTGGGTGTTCTGACTAGACACAAAAGATGACCCTTTGATTGGTGAAGTATGACCGAAACATTTTCGTGAATATGAGCTAGGTATATTCCCTTCTACCATCATTCATGACATCTTACTTTTCATTCCCACTAATTACTATTAAGGAATGTTATGTACATTACATTCCCACCGATGTAATTCACAGCCACTGGACCAAGCCTATTACAGACATTACAGTGATGATCAGAAGGGAGTATTAGTACTTTTCCACTGGTGATGCTTTCCCTTTTCACCAAAAAACAGAGACAAGAAACAACTAAACCAACTCATTGAACCAACTCTAATTTTATACATTCCACACACCAGGTTTCTTCTGAAATGTTTATTTTTTGCGCACCCCATACATAACTGTTATATGCTGGCTGTCACAATATAATGACAGGATATTCATGTACAGTTGCACAGACCAGGCACAGACCTGATTTTTTTTGTGCAAAATCTCCTCATACATCATTGACGTAACCAGTGAAATACAATCCATGAAACAAATAAAATAACAGCACATTTCTTTCACTGAAGGTTACTTCCAGTCATCTGAATGGGTTAGTTTTGGCAGCAAGCACATGGCTTTCTACAAGCCTCATTTACTGTACAGATATAAATGATTCCACTTGTTGAAGAATATCTTGATAGTATAGAGTTCCATATGGCAGCACACAGCTCTTCTACAGCTTCTGTGTGGCAGGTTTAATCTCCACATCCGTGAAGCTTCAGCTCTGTCATGAGCCTTTCTCACGAACTTGAGTAAGCCTACGTACAGACGACTGATGATAATGTCCATTTTTCATGGCCATTTTGCACCTAAGAGGCACCTATTTTCACGGATCCCTCATACATTGCAGTGTAAAAATGACCTATATTTTGAAGGTCCGTTACAACTTACCGTCAAAATATCGGTCATGTGAATAGCCCCCATTCACACACAGTGAAATTATTGTGTCAATGAGACAACCATTAAAAAAGGCCATCACGCAGTCGATATTCAATGTCATGTGAATATAGAGTTAAGCTTGTGGCAGGGCCGAACTGTTGTGTACTTATGGTGATTAAACCTCCATACCTTTGCTGTGGATATTGTCAAGGGAATGATCCATGATCCATTATGGTTTCAGTGGTGAGTTTTATATGTGGAGAGTGCTGTATCACACTCACCATGGATTGATATATTCATATAAAAACAAAGTAGTACTTTCACATTGTAAGACATAAGCAAATATAAAAATCGCATATCATATAGTTTACTGTATAAATTACTTTTCTCCAGTGGTAATACATAGCAAACTCTCCACCTTGCTGTACCTTCATATATCTTCACTCCAGCCAACAACCACTTGTGCTCTTCACTCAGCCAATGCCTACAACTTCATCTTCACTTATTATATTCTCTCACTCCTTTCTGCAGGACATCTCCTGTGCTACATCCATGTTGGAACTCACTGCCTTAGATCATCTTGGCTTGCTCCTAATATTCCCCAATTTGCCTTAAAAACTCATTTCTCCCAGGCGAGCTATGTTGTGTAATGGTAGTCCATGGCTTATGGACTAGCACAACCTGACCTAGTCATGGCTACTGTACAGCATAGACATACTGATAGCGAATGTAGATTGTGAGCACTATATGAGACAGTGATTGACAATGTATGTCAAGCGCTGCAGAGTATGATGGCGCTATACAAGTAATAATAATGGAGAGGGACTGTCTGCTTGGCTCATACAAGTGAATGGAGAGATGCATATATGCGCAGTACATCTACACTCACTTTTGGGAACAGACAGGGTACCATTCTCAAGATAAATAAGGGTCCCAGAAATAATTAATACATCTATCATATATTTATGGCATATAGCCATACATACTGAAAAGGGAATACCCCTTTAGGTGTTGCATAATATATATGTGCTATATAAAGATTATATAGGTAAGTACCATATTTGAAGATACATATTGTGCGCACACACCAGAACATTTCCTTTTGCTGAATATCCTTATTCTTTAGACCAGCAATAACAATTATGAAGATATGTAATTCTGACACTATTAGTTGCAATAAAAGTTATTGAAACAGTTGTACCCTGGAAAGTGCAAACCTCCACATTTTTGTTAGTGTTTGCTGTCACTATTGTTATTATAAGCCTGACAGTGTTGGAGGAATGACTTGGAATTCAGATGGAAAGTATAATACTGTTTATTTATTTTCAGCGTTTTGGGAGATTTTTTTTAGGGGTTAAAAACCCATTTCAGCTTGATATCTTTAGAGGTACATTATATTCACTGCAGGTTTTCTCAGCTATGATGACCTTAGTATCTTTGTCTATTTCTAGAGGTCTGACTGAATTTTACCTATAGAAGTCTGTTAGTTATAATGATATAAAACTCCATTAAAAGATCATTAATATAATAATACAAACAGTGGGTCCTTCTAGGAACGAATAAGTGATGGTAACAAAACCCTCACATATACATGGACCAAGTATAACAGAATATAAACTATAGCCACCATACTGGGGAAGCCACAGGAATCTGGAGAATAACAGGGAACAGGAGTAAAAGCAGAAGAAAAAAACAGGGCAAAGTTGAAAAGGTGAAAAGAAACAAAGAGGAGGGGTCTAGGGCCAACTACCACCCCCATCACCCACACTTTGCAGGGACTGTAAAACGTTGCAGTATTTCACGGCGTTTCCACTGCAGCCAAACCCCGGCATTTACACCACGTGGGGCCCCAGTCTAAAGGAGTATTCCAGTTTTATTTATTTATTTATTTGTTTGTTTATAGAATCAGAAATCATACAGTTTTCTTATATATATATATATATATATATATATATATATATATTTGAAATGTATACCTTTCTAGTATTAGTGCAATTGACCCCTATCTGTATAGCCCATGGATCAATAATGTGTAATACATCCATGGGCTAACTGAATAGAACTAAACACTGTGTCAGTCATGTTACACCCTACTCATCATATGGCATATAATTCAGTAAGCAACAGGGCTACATGACAGACTGCTGTCCCGCCGTCCTGGATAGCTTACGGTTTGTCCCGCTATGCCCCTGAAGGCCCGCTATGCCCCTGAAGTGTTTTGCTGTTAACAAACTTTGCCCCGATAGCCACTGACTCTTATGTCCGGCTAAATGGTAGATGCTAAATCCTAGAGGGCTAAAGGAACTTTGATGACGTCATGACTATGTGATCAGACTCTTGTGTGGGCGGAGCTCTTTTGGATACTACAGGACAGTGTGGCATTACACAGAAAGAGGAAGCTGCTGAGAACGGAGACTGATGGAAGGTGAGGAGAGAAGAGACAGCAGGGAGCAGGGGGGACGGGGGGCAGAGGGGGAACAAAAACGGGGGAAGAGGGGGGATGCGGGGGCAGAGAGGGGGAACGGGCGAGGGGAAAAAACGGGGGCAGATGGGGGCAATTAAACTGGGGGCAGATAAAGGGGGACATTAAACTGGTGGCAGATGAAGGGGACATTAAACTGGTGGCAGATGGAGGGGGGGCATTAAACTGGTGGCAGATGTAGGTGGCATTAATCTGGTGACAGATGAAAGGGCGCATTCAACTGGGGGCAGATGGAGGGGGACATTAAAATGGGAACAGATGGAGGAGGGACATCAAACTGGGGGCAGATAAAGGAGTGGGCATTAAACTGGGGGGGGGGCAGGTGGAGGGTGATATTAAGCTGGGGGGCAGATGGAGGGTGACATTAAACTGGGGGCAACTGGAGGAGGACAGTCACCCTCCAGCTGCCCCAGTTTAATGTCCCCCTCTAGTTTCCGCCAGTTTAAACTGGGGCACGAGGAGAGGGACTTAATACTGTGGGGCAATTGGAGGGGTACATTATAATCATTATAATGTGGGGGCATATAATGTTAGGGTGACTGTAGGAGCATTATACTGTGTGGAGGCACATGTAAAAATGGATGAGAATGGGCAGAGCCAATGTAGAAGTGGTTGGAGCTGAATTTGCAGCGGCGCACACGGTGCGCTGCACATTTTGTCCCTTTTCCTGTCCTTTGAAAGTTGGGATGTATGGACACGTTGTGGGTCATTACGCAAGATTTATCCATCAGATAATTAAATAGGACTCAGGTTTAAACAGATTTTTATTACAGTTATTACAACTCCAATACTTTACAATGTGTGTAGATCCCTGGCTGCCTGTCTTATATGACTGTCTATCTCTAGGTTATCTTGTTGTGTTGTCAATAATGTAAACTGTAAAAAAACACAGCAGACACAGGGAGAAGAAAGTAAGAGCTGCTCCTACACAGACACTATGCTGAGATGCATATATTGTATATTTTCTGATCCTTAATAAACTATTATTAACCTCTTACATATCTAGACAGTTAACTTAATGTCAGGGTTATATGATATGTTTGAGGGTCATAAGACCAATTTTATGTTTACCACTATTTAGCTCCAATGTGAGTGAATTAGGGGGTTCACACTACCATTATTATTATCGTCATTGGATGAGAGCAATTGACGTTAAGTGACAGATACAGGCGGAGTCCCCTCTGTCTGGTGTCTGTTTGCATTCAGCCTCATATAAAAAAAACTTTCTTCCATCATGCTTTTTATCGTTCTGCTGGACTTTTTCTTTGATTACAAATGCAAACAATCCTGACGAAACAAAGTGTCTCATTTTTCACATTATAGTCAATGGAATCAAATGCAGACGGAGTGGGCTCCATCTGTGTCTACTACTCTACTACTGCTAATGTACTATGATGGATGAGACCGATGGATATCAGTCGAAATAAGTGTGAAATAACACAAGACTAAAATGTACCATCCCATTTTTTTCTGTAGAGTTAGACTACTACTCTAATATAATAAAGATATGTGTGCAAAATTTGAAACAAATGTTACAGTGTATTGTAATGACACCGACTGGACACAAGACAATAGACCTGGGCTTCACTATAGCAATCCCCTTTCCTGGGTCCTAGCAATGACTCCCAGAACTCAGCTATCCCCAGGACTTACAGTTGGACCGAATTATGCAACAACCTGACAATGTAATAAACAAGAAATATGGCCTATTTCATTTTGCCTTGTCACCATAGCCCCTGTTTATAACGCCCCATTTACACACACTATAATGTTCCACAGAAGCCCCTGCACACAGTATTACGACCCGCAGCGGCCCCTGCACATGATATTATGCCTCGCAGCGGCCCCTGCACACGGTATTATGCTCCATAGTGGCCCCTGCACACGGTATTATGCTCCATAGTTGCCCCTGCACACGGTATTATGCTCCATAGTGGCCCCTGCACACGGTATTATGCTCCATAGTGGCCCCTGAACACGGTATTATGCTCCATATTGGCCCCTGCACACGGTATTATGCTCCATAGTGGCCCCTGAGCACGATATTATGCCCCATAGTGGCCCCTGCACCAGTATTATGCTCCATATTGGCCCTTGCACACGGTATTCTGCTCCATAGTGGCCCCTGCACACGGTATTATGCCCCATAGTTGCCCCTGCACTTGTATTATGCTCCATATTGGCCCCTGCACACGGTATTATGCTCCCTAGTGGCCCCTACACACGGTATTATGCTCCCTAGTGGCCCCTGCACTTGTATTATGCTCCCTAGTGGCCCCTGCACTTGTATTATGCTCCCTAGTGGCTCCTGCACACGGTATTATGCTCCATAGTGTCCCCTGCACACGGTATTATGCTCCATAGTGGCCCCTGCATCGGTATTATGCTCCATATTGGCCCTTGCACAGGGTATACTGCTCCATATTGGCCCCTGCACACGGTATTATGCTCCATAGTGGCCCCTGCACATGGTACTATGCTCCATAGTGGCCCCTGCACTGGTATTAGGCTCCATAGTGGCCCCTGCACACAGAATTGTGCCCCATAGTTGCCCACTCACGAACTATTATTATACTCTGGGGTCTTTTCAGACCCCAGAGTATAATGATCGGAGACCCAGGGGAGCTGACAAACATAAAAACCAGTGTTACTTACCTATCCTGGACACCGGTGCACTCCAGGCAGCTTTCGGCCCTGTCTAATTGCACACAGACGTCACGTGATCAGACCAGCGACGCGACCTGATGACGTCACCAGAGCGCCCAAGCCTGCTCGGAGTGACATCGGATCGCAGGAGAGGTAAGTAGCATATGTTTTTATGTTCCCTCACCTCCCCTGGGTCTCCAATTATTATACTCCGGGAACCTAGTGTAGGACTGTGTTTTTGTTGAAGGCCTATATAGAGTCCTAGGTGCCCTCAGTGTTTTACACAACTTAAAACTACTTGCACTTCCAGTTGAGAAAGAACCAGTTCAAAGTGGAAATTTCAAGTGGAAATTTAGGTCCAAAGCAATGAATTCAAACCCAAACCAATTCTCGCTCATCTCTACAAGGAAGAATTCACCATTGCTTTGATGCAAAGAAAACAAACAAAAGGAACAGAACTACACAGGAACATGAGGAGACATGTAGCAAAAAGTTTTTATTATTTGTGGCTAAATATTATTTAACATATATTGCGTATGTGATATGGGTTAAACATATTGGTGGAATTCATTAAGACTGGAGTTTTGCATACCAGTCTTAATCCATTTCCCTGCTGGTGCAATTTATGCCTGCACTATTAACAGGCCCTGGCACCGCACAGGAGGTCCCATGCACCGGAAATTTCTGGTAAAGCTCTTGACAGTGGCGAGTGGGGTAAAGGACCAACAATGTGGAGCATTTTTGGCCATTTGCATCACATGAAAAAACTAGTGTAGATGGGTTAGTAAATTCCACCATTTATAGGAAACAGGAGGTTTAAATGTGCAAATCCTATCTAGTCTGTAGGAACATTGAAACCATGGAGATTTGATGTTTGGCTGACTTCCACGCTAACCTAGATTTTTATGAAGTCAAATGCAAATGAGTTCAAGAGAAATGTGAAATCTGATACATGCGTTGGCTGATAAAAAGTGGATGAGAATTTCAGTATTATGTACAAAAACAAAAGTAAATGTTACTGATACTGCAGAATCCTACACCCACTATCACCTCTGACTTTAGACATCTGTATGATAATGATAAACAAAAATGAAGTTCATGAAGGATACATGTATTTATAACTGAAGTAAGTGTGGTATATGGAATTTTGTATTATAGAGAAAGAAAAGTCCATTGATTGTACACTGTATGTAAATTGTTTTCAGGTTTTTAGTTCATATAGGGAAGGGTTGTCAGATGGCAGCATTGTATATGGGAGGGCAGAAAACCTACAAAATACAGTGTGCTTCCAACTTCAACATGTATTTGTTAGTTGGCACTTGCAGTAGCCCACAACTGTGTTCTTCCTGTTTTTAAGTAGTCAGAATAAAATATTAAGAAATATAATTTTGTGCAATTTCCTAATATAGTGTCATTAGCAAACTGTACATGGAGCAGGAAGAAAATAAATTATCAAGAGCTTTAGTACAGACCATTAACAGGACACATAATGTTTTATGGCAGCCATAGCCTGCAACCTATCAGCGGAGTGCATAGGTCTGTAGTATATGAGCAGGGTCTGAGGGCAACCACAGGAATTTGAACTCCCAGCAGCTCCCCTTCACTATAGCTGTGTTACGTGGAGAAGGGATTTGTCAGTATGTCTGGGGATTGATTGTACATAGGTTAGGTAGAACATTTTTTTTCAATGGCCAATAGGACAAAGGTTATCTTCCTTTTGTTTCTTTTCGTACAACCCAAATTCCAAAAAAAGTTGTGTAAAATGCAAAGAATACAAGAGTGCAATAATTTGGAAATGTCATGTATCCATATTTTATACTCAACACAGAACATAGAACACATATTAGAAGGTGAAAGTTAGATATTTTTAGACATTTCATTTTAAAAAGTGAACTAATTTATAGTGGCTTGCAAAAGTATTCATACCTCTTGAACTATTTCACATTTTGTCACCTTACAACCACAAACTTAAATTCAAAGTGTTATGTGTGGTGGAAAAGCAACACTGCTCATCACCCTGAACACAACATCCCCACTGTGAAACATGGTGGTGGCAGCATCATGCTGTGGGGAGGCTTTTCTTCAGCAGGGACAGGGAAGCTGGTCAGAGTTGATGGGAAGATGGATGGCGCTAAATACAGGGCAATCCTGGCAGAAAACCTGTTGGAGGCTGCAAAAGACTGGGAAGGAGATTCACCTTCCGGCAAGACAATGACACTAAACATACAGTGCCTTGTGAAAGTATCACAATAAGATAATGCAGATAAGTGAAATTGGCTTGGCTAAGATCCCTTTTGCTGTCTCAAGGCTCGGTGAGTCAAAAGCAAATTGAGGATCTGTTACATCCAATAGAGGGCGCATGAGCTCCCCAGCTCCTTTCCCATAATGCCTTGTGATATGTAGATGCTAAGTAGAGGGCGAAAGGCAATTAAAATCTCTACACACCTTCACTGGTGCTCTCCTCAATGTGAGAGATTCTTGTCCCTTGTGAAAGTATTCAGCTTGAACTTTTCAACCTTTTGCCACATTTCATGCTTCAAACATAAGGATATAAAATTTAAATTTTTTGATGAAGAATCAACAACAAGTGGGTCACAATCGTGAAGTGCAACGAAATTTATTGAATATTTTAAACTTTTGTAAAAAATAAAAAACTGAAAAGTGGGGCGTGCCAAATTATTCGGCCCCCTTAAGTTAATACTTTGTAGCGCCACCTTTTGCTGCGATTACAGCTGCAAGTCGCTTGGGTAGGTCTCTATCAGTTTTGCACATCGAGAGACTGAAATTCTTGCCCATTCTTCCTTGGAAAACAGCTCGAGCTCAGTGAGGTTGGATGGAGAGCGTTTGTGAACAGCAGTTTTCAGCTCTTTCCATAGATTCTCGATCGGATTCAGGTCTGGACTTTGACTTGGCCATTCTAACACCTGGATACATTTATTTGTGAACCATTCCATTGTAGATTTTGCTTTATGTTTGGGATCATTGTCTTGTTGGAAGATAAATCTCCGTCCCAGTCTCAGGTCTTTTGCAGACTCCAACAGGTTTTTATTCCAGAATGGTCCTGTATTTGGCTCCATCCATCTTCCCATCAATTTTAACCATCTTCCCTGTCCCTGCTGAAGAAAAGCAGGCCCAAACCATGATGCTGCCACCACCATGTTTGACAGTGGGGATGGTGTGTTCAGGGTGATGAGCTGTGTTGCTTTTACGCCAAACATATCGTTTTGCATTGTGGCCAAAAAGTTCAATTTTGGTTTCATCTGACCAGAGCACCTTCTTCCACATGTTTGGTGTGTCTCCCAGGTGGCTTGTGGCAAACTTTAAACAAGACTTTTTATGGATATCTTTGAGAAATGGCTTTCTTCTTGCCACTCTTCCATAAAGGCCAGATTTGTGCAGTGTACGACTGATTGTTGTCCTATGGACAGACTCTCCCACCTCAGCTGTAGATCTCTGCAGTTCATCCAGAGTGATCATGGGCCTCTTGGCTGCATCTCTGATCAGTCTTCTCCTTGTTTGAGATGAAAGTTTAGAGGGACGGCCGGGTCTTGGTAGATTTGCAGTGCTCTGATACTCCTTCCATTTCAATATGATCGCTTGCACAGTGCTCCTTGGGATGTTTAAAGTTTGGGAAATCTTTTTGTATCCAAATCCGGCTTTATTCTTCTCCACAACAGTATCACGGACCTGCCTGGTGTGTTCCTTGGTCTTCATGATGCTCTCTGCGCTTTAAACAGAACCCTGAGACTATCACAGAGCAGGTGCATTTATACGGAGACTTGATTACACACAGGTGGATTATATTTATCATCATCAGTCATTTAGGACAACATTGGATCATTCAGAGATCCTCACTGAACTTCTGGAGTGAGTTTGCTGCACTGAAAGTAAAGGGGCCGAATAATATTGCACGCCCCACTTTTCAGTTTTTTATTTTTTACTAAAGTTTAAAATAACCAGTAAATTTCGTTCCACTTCACAATTGTGTCCCACTTGTTGTTGATTCTTCACCAAAAAATTTAAATTTTATATCCTTATGTTTGAAGCCTGAAATGTGGCAAAAGGTTGAAAAGTTCAAGGGGGCCGAATACATTCACAAGGCACTGTACAACCAGAGCTACAGTGGAATGGTTTAGATCAAAGAATATTCATGTGTTAGAATGGCCCAGTCAAAGTCCAGACCTAAATCCCATTGAGCATTTGTGACAAGACATGAAAATTGCTGTTCACAGACGCTCCCCATCCAATCTGGCTGAGCTTGAGCTAGTTTGCAAAGAAAAATGGGCAAAAATCTCAGTCTCTAGATGCGCAAAGCTGGTAGAGACATACCCCAAAAGACTTGCAGCTGTAATTGCAGCGAAAGGTGGCTCTGCAAAGTATTGAAGTAGGGGGCTGAATACTTTTGCGCGTCACACTTTTCAGAATATTATTTGATTAAAATTTGAAAACCATAAATCATTTTCCTTCCACTTCACAATTATGTGCTACTTTGTGTTGGTATATTACTTAAAATCTCAATAAAATACATTTAAGTTTGTGGTTGTAAGGTGACAAAATGTGAAAAAGTTCAGGGGGGTGTGAATACTTTTGCAAGGCACTGTAGAAATTGATGGCAGCAACACATCTCAAAAAGTTGGGAAATGGCCATGTCTACCATTGTGTAGCATCCCCTCTTTGTTTTACAACAGTTGGTAAATGGGAAGTGAGAAGACCAATTGCTGGAGTTTTGGGAGAGGAATTTTGTTTCATTCTCGTCTGATGTAGGATTTTATATGCTTAACAGTCCTTGTTTTAATTTGCGGATCTTTTGTTTCATAATGATCATTACTGGTGAAAGGTCTGGACTCTTCTTCTGCAAATCCACGGTATTGTGATGGATGCAATATGTGGTTTAGCATTTTATTGCTGAAATATCCAAGTCCTTTCCATGTTCTAAACCAGGGGTGTCAAACTCATTTTTCACCGGGGGCCACTTCAGCCTCATGGGGTACCTTGAAGGACCAAGATTATTTTACACGTGTATAAAAGTAACTTCTCCTTAACAGTTAAGCGAGCTATTAGACAGCGTATAATATAAACAGGCGCCATAGCCCCTATTTATAGCGCCCCATTTACACACACTATAATGTTCCACAGCAGTCCCTGCACACTGTATTATGACTCGCAGCTGCCCCTGCACAAGGTATTATGCACGGTATTATGCTCCCTAGTGGCACCTGCACACGGTATTATGCTCCATAGCGGCCCCAGCACACGGTATTATGCTCCATAGTGGCCCCTGCACTTGTAATATGCTCCATAGTGGCCCCTGTACTGGTATTATGCTCCACAGTGGTCCCTGCACAGGGTATTATGCCCCATAGTGGCCAAACCATGAACTATTATTATACTCTGGGGTCTGAAAAGACCCCAGAGTATAATGAACGCAGACCCAGGGGAGGTGACAAACATAAAAACCAGTGTTACTTACCTATCCTGGACACCGGTGCACTCCTTGCAGCTTTCGGCCCTGTTTAATTGCGCACACACGTCATGTGATCAGGCCGGCGACGCGACCTGATTACATCACTAGAGGCCTCTAGCCTGCTCGGAGTAACATCGATCGCAGGAGAGGTGAGTAGCATATGTTTTTATGTTCCCTCACCTACCCTGGGCCTCCGATTATTATACTCTGGGGTCTGAAAAGACCCCGGAGTATAATAATAGTAGTGTTTGAGGCCCGCGGCCTCACTTACCGATGCCCGCGGCTGCTCACAGCGGCCTCCACTTCCCATTCTGCGTCCCATAGCAGAAGGGGGAAGCGGGGGCGGCCACGAGCAGACGCCGGGTAGGGAAATAAATAGGCCGTGACCTGCTGGGGATACTCCAGTAGGTCACGGCCTATTTATATATATAAAAAAAAGTTATACTCACCTGCGATGCCTTGATGCAGCCGCCGCCGCCTCCTCTTCTTCTTGTCCGAAACATGTGTCTCAGCGTAGGCGGCGCGATGACGTCATTGTATCGCCGCCTGCGCTGAGATGCGACGTCTCTTAAACCAGCCCAGGACAGGCCCCCGCTTAGCTCTGTTTTTTTTTTTGTTTTTTTTTAAAGCGGCCTGTCCTGGGCTGGTTTACATTGAATAGAAAAATGCCGCCCCCCAGACAGTGCCGCCTGAGGCAATAAAGATGGCGGCCGCCCAGGGGCGCACCGCTAATGAGGCGAAGTGAGGTGGCCGCCATCTTTATTGCTCTTGTATTGCGTGAGGCCGGGCTGGATAACAGAAGGCAGCGGGCCGGATTCGGCCCGCGGGCCTTGTGTTTGACACCTGTGTTCTAAACCCTCTATATTCTACTCAGCATTGATAGTGCCTTTCAAGATGCCACTGCTATAGACACTAATGCAACCCCATACCATCAAGAACGAGGCTTTTGAACTGATAAGCTCCTCTTGAGTCTGTAGGACACGGCGTTCGTGGTTTATATATACATACAGTATATATATATGTGTGTGTGTATGTGTGTGTGTCTAAAACTAAAATGACCCACAATGGACATGTGAGCATCAGAACTCAACAATAGAATAATGGAAGAAGGTGGGCTAGTCTGATTTTCTGGTATGTCATGTGGATGAATGGATGCATGTGTGTCTCTTACCTGGGGAAGAAATAGTACCAGGATGTACTATGGGCAGAAGGTAAGTTAGAGGAAACAATGTGATGCTCAGGGCAATGTTTGCTGGGAAACCTTGAGTCCTTTCATTCAAGTGGATGTTACTTTGATACATGTCACCTACTTAAACATATAGATGTGTCCTTCCTTACTGATCCTCTTGGCTTAACATGTCCAGGTACAATGGGAGGGGGGACATTTATTAAGCTTCTTGCACCCATTTTAATGTAGTTCTGCCACACTTTCTAAGTCTAACGCAGTATGCACAAAAATTACCATGTACTTGCACCTATTTTGAATGTAGTAGAAAACCATAGTACACACGTTCTTTAGATACTTAAAACACACAGGATTTATTCCACATAAATTTTCATACATACTGATTGGCGAAGATCATAAGAAAACACATATTAATACATACTGGTGAGTGAGGATAATAGAAGATCACATATTAATCCATCCATCCAATGCAGTAATAACAAAACTCCATCTAGCAGATCGGTGAGAAAACTAAGTCATCATCCAGCAGTGTGGACTCCTCTATACATGACTACAGATCGAACTTGATAGAGGTCAATATCGACCAAAATGTTGTTTCCTCACTGATCTGGTATATGGACCTTTCTTATTACTGCATTGGACGGATGGATTAATATGTGATCTCCTATGATCTTCATCCATCAATATGTATAAAAAGTTATTTGGAATAAATCCTGTGTGATTTAAGCATGTAAAGAAGGAGTGTTCTGTGGTTTTCTACTCCATGACTGTATGGGTTGGATAACCCTTCCACTGGGCACGATGCAAGAGGAGAGTGTGGTACCATTGCTGATACACAATTTTGCCCCTATTTTGAAGGTTTTGGCACAAGGCTTATCACTGCTTAAAAGATCACTTTGTGGAATACATGCCTTCATGGGTCACAGTTGTTTTTGCGGCACAAGGACCTACTAATTTTTAGGCAGGAGATTTTATGTTATGGCTGATCAGTGTATACTGTCTGACATAATCAGTTATGAATGAACATCATCATTTTTGTCACAAGACTCAGGGCCTTCAGTGTGCACCTCTGACAGTAGTATATCGCTGACATGGGTTATAACTACTTAAATTACATGGCGATTTCCACTGACGGTTTATTAAAAGTCACCTTCCAAGCTGGTCATTTCATTGACAAACATCATAAATTGCTTATAGTCTCTTTGTGACCTCTATTTAGTAACAGGTAATGCCTAAAATATTTCAAGTCCAGACATTTAAGCATACACCTATAAATATTTACTGGAGCCTTGGTGCTGTATTTTTTAAACGTGCCTTTAATATTATTTTGTCAAACCAACACTGATGTGCTAAAAGGAGAAACCCAGTCCGGAAAGTCAACAAGCCGGTTCAAGCCAGTGAGTTTGTTTTACCTTAATTTTGTAAAACCTTTCATTTCCAAGCAGGCGGTTTTAAAAAGAAAACATGGTTAAAGAGGAAAAACATCTTAATGATATTTATAAATAACAATAGCGTTCCTAGCTGATGGAGGAACGTGTTTCCTTCTTTGGTGCTCAGAAGGTCTGTTGTGCAGACCTCTCAGCCGCATAGGGCTTGCTCCTGTTTTACAAGGGAGTTCCCAACTGAGGAAGGAATACAATTATACGGTTGTGGGGAAGGCAGTAAGACTTTATTACTGTTTATGTCTATCTTGGTTCTGAAAACATTGACTGGTCAGCTCAAAACTGTTTTTAGGGAAAGAATGTAAACGTCTCGTGGAGTTAAACGTGGATAGATTACTTCTGTAGAGTTCATCCAGCGGTTGGAGTACGGTAGAAGAGCCAAGTAGTATTTACCACATCTATCCATCCATCTGTGATTCCTGAAAAATAAGAGATATGTGTGTAAGCTATGATCTCCCTCTTACAGTACAGATTGTTTTAGAGTGTCCTCTAATTCCTGAGAGATATCCAGTAACCATAGTGCTATTATAGTCTTATAAACATCTGTAGTGCTGAAAACTGCAAACACCGTAAAGATTAGTAAGTCAGATAAAATGTGCTGCTCATTGAGATTAAAGGTCATTTGTAAATGCCTCAGTTTATTGGCTACCAATATGTCCATGTGTTAGAAAGACATCTAAAACCATTTGCAATATCAAAAATTGTTATATGGGAACTGAGCGCCCTCTGCTGTGAATAATAGTGAATTATAAGCAGCTATTTAAACAGTTACCAAAATGTCATGTCCACATAGGACTGCAGGGCTTCTTCCATAGACCACTGTTTTTTTAATTCACGCATAACCATGTATATTGGCCACCTTCTTTTTGGGGACAACCCTTTCAGAAGACCTCGTTTAATGTTTAGGTGGTTGTTTCAATGAGGTTTCACTGTACATGCTATTGCTATGAATACATATGATAGTATAGATTACAATATTGCTAGTAATAATAATTATGATGATGGTTTGTGAAATAGGCCAGTCCCCGTTTTTCCCTTTACAGCCATGTTTTCCATATCTCCAGAACACTGGACTTTCATGGCAAGGTTCTGTGAATTTCTTCCTAGTAATAGCAGAGGTTCTCTGCCTTAAACTACAGTGGCTTGCAAAAGTATTCATAACCCTTGAACTTTTTCACATTTTGTCACCTTACAACCACAAATTTAAATGTATTTTATTAAGATTTTAAGTGATAGACCAACACAAAGTAGCAGATAATTGTGAAGTGGAAGCAAAATGATACATGGTTTTCAAAATTTTAATCAAATAAAAATTTTAAAAGTGTTACGTGCAAAAGTATTCAGTCCCCTGTACTCCAATACCCCTAAATAAAATCCAGTGCAATGAATTGACTTCAGAAGTCACTTAATTAGTTAATAGAGTCCAGCTGTGTGTAATTTAGTCTCAGTATAAATACACCTGTTCTGTGAAGGCCTCAGTGGTTTGTTAGAGAACGCTAGTGAACAAACAGCATCATGAAGACCAAGGAACTCACCAGACAGGTTAGAGATAAAGTTGTGAAGAAGTTAAAAGCAGGGTTCAGTTATAAAAACATATCCGAAGCTTTGAGCATCCCAAGGAGCACTGTTCAAGCCATCATTCAAAAATGGAAAAAGTATTCTACAACTGCAAACCTACCAAGACATGGCCGTCTACCTAAACTGACAGATCGAGCAAGGAGAGCACTGGTCAGAGAAACAGCCAACAGGCCCATGGTCGCTCTGGAGGAGCTGCAGAAATCCACAGCTCAGGTGGGAGAGTCTGTGCACAGGACAACTATAAGTTGTGCACTCCTTAAATATGGCCTTTATTTACCATTGTTGAAAGAAAGACATAAGATGCAGTTTGCCACAAGCCATATAGGGGACACAGCAAACATGTGGAAGAAGGTGATCTGGTCAGATGAGACCAAAGTTGAATTTTTTGGCCTAAATGCAAAGCACTATGTGTGGCAGAAAAGTAACACTGCTCATCACCCTGAACACACCGTCCCCACTGTGAAACATGGTGGTGGCAGCATCATGCTGTGGAGATGCTTTTCTTCAGCAGGGACAAGGAAGCTGGTCAGAGTTGATGGGAAGATGGATGGAGCTAAATACAGGGCAATCCTGGAAGAAAACTTGTTGGAGGCTGCAAAATACCTGAAACTAGGAAGGAGATTCACCTTCTAGCAAGACAATGATCCTAAACATACAGCCACAGCTACAGTGGAATGGTTTAGATCAAAGAATATTCATGTGTTAGAATGGTCCAGTCAAAGTCCAGACCTAAATCCCATTGAGCATCTGTTGCAAGACATGAAAATTGGTGTTCACAGATGCTCCCCATCCAATTTGGCTGAGCTTGAGCTATTTTGCAAAGAACAATGGGCAAAAAGATGCCCAAAGCTGGTAGAGAAATACCCCAAAAGACTTGCAGCTGTAATTGCAGCTAAAGGTGGCTCTACAAAGTGATATACAATTGATATACGGGGACTGAATATTTTTGCACGTTACACTTTTCAGATTTTTATTTGATTAAAATTTTGAAAACCATGTATCATTTTCCTTCCACTTTACAATTATCTGCTACTTTGTGTTGGTCTGTCACTTAAAATCTCAATAAAATACATTGCTGTGAACAGCAATTTTCATGTCTTGCCACAGATGCTCAATGGGAATTAGGTCTGGAATTTGGCTGGGCCATTCTAACACATGAATATTCTTTTATCTAAACCATTGCTCTGGTTGTATGTTTAGGGTCATTGTCTTGCCGGAAGGTGAATCTCCTTCCCAGTCTTTTACAGCCTCCAACAGGTTTTCTGCCAGGATTGCCCTGTATTTAGCTCCATCCATCTTCCCATCAACTCTGACCAGCTTCCCTGTCCCTGCTGAAGAAAAGCCTCCCCACAGCATGATGCTGCCACCACCATGTTTCACAGTGGGGATGTTGTGTTCAGGGTGATGAGCAGTGTTACTTTTCCACCACACATAGCGCTTTGCATTTAAGGTTGTGGTTGTAAGGTGACAAAATGTGAAATAGTTCAAGAGGTATGAATACTTTTGCAAGCCACTATAAATTAGTTCACTTTTTAAAATGAAATGTCTAAAAATATCTAACTTTCACCTTCTAATATGTGTTCTATGTTCTGTGTTGAGTATAAAATATGGATACATGACATTTCCAAATTATTGCACTCTTGTATTCTTTGCATTTTACACAACTTTTTTTGGAATTTGGGTTGTACGAAAAGAAACAAAAGGAAGATAACCTTTGTCCTATTGGCCATTGAAAAAAAATGTTCTACCTAAACTATGTACAATCAATCCCCAGACATACTGACAAATCCCTTCTCCACGTAACACAGCTATAGTGAAGGGGAGCTGCTGGGATATGAATACTTATGAAGGGGTATGAATACTTTTGCAAGGCACTGTATGTTATGTTCATGTGTTACACAGGTCTTTGTTCTCCTGGGTGACAGCTTACTCTCCAGTTAAAATAGGGCACACCTCATCCTTTTCTACTTGTTCCCAGATACCTACAATATCTGTCGGCCAAACTTTTGTTAAGAACACTATGGTATCTGCAAGAGATAAACTTTTCAAAGTCAAACTGTACAGTATGCTATAGTATATATGCAACATCCACTGAAAAGTATATGTACAACAGTCCACATAGTTTCTTTTATAAGGAAGCAGTGCGGTCAGCAGCCTATCTCAGTGTACTAACTGAGAGGAGTAAACTCTCTGAACTCTGTCTTTGGAACTGGAAGTGGTTATTTTTGTATGGAAAATAAGACATACTTGCCAGCATACATGTAGAATTTTTTTTTTCCATATGAAAAGTAAATAAATATGACGGAAGAAAGCTTTTGTCATGTTTTTTTTTTTTTTTTTACAGTGGAGTGAATGCAGATACAGTGGGGAAAAATGCAGATACTGGGTCATATATCAGTAATCTGACAAGTATGAAACTATAATGATAGATTGAGGACTGGTGGCCACTAGAGGCACTTTGATGGTGGGTGGTGGGTGGTGGGGTGATGGGGGTGGTGGGGTGATGGGGGTGGTAGTTGGCCCTAGACCCCTCCCCTTTGTTTCTTTCCTCCTTTTCAACTTTGCCCTGTTTTTTTCTTCTGCTTTTACTCCTGTTCCCTTTTATTCCCCAGATTCCTGTGGCTTCCCCCGTATGGTGGTTATAGTTTATATTTTGTTATACTTGGTCCATGTACAGTGGGGAAAAAAATTATTTAGTCAGCCACCAATTGTGCAAGTTCTCCCACTTAAAAAGATGAGGCCGGCCTGTAATTGTCATCATAGGTAGACCTCAACTATGAGAGACAAAATGAGAAAACAAATCCAGAAAATCACATTGTCTGATTTTTTAAGAATTTATTTGCAAATTATGGTGGAAAATAAGTATTTGGTCAATAACAAAAGTTCATCTCAATACTTTGTTATATATCCTTTGTTGGCAATGACAGAGGTCAAACATTTTCTGTAAGTCTTCACAAGGTTGGCACACACTGTTGCTGGTATGTTGGCCCATTCCTCCATGCAGATCTCCTCTAGAGCAGTGATGTTTTGGGGCTCTCGCTGGGCAACACGGACTTTCAACTCTCTCCAAAGGTTTTCTATGGGGTTGAGATCTGGAGACTGGCTAGGCCACTCCAGGACCTTAAAATGCTTCTTACGAAGCCACTCCTTCATTGCCCTGGCAGTGTGCTTGGAATCATTGTCATGCAGAAAGACCCAGCCACGTTTCATCTTTAATGCCCTTGCTGATGGAAGGAGGTTTGCACTCAAAATCTCATGATGCATGGCCCCATTCATTCTTTCATGTACACGCATCAGTCGTCCTGGTCCCTTTGCAGAGAAACAGCCCCAAAGCATGATGTTGCCACCCCCATGCTTCACAGTAGGTATGGTGTTCTTTAGATGCAACTCAGCATTCACTCTCCTCCAAACACAACGAGTTGTGTTTCTACCAAACAGTTCTACTTTGGTTTCATCTGACCATATGACCTTCTCCCAATACTCTTCTGGAACATCCAAATGCTCTCTAGCAAACTTCAGACGGGCCCGGATATGTACTGGCTTAAGCAGGGGGACACGTCTGTCACCGCAGGATTTTAGTCCCTGGCGGCGTAGTGTGTTACTGACGGTAGCATTTATTACGTTAGTCCCAGCTTTCTGCAGGTCATTCACTAGGTCCCCCCATGTGGTTTTGGGATGTTTGCTCACTGTTCTTGTGATTATTTTGACCCCACGTTGTGAGATCTTGCGTGGAGTCCCTGATCAAGGGAGATTATCAGTGGTCTTGTATGTCTTCCATTTTCTAATTATTGCTCCCACAGTTGATTTCTTCACACTAAGCTGCTTGCCTATTGCAGATTCAGTCTTCCCAGCCTGGTGCAAGTCTACAATTTTGTTTCTGGTGTCCTTCCACAGCTCTTTGGTCTTCACCATAGTGGAGTTTGGAGTGTGACTGTTTGAGGTTGTGGACAGGTGTCTTTTATACTGATAACAATGTCAAACAGGTGCCATTACTACAGGTAATGAGTGGAGGACAGAGGAGCCTCTTAAAGAAGTTACAGGTCTGTGAGAGCCAGAAATCTTGCTTGTTTGTAGGTGACCAAATACTTATTTTCCACCATAATTTGCAAATAAATTCTTTAAAAAAAATCAGACAATGTGATTTTCTGGATTCGTTTTCTTCTTTTGTCTCTCATAGTTGAGGTCTACCTATGATATCAATTACAGGCCTCTCTCATCTTTGTAAGTGGGAGAACTTGCGCAATTGGTGGCTGACTAAATACTTTTTTCCCCACTGTATAGGGGGCGCTTTCATTCTAGCACAGTTTCAGTCCATTGCTTTCATCCTATGTCGCACTGTAAAAATGGAAATGTAAACTTAACCTAGATGTATGACTAGGGCTGTCATCAGGGCAGAACTGGCGGTACTGTCATCAGTGATGTCACCACAGTGCTAAAAGGGGCCCAGCCACCTGGCGTCATGTTGCAATCAGTGATGTACATGTCGCTGAACACCTTTCCAATAGAGTTCTGCTTGCTCTAGTACAGCAGATCGACAGTTCTATGTCAAACCACTTCATAAGTATTCACTAAAGTTTCCTGCCTGTGCAACTTCTACCAGGACTTCAAGACACTAGGGGGCAGTGATGTGCAGTGCACACTGACTCAAGGCTTATAGTTGCTGTAAGCATTATACTCTGTGGGTTGACTGTGGAAAATTATACTGTGGAGTGGTCTCTGCAGCGTTTTTATACCATGTGGAGCCACTGTGGAGCATTGTACTATGTGGGTACACTGTGGAGCTTTATATACTTTGAAGAGACTCTGGCAAGGCTGTAATGATCGCGGTCGCTGGGGGTGCAACCGCAACCGGGCCCAGAGGGGTATGGGGCCATTTCCAATGGTATGCTGCCCAGGGGAGGTGATTAAAAATAACAAATACTTATACCCACCATCCCTGGGCTTCTGACAATTCCCGACATCCTCTTTGGGGCTCTTCCAGCCATTGATGGAGGTCATGCGTAATGACATCATCTTGCCCCACGTGACTGCTGAGGCCCAATCACAGGCCCCAGCAGTGATGTCTGGGGCGCATGACCTTAATCACAGGCAGAAGAGGGCCAAAGAAGATGCTGAAGAGAGCCGGATGGGGCAAGGATGCCCAGGAAAAGTGGAGTAAGGTGAGAATAAGTGTTTGTTATTTTTAGTAGTATAATGTTGTACCGTGTTAGCCATTGAAAGTAGTGGAAGAGTGAAGAAATCAGGCGATACCTTTAGAGGCTAACTGAGTATATTTATAAGTAAGCTTTCAGGAGTACTCGCTCCCTTCATCAGACATGGTGTGATACAAGAACTGAAAATTAACAGATTTTTATACACATGGTTTTCAAAGCATTTTAGAGTCCTTAAAAAAATTGCAATCTAAGTAGAGAAGTTATTTACAACAGGTCAAAAAAAAAAAAAAAAAAAAAAAAAAAAACAGTCTGGAAACTTGTGGTGCGTGACGGAGGGATCAGTAATTCTTGCTGTTATCTGTTTGCTATCAGGAGGTGATTTGTGACCCTCACAGGTCACACATAGTGTGATTTGAAGCTGGCATGAATATTGAGTTCAGTTCATGGTTCAAACATAGTGTGACATGAAGCTGGCATGAATATTAAGTCCAAATTGCAGAGTTTGAAATTTTTGCATAAATTTATACTCCATTTGTTTTCTTTTCTCCTGTGTCTTAAAATGTCCCATTAAAACCACAACCCGCAAATCTTCAAAGAGTGGTTTCTCCGGAGAAAGTGCGGCCACTGGGAGATCGGTTCTGCTGTTGTTAATGGTGGATCTGTGTGAGTTCATTCGTTGACTGAGTCTCTGCCCTGTTTCCCCCACATAGAGGCCTGTGGTGGGACATTGCACACACATTATGAGGTACACCACATTGGAAGACCTGCAGGAGAATGTCCCCCTAATTCTGTGCACCTGTTGTGACTGTGGGATAGGTACACTGTCAGCGGTGTGGATGTGCTTGCAGGTCATGCACCTTTTATGTAGGCAAGGTGAGGTGCCATTTTCAGTTGGGGCCTTCAGGGCACTCCGGACGATAATGCGCCTCAGGTTGGTGGTTAATCACCTCCCCTGGGCCTCTACTTATTATATTGAGGAGGCTACTGTGCAGCATATTATACTGTGTGGTAACCATTGAGGAGCACATTATACTGTGTGGGGGGTCACTGTGGAGCATATAATACTGTGCGGGGGGCCACTGTGGAGCATATTATACTGTGTGGGAGCCACTGTGGAGCATATTATGCTTCACTAAACACATCACGCCATCTGCTTTGTAGTAGCCATGCACTATTATTACAAGCTGTAATAACATTGCATGGTGATTATAAAACAGATACAGCGCAATGTAAATAGTGAAGGAGTCACCGCACTCACAAAAGCACCACAGTATCTTCAATGAGTTGATCAGCAGGGGCCCTGGGTGTTAGACCCCCACTGATCTCATAGACTCATGTCTAAGACATGTGTTAGTATTGTTTACATACCAGGCGCTGTGCTGCTCACTCACTGTATTCTTGATAACTGCAGTTGTGGGTACTAAAGCTGTATCCCTTTCAAGTATCTGAGTTACTACTGCAACCACCCATAACCTTCACTATCAAAAATACGCTGTAGGGAGGGGATAGGGGCCAACAAGACTTTAGTTACGCCATTGAACTCTGGGGAGCATTTTATACCATTTGGGGCCACTGTGGTGCATCATGCTGTGTGGCGCCACTGTAGAGCATTAAACTGTTGGGGGGCTCTGGAGCGTGTTTATACTGTGAGAGGACACTGTGGAGCATTAAACCGTGGGAGGAGCTCTGGAGCATTTTTATACAGTGAGGGGCCACTGTGGAGCATTATACTGTGAGGGGGGCTCTGGAGTGTTTTTATCCCGTGAGGGCCAGTGTGGAGCATTACACTATGTGTGGCCACTGTGGGGCTTCATACTGTGTGAGAGCTCTGGGAAATATTTTATACCGTGTGGGGCCACTGAGGAGCATTATACTGTGGGGGGGTCTCTGGGGAATATTTTATACTGTCTAGGGCCACAGTGGAGCATTATACTTTCAGCAGGCTCTGGGGAACATTTTATACTGTATATATTGTGTTTGGGGCCACTGGGGAGCATTATATATACTGTGTGGGGGCCACAGGACAGGAAACTATAAAATACAAGGAGGAGGGCCCACAAATTATGAAGGTATGGGCCTCAAAATTCCTTATGGCAGCCCTGTGCATGACTATGCAGCATTGTTGGGAGCTTTGTAGACTAGTAGGAGAGTACTAGTAGGAGAGTACTGGATTTAAGAGAAAGATACAAGAAGGATCAGCCTGGCTAGAGCATTCATGAAACTGTAGTGATCGAGGTAAGAAATTATAAGGGCCCATAGTAGATTAACTCTGTTGGTGGTGAGCTAGGGAAGGAGTACCTGTAGAGAAGAATATGGTATGATATGGTGGCACAAATATTAGCTGTTCTTTACCTAGAAACATTTCTTAAGTAGTGCAGAGCTACAGGGACTCCATCCAGCCTGCGTACACAACTTTGCCATGTGGAAAGCGACTTAATACAAACAGTATAGAGAAAACTTATGATACAAGCCAACAAAGGCTGATTTTACTAATCCTTGTACTTATTGCTAAGTCTATTTAAGCATCAATGAAACACAGCTATAAACAAATCCAAAACTAATTTATGAGGTGGCTTTCCATGTATATTCACTATTAGAATAATGCCAATTTCACATTACCTTTAAATAGTGCATGTCGTTTTACCAGAATGAAGGGTATAACTAATGTAGGCCTTTTATACTTTCATCCTAATATTAATAATGCTGGAACCACTAATATTTTATTTTTATAATAATAATATAATAATAATACATTTTATTTATTTAGCGCCAACATATTTCGCAGCACTTTACAAATTGTAGTGTTCAAGTATAGACAAAAAAGATACATTACAAATAGTCAATTCACACAATGGGACTGAGGGCCCTGCTCGCAAGAGCTTACAATCTATGAGGTAGAGGGGGTGACACAAGAGGTAGCAGGGGCGGCAACAGACGTAGCATTGCTTATACAATGGTCCAGACAATTTTGTAATAGAGGTTACTATCATTACACATAAATAAAGCTCTATGAGCCATCACCAGTTGTGTCCTTTAATGTGCAGATGGTGCCTGGACATATAAAGTTAGTCTGAAATGGCATCATATCCTGTGGAGAATGTGGAAGCGTGAATAGAGGAGGGATCGTTTTAGGGAATCTAACAGCGGAAGGGTTTACATTAGGAATTGTGATAGGCCTGTCTGAAAAGATGTGTCTATAGTTTGCGCTTGAAGCAGTAGAAATTAGGAGTTAATATAATTGTCCAGCATAGATCATTCTAAAGAAGTGGTGCAACTCAGGAGAAGTCTTGAATACGAGCGTGGGAGGTTCTGATAATAGAGGATGTTAGTCTTACGTCATTGAGTGAATGGAGAGTACGGGTTGGGCGATAGACAGAGATGAGGGAGGAAATATAGGGAGGTGCAGCATTACGGAGAGCCTTGAGGATGAGGGTGATAAGTTTATATTGTATTCTGTATTGAATAGGCAGCCAATGTAGTGACTGACACAGACCGTAGGTATCGCTGTAGCGTCTAGACTGATAGATGAGCCTCGCCGCCGCATTCAGAATAGACTGTAGAAGGGAGAGTTTAGTAAGGGGAAGACCGATTAGTAAGGAGTTACAATAGTCAAGGCGAGAGTGAATCAGGGCAACAATAAGTGTCTTTAGTGTATCTCTGGTAAGGAAAGGGCATATTGTGGAGATGTTTTTGAGGTGGAGATGACATGAGCATGCGAGTGATTGGATATGGTGGGTGAAGGAAAGGTCTGAGAGATAAGAAGAGAACCAGGAGAGCGCGGTGTCCATGAGGCCGACAGAGCGGAGCATAGTGAGGAGTTGATGGTCAACAGTGTCAAATGCTCCCGAGAGATCCAGAAGAATAAGAAGAGAATAGTCACCATTGGATTTAGCTGTCAGGAGATCATTGGAGACTTTTGTGAGGGCCGTTTCAGTAGAGTGCAGAGTGCGGAAGCCAGATTGTAAGTGGTCAAGAAGAGAGTTAGCAGAATGATAGCAGATTAAATGAGAATAGACCAAGCGTTCCAAGATTTTGGAGATGAAGGGGAGGTTAGAGATGGGTCAATAGTTAGCAGCACAGGACGGGTCAAGGGAGGATTTCTTTAATAGCAGGGTTATGACAGCATGTTTGAAAGAGGATGGAAACATTCCAGAAGAGAGAGAGAGGTTAAATATTTTAGTAAGGTAAGTCGTGACAGCAGGCGACAGAGACTGGAGAAGGTGTAAGGGGAAACCTACCAGAAAATATTCACCCTTAAAATGTGGCATTCAAAAGTTGCAATTTTGCAGCGTATATTCAGACATATGATAGCCTTAATCTTAAAAGGGTTAATGTGTAGGTATATAGCTAAATTTCCTATGTAAATTGTTGATAAATTGATTTCATACTTGGGATACATTTTGTTGCTATATATCGCAGGTTCATATACAATAGGCAATTTAACAATATGACTTGTATAGCTTGTAAAACTGAGCATGATCAACTTCTGTTTTTGCCATCTTGAGAGTCACTTTAACAATAATATCATATTTATAAGATATTAAAGGGATCAAATCATGTTTGTGTTCAGATACTTTATGGGATATGAGTCTGAACTTGTTTGGTTTTTAGTTTTAGTGAAGACGTGGGATTGCAATATCTATTTGATTGATATAACAGATATATTGGCCTTTCATTTGTGTATGAAACGGAAATGTTTAGCTTTTTAGCTCTTATTACACATGACATTGTAATGCTGACTAATGAGCACACAGAACACTACGTACTTGTAAATACATTCATAGTACATTTTATAATGGTTCTCCCACAAACAACACTAGTCCTTTATCAGCAGGTTAGGGGATGAATGTCTGATCAATACTGGGACCCCCACCAATCACGAGAAGGGGGCTACAGCTATGTTTAGCTGTTCCATAGAATTGAATAGAGTATAGTATGTGTGACTGCCACTCCATTCACATGGGGGGATTTCAGGGATACCCGTTTTCACGAATAGTAGGAGTCCAGATTCCAGTACTTAGACACTTAACCACTATTGTGAGAATACTGGATGTCATGTTCATGGTCTGCCCCTTTATAGAGTATATTTATCTAGGCTTTACTCTTCTATTATGTAACTAAGAATTACAAAAAGGCATTTCTTTGTTGTGTATGTTTTCCAAAAGTAACAAATACTAATGGTGATTGCTAACCTTCCCATACAGCTTGTCATCAATCTTTCCCCAACTCTTGAAGATCATATCAAGCTACAAGTGCATCTCAATAAATTAGAATATCATCAAAAAGTTTTTTTTTTTTAGTAATTCAATTGAAAAAGTAAAACACATATATTATATTGAGTCATTTCAAACAGAGTGAACTTTTTCTAGTATTTATTTATGCTAATGTTGATGATAATGGCTTACAGCCAAGGAAAACCCAAAAGTCATTACGTCAGAAAATTAGAATAATTAACTCAAAACAGCTGCAAAGGCTTCCTAAGCATTTATAAAGGTCCCTCAGTCTGGTTCAGTAGGCGACACAATCATGGGGAAGACTGATGACTTGACAGATGTCCAGAAGGCAGTCATTGACACACTCCACAAGGAGGGTAAGCCACAAAAGGTCATTGCTAAAGAAGCTGGCTGTTCACAGAGTGCTGTATCAAAGCATATTAATGGAAAGTTGAGTGGAAGGAAAAAGTGTGGTAGAAAAAGGTGCATAAGCAACCAGGATAACCGCAGCCTTGATAGGATTGTTAAGAAAAGGCCATTCAAAAATTTGGGGGAGATTCACAAGGAGTGGACTGCTGTTGGAATCATTGCTTCAAGAGCCACCACACACAGACATATCCAGGACATGGGCTACAAGTGTCGCATTCCATGTGTCAAGCCACTCATGACCAATAGACAACGTCAGAAGCGTCTCAGTCATTTCACATCGTACTTAGTGCAGGGAGAGACATCAGCAGGCGCTAGGGAAAGTGGCAGAAAACAATTCAAAACTGCTAGAAGTTCAGGGAAAGAGCCTTAGAAGTATAGGGAAAGGATAGTTAGGAATTTCCAGAAGAGTACTGAAGCAGAACAAGGTTCATTTGGGGTGGTTTCAGCATCGGTAATAGCAACTATCGTACTCCGCATTGCAGCAGTCACTGCCATTATACTGCTGCTCATTGCAGGTTTGCAATAGATCATACCTGTGTGTTCAAGGTAGAACATTACAAGCCTTTTGCAGTGCAGTAGTGCAAAAAAAACAGAATTCTTATACAGTAATCTCTGCAGTAATCTGTTATAACGCCTTTTTAAAGGCGTTTATTAGTGGTGAAACAAAAAAGAGGCTTATTCACTTTTCTCTTCGAAGTAGAAAATTACAGGCCATTTTGCAATACAGTAGTGTCAAAAAAACATAATTCTTATACAGTAAATTAGTAATCTCTGCAGTAATCTGTTATAACGCCTTTTAAAAGGCGTTTATTATTGGTTAAAACAAATAAGGGGCTTATTTGCCATTCTCTTCAAAGTATAAAATTACAGGCCATTTTGCAGTACAGTACTGGCCAAAAAACATAATTCTTATACAGTAATCTGTTATAACGCCTTTTTAAAGGTGTTTATTGGTGAGAAAACAAATAAGGGGCTTATTCGATGTTCTCTTGAAAGTATTGAAAGTAGAAAATTACAGGTCTTTTTACCCTGTATTTAATTTCCTTTTCAATTACTTTTTTGATCTAACAGTATGTCAGACAGATAAGTGACAGGACATGCACAGGGGAGGGGCACAGGCCTAAATGTTTCTGGTGCAGGCACAGGTCGCAGCAGAGTAAGGGGGCATGGCAGCAGGGGTCAGTTACAGAGGCCTGAACTACCAGTGTCAGCTAGCGATCGTGTCTTGACCAGCAACCCAACGGTTGTAGAATGGTTGACTGAGTCATCCACTTCATCCCAAGTCACATCAGACACCCCCAGCCAAGAGTCGGTGAGTTCGACAGACACAACCCTTAGTTGGCATGATCCGGGAGCAAGCCCTGTGCCCTCACGTGTCCTCAACCTGCCTCTGTCCTTTTCTGTTCCCTCTTCCAGAGAAGTACTCTATGTTGTAGGCTCAGATCCACTATACAATGAGGAGGAGCTACTAGAGGACAGTCAGCAGCTAGTGCCCAGCCAAGATGTGAAGGAGACATACGCCGCTTCCTCCAGTAGGCGGGCAAGTAGTGATGAGGAGAGTGGCGTGGGAGCTGGTGTTGTGAGCGCTCAGGCTCCTGACTCAGAGACCATTGTGGAGGACATCAGTGAACTGCAGACAGTAGTGAATGACGATGTATCCGATCGCAATTGGGAGCCAGGTGACAAAGGGGCTTCATCACCTCCGGAGAAGAGGGTGGCAGCTTGCTCATGAGGCCACGGTGTAGTCATCAGGGTGCCAGCAGTGGGAGGTTGGGAGTCAAACGTGCCCGAGGTAGACCATCCGCTTCGAAGGAGCCTACCTGCACTGAAAGCAGTAGTGCAGGGGTTCACGGAGGCAGTGGCAGTAGCAGTCAGTTAGTGCAGAGTGTTGGGGGTAAAATCACCTACTCGGCGGTGTGGCAGTTTTTTATTAAGCCGCTGGGGGAGGTGAACATGGCCATATATGTGTAGTCTGTGGGCAGAAGATGAAGCGTGGCCAGGGTGCCATTGTTGGCACCACAGCCCTGCATCAACGTATGCAGCATCACTATAAAGTGTCCTGGGAGAACCGTGGCTCCAATGTGGTGGTCCAGCCGCTGCAGCACCCAGTGGCACGCACCCCATTTCAGTGAGTCAAGGCTCCACCACCTCCTCCTAGTCAGTCATTGTGTCAGCAATTCATCACCGAAGCGATTTCGAAGAGACAACAGTATGCATGCATTCATCCAACGGTGCAGAAGCTGAATGTGCTCCTGTCCAAGTTTCTGGTGTTGCAGTCCCTCCCTTTCCAATTGGTGGACTCTGCACCTTTCAGAGAACTGATGGTTTTTCCCGAGCCGAGGTGGAGAGTCCCAAGCCGTCATTTCTTTGCCAAAAAGGCAGTACCAGCCCTGCACAAATATGTAGAACAGAAGGTGGGCCAGCCCTTGAGCCTGTCGATGTCTGCCAAAGTGCACGGCAGCGCTGACGTGTGGAGCTGTAACTACAGTCAAGGACGATATATGTCCTTTACAGCCCACTAGGTTAATGTGGTTCCTGCCCAGACACACCAGGAACTTGGACAGGTGACACAGCTTCCGCCTCCACGTTCTCACGCCGTTGGTCCTGCAACAATGTCCGCCTCATCCTCCATTGTGTCCTCAGCCTCCACTGCAGGGACAATTCCCAGTGCTTCTCCAGCATACCACATGTGCAGGGCACAGCGTGGTCACGCTGTTCTACAACTCGTTTGCCTGGGCGAACGAAGTCACACAGGGGAGGTACTGCTCCATATCCTCAATCAAGAAATCCAATCCTGGCTTTCTCCAAGACATTTTAAAATCGGAACCATGGTGACCGACAATGGGAAGAACATGGTGTCAGTGCTGCGTCAAGAAGGGTTGAGCCATGCGCCCTGCATGGCGCACATGTTCAATCTGGTTGTCAAGCTTTTCCTTAAGTGTTCCACCCATCTGCAAGACATCCTAAAAATGGCAAGGAAACTTTGCATGCACTTCAGCCACTCGTACACCACCAAGCACACCCTCCTTGAGCTGCAGCGGCAGAACGGCCTCCCACAATATAGGCTGATATGTGATGTTCCCACCCGTTGGAATTCAACCCTCCATATGTTGGACCGACTGTACAAACAGAGAAAGGCCATAAACGATTTCTTGATGATCAAAGCGGACAGAGGTACTCCCCTGCGTAACTTCAATGTTAGCCAGTGGCAGCTAACTCGCCTGTCCACCCAAAATGTGGAGAGACTGACCTTTGTCAAGATGAATCAGGCGTGGATCAGCCAGGATTTCCAACCACCAATGCCTGATGCATCAGATTAAATCATCCATGCTGCCTCACCCAAACCTTAACAAAATAGACCAGTTTCTTCTGGCTACCTGCCTCATCTAATATTGTGATGCTGCCACCCGCCTGATGCCAAGTGCTCCTTCTTACAGCCACTGTCAGCGGGTACGGTTTGTGCCACCCACCTCCCCACTCTGTCACCCGGTCACTGTATGTCCTCCTCATGCTGCTGCCAACTCCACATTATGTCACCTCGCCACTCTGTGACCTACTCATGCTGCTGCCACCGGGTCACTCTATGGCCTCCTCATGCTGCTGCCACCAGGTCACTGTATGTCCTCCTCTTGCTGCTGCCACTTGATCACTATATGTCCTCCTCATGCTGCTGCCACCAGGTCACTGTATGGCCTCCTCATGTTGCTTCCAACTCCACGTTATGTCGCCTTGCCACCCTGTGGCCTGCCTACTCATGCTGCTTCCACTGGGTCACTGTATGTCCTCCTCATGCTGCTGCCACTGGGTCTCTGTATAGCCTCCTCATGCTGCTGCCACTGGGTCACTGTATGTCCTCCTAATGCTGCTGCCACTGGGTCACTGAATGGCCTCCTCATGCTGCTGCCACTGGGTCACTGCATGGCCTCCTCATGCTGCTACCACTGGGTCACTGTATCTCCTCCTCATGCTGCTACCACTGAGTCACTGTATGGCCTCCTCAAGCTCCTGCCAACTCCACATTATGTCACCATGCTACTCTGTGGCCTACTCATGCTGCTGCCACCTCCACATTATGTCGCCTTGCCACTCTGTGCCCTTCTCAGTCTGCTGCAACCTCCACATTATGTCGCCTTGCCACTCTGTGGCCTCCTCATGCTGCTGCCAACTCTAGACATCTATGTGGAATCAGCAGACAATGATGTAAAAGGAGTGCGCTCTTTCACACTACAGTAGGATGTTGGGCCTCTGAACGGTTCTTTATACCTGGCACTAACATGGACCTGTAAGGCTGAGTTCACACTTGAGTTAGTTGGTCAGTTTTGGCCCCGTAACTGGCCAAATAAGTGACGAGTGCAGTGGTTCTAAGAGCGACGCCTGTCATGTGTGTGTCATACTGACTCACAATATTGTTTCACTACCACAGTAGGCTCCCTATGCATGTTAAAGCAAGGCACAGTGTGCTACACCACTATGCAGGCTCTCTGAAGCCAGGAAATAGCTGTTTTTTAACGATATTCCCCGCAAATGAATTCGGATTGAAGCAAATCTTTTTGAAAACTTCGGAGAATCGGTGGAATTGAATTTTTTATAAATTCACTCATTTCTAATTCCCAGGAACAGAAGCTCATCAAGAGAATGCCAAGAGTGTGCAAAGCAGTAATCAAAGCAAAAGGTGGCTACTTTGAAGAACCTAGAATATAAGACATATTTTCAGTTGTTTCACACTTTTTTGTTAAGTATATAATTCCACATGTGTTAATTCATAGTTTTGATGCCTTCAGTGTGAATCTACAATTTTTATAGTCATGAAAATACAGAAAACTCTTGGAATGAGAAGGTGTGTCCAAACTTTTGGTCTGTACTGTATGTTGAATAAACTTTACACTTTTTTTGCATTGATTCAGAGTGCTGTCGATTTATATAAAAAAAATTGTGACGTGTGTTTTAGAATTGGATGTATACTTTAATAAAATTCTGATGTGATAATGTGTAGGATAGAAGTAACTTTGGTATATGTCTCAATGGTCTGTTTCTGAGCAAACCTTCTGCTATCTGGCAGTATGGTGCATGGAGTTGGGCCGCATGCACACAGCCAAAATTTTATATGCAATTGCGGGACCACAATTGCGGATAAAAGTACAGGTCCATACATTTCAAAGAGCCCATACACACAGCCATAATTTTTGCAGTTGTGTGTCTGGGCCGCATTTAGGAGCCAGAAATACTGAAGCAGGCCCTATACCTGTCCACATCTGCGGCTCGGCCCATTCAATAGAATGAATGGATCAGTGAAAACCATGGATGACACCCAGATACCAATTTGGGTGTCATCCATGCCGTTTTCACTGACCCGCAGACTGCACAGGATCGTGTGCATGAAGCCTTACATATACATAGATGAGATCTGGGTGAGTAGCGCATGCACATGGTAAGGAAATGGCAGTTGCTTCTTTCTAGATACCAGGCAAGGTGAGATGAAATATAACAGATATATTTAGCATATAAGTTTACTAGCTAGTTGAGGTTTTTGGCCAGAGACAAGCAAGAGTCTGTGAAGAGTTTATTATAGTAAAAGATAGTGGGTTCCACTTACAGATGGTTTTTGACTAAAATTTATATTACTGCTTCTGTGACAATATTGATATTTTGAGTACTTTAGAGTTTGGTGAATGCGGGTGAGTAGCCGCAATACTAGAGGGCGGCAGAGCTAAACTGGTATGAGACGATTTAGCTATGATACATTCTGTGAATACAGCTCTGCCTGCTCCTGACATCACAGGGGGTAGGTGTGACATGTTTTTGTATGGAGTACTGGGGGTTGTTAGGGAATTTTATCCTTGACAACCAACCTTAATGTTAATGACAAGAAGAAAGAATTACAATAACATTATGATGTTCTTCAGAATTACACAACAGACAATAACTAAGCATTTTTAGAAAAACACCCTGGGGCAATTTAAGAATTGGCACCTTAAAAGGCAGCAGATTTATCACAGGCTGATGCTGGATGATAAATCTGGTACATTTTTACATTGTCTAGTCTAGGTTTATACCGCTACTGTATTAGTTGGCCTACTTTGCAATAGACATTTGCACACATTGGCCCTGATTTGCTATTGTGGTTACCACTACTGGCGTAAACATGGCACATCTTTGGCAATCTTTGGCACTCTTTTGCGCATCTAGTCTGGGCTAAAATGTTTTGAATTGCTAGACATGTGGGTGTAAAATCTCAGAAAAAAAAGATGTGGTGAAATACGCTAAAATGTGCCAAAAATGCTTCAAGATTGTGATTGTGTAAAATTCTGCCTCAAAATAAGCCAACTGAAAGGTGGTACAAACTTAGACTAAACAGTATAAATCAGATTTATCATCCAGCAAGTTTACACTGACAACCCAGGGGCGTAGCTAGGGGTTTAGCACAGGGGGGCGAACATGTCCAAGTGGGCCCCCTACTTGGACATGTTCGTATACCGATACTATCAGTATATGGTGAGCGTATAGTCAGGGCCGGTTTTAGACAAAGTGAGGCCCTGGGCAAAATTAAAAGCGGGGCCCCAAATGCTGATATGCAAACAACACCATCGTCTTGCAGTGGCAACCCCTATAATAACGCCTCCTTTCTGCCAACAAAAAAGTAATAACAAGCCCCATTTTACCACACACAATTCAAATGAGCACCTTTGTACCACCTATTAGATTTTTGCACCCAGTCATCAGTTATTATAGCGCCTCCTTATAAATAATAGTCCCTGATTATAAATAATATTACACCTTTATCAGTAATAGCTCCCTTATAAATGATAAATAGTGCCCTGTATCAGTAATATTCCCCCTTATCAGTAACAGACACCCCGTAAAAATAATACTGCTCCCTTATAAATAATAGCCCCCTCATAAATAAGTTACCCTTATAAATAATAGTCCCCATTATCACTAATAGCCCCCTTTATAAATAAGCCCACTTAACAATTATACCCCCCTTATAAATAGTTCCCCTCTTATAAATAATAAGCTCCCCTTTATAAGGGATGCCTTATATATAATAGTTCCCCCTTATAATAGCCCCCTCATACTTAAGTTTCCCAATTATATATAGTAACCCACCCTTATATATAATAGTTCTCTGTTATACAGTGTTGGACTGAAGGGCCTTAGGCCCACCAGAGGATCTTGTTCTGGGGCCCCACCCAACAGCTTCCTGCTAATAGCCTACACCACGGCTCCTTCACTGAAGTCTTACATATGTGCTCACTATCTGGTGTTAGTGAGTATGTTCCCAGTATAGACAGCCCCTATTGTACTGTGCAGGTCCTAAAAACTCCATGGCCAGCTCATGCACAGTACTGTATGGGGAATGACATGGCCATGGGGCACTACACGTATGTGCAAGATTATAGTGAGGGAGCTGTGATGCAGACATAGCACACAGGGCTGCCAGCAGGAATTGTGAGCCCCCCCACAGTATAATGCTCCACATGGTATATAATGCTCCACAGTATAAAATGCTCTCCTGAGCCCTCCAGTTTCCCCACATGGTATGTAATGCTCCACAGTGACCCCACACAGTATAAAATGCTCCCCTGAGCCCCCCATAGTGGCCCCACATGGTATGTAAGGCTCCACACAGTATAATACTCCACAGTGGCCCACACAGTATAATACCCCTTAATGGCCCCAGACAGTGCAATAAGCTCCCCAGCAGCCCCACACAATATAATATGCTCCATACAGTATAATATGCACCCCACAATGCCCCCCAGTATAATGCTCCAGTGGCCTAACACAGTATAACATGCTCCATAATGACCTCCACACAGTATAATATACTCCCCAGAGGGGTTCCCCCAGTATAATGCTCCATAGTGGTCCCCCACAGTATAATATGTTCCCCACAGTCCCCCCCAGTATAATGCTCTACAATGGCCCCACAGAGTATCATATGCTCACGAAAAGCCCCACACAATATAATACACTCCACAGTGGCCCCACACAGTATAACAGGCTCCCCACACTGTCCTTTCCCCCAGTATAAAGCTCCACAGTGGCCCATAGTATAATATGCTCCCCAGAGGGCCCCCGCTAGTATAATGCTCCACAGTGCCCCCCTCCAGTTTTTTGCTCCACAGTGGCCCCACGCAATATATTATGCTCCCCAGAGCGTCCCCCCAGTATAATGCTCCACTGTGACCCTACTCAGTATAACATGGGCCAGAAATGGCCTCCACACACAGTATAATATACTGCCCAGAGAGGTTTCCCCAATATAATACTCCACAGCGGCCCAAAACAGTATAATATGCTCTCCAGAGCCCCTCCTAGTATAATGCTCCACAGTGGCCCAAAACAGTATAACATGCTCTCCAGAGCCACTCCCCCCAGTATAATGCTCCACAGTGGCCCCGCACAGTATAATATACCAGGGGCCCCACTGGAGAGCATATTATACTGTGTGGGGAAACCGTGGAGCATTATACTGGGGGGGGGGCTCTGGAGAGCATATTATACTGTGTGGGGCCACTGTGGAGCATTATACTGGGGAGGGGGGCCCTCTGGAGAACATGTTATATTCTGTGGGGCCTCTATGGAGTATTATAAAGTGGGGGGGCTCTGGAGAGCATGTTATATTCTGTGGGGCCACTTTGGAGCATTATACTGGGGGGCCCCTCTGGAGAGCATATTATACTGTGTGGGGCCACTGTGGAGCATTATACTGGGGGGCCCCTCTGGAGAGCATAATGCTCCAAAGTGGCCCGACATAATATAACATTATCTCCAGAGCAGCCCCCCACCACATTATAATTTTCCACAGAGGCCACACAGAATATAACATGCTATCCAGAGGGGCCCCCCAGTATAATGCTCCAAAGTGGCCCCACAGAATATAACATGCTATCCAGAGGGCCCCTTCCCCAGTATAATGCTCCACAGTGGCCCCACACAGTATAATATGCTATCCAGAGGGGCCCCCAGTATAATGCTCCACAGGGGCCCTACAGTGCTATTATTATATTATATTCTGGGGTCTCTTCAGACCCCAGAGTATAATAATCGATGGCCCGGGGAGGTAAGGGAAAATAACAAACAGTTATACTCACCTTGCCTTACCTCTCCTGGGCCTCCTCGTGCTGCTCCGCTATCCCCGCCAGTGCTGGCTTCTTCTTCTCTGCGGCTGACGTCACGCGTTGTGGACATCACCGCTGAGGCCTGTGATTGGGCCTCAGTGATTACGTGAGCACGCTGTCAGCACACCCCACGTGATCTCTAAGGCTGAGGCCTGGCCTCAGCGGTGATGTCCGGAACGCCAGAAGATGACGTCGGACGCCAGGACAGGTGAGTAAAAAGGTTTGTTATTTTTTACTCACCTCGGAAAGGGGCCCTGCGACCCCTTTCTGTTATTGATTTGGCCGGGCCTGACTCTGGGATCCGGAGTCATCAGGTTCCGGATCCCGGGGGCCCCTTTGGGGACGGGGCCCTGGGCAATTGCCCAGTTTGCCCCCCCCCTAACGCCGGCCCTGCATATAGTGGTATATAGCAGCTCTACACAGGGCTCTGCAGATGATTTAGGTGAATACAGTGCAGTAACATTTAGTGACTTACCGGTGATGTCTCTGACTAATCGTTCACATTCCGCATCTCTTTCATCCGGACGGCCATGACCACTTCTTCCAGTCTCTGTAAAGTTCGCAACACAGACATCTTTGGCTCCTCACTTTTCCAGGCACCGACCCACATTGTCCTCACCTACACAAAGCCCCCATCCTGCTGCTACCCCCAATTATAAAATATATAATATAACCCCCCACAATGAATAATACCCCCAAGTGCATCTTTAAACTAATAACTTCCCTTTGCACCCCTTTAAGAGGACCTTTCACGTCCTCATGTATATGCTGTTTTACATACTGCTAGAAAGCCGACAGCGCGCTGAATTCAACGCACTGCCGGCTTTCCCGTTATATGCCCCGGGGCTGAAGATATCGGGGGTCTAAACTTCACCGTTCACTGTCAGAAGAGCTTTCCTGACAGTCTAGTTGCGCTGTGAGGAATGCCCTCCCTTACAGTACCCGTCCATAGAATTGTACTGGGGTGTACTCAGCCCAGTGATGACGCTGAGCTGTGAGGAACGCCCCCTAGTACAAGTCTATGGGCGAGCACAGTCAGGGAGGGCGTTCCTCACAGCGCAGCTAGACTGTCAAGAACGCCCTTCTGACAGTGAACGGTGAAATTTAGACCCCCGATATCTCCAGCCCCAGGGCATATAATGGGAAAGCCGGCAGTGCGCTGAATTCAGCGCGCTGTCAGCTTTCTAGCGGTATGTAAAGCCGCATATACATGAGGATGTGAAAGGTCCTCTTTAAATAATGTGCCCCTTTTTAATAATGCCCCAGGTGTTTCCTAATTAAAAAGGAAAAAAAAAGGGAAAAAAAAATTTTGGGGGTTCCAATACCCCCGGACCCCCAAGGAAGAACTGTTTGAATGAACCGTGGTACCTGTGTAAGCGCCGTGACCGCTTCTCTGTTAATATAGTATCATACATCTCATAGAGGCCATGTCATGTAACTACAGCCTCGTCCTATACATGTCTATGTGACAAGACTGTAATTACATCACATGGTCACTATAAACAGACAGCGTGTGATATAAACAGGCGCCATAGCCCCTTCATACAGCTGATCAGTGGGGATTCCCTTATCTCTTATTGACGTTTTACTCTGAGGATAGATCATCAATAAAAATGAGCTGAAAAACGCCTTAAGGCTAAGTCCCCATGTGGCGTCCCACAGCAAAAAAGAGCTGCGGGAAAAACCGCGGCAGCGTCGACGCATCGCGGTTCTTTTAGCAGCACTTTGCACAGAAAGTTTGCAGAGGTTTCCTCTGCAGACTTTCTGCTTCAATTATATCTATAAGGAAACCGCCGGCATTTCCGTAGGTATAATTGACATTTTGTTGATGTTTTGGAAAATCGCAGATTATCCGCTGCGCATATTATACTGCAAAGTAGGGATGAGGGCCCCATGTGGCGAAAACCCACTGAAAAAAACCGCAACATTCTAGCAAATCCCATCCACACACTGCGTAAAAATACGTGCAGCAGACACATTGCGATTTCCAAAACCGTTGCGGTTTTGGAAATTGCAGCATGTCAATTATACCTATGGAAACACTGGCGGTTTCCATATATAGGTGTATTGAAAACAGAAAGTCCACAGGGGAGACCACTGCAGACCTTCTGTGAAAAGCGCTGCGGGAAAAAACACGTTACCGCCGCAGTTTTTCCTGCAGCGCTTTTTTTGCTGCAGCCCGGTACGTGGGGCCTTAGTCTTAATAAGGCGAAAGTGCAACTTTAATTAAATTAATTGACCCTCATATTATGCCCATGATTCCCCCTGACATAAATACTGCACCCCTAATGACCCCTTATATCAATGCCCACCCCCTTATGTTCATTATGCCTCCTAATATAAATGATGCCCCCTAATGGCTCCTTATATAAATAACCTCCCCCCTTGTATTCATAATACCCCCTAATAACCCTTATATAAATGACCCCCCATCGTCATAATGATAATGCCCCCTAATAAATCCTCCCTTTATAGTTATATTTCCCCCTCCTATCCACCCCTTATACTATTAATATACCCACAAAAAAAAGTCACTCACCTACCTGCGATGCTGATGAACGGAGACGCTGCTTCCTCCCAGTCCACGCGCATGACGTCTGTGTCTGAGCGCAGGCGGCACGATGTTGTGACGTCATCGCGTCGCCTATGCTTAGAAGAAAGCGGTCTGTGGTCTCGGGGTCTTGTAAACCGCAGGCCTGAAGTGGCTTGCGGTTTACAAGACAGTTAAGCACCAGGAAGCATTGTAACTAGATCGGTGTCTGCAGACACCGATCTAGTTAGAAATAAAGGATGTATTAATGGCGGCCCCGGGGGTGGGCCCCAAAAAGTCAGTGGGCCCGGGGCAGCCGCCCCCTCTGCCCCCCCCCCCCCCGCTAGCTACGCCTCTGTGACAACCTATTAGTAAATCTGGGCCATTGTTGCATTTTAAGCCATACCCATTTCCCCAGCAATCCCTGCCCATATTGTGCTGATCCCCGTCCCATATTAAGACAAAAAAAAAGTGCTGAGGCTAAAGCTACATATTGCACAAACACAGTTTTTTTTCGCACTATGGAAACACAAGTGTCAAACAAAATGCGTTTTACATTCCCAGCAAAATAAATGAAATTTCATTTTATCTCATACACACATGAAAAATGCAATGGTGCACGTTTTTGAGAAAAGCAGCATGTTAATTTTAGCTGTGAAAACACTGCATTGTTTCCTCATAGACTTATATGGGGTGATGAAAAAATGCAGCAGAAATACAGCTAAATTTCCCCAACAGAATGAGGCAAAATGCAATAAAAATACAAGCACAAGGTACGTTATTTGTATTGCATTTTTGCTGTGTTATTCTTCAGCAGTGTATTTTCTTAGCCTAAAACACATAATAAATATGGCATAGGCCAGTTTTTTTTTTTTTTACCACAAATTAAGCCAGAATTCTGAGGCATTTAATACAGTTGTGCTAAAAAGTTTACATACCCTGGCAGCTTTTTTGTTTTTTTGGCCTTTTTTCAGAGAATATGAATGATAACACAAAAAACTTTTTCTCCACTCATGGTTAGTGGTTGGTTGAAGCCATTTATTGTCAAACTTCTGTGTTTTCTCTTTTTAAATCATAATGACAACCAAAAACATCAAAATGACCCTGTTTAAAAGTTCACATACCCTGGAGATTTTGGCCTGATAACATGCCCAGAAACCAAACCACGGTCAGGTAGATCAACCAAAATTTTGGCCACAACTGCCTGGAAAATTGTTTGGGATGCAAAGAAAAACCCACACATAACATCAGCTGAAATACAGGGCTCTCTGAAAACTATCGGTGTGGCTGTTTTAAGATGCACAATAAGAAGGTACTTGAAGAAAAATGGGCTGCATGGTCGAGTTGCCAGAAGAAAGCCACAATGCCACAAAGAATCTCGCCTTCAATACGCCAAACAGCACAGAGACAAGCCTCAAAACTTCTGGAACAAGGTAATCTGGAGTGATGAGACAAAAATCGAACTTTTTGGACACAACCATAAACGTTACATTTGGAGAGGTGTCAACAAGGCCTATGATGAAAGGAACACCATTCCTACTGTAGAGCATGGAGATGGATCACTGATGATGTGGGGATGTGTGAGCGTCAAAGGCACAGGAAACTTGGTCAAAGTTGAAGGAAAGATGAATGCGGCACATTATCAGCAAATACTGGAGGCAAATTTGCACTCATCAGCCAGGAAGCTGCGCATGGGACGTAGTTGGACATTCCAACATGACAACGATCCAAAACACAAGGCCAAGTCGACCTGTCATTGGCTACAGCAGAAGAAAGTGAAGGTTCTGGAGTGGCCATCTCAGTCTCCTGACCTCAATATCATTGAGCCACTCTGGGGAGATCTCAAGCGCGCAGTACATGCAAGACAGCCCAGGAATTTACAGAAACTGGAGACTTTTTGCCAAGAAGAATGGGCAGTTTTACCATCTGAGAAAATAAAGAGCCTCATCCACAACCACCACAAAAGACTTCAAGCTGTCATTGATGTTAGAGGGGGCAATACACGATATTAAGAACTGGGATATGTGAACTTTTGAACAGGGTCATTTTGATGTTTTTGGTTGTCATTATGATTTAAAAAGAGAAAACACAGAAGTTTGACAATAAATGGCTTCAACCAACCACTAACCATGAGTGGAGAAAAAGTTTTTGTGTTATCATTCATATTCTCTGAAAAAAGGCCAAAAAATCTGCCGAGGTATGTAAACTTTTTAGCACAACTGTACATCTGCCCTACTGTGTTATTTAATGCATTTTACTCACATTTTTTGCATCAAAAAAGTCACAGCTAGATGTTAACTATAAGGCAATAGCAAACTGTAAAGCACACTACAAAGGGCTTTGTTGTGTTGTTTTTTTCTCACTTGTGTACATTTTGGTTCTTTATTTTTTTCTTTTAATGCTGCATGCTCTATGTATAAATGTGTGTATGTCCAAAGACTGGAAAACAAACCTTTATTGGACTGGACTCTGGAATTTTCTCTCTGTGTCTGATGTGCCAAGGTTGACTGCCCCACATTAGATGCTGTAACTGATATTGTGACTCTCATGTCAGTCACAATGAAAGGCCAATAAGTCATGGCAGCTTCTTCACTATACTCATGCATACAATATCTTGGTGGTTAGAAATTCGGCCATAAAACTTTTTTATAATTTTTTCCAAGTATCTAAATGTTTTTGCAAATGTAAGACGATAGCTGCCGATCTTGTGCGTGCATAACACAAAAAGTTTCCTCTACAGAATATTCCTTGTGTATTGTTTTATGTACCATATCACAGGAATATATTTTCAGATAACCTTATGATGGACATTTATTGTTTCTTTATCTAGTACAAGTCCATACAAGTTCTGCCATTATATAAAAGAGATCCTAGCACTTGTGTGCCTGTATTAACACTGTTTGCTGAACTATCCACAAACCATTAGGTCTGGATGCAGTTTCATCAGGTTTGTTGACATGTTGCTTAGATACTAAGAGATAGCAGCTGCATTATAGTCACTGCAGCAACCACAACACTAACATTCCTCTACAACAGAGAAGCAAAGAGCAAGTAAACCTTTGATGGTCCAAGCTAATGTCCTATGCCTGGAATATACTGACCATCCAATGGTAAGAAAAACATGATATACCTTTGTCTTTCTCTGCTCCATTTAAACAGTTCTGAATGTGACAATTATTTATCTGCAATAGGAATGTAACAGGATTAACTTAAGTGTCCAAGATGGTAGCATTTATTACTGTCTGTAATATTCACTTGTCAGACTACACACTAGACCAGTGATTCCCAAAGTGGTCCAGGTGGACCCCCAGGGGTCCACGGGAGACTCAACGGGGGTCTACGTTAGATCTAATCTTCACATTTTTTGACGAGTTTTGGGAATATGGTAGAAATGTAGCAGCAGGGGGTCCACCAAAACCAGTAAAATTTTGAAAGTGGTCTACGAGAAAAAAAAGTTTGGGAACCTCTGCACTAGACAATCTAGTTGTTAGACTTGCCACAGTTACGCCTAAACTTAAACCTGCAGATGCAAAATGATCTAAAAGAATATACTCTACTATATACTATCACATGTGTGTAAAACTTTGCTCATACTCATTCATTAACCACTTCATGACTGGGTCATTTTCCCTGGTGCATGACCATAAACATTTTTGGGTTCTTTAGTACATGTGGTTTAAAGGGTTATAACATTTTTTTTGTTTGGATTATTCAAATTCTTGACCTTTTTTTTTTTTAATAACAAAAATTGATAAAGTTTTTATTTAAAATAGTTTTTACTCTGCATTACAGTAATTTTCATGTAGATAACACATAGCTTTGTGTTGCTGGGGGGTGGGGCTAGAACATTTGATATGGGCATGGTGGTAACATTATTTTATTTTTTTGCTTCACTTTACTTTTTATTTTTTTGGCTTTATATTTATGTTTTTATTTATTTATTTATTTTACACATTGTGTCCCATCATAAAGTCATAATATACATGAGCCTTAGTTACAGGAGGAATGCAGCCTCCTAACATGAACTGCTGAGCTGATTTGGGTCCTCTAGGACCCATCGGTTCATGAAGGTTTGTAGCATCTGATGATCACATGACCACTGGGCTGGGGGAAAGCCACATAATGGAGGCAGAGGGCAGGTCAAAGCAGTGGGACGTTTACCTCTTCAGAGTAACAGCAATGCCCTAGTTGCCACAAAGAGCTCATTTGCATATTGAAAAATAAATCACACCAATGGGAAACACTGTTTGATTCAGATGACCCTAACAAATTTATCTGTGATGCTGAGTTGATATGCCAGTGACAGACTCCTTTTAAGTGACCAGTCACCAGTTGAACTCTACAGTATTTCTGAATTTCGCAGTGTCTGCTGGTGTAGTACAAGTTACGGTATTAGCTCTTTGGAGATGACAAGTTGATCCAGGGTTTTATACTGATTGCCAGATTCAGAGTAAGGAAGGGATTGTTTTCCCCTGACATAGGCCAATTGGCAGCCTCATGTGGTTTTTGACTTTCCCTGGATCAGCACTGTAAGGTTCTAGGTTGGACTTGATAGACCTGTATCTTCTTCCAACCTCATCTACTATGTTACTATGATATGGGATCCAACTCATATGAAATCTATAAACTCATAAATCAAAGGAGTTTACCAGAATTAACTTATCCTTATCCACAGGATAGGTGATAAGTATCTGGACACTGAGGGCTGTGCAGTTGTTACCCCCACCAATCTTGAGAAGAAAGATCCATGTCCCCATTTAAATGGATTGGTGTACTCAGCTATCAGTTCTGAAGACATTGAATAGTATAGTATCATGCATGCTGGACCACCTCTCCATATAGACAGGAGACATGGAACCTAGATACCCTGAGAGAGGTGAATAAGTAAGTTCTGGACTGACTACTTTATGTCATTTAGATGGCAGAAGTGCAAGTAAGGCCAGGCAAGGGGAGCACGATTTGTAGTTCACTATGTGTTATGCATTTAGATTGTTATCAATGATACAAGACCTATAACATGACAATATTATCCATAAGTAATACATTTATCCATCACTTTTCAGATTATAATCAGATCCTCTGTACACAAAAGACCTGTTGTAAACTTGAAAAAGAGACTAAGATGTTAAGTCAATCTTACCCTCAAAAGAAATCTTCAAGACACTTTGCTTACAAAAGATTAGCTAATGACCAATAAGATAGTTAAAGAACCTGAAGTTAAGTCAATATCTTATATACGTCGAATTGTCAGGCCAGAAACAGCTATATTAGTGAAAAGATCAGCAGAAAGCATGTCAAAGAAGGAAGAAAAAAGACCAGTTATTCCCCCTCGAAGACCAGGCTTTAAAGTATGCTACATTTGTGGCAGAGAATTTGGATCAAAGTCAATTGCCATTCATGAACCTAAATGCTTAGAAAAATGGCATGTCGAAAATGCCAGCCTACCAAAACATCTCAGAAGAGCAGCTCCAGTAAAACCTCAGACCTGTACAGATGGCTCAGAAGAAGCAGCAAATGAAGCCGCCTGGCAGAGTTCCCAATCACAGCTGTTACCATGTGGTAATTGTGGTCGTACATTTCTTCCAGATCGACTTATTGTGCACCAAAGAAGTTGCAAACCAAATGGTAAAAATTTAGAATCTCAACATTCCACAGCTAACAAGACATTAACAAATCCAAATTCTTTGCCAGAATCTAAAACGGCCAGTGAGTTTTCCAATGCAATGAATCCGCACAATCCAGTGAAGCCAAGGACATTAATTTGTTACATATGTGGACGAGAGTTTGGAACGAAATCTCTCCCAATACATGAACCTAAATGCCTTGAGAAATGGAAAATAGAAAACGACAGGTTACCTAAAGGACAACGAAGACCTGTACCTCAGAAACCTCAAGTGGATTTGTCAAAAGGAGCAAGCAGGGAATTACAAAATGAAGCTTCTTGGCAGAGTTTTAAGGATCAGTTGTTGCCATGTTCAAACTGTGGCAGAACCTTTGCCAGTGACCGCCTCATAGTCCATCAGAGAAGTTGCAAACCTAAGGCAGGTGGTCCAAACAAGAAAAATACTAATATGCAAAGTACTAAACCAGGGCACAAAAATGAGGATTCTAATATTCCAAATCAAAAGGTAACTTGATAATATTTTTTTTAGTTTGCATAATAACTTTAAAGAGGACCTTTCACCACCTCTGCCAACTCCAACTCTCTGAATCCTTCAATAGCTGCTTCTCCACCTATTCTGGCACAGTTGGAATTTTTTCTCTAACCCATGTTGTTCCTGACCAATCATAATATACTTATTAGGCTCTCTACAGTCAGTTTGATGGCCCTGAGCTGGAGCAGACCCCCCATGACCACCCATGTGACAGTAGATATCCTAAATAGCATATTGGTTCAATAAACTATCTGCACAGATTGATCAGGAGAGAAAAAATTCCAAATGTGTCAGAATCAGTGGAGCAGCACCGATTGAAAGATGCAAAGAACTGGAGTTGGTGGAAATGGTGAAAGGTACTTTTTAAGAATTCATAGTTCATATCAATTTCTACAGCCACTAGGGGAGCTCTCTACATATGGATCTATTACATGAGCTGTTCAAACACCTATACTGTGAGCTCCCTCTAGTAATGGCTACAGGAAAAATTTTATGACATATTCTAATCTTTACCAAGGGCACCAATTCACCTTGACCCTGTCCCCCTTAAAAACTCACCATTTGACCCTGAATTAATTTCTCTAATTATAAAAGATATGTCGTAATTCCTGTTAAACATGGCAGAGACCAGTTTGCATACAGTTATGTCCTTTGAACTTCTTCCCATCTTGATCACAATAAACATCTGCTAACTCTTTTCAGCTCTTTTTCTGCATTTTATTACTTTTCTGTTGTTCTAAAGCTCATTTTACTGTCTAATCTCCTATATATCTGAGGAAGTTTCTTTGTCTCTTTGAAACAGCTGTGTATCAGGATAGCATATACATCTCACATGTATCTCTTCAGTCAAGAATGTTCTAACTTTATAAACATATAAGCTCTTCAAAGGGGAGATGAAAAGTGAAAGACTTAAATAAAACCCTCTCTGATTAACAAAATTATGGGATGCCAGTGCCAGTGAAATTTCTTACATTTTTGGAAACCATCTGCTTTTTTGGCTTAATGATCTTCCAAAAACATTTAGAGGAAAAAAAATTATACGGTACTTACTTGCTGTTTAGTGACAAATATTCACAATTCTCTCATTACAATATACACAACTTAGGAGGATTCTGATAATTGTTGTTCATTTGTTTTAAACAGAATCTTGTGAATATTTTAGAATGTGAGTCCTTTGGATAATAAGTCTTCTTTCTATATCCTCTTCATTCCCTTGAAAATTGGGTATCCAGAGAGACATTATATAAGTTCTGAAAGCAACAGTAGAGGGGGTGTGTGCCAATATAAAATATATTGACAGTGTATATAGTAAAGCTGGCTATTCATATAGATAGTTACACTAAGTTATAATCAAACAGCCAGGTTGCCGTACTATCTCAAGTAGACCAAATGCAATATTCAACAGGGAATTCCAACTTTTATTAGTTCCTTGGACGATGTGTTTCTGGAGTGGATTGCTCCTTTCATCAGGTCCAATCTCAGCTTTTTATTTTTACAAATGAGCATCTCAAAATCAGCACAATTCAGCCAGCAGCTTTAAAAGGGTGGTAGGATCTGAGGAGGTAACAAGATGGCAGATGTCCTTTCCTTTTCATCTGCCATCTTGGTATCTCTTCACATTCCGGTTGTAAGGGAATTGCCAGTTGAACAATTCCCCAGTGCTGCTGCAGATCCCTGGGGTAAGGGGCACAACAAGACAGTGAGACCTAAAGCTGAACCCCCCCCCCCCCACTGTCCCTGGCTATCTTGCATGATCTGTCCTAGGCGACAGCCAGCAACCGGTCGATCAGTCACTTGTTAATATAATTGGCAACACAGAACGCGGACAGGACGAACAACAAAAAGGGAGGTCAGCTAGCCAAGGGGTCAGTAACAGACAAGCAATGCAGTACAGAATCAAAATCTAAGAGAATAGTCAAAGTCAAAGCCAGAGGTCAGGAATAGGAATACAGGTAAAACAGCATAGAGTAAAGGCCAGTACGCAGAAGCAATATCAAGCGCCAATGTGAATGTGTGCAAAGAATAAATAGGAAGGAAGAACATGCCCCAGACTTGATAGGATGATATGCTGTCAATCACACAGGCAAGGCTGAGGTTAACTATTTGAGGAGCAGAGAGAAAAAAAGGTGCAGGAGATGGGTGTGGTAGAAATTCAATTATAGACAAGAGGTACTAGGACAGTGCTCAGTCTGAGCAACAAGAACCCTACGCAAGGAATAAAACTGAACACGCCTCCTTCACCGCAGCGTGCGAGCGGAGGATGTTGCAGAGACCTGAACAGGCAGAGACGTTACAGTACCCCCTCTTTTATTAGAGGCCACCGGACCCTCACCAGACAAACCAGTTTTAGAAGGACCCAGTATTTTCTCTGCCTTAAATTCTAGATCTCCCTGAACAACAAGAGGTGCTGGTGGACCAGGCAAACGTTTTTTATTCGCCTGGCGTTTCCAACCCTTAGTAGCCAAGACTGTCTCCTCACTGACACAATCTAAGGTGTGCAAAGCAATACGGTGGGATGAGCATTGATCTCCCCATTTTACTATCTCCCTTTTACCCCAATCAAAAATAGGGTTACGGAGGTTCAACCAGGGAAGTCCCAAAACAATATCGGAAGACAGATGCTCCATAAAAGAAGCTCATGACCTCAGAATGTGCAGAACCCACTTGCAACATGATTAAAGGGGTCTTGAATCGGACATTACCCCTGGCCAGTGGGGCAAAATCCACTCCAGTAACCGCCAGAGGAGTATCGAGTGGCAAAAGCTCAATGCCTAAAGCTGATACAAATGAAAGTTTGACAAAGTTTGCCGCAGACCCAGAGTCAACAAGGGCCTGGCCAGAAACAGATCTGTCCCGAGAGGAGAGAGACACAGATAACAACATCTTATTGTTATTTCCGGCAAATACCTGGTTGCCTAAGTGGTTCTTCCGACTAGGTACTAGGACAGTGTTCAGTGTGAGCAACAAGAACCCCCTACGCAAGGAATCAAACTGAACACTACTGTGCACTGTATATTTTTTATTTTTATTTCAGATAGCCGTTACCTAAATGTGAAGCATGGGATTTTCCAAAAAACAATCAGACCTTGATTGAAAAGAAATCCAAAGGAGTTTATTCTAATTATTTCATCAGAACATATCCAAAACGTCTACTAAGAAATCCTTGTGTCAATTCCACCAACAACTACTGAGCTTGCTGGGTAATGGAATCCTTTTATAGCATAGACATTTCCCATAATCCTATGCAGTTTTCTCTATAAAACACTGGAGTTGATGCAGACTTGCCTCTTATAAGGCCAGGGCAGACACACCCTACTACAGCTCCTTACTGCAGGTAAGTAAATGAAAACACTTCTTTATGAAACACAAATTGTGAGTATTTCCTTAGTTTTGGTACATTGTTTCCAGATGGCAAGACCAGAAAGAATAGAAAAATAGAGCATTAGGTGGCCAGCCTAATGAGGAAAGAAAGAAACAAGAAGCAGTAATAGAACATTCACACACAGGATTTACCAAACCTGGCAACTCATGTACCAAAACTAAGGTTACAAAACAGGAAATCAATTATAAACATAAAACAAAACATTTTACCTCTTCACATTCCTCCCCCCTTAAGAGGAAGCTTGTCCTTCTTCAGACAACTTTTACTTCAGCACCATACCTAGACAAATGATCGGCATTTTGGTGCTTCGTCCCTGACCGATGTATCTCAAACTTAAATGGCTGTAATGCTAAATACCACCTAGTAATTCTGGCATTTTTGTCTTTCATGGTATGAATCCAAGTGAGGGGATGATGATCGGTTACCAAAGTAAACTCTCTTCCTAGTAAGTAATAGCGTAATGCCTCCAAAGCCCACTTAATTGCCAGCCCTTCTTTCTCAATAGTAGAATACTTTTGTTCACGGGGGAAAAGTTTCCTACTCAAATAAAGAATAGGATGTTCCTCACCATTATCCTCTTGACTTAGGACTGCCCCAAGTCCCACCTCTGATGCATCAGTCTGCACAATAAATGGTTTGTCAAAGTTCGGGCTTTGCAGGACTGGTTCCTTACACAAAATTTCTTTTATCTGTTCAAAAGCTAGCTTACATTCTGTTGTCCATACCACTTCCTCTCTTCTGTTCTTTTTAGTTAGGTCGGTTAAGGGAGCAACTATGGTAGCAAATTCTGGAATAAAACGTCTATAATAACCAACAAGACCTAAAAATGATCTGACTTCTTTTTTTGTGGCTGGAATAGTAGCAGATTGAATGGCTTGTACTTTTGATATTTCTGGCCTTACTTTACCACTACCCACAATAAACCCAAGGTACTTTGTTTCTTGGAATCCCAAAGCACATTTGCGTGGATTAATTGTGAAACCAGCTTTCTCAATTTCAGTTATTACCTTTTCCAAGTGATACAAGTGGTCTTCCCATGATTTACTAAAAATTACAACGTCATCTAGATAAGCAGCACTGTACTCCATATGATCCTTCAAGAGTAAGTCCATGGCTCTTTGAAATGTGGCTGGAGCACCATGAAGACCAAATGGCATGTTTCTGAACTGATACAGACCACTAGGCATCACAAAGGCAGTTTTTTCTTTTGATTTCTCATCAAGTGGAATTTGCCAATAACCCTTACATAAATCTAGGGTAGAAATATATTCTGCACACCCCAATCTATCTATGAGCTCATCAATACACGGCATTGGGTAATTGTCAAAACTAGATATGGCATTAATTTTACGAAAATCTATGCAAAATCGTATTGTCCCATCTTTTTTCCCAACCATCACTACAGGTGATGACCAAGGACTTTTGGAGGGTTCAATAACTCCCAATTTAAGCATTTCCTGCACCTCATTTTCAGCCTCACCCTTTAATTTTTCAGGTATTCGATAAGGTTTCTGCCTGATAGGCGCATGCTCTCCAGTATTTATTGCATGAGAAATTAAAGACACACGACCAGGCTTACTTCCAAAAGCATGTGAACTAGACCCAATAAGTTCCCTCATATCACAATGTTGTCCTTTAGATAACTTTGGATTCAAAGTTACCTCTGACCAGTGTGCACAATTTTTCAACAAATCATAAATCTCTTCAGACATATTCTGTGAAACATCTGCGACAATAGTATCGGTAATGCTATTTGTAGGATCAACCTCTGGTTCAAGCCAACGTTTTAATAAATTTACATGGTAAACCTTATTTTTTTGTTTTTTATCTGGGGTTTCAATTTCAAAGTCAACAGGACCTGTTTGTCTAACAACTCTATATGGCCCTTGCCATCTGGCCAACAACTTATTCTCACTGCTAGGAAGCAAGAGAAGAACCTTATCTCCAACTTTAATTGACTTATTTTTGGCATGCTGATCATACCATTTCTTTTGGTAAACTTTTGCTTTACGGACATTATCATGGGCTACCTTAATCAATTTCATTAATCTCTCTCTCATTTCCAACACATGTTCCACCACATTTTTCTGATGACCAGCTCTACCTTCCCATACCTCTTTAATAACATCCAAGAGTCCCCTCGGTCGTCTCCCATATAACAATTCAAAAGGGCTAAACCCTGTAGACTCTTGTGGAACCTCACGATAAGCAAATAACAGAAAGGGCAACCATTTGTCCCACAGTTTTGGATCATTATGTGCAAATTTTCTAAGCATATTTTTCAAGGTTTGGTTATATCGTTCAGTCAACCCATCAGTTTGTGGATGATAAGGGGTAGTTCTGAGGGGCTGTATACCAAGAAGTTTATAAACTTCTAACAGAAAGGAAGACGTAAAGTTACTCCCCTGATCAGTAAGGATATGCTTAGGTAATCCAACCCTGCTAAACACATTCAAAATTTCCTCAGCAACTCTTTTAGCAGTAATTGTGCGCATAGGTATGGCTTCAGGATACTTGGTACAGTAGTCTACAATTGTAAGAATAAAACGGTTACCTTTGGAACTTTTTTCTAGTGGACCAATAATATCCATACCCACAGTATTAAATGGTTCATCAATTACTGGCAAGGGTATAAGTTCTGCTTTGGGAGGAACAGAAGCTGTGTACTGACATACTGGGCAACTACGACAATAAGTAGTTATTTCATCATAAACTCTAGGCCAATAGAACCGATAAAGTACTCTGGCCAAAGTTTTTTTATAACCCAAATGTCCAGCAATAGGAACATCATGCGCTAATTTCAAAATTTCAGATCTAAACCTTTTTGGCACAACTAACTGTTGCACTTGTTCTCTTGTTTTTGGATGACTACACACTCTATATAAAATATTGTTTTCAACTAGGAAAAAGGGTGTAACAGGCTGCCTACCACTTTCTTCCACCACTTTACAGTTAGTTAAACCCTGTTCATACAATGGATATAAGTCAATGTCCTGTTTTTGTTCAAATGCAATATCACTGTCCCACAGTTCAGCATTTTTATACTTGCCATCCTGGGAAAGTCTTTTCCTGAAGACATCCTGCTGTCCTGGATCTCTCGGAGGCTTTGATGATGGTGGCTCCATGATGTCCTCATGAAATGGGAAAATGTCCTTCAAAGTCTCATCTCTCTTGTGTGCCTTTGCTTTAGCTCGGGTAGTCACAGCAGACAACTGGCTTTCCCCCATTAGCAAATCTTTGAATCCAGGAGTGGTTCTTCCAAGGATCACTGGTACTTGTAGTTCCGGAACAACAACTGCTGGCATGGTAAAACATTTCTCATCCAACTGAAGTTCAATATTTGATGTGGAGTAATTTTTTGTATCTCCATGAACACAAGTAATTGGCACTTTGGGAAAGTCCATCTTCTCAGTTATTAGGTCCCCCTTTACCAAACTTAGTTTACTGCCAGAATCCAGCAAAGCATCCACAGTCTGTCCATTAATTTGGATTGGCAGAATAAAGTCACTGCAAGCACAAAACGTTCTAGACGTTGGGCCTTTAGTGCTTTTCCTTGGGCAAAATTTAGCTATGTGTCCCTTTTCTAGACAAATATAGCAATTTTTTTTCACTTGTGTTCATGGTTTTTAATGGACTTCTGGCTTCTTGACCTCTCCCTCCAGAGATAATTCTGAATGGTTTGGATGGGCTTGTTGCAGACCTGCTTAGGTCTCTTTTTGCTAGGAGAAAGTTTTCCGCCAAAGAAATTGCTTTGTCAGCATTTTTGGGCCGATGTTTTTTAACCCAGGCATGAACATCAGCTGGAAGAATTTGTAGAAACTGTTCAAGGATGATAATTTCACTGATCTGTTTAGTTGTCTTTGTGTCTGGTTTCATCCATTTCACATATAAGTCTTGCAGGCGAGTAAAGACTTCTCTTGGACCATCAGTGTAGCAGTACTTCAATTCTCTGAACCTCTGCCTGTAGGTTTCCTCACTGATGTCATATCGCCTTAGAATAGTCTCTTTAACCAAGTCATAGTTATTTGCATCGTTTATGTTCATGTGGCTATATGCCAGTTGGGCTTGTCCAGTAAGATATGGTGCCAGTCTTACCACCCACTGTTCCTCAGGCCACTGACACGTGTGTGCAATTCTTTCAAATGTGGTTAAATATGCCTCAATATCATCCTGTGGAGAAAGTTTTGTCATGCGAGGGTCTTTCCAAGGAGACATAGCAACAGGCGGTCTCAGGGTTTGGAACAGTTCCCTCCAGCGTTCATCCTGACGTTGCAATTCCTCGCGATTTCTCCTGGCTTCCTCTATTTGCCTTTTTTCTGCTTCAATCTGCTGCACAGTTAACCATTTCATAAGGTCAGCAATGCTCTCAGGTAAAGTCGTGTCAGAAGGTCCAGCAACACTTGGAGTTATTGGAGCAGCTGTGGCTCCTTGCACTTCTGCCTCCTCCTCCTCTATCTGTGCACTGGGTCTGGCACTTTGACTTTCCATTTTCACCAGCTTGCTTGCAGCAGTTTGCTTTGCAGATACAGTTGGTTTTTTTGTAATGCGCCAGGAACGTGTCTTGTACATAACTCCCTTGTTTCTTATGCTGGAGTACTTGGAGCGATACTCCAAAAATCATCCCGTTTCTGACACCATATGTGAAGCATGGCATTTTCCAAAAAACAATCAGACCTTGATTGAAAAGAAATCCAAAGGAGTTTATTCTAATTATTTCATCAGAACATATCCAAAACGTGTACTAAGAAATCCTTGTGTCAACTCCACCAACAACTACTGAGCTTGCTGGGTAATGGAATCCTTTTATAGCATAGACATTTCCCATAATCCTATGCAGTTTTCTCTATAAAACACTGGAGTTGATGCAGACTTGCCTCTTATAAGGCCAGGGCAGACACACCCTACTACAGTTCCTTACTGCAGGTAAGTAAATGAAAACACTTCTTTATGAAACACAAATTGTGAGTATTTCCTTAGTTTTGGTACATTGTTTCCAGATGGCAAGACCAGAAAGAGTAGAAAAATAGAGCATTAGGTGGCCAGCCTAATGAGGAAAGAAAGAAACAAGAAGCAGTAATAGAACATTCACACACAGGATTCACCAAACCTGGCAACTCATGTACCACAACTAAGGTTACAAAACAGGAAATCAATTATAAACATAAAACAAAACATTTTACCTCTTCACACTAAACAAGATACTATATCTGTCCAAAGACACATGCATGCTTTGCATGTATTCTGAATGGTATTGCATGTGTTCTGAATGATAAGAGGGGAATAAGTCTCTGCCAGACAGCTCCAGTGTTGGTTATCATCTATGCGCACAAATGAATCAAGAATGTTGAGATCCAAATGGCCAAATCTTCTCTCTGCCTACATCTGGTGTCAAGGCAGAACCATGAGGCCTACCATAAACTTGTATGGCCATCTTAACACTCACTTTTTATTTGCAGTGGTCATCTAAAGACAGAGACAGTCAGTCATTGTACAAGTGACTACACACATGAGAGGAATTGACAGATCTCATCATTTAACATAATGTGATCTTCTCCAAAAACCTAAATAACTTACAGTAGACATTCAGCAGTGGGGGCTGATGGGCTGGCTGCATGTCATATAGAGCAGGTAAAATCCAACCTGTCTGACCCAGAAATCTGCTAACTGTATAGAATATGGCCAAGATGTATTAATAGTTAGTCAGTGTAAAGTTAGGAAGTCTGAAAATTGACCTGATTTATCAAAGTGGTTGATGCTGGATGATATTCTGGAGCATCTTTAGATGTTTTCCTGTTTTGTGCCACCCACGCCACTTTCATGGATGAGGATATGGTATGGGCAATCAGCTAGATTTATTCTCATTTACGCTTGCCTCCTATTATGCTACTTAGGCTGCTCCCCAGCTTTAGTGTCCAATGGAGTGATGAATGATCAGCATTGAGGCCACTGACTTGTCTCTTTCTCCTCTTATTCCTGTCTGTTGTCAGCAACCAGTGTATAAACATAGGGTAAGATGACAGCCACATGTAGTGGGCCCTTCTAGCATCTAACGGCATGAGCCTTCTATGAAAAAGGTCCATTCCTGAGTAACTATGTAATTCTTAACTATGAAGTCAGTCAACTCAGATAATGCATTATGGTAATAGGTGGAAAATTCAAGGATTTATTACTGCTTTAATTGCATTACATGAGTGAAAGTGCAAAAATGGACCTTCCTATGAGATCATTAAAGAAGAAAAATCTCCTGAAATGCACAAATGATCTGACAGAATTGTTGGAATGTTGCAGAAATGATCCTTTAATCTAAAAGATGTGAAGTATAATATATTTCAGGAATATTTAGGTATAAACTTTTATAAACTGAACCCTAGATCTTACATTTCTTCAGATGATTTCTTTCTTCCCAAAGGAATCAAAATACAGAAGAATGGTTTTGGGATAAATGTTAGTTAATAAAACCTGATCTGTCTGCCCCTCGTGATGTTACTATTAACACTTCATAAATTCTCAAATGCATTAGCCCTTATGTTCGCTGATACTTATGTCATAGTAACTAGAAACCTACTAAACTTGATCTCGTACTTGTCTTAACAACCGAGACTTCATGAAATTTATTTGAACTTCCAAAAGGACAATTGTGGTTCCAGCTTCAGATATTATAGAATCAATGTAAAATCTGATATTTGAAAGTATATTCCAAGCAAAACGGAGACAGCTTAATTAAGCAGTAACCACAAAACCTACCTGATTTCTTCTTTTTATTTTTGTCGGTTACGCAATTTTAGGCCATGCTTGCAATAGCGCTCCATAGAGCTTTGTGCATGCTTAACTAGATCATTCTTACAACTTTTTGCCTGGTTTGCTGGTCATGCTTCACCACCTGCAGAAATCTTTAACCTGGTACTGTACCTTGTAACTCATACACAAAAGTACAGGTCCATTATGCTGCTTCTCCCAGGTAAAACTTGATTTATACATTAAAGAGATAATAAATCATCCTTATATTATCTGACAAGGAATATACAGTATGATAGCTTGTAAGTAAACAGATCCACATTACAGCATATACAAGTTTAAATAAAGTTAGACAAGCAAGCTAACACTCCCAAAAGATGAGAAAAGCAACTGCTAGTATGAAAGCATAGAAAAAGTGTTGAAATGGAAATAAATGCAATAACAGATAAAAGCTAAGGTGGATAAATGCAATGCAATGTCTAACGGAATTCTTCTGTAACTCTTAATGTAAAGACTGTAATGATGGCAACCATAGATTTACAATAACTGGTATCTGATGTATAATAAATCTATAGAGCATGCTGAAATAAATAACTGATGCAGCCATTTTGTGCAGTTATGGGGACAGGGAAAATATAGTTGTCTGATTTCTTTGTCCTCTGACGTTAACTTCTGGGGCTCACAAAAAGAAAAGGGAAGACGCCGAGCGGCACATCGTGTAATAAATTCACACTATAATGTGAATATTGATAGAAGGGCCTGAGGGGCCTCTGACCTTATGTTGTTGTGAATTGGGTCACAACAACCAATATATATTCAGGGGACACAATGGTGGGTGACAGTGAACTTGTCCTATGTCAGCAAGCTGGACGTCAGAGAATCGTACGGGGACAGGGTTGGATACCCAGGAAATGGAGGGATAAGGCGCGCACTTCAGTAGGCAGGATACATAGTCATGTGAAAATAGTTTCTTTTTATTCGTTAAAAAGCACAACGTGTTTCAGGATATGTATCCCTTTATCAAGTGCATGAATTAATGTAGTGGATAGTGTTCAATCCAGGCGTCCATTTCCTGGGTATCCAACCCTGGCCATGTACGTTTAACCTCTTGGGGAGAATCTGACATAATATAATTGTTAATAGACAAACCATCCATTGTTTGATGAAAATGTTACAAGTTACAATAAGTAATAGGATGGCCTATGGCAGAGACAGTGGCTGGCTAGCATTGTTACTTTGCAGCAGTGAGATCCTGAGTTTGATTCTGACCTGGGGTAACATCTGGATGTAGCATTTGAAGGTCTTCATACTTACAGGGACATAAAAATTAAGATACATTCACATTACAGTTTTTTGCAACTGTTTAACTTGAATACAATAAAAATGGATAGAAATGCATGCCAGTGGAAGAGCATCTGTTTACATAGGGATCAGGTAAAAAAAAAATCTGTTGCTTTTCATTTTTTTTATAGGACACTAATGTGTGTAGACTGAGAGGCAGTGGAACACTTGGCAGTTCTAGACACTGAACGCTATGGAAATGCATCAGTTTGTATCCATTTTTAGAGGATCTGTTAAACAGATCCACTTAACAGATACAAGAACATGATGTACAGTATATGTACTGTACCTTTAGACTAAGATATCCACTACTGTAGAGACAGTGCTTCAGAATACAGTATGTAGGCACTATATAAGAAATAGGAAATATGTAAATATACTTAACAAAAAGAAATCATATTTGTAAATAAATTTTCTTTGGATTTCAAGTTATCTTTACTCAAATCATTCTTTTTACAGCCACCAATAGTAAAACCACCCCCAACAGTTGTATGCTACATTTGTGGCCGGGAGTTTGGATCAAAATCTATCAGCATCCACGAACCTCAGTGCCTGAAGAAATGGCATCTGGAAAATGATAAACTACCAAAGAACTTACAAAGACCTGAACCAAAGAAGCCAGAAGTCAGACAGATTGGAGGTATGGCAGGGCAAAAAATAGGCAAGCAACATACAGTAGTTATTTACTGGGTTTTCAGGGATTACAATATAGTAAGGATATGCATCAATATCAGATCTTTGGGGGTTTGCATCTTGGTGCTCGCTGTAAAGGGAGTCTGTCACCAGAAACCAGCATATTAATCCCGCCTGCTGATAGAATATGGTCACCTAAATCAAACCATGCTTTTCCCTTGTGAATTGGTGCCTCCATTGCCTACTATCACCATTTTTGTCAATATGCAAATTAGCTCTTCGAAGCAATGAGGGCATTGCATTTAACTCTATGGAACTACAACAATACCCTTGTTCCTTTAGGCTAAAGCCTCACGTAGCTGGACGCAGCAAAAAAGCGCTGTGTGAAAAACTGTGGCGGAAAGGCATCCTGGTTCTTCCCACAACGCTTTTCACAGAAAGTCTGCAGAGGTTTCCAACAGTTTTGGAAATCTCAGCATTTCTGCTGTGCGTATTTTTCTGCAATGAGTGGATGGGATTTGCTAGAAAGGACTGTAGAGCACCGTGGTTTTTTAAATTTATACCACGTGGGGCCCCGGCCTTAAAGAGCTTATTTGCATATTTACAAAAAGACAATATCTCGACAATATCTCTTGTGAGTCACAGATTCACAAAACACAATTTAATTCACGTGACCCTAACCTATCTATCTGTGGGACTGAGATGATTTGCTGAGTTCTGGTGACAGACTCCCTTTCATAGGACAGAGCAACATTAGGCTGCAATACCAAAAACAGCCACGAGCAGAAGCAAATAGCTGTGTCTCATAAACAAAGAAGAGGATGCAGCCCCTTTAGTGTGCTAGGAGAGGTCATTGATATTGTATTGTCAGAAAACCCATTAATTCAATTGTTGCTCAATATGCCATAATTTAGATGAAAGCAGTGCTGACTCGGTGGTTAGCAATGTGATGTAAAGTTAAAAATACAAAGAGGTACACTGTCTTATTTTTATTTATTTTTTTACAATAACCATATCATAACCAATCCATGTATAATACAGGCTGTGATTACAAAGGAATCTATCAGTTCCAATGATGGTGCCATGTAGTAGTCTTGAGACATGGTAATGAGACTAGAAACCTTTGCGGCTACAAAGCGATGAAGCAATAATCATCTTTTATAGATATGCAAATCAGCCCTCAAGTGCACTGGGGGGGGGGCAAGAACACCTAAACCCAACAAACTTACTATAACTCACACCAGACAGCTGGCATAAGTTATACCAGAAATCTACGCCAGTCCCTGTCTGACATAGATTACAATTCTGGCACATGGGAGTAAGCCAGAATTATTAGGAGGCCAAAGCCTTGTGCCAACAGAAGAAGTGATTTAGACTGGTGCAGGAAATGTCAGTTTTAATAAAGTCCCCCCAACATTTTCAAAGGAATACTGTAGTTGAATTTGTCTTGCATATCTTGCAAAAGTATCCATTTTGTCACTTTTCTGTATACGCAATATATGTTACCAATGTCTGAATGAGTAAGAGGGCATTGCCTCCAAAATCACATGTTCTAACACAATGAAATATAAAAAACATATAACTGATTCTGGCAAAAGTTTTCACTCAAAATAAAAAAATATGTTTCTAACAGATCCTGCAACTATTGCTTGTTGTTACAACATAAGCTATGGAATATGAATCACATTAAAACTGGGCAGAACAGACATTGTTACTGGGCCAACTACAGAGACATTGTAATATGTCAAAAATGCAGAGACCCTGCTTAGAATGAACGAGCGTCTGCTCGCCTTATCCCTAAAAAATCATTTTAACTTGAACAAAAAGCATTTCATTGTCTTCTATGCCAGGAATAGATGTTGGCAATAAAGGTACATACTGTCTAAAAAACACAGCTTATTCAGACAGGGCTAACAACATGGAGATCGGAGCACCAATGTCTCCTAAAAATGGAATCTCGTGAGATGATATTTTTTTAAACAATCTCAGATGAACATGGATCTCAGGGGACTTGGCTGTTGGCCAGATGTTATCTTGGTATGGAAAGCTTTATCTTGTATTCCATTAGTAAAATGTAGAGCTGCTGGATATTTTAGATTCCGAACCATTTGCCTGTCAGTTTTTCTTAAAACTAGTTTGTTTTACAGCCTTAGGCTTTTGAGAGGTACATGGCACAGTACAGTGTATGTACATGTCCTATTGATTTTAAATGGGTCTTTGCAAATGGCAAGTTATATATCGCTGCAGAGCTGACAGTACGCTGAATTCAGCGCACTTTGTGCAGGTGCATGTGTCTGTCCTGGTTTCAGAGATATTGGTGTTGTTAGTTTTGGTAAGGAACGGCCCCCTTCACAGTACAAGACTATAGCAGTGTACCATTGGAGGGGGGCACTCCTCCCGATAACGTTGAACTGTAAAGACGGCTTTTCTGACTGTGCAGTGATATTGGTAGCTGATAATGGCACAGATACCTCAGGAACCAGTGCATATACTGGCAAAACTGAAAGTCAGTTTTGCAACAGTATATAACATACCGTTTCTTAGAGGACATGAAAGGTCCTCTTTGAAGTCTATGGATCTGTGAAAAGAATTGATCTGTTTCCAGAGTCATTAAAGATGGATCAAGCAAGGAAACAACATGTCCAAAAAATCAATAGGAGAACACAAACGGCACATGTCTGTGAAAAGATGTCTGAATAAGTCCTAACAGGGAAACTGAAGAAAAATCCATTCCCTTCAGCATCCTCTAATTCTAGACAAAGATAATCTTTTTGGAACAGCATTAATATCAATAGTCATTTCCTTTCCCATCCCCTGGTTGAACTTGATGGACCTATGACTTTTTTCAACCATACTAACAACCATACTAAGCCCCTTGCAGACGACCATGGGCTAGGTCAGTGTGCTATCTGGGTTTTTCCTGAATAGCACATTGACCCATTCATTTCTGTCTGCCCATGGACATGACTGTGTATTACACGGATCAGTGTGTGCCGACAGTCGTACTTCCATGGTTCCTATTCATTAAATGAATGGGGCCGCAGAAGCACAGCCAGTGCATGGGTGGCACACGGATGTTCAATCACGGCCAGCGACCAGAATATGGTCGTGTACAATTAGCCTAACTATGTAACTAATAGAATTGTTAGCAACATTTTCTTACATCCTTGTTATATAAATGTTGACCTGTCCCACAGATTTTTCCATGGAAATAGGAATGTTCAGCACCAGATTTATTTCTCAAACATCTTTTGGCACAAATTGTATGTGTCAAACAATTCATCCTTTTGCCAAATAAAGATGTCACATTTTTACCCATTTGCTCACTGTGACATAGCTGAACGCCATGTACCACAATGTACAGTTACATCACAGATCTGTCATACATACAGGTGCCTTCTCCATCAGCAGCACAATGTGATGGCTGAAATTTACAGCCAACATCCTGCTGTAACAAGGGGGATCGGAATCTGTTCCATCTGTTTCGCATTTGCACCAACATAATGCGATCACAGGGTACCAAAGGTCTAACAAACACTTGGCAAGTCATGTGCACCAGATTTTTGGCGCACATTAAGTCAGAATTTGGTGCATTTAAACTTAGCAAATCTTCCCTCAGTTTTTCCAGAAGGTGGGTCTGTCACCATAACTTTATTTTATATGAGAGGCCTGCATGGGTAAAAGATCAAGCCACACAATTGAAAAGGACTTTTCACCACCTCCACCAACTGCAACTCTGAATGCTTCAATAGGTGTCACACCACTGAATTTTTTTTTTCTCTAGCTTCCACCATTACTATCAAATCATTTATATTATTATGAACACTCAATATGCTAATTAGACAGTTTCATGTCAACTGGGCGTTCCCTATGTATCTGCTCTAGAAGGGGATTGCCCATCTGACCATAGAGAGCACAAGTTGCTTCTCAGTGTGACTTAGAGAGAAAAGTACAGCTGTACTGAATTAAGTGCAGCAGCAGCTATTGAAGGATGCAAAGAGTTAGTGTTGGTGAAGGTGGTGAAAAGTGTCAGAGTACTTGGGTTTTCATGAAGAGTTAAAATATGTGCAGGGTTTTGCAGGGTTGTCTGTTCTATGAACATTTTGCATTTTTCTCTGAGGTTGTGGGTGTGTACAATACAGAGAAGTCTGCCCCTTCCCTGTTGATTGCTAATGTTAATGATTTATTTATAAGTAATTCTGCCTGAAGTAACTGTACAATAGCAAACAAGTAGCCGATAAAAGCCCAAGTGACCATAATATAGGAGATCCAGGAACACTGGCCTGGAAATACAAGGCAAATAAACACAGGCAAGCAGCTAAAACATAGAAAAAAAAAAATCCAAGAGCACAGTTAGGAAATATCCTGGATGTCTTTGAATAATATCCCATCTATTATCACACGAGTAGCCAGAAATAGATACAAGAACATAGAATACTTTTTTCCTACATTGTAAGCTGTGAGATTTGCAGAATGTTCAGTCCTTTGCACAGAGAAACATGTGATATGTTGCAGACATGTGTGTGTAGGAGAATTTACCCCTCCCCATTCATTGTGTGAAGACAGCACCGAATCTCTCCCCTACAATTACTGTGATTCCGTCTTGCTTATCTAATATATCTATAGATGGGCCTTGGATAGCAACAGGGAGTAAACTGCAAATTAGCTAGAAGGGAGACACCTATTGGCAGGAACTTTAGAGAGGTTCTTCAGGCAGAAAGCAGCCACATTTTTAAAGAGGACCTTTCAGGTCCTCATGCACATGCAGTTTTATATACCGCTAGAAAGCCGACAGTGCGCTGAATTCAGCGTACTGTCGGCTTTCCCGTTATGTGACCCGGGGCTGGAGATATCGGTGCCAGTAGTTTCGGCACCGATCTCTGCCCACTGTCAGAAGGGCATTCCTGACAGTCTAGCTGGGCTGTGAGGAACGCCCCCCCCCCTTACTGTACTCATCCATAGCCCTGTACTGGGGAGGCATTCCTCACAGCTCAGTGTCATCACTATGGCATGAGACTAAGTTGTCTGAAAAGTTTGTGACCATTTGAAGTATGCTGTTTGGGTAATAATAACAGCTAAATAGGAGTGAAGAAATCATATTTATATCACATCCCATCAGCATTGATTGACAACCATTGTGTATTTGTCTGTATGCATTGGGGAGATCAATGATGAGATGTGGAGTCAAGCTCTCAATAAGAGTTTATTCACACGACCAAGTTTTTGACCATATGGTGCTTCAGATCTGTGAAAAAATAAGACATATTGTATTTATTCACGGATCGGCTTCTCAGGATTGTTTTCACAGACCAAATTCACCCATAGAGGAGAATGGGTTCTTGAAAGCAATGGATCCCACATGGATCTACTAAAGATATGACAAAGAATCAACCATGTGAATAGAGTCTTACTGTAAAGCTGGCCATACACATTAGATTTTACACTGCTGACTTGGTTGGCTGTACAAAAACTTACAGCAGTCAACATACAGTCAATAATTCACTAAACTTGGTCAGAACCAAAATCTGTTGTGTTGGATTTTTTTCTGCTGTCTGTGTGAAGTTATCTGTTTTGTATGGGCCAGACAGACCTGTGGGAAATTTTTGTATTTTGTAGTACTAACACACACCCACAAAGTGTCCATCATTTCCTGTTTTCAGCACTTCATTAGCATTGAACAACTTTCATCTGTTAATTTTCCAAGTGTCTGGGGTAGCCGAATGCTCATTGAGAGGTTTGTGGTTCATCGACTGTACGACCAACCAACCACAGTTCATTTCAGATGAGCGATGACAGTCTAAAATCTAATGAGTATGACCAGCTTAAGTCTGCTGTACTCTTAGCTGCTACATATTACACCATATTATGGTGACAGGCTCGTGTTAATTCAAATGAATGTTCAATACAACATAAGTAAAGAAAAGACTTATAATGTTACACAGCTTTTTATGTACATTTTAAACTATTCTTCAAAAGTGAGCATTCTTCTGGGAGTTCAAATATACATCTTTACACTCACTTCTTATGCTGTGTCTGATCAAGCTCCTAGTAGAGCACATAAGAATGTGGAAGGAGAATACTGATATAATCCAGCAAACAACATATAGCTAATTCTGCTGCAATGTATGGTCAGACATAATGACCTGCGTATAACTTTTGTCAGTGCACTCAGGAGACAATAACCAGAACATCTTGTACAATCGCAATGACTGGGTTTTAGCTAATGCTAAGTCTACAGGTATTTCCTGAAAATGTTTTCCTACTTTGCTTAACCAAAATGAAAAGTGATATTCTGTCTTTTTTTTTCCAGCAAAAGGTTCCTATGATCTTGTTGCTTTAAATGAGGCTGCTTGGCAGAGCGCCCAGAGCCAACTGGTTCCATGTGATATTTGTGGACGCACCTTCCTGCCAGACAGACTTCTTGTCCACCAGCGGTCCTGTAAAGTGAAGAAAACATAGTAGTATGATCGCCGTCCTGTCTAATAATGTAATACTGGACTTGTGGGAACTGTAAAGTCTCTGCACAGTAAGTGTGCCTTCAGGATAACACATTATATCATTATATTGTCAGAATAAAGGATTGCCATTGAATGCCATGTACATGGTGAGAATATTTTTGTGTGTTACAATCATTATATCTTAATAAAAATAATACTTTTCATGTCTGCATCACATCTTCGCACAGTCACAGCTTCTGAACCAAAGGAAGAATATATCTTTGATGTCCGGTCATGTATAGGTGGATATGAAATTCAATATATTATATTATTTGCTAACATTTACCCTGAAGACTATGTAAGATACAATTTCTATGAATAAGTAGTAAGAAATATAAGGTACAAAATTTATTCGGGATTAAAAAAAAAAAAAAAAAATACTGTAGTTAAAGTATAACTTCAGTTTTGTTTTTTGTTTTTTTATTGCTATTGTTTCGACAGTGTTTGGTGAACATTTTTGTCATTAACTTTATTAACCTATCTAACTAACCTTTTAATAGAAAACAGACTCTAATCTTTCTCACTAGTAATGCTCTGAGCATGACTTTTGGATATGGGATGGACCCTCACTCCTTCCTAAAACCATCCAAACTACAGTAAACATTGACTTTGGAATAAGCACACAAAACACTTTATTTTGGGTGTCAAAATGGCCACAGCTTTATTTAAATCACAGAACTAAAATAATTACAGAAGGAGTCAGGTGAAGTGCTAGACCATTGGGATTCACGAATACTGTGAGATCCCCAGCTGTCTGACAAACAGCAGCCGGCCAGACAGCAATAAAGGGGGGCGGCACGCTCCGGCTTGCAATTCTAGCAGAGCCAGTACACTTTAAGGGCACCAACAGCCCTGTGCTTAACCCCTGTGCCCGCCCCTGGATAACGTTACTATTACGACATCCTTCTGGCTGGCCATTTCCAAAGCTCAGCCTGTTCACCACCATGAGGTTTAACCTCCTCTATTAGTTAAAATAAGTCCACAATAACTTGCCTGCAACTTCCACCTGACTCCTCAACCGCCACAGAGAGGCCATTTGACACCTTAAATGGACTCGACCACCACCAAACTGATTAGTAATGCAAAAGCCCTCTAGAAACTTTTTATACTAGTCCCATACCATCTTCTCTACAGTACTAAGCTATGAATGTTGCTGAAAATGCAACTAAAGTGAATGACTGTAGTTAGAAACCAGTAAGGAGAAATAGACTATAATACTGAAATTACCATAAACCAGTATACTGTACGTGGGGAAATTCCGCCATACCACACACATGTAATTGCCAACCATTTATGCATATAAGTATATACTTTCCACTTATGTTATGTGGGGTCCCACTCATGGTGGTAAATGTAAACAAATTATATAGATGTATACAGTATATATGAGATAACACCTCTTCAAAGAATACCTCTGCCCCTAAAAAAAAAAAAAAAAAAAAAAAAAAACTAGGACTGTCCATTTATATTCATTGGTAACCCTATACCCAATTATATTGCCAGGAAAGACATAGAGAGTATAAAGAAGGGAAGAGAAAAGTACTTGCTGTGCTTCAGCTTCTCCAGGTACACAGCAACCACCGAGCACTTACTGTAGTGAAAAAACCTCACCATTGTTGTTCGATGGGTCCCAACCACATCAACAGTAAAACAAGCTATTAAATGATGCTTATAATGATGAGAATAAGTCCATGATCTGCTTGATTCACAGGAGTCTTTGAAGGCAGTGAGAGATCCTCTCCTGTCATATCTCAATCATTTTCAGAGCACTTGATGACCTTTACCCTTAGCCGCAAGCACCGACCCAAGGGCACCGAGACTGAAATTTGAAGCTAAAATTCTCTCTTTTGCTGGACCTGGGCCAGCACCATCCTGATGCTGCCCGTTCCGCTATAGGAGCTACAGGGCTATATAGCTCCTGCATGCAGAGCATGGGGTTATCTTGATAAGCAGTGCTGGGCTCCATTCGCTAGCTGGCTACGATAGACACTCTACTGCATCTGCTGTATCACACTGTCGGCAAACTAAAGAGAAATATGAATTGGGCAATATAAATGGTAATATATCTTCATTAAGAAAAATTACAAGTCAACAGAAATGGTCCTTGAAGCTATAGATTTTTATCAAAAACATGCCTGCTTTATTTTAAATTTTTTTTTTTTTTTTTTTTTCTCTTCCCTCCAGCCGCAACCACCACTGGCTCGGAGGGCTCAATTTATTGCACAGACATGTGAAAACTGATAGCCATGACCCTAGGGACTTATCCTAACAGGGTCTTTTTTTTTTTTTTAATGAATAATTGGTTTTGCAGAAACCAGGTGGCCCATACCTCCGATGGTTACCTTTCCACACCTGGGGTCCATACCTCCGATGGTTACCCCTCCACACCTGGGGTCCATACCTCCGATGGTTACCCCTCCACACCTGGGGTCCATACCTCCGATGGTTACCCCTCCACACCAGGAGGCAATACCTCCAATGGTTACACCTGAGGTACCTGCACTGGGCTACACCTGAGGTGGTTGCCCATTACTGGCCAAATTATAAGTAACTTCAAGGACCCATAAAATAAATGAATAAAAATATATATTTATTGTCCCTAGTGCGAATTATAATGCTAAAGTATAAAAATCAAAAAACACAACAGTAAATAACTGAATTACTTTCTGTTAAGCACATACAGTCAAGAAATGGCAAAATTAGTTTGTTAGTGTATCCCAAACCACCAGCTACAAAAGTTACACACTGGCTTGGAGGCACTTGTACACATCCCAATCCTAAGCAACCTTACCCTATGGGGTTACATACTAAGGCAAGGCCACTGACAATAACAGTGTAAAACACTGGCCTAAAGATTGGAGGCCCAGGCAGACAGGGTCCTCTCTTCCAATTGTACTAGATCACTCAGCTAGTTAGCTATCACAGTATATGTCATAGTCAGGGATGGGAGCTGCTGCAGTATATGATGCCATAGTAACATATAATAATAGTAATCCATATACTTATCCGGATACAGACTGTAAGTCACCGGCTACACATGGAGAGTAAGAAATACAATAATCCGGTGCAGTATTTGTCCGATATCCATTATCTACATGTGTTGGAGACTCAGAGGTCAGCCTACAACATGGCGGTCACTATATCACTGTATATACATGGCTATAAAACTATACAATTCTGTGCATCCTACAGAGTAAGGTGCACCTGAGCCACCCATATCCCCACCATGTGCTGAGCCCTCCATGAACACCTTTCAGAGCTATAAATATGATCTATAATATATTCTGCTAGAAGACTGTGAAAAAACATCTAGATAAGGCCCAACGTAATCTACACAGTCTTATAACATCCACCATTTTAGGTAATGGATCAATTTCCACATGGAAGATGAAATAGCTACATGAGGTAAGGGCAGAGATTTTATAGGCAGCAACATCAGCAGGACAGCATGTATACAGTGACAGAAGGCTGCCATATAACCACACAGGACTCAGTATACAGTCCTGATATGGAGGTCACATATAGATCATTAGATGACATATATAGAAAGGGGAAATAATAATACCAGCATGTAACTTTTAGTGGATACAAACACCACCTTCTTGAGGGGGAAGTCCTTGGAGCTAAAAAGTCTGGCCGCCAATCTGTTCCACCACACCAAGTTACCCCCAGCCGCAACCACAGGCTCAGGGGAACCATAACACACAGAATGGCAGTTTACTACATATAATAAACCACTCCCCGGGACACCACCCAGCAGGAGCCCAAAGACCAGCCAGACCAAAACAGCAATTAATCTTAGGGGAAACTAACCACCATGTTTCCCCACCACCGAAAATTTCAACCAACTCCAAGGACTCCCCACACCGCCAATTAAAAATAACCTGTATATGGTATAGCCAGTATACACAGTATGACTTGTATACAGCCCTGAAAAGGAGGTCACATGTAGATCATTAGATGCCATATATAGGAAGGGAAAATAATAATACCAGCATGTAACTTTTCCGTATACAAACGCCTTCCTCTTGAGGGGGAGGTCCTTGGAGCTAAAAAGTCTGGCCGCCAATCTGTTCCACCACACCAAATTACCCCCAGCCGCAACCACAGGCTCAGGGGCACCATAACAGACAGAATGGCAGTTTACCACATATAATAAACCACTCCCCGGGACACCACCCAGCAGGAGCCCAAAGACCAGCCAGACCAAAACAGCAGTTAATCCTAGGAGAAACTAACCACCATGTTTCCCCACTGCCAAAAATTTCAACCAACTCCAAGGATCCCCCACCCCACCAATTAAAAATAACCTGTATACAGTATGGCCAGTATGCACAGTATGGCCGGTATACAGCCCTGAGAAGGAGGTCATATAGAAATTATTAGCTTTAACCTATCCCCAGCATGATCAGTATTAGCACAGAGATGGAGGACATATACAGGGATTATCAGTGCAGTCTCCATTAATATCACCACACTGCATATCTGATCCCTGGCTTTCAGATCATGCTGTCCCTCTCTCACCACAGTGTCTCCATTACATGTGACCTCCCAGCTCCACCATAGAGAGCCCCTCAGTCCCCAGGACTCATGAACAATCTGCATTATACAGCAGTAATCTATGATATATCAGCCATGTCTGCAGTGTGTGAGGTAAATACATGAGGGGACTCTGTGACAGGATAAATCCTGTGGTAATACTGCAGCATATACAGTATGAAGTAGAATGGTGATACTAATCTAGTAGCGATGTGTAATGTGAATGTGGTGACACCAGTGTGGTGTGAGGCGATAAACCCCAATATTATACTCCCTGATTCAGCAGACACATGTTTCCTCCAGTCCTTGTGGTGAGAGAAAGAGATGAATGAGACAGGAAGTGACATCTATTCCTAAACTCCTCCCTCCCTACAGTAACACACTAGCCACTATATACTCCTAAAGCTGAATATACACATATATATACTCCTAAAGCTGAATATACACACATATACTCTTAAATCTTAACCAGCCTGTATAAATCCACAAAATTACTGCACAAACATGAAACTGCAGGAGTTATTGGTTCCCCCATCCCAAAGTCATGTCCCCCTTTGCTGATGGCTCCGGGGGTGTCTTTACCAGGGAGAGTCTGTCCCGTACACCTGTACTCAATGCATTAGGTAGACGTGAAGCATTTGCCAAAGGGGATGGTCACTGTATCTGTGGTTTTATAGAAAACCTACAGTCATGGCCAAAAGTTTTGAGAATGACACAAATATTATATTTTCACACGATCTGCTGCCCTCTGGTTTTTATGTGTGTTTGTCAGATGTTTTTATCACATACAGAAATATAATTGCATTCATATTTTGAGTAACAGAAGCTTATATTGACAGTTAGAAAGAGTTAATGCAGCAAGTCAATATTTGCAGTGTTGACCCTTCTTCTTCAGGACCTCTGCAATTCTCCCTGGCATGCTCTCAATCAACTTCTGGACCAAATCCTGACTGATAGCAGTCCATTCTTGGAGAATCAATGCTTTAATTTTGTCTGAATTTGTTGGTTTTTGTTTGTCCACCCGTGTCTTGATGATTGACCACAAGTTCTCAATGGGATTAAGATCTGGGGAGTTTCCAGGCCATGGACCCAAAATCTCTATGTTTTGTTCCCTGAGCCATTTAGTTATCACCTTTGCTTTATGGCAAGGTGCTCCATCATGCTGGAAAAGGAATTGTTGAGCGTCAAACTGCTCTTGGACGGTTGGGAGAAGTTGCTCTTGGAGGACATTCTGGTACCGTTCTTTATTCATGGCTGTGTTTTTAGGCAAGACTGTGAGAGAGCCGATTCCCTTGGCTGAGAAGCAACCCCACACATGAATGGTTTCAGGATGCTTTACAGTTGGCATGAGACAAGACTGGTGGTAGCGCTCACCTCTTCTTCTCCGAATAAGCTGTTTTCCAGATGTTCCAAACAATCGAAAAGGGGATTCATCAGAGAAAATGACTTTACCCCAGTCCTCAGCAGTCCACTCCCTGTACCTTTTGCAGAATATCAGTCTGTCCCTGATGTTTTTTCTGGAGAGAAGTGGCTTCTTTGCTGCCCTCCTTGAGACCAGGCCTTGCTCCAAGAGTCTCCGCCTCACAGTGCGTGCAGATGCACTTACACCTGCCTGCTGCCATTCCTCAGCAAGCTCTGCACTGCTGGTAGCCCGATCTCGCAGCTGAAACACTTTTAAGAGATGGTCCTGCCGCTTGCTGGTCTTTCTTGGGCGCCCTGGAGCCTTTTTGGCACCAATGGAACCTCTCTCCTTGAAGTTCTTGATGATGCGATAGATTGTTGACTGAGGTGAAATCTTTCTAGCTGCAATACTCTTCCCAGTTAGGCCATTTTTGTGCAGTGCAATGATGACTGCACGTGTTTCTTTAGAGATAACCATGGTTAACAGAAGAGAAACAATGATGGCAAGCACCAGCCTCCTTTTAAAGTGTCCAGTGGTGTCATTCTTACTTAATCATGACAGATTGATCTCCAGCCCTGTCCTCATCAACACCCACACCTGTGTTAATGGAGCAATCACTGAAACGATGTTAGGTGGTCCTTTTAAGGCAGGGCTGCAATGATGTTGAAATGTGTTTTGGGGGATAAAGTTCATTTTCTAGGCAAATATTGACTTTGCAAGTAATTGCTGTTAAGCTGATCACTCTTTATAACATTCTGGAGTATATGCAAATTGCCATTAGAAAAACTGAAGCAGTAGACTTTGTAAAAATTAATATTTGTATCATTCTCAAAACTTTTGGCCATGACTGTAGAAAAATAGTTTTGGTATCACATGAAAGATGAGATTCTTGACTTTTAGATTGCAGTACTGGCTGTAAGAAAAATGAGGTACCACTAGTAAAATATCTAACTAACCTGACACAATAGCAAAAATTGTAATTATTTGGTAAATCCCACACCCATCCAGTGCCACCATTCTGGTTGTCCCCACCAGTCTTGTTGGCTTGTCCTGCAGTGTTTACATTCCATACATGCGCATGTTATCACTGAAGCCAACATGTATAGAGGTTTCCTTCCTTACCTGTCCTCTTGGCTGGACATGTACAGATATGTGTCTCACAAGTTAAAAGAGTTTACAGTGCAAAAAGTGAAATTCAAAAGGGCTATATATAGAGACATTACAATAACAAAAGTTTACTTCCCTCTCCCTGATCACATGCTGTTTGAAGTGTCTGTCTGCTTTCACTCCTGTGTAAAAAGCATGACACATGCTTTCTTCCATCTGAGGGTTGGTTCACACTTGTGCCTGGAGTCCGTCCGCCGTGAATCCAACCTAAGTCGGACATGCAGGACTTTGTGTCTGACCAAAAAAGCGGCTTTGAGGCACAGAGGCTGCAATCGGGCACCTGCGGGTTGCTTTAAAAACCCATTGAAGTGAATGAGTTTTTAAACAAACCGCTTGCAAACCTTTCCCTATCCTTTTTTTCTGATATTTAGGTCGGATTCACGGCAGACAGCCTCCGTGTGCAAGTGTGAACCAACACTTATTTGTTATTTTTGTGAAGGCAGAAAATATTGTACTTGCATACAATGGGGAAAAGAAGTATTTAGTCAGCCACCAATTGTGCAAGTTCTCCCACTTAAAAAGATGAGAGCCGGCCTGTAATTGTCATCATAGGTAGACCTCAACTATGAGAGACAAAATGAGAAAACAAATCCAGAAAATCACATTGTCTGATTTTTAAAGAAATTATTTGCAAATTATGGTGGGAAAGAAGTATTTGGTCAATAACAAAAGTTCATCTCAATACTTTGTTATATATCCTCTGTTGGCAATGACAGAGGTCAAACGTTTTCTGTAAGTCTTCACAAGGTTGGCACACACTGTTGCTGGTATGTTGGCCCATTCCTCCATGCAGATCTCCTCTAGAGCAGTGATGTTTTGGGGCTGTCGCTGGGCAACAAGGACTAGTTTACACGTTACCATAGCAACATGGCCTAGTGCGAAGTATCCAGCCACGGTGTCTAGCGACACACCATCGGGTAGCGCCGCGCCCTGTAGCTGCTAAGGACGCCGCGCTACCTGATAGTTTACACATTACCATAGCAACGTGGCCTAGCGCGAAGTATCCAGCCTCAGTGTCTCGCTAAATCCCCCAGAGTAACACATCTCACAAAGGTATCAAGCTCGCTATCCTCTACAGCTCAGCCCCACAGGGCCACAGCTTGCCAAATTCGCCAAACCTGGACCATAGCTTGCCATCCCCTATAGTAACACAGCTCTAAATCCCCACCCCCACATTACCCCCAAGTTCACCATGCACCCCAAAACTCCCTGCCACAGTTCACTGTGTACCCCACAGTCCACCCCACATCTCTCCCGCCCACAGTACACCCTGCACCCCACATCTCTCCCCCCCCCCCACAGTACACCACGCACCTCACATCTCTCCATGTTCCTCCAATGCACGGGATACAACTTTTCATGATGTGTACAGACCTTCTTACAAGCAGACACGCCTTCCCAGTCACATGACTAGAGCATGTCATGTGACCGTCTGACGTCAGAAGGTCCTTACCGAGTATAGTATTTAGCCTTTACTGCGATGCCATGTGTGCAGCCAATCAGGGCTGGCTGGCTGCTGATTGGCTGCACGCAGGGCATTGTGGGTGATCCTGCGTTCCCAGAGTTCATTGGCCCATGTCCTAACATGTGCAGCAGCCATTTTAGGAAAAAATGCGATTCGTTACCATGAAGTGTGAGGAAATCCGGATTTGATGCGAATCGAATATTTCCTGAAATTCGGATCCAGTTCCACTTCGTCAGCTTCGATTCGCTCATCTCTAATATTTGGCGAATAAAGGAATTGTCCTGGATCATTGAATGAAATGTTGTGCAGGGCTAGAAAATAAATATGCACAGATACTTACCTGCATTTTCCCTTCCATTCTTGAGCTGGGCCTGCCCGTCACCTCTGCTACTCACATCCATGGAACAGCTGCAGCCAATAACCGCACTCATCAGTATACCACTGAGAGCAGTGTTTGGGTGCAGTGGTCCCCTCAAAGTGATATTACTGCTACAGCCACTCTATATACAGAGCAAGGGAGGTAGTGAGCGGCCCAGTGCAGGAACAGAGAGGAGGATGCAGGTAAGTATAAGTGCATTTTTATTTTCTAGCCCTCCACAACTGTGTGCATTCAATTCAGGGAATTAACATAAGTCTACAAGAGTCGCTGCTATATAGGAGCTGTCCTCTCTGGCTTATAGAAAGGTGTTAAGGTAAAACTCCTCTATGATATCTAGATGCTCTAAAGGGGTTGTGGATAAAAGAATCTTGAACAAAGACACCAATTTATAAATCAGATAAGTGCAAACATCGATTTATATATTCATTTTACTTGCTCATTGTCTCATTCGAGTTTAGAAGAATTTACATGGAACTCACAGACTGTATTCTGTAGAGTATGACTGCAACCAGGCAAGTGCACCAGGGGAGCATCTCTTAGTAACAGGTTGGTTAGACCATAATATAGCTTTGATGGTTGGGGAATAGGTAACCAGAGTATAAATTAGTTTACCACAATCTGTCTCATATAACTGAAAACAGACAAATATAGACTTAGGTTAAGTTTCCATGTAGCAAACCGCAGCTAAAAACGCTGTGGAAGAAAATGTGTTGCGTTAATATTTTGCAGCATTTTTCATTAAGTTTTTGCAGTGTATTTTCTTTACCTTTTTAAAGAGGACCTTTCACATCCTCATGTATATGCTGTTTTACATACCGCTAGAAAGCCGACAGCGTGCTGAATTCAGCGCACTGTCAGCTTTGCCGGTATGTGCCCTGGGGCTGGAGATATCGGGTGTCTTAGTTACACAGTTCACCGTCAGAAGGGCGTTCCTGACAGTCTAGCTGCGCTGTGAGGAACGCCCCCCTGACAGTACTAGTCTATAGCAATGTACTGGTGGGGGACGTTCCTCACAGCTCAGCGTCATCACTGGGCTGTAAGGAACGCCCCCTCTGACAGCACACGGCTATGGATGAGTACAGAGAGAGGGGGCGTTCCTTACGTTCCGACGTGAAAGGTCCTCTTTAAATAAAGAAAATGCTCACAATACTGCAGCTAAAATTAAAGGGGTTATTGGGGTTGCCCCATGTTATTATCTCCTTACTGATGTCCGTTCCGCTGTCGGCCCCCTATCAATCATATATTTACCAGTGGCCTAAGGAAAGGGACATCACAGCCAGCGAGGACTTCCAGCAAAAGAAGACAGCCGAGCAGCAGGACAGGACCGCGCTGGGAGGCACCGGAGCATCCGGGGACAGATGAATATGTTTTTGGGTTTTCTTTTTTACCTTCCCCGGTCTAATTTAAAAAAAAAAAAAAAAAAAAATTATCCTGGACAACCAGGAGCTGAGTGGCCGCCATAGCCATCGAGTCTCTGCTGTATTATACTGATCGCAGTCATTAAGGGTGATCAGATCCCCTGGGGTTCCCCTAGGGGCTCTAAAAATAAAGTATAAAAAAAAAATTAATAATATAAAAAGAATTAAAAATTCCTGGAGATTTTTTTTTTCCCCCTTGGAGGACTCCTTTAAGACATGTGATCACACTCTGAAACAAATAAGTACGGCCTGCAGTGTTTTCACACTAAAAAGTTCACAAATCAGTACTATACAGTAGTTGCATTTCATGCTGTCCATTTAGCATGAAGAGGTTAATCAGCCTGACCAGAGCGCCATCTGCTGGATGACTATAGGCTTACATATAATTTTTCACAAAAAAACGTTACACTAGTTATTCATTAAAATGATGTATGACAGACACACCATATATACCATACATATATGGATTTATAATTATCATATGAACCACCACAGACCAAAATATACTTGGATGAAAAGTCTAGAAAAATGTGAGAATTGTATCTTACGTAAAAAATAATAATGCAGTGAGAAACAATGTGACATGACATCTCTAATATATTTAACCCCTTGGTTAATATTAGGCTGCTAATGTCACCTCCATCATATTGTTTTAGTTTAGTTTGCCTCCTATTATATCATTATTTCACATCTAAATAGATATTGTATCTATGAGGGGCTGTGCTTGGATGCTGTGTCAATGTCACATTCCAATTTCATGGAAGCAAATAGTTCCCACACAGTGCCATGAGGCGCCTAGGATTTGCCTACATACAGTACTGTAGTTTTGCAGTGCCGACATAGCACTATACCATGCAGACATTTATCCAAATTGTTCCAAGCAGAGCACAATAGGATAGATTTATTTATGACAATGTGGCAGAATTCTGGAACAGTCGGAGCCCAAAAAGCTGGCATATACATCCTACACTACATTTTATTAACAGTTTTAGACATTTTCTGTGCTTTTTCCAACATGGTGTGGTGGGTACGGGGTGAGGATTTAGGTATAGATGTAGTAAATTTGTCACTCAGATCATCCACTGTGATAAATCTGGCACATTTTAAGGCCAAATGCACATGACAGTTAAAAGGGAACAGATGGCACATGGATTGGTATCCGTGTTTTGTCCGTGATTTTCATTGACCCATACACTTGAATGAATGGTCAGAGCCGCAAAAACAGACAGGTATAGGGCCTGCTCCATATTTTGCAGCTTTTTTCTAAGGCTCGGACAAACAGCTGCAAAACTATGGATGTGTGTTTGGGCCCATAGAAAAGAATGGGCCTATATATTCTCCGCAATTGAGGACCCGTAATTGCAGATAATATACTAAAATAAACTATGGCCTAAGACTGTGTAAGGGGGAACCTTTTGTGAGTATTTTTTGTTGTTTTTTTTTTCCTTTATCTGATATAATTTTGTGCCAAATTTCTGTTTATGTACCAAATACTGTTTATGTATGTATCATCAAAGCAATATATTGTTTATGTATGTACAGTTAGGTCCATATATATTTGGACACTGACACAAATGTAGTTTTTTACCTGTTAACTGAAACATATTCAAGATATAGTTATATAATAGACATGGACATAAAGTCCAGACTTTCAGCTTTCATTTGGGGGTATCCACATTAAAATTGGATGAAGGGTTTAGGAGTTTCAGCTCCTTAACATGTGCCACCCGGTTTTCAAAAGGGACCAAAAGTAATTGGACACTTGACTCAAAGGCTGTTTCAGGGGCAGGTGTGGGATATTCCTTTGTTATGTCATTATCAATTAAGAAAATAAAAGGCCTGGAGTTGATTTGAGGTGTGGTGCTTGCATTTGGAAGATTTTGCTGTTAAGAAAACATGAGGTCAAAGGAGCTCTCCATGCAGGTGAAACAAGCCATCCTTAAGCTGCAAAATTGCTACAATGTTAGTTAGGAGTGGCAAAATCTACAGTTCGGTACATCCTGAGAAAGAAAGAAAGAAAGAAAGAAAGAAAGAAAGAAAGAAAGAAAGAAAGAAAGAAAGAAAGAAAGAAAGAAAGAAAGAAAGAAAGAAAGAAAGACCTGGACGCCCACTGAAGACAACAGTGGTGGATGATTGCAGAATAATTTCCATGGTGAATAGAAACCCCTTCACAACAGCCAACCAAGTGAATAACACACACCAGGATGTAGGCGTATCAATATCCAAATCTACCATAAAGAGAAGACTGCATGAAAGTACATACTTTGTGAGATGTAATTTCACATACAAAGTACTGCACAGTGCAAGCCACTCATAAGCCTCAAGAATAAAAAGGCTAGATTGGACTTTGCTAAGGCCCAGTTCAAATCTGCATTCGGGTTTCCATTCGGGGAGTCCGCTCGGGGACCCCCTGAACGGAAACCTATACTCATAAAAAAGCCTGGGAAACCCGCGGACCCCATAGACTATAATAGGGTCCATGTGGTTTCCGCTCAGTTTCCGCAAGAAACATATGGAGAGAAAAGTCCTGCAAGCAGCACTTTTCTCTCTGCATGTTTCGTGTGGAAATCGAGCGGACCCCATTATAGTCTATGGGGTCCACGGTTTTCCCCAGGTAACCGCTTTTTTATGTGTATAGGTTTCCGTTTGGGGGTCCCAAGCGGATTCCCTGAACAAAAACCCGAACGCAGATGTGAACCGGGCCTAAGAAACTTCTAAGAAAGCCAACACAGTTCTGGAAGAACATTCTTTGGACAGATGAAAAAAAAAAGAAAAAAATATGGCGAAGGCGTGGGTACAGCACATGATCCAAAGCATACCACATCATCTGTAAAACACGGCGGAGGCAGTGTGATGGCTTGGGCATGCATGGCTGCCAGTGGCACTGGGTCACTAGTGTTTATTGATGATGTGACACAGGATAGAAGCAGCTGGATGTATTCAGAGACAAATGCAAATGCAGCCAAACTGATTGGTCGGCGTTTCATAATACAGATGGGCAATAACCCAAAACTTAAAGCCAAAGCAACCCAGGAGTTTATTAAAGCAAATAAGTGATATATTTTTGAATGGCCAAGTCAGTCACCTAATCTCAAACCAATTGAGCATAAATTTCACTTGTTAAAGACTAAACTTCAGACAGAAAGGCCACAAACAAACAGCAACTGAAAACCGCTGCAGTAAAGGCCTGGCAGAGCATTAAAAAGGAGGAAACACAGCGGCGTCTGGTGATGTCCATGACTCAAAACTTCAGTCAGTCATTGCCAACAAAGGGTTTTCAACCAAGTATTAGAAATTAACATTTTATTTACAATTATTTAATTTGTCCAATTACTTTTGAGCCCCTGAAATGAAGGGATTGTGTGTAATAAATGCTTTAGTTCCTCACATTTTTATGGAATCATTTTGTTCAACCCACTGAATTAAAACTGAAAGTCTGAAGTTCAACTGCATCTGAATTGTTTTGTTCAAAATTCATTGTGGTAATGTACAGAACCAAAATTAGAAAAATGTTGTCTCTGTCCAAATATTTATGGACCTAACTGTATATGTATCTCTATGTATATGTGGTGTCTGGGAGTGCAACATTTCCTTCCTTTGATCACAGGATCTAGCACCCTGCTCTTTGAAGAAATACAGGATAGGCCAATTTTATTTCTTAACAACTCAGGAACCAGTCAGGCCTAGGAGAGAGTTGTGAGTGTAATTGACCTTAGAGGCAGACAGGTATTCAACTTTCCAGGCAGAGAGGAGACAATTCATTCCCCAGCTTTCCCAGATGAGGATGAAGCAGCTCATCCCCCACCTCATGGAAGTAGAAGGAGGGGGGCACCCTGGCACAGAACGTGGTTGAGCCAGGGGGCCCACCCTTACAAAAAATTGTGAATTATGTGAGAACTTTGTCACACTTCGGAAGCCAGTAACACACTGAGTGTGTGCAGCCCTTCTGAGAACCTCCAAGTTCCATGGAAACAAAAGGACTCACACTGTTTTTCTGACTTTTCTTCCTTTTATGTTACAAACTGTTTTGCTTGTTTTGTTACCTTAATTTGTCTTTTTTTAATCTAGCACTGAACCCTTTGGTATTAAATCATCCAACTTAATGGTGATATGTGTATGTTCTATGAACCCATTACCTTTTTTAAGTGTGTTTGTGTCTGACTGTTAGAGAGCCCATCAAAAGTCAGTGGTGGTAGCCTCATGTATCTGGGGTGCATGGACTGTGTTGAGGTATAATTTACACTCAATCTGCAGCCTAAGGCAAGGGGGAGTGGAGATTAAGTGAGTGTAGTGCATTAACCCTTGACAGCCACACGCACATCACATGCTAGTACAGTCTGTATTTGACACACCGTTTCACTCAGATCAAATAGACTTTTTTCACTACTTTTAATAAAATAAACCTCTTTGTGTGGGGGAGTGTTTATTTCAATAAACTTTATTTTGTGTGTGTGTGTGTGTGTGTGTGTGTTTAACTGTTTAATCACTTTAGTAATGGAGTTGTCTGATTAACAGCTTCCCATTATTTGTAGGGCTTAAAGATAGCCAGCCAAAAGGCTAACACTAACTCCCCCTCCCCATTTATTAAAATAAGTAAATAACTGAAAAAAATATGTGGGGTTCCCCAGAAATATTATAGTAAAGTATAGGAGAGGGTGCAGACTGCTCCTCAGCAGAAATACTGATAGGACACTACGTATGAAGGCTATACAGCCAGAGAACAGACTGTCCAGCAAGACCCTGCACATATTTCAACTTTTGATGAAAACTCAGGCACCCTTTAACTATTAGAAAAGATTAGGGAAGGGTAAACCAATTTGTTTAGAACCAGATTTGACCTGAAATTTCTGAAAGTTTCAGGTTTTCCTGAACACAAAAATTTTGGAGTTTGTCACCCTCAAAACACTATTATACTCTGGGGCCTACTCAGACCCCAGAGTATATTAAGTGGAGGCCCAGGGAAAGTGAGGGAAGATAACAAACACTTTTACTCACCTTGCCTCACTTTTCCTGAGCACCTGGCAGTCTTTCAGTGTCCTCTTCAGATCTCTTCCTTCCTCGGAATGATATAATGCACCCCAGGATCACCGCTTGGGGTATCAATGTAATGACACTGGGTCCCAGCGTTGTGATATTGACGTGCTCCACGTAACTACTGAGGCCCAATCACAGACCTCAGTGGTGAGCCTGGGAGGCGTGACATCAGCCCGGAGGCCAGAAGACGATTGAGGGTGGGTTCACACTTGTGCTTGAGTCTGTCCGCTGCCAATCTGAGTGAAAATCTCGGGAAACTGGATAGGCACCGGATAGCGACAGATTAGCGACACATTGCTTAAAAATCCACTCATTTGAATGGGTTTTTAAAGCAATGCGCGGGTGTCCGATTGCACCCTCTGCCGCAAAGCCATTTTTTTTTTTCGTCGGACACAAAGTCCTGCATGTCCGACTTTGTTTCCGACGAAAAAACTGGATTCGAGGAGCATAGGGTGCAATCGGACACCCGCGCATTGCTTTAAAAAACCCATTCAAATGAATGGGATTTTAAGCAATGCGTCGCTAACCTGTCGCTATCCGGTGCCTATCCAGTTTCCTGAGAGTTTCACTCGGATTGGCAGCGGATGGACTCAAGCACAAGTGTGAACCCACCCTGAATAGGATGCAGGGAGCCCACTGGATGCCGCAAGCATGCCTAGGAGAGCTAAGGCAAAGTGAGTATAAGTGCTTGTTATTTTTTCCTCACCTCCCCTGTGCCTCTATTCTATTCTGGTGTCTGCAAGATCACTCATACATCACACTTTGTGTAGGCCCTATTCATTTCACTTTTCTGCATATGTGTAACTTTCTCTCTATTGCCAGACAGGACTAAGACTGGCCCATTCTCATGATTAGTCAGTAAAACATAAGACATAAAACACTAAGGGAGTTGTATGCATTATTGCAGGATCATAACACTGTATATAAGAAAATTAAATACATATCAAGTATAATGGTAGTAGTAACAGCTGCCCAGCAGAGGGCAGTGTAAATGCATGATTCTGAGAACTGATCGTAAGCAGTAAGAGTTTTATGTGTATATAGCTCTGAATAGTAAGCAATAGTAGTAATAGCATCATGGGCTTCTTTCTGCAGTGTGTGTAAAAAGGGAGCTTTATTGTTAAATTATTTTGCTTTTTATTAATTAATGATAATATATACAGCAATTACACCTCAAACCTTAAGGTGTGACAATTGGGGAATATAAAGTATATATATTGGGAGTTGCTTGATGGAATCCTCAAGCTACATAGCTGATGGTTGCTAGTGATTTTATTTATCTGTCTAGCAAAATAACCTCTATATTGGATCACAAAATTGAGTTGTGTACTAATGTAAATGTGAGAAGTGGGATAACTTCAATAATTCTTAGATTTCGGAGACAGATATTTCTAATGTTTTACATTCATAAATTCTGAACTTGACTCTCTACTCTTGGTAGAAAGCAATGTACTGTTAGTGCTCAGCTATGTCTGAAAGTAAAGTGACATTAGAGTGGTATGTTTCCAATCGCAACCAACAATACTGTACATATAGCTATATACAGTATGTGATATATAGAATGTCATTAAAAAATAGAAAAACAGTAAAGTATTAAATAGATATTTTGACTGAAAGGCTGCAGCAAATGATCAACGTCAAGTTAACCGTCTATATATCTAATTAGATTTTTGACAAAAATAAAAGTTTCTTTCTTCATTTCTGTATATAGTAGGTCCAAAATGTGCAATACGGTTTACAATAGTTTATTAGTAAAAACTTTACCTAGTAATCTAAAAAAGCAAAAAGACCAACCTTGTGCTGAGAAGCAGCTGCTCAAAAGTTATTATTATGAAAATAAAGTTTTTTTTTGCTCGTTAAAACATTCAATGTGGATAAATTTTGGCTTTGTTTTATTTATTTCCATTGTCAAATGTCCAGGCAGAAGCAAGTGGGAAAAACCTAATTAGAAACCTAATATTCCACATCTGTTTGCAATACTGTCAGTTATGTCTCAATGAGGCTTTATGAGTCATCTCCACCTCATGCGCTTGTCAGAAAGCATTGACAGCGACTGGGAATGAGAAATTACGGCTGTGCTAGTTTCAGTTGTGTGAATATATAATAAATTATTTTTATTATAAATATGTATTTTGGTTTTTATACAATGATTATCTGTCTAGAAAGATATTGAAATAGTTTTTTGGAATAGGACCGATCCTGAGTTTTGCAGCGCTGTCAGCCCACAAATAACGGTTGTGTGCATGGGCTGATAGAAATGAATGGGTCAGTGGGCTATCCTGGAAAAACCCATATAGCACACTGAACTAACACAAGGTCATCTACAAGGGGCCTTAGTATGGGTAAAATGGGATTTGTTTTTTTTTACAAACAAGAATGTTACCACCCACTATCACTCTGCAGAACATACATTTATGTCTTCAGCTCCTTGCCTTTGCAGCAAAGTCTCACACTGTACTCCTCAAAGTAACATTGTCACATATAGGGCTCCTGAAATAAAAAGTTTTGCACTTGTAGCCCTATTTGGGGGGGGGGTATGAGTATTATCCCTCCTACAATAGACTCTGGCGCTGACCTGTGTGTATAATGGGACCTGAAGCCTTCGCTGAAGGGAAGAGTGGGAACATATATGAAATATATCAGTGCCTCCACCCAGGATAGAGCCTCTGTATTACAGGGAGGATCTCTTCCTGGGACTTACCCATGAAGTACAGTTAGTAGCCTTAACAAGGATCACTGTACTAATCTCACAGTCTGAAGAATACATACAGATACCACATAAGGTTATAACAGTAGCTTTATAAGAATCAACAGGGTAATAATACATACATAAAATATACTCAGAACACAGCAATACTACAACAACCAGCAAGTCCTCAACCGTCTTAGGTTATATACCCGGGTATATATATAGATATATAGCAAGAGTCCAGTGCACAATAACTCCAGGCAACAGAAGAGATGCAGGGGCCCCTGTGGATGACTGTGGATCCTCGGATTCTTCCAGGAGATGACAGACAGCCGATCAGGAGATGATGATGATGATGAGATTCTTCACAGGCAGCAAACAGGGCGACGGTAACGGCAGTAGATGCAGGCCTGACTACCCTAACACTGAGTCCTTAACCTGCCAGCTAAACTACTAGTGCCACCGGGCCTCTAACTAGCTAGTTGGCCGTCGGAAGCCTAACCTATCACTGCCCTGAACTATATATATATATGGATCCCTAACTACGGTTACTAGCTAGGTCCTGTGAGTATATAGGGGGTAACACATACCTAACTATATACTGTGAAGTAAAGAGGAACAAGTGGCTCTTAGACTCCCCCAGACATAACATGTCTGTCTCAGCAGCTCTGCTCACATCTCTCTCCCCCAGCAGCTCTGCCTCACATGTGTCTGACTCACTGTATTTACAAAACAAAACTTGCACTGAATGCCTGGGGTCTCTGAAGCCAAACTGCAGGGGCAAAGAATCTAGATACATTATATACTAGTAGAAATGGCAGTTCCCTACACACTATAAACCTTGACACAAATATGCCCAACTCTTTGTCTTTGAACAAAAATATGCCTCTCAATGTGCCCCTGGGTACAAATATGTCCCACACTGTGCTCCCTGAATAAAACGTGGTACATACCACGCTCCAAAATGCCCCAAGCCCCAAATAAGGAATACTCACCTACTAACTTTCCCACTAAGTCATAGCCAGGCAGGGAAGGCCTCTTTTGGTCAGTCTCTTATACAGTGCTGGCCAAAAGTATTGGCACCCCTGCAATTCTGTCAGATAATACTCAATTTCTTCCAGAAAATGATTGCAATCACAAATGCTTTGGTAATAATATCTTCATTTAATTTGTCGTCAATGGAAAACCACAAAAAGAATTGTCAAAAAGCCAAATTGGATATAATTCCACACCAAACATAAAAAAAGGGGGTGGACAAAAGTATTGGCACCCTTTGAAAAATCATGTGATGCTTCTCTAATTTGTGTAATTAACAGCACCTGTTACTTACCTGTGGTACATAACAGGTGGTGGCAATAACTAAATCACACTTGCAGCCAGTTGAAATGGATTAAAGTTGACTCAACCTCTGTCCTGTGTCCTTGTGTGTACCACATTGAGCATGGAGAAAAGAAAGAAGACCAAAGAACTGTCTGAGGACTTGAGAAGCAAAATTGTGAGGAAGCATGAGCAATCTCAAGGCTACAAGTCCATCTCCAAAGACCTGAATGTTCCTGTGTCTACCGTGTGCAGTGTCATCAAGAAGTTTAATAATAATAATAATAATAATAATAATAGTCCTTTAATAGTCCCACAGTGGGGAAATTCAGTGTGTTACAGCAGCAAAGATAAGATAAGCAGATACAAATACAAATACAACATGTACAGGAATGTTTAAAGCCCATGGCACTGTGGCTAACCTCCCTAGATGTGGACGGAAAAGAAAATTTGACGAGAGATTTCAACGAAAGATTGTGCGGATGGTGGCTAAAGAACCTCGACTAACATCCAAACAAGTTCTAGCTGCCCTGCAGTTCGAGGGTACAACATTGTCAACCCGTACTATCCGTCGGCGTCTGAATGAAAAGGGACTCTATGGTAGGATACCCAGGAAGACCCCACTTCTGACCCAGAGACATAAAAAAGCCAGGCTGGAGTTTGCCAAAACTTACCTGAGAAAGCCAAAAACTTTTTGGAAGAATGTTCTCTTGTCAGATGAGACAAAAGTAGAGCTTTTTGGGAAAAGGCATCAACATAGAGTTTACAGGGAAAAAAAAAAGAGGCCTTCAAAGAAAAGAACACGGTCCCTACAGTCAAACATGGCGGAGGTTCCCTGATGTTTTGGGGTTGCTTTGCTGCCTCTGGCACTGGACTTCTTGACCGTGTGCATGGCATTATGAAGTCTGAAGACTACCAACAAATTTTGCAGTATAATGTAGGGCCCAGTGTGAGAAAGCTGGGTCTCCCTCAGAGGTCATGGGTCTTCCAGCAGGACAATGACCCAAAACACACTTCAAAAAGCACTAGAAAATGGTTTGAGAGAAAGCATTGGAGACTTCTAAAGTGGCCAGCAATGAGTCCAGACCTGAATCCCATAGAACACCTGTGGAGAGATCTCAAAATGGCAGTTTGGAGAAGGCACCCTTCAAATCTCAGGGACCTGGAGAAATTTGCCAAGGAAGAATGGTTTAAAATTCCAGCAGAGCATTGTAAGAAACTCATTGATGGTTACCAAAAGCGGTTGTTCGCAGTTATTTTGTCTAAAGGTTGTGCTACAAAGTATTAGGCTGAGGGTGCCAATACTTTTGTATGGCCCATTTTTGGAGTTTTGTGTAAAATGATCAATGATTTGACATTTTTTTCATTCTCTTTTGTGTTTTTTCATTGCAAGCAAAATAAATGAAGATATTATTACCAAAGCATTTGTGATTGCAATCATTTTCTGGAAGAAATTGAGTATTATCTGACAGAATTGCAGGGGTGCCAATACTTTTGGCCAGCACTGTAGAATGACGCATGATGATAAGTCTGGTAATGCTCCTTTACATCTTGTAGCGCTGCTACTAAATTCATCGTATACATCTCAGTTGTCACTCTGTGGTCTCTGGAGAGGGAGGTAGTACTCCATAGTATTCTAGAGACTGTAGTGATTTATGACTTTTTCCTGTCAATTCACTCCCTTTCATCTCAGGTGCTATAAAGCACATGCTGACAATATGACAATCTCTGGCAGGGGTTTTAAAACCAAACAAATAAGAGTTGCAACATTCAAGAACAAGAATCACCAAATGATTTTGTTTCTGTAGTTATATACAATTAATAAAGCTAAAGTTAAATCATTATATGTTCCCTGTGATATTTAGAAAACGCATAATACATCATTGCATTAGAACTAATACTTGCGGAAAAGCAACTTTTTTTGTTGCAGATTTTGCTGCGTTTTTTTGAGCCAAAAGTGGCTACAAAAGGAATGAGAAATATATAGGAAGTACGTATACTTCTCCCTTCTGCTCAATCCACTCCTGGCTTTGGCTCAAAAAAAAACGAAGCAAAATCTGCAAAAAAAAAAAAAGCTGTGCTTCCGTAATGTGGGGCCACAGCCTAAGGGCAGCAGCACACGACCATGTTAGCCAGATTTACTGGCTTGAACTTCGTGAGGGGGATAGGGACTCCTAGCAGTATAGTTATCTATGATGCTAGGAGTCCTTGCCAACTTACATACTGTTGCGTACTTGTAAGTTCAAGCCAGTAAATCTGGCTAACACACGGACCGTGTTTCACCCGTGAAACACGGTCATGACCTGCTGCCCTGCCTCTGCAATAGTAGGCCTCATCACAGATGATGATGACAGGGAGTACAGAGAACTGAACCAGGATTTTGTGGACTGGTGCCACCGGAACCACCTGAAGATTAACGCGGGGAAGACCAAGGAGATGGTGGTGGACTTCCGCAAAGGCAGATGCCCTCCAAATCCAGTGGACATCCTGGGGACGGGCATCGAGATTGTGAACACCTATAAGTACCTGGGTTTGCTCCTTAATAATAAGCTGGACTGGGCAGATCATATGGAGGCCCTGTACAGGAAGGGCCACAGCAGGCTCTACCTGCTTAGGAAACTGAGAGCCTTTGGAATCCGGGGGGCACTTCTTAGAACTTTCTTCAACTCGGTAGTGGCATCAGCCATCTTCTTTGGAGTGGCCTGCTGGGGGAGCAGTATATCAACCAGGGACAGAAATAAACTTGACAAGCTGATTAGAAGGGCCAGCTCTGTCCTGGGGAGCGCACTGGACCCAGTGCAGGTGGTGGGTGACAGAAGGATACTGTCTGTGATGAGCTCCATGCAGAAGAAGAAGTCCCACCCCATGCATGAGACTGTGATCGCGCTGAGCAGTACTGTCAGTGACCGACTGCTCCACCCTAGGTGTGAGAAGGAGCGCTATCGGAAGTCTTTCCTCCCCACCGCGGTTAGGCTGTACAACCAACACCGACCTAAGCGGAGATCATTACACACAGAGAACTGAAATATCTCTCTGCCTGTTAAATCCCCCCCCCCCTCCTTTGCTACGTCCTATCTGTCTGTCTGCTATTAATGTAATGCCTCTCACCTTGGAACATTCCTGTACATGTTGTATTTGTATTTGTATCTGCTTATCTTTGCTGCTGTAACACACTGAATTTCCCCATTGTGGGACTATTAAAGGACTATTATTATTATTATTATACTGTATTTTAAGTATTAGTTGCAATGCAATGATGTATTAAGAGTTTTCTAAATATCACAGGGAACATACGATGTTTACATAGACATCAATGTTAAAAAAAAACGGATTCGTTGCTGTTGGTTTTTTTGGACAGACACAAAGTATGGTACACTACATTTTTGTATCCTTCCAAAAAAAACAAAAACAAAAGACAGACAGCAATGGATCAGTTTTTTATAATACTGATGTCTATGTAAACGGATGGCCACCCGTTTGTGTCCGTTTTTTTAATCCGTTTTTGCAATCCGTGAAAAAATGTGATCTGAATAGAGCTGATCTGAAGCCAGTAGAGTCTTGGATATAGCTTTTGGATTTTTGCAGTTTCTCTGAGCATTCCATGGTTTGACCTGGAGTTGAATTTGCTGGCATGTCCACTTCTGGAAACATTGTCAACTGTCTTGAATGTTTTCCACTTGTTTTCCACTTTCTCACTGTAGAATGATGGACTTGAAATTGTTTAGGAATAGATTTGTAACCGCGATTCCCAGATCAATGGGCAGCTATTGTCTTTCCTCCTTGGCATGGTGTTAGCACATATCAGAATGCTCCATACCTGTAAACTGCCAAAACTTCTGCTTTTAGAGAGATGGTCACACTTGCTATCCTATGGAAGCAGTATAGATGTGCTTAATGTTTCACACACTCTCCCCGGCCTTAAATATTATTCCAGTCAGAAGTCAAGCTAAAGACACCTGTCAGTATACAGAACTGTTTCGGAGTTGTTGTTCTTCATCAGTACAAGGTAAGGTTTTAATTGCCTGTGTTTTACCATCTAAACTGATTCATGTAAGGTACTAATTCAGAGACCCAGCTAGCAGGGAGTTTTTGGAGCAAAATTCACAGGATGTCTAAATTCCTGTATAATATATAACATGCTTTTAGATGTGGACTTTATGTGATCATTACATTATGCATGTACAGATTACCAAATGTAGATATTTGATTAACAGTTGTTAACCCCTTCACTCTGCAACTATTTTTCGATGTTCGATTTTGTTTTTAACTGCCCATTTTCCAAAAGCCTAAGTTTTGTAAAGCCTAAGAGCTTAATTTTTGACAAATTGTACTTTGTAATGGTTCCATTTAATATTCTGTACAATGTACTGGGAAGCTGAAAAATTCTGAATGGGGTGGAATTAGAAATAAACTGTGTTTGCGCGACTTTCTTATGGGCTTTGTTTTTACTGGATTCACAGTACAGTCAAAATGACATGTTACCTATATTCTGTGGGTTGGTACAATTACAGCGATGCCAAATTCATTTAGTTTTTTACCCCTTTAATCCAAAACTTTGCAAAAACAAAACATTTCTTGGAGTCACCATATTCTGACACCTGTAACTTTTTTATATTTCCTCATACAGGGATGCATTAGGTGTCTTTTTGGTGGGGCTAGGGGTATTGTTTTGATTTTTCTTTATTGAAATTTTTATGGGAAAAAATGGTGGTTTTGCTCTTTTGATGTTTTTTCCCACTATGGTTTTCACTGTATGGGAAGAATATTTTTATAAGCTTGTAGACTGGGCATTTTTGGACTCAGGGATGCCTAGCATGCAAGTGTTTTTCTTTAAGTATGTACTTATGTGTTATAGGGAAAGAAATGTCAACTTTTTTTTAACTTTTATTTTCAGACCCTCTAGGGGTCTTGAACCCAAAGAGGTCTGATCACTACTTTGATACTAATGCATTGCAGTGTATTGAGAAATACTGATGCTTCTATTACAGGATGCCTAGTGGAGCCTATAATAAAAGCAATAGTATAAAAAACCTGAGAACCTTCAGTAGACTCGCAGCTGTCATATTAATGGATCGCCAGCACCAGATCTCACCCCCAGGGCCGATGATGCACCCCAAAAAGGCAGTACCCATGTCCTGCCAAGAAAATGGCTCCTGGGTCAGCTTTGTCCGAAACTTTTGGCGACATTGCGGCCTGATCTTAGCAGTTTAATACAGCACGGACCTGGCAGATACAGCTCCTGAGCTCCCGCCATATTTAAATACCAGACATCCACCGTAATAGTATGCCAGATGTCGTAAAAGGGTTAAAATTCAATGTTAAAAGAGTACATTGCACCAAATATAAAAAACATTGGGGCAGATAAACTAATAAATATGCACTAGAGTTCTGGCATATTTTGTGACAAAAAACTGGTGTACATGCTTTACACCTAATTTTTCATGTATTTTAGGCACTTTTTAACAGTGTGTTTGCCGTGCACGATATGCGGACAGAGATTGTTGATGTGACTTAATATGCTAAACTGTAAGCCAGAATTTGTGCCAAAATATCGGAATTTGTGCAATTTCAGTCATTGCGCCAAATTTGTTCACAAACTAAGCCAACTAATAAGTCGTGTAAAATTAAGCCAGACAGTCTAAAAGTACACCAGTTTTTAACTAGCATTAAATCTGATTAGAGAGTTTAATTTTTTTCTGCCCCACAGTGTAGTTCAAATGTCAAGCTTGTATTACAAACAATGGGGCAGATTTGTTAATAACAGGCCAGATAAAATAAAACTGTGACCTTCTCCTAAAGGGGGATTTCCAAGGTATTAGGTTGATGATGCCGGGGACTCCTGCAAATGAGCAGTTTGAAGAGACTGCAGCAAATGTGAATTGCGGCCTCTTTACTAAAAACCAAGAGCAGCGCCTTATATTATGCAGAGACTGTGCTGTTGCAACTAATCCTTATTTATGCGAACGTAATTGAACTACAAAGAGGCCATGTGACTGATAAATGTTACGTCTAAACCACAGCATTATTGGACCAAAATCTTTGATTTGATGACTTATCAAAGCATAGGTCATCAATCTTTTAAGACTGGAACCCATTATAACCCCTTCAAAGAGGCTGAAAGGGGACCCAGGAATCATCAGAACTGAACTACTAGGGTATCAGTAAGGTATCAGGTAGTATTAACAGCACTTTTATTATTTGACACCTTTTTTTTCAATAATTTAAGTGAACAACCCCTTTCAAGCATTTGTCATTGACTAACACACAGTATTGTCCTTTCTGGCAAAGAGCCATTTCCATACAAATTTTCATGAATATTTTCTGTAACAATTCGTTACTATCTGAATCTCCAAAAGGAGAACCAGGATCTTTTGTGCTATTAATAAAATCCTGAGATGAAGCAGGCAAAGCATACACAAGAGAATTTCTTGACAAGGTAGGCCTGGCCTGCTCCTGTGCATTCCTCAATTCCACAATGGCAGCTGAAGTGTAGTTCATGATAAGGATAGATTATATTTATTGTGTTGACATTGGCTTGTGTTGACAGATATAGGTAGTGGAATTTCTCGATCAGTTGTCGGGTACTAAATTTAAGAATCTAGGAATGTGTTGAAAAGTATCTAAAATGTCCTTATGAGAGCTATGTCCTTCATCAGATTGTCTATGAATTATTACATGATAGCTATTTAACCCCTTCCTGACATCTGCCATAATTATAGCTAAGTACAGCAGAGATCCGGCGGCTGAGCCTGCAATCAGAGACATCTTTAATTGTAGGCACTTGACCTCCCAGGTGCTGTAGTCAGATGCAACCAAGGCACCTGAGGGGTTCCGGCAACTTTTTCTTTTTCCCTTTGTCTGAATGGCTACTACACATCGTGATTATGGGAACTGTTCAGTTGCTATGGCAGCCGGAGGCCTTCTGAAGGCTTTCAGGCCTGCCATAGCAGTATAAGTATTCAGGCCTGCCTACGGTAGGCTTTGATCGTTATATAGGCATTTTACCAGAGACTGCAATGTAGTAGTATTGCAATATATGGTACAAGTGATGATCGCAGGTCCAAGTCCCCTAGGATGTGTCATAAATGAAGATCAAAAAAAATTCTTAAAGTTTCTAAAAATATAAAAATTATTTTCCCACTTTCCCTAGCATACATATAAAAACCTTTATTATCCATGTCACAAAATACCCAATTCTAATAATTTAAACTAATCCAAAATAGCATTTTTTTTTCACCATTTCACAGCTCAAAAAATGTAATAAAATGTCACTCATTCCCCAAAATGATTAATATATACAGTGGGGAAAAAAAAAGTATTTAGTCAGCCACCAATTGTGCAAGTTCTCCCACTTAAAAAGATGAGAGAGGCCTGTAATTGACATCATAGGTAGACCTCAACTATGACAGACAAAATGAGAAAACAAATACAGAAAATCACATTGTCTGATTTTTTTAAGAATTTATTTGCAAATTGTGGTGAAAAATAAGTATTTGGTCACCTACAAATAAGTAAGATTTCTGGCTCTCACAGACCTGTAACTTCTTCTTTAAGAGGCTCCTCTGTCCTCCACTTGTCCACACCTGTCCACAACCACAAACAGTCACACTCCAAACTTCACTATGGTGAAGACCAAAGAGCTGTGGAAGGACACCAGAAACAAAATTGTAGACCTGCACCAGGCTGGGAAGACTGAATCTGCAATAGGCAAGCAGCTTGGTGTGAAGAAATCAACTGTGGGAACAATAATTAGAAAATGGAAGACATACAAGACCACTGATAATCTCCCTCAATCAGGGGCTCCACGCAAGATCTCACCCCCTGGGGTCAAAATGATCACAAGAACGGTGAACAAAAATCCCAGAACCTACACGGGGGGACCTAGTGAATGACCTGCAGAAAGCTGGGACTAACGTAACAAAGGCTACGGTCAGTAACACACTACGCCGCCAGGGACTCAGATCCTGCAGTGCCAGACGTGTCCCCCTGCTTAAGCCAGTACCTATCCGGGCCCGTCTGAAGTTTGCTAGAGAGCATTTGGATGTCACAGAAGAGTATTGGGAGAATGTCATATGGTCAGATGAAACCAAAGTAGAACTGTTTGGTAGAAACACAACTCATCGTGTTTGGAGGAAAGTGAATGCAGAGTTGCATCCAAAGAACACAGTGTCGGACTGGGATGTCTAGGGCCCACCAGTGGAATTGTTTCTAGGGGCCCACCATCAGGACCCCTGCAGATCAGCAGTACCGAGACAGGGCGGCTAAAGGTAATAACATGCCGGGAGCCATGCTACTCAACCATTATACCATGTGCACCACTGCACTACGTAAACCTACTGCTACACATTGTATGGCAAGTGAACAGCATGGCTCCAAGAATTGTTACCTTTACCTGTAGCCGCACTGTCCTGGAAAAGCTGATCTGCAGAGGTCCTGGCTGTTGTATCATCGCAGATGTAATATTGGTGGCCTATCCTAAGGAAAGGCCATCAATATTAGAAAGATGGATAAATCCTTTAAAGAGGTTGTCCAGGAATTGGAGCAACACATGTAGCTGGCGGGAGGTGTAAAGTAAAAAATAAGTAAATTAAAAAGCATACTACTTTGTCCCTGGCACTCTGTTGTCCACTGCCAGGGTCCATTCAGTCTCGTGCCCGCGACTCCTTGCTGGGAGTCCTGCAACTCATGTGATCGCTAAGACCAATTAGGTACAGGATTTCCAGAAATGAGGCGCCGCCATGAGACCGAACAGACACAGGCGGGGGACAACGGGGTGCTGGGGACAGGTGAGTATGCTTTTTTTTTTTTTAATTTTCTTATTTTTACACCTCCCTGGCGGCCGACACAGTGGTCGCTCCAGTTTATGGACAACCTCTTTTAAGGAGTTTCTGGGCCAAATTTTTCTATGGTCACTCACTGGTCCCCCCACATAGTGGCCTCTTCACTGGTCCCCCATACTGTATGGGGAACAGTGATGGGGTCATTATATTGTGTGGGAACAGTGATGGGGGCTAACATCCTGTGGGGGGGACATTAAACTGTGTGGGGCATATTAAAGGGGTTGTCCAGGGTTAATCTTTTTTATGGCCTATGTTCAGGATAGGCCATAAATACCTGATCGGTAGGGGGCTGACACACGGCTCCATCAGCTGTTCGGAGCCACTTCCGGAGCCTGTTCTGTACACAACACAGGGCCGGAAGCAGAAAGTTCCATCCGCTGTATAGCAGCCCAGCACATTCACTGCAGCTCAGCTCCTACTGACTTCAATAAGTGCTGAGATGCAGTGAAGGTGCCCGGCTAATATACAGAGGACAGAGATTTCTGCTTCTGGCCCTGTATTGTGTACAGGACGGGCATCAGAAGTGGCTCCATACAGCTGATTGGTCCGGGGTCAGCCCCCTACAGATCAGGTATCTATGGCCTATCCTGAGGATAAACCATAACAAATTATGCCTGGAAAACCCCTTTAATATAGCCCCCAGGGCCCCCCTAATGTGCCTCACTTTAAAGAGGTTGTCCAGTATAATTTTTTTCTTTTTTATAATTAGTCCGGGGGAGGTGAATCCCCCCTACCCCCTCCCCCCTGTGATGATTCTGCTTAAGTGTGGCTGTGGCTCAGGGATATATTTTTATCTCTGGGTATAGTATCTCTCTAGTTCCATTTATTCATACTGTGCGCAGCCATAATCCTAGGTGTATATTGGCAGTAGTGGCCAGGCTGGAACAATAGGGCTTTGTATCCATCACAGCAAGGCTCTATTGTATTCCTACACAGCTCTGAGTGATCAAAGAAACATGCATTGTGCAGGGAAATCAGATATGGCTGATAACATTGTATCCTTTCACTTGGATCGGCCATATACAAAGAATCTGGACTTGATTGCATTATTCAATCAGACTTGCTGCCGCCGGTGACCTCATTCTGGGAGGTGGCATAAAGGGTATAAAAGATGAGGTAAGAGGCCAGTGGGAGAGTTTTTACAGACAGATTACCCCTGAGAGGATACTATGATGAACCTACCACTGAGAATACAGTGCAGAGACTATCATTGAGATGCTACTATGAGATGATGCTATGGAGTTGAGACAGACCATCACAGACTACAAGAGAACACCATGAGGAGATTTTTTGTGATGAGACTACTGGACCTCTTGGACCGAGAGCCCAAGGACCTTGAAACAGCCGCAGCAATGGCGGATCGTTATGTTGCCAACCAGTTGCCATGGAAACCTGCCAGCGACGGCTGGAGGAGGGGTAAGACACAATCTGTCCCGGGGAATCCTGAACCAAGCTGGAGGTCACCACAGCCCTCTGCTTCCAGGTGGGGTAGGCTAAACTCTGTCCCGGGTGGTTCCTATACGTTCCCTACCCCTCGAGCTCTGGGCTCCCCGGCGACCTCTCTCATACCCCAGGGAGAGATCAGGCGGTGCCACGCCTGTAATCAAACGGGACATTTACAACGAGACTGCCCCAACCGCCCTAGGACCCCCCCCTGCTCCCCAAACTACAGCGGCCGGCCCATCTGTGTATCTGGTTGCAAGGGAGGGGCCCCAGCTTAATGCTAACCGTCAACAGGTCACTGTGGGAGACAAAGTGGTGATGGGATTCCGGGACACTGGGGCAGATGTCATGCTGGTACAACCAGATTTGGTCCCCCTAGACAGTATTATTCCCGGGAAAACTCTGACCCTACGGGGTATTGGATTGGAACGTTTTACTGTACCCATGGCTTGTGTTCATTTAGACTGGGGTGCAGGGAAAGGAATGCGGGATGTGGGAGTGATGTCTGAGTTGCCTGCCAATGTACTGTTGGGGACAGATTTGGGGCCTATGATGTGCCAATATGCAAAGGGGGCTGATAACTCTCCCTCTGAAATGTCTCCTTATACATTCTGTGAAAATGCTAATTCTAATGTATCTGGGATTAATGTAGGTGTAAAGGAGCTGAGTGAGGACTGGGCTGTAGACCCGCCCACATCTGCGGGGGCCTCACCCCCCCCCCCCCCCCAGTCTGTGTCTCTATGCCTGCCAGTCCTCCCTCCAGCTCAGTGTGATAAGAATGCTGTTAATGATATTGTAAATGTCTGCCATGAAACTGTACCTATAAATGTTGTCAATGTAATTGCCAATGCTTGTTGCGAAAGTGTACAGGGTAGCTCTTCTGAGTCACTGGAAGCGACTTCTACTATTTCGCCCAGTACATCCGATGAGCACTCAACTGCTGACCATGTGCCAGGTGGTCAGGTAGGCTATGGGGATCTCATGGCCGATCCAGGTGAGAGACGGACTGCTGGTAGTGCGGTGCAAGCCCACAGCCAGAGTGCTACAAGGGTGGAGGGCGTTCCGACCCTTGAACCATTGCCTACACCACCTGGAGTCGGTGCTGAGACCGCCATGACTAGCCTCACTCCCTTGAAGCCGGAGGAGTCCGGCCGGTATGAGACATACACGTCTCTTCTGTCCAGTTCTATTCCAGGAGCGCCCATGGCCCAAGTGCAGATGGCAGGGGGTACTGGAGGTGTGATCCAAGAAGAGGGTATGTCCAATGTATTACCTGTCAATGTATTGTGGGGGGATGTTTTGGGGAAGCATGATCTCAGTCATTTGCCCAAGGTATCACCATCACCCACCCAAGTACAGGAGGGACAGGATGTAGGCTTGGAAGCAAAGGGGGAGGTGCAGAACCCCCTAGAACTCTCCCAACTAGCGGCTAGTGTGAGGAAGACCCTGAGAGAGCAGGCCAAGGGTAGCCAGGAGAGCAGAGATTGCAGGGATGGGATCTCTGGAATGGTTTCCCAAGGGCCTGAAGTCATGAGTGTAAAGCTACGGGATGCCCGCACTCAGAAAGCGGACCCGGAACAGGCAGGAGGTAGCCAAGTGTACGTGGCTCAGAGCCTGGGCCTTAGAAGTGTCCCTGGTCAGACTAGAGAGACAGAAGGGGCTGGCAGCTATGTAACAGGCACCTCTCTTTTGTCTCACTCCAGCCAAGAATTCAGAGAGGCTGTCCAAGCTGACCCTAGTCTGGACATATTGAAGGCGCGTGGCGCTCAACCACCCTCGGAGTCTGACAAGGCCCGAGTCTGCTGGGACCCCGGGGGAAGGTGAGGGAGCCTTGGGGCCAGAGCCTGAGAAGCTGGAGGCGGAGGTGCTTTCAGAAGAGGGGCGTAGGCCCCTACTTCCTGCAAGCCCCATCTAAAGGGGGAGGTGTGATGATTCTGCTTAAGTGTGGCTGTGGCTCAGGGATGTATTTTGATCTTTGGGTATAGTATCTCTCTAGTTCCATTTATTCATACTGTGCGCAGCCATAATCCTAGGTGTATATTGGCAGTAGCGGCCAGGCTGGAACAATAGGGCTTTGTATCCATCACAGCAGGGCTCTATTGTATTCCTACACAGCTCTGAGTGATCAAAGAAACATGCATTGTGCAGGGAAATCAGATATGGCTGATAACATTGTATCCTTTCACTTGGATCGGCCATATACAAAGAATCTGGACTTGATTGCATTATTCAATCAGACTTGCTGCCGCCGGTGACCTCATTCTGGGAGGTGGCATAAAGGGTATAAAAGATGAGGTAAGAGGCCAGTGGGAGAGTTTTTACAGACAGATTACCCCTGAGAGGATACTATGATGAACCTACCACTGAGAATACAGTGCAGAGACTATCATTGAGATGCTACTATGAGATGATGCTATGGAGTTGAGACAGACCATCACAGACTACAAGAGAACACCATGAGGAGATTTTTTGTGATGAGACTACTGGACTAATGCTGAGAGACTGTGATGAGAGCATGCAGGCTGGATTATTGTATTAATGCCACATGCTAAACAGCCTCCACTGGTTATTCACACATGACAGAGCATGTGTGAGTGTTGGACTACAGAACCACATCAAGGACATGTGTGGTAAAGTAATCATTTCACCTTTATCCCTTTTATTTTATTTGTACTGTATCTTGTAACTAGTAACTGTTAATGCTTGCATATATCTGCATATCTGTTCTGAACTGTATATGTTAGATGTTAATACCAACCCATTTAGGGGTTAATAAATATATAAAATTTAGAAAGCTTGTCTTGTATTTATCTTGTGAACCCGACACTCACTGGAGGTGAGTGCGGTTTTATATGAAAGAAGACTCAGGGGTGGCCACAGCGGTGTTGGCGCACTGAGGATCTTTCACACCCCCCAAAAAAAAAAAAAACATACTAAACATACTCACCTGTCTCCGGTGTCCTCCCAGCACGGTCCGGTCCTGCAGCTCCGCTGTCTTCTTTTTGCCGGAAGTCCTCACTGGCTGTGACGTCCCAGGTCTCTTCCCTTAGGCCGCTGATTGGCCTCAGGGGTCACGTGACGTCACAGGTAGTCACGTGCAGGGGGAACTTCAGCTGGAAGAAAACAACAGAACTGCAGGACCGAACTGCGCTGGGAGACACTGGGGACAGGAAAGAAAGTTTGGGGGGGGGTTTGTTTTGTTTTTTTCACTTGCCCCGGCGTAATTAAAAAAAAAATTAAGGAGCCACTGTATGGCGTATAAGCTCCACAGTGGCCCCCACCCAGTATTATAAGCTCCACAGTGGCCCCCACCCAGTATTATAAGCTCCACAGGGGCCCCCACACAGTATTATAAGCTCCACAGGGGCCCCAACACAGTATTATAAGCTCCACAGGGGCCCCCACACAGTATTATAAGCTCCACAGTGGCCCCCACACAGTATTATAAGCTCCACAGTGTCCCCCACCCTTATAAGAAGCTCCACAGTGGCCCCCACACGGTATTATAAGCCCCACAGTGGCCCCCACACGGTATTATAAGCCCCACAGTGGCCCCCACACAGTATTATGTGCTCTACAGTGGCCCCCACACAGTATTATAAGCTCCACAGTGGCCCCCACCCAGTATTATATGCTCTACAGTGGCCCCCACCCAGTATTATAAGCTCCACAGTGGCCCCCACACAGTATTATATGCTCTACAGTGGCCCCCACCCAGTATTATATGCTCTACAGTGGCCCCCACACAGTATTATAAGCTCCCAACAGCCCCCCTCCGCTTCGGTGCTATTATTATACTCTGGGGTCTCCTCAGACCCCAGAGTATAATAATCGGAGGCCCAGGGAAGGTGATTAAAAATAACAAACATTCATACTCACCTTGCCTTACCTTTCCTTGGCATCCTCGCTCCATCCTGTCGTCTTCAGCGTCTTCAGGCACTTTTCCGACGTCGCTGCTGAGGCCTGTGATTAGGCCTCAGCGCTCACGTGGAGGCACACTGATGTCATTACGCGGCCGCGCCCCATGTGACCGCTGGGGCCTAATCACAGGCCTCAGTCACATGACGGAAGAGCGCTGGAGAGGACGCTGTGCCAAGGAGAGGTGAGAATATCTATTTATTGTTTTCAGTCACCTCCCCTGGGCTGCCATCTATTGGAAAGGGGCCTGCAATATGCCAGGGTCCCTTTCCAATAACAGTATAGCGGTCAGGGAACCAGGCTTTCTCTGACCGCTATCATAGTGGTCCGGGGCCCAGTCCCACCCTCTGCGACCACGATCGTTACGCCTCTGGTCAGGGGCCCGATCGGGATGGTCAGGATCCCAATCGGGCCCCTATGACATGAGGACTTATAGTCGGGGCTCGGGGCCCACCGGTGGATTCACCGGTTCCCCGATGGGCCAGTCCGACCCTGAAAGAACACCATACCTACTGTGAAGCATGGGGGTGGCAACATCATGCTTTGGGGCTGTTTCTCTGCAAAGGGACCAGGACGACTGATCCGTGTACATGAAAGAATAAATGGGGCCATGTATCGTGAGATTTTGAGTGCAAACCTCCTTCCATCAGCAAGGGCATTGAAGATGAAATGTGGCTGGGTATTTCAGCATGACAATGATCCCAAGCACACCGCCACGGCAGCGAAGGAGTGGCTTCGTAAGAAGCATTTCAAGGTCCTGGAGTGGCCTAGCCAGTGTCCAGATCTCAACCCCATAGAAAACCTTTGGAGGGAGTTGAAAGTCTGTGTTGCCCAGTGACAGCCCCAAAACATCACTGCTCTAGAGGAGATCTGCATGGAGGAATGGGCCAACATACCAGCAACAGTGTGTGCCAACCTTGTGAAGACTTACAGAAAACGTTTGACCTCTGTCATTGCCAACAAAGGATATATAACAAAGTATTGAGATGAACTTTTGTTATTGACCAAATACTTATTTTCCACCATAATTTGCAAATAAATTCTTTAAAAATAAGACAATGTGATTTTCTGGATTTGTTTTCTCGTTTTGTCTCTCATAGTTGAGGTCTACCTATGATGACAATTACAGGCCGGCCTCATCTTTTTAAGTGGGAGAATTTGCACAATTGGTGGCTGACTAAATACTTTTTTTCCCCACTGCTCTATGCAGCCTGTCATACAAATGCTGATATTTTGCAATGCATTATGATGCATTAGCATTGTAATGGATTGCATTAGTGATCAGAACCTCTGGGGTTCAAGACCCCTAGGGGGTCTAATAAATACAATATTTAAAAAAAATTGAATAAATAATAAAAATTCAAATCACCCCCCCCCCATTTTCATAGAATGCATATAAAAGTAAAAAAAAAATACTGTGAAACACATACATATTAGGTATCCTTGTGTCCCAAAATGCTCAGTGTAAAAACTTATAGAAATATTTTTCCCATACAGTGAACGCTTTAGCGGGGAAAAAAATGAAAAGTGCCAAACTGCTGTTTTTTCGCTGTTTCACCTCAAAGCAATAGACATTCCACAAAATAGTATATCTAAAAAGTATACCTGGCATCACAAAAAAAGATGCCCGTACATGGAAATATATATAAAAAAAAGTTACTGGTGTCAGAATATGTCAACTTTAAAAAAAAATTTTTGGATTTTGTTAAGGGGTTAAAATGTAAATAAAACGAAGAATTTTCGATTGCCTACATCTCTGGGGTCCTCCCCTGGACCCGGATACTGTTGCTGTATAGTCCCCATCCCCCCTCCCCCTTTTTTTTTTCTTTTCTTTTCTCTTCTTCTTTCTTCTCTCTCGTTCTGTGTCTGTTTTTGTTGTCTCGCCGCTCCTTCCCTTCCACCTTCTTTCTTCTCTCCTTCCCCCCCTTTTCTTGTCCTTTGGCCTCTACTCGGGGATCTCCCCATTGTTTACAGTATAACATGTTGCTGCTGCCGTTGCAGTTATCTGTTTTCACTGTATTTTATGTCTTTTTGAAAATCAATAAACTTTGAATTGAAAAAAAAACGTAAATAAAACTATATAAATATGGTATCCCTGGAATAATACCGAAACATAGAATACAGATGACATGTCATTTTGGCTGCACAGTAAACACTGTAAAAACGAAACCTGTAAGAGTTGCGCAAATGCACGTTTTCTCCAATTCCACCCCATTCTGAATCTTTTTTTCAGCTTCCCAGTACATTGTACAGGATAATTAATGGTGCCATTATGAAGAATAAATTGTCCTGCAAACACTAAGCCCTTATATGGCTCTGTGAACAGAAAAATAAAAAGGTTATGGGGTTTGGAAGGCAAGGAGTCAACAATGAAAATCGAAAAATGTCACCAGAGGGAAGGGGTTAAATGGGGCAAAAGTCTGGGCTGTACTAAACCAAAACTCTCAGCATGATAGCCTCGTGTAGCTTTGTTCTATATATGCTGTACAAAAAAGAAATACTAAAACCAGACTACCAATGAGCATGTTGAGAAAATGGTACAGTCCATTGCACAGTGACTCAAGGCATACTTATGTAGTTTGGATAGACATGTGCCACATTTCAGGTTTTCTTTGCAAAATTGACAGTTCAACATCTGCAAATTTCTGGCCAGAGACCAAGTTTATTGAAATCAAGAGTGCAATGGCTGGTAAAGAACTGGAGATACGGCACTATGTTTAACTGATTTTGCACCATATTTGTTTTACAGAACAATGACACGAATGGAGAGCCATAGTACTTTAAGTAACACTGACTTCATCTTGTCAAGTGCACTCCTAGAAATTTTCTAAATGACCCTAAATACTCTTTAGCTTTTGCCATATTACTAACAATAAACATATACAGAACTATTGCCCTTACCACAACTGATACATGATGAACAAAGAAAAGTAAGAGGCGTATGGATTCTCCACGAGGGCAAGCGCTTACATGAGAAACAGCCAAGCGGAACTAATTTGAATTTCAGAAAGCGGCTTATTCTCTTTCATCCATGAAGTTAGCTGGTGTCACCAGAGACTTGCAAAAGAAATTGTTTATACCCTCATACAAAGAAGAAGTATACAGTGTACATTACTAAATAAATATGGTGTCACACAAATCCAATAGTGTGCTGCGTTTTCCAATTATGTGTAGCATAAATGTTTGTCTCTTGTATATGTACAGTTTTTGTTAAGGAGCTTCTGGCTATTGTTTTTAATGTAACACAGGCTGCATTTTAATCTGTTCTGCTAATGTTACCTCTAGCAGATATGTAGACATTCTTATCTTACATTTTAGCCATGCGCTAAAATCCACATTATCTGTTGTAATTGGTATTAGTGTTATTTTTTCATTATCATAGAAATACAGTAACCTGTGATCAAATGTCTTAATCCTAGGAAAACAAAGAGGGAAGAAAGTTAAAAGGAATAAAAGAGGGGGGGAAAGTGAATCTTCCAGAGTTCAGTATTCACACCATCTTGTTTGATGTATCGTGTTACCGGAATTTAGATATTGCTGTTTGCCAGGAGTATAGGGAAACCACAGACAAATATGAAATATGAGCTAAGGCAAGCAATACATTTTTAACCTTGGTTATATTTTTGTTAGGATCTAATGAGATATAATCATGCTCCCTTTTGTTATGCTTACAGGGTTTTATGTTTGTTCAATTTAGTCTTAATATAAAAAGAGGGCAGGTCTCAAGTAGAGATGAGTTTAATACAAACACAGTCATTCCAAATTCACTTAAAGGGGCATTATCAAAACTGGACATTTATCCATTGTAAATATTCCCTAAGAAATGCTTCACATTAGCTAAGAATTGCCTAAATGAGATTGGTCAGATGGCTAAAAAGTATTGAAGATGGATCTGCCTGTGGATCCAACATTAACACTATATTCACATGACAATTCGGCCACATTAATTTCACTGTCTGTGAATGGGGGCCATTCACATAACCAATATTCATTGTAACGGACCATCATAATATAGTTCATGCTCTATTTTTCTCCCAATGTATGAAGGATCTGTGAAAACGGGTACCCCACATTAACATTTTTCACGTCTGTCTTCACTTATGGTCATGTGAATCTTGGCTTAGAATTATGTATATGACAGTGATGGATCTAACAGCAATGTGTATGTATAGTAGAAAATCACACACTGTTGCAAGATGCTGAATTACATAAAAATTAAGTTATTTAAGTTAAAGAATGCAAAATGTAGCGGCTTTACAAACCATACATTCAATACGAAAATTCATCCAATGCGGTAGCATTAGGGCAATAGTCCTGAGTACAGATCAAATGCACAATGTATCGGTCTGTAAAGACCTTTTTCAACTCATCGAAGGGTGCATTCTATAATCCATTTTTAACTGTCTTAACATGGACATCAATCAGTTAAAATAGATCCTTTATTTTCTATTGGATCCGTGTGTCCATGACAGAGCATGTCAGTTTTATTGGTGGCCAATAAAAACAGTCAGTGAAAAAAAAAGACATGTGAATAGACACATTGAAATCAATGTGTTCTCAAAACAGCCGTGTGACGGACATCGAAAAAATGTGAATAAGGCCTTACACTCCAGTACTATACAAAAAGGATGCTATCTGTTCATCAACACCAAAGCAGGCAGTTTTAAGTTAGTAAATCTCAACAATTCTATTTTAAATATCTAGGATTCAATCTAAAAATGGCTTAAAAAGATTAAAAAGGCAGGAAAATGTTTTAAAAAAAAGCTCAAAATGATTAAAAAAATAAAAGAAGTAGTTCACACATTACTGATCCTCAGCCACTTCTGTTCCAATGTTTACTAGGTCCACTCTAGTCTCTGTTTCGTAGTTCTGTCTAAAAGAAGTAGTTCACACCTTACTGATCCTCTGCCACTTCCGTTCCAATGTTTACTAGGTCCACTCTAGTCTCTGTTTCCTAGATTCATCTGAATGCAGAACGCCAAGCCGCATAGGGCAGGCGTTAGTGACTGTAGCAGCGAGGGCGAGTATAGGGTTAAGCTGATCCCCCCCTTTCCCTCCTCCTCCTATACATCTTTGGCAGGAGGGGAGGTGTTTGGGATGAGCTATTTAGAGGGGTTGTTATTAGAGCCTATACGGAGTTAGGGGAGAATAGGGTCTGCCTCGGGGTGCCCCCACCCCTACGAATTTATGGCGGGAGTTATTGGTATACCCCAAGGGAATATAAGGGAAGTTCACCCCGCCCAGCTCCCTCTTACCGGATCTCCAGAGACGCGTTCAGCAGGTCCCAGGACACTGTTACTTATCCTCTGCTGCGAGATGTCCGACGAGAGCCTGCTTGCTGCGCTGCGTGCCAAGCTGGAAGCGGAGGGTTCAGGCTGGCTGGATAACATCGTCTCTCAGCTGAGAGATACGGCGCCTACCCCTGCTGCACCCGGTGAGTGTCGGGCCGAGTGTCGCTCCACGCAGGTGTCCCGCCCCCCTAGTAGGCTGAGCCCAAGTCGCTTGCCTGCTCCTGCTGCTCGGCGGCGGGGAGCAGGTTCGCCAGGACTGTCGGCGGCCACGGAGTCTCGGAGCGCGGGGGGGCGTGTCCGGCCAGGAGTTTGGCTCCGCCCCCTTTCTGACGTCGCTCAGTCTCAGAGCACGGGGGGCGTGTCCGGCTGGGAGTTTGGCCCCACCCCCTTTCTGACGCCCCCAGTCTCAGAGCGCGGGGGCGTGTCCGGTCGGGAGTTTGGTCCGCCCCCTTTCTGACATCACATCCGCTCGCGCTGACAGTGGGTTTCCGGCGGTTACCAGGGAGGTTAGTGCGGGCGGGCAGCGTTTGGAGGGTATTAGTAGCACCATGGAGGGGAAGACATAGCACGGCGACAGGCGAGGCTGATCCCATTACCCCACCGCCTTCTCAGGCAGTGGGATCCACTTCCCCCAGCCCCAGGGGAGGGCAGGAACACGTGGGTGGCTCTGGATCGGCGGGGGAGGTGCGGTCTGTGGGCGTTGCGGAGGTGGACCCCCCCGTTCTTGGATGAGATGGGGGTCCCTCAAATGGCCTTTTATAATGTTGCTGCTCCTCCTGCTATAGGTTTCCAATCTCCAGCCATGGCGGGGCAGTCAGTGGCAGATGGTAGAAGGAGGTCTCGGGGAATCAGGCGGTCCAGATCCTCGTCTGAATCCTCCTCTCAGGGTTCTCGCCAACGGCGTCGCCGTAGGACTGCTGGGCACGGGGGGCGCTGTTCCCGACATAGCTCCAGGGCTTCTCGCTGCAGCCGGGTGTCCCGACGCTCCAGATCGTCTAGATGGAGGTCGCCATCATCATCAGCGATGAGTCATGCAGTTCAGGGGAATGCAACAGGCCCTCCCGGCAGCGTCGGTATAGGCAGGAGCCTGAATTGTCGGCTGTTCAGCCGTCCCGCGGGGACAGTCGGTCCCGCGCGGATCCAGGATTGTCCAGCACTGTGTCTTCAGCCGTTCCTGTTTCTTCTCCTCCACCCGGTGAGTACAATTTTGTGGATGCGTGGGGGGCCGGTAAGGATGTTGCTGCCTTGGCTCCTGCCATTAAGGCGTTGCTCACGGGTTTGTCAGGTATGCCTAGCTCGACCCCTACTGGGGCGAGGGAGGTTCCAGCTGCTAGGGCGGGTATCCATAAGGAGGCATTCTTCTGTGGGATTAGCCCCCTGGGTGCACATTTAGATAATGAAACTAAGGAGAAGATCTGGGAAAATAAATTTATTGATATTTGGTCTCTTGTATCGGTGGATCAGCACACGGTTGACCGGGAGCTTCGGTCGTATGCTGAAAAGCCGGCAGAGCGCAAGCCGAAGGTCGCTAGGACCATGAATAATTGGCTGCAGGCCTTTTTTGTGCTGGGGTGCGTGATGGGTGAACGTCATCCAGAGCGCTGTTCGGATATGTTTGTTTATGCAGATACGATCTATAACGCTTATAAGTCTCATGGTGGTAGTGCTTGGTGGCGGTATGACGATGAATTTCGTCGCCGTCTGGCTTTGCAGCCGGAAATCGGTTGGGGGGTTAAGGCTACGGACGTTTTGCTGCGACTTATGATGTCCCAGCGCCAGCCCTTTCAGCCAGGGGCCGCTGGTCCAGGAACCCCTCAGGGATCAGTGGCCGTGCATAGGCCGGGGGCCTGCTGGCTCTTTAACGAGTGCCACTGTAGATTCTTCGGTCTTTGCAAATACAAACATGAGTGTTCCGCCTGCGGGGGAGGACACGCCGCAGTCCGATGTACCCGTCCGACTAAACCAGGTGTTAAGTCACCAAGTTCCGCTGAAGGGAAAGACGCCAGTGAGCGTAGCCGCGATGGCGCCATGGTTAGACCGGTACCCTAATAGAGAGGCGGCTGAACAGTTGAGAACCGGTTTCTTGTTTGGTTTCTTTATCCCATTTGTTTATTCCGGTTCCTCTTATTTTTTGGATAACCTGAGGTCTGGTAGAAACAGGCCCGAGGTTCTCCGGGAAAAAATAGCAAAGGAGGTGTCGTTGGGTAGGGTTGTCGGTCCGTTTTCCTCTCCGCCTTTTAGGAATTTAAGGGTCTCGCCACTGGGGGTGGTTCCCAAGAAGGACAGTGGAAAATTCCGGCTTATCCACCATTTGTCCTATCCTAAGGGTTCTTCTGTAAACGATGGGATTTCTAGGGAAGAGGCATCGGTGTCATACGTTTCTTTTGATAGGGCTGTGGCGTTGCTGAGAGCGGCCGGTCCTGGTGCCTTGATGGCTAAGTCGGACATTGAGTCCACATTTCGATTACTCCCTGTTCACCCTGAATGTTATCACCTCCTGGGGTGTTGTTTTGAGGGTTGTTTTTACTATGACACCTGCCTCCCTATGGGGTGTTCCATTTCTTGCCATTTTTTCAAGTTGTTCAGTTCATTCCTTGAGTGGGTGGTAAGATATGAAACATGCTCCCGATCTATCATCCATTATTTGGATGATTTCCTGTTTATTGCCCCTGCCGGAGACGGCCGTTGTCAATTTTTATTGGATTCATTTCGGTTTTTGATGAAAAAGTTTGGGGTTCCGTTGTCCGAGGAGAAGACGGAGGGCCCGGTTACGGTTCTTTCATTTTTAGGTATTGAGCTTGATTCCGATCTCCTGGTATTCCGTCTTCCCCGGGACAAGTTGGAGCGCATGGTAGGGTTGCTTGACGGTATATGGCAGTCCCCAAGGTTACTCTTAGGCAGATGCAGTCTTTGTTGGGTCTCCTGGTATTCGCCTGCCGCATTATGCCAATGGGACGGGTGTTCTTGCGCAGGCTGGCGATGGCTACCCGGGGGGTTAAGCACCCTAGTCACCGTATTCGTTTGACGCGTTCTCTGAAGGCGGATTTGTCGGTTTGGCGTGCTTTCTTGTATTCCTATAATGGCCGCACTTGTGTTCAGGGTACCGAGGTCAGCAGTCAAGACATATCCCTCTTCACGGATGCGGCCGGTTCAGCGGGTTTTGGGGCTATCTTGGGTCATGAATGGTGTGCGGACTCCTGGCCTCAGGACTGGCGGGAGCTGGATCTGTGCAAGAACCTGACTCTTTTGGAATTGTTCCCCATAGTGGTGTCGGTGGTCCTGTGGGGCTCGGCTTTGAGAGACAAGCGGGTGTGTTTTTGGACTGATAATGAAAGTGTTGTCCATTGTATTAACCATTTAACTTCTTCCTCTCCTCCTGTTTTGAATTTGCTTAGGCATTTGGTTCTACGCTGCCTGGGGCTCAATATATGGTTCCGTGCCCGTCATGTTCCGGGGATATTTAATGATAAGGCTGACGCACTCTCATGTTTCAATTGGCAGGCGTTCCGGGATCTAGCGCCGGAGGCGGCGATAGAGGGGCATTCCTGTCCCCCGTACCTCTGGGAACTGGTGACGAGCGGCTCTTGCAGTTGATCCAGCAGTCGGTGGCTCCATCAGCCTGGACTGGTTATGGTATTCGGCGGCCTTATGTATGTTTCCTTGGCCACAGCTACGTTTTCTGGGCTGCACAGCGGGCTGAGTCAAGGCCTGGGGGTAAATCCCTTGGTTTTCGGGAAATCGAGGTTTCCTGGAGAGGGGTGAGAGGATTACGTTGGTCCCAGGTTCTTCCCGAGGCCATTGAAATCGGAAAGGTGACTTCTTCTCCTGTGATTCTGGTTTTACATGCAGGGGGAAATGATTTATGCCTACTCTGCATGGCTGAGCTCATGACGCTCATGAGGGCTGATTTAGAGAGAATCACGGGGTATTTCACAGAACTAATTATTGTTTGGTCCGAGATTGTCCCTAGAGTTACATGGCAAGGGGCCCGAGATGCTGGGGCGGTGGAGAAGGCTCGTAGAACGGTGAATGCTAGGTTGTCGCGCTTCGTGCGCTCTAAAGGTGGGGTGGTGGTGCGTCACCGTCAACTTGAGGGGGACAATAGGCGCCTGATGAGACCGGATGGCGTCCACCTCAATGATATAGGATTAGACATCTTCCTCTCGGGCCTGCAGGATGGGGTGGAACAGGCCTTGTTCTTACTGGGTGGGGGTCGGAGCCCAGTGTGAGGACTGGTCTCCTTCTTGGCGGTGTAAAGCGGATATTGCGGCATGAAGGCGGAAGTGCCCGCAGGGAGACCTGCGGCCGGCATATCGCTTCATTCCACTGTTCAAAGTTGTAAGCGTTTTAAAATATAAGAAATCATTAAAGCTGTGGCCGACCCCGCCCATTTAAGAGTTTAAGCTTGTGTCCCGTGTCTTATTTCTGGAAGTGGGGAGGAGTACGGTATACGGGGTGTAGTAAGTCTCTACAGTCTGCAGAACGCCAAGCCGCATAGGGCAGGCGTTAGTGACTGTAGCATCGAGGGCGAGTATAGGGTTAAGCTGATCCCCCCCTTTCCCTCCTCCTCCTATACATCTTTGGCAGGAGGGGAGGTGTTTGGGATGAGCTATTTAGAGGGGTTGTTATTAGAGCCTATACGGAGTTAGGGGAGAATAGGGTCTGCCTCGGGGTGCCCCCACCCCTACGGATTTATGGCAGGAGTTATTGGTATACCCCAAGGGAATATAAGGGAAGTTCACCCTGCCCAGTTCCCTCTTACCGGATCTCCAGAGACGCGTTTCCCACCCTCCCTCCCTGTAAATCAAACTGGGTGATAGTTTTGGTTTGGTTGAATTTTGACGGCTATATGGGTTGGAGTGATTCGTGCTTGATGTTGGTTATGCAGTGTTGTTTGGTGTCTGATATTGTTCTCTTTTCCAGAGAGTTATGGAATTTACGCATTTAAGTCACAGCTGGCGGTGTAAAGCGGATATTGCGGCATGAAGGCGGAAGTGCCCGCAGGGAGACCTGCGGCCGGAATATCGCTTAATTCAACTGTTCAAAGTTGTAAGCGTTTTAAAATATAAGAAATCATTAAAGCTGTGGCCGACCCCGCCCATTTAAGAGTTTAAGCTTGTGTCCCGTGTCTTATTTCTGGAAGTGGGGAGGAGTACGGTATACGGGGTGTAGTAAGTCTCTACAGTCCATCTAGGAAATGCCAGTCACTGGTCATAGCAGTGACCAGTCTCAGCCAGGGATTGGGCATTCCATAGCTATTTCCTGTCTGTCATCGTTGGTCCAGGAAGTAGACTCCACATGGACTCTGCAAAGTACTGGAACAGGAACAGCTATAGCTACAGCTACATTCACATCTGCCTTGCAGTTTCTGTACAGTACCTCCAGTGTAGAGTCCAGCATAAATGCCAGATAACAAAGTCCTGCAAGCCTGACTTTTTCATCCGTTGATGTCTGTGAAAAACTATCGGACACCCCACATTATAGTCAATGGGGTCCCCTGGTATCTTCTGCTGTCTATCATTAAACTGATCATTTTCTTGCAACCAGAAGAATGGAGACAGTGGCGCAGATGTGAACATAACCTTACAGAAAGCTTACAGAAATCCCTGTGCATGCTGCAGAAACAACCCCAGTGAGATATATTATATGGAATAGACTTCCAGTTGCAGAAATTTCTGTAACAGAACTAGAATACTTAAAACTGAGCTTTATTGTGAGCATGGGCAAGGACATGTCAGATGAACATTAATGTACGATAATGCACCTAGGTAACAGTAATTGCACAACCGCATTTATGCTAAATGGAACAATACTAAGGACAAACAGAACAAGAGAAAGACTTGGGTATTACAAGTAAACTAAGCAGCAGTACTCAGTATCAGACAGCAGCTGCAAAAGCAAATACGATTTTTGTATATAAAAAAAAAAGAGAGATAAAAAGCTGGGATCTCAATGTAATATTAACCCCACTATAAATCCCTTGTAAGACCATATCTCAAATTTGGAATTCAATTTTGGGCTCTACAGTCTATAAAAGAAATATAGGCGCTAGAGAGGGTTCAAAGTCAGGCAACTAGGTTACTAATTGGGATGGAAGATATTGGAAAATATTTCTTATAATGAGAGGTTACAAAAGTTAGGCTTATTCAGTTGGAAAAAAGATGCCTTAGTGGTGATCTGATTTAGGGGGTGTTCACATGTAGGAATTTGACTCTGAATTCATCAAGTAAAACATTTCTTCTTCAGGAATTTGAAGTAGATTTTTATTGCTTGAAAAAAAACTGACACGGATTTTGATGCTGAATTTGAAGCCGATTTTGGACAAGAATGCCACTGTATTTTGCTTTTATTAGGCAGAGACAAATTTTAAGAGTGTATTTTGACAAATTCCACATCAAATTTCACTTCAAGTTCTGCACTGATGTAAAAGGTGTATTCATTGTTCTTCTCATTAATTTCAATGGTAGTTTTCAGGCAGAATCCGCCTGAACAAATAGCAGAGGGGTGGCAGATTTAAGGCAGAATTTGAGGTGGATTCTGAGGTAGATTCTGCCTCAATTTCAGCATCAGATTCTTATGTGTGAACACTCCCTTACATATCCAGTATAACTATATCTGTGATCAGAACAAAAAAACAATTTTGTCCAAAAAGTGTATAAAGGACCAGGGGGAATTTTTGGTGGGTGAAGGAAGAACTATTTCTATATAGGAAAGGGTTCTTTACAGCAGAGGTCTCCAACCACCAGGCCGTGGATCACCTGGTACTGGGCCACAGGTTCCCTCAGGTGACCTCTCCCCGTGGTTTGAAATGTACAATTATTGTAGTTATATAGCAGTGATGAGTTGGGCGATACCTCCTCTTTTGCATACAGCTTGTGCGCATCTTCTATTTTCTTCCCAGTAGTACCATAGAATCAAGGTTCCGGGAGGGAGGAAAGTAGAAGATGCACATACCCTGGATGCAGGAGGACTATTACCTGTGGGGGGTGCTATTAGGTCACTATTACTATAATAGTGCCCCCACAGGTAACAGCATTATTTATGTGGGGGGAGCAGAGGTGTAGCTAGTGGTACAACAAAGGGGGGGGGGAGGTTAACGCCTATATTATCTAAATCAATAACACCCCTGAGTGCCACCTAAAATGAATATTGCCCAATATCATAAATATTATACTCTAATGCCCCCCTATTTATAATGCCTATTTTTAACCCTTTGGATTAAAGGGTTTGTCCAGGAATTGGACAAATCATAGGGGAGGAGGTGTAGGTGAAATATAAAAAAATCATACTCACCTGTCCCTTATGCTGCGGTGTCTTCCGCCGCTGTCTGTTAAGTCCTGCACCACAGTGACCGCTGAGGCCACTAATTGGCAGGAAAGGATCAAGTGGTGTATATGAGTGACATCACTGTGTCCTTTCCAGCCACCGCTGAGGCCAATCATATGCAGTGCAGGACTTACGTTGGGGAAGGCACAGCGTGTGCCTGAACAGACAGCAGCGGCGGACATCGAAATGCTGGGGACAAGTGAGTATTTTATTTAATATTTCACCTTCCCCGACTCCTTTGCAATTTGTCCAATCCTTTAAGGGGTTATCTGGGGAATATTAAAGCTGACCAGTGATTACCAGTAAATGTTATTATTCCCTGGAAAACCCCTTTAATATTTCCCCAATTCCCCCTTATATTGTTATTAAAGCCTGCCTAAACCCCTTATATGTTATGCCCCCTTATCTTGCTAAATTTGCTTCCTTAAATTTACAATGCCACGAACTGACCTCTTATATGTATTGCCCCCCCCCCACCCAATTAAAATGCTCAAAGTGAGTAAAAAAAAAAAGTTAAACATTATACTCACCTCAGATCCCCCGAGGAGGAGCCTCTGCTACTACCACTGGCACTGCTTACTAGAAAGCAGCAGGATGTCTTAGGGCAGCTCGTTGGCCACAGGCCTGTAGTGGCTTGTGGCTTACAAGCTATTTATTAGTAGAGAAGGAAGTGAGAGGCTTCCTTCTCTACTATGTATTTCAACTGCATCAGTGTCATGTAACGATAACCTGTGTTGCAGCCCCCCTGCTAGTTATGCCGACTATTACTTGTGGAGGGTGCTATTAGGGCACTATTAGTAATAGTGCCCCCCCATAGGTAACAGCATTACTTATGTGGGCCAAGGAAACTATTACTTGTGGGGTGTACTATTACAGAAATATTGCCCCCCACAGGTAATAGCATTACTTATGTGGGGAGGCTTATTACCTATGGAGGGGGACTATTACCTGTTTGGGAAACTATTAGGCCACTATTACTGTAATAATGCCCCCCCATAGGTAGGGGAGGGAACTATAACCTGTGGGGGTGCTACTAGAGCACTATTACAGTAATATTGCCCCCCCCCCAGGTAATAGAATTACTTATGTGGGGAATTATTACATGTGGGGTGGCCCTGCAATCCAAATCCTGCCCCCACCATCAAATTGTCTTCAATGAAACTGGTCCGTGGTGCATAAAAGGTTGGGGACTGCTGCTTTACAGTTAGAGTAGTGAAATTACAGTATGCCGTACCCCAGGAGGTAATGTAATGGAACATACCATGTCAGCATCTTAAAAAGGGCTAGAAATTGCAAAGTATATACACTAGATATTTGGAGATAAGAGGTAGAGTTATGGATTTAATAAGATTGCCATATCGGGAGTTAAGAAGGAATTTGTCCATAACATAGGGTAATTGGCATCCACCACATAGGGATTTTTTGACTTTCTACTGTATGTATCAGTTATGATAGATTGAATTTCATGGACATGCATATTTTTTTAACCATATTAACAATGAAACTTGTTAATTAAATCTGCTCCATGTGAATATACTTTAATACTGGGTAACATTTTCAGTATTTTTACCTTTATCCTCACTTGGTATGTTAACATCTATAGAAACATACTGTAAAAGTTTGTAAAAAGCAATTTCATGCAGATAAAACACCTTATTGATCTAGAAGGTAGTCAGCATAAATATCAATTAGAAGAAGTAGTCCCATGAAAGTCTGCCGGGTAAGCCGTGTGCTGGGGTGGGCTTCCCAGGATACAGCGAAGTCAAGAACAAAGGAAGCGACTCCACATCAATTTTGAAAAAACAAGATTTTACTTTGTGTAGTAACACCTCTTTACCAAAAAAACACTTCCAACTATTTACATACACTCAGCCAGGAAGCTGAGGCCCTGGTGTTGTACAGCGCGGTGCCCTCTCATGTGCGGCTCCACAACACTCCAAGCTTTTACCCATCTGCAGGCTGCTACTAACTAGCCGCTTGTTACCTTTTTATCACCCTAGTCACAGGAACAATTCAGTGAGTGTGATAGAGGCACCGGCGGTATAACACAATAGTTTACAAACTTAAAATACCCCTATTCCCCACAAAAAAAATACAACCAAGTAAATATAATTGTAGGTCAGCTTGCAAGCCAAAGAAATGTGACAATGTATAAAATGTCGCTTCTAGACTTCCCCAAAAGCTCCTCTCTGGGAGTTACAAGTCTATAGAATTCTCTGAGTCTTAGTCCTTACTACTAATAGGTAGATAATTCACCAGTAGTGTGGCCTGTGAAGATGAGTATGCCTAACTATTCTAACTACAGGCCCTTACTCAGTCCCAAGCAATTTGCGCCAAAAATGTAATGCGGTGCGTGCACGATTACTTCTCTTACGATTTTTTGCGTACCTTTAGCTTTTGTTTGGAACAGCTGAAAGCAGGGCTCATCCAAACATGCGGTCTCACTGACAGGGCCACTTTTCAGCCGGGTCCTTGATAGCAATCTTCAACTTAGGAAGCTGTCTAAACAAACCCTGGAACAGTCTCTGCTTCAGCAACCCCTTGCTATATCTCCGATTCCTTAGGAATCCGTTTTTTCTCACTTCAGTCCTGCTTCTTCTAAAAACTCAAAAGCACACTCCTAAGATGGCTGCCACACACACTCTGTTCCTTCTTGTTCCACCTCTGCAGAACAGGGTCTCCACGTCACTACTCCAGGGAATTACAGAATTACAGTCCTTCCCATTTCTGAGGTAACAGTGGCCTCTTGTGGTCAAACAAACAAATGTCAGTTTATAAAAAAAAATAACCTTATTTATAGAAACAGGTACATTCATAACATGAGGGCTGTTTCCCCATCTTACACCCTGTCCACAGGATAAGGGATAGGTGTCTTATTGCTGGGGGTCCGACAGCTAGAACCCCCCATGATCACAAGAACAGAGGTCCCCAAGTGCTACACGTGAATGCACTATGCATGACCAACATTTACTTCTGATTTCACATGGGGTGCTCAGAGACTAGTAATCGTGATCTTTTACCAAAATTTCCAATTCCCTTAGGTATTTTTGAGTAAATGGATAATATTTATTTTCAAAATTGAGAGATATTTTGCAAAAATCAATCATTTTAGAATTTGAGAGAGATGAAATATACACATTATATCTTATATCTGCCCATAGCATGAAAAGGGCTAAGCAGAAATTACAGGACTTGGAATTCATTCACTTATTTCTATCAGTGGCCACAAGTATAATTGTTACCATGAAACGTTAGCTCATAAAACTGCACGTGAAATCAGGATTTGCTATGGAAACCAGAGAAACATTATTACACTACAAATCAGATTGTAACAGTAAACAATGTGGATCATGCAATCACTGTTTCTTAAGGTCACAATTGCCAGTGCACAGTTCTCTGCATACGGTAACAATTGTGTACCGGCTGAGATCATTCAATATCGAAGACTTTTACAATGCCACCTTGGCTTTCTCACATGACTATGTTTAGAAAATGTTTATATATTTATTTCTCTATGATTATTCTGCCCTCTACATAAGACATTTCACCTAGACCTTGACACAAATGAACACATTTGTTTATATACAATTACACATAGATTCACAGACTAAGGCTGCTGTCCAGTCATGTTGGCTGTATTTCCTACAAAGCTGCAAACGTACTGTCTACCCTCATAGTACAAGGAATTGAAAATAAAATTATATGATGCGGAGACACAAGCCTGTATGGTAGACACTGCAGCTGCTGAAGAACCTCCTCGTAAAGAGGAACTTTAAGATATGACATATTATATACTGCTGAATTCAGTTTTGTAGGTATATGCCCTGTCTCTAGACTTGTACTGTAAAGGGCGGTGTTCTTCACTGCTCAGTGATGATGCTGAGCTGTGAGACCAGCCCCTCAGACAGTGCAATAATATCGGTAACTGCACCAATACCTCAGGAACTTGGGCAAATACCAGCAAAACTGACACTGTGCTGAATTCAGTAGTAGTATATAATATGTCATATCGTAGAGGGCATGAGAGGTCCTCTTGAAAGAAAGAGGGAACACTTTACCCTACTCCAAGAAATCTGCAGAAGACCACTTTTCTTAGAAGATGAGAAGCACTTATGTTGCTCCATTCTTCTTTGTATAATATTCAGAATGGAATGTATATACTGTATAAATATTATCAACAGAAATAATCCTAAGGCTATATTCACATGAAGGTGCAAAACAGCAGTGCATTGGGATGGTTGTTTTTATAACAGCATTCACACAGCTTTTTTTTTTTTTTTTTAAACACATTAGGGAAGATTTATTAAGACTGTGCACCAGAATTGAATTCTACACCAAACATGAACTGGCTTAGAATTCCTGTATATGTGACACCGGAAGACTGAAGAGTTATAGTAAATATGTCTGGTCAAGGCATGCCCACCCTGTCCAACCCCACTCAGATGTGCCAGATCTTCACAGAAAATTGACGTAGTTGTGTTGCTAAATATCCCCCGTTGATTGCAATGCGTCTATTAATGTGTCCCTTTATTTGATGGTCCATTCTGACTAGAGGTGGGCGAACCTTTTCATGGAAGAGGCCTGAAGAAGATGCCAGCAGACCATCGGACACCCAGGAGAGGTGAGGAAAGTGAGTATAAATGTTTTTTATTTTCCCTCACCTCCCCTGGGCCTCCACTTATTATACTATGGGCTCTGAGGAGACCCCAGAGTGTAATAGTGTTTTGTGGGTGATGAACCTAAAAAGTTTTGTGGAAATTTCAGTCGAATCCTAATGGTTCAGCCATCCCTAGTTATAATGGACCATCAAAAAATTGAACATGTCCTATCTTTGCCCATTTTCACGGATCCCTCGATAGATTGAAGTCTATGCGGTATATGTGAAAATGGGTCCCAGACAGATACACTGTTTCATTCCATTTTTTACGGCTGTTTTTTACAATATTTGTGTGCATGTAGCCTAATTGAGGAGTAATGTAATAAAGTTAAATGTGACAGATTGCGTGATAAGAGATTTTCTATTTTAAATATTATGTTGGGGGTCCAGACTTATACATGTTAATGTATGAGGACTCACCCACACTTTCTAAAGACATTAATGGAAGTAAAGGGAATACTGCTCTGGGATTTTCCCATCTGGAGTAATATTTTATTGGAACCAAAAAAAAATCTCTTGCTGCACCTTTTACTAGTTGAAACTGTTGATTGCTGTAAAATAGCCTTTGCCACCCTTATAACAGTAGTTAATTGTGGTTTAGCTTAACTCTTACTAGCACAGTTTGGTTGTGTAAAGGGGACCATACACATTGTGGAGCCAGCCAACTATCTAATGTGTATATAATGCTCAGCCAACATTCATTTGTATTGAAGAAAAAGGATCAAGCGTTGCCCTGGCGGTGTGCTTTGGATCATTGTCATGCTGAAACACCCAGCCACGTTTCATCTTCAATGTCCTTGCTGATGGAAGGAGGTTTGCACTCAAAATCTCACACTACATTGGGGAAAAAAGTATTTAGTTAGCCACCAATTGTGCAAGTTCTCCCACTTACAAAGATGAGAGAGATCTGTAATTGACTTCATAGGTAGACCTCAACTATGAGAGACAAAATGAGAAAACATATCTAGAAAATCACATTGTCTGATTTTTAAAGAATTGATTTGCAAATTATGGTGGAAAATAAGTATTTGGTCACCTACAAACAAGCAAGATTTCTGGCTCTCACAGACCTGTAACTTCTTCTTTAAGAGGCTCCTCTGTCCTCCACTCGTTACCTGTAGTAATGGCACCTGTTTGACATTGTTATCAGTATAAAAGACACCTGTCCACAACCTCAGACAATCACACTCCAAACTCCACTATGGTGAAGACCAAAGAGCTGTGGAAGGACACCAGAAACAAAATTGTAGACCTGCACCAGGCTGGGAATGACTGAATCTGCAACAGGCAAGCAGCTTGGTGTGAAGAAATCAACTGTGGAGCAATAATTAGAAAATGGAAGACATACAAGACCACTGATAATCTCCCTCAATCAGGGGCTCCATGCAAGATCTCACCCCGTGGGGTCAAAATGATCACATGAACGGTGAGCAAAAATCCCAGAACCACACGGGGGGACCTAGTGAATGACCTGCAGAAAGCTGGGACTAACGTAACAAAGGCTACGGTCAGTAACACACTACGCCGCCAGGGACTCAGATCCTGCAGTGCCAGATGTGTCCCCCTGCTTAAGCCAGTACATATCAGGGCCCGTCTGAAGTTTGCTAGAGAGCATTTGGATGTTTCAGAAGAGTATTGGGAGAATGTCATATGGTCAGAATGTGTCTAGGTCTTTCAGCATGACAATGATCCCAAGCACACCGCCAGGACAACAAAGGAGTGGCTTCGTAAGAAGCATTTCAAGGTCCTGGAGTGGCCTAGCCAGTCTCCAGATCTCAACCCCGTAGAAAACCTTTGGAGGGAGTTGAAAGTCCGTGTTGCCCAGTGACAGCCCCAAAACATCACTGCTCTAGAGGAGATCTGCATGGAGGAATGGGCCAACATACCAGCAACAGTGTGTGCCAACCTTGTGAAGACTTACAGAAAACGTTTGACTTCTGTGATTGCCAACAAAACATATATAACAAAGTATTGAAATGAACTTTTGTTATTGACCAAATATTTATATTCCACCATAATTTTCAAAAAAATTCTTAGGTCTACCTATGATGTCAATTAAAAGCCTCTCTCATCTTTTTAAGTGGGAGAACTTGCACAATTGGTGGCTGACTAAATACTTTTTTTTCCCCACTGTACATGGCCCCATTCATTCTTTCATGTACACAGATCAGTTGTCCTGGTCCCTTTGCAGAGAAACAGCCCCAAAGCATGATGTTGCCACCCCATGCTTCACAGTAGGTATGGTGTTCTCAGGGCCGGTTTTAGACAAAGTGGGGCCCTGGGCAAAATTAAAAGTGGGCCCCAAATGCTGATATGCAAACACCACCATCGTCTTCCAGTGGCAACCCCTATAATAACGCCTCCTTTCTGCCAACAAAAAAGTAATAACAAGCCCCATTTTACCACACACAATTCAAATGAGCACCTTTGTACCACCTAATAGATTTTTGCACACAGTCATCAGTTGTTATAGCGCCTCTTTATAAATAATAGTCCCTGCTTATAAATAATAAACACCTTTATCAGTAATAGCGCCCTTATAAATGATAAATAGTGCCCTGTATCAGTAATATTCCCCCTTATCAGTAAGTCACCCCGTAAAAATAATACCGCTTCCTTATTAATAATAACCCTCTCATAAGTAATAGTTACCCTTATAAATAATAGTCCCCATTATCACTAATAGCCCCCTTTATAAATAAGCCCACTTAACAATTATACCCCCTTATAAATAGTTCCCCTCTTATAAATAATAGCTCCCCCCTTATAATGGATGCCTTCAGTGGCGTAACTAGGAATGGCTGGGCCCCAAGGCGAACATTTGACATGGGCCCCCCCCCCCAAGCTGCCGCCCCCAACCCCCCAAAGCCACCGCCCCCAACCCCCCCAAGCCGCCGCCCCCAACCCCCCCAAACCGCCGCCCCCAACCCCCCCCACACACACAAACCGCATTCCTGCGCACACTATTATGCCCCATAGTGGCCCCTGCACATGGTATTATGTCCCATAGTGACCCCTGCACACAATATTATGCCCCATAGTGGCCCCTGCACACAGTAGTTTGCCCCATAGTGGCCCCAGCACACAGTAGTTTGCCCCATAGTGGCCCCGACACACAGTAGTTTGCCCCATAGTGGCCCCTGCACACAGTAGTTTGCCCCATAGTAGCCCCTGCACACAGTAGTTTGCCCCATAGTGGCCCCTCCACACAGTATTATGCCCCATAGTGGACCAGCCATGAACGATTATTATACTCTGGGGTCTTTTCAGACCCCAGAGTATAATGATCAGAGACCCAGGGGAGGAGAGAAACATAGAAAACACTGCAACTTACCTCTTCCTCGCTCCGGTGCACTCCCGTGCGCTACTTCGGCCATCTTTAATGTCGGACCGGATCTCGCGCGATCCAGGCCGGCGTCGCGACGCATAATGACGTCGGCTGACGTCTGGGACGTCACCAAACAGGCCCAAAGTCTGCGGAGCGGCGGATAGGTGAGTTACAGTGTTTTTTATGTTCGCTCACCTCCCCTGGGCCCCCGATCGTTATACTCCGGGGTCTCAAAAGACCCCGGAGTATAACGATAGCAGTGATTGTGGGGTTCGCGGTAGTGACTGCCACAAGGCTCCGGGCCCCGTAATGTTCCGGGCCCTGTGGCAGTCGCTACCACTGCTACCCCGGTAGTTACGCCCCTGGATGCCTTATATATAATAGTTCCCCCTTCATAAATAATAGCCCGTCTTATAAATAATAGTCCCCCCTTATAAATAATAGTTCCCCCTTATAATAGCCCCCTCATATTTAAGTTTCCCAATTATATATAGTAACCCACCCTTATATATAATAGTTCTCCATTATACATTGTCGGACTGAAGGGTCTTAGGCCCACCAGATGAACTTGTTCTTGGGCCCCACCCAACAGCTTCCTGCTAATAACCTACACCACGACTGCTTCACTGAAGTCTTACATATGTGCTGTCTATCTGGTGTTACTGAGTATGTTCCCAGTATAGTCAACCCCTATAGTACTGTGCAGGCACCAATAACTCCATGGCCAGTTCATGCACAGTACTGTATGGGGAATGACATGGCCATGGAGCACTACACGTATGTGCAAGATTATAGTGAGGGAGCTGTGATGCAGACATAGCACACAGAGCTGCCAGCAGGAATTTTGAGCCCCCCCCCCACAGTATAATGCTCCACATGGTATATAATGCTCCACAGTATAAAATGCTCCCCTGAGCCCTCCAGTTTCTCCACATGGTATATAATACTCCACAGTGGCCCCACACAGTATAAAACTCTCCCCTGAGCCCCCCATAGTGGCCCCACATGGTATATAAGGCTCCACACAGTATAATACTCCACAGTGGTCTACACAGTATACTACCCCTTAGTGGCCCCAGACAGTACAATATGCTCCCCAGCAGCCCCACACAATATAATATGCTCCATACAGTATAATATGCACCCCACAGTGCCCTCCCCCAAGTTTAATTCTCCAGAGTGGCCTAACACAGTATAACATGCTCCACAATGGCCTTCACACAGTATAATATAGTGCCCAGAGGGGTTTCCCCAGTATAATGCTCCACAGTGGTCCCCCACAGTATAATATGCTCCCCACATTCCCCCCCAGTATAATGCTCTACAATGGCCCCACAGAGTATAATATGCTTCCAATAAGCCCCACACAATATAATACACTCCACAGTGGCCCCACACAGTATAACAGGCTCCCCACACTGCCCCTTCCCCCCAGTATAAAGCTCCACAGTGGCCCATAGTATAATGTGCTCCCCAGAGGGACTCTCCTAGTATAATGCTCCACAGTGCCCCCCCCCCGCAATATATTATGCTCCCCAAAGCATCCCCCAGTATAATGCTCCACAGTAGGCTGCATGCAGTATAATATGCTCCCCAGAGGGCCCCCTAGTTCCCCCCCTGAATAATGCCCAACAGTAGCGCCACGCAATATATATGCTCTGCAGACGTCCCCCCCAGAGTAATGCTCCACAGTGACCCCACACAGTATAACATGCTCCAGTATGGCCTCCACACAGTATAATATACTGCCCACAGAGGTTCCTCCACTATAATACTCCACAGTGGGCCAAAACAGTATAATATGCTCTCCAGAGGGCCCCTCAGAATAATGCTCCAAAGTGGCCTCACAGAATATAAAATGCTCCCCAGAGCCCCCCCACACACATTATAATGCTCCACAGAGGCCCCACAGAATATAATATGCTCTCCAGAGGGCCTCCTCCTCCAATATAATGCTCCACAGTGGCCCCACACAGTATAATATACTGGGGGCCCCTCTGGATAGCATATTATACTGTGTGGGGCCACTGTGGAGCATTATATTGGGGAAGGAGGCCCTCTGATGAGCATGTTATATTCTGTGGGGCCTCTGTGGTGCATTATAATGTGGGGGGCTCTGGAGAGCATGTTATATTCTGTGAGGCCACTTTGGAGCATTATACTGGGGGGCCCTCTGAAGAGCATATTATACTATGTCGGGCCACCATGGAGCATTATACTGAGGGGGCCCTCTGGAGAGCATATTATATTGTTTTGGGCCACTGTGGAGCATTATACTGGGGAAGGGGCCCTCTGGATTGCATATTATACTGTGTGGGGCCACTGTGGAGCATTATCCTGGGGGGGCCCTCTGGATAGCATAATGCTCCACAGTGGCCCCATACTGTATAATATGCTATCCAGAGGGCCCCCTTCCATTTTCTAATTATTGCTCCCACAGTTGATTTCTTCACACCAAGCTTCTTGCCTATTGCAGATTCAGTCTTCCCAGCCTGGTACAATTTTGTTTCTGGTGTCCTTCCACAGCTCTTTGGTCTTCACCATAGTGGAGTTTGAAGTGTGACTATTTGAGATTGTGGACAGGTGTCTTTTATACTGATAACAATGTCAAACAGGTGCCATTACTACAGGTAATGAGTGGAGGACAGAGGAGCCTCTTAAAGAAAAAGTTACAGGTCTGTGAGAACCAGAAATCTTACTTGTTTGTAGGTGACCAAATATTTATTTTCAACCATAATTTGCAAATACATTTTTAAAAAATCAGACAATGTGATTTTCTAGATATGTTTTCTCATTTTGTCTCTCATAGTTGAGGTCTACCTATGATGTCAATTACAGGCCTCTCTCATCTTTTTAAGTGGGAGAACTTGCACAATTGGTGGCTGACTAAATACTTTTTTTTCCCCACTGTATGTAACGTCTCTGGCTGTTTGGGCCTCTGTACCACCCTCCGCTCGCAGGCTGCGGTGCAGGAGGCGTGTTCAGTTTGATTCCTTGCTTAGGGTTCTTGTTGCTCTGTCTGAACACTGTCCTAGTACCTCTTCTCTGTAATTGAATTTCAGCCACACCCATCTCCTGCACCTTTGTTTCCCTCCGCTGCTCAAAAAGTTAATCTTAGCCTTGCCTGTGTGATTGACAGCCTATCTACCAATCAAGTCTGGGACAGATTCTGGACTTCCTATAAACAGGTCATCTGCTGACACATGGGTGCTGGCTATTGTGACTCTGTCCTGTGACCTTGTCCTTGCTAAGCTGTTCCTTTGCTATTGTATAGTATTACTCACCTCTGACCTTTGGCTTCTCTTGTGACTACTCTTTAGGATTTTGATTTGGTACTGCTTTGTCTCTCTGGTTTTGACCCTTGGCTTGCTGACTCCTCTTCTGTGTTGTTTGTCTTGTTCTTTGTTACACTTATTCAGAGAAGGGATGGCCGCCAAGTTGTCAGCTGTTGCCTGGGACAGTTCAGGCAATTAGTTAGGGACACGGTTGAGTTTAGGGCTCACTGTCCCTGTCTTCCCCTTCTTCCCTTGTTTATGCAGCAGCACTGGTGAATTGCTCAACTAGCAATTCCCTTACAGGATATCAACTTATTCCTGCCTTCTTTTGTCATTTGTTAGGTCTTCAGTAGCCTATGGATATATTTTTGGATATTTCCTAGAACTAATGCCAAATACTTCATATGAAAATAGACTACAACTATATTATTAAAAATTGCATAGACTAGCAATGTTGTTTGTTACTTGGATACATAATTTGACAGTGTACAAATAAAAAATAATAAATATCAATCAAAGATACAAACCTTAAAATGACCACATTTGTTGGTTTTCACAAAAAAATAAAGTTGAACACAGTAACATTCTTTTATAATTGGCTTTCTGGGCAGGGATGCACAGCACTATGCCAGTGTTAATACTGCTGCATGTCTGAAATGGTTTCTGTATGATGACAAGTTATTTTATATCCTCTGAATATAACTTTTGCCACATGTCAAGAAAAAATAAATCCTATTACAGTCTTTCAGTTCATCCAGCTCTTAAATTATCATATACTGGAAGTGACTATTGAGTACAGCTAATACAAAAAATACTAATACTTGTATGAAAACTGCACCTTTTTAGAAATGGGGATAGGAATCCTTTGTTGTTATCCATTAGTGTATTTATGTCAATAGAATAATGCACTTTTCCCTTCAAAGGAACACTAATCCTAATATAGTTGCCCTTACTGTTTGATGGTGTACATTCATATCATGTTTTTTACAATTACCAGATCTGTTTAATGGATATAAAAACAGATGCAAATGTACAAACGGAGGGCCTTGTATTTACATAGAGTCAATGGAGCAGGTTTAAGAAAACTGTCTTAACCTATTTCCGATGCATTTTTCAGTTTTTGATTTTTGTTTTTTTATTCCCCACCTTTCAAAAACCTTAGCTTTTTTAGTTTTCCATTCATAGAGCCATATGAGTGCTTACTTTTTGCAGGACAGATTGTACTTCATAGTGGTACCATTTAATATTCTATACAATGTACTGGGAAACTGCAGAGAAATTCAGAAAGGGAGATTCACAAAAAAAAAAATGCATTTGCGCCATTTGATCATGGATTTTGTTTTTACATTGATCACTGTGCAACCAAAATGACGTTAGCCATATTTTTCAGGTAGTTATAATTACAGTGATACCACATTTGTATACATTTAGTCATGTTCTAACCCCTTGACAAAAATCCAAAAGTTTGAAAAAAAAAACAAAAAAACATTTCTTGGAGTCGCCATATTCTGACACCTGTAACTTTTATATTTATGTATACCAGGTTGTGTAAAGTGTCTTTTTTTTGCAGAACCAGATATACCTTTTATGTATACCATCTTGGGAAATATTTTTATTAGCTTGTAGTCTGGGCATTTTTGGATGTGGGGATACCTATTATTATTTATGTTTATTTATTTCTATTTGGCAATTCAAGAAAAAAAGGGTGATTCAAAATTTTATGTTTTTTTTAGTTCTCATAGGGCGTTTAGCCCTAGAATCATTAGATCACTTGCCCCATAGACTGCTAAATTGCCCTATAACTATTGACACCTGCCACAGGCAAGCCTCAACAGATAAATGCTTATGACATGCCAGGGAGCCTTCACAAGGCTCCCGGCTGTCGTAGTGATAGGACGGTTCACAATCTCTCCGGTGAATTCATGTTTGGGTTTGCAGGTTCAGACCATAAGGTTTATTCGGACATTAGCCTTTTTGAACTGGAGGGGAAAATTTCCTTAGGGTGTACCTAAAAAGGTGTACTTTTTATTAATGAATAGTGCGTCTGAATATGAGAATCCTTGTAATATGTCTTATATATATTAAGAATATGTTTCCTTCACCACTTATTAAGCTGTTCTCCTGATCTTCAATCTGACTTCTTGTTTACATTATATTTGTCTCCATATTCACCTCCCACATAGACCTCAATGGAGAAGGAAGGGGTTGAGTAGGATTCTTCTGCCAGCTAGTTAATTGATTTATTGCCTCAATCTGTGCACTCACAGTCTCTTATGTACAAACTTAGTAGTGTTAAAAAAAAAGTTCAGAATAGCAGAGTGAAGAAATAGCAATTATTTGAGTGTCTTTTCTATCCCCGCACCTCTTTGTAGACTAATATGTAGAACTAGAAAGTAACTCTGCCTGAAAAGTTGAGGAAAACACCTGTACTATTAATTTATAAAAAGTTGTTCATAACTGGAGGTATGCTTTAAAAAGTTGTGTATAACACTTTGAAGGCTCCTATCTAACCTGTTTCTAGATCTCTAACGCAAACAAAGCCTTAGTAATGTCAAAGTGACAGCAACAGAAATGGCTATAGATAAATGAATGGTAGCAAATAAAGGTAACAAACATCCTGTTTAAAAGCACACTGCATTGTTATTATAATACAGAGGAAAGCCAAATGTACTAATTTAAATCTATATTCACATGACCATGGTACAAAACAACCATGAAAAATGGATATTTTTCACATCTGTCTTACACCCGGGGAATACATTTGAGTGTATTGAGGGATCCGTTAAATGGGTAGAAATAGGACCTATTTTTTAACAATCTATTAAATAAGACCTTTTAAAAAAAACCCAGTCCCAAGGTCCATTATCATTGTTGTATGAATACAGACTTAGTGTAACTAGTGTATAACTTCACTATCCCTTGGTGATTTTGTAAGTTGTATATACAGTGCCTTGCGAAAGTATTCGGCCCCCTTGAACTTTTCAACCTTTTGCCACATTTCAGGCTTCAAACATAAAGTTATAAAATTTTAATTTTTTGGTGAAGAATCAACAAGTGGGACACAATCGTGTAGTGGAATGAAATTTATTGGATATTTTAAACTTTTGTAAAAAAATAAAAAACTGAAAAGTGGGGCGTGCCAAATTATTTCGCCACCTTAAGTTAATACTTTGTAGCGCCACCTTTTGCTGCGATTACAGCTGCAAGTCGCTTGGGGTATGTCTCTATCAGTTTTGCACATTGAGAGACTGAAATTCTTGCCCATTCTTCCTTGGAAAACAGCTCAAGCTCAGTGAGGTTGGATGGAGAGCGTTTGTGAACAGCAGTTTTCAGCTCTTTCCACAGATTCTCGATTGGATTCAGGTCTGGACTTTGACTTGGCCATTCTAACACCTGGATACGTTTATTTGTGAACCTTTCCATTGTAGATTTTGCTTTATGTTTGGTATCATTGTCTTGTTGGAAGATAAATCTCTGTCCCAGTCTCAGGTCTTTTGCAGACTCTAACAGGTTTTCTTCCAGAATGGTCCTGTATTTGGCTCCATCCATCTTCCCATCAATTTTAACCATCTTCTATGTCCCTGCTGAAGAAAAGCAGGCCCAAACCATAATGCTGCCACCACCATGTTTGACAGTGGGGATGGTGTGTTCAGGGTGATGAGCTGTGTTGCTTTTACGCCATACATATCGTTTTGTATTGTGGCCAAAAAGTTTGATTTTGGTTTCATCTGACCAGAGCACCTTCTTCCACATGTTTGGTGTGTCTCCCAGGTGGCTTGTGGCAAACTTTAAACAAGACTTTTTATGGATATCTTTGAGAAATGGCTTTCTTCTTGCCACTCTTCCATAAAGGCCAGATTTGTGCAGTGTACGACTGATTGTAGTCCTATGGACAGACTCTCCCACCTCAGCTGTAGATCTCTGCAGTTCATCCAGAGTGATCATGGGCCTCTTGGCTGCATCTCTGATCAGTCTTCTCCTTGTTTGAGATGAAAGTCTAGAGGGACGGCCGGGTCTTGGTAGATTTGCAGTGGTCTGATACTCCTTCCATTTTAATAAGATCGCTTGCACAGTGCTCCTTGGGATGTTTAAAGTTTGGGAAATCTTTTTGTATCCAAATCTGGCTTTAAACTTCTCCACAACAGTATCACGGATCTGCCAGGTGTGTTCCTTGGTCTTCATGATGCTCTCTGCTCTTTAAACAGCACCCTGAGACTATCACAGAGCAGTGCATTTATACGGAGACTTGATTACACACAGGTGGATTATATTTATCATCATCAGTCATTTAGGATAACATTGGATCATTCAGAGATCCTCACTGAACTTCTGGAGTGAGTTAGCTGCACTGAAAGTAAAGGGGCTGAATAATATTGCACGCCCCACTTTTCAGTTTTTTATTTTTTACAAAAGTTTAAAATTACCAATAAATTTCGTTCCGCTTCACAATTGTGTCCCACTTGTTGATTCTTCACCAAAAAATAAAAATTTTATATCCTTATGTTTGAAGCCTGAAATTTGGCAAATGGTTGAATAGTTCAAGGGGGCCGAATACTTTCGCAAGGCACTGTAAGTATTACTAATGAAAAAACTGGCTAATTTTTAATGAACAAAAGCAATTTTTAGGGAAAAAAGAGGAAGTGTTGTACTGTATTCACTGATTTTTTTTTTGTTTTTAAGAAGGAAAAAAAAATTGTAAAATTAATAAAGAAATGTACAGTAAGAGAAATTGTCTGTTCTTGATCTTCTTGGACATACACAGTGCAGATTATTTGACTCTGACAATTATGATGGATTCATACAGTTGATGTCCCTTATTATGAGGGCAGCTGCAAGAAATTATGGGTTATCCTGCCTGGTTTCTGAGGTCATGTGATCCCTTGTCTCCATGTCTTTCACATGTCAGCCCCCTTATTAGTTGACTTTTATGAATTGTATGAATAAAACCACAAAATGTATGGATTTGCTCAAATGTAAACATTTTCAAAAATTCATAATGAGCCCTGTTCAAAATATTACTGCTTATCTCTAGTGAGGAGTAAGATGGGGAAACATGGTTGAGCTACTGAGATACAGACAAGATCTCTTTACATATTTCCCAGTTTTACTTGTATGGGACAAAATACAACCAAGGGAAATAGAAGGTGAAGGGAGAAACAGCTGGAGTTTCTTTAGAAGTTTTGGTGCATTTTCATGCTTAATTTCTGTTAAAGGGGGTATTCCCACAAATATAACCATATTTAAATTTGTAGACAATTAAAGGTTAAACATTTTTGCGAATGTAAATAAATTTAAAAAATTTGCAGAATTTTCTTTTTTTTTACTTTTTTTTTTTTTACTTTAAGAAAAAACCCAGGGGGTCTTTTAATCACTAATTCAATACACTACAGAAATAACTATACTATACTATTACAGATTGCCTAGCACAAAAGGCTCCCAGTTATCATAGTAACAAATTGCCGCCACCCATATCTCACTCTGGGGACTGGCGATCCACCCCACAACGGTGGCCCACAGGGGCTTATGGGAAAATGGCTTTAGGAGGGTTAATGCCCACGATAAGTATGGTATGGTATACAGCAACTAGTACAAGGACTAAAAAGATGCAGCACTTTACTACCTGAACCTCATCCTCCTTCCTTGACATGGATTGTCTTCATCAGAAGACAAGTTGTTTCTGTTGTCCTACTGTATCTGAGAGGTCTGGTTATCCTGCCAACACACAGTGATTGACAGCTTTCTCTGTACAAGGATATTTAAGGATAGCTGTCAATTACTGTGTATGGGCAGGATAAGCAGAACTCTCCTGTGAGTCCTGGGAGGATTTACTCTGTTTTTTACTCAAATATCTTGTACCAAATCATATAAGCCAATATAAAACAGAGCCCAGCTTCTGTCCATGCAGCAGATCCTGCTTTCAGATAAAACAGGTTCTTTTTATTCTCTTTGTTGCAATCTCTTCATTTTTAGAAAGTAAATGACGGGTTATTCAACTGAGCCATTAGAATGTGTGTTACTTACTCGACTGAAGAGAATGCATTAACTAGAGAAACCCTATCCTAAGACAAAGGGTCAGAAGGGGTACTATGCCTCATTGTCTCTTTGTGAACATACTCTAGCATCAACTTTTGAAAGGTGCCATAGGGAGCTACCTTCCAAAGGGCGGTACTAAAGCAAGGTCCCCTTTTCCACCAAGAAGGAATTATTTGCATATTCATTTCCTAAGATATACAACAAAGCTGAAGAGTGAGTTGTTCAAAACAAGTGTTATTAGCCTATTGTGTGTACTCTAGTGGCCATAGTAAAAATTGCAATATTACAGCATCTCTTTTTTAAAGGACCACTCCACCCAAAACTAAAGTTATGGTATTCCATATGTCAATCTCTCACCAGTTCTTTTTCTTGCTGCTTCTGCATCTTTTTGAGACTGTTGTTTAGCAGGAGTGTGAATCATGTTTCAGTGACATACTTTCTCTACTTGAGTATATTGAAAGCCATATGTCACCCATTACAGGCACTAGAACTTCCTGTATGATGGACTGTTCTACATAGACTATCCACAAAGGAGAACAGAAACTCATCACAGCTACTGCATAGGATTAGACAGCTGCTGTCACGCAGTTATAATGAAGCTTCACTTTACTTGATATTGATGTTTGACACTAGCCCCTAGTTTAGTGGTTAAAGGGGTTGTCCAGGCAAAAACATTATTTTTTTAAATCGGCTGAGTGTGGTGAAAAAAAAACAACAACATACTCAGCGCTCCCCGATTCTCTGGTGCCTCTTAGCAGGGATGGTTCTTTCGGTCTTTTGTTGTCTTTTGGCGGAAGACCGGACAACCTCTTTAAGTAGGGGCAGGAAATACCTTGCAGTAGAAAAAGGCTCAGAAAGCTTATACATACCTGAATAAGCTGAAGAAAGAATAAGTGACTATGGGATTTTGTTTATACTACCTCAGCCTCCCTTAGACTATTCACACTATCAATGTTCATGACTGCGTGACCGACTTTTTTAAGTGGCTGTCACACGGTTACATTAAAGTCAATACATGAAAATGGGGCTATTCACATGACCAGTTTTTTGATTGTCTCTTTTTCACAACCATTTTGTCCATCCTTTATATAAATAGAGGCTAACTGTGTACTAAGGGAAAAAATAGAGGGAGAGATGATCACAGTGTACACCCAGGAAAAGAGATGGTACTGGGTCTAGCTTGTCATTGGATGCTGGGATGAGCTATCATGGGATTGATAGCAAAGTGCAGGGAAAAAGAAAACAGAGAAACAGGAAATCTAAAAATCAAGATGGGGTCTTTTTAGGAGCAGAAAAGAATGCATAAGAGCTGCGTAGATACAGGGATAGAAAGTTGTGTTTCTGCTGGAGGTCACATGTCAAATGAAAAATATACATAGGTATTTAAAAAAATGTTTTTTTTCAAACAATATCTCATTTCTGATGATAGATTTCCTTTACGGGTTCAGCGTTTAAGCTAATCACCCTTAGGCCACATTTGCTATAGCTTTGCAATTTATTTTTGTTGGGTTACAAGCAGCAATTGATCCATGTTGTTCGGGCTTTTTGGAAGGTGACAAAACTACTGTATATTAAGGCTTTACTGTCAAGGGCTTGTTTCATTCCTCTGCTATATATCAATGTGCTGGATTTAAGCAGCATTTATTTAAAAAAAAAAAACATTTAATCACATGCAGCTGACCGGCATTCCTCTACAAACTGTATTTCACATACCAGCAGTAGACCTTTAATCCCCATGCATGTGTGAGTGTGAAATAGTAGTGTCAAGACGTACCTCTAATTCTTGAGGCAAGCATTTAAAACAAAACAGTTTTTCACATACTGCCTTATAACTCCACGTCCCTGGATAATAAACAAACCCGTTTCCAGACATCACAAATGAATACATGTGCGCCTATGTTAGAGTTTTATCCAAAAACAAATTCTATAGGCTGAGAATGTGAGGATTTCAACAAATCCAGGTTTGAAAATGGATTTAATTACACCGAGGCCATAAAGTTGAGGCACATCTAAAATTATTGCAGTGTTAAGTATACATATCTGTCAGCCAAAATTCCCTAGGAATTAATTTACAATGACAAGTTGCTCTGACACACCCATAGTTTCTAGCTTTCACATAACAACCTTTCCCTTTCGGCTAACCTCCTACCATATTATATGTAAATACGTGGACAGGTCGTATAGTAGCATAGAAGGTTTTCTAAAATGTCTGTTTCACATTTAATGGTAAACATTCCATAATGAAATCATAGAAATAGTGTGAGATATTTATGACTGATCTAAATGTGGTCTGAACGTCATTGAAACAGCTGCCTATATTTTAGTGGTAAGCCTTATAATAAACATGTCTTTATAAGATTAGTATCATCAGTTTGGAAATCCATTTAGAAAAGGCCAAAGAAAAAGGAATGAGATAGCGCACTTGGTAGATAAAGTAAACAAAAAGGAATTTGGGAGCAAAAGCGTAAAACGAATAAGGCAGCTATTAGTAATAATCAAAAAGGAGACAAACTACAACTACTGGTTACCTAGAGGGACAAAAGTGTTCCCAGACCAAGTCAACTGATTTTATCCTTTTATCCTGTTACCATCTGTCTTATAGGTTCCAACAGTTTGGGCAAACCTTTTAGCTGAATACGCAATTTCCCAGCTACTACACTGCAGGGGACAAGCAACATTATACAGTACCTTATTTATATTGATGTCCTGTCCGTTGACTTTAGTGGATTTACATAAAAGGCTTGGCCCAGTTGTGATTTGCACGAAAGCAGAGCAGCGTGGAATGATTTGTTTCTGTGGCATGACAGTGTATCTGAAGCTGATATTTGTTGGAGACCTTATGAGCAATATGGGGAAAGTGTTTTGTCACAAAGAATTGTATATGAATGGATAGAGAAGTTCAAGAAAGGTCTCATTAGTTTCAGCCATGAAGAAGGAGCCGAATGACCGTCCATGACTCATGACAACATTGATCATACACATGAACTGGTTCTCTTGGATACAGTGATAGTGGATTATGTGAAAGAAGCCCCACAAGGATGAACATTCATGTCTGATGAAGAGGTAAAGACAGCAGGGCATTTGTGACTCGCTGTTCAGCTTAAAATACAAAAACTGAGGGAATACAGAAACTGGTTGACAGATGAACAAAGTGTGTTCAAAAGCAGGGAGATTATGTCAAAAAATTATGTATTTGTCTTTGTATTTGAAACTCCATTAAAATAAATTCTACAGCTGATAATTTTTGACTCACCCTAATATTTCTTCTGTTATTTTTCTTTCTATGTCTCGTTTTGTACCTCTCTACTTAAGGACTTTGCACTATGAAGAAACAAACACAAAGACTTGGACCCTTGTGATACTTTTTTTTTTGTTTTTGTTTTTTATCTGTCTTTTTGTTCTGCTTGAAAATGGGATCTTTTGTGTATGCAGACAACTCCTTTGTCTATACAAGAGAGGAAATTCTGCAGCTCAGAGGCACAGCAGGGCGGCATACCATCTGGTCACACATCCCCCGCGAGATTTGGAGAAAGAAAAAGCGGGTGAGGGGATGCAGAGCTGGTACTCTTCAGAGGATTAAAAAGAGGTGTTACCGACCAGCTGTTCCCTCCATCATCATGGGCAATGTGAGATCTCTTGCAAACAAGATGGATGAACTAACAGCGTTCACCAGGCATCATCAGGAGTTTCGGGCGTGCAGCATGATGCTACTTACAGGGACTTGGCTCATGGAAGTTACTCCTGACCCTCTGGTCTCCTTGGATGGTTTTAAACTCCTTCGGGCAGACAGGACAAGGGAGAGCGGTAAGAGGAAAGGAGGAGGGCTGGCAATGTTTGTGAATAATAGATGGTGCAATCCTAGGCACATTGTGATTAAGGAGCAAACTTGCTGTAAGGACATTGAACTATTAGCTGTGAGCATGAGACCTTTCTACCTACCAAGGGAACTATCACATGTCATCGTGATAGCTGCATATGTCCCCCCCTCTGCGAAAGCTGACACTGCCTGCGAGGTCCTACAAGCCACGCTGAGCCAGTTACAGTTAAAACATCCCCAGGCCCTCTTTCTTCTGTCGGGTGATTTCAACCATGCCTCCCCATCATCCACACTGCCCAGTTTCACACAGTATGTAACCTGCCACACAAGAGACAACAAAACACTGGACTTGTTCTTTGCCAACGTGAGGGAGGCATATAACTCATCAGCCCTACCGCCCCTGGGGAGATCGGATCACAACCTAGTGCATCTCCGACCTGTGTACAAGCCACTTGTACGTAGAGAACCAGCTGTCACCCGCACAGTGAGGATATGGTCCGAGGAGAGTGATGAGGCTCTGAGGGATTGTTTTGACACAACCGCATGGGAAGTTCTGCAGGATTCTTATGGAGAAGATATAGAAGGACTCACACACTGCATAACAGACTACATTAATTTTTGTGTGGACAACACAGTACCCACAAAAGTGGTGAGGTGCTTCTCCAATAACAAACCATGGATTAACTCTGATATAAAAACACTACTTAAGGAGAAAAAGATGGCATTCAGGACAAGAGAAAAGGAGGGGTTGAGGGAAGTACAAAAGGAGCTGAGGCATCAAATCAGGCAGGGAAAAGCCAGTTATAAAGAAAAAATGGAAAAGCAAATGGAAAGAAAAGACATAAGGGGGGTCTGGGAGGGGCTTAAGTCAATTTCGGGTCATAAACAGTCTGTCTGCCAGATTGAGGCAGATGTTAATTGGCTTAATGAACTAAACCTATTCTTCAACAGATTTGATCACACACCAGCTCCTCACACCCCAGTATGTCCTTCAGCTTCCCCCACCACAATGACTTCTCCCCATGCGGCCACTTCCCAACAGACCAGTAAATCCAGAAATCCGTCTTTATCTGGCCACAGTCTGACCTTCACACGGGCCCAGGTGAGGAAGGAGATGAAAAAGATCAAGGCGAGGAAAGCCGCAGGGCCAGATGACATCAGTGCAAGGCTAATTAAGACTTGCGGGGACCAGCTGTGTGGTATAATTACATATATGTATAATATGAAAGCCTGAGGTAGGAAATAGTCCCTGAATTATGGAACATCTTCTTGTGTGGTACCAGTTCCAAAGAAAAAACCCCACCCTATGGAAGAAAAAGAAGACAAAAGGTAAAAAAAAAAAACCCCATCCTACACACAAACCCCACCAAAACCCCAAACAACCCCCAAACAAAGCCCCCCCGGAGCCTCCCGTCCAAAGACACCCCACCTAGCCTGAGCACTGACATCCCACCTGATGAAGATCTTGGAGAGATTGGTTCTCATACATCTCCGCCCTCTAGTGAGCCCCGCTATGGACCCCCTCCAGTTTGCTTATCGGCCGGGAATTGGGGTAGATGATGCCATCATCCATCTTCTGCACAGGGCTCTGTCTCACCTGGAGAAACCAGGGAACACAGTGAGAATAATGTTCTTTGACTTCTCCAGTGCTTTTAACACCATACAGCCCAGGTTATTGAGGGACAAGCTGGCCTTGCTGGAGTAGACCACCACCTCTCCAACTGGATCCTAGACTACCTCACAAATCGACCTCAATACGTGAGAGCCCAAGACTGTGTGTCAGGTACCGTTATCTGTAATACGGGGGGCACCTCAGGGTACAGTTCTCGCCCCTTTCCTCTTCACACTGTACACTGCAGATTTTAGGTGCAACTCATCCAGCTGCTACCTACAGAAGTATTCTGACGACTCTGCAATAGTGGGTCTCATCACAGATGATGATGACAGGGAGTACAGAGAACTGAACCAGGATTTTGTGGACTGGTGCCACCGGAACCACCTGAAGATTAACGCGGGGAAGACCAAGGAGATGGTGGTGGACTTCCGCAAAGGCAGAAGCCCTCCTAAACCAGTGGACATCCTGGGGACGGGCATCGAGATTGTGAACACCTATAAGTACCTGGGTTTGCTCCTTAATAATAAGCTGGACTGGGCAGATCATATGGAGGCCCTGTACAGGAAGGGCCACAGCAGGCTGTACCTGCTTAGGAAACTGAGAGCCTTTGGAATCCGGGGGGCACTTCTTAGAACTTTCTTCAACTCGGTAGTGGCATCAGCCATCTTCTTTGGAGTGGCCTGCTGGGGGAGCAGTATATCAACCAGGGACAGAAATAAACTTGACAAGCTGATTAGAAAGGCCAGCTCTGTCCTGGGGAGCCCACTGGACCCAGTGCAGGTGGTGGGTGACAGAAGGATACTGTCCGTGGTGAGCTCCATGCAGAAGAAGAAGTCCCATCCCATGCATGAGACTGTGATCGCGCTGAGCAGTACTGTCAGTGACCGACTGCTCCACCCTAGGTGTGAGAAGGAGCGCTATCGGAAGTCTTTCCTCCCCACCGCGGTTAGGCTGTACAACCAACACCGACCTAAGCGGAGATCATTACACACAGAGAACTGAAATATCTCTCTGCCTGTTAAATCCCCCCCCCCCCCCCCCTCCTCTGCTACGTCCTATCTGTCTGTCTGCTATTAATGTAATGCCTCTCACCTTGGAACATTCCTGTACATGTTGTATTTGTATTTGTATCTGCTTATCTTTACTGCTGTAACACACTGAATTTCCCCATTGTGGGACTATTAAAGGACTATTATTATTATTATTATTATTGTTATGTTCTTAGGCCCTAGGCTGTTAATGTAAACTGTCGTCTAATTATTTTGCCCTAAGTTTTTGTACTGTTTCACCTACATAGATTATAAAAACTTTTACTATGCATCCTTATATTACATAAAAATGCATACAGTATGTGTCCTTCATTATCCTTCCTCTTGGCTGGCTATGTCTAGATATGTGTTTCACAAGACAATAAGCTTTTCAGAACAACATAATTTTACTCATATATGGATATATGTGTTGGCTATGTTGCAAATTGCTGCTGGTCAAGGTCAATCACATCCTATAACACAGAAGTGGGAGACATGGTATTAATATCCATAGAGACCAGTATGTGTGTGCAGTTCCAACAGGGAACTAAAGCTGTGTCTTGCAACCAATATACACACATCCTGGGTTTTTGAATTTTTTTTTTTTTAGTAAGGGGCTTGTTTCTTGTAATACATGTTATATGTGTAGATGATGTGCTGTTTTAACTAGATTAGTAAGATGTATACTGTGGCTCAGAAAAGATCTATAAAATCTTAAAAATTATTTATTAAACATTATTATATATCTGAACTATTCTTAAGCATCTTTAGCAAACCAAGCTTGACTTGAAAAGGGCTATATGCTGCCAAAACATTTGGGATTTGTTTTGTTTGGTGCTGCATATTTGCATTCAGCACAGCAAGTTTGCACAGGCTGCACTAATATTCACTGGGCACATTGATATGGCTCAGTTTGTCAAATGGGTGGTGGGGCTTTTGTCCAAAGATCACAGGAACTGGTGTCTAAATAGTGAGGATGTGGTAGCTAATGGACATACATCAATCAGAATTCACAATATAATTTCCTTTCACACAAAAGATAGGCTGTCTTCATAGATGAGCTACTGTGAGGTCCTATATTTAGTGAAATAAGGTTTCAGTGCCAGTACATTTGATATCCTATTATTACTTTATTTTCAGTCTATGCTGCATAGGGCAACGATAGCAAAATATGTGCCCAAATTAGCTGTTTCTTCTGAATGTCAAGTGCCAAGATACAAATAGTAATGAACAAGAAATTATGAGCAAATGTACGAAATCCCATAACAGCACCAGCCAAAGAGCCTTGTAACAGTGTCAGTCACAGGGTTCATAAGTCTTGCAACAGAACTACCATAACTAGGATTAAAAGATGCTACAGATTTTTTATTTTTTAGATACTTTTAAGTTCATCACCATCATCTACTCAGTTTTGATACTGCAGGCCCAACTCGCAGTCAGCTGCCAGGACTCCTTACTGCATAGCAGGGACTCCTACAGAGTAGAGATCATCCCCCATTTATCTTTTATTCTGTCTGTTTTTTCATTACCTGGGAGTCAGAAACCATACTGATAGAGCTGCAAAGCTTTAAAATTGTACAGAAATTTCAATGAGCCCCTTTTGAGTAATTGACAATTGGTATTGAGAATCCACAATTGGAATTGACACTTGGCTTTTATTTTATGCTTACTTGTATAGCGCCATCATATTCCACAATGCCACTGTCCCATATAGGGCTCACAATCTACATTCCCTATCAGTATGTCTTTGGAGTGTGGGAGGAAACCCACGCAAACACGGAGAGAACATACAAACTCCTTGCAGATGCTGTCCTTGGCAGTATTCAAACCCAGGACTTCAGCGCTGCAAGGCTGCAGTGCTAACCACTCAGCCACCATGCTGTCATTGGCATCAAACTCAAATATCTAGTATTGTAAAAACTCTACCCATAACAATGGTGGCCAAAGCAATTTTATAAGAATTAAAGTCATGACCTGACAAGGATACCTCCACATGGAATGTATCTTTAGCAGATTCACTACATAATTTGCAGTGAAATTCGTTGTAAAATCTGTATGTTTAACAAGTGGATTTTGTTGCGGATTTACTATGAATTTCACCATATACATTGCAAAGGGTGAAATTAATGAACATCCACAACATAAATTGCCATACTAAAGATCTTAATCCACACCACAAATGAATTTCCAGGTGAAATCTGCATTGATTTTTTTTTCCTTAGGAAGTGGATGAGATTTCATAAGCGTTTATCTACTTTGCTGTGATTATAAGATTTTCAGTCCGTATGTCAGTGGGAGAAAATTGACAACATATTAATCACATTTGGTCATAACCTAACAGTGTCTGCAAAATCATTTCTATTACAGACCCTCTTATAACAAGGACAGACATATATTCCCCATAACATTGCTGGTCACAGGAAGCCCTAACCCTGGGAGTGGACGCAGCACTAATCATTATTAGATACATTGCAGAGGGATCAGCATAGTATTATCATATATGTCACAGGCTTGACACCTGTAGTACAAGTAGCAAAAGGTAGAAGTGAACCTACCTGTATAGTACAGCACTTTTTCCTTCATATATGAGGCCCTAAGGGCAGAAAGAAAGTTCTGTGTTTTGCAAGAAGATTAAAACCAGGTTTCCTCCCATACTCCAATGACATACTGATAGGAAATTTAGACTGTGGACCCTATATGGGACAGTGACGGACAATGTCTGTAAAGCGCTGCAGAATATGTTGGCACTATATAAGTAAGCAAAATAAATAAATAACTATAGTGGGTGCTCTTATGGGGAAAATGGTATTCTAAAAATATGTGACAGTTGTGGGGTCCTTGCTACATACTTTATGGCAGTGCCTAGGGGCTTCTGCTAACTATATTTTTTTTATTACAGAAATAACCGCTCTGCCTGCTTCACAAGTACAGTATATGTGAGATGTCTCTTTCATCTTAACAACTGAACACAACTGAAAAGCCTTTATCAAAGTTTTTCGCTAGTACACAAGCATACGTCTCTCAACACTCGCTTACTTTATCTAACAGGGTCTCTGTAGAAACAGCTTAGCTGTAAGACTTAGGAGGAAAATATACCATGGAATTTTAATCTTGCTTTGCCTTGTTTCCGTTTTTCTAACCTTACTCATGGGACGTCAAGGAGCTTGCCAAGCAAATGCCTTAATGCTATTATATCAAATAACAATAACAAAACAGAACATTGACAAACAGACGCAATAGCAAAATGATTACAACAAGGCCTGTTCACATAGTTGTTTTGCTCCATATGACCCTTTATGGGCACTGATGGTAAATACTTGCTTATGTCAACTTATAAGAATAGAGTTTTTGTATTTTTTTGTATCCTTGGTAATGGAACATATGGGTATAGTTTCCTGTGTGCATAGAAAATGCATGCTTTGTATACCTGTATGTTTATATAAGTATACTTACATGTCGCATAGCCCAAGGGCAGCATCATATACTCACCAGGTGGTGCTTCTGGTTGAAATTCATTATATACTATATACTGGCTATAGATTGCAGAAAGCAGGCTTAATAAAATGTAGACGCCATACCTACAGTATAGTATGAACGAGCCCATTACTAATGATTGATGCTAAACCCTTGCTGACAATTTGGATTAGCTGAATAAGAACACATTTTAAGTAGAAATTCTTCTGTGTACATGTATACAGGAAATCAGCATTCCCGTATAAATGTAGCATTCAGGTTGATTTTTCTAAACAGTTGCTCCTGTATACATCTTGTGAGGTCCAAAACCCAGGGCCATTATGTTTTATTCAGGATTCTTTGTTCTCCAACTTTGATTGGATCTTACAACTGAGCTAGAGTAACTATGACACACTACATATATGTATTGGAGGGGAAATGACAACTGCTCTTAGCACATTTCTGTCTCATAAAATGTTCAGGCAGAATGGAACATTTATAAACCACCTGAAGGGATTTTTTGAGTTAAATATTAAAGGGGTTGTCTAGGAATTACAGATTTCTGCCAGGAGGCCGAAGAAGGTTAAAAAAACAAAAAAGAAAAGATATTAACCTGTCCCCGGCGCTCCAGTGTTCCACGTCAGTGTCTGCGGCCTAAGGAAAGGAACCAGGACATCACAGGTGATGTATGTGAGTGACATCCCGGTTTCTTTCCTTAGGCTGCTGGTTGGCAGAGGTCACATGAAGCGAGGACTTCCGCCGGAACAAGCCTCAAGGCGATAATAGACCAAACAGTGGAAGGGGACAACAAAGCACCGGGGACAGGTGAGTATGAGGTTTTTTATTTTTCACCTTCCCTGGCTCCTGGCTGAAATCTGTAATTCCTGGACAACCCCTTTTATGATCAATTATTAGGATAGGTCATCAATATCTGATTGTTGGGCCTCACAGATTATGCTAAGGATTGGTCATCACTATGCAACTCTCAGAAACCCCTTTATGAATAATGCCAATTTTGGTTAAGAATTTCTTTAGTTCAAGCCAAACCACATTTATTTGGGCATTAAAGGGGTTTGCTGACCCACCAGGGATTCCTGCCCACCGGTGTTTTTTCTTACTAATGACTTTAGGACCAAAAAAAACCCTTAACCCCTTCCCAAGATGTTGAGCGGCAGCCATATCTGTCTGGGACTCAGTCAAAGCGGACTGAGGCACCATTTTTGTGGAGGTGCGTGGGCACCACCATTTTCATGTAGAACAACATTTGGGCCTGGTGATCAGTAGCCAGGACAGCCAGGAGCCTATTGAAGGCTCCCAGGCTTGTCTGGCATTAATTTGTATGACAGGCTGCTTTATGCAGTCTGTTATACAAATGCCGATATTCCTCAATACATTAGAATTGCAGTGCATTGCATTACAGATCAGACCCCCTGTGGTTCAAGACCCCTAGGGGGTCTAATAAATACAGTAAAAAAAAAAAAAAGAAAAAAAAAAAGCAAAAATATAAAAAAAATCAAGGTGAATTAAAAATTCAAATCGCTCCCCTTTCCCTAGAACAAATATAAAAATATTTAAAGAGGACCTTTCATGTCCTCATGCACATGCGGTTTTATATACCTCTAGAAAGCCGACAGTGCGCTGAATTCATCCATCGTCCATAGACTTGTACTGGGGGGGGGGCATTCCTCACAGCTCAGAGTCATCACTGGGCGGTAAGGAATGCCCCCTCTGACAGTACAAGTCTATGGACGAGTACTGTCAGGGTGGGTGTTCCTCACAGCCCAGCTAGACTGTCAGGAAAGCCCCTCTGACAGTGGGCAGAGATTGGTGCCGAAACTAACGGCACTGATATCTCCAGCCCCAGGGCACATAACGGGAAAGCTGACAGTGTGCAGAATTCAGCTCACTCTCGGCTTTCTAGCGGTATATAAAACCGCATGTGCATGAGGACATGAAAGGTCATCTTTAAATACTGTGAAACATATACACATTAGGTATCCCTGTGTCCAAAAAAAAGATATGGGGTTTGGAAGGCAGTGAGTCAAAAACGAAAATTAAAAAATGCCTGCGGCAGGCAGGGGTTAGCCTTTATAACATGAGTTATGGCTAGGGTGGGGGTCATGACATTTATTAAAGACTATATATTCTATTTTTCAATTTACTTTTGAGTTTTTTAAGTATTATTTTAATTAAACCTTATTTAACATTTTTGTGAACCACTCTTAGGCTGTCTGCTTAAAGCACAGACAACACAGGTAGCCTCCTATCTTTGTTTGCATGCAATAAGTGCCACAGTTAGTGTTATTTGCAGCACTTGACTGATTAGGTTACATGACAGTTATCAGACATTTCTCTCATGCTAGGTATAAGTGCAACAGGGTACCTGTCAGGTGACCTGGCAAAATCATAATATAACTATGAGGCAGTTGGTTAATTCGGTAAACAACTCATTACCAAGGAACAGCTGAGCTTTCCCTGACACATATTCAACACATTTACACAACAGATACACATTGGGAGCATTTATGCTGACCAGCGTTTTTTCAGCAACTCCACATAAATCAGGTGTGACCTTTGCTGGGTCATGCGCCTGCATTGAAATACGACCAAGCTCATAGCTGGTATAGATTTCAGGCATCATTTACACCAGTTTTGTGGTGTAAATGATGATAAATCTGACGTGGCTTATGGCCTCGTCTCCTGAAAATATTTTATACTCATATGATTGCATAGGAATTATCCTTACAATGGTATCATGTAACATAGATAGTACATATGATGATAAACTAGCACTAGAATAATACACATAGTGTAATTCTACAATGAATAGTGAAGTCACAGTACAGGTACTATAAATAAAATGATGTCACAATGCTGGAATAATAAACACTGCTAATTACCATAGTAAACAGTAAATGGATTGTAGTCACAGTGATGGCACTGTGCTTGGTTAGTACTGTAGAGGGTAGAAAGAACAGAAGTACAGAAATGTATAAAAAGTGATGAAACAAAGCAGGAATGACAAACACTATACAGAGATAATGAATATAGTGATTTGCACCTGTATTTTCATCACGCGACCATGGATTGTACATCATATGACCATGGACTGAGTTTTATCCACTGGAAGTAAGCAGAAAGAATGACAGCAAGCAGAGATCTAGAGTATATTGCAAAAATGTTTAACTTTTCATTATACAAACAATAACATTTATCTGCCAATATTGGTTTGAAACATGACAACCCCTTTTGATGTCATATGAACGAGGAGAATCTCACCTTTCATATGATACTAAAGTTCTACCTGTATGATTTACAGAGATATCATTGGTTGAAAACACAGTCAGGATTGGGATATTTATATGCAAGTTCATTGTTTTCAGCTACCATTTCACAGTTTTTAAGCAAGAACTAAAGGCATAAATATAGGGAGTGCTAGAAAAGAAGGTGCCACTGGGCTGTTCTGCCTTAGGGGACCCAAAGATTTTATCACAGAGATTGTATTAGTGCCCAAGAGCTTCAAGTTACTTCTCCGGCACCAACCCCAACACATATGCTTAAATATTAAGAAACTCATTAGGTTCATAGATTCCTAATGAATAATGACAGGGTTACATTTCCCTTTACTAGTCCTTACACTCTACTGATTCTCAACCCAAATGACAATCTGACTTTAAATCTACAGTGGGTACGGAAAGTATTCAGACCCCTTTTAATTTTTCACTCTTTGTTTCATTGCAGCCATTTGCTAAAAGCAAAAAAGTTCATTTTATTCCTCATTAATGTACACTCAGCACCCCATCATGACAGAAAAAACCCAGAAATGTAGATATTTTTGTAAATTTATTAAAGAAAAACTGAAATATCACATGGCCATAAGTATTCAGACCCTTTGCTTTGACCCTCATATTTAACTCACTTGCTGTCCATTTCCTTCTGATCCTCCTTGAGATGATTCCACTCCTTCATTGGAGTCCAGCTGTGTTTAATTAAACTAATTGGACTTCATTAGGAAAGGCACACACCTGTCTATATAAGACCTCACAGCTCACAGTGCATGTCAGAGCAAATGAGAATTGTGAGGTCAAAGGAACTGTCCAAGGAGCTCAGACACAGATCTGGCCAAGGTTACAAAAGAATTTCTGCAGCACTCAAGGTTCCTAAGAGCACAGTGGTAAAGCCACAGTGATCTTTGGGTAAAGAAGAACCCAAAGATCACTTTGGCTGAGCTCCAGAGATGCAGTAGGAAGATGGGAGAAAGTTCCACAAAGTCAACTATCACTGCAGCCTTCCACCAGTCGGGGTTTTATGGCAGAGTGGCCCGAAGGAAACCTCTCCTCAGTGCAAGACATATGAAAGCTCGCATAGAGTTTGCCAAAAAACACATGAAGGACTCCCAGACTATGAGACATAAGATTCTCTGGTCTGATGAGATGAAGATTGAACTTTTTGGCATTAATTCTAAGAGGTATGTGTGGAGAAAACCAGGCACTGCTCATTACCTGCCCAATAGAATCCCAACAGTGAAACATGGTGGTGGCAGCATCATCCTATGGGGGTGTTTTTCAGCTGCAGGGACAGGACGACTGGTTGCAATTGAAGGAAAGATGAATGCGGCCAAGTACAGAGATATCCTGGAAGAAAACCTCTTCCAGGTTCACCTTCCAAAAAGACAATGACCCTAAGCACACAGCTAAAATAACAAAGGAGTGGCTTCGGAACAACTCTGTGACCATTCTTGACTGGCCCAGCCGGAGCCCTGACCTCAACCCAATTGAGCATCTCTGGAGAGACCTGAAAATGGCTGTCCACCAACATTCACCATCCAACTTGACGGAACTGCAAGGAAGAATGGCAGAGGATCCGAGGATCCCCAAATCCAGATGTGAAAAACTTGTTGCATCATTCCCAAGAAGACTGGCTGTACTAGCTCAAAAGGGTGCTTCTACTCAATACTGAGCAAAGGGTCTGAATACTTATGACCATGTGATATTTCAGTTTTTCTTTTTTATTAAATTTGCAAAAATATCTACATTTCTGTTTTTTTTCTGTCAATATGGCGAGTTATATGTACTAGGCCCTCTACTGTGGAAGTATTCCTCATATGAAGCATCTATAGGTACTGTAGATTAATAAAAGGTTTATGACTTCTAAAAGACAAGAATCATAAATTGTACCTTAGCTTGAGTTAGTACACAGTCTTCTAGGTAACCAGATAGTTCCTCAAGATATCTCCCAGTAATAAAGATGAATTGCTTTGACTTTAATCAGTTATAATAAATGTCATCTTATAGGAGAGAGGAAGGAAATGATTTTTACAGTGAACATTTCAACTTTCCTGACATGTCTATATTTTAGTAAATACTTGTGTTACTTTTAGAAAAACAACTCTATTGTTCACATTCCTCTGATATCCTCCTAAAAAAGTATAAATAAATTGACAGCTGAACTTTGCCATTCATTGTGGTCACAGACCAAAGATGTGGCTTCTCTCAGGCTGGATTCACATCAGTGTTGGTGTCGCCGCATGGAATCAGTTATTGTGATCCATCTAAAGATCATATAAACTGATTAAAACGGGTCGTTTACAAAACCCATTGATTTCAATGGTTCTTCTAACCATCCGCAGGTGTGCGTTTGGAGCATTTCCGCTGTGTATCCGTTCTTTTGGACAGAGACAATAGTCGGATTTGAAGCACTTTTGCTCCGTCCAAAAAATAAGGATACATGATGTACAGCAACAAATCTGTTCTTTTTAACATTGAGGTCAATGGAAAAAAAAAGGAATACGCCAGAAACTAACACAAATGGACAGGTTTTTTTTTGTTTTGTTTTTTTTACAGATACCCATTGATGGATCCATCAAAAAAGACAGATTATGTGTAACCATTTCTGATCTTTTTTTGACAAATCCATTGTTTTTTCAGATGTATTTACAATGGGTGGATACCAGACACGGATGTGAACATAGGTACGTCATAATCCATTTGGTGCTGGGTAGATTGGTGTGTGGTCTAAGGTTCCTCTAACTCTTGCAGGAAAATATCATTTTGCTGTTGGAGAATCCCTAGCCAGGTTACCGTCCCCAGAATAGTAACCAATTTTCGGCAGTAGGGTTGAAAAAGCAGTAGCATAATGGAGAGAATGATCATCAGCGGAAGAGCGGTCAGGATGCAACAGATGCAGAGGACAGATGCATAGTTAGAAATGGAGCCAGTAGGCATCAGATGCAAAACCCTAAGGGATAGGCAGAGGCAATACCTATACCAAGATTGAGCTCATGATCAGGGTCAATGAGTGGTCAAAATTTAGGAACAATAGCAAGGACAGGGTATAAATGTCAATCAAGAGACAAAGCAGCACAATTCCCCTTTAAATGGGCACTATTTGACACAGCATGTAAGTTGCTGCTATGCAACTGGAGCAGGATAGCTGTGCATTCATTCAGCAGGACCACAGCAGAAGACAGAGATGAGAGTAGCAATGAAAGAAGTGTCATGTTGCCTACTGTAACAACTGGACACAATGCTGGAACTGGGTGAGGTGAGTACTGACTGGACAGAATTAGAGTATAGTATAGTGCCTTGCAAAAGTATTCATACCCTTTGAAGTTTTTCACATTTTGTCACCTTACATCCACAAACTTATAAATATATTTTATTGAGATTTTAAGTGATAGACCAACACAAAGTAGCAGATAATTGTGAAGTGGAAGGAAAATAATCTATGGTGTAATGTCTCTGCCTGTTTGGGTCTCTGCACCACCCTCCGCTCCTTGTTTCTGCAGCAGCACTGGGGAATTGCTCAACTGGCAATTCCCTTACATATGGTTTTCAAAATTTTAATCAAATAAAAATTTTAAAAGTGTGATGTGCAAAAGTATTCAGCCCCCCTATATCAATACTATGTAGAGCCACCTTTCGCTGCAATTACAGCTGCAAGTCTTTTGGGGTATGTCTCTACCACCTTTGGGCATCTAGAGACTTAGATTTTTGCCCATTCTTTGCAAAACAGCTCAAGCTCAGCCAGATTGGATGGAGAGGGTCTGTGAACAGCAATTTTCATGTCTTGCCACAGATGCTCAATGGGATTTAGGTCTGGACTTTGACTGGGCCATTACAACATAGTAACATTCTTTGATCTAAACCACTCCACTGTAGCTCTGGCTGTATGTTTAGGATCATTGTCTTGCTGGAAGGTGAATCTCCTTCCTAGTCTCAGGTCTTTTGCATCCTCCAACAGGTTTTCTTCCAGGATTGCCCTGTATTTAGCGCCATCCATCTTCTGATCAACTCTGACCAGCTTCCCTGTCCCTGCTGAAGAAAAGCATCTCCACAGCAAAATGCTGCCACCGCCATGTTTCACGGTGGGAATGGTGTGTTTGGGGTGATGAGCATCTTACCAAAGCACCTTCTACCACATGTTTGCTGTGCTCCCTATATGGCTTGTGGCAAACTGCAAACAGCACTTCTTCTGTCTTTCTTTCAACAATGGTTTTCTTCTTGCCACTCTTCCATAAAGGCCAAATTTGTGCTGTGCATGACTTATAGTTGTCCTGTGGACATATTCTCCCACCTGAGCTGTGGATTTTTGCAGCTCCAGCAGAGTGACCATAGGCCTCTTGGCTGCTTCTCTGACCAGTGCTCTCCTTGCTCGATTTTTCAGTTTAGGTGGACAGCCATGTCTTGGTACGTTTGCAGTTGTAGAATACTTTTTCCATTTTTGGATGACGGATTGAACAGTACTCCTTGAGATGCTCAAAGATTGGGATATGTTTTTATAACCGAACCCTGCTTTAAACTTCTCCTCAACTTTATCTCTGACCTGTCTGGTGAGATCCTTGGTCTTCATGATGCTGTTTGTTCACTAGTGTTATCTAACAAACCACTGAGACCTTCACAGAACAGGTGTATTTATACTGAGACTAAATTACACACAGCTGGACTCTATTAACTAATTAAGTGACTTCTGAAGGCAATTGATTGCACTGGATTTTATTTAGGGGTATCAGAGTACAGGGGGCTGAATATTTGATTAAAATTTTGAAAACCATGTATCATTTTCGTTCCACTTCACAATTATGTGCTACTTTGTGTTGGTCTGTCACTTAAAATCTCAATAAAATACATTTAAGTTTGTGGTTGCAAGGTGACAAAATGAAAAAGTTCAAGGGGTATAAATACTTTTGCAAGCCACTGTATGTAGGAGCACAGCCCTCTAAGGCTAATTTATTCATACATTGGTAATAGTAATGGCACATTGCAGAGTTCTAAGAAAAGGTGCTGCAGTTGCTTCCAGAATGTGACCAAAAAGAACTTAAGGAGAAAGAAACCTGAAGACTTGTCTTAATTGCAACTTAATTTTACTTGATATTTTTATTCCAATCCAACATTAAATTGCATGAGGTAGTATATTTCCATTCTTCTGTTAAATAAACATATGGCAAGCACATCTATTTTTATCCTTGTAATTGCCAGAAAATTGTATGAATCTATACATATGCCACATAAAATTACTGGAATAGTACACAGAAAATGGAATGTATTTTTCCTTAATTGTAAATATGAACATCTGGACTGAAATTGATACAGTATAGAATTCTCTTCATACTTTTGGACTTTAGGCTCCTCCATGAATAATTCCTTTAGCAATGTTGTATGACTGAAAATAGGCCATGATTACCTGATGTTCGGTGAAGCAGGATGCAGACAAGTCCACGTGGTATATGGTGGAGATTGCACAGGTGCAAACTACTTCTCACACATCCACTTACAATACACAAGGGGGCAGATACCTAGTATTTCAGGTGCATACAGATAAGGCTTACACAAGGTGGCAGTCACCTGATAATGTAAGGTGCACTATACTGGTTTACAGCCTATTATTGACAAACATACTATTAGATTATGTGGACTGTCCAGCAGCTGTATACTTATGCCCCAGAAGTATCAGCATCCAGTGTTGGACTGAGATGCCTAGAGCCCACCAGTAGAATTCATTGCAGAGGCCCACTATACTGCTAAATGCAAATATTACTTGTCTCTGATTTTTGCAGTATTAACCTGCTTCCTATGCTTTGCCTTAGACTAGGGCCCCCTTAGCTCTTTGATGAAGGTGATTAGTGATGTGAGGTCACAATGAACGCAAATAGATGAAGTTTCAGAGGGAGGATAGTGGTGAACCTGCATAGATGGTATCTCAACCACCCATTGCATCTAAATATAATAAACTAGGTAGTTTAATATTCCACCGAGTTTATTATATGGGCACTGTGTGAGATGTTGTACACTGCCTATGGGTATGTAGTATGTATGGGTATGATTCACCTGTTCCCCAGTGGGCTAATCCAAGCCTGCTAGCATCCCATTTTTCCTCAAACATGGGGGTCAACAGAAGGGTGCTGGTACTAGTGGGATGTATGTATCTAGGTGTTGGACAGCTCGCCTGATCTAACAATATGGGCATCACTAATATACTATAAGCCAACATTATGCATCTTACATTATTATATGACTGGCACTTTATATAAGCCTTATCTGTGTGCATATAAACCCATTAATGGATTGTAGGCGTGTTATTGGATGTGTTAGTAGTATATTGCACCTATGCAAACTCAACCAAATATAGTATGGGCCTGTCTGCATCCTGCTGTGAACCAGGGGCGTAAATACCAGGGTAGCAGTGGTAGCAGCTGTCACAGGGCCCGGGACATTAGGGGGCCCGGAGCCCTGTGGCAGCTGCTACCACGAACCCCACAAACCAGTGGCTTAACTAGTGGCAGGGTATGGGGCCCGTGGCGAGCTGGAGATGGCCAGGCCCCAGACCACTATGATACCAGTCGGTGAAAGCCTGGTTCCCTGACTGCTATACATACTGTTATTGGAAAGGGGCCCTGGCATATTGCAGGCCTCTTTCCAATAGATGGCAGCCCAGGGGAGGTGACTGAAAACAATAAATACATATAACTCACCTCTCCTGGGCACAGCGTCCTCTCCGGCGCTCTTCCGTCATGTGACTGAGGCCTGTGATTAGGCCCCAGAGGTCACATGGGGTGCGGCCGCGTAATGACGTCAGTGCGCCCCCACGTGACCGCTGAGGCCCAATCACAGGACTCAGCACTGACGCCAGAAAAGGGCCTGAATACGCTGAACACGGCAGGATGGAGTGAGGATGCCAAGGAAAGGTAAGGCAAGTTAAGTATGAATGTTTGTTATTTTTAATCACCTTCCCTGGGCCTCCGATTATTATACTCTGGGGTCTGAGGAGATCCCAGAGTATAATAATAGCACCGAAGTGGAGGGGGGCTGTTGGAAGCTTATAATACTGTGTGGGGGCCACTGTAAAGCATATAATACTGAGTGGGGGGCACTGTAGAGTGGGGGCCACTGTTGGGATCATATAATACTGAGTGGAGGCCACTGTGAAGCATATAATACTGAGTGGGGGCCACTGTGGAGCATACAATACTGGGTGGGGGCCACTGTAGAGCATATAATACTGAGTGGGGGCCACTGTAGAGCATATAATACTGAGTGGGGGTCACTGTTGGGGGTATATAATACTGGGTGGGGCCCACTGTGTGGAGCATATAATACTGGGTGGGGCCCACTGTGTGGAGCATATTATACTGTGTGGGGACACTGTGGGCAGCATATTATACTGTGTGGGGGGGAGCAATGTAGAGCATATAATGCTGTATGGAGGCCACTGTGGAGCATATTTTACTGTTTGGGGACCCTAACTAATTGGGGGGGCCCCATGTCAAATGTTCACCTTGGGGCTCAGCCATTCCTAGTTACGCCACTGCTGTGAACCATTGCATCACTTAACATGGGGTAAATGTGGCCTTGTTTTAGTGATATGATTTATAATGATGTCCTTTTCAGTGAATTGTTAGCAATGTTATATGGTACCAGTTGCCCAAGTTGTTATTTAGCAACATACCAAAGGACATCACAGACAGTGGATGGCACTGTGGAAACTCCTGGTTTCTGTAGAGCTGATATCACATGCCATACTGAGTTCTGGTTGCATGTATTGATATTTATCAACTGCCCTTCTGGTCCAAGTTTCAAATAAAGTAAGGCGGCCACCTATCTGCAGTGACTCTTTCTAAGTATTGATTTGTTCTGTATTATTTTTATATATGAATATATGTCATCAATATAATTTCCTTTGATAATTATTTATTTTGTTAAAAGTCTGTGATACTTTATATGTGCCTCATAAAACAGTAGATTCCCTGCTGTTATAACAGGGTTTTTCAAAATGTCTAAAACTGCTATATAACATAATTGCCATCCAGACAAGAGCACCATAGTAGGAAAACCTGTAGGGTGGAATTCAAAACCATTACCAGGTCTTCTTTATTGGTGGTCCTCCTTCTTTGAGATCAAGATGGTATAACATGGAATAGAACACATACTAGAACTACCAACAGTGGCTGTGTGCCTGATTATGCAGCTCTTGTCCTTCCACAGACTTCTGTCTTCACTAAAGTTGGACAGGAGGCAGGTGAATGTAGAGAGGAGTCTGATAAGTGGACAACTGGCATTTTTGTATTATAAGACATATAACGTTCTGTTCACACTCGCATCAGAGTTCCCATTTTGTTGGTCTATGGCAGGACCAGGAGAACTGAAAAACTGATAACTGTCCATCTAATGATGGACAGCAATGAAAAACGCTGGGGAAACAAAATTATATTTTTTTTTTCCACATTTTTTTGCTGCATTTCCTACATGTGGCCTTAGCCTTAGGCTAGATCCACACAACCGAGTTTCAGCTGTGAGGACTCCTAGTATTATAGTTATCTATGCTGCCAGGAGTCCCTGCCTCCCAGCGACATACTGTCCTGTACCGATTACAGTATGGGACAATATGTTGCTGGGAGGCAAGGACTTCTAGCATCATAGATAACTATACTGCGAGGAGTCCCTCTCTCAGCATGAAGTTCGGGTGAAGTTGTGTGAATATAGCCTTACTCTGCATCTACAGTCATGGCCATAAGCACCCCTGAAATTTTTCCAGAAAATTAAGTATTTCTCCCAGACAATTATTGCAATTACACTTGTTTATTTCCTTTGAGTGTATTGGAACAACACAAAGCCAAAAATTATATCATTTTACGCAAAACTCCAAAAATGGGCCGAACAAAATTACTGGCACCCTCAACTTAATATTTGGTTGCACAACCTTTGGAAAAAAATAACTGAAATCAATCACTTCCTATAACCATCAGCAAGCTTCTTACATATCTCAACTGGAATTTGGACCCCTCTTTTTTTGGAAATTGCTCCAGGTCTCTCATATTTGAAAGGTGCCTTCTCCCAACAGCAATTTTAAGATCTCTCCAAAGATGTTCAGTGAGAATTAGGCCATAAGCCTGCAGGACAGCTTGCATTTCTTTGGACTTGAATCAGAGGCGTAGCTAGGGATTCAGCACAGGGGGTGAACATGTCCAAGTGGGCCCCCAACTTGGACATGTTCGTATACCGATACTATGAGTATACGGTGAGCGTATAGTGGTATATAGCAGCTCTACACAGGGCTCTGCAGACAATTTAGGTGAATACAGGGCAGTAACATTTTGTGACTTACCGGTGACGTCTCTGACTAATCCTTCACATTTCCCTTCTCTTCCATCTGGATGGCCATGACCACTTCTTCCAGTCTCTGTAAAGTTTGCAACACAGACATCTTTGGCTCCTCACTTTTCCAGGCACCTGACCCACATTGTCCTCACCTGCACAAAGCCTCCATCCTGCTGCTATCCCCAATTATAAAATATATAATATAACCCCCCTCATGAATAATACCCCTAAGTGCATCTTTAAATTAATAACTTCCCTGTGCACCCCCTTTAAATAGTGCTCCTTATTAATAATGTCCCAGGTATTTCCCAATTGAAAAGGGAAAAAAAAAACACAAGGGGAAAAAAAATTATTGGGGTTCCAATACCCGGGACCCCCAGGATCAGCTGTTTGAATGAACCATGGTACCTGTGTAAGTGCCGTGACCCCTTCTCTGTTTACATAGTGTCATTCTTTTCATAGCGGCCATGTAATGTAACTACAGCCTCGTCCTATCCACGTCTATGTGACAAGGCGCTGGAATGACATCGCACGGTCACTATAAACAGACAGCGTATGATATAAACAGCATCCTAGCCCCTTCATACAGCTGATCAGCGGGGAATCACTTATCTCTTATTGATGATTTATTCTGAGGATAGACCATCAATAAAAATGAGCTGGAAAACTCCTTAAGGCTAAGGCCCCATGTAGCATCCCGCAGCAAAAAACAGCTGTGGGAAAAACGGCGGCGGCGATGCATCACGGTTTTTCCTACAGCACTTTGCACAGAAAGTTCACAGAGGTTTCCTCTGCGGACTTTCTGCTTCAATTATATCTATAGGGAAACCGCCGGCGTTTCCGTAGGTATAATTGACATGCTGCGATTTCCAAAACTGCGACTGTTTTGGAAATCGCAATGTTTCCGCTGCGCATATTTTACTGCAAAGTGGGGATGGGATGTGGCCCCTTGTGGCGAAAACCCACAGAAAAAAACCGTGGCATTCTACCAAATCCCATCCACACATTACAGAAAAATATGTGCAGCAGACGCACTGCGATTTCCAAAACCGTTGCGGTTTTGGAAATCGCAGCATGTCAATTATACCTATGGAAACACCGGCGGTTTCCATATAGCTGTATTGAAAACAGAAAGTCCACAGGGGAAACCTCTGCAGACCTTCTGTGAAAAGTACTGCGGGAAAAACCACAATGTTACCGCCATGGTTTTTCCTGCAGCCCGCTGCGTGGGGCCTTAGTCTTAATAAAGCCCAAGTGCCACTTTCATTAAATTAATTGCCCCCTCATATTATGCCCCTGATTCCCCCTGACATAAATACTGCACCTCTAATGACCCCTTATATCAATGACCACCTCTTTATGTTCATAATGCCTCCTAATATAAATGATGCCCCCTAATGGCTCCTTATATAAATAACCTCCCCCTTGTATTAATAATACCCCCTAATAACCCTTATATAAAGGATCCCCCAATAACTCTTATATAAATGACCCCCATTGTCATAATGCCCCCTAATGAATCCTCCCTTTATAGTTATATTTCCCCCTCCTATACCCTTATTCTATTAATATACCCACAAAAAAAAATCATACTCACCTGCGATGCTGATGAATGGAGCTGTCGGCACTTCCTCCCTGTCCACGTGCAGAACATCTGTGTCTGAGCGCGGGCGGCGCGATGTTATGACATCGCGCCGCCCGTGCTGAGAAGCAGACATCGTCTGTGGTCTCGGCGTCTTGTAAACCGCAGGCCTGTATTGGCTTGCGGTTTACAAGACAGTTAAGCACCAGGACGCATTGTAACTAGATCAGTGTCTGCAGACACCGATCTAGTTAGAAATAAAGGCTGTATTAATGGCGGCCCCCGGGGTGGGCCCCCAAAAATTCAGTGGGCCCGGGGCAGCCGCCCTCTGACCCCTGACCCCCCCCCCCCCCCCCCCCCCCGCTAGCTACGCCTCTGACTTGAATAGGGCTGCTTATCCACCATCCGGACTATCCTGCATTGCAACCTTTTATACATTTTTCTCTTCCGTCCACATCCAGGGAGATTAGTTACAGTGCCATGAGTTGCAAACTTCTTGATTATGTTGCGCACCGTATATAAAGGAACATCAAGATCTTTGACGATGGACTTGCAACCTTGAGATTGTTGATATTTTTCCACAATTTTCATTCTCAAGTTCTCTGACAGTTCTCTTTTTCTCTTTCTGTTTTCCATGCTTAATGTGGCACACATAGGCACAATGCAAAGATTGAGTCAACTTCTCTCCTTTGTTAACTTCTTTACCTTTTTTCAGGTATAATATTTATATTGCCCACACCTGTTACTTGCCACAGGTGAGTTTAAAAGAGCATCACATGCTTTAAACAAAGTTATTTACCCACAATTTTGAAAAGGTGCCAACAATTTTGTCCAGCCCATTTTTGGAGTTATGTGTGAAATTATGTCCAATGTGCCTGCCTGGACTGATAACAATTTTATCTACTTCTCATCTGAGCACAGGATGGTACTAGCAATTTACTGTTTATAGCCTTTGCTGATATACAGCAATGTTCTTACACTTTTACTGCACACTAAAATCTTTAAAATAGTGAAGATTTGAAACATAACTTATATTAAAAATGTATATAAAGTATTGGCATTGTTATCCTACAAAATAAAACTCTGTAAATGATTAAAAATGAGTAAATAAAGCTTGAGTTACCAACTTTCAATTTCATAAGTGAAATAGCTTAAAAAAAATGGAGAAAAAGAGATTGTTCCTTTGACCTTTGACTCCACAATGTCTGGAAACAAAGCAGAAAGTGGGAGGAATGTGGAAGAGTTTGGTATTAAAGTGTTCTGTTCTTCTTCTTATAAAGTACCTCTATGTCAGTTTAAGATGTTTAACATGGCATTCCAAGCCTATCTATCTAAGAAGGTGACACAGAGTCGTACAAGAAATGTAACTGACAGCGTCTGTATATGTGTATGAACAGTGTATATACATGTTTCCAAGTATCTTCATACAATGTACTGTATGAGTGAGCAGGAATGACAGATATTATGTGACTGCCATAGTTATAGCATTGTTTAATATACTTTAGAGGTGATAGTTATATGCCTTAAAGTTGTGTGACATCTTCTATGATAAACAGCCAGGCGGATCTTGAAGGAATATTTTTGACAGTACATAATTATTATGGAAGCTTTGTTTATTAGGATACCGAACCATCAAGGGAAATCCTGAAAATGTGCCTGTTTTCAATTTATTGAAGTGTTCTTAAATCCAAGACATCATCTATACATTTATATAGCTGTGTCCACTTGGCAGACTCATCTGGTCTAAAATCTAGATAAACATTATGGTTGCCTGCCCCATATATCCATTTGAGCATAACCGCCTGAGGAATATCTAGTACAGATCATAAATATTGAGCAGACACTCTGCGAGGGATAAAATATTGTGCAGTTATGCATGAGCCTTATCAGTCTTTATGGTAGACTAACTTATAACTTTTCATAATTAATTTAAAGGGGACCCGGCAACAGATTCTGACTATATATGAGATCTGGAGATTATTACAAGTATTCTCTATACAGTAAGTTGAAATACAAATAATAATATACACATAAATCAATAAAGAGTTATCTTAAATTTTAATATTCTTTGCCATACTGTGTGAAATGTAATAATTTTTCAAATGGAGTAATTTGTAAAAAAAAAAAAAATGTTCCTGTTTGTAGATATTCCTGTCACCTACTTGTTATAGCACCCTTTTATATCCTTTTAATTCCTTCCCAGAACACCCACCTAAAATGTTCAATGCTAGTGGTCACACATGCTCAATTCCACCACGAGAATCCACATGTACATGCAGTGATTTCAGCTGTTGTACTGACAAGCCAATAGAAACTTTTGCATTAGAAGCAACTTCTCACCAGCACTAGACACATTTATTAGACATTATGAGAGATAATTTAAAAAAATTTGTAAAAAAAAAAATGTTTTCTGAGATCTAACAGAGAATCTTTAATCATAAGATTTTCTTGATTCATACTACAAATCCATCCCTCGGGGTGAATTGGGTTCAGCCTATACATGGCTCACTCCTCTCTCTGTACATTGTATTAGTAGCCAAAATCTACAGGCAGAGCAGCGTGGCTGTGCACATGCTGGGGAGACCATTCAAAATATTAAAGGGGTTTTCTAAGCACAGCAACTGTACAATGTACAACGCAGTGCTTGGTTTTTAGCGAAGAAGCCGCAGCACTTGTTGAAACACTGTCTTCAAACACCTGACTGTCAGGGGCCCCCGAAGTCAGGTCCCCAACATTCTTTGATTGATGACCTATCCAAAGGTTAGGTCATCAATTTTATAAGCCTAGAAAACCCCTTTAGGCTAAGGTCCCACATTGTGAGCTGCAGCCAAAAAGCGGTTTTTCCTCTGTAGACTTTCTCCTTCCATTATACCTATATGGAAACCGCCAGCATTTTGGTAGGTATAAATGACATGGTGTGCTTTGCAAAAACGCAAGCGTTTTTCAAATCACAGCATTTCCGGCGCAGATTATTTTCTGCAATGTGTGGATGGGATTAGCCAGAATCCCATCCACTTTGCAGTTAATGTAAAACGCAGCAGTTTTTGCGCTACATGTGGCCCTGGCCTTAAAGAGGACCTCTCACAATCTTCACCAACTCCTTGCATTCTTTATGGGCTCCACTCCACCAATACCAATGCAGTTAGAATTTCTTCTCTGGCCCTACAGCCAGGGACCACCCACCTGACAGGAGAGAGCCTAATTAGCATATTGGGTGCTGAAACTAACAGAAATGATTGCTCAGGACCAGTGGGTGCCAGAGAAAAATTTCCAACTGTTCCTGAATCAGTGAAGTGATAGCTATCGAATGATGTATAGAGTGAGAGATGTTGGACATGGTGAAAGGTACTCTTTAAATAATAATAATAATAATAATAATAATATTAAATAAGTAAATTTACATATGGACAACATAAATATGGCATAAGTGCTAATAACTTAATTAGAAAATTTTGCCATGCCATGTAGCATAATAAAGAGGGACATCATTCAACCAGATCTCATAGTTTATAACTATACTTATTATAAAATAATCCAGGATGCCTATATTTGTATAAAGTTAACTGTGTGCATCACACAGGACACTTTTACACTTTCTTCCACAAAATAACATGAACAGCACTACGGTAAAATAGTGTAAGTTCTTTATTCACACTTTGAATCATAACTACTATTACATCAAAGATAAAACCGCTTTATTGAACAAGTCTTTGGCTTCTGCCTTTCTTCACCCAATATTAGGTTATGACTTCACTGTAATTGTCAAGTGTTTGTGTTCAGAGGATCATGTTGTGTGAGGTGTTTTTATTCTGACATGTATGACAATGACAGGGGGCGGTTTTCTGCTTTTCTTTTGATTATGTTAGCATGAACCGCAGGAGATAAATGAAAGGACGAACACCGCTTGTAGCCTTCAATATGAACCTCTATTGCTTGTAGGGATATAAATTATTAGTGAAGCTAGCAGTCACCAACGCTGAAAGATAGTTTCATGTATCACAGCAAGTGCCGATCACATGGGATGGAGAGGCTAGGTTACGAATAGTACTAGGTAAATTTCAGTCCATTATCTACAATTATGCAAATCTATATTGACAACATGCACAGATATATTAAAAAGTAAAGTCAGTAGGGAACACTTAAAATTCCAGGCAGGTCACCATTTTTCTTGCCATTACTTGTTTTATGTATTGTAAGTAAAATGTACTGCACCATGGAATGAATAGTGCTCTAAAAATAAATAATAAAACTGTATTTCTTTACATTAAATTAAATAAAGAAATACCAATTGCCAAACCATTCACTATTTACCCACATCCTATGCGTATCCTATAATGTCATTGTAACCCGACTGCTCTTGCTGTCACTCATTAAACTGGTTACCTGTTTCTTTCAGAATTAACATCAAAGCTCTCCTAGCAGTCTACAGGACTGTGCACACTGCAGCATCTTCACTCACATCTGCAGCTTCTATCCCACTCCTGCTTTTCACTTAGTCAATGACCTAATGTATAACTCTAATCCTCCCTTATTGCATCTAGGTGCATAGCCATACTTCCCAACTGTCCCAGATTCAGTGGGACAGCCCGGATTCACCCACATCGCGCCTGCATCTCCCTGAACACTCCGTGAGAATAGGCTTCTACAGAGCAGCATGGGAGCGAGGAGAGGTGAGTATCAGTGTTTTTATTATGTTAAACTGTGGGCAGAAGAAGGGGGCAGATGAAGGAGGGGAACATTAAACTGAGGGCAGATGAAGGGGGAACATTAAACTGGTGGCAGATGAAGGGGTGACATTAAACAGTGGGGGCAACTGGAGGAGAACATTAAACCATGGTGGTAGTTGGAGGCAGACATGTCTGCCTCTAGTACGCCCCCAGTTTAATGTCCCCCTCCAGCTACCCCCATGGTTTAATGTCCCCCTCCAGCTGCCCCAGTTTAATGTCTCCCTCTAGTTGCTCCTAGTTTAATGTCCTCCTCCAGCAGCCCCCAGTTTAATGTCCCCATCCAACTACCTCCACGGTTTAATGTCCCTCTCTAGTTTCCTCCAGTTTAACCTGGGGCACCAGGAGAGGGACTTCATACTGTGGTGCAATTGAAGGGGAACATTATAATGTGAGGGCATATAATGTTAGGGTGACTGTAGGAGCATTATACTGTGTGGGGGCACCTACAAAAATGGATGAGAATGGGTGGAGTCAATTTAGAAGTGGGTGGAGCTATATTTGCTGCAGCACATATACTGTTCCTCTTTCTATCCTTTGAAAGTTGGGAGGTATGTATAGCTCATTATAGTAACAGCACAGTAATCAGACATCTGCCTGGTAACGAGCTGCACACCTGTGTGTTCATCACATGACCATAGACTGTACATCACATGACCATGGACTGATTTTTATCCACTGGAGGTAAACAGAATGAATAACAGCAAGCAGAGATCTACAAAAAAGGGGGGGGGGGGGAATTGATACAGAAAGTATATTGGGATCTCTCAATATTGGTCTGAAAGTGGCCAACCCCTTTAAAAGGGTTTTCCAGGAAAAATATATTAATTATATAGATGACCTATTGTTAGGAATAGTGTGGGTGGCTTATCCTGCTGGGACTACTTCTGATCAGCTGTTCTCAGCAGTTGTTACATAGAACTGGAGGAAGATACTGTAGCCCTGTTCATTTATGTAATGGCTTGTTTTGGAGCTCAGCTGCAGTTGTCTGCTCCGTTCTCCATATGGTGACTACTGAGTACAGTTGATACTTGGAGGTTCCATGTGTCAGACTCCCATTAATCTCATTTTGATGACCTATCCTGAGGATAGGTCATCAATACTGCTTGCCCTGAAAACCCTTTTTAGGACGACCCTGTCACATAACCATCCTCCATGGTCATACGCAACCTGATTTGGTTACAAATATCTCCAGTTCATCTTGTCCCCAAGTATCTACCCTTGTCACAACATTGTGCACATTCTATCCATGCCATGCTCTATTACAAGCTAGATGACGGGTTCATGCAACTTTTTTCATAGTACCCATGCCAACACAAGGGCCGGTCTCCTAAACTATATTCGTGCCACGTACCTATTGTATTCCTTTAAGATTGTTAGTTCCTATGGTCAGGGATCTCTCTCCTGTTGTCTTACTGTTTATTCATTTGTTTTGATGACTTGTCATTTTACTTGTGTCTTATCTTGCTTCTGAAACATTGGTGCTATATAAGTAAAGGATATTATCCTAGTTGTTATAATTGCGGATGAATCATCAATAATGTATACTAGGATATTTGTGAATCCTCTCATAAGAGTTTGGCTCCAAATGGATCTTTGGAGTCATGTTATTTTATTGTGTCAAAGTCTAAGCCCACCAGGTAATTCTCTGGTGCAAAATGACAAAAATTCTACATCTGTATATACAAAGAAAACTCACGCTTGACATGTTTATAATGCAATTCACATTAGTTAAGCAATGGAGACATGCAGTTTTGTGCATATAGTACTAAGCAAGAAAGACATATGTGCACAAAACAATGAGCAATTGAACCTAAAATCTGGTTCTACATTTTTCAGTGCCAGCTTTACACTTGGATAAACCAGGTTCCTGCATATGGTAGCTATTTACAAAAGTTACATTTTTCTTCACTCTCCCCACTGATTTTATGTCAAGTTGAAGAAATGAACTTGTATTATGTTCCTCGTGTATTTTAAAGGCTGCCATTGAAATAGTATGAATGCATTAAATAATCATCACATGCAAGGTCTACTTACTGGACTATGGATTAATCATAATTCCTACTTGACAAAAACACATAAAAGTCAGTTTGGATAGAGAACATTGTGAGTAGATGTACTGGTAAATGTTTTCAGTAAGACTCCCTCAGAAACTGAACATAAATTCCAGTATGTTCCCTTTCTGAGCGGCTACTGTTGTCCTTGAATGTAGAAGGTATCCATATACATAAACAGTAAATGACCCTTCCATTCTGTAATAAACTCTAACCTCTTTTCCATATCAAGTAAAGCATTTTTCTATCTTTAGCTAATTGCTATGTCCTTAGGAACACTTAGGTGTAATCTGTAATTTTCTTAAGACGTCCAGCCTGTACACCACCTAACAGAGGAAAACAATACTTAGGAATAGAAACACTGGTTTTGTTTAAAGAAAGGGAAAAGAATATCTTAAAATAAAAAAGGCACATGCTCAAGAAATGAACATTAAAGGAAAGTCTATATCTGGAAAAAGTTATAGTGAACGAGAAACATCTGTTTAAACAAACTGAATTTGCCATTTTCCTTTTTAGCCAAGCAAACGAAAAGTGGAGGAAAGTAAAAAGTGGAGTAAAATAAAAATAGAATTTACCAGAGAAGACCCTGCACGCAAAGCAAACATTTGCAGATATAGCAGCAAAAAATACACTGTGTATTTCATGGTGATGAGTGTTCCGGAAGGGTCACATTTACAATAGCCTTCTACAACCTGGGTTAGCTTACAGGCCCAAAGAAGTGTTGAAATCACACTGAATGTGAAGGGGTCATTAACACTAAACCTCTCTGTGGGAGAAGGTCAGCGTTTACTCAACATGTTCAGTAGTATCTAGATATACGGTACTTGGTAATGTATAGCTGACATGTTCACCTCCATGAAGCAGCTGTCTGCTGTCTCCAGATGTTCTGTACCATAAGGCTAAGGCCCAACGTTTTTTTTTTGTAGATTTTCTTGCATTTTTTTTTTTTTTAAGCCAAAGCCAGGAGTGGATTGAGCAAAAGGGAGAAGTATAAGAGAAGTAAAGAAACTTCCTATACATTTCCCATTCCTTTTGTAGCCATTCTTGACTTTGGCTCAAAAATCCACAACAAAATCTGCAACATAAAAAGCTGCATTTCCACCACTTGGGGCCTTAGCCTATAAGCTAGTTCATGGTTTAAACAGGACAATTTTTAGCACCAATTTTCAGGGAATCATCTATTAGGAAAAAAAATCCAGTTTTAGAAAAGAAAGATACACTTTTTCAAGATACAGCACCACCTCTGCCCATAGATCATGTCTGGTATTGCAGATTATTCTCATTCGAGTGATTGAGATGAGGCTGCAATACCAGACACAGAACCCAGACAGACATGAATTTCTTTATGGAAAAAATGATTTTTTTTTCTTCTAATCCTGGACAGCCCTTCTAAATGTCATCAGAGCATAGACAAAAAAAAACAGATATAAATACCATTAAGGATTTCTAAGATTCCTATTCATTTTCTCAAAAGAAGAGGGAAATGATCTGTCACTATTGTATAATGATGTATTAGAGCATTTATTATATAATTGTTTCAGTCTGTGTTTTTTTTTTTTCTATTTTGCTTTGCTTTGGTATTGCATGCCCCAGAAATGTCAACTCCCATGAGAACTCAATATAAAGGACTTCTCTGACTCTTCTGTAAAGTCATTTTTTTTTACATAATAAAACTTGCCATATTTACCAGCAAAGACACTCTGTCATGTTTGGCAGGGTAGCATTTATTTATACAATTAGTTTGGTTATTTACAGATCTGTCTAACATTTTCAGTGTATCCAATGGACCTTACAAGCCAATGTTAATGTGCTTGAAAATTTTGCACAAACATTGAATACTATAGGCAATATTTCCTAAGTGTTTTAGACACTTTTTCACCTTTTTTGACAAAGGAGTGTGGATTAGCAGGAATGAAGCATGGCTTGCTGAGACTAGACATGGTTTAAAATGGGATAATGTACACCAACACCAGTTTGAGGCAGAATTCTGGTGCAGTTATCCAACTAATAGGTCCTATAAACTTAAACTAGATAGTCTAAAGATTCACCATATTTATCATGCAGCATCAGTCACTGTGATCACTCTTGATTGCCTGGTCTACAATATGTATGTAATATTTGTAACTCTGCCCTACATTGTTACAAGTTAACCGAGCTGCTTCAATTTTTTTAAAGTTGTCTCATCAGGGAAAATTCCCTACAAAAATGCATTTCTTTGGGATGATCACCTGTGGCTCCCAGTCTCAGACCAGGGGGGAAAGAGCTGTGAATTTAGTTCCATTGAGAACTTGACAGAATGGAAGTTGCTCCTACAGAGCAGATCTTCACTATGGGTCATAGAAGAGGATCCCAAGCAGAGAAACCCCTTTCCCAAATAAGGCATACTGCACATTCTTCAAACATTGGTGTCTTAAAGAGGTTTTCCAGGCAAAAAAAATGTTTTCAAAAAAGGTCAGTTAGTGCTATTAATAGGTTAATAAGTGCACCCAAATACCTTTAGCAGTGTTTTGCGTGATTTCTGGGTTTCTTTGGGAGCTCCTGGCATCTTCGGCATTTGTTTACATGCGTCTCTTCTGGTTCTGTTTTCCTACAACTACTATAATACATTGCGCTATACTCAGAGCTGACTCTCACTACCTCCCTCTCTCACTCCCTCACACCCCCTCCCTGTTTCTCTAGCTAGCCCGCCCACTACTAACCCTTCCAAACTAACTAACTCAGCCCCCCCACCCCATCATACTTATCTGTCTTCCTGTCCGGAAATTCTGGGCATGGGAGAACACTTCCTTCGGTGGGGCTGGCTCCTCTTCTTGCCAGAGTGCCGGCATTGTGCTGTAGCTGGCACTCTGGCTCTATTACAGGCATGGGAGGCCCTCCTCCTCTTCTTGATGCCTGCCAGCCTCCCACGCCTGCACAATAGAGGAGGAGTTCCAGCTACAACACAATGCATGTGCCGGCAAACATCAAGAAGAGGAGCAGCCTGCCTCACAGAAGGAAGTGTTCTCCCATGCCCAGATGATCTGGACAGGAAGACAGGTAAGTATGATGGGGTGGGGTGGGGTTGTTAGTATTGGTGATGTTCAGTTCCCAGAAACAAGGAAACAGAACATCACCGGAAAATCTGCCTTAGGCGGTCACATGAAAGTTAGAAAATAGGGGGGGGGGGGGGGAGGGTGTTTAGCTTAGTGTAGAAGTAACATTTTATCCCGGACAACCCATTTAAGCAAAAAAAAAAAAACAAAAAACACTTATTTGTTTCAGCCACAGATTTCCAACCCTACAATGATATTGATTAGGCTCTGTTCACATTAGAATTGTGGTTCCTGTTGTTAATGAGACCAACATAGCTTAAATGCATCCCACTGAACCTAGATGAGTAAAATTGGTCTGTTAGGTTTCCATCAAAATTCTACGGTGATAATAGTGTACCAGTAAAATATATATTCTTGACCTTCTAAAAGTAATGGAAAGATCATGGAACAGGGACTAGCAGTGGTGTAAAGCCTTTACCTATTGATAAACCTGAGACAAGTTTAGGATGTTTCTGTAATATATATTTATTTATATATACACACACATACACATATATCTTATTTCTTTACATGTCTATAAAAGTGTATGGAAAGTTTCATAAACACTTTTGGCATCACCTTTTACAATGGTGTTATGTTACATAAAATAATTCATCTATCAATAAGGATCACTGTTCACAGTAACTTACAAAAACATGCAAGAGGTTATTGGTAATACATTTTCCACCCAACCACTAACACAGGACCACTTGACAGTCTGATCTGATCTTTTTGTTTTTCAAAGGGATGCTCCGAAATGAGTAGCATATGTACCCTTAGGAAAAATCTTCATGTATTTCTGAAATGCCTTTTCCTACTAAGCATCAACAGGAATGTCTCATGTATTTAATTTCAGTTCCACTTATTAGATCTAAGCATACAGAGGAGAATGAAATAAAGAATTATGTTGTAAATATTTAATTTTATTTTCAAAAACTTTTATTGGGTGGCCATAGTGGAGGAACACTTATCAAAATAGAAATGGGGTGGAATTACAGTCTCTAGGAAGTGTTAGAGTACAGCTGTCTCCTACAGAAATATGAACGGCAGAAGGGACACAGATGACTCTGCTCATTCTGTTCCAGTTTATACAGTATAGCAGCAAAGTGAACTATAAAACATACAGGGTGGGCTGCCGTACATTGACATTTTCGACAATTTTGTGGTGTAAATGATTAAGAATATAGAATGGGTAGCAGCCCCGCCCTCAACCACTTTTGGAAAAGTGGAAAGTCCCAAGTAACGTTAAATAAATGCATGCGGTTGCAAGTGGCGTTAAATAATTGCAAATCACTAATTCACAACTATTCCACACCACAGAAATGGAGTGGGGGATTTGAGGAGTCCCTGTTACCTTTGTACCTTTTAAAGTGATGTATCTCTTCCAGACACAGTAAACAGTGATTAGACAGTATCAGAGTATGAAGAGACCACCCAGTTGTCAATTTATTCTTAAATTTCTTTGGCAAATAATAATGGAATAGCACAACAAAGAGTTACAGTGCCTTGCGAAAGTATTCGGCCCCCTTGAACTTTTCAACTTTTTGTCACATTCAGGCTTCAAACATAAGGATATAAAATTTTAATTTTTTGGTGAAGAATCAACAACAAGTGGGACACAATCGTGAAGTGGAACGAAATTTCTTGGATATTTTAAACTTTTGTAAAAAATAAAAAACTGAAAAGTGGGGCGTGCCAAATTATTTCGCCCCCTTAAGTTAATACTTTGTAGCGCCACCTTTTGCTGCGATTACAGCTGCAAGTCACTTGGGGTATGTCTCTATCAGTTTTGCACATCGAGAGACTGAAATTCTTGCCCATTCTTCCTTGGAAAACAGCTCGAGCTCAGTGAGGTTGGTTGGAGAGCGTTTGTGAACAGCAGTTTTCAGCTCTTTCCACAGATTCTCGATTGGATTCAGGTCTGGACTTTGACTTGGCCATTCTAACACCTGGATACGTTTATTTGTGAACCATTCCATTGTAGATTTTGCTTTATGTTTGGGATCATTGTCTTGTTGGAAGATAAATCTCTGTCCCAGTCTCAGGTCTTTTGCAGACTCCAACAGGTTTTCTTCCAGAATGGTCCTGTATTTGGCTCCATCCATCTTCCCATCAATTTTAACCATCTTCCCTGTCCCTGCTGAAGAAAAGAAGGCCCAAACCATGATGCTGCCACCACCATGTTTGACAGTGGGGATGGTATGTTCAGGGTGATGAGCTGTGTTGCTTTTACGCCAAACATACCGTTTTGCATTGTGGCCAAAAAGTTTGATTTTGGTTTCATCTGACCAGAGCACCTTCTTCCACATGTTCGGTGTGTCTCCCAGGTGGCTTGTGGCAAACTTTAAACAAGACTTTTTATGGATATCTTTGAGAAATGGCTTTCTTCTTGCCACTCTTCCATAAAGGCCAGATTTGTGCAGTGTACGACTGATTGTTGTCCTATGGACAGACTGTCCCACCTCAGCTGTAGATCTCTGCAGTTCATCCAGAGTGATCATGGGCCTCTTGGCTGCATCTCTGATCAGTCTTCTCCTTGTTTGAGATGAAAGTTTAGAGGGACGGCCGGGTCTTGGTAGATTTGCAGTGGTCTGATACTCCTTCCATTTCAATATGATCGCTTGCACAGTGCTCCTTGGGATGTTTAAAGTTTGGGAAATCTTTTTGTATGCAAATCCGGCTTTAAACTTCTCCACAACAGTATCACGGACCTGCCTGGTGTGTTGCTTGGTCTTCATGATGCTCTCCGCGCTTTAAACAGAACCCTGAGACTATCACAGAGCAGGTGCATTTATACGGAGACTTGATTACACACAGGTGGATTATATTTATCATCATCAGTCATTTAGGACAACATTGGATCATTCAGAGATCCTCACTGAACTTCTGGAGTGAGTTTGCTGCACTGAAAGTAAAGGGGCCGAATAATATTGCACGTCCCACTTTTCAGCTTTTTATTTTTTACAAAAGTTTAAAATATCCAATAAATTTCGTTCCACTTCACAATTGTGTCCCATTTGTTGTTGATTCTTCACCAAAAAATTAAAATTTTATATCCTTATGTTTGAAGCCTGAAATGTGGCAAAAGGTTGAAAAGTTCAAGGGGGCCGAATACTTTCGCAAGGCACTGTACTCCTTTAATAAAACTACACTGACTTGCATGTATAGAAATGCCCTAAATTCAATTACCATAAGTCATAGATTTATGGATTATTCTTAATATTTTGGGCTGCAAGTTTTTAGTAATAGTCTAATAGTGCAACATTTTGCCTTTGGACACTTTTAAGGAAATAGTCACACTCTAGGTCCTTCAGATTACAAATAAAGATGTCCTGAACAACACGATCAGATACATCACTGCACTGTGGTATCTGTTATAAATGGAAACCATGACGCAGTGCCAGACCTAATGCACACCGGACACCAGCTATCAAACAATCCATCATTTTGATGGCAATAATGACATTGCATGACAGAAATTGATATAAAGGCCTTAAATTCAGATGGGAACATAGCCTTATGTTATTTGTCCCCTAATGTAATAAGCAAATCAACATTCTTATAGCATGATGTAAGAAAAATGTTGTTCCATTGACAGTCTAAGAAGTAGAACAATAAAGACAAGCAAGCTGAAAATCACATGTAATTAAAATCTAAAATATAATATAAAATAATATTTTTTGCCTGGAAGAAGTCATACATTTTTTGGCAAATGGAAAATGTTCACATATTTGCTGTATTAGAAACTCTTTAAACTAAAATTGTAAATGTATGCATTGTTGCACAGGAAGTTGTTCACTGCTTGGTATGGTAAAGTTTATAAGGAAAATGTATTTCCCCTCCAAACTATTTGTGTTGATATAAAACAAACCACCAATAAAATCCACTTTATGTTAGTGGTTTTAGTTACTATATTTCTGTTTGGCTCAGAGTCGCTTCTCAATAAGAAATTAAAGGGGTTGCCTGAAACTACAGTATTTGTTTTTCCTTGCTTATATAGCCCCAGCATATTCCACATTGCATATTCCACAGATATTGTCTACACTCACTATTCCAAGTAAAGCTCACAATCTAAATTCCCTGTCAGTAAATCTGTGAAACATGGGAGGAACACAGAGAGAACATACAAACTCCATGCAGATGTTGTTGTCCTTGGCTGGATTCAAACCTAGGACTCCAGTACAGCAGGCAAAAGTGCTAACCAGTGAGCCACCATGCTGCCAATAGCATTTTTCTAGAAACAGCACCAAATTTGTCCATGGATTGTGTCTATTATAGCTGCTCAACCTAACTGAAGTAACAGGATTTAAGTAAACCATTTTCTGTAATCTCCGACAACCTCTTTATCTCATTATTCTTAATCCAGGTATTTGTGGTTTCTAGGAACATAGCAGTTTTCCAATAAATTATGTTATGTATTAAAGTTTCTAAATTGTTTCCCAGGTGCAGGCTCCATCTTCAATTGTCCGGCTTCCCTGAGGTCAGCTCCGGAGTGGGCAGAGACTAGCTATGATGTTTCCTGTAGAAAGAACACAAAGAGGAATTCCTGCAACCTTATGCCTATCTACTGTAGAGAAATCAGGTTACATAGTGCTATGTCTGAAATACAACAATCACTGCCTATTGTTTTAGGGTGTCCTGTTGACTGTATTACAAGAAGCAGTCAATAACAATATTATATATACATAACTTTGCATCCTCATTGTGTCACATCTGATTATATTCATGTGCAATATGGGCACTGGAAAGGTTTTTGATGTTGCCAAAAAGTATGGGCTCATCAAAGAGTATAACATAAGAAAATGCAAAATTTTGTTAATAAAAAAAATAAAACGGACCTTTCAGTCTGCAAGTACATATAAAGCTCCATACTCTCTCCAGACTACAGCGGATATGCCTGGTATAGTACAATTAAGCTATCTCATGAATGCTTTTACTTAATTATGTGATAATAAGCACTTAAAGAGATGCTATGATTGCCTAAGACAGTAATATTTTACTATATAGTGCCATAAAATGGAAAAGACTAGTTTCAGTCTGTGTAATCCATCCAAGTCAATTAAAGTTTGCTCTGTATGGTGTGTGTTTTGGATCCTCCACCGCTCCTTTCACGGTTTAACAGCTGCTCTCCAAACAGAAGGAAAAAGCTTAAATTCCTAAAAGCATTTTAAACTTCAAGGTATTCCTATGGTATATGTTCTCTCACATACAACTACATATACTATAAAATTCTTATGGCTTCAAGACCCTGTATAATATACATGAAAAACCTACAGGACAAGACAAACAGGCCTAATATCACACTTTTACAGCACGTCATCAGTGTCACTCATGTATCCCTCAATAGACTCAATTCTATAAGGGATCCGTGAAAACGGGTGCCCCTCGAATACAAGACATCCATGAAAGATGTCCACTCACTCAAAATTGCTTTTACTTTTCACTCAGTTTTCAATTCACCCCCCTAAATGGGACATATAGGTGTGACTCGCTGCCACACCCCTATTGAGTTTTGTGCCCATAGATGTCAAACACAAACACTAATCTCTGGCAGTCAACGTGTTAAAGCGTAACTAAACTTTTGATTTTCTGGCAGCATTTGTGTCATTAATTTTTTTTTTTTAATACACTTAATTCATTTTGGCTCACTTCATTGAAGTCATGCACACTCTCTCCCTTGCTTCTCTATTGAGAGCTGTACCCTGCATCTCACGGTGTACAGTCTACATAGGCTTGTGTAATGCAGGTAAAATAAGAGAGGGTCACATATGACAACCTTAGTGTCATATGAAATAGAGAATCTTCTATTTCACATGACACCAGACCGCATGATTCTACCTGTTATGATGCCTGAGATATAACTGAAGTGCCTCCTTCTTTTGCCTGCATTACACACAAGCCTGTACGCCATACACAATGAGAAGCAGGGTACAGCTCTCAATAGAGAAGTAAGGGAAAGAGTAAAAAAATGCAGGATTGCACAGAAATGAGGCAAAATGTGTTAATACAGTAGATTACAAATACATGAAGACTAGTAGTATAATGTTGTACAGTGTTAGCCATAGAAAGTAGTGGAAGAGTGTCCTTTACGCTTAGATGAGAGAACATTTCACTAGCAACATAGATGGAGAATCTTTGCTGTAAATGCAAGTTCAAAAAGGATGGCTTTCTTGAAATGAAAAATATTATAGATTACAGGTTTTAGATTTTTGGTAAAGTCACAATGATCTAGGGTTTTATAATTATTGCCGGAGCTAGAATTGGGAAGTAGTTTTTTTTTCCCCCCCTGACATGGGTCAGTTGGCATCAGCCTCATGGAGTAATTTTCCTTCCTCTGGATCAGCACTTTAGGGGACTGTAGGGTTATAGGTTGGACTTGATGGACCTGTGTCTTCATCCAACTTCATTAACTATACAGAATAACTGTAGCATTTATTAATGACACAAATGCTGCCAGAAAATCAAATATTGTTTTCAATTTTAGTTGCACTTTAACAGGGGATTCCAGGACTAGAAAAAATAATTTGCTCTTTTTCCAGATACCAGCGAATGGAGCTGAACTACTTTGGAAAAATACATGCTTTACTAGTCCTGGGCAACCCCATTAACCTAGTATGACACTCATATTCTGCGCAAGTTATTTTAGAAATTCTTTAAAGCTTGAATATGAAAAGAAACACAGAGGTTCCAAAATGACATGCAAAATATATAAAAAGCAGTTGCAGAATAAAAGTAGCGCAACATATGTGAGCATCTCACCTCGCAGCAGAATGGACATGTAGAAATTCAACAGGCTTGATCCTCCTTCCCTTCCCCCTCGATATGTGTTATTGCGTGACAGATTATTAGTAGATCAACTACTGTTATTGGGATCTCCACACTTTAATGTGCAAGGACATTATAAAGGGGTTATTCCTTGAAATGTGGATAGGTGATAAAGGTGTAATCCCATGAAAAGCATTTAAGTCAGAAACATGTTTATTGGTCCATCTTTTATTGTTTGCACAGAATAGTCTTAGGTGTTAAAGGTGACCATATTTCTTCTCCACATGACATGTCCTAAGCTCTGGTCACTACTATAAAGTGCAGTCCAGTACATCCAGGGCACCATAAAAATTCTCTGAATACCTTTGAGAAGTTCTTCTCCCAGTGCAGGAAATTAACCATGTGGATACTAGTTCTAATATTCTATTTCTATTTTATAACGCCTCTTATTACAGTGTACACTGAGCTTAGGGTCCAATTTGGGTGCTAAGGTATACATAGATAATAGTAAATATGAAGATGGTGTCTCTTTACTTTGCTGGTTTCTATCAATACACCAGCAAGAACATAAAGATCTGGTGCCCGTTTGCCTTTTTCCTATGATTTTTGGTTCTTTTGGTGTAAATGTTCTTTAATTTAATGGAAATCTTTCATGTTGCACAGTATGGTCCATGGTTAGATGGGTAGATGTTAGAGGTGGAACCCCAGTTCTAACATTCAGTGCAAATTGTATTTTATTGATCTAAAACTATGCTTTTTTTAATCCTAGAAGTCCAATGAGTGTTGCTGGCCAGTGACTGACAGCTTTCCCTGTATATTTGTGCATATGGAGATAGCTGTCAGTCACCGATAAGCCACTGAGCTGCTAAGCATAGAAAGATAAAGGAAGTTATAATGAAACTTTTCTGACTGATCGCCCCATCTACCCAACTAAAACTGGACAAAACGGTTTTAAATCTTTATTCGGATGTGTCTATGGGGGAAAATCACCTTTAAAAAAAAATATATAAAAGTGGAAGCAATTTTATGACTATTTTTCTAAATGTATTTTGCAGATGCTAATATTACAGTACAATAATTATGGACTAAACTCTAAGTTAGTTGCAGTCACCTATAAAATACCCAGTTCCTGATAAAATGAGAACACACATTACTCGCAGAGCCGTATTATTGTAACTGGCAGCGGTTACAGGGCACAAGTTAATCTTTTAAAAATGGGATAAATTTAAAGAGAATAAGAAAAATGGGACCATATATCTGTGGAATGTGACTACGAAGTGAAGCCAACATATAGACCTCTCCTGGAAGGTACGATTAATTGTAGAATTTGGGGTAGGTATAAACTTATTGTGGATTTAATTGCATTTTGGGGGATATTGTAAAATATTTTTATTTTACAGAATACATTTTATGTACCAAAAATGTAATAACATGAAATAATCACATGTGTGTATGTTATACAGCAAAGGTTTTTCTGGAAATCTTGGATATTATTAGCTCCATCAGGTTTTACTTATACAACATGCACTTTATTCACACAAGTCTGAAGTGTGAGCAGACCCGATATGGATCTCGTAGTGAGAATATTAGCCTTTGAAAAAACCTAGCAACTTAAAGATGTTGATGGTCTTACCTTAAGACAGGTCATCAGTACAAGGTGAGGGTCCGACAGCCGCTAAATCCAACAATCAGCTGGTATCTGCACAGGGTAGTGAGTGAGAAGTACGCTCTGCAGATATCAGCTGATCAGTGAGGGTTCTGGATGGCAAAACTAACAGTTGGTCAGCAGCATATAATAAAGGAGGGATTCTGTTGGGGTGGCTGTGGATCAAAACAGGGCATGACTATGTGATGGGCATCGACAGGCGATGGGAATAATAAGAAACTTTAGCGTAGAGACATATTGTGAACCAGTGAAAATGCTGCTAAAAAGTTTGGGTAGGACTTGGCAGATAGTTGTGATGAGAAGTTGAGTGGGAAACGGCATGCAAACGTCATGGATTGCATATTGATGGTATGCTATATTCACATTTGTGTTATGCTTTCCATTCTTCTGGTTGGAGGACCATAAAAACAGACAATAAAATTGATCAGATTTATGACATACACAAATGGAGTCTGAGGGATCCAATTGACTATAATGAGGTCCTTTGGGACCCATCAGATGTTTGTTTTTTTTTGTTTTTTTTTTTAACTGAACTGGATGAAAGTCAGGCTTGCAAAATTTGTTTCATACAGCAATTTATGACAGATCACCAGGTGCAGATGTGAACTTAACCTTATCTGTGCCGTCTGTGACCTCCACAGACCCATTAATGTGCCAAGGCCGCAAAACATAAAAAAGTAATATGTAGATAGATAATAAATAATACAAAACACAATCCAGACAGCACTCTAACAACAAGTGGAAAAAGGGGGCACTTTATTCACCCATGGGTACTGCCTGGATTGTGTTTTGGATCTTGGCCCACAACTTGGGGCTCAACTTGTTAGACTCCAGTTTTGCCACAATTTTTTTTTTTTTTTTAATAGTAGATAGATAATAGATGGTAGTAGATATACATGTAGCTAGATAGATAATAGACACATGATAGATTATAAACCCTTGCGGGCAGGGCCCCCTATCCCACTGTGCCAGTTGGTCACTGTTAGTATTATCTGTTTTGTATATCTTGTGTACCGTATGTAAACCCTCAAATGTAAAGCACCATGGAATTAATGATGATATATAAATAATAATAATGATGATGATAGTGCATAGATAATGATATTAGAGACATAGATAATATATCATAGTATATAGATAATAGGGAATAAATAGAAGCTAGATAATATATGTTATGATATTATATAGAAAATAGTAGATAAATAGATGATAGTAGATATATAATAAACAGATAATATAAGATAGTAGATAGATGATGATTGATAGATAGATGCAGTACACAGACAGATAACACACAAGCAGTAGTCACAGCACTAGTGATGTGCTGTGGCCGCAGTCGGTGACATTTGCGCTGTCTGTACAGCCGCAGTAGCAGCACGAGCCTCCAGTGGGATCAGTGCAACCTGTGACCTAATGGAGTGTGGGGGGGGGGGGGAGTATAAAGAATTCAAGCACTCCTTAGGTTGAGTTGAATAAGTGATTTAATCAAAAGAAGATTCTTACAGAGCAGTAAATGTTTTCAGCAATGCTGAATTCATCAGACTCTGTAGGTTGTGATATATAACATCATATTAATATAATCATACAATCATATACATATAGTATTACAAACAGATGACAAAGCAAACAAACAATAACACTCAATCTATTCTGATATACATATATGGATGAAGGTGCACAGTCACAAAAATAAATCAGTAGTAATATCTATGCATAAGGAATCTATTACCGTCATAGAGCCTCAAGATGTCATTAGTATTATATTAATCATATCAATTCATCTAAGGTTAAGCAGATAATGTCTCAATGTAATTAATATTAGATATACATATTAATAAATCAAAAGTAAATAAACTACCTGAGATATACAGCAGAAATCAATTCAGACTCACCTATGGTACAAAATAGTTATAAGATAGAATACAATTGGTAACAGTCCAGTCTATATTAGATGATCCAATCTTGATTCACGAAATCCACTATGTGGTGGAGATCTCCTCAAGCAGCGCACTGAAAATAGGTACGTAATAGGGTGAATAAGGCAAAGACATCCTGTATAGTAATATTTGCATAATATCACTGGTCTTCTGGTTAGTAAAATAGTAACACCATAAATATAAGGTAATAAATTAGTCTCATTAGTTCTCATGCAGGAAGGGTAGGAAAAATGAATTAACCATCACTCTTATATTGTTGTAAAGGAACACAAATAGTTAATTGGAATTGTGGAGGGGACATGTTATTAGGGATAAGAAGGTCCAGATACAAGTGTCATTCCTGGTGTCCAGAAGACCATATGGATCAGAAAGTTCTTACCTCTTGCAGTACTGGGGACCGGTATCCGCCACTCTAAGTATGTCAGATGCCAAGCAGCTTGTTGAGGCTGGCTTCTCAATTTCACTGCGAGAGCGTGTAGAATCTGTACCAATTGCCACTTCCTGTCCCAGAGTGGGCGGAAGTGGTCAGAGTGTGGGCGGAAATGTGTCACTGTGCAGAGCAATCTGCCAGTACTAGATATGGGAACAGTTTATGAGACTAGCAATGCAGTACATAGGAAATAGGTGTGTGGGTAATAGATGTTAGATGTAGTAATAACTGAAAGTATAAACTGCATGAGAACTAATGAGACTAATGTATTACCTTATATTTATGGTGTTACTATTTTACTATTTGGTGTTACTATTTTACTAACCAGAAGACCAGTGATATTATGCAAATATTGCTATACAGGACCTTGTCACCTTATTCACCCTATTACGTATCTATTTTCAGCTCGCTACTTGAAGAGATCACCCCACATAGTGGATTTCGTGAATCAAGATTGGATTATCTAAGGGATTGTTCACACTACGGCTGTCAGTAGTGTCCATTGCTATTCTCCGTTACAAGATTTTAACAACGGACAGTAACAGAACGTCACAAATCTGTTAAAATTTCCATAATTTCAATGGGATTTTATCTGGTTTCTGTAATGACCGTTTTACACCAAATCCGTCACATGTCCATTGTTTTTCGCGGAGAAAAATCCGACATGCAGGACTTTTGTCATGACAAACGTCAAGTGACTGTTATTTTATAACATTAAAGTCTATGGGTAATGGACAATAACGGATGGGTGTCCATGGGTGCACATGCTCATAAAGCAGAAATAAAAAAAAAAAAAAAAAACGGACTGTATAAAAATCGACACCAACGGACACTAACTGATGCTAATGGGTCATTAAATGGCAGTTAAAAAAAACGGACACAATAACATCAGTAGTGTCCCTTAAAGTCTGTTATGATAGGTGTCCGTTTTTTGGTTTTTTTTAACGGACACTATCATAACGGATATCCAACGGTAGTGTGAACCCAAGATATTGACTGGACTGTTACCAATTGTATTCTATCTTATAACTATTTTGTACCATAGGTGAGTCTGAATTGATTTCTGCTGTATATCTCAGGTAGTTTATTTAATTTTGATGTATTAATATGTATATCTAATATTAATTACATTGAGACATTATCTGCTTAACCTTAGATGCATTGATATGATTAATATAATACTAATTTATTTATTATGCTTACTTATATAGCGCCATCATATTCCGCAGCCCTTTACAGACATTGTCAGTCACTGTCCCATATATTCCCTATCAGTATGTCTTTGGAGTGTGGGAGGAAACCGGAGTACCCGGAGGAAACCCACACAAACACAGGGAGAACATACAAACGCCTTGCAGATGTTGTCCTTGGCAGGATTCGAACCCAGGACTCCAGCGCTCTATGACGATAATAGATTTATTATGAATAGATCTTACTACTGATGTATTTTTTGATGGATATTTTTGTGACTTTGCACCTTCATCTGTTTATGTATATCAGAATAGATTGAGTGTTATTGTTTGTTCGCTTTGTCATCTGTTTGTTATACTATATGTATATGATGTTATACTATATGTATATGATGTTATGATGTTATATTATATGTATATGATGTTATACTATATGTATATGATGTTATGATGTTATATGTATATGATGTTATACTATATGTATATGATGTTATGATGTTATATTATATGTATATGATGTTATACTATATTTATATGATGTTATATATCACAACCTACAGAGTCTGATGAAGGCAGCATTGCTGAAAACATTTACTGCTCTGTAAGAATCTTCTTTTTATTAAATCACCTCTTCAACTCAACCTAAGAAATGCCTTAATTCTTTATTCTCTGTACAAGGAGCCGGGTCTACGCTGGCTCCATTCTCTGGTGCACAGCCAATCAGTGACTGGGGGCGTGCCTTGCTGGCAGGGTTAACCCTGTATGTGCATGCAGAGGCCGGCCGCTGACTGCTCAGTGCCTGGGAGGCCACTCTGTGCTGCTGCTGCTGCTGCTGCTGCTGAGCTCTGGATGCGCATCTCCTCCTCACTCGGATCCTGGAGACTTCTTGCTACGGAGACAAAGGTGACTTGTGAAAGCTGAGAACATGGACAATGTATGGAGGTGCTGCGATATCCAGCACAGGGGTGACTGCTGAGTGACATGATCTGTGGGGACTGGTCCTATGTGTGGACCCGGGAGCAGATGCTAGATGATTGTATCCATGGTAACGCTGCCCCGGAGCTTTGTTCTTGGGTGATACAGCCTGCAGCCCTCCCTCCTGTTATATTATACGGGGCTCAGCTGGACCCTTCCTCCCTACAACCTGTCTTCATTCTCTGGCTGCAGATGTAGCAGAGCTGATCGTTCTCTCCTCTATATTATTATGGCTTACCTATGTGCAAATGACAATCTCGTCACAGCTACATCTGAATGAGCTCTGCTGCATTTCTACACCCTGTCATATTGGCCTGGTGAGATTTATTAATGAATTATTGCAATATTTCTATTGACTTGTATCAAGTGGCAACAATTGTGGCCAAGGGCAGACATAGATAGTATGGGCCCCTGTGAAAATGTATGTAGTGGGCCCCTGTGCAAGAGAATGTATGGACTACTGTGCATAAGCATGCATGGGCCCATCTGCAAATTTATGTATGCGCCCCTGTGCAAGAGCATATATGTGTCCCTATGCAAGAGCATATATGTGTCCCTGTGCAAGAGCATATATGTGTCCCTGTGCAAGAGAATATATGTGTCCCTGTGCAAGAACATATATGTGTCCCTGTGCAAGAACATATATGTGTCCCTGTGCAAGAGCATATATGTGTCCCTGTGCAAGAACATGTAGGTTCCAAGTGCATGTATATGCTCCTGTGCCTAAGTATGTATAGGCTCCTGTGCAAGAGTATGTATGGGCCCCTATACAAGAGTGTGTATGGCCCACATGCAAGAGTATGGGTCCCTTGCTCCCCAATATCTCATCCTAGAGCTCCCCCTTAAGTGTCTCTTTCCATCTGTCAGTAAACCATGTCATTCCTTTACATATAATCTAACAGATAGCATAAAGTTGTTTTGGGTGGGCTCCTTTACCTCTGGGGCCCCTGTGTAGCTGGCACAGTTTGCACCTATGCTCTGTCTGTCCCTAGTTGTGGCATTTCTCCATAAGCAGCCTTATGTACAAATAATAGGCTGCATGTTTTATACTGTATATGTATATTGTGTGTGTGTATATGTATGTATTGTATATGTGACGTGGTTATGGCTTGGCATGCTTGCCATTATGTGCACTGGGCTAGTATTCCCTCCATGTGGCTGTGATGGCTGAGCCTCATATGTATGCCTAGTAGAGTACAACTATCGTGTTGACCTTTCGTGAGGAGCCCAGTATTGCTTGCTTCTAGCTCACACATTGCACACTCTAGAGCTCTTACCCTTATACTATATAGTGGTACTTCTTTTGTCTGGCACACAGGATAATCTAGATTGTTACCAGCATAGGGATCTAAACTGAAGGTCACACGCCCTCTGTAATCCCGTCTCACAGAACAAAGCTGCTGCGTTCAGAAGGTGCTGATTCCCCCTTATCACATGACGCCTCAAGTTGTTCCTTGCTGTCACTAAGATGAGTGGCATGTGGCACCATGCCAAGCGAGGTGGACTGCTAATAACTAGGGGGCAAGGACTTTATGGGGAGTAATACTTAAATGTTCCTCTTCTGCATTGTTCCCAGTCTCAGGGTTTGGATTGTGCTGCAGTTTCCTCACCCTGTATGTTTTCCATCAGATATATACTTTATAGGACAGGGAACAGTACTATGGCCAGGGCTCTAGGAAGTCTATGACGTAGCCCCCTCCATGTCCTTTCAACCTGCAATCTGTCAGATATCCTGGATATGAATTGTGAGGCTTTACGAGGTTGTCCAGGGACTGGTGATCTGTCTGCTCCAGGAACTGTGGAATAAAAGGGATTTTAAACAAGCCGTTCAGCTGGACATCTATCATGTGTAGTCTGACAGAAAAGAGATTATCATTACTGGGATGAAAACCCTCATAAGTCATATCCCAACAGGAGCCTGACATGTTTCTCCCTTCTATCTGAAAGTGGGACAACCTTCGTGCAGGTTATTTATATGTGTGTCCTTCTCCTTAGTAGTACAATTAGGTTTGTGCTTTTCCTCTTAGAAGGTAAAGTCATCTGGCTATAAACTATTACAGTTGCCTGGTCTACATGGTATGCAAGATGTCCAGCGGTGAAAGAACAATTTCTCCTAAAACAATTGAAAGTCCTTGAGATGCCCTCTTTTACTGTAGTAGTAGTAGTAGTAGTAGTAGTGTTCTTAGATGATCACAGCCACATTAACATCTCCATTGAAGTCATAAGGCATGAATGGTTCTGGTTCTTCTGAACAAAGCTTATATTAACTTGGAGCCCTAGCAAAACCATGGAGGTCTAGTTCTGGTGGCCGATATAGTGGATGCTAAAATGTGGCATAGCCGGGTAACTCTGACTGACTGCCTGGGTTGTCACTCCTGAACAGCAACAATGTGGGAGCTGGTGATACATTATATCCCTGCATATATCAGTGGCAGAGCTAGCAGGGGACAGAGGGGGTGGCAGTCCACTGACTCTTTGGGGCCCACTCCGGGACCTCCATTAATACATGCAGACACTGATATAGTTAAAACACATCCTGCAACTAACTATCTTGTAAACTGCAAGCCACTTCAGGCCTGTGGTTTACAAGACACAGAGACCGCAGACAGAAGACGTCTGCTTCTCGGCACAGGCGGGTGCTATGACGTCACAGCATCGCACCTCCTGTGCTGAGACACAGATGTCCTGTGCGTGGACTGGGAGGAGGTGGCAGCTCCGTTCATCAAAGGAACACAGGTAGGTGAGTATAACTTTTTTTTGTTTTTCATTTTTTAGCACAGTTGTGGGTATTTTGATAGTATAAGGGGGTCGTTAGGAGGGGGAATTATAGCTATAAGGAATACATTAGGGGGCATTGGGGCGATAGGGGGATCATTTATATAAGGGGGCATTATGAACATAAGGGGGGTCATTTATATAAACACTAATAAGGGGCATTATGAATACAAGGGGGGAGGTTATTTATATAAGGGGCCATTAGGGGGCATCATTTATATAAGGGGTCGGTCATTAGGGGGCATCATTTTATAAAAGGGGTCATTATGAACTTAAGGAGATGGTCATTTATATAAGGGGTTATTAGGAGTGCAGTACTTATGTCAGGGGAAATCAGGGGCATAATATAAAGGGGAAATTAATTTAATTAAGGTGGCACTTAGGCTTTATTAAGGCTAAGGCCTCACGTAGCAGGCCGCAGCAAAAAAGCGCTACAGGAAAAAACGCTACAGGGGGTAGCAGCAGGATGGGTGTGTAGGTAAGGACAATGTGGATCAGGTGCCTGGAAAAATAAGGAGCCAAAGATGTCTGTGCTGCAAACTTTACAGAGATTGATAGAAGTGGTCATGCCCGGTCCAGACTGAAGAGACGGGAAATGTGAACAATTAGTCAGAGACGCCACCTGTAAGTCACTAAATGTTACTGCTTTGTATTCACCTAAATGGTCTGCAGAGCCCTGTGTAGAGCCGATATATACCACTATACGCTCACCATATAGTGATAATATCGGTATACATAAGTTGGGGCCCACTTGGACATGTTCTCCCCCCTGTGCTGAACCCCAAGTTACGCCTCTGCTTCATATCTTTAATTTATAAGTCACCCTGGTGACTGATATGATGGTGACTGGATCACTTGTTGTCCAGCTTTCCTTAAAGCTGCCCGTACACCTTCAACTTTTGGCACCTGCTCATCCCGATTCCCTCATACACGAGCACACTCATACTGCATGTGTTGTCAGGAGGAGAGGAAAGTAAGCCACTGCCAGACACCTCTGGGTGTATCTTTAGCCCAAGTGGACCAAAGGATGGGGTATGATAAACTCAAAAAATCTTGAGACTCCAAAAGATTAATGCATACTTGCCTGCAGTATTCTGTGAGAATGGAGCAGGCGATGCAGATATTATCGAGGGTGATCTCACCCCCTTTAGGGCATGCTACACCCCCCTTTCTGTGCTTTGTTGGCCCTGCACCTTTCTGTATCATGACTGGCATATAAATTGCCGACATGACATAGAACTCAGTAGATGCAGGAGGACTGCGTCAGCTCTGGGAGATTTGCCAACCTTTCCGGGGCTCCAGGAAGTTACCCCTTTATTTTGGGAAAATCCCAGATATTTTTAGAGAGTTAGCAAGTATGGGTTTATGTCATGTATTTTTGCAGTTCCCCATGCATTGCGTAAATGAAAATGTCCAAAAGCTCCCAAAATTGAAGCATATTTCTTAAGGGATTCCTCTCCATTGATTGGCTGAGCATCCCTCTAATAAGTGACATCACTGCCCTGTCATTAGTCCCTGCCCAGGGAGAAGCATCTCATTGGTGGTCCATCACCAAATTCCCATAAGTATGGATGGGTATGGATGTCAAGTACTATAATGTTTTGGAGGTAGTGCAACAAATAATTTATACTTAATGAATTGAAAATTTAATATTTAGTGTTACGTTTCCTGGTTCAAAAAATTCTAACAAACCATAGTATGTTACAAGCTCTATAGACACTCTCCTGTTTTCACTGTAATTTTGGCATAAGCAAATTTAGCAGATCTGCTGAATTCAGTCTCATGTGATACTTTGTTAGTTAGCAGCCAGCCACTGGCTGAGGATTATGGAAGATGTAAGTCATCAACACTTGGAATATGGAGAGTTGCCCATGAATATCCTAGACCTTTAAATCTGCTGCAGAGTACTTTATAATGAAGTTGGCGACACTTTTTACAATCTGTATGCAAATACCTTTTTCTCATATGTTCCAAGTAAATCTCTCACAGACGTTACTAGTAGCACTGAGTTGCTGTTCATCATCTAGATTTGGACACCTCTTTTTTTCCTGAATCTTTTATAAATATCAGGATCTGTTGGCTCCTATTACACAATGGCCAGGATTCCAGCCTGTGTCTATGCACTTGAGCATGTCCGCTCAATACAGCTTTGACCTTAGGATTTCATGCTGTCCTTATTCTGTACTCACGTTGCCTTAAATGAAAATAACAGATGAAAGAAGGGCATGGAATATTTTTGCAGGTGTAGGTTTATTACTGAGACTACAATATGAAGGCCATAATTTGGCTCCATGGAAGCTTAAATGTACCTGCACACATAGCAGATTTTTCTACCATAAATGTATTGGATTTTTCAGAGCTGTGCAGTTGAAGTCAGAAAAAAGTTACCGACTCTGACTCTTGCTTCAAAATGAATTGACTGATTATTTTAACTATATTATACAATTAATATTGTATAATGAATTAGATGCATCGTTTGCTGCATATGTATTTTCATAGGAATTCAATCACTGGCTTTTTACATGAATTAGGGGAGTTTTGTAGCTTCTGTCGGAATATGGACCAAGGAGTCAGAGTCGGGCTGAGACAAAATAGAGGAGTTGGTGTTGGTGCTTTGTCCTACTGACGCTACAGCCCTGGTTTTTGTTAATTGTGTTGAATTCATGTCTAATATGCAGATTTTATTCTAGATTTGCTGCAAACATGTCTAATATGCAGATTTTGCTCTAGATTTGCTACAAACATCACCTAACTGTAATGAAAGTGATGAAACCTGCAGCAGACATACAGCGCATTTAAAAAACTGTACCATGGGTCATTTTCTGCACAAAAAATCTCCACTGCGAGCAGATTTGTTAAAATGACATCTATGTGACTTGTACTGTAAAACACTGCAGATTTTTGGGGCAAAAATGTGTGAACGGAAAATCTGCAGCAAATACACTATGTGGTATCATGTGTGTATCCTTAGTTTGTCTGCAGTGAATCTGACACTGCACAGGATGACTATCTGAAAGTGGCTTGAGGATACAGATCTCCAAAATCTCTACTAATATTTCTCTAAATCACTAGTCTCCAATCTGTGGCTTTCCAGCTGTTGCTGAACACTCAGTATGCACTCACAGCCTATGGCTGTCAAAGTAGGTCTGATGATTGTAGTTCTAGTGGAAACTACTGACTTAAGAAATTCATAAGATAGATATTTCAGACTGTGTAGGCACACTCTCAGATGACAAGAGGAATGGTAATACCCATTTGTTCATATATTACCAGGAGGAATAACTGAGGAGCACCACATTGCAGAGTTTTAAAAAAAGATACCCCATATTTATTTTATGGGGATGGCAAGTATTTGCTAAGGAGAGGCGACAGTCTACAATATGTCATTCTGTCCTTGCTCCTTTTGAACATAAAAATACTTTCCCTACTGGGTAAATAAAAGAAGGATTGTAATCCTTTTGATGAAATCTATGCACATAGAGTAATGTAAGAACAATAAGTTATTTTTTCTTCAAAAAGAGTTTACAAGAAAAGAAAATGAAAACACTTGTAGGATCCCAAAGACCTGGCACAGACCCAGCAATGACTCTACTAGTGCACTTCTTCTCCCTTGATAGCTAAGTGTCTGAAACAGTGACCTGTTTTCTTTACTGGCTGAGTGTGTGCAATTGTATCTATCCTGGGGTAAGACTAATATGACCGATGCGTCTTAATTCAATTGTCCTGGTGTTCTAGTGTCTCCACTCACAGCTGGCTCTGACATGAATCGCTTCCAGTAATTATTCTGGAATCGATTTTATATTTTCATTGCAAAGCTTTTCTTGAGACCAAATTTGGTAATAGTTGGCTTTTGTGGTTTCAGAATGCTATACTTGTGCTCTGGTATTGTTTAAGGTAAGCGGTAACGTACATTTAGAGGGCAACTGCTGTACCAGATTACAGATAACATAGGCTCATGCGTTACATTTTAATCTTGGCTCTGAGCACCAAATCTTCATGGTACTGCCCTAAAGTGGATACGACAAATATAACCTAAACCTAATATAGTAGTATTATTTGTGACAAGATAAGAAGTAGCTTAAGGTTTTACATACCCTCTAAGATTGTAAAAGTGCAATGAAGATGCAGAATATCGCCTCGCAAACTAGAAACTGCAGGTGTGAGCGCAGAATCACTCCAGGAAGCCATCATGCAATGTTGTTGAAAGCTTCGTTCCAGCTGTTCCATAAAGTTGTATATAATGGCCATTGATAATATTTTTTTTTTATTGCAAAAATAATACCCTATAGGTAAAGGGTAGCCTTCTATGCTTTTTCAGCACAGTGACACCCTAATGTGTATTAAAAGTACACTCTTGATATGGATGCATTTCTCCCTGTGCACACGGGTAAGATGAATGGCACAAGGTGGCCATACACATTAAACCAAGGTCATCTGAACTATATTGGCTGTAGAATGTGTATGGCAACTCTTAGTCACTAGTGACAATAAATGTAACTCTTCCACCTTGGAAAGCTGCCATATTATTATAGGGAAAGAATACCGCAAATGACCACAGTGTTCCCTACATGACACAAGTACAAGGAAAGCCACTATTAAAGACCCCACCAAATAAGACTGCATATGTTAACGTCGCTATGAATGAGATAGGGAATATCGGCTACATCACTTCTGAAATTTTTAGTACTGGTCAGAATTCCTGACCATGTTCCTAAAAGGGTATCCCGAGACTGAGATACTGATGACCTATTCTTATCAGTCATCATTATGAGATCAGTGGGGGTCCGCCACACCCCCAGTCAGCAACATTCGGATCCAGTAGGTCATCATTTTAGTCCTTGAAAACCTCTTTTAAATATTATGAAAATTCCCACTGTTATTTTCACTGTAACCCTATAAGATAGTGACTGCCAGTTAGGAATGTTAGGTACCCATTCACTACTTACAGTAGGAAGATAATGCCCTGTTGTTGGCGTTTCAGTGGTTATACTGGTGAACCAGGGCTTTCAATACATCCCTAGTGAACAGTGCTCAATGTATGGTGTCTACGGGACAGTTAACTGTACATTTTCTATACTTTCACAGTCATACGAAGTATTGGCTAACAGTGACTTTTCTCTCGTCTCCATTGTCACAATGCTTTTACTGTAGATTCCCATTACATGTAGGTTAATATTCATGTTCCAGTTCTGCCCTAGTGTCTTCCGTCATAGGTCAACTCTCCAAGAGCAGCAACTTCTCATGCCAGGTTATTTGTAAAGTATGCTGTGTGGCCCAATTCCCCTTGACTCGGGACCATCCTGTTAAATATGATAGTTTACAGCATAAAGCGTTAACTTTGGAGCATATGTTTTTTTTTATTAGTTCCTGGAGGGTTTGAGGATTTTTGTGCCTTTATTTTCTTAATAAGACACATAATCTAAAACAGAATTTTTAGTAAAAAGTGTAGCAGAATGTTTGGATTATAATAATCTGCCAATACCGTTTTAAAGTCTATACTCAGCTGTCCTGTAGGGTATCACATGTCACAGTATCAAAAGGGTTAAGACTAGCAATCACATCTGTTAACCACGATGGAGAAATGTTATTTTCTGTTGATTAGAAGCAAAATGAAATAATTATCTGAATGGGCAAAATCAAATGTGAAATGCGCCAGAAAATGACATAAACTCATGTGAGCGTACATGCTAAAGAGATATGGAAAATCCCCCTGACAGTACTTGTCTTATATCATGTAATGCCGCTTAATCAGTCTATACAAAGATTAATGTGGGGTCTGTCATATTCAGTAACTTGATGTCATCTTCTACATGGTGGGCAGAATCCTTATTGCCTCTTCAGTTTGGTTTGTCCCAGTTTTGTAGTTTTTACAGAATGTTTTGTCATCAGCAGGGGCGTAACTACCGGGGTAGCAGCGGAAGCAGCTGCCACAGGGCCCGGGACATTATGGGGCCCCGCGGGCCCCCGATGCTTTTTTTTTTTTTTTTTAATAGGCCGTTACCTGCTGGAGTAACCCCAGCAGGTAATGGGCCCTATATACTTACCGTTCCCCGGGGTCCCGCTCACGGCCGCCTGCGCTTCTGATTCTGCGGAGGCGGCTGTACGCAGTAGCAGGGATCGGTATGTGAGGCCGCGGGCCGAACAACACAATCTCTGCTATCATTATACTCCGGGGTCTTTTCAGACCCCGGAGTATAATAATCGGAGGCCCAGGGAAGGTGAGGGAACATAAAAAACAACGTACTTACCTCTCCTGCGCTTCTCCAGGCTTCGGGCCTGTTTGGTGACGTTCCCGACGTCATTTTGCGTCACGACGCCTTTCCTGCATCACGTGACGCCGGCCTGGTCCAACATTGAAGGCGGTCGAAGTAGCAGCGACTGGACCGGAGCGAGGAACAGGTAAGCAACGTTGTTTTTTATGTTTCTATCCTCCCCTGGGTCTCCGATCATTATACACCGGGGTCTGAAAAGACCCCGGAGTATAATAATCGTTCATGGGTGGTCCACAATGGGACATATAATAGTGTGTGCAGGGGCCACTATGGGATATAATACTGTGTGCAGGGGCCACTATGGGGCAAAATACTCAGTGCAGGGGCCACTATGGGGCATGATACTGTGTGCAGGGGCCACTATGGGACATTATAATGTGTGCAGGGGCCACAATGGGACATGATACTGTGTGCAGGGGCCACTATGGGACATGATACTGTGTGCAGGGGCCACTATGGGGCATGATACTGTGTGCAGGAGCCACTATGGCACATAATAATGTGTGCAGGAGCCACTATGGCACATAATAATGTGTGCAGGAATGCGTTTTTTTTTTTGGGGGGGGGGGGGTTGGAGGGGGTGGTCCGGGGGGGGGGCGATTGGGGGCAGCGGTTCGGGGGGGGGGCCCCATGTCAAATGTTCACCTTGGGGCCCAGCCATTCCTAGTTACGCCACTGGTCATCAGCAATTTGCCCATCTTTTGCTTTGCAACTACATTGATCCAGGCTTATGCGGCTCCTTATTGGTCTCAGTCCTCAATCCATTATCCACCCCTGGTCTAAAGTAGTACACATTTGAGGATGGGTGTACAGTAGCTCAGAGGAAATTGTGAAAGAGCAGTGGGATGAATGGTACATTGGAAAACATGTTATGGGAACTGCTGCAGAAGGGTTACATGTGTTTAAAAGAAGGGATGTGGAGTCAGAGCCAGGATCAATGTGGATGGAGTCAGAGTTGGAAAAATAAGCTACTTGTTTTAAAATAAAATGATAAATTATTTTTAATTATTAATATTGTATAATTAATTAGATGTACAATTTGTTACATATTTACTTTTGTAGAAATGCAACATACTTTGCTTTAAAGCTGGTGTATGAAAAAACAGATATAGTAAACATCCCCTTCAGATCCTCTTTTTATTTCTTATCACCCAGCTGGGTACAGGGATAGCTCACATTTTTGTTTTGCAGCATGTCAACAAATGTTCCCCTCCTGCTGTATCTTGCCATCTTATTTCTGAACGATGGATGATAAATAACTCCTAAAGAAGACCTTTCACCATTTCCAACAAATCCCACCTTGTGCATTAATCAATAGGTACTGCTCCACTAATTCTGGCACAGTTGGAATTTTTCCTCTAGCACTCACCATTCCAGAGCAATCAATGCTGTTAGTTTGGGTGCCCGATATACTATTTAGTCTCTGTACTGTCAGGAGGGCGGTGTCAGGCAGGAGCAGGCAAGGGGTGTGATTCTGAGCTCTGACACTGGCTGCCTCTGATTGGAGCTCTGAATCACACCCCCTGTCTGACCCCGCCCTTTTGACATACAGAGCTTAAATAGCACATCAGGCACCAAAACTAACTGCAATTGTTGCTAGGAAACCATGGGGGCTAGAGAGAAAATTCCAACTGCACTGGAATCAGTGGAGCGGTGACTATTAACAAATGCTAAGAACTTGATTTGGTGGTGGTGAAAGGTTTAATTTCTGTGAATCAAAAATGAAACAAGAGAGGAGAATTCCTCGCAGCCCATCAGTGGCCAGAAGTAAGAGGGGATAAACATTAGTTCATTGAAGTGAATGTAAAATAATCTCACAGGACAGTAGATATTCCATGTCATAAAGATGCTGCTGCTTTTACAGTCAGAGATTTGAGTTCAGAGCTTTAAATGTAGTAATAAGTCAGTTTTGAGAAGTGCCAGAACTCATTGCCTTCTCATTGACTTACATTGTATTAGCAGATTCATTTTACACCATTCTATCTCCAAGAACAGCTGACAAGGCTCCCTGGACTACATGTTACTTGTATCAGGACAATGCACAAACTAATAGGTAAAACTATCGGAACTTGTTAAAAAGGATTACATCCAACACATGACATATACTAACAATTACGCTGAATGTGTAGAACAAAATCTCATGAAGTTTATTTGGCCAATGCTAGATAAGCATAAAAAATTATTATGGACAGGTTTGTAAGACCTGGGCGGATCCCTGTAAATCAAGGACAAGGCTTCGATATCCTCTCTGCTTCCAGCTGTACGGTTTACTGTTCAATATCCCATTTACATTAAAACTTACACTCCTGTCCCATAAGGAACCTGACTTTCTTCCAAACCATCCTTAACGCCGAGGCTGCCAGACTATTTTATCTCACATGCAGATCTTTTTTCCTCCTTTATCCTGGACTTCTTTCTAATATAGTTATAAAATGTAAATTGTTGGCCCTGTAAAACAATTCCCTGCAGTCCTATGTAGAAGAAGTAAGATTTCTCTCCGCAAATGATGGAATTCTCCCCGTCTCATCACCATCTCATCTTATCAAGCATTTCGACACTCCCTTACCACCACAACTAATTTTATCTCATCTAGAACTAAAATAACCATCGCCAACATTACCCGCAGACAAACGTACGCCCCTAATTATAACTTGTGCTCCATGTGCTCATGTTTAGAGCTAGGATCTTTTACTAGCGACGACTCACCAGCGTTTCATTGGCAGTTGTTTCTCCTGAGCTGTAAAGCCCTTCAGAAAGTAATTTGTGGCTGTTCCCTAATAGTAATAATCCTGCTGCAGCATTTATAGAATATTTGCTTTGTTACACTGAAACAATTGCTTAAAGCCACTGTAAAGATTTTATTACAAAAATGCATTATCAGAAGTTCTTCTAATATGATGTTATGTTGAAAATCTGTCTCTTTATAATCAGGAACAATCCAATAAATATATTTCTTCGGGGTTTTGCAGAATGCTAAATTTATCTCTATGAGACCTTATTCACACCTCAGTGTTTTGGTCAGTGATTGTGAGCCAAACACTACACAGATATAAAGTATAATGGAAAAACTTGTACCTCTTCGGTGTTCTGGACCCACTACTACTATTGACTTACAAACAAGGATGCAAAAGACTGACCATTACACTGATGTGGGAATAAGGCCTTAGGCTTCATGCAGACGACCATGTGTATGAAGTCCATCCATCCATGGTTGAATTGCATGGATGGCACATGGATGGAGTTGCCTGTGCCTCCAAGGACCTATGAGTTAACTTTAGTGAGGCTGTGCCTCATAACGGACAAGAATTGGACCTGTCCTGAGTTTTGGCTTGGGCGTACACAGAACCGTTATAATACACAGCCATGTGTGTCTGGCCATAGAATATAAAGGGTTGCTGTGCTAGCTGTTAATAGCACGGCTAGTACACTGACAATACACATGGGGCCGTAGTTTGGAAGCACCAGGAAGATATAGATGCTGCTAAAGCAGAAGTCAACACTTTGCACAGAGAGGCTGTGACAGCTTGGACTACTTTGTCTATAGCATATTTCTCAAACAAGATTTTTTTTATTCCCCCCTTAAATCTATAGGGAAAATGCTCACAACTCCGCAGCTAAAATTAACTTGCTGTGATTTTCAAATACATGTGGATTTTAGAAAATCCAGCTTTTCCAAGGCATTTTTCCCCACAATATGTGCATAAGATGAAATTAAATCTTCTTCAGTTTGCTGATAGTCTAAGGCTAAGTTCACACGGCATTCCGTTGCAGCTTTTGCTGCTGATTAGGCCCAGATGAATGGCCTAATCAGCATGGAGTCTCAATCTGCAGAATCCGCGGAAAGATTGAGCAGGACGCTGAGTTTTTCAGCGTCCTGCTGTGATCTCTGCCACCCATTGAAACAATGGGAGGCAGAATTTGCTGCGGATTCCTAAAACACTATAATTCTGCAATATGTGGCCTTCAGCCTTCAAGATGTGGTGGACAAAATATCCTTCAGGTGGTGCTGCTACTCATTGCAGCCAAGACACAGTAAATATTCTTCTTCACTTAAGCAGGGTTCACACTACCAAAAAAACCCAGACACCTATCATAACAGACATTAATGGACACTAACTGATGTTAATGTGTCTATTTTTTAACTGATCCAAATAATAGATCAGTTAAAAAAACGGACACATTAGCTTCAGTTAGTATCCGTTTTTTAACACTGTCTGTTTTTTTTGTTTTTTTTTGTTTCTGCTTTCTGAGCATGCACAGAAAAAAAACGGACATAAAATAACGGACAGTAACTGATGGCTATCAGTTACTGTCCGTTATAAGTCCATTACCAATAGACTTCAATGTTAAAAAAATAACGGACACTTGCTGTCCGTAAATAATCCGTTTTTCCAAATGGACAAAAAGTCCTGCATGTAGGATTTTTTGTCCGCGGAAAAAAAACGGACATCTGACGGATTGAGTGTAAACGGACACAAACGGGCACTAATGGACACAATATAAAAACCCATTGAAATGAATGGAAATTTTAATGGATTTCTGACGGTTCAGTTAGTGTCCGATGCTAAAATCTTGTAACAGACAATAGCAGCGGACACTACTGACGGTCACCAACAGTAGTGTGAACGCCACTTTACTGGATGGCTTGCTGCAGTTTTCATAAAATACCCCTTTATCAGATCTAGTAGTTTCTTTACATTATGTCAACTGACTGACAACTTTCTCTTCTGCCGTTCTTCATCTGCACCTGCAGTGATTTTATGTCAAGAACTGGTAAACCATGGGGTTAGCTCACTACATATTATAGCAACCTGGTAGTCTTTGACTATGCTTAATCTATGCTTAAAACTAGGGACTCTTTAGGATGGAAAATTTTTTGGATTGGAGGAGTAGCCATGTTGGAGAAAAGACGACCTTATCCCTACTGTTGTTCAACCTGGTACTAAGCAGCTAGATAATCTGAATAAAACCTAGATGAAGAATAGGAAGTTGGGAAGGCACCTCAAGCAACGAAGAGGTTAATTTGCACAGGATATTGCACAGAAGGACAGCTGCTTTCTGTAGGAGGTTATCTCACTTTGTAAATTGTTCGGTTTCCTTTATGTCCATTATTCTTTTTTTTCGTCCTTCAAAGTTGTTATCAGTTTTTTGTTTTCACATAAAAGACTATGTAAAGTAGAAAGATAAGCTGGAATGCAGTGGAAAAGGGATGACATTACTCAAAGTGATAAGAAACATAAAAAGTGCAACCAAAAATAAATGAAACTTTTTTTGACTGCTTTTCTACCACATTTTTCATTTTTGCTGCCTTCTCCAACCATATAAGTCTAAAGGGAAACCCTGTGCAGAAAGTCTGTGTTTTCCACATAGAGGTAGGCAAAAATGAAAAATGAAGTCATCAATCAGCTTGATTTTCCATAATTACATGTTTTTGAGGGGCTATAATATCAGTGACCTAGCCTTAGGATAACACCATACATTGTGGCTCTGCATGGCATTGCAAACATCTCAGTCCCTTACAGGTGTCAGACCACTGGGACCTTCCACAATCACAAGAATTGGGGGTTTCGAGTGTTCCATGTGAATGAAGTGTTGGTATCCATGTGTGATCACCGCTCCATTCACTTTTATGGGACTGACGGGTATTTGCTCTTCTGAAACACATGGACATCACTGCTCTTCATTCACATGGAGCTCTCGAGGGATCCCTATTCTTGTAATCACTAGGGGTTCCAGAGATTGGACCCAATGTTCAGACACTTGTCCACTATACCGTAGATAGGGAATAAAGGTTAAAAGTGGGAAAACCCTTTTAGAGGGCACATGGACTCTATGGGGGAGTGGGGGTTGTTTATGCAGGATATTCTGCTGCCAGAGCAGAGAACCACTTACAAGTGGCTTTGACTCTGTCAGACCTGGCCCACTATTTCAAAGGCCATAGTTTAATGCTACATTTTCCCTTTGTAGTGTTAGATGCAGTTGCCGATGATGGAAACGGATACAGGTGCATCTCAATAAATTAGAATATCTTTGAAACGTTTACTTATTTCAGTAGTTAAATTAAAAAAATGGCCTCCTATATTTTCTAGATTCTTTACACACAGAGTGTTCTATTTCAAGTGTTTTATTTCTGTAAATGTTGATTATGGATTACAGGTAATGAAAACCCAAATCTAAGAAAATTAGAATATTGTGAAAAAGTTCAGCACTGTAAATTCAGTGTGTCACCTGCCAAGGTTTCCTAAGCCTTTAAATGGTCCCTCAGTCTGGTTCAGTAGGACACACATTCATGGAAGACGCTGATTATGAATTGTATTACTGAATTACTGAAATGAATGAACGTTTCAAAGATATTCTAATTTATTGAGATGCACCTGTAATTACTAGGGGGGTATCGGGAACATGCTGCGCAATTGCAGGATAGTCCTCGATATTTATGAGCTGCAGCTCTTCCCCTCTCCTTCTGCTGATTGACAGCTTTCTCCCCCTATTGTGCATAGATAGAAAACATTAATCCCTGGAGGGATGGCAAGTAACACAGTAGCTCATGAATATCAAGAAAAACCCTGCATTTGCACATTATTATTATTGCACATGTTTTGCTGATCAAGGGCAACTTTATGAAATTTACACCAAGACAATAGATATATTAATTCATTCAGGGTCTCCGTCACTACTTTTTTTTTTTTTTTTTTTTCCCAAGATGGCGCCGCTGGAGTGGCTGCCAGCTACAGCAGCTCTGAGACTCTCTATCTTATTTTTATTTCTATGACTCGTTTTGTACCTCTCTACTTAAGGACTTTGCACTATGAAACACACGCAAAGACTTGGACCCTTGTGATACTTTTTTTTTTTGTTTTTATCTGTCTTTTTGTTCTGCTTGAAAATGGGATCTTTTGTGTATGCAGACAATTCCTTTGTCTATACAAGAGAGGAAATTCTGCAGCTCAGAGGCACAGCAGGACGGCATACCATCTGGTCACACATCCCCCGTGAGATTTGGAGAAAGAAAAAGCGGGTGAGGGGATGCAGAGCTGGTACTCTTCAGAGGATTAAAAAGAGGCGTTACAGACCAGCTGTTCCCTCCATCATCATGGGCAATGTGAGATCTCTTGCAAACAAGATGGATGAACTAACAGCGCTCACCAGGCAGCATCAGGAGTTTCGGGCGTGCAGCATGATGCTACTTACAGAGACTTGGCTCACTGAAGTTACTCCTGACCCTCTGGTCTCCTTGGATGGTTTTAAACTCCTTCGGGCAGACAGGACAAGGGAGAGCGGTAAGAGGAAAGGAGGAGGGCTGGCAATGTTTGTGAATAATAGATGGTGTAATCCTAGGCACATTGTGATTAAGGATCAAACTTGCTGTAAGGACATTGAACTATTAGCTGTGAGCATGAGACCTTTCTACCTACCAAGGGAACTATCACATGTCATCGTGATAGCTGCATATGTCCCCCCCTCTGCGAAAGCTGACGCTGCCTGCGAGGTCCTACAAGCCACGCTGAGCCAGTTACAGTCTCAGCACCCCCAGGCCCTCTTTCTTCTGTCGGGTGATTTCAACCACGCCTCTCCATCATCCACACTGCCCAGTTTCACACAGTATGTAACCTGCCACACAAGAGACAACAAAACACTGGACTTGTTCTTTGCCAACGTGAGGGAGGCATATAACTCATCAGCCCTACCGCCCCTGGGAAGATCGGATCACAACCTAGTACATCTCCTACCTGTGTACAAGCCACTTGTACGTAGAGAACCAGCTGTCACCCGCACAGTGAGGATATGGTCCGAGGAGAGTGATGAGGCTCTGAGGGATTGTTTTGACACAACCGCATGGGAAGTTCTGCAGGATTCTTATGGGGAAGACATAGAAGGACTCACACACTGCATAACGGACTACATTAATTTTTGTGTGGACAACACAGTACCCACAAAAGTGGTGAGGTGCTTCTCCAATAACAAACCATGGATTAACTCTGATATAAAAACACTACTTAAGGAGAAAAAGATGGCATTCAGGACAAGAGATAAGGAGGGGTTGAGGGAAGTACAAAAGGAGCTGAGGCATCAAATCAGGCAAGGAAAAGCCAGTTATAAAGAAAAAATGGAAAAGCAAATGGAAAGAAAAGACATAAGGGGGGTCTGGGAGGGGCTTAAGTCAATTTCGGGTCATAAACAGTCTGTCTGCCAGATTGAGGCAGATGTTAATTGGCTTAATGAACTAAACCTATTCTTCAACAGATTTGATCACACACCAGCTCCTCCCACCCCAGTATGTCCTTCAGCTCCCCTCACCACAGTGACTTCTCCCCATGCGGCCACTTCCCAACAGACCAGTAAATCCAGAAATCCATCTTTATCTGGCCACAGTCTGACCTTCACACGGGCCCAGGTGAGGAAGGAGATGAAAAAGATCAAGGCGAGGAAAGCCGCAGGGCCAGATGACATCAGTGCAAGGCTAATTAAGACTTGCGGGGACCAGCTGTGTGGTATAATTACATATATGTATAATATGAGCCTGAGGCAGGAAATAGTCCCTGAATTATGGAAATCTTCTTGTGTGGTACCAGTTCCAAAGAAACCCCACCCTATGGACCTCAACGACTACAGACCTGTAGCACTGACATCCCACCTGATGAAGATCTTGGAGAGATTGGTTCTCACACATCTCCGCCCTCTAGTGAGCCCCGCTATGGACCCACTCCAGTTTGCTTATCGGCCGGGCATTGGGGTAGATGATGCCATCATCCATCTTCTGCACAGGGCTCTGTCTCACCTGGAGAAACCAGGGAACACAGTGAGAATAATGTTCTTTGACTTCTCCAGTGCTTTTAACACCATACAGCCCAGGTTATTGAGGGACAAGCTGGGCCTTGCTGGAGTGGACCACCACCTCTCCAACTGGATCCTAGACTACCTCACAAATCGACCTCAATACGTGAGAGCCCGAGACTGTGTGTCAGGTACCGTGATCTGTAATACGGGGGCACCTCAGGGTACGGTTCTCGCCCCTTTCCTCTTCACACTGTACACTGCAGATTTTAGGTGCAACTCATCCAGCAGCTACCTACAGAAGTATTCTGACGACTCTGCAATAGTGGGTCTCATCACAGATGATGATGACAGGGAGTACAGAGAACTGAACCAGCATTTTGTGGACTGGTGCCACTGGAACCACCTGAAGATTAATGCGGGGAAGACCAAGGAGATGGTGGTGGACTTCCGCAAAGGCAGAAGCCCTCCTAAACCAGTGGACATCCTGGGGACGGGCATCGAGATTGTGAACACCTATAAGTACCTGGGTTTGCTCCTTAATAATAAGCTGGACTGGGCAGATCATATGGAGGCCCTGTACAGGAAGGGCCACAGCAGGCTCTACCTGCTTAGGAAGCTGAGAGCCTTTGGAATCCGGGGGGCACTTCTTAGAACTTTCTTCAACTCGGTAGTGGCATCAGCCATCTTCTTTGGAGTGGCCTGCTGGGGGAGCAGTATATCAACCAGGGACAGAAATAAACTTGACAAGCTGATTAGAAGGGCCAGCTCTGTCCTGGGGAGCCCACTGGACCCAGTGCAGGTGGTGGGTGACAGAAGGATACTGTCCGTGGTGAGCTCCATGCAGAAGAAGAAGTCCCATCCCATGCATGAGACTGTGATCGTGCTGAGCAGTACTGTCAGTGACCGACTGCTCCACCCTAGGTGTGAGAAGGAGCGCTATCGGAAGTCTTTCCTCCCCACCGCGGTTAGGTTGTACAACCAACACCGACCTAAGCGGAGATCATTACACACAGAGAACTGAAATATCTCTCTGCCTGTTATATCCCCCCCCCCCCCTCTGCTACGTCCTACCTGTCTGTCTGCTATTAATGTAATGCCTCTTACCTTGGAACATTCCTGTACACATGTTTTGTATTTGTATCTGCTTATCTTTGCTGCTGTAACACACTGAATTTCCCCATTGTGGGACTATTAAAGGACTATTATTATTATTATTATTATTATTATATGGGGCGGCAAAACCTGGTGGCAAATTCCCTTTAAAAAACAGTCCCTTAAAAATCCTGTATCAACTCATAGTATATAAAATTATTATAGCATAAAATGTAATATTTGTTGCAATATCTGCATCAAAATAACTATAGGAATTAATAAATTTGGTGGGTGGACTTTATTTCCCTTTTTTGCCAGTTCATTCTATGATAACAAGAAGGGTTTACACTAAAAAGTTTTCCTAATGGCTTTCTGTAAAGCTCTTAAGATGTGTCTTCAACTCCTAAAAGGAGTGAGCACTAAATTATCAGGCCAGTGTATAGACCAGATTAAGCCAAGAATGGAAAATCCTAGTAGATGCAAGTGATAGGCTGTAAATTGTGTTATGGAATGTCTAGCAAAGCCTTTTGACCTGCAGATAGAAGGTCAAATAGTGGAACATGTTTTCCCCATAAGAATAATGAATTAGGATATTTTGTCTGCCAGTAAATATAAAATAGCACTGAATAGCTGCTAAAATGTAATGAAGTGTCATAAAACACAAGAAATGGTATGAATAGTTATCTTCTGTACATTTAGATAGGTTGTCGGATCTTGTCATTTATGGTCTACCCGCAGGATGAGCCATAAATGTCTGATAGTTGATGGTCTCACCTTTGAGAACTGCACCTGTTATTATTATTTTCAGATCACCATTGATTCCATCTTTTACATTTGAAGATGGATTTACGTAGAGCCCTGTCCAGAAGGGCTTACAATGTATGCAGGAAAGGGGATAGAGACAGTAGGTGGAGTAAGTGGGGATAGAAGCTGTTCAGAGGATGGCGAGGTGGCAGCAGGGTTATTGAAGGTTGTAGGCTTTCCTGGAAAGATGAGTCTTAAGGGACCCCTTGAAAGTAGTCATTGTGGAGGACAGTCTTATGTATTGTCGTAGTGCCTTCCACAGTATAGGTGATGTGTGGGAGAAGTCTTGGAGGTGCTAACATTCTGTAACAGTAAGCAGAGTTCTTGAAAGTGAGGAAGAAATAAAATATATTAGAAATATATTTATATATTGATGACCTATCCTTAGGATTGGTCATCAATTTCTGATGGGTGGGGTTCAGATACCTGGAACCCCCACAGATCAGCAACTTGAAGCGAATGGTGACAACCGTTTCTGCTTCACAGGCCAGTACATCACGTCCATTCAACACATGGCATGTTAGCAGCTTCACGTCATTCACGTCAATGGACTGAGCTGCAATACTAAGCACAGCCTCTACATCAGGGGTCAGCAACCTTTGGCACTCCAGCTGCTGTAAAACTACAACTCCCAACACGGTCCATTAACTTCCATGGGAGGTCCAAGAACAGCAGAGCAAGTATGCACACTGGGAGTTGTAGTTTTACAATAGCTGGAGTGCCAAAGGTTGTCTACCCCTGCTCTACACAATGCATGGCCCTGTGCTTGGTATTCAGTGAAGAGGCCACCATGCTCACCCTAATGCTGTGGTCCTTCAAGCAGCTGATCAGTAGGGGTCCAGGGTTTTCCACCAATCTGATATTGAAAACCTATCCCAATATTACAATTGCAGAAAACTGCTTTAACTTTAATAGATGTCAGGTAAGTTTTATTTTGTAAACTAGAAGACCCAAATGCTGGCCATACACATTTTTGATGGGTTCAGCCATTTAATGTGGTTTTGGTGAGACCAGGTTCAATCAGTATAATTTCAATTGCTGTATGCTTTTTTCTGAGGGGATAAGAGGCTACTCTAGGAGGCAGGCAGCAGATTTCGCCCCCCTACCTCTTGTTCAGCATGTGTGTGAGGATGTTGGTCAAAATAAATGTGCAAACAGGCTGGCAGCTATATAAAGTGTCTGAGCTGTTTTAGTCGTGGTATTTTTCCTTCCTTAAGCTTTTAACATGTGTTAGGTCAGCAGTGCGAGATATATAATAATAATAATAATAGTCCTTAAGCCCACAGTGGGGAAATTCAGTATATCTATGAATCCTTGACTTCTTTCTTGATGACATTAAAATTTAGGAATAACCTTGATATAAAATTATTAAGATGCAGTCAGAGCAATAGGTAGTGTGTGGATTGTTTCTTAAAGGAAGTGTCCATTCTTGAGTTCTAGTCATAACAATGAGCACATGATTGTTTCCTATTTGTTTATAGAAGAACACGTCATAAACCCCAGGCTGGGAATCCAGGTGTCTGTCAGAGTTAATGCTAACCAGAGCTCTATCTGCTTCTGCGGCTCAGTCACCGCCCTTTCCCTGGAATGATTTAGGCATCGGTTGGGGGTAATTTATTCGGCCATCAATTAAGAAGACGAACTTCAGTGGAAGTGGGAAACTGGAAGTTCCTCTTGGCAATTGTTTCACCAGAATAACATTTTGAGAGAAAGCAGGTGTAACTGCAGTACAAACATGACCCTTTTCAATGGAAGCAAAGCAGCAGGGCCGAAAATGGCTCTAGTGACAGATCTGTATTATGTTTATTCTATACTAAGCAACATATTTATCCTACAGTATATATGATATGTAGAGTTATGCTATGTTTAACTCTTTACAAAAATGTGTACATAGAGAAGAGGGCGTCCTATATAGCCATAATAAAAAGTGTGCCCACTGAATCACATAACACACTAGCCCAGATGTACTTATAGTTAGACAGTGTCAATTTAGACACTTGTATCATTTAGTTGGCTTAGTCAGAATTTTTACATTTTTGTGCATTTTTGACACATCATGGCACATTTAAGCCACACCCCTTTTCCTGATAATCCATACCCACATGTCTAGCAAAAATTTTTTTAGCCCATAATAAATATGCAAAGATGCTCCACATTGTGCCAAAGATTCTCTGCATTTATTCCAGAGTCTAGTCAGAAACACAATAGTAAAACTGGACCACTGCTTTTTCTCTGATCTGTCATTCCTTTTTGCGTGACCTTTTAGGGTATATTCATAGTTTTGAATACACGTCATAAAAAGTTTTTTTGCAGTAGAATCCATGTCTGCCTACCACAGTTTCTGCTCTGTTTCTTTGTGAATTGTGGTTTTTCCGCAAGTCTTATTTCAAATCCGTGCATGCTGAATATCAAGGTGTATAACTTATGGTGTGCCTTCCCACCAAAAAGAAAGGGATGCAGTATACACAAGTGTTTCAGCTCTGTGAAAAAGCCCTTCTTCCTTATTTAGCTAAAATTTTGATGTTGGGTAGGGGGAGATCTGCAAAGGCTGGCCATGGTGAAAAGGGATACAGGCCACCAGGGTAAGGTCTCACTTTTATTATACTGTTAGCAGGCATGTCAAACTCAGGGTACCCCGAGGGCCACATGAGTAACAAGAGGTTGTTGCGAGGGCCGCACACAGCAGCTAATGTCACACACGTATTTTAACAGCAGTCATGAAAACAAGATATGAAGTAGTAATATGTAACAGCAACATATATTTGCAGTGCTCAACAGCAACTAATATATTTAACAAAAATACAGCAATTAAAAACTAAACATTTATTTGCTTTCATTTTTTTCAATCATTTTTAGTGTTTTGTCCTGAGGCTTGACACCTCTTTGTGCTTTGTGCTAATAGGCCTATTCATTATATTATATTATTATTTATAGTATTATGAATTTTCAATATGTATTTATTTACTTTATATTTATTTTAATGGGCGTCTGTAGGATTTGTTCTTTTTGGTGTTCACCCCTGGTATTTGCCTCCAAGGGTGCACATGTATTTTAATTGCTTTTAATTTTTCCTTGTTTGCTGTGTTATTTAATAAAGAAATTTTGTGTGTGCTTTATATTGGATGCTGTTTCTCCTTTGTGTTCGATTGCATTTTTCATCCAATCAGCACCACTGTTTTTTGCATCACAATTATTTATAATCTGAGTGCTCACCCCTCTCTTTAGTTTTTAATGGTTACATACAGGAGGGCCACTCACTTGCTTGGACTTTGCCTGTGCGGCAGTGGGTCCCTTCTTCCTCAGCACGGTCACAGTATCCCAGTCACTCTCAGCCACGACTCTTCCTCCGCTCACAACAAAACTGACTTAGGTGATCAGCAGCCACGCGAGCCGCAGATGTACAAAACTCACGATCAGCACTTCCGGGTCGTCATTCATTGATCACGTAAGCAGGTCATATGCAGGGATATGGGCCAATCAGTGGGGTAACTAGGAATGGCTGAGCCCCAAGGCGAACATTTGACATGGGGCCCCCCCAAGCCGCCGCCCCCAAACCCCCCAAACCGCCACCCCCAACCCCCCCACACACACAAACCGCATTCCTGCGCACACTATTATGCCCCATAGTGGCCCCTGCACACGGTATTATGCCCCATAGTGGCCCCTGCACACGGTATTATGCCCCATAGTGGCCCCTGCACACAGTATTATGCAGCATAGTGGCCCCTGCACACAATATTATGCCCCATAGTGGCCCCTGCACATAGTAGTTTGCCCCATAGTGGCCCCAGCACACAGTAGTTTGCCCCATAGTGGCCCCTGCACACAGTAGTTTGCCCCATAGTAGCCCCTGCACACAGTAGTTTGCCCCATAGTGGCCCCTACAAACAGTAGTTTGCACCATAGTGGCCCCTGCACACAGTAGTTTGCCCCATAGTGGCCCCTGCACACAGTATTATGCCCCATAGTGGACCACCCATGAACGATTGTTATACTCTGGGGTCTTTTCAGACCCCAGAGTATAATGATCGGAGACCCAGGGGAGGATAGAAACATAGAAAACACTGCAACTTACCTCTTCCTCGCTCCGGTGCACTCCCGTGCGCTACTTCGGCCATCTTCAATTTCGGACCGGATCTCGCGCGATCCAGGCCGGCGTCTCGACGCATAATGACGTCGGCTGACGTCTGGGACGTCACCAAACAGGCCCGAAGCCTGCGGAGCGGCGGAGAGGTGAGTTACGGTGTTTTTTATGTTCGCTCACCTCCCCTGGGCCCCCGATCGTTATACTCCGGGGTCTCAAAAGACCCCGGAGTATAACGATAGCAGTGATTGTGGGGTTCGCGGTAGCGACTGCCACAGGGCTCCGGGCCCCGTAATGTTCCGGGCCCTGTGGCAGTCGCTACCACTGCTACCCCGATAGTTAGGCCCCGTGGGCCAATGAATGAAGAGCCGGAAGTGCTGATCGTGAGTTTTGTACATCTGCGGCCCGCACAAAAGTCTCAAACTTTGTCTCTAAACTTTAGAGACAAAATTTGAGACTTTTGTGCGGGCCGCAGATATGCCTGTAAAGGGCCGCATGCGGCCCGCGGGACGCATGTTTGACATGCCTGCTGTTAGAATTCAAGTAGCTTGCTTGGGTAGCAAATAGACATGATATTAGTCTTAGTAGGAGGGTCAATAATCAATAGTCAATTATAGAAGGACAGAATGTAATTAAATCAATAGTAGTAACCATCAAATCAGAGCCAGAGATTGATCCAAAGATCAGTCAATTTAGTGGCCATTTGGACTAACATGACACAGTTTTAATTTATGATACTGTAGGTTGAACATGTTATATTGTAGATGTAGCCATTTGTATCAAAGCCCCCGTTTTCCACATACTTGGAGTAGCCTTTATTAACCCATTATGACTTGAGAGGTTTACACCACTTGTAGCCATATACGTTACATTTAGAAGACTATAGAAGATTTTTTTTTTTAAATATAGTTACAAAAGATGTAGAGTTATGTTATGTATTACTACTTTACAAAGATCTGTATTTGTATTTAACATGGGAAAGAGAATACTAATTCATTTTTTATTAGCTTTTTATATTGTATTCATTAGAATTCACAAAATATTCTTATTTGTAGCCGGTAAAAAAGCGATTTAATAAAAACATACACACTCATATTTATACATTATTTTATTAGCATTTTTAATATTGTTTAGTTGTCATTTTTTCACTATTGTATTTATACCTGATTTTTACATTACAAAATACATTGTAAGTTTGGTACAGCCATAAGGAAAGGTGTTTATATTTTGTTTCAACACATTGTTTGATCTCTTTTCCTGTTTTTTTTTTTCCTTTTCTGTATTTAAACAAAGCGACCCAGTCAGTTTTAGGTTTATTTTATGTATTTTCTTTGTTTAGGCAAGTATTCAGAGCTGAGTCTGTGGCCACTTCAGTTCCTTTTAATATCTTCCACTAAGTGCAGATAATGTAAAACACAAGGCTAGTATTATGTCTAGTATACGGGCTGTAGACATAGCTTGATCTGTCATGGTAACCTGGTTGATATCTTGTACATACCAGTCGGCCTGTAGAGAGCCAAGCACCTACTGGGACACAGTTGAAATTTATTGCCAAGGAGGAAATAGACAAAATAAAGCTTATATAGGAAATGGAGGAATTATTTTGCTGAAGAAAGGATCACTCTTGACCTAAAGAAGAAGAAGGAAGTAACAGGGATATACAATGTTTACAAGTGGAAAAATTTGTCCCTGTATCACATAGAATAAATATTTCTGGCAATTCTTCTTGTCGTATTATGGGTTTATATATAGACTATGTCATTTCTAGCATATTGCTCTCTAAGGGGTTGCCCACAATAAAGGATATAGCTTGAGAATAAAGGCTACCTAAATTTTGTAAGGCACTTTCCAGTTTGCTATTTCAGTGTGGACTCAGAGTCTCCGTTTCAGGGACTCCACTATGTGGATGTCTGTGTGTTTCTTAGCACATGCATGTATATGTCTGTGTACGAGGAGACTTGCAAAGTATTTGTCCATTCTAAAGCAGAATTGCAATCTTCAAGTTTTTTTCTATTTTTTTTTTTTTGTTTTTAGCTTTCTTCCACAGCTGTATTTTCAGCTTTCTGTATGTGATAATTGTCCCACAAGATAACAAATTCACAATGAAATGTAGGGGGAAACACAGTGGGGGAATTTACTAACCCATCTACACCGGTTTTCTAGCATATGATGCGTTTTTGGCATATGGACCTTTCTTGTATCAAAGATATGCCACATTGTTCCTTTAGTGCCCAGCACAATGTACTCCTCTGCCTGATAAATTTGCTATAACTCACGTCAGAAAGTGAAAAATGTTATATAGGAAATCTGTGCAAGTTCCTGACTGGTGTACATTTTCATTCTAGCGCACGGGAGTGTCAACGTATCTTAATATTTCAGTTGCAGTTAGCTCTAGTTTTTCCATTTGAAAAAAAAAGCATTTTTTATGTAATAAAGACATTTAAAGGGGTATTCCCATGAACATAATCATATCTATATTTGTAGATAATTAAAAGTTAAACATGTTTGCAAATATAAGTAGTTAAAAATTCTGCAGCGTTTTAAAGATTTTCTCTAACTATCTTAGCGGTGACAGTCTGTTGTCTTGATCGGTTGCCAATGGTTACGACGACAAATGCAGAAACTTTCTATAGTCTGGGACTTGTCGGGAACCCAGCTATGATTTTGTTATTGTAGCTAGGCTATCAGGCAGGGACACTACTTGGTATGGAAGATATCCCAGCCACAATAAGGAAATCATGGCTGATTTTCTGACCTTAGAAAGATCCTGCATTCATGGTCGTATCCATTGGCAACCGATCAAGACAACAACTTGTGGCCACAAGATATTTAGAGAAAATCTGTGAAACTCTGCAAAATGTTAAATTACTTATATTTGCAAAAATGTTTAACTTTTAATTATCTACAAATATAAAAATGTTTATGTTCATGGGAATACCCCTTTAATATTTAATTATAAGAGAACCCCTTTTATGGTCCTTGTCAACCATATCTTAATACGGTAAAGCAGATTTGTTATTAGACTTACTGTCCTATATAACAGCAGCTTAGTATAAGGATAGGTCTGCTCTCCTATAAGTCAAAAGAGTTAAAAAAATATTCTGCCATTTCAATAGGAGCCATTAGAGAATGCACCGGATACATAGTCTGTAAGTCTGGTGTATACAGGAGCAAAGTGCTATCCCTCATAGGGGTGACTGATTGATGTATGGCTGCTCTGTTTTTGTATACACAACAGTCTGACAACAGTCTCTGTGGGAGGGTGGCAAAGTTAGGTGGGGAGAGCAGCCTGTTCAGGAATATACCTATGTGTCTATGCATTAATGTTCCTATTAGGCACAATATTCTTTTAGCCAAACTGCACAATATGCCAGTGTTTGTTTTACAAATGGGCCTTTTCCCAACCCCTTTTTCCTTACCTGGAAGAGTAACCAAGACGTGTTCATAAAAAATTCCCCCTGCTAGATAACATAGGATCCAACTGAAGGTGCAAATACATTTCTTGATATTTATGCCATGTCATGCACTATGTACCTCTTCCAGTGGTTTGGACTCCCTCAAAATGTCTGCCTGATATCAGTGGACAAAAAAGTTCTACATTTGCAACTTTTTCATCTGCCGCTTTCAGTTTTAAAACAACGGACACAGGACAGTCCCCATTGTAGTCAGTGGGGTCCATCAGGCTCTGTATGTAATTGCCATTTTAGCAGCCTGCCTGTGAGATGGGGTCCATCAGGCTCCGTATGTAATTGCTATTTTAGCTGTCTACCTGTGAGATGGGGTCCATCAGGCTCCGTGTGTATTTGCTATTTTAGAGGTCTGTCTGTGAGATGGGGTCCATCAGGCTCTGTATGTAATTGCTATTTTAGCAGCCTGCCTGTGAGATGGGGTCCATCAGGCTCCGTGTGTATTTGCTATTTTAGAGGTCTGTCTGTGAGATGGGGTCCATCAGGCTCCGTATGTAATTGCTATTTTAGCAGTCTGTCTGTGAGATGGGGTCCATCAGGCTCCGTATGTAATTGCTATTTTAGCTGTCTACCTGTGAGATGGGGTCCATCAGGCTCCGTATGTAATTGCTATTTTAGCAGTCTGTCTGTGAGATGGGGTCCATCAGGCTCCGTATGTAATTGCTATTTTAGCTGTCTACCTGTGAGATGGGGTCCATCAGGCTCCGTATGTAATTGCTATTTTAGCAGTCTGTCTGTGAGATGGGGTCCATCAGGCTCCGTATGTAATTGCTATTTTAGCGGTCTGCCTGTGAGATGGGGTCCATCAGGCTCCGTATGTAACTGCTATTTTAGCGGTCTTCCTGTGAGATGGGGTCCATCAGGCTCAGTATGTAATTGCTATTTTAGCGGTCTTCCTGTGAGATGGGGTCCATCAGGCTCCGTATGTAATTGCTATTTTAGCGGGGGGGGGGGAGTCTGTCTGTGAGATGGGGTCCATCAGGCTCTGTGTGTATTTGCTATTTTAGCGGTCTGCCTGTGAGATGGGGTCCATCAGGCTCCGTATGTACTTGCAATTTTAGCGGTCTTCCTGTGAGATGGGGTCCATCAGGCTCTGTGTGTACTTGCTATTTTAGCGGTCTGCCTGTGAGATGGGGTCCATCAGGCTCCGTATGTACTTGCAATTTTAGCGGTCTTCCTGTGAGATGGGGTCCATCAGGCTCTGTGTGTACTTGGTATTTTAGCGGTCTGCCTGTGAGATGGGGTCTATCAGGCTCCGTATGTAATTGCTATTTTAGCGGTCAGCCTGTCAGTTGTTCTGGTCCTCTGACCTAGTGTTACTGAAGTTCTGAAAACTCCATTATTATATGGGGGAAAAGTTATAACAATACAAACAGTTTTTATCCCTTGACAGGAAGGCTCTCTTCCAATAGTAAACCTACATGACCTGAAACCTCAGAACATTACTATGGATACTCTGAGCTCTGTCCTTTCTGTAAAGAATACTACATTATGGCTTCAAAATCGCTATCCCTCAGCTGGTTTTGATATTTTGCATATGGCCTCCAATCTGTCTTTAGCACCTCTGCTTACTAAACAAATGTAACACCAACTACTATCTGCTGAGCAATAACACAAATGCTTGTCAGATGTCCTGGATGAGTCTTTGCTGCGTTTAAGGAACAAGGAGTCAAGCCTGTGACATATTAACACGAGTTCATAAGTTAAGGAATTTCCATATGTTTAAAGATACAGTACAAGTCTTTAGCTCCTGATATCTTTTGGCATAATAGGTCGTAACCTGCAGTGCTTGACCTTCTTGTACTTATGTGCCTCCTGATTTCACTTAGCCACTGGAGATTCTGTATCTCAATGGGGATTTGTTGGCAATAAATAGTTGCTGCAATCAGGTTATATACTGGCGCTGTATCTGAGAACGCATTTCAAAACAGAGGTATTTTCATTAAAACTATATGAGAATAAGAATTACTGCAGAACATAAGACAGATACAAGGCTTCAAAACAAGTCAAAGAAGTGAGGACGGAATTGGACATTGAAGTACATTGATGTGCCAGAATCAGACCTGCAATCCATTATCTGTAACTAAGTGTTTCATGCTCTTTCATGCAGAAAACAGCCAAAAAACAGCACAGATGCTGCACGCTCATTGAAAAGATTCATCTTGTCTTCTACAATATTGAAGGACTGAAAGAAAGTAGTGAAGATCTATTAGAGGAGTGACAAACCATTAATGCTGTTATTCTAAAATTGTAATGAAATTGGTTGTTTGTCATAGACCGCTTTATGATATAGGAAGGAAGGTTGCGTTGACCCTTCATCCCCAACATGGGTCACTGGAGTTTATACCATAGGAAGGCATATTGAATTGATATAGGGGAATTTATGAACCAATGGAATTCATTGAAATATTGCAGTTACACAGAGGTCATCGGCTCAATGTAACGCTCCCAGTAGGAAGGTCGCACACTCAGCTTGAGGCTATAAAACCCCACAATATAAGATGAGGATGTTCAAACCAGACCACATTTTCATATCCAGTACAAAAATTTTAAAAACATTATCACCCCTTATGTAACCCAAACAGATGTAACAAGAAAGACAAAAATGCAGACAACCCTACAGCATGGGCAGGAGTAATAGTATGCTAGTAATAGTATGTATGTGGGTAACTATCTGCAATTACAGTAACAAAAACATGTATGCATTAGTAAGGAGGGCAAGACAATGCTTTTTTTGCTGGCATCTTTTTCTGCTGCACACTGTGAATAGTGCATCTCATAGACTAATATTAGGTTATTATTTTGGGTTATTTTTGTTTTATATGGTTTGTTTTTGTTGTTATGTAAGGGAATTGCCAGTTGAGCAATTCCCCAGTGCTGCTGCAGAACTCTGGGGGGAGGGGCACAACAAGACAGTGAGCCCTAAAGCTGGACCCCCCACCCCCACCCCGCTGTCCCTGGCTAACTTGCCCGATCTGTCCTAGGCGACAGCCAGCAACCGGTCAATCAGTCCCTTCCTAATATAGGTGACAAAGAATGCAGACAGGACAAACAACAAAGAGAGGTCAGCTAGCCAAGGGGTCGGTAACAGTCGAGCAATGCAGTATAAAATCACAATCCAAAAGAATAGTCACAGACATAGCCAGAGATCAGAAATAAGAATAGGGTAACAAAACAGCACGGAGTAAAGGCAGGTACGCAGACGCAATAGCAAGCGCTAATGTGACTGTGAGCAAAGAATAAATAGGAAGGAAAAACCTGCCCCAGACTTGATAGGATGATAGGCTGTCAATAATACAGGTAAGGCTAAAATTAACTATTAGTGGAGCAGAGGAAAACCAAGGTGAAGGAGACGGGTGTGGCAGAAAATCAATTACATAATCTAGGACAGTGTTCAGACTGAGCAACAAGAATCTTAAACAATGAATCAAACTGAGCACGCCTCCTGCGCCGCCGCGTGCAGGCGGAGGATGAAGCAGAGACCCGAACAGGCAGAGACGTTACATGTTACTTGCTCAGGAAGTATAGGTGAGTGTAATGCAACTTGATGGTCCTGTAAAGCTGGACTACAAAGGTAGATTATGCTCACCATGTACATTATGTTCACCAAAGGTAGAATGCTCCTCTTCTTGGTAAGTTTGTATTGTTTGATTATGGTTGGTTTTAATAAATATTTGTAAAACCTCAATAAATACAAGTTTTAAAAAATGTTAAAAAATGAATAAATACATAGATCAACAACGAAAAATATTAGAGAAGACTAGTGTAAAGGTGCCCATATCCCTTCAAAAACTTTGGCTGAAAGATCATTTGGGTGACATGTATTCCTTCTGACTACCACTCCCTGACCCCATAAAGAATCTTAACTCTCAGTGGAGTGAGGGAAATAAGTTGCTACCAGACTCCTGTGGTGGCATCCTATCTCCCCGAGAGCAATAATATCAGACATGTAAACTCAAATATGCCCAACTCTTCTTTACCTGAACATCATCTGTTGGAGGAGAGTTGGGACACCCATATATAACTCCAGCAGTGACATCACATACGTTGATCACATGGCCATCTTACAGCTCAGTCCAATTCAAATGAATAGGACTGAGCTGCAGCATGGCCATGTGACCAACAAACATGAAGCACTGCCTAAGAAGGGGAAGTGGAGCTCTTTCTCAGAAGAAGCAGCCACATTTTCTAATCCTGGATAACTCCTTTGGTGAATGTGTCACCAAAATTTACTTACCATACATTTTAAAGAACTTTTAAGACTCCCACTCTCTCTCTCAAGAGAGAAACCACACCTATTAAACTCCACCTTAGATCTCAGTCAATCAATTCCAGACTATTGCTGCCTATGGCCATGACTATGCTATAGAGCGTATCACTAAATGCAGAGGCGAAGCTCAAGCAAGATGGCCGCCCCCATAATCATGGACAGCAAATAGAATTAAAAAGATCTACAATCTGAAAATAAAAACAGATTAGATACAAGTGATATACTTCACTATCTGGTTTAAATAAATAAAAAAAATGGTGATACATTCCTTTTAAGTAATTGAAAAAGATTCCAGATAACAATAAAAGGTGATGAAAGAAATAAAAAAACACAAACAAAAATGAAGATACAATCTAAAGTGATAATATGCACATGATATCATTTGACATGTAAGGGCCGGTTCACATCTGCGTTAGGGTTTCTGTTCGGGGAGTCCGCTTGTTGACCCCCCGAGTGGAAACCTATACGCATAGCAAAGCCATTACCTAAGGAAACCCGCGGACCCCATAGACTATAATGAGGTACGTGTGGTTTCCGCTCGGTTTCCGCATGAAACATGCGGAGAGAAAAGTGCTGCTTGCAGTCCCCAAGCGGACTCCCCGAATGGAAACCCGAACGAGGATGTGAACCGGCCCTTACACATGACAGTATTAAAATTTCTTGTATAAAAGTTGAAACCCAGCCAGTAGAATCTATGGTTATGCCTATATGGCCTCAATGTGCAAACCCTGCCTGTGCAACCTAGATTAGAAACCCTGCCAAGATATTAGGTCAGGCTCTTAGCCAGTTTATAGCAGTTTTCTTGCTTAAATAATTGCATTTGAATTAGTGAGAAAGTTTCTAAGAAGTGTGAGGTGATAGATTGTCTCTGGGGCTTTGGCTGAAAGTAAACCATTTTGTTTTTTGCGAGCTCATGGCATATATTGAAGTCCTATATTACAAGATAAGATATATTTCAAATGTCTCGTTTTTGGCTCGCCCTGTGTAGTTTCTACATTGAATAGTCATGTCGTAAGATTAAACCCACTTATAGTAAAAAAAAATTATATGAGGTTAGAACCCTCCAAAAATCTGCAATATCTCAAATATATTCCAAACTTCCCAGTAAGTTTTGAAGCTTTAGATATAGGTCTTAATGGTTTGGTCTTGATGGATGGATCATCTTTTCTCTGTTCCGTCATCTCAGTTGCTCGCTTTCTTCTCATGAGTTCTTCAGGATTTACCAGCAGAGATCACCATGGTTGCCTTGAAAAATCTAACTAGCTAATAAAGATGTTTTCTAGGTGCCAAAATCCTGCCATAATACTTGTTGTTTGACATTAAAAGTTTAATTATGAAAAGATTAGCGTGTCTATAGTCAGCATACTTTATTCCTGTGTTGTTAGGAGACCAGAATTCTACACAGACTGTTTTTATAATATGCTTTGCTAACACTGTGCACATGAGAATAAAGGTTACAAGCATAAGTTAAGCTTTCCAAGATACTTCTAGGGCACATCCAAGGTCAGAGGCATATATTTAAAGGGAGTCTTTCCGCAGATTTATGCCTGCCAAAAGACTCCCAGCGACTCCTACTCCCATACCTTATGTACTTTCAGGGCATCTTGATTGCAGAGAAAAAAACCACTTTATCACAGTATGCAAATTAGGTGGCTCGTTCCACAGAGGATGTTCCATTTCCAAAAGTGTTCTGGGTCTTATGTGCGTACCCTGCCCAGCACCTTCTCGTTTGCTCTGGTTGAAAGAACTAACTAGAATAGGGATTTTCAGGGATGCTAAGCCAACAGTCCATAATGTGTCTGTTTTAGAGAACCAAGTAGACCTGACAGGTTCTCTTTAAAGGCGTTTTCTCTAGAAGACAAGCTCTGTTTATAGGCTATATTAGGGCATACACATGACAGTGGGGTTCCCTGCAACGGCAGACTTGAGATGTCCTTTTATAACATGGGCTGCCATTCCTCTAAATGTAATGCTGCCCTGCATTTTTGGTCAATTCTTAAGCGTTGTTTCTCTAGGAAGATATAGAACCCTTCCTTAAAGTGTTTTTTGCACAAAATTCCTTTCTGCCTGCCTTATTACTGTTATTCAAGGAGGTCACCGACTCGATACTTTGTGAGATTGGAGAGCTACTTTGTATGGGAATGAGGCTGTGCTGCACAGAAAAAAACATTCGATAGGTTGCAGCACCAAACCAGTAACTAAACGTCACACCTCCACTCATTAGTAAGTGGTTGCAAGTCCTAGTGATATGCATCACTTTCTGGGATAGGAAAAAAACCCTAAAAGGTAATCTCACTATGGGAGAGTGTTATACATGTGCTATATGTAGCAGAAGAACCTGGAACCAGTTATACTAGTGGACTTCACAAGACAGTCACAGTTTGGGAGAACAGGTATTGTATAGCTCAGTAGGAAACAACAGCCTGAGGTGCAACCTAAATAAATTATTATCAGCCTTTATTTTGCGAGGATACGTTCTGTATGAAATGATTTAGTGGTGTATATGACCTCGGAGGTTTGTTAGTTACTTCATACACCTCATTTCATTCTGCATAAAAGCTATTAACTCAATTCAATTTTTATGAAGGTTATTTGCCACTCTAGGCAACAAACTTATTGTTCCATATCCTGAAGACTGCTGCCAGAAAGCTAAAAAACACTTCCCAGTTGTTCAGATACATTGACCCATTAAAATAAAAAAGAAAAGGGCAAAATAAATGAAAATCTGTCCAAGTACAGAATTCAGAGCTTTAAATCTTTGCCTGAAACTACTGTATGTTGGTAAAGGTCAGGTTTCTTTATATAGTTTTTCCACCTGTATTTACGCAGATTGCTGTTGTCACATAGATCACAACAGATGTTGGAAAGGTTATAGTATAAGAAAAGCAAAAATGAAGTGTTTCCTGAACTTGGATGAACCCCGATAGACTGGGTAAAAGCTGGTCATAATTTGGCTGTAGATGATTGGTCCAAATATGTCGGAAAAGTGGGAGAGGTGTTCTTTAATATCAATCGTGTCTATAGTAGCCATTTGTTGGCATAAGGACAAGTGTATTCTATATATCATGTAACCAGTCATCTGTGGAAATGTGCTTAACCAAAGGAAACTTTTCTTTGACTATCTTTCTTACCATCTATAGCCCGTAACTACAGCAAACATGTAGAGTCTGGAAGTTTATTTCCTATGGTAGAAAGTGGTGGCAGGTGAGCAGATATTCACATTGACTCCACTTTGCCCCTACAGATGATGTAAGCATTACTTCTATTAAAAATGAAGCAAAATGAAATTAAATCCTTTATGGACTCAGTCAGTGGTACCAGACTGTTTGGAAATGGGTCCACAGTTCTGTTTAACTTCCTAATATCTTCATAACAGCTGGAGATATACATTTTTTAAGCCTCAAAGCCAGAAGAGTTAAAGGAGTTCTCCAGTGTTCAATATTAATCACTATGTTTAGAATAAGTCATAGATATTGCATGGTTAGGTCTCTGACACCCAACTCCCACATTGATCCCATTTAAGTGAATAGCTCTTAGCTGCAGTAGTTCAGCACGGCCCTGGCACCATATACTGTATAAAACCATCTGTTTCCATACACTATTCTGAAAACAGCTTATTGGTGGAGCTGCTGAGTGGTGACCTCTCCTAAGGATACACATAGGTCATCAATATCTTGAAGATTCTCTGTTCTTACAGTCTATACGGTACTGGGAAAAATGCTGGAAAGTAAGAATGCTTTCAAAGATAGAAGTGTTAATAGTTTATTCTTGTAAATTAACAAAATTAAGTGAACAAACAAAGTAGAAAATCAATATTTTGCATGAACTCTCTTTGGATGAGGAATCCTGGAAGTGAGGATATGGCCCCTACAGAGCCCTGATCTTAACATCGAGTATGTCTGGGATTACATGAAGAAACAGAAGAATTTCAGCAAGCCTACATCCACAAAAGATCTGTGGTTAGTTTCCCAAGATATTTGGAACAACCTACCTTCCGAGTTCCTTCAAAAACTGTGTACCTAGAAGACTTTATGCTGTTTTGAAGACACAGAGTGTTGATGTGATTTAGATTCTCTTTAGCTCATTCACTTCAATTTGTTAATTGACAAATATAAACTATTAACACTTTTTATTTTTCTAGACCTGCCTAAAACATGCTCACAGTATTTTTCTTATTGCCTATTCTTCCTTGAATAGGCTACCCCCAGAAAGACCACGTTTCAATGAAATTATGGAGGGTCACTGCACATGGCACCGATTCTCTGCATACAGTAGGTCAGAGGAAGGCACAGCACACTGGACCCATCTGTACTTGTCTTTTGCCAAGTAATAGACCAGATTAAAAGTTTTCCTTTTATGTGATTATCATTTTGAAGCTAAGTATATCATAAAAGTCTTTAGCACTGACTGATTTATACCTTTATAGGCTGCCGTTTTAATGGATAGTTTCCTAAATACTCTTAGCATGTGTTGGATTTAATCAATTCCCTTCTTGTTGGCCCGCTATTTTAACTTGAGTCTTCATCTATCATCTCTTCCAAAATAAGTATTCCTTCCGATAGCACAGCCAAACTGTGACTTCATTCATAGCTGTTGTGTTGTAGGGAGCTGCCTGTGCATCGTCAAATTGCCAGATACATGGATTGAATGGTCATCCTATCCGGGGAGCGATGTATCTTTTCTAAGATTGATGACACCATATATGTTGGCACTAAGAAAGATTTAGTGTATAGGAGTTCTCCACGTTAGTTTGTTTTTACAGTAATGTGGTTACCTGGGTTATTCAATATTTTAAAACATGGCTGCTATCTTTCAGAAGCAGCGCCGCACAGGTTCATGGGTTGATTCTGGTATTGCAGCTTCATTGAAATTAATAGGACTTAGTGGCAATACCGCACTCAACCTCTGGACAGATGTTGCATTGATTTGGGAACAAAACAGCATATTTCACTAGTTCTGGACAACCCTTTTACTGAAGCAGAGAGGCATGGTTTAAAGGGGTTGCCCAACCGTCACAACTTATCACCTATACACAGAATAAATGGCAAGTGTGTGATCACTGGGGTCCCACCCTTGAGACTGGTTGCTATAGACGTACTGTATCTGAATGAAAGGCCAGTGGTTGTTACTGTGTACCAGCCAGATCTGCCACGTCTAGGGCAAAACTGTAATGTTGAATTTCCTATGCATGCCTCCTGTGTAGTCTTTGATAAACACATGATGTGTTATAAAACACTGTATATATTATGTACTGTATTTTATTATTATTATTAAACCAGGTACGTATAATAGATTTTAGCATTTTCTGGACAAACAAGGAGCTCCAGCTGTGGGTAAAAGGAACTTTAACTTTAATAAATCTCACAAAATGCAGATAAGACACAACACCAACACTTTGTTGAATTACCAGACCATTGTGTCACCTTTCCATTTAAATCACAAGATGCTGTCGCTTTTGGTTAACCTATATAACCATTGAGTTTGTACATACCCTAGACAACTAACTAAATGTTGGGAAAGTTGATACTCAAGAGATGACCTACAATCCAACTATATCAGCGGAGTCTGTGTAATGCCAGTGGTCCACCATAGCATTGCTCTTTGGGCTCTGCCCTGACTTAAAGAGGGGTGTCAGAAATAACCTCTGTAATAAAATGCTTTTGCCTGTGACCCTTATCTAGTATTTTAGTGGTTTTCTCTTCTAAATGGATGTGTATTTTATTACGGTTCTGTTTTTTTTTACAGAATGTTTGTTGGAAGTTTCTTCCATCTGATAAGCCAGTGCTCACACGGTGATCTGGTGATAGATATCTGGCTGTTTTCCTTTTGTACTTATAAAGGAGTATAACATTAATGAGAAATGTTCCATAAATTAGGCCCTAAAACCCTTTTCATTAAGGAGCCAAGCTAAAAATATCCTTGGCATGTCCACAGATTATTCTTGATATCTGGTCTTGAGTCAAGAATCTTTGCTTCTCTAGCCTGATGTGCACCGATGAAACTACTAATGTTGTTAATACAGAAAGATACTACAATTGTTGATGGTAATAATAGCTTCACCAATTCCAAAACTGTCACTCACTAAACTGGCATAGTGTCTGTAGGCTACAGTATGACCTCATATGACTTATATCAATTTCTCTATAACAGTTTTGTTTACATTGTCATGTTAAACAAAAAAAATCTGGTTTCTGTACTAGCAGTTTACCCAGTTCCCCACTACAATATCTTACTTACATAGGGTCCTGTCCCGTGCTGTATATAGTATAGAGCAGTGATGTAATAAGGATTTCCATTATAATATATCACCATGATGCAGAGATGTCCGTGTCTCCGCACTGAGTTCTGGCTGGGGATTCAGACCGGTGTACAGACTGGATTTTCTGGTCCAGATTCCTCTGTGGAACCTAAGTTTTCTGGGCTATTCATTTGAGCGGTAACCTATGTAATTCTACATGATCCTGCACAGGACATATATAGTAGACAGCAATGTCTTCTCTGTGATAACAGCTTAACACCAGGATGCCAGAAGCTACCTATGGCCATCAGAGGATCAACTGCTCAACTTCATTAGTAAAAGGAATTGTCATGGTGAGATGGCTTCTTTAAGACATAAGGAAGCTCTGAACCTGAAATCCTTCTGCTGCCAATTCTACATAGTTCTTGTAGGAGTCTCTAGCAGAGAGATGTACCTCTGTACTTGTCATGTGGAACTTTTTACCCAGCCCATGATAAGTAGGGTTACTGAATGACACTGTATTAGAAGAATGGGCATCCATGTGCATATTTTTATTTATAATACCACTAAGGCTAAGTTCACATCTGCACCGCAGAAACTGCCAGAAATTGGTGGACACGGGTGTCCTGCACGACGGACACCCGCCGGACCCTATTGTAGTCTATGGGGGTCCAGAGGTGTCCGCAGTTGTTTTGGCGGTCGTGCTGTCCATCGTTCGGGTCCCCTGTGAACCTAGCCTAAGTTGTAGCATAATATGTACATTTCTAAGCAGTAGTTTCTGTTATTGCTTAAGGATCATATTTACTACAAAGCACACAAAAATATGTAAAATATAAATGTATGAGATCAGTGTTACAATGTGTGGGTGCTATATGAAAGGATGTGATGTTTTTGTAACAGAATTGACAAGATGATTGGTGCCAGTATTGTAAGCAGGATGGCTTTGCTAAACCTATGTTCTTCTAGCATGTGGTTTCAATAAATTCTTTGAAAATTGCTATTACTTCATATTTATCCTTAGTTTCCAAGTTACTGAGTTTATTCTACACATAGACTTCTCCTTGTGTATAACTTATATGTACTGTCGATGATAAAAGAGACTGCCTTTTGCCCTGAGTTGACTTCACTGAATTGCATTACAAGTCTTTTTTTTTTCCTTTGTTTTTGCCTCCTGCTTCTTTTTAATCTATGTATACTATTAGGTATCTGTGCCCACCAATTCTGTCATTTGCCAGGCAGATTCTTCAGGCATTGTTGTTTTTAGTAGTGTTTTTGTTAGATTACTGGAAGTAATACAGATACAGCAAAGTGTTACACATTAACTACACTGTGGCATAAAACCTTAAAGGGGTTTCCAGAATTTTTTTTTTTTTTAATTAGGCCGGTGGAGGTGAAAAAAATGAAAAAAAATCATACTCACCTGTCCCTGGTGCTCTGGTTTCTCCCAGCTCCCGCCACACGTGACTGCTACGGTCTACCGAGGACAGGTGAGTATGGTTTTTTTTTTATTATTTTCACCTTTCCCAGCCTAATATGAATTTTTTTTTTCCTGGACAACCTCTTTAAGGCTGGGGCCTCACGTGGTGTTTTACAGTCACTGCAAAATAGATGGGATTCTAGTGAATCCCATCCACACATTGTAGAAAAATAAGCGCAGCAGGCACGCTGCGATTTCCAAAACCCTTGCAGTTTTGGAAATCATAGCATGTCAATTATAGCTATGGAAACACTGCTGGTTTCCCTATAGGTATAATGGAAACAGAAAAACGCTGCAGTAAAACTGTAATGCGTTGCCGCGGCTGTTTTTCCTGCAGCACTTTCTTGCTGCGGCCCGCTACATGGGGTCCTAAAGGGGTTTTCCAGTTAACATAACCATATTTAGTTTTGTACACAATTGAAAATTAAACATTTTTGCAAACATAAATAAATACAAATTTATGGAGTTTTAAAGATTGTCTCTAACCATCTTTGTGGTGAGTCTTTTGTCCTGATTGGTTGTCAGTGGCTACGACCATGAATGCAGGAACTTTCTATGACCTGGGACTTGTCACAAACCCTGCCATGATTTTCTTATTGTGGCTAAGTGATCAGGCCGGGACACTACATGCAGTACAAGATGATCCGGCCACAATAAAGAAATCATGGCTTGGTTTCAGAATACAGAAAGTCCCTGCATTCATGGTTGTATCCATTGGCAACCGATCAGGACAAGAGACTATCATCCCTGAGATGAATAGAGAAAATCTTTAAAAGTTTGCAAAATTTGGAATGATTTATATTTGCAAAAATGTTAACTTATTGACTACAAATTTAAAAATGGTACCCCTTTAACTCAACTCTTTTAGTGACTTTTTAGTCTTCTTTGGGGAGGGTTTCTAACATTAACCCTTTAACTGCTTCAGAGCTCACTCCTCAGGGGTCAATTGCTCTCATGTGATGAAGGGAACCATTCTGTTTCAATTTAAGAGGCTCATATGTAATACCTGTAGTTGCAAAATAGCAGTAATAAGGTGTTAAGGCTGTCGGATTGACTGTGTCAGTATTATCAGAGAAATGTAGATATATTTTAAGTAAAAAATAGATAAAAATAAATTTCTATATGTGTGTGTGTGTGTGTGTGTGTGTGTGTGTGTGTGTGTGTGCATGCTAAGTTTTACCATGTTACCATTTGCAATCTGCTATTAAATGTCACTGAAATTAGGTAGTGATTACATTTTCACTACAAATGTGTCTTTACTTACCTTTCCTCTTGGCATTTGCCTCATGAGATGGCCAGCTGTTCAAAACAACATGATTTTGTAATATGTACTCATAAAATGTCTACTTTATATGTGTGAAGTGTGACAATTGGGGGTAGTTTAGCTTCAAAGGTAGCAGCTTCCTGGACTTTAGAGGTGTTTGTGGCGCTGGGTGCCAAATAAACAGCATATCAGGTAATGGCAATCCAAAAGAAATGGCTTTATTCAGCTTGTAAGTGATAACAGGAACAAAAATAACAAAAACAGCCTAGCCCACACACAGGGCAATACCTCAATTCTTGAACCCTGACTAACTTCTGGGAGCAAGAAGCTTTACTGAGGTTACTTCTTTGCAGTCTGGCTCACAGTGAGCTTAACCAGTCCCTTCTGGAATCCCGTCCTCTTGGGACAGACCACCTGTCTGTCTCTAACTGGTCCACCATCCACCTGCTCCCTGCAGGTCACCAGCTGCTCTCTCCTGCTGTGTGCACTCGCTCTGGAGTGAAGCCCCCAGGTATGGGTGTGATCGAGGACCTTTTCAATCCTGTTGTTTGGTCGCTCTCCAGCGCCCTCTAGGTTCACACCCTCACAGAAGGTATAGCCATTCAATGGTTGTGTTGAAAATTGCAGCATGACAAGGGTTTTGATAGTATGTCACAATAGTGTATTGAATTCATTTCTTGAGAAATTGGAATCCTGAAATGGAGTCTGTCAGCAACAGGTTGATTGTAATCCTAATCCCAGGACATTGTAGAGGTGATTCTATAGTTTCCAAATATGTCTCTGTTTGTTCTCTGTTTTTCAGCTTTGGAGCCCGATTTTCATGGTTTATACATAAGCAATGAGGGGAATGTTGTTTTTGTGGTGTTGCTTAGCTTGCCTGGGCTTTGATCTCAGCTCTACATTCCCAGGCAAAACACTTGTACCCTCATTTTCATATAAATAAAAAATGGTGATTTACATGAAAAGGGGACTTCAAAGCTGAATAACAGAGGCATATTTGGAAACTGTAGAATCATCTCTACAATGTGATATAATTAGGTTTATAGCCAATTTACTGCTGATAGACTCGCTTTAACCCACTTTAACCTAAGGTTAGGGTGGACAAATCTGTATGTACACTGACCAATTCAGAGGATCTTATTGTCATAGCCTCTGGCAGTCAACACCTGCCAACCAGCAAGTTTCCAGGCAGCCTCCCACACACCAGGTATGCTCAAGTTAATAGAAAACTCTTATTTATCAGAGGATCGTGAGCATATTTACAGCAGACATTGATCGCGAATAAGCATTTCTATAAGGTTTTCCTAGAGAACAGCCTGTAGTGTCTATAACACTTGATTTCTGATGCCATACATGCTGCTTCTATTATTCATTACTTCTACTTTCTGAAGTCTTTTTTCATCTATACTAGAATAATTATACACTGTCTTTGCTATTGCAAAAGCCACTAAAGATTGGAGCACATTTGTTATGTATTTTTATATACTTGTCAGTAATTTTTCATCATGCTTATGTTGTTGTTGGTTTGGCTTATTATAGCATTCGTGATGTTCTTGGTTGAAATAAAAAAACAAAACAGTGTCTACTCACATCTGTATTAGAGGGTTGACTTGTTTGCTCAGAAAACCCATCAGAAATCAAAGATTGAGGTCCTTAAACAACCCCCAAAATGTTTGAAGCTTAGTTACAAATCCCACAGCTTTTTTTGTAATCATTTTCCTTTTTTTCAGAAAGATGGTTGGCTGAAGTTAGATTTTTTTTTCTTCCTTCTCTCTTTCAGAATAACCACATTTAAATTATACTTTGTTTGATGGACTTGAAGTCATTTTTTTCCACTAAATGAACTATGTAATGCAACTACAGTATGGAAAATTTTACTAAGTCATCAGCCACAATTCAATAATTCAGTTCTCTGCTAGCCGTCTTCAGAAATGTTAATTCTAAAGCGAGATAATATTAGAAAACTAGATAAAATGTATTCTGATTATGGAATGTAACATATGGAATTTATTATACATAAGAAGGATAGCTAGATTCATTACTTCAATTTTTTATTAAATTGTACTAAAAAAATTGAGAATATTTAAAATTAGTGACATTTCTTGATAGTGATTGGCAGTATGAGATGGAAATTATGAGGACAGCATACTGAGAGCAAAGAAAATAGTGTAGTCAACTTTTCAGAATAATTTAGTAAAAATAATATGATGTCTGCTTATCTATGAAAGTCATTTAGTAAGGTTCACAGTAAAAATTTCACAGGGAATGTGTACCTTGTGCCCACCTATTTAATCTTTCTGGTGCAGTTCCTCTGATTCCTCGTCACCTCTTTATTTCTGTAAAACGTCCACCAGCTGCCAAGACACTGTGCTATGCAAACTGTACTTTGGTAGCCAGAGACACTACTCCTTGCTCTCAGCCAGTCTATCCAAAAGTAGGTGGGGTGGTCTCAGACTATCAAAGCATGTGTGCATAAGGAAGTCCTGGAAGCTGGTGGGTATTTACCGAATATGAAGAGGGAATTTGTGGAACCACACCAGAAAGATTGAATAGGTGGGCATCAGGTATTTTAACTATGCTTTAGGAATTTATTGTGAATTGAAGAGTTGCTTTAAGTACTGTTTGTGTTGAATATCATTGGTCAAACAGCTGTTTTAGCCTTTGTTCAATATAACATCTATCATCCACTAAAAACTTACACAGTGTTAAAAAAAAAAAAATAATAGGCCCATTGCTGATTTTTCTGGCAAAAAATATGGACATGAATGCATATGTGTCCTTTAAACATTGACGTGTATGTAAAACAGATGCATATGGATGTCTTTTGGATGGCATCTGTATACGGTTTTAGTTTTCCTGTTAAAAAAGATATGCTATGCAGTTGATGTGAACGCTTTTGATACTCAGTACTTTGCTTTATGAAAAAAATATCCATCAAGGCCATGTGCAAACAGGGTAATCTAAACCAAAAAATCTGGTCCATGCATTGACTGGATTTCTCTGTCTGAATCTAGTCAAGAGGTGGGATTCCTTGCCTGATTTTGATCTATTATGTTGAAAGTCCCCGTCTCGTACTGTATATAGTATGAACAGACGTGGACTCCTAGTATCATAGATCACTATGCTACAAGGAGTCCTGTCTACTGACTAGGTTTGTATGGATCTGATTTTCTGGTCCGGATTGCACCTTGTGCATGGGACATAAATGGCTATAAATTTTATGTTTTTAAGAATATGCCCCTTTTCACACTCAATGGAATGAAAGTGATGCAAATACCTGAACTTTGAGAAGATTGATAGTCATAGAAAAGACAGAGGAAGCACCATGCCCCCAATCCCGAGACTGTACCAGGGCGTCTCAACTATTATATGCCATTTATAATGCCTTTTTATGTGGCAGAGGAGCCTTTGGTCCCCCTCAAGCACCAGGTCCTGGGTATGACTGTCAGCTCTCTACCCTCTCTGGGAGAAATATTAGGTAAACTGTTGACCTGTGTATGTTCTTCTTGTTCTGTTTATTTGCATATAAAGGCTGGATAAATTCGTACTCACTTCCTGCCTATATATACAATGCCGTAAGTAATGACAATAAAAGTCCTGCCTGTCTATTGAAATCAACATTGTTCCTGGCTTAATCTGATACAAAGGATGTGCAGATGTTCAGCGCTACATGGAGAATGCATTGAGGTTATTATCTTGCTAGTCCCTGCTTTCTGCTTTGTAAGCCACCTGAAACACTATGCCAGACCATGGAAGCAGATGTGCATTAGATTACATTAGTTAAGGACTTTTCATGCTCCACGTATTTGCCTTTTTATTGCCGATGAATAATGACTTTGTGTCTTACTCAGTGAATTAGAAACACAAGCCAACTAGTGGTATTGAACTGCAGGTCATTTGTGATAGATACAGTCCATGTTAGCTTATGTCATCCAGCCTCTCTCGTGTCTTTACATGGGCAAGCAGCACTTACTGACTTATTACCGCTCTGTTTTCTGGCTTTTTTTGCAGACTTTTACTGGGTTGCCAAGTTTTCAGTCAGCTTGGATATATTGCCACCCTTTCATTTAGTAATTGGAATGGAGTCTATAATATAATGAATCAGTTACTGGAGTAACTGTAAGAAACACATTCATTATTAATTTTTAATTAATTTTATATAGGGTGGACAATAAAATATTTTGGATTGACCGTTTCTAAGTGGGCAAATTCAGTCAGCAGTATGCAGGCAAATGTCAAGTATATGTGCAATTGTGGCTGACTTCTTAGTGGATGCCAAGTGCTAAATATTTAAAGGGAGTCTGTCAAGTCCAGAATGCCTCCCAGAGCAATAATAGTGCCATGTAGGGACCTTTAATAGAAAGAAACATACCTTTGTGACCACAAACTGATGAAGTAAAGCAGAGATAATCAACTTTTTATGCTTATGCAAATCATCCTGCAAGTGCAATGGGGGCGGGCTTGAGCTGCCAGATTTACCTACAGACAGTGGCAATTGCTTCATCTCTGGAATCACAGCCCAATGATGCTCCTGTAGGCATGAATGAGATTTTCAGCTCCTGCCTGCTTCACAGCTGTGCCTAGACAAATCTCTAAAATCAGGCCCCACCTCTGATGCACTTGTCGACTGATTTGCATATTTGTAAAAAAAAAAAAAAGTTTATCTCTTCCTTGTCTCATCAGTTTGTGGCCACACAGATGTGTTTCTGCTCAATTTAAAGGTCTCTACACAGCAGTAATATTGGTTTGGAAGACATTTTAGACCAGACAGGCTCCCTTTAATATGCTATCTTACTGTTGTAGGTGCAGCATATTTCAGCTACAGGTGTATTCTCCTATATACTGGCAGCATATTACAGCTACAGGTCCATAATCCAAGGTGAAGGCAGTATATTACAGTAACAGGTCTTTAATCCAATGTGCAGGCAGTGTATTACACCTACAGGTACTTACTCCCATGTGCCCATCCTTAACTGATCATTTTGGTTAAGATTTCTTTTAACACAATATCACAACAGCCTAACAAAAGCCTTGAGAGGGTGCGATTCCCCCTCCCCACTGGGTGATCACACATAGACACAAATAGTATAGTTAGGATATCACTGTCTAATAGTGTGCTGTCAGTTTTGCAGGTATGTGCACCACCTGGTGTGAGAGATATATCAGTGCTGTTACAGACCTGTACTCTTCCATAGACCTGTACTGTTGAGTGATGACGCTGAGCTGTGAGGCCTGCCCCTCTGACAGTGCAATGATATCTGTACCGAAAATAATGACACCAACATCTCCAGCTCCAGGGCACATACCTGCAAAACTGACAACACACTGTCAGCTTTATAGTAGTATGTAACATTGCACAAGTTAGAGTACATGAAAGGTCCTCTTTAGCTTGTTATACAGATTTCTGGAATTGGAGTTTGGATGTTCTCCCCATGTTTGTGTGGGTTTCCTTGGGTAGTTGGGTTGCCTCCCACACGCCAAAAATATACTGATAAGTAAATTGTCTTCCTGACCCTTGTGGGTGTTGGGGATGAGCGCCTGTACAGCAGCCACTAACTCCCCTACTCCACAACGCTCCCTGCAAATTACAGCTAGACGTCCATACTCCTGGTAGGAAAAGTGGCCCAAAAATCATGGCCTAAAACCTCATGAATTCACCGTACACATAACTTCTTTATTCATCTAGCCCACCTATTAGACAGATGATGCAACATTTGTTGTTTCCGTTTTGGCTACCAGACTTATTGGTAATATTCTCCCCTTGCATAGATTAGTGAATTCAACTTACAGACCCACTTCAGCATTATATACAAATATTTTGTATCATACATAAGTATAGAGTGATAATCCAGATTTAATTTTAGGGGGGCCTTACAAAAAGCAATGCCTGCGATCAGAGTTTACTGGTATTAGCTCCAGGTCTCCGCTTGTGCAATACAGTGGAGAGCCAGTGGCTCTGGCGGCCGCTTTGAATACCTGGCATCCACCGTACTATTATGGGTGGATGTTGGGAAGGGGTTAAGGTTCGTCTGTAACTGCTGTCTAACATTGCTTTTACTGTTTTGGGATTAGGAAACTTTGTTTCCTGCTGAATGCTGGTTGTTCCAACATGAGCATCTGTATGCTACAAGGTTCTTGCTAGAAGAATTGCCTCTAAAATGCTTTCTTAACATCAGGGTTCTATTTAGAGGTCATTTGAGGGCAGGTACTTAGCAACACATACATTTTACATTATCGCTAATATCAAAGAAAGGTGCAATGTGTTCAGCATGTGCTATAAAGTAAGTACTGTTCTGTCCCTGACTGTGAATATGCCATTACTCTAAACATATCAGTGGCTATAGCATATGTATATCCTGTAACCATGATTAGTAAAAATCCTACAATTCATTAAAAAACTAGTGACTGAATTCTTATGAAAGCAAATATGTAACAATCTATACATCTAATTTATTATACAATAGCATTAATCTTATAATATAATTAAAATAATTAATTATTTTATTTTAAAGCAGAATTCGACAACTTTTACTGACTCCAACTTCACCCAAAATTGGTCCCGACTTCACAAGTATGACTCCACAACCCTGACTATATGGGCAAAAGTATTGGAATACCTACAGGAGAGTTTCAACACCATGTTCTAAATCTATAGGCATTAAAGGGGTTTCTAGTGGTTAAACTTTTTGTGGCCTATCCTCAGAATAGGCCATAAATACCTGATATTTTGGGGGCTGACAGCTGGCCCTCCGGACTGATCAGCTGTAAGTAGTCACTTCTGGTCCTATACTTTATACAGGACCAGAAGCAGAATGTAAGGGAATTGCCTGTTGAGCAATTCCCCAGTGCTGCTTCAGAAACCTGAGAGGAAGGGAATACAGAAACAGTGAGCCCTAAATTTGACCCAGACCCTGTCCCTGCCTACTTCTCTCACTGTCCTAATGACAGAAACAACTTGGAGCAGGTGCCTACTCTCAATAAGTGACAACACAGAACACAGACAGGACAAACAACAACTAAAGGGAGGTCAGCTTTTTTTTTTTTTTTTTTCAAGATGGCGCCGCTGGAGTGGCAGCCTGTTAAGCAGCTCTGAGACTCTCTCTATCTTATTTTTTCTTTCTTTGTCTTGTTTTTTTTATCTCTCTACTTAATGGACTTTACACTATGAAGAAACACACAAAGACTTGGAATTGGACCTTTGTGATACTTTTTTGTTTTTTATCTGTCTTTTTGTTCTGCTTGAAATGGGAACTTTTGTGTCTGCAGACAATTCCTTTGTCTACACAAGAGAGAAACTTCAGCTTAGAGACACAGCAGGGCTGCATACCATTTGCCCACCCATCCCCCAAGAGCTCTGGAGAAAGAAAAAGCGGGGGGAGGGGCTGCAGAGCAGGAACTCTTCAGAGGATTAAAAAGAGGCGTTACCGACCAGTTCTTCCCTCCATCATTATGGGCAATGTGAGATCTCTTGCAAACAAGATGGATGAACTAACAGCGCTCACCAGGCATCATCAGGAGTTTCGGGTGTGCAGCATGATGCTACTTACAGAGACTTGGCTCACTGAAGTTACTCCTGACCCTCTGGTCTCCTTGGATGGTTTTAAACTCCTTCGGGCAGACAGGACAAGGGAGAGCGGTAAGAGGAAAGGAGGGGGGCTGGCAATGTTTGTGAATAATAGATGGTGCAATCCTAGGCACATTGTGATTAAGGAGCAAACTTGCTGTAAGGACATTGAACTATTAGCTGTGAGCATGAGACCTTTCTACCTACCAAGGGAACTATCGCATGTCATTGTGATAGCTGCATATGTCCCCCCCCTCTGCGAAAGCTGACGCTGCCTGCGAGGTCCTACAAGCCACGCTGAGCCATTTACAATCACAACACCCCCAGGCCCTCCTTCTTGTGTCGGGTGATTTCAACCATGCCTCTCCATCATCCACACTGCCCAGTTTCACACAGTATGTAACCTGCCACACAAGAGACAACAAAACACTGGACTTGTTCTTTGCCAACGCGAGGGAGGCATATAACTCATCAGCCCTACCGCCCCTGGGAAGATCGGATCACAACCTAGTACATCTCCGACCTGTGTACAAGCCACTTGTACGTAGAGAACCAGCTGTCACCCGCACAGTGAGGATATGGTCCGAGGAGAGTGATGAGGCTCTGAGGGATTGTTTTGACACAACCGCATGGGAAGTTTTGCAGGATTCGTATGGAGAAGATATAGAAGGACTCACACACTGCATAACGGACTACATTAATTTTTTTGTGGACAACACAGTACCCACAAAAGTGGTGAGGTGCTTCTCCAACAACAAACCATGGATTAACTCTGATATAAAAACACTACTTAAGGAGAAAAAGATGGCATTCAGAACAAGAGATAAGGAGGGGTTGAGGGAAGTACAAAAGGAGCTGAGGCATCAAATCAGGCAAGGAAAAGCCAGTTATAAGGAAAAAATGGAAAAGCAAATGGAAAGAAAAGAGATAAGGGGGGTCTGGGAGGGGCTTAAGTCAATTTCGGGTCATAAACAGTCTGTCTGCCAGATTGAGGCAGATGTTAATTGGCTTAATGAACTAAACCTATTCTTCAACAGATTTGATCACACACCAGCGCCTCACACCCCAGCATGTCCTTCAGCTCCCCCCACCACAATGACTTCACCCCATTCACCCCATGTGGCTACTTCCCAACAGACCAGTAAATCCAGAAATCTGTCTCTGACCACAGTCTGACCTTCACACGGGCCCAGGTGAGGAAGGAGATGAAAAAGATCAAGGCGAGGAAAGCCGCAGGGCCAGATGACATCAGTGCAAGGATAATTAAGACTTGTGAGGACCAGCTGTGTGGTATAATTACATATATGTATAATATGAGCCTGAGGCAGGAAATAGTCCCTGAATTATGGAAATCTTCTTGTGTGGTACCAGTTCCAAAGAAACCTCACCCTATGGACCTCAACGACTACAGACCTGTAGCACTGACATCCCACCTGATGAAGATCTTGGAGAGATTGGTTCTCACACATCTCCGCCCTCTAGTGAGCCCCGCTATGGACCCACTCCAGTTTGCTTATCGGCCGGGCATTGGGGTAGATGATGCCATCATCCGCCTTCTGCACAGGGCTCTGTCTCACCTGGAGAAACCAGGGAACACGGTGAGAATAATGTTCTTTGATTTCTCCAGTGCTTTTAACACCATACAGCCCAGGTTACTGAGAGACAAGCTGGGGCTTGCTGGAGTGGACCACCACCTCTTCAACTGGATCCTAGACTACCTCACAAATCGACCTCAATACATGAGAGCCCAAGACTGTGTGTCAGGTACCGTGATCTGTAATACGGGGGCACCTCAGGGTACGGTTCTCGCCCCTTTCCTCTTCACACTGTACACTGCTGATTTTAGGTGCAACTCATCTAGCTGCTACCTACAGAAGTATTCTGACAACTCTGCAATAGTAGGCCTCATCACAGACGATGATGACAGGGAGTACAGAGAACTGAACCTTTTTTTTGTGGACTGGTGCCACCAGAACCACCTGAAGATTAACGCGGGGAAGACCAAGGAGATGGTGGTGGACTTCCGGAAAGGCAGATGCCCTCCAAAACCAGTGGACATCCTGGGGACGGGCATCGAGATTGTGAACACCTATAAGTACCTGGGTTTGCTCCTTAATAATAAGCTGGACTGGGCAGATCATATGGAGGCCCTGTACAGGAAGGGCCACAGCAGGCTCTACCTGCTTAGGAAGCTGAGAGCCTTTGGAATCCAGGGGGCACTTCTTAGGACTTTCTTCAACTCGGTAGTGGCATCAGCCATCTTCTTTGGAGTGGCCTACTGGGGGAGCAGTATATCAACCAGGGACAGAAATAAACTTGACAAGCTGATTAGAAGGGCCGGCTCTGTCCTGGGGAGTCCACTGGACCCAGTGCAGGTGGTGGGTGACAGAAGGATACTGTCCGTGGTGAGCTCCATGCAGAAGAAGAAGTCCCATCCCATGCATGAGACTGTGATTGCGCTGGGCAGTACTGTCAGTGACCAACTGCTCCACCCTAGGTGTGAGAAGGAGCGCTATCGGAAGTCTTTCCTCCCCACTGCGGTTAGGCTGTACAACCAACACCGACCTAAGTGGAGATCATTACACACAGAGAACTGAAATATCTCTCTGCCTGTTAAATCCCCCCCCCCCCCTCTGCTACATCCTATCTGTCTGTCTGCTATTAATGTAATGCCTCTCACCTTGGAACATTCCTGTACATGTTGTATTTGTATTTGTATCTGCTTATCTTATCTTTGCTGCTGTAACACACTGAATTTCCCCATTGTGGGACTATTAAAGGACTATTATTATTATTATTATTATTATTATTATTAATAGCAGAAAAGGAGCTAGGTTAGCAGGGACAAAGTCACAAGACAAAATCTCAATAGCTAGCGACCATGTGTGAGCTGATGACCTGTTTATAGCAAGTCCAGGACCTGCCCCAGACCTGATTGGTAAACAGGCCGTCAATCATAAAGGCAAGTCTAAGATTAACTGTTAGAGGAGCAGAGAAAGGTAAGGTGCAGGAGACGGGTGTGGCTGAAATTCAATTACATAGGACAGTGTTCAGACTGAGTATCAAGAACCTTAAGCAAGGAATCAAACTGAATACACCTCCTGCGCCGCAGCATGCGAGCGGTGGGTGGTCCAGAGACCCAAACAGGCTGAGACGTTGCACAGAAAGCTCACGTAGTACTGCAACTTCAGTGAGGACTTAGCTTCAGTGGTGATGCCCAGCCGCTACACAGGGGACAGAGCTTTGTAGTGTATAGAACAGGTGCTGGAAATAGCTTCATACAGCTGATCGGCCCCCCACCCATAAGGTATTTATGGCCTATCTTGAGAATAGACCATTAAAAGCTTAACCTTGGACAACCCTTTTAATATGGAGTTCCCTTGCAGTTAAAACAGTTTTCTCTCTTAGCTAAGTGCTCCTCAATGCATATACACTGGAGATCAAAATTAGAGAACAACACACAATTTAGTCCTATGTGAATATATCCTAATATGAGTAAAATAGCAGTATTTTAAGTTTATTTCATAAATTGTATTTATTCTAAAGCACAGAATAAAAATGTAAATGAGATAATTGAAAAAGAACACTGATCAAAATTAGAGAAGACTTTCAGATACCTGCAAGTTATTGGTGTTAATCTGGCACCTGCTGCTAATTTCCTTCATTATCAGACAAACCCTATGTAACTGGCAGCCTAACTTTCCAGTTTTCACTGACTTTGCAAAAATAGTGTGCTGTTCCAAAGTGACTGAAACCCTCTGGCAGCAGGTTGTCCAGATGAAGGCCAAAGGGGTGACCCTATCAGCCATAGCAAGAGAAGTTGATCGTTCCAAGTCTGTGTTTTCTAGAATATTGCATCTTTACAAAATCACAAACTCATTCAAGTCCCCCAAGAAGGCTGGTTGACCTCGAAAGACAAATGCAAGAGAGGACAGGATAATGCGGAGAATCTCCATGGGTAATCGTTTCAATACTGCAGCTGGATTTTCTTATCAGTTCAGCACTGAACAAGGTAAGGATCTGTCTCACTGTCATACATTGTATCAATGGACTGAAAGCCCACTCTGCAGTGAACAAACCTCTCATTGGCAGAAAGAATCACAAGGCTAGACTCACCTTTGCTGAGGAGCAAGTTGTATGGACAGAGGAGAAGTGCTCCAGAGTTCATTTTAGTGATGAAAGCAAGTTTAATTTATTTGGGTCTGATGGGAAACATTATGTTCATTGACAAACTGGGGAAAGACTGAACCCAAAGTGTGTAAAGAAGTCAGTGAAAGGTGCAGGAGGAAGTGTCATGGTTTGGGCAATGTTTTCTGCAGTAGGAGTTGGACCTCTCATACAGCTACATGGCAGAGTGAATGCAAGTGTGTATCAGAACCTTCTTCAACAACACATGGTTCCTCCCTTGCGTTCATCAATCAGCCAGCAATTTTCATGCAGAACAATGCTCCCTGTCACACAGCAAAACGGGGAAAATCAGTTCCTTGAAACTGAAAACATTGAAACAATGAAATGGCCAGTCCAGAGTCCTGATCTAAACCCAATAGAAAATCTATGGAAAATCCTTGGTGACAAAATTATGGCCAAGAAACCCACAACAGTCACAGAACTGTGGAAGAGACTGGAAGAAGAGTGGACCAAAATCACACCAGTGCAGTGTGAGAGACTAGTGATGTCCTGTGGCCGCAGATGTGCTGATGGCCTATACACTTCCTACGGATTGGTGACTGTTGTAACCTTCAGAAAATTTACTTATAATCTTTCTCTGTGCTACAGTCATTGCTGTTCTCTAATTTTGATCAGTGTTCTTTTTCAATAATCTTATTTACATTTTTATTCTGTGCTTTAGAATAAATATAGTTTATGAAATAAGCTTAAAATACTGTTATTTTACTCATGTTAGGATATCTTCACATAGGACTACACAATGACCTTGACATTTAGGAAATTGTATGTTGTTCTCTAATTTTGATCTCTAATGTCTTATATATATATATATATATATATATATATATATATGTTATTATATTTATATATAAGGTTATTGTGTATTGAGTGGTCACCTAAGATACATAGCCCTCCCAGTGTCTGAAAAGAAAGTTCTGCCAGAACCTTTCAATATGCTATGAATGTGTATAGGAGCCAGGGACTGCCTATTGTTGTATTTAGGCTGCCAGTTGGCCACCGCTGAGCTGTAGCGTCTCCATTTCTGGATTGTGATTATGCTACAGCGTTCATCTTAAGAGATCCATGTTAAATGTCAAATATGTTGTAGGTCTTTAGGATTTATTTTAATCATTTGGATCTCTGTATTCTCCAATCCATTGTCTCAAAATAAAATGCCAAGAATAGAAGAGCATGGCCATCAGCTTTGTCTGCAGGAACTTCATGTACAACAACAAATAAACAGGAAAACACAAAAAAGGTTAAGAAACCACATAAGAAGCAAAATAACAAAAGAGAAAACCAATAAAGCTTGATTTAGAAATAAACATCACAAAGCGACTGAACCTTGGAGATCCCGATATGTACTGGAACATTCTCCTTGTCCTACAGTCCTGTAGGTCTTTATTTCTGCATGGTAGTGTTCTAGTACAAGAATCATTGTATAGTTCTTTTTACATTTTCTACATGAGACTAAACTACTTCATTTTATATCTTGCCACAATTTTCCATTTTTAAAGAATGTCCCTGATATGGAATATGAGTAGACCTCCTTATGAGTAGACTTCCCTAGGATAGAAATGGTTAATGCGTTTCATACGTGCTGTCACAGGGCAGCTGATTTAATCCTAAGGTAAATGCCGCCATAGAAGGTAAATCAAATACATGGCGCCATATACTATAGCAGTTCTGTAGTTTACAAGCTCAACACATTCAGAGTAAAAAGTATATATCATTTTTCTATTTTCCTCGAGTATATTATTCGACTGGCTGTGCTCATAGATGCGCTTCAGATTGAACGCAGATAAATATTTCTAGAGGGTCTTTTGGAATGGCTGCGGCACTCTTCTTATTTTCATAGACTCAGAGTACAGTAAGCACATTTCTGCCCAATTTAAATAGAGAACCATTTGTGTGTTTTTTCGGCGTAATTTTCCATTGCCGTATCGTGTTTCTGTGGAATTTTTACATCTACAATTTTTCTTTCTTTTTTTTTGTACTGTGTAATGGTTCAGGTTCCAACAAACACCATGAAACTAACAACCAGGACACGACAATACCACTTACATTTTGATGTTTTTTTGTGCAGTTTTTCACCTGGCAAAATGTAAATGTATTTCCATGTTATTCAGGATGTTAGTACGGGCATGCCAAGAATAGGAAAATCACAATAGAAAACAACAGCATTGTCATTAATGGTCGCTAAACTGCGACAAAAAAAAGTGTAGACTGGGGATGAAACAGCAAATGTAACAAATCAGACCTGTTCTGTATTCACCAAGGCAGACTAGACTTACTAATAAAAATGCTAAAAACTGGTGTACATGCCTAGCACCACATTTGTTATGTGTTTCAGGCTAAGGCCCCACTTAGATGGGCACAGCAAAAAAGCGCTGCGGGAAAAACCACAACCACCAGCAATTCCGCAGGTATAATTAACATGCTGCGATTTCCAAAAACGCGACAGTTTTGCAAATCACAGTGTTTCCGCTGCAGGTATTTTTCTGCAGTGTGTGGATGGGATTCGCTTACAACTTATCTAACAATGGGCAGGGCATGTCAGAAATAGGGCAGGGCATAAAAAGGAGCATGATCTTATATGTGACACTGTGCACCAGTTTGCAAAATTGTGACATATTTCTTGTTGAAAACTAGACCAATACTGGTGGTGTAAAGTTAGATCAGATACTCTAAAGGCAGGGCCGGCGTTAGGGGGGGGGGGGCAAACTGGGCAATTGCCCAGGGCCCCGCCCCCAAAGGGGCCCCCGGGATCCGGAGCCTGATGACTCCAGATCCCGGAGTCAGGCCCGGCCAATTCATTAACAGAAAGGGACCGCAGGGCCCCTTTTCGAGGTGAGTAAAAATAACAAACAGTGGCTCCACACAGTATAATATGCTATCTAGAGGCCCCCCCCCCAGTATAATGCTCCACAGTGGCCTAAAACAGTATAATATACTCTCCAGAGCCCCCCCCCCCAGTATAATGCTCCACGGTGGTCCCACACAGTATAATATGCTCTCCAGAGGGGGCCCTCCAGTATATCATACTGTGTGGGGCCACCGTGGAGCATTATACTGGGGGGGGCTCTGGAGAGCATATTATACTGTTTTGGGCCACCATGGAGCATTATACTGGGGGGGGGGGGCTCTGGAGAGCATATTATACTGTTTTGGGCCACTGTGGAGCATTATACTGGGGTAACATCTCTGGGCAGTATATTATACTGTGTGGAGGCCATTCTGGAGTATGTTATACTGATTGGGTCACTGTGGAGCATTATTCTGGGGGTGGGGGCATCAGCAGAGCATATTATATTGCATGGTGCCACTGTGGAACATTATACTGGGGGGGACACTCTGGGGAGCATAATATATTGTGTGGGGCCACTGTGGAGCAAAATACTGGGGGGGCACTGTGGAGCATTATACTAGCGGGGGCCCTCCTTGGAGCATATTATACTATGGGCCACTCTGGAGCTTTATATTGGGGGGAAGGGGCAGTGTGGGAAGCCTGTTATACTGTGTGGGGCCCCTGTGGAGTGTATTATATTGTGTGGGGCTTTTCGGGATTATATTATACTCTGTGGGGCCATTGTAGAGCATTATACAGGGACGACTGTGAGCAGCATATTATACTGGGGGGGACCACTGTGGAGCATTATACTGGGGGAACCCCTCTGGGGAGTATATTATACTGTGTGAAGGCCGTTGTGGAGCATGTTATACTGTGTTAGGCCACTGTGACGCATTATACTGGGGGGCACTGTGGGGTGCATATTATACTGTATAGAGCATATTATATTGTGTGAGGCTGCTGGGGAACATATTGTACTATCTGGGGCCACTAAGGGGTAGTATATTGTGTGGGCCACTGTGGAGTATTATATACAATGTGTACTGTGTGGAGCCTTATATACAATGGGGGCCACTATGGGGGGGCCACTGTGGAGCATTATATACCATGTGGGGAAACTGGAGGGCTCAGGGGAGCATGTTATACACTGGAGCATTATATACCATGTGGAGCATTATACTGTGGGGGAGGGGCTCAAAATTCCTGCTGGCAGCCCTGTGTGCTATGTCTGCATCACAGCTCCCTCAGTATTATGTATAAGGGGGGGAACTGTTATATAGAAGGCATCCATTACAAGGGGGGAGCTATTATTTATAAGAGGGGAACTGTTTATAAGGTGGATATAATTGTTAAGTGGGCTTATTTATAAAGGGGGATATTAGTGATAATGGGGACTATTATTTATGAGAGGGCTATTATTAATAAGGGAGCAGTATTATTTTTACGGGGTGACTGTTACTGATAAAGGGCACTATTTATCATTTATAAGGGAGCTACTACTGATAAGGTGTAATATTATTTATAAGCAGGGACTATTATTTATAAGGAGGCGCTATAATAATTGATGACTGTGTGCAAAAATCTATTAGGCGGTACAAAGGTGCTCACTTGAAATGTGTGTGGTAAATGGGGCTTGTCATTACTTTTTTGTTGTCAGAAAGGAGGTGTTATTATAGGGGTTGCCACCGGAAGACGATGATGTTGTTTGCATATCAGCATTTGGGGCCCCACTTTTAATTTTGCCCAGGGCCCCACTTTGTCTAAAACCGGCCCTGTCTAAAGGTACCCCATATATATCATTAAGCATCAGCACTGTAAAAAGTCCTGCACAGTTTAAGGGTATGTTCACATGGCAGAAATAGAAGAGGGATTTGAAGCAGACTTCCTCAAATTCCTCTTCCGTTTCCGGTCCACTGTAGCTTTCTCTTGCTGATGAATGGGGCTAAACAGCTGAATGTCTCACACTGTAGATTCTGTGGCTGAGCAACCCGTTGAATCTGCAGCAAGATTGAGCAGGATGCTTATTTTTTCAGTATCCTGCTTCAAACTTCATTGAAAAGAATGGGAGGTAGATTGAGGACGGAATTTGGCACTGACTTTAAAGCATAATCCACCTCAAAATCAGCATGAAATGCCACTGTAGGAACAAACCCTAAGACTGTCAAGTCAGTTTGCACTCTCTACCTTTTAGACAGTATTGTCTACCCCTCTGTGTTTTTTTATAGGAGAGAAAATATGCATTATGCAGCATGTTTTTGACATTATTTACACACACCACAAAAATGGTAGCTGGACATAGCTACATGTAGCCTTTTGCCAGTGAATGTTCTGATGAAATTTATTTATCAAATTCCTTATGTTGTAAATACTGTAACATGTATACGTGAAGCATAGTTGTATATAAACATGTCAGGGGCTTGTAGACCCTGATCAGTTGGTGTAAACACAACACAGAGAGTGGTGAGCACTCTCACATTTTGATCAGAAATGGCCAGTGCATTTCAATAGGTTATCCTTACAAGACTTCATGATGTACAATGAAAATACGTGAGTCAGAATTCTGGCACACGCGCCATGCTCCACATTTATTGATTGTTTTTTTTTCCACAGCCTTTTTCATTGAGTTTTTGCTGCGTTTTTCTCTGCTTTTTTACTTCCGCTATTCAATGTATAGGGAAAACGTTTCTGATACTGCTACTAAAATTAACATGACACGTTTTTCTAAAATGCAAGTGTTTTTGAAAACTCTTCTTTTATTCGGCAATGTGTGGATGAAGTTAACCAGAATCTCACCCCCTTTGCTGGTACTGTAAAACACAGCGTTTTTTCTTGCTGCATTTCCACAACAGGCAAAAATGCTGCGTTTCCACGATGTGGAGCTTTAGCCTTAAACCAGAGGATGTTTCTTAGGGGGCGTTCACACTACCATTGGTGACCGTCAGTAGTGTCCGTTGCTCAGAAAGCAGAAACAAAAAAAAAAAAAAGGACAGTGTTAAAAAATGGACAGTAACTGATGCTAACTGATGCTAATGTGTCCGTTTTTTTAACTGATCCATTAATAGTGTCCGTTAATGTCAGTTATGATAGGTGTCCGTTTTTTTTTGTTAACAAACACCTTCATAATGGAAGCCAACGGTAGTGTGAACCCTGCCTTAGTAGAAAAGGGGAGTGGCTTAATATGTGCCAATTTGGACTAATGTAAGCCCGGTGAAGGAATACAGTTAGATAATCTAAAGATCCAGAATGAGGCACTATGCAAAATTTGGAGCACAACTCTAAATATTATCATTCTGAAGTTTCCAGAATAAGATGATATAAGATGATAATGAAGCTGATGAGATGTTCTTTTCATTTATCATTTTTTCTCTTTCCTTTGTTTCTAGGCACCTCTAGGCACTCACAAGTAAACTACACACATAAAAAAGTAAGTACTTTTTATTCTTTATATTAAAGATTACCCATCTCAGCAAGTTATCTTCTATCCATAGGGTAGGGAATAACTTGCAGATCAGTGGGGTTTTGTGCCCCGTTCTGAATGGAGCAGTGGTTGGGCAGTGCACGCACTGGTCCATTCACTTCAGTAGGAGTTCCAGAGATAGATGAGCCCTGTAATTCAGCTATCTCCGGCACTACCATTGAAATGATTGGAGTGGTGTGCACGCTACCTGACTACATCTCCATTCAGAACAGGAGACAAGACTCCCCCTCTCTTCTGATTGGTGAGGGTCTGACTGGTCAGACTCTCATCGATCTGCAAGTTTTCCCCCTATGGTATGGATAGGGGATAACTCGCTAAAATGTGAAAAACCCTTTAATTTCTTTGAGGGAGGTTGTATATATTTTATACATAAAGTAGCTAAGAAGCAGTGTGATACCTTCACTGGACTTTCAATGTAATACGTTCAATGGAAATTTTCTTTGTGCCGTTGAAAATGAAAGTCAGATAAAATGGTAGATTTTGTCTATTTTGGCCAGTCTAGTGGCTTCAGAATAAGTGTTTGGTCATGTTGGATGGTTATGGCCGTCTGGTCATATTAGGTTCTTCTGTTATCCCCTTTCACCCTGATCTACCTGATCTAGCAATAGCTCAGAAGATATCTGATATTTTTTAGTAGATTCAGCCAGTTTCGCAGTCATTAAATATCTCATGTTGGTGTCCAATTTTACAAAGCAAGATAGAGGTGATTATTGAAGCCTCAAAATTTAAAGGGAACGTGACCTATTCACCTGTTTTTCAAGTTTTATGAAACATATTTTTAAAGAATTTATGGTGAGGTTTTTCAAAAAATTTCCATGTTAAAATGTATAAAAACCCTGCAGTTCTGACTTTAGCCACAAAGTCAAATAATATGCTGAGACTTCCTGCTTTCTGTAGGAGATTTCTTTGCAGCAGCCCCATCAGCACACTAATGACCACAGCTATCATGTAAATTGTAGATAAGAAACAGAATCCACCAGTCACAATAGCTGATTTCACTGCTTATTTACTCCCCTATATGCACAACAACCTCTGCACAGTTCACAGAGCATGCCTAGAAAACTGTCTCATAGAAGTCAATAGGGTCTGCTCCAGACCAGTGTGTCTATGATCCATCTCTAGGAGACAGGAAGTCACAAACTCTTTTAGGCTTAGTAGCAAGAGTTGATATTACAAGATTTTTAGGATTTTTAAATATTAGATACTAACATGGAAAATTAAAAATTACATCACCAAAATATCTTTAAAAGCATATTTAATATAAAAATGTAATTGAAACAATACATCATTTCCTGGTGACACTTTACTTTTAAAGTATACCTAAACTTTCAGGTTACTTTTCCGGATGACCTTGCATGCGTGTACATGAGAAGCAACACTATTTCAGGCCATAATATGATTTGTATTCTGCGTTTTAAGCAGTTTCTTCCACTGCAGCCCCAATTGGTAATTCTGTTATCCCAGAGCTAGTGGGTGGAGTCTAGTTGCTATGATGTCTCCCATACACTACACATAAAGAACAAACTCTGCGCTCTCTCTCTCTCTCACTCAGAAGCAGCAGATGCACCATAAAAGACATTATAGAGAAGTATCGAGTTGTATTGATATGAATAAAGGACTTTAGGTGAGATAGAAAACTTACTATTAGTTGCAGCATCAGTCAGTGCCTGAGTTTCTGCTTTTTTTTGTTCCATGCTTTCAAAGTCTTTTAGTTACCCTAATTACCTGTAATTAATATAGATAATATAGATAATAATACAGTAATATAACTTTATATATCCTGAAACATAAAAGGATGCAGTTAATTCTGGTTCACACAAAGCTGTGTATGTATGCTTAACGCCGGATTTCATTTCCTTATCAGAATTTACTATTCCTTCCTGAGAATTTACCATGTCTTAAAACAGCATTTGTGTAAAGTCAATTACTGCTTATCCAGCCCATGTAGCCTGTAGCCCAGAAACATATTTTACTGCTAATTAGGAGATGAACATATGGGAAAATATAGCTTTAATAGAAATATGGAAGGGACGTTTTAATGACATATTAAATGCCCAGGCACGCCATAAATGACATTATAGGTTTACTTCATGGTACAACAATATTTATTTTGTCTGGTATATGAGACATTACCGGGCAAAATAAATATTCTTTACTTCATGACTTTATCTCGTAAAGTTATTTATGGTGTGCCTGAACCTTTCATATACAATTATGCAGCAGTTCTCCGAGGTCCCCATTTGTTTGCATTGCACCCAAATGTTCCTTTGAAGATCTCTTTCCATTAAATGGATGTTTTTACATTTTGAATTCATTACATCTTGCCACAATTTCCAGCAAGTCCATTTGTTATGAGGCAATGCTTGCCATTGACCCTGTCATTTTGCAGCCACCAAACAGGGGGTTGAAGTAACAGCATGATATATTACCCATTACTAATGTTAACGATACATCTCATGTATATCCCTTTGTAGTTGGTTTTAGCTATATTAGATGGCTTAGTTATATCCTCTCCTCTTACATTTGGAAATAATATGTACACGAAACAAGATTTGAAGGGGTAAAATTGGAATTTCTGTGCTGTAACCCTCCAACCACTTCCTTATTTCATTGGTGTTTTATTTTTTACATTTTGTTTTTTTATAGTTTTAGACTTGTGCTTAGGTTATGTTCATATGTTATGCATGGATACCTAAATCCTGACTGAATCCATTGGCATTCCATAGTTAATGCTGCAAGTGAATAGGATAGAAAATACACCATTCACCTACAGCAGAAAAAATTTGTGTGGAATAGTGAACGCACAGTGGATTTTAGTGGATTCCACACAGAAAAGCCCCATTTATTACAATTCACATGAAATCCTCTGACACATCCGCAACAGAAATCAGAGTTTCAGCCTGCACGTTACCTATGGCAAAGCCAATAAAGCCTACAATATATAAGCAAACACCTATTATATTATATATATGAATACGGTGGTCATTTGGTGCACATTTCAAGCAATGCCAAGAGTAAAAATAAAACATTTAACATGTACTCTACTAAAACTTGATTTGGACGATATGGATAAAAGAACATAAATAATGTGGACGCACCAGAAATGGGAAGAACATATAGCAAATAAGAAACACAGTTATCAATAAGATAAAGGCATATATAAGTCTTCAAGACAAGACAGTCCTGGGGACAATGGACCAAATATACATATAGTTAGTATCCACAGCCAAATAGAGGAATGAGACTTCTTTATAAACCAGGGTCTGGGGTTACAAACAAGGAGATACTGTTGGCTAGCAGGTGTCCTTACTGTGGCAAGCAAGTCAGGAGCAGAATAGATGGGGAGCCCCAGTTCATGGGATCTAAGCAGTAGATCGTGGCCATCAGGTGGTGTTTTTCACTTGGGACCAGGCTGCCTAAATAGTGGTGGGACCAAACTTTAGATTATGTTACATAATCGGCACTCTTAGCACCTGGCACATACATCTTGTGAATGCCTCCATTAAAGCGCACCTTGAAACATTTTTCAGATCTGTATTGTGCCGACTGTTAAGTGCCTACATTTGTTCTATATTGTCATACGATAGCAGGCAATGGCTTATCAGGGATATAGTCTAAATGTTATCTGATACTACTTATAATTATAACAAACCTAGGCTACCTTTAGCTGGTAATATCTCAAGAAATTAATAAGAATATCATGCACAAACTCCAAGTTTTTCAGAGGGTAAATACAGAAATGTGCTGTGCCATCACTACTTGTGTTGTTTTAGGATTTGGCATAGAATATTCATTATGCTGCCGGGCTCTTTTTATATATATTTGCACAGCTGCACTTGGTCATATTTAGCACAGTGTTAAATGACGACCATAGAGACGGAAGATAAAAGAAAATTGGAATTCAGATAAAGGACACTTATTGGTATTAATATCTGTGTCATGTATGTTTTTGACAAATTCTGTGCAAATAGAGGAATATTAGATATTTTTTTTTATAGAAGAACAATTATTATTGCAGACAAACTATTGTCCCGTTCTGTCCCCTATCATATGTGAACCAATGCTTTTTAGAATGAGGTCCATCTGCTGTATATGCATCAGCCAAACTTTAAGGGTATGATGACATATTGTGTGTTTGCTAGAGAATTTGTGTCAGAAATCCAAGAATACCACTTGGATTTCTGCTGCAGATCTGCAGTTTGATGTGCCACAAATCCATATGAGGATTTTCCCCATTTAGTGCATTGGCACATATGCTTCAACACAGATAGACACAAGTGTGCACATCCATACACAACTCCTTCTGTGCCTGGACGTTTTTACTCTTCTTATGGTATTTTTGTTGGAAGAGACTGGCGAGCGTAAATGAAAGGTGTGCAGCTGCGTTTTAAGTCATCCCTTGAGACTTTTGCTCTGTATTTAGCAATTCATACAGTATTTTAGGAATAAGACCATCGTGGTATTTATCCTTAACATCTGTTTGAACTTTAGAAGGAAAAGGACATCTGCACTGTAAAGGCAGCTTCATTTTCAGAGGTCTGGAAAAGAAACACTGCAATATTACCATTGACATTTCAGATATTTTCCTTCCAGATTTTTACAGTGGCGTTAAGTTATTCTTCACATAAATGTACCACATTTCTTCAGTGCCAGTTTTACATAAGAGGTTCTCCCTGACAGTGTATATAGATGACATTTTTTTCAACATTGGAGCAGATTTACTACTACTGTCTAATAGTGTAAAGCTAGACTAGACTGTCCTGAACTACCACTGATTTATCACAGTGACTGATGGTTATTGGTAAATCCGGTGCATCTTTAGACTCCAGTTTGACTATACACCACCTATTTGTTGACTTACTTTATGCCACAGAAATGTGCCAAAACTTTGGTGCGCAATATCACATCTTAGCACCTTTCACCACATCCAAAAGTTGTTGCTGTCTGTCTTTCCTATACTTACTATGGCAATCCGTGTCTGACGAAGGTCCAGATAGGGCCGAAACGTTACAACATTACTGTATGGATTGCTATTTCGTGAAAATAAATATTACACATTTCACTGCAACTTGGAGTGCGGAGGTCTTTGTATATTATTGACTTAGCCACCTGAGAGAACAGAGCTTAAATAGCATATCAGGCACCAAAACTAACAGCACTGATTGCTCGGGAATGGTGGGGGCTAGAGAAAATATTCCAAAATCAGTGGAGCAGCAGCTATTAATTGATGTAAAGAGCTGTAATTGTTGGAGGTAGTGAAAGGTCCTCTTTAATCCATGCTGTATTTTCCAATAGACTATGTGATTTAAAAACGCTGTCTGCTTTTTCCTTTTTGTCAAAAAATATGTCACAAGGGTTCCAAAAATATGAGGTTATGACAAAATGCCATATTTTTGGTGCATTAAAAGAGATGTGTCCACACATAGGAATATATAGCATAGACATCTTCTGACAGAGTGTCACAAAATCATCTTTTCTTTCAAATCTGGTCATCTTGTGGCACTCGTCTTGGGATGTGTTGAGTCAGTTTGACTATTGAAGACTCCATTAGACCACATAATGGTTTTCCACTTATTTTAACCATATCACACAGGAATTCTGGTCAGCTGTCATATGCTTTATTCGGAGGTGTCATTTTATTTGCCACCCTTCCTTAAAGCTGCCTGTGGTACTTCACCCTGGCTGGTATCCCTAAGTAGCATTCTTCTTTTTGCAAACTGACAACATTTTGAGTACTCCTGCTGTAAGCAAAATAAAATATGCACAGTATTCTTTCCAATTCTAAAGCGGGTGACTAGCCCCTTGAATTTTTTTTTTCTTTTTAACAAAAGTTTTGGCTGAATTGTGTAAAATAACTATATTCATCTTGCTGGCCCCCCTTTGCTCCCACGCCACCACTTCAAGGGTGACGTACTGGTCTTTGTATCCTGGCCGTCAGCGAAGACATTTTAGCATGGTATCTGACTTCATTGGATGGAGTGGTGACCTCAGTGTCTACTCCACAAGGAACTATAGTGTCCCTACAAAAATGCTTCTAGGGGTTATGACTGAATTCTGAATAAGAGGATGTCTCAGTTTTATTTTCTGGAGAAACGGCATGGAAATAAGTTTTGAACCTGATAGATCTTTGTGTTTCTTTCAGCCTTGTTGTGGACTTTGATCTGTTAGTATAGGAGGAGTACCAGTTGTAACTCTTATCTTAGTTACTTTCCTATTTGAGGCTATTAGAAATAAGGCCAAATGGAAGAACAGGACATGTTTACTTCCTCAATATTAATGAACTCATTTATTATTAATTGGATTGGACGGGTTATATTGCTTGTTATTTCATGAAAATAGCTACGGTATACCGTTCCTTCACTGCATCAGCAGTTTTCCTACTTTCTGAGGTCATAAGCATCTATGAGGTCTCTTCAGTTAGTAGTTATTACTGGTTAGTACAGTCGGGTTACTCAGTTATCAAAGTGTTTGTGCAGAATAACATTTTTAAAACTTTTTGCTTTTGTTTTATTTTGACATTTTAACTAATCTTTGTAGAAAATGTGATGCATGTACTGAGATATAAATCATCTATGAATCACATGTGCGCTATCCAGTGTCAGTAGTCATGTACAGTAATGTGATGATCTGCTGATGCATGGACTCTGGCTTCGTTCTCCCCCTTAGTCATGAAATATAATTAAGAGATGATTAGGAAGATACCATGGGAAAGTTTATGCCTGCGTTATATATTGCTGTTTTAATTAAGACAAGTCACCCTATGAAGGACACTTGATCCCTTCTTTATCTGTGACCTCTTTTCATTGTGTTCATGGGCCAAGTGAAATAACTGTGCTTACAGTATATCCAATAATAGCTAATTAAAATCTATTTTTATCATGCAGCATATAATATGTGACAATATACATCTGAGATACTTAGTCACAATACAAATAAAATGTCTGCTGCAAGGTGATATTGCACAGTGCCCATCCGAATGTATAGGTGAATGTTGCACCTGGTCATATTATGCCTATCAGAGCAAGGAATTTATCATATAACGTTGGGTAAACCCCTTTAGCAATTTATGGTAGGGATATATTTTTCCTTATAATTTATGGTTCAGCTACTACAGTCACCAGATAAATGACAACAATCACCATGAAATGTCCTCTTCACATCCAAGTATAGTGCTAGCCACTGAACCATTCAGTCCCTGGTCTAGCATCCATGTTTCTTTTCATTTAGCACATACCGAGCTACATTTATCCTCTAGATATGTGCTTTACTTTGAGAAAGAGAAGGCACAGATGTCCTCAGATGTCCAGCTTTGTCTTGCAGTTGGGCATCTGACCTACCCCTGCTCAGTTTCAAGGGCAGGTGATGTAAACCTTTGTCTGTGGCACCGGCTTACTAACTGGTCACTAATTGTTCAGACAGTTTAGTCTCATTTCATAAAGCATGTGATTCTGGACCAAAATGTAATGCACTTTAATTACAAATATTGCTGTTATCTGCCTGAAAAAACTCTCTAAAGTTCCTGCCATTAGGTGTATCCCTTCTAGCTAATTTGCAGTTCACTCTTTTGTTACCAAGGAAGTCCGTCCATTGATACATTCCATCTTGTTTATTTCAATGAATGTAGAGGGCAGTCCTTTTTCTCTCTTCACACAGTGAATGGAGAGGGCAAGGGTTGCTTCTCCTTACAACCTGCACAGACATGTCTTCAAACTGTTGCTGTGCGCAAAAGACTGAAGATTCTGCAAATCTCACAGCTTACAATGTAAGAAAAGTCTTCTGTGTACTTGTTTGTGTGCATGCCATATTACCCGGACAGACTGAATGGAACTTACTGCATCATAATGAGTTATGATGCAATAAGCTTATAAATAGCTGGATCACTACATTACTGAACTGTTAGCTTTAAGTTAGTTCAGTACAGTAGAGAATTGACATTTTGGGTGCTCACTGTACCATAATTCGCTATGATGCTGAGTTCCATTTCACCTGGCTGTAGTCGGTCCAAGAAAAATGGCTGTATTTCCCTGATGGTGTGAATGAGGCCTAAATTATGCCGACATTACCAGAACACACCCATATCACAGGTATTACTGATATAAAACAATAAATGTGGTATCTCAAAAATCATCAGTCTTAAAAATAAGGAAAAAATAGGCAAAATGTTTATAATGTGCCATGCATAAAATGTCTAACCACAGAATCTGTAGTTTTGTTCCATCTCTTCATGAATTCCTTAAAGAATTTATTACTGTTCCAACTCATTTGATTTCTGTGTCACAAATGTATATTGCCCCTTTAATGTGCATAGTAGTTCACAGTTAATAATGCAGTACGTTCCCTTTATATGGATGCTGTGGGAATAAACCAATTTTATTTGCTGTTTTATAGGCATGACAAAAACTGATATAAACTCTCTATGTCTTTAGCACATTGCCTTGCGTGCTCTGATACTTTTCCCTGTGGTTAACATCAGATGACAGCGTATTTAGTAACGTTCGGCCCACTACATATCACATACACAGTCAAGACCGTCATTGTGTTGACTTTCTAGTATTCATGAGAATGGGGGCTCATCGATACAGCTCACTCATCTCACGAGGTTGTCGTCTATGGCTCTAGTCAGACACTAGTACTGTAAGTAAAGTACTGTAAACTTTTTTAAAGGAGCCTGTCAAAGAAGATTTGCCGTGGCAAGTTCATATCCTCGCATGTGGATGAAAAAGCTTTGCAGACTCCTCGCTTTTCTGAAGCGAGCCTCTTAAAATGACTGCTTTGAACTGTTGAACTTTAATAAGAAGGGAACTCTCTGAATAAACCTTGGTAAGGATAAGGTGATCCTTTGCTTGGAACTTAGTCTCTTACTAACATAAATCAAATATGTCATGAGCTGGAAAGGCAATGAATAAAATAACAGTGCCTGGGATTTTTTTCTTCTTTTCCCTTTGTTCTCTCCCTGACCCGAAACCTTTGTGAGCAATTATAATTATCATTTTCAGGAAATGTCACTTGACGTGAAAACCAGAAGCAAATGGGTCTGCAAGCAAATCTAGCTTGTCTCCATGAATTCTCACGCTTCCATCATGTGAGACGCTTTTTATATAATAGCTGTGTTTTATTATGTTTTTAATGAAGAAACTCGCCACCATAATGTTTTATACCACACTGATCACATGGTGTAGCAGCTTTATTCCACTCCATGACTTCTCATGACTTGCAGCCCCATGTTGTGTATTACAGTTTACATAGCACCAATTTATTATGTGTTTTTTCGTTACATAGATAGAGTCTGGCGTTATATTCTATATTCTTTATATTAAAAGGCAGTGATCTCTAATATGTGGCTCTCCAGTTACTGTAAAATTACAACTCCCAGCATGCATGAATTTTAATTTCTGGAGGACAAGTTGGAGACCAATTCCTTACAGTCAAAAGTCTCCATACATGGGAAATAGTTTGTGGATTTTTAGCAGAAAAATGCATTCAAATTTATTTTTTTGCCTAAATTACTGCCAACCCCATCCATTTATCTACACTTCGTCATACTGGTAGTCTACATGTGGCCGAATTATTAGCTAGATGCAGTAATTCTGTAACCAATATACATAGTATGACAAAACTAGGATTTTAAACTTATGGCTTGATGTTACCCCCACTGTATCACTGATTTGTACCCAAAAAGGATTTTGTAAGGTATTGGTTCTCCTTTCAGAGATCCACTGTGTAAAGTGTTTTACAGTCAGTTGTCCCAGGGAAAGGGTATGCAAATTAATTCCCCTCCAGAATGAAGAAAGTCTCTCTAGCACCACCTGTAGGTAGCTACTCTGTAATTCAATACCCAACTCATTAAAAAGCCCTTGAAACATGACTACCAATATTAGGAAAACCATAGACATCTCTATATGTATATAGCTGTTTTGGAATTGTTTGGCATCTCAGTACTGTGTGTAGTAGTGGTTTCTAGGGTGAGATACCTTTGACACAGGTTTTGGAAGGTGCTGTTCCCTTTGCTGAGATCCAGCTGCTGTAGTCTTAAAGGCATGGTTTATTTACTTGTGAAGTAAAGCTCATTTGTATACTTTTCAAAGTTGGCATTGCCTGTAAGTCTCCATATACCAGCTAAATCTCCACTAGGTGTAGTACAAAGTTGGGTCCATGCCTTTAGCGTACTTTAAAAAAAAACCTAAACCCCAGGGGAAAAAAACAAAAACAACAAAACCAGGGAAACAACAAATATCGGGCGGCACAGAGATCAGTCTCTGTGTGGCCCGCGGGGGGGGGGGGGGGCCCCCCCCCCCGGGGGGGGGGGGGCCCGCGGGCCCCCCCCCCCCCCCCGGGGGGGGGGGGCGCCGGCCCGCGCCGCGCGCGCCCCCCCGGGGGGGGCCCCCCCCCGCGCGGCCCCCCCCCGCGCCCCCCCCCCCCCCCCCCCCCCCCCCCCCGGGGCGGGGGGCCCCGCGGGGCGGGGCGGGCCCCCCCCCCCCCCTCTTTTCCCCCCGTGGGCCCCCCCCCCGCCGGCCCCCCCCAAAAAGGGCCCCGGAAAACCGCCCCCCCCCCCCCCCCCCCGGGGGGGCGCCCCCCCCCGCCCCCCCCCCCCCCCCCCCCCCCCCCCCCGCGCCCGGGGGGCCCCCCCCCCCCCCCCCCCCCCCCCCGGGCCCCCCCCCGAGTAGTGGATCTTCACTTTTCATTGATCAAAGTCCCTCAAGAATACAGGGTTGACACCTTTGTCACCATCATCGAGAAGACTGAAACTTCTATAAATGACCAGAAATCTGTCATGTTACTGTCATGTGGAAAAGTTATCATCTTAGGAAGTCACTCGACTAGTAAGAGCGAGGACAAAGGTCCTAGTGAGTGTACATTGTTATAGACATAGGTTATTGATGGAGGCAATCCTCCTTCTTTGTTAGAGTGAACACCAGCATCGTCAAGAACATTTCCTACAATCAGATAATCTAACTATCCACCTTAGACATTGACCACTGACCATTTAAAAACATTAAAATAACTCATTTTTCCAGATTATCGATGACAATAATGACAGTGGCTTTTTTTTGTGTCATGCATGGTAGTAGATTGTGTATTGCACTAGAACCCCCAGGAGATATGATTATATGTTGCTCTTCTGTTACCAGGCTTCTCGGAGATTTAATTAACAGGTATACATGTGTTTTTCTCTTCCATCACTCAGTCCCATGATATTGCCACATAACCTCAGTGTAACTGTACATATCACTGCCTCGCACTATACACACAGCTCCTGTTGTGTGATTTCGAGGTCCCGGTCCTTTTCTGACTTATTTCTTATACTTAGCACAATGAGTTTGAGTAAAGATTCTTCCTTGTGTCTTTCCTTATCGAAGAAGTGACAGGATCTCTTTGGATATTCATCTGCTGCTGAAAATGGGCCTTTCATCAAGTATCATTGAGATTATTGCCTGCTGTGTCCTAATCTTTGTAAGTTTACTGGGGAATGCCATATTGATTTTTTGCACATGGAAGTGCATTACAAGACGTCTGCCGACATCATTTGCCCTCATTTTCAGCCTTGCATTTGCTCACGTAGTGAAGAATATTGTGATCAATGCTATAAATATTATCTTCAATGCCGGACTGACCCCTAATTCTCACATCTGCAAAATTGGATTGTTTACTGCATCACTAACTACTAAACTGGAGATCTGGTTTACTTTTTACATGGCTGTATTCTACTGCGTGAAGCTCAATCGAGTTGTTCATCCTCTGAGGACACCTCCTAATGGCAAATGGCGCAAGCACCATCTTATAGCTGTGGTTGTCATGTGGGTTACAGGAATTGCAATCTGTTGCCCGTATCTGGCTTTTGGGAATAATGTGCAAAGTAATGCTGTGCTCAATGATACTGACTCCTTCCACCACAGCTTACTTCATGATGAATGTAATATGGAATTTCTCGATACTGCAGTTGAATTTTATTATCATCAGATCTTCATGGTCATCACTGATGTAACTCCGCTAGTGGTTTTAGTTCTGGTCAGTTTTCGCATAATCATTCTTTTTTATGAGCAAAAAAAGGCAACTTATGGCAATATCTGGATTGGGCATGACCCTTCGGAGACTGAGGTCCTGAGGGCATCCAAAGTGATTGTACTGTTAATGTTCCTTGTCACTGCCCTGTGGGTTGCCCACTTTGTACTTGTCATGCTCTTGAAGTACGTAAGGTCCTGGTATTTAACCTCAACCCTCCTGGTGGTGCTATTTTCTGGATACTCCAGCATTAGCCCTTACTTACTTATGCTTATTAACTACAGAATCAGTTTACAGATTAGGTCACTGAGCTCCTTCTGCTGTGCAAACAGTAAACCCAAGACCTTACCTACCAGTGGTCAAAAGACAATACCTGAAGTCCCAGCCACTGAAGACTGATCTTGTTTATAGACTGTAGCATAGAAGTTTGTATTTGCCTTTTTAATGATTTTTCAGTCTACAAAGGCCTCAGTTTGGACAGTTTGAAATAGGGATGTATATATTGTTGTATTACTGTCAGGTAGGGCTGGGCGATTAATCGAAATATAACCAAAACCAAACATCAACCAGGATAACCAACATGATTTTGTTCATGCTGATTATTTCAGTTCAGTTATTACAATATTTGCAGTTTCGTCCAAACTGAAACTGCTAGTATTATACTCTGGTGTCTCTTTAGACCCCAGAGTATAATAGGCGGAGGCCCATGGAGATGATAAAACATAAAAAACTGTGTTACTCACCTCTTCTGGGCTCCGGCGCGACTCCCTGTTCTGTTCCCTCGGTGGTCCCCGACATCAGTCAGAAGCACTGAAGACAGAAAGGTGCCGCCCCAGAGCCCAGGAGAAGTGAGTAACACAGTTTTTTATGTAGAATTTTAAATACAATAGCAGTTTCGGTTCGGCCGTGTTTGTTCCAAATGAAACCGCTGGGCCAAACACGTAGTCATTCTTTAAAAGGGGGTGTGGTTTAAAAGGGTGCATGATCTAAATAATCGCCATTAATCATAATCTAGGTAAAATGCTCAATTAGTCATAGTTTTGATTTCGGTCATAATCGTCCAGCCGTACCGTCAGACGTTGTTCAAACTTCCGTTCCGTTCTTTTCTATCAGGTTACAGTAGATTTTTAGGGTACGAATAGCATAGCATGTTTTACTATACTATCCAGTAATGGAAACCTAACATATCCATCATAAGGGTGAATTCACATATTGCATAGTTGTTGCAGAATTTTGGTTACCACCCCAAGACTCCACAGCAAAGTGTAGTATAATCTAAGTAAAAAGGGTTTTAGAAAACACCATTGACTCCCACTATAAAGAATTTGCACAGATTCTGTAGCTTGTACTGTCTGTTGTAGAAATGCCGTGGATTTTCACCAAAGATTTCATTTACTGCAAAAACTAAATTCTGTACTAAGACCAACTACAAAATTCATGTAAATTGCAAATTTTCGAGTCTAGTTAATGACTTAACTTTACAGAGGATTTTTCTGTTTTCGAGGCAAGTGACTTTTTGATAAGACAAAATGTAACCAAGTTATGCTAGAAGAGTTCTTAAAACTATTGTTGTCACAAATCCAACAAAGCAAAGTGGGTGAGCATGTAGCAATTCTTATATGTACAGAGCTCTTGGGATGTGAATAGATCATATTTTGGTTATTTGGCTTTATCCAGTAGATAGCACGGTTGTGTATTATTACTATTGTATATTGGGTATGACGGTTTTGAATCTGACTCCCATACTGCATTTATAGGGAATTCTATATGCTAATATACTATAGTGCTGTAACTTATTTTTATACTGTAAATTTGTTGCATATTAAAATGTATAAGAATGTTTCCAAGGTACAAAACGCATATAATATATAATAAAATCTTATTTTATTATTTGGAACATTTTCATATTTTCCCCTCACAATTGCTTCTGTCTAACTCAGCTTGTTAGTCTAAATTGTCTTAGTGAAAAGCTGAATTATTTATAGCCTATGATACCTTTTATTGGAAGCAAGTTCAGTTTTTTCATAGATCCTTTGTAACCACAAATGTCTGATTTTTATAAAAAAAAAAAAAACCCTATGTGGTCTTGGATTTTTTGACCTAGTCCAGAGTTTCCAGTATTTTAGAGTAACTCACAACACATGTACGCTCTTTCCAGTAAGTGTATTGCTAGTGCAGACGTCTTAGATGCCTTCATTGTAGTAATTAGATACAGGCAGAGGCTGCCAGATAGTACAGGTAGTACCACCAAAATATTTTTTTTTTTGCACGTATTTCCTATCTTCTGATGTGTCATACAGACTTGGCAGAAGGTTGGAGTCTGCTCTCTACAGCTTCTCTGAGGTCAGTGGATAGCTCAGATACTGGAATCTCTGTTCGGTGATTTGAAGGGGCACTATATTTTGTAGAGTCCCCTGACCTCCTAATTCTAGAGAAAAATGGGGAGCCTGCACAACCAATCTTTTTGAACAAAACGTCTCTTGCAGGTTAAACAACAAGTAATCTGATTGCATTGTATTTAAAGAAGTTCTCTACATACATGTGTATACATTACTAAACTGTGCATCTGCACTGCATTCATTTCAATGAATTTTGGCTGTATCTGGCCTTCCATTCAGACTACAGAGAAAAACACCCCCCATTTTCATGATTGGTAGGAACAGATAGTGAAAAGAAAGGTTTAGGTATTACACCTCACCTCTCCAACTCTGCCTTCAGTTCTACGTCAATATGACCTTGAGCTGAAGACTAGAGTAGTGTGATGTGTAATGTAGTTGACACTTACACACTGCTTGACAACCCAAAACATCTTGATATATTGCTAGAAACCAACCCATCAGAAAAGACTTTGACACTTGGTTCTCAATGGAAATAAGCCACTTTTAAAGGTGTCTAATAGTAGTATAATGTTGTACCATGTTAGGCATAGAAAGTAGTCGAAGAGTGAAGAAATCAGGCAATACCTTTTAGAGGCTAACTGAGTATATTTGATAGTAATCTTTCGAGAGTGCTAGTTCTCTTCTTCAGACATGGTGTAATACTAGAAACTGAAAATTCACACTATTTATACACACACAAGACATGGATCTTCAAAAGGATCTTGGAATAACAAAATGCAATATACGCAGAGAAGTTATTTACAACAGGTCAGGAAATAAACAGTCTGGAAAATTTGTGGGGCATGACAGAGTGATCTGTTATCTGTTTGTAATCAGGTGGTGATTTGTGACCCTCACAGTTCATACATAGTGTGACATGAAACTGGCATGAATATTAAGTCCAAATTGCAGAGTTTAAAATTTTGCATTAACTTGTATTCCCATTACTTTCTCTCCCTCTGCGTCTTAAAATGTCCCATTACAGGATTTCTGCAGTGAAGAAGGATCTCCTGCGACACTTTCTCACGGCCGCCAGGACCGGCATTCCCAGGCACTGGCAGAGCACTGCTGCACCTTCCCTGGTTGAATTCCTACAGGAGCTTCTCCTAATAAGGAGAATGGAGGCCCTGGTGGTGGAGGATTCTTCCGATACTTGACGCTCTTTGGCGGCCTTGGGTGGCGTTTCAGGAATCGACCGAGTTCTCCTCTTTCTTCTCATGATCGAGAATTACTTTATATTATTATTTTCTTTCTCCTTTTTTTTTTCCTCAGCGGATACAGGTCGTTTTGCTCTTCCCCTGATACTCCCCTTCCCCCTCCTTGTCCTCCTCGTGTGTCTTCCCTATGGCTTGTCCCAGCTGTGTGTTTCCCTGGTCTGTTTTGTCCGTCCTTCGGTTATATGCAGGTGTTGTTCGTGTGTTCTCATACCCCTGGGCCTTCGCCCCATTACTAGCATAATGTGTTTCATAACAGCAGGCGGGGATCCCCCCCTAGCCTTTTGTATTGGGGCAAGGCCTGCCCGCCTTAGCGCCTCTGTTGGTTTATATTGTTTTTTGGTTTCCTTTTTCTTCCCCTACCTCTTAATTTGTATTGTACTGAAACTTCCTTAATAAACATTGATTAAACATTAAAATGTCCCATTAAAACCACAACCCGCAAATCTTCAATAGAGTGGTCTTTTCCGGAGAAATATGCGGCCACTGGGAGATCTGTTTTGCTGTTATTAATGGTGGATCTGTGTGAGTTCATGCGCTAAGTCTCTGGCCTGTTTCCCTCACATAGAGGCCTGTGGTGGTACATTGTACACACATTATGAGATACACCACATTGGAAGACCTGCAGGAAAATGTCCCCCTAATTCTGTGCACCTGTTGTGACTGTGGGATAGGTACACTGTCAGTGGTGTGGATGTGCTTGCAGGTCATGCACCTGTTTTGCAGGCAAGGTGAGGTGCCATTTTCAATTGGGGCCTTCAGGGCACTCCGTACAATAATATGCCTCATGTTTGGTGGTTGTCGAAAGGAAAGGAAAGGGGGGACTGGAAATATGTCCTTGTGTCTGTTGTCCCTATGTAGCACAGGTTGGAGCTCCTTGGCAATCCTTCGTAGGATCTCCAGCTGTGGGTTGTAGGTGACAACTAGGGGCACTCGGGCTTCATTCTGGGTCTCTTTATAAGTGAGCAGACTGTCTCTGTTAATGGCTGTTGCTTTGTTTAATTGGTTGTCCGTCACTTTTGGTTTGTATCCCAATTTCGTCCTGAGATGCTTGTCCAGGTCTACTTTGTCGGAGCAAATCCGATTGTATCGTATAGCCTGGTTGTAAGTAATAGAATGTCTTGTGTGTTTTGGGTGGAAGCTGTTGTTTATCAGATAGGCCATTCTGTCTGTGGGTTTGTGGTATATCAATGTGAGTAGCCGGTGGTCTTTAATGTATATTGTGGTGTCCAGAAAGTGGATTTCACTCTCTGAATAGCTAAGTTTAAGGTTGATGGTAGGGTGAAAGTTATTGAAGTCATTATGGAATTGAAGTAGGGCTACCTCCAGTTCTGCGATAAAGAGATTTGCATACTGGGGTGCACATCTGGTCCCCATTGAAGTTCACTTTCACTGTAAAAGTAAAATAGTTTTGGCTAAGGATGAATTGTATAAGCTGCGTTACTGGTTCTGTTGGGAGGTTTTGTTTCTCCAGGTGTACCCGACATGCTGCAACCCCATCCTTGTGGGGAATGTTGGTATACAGGAATTCCACATCCATGGTGGCTAAAATGGTACCCTCAGGTAGTGGGCCCAGGGCATTCAGTTTGTTAAGAAGATCAGTGGTGTCCTGGATGTAGCTTTGAGTATCCCTGACAAGGGGTTTTAGGAGATTTTCCACCCAACCCGAGATGTTTTCCGTCAGTGTCCCAATGCCAGAAATGATAGGCCTCCCAGGGTTGCCATCTTTGTATATCTTTGGGAGCATATAGAAGCAGCCCAGCCTGGGATCCTCTGGGATAAGCACTTTTACCTGCTTCTGGACCTGGATTGGAAACTTCTTGATCATATTCTTTAGTTGTTTCATATAGGCCTCTGTGGGATCACTTCCAAGTTTGGAGTAATGGATGGGACTTGACAATTGCCTGTTTGCTTCCTGGATATAGTCTGAGGTGTTCATTATGATTCAATGTGGTGTATCTCATAATGTGTGTGCAATGTCCCACCACAGGCCTCTATGTGGGGGAAACAGGCCAGAGACTTAGTCAGCGCATGAACTCACACAGATCCACCATTAATAACAGCAGAACATTTCTCCGGAGAAGACCACTCTATTGAAGATTTGCGGGTTGTGGTTTTAATGGGACATTTTAAGATGCAGAGGGAGAGAAAGTAATGGGAATACAAGTTAATGCAAAATTTAAAACTCTGCAATTTGGACTTAATATTCATGCCAGTTTCATGTCACACTATGTATGAACTGTGAGGGTCACAAATCACCACCTGATTACAGATCACTCTATCACGCCCCACAAATTTTCCAGACTGTTTATTTCCTGACCTGTTGTAAATAACTTCTCTAAGTATATTGCATTTTTTTATTCCAAGATCCTTTTGAAGATCCATGTCTTGTGTGTTTATAAATATTGTGAATTTTCAGTTTCTAGTATTACACCATGTCTGAAGAAGAGAGCTAGCACTCTCGAAAGCTTACTATCAAATATACTCAGTTAGCCTATAAAAGGTATCACCTGTTTTCTTCACTCTTCAAAAAGTGTCTAATGTCACTCCATGTTACTGTTCTTCTCATTGATAATACATGCAAACTTGGCCACACCAAGCGTGCATGTACAATTGGGGAAATAAAGTATTTAGTCAGCCACCAATTGTGCAAGTTCTCCGAATTAAAAAGATGACAGAGGCCTGTAATTGACATCATAGCTAGGCCTCAACTATGAGAGACAAAATGAGAAAACATATCTAGAAAAGCACATTGTCTGATTTTTTTAAGAATTTATTTGCAAATTATGGTGGAAAATAAGTATTTGGTCACCTACAAACAAGCAAGATTTCTGGCTCTAGCAGACTTGTAACTTCTTCTTCAATAGGCTCCTCTGTCCTCCACTCATTACCTGTAGTAATGGCACCTGTTTGAATTTGTTATCAGTATAAAAGACACCTGTAAACAACCTCAAACAGTCACACTCCAAACTCCACTATGGTGAAGACCAAAGAGCTGTGGAAGGACACTAGAAACAAAATTGTAGACCTGCACCAAGCTGGGAAGACTGAATCTGCAATAGGCAAGCAGCTTGGTGTGAAGAATTCAACTGTGGGAACAATAATTAGAAAATGGAAGACATACAAGACCACTGATAATCTCCCTCGATCAGGGGTTCCATACAAGATCTCACCCCGTGGGGTCAAAATGATCACAAGAACGGTGAGCAAAAATCCCAGAACCACACGTGGGGGACCTAGTGAATGACCTGCAGAAAGCTGGGACTAACGTAACAAATGCTACCGTCAGTAACACACTACGCCGCCAGGGACTCAGATCCTGCAGTGCCAGACGTGTCCCCCTGCTTAAGCCAGTACATATCCGGGCCCGTCTGAAGTTTGCTAGAGAGCATTTGGATGTTCCAGAAGAGTATTGGGAGAATGTCATATGGTCAGATGAAAGCAAAGTAGAACTATTTGGTAGAAACACAACTCGTCGTATTTGGAGGAGAGTGAATGCTGAGTTGCATCCAAAGAACACCATACCTACTGTGAAGCATGGGGGTGGCAAAATCATGCTTTGGGGCTGTTTCTCTGAAAAGGGACCAAGGGACAAAGGGATTTCAAGGTCCTGGAGTGGCCTAGCCAGTCTCCAGATCTCAACCCCATAGAAAACCTTTGGAGGGAGTAGAAAGCCCGTGTTGCCCAGCGACAGCCCCAAAACATCACTGCTTTAGAGGAGCTCTGCATGGAGGAATGGGCCAACATACCAGCAACAGTGTGTGCCAACCTTGTGAAGACTTACAGAAAACATTTGACCTCTGTCATTGCCAACAAAGGATATATAACAAAGTATTGAGATGAACCTTTTTTTATTGACCAAATACTTATTTTCCACCACAATTTGAAAATAAATTCTTTAAAAATCAGACAATGTGATTTTCTGGATTTGTTTTTTCATTTTTTTTTCTCATAGTTGAGGTCTACCTATGATGACAATTACAGGCCTCTCTCATCTTTTTAAGTGGGAGAACTTGCACAATTGGTGGCTGACTAAATACTTTTTTCCCCATGTAAATAAGGAGGACAGCAGGAATAGCTGTCAGCCGAGATAGCATTCCACAAACAACTATTGAATTTGTATGGCCACCTTAACATGAAGATCTGCTGTTAGATCCCCTGCTCCTTTTTTGATGTCTGGAAGTAGATCATTGTCTATTAATTTAGCAACTCTGTGTTAAACACTAGAACAAGGCCAGCATAAATGGATATGCTGTAGAATATGTATGTAAATACTATGATATTGTTTAATAACTAATATGTTTAGTGGGTATACCATCATATATCTGTTCATTTATAATTTATAGAAATGTAATTCAGAATTTTTTTAATTAATTATAAATTTATATCATGATAAGAAAGCCAAGGCTCCATTATTAAACTTCGTCATCTGGAACCTCCAAGGTATTTTTCTTTCAGTGGAAAACTCATTATTTTTGGCGTAAGCTATTTTTGGAATCCAGTGGCAGCTTATAACCTGAAGCCAGCCTCTAAGTTTTTTCACAGCCAAAGACATAAAATATTTTCTGGATGCTCAGATTTACTTTCAGTCTATCTGCCCAACAGAGCAACACGGCCAAGGAGAGAGCTTAGTCCAAGGCGAAACGGAAATACAATGCTGAAATATGAAAAGGATTAAAGTTTGTGGTGTTAGCATCCCCTTGGGAGGAATCTTAAGTAAGCTGCTTCAAGAAGTAGCTCATTTCAAGTAAAATGGGTTGGACAGTAACAGGACACCACGGTGAATTGAATTATATGATTAGAAGAATGTTTTCTGCATCTTTTATAGCACCTGAGGGGTGTTTAGATTGTGCATTAGGTTACATTGCCAGGTTGTTTTAATTAATATTCCTTGCCGCAATGGTATATGGCTTCACTCATGGAACAAGAAGACTTTATTAAAATGCAGAAACCATGTTTGCCTTGATACAAATCTATTGTTAGATAAGAAAAACATTCATATCCATGGGCACTGCAGACTTGTTATTTTTTAATTACTTTTCCATTTATATGATGGAAATTTTAGGCAATTGTCTTTAATAGTACTGCAAGCAGTTCCAAGACCTCAATAAAGACAACTATGCGTAATGAATTTACATAAATGAAAATTAGTGCCAACACTTTTATCCAAAAATATCACAATTCGGTCACATTCCAAACGTTGTTTTTGAAAGTGAAGGTCAGAAAATTAAGTCAAGCATCTGTTTTTTCTCTTCATCTGTTTTCACACATGACTTCCAGAATTTGAACATTAGGTATAGTCTGTGTTCTGTTCTTGTTAATGACCTTGTGACAGGTCTTTGGTCCTGCAAAGGTTATTTAAATATGATTATTGCTGCTTACATACATGCTTTAATACCGTGTTTCTCCTAAAATAAGACCTACCCCGAAAATAAGCCCTAGCTAGATTTTCCAGTTTAACCCCTTCCCGACATCTGCCGTGCGATTACAGCAGATGCCAGGTCCTTAAAGGGAGTCTATCATTGAGATTTTCAATTTTTAGCTAAGGCTATATTCATGTAGCCCTTATAAAGGCTATTGTAGGCATACCTTTTATTTCCTGACTCTTGCCGGTGTTTTTCAGAAAAAGCCTTTTTCTCAATGATAGACTCCCTTTAAAGATGGCGGCCGCTCTGCTGCAGAGCGGCTACCATAGCTACTGTACCTGTTCTCCGCTGTAATGTACAGTGGAGTCCCAGAGTTAATGTCCGCAATCAAAAGTGCCGAACCGCCGTTTTTTCGCTATTTCACTTCTGATAAAAATTGAAATAAAAAGTGTCAAATGTGTCACTGTTGTTCATGGAAAAAAATGTAGACCTACCATGAAAATAAGCCCTAGCTCTTTTTTTTCGGAGAAAAAAATAATATAAGACCCTGTGTTATTTTCAGAGAAACACAGTAGTAACATATTAGTATATAGGGTTGAAAATAAGTCCATCACATTTTTGTCCATCCATCTTTTTGTATTGTGTTGATTTCACGCCGTTCCTTTAGCAATATTATAAAATAATATAAATGCTATAAAATCATATATGAAACCTTGATTGTAAATCTAACTCAAGTTAGCTGTTTTTAGAACATATGGACGTTATAGAGAGGGATCCCTTGCAGAGGTGGAACTTGCAGCTCCTGAGCCCCAGTGCAAATTTTTAATGGTGCCCCACTTACTATGTTGTATCTATAATACTGGTGTCTTCTTATGTTTTAGAGAGGTCTCTGCACGCCTTCTGTGTTCAGGGCCTGGTAGTGATTCCTACCTCTGCACCCCCCTAAAGCTAAGCCTTTGGTCCCTTTATGAGCTAGAGCAGAAAGCCATTAACAAAAAGTGGTTTTCACTCTGTCCATGTATTTACGTGGATGGGCATTCATTTGTAGATGATGACAGAATCTCCCAGCAGAATCAACTGTTTTCTGGGTGTGTGAGAAGTTGGACCACTAAAACAGAGGACCCAAGACTTATGCAACATCTTCCTCATTGCACAACCACCGTGAGAAGGACTTTGAATGGAAAGCAGACATTTTATACAACATCTGGGAGATTGACAGTGATAGCCAAGCCCTCAGATAGCACTGCTCACTAGCACTAGGAGTAGTGAGGTAAACTGACAAGTGACTGTAATTCTGTGGATGATTGTTTATAGCATTATTGGTGGTTGAAGGCCTTCCTGAATAGGTGAGTCTTCAGGGCCTTCTTGAAGCTTGTGACTGTGGGGGTCAGTCTTATGTGTCTTGGTAATGAGTTCCAGAGTATGGGAGATACACAGGAGAAATCTTGGAGACAGTTTTCTGAAGAGCGGATAAGAGCAGAGTGGAGAAGGAGGTCTTTGGAGGATCGGAGGTTGCGTGTGGGCAGGTAGTGGGAGATTAGGTCGGAGATATATGGAGGGGACAGGTTGTGGATGGCTTTGTATGTCAGCGATAGCATTTTGAGCTCTATTCGCTGGGCAATGGGTAGCCAGTGAAGGGATTGGTAGAGGGAAGCGGCTGATGAAGAATGGGGGGAGAGGGGTATTAAGCAAGCAGCACAGTTTAAGGTGGACTGGAGGGGGGCGAGAATGTTTGCTGGGAGGCCATGGAGAAGGGTGTTACAGTAATCTAAGCGGGAGATTATGAGGGCATGGACTAGCATCTTTGTAGTTTCAGGGGTAAGGAAGGAGCGGATTCGATGGATGTTCTTGAGTTGGAGGCAGCAGGAGGTGTTGAGGGTTTGGATGTGCGACTTGAAGGATAGGTCAGAGTCCAAGGTTATTCCAAGGCAACGAACCCATGGGACTGGGGTAAGAGTGGTTCCATTAACTTTGATAGATGGGTCAGGTAGAGGGGCTGTGCGAGGTGGGGCGAAGATGATGAACTCAGTTTTCTCGATGTTGAGTTTTTAGAAAGCGGGAGGAGAGAAAGGAGGCTACGGCTGCTAGACACTCTGGAACTCTGGACAACAGAGAGGTAATGTCTGGTCCAAAGAGATATATTTGAGTATTATCAGCATAGCAATGGTATTGAAATATATGCACCCTCCTCTTAGCTTTTCTCTAATTGACATTATGCTGTAATGCTTACAAGTTATCAATCTTTACTACTATGCCTTTGCATAAAAGCCTCATATGTGCATTGTGCTCAATGTATGTGTTGGAAAAGATTCAAAACATTACGCCAAGGTCTGGTAACTTCCAGAAATCATGCTCACAACAGTTATAGATTACATTGATTGAACCCATATAAAGCAAAGTAACTACTGAATAAGAACATAAAAACAGTGAAGTGGCATGACATCACTTTGAGAAAATCACAAACATTTGTCTGTGAAACCAGGGAACAATATTTCAGAGCATTACTTTCCCTCACGCAAAGTCCAGTGAATTCCCTATGGAATGGCAGTCTTGTGCTGGAACACAAAGACAGATGATAAACAGAGCAGAGGTCATTGGAGCCTCAGGCACAGGGCAAATGCAGATTTGTTCAGTTGGAATAATGCATTCTGAAGTGTGCCTATTGTCTAAACACACACTGGAACCATTCACTGGATCTGTATGCAAGCAAATGCTACCAAATCTAAGCCAGATAATATAGAGGGAGGTTACTTTTTCCTCTACGCCAGAAAACTCATGTAGATGGGAATAGTTGTGGTGCATTATGGCACATTCCTCCTTCTGCTTGGTGCGTAGTTTGTTGCATATCTACTTTTACAGGAATACAATCACTGTTTTTTTAATGAATTAGAGGATCTAACTGGCCATAGTTTCAGCCATTTATGAAGGAGTCAGAGTTGGTGCAGGAGTGGGAGTTGGTCTGTGGAAAAACAGAGGAGTCTGTGGTTGTGATACGCTCCAATAACCCTCTATTCCACTGTTCCAGTTGGTCACTGTTTCACTATTAGCATTGTTTGTTTTTTATATTTTTTTTAACAGTATGTAAACCCTCAGATGTAAATCACCATGGAATTAATGGTGCTATATAAATAAACAATAATAATAATTATAATATTTATGTGCTCAGTCTACTTATAACTCGACACACACATAGGAAAGGATTTATCTTTTTAGCTGGTATATTATATAGTGTATGTGTAATGCAGTGGATGTGGACCCACTGTGTCACTCAAATGCTTTGGTCTACTCCTGAGGGCATTGTTCATGTGGTTCCGTGATATTCACCCTTTAACCCCTGTACAATATCTGAACTTAACTGCAGGGGACCATCAGGTTGCTATTTCAAGGTGTAGTTACAGTGTTAGTGACAGCTCATCCAGGCCAGTCAAGAAATTACAGTACCTGACTCCAATAAAAGGGAATGGATCATCGGAGGTCAGAGCAGGCAGAGTTCATGTGTAGTGGTCAGAGCAGGTGGCATGGGATTGGAGATAACAGACAGAAATTAAACACAGTTGAAAGGTGTTGGAGATATGTAACAGCCAGCTTTGTCTCTATGTTTGCTGGATTGACTGCAGTTCACATTTACTAGATGTAGCTGTTACTAAATGTTTATCTGTAGACACTCTACTTTTGTTGTTTTGATGCTGGTTGATATACACATCCTGTTTTGTGTGAGTGTGTGCTGAACTAGATCTGTTATTCACCATGTGAGGTGATCTTCTCTTACTGCACTCATGTTTCACTAAAAGTTTGTTCCTGTTATATACAAATGTCTATCTGGTTTTGACTCTGCCACATCCAGGAATTGCACTCTGCAACAAAAGGAACAGGAACTAGCAGTCTAGAAGCATAAATTGTTCAGGAACCTTCCTATGGGGAAAGTGCCATAAATGCCCATGGAGTACAGGGAATTGACTGGGGACCACAAATAGTGTACACAGTGGCCCTTTAAGAAACAGCCAGGTCATGTGAGTGCCTAATGGCATGCAAAGGAGTAACCAGGTGGCCACATCTGCCGGTCGGAGTAAGATGCCACCACTGGCGCATAGCTTAATGACTACACTTATCACCAACTAAAATACGTGTACTTAGTATGTACTGGAGATGAACACCAATGATCATTATAAACATATAAACCTTAGCTTGGGGATAGAAAGGGCTAAAAGATCAAGAAGCCATCAGTTGTGTGCTCAGTGGAGCTGAAGATCTGTGTCTAATGGTGGAGCAGAGATGAATGTGCTAACCTTTATGTGTGGTGAGTCAAGCTTACACAGTACTATATAAAACCACAGACAACACATTATGATCTCTCAATGAGTTGGCAAAGTCAGCTCTTCTGCAGTACATCTGTAGCCAATTTGAGCATCAATCCATTTTTACATGCTTACACCACATATGTTTTGCCCTCCTTACAAAACTGAGAACTGGTGGCAGACACAAAAGTCGATGGGACTTTTAATAGCATGGTTTCTGCTAAAGTTTACTAATAAAGTACATATCCTCCACTATATCTTTATATTACCAGTCCTATTCAAGATATTCTTGGTGTTTCTGTGCTGAAAACCCTCTAAGCGCTGCCCCTGTTAAGTTGATTGATATCTTCCTTGCTTTTCAGCTTTTAAGACACTGAGAGAACCACTGTGGTGGAGTGTGAGATTCTCAGGTTTAGCCGCTGTTTGACAGTTCTATATTGCAGATCTGATCAATCCATTGAACAGCACTTGATGCATGTAGGGCTTGCTTTTTATTAGCAACGTCTAGTCAATGGAGAAAAATTAAAGATTTAATGAACCAACCTAGTATAAAGGGAATCTGTCAGCAGGGAAATGTGATGCATTTCCTAGCAGTAAGTAACAAAAGTTTGACCACCTCTCCTTTGATGTTTAACAGAAGAAGAATCAGACCCTTTTTCTCACGAATGCCTGCTACTTAAAGTCACTAACCACATATTTCTTTTACCCCTTCAATTTACTTGCTCGGTGAAAGGTCCCAAGGGTTCCCATTCTTCCTTTATAAATCAATGCAGTTTATTTTGATGGCTGCAGAAATACATATAGCACATAAATGGAAGTCATCAATTCTCTCCTTCTCAGCTGTCATCCAATGCGTCAACACATTATGCTATGTGAAAAAATGAGTGCTATTACTTCTGACACAGAGATAAATTTGATAAGATGTGTTCGCCCAAGCTCACTACCACTCATCCATTTTACTATTATATTTTGCTAGCACATTCCTCTGACTGACCCAGTTTCTTCTGATTATATGGATGTCCAATGTGATATGATCAGCATGTATCTTTACAGCAATGGTTTAGTTTTCTATGTAATTGTTCTATTTTTCATCTTGTACTATATTCTTCAATAGCATGTATACTCAGTCTACAGATTCTTCAGTTGAGATCCATGTTCACCTTCTACAAGCTTTTACATTTAATAAATTTCTTTAACACAAAAGGGATTGTCCCATGAAGGACACCAATCCATAGGGTGAGTGATTTATTTCTACTGGGGGGCGCCAAGCCACCCATAACCCTTCACTGCTTGACCAGGTTTAAACAGTGGTCCTACCCTGTCCCCCCTCATTTGATGTCTATGGGGCAGAAAAACACATTTTAAGAACATGTGCCTCTATGCACACTATATTGGCATGGAGGTGGCTTTCTTCCACACCTCTACCACTGCTACAGTCCATGTGAGCATGTGTTTCCTTCCAGCACAACCACACTTACAGTTGGAACTTTAACTGGACACTAATGGTATTACATGAACAGTTGCAGCAAACTTTAACTTGATTATTCTTCACTTCAGCGTACAGAACACCAATCTTAATAAATCTGCCTCAGCATGTAAAGTGTGTGCTATGTACACTGTTTACATCCAAAGACAGACTTCCTAACCCGCCTCTACACTGCCTACAGTTTTTTGGCAACTGTTTATTTTACAGTCCCTGCCTGCCATCTACCCCTAACAGCTGAGAAGTATAGTGTCCGGTACTGCTGGCTCCTACACTATCTCTCTGCAAAGCATGTCAACTTAGTGAGGGCCGTGCTCCGCAGAGAGATAGTATAGGAGTCGGTAGTACTTAGAGCTATAGCACTCAGCAGGTAGGTGTATACAGTGAAGGAAATAAGTATTTGATCCCTTGCTGATTTTGTAAGTTTTCCCGCTGACAAAGACATGAACAGTCTATAATTTTAAGGGTAGGTACATTTTAACAGTGAGAGATAAAATATCAAAAATAAAATCCAGAAAATCACATTGTATAAATTTTATACATTTATTTGCATTTTGGAGAGAGAAATAAGTATTTGATCCCTCTAGGAAACAAGACTTAATACTTGGTGGCAAAACCCTTGTTGGCAAGCAGAGCAGTCAGACATTTTTTGTAGTTGATCATGAGGTTTACGCACATGTCAGGAGGCCTTTCAGATCATCTCTAAATCATTAAGATTTTGAGGCTGTCGCTTGGCAACTCGGAGCTTCAGCTACCTCCATATGTTTTCTATGGGATTAAGGTCTGGAGACTGGCTAGGCCACTCCATGACCTTAATGTGCTTCTTTTGAGCCACTCCTTTGGTGCCTTGGCTGTATGTTTTGGGTCATTGTCCTACTGGAAGACCAAGTCACGACCCATTTTTAATGTCCTGGTGGAGGGAAGGAGGTTGTCACTCGGGATTTTATGGTCCTTTACTCCATCCATTCTCCCATTGATGCGGTAAAGTAGTCCTGTGCCCTTAGCAGAGAAGCACCCCCAAAACATAATGTTTCCACCTCCATGCTTGACAGTGGGGACGGTGTTCTTTGGGTCATAGGCAGAATTTCTCTTCCTCCAAACACGACGAGTTGAGTTAATGCCAGAGAGCTCAATTTTTTCTCATCTGACCACAGCACCTTCTCCCATTCATTGGCAAACTTCAGACGGGCCTGCACATGGGCCTTCTTGAGCAGGGGGACTTTGCGGGCACTGCAGGATTTTAATCCATTATGGTGTAATGTGTTACCAATGGTTTTCTTGGTGACTGTGGTCCCAGCTGCCTTACGATCATTAACAAGTTCCCCCCGTGTAGTTTTAGGCTGATCTCTCACTTTCCTCATGATCAAGGATACCCCACGAGGTGAGATGTTTGCATGGAGCCCCAGATCGATGTCGGTTGACAGTCATTTTGTATTTCTTTCATTTTCTTACTATTGCACCAACAGTTGTCTCCTTCTCACCCAGCGTCTTACTTATGGTTGTGTAGCCCATTCCAGCCTTGTGCAGGTCTATGATCTTGTCCCTGACATCCTTAGAAAGCTCTTTGGTCTTGCCCATGTTGTAGAGGTTAGAGTCTGATTAATTGAGTCTGTGGACAGGAGTCTTTTATATAGGTGACAATATAAGAGAACTGTCTTTAATGCAGGTAACGAGATGATTAGGAGCGTCTAACTGGTCTGTAGGAGCCAGAACTCTTAATGGTTGGTAGGGGATCAAATACTTATTCCTCTCTGCAAAATGCAAATAAATTTATACAATGAGATTTTCTGGATTTTATTTTTGATATTCTATCTCTCACTGTTAAAATTAACCTACCCTTAAAATTATAGACTGTTCATGTCTTTGTCAGTGGGCAAACTTACAAAATCAGCAAGGGATCAAATACTTATTTCCTTCACTGTACATTAGGCAAGGGCTGTAAAATAAATTTAGTTATATGTACAATATATTATCACTGTAGAGGAGCCTTTAGAAATGTCAGGGAGAATGGACTTGTTGCTTTTCTAGTATTTAGTTCTTGTCAAGCTTTATCTGAAATGGTTTGTATGAAATACTTGTACTAAACTGTAAGATGCAGACCTTTTTGCACAAGTAGACAGAAATGAATACTGGTAATTGACTTCACAACCTTCCCTTTTAATTATGGATGCAATAGACTCTGCAGGGAGCTTTTAGAGGAGCTGTTTACAAACCCCGTATTACAAAGGAAAGATATATTATTCATTGGGTTATAGAAACTGCTATTTCTCAGGCTATTGTACAGAATATGTAACCAAGAATGCATTAAATACAGTAATATTTCTGGAATGAATGAAAATGATAAATAGCAAAATATTAGTATATATACAGTGTTCTGATTTAGTGGAGTGTCACAGAGTAGTATGTACTGTAATTCTTACTAGTAAGAACAGAGAACACCCTGGAATACAAGCCAAAACAAGCCTATTGAAGTGAACCTCACCCAACCTCTGCCGCTCAAATAAAGAAATCAGGAAACAAAAACTAACAAAATTAAAAGTAACTAAAACAAATAGTTATGTCTTTAATCAAAATAATAATATAAGTAATATTTGGCCATCAATGGCAAAAGGTAGATGTACACTAGAGATGCAGGCCAGCGCTACACCAGTCAGTATTAAACTTGACATGCAGTATGACTTCCACATTGCAAACTAGTACAGACATCAACATGTCAGTTAGGCTAGGTTCACACTACTGTTTCATATTAAATGTCTGTTGCTCTCATCCGTCACAGGAAGAAAGCAATGGACATTAAATGACAGATGGAGACAGAGCCCCCTCAGTCGGGTGTCCGTCTGCTTTCACCCCAATGTAAAAAAACATGACAGAAGCTTTCTTCCGTCATGTTTTTGTTTTACTTTTCTAACGGAAGAAAAAGTTGTGCATACAGGATTTTATCTTCTGTTATAAAAGTAAACAAACTTGATGGAACAAAATGTCTGTCATGTTGTTTGTATTATAGTCAATGGGAACGAACACAGATGGAGGGGGCCCCGTCTGTGTCCATTACTGTGCTACAGTTAATGCTCATTGCTGTTATCCTATGACAACTGACGGCAATGGACATTGATAACGGTAGCCCTGTTTGCAGAAACCAGTTGAGCTCACGGCTCAAGAATTTAAGCTGGCAATACACACTAGATTAATGTCAGTCGAACTCACTAATTTTGGTAGAATTTGCCAACAATCGAATGCAGGGCCACTTTAACCATAGGGCCAATGGTGCACCTGCACCAGGTCCTGTGGTAGCGAGGGCCCCATGGGACAGCGGGACCATCCTGCATTTGCTGTGCCGCTGTTCTGGGTAGTTGATCCAGGCTGCCACAACTTCAACATTAAACTAGGGGAACTGGAGGGAATATTATACTGTGGGGGCAGCTGGAGGTGGACATTAAACTGGCAGGGTAGCTGGAGGGGGACATTAAACTATGGGGCTAGCTGAAGGCAGACTTAGGGATTTTATACTGTGTGGAGGCACAAAAATAAATGGATGGGCAGAATCAAAGTGGAAGTGGGTGGGGCTACATTTTACGTGGCTTGCAAAGCGTACGGCTCATCCTATACCTTTTTCTGTCCTTTGAAAGTTGGGAGGTCACTAAGTCACTGAGAGACATTATATTGTATGGGGCCACTAGGGAGGCATTATACTGTGTGAGGGCCACTAAAGGGCATTATACTATGTGGGGCCATTGAGGGGGTATTATAACTTGTGCAGGTCAGATATTTCTAAGTGGTGGTGAGCACCAGTGGGGGGCACTTATGAAACCTTTGCACTGGGCCCACCAATGTGTTAAAACAGCCCTGATCGAATGTGATGTTGTCCTAACATTTCCCCAATGTTAGATTTTACAGAAAAGAAGGATCAGGCGCTTGGATTTCAACTTGACCAATTCTTTTCTTCTTAGTGGAGATAAGCTGCTTCTAGAGGTGTCTGGTAGCGGCTTAGTCCCCCCTCCTCATTTTAAACACCTTCTTGCTCAGCCTGATCCAAGCATTCTTGTGTATGTCAGGACATCAGGATAAACAAGCTTTTGGCCAGTGATTTAAAGTGTATATCCAGCTTTAGAAATAGTTTAGGCTTAAGATTTTCTCTAGTTGCTATTAAAGCTGTTACGTTACAAACATCAGTGTGCATTTTCGGAGAAGATCAGCTTCAAGTACAGGAGAATATGCCTGATCTTCACCTCTGTCCTGGCATGGTCTTACAGTCATAGAGTTCTCATTGCATTTAGTCACCACTAGTTTTGGTAAATGCCAGACTCAGTTCTGCTTTACCCGTAAAAAGCAGGTAGTCAGGCCTGACACAGTGAAACCCCATGACAATAGACCGAGAGAAATTATGATGGCAAATTGCTTTCCATTTGGATGTGATTTACTACATGTATGGGAGCCAGAGGATATAGTGTACTTCAGCCTTTCTATATTTTTCATATTATTAAGCTTTCATGCCTACTACTGACAGTGAGCGACTGTTTTACATGGCCTTCTGGATGTCCACTTAGTTCTCTTTCACTTGGTTTTAATATTTCTTCATACTTAAGGTTGATGACTGTTTCTTCTGTTTCCTGAACAATTTTAGTCTTAGTGCTTGCTTAATCTGAAATGGAATTAAAGATTCTCAGAACATTCTTCAGTCAGGGTTATGCGTCTCTATTTCAGCCACAAACAGTTCCTTTTCCTTCCTTAAAGAAACTTAACCTCCAAGTATTGCTTTCTTTCCTCTGCAGCTGGCGGTCACCTCAGCTTCACCTGGATGAGTCATTGGCAAGCGTGCTATTAATGCAAAGTCTCTCTATACATGAAGTAATGTAGTCTCCTTTAGTCTCCTGTAGTCTATGTTACTGGGTTTCAGTAATGGAAATACTTTATGCCAGAGGCAGGCGATGTGTCCCTCTTTGGCTGCCTTGCCCAAGCGTTTGATGCCATATTCAGATTTGTATTCTGAACACGCAAAGAATTCCTGAAGAAGGAGAAAGGTGATAGTAATTTATCTAGTGGCTAAATGTGCCTTCTCCATACTATAGAAATCTTTGCTCCCACTACTCTATTACTCAAATTCCCTTCCCACAAAGCAAGCAATTTGCCTAATAATTATAAGATAATTAACTCAAAAGTAAGTTCCTAATATATATTTCAAGGTTCAGCAAGTCTGCTTAAAGTTAAAGGATGTGTTATAGGTGAGTTAATAACATAATGTTAAAGCAACTATCTAGTCAGAAGCTCAAGAATGTTATATATGTCAATGTGTACAGTGGTGGGTTACCTGCAATTTATCTACCTCTGATCTGGCTGCTTGGCTTTGTTTTAGCTCAGCTCCATTAGAGCAGATCTGTGATCCATGACTGCAGTTGAGCTACATAGCTTACAAGGAGTCTTCGGTAGTCTGAGACACACCCCCTGTCTAATCATTGAGCCAGGCTGCTACTTTCTTCCTCCCCCTACAGTCCCACTTCCTCAGATTGGCTGCTGTGTATAAATATGTAATATGCAGGTGATGGACACTGTAATAACAACTAAATAGGGTTTGAAAGGATTCCTTACTAGAATTTGGAAGAAGAACAATTTTTAAAACAGTCAATAAAACTGAGAAATAACAACTACTTACCACCAATCTCCAGCTACCTGGCTGATGCAAAATCAGTTTCCCTCTTCCTTGGGCTAGATGTGGGGCAATGTTATCAGCATCACTTCCACTAACCAAACCTCATTGTCATCTTGCTGGTGACGTCTCTGAATGTAATCATTCACATTTCACATCTCTTCCATCCGGACTGCCATAACCACTTCTTCCAGCAGTGACTTGTCTCTATAAATTTAGCGACGCAGACATCTTTGGCTCCTCATGTCTCTGGGCACGTGACACACATTGTCCTCACCTACAAAAACTCTCCATCTTGTTGCTACCCCAAATTATAAAATATCTGATACAAACCCCCAGAATGAATAATACCCACAAGTGCATCTTTAAATTCATTAAATAAATGAATGTCCCTGTGTTCCCCCTTAAATAGTGTCCCTTTTTAATAATTGCCCATGTGTTTCCTAATTAAAGAGGGTTTCCAGGTTATCAATAACAAAAATCAGTGGGGTTCCAACACTCGGGACCCTCAATGATCAGCTGTTTGAAGGGAATGTAGTCAACATGGACCCCTGATAATACACTGTCGTGTGTATGGGGTCATAAGAAAAGAATGGGTCTGTCCGCTAGCTATTAAAAACAAAGCTAGCACACTTATAAAGTACATGGCTGTGTGTATAGGGGCTTAGTAAGGAGAACCTGGAGGATCACTGTAATAGCAATCATTGTTCTAGGTAGTTATATGGAATTACAGTATATACTATACATTTCTTGTTTAAACAGTGTTATACCTTAGTGTATCCCTTGGGTGTTTCTGCCACTGATATCATGCACTGTTATGTGCCATCACATATACTCTATACTGTATGTAGTATAACATAATGAAGATATTTGTATTATGAGATAGCTCCATCGATCATGATGACATCATTGCCCAATATCATTGTACAGGATACATAGCACCCACATGCGAACGTACCCCTATTTTGTTCTCGCTTTGCTCACTGTAATTCATTCGTTCATCGCTGCTTGGACAAACCATCTGTCACACATCAGATGCTAGCTGCTGGCTCCTGAAGCCATGTAACATTTCATAATCCTGACCTCTCTGCTGGAAATACTGAAACATTCAGTCTTTCATTCATAAAGACTGAACTACACATATGTCATAGCTGTCAAAATGAGAATGTGAGTTTTTCAAAACTATGCGCACTGGCATTGGATTTTGGGAAGGAAGTGTGCCCAGCTGCAGCAGTTTATTCCCTATGTCCGAGAAAAGGAAGTAATACTGTGTGCCGTTTATGTATTTCCACTCTCTACCTAATCTGATATATCCATTATACTCATCCTCTGAGAATAGTTCATGGCTGCAACCGAGCTGAGAATGCAAGCTGATCTTTTTGTGGAATAGGTACATCTGTAACATTGAGTAAATGAAGTGTTGTAGTAGATTGCCTGTGACATATTGACGAGCTTGATGTGAGCTATGGCTTCCTTGTGATTTGGCTCATTACAACTTTTGTTTTGACAAGATGTTTTTTGCTTGGAGCACATGTGTACACAGATTGGCTTACTATATCAGGGTTATTGCTAAATGCGCATTCATCTCTGCATCTTCTCTGGTTGCAGAAGCCAAGAATCTTATCTGCTGAAATGTTATTTCTTTGCATTTTTAATTCGTATGTGTAAGTAGGATACACGACTGTAGATATGGCTGATATCCACTACACAAGTAGTATGATAATATTATGGACAGAACAGGGAAATATTGCTATAAAATACATTCATATTGGATTTCTCAGATTATTAATGATTAAGCATGTTGTATATACTGTTAGGTCTTACATACATGAATAATGGATCAACACCCGTAAGTACCGGTAAGTAGGAATGTGTGAATAAGGTCTTAGAAAATTCTCCAAAGGAACAGACATGAATGTATACAAAATCTTCAGCAGTGGGCTAGGGTACTTTGAGACCAGATTATCCAGAACATCTGAATGTCCACTTTTACTTGCATGCATAATCTTCTGGTGTGTGAACATATGACACATGTAATAATAATACATTTTATTTATATAGCGCTAACATATTCCGCAGCACTTTACAATTTGTAGGGTTCAAGTACTGACAAAATGAGGCATTACAGAGTAGTAAGTCAATTCACACAATGGGACTGATGGCCCTGCTCGCAAGAGCTTACAATCTATGAGGTAGACGGGGTGACACAAGAGGTAGCAGGGATAGCATATGTGACATGTTCTAAAGGGTTAATTGTAAATACACAAGTGGAGGAGCAGTATGTAGCATACTTTTTTCCTACAAGCATTACCTGTAAGTAGGTCTCCATGCACCAGCTGAACTCAATGAAAACCTGTCTTCCCCCAAAAGCGAAATAAATCCCAGATATTGACAAGTGACTTGACCACTGCTGGCATTGTGTGTCAGGGCCCTATTACTGTGTCAGAATTTGCTGCAGTTTGCCATGGTCCTTTTATAAGGCCAGGTGAGGTCCTTTTATAAGGCCAGATTATCAGCTGAATCTTCATAGAAATCTTTGCCCTGTGTAAAAGGCCTTGTGATCAGCCGACTGATCCCATCTTTGCCTGTCTTCCCCGACAACTGCCCAGTGTGGAACAGTCTCTGAACAAGTTCCAGTTACCTTGTTACACATTAGATTGGTGCCTGTGTAAAAGGACCACTAGCCTCATCTTGTGCACCTTAATGTCAATTGCAGCCCTGTTCATTAATACCGTTTAGTTATATGTGTTAGTGACCTGAGCTGATCTGAGTCCTCACAAAAGCTAGACACATGTATATGGCCATATTATGGCTGTTTTGTTTCTACAGTAGGTGTGATTATTGGGTTGTGGCATTAAATGGAACACACAGTCTGAGTCTGTACTGCAGACCCTATGGAAGCTGTATGGCACCATACAGGATCAGTCCACATGGGAAGGTATGATAAAATAAGATCCATAAGCAGCAGTAATAGTTAGATTTCTGATGGGTGCTTTTTTTGTCAGTATAGCAAAACTTAATCAAATGTACAGCTCACAAGGCATTATGGGAAAGGAGCTGGGGAGCTCATGCGCCCTCTATTGGATGTAACAGATCCTCAATTTGCTTTTGACTCACTGAGCCTTGAGACAGCAAAAGGGATCTTAGCCAAGCCAATTTCACTTATCTGCATACAGCGCTGTTTCCGGATTGTTGTCCTTCATCAGTACAGAGCAAAGTGAATTGGCTGGCTTAGTGGGAGGCAATGAGTGGGTTAGAGACAAGAATCTCTCACATTGAGGAGAGCACCAGTGAAGGTGTGTAGAGATTTTAATTGCCTTTTGCCCTCTACTTAGCATCTACATATCACAAGGCATGATGGGAAAGGAGCTGGGGAGCTCATGCGCCCTCTATTGGATGTAACAGATCCTCAATTTGCTTTTGACTCACTGAGCCTTGAGACAGCAAAAGGGATGTACAGCGTAAGGCTGTGTTCAGATTATGTTTATGACCTCCATCCTATCATAGTTATTGATGATGATTAAATAGGCTGCTGTCACACAATTATAATGAAGATCACAGGTCATCCTCCATCACTTATACCTATGGTCTCTTAGATTATTTAGCATAATGTAAATAGGTAGAAAATTACACTATCCCCCAACATGCAGAGATGGCACTGACTCTATTTGCCCATGTGATGCTATTTGATAGGCCATGGTAATGATAGCAAAGCACAGAGAAAGAAAAATCTAACTTAAGATGGTGTCTGATCAGAACAGAGGAAAATCCCGGACATAGACATGAGCATGCAATATGTGCAGAAGTGCTCAGTGTGAAAGAATACGGTCAGGGGCGCTGTGATGGTAACATCTGTTTTCACTGGAGCGCTTCTTTACATAGAATAGTCTGCTATACCTAACTATTCCACCCGCTTTTTGAGCAATGTATTGACATATACAAGTCAGATAGGGGTTTTCCCACCATATACGCAAAATGTGACGTAAACTTAGCCTTACTATAAAAAAGAGTTCCAAATGTGCAGATTCAATTTAGCTTAATGCATGAATTCTCTATAGAAATGGTCTCACATTCTGATGGTCAGTACGCAAGGTGTCAGAAATGTCTTAAGGACTTGGAATGAAACTTGATGAGGTTGTTAAAATACTTAGCAATGTAATAGCTTTCTAACAAGTCTTTCATCTAACCTAACAACATTGGAGCCGTGTTATGCTCAATTAAGTTACGCTGTAATTTGTTTTTAACAACCCGAAGAAAAACTATTTGGCTTGCACACAAACATTGATCCTTTTTCTCTCTTTGATGGTGCTATTAACACTCAGCAAGGGGTGTTTGCATGCCGCTCTTATTACAGTGCTGGTAATTTAAGTATGCCATCTTTTTCAAGTACAGCTCCTTAAGTGTCTAATTTTTCTCCAAACAGGTCCAAGTAACTCATTCTTCAGCCAAAAATGATCATTGATGTATAATGGAAGCTCCGGAGTACCTTGATTTAGATGAGATTGATTTCAGTGATGATATATCTGTAAGTAGATCTGTTTATGTATTTAGCTGTTATATGGTTACATAGTTGTTCAATGGAAAATACATGAATGTATTAAATCCAAACCTTCATACATTCCAGATGTTTGATATTGTAATATGCGTGTCACTTTTCACTTCTTTAGATTGTAAACTCTGATAAAGATCTTTTATTTCCATAGTTTGTTGCAGTATTGTCCATTCTTTGCTACTGTAGATGTCATTTCTTATTTTAGTAGTTTTTACTTTTTCTTATGATGTGTCATCTGTATTCGCAGTATTTATTTTGTAGGTACATTTTACTCGACCCTGTACTGCCTTAGGGTATACCCACGCAGAGGATTTCAGTGCTTTTTCCAGCATGTAATCTGCCTGAGAAAAATGGCTACTATCGACCTCTTACTGCCACTCATTGTTCCCAATGGGAAGCCACATTGTAGTTCGTACAGCTTCGATTTTCTCACATGTTATAGGGAAATAAAAACAGCAGGCCCATTCTTTCTGCAGTTTTAGCACAGATTCCCACATTCAGATTAGCCACATTGAATAAAGCTATATCTATGTGCGGACACTCAGCAGTCTAAACTGATAAACTGCAGCAGATATCTGTAGCCTACACTGATTTTTGCAGATTTGGCAGCTGATTTTTCTCAATGCAAACATAATCATGTGAACATACCCTTATAGATCATTTTGTTATAACAACAATGAACTCATCTAGATAATGAGGGTTTGTTAAATGCTATAAAGTACATTATATATATATATATAGAACACTTTATTAGGTGCATATGACAGCAGTACCTTTTGTTTGGTCTAAACACCAGAATGGTAATGTGACGTGATCTGAGGGACTTTGCCTCTGCAGTTTTTGGTGCTTGGTAGGGTGGTTTGAGGATCTCGTAGTCTTAGAATGTCATATGCAAAAATATCCAGAAAATGAAAAAAAGGAAAAAACATCTGGTTTGGTTTGTCAATAGTTCAAGCTGTTCACACCTTGTTTGATCTGTAGGATGCTTATGTCAGCATAATCTTGATATATACACCAAGTATATAGAGTCTGTATCTACATACTATACATGGCCTATTGGCATGCATTGTAAAAAAGAATATACCACCTGGTATCCCATTGTAATAATAAGCATAATCAGCTACATTTTTCAACACATTAGAAGTCTATGGATATGTTCAATTCATAAGTTTATAATGCCTTTGTAGTCCTTTTTATACCCCTTCCTGCTTATTATTCTGTGGATCAGAGCTGTTGACTGGCTTAAAGACATCATGATGTACCATGTGACTTATTATTACTTAGTAGTGCTTTCTTTTCAGCCACTCTGTTTGCCATTTTGGGGGATGTTTATTAGGTGTAATTGGACCCATTATTATGACTAGATTAGGATATCCTAGTTATATTCTTATTTTATATAGGTCATCTTAATGATAGGTTCCTTTTAAAGTGTTCCTCTTAACACTTTAATTCTGACCTGTAATTCACCTTATAGCATGAATTTTGGAGCATGTACTCATATTCTACAGAATGTGTCTGCAACACATCACTGGTAATCCAGGGTAAACATGCAGGTCATTTTACATGCTCCAGCAATAATACAGGACTTTACTGGTGTTTTGCTGAAACTGAGCAACTAGGCGCCTTACCTCACATTGTCTCAAAGAGGTCGAGACAGAGGCATTACTCTGAACCACTACCTAGAAGAGAGTCCGAATGTTCATATGACTTTATTATGTTCTCACGATAGTCTGTGTACTCATGGAAGGATAAGAGTGTAAGAATATAATATTATAATACTACTATATTGTAATTTAGAAGAATTTGTTTGCTACTGTGTATTGTTTACCAGTGGGGAAAAAAAAGTATTTAGTCAACCACCAATTGTGCAAGTTCTCCCACTTAAAAAGATGAGGCCGGCCTGTAATTGTCATCATAGGTAGACCTCAACTATGAGAGACAAAATGAGAAAACAAATCCAGAAAATCACATTGTCTGATTTTTTAAGAATTCATTTGCAAATTATGGTGGAAAATAAGTATTTGGTCACCTACAAACAAGCAAGATTTCTGGCTCTCACAGACCTGTAACTTCTTCTTTAAGAGGCGCCTCTGTCCTCCACTCATTACCTGTAGTAATGGCACCTGTTTGACATTGTTATCAGTATAAAAGACACCTGTCCACAACCTCAAACAGTCACACTCCAAACTCCACTATGGTGAAGACCAAAGAGCTGTGGAAGGACACCAGAAACAAAATTGTAGACCTGCACCAAGCTGGGAAGACTGAATCTGCAACAGGCAAGCAGCTTGGTGTGAAGAAATCAACTGTGGGAGCAATAATTAGAAAATGGAAGACATACAAGGCCATTGATAATCTCCCTCGATCAGGGGCTCCATGCAAGATCTCACCCCGTGGAGTCAAATGATCACAAGAACAGTGAGCAAAAATCCCAGAACCACACGGGGGGACCTAGTGAATGACCTGCAGAAAGCTGGGACTAACGTAACAAAGGCTTCCGTCAGTAACACACTACGCTGCCAGGGACTCAGATCCTGCAGTGCCAGACGTGTCCCCCTGCTTAACCAGTACATATCCGGGCCTGTCTGAAGTTTGCTAGCAAGCATTTGGATGTTCCAGAAGAGTATTGGGAGAATGTCATATGGTCATATGAAACCAAAGTAGAACTGTTTGGTAGAAACACAACTCGTCGTGTTTGGAGGAGAGTGAATGCTGAGTTGCATCCAAAGAACACCATACCTACTGTGAAGCATGGGGGTGGCAAAAGAACCAGGACGACTGATCCGTGTACATGAAAGAATGAATGGGGCCATGTATCGTGAGATTTTGAGTGCAAACCTCCTTCCATCAGCAAGGGATTTGAAGATAAAACGTGGCTGGCTCTTTCAGCATGACAATGATCCCAAGCACACCGCCAGGGCAATGAAGGAGTGGCTTCGTAAGAAGCATTTCAAGGTCCTGGAGTGGCCTAGCCAGTCTCCAGATATAAACCCCATAGAAAATCTTTGGAGGGAGTTGAAAGTCCGTGTTGCCCAGCGACAACCCCAAAACATCACTACTCTAGAGGAGATCTGCATGGAGGAATGGGCCAACATACCAGCAACAGTGTGTGCCAACCTTGTGAAGACTTACAGAAAACGTTTGACCTCTGTCATTGCCAACAAAGGATATATAACATAGTATTGAGATGAATTTTTGTTATTGACCAAATACTTATTTTCCACCATAATTTGCAAATAAATTCTTTAAAATCAGACAATGTGATTTTCTGGATTTGTTTTCTCATTTTGTTTCTCATAGTTGAGGTCTACCTATGACGTCAATTACAGGCCGGCCTCATCTTTTTAAGTGGGAGAACTTGCACAATTGGTGGCTGACTAAATGCTTTTTTTCCCCACTGTATGTATATGTGGAGGCCTCATGACATTCCCCTAACAGTAGATGTTGGTGGAAAGAAGGATAAGGAATTTGTATTTTGACATGCCCAATTCTTTGTTCTTAATAAGAAGCCAGAACTTCTAACCAATATTTATCTAACGTACAGTACTGTGCAAAAGTTTTAGACATGTGTGGCGAAAATGTTGCAAACGATACTTTCAAAATTGAAAATATCTGTAAAGCGTAATGGAATATAATGGTGCAATATAAGTAAGCAAAATAAATAAAATAGAAGTGTTAATAGTTTATTTTTGGCAATTAATAAAATGAAGTTAAAATTAGGTTAATAAGCAAAAAAGAAAAGCAAATGGAACCAATATTTGGTATATTTGGTATCGCCTTTTGCCTTCAAAACAGTGTCAGTTCTTCTCGGTAAACTTGCAAACTGTTTCTAAAGGAATTTGGCAGGGAGGTTGTTCCCGCCATCTTGGAGAACTAACCACAGATCATCTGTGGATGTAGGCTTGCTCAAATCCTTCTGTCTCTTCATGTGATCCCAGACATACTCAATGATGTTGAGATCAGGGCTCAGTGGGTGCCATATCATGACCTCTACTTAGATTTCTATTTTATTCATTCGCTTTGCATTCTGGGACAAAATAAAATATTACCATATTTTGGAAACCATTCTTAATTTGTAGCTTATCTTTCCACAGATGCCTAAAACTTTTGCACAATACTGCTTATGACAAGCCTGACTATAGGATAACAATATATAGATTTTGTTTACCGTGTAAAATCATTTAGGCCTGCATAGGGATCGTGGCAGTAGAATATTATAATTATATGCAATGACTATGGTGCATAGTCATAAGTGGTTACGTGCGGAAACCCGAGGACTCATAGACTATGATGGGGTCTGCCGGGTTTCCGTCCGAAAAATGCAGAGAGAAAAGATAATTTGATATCTTGATATATTTATTCCTATGAATACTATGTTGTGATGTTATTGTACTGTGGTCAAATGACCAATCCAGGTTTGTAGGGGTGATATGAAGTGTTTAGCCATGTAAAATGGGTTTCTTTTTAATCAGAAAATGTCTGTTATGGTGCCTGTTTATACTTCACATTATTGTGCATTTCTTGGCTGTTTTCTCTCACAGCTGTAGGTGTGTTTTTATTATTTCTATATGCTATGCATTTTATTAGTTATAAAGAACCATATTGATATATTGTTTTATAGTCAATGTATAAAACTGTTCCAAGAGGAAATAAATGAGCATGCAGTATTCCTAATGAGCACTACCGAACAGAAAATGTGTTGGTGGGAACATTGAGCTCCTAGAGCTCCTAGCCTTTCTTTATAGGAGAGGGTTTTTTGTGGTGTATTGACCTTAACACTAAATGATTCCCACAAAAATGTAGGCAGGAAAAGCTGTTTTCTAAGCTCTGAATGGTTTCCTTTTTCCTTCAATTGACACATCACTTTCTACGACTTCCTTTCAAAATACATTGTAGCTATTGTTCCCAGGGAGAAGACTGGTTTAGCACATACTACAACCAACCTTCTCTGCTCTGTAACATTTTAACAATTTTTCAAGATGGGAGAGACACTTTGTAAAAGAAAGTTATTACTGCTATAACATTCTCACATAATCCCCACCTTCATTTGTGTCTCATTATAATAGCACCCTTAGACCTGTTAACAATCAGCTTTGCTAAAAGCAAGGGGAATGCTTTAGGCATATGTTCTCATTTATGCAACGAAAATATTGAAAAAAAACCCAAACCATTTTATGATATGATACAGTTGTAGCATTAACTTTAACTGCAGTATGTTCACATACTGCTAAAATATGCTCAGAGAGTGTGATACTTTGATTATATAAAGCCACAAGGTATCCACATAGTGCTATGTCTGTTAGATGACAGACAGTTGCCATACTGTGCTATACTGCACTTTAGGAATTCCAAATGGTGCCTACACTGTTTGGCATTTCTTAGGCATATAATTATGTGTCTTTACTTACTTTTCTTGGATCAAAACTTCATGTTATGTGTGGCTCAGGATGACAAGCTTTTCAAAAACATCTGATTCTGTAATATTCTGTCACGAAATGTCTATTCTATGTATGTCTGTGTGTCGTCACCCAGGGGTTTGTTGTGAATTGCAGCCTATTACAGGTTTTTGTGTTTTCGCAATATTGTATTAAATTGGTTTCATGAGAAATTTTAGTCCTTAACCAAATTCAAGCTAAGAGAGCATATATGTGTAACAGAGTCCAGAGTGAGCATGTAGTCCTTCTGTTCAAACAATCACCAAACATGATAGAATCACGAACAATCCATAAATAGGGATCATCTAAGCTTTTTCTCACCATACTCTTTATTTAAAAAAACTATATTTTCCATCAGTTCATTTTGTAGCTAGGAATTTCCACAGAATTATTATCCACGTATGTTTTACGGGACACCCACATTCTCATGCTTGTGCATGCCCCTTCAATAGCCGTTTCTGAGGTTAGTACATGCCTGTTATAGTGGCCATTTGGAACTTTTAGCACAGGGGAGGAGACACCCAACACAAGGCCTGCAAACTCGAACTATCCCATTGGATACAGGACACTTGGAAAAATGTTTTTATCTAACCTATGGTACCTCAGAAAGTTAGCATAATGCCCAAATGATGGTGCTGCATATAGATGACTTAATATCTCATTAATAAACTAATGTTTGTCCTACAGATGTGTCCTTTCTTACCTCTCCTCATGGCTGGACATGTCCAGTTTTGTGTGTCCTAAGATGACTGTTTTTTTCGAAACAACTTGATTTTGACATACCTTATCACCAAGAGATATCCTACTTGTCTATCTGTAGCCATCCCGATGTGTTCTGAGCCGGAACCTGTCAGGGTTTTGCTAACATGTTGTGATATTTTTTTAATTGGTTTAAAGAGAATTTGGAGTACTTAGAAGAGTATTTCCATCTTAGCCTTTTCTTGTTTGAGACCAGAGTACTCTCTATGGCTGCCAAGCTGGCCGCCTTATACTGTTTCCATAAATCCCATAGAAGTTAATAGTATTTATGGAAACACAGGAGTTTTCATAACAGCGTAACTCTATGCTTAGCAATGAAAAGCTAACATTGGAATGCCCCTTTACCCAATATAGAGCTAAGGTAAGGGTAGACACATGTACATATCCAGAGTAGACTTCTAGGTGGTTTCTGGATGGAGGTAGTATTTCGATGATACTATATTGTAGATTTAAAGGACAGAGCTGTGGACTTTTGGAATGTTAGCATTAATAATCCTATCATGTTCTCCAGAGGCCCACTAGATATAGATCCTATGTGTGCATTTCGTTTGATATGTAGCAGTAGACTTACAGTATGTAAAGTAGTTTCATACAAAATCTAAATAAGGTCAGTGGGCAAAAAGACAGAATATTGGTATAAAATTGTTTGATATATCATCTAGTGAAAGGAAGCTTACAGTTCTGGGAAATGCTATATCCACGGCTGCTCGGTTACATAGTTACTGCACAGACACACAAGCAGTTAGTGATATCATCAGATCATTTATTGCTGGCAGACATTCTGGTAATAGGAGCAATTCCAGGCCAAAATCCTGAAGTTCCCTAGCTGAACCTGAAAAATATGCCTTACGGTTTTGATAAAAATTTCACGGCTTGTTTATTTATTTATTTTTCTTGACTTTGGAATGATGAAGATGAAATCTGAAGGTCATCTGAAAGGCAACATGAATTTCTAATGTTGGGGTCTATATGACCATTTTTGGAAACCTTTATCTGGTCAGGATAACAAAAGAAATGTACATCATAAAGATCTCACATATGTAATTGTATGGATAGCAGACAACAAGCTAATAATGGATATAGTCTAGGTAGACATTATTGTCAGTCAGATTCTGTGGCATTGTCAACATTGTCTGGTTGGTTGGTATGGTCTACAAGAGCGCTTCTCATATTGAGGTGGGCCTCATTGGTCAGTTTCAGAAGAAGTGAATGCCAGGATGTCAGGGATAGGATGCCAATGATTATTGTATCATTCATGGGCTCTTCTTTACTTACAAAAGTATCTGAAAATATAACTGACTCCTTTTGTGTATATTTTGCCATTGTACTGGGTTCAGGAGACCATTTTTAAGATAAATGAACTGGATAAGGACTGACTCCCATATATACAGGGTATTCATAACCGAGAGAATCTTACACACATTTATTACCTTGTAAAGATACACTATTTAAGTTTTATCTACACACAGATGTTCAATGTGTTTTCTATTGGTGACACAACAGATGTCCAGGCGGTAATCCAGTTCTGTCCAGATGCGTTGCAGCATTACCTCAGATATGGACTCCACTGTTTCAGTGCTGTGTTGTCCCAGGTCATTAAGATCCTGTGGTTGAAGGGGAAGTAGATACACTGAGTCTTTGATACAGCCCTTAGAGTCTGGTGATCATGGAGGCCAGCGCACCATTGGTGAATCATTGATTGTGGCGCAGCTTATCCGTCTTTCTGGCAGAGTTTGATTCAGAAATCGGTGAACATCCAGATGGTCATGTGGAGGTGCACTATCCAGCTGATAGACAAGGTTTTGCAGATATTCCACTATCTGTGGCACAAACTTTTAACTTGTCCAGGTAGGAGTGGCCAATGACAGCATCCTCAGCAAAAATGCGACCAAACTTTGCACTTGCCCATTGCACATGTTTAATTTATGTGAGTCCATCATGTGCTAAATAAATGCACAGGGCTCCACATTCTAACGTTGGAGCGATTGACTCTCCCACCGAGGTGAAAGGTAGTGAATTTGTTCTCTTTCAATCAGCTCCTGAAGATGTAATCTGTATGGCTTACAGTGCTGAGATACACCATAGTTTGTAGCACTTGTAGTTCCATGGTAGTCATTCTGGTTGACTTTCTAGGACTACTCTTTGTACAGTAGTCCTAAGTCTTTGGGTTTCCCGGACTTTTTCCATGACATAAACAAAGTGAAATGCAATTTCTAAGTGGAGCACATTTACCAAATTTACAAATTTCACATTTGGCTCTTGAAAAATGAAAGCTGCACTGTGATTGGTTGAAATGGGTGATTAAAGCAGTTTTGCTTTGATTTTCAGTCACTGACCATTTACCACCAATGTTACTTTAACTACCACATTGCTTTTGCACCATTGTTTATGAATCACCCTATATATAGATATGTCCACTTTAAACATACTATAGCTGTAATTTGCTGCAATTTCTCAAAAATTTCTTGAATTCAATACAATATTCTAACATGATTATAAAATGTGAAAGGCTGCAATTCACACCATACTCACTGCCAGGCCCACACAGAGACACATATAGATAGACCACATATCACTGTAATATTATATCGTGAAAAGCTGCTCATCTTATGGCACTCATATTTGGACAAAGGTAAGGAAGGGCACAGTGGTGGTCCAGGTCACAGCTCAAAGAACACTGTATACAGAATAGAGGCAGCCGCTGCCTCTAAGGCCCCATACACATGACCGAGTGTGCTTCCAATGTGGGGCTGAGTTTGCAGTGCAGTGCACTCGGATGACACTCGGAATGGCGGCTTCCAATTCATTCTGTCCCGATGACAGATAGGACTTGCTCTATAATCATCCATGTCATCGGAACAGAATGGACTGAAAACCCCCTAGATGTGAATACATAACAAAATTCACTCAAATGACACATGTATGTCACTTTGAGTGTCATCCGAGTGCATTCTGCTGTAGACTCGGCCCCACATTGGAAGCACACTCGGTCGTGTGTATGGGGCCTTGGAGGCTGCGGCTGCCTCTATTCTGTATACTGCATTCTTTGAGCTGTGACCTGGACCACCACTGTGTCCTTCCTTACCTTTGTCCAAATATGTGTGTCATAAGACGAGCAGCTTTTCACAATATAATATTACAGTGATATGTGGTCAGGATTATAATATTAATGACCTATGCTTTGGTTAGTACCCCATGAATCCGCTGTTTAAAGCAACAGCGGTGTTCTTCTTCACATGCTGTGTGACGTCACATTCATCTGTCATCAGCTCATTCGCATTCAAGTGAAATGGACTGAGCTGCAATACCAAAAAAGTGTGGTCTCTTTCATCAGCTGATCGGTGAGGATCCCAAGTATTGGATCCCCTTTGATCTTCAATTGATGACCTATCCCAAGAATATATCATTTATTTTACAAGACCCATAGTATAGAATTTACAAGACCCATAGAATTATATTGGCATTGTGTTATGGATCCATACTACACAGATGCGTAATCTTGGCATGTGTCAGTATGCCTTTTGCTCTCTGTTTTAGTGAAGTTTTGAAGGTAGAAATCTGGCAAAAATAATCCAATTCTTGTTATATATCATAAATTTAAATTAATAGTCGCAAGAGGAAACTAACAAAATACAACCAAATAATCTTTCTATGAATTCTTGCAGTGGGGAAAACAGAACAAAGAGATATTAATCCATGCTGGCACCAAGGCATGCATATTAATAGCAACATCTTTTATGTGGCTGAGTTTGTGGTTGCTTTACACAGCTTTCCGCTCTTTTATTTCACAATACGCTATAAATATATCATTTGTAAAATCTATGTATTGTTTCAATTTCTCCACTTTTTATCCCACATTTGTTTTTGATTGGCATCTTCGCTATGACATCTAAAAGAGGAGAAAACGTTTTTAGCTCTGGCCTTACAAGCAGTGTGGTTGTTGAGGAATTTTAACTTGTGTCCATAATCGGCCAGGCGAATATTACTGAATGTTTATATAGCAATGATGTGAGTGGAAATGTAGAGACGCTGGGTCTGTTGATGTTTCAGCAGTGACTACCACTTTTAAATTCCTAAAGTAAACTTAGTGGCTACGCTACTTTGTGTGCTTTTAATTATTGCCCCGGAGCGATGTAGATCCTTCAAGTTATACAGAGACACACCCTCCTCCCTCCACGGCGAAAATATCACTTAGACTGCCATACTGGACCTTAGGCATTATCTTACAGTTAATGCCATTTACCCTTTAAAATTTAGAAACTTAAAATGACTGAATGTTTTAAAACATGTTTTAGACGGAAGAAAAAAAAAATTAAAGAGGCATTTTGGAAGTCTCAAGTGGGGCCATGAGCCGTGATGCAATAGTTTGGGCCCCTTTTTGCAACTCATGACCATCATCTGCATCCCAACCAAACATTTTAATAGCATTTACATTTCCCTTTCCTTCTCTTCACTATGAAGGATTGTTCATAACATGTCTGTGTATACAAGCTTTCCATCATAACCATACTTTGTTGGGGCCCCCCCCATAGGGACGGGGCCCCCGGTGGGGGGCCGGCCCCCCCCCCCAAGGGGGGGGGGGGGTGGCCTTTTTTCCCCCTAAAAAGGAGTGGGTGGGTTGGGGGGGGGGGGGGGGGGGGGAGGGAAAAATTTTCCCCCCCCCCCCGGCGGGGGGGGGGGGGAAAAAAAATAAAAAGGGGGGGCGGCGCAGGGGAGGGGGGGGGGGGGGGGGGGAGGGGGAACGAAGCCAAGGGGGGGGGGGGGGGGGGGGGGGCCGGCGGGGGGGGGGGGGCGGGGGGCGGCCGCCCCCCCCCCCAAAAACCCGGGCGGGGCGGGGGGGGGGGGGGGGGGGGGGCGGGCGGGGGCGGCAGAAAACAGAAAGGGCGGGGGGATTTTTTTAAAAAAAAAAAAAATTGGAGGGGGGGGGGGGGGGGGCCTCAAAAACATTTCCTCTGGGGGGGCCCAAGGAGTATCAAACGACACTGGCTGTAGTTGTGATATCGGTGATATATTGTATATGTCTGATCAAGGCTGGAATATGCTGTGGGCAAATAACATGGGCCTTCTACCAACTAGGGGCTTTTGGGGGCCTTCACTAATTTCCTGTTAAAGATCCCCCAAACGGGGGGGGGGCGGGCGCGGGGGTTGGGGGGGGGCGGGGGGGGGGGGGGCCGGGGGGGGGGGGGTCATCCATCCTGAAATCCATCCTTGCTTACCGGTGCCCGGGTTCGCTGTCCGCTGGAACGCACTTCTGAGGCCCTCCTCCTGGTTCCAGAGCTCCCGTTCTGCCGGTGTCCTTCTCCGTTGGGTAGTAGTCGGTGATCGCTACACGTGGCCGGCGGCCATACACTCCCACCGCCGCTGCCGGAGCCGCTCTGTCCCGCGCTGCTGTGGCCTGGAGCTGGGGTGGAGCTGCCGTTCTGGGGCTGCGCTCGTGGGCCGGCCTGGGCTGTGCAGGCACCGCTGGGGCCGCTGGTCCTGCTGGCACCCGGACGGCGGTCTCCCCTCTCTCCACGTGGCGGGCGGCCATTTTAACCCTGACCGGTTTGGCCATCTGCTGATGAGGGGGCGCTGAGTCTGGCGTTCCTGGCGAGCTGAGCCTATCTCTGACGGTTCCTTCTATCCCTGCCTGGAAGTTTGGGAGCCGGCATTCCTCTCTCCTGCTTGCTGCTGGGCACGATAGGACCATCCCCTGGCTCCTCTGGGCAGTAGTGCAAGGCAATATCTGTGGCAGCCATCAACTGTCTCTGACCCATTGAAGGTGTGTGCCTCTGTACGATTTATCGTCCTGCTGACTGCTTCTCTGGAAGGCTTTACTTATAATCCAATGACGGTTGCTGTATGTGCTACTGGACTGTTGAGTTACCATCTGTCCTCCTCTAGTTCCTCCTGGCAATCTATCTACTCCATCACTTCGCTACTGGCCTTCTTGGAGGCCTTACTTATAATCCAGTGACTGTTGCTATCGGCACTATTGGATCGCTGAGTTGCCATCCGTTCCCTCTTAGTTCCTCCTGGCAATCTATTTATTTCATTACTCTGCTGACGGCTCTCTCTTGGAGACATCGCTCATAATCCAGAGTCTGTTGCCATCGATACTATTGGACTGTTGAGTTACTGTCTGTCCTCGGCTGGCTTATTGGCCCTTGTGGCCTGACATAGAGGCTCCTACTGTGCAACTGCTATTAGCCAGAGACCTTGTCTATAATCCTCTGGGGCCGGCCCGGTCTTGCTACCATCACACCTCCTCCTCTGCCAACATATCCACCCGTACGGAACGCAGGAAGAGCGGCCGCCGACTCTCTAAAATGAGTCGCCCGCAATCAACCTCTGTCTCTGATCGCCTGAGGGGGTTCTCCAGGGCAGCATCCTCTTCTACATCACCATCGCTTGAGGCAGCCTCTCCTGCCCTTCCAGAGGAGGACCCCGAGCCCACTTTAAAGCAAGTTACTGGACAGCTACTGGAGGCGATCCATGCCGGCACTTCCTCGCTGACCGGGAAAATTGAGGAGGTAAAAATCGACCTGGGCCTGCTCCGTCAGGACTTTCAGACCTTGCGAGGCAGGGTGTGTGAGGTGGAGGATCGGGTCTCTCAGGTAGAGGACACTGTTAACCCACTTCCTGCCAAACTCCAGGAGCTGGAGAGAGCTGCAAGTTTGTGGACCCAGCGTGCGGATGACTTGGAGAATAGATTGCGACGAAACAACCTCCGTATCCTGGGCCTGCCGGAGCGGGCGGAGGGTGAAGATCCTCGGGCCTTTGTGGAGGGTTGGCTGAAAAATGTCCTGCCGGAGGCTCACTTCTCACCAATATTTGCAGTGGAACGGGCCCATAGGGTTCCGGCTAAACCGCCGCCTCAGGGCGCACCTCCTCGACCCTTGTTGGCCCGTCTGATTAACAGCACGGATCGGGATACGGCGTTGCGGGCTGCGCGCCAGGCCGGCGAGCTTAAGTACAACGGAGCAGCAGTGGCCATGTTTCCAGATTTCTCGGCGGCTCTCCAGAAGACCCGAGCATCCTTCGTGGCCGTTAAGAGGCGGTTGAGAGAAAAGGCTATACAATACTCCATGATTTACCCAGCACGTCTTCGGGTCGTCCATGACGGCAGGTCCCTTTTCTTTACTTCACCGAGGGATGTGGAGGACTGGCTATCTCTTCTTCCTCGATCTCCGAGACGATGATCCTGACGGCGTGTGGTGAGAGGTCCGATCGGACCATACATAAGGACTTATGTATTACGGGATGCTCTTGTTTATTGCATAAGTAGTTTTATGAAAAGTGCGGTTCTGTTATTATAGTATCCTGTAGTCTTATAGTTACCTGGGCTGGCGACCCCCGGGGCGCCGGTGTATCTCATTTACTCATGTGAACCTGGCTCTGTTGAATAGTATATCTCCTAGCCTAGTGATTATCCATACCTTTAAGACAGTGCCCCGTATACCAACCACTTTGGGTGCACTTCTTCCCCCGTTAATTGTAGCCACGGTTAATTTAACAAATATTGTTTGTTTATGCCAGTAGTATGTCTCACACCCTTTAGGGGTGTAATGGTTCATTTCGTTTGTATATTGTTCTTAGGTTGCTGCACACCACTCTGTGTCTCACTCAGCCACGCACTACACACTCATAGGCGGGTCACTTTTGGGGTCCTGAATTGCCATGATTACATTACACTCTTAGACGACCATGGCGTCCTTTAGTGTACTATCTTGGAATGTGAGGGGCCTGGGTAGCCCACGAAAGAGGTCGTTGGTTTTCTCTCAGATTAGGAGGGCTGACCCACACCTCATATGCCTTCAGGAAACTCATTTGGTTCCAGATAATTCCAGGCGACTTCAGAAGCCATGGGTTCAGTGGGCGGCTCACTCTACACACACTTCCTATTCCAGGGGGTGTCCATCTTGGTGCATCGTAGACTCAGGTGGGAGCCAGGCCTCATTGTAAGGGACCCCGAGGGACGATACGTTTTTGTCCAGGCCTGGGTTGACTCTGTCCTGTATGTTATCCTGGGTGTGTACTTGCCACCGGCGTCTGATCTTGCTGTGCTCCAGCAGGCTGCGCAGTTTGCGACCCGATTCCCTGGGGCTATTGCATTATGTTTGGGTGACTTTAACAAAGTTATGGATATTGCATTGGATCGGTTCTCCGCGGAGCCAGGTTCCCCCTCTCTGCCTCGCCCTACTACAATGGCCGGAGTGATCCGTGAATTGGGGTGGTTGGATTTGTGGCGGGTCCAGTTTCCGGAGGCCCGCACCTTTTCCTGTCACTCTGCCAACAGACATACTCTGTCCAGGATTGACCATGCTTTTGGAAATACTAAAGCATATTCTTTGTTGCAGACCATATCCTATTTACCCAGGGCAGTGTCTGATCATTCCCCGTTGTTGGTCCAATTAAATAGTAGTACGGCTGCTAAGCCACGACAGGGTTGGCGAATCCACCCATTTTGGTTGAAACTATTTGTACCACATGATCGAATACCTGATCAACTTCAGACGTTTTTGACCATTAATTCCCCAAACACTTCTCCGCTCCTCTTATGGGAAACTATGAAGGCATATCTTAGGGGTTGTATTAAGTCCTCCATTTCCTTTGTAAAGAGGGAATCCTCGCTGTTGGAGACCACCTTGGCGACCCAGTGTGCCTCGCTCGAAGCCGCATACGTGGCTAATCCAACTGATGAGGCTAGGTCTCAATGGTTGCAGACGGGTAGACAATATCTGCATATACTGCATGACAAGGCACGTAGGTCTCTGTTTTTTAGCAAACAGAAGTTTTACGAACTCGGCAACCAGTCGAGCAGCTTTCTAGCTCAACTAATACATCAAAACACAGCCTCACCTGCCATACTACGAGTGCATTCAGAGACGGGGGGAGGTACTGTCCAATAGCTTGGCCATTAGTGACAGATTTTATAGGTATTACAGTGAGTTATACCTCTCCAAGCTTAGAGTCACTGACGGAGAGCTTGCCACCTATTTGGGCTTGATCCCCCTTCCTACATTGTCAGAAGACCAACGTGAATTTTTAGATTCCCCTTTTACGCTAGAGGAGCTATCGGGTGCCCTGGCAGATATGGCAAGGGGCAAATCGCCGGGTCCGGACGGCATCCCGGTGGAGGTTTATGCCCAGTATGGGGGCCTGCTTCTCCCGGTGTTGCTTGACTGTTATAACGCTGCCTTTGTGGGTCCCAGTCTCCCGGAGTCCTTTTATGACGCCACCATTATCCTGTTACTTAAGCCTGACAAGGATCCGCTGGACTGTGGCTCATATAGGCCTATATCACTGCTTAATATAGATTATAAACTCCTTACTAAAATGTTGGCGAAAAGGCTAAATTCTGTTGTTCTCGACCTTGTCCATCCGGATCAGACAGGCTTTATGCCTGGAAAATCCACATCGGATAATCTTAGAAGGGCTCAGGTGATAACTCAGATTGGGGCATCATCCTCACATGACTGGGCGATGGCTTCTTTAGATGCAACAAAGGCGTTCGACTCTGTCGAGTGGCCTTTTCTATTGCAGGTGTTGCGAGGATACGGATTTGGAGAGGGGTTTGTTACCTGGATTTCCCTTCTATACTGTTCCCCTAGAGCGGCACTGTCCATTAATGGCGCGTTGTCTTCCTACTTTCCTTTGGGTAGGGGTACAAGACAAGGATGTCCATTGTCACCGCTACTGTTTGCTCTGGCGGTGGAACCCTTGGCAATACTGCTTCGGAATGACCCCATATATAAAGGCATAGTGATAGGCACCCGGGAGGAGAGAACAGCACTATATGCCGATGACTTACTCCTGTTTATGAGCGACCCCTCCCGGTCTCTGCCCAGAGCCATGGCTATAATTGATGAATTTGGTAATTATTCTGGCCTACGGACCAATTGGACTAAGTCCTCATACATGCATATTGGCCGTGCGTCAAGTGTAGCTGAGGGGAATGTGGTATGTGGATTGACTACAGTCTCAACCTGCAAATATCTGGGCATCTTTATATCTAGGGACCATAGGTGTTTTTTGGAACAGAACATCTTTCCGCTCATCTCGCACTTTAGGGTTAAGTTTAATCTTTGGGCTACACTGCCTTTGTCGGTGGCTGGTAGAATCAACCTAGTTAAAATGATAGTACTACCCAAATGTCTATATGCTATAAGCCATTCTGCTGTGTCCGTGCCCCTTAGATTTTTTAAACAAATGGACTCCCTCATTATCTCCTTTATATGGGGAAACTCTAGATCTAAGCTTAGGTTGTCATCTCTACAACGACCGAAGCAGCTCGGGGGCACATCACTCCCTGATCTGTTTCTTTACTACCTAGCAGGACAGCTCCGTTTTATTAGGAAGTGGCTCTCATCTGATTCCCTACCGGGGTCCGAGGCACATCTGGCTCACCACCTGGGTCTGCATAATCTGTGGCCGGTGTTGGAACACCCGGCCTTGTTTAGGGGGAAATTGTTGCCCATCCATGCCCTGGCGGGACAGGTCTGGCGTCAGGCGAAAAAGGTGTCCACTTATTCTGATATACCTGCGGAGACCCCGCTTTGGCACAACCCTGGTCTGCCGACGTTATTTGCCCTGCCTGGCGCCCGGGCCTGGTCGCAGTATGGCGTGTCCTCTCTTAGTGACCTGTACATACAAGGGGTTTTTAAAACGTTTGACTCGCTAAGCTCCTCCTATGGCATCCCTAGAACGCAGTTCTTTAGATATCTACAGATTAGACATGCACTTTCTTCTCAGTTCCCGGATCGATTGGACAATATATCTGAGTATCCGCTTATCGGCATACTTCGCTCACAGGGCCCTGGGGGTTTGATATCTACTTTATATGCACATCTGATACAGGCCAAGGTGTCCACTTTGGACGCCCCGGCCTTGACGCGATGGAGCATAAATATCCCAACTCTCACAGATGAGATGTTTCAAGATATCCTTGAATCTCCTCAACATGTGTCACCTTCAGCTAACAACAAACTGATTCAAACGTATATTCTACACCAATGTTACTTGACACCTTCCCGTCTATACAAAATGGGACGTCTGCCCAACCCCGGATGCCTTAGGTGTCTTTGTCCACAGGCAGACTTTTGGCATATGATTTGGGAATGTCCGATCATACAATGTTTTTGGAAAGGGGTCGTGGATCTCCTGGCGGAAGTTCTGGCTAAACCTATACCATTAACCCCAGAGATATGCCTTTTCGGCGTATTAGATGAAGAAATATGGCAACACCATGTTAGAATCCTTTTGAGGGAGTCTTTATTTTATGCTAGGAAAGCTATCGCACTGCGATGGATGGCTCCGAAACCCCCATCAGTATCTCAGTGGAAGAAACTTGTTAATACTGTTCTTCCTTATAACCAGATTGTGTATAAAGGGAGAGGGTGCCCTCAGAAATTCCATAAGGTGTGGGGAACATGGTGCAATTCTCCGGTAACCCAATATACGGCTCCCTCATTGCGCTCTGCCATTAATTTACTCATGCCGTGAGGGGTGCGAGACACCAGGAGTATCCACGACCTCTCATTTTGGAGTGTATCCTTGTTGTTACCCTTGACTTATTGACTGCATGTTTTGTACATGATAACTGATGTATACAGTATTACGCATGTCCTGATTATATTCTTTCTGTACCGAGTCTACGTTATATGGTCCGGATGGGACGAGGACCTGGCGAGGTGGGATGTGGTGCGTTGAGTGAATTTACATTGAAATTCTCGTTTTTTGGTGCGCAACATGTTATGTATTTGTTTTGATTTCTTTTCCTTTGTCTGATACGCAATTTTCAATACGAATTCAAAACGAGTTTAAAAAAAAAAAGATCACCCAAACAACTGAATGTTATCAATTACAACAGTTTTATCAACTTCAATTGAGTTTTTTATGTGCATTTTTGTTAACATTCAAAAATGGGGTGCAACAAATAAAGACCTTTAATCCCCCACTTCACTGGTGGTCCCCGACAGTCTTTGCTTAATTCCCCTGTGATAACAACAATTTCTTTTACAGGTGGCCCCAAAAATTAACCCCCCGCCCCCCCCGCCCCCCCCCCTCCCTCCCCCCCCCCCCCGGGGGGCCCGAAAAAAGCCCCGGCCGCCCGTGGGCCCCCCGGAGGGGGGCCCTGGCCCCACAAAAAAAAAAAAAAAAAAAAAAAAAAATATTTTTTTTTTTTCTCTTTTTCCTCTTTTTTTTTTTTTTTCGGCCCCGCCCCCCTTTTTAAGGATCCAATAAAAGAAAAAAAAAAAAAAAAAAAAAAAAAGGACTTTCGCCTCACATTCCTCTCCATTTACTGGCCTTCCTCTGTAGCTTAGATGAATGGGGACTAATTAGCCAAGTGCCTGATGTCGTGGGTGCTGCGGCTGATCACTTATGGCATCAGCGCCCTGCTTTGATTCAGTGGGAGGCAGATTCAGGATGGAATTTGGCCCTGATTTTGGGGCAGAATCAATGCCAAGTTCCTACATGTGAACATACTCTAGAGAAAGAAGTTGAAAATGAGAAATTTAAAAGGAATAATAATATAAACCATTAACTAATTTATAGAATAATACAACATTTTCTCTTCATATAGTAGGCCACACGTATAGGTATAAAGTCATACAAGGCAAAAAAGTAATTGATAATTACAGGATTGTCGATGAGAAATATTTTTTTTTAGTTCTGAACAGGAAAAGATTAATATAGCCTATATTTGTTTTGTACTGAAATACTGCTGAGTTTGGTCCTCTTAGTCGTCCTGCATATGGTTTAGATGATACTGTTTTATTGGACTAACCTAATTTCTCTGAAATTATAGTATTTTGTATATACAGTCTCATGTATCTTAATGTAAACTTTGGGAGCAAAAATAACCAGGCACTGACTTATGTTTAAAGAAGTTTGCTTCTGCTTCCTGAGTCTCCCTTTGTTACATAGTTTCCTAAGTAGCATGGCTCACACAATGTTTAATCTTAATGTGAGTTTAGATGGTTACAAATCCCATCCACCCACACAAAGTGCTGGAAATTGCATTTGCAGTATGGTTTAGAGCACAAATGTAGTCTTGGGAACTTGGTTCTCGCACCAACCTACATTGTTGGTGATAATCCATGTTGTTTTATCTTCCTCAGTATTCCATAACATCCCTGAAGACGATTCCAGAACTATGCAGAAGATGTGATGTCCAGAACGATGACAGAGCAGGTAAGAATGGTGTGTATGTTATGTAAGTCAGTAATAGAACACATTCATGAGGACTATTGAAGGGAGTCAATCTCCTCGCTAGCTGTATATAGGAATGGGTTATAGGGCACTCTAAGAGTTTTACTTGCATGTCCTTGTTATTTCAGGTAAAACTGTTGGTTTGCAGAAATAGACATTTTTAATAATATGCTAATGAGGGTAATGGTGCCCCATGGTGACAGCTCAAGCAGGTAAAGGGTTACTTTGAATAAGGGGTAGGATTTAAGTGGTATGGGTGGCTCAGGGCAACTCTGCAAAAGGAAAAATGCCTGTGTGATGAACCGACCCTCAGTTTTATATCTTTCTTGGAAGTGTGTTTTACTTGCTTAGGTCAGTCCTTCCCCCACTTGGAATGCGGTGCTTTAGTTGAGTCCACATTGCTGGACGATACGCTTCACTGGTTTTATGTGTGTTCATTGGAGATGGCTTGCTACAGCCAGGCACTTTTATTATCCCTGGCCAGATGGGATGGGGGATAGCAAGCCTTAACTTCACCCTTCTCTCCGAGGGTTCTGCAAAGGTGGGAGAAGGGGGGCTGCCTGGGTGCAAGGGGTGGGTGGAGCACTAGCCATATGCTGTGGGCAGACCTGGATTCTGGGGTCATTCAGCAAAGAGGCAGTAAGGAGCTCTGATCTGGGAGAAGATGAGAGGGCCTGCCCTACTGAGGAATGCTTTGAGGGCCTGGTTCTGGACAGCATGTAGAAGGATTGTTTTATGCAACTTGCTTAAGCTTGCGCCCTAGGCCCAAAACTCTGCTGTGGCCTAGAGAAACGGACTACGAGCCTATGCCGGTATTTTCTCTATCTTTTAATTCCCCTCTTTATTTTTGGGTATTGTATCATCACTCCTTTGCTTGTATGTTTATGCTTGATCATATTAATATTGTATATTTCTGTATATGCTATTAATCCATACCGACCCACTTGGGTTATTAAACATATAAAATTTATATCGCTCGTTCGTTTTATCCTATGACCCGGTCTACTCACGGTGTGTGAGTGGGAGGTTAAGAAAGAAGTTTGATCGCAGGCGTGCCAGGCAGCTGGGCGAGGCGATATTCTTCACAGTGGTGGCAGCGGTGGGATATTAGGGTAACAGTGTGTGGGTGTGGTATCACGCAGACACTGGGGATTGCGGCAATCCTATGGAACGAGCGCGGTATGAGATCAAGCTTAAAATACGGTGAAAGTTTGGTACAGTACTGTTCCCTCCCTTCTTCTTTTTTCTGTCCTATCTTTTATTTGGCAACGGCTTCCAGTGGATGGCTGGTGGGACCAGAAGCATAACCAAACGTCTGCAGGACTTGGTTGCTGCTGAACTCCAGGAGATGGCAGATATGGAAGCTACCATAGCCATGCAGGAGGCAGAGCAAGGTCCTGAGAGGCTGGCACCAGACAACATCACCATGCCAGATGGTTCCGCAGGTGCCCGGACCCCAGAGGTAACTGTGCCTGGAGGGACCAGTAACCCCAGTTCTGTGGGGGTAACGGACTTATACTTGCAAATGGCCTTACAGCAGATAGACGCTAGTGACTCTAGCACCCGTCTGCAGGTGATTCTCCAGTACCGAGAAGCTGCAGAGCGCCGGGCGGAGAGAGAGGCCGCTGCTGCAGAGCGCCGGGCGGAAAGAGAGGCCGCTGCTGCAGAGCGTCGGGCGGATTTGGAGTATCAGCTTGAGCTAAAAAAGCTGGAACTTTGCCAGCAGGCGCAACCTTCCCCTTCACCAACTCCAGGAGCCCGAGCACTAAAGATCCGATCCGAGGACTTTCCAATCTTGGAAGATAACGGGGACTTGGACTCGTTTTTGCGGGGATTTGAGCGGGTGTGTAAGCAGCATCATATTCCCCAGGCAGAATGGGCCCGTTACCTGTCTCCCCGGCTGAAGGGAAAAGGCCTGGATGTTTCCACGAGCTTACCAGTGGACGCGGACTATGAGACCATCAAAGCGGCGCTGATCCGGAGATACCGGCTCACGCCGGAGGTGTAAGGCAAAAAGTTCCGGAATATCCAGCGGGGTCCCACAGAGAGCTATGCGGATGTTCTGCACCACTTACAGGTTACATTCTGGCAGTGGATCAAAGGACTTACTGTCACCACGTTTGAGGGAATTGGGGATCTTATGATAAAGGAACAATTTCTCCAGGTGTGCCCTCTGGAGGTCCGCCAGTTCGTGTGTGATTGGAAACCCAAAACAGCAGACAAGGCTGCAGAGATTGCTGACGACTATGTGTCCACCAGGGAGAAAGGGATCAAGAGAGGAGCCACACTGCAGAGACCCCCAAGCGGGAAGGAGGGGCAAAGCTGGAGTTCACCACAGCCTGCGGTCTCCAAGTGGGGTAAGACAAACTTTGTCCCAGGTGCCCCCTCTACTTCCCCTGTCCCAAGAACTCTGGGCGCCCCGGGGACCCCCTCTAAATCCCAAGGAGAGGTCCGGCGATGTCACGCCTGTAACCAGCCAGGACATTTCAAGGCAGAATGCCCCAACCGCTCTAAGAACCCCCCTGTTTCCCCAGCCACGGCAGCTGGCCCATCTGTATACTTGGTGGGGAGGGAGGGGTTGCAATCCGATGCCAACAGTCAACAGGTCATTGTGGGGGGTAAAGTGGTCATGGGATTTCGGGACACTGGGGCGCAGATTACTCTGGTGCAACCTGACTTGGTCCCTGCGGACAGTATTATCCCTGGAAAAACTCTGACCCTGAAGGGTATTGGACAAGAATGTGTAACTGTGCCCATGGCTTGCGTCCATTTGGACCGGGGTGCGGGAAAAGGGATGCGTGATGTGAGGCTAGTGTCTGATCTGCCTGCCAATGTACTATTGGGAAGAGATTTGGGGCCCTTGGTGTCCCAATATGGGGTGGGAGTAGCCCCACCTCGCTGTGACAAAATGTCTGTACTGAAGGATGATTTTAATGAGGTGTTGAAGCCTGCCACACAGGCACAGACACAGGCAGAGGGAGGGGTTAGCCTTTTGTCTCCCCTTGCTGTGTGTCCAACTAAAGTAATCAGTGAGTATGTGAAATAGACATTGTGGAATGCTGACCTGGCTGTAGCCCCGCCCACATCTGCGGGTGATGAGAGCCCCCTCAGTGTGACCCTGGCTCAGCCATTCACCCATGCAGTTCACTGTGAATCAATGAATGAATGCAATGTCAATGTAATTGCTAATTCTTGCCTTGCAGGTTTACAGGGTAGCTCTTCTGAGATGCTGGGGGCAACCCCAACTGAGGACAATGTGCCAGGTGGTCAGGTGGGTCACGGGGATCTCAGGGCCGATCCGGATGAGGAACGGACTGCTGGTGTTGCAGTGGTAACCCGCAGCCAGAGTGCTAGAGGGGTGGAAGGCGCTCCGACCCCTGAGCCGTTCCCTCTGTCACCCGGAGATGGCACTGAGGCCGCCGTGACTAACCTCCCCCACACTGGAGCCGGAGGAGCCCGGCGGGTATGTGACATGCACATCTCTTCTGTCTGGTTCCAGTCAGGAGTTCAGGGACGCTGTCCAAGCTGACCGCAGTCTGGATGCATTGAAGGAGCGTGCTGATCAACCTCCCTTGGAGTCGGACAAGGACCGCGTGTACTGGGAGCAAGGGAGGTTGTACTGGGAAACGATCCCCACAAAGGGAAAAGAAAGTCGGCTCAGGGAGAAACATTTGGTGGTACCCCAACCCTACCGGGTGGAGATGTTGCGGATTGCTCATGATATTCCACTGGCAGGCCACCTGGGGATCGCTAAGACCAAGGCTCGCCTCAGCCACTTATTCTACTGGCCTAAGATGGGGACAGATGTAGCTAAATACTGCCGTTCATGTGACACTTGTCAGAGGATGGGCAAGGCGGGGCAAGGCTCCAAAGCACCCATGATACCTATGCCCATCATAACCGAACCTTTCCAGCGGGTGGCTGTGGCTCTCATTGGACCCCTGTCCATTCCCAGTCGCACCAGGAAACGTTTCATATTAACGGTAGTAGACTACGCTACTAGGTACCCAGAAGCTGTCGCGCTGTTTTCCACCCGGGCTGATGTAGTGGCCAAGGCTCTGGTAGGCATCTTCTCCCGTGTTGGATTTCCCAGAGAGATGCTCACAGACCAAGGTACCCAGTTCATGTCTGCCTTGATGCAAGGCCTGTGTAAGGTAACAGAGGTGCAACATCTGGTGTCCAGCCCGTATCACCCACAGACCAATGACCTGTGTGAACGGTTCAATGGCACCCTGAAGCAGATGCTCAGGATGTTAGTCGAGTCCCACGGGCGCGACTGGGAGCCTTATCTCCCGCACCTGCTGTTCGCTTACCGGGAGGTGCCGCAAGCCTCAACGGGGTTCTCCCCCTTTGAGCTCTTGTAAGGGAGATGTGTACGTGGGACCCTAACTCTTGTGAAAGAGTCCTGGGAAGGAGAAACAGCCATCCAAGGTGTGCCAGTCATGCCCATGGCCCAAGTGCAGACGGCATGGGGTGCTGGAGGTGGGACCCAAGAAGGGGGTGTGTCAAATGTATTACCTGTCAATGTATTGTGGAGGGATGGTTTGGGGAAGCATGATCTCAGTCATTTGCCCAAGGTATCACTATCACCCACCCAAGTACAGGAGGAACAGGTTGTAGGTTTGGAAGCAAAGGGGGAGGTGCAGAATCCCCTAGAACTCTCCCAACTAGCGGCTAGTGTGGGAGAGACCCTGAGAGACTGCCGGGAAGGGGGTCTCTAAACTGGTATCACAAGGGCCTGGGGTTGCGAGTGTGGATCTGCGGGATGCCAGCACTCAGCACAAGGTCCCAGTGCAGCCCGGGGGTAGCCAGGTGGGCGGAGACTGTCGGGATGGGGTCTCAGCACCGGTACCACAAGGGCCTGGGGTTGCGAGTGTGGATCTGCGGGATGCCAGCACTCACAACGAGGTCCCAGTGCAGGCCGGGGGTAGCCAGGTGGGCGGAGACTGCCGGGATGGGGTCTCAGCACCGGTACCACAAGGGCCTGGGGTTGTGAGTGTGGGTCTGAGGGACGCCAGCACTCGGGGGAGGGACCCAGAGCAAGCAGGAGGTAGCCAGGTCTACTTAATTCAGAGCCTGAACATTAGAAGAGTCTCCATTCAGACAGGAGAGGAAGAGGGTATCAGTACGCCAGGCATATGGTCAGGGACCAGCGCAGGTCCCGGCGGGGTGAGGCCGCCAAGGTGTCCGCGGAAGGCGATCTTAGGATCGTCCTTCCTCCCGACACGCTCTAAAAGGGGGAGGTGTGATGAACCGACCCTCAGTTTTATATCTTTCTTGGAAGTGTGTTTTACTTGCTTAGGTCAGTCCTTCCCCCACTTGGAATGCGGTGCTTTAGTTGAGTCCACATTGCTGGACGATACGCTTCACTGGTTTTATGTGTGTTCATTGGAGATGGCTTGCTATAGCCAGGCACTTTTATTATCCCTGGCCAGATGGGATTGGGGATAGCAAGCCTTAACTTCACCCTTCTCTCCGAGGGTTCTGCAAAGGTGGGAGAAGGGGGGCTGCCTGGGTGCAAGGGGTGGGTGGAGCACTAGCCATATGCTGTGGGCAGACCTGGATTCTGGGGTCATTCAGCAAAGAGGCAGTAAGGAGCTCTGATCTGGGAGAAGATGAGAGGGCCTGCCCTACTGAGCAAAGCTTTGAGGGCCTAGTTCTGGACAGCATGTAGAAGGATTGTTTTATGCAACTTGCTTAAGCTTGCGCCCTAGGCCCAAAACTCTGCTGTGGCCTAGAGAAACGGACTACGAGCCTATGCCGGTATTTTCTCTATCTTTTAATTCCCCTGTTTATTTTTGTGTATTGTATCATTACTCCTTTGCTTGTATGTTTATGCTTGATCATATTAATATTGTATATTTCTGTATATGCTATTAATCCATACCGACCCACTTGGGTTATTAAACATATAAAATTTATATCGCTCGTTCGTTTTATCCTATGACCCAGTCTACTCACGGTGTGTGAGTGGGAGGTTAAGAAAGAAGTTTGATCGCAGGCGTGCCAGGCGGCTGGGCGAGGCGATATTCTTCACAGCCTGTAGTGCGCCTTTAGCCTAATTTGTATATTTTGGAAAAAACAGAACATCTTTTTCTGCAAAACAAAAGTTGCACTTCACAAAGCAAAGGTATGTTAGTAAAACTCTTAGCGTGCTTTACAACCCACTACGGTTAGTCTGTATACAGTTGAGGAGGTGGTAAACTTCCTTTAAACTCTTCCAGGTCATATATGGGTATTAAGCCAATAAGAGTGCCAGGTCAGGGACATAAACCTTTGCTGACGCACATAGACTTACCATTTCCAATAAAAAGTGTTTTGGTCTATTGTGCAAATAAAGTTGCAAGTGTCCTGAGGGTGGTCTCAAGCTAGGAAAGTGCTCTGTCTCTTGTTAGTACAGCCTGCGCAATGTCACTGCTTTGGTCTTATTTGACATCTCTGACATTCTGTGATGTCACTGTCCTCTACATTGAAATCTCGCTGCAGTGCATGCTCAGTAATAAAATATATGGCAACAGTGTATGCACAGTATATCTGTGAAGTCATTGCCCACAATGGGACTGGCAACAAACTCCTTGCTGAGGTCAGTAGCCTCTCCAATGTACTGTGCATGTGAAACAGCCATATTTCCTTACTGCGCATAAGCCACAATTGGATTTTAATACCAAGGACAGTGACGTTGCAGAACAGTGGAGACATCAATCAAGACCAATGATGTGGCATTAAACAGGGTTTACTAATGATTCACAATGAAACCTCTTTGAGACGACCACCCAAAATTGCATGAAAAAGTAGTCTTCTAGAGAGGTGGTCTATTCCAAAAAGATGGCTAGTATGGAAAACTGAGGTTGTCTTCTCAAAGAGGTGGTCTTTTGGAGAGGTTTCACTGTATTTACAAATTGCCTATGTAGAGCATTTGCTGGGCTTGAGACTGTTTTTCTCAATAATTATATCTATATTTGGTCACAAAGGTAAGTTGGATCATATGTTTAAGTTTTTATACCCAGTGATGCTATTGGTTTAATACCCTTAAAGGACTTAACAGACAGCCTTTAAAGGAGCTTCCCTGGTTTCTACACCTAATCGTTATTTTAGGCTATGTTTCCTTAAAAGGTACCTGTCATTTAGTAAATTAGAAATGTCCTAGAGTCATGTCAGAAGTTTTAACCAGTGAGGGTATGGTTGCTGGGACTCCCTTTGATTGCTGGACAGAAGAGGCAGAAGCACACAGCTGAGACCAATGCCCATCTCTTTGGTCCTCCTTGGAGATCCAGCAAAGCAGTTTACAAATCTGTGCTCCAAAAAAAGCTAAGCACTTATTCACACGACCGTGCTGTGCACTCGGCCGTGAGAAAGTACATTTTGCACCGCCAAGTGTAATCCCAAGGGTAACCTGTGTTCATGGATCCCTCATAGATTTTATCTATTGACGGAAACGGCATGTTGTATTATTTCATAGATTGGTCACATGGACTGTTAAAACAATGGCTGAGTGAATAGATCATATATTTACATTGCAGCCATGTGCTGGCCATTAAAATAAAGAGTAGCACACAACCGTGAAACCCTGTCTTGTCAATAAATTCTAATCCTGCGCTCCCTGGATTATCTGCAGCCCAAGGGGCACATCACTCAGCTGTGCACTTCTGCTCCCTCACTTCAGCGGACAGTCAGCATTCTGACTTCTGATCTGTCACTGGGATCTGTTATATCGCTGTATATGGAGTTTCAATACTTCCTCATATTTGAACTAAATAACATTTTTTGTACTTTAATTGAGAAAAACATAGGAAAACAACCATAAACCAAATAGTTATCCCCAATATGTGAGAATCCTTACAGACTCCAATAGTAAGCTCAAGGCATGGCAGGCCATGTTGTTAAAAGGATATGGCATATACTTGGGCAGGCCATGTTGAAAGTATATGGCATATACCTGGGATATATAATGGTATAATGTGGCTTTTGAGATGTTTGCACTTGTTCACCACTTAGTTTAGAATGACATTTGATAGGATTTTTCTTACTTTTCTCTTGACTTGTATTTCGAAATGCGGTGGGAAAGATAATCAGCTTCTCATAAAAACTAGATTTTGCATTATTCTTTTGCAAGATATATATACTCTATGTGTCTAAGTATACTATTTGTAGCCAAAAAGTGGTTGTGATGTACATTGCAGCATGCCATGGGTTTTGCTAGTATGTAATACTGTATTCAGTTTATTTCATGAGAATTTGGAGTTCTTAAATTCGAGCAAAGGTAAGGGTGGACTACATCTATTATGTAGTCGCAGGTTAGCAGATATAGAATTTTTTAACTCACATAACATTCTGTAAACTGCACCCAAAGTCGCTGGCATTATAGGCAGTTATGTGAGGATTGTCACCTGCTTACTGGGTAAGTATTTAGATACCCCCAAGCACAGGTTGAAGCAAGAACTGAAGACAGAAAGTAATGACTTGAAAGACTGTCTTAACATTGGATTCTACACAAGTGGAGGCAGTAAATAGAAGACCATTATCCAGCACCCCTCTCTTCTGGCACTGTGTGCTCCTCAACATTTAGTGTCACCAGCAGCCAGATCTTCAATGAACAGAGAACGGGCGCAGTCATTGGTTGTCCACAGAAGACAGAAGAAACCTCCACAGTCCCTTGTGCTTTCTACAAGATATGGGTCAGCTGGGGACGTGTATAGGGGTAAATATGTTTGCAATGAGCAATACATTTATTATCATTCCTTATATGATGTGCATTGAGCCTTTTAAGTTGATGACATACATTATTTGCTTGTAAAGGATAAAAATTAGAAATAAAATAGAAATATGTTCTTTTATCCCTCTGCAATATATGGTATATATATTGTAAGATAGTGATGGAGAAAATCAGAGATGGATCAGAGATATATCTCTCCATCACTATCTTACATAACATATTTTCACTTACATAGTTTACAGTATGATGCATAAAGTTTATTGAAACCATTTACTTGTTCCTGCTTATTTGTTCCTATTGGGAATACTGTCTATGTATCTTGCCGTAATCATTTTTGCTAAGTATATTGGGGCAGATGTGTTATGTCTGAGCTTTCCTGCTCTTAGTTATACAAGTAGATCTAGCGTATTATCATATAACACATGACCTTCTCCTATCCTAAGTAGAAGAATCACATAAAAAGGACCAATTCTTCTCCTTTTGCTAGACTATAAGACTATAAAAATGGTATTAGCTAAAAAAAAAAAAGCAGTTTCACAAACATCATAAAAACTGCCATGTTTTCAGTGCTGAAATCTTTATGATCTTAAAGAAAGTACCTCTCGCTGTAATCCCTTATACTATTGCTCTACGCCTGGTCTTAGTTCACTTTAGAAACAAAGGGGGCATACACATTGAACTACCTCTGGTCTGTGCCTATTTTCTTAGCAATGAGTGTATCTTAATCTGATGTTATCTGTAGAGGAAGGAACCACAGAGCTGCTAAGAATAGGGAAACTCGCATTACACAGCACCCACAGGTCTACGAAGCCTGTTATATGATTGTCAAGCTAAATGGTGAATGACTGTAAAGAGCTCTTTTCATTCTCTAAAGTTACTCTGTGTATCGTGTCTGCACCGCCATAGTAGTGTACAGATGTTGGTGCCTGGCTCCTAGGAACAAACACAAATAGTGTCCCACAGTGCTTGACACGAGACACAGATTTTCCATCACTTTTGCGCTGTTCTTTCATATTATGAACATTTTATTGCATACAGTAGATTCCTATCACAGAAGGTTTTTATTTCATGGCCATTCAAAGCTTAGACCAATGATCAGCAGAGCTAAAGTGTCAGCGTATCAATGTATCCGGCCGTGACTGGTAAAGCAGCTCATTCCTTTTCGAGTGATATGTCATTGTCCAAAATATAGGCTACCAGTGTGATCTACAGGAAAATCCCTTTAATGTTCTCAGTTGCTTTCAGTGTTTTTTTTTTCTGATATATTGGAAGCGGGTTAAAAAAAAGACCTAGGTCAATAAAGTTTAATGGTAAGTAAATATCCTCAGTTGACTTATGGTCCCTGTACCCCATTGGGTTTTCTAATTGTTTTTTGTGAGCCTACCATGCCAAATGGAAACATGTTATCTCTTTTACCATGAAAGTCAATGGTATGTATTAAAATCCACTTTTATCTGTTAAAAATGGATTTATGGGATACAAAAGTCTTGCCATTAGTGTGAACAGAGTTTGTAATTTATACACTTTAAAGTCAGGGCTCCACATTGCGAATATGCAGCATTTTGGCCACAGTGAAAACACTGCGGCAAAAAATACTGCGTAATACAGTACCTGTAAAGTGCTTGGGTTTCTGGCTAATCCAATCCACACATTGCAGAAAAAAATCTGCAGCTGAAATGCTGTGATTTTAAAAACCGTCGTATTTTTGTAAATCGCAGCATGTCAATAGATATAATAGGGACAGAAAGTCTGCTGAGGAAAGCTCTTTCTGTGAGAAGCGCTGTGTTTCCACCCCGGTCTTTTCCACTGCACTTTTTGGCTGCAGCTCGCTACGTTAGCCTAAAGATAGTTTGTCACATTGAAAATGCAGTTAACAGGCAGCATTTTATACGTAGAACAAGAGGAGCTGAGTGGAATAAGATTAACTTTTGTTTGAAAATTTTTTTTTTAGCTTAGTTGTCATGTGGGCGGTCCTACTCACTGATTGACAATTATGTCTATGTGTACACAGGAATGGCTGTTATCCACTAACTAGAACCACCCACTGGACTCCTAAACATAGAAAGAGCATGAGTTTAGATAAATAAAAACACAAGTTACACTGAATTGTCTCCGCAAAGCTACAGATGTAGCCATCTTCCACATGAATTTGATAACTCTCTGTACTATGACAACTCACAACAAAAACCATTGAAAACAATGCAAAAAGTCAAGTGATTAGCAACAGTTAACCCCACATGTTAGAAGTCATGTTAAACTTGGCTACATTTGTATATATCAATCTGCGTAGCTGCCTCTACTCTAGACCATGCTGCCTGCAAATGGACTGCATTTTCAGTTTTACAGGTTTCCTTAATCCTGCTATATTCATACTAGATTGTAGTGTCCTACTTTCCATTTTTAAGATCTGTAGAGTAGAAAAATTAGTTTTTCTTTGCAGGCAGACGCCATTTAATCCAGAAAGATTAGGGCATCATGAAAACTATCTGAATTGTAAACAGTGTAATAGTGAATGATGTATGATCCAGCAATAAATGGGGCTGGAGAGCTTCAGTACAAACAAACAGCCCATTATCTCTCTCAAATATTTGGACTCTGCTTGAGCTAATTCTTCTTATCCAAATCTGTCCATTAAACCACAAGACGCATATAATCCCATCATACATAATCTTCATTTGACAGTTTTGTAGAAGAGCTCCATCTTGTGAGCAGATGGATAACACTCCCCGTCCATCCCTGTACTATATCCTTTATATTCATAGAGATGTTTTCTCTGTATTAGAAGAGCTTTTTTTTTCTTTTGTCCGAGAATAGGAAGAATATAAGTCTCTCCTAAATGTCTACTTTCTCTAGATCCATTCCTTAAAATTGCATCACATATTGCACCAAACCGCTCTGTATTTGGAAACAGAATTAACAGTCTCAGTAATTGGACACAGAGGTATTTTCTCATGGTGGTGTAGACAATACATAGAGGTATTTTCTCATGGTGGTGTAGACAGTACATAGAGGTATTTTCTCATGGTGGTGTAGACAGTACATAGAGGTATTTTCTCATGGTGGTATACACAGTACATAGAGGTATTTTCTCATGGTGTACACCAGGGGTAGGCAACCTTCGGCACTCCAGCTGTTGTAAAACTACAACTCCCAGCATGCACACTTGCTCTGCTGTTCTTGGAACTCCCATGGAAGTGAATGGAGCATGTTGGGAGTTGTAGTTTCACAGCAGCTGGAGTGCCGAAGGTTGCTGATCCCTGGTGTACACAGTACATAGAGGTATTTTCTCATGGTGGTGTACACAGTACATAGAGGTATTTTCTCATGGTGGTGTAGACAGTACATAGAGGTATTTTCTCATGGTGGTATACACAGTACATAGAGGTATTTTCTCATGGTGTACACAGTACATAGAGGTATTTTCTCATGGTGGTATACACAGTACATAGAGGTATTTTCTCATGGTGGAGTACACAGTACATAGAGATATTTTCTCATGGTGTACACAGTAAATAGAGGTATTTTCTCATGGTGGTGTACACAGTACATAGAGGTATTTTCTCATGGTGGTGTACACAGTACATAGAGGTATTTTCTCATGGTGGTGTAGACAGTACATAGAGGTATTTTCTCATGGTGGTATACACAGTACATAGAGGTATTTTCTCATGGTGTACACAGTACATAGAGGTATTTTCTCATGGTGGAGTACACAGTACATAGAGATATTTTCTCATGGTGTACACAGTAAATAGAGGTATTTTCTCATGGTGGTATACACAGTACATAGAGGTATTTTCTCATGGTGGTGTACACAGTACTTAGAGGTATTTTCTCATGGTGGTGTACACAGTACATAGAGGTATTTTCTCATGGTGGTGTAGACAGTACATAGAAGTATTTTCTCATGGTGGTATACACAGTACATAGAGGTATTTTCTCATGGTGGTGTACACAGTACATAGAGGTATTTTCTCATGGTGGTGTACACAGTACATAGAGGTATTTTCTCATGGTGGTATATAAAGTACATAGAAGTATTATCTCATGAATGTACAGTATATACACGGAGGTATTTTCTTACTGCATGCCATATTACAGAGTTATTGTCTGGCAGAAGAATTTCCTGTAAGGGAGAATACATCAGTGACCTGTCAAAGTAATTAATGTACTTTCCCATTGTTTGTGTCTTTATGTGCTGTCTGATTGATCCACCCTAGGCATCATGAATGTGAAGATATCTTTATTCTATGTACATGACATCTAAAAATTGATATGTAATATTGTGTATTAGTTTTATATTTAAAGAGGACCTTTCATGTCCTCTGGCACCCACGGTATTATATACCGCTAGAAAGATGACAGTGAGCTGAATTCAGCATACTGTCAGCTTTCCTGATGTGTGCCCGGGAGCATGAGATATTAGTTTCAGCACCGATATCTCTCCACTGTCATAAGGGCGGGCCTTACTGACTAGAGTCATCGCTGGGCGGTAAGGAATGCCCCCCGACAGTACTTTTCCATAGCATTGTAGGGGACAAGTCAAAGGGGACAATTCTTACTTATTCTTAAGACCCGTCCTTCTGACAGTGGAGAGATATCAGTGCCGAAACTAACTGCACTGATATCTACTGCATCGGGTGTGTACCGTCAAAGCTGACAGTGTGCTGAAATCAGCGCATTGTGAGCTTTTCAGCGCTAATTTAAACCGCGGGTGCCAGAGGACGTGAAAGGTCCTCTTTAATTTGAAAACTTGGAAACCTTATCCTTGTACTTCCTGATATTATTTTCTGGAAAGGGAAAAATAGATGTTGCATCTATCAACACCATTTTACACGTCAGATATGGATATAATCTACATAAAGAGAGGAGTGACTTTTTAAGTACATTACATTACTTATAGTTGTCCTGATCCTTAGTTACTAGATGTACAGTGTTTTTGGTTGTACTTTAGGAAAGTAATTTCAATTACAGAGCCAGGTCAGTCTCACACAATTATAATGTCAGCACATATTGCATTTTAGCCCATATTGAAGCAGTAGTTATAGGAAGTCTGTCACCAGAGCCACTTTGCTTAGTGTTTTCCTCTTGTGAACTGGTGCCTCCATTGCTCAGATATCACCTTTTTTTATCAACATGCAAATTAACTCTTTAGAGTAACCAAGGTGTTGCTGCTTACCTCTTTGGAGCAAAAGTAACACCCTCGCTGCTTCAAAGAGCTTATTTGCATGTTGACAAAAAAAAGTGATATCTCAGGAATGGAGATAATAGTTGCATGTGCCATTCAGAATAGCATTATGTAGGGTGCTATAGGTAGAGTCCCAAACCTTAGTATATGAAGTAAAAAACTTCGGCACAATTACGATGTGATTACATTTTTAAGGATAATTAAATATCACTTCAAATATCTATGGAGTGCTGAAGTTTTTTTACTTGATCTCAGCAATGGAGGCACCAATTCACAATAGGAATATGACCTATCTATCATTGGGGCTGGGTTAATATACTGGGTTCTGGTGAAAGACTCTATCTAATTAGACCTGTGTTCAGACCAAGATTTGCAGCTGTATTACACTTAACTTTTTACTGAATGTGAATTAGTTCTGTGTGTAAAACTGTAATATGGTGTTCCAAATGGTGGACATACCCTTGTGGACTGTATACACATTCCTCACCCATGTATATACTGTGTGCTAAGATATATTAAGAAAATAAATATGCACAGGATTTAAATAGACAAAATGGTATTAGAGGGCAGAAGTACTTTAAGGAAAAAAAAACAAATAGGTTTGTATAGGACAGATCAATGAGTGCATAAAGCCTGTGCTGCAAGACATTGTTAAGATATCAATTACTTGAGCACATCCATTATACAGCAGAAAGAAAGGCTTAACATGACATGGAATATAAGCAAACATTATGACTTCTTTTATTAATGTTAATCATTCCAGTGCCAACTAGAGGGAAGTGTTTATGAGACTGAATTACTTTAATCTAAATCTTCAGTGAAGCTGTCTAGACAAGCACTGAGACTGGCAGGTGAGCAGCTAGAATAGACATTAAAGGTGTTTTCTTAGGCTTACAGATTGATGATGTACCCTTAGGATAGGTCATCAATCCAAGAGCGGTGGTGGTCTGACACCCAAGACCCTAGCCAATCAGTTATTTGAAGAGACCACAGCTTTCAAGAAAGCACTGCAATCTCTTCACTGAAAGCCAAGCACAGTGCCCTACATAGCATAGTGGCTGTATCAGAGTTTACAGCTTAGCCCCTTTCACTTCAATGGAGCTGAGCTGCTCACAGGCCATGTGACAAATACATGTGACGTCACATGGCTTGTGAATCCCAAGATGTGGACTTCCCACTGCAATGTCGTTACAGTGTGCTGTAATGGGGTATATAGACAAGGGTTTTCTTTGAGAGACAATCCTTTAAAGCTTATTTGACTGGTCGGTCCTGTTCCACGTTCAGAGTAACGATTGTAGGAAGTTACGGCTATATTTCTGGGCTTGTTAGTGGACTGCAGTGCCATATAACAGTCCTCTACAGGAAATGTTCTCATATCTGCAGAGATCTCTGTGTCATAGAATAGGCAGATTTGACTTTAGAAAAGCTGAGGATGAGGTGATCAACCAAGCTTTCTTAGAAACATATAACAGGGAATTGCTTAAATTCAACAGAAAACAAATGGACACAAGAATCTATATTTACAGAGTTTATTTTTTATTTAAAGGCAAATCCACCATACATTTTTGAAATGTTAACTTGGGGACAAAAATTATGTCCCCATCTACACTTGTATCTGTGACAACCAGGCGCTATCCCATTGGCTGCCTTGAGTGGTCATTTGGGTAGAAGAGGATTTCACAACAGGATTCACCAATGTAGAACAACTGGTGTCAGTTCTTTTGTAATTTTATCACATTTCCTCATGTCTTCCACATTTAGACAAATTGCACAGGTATCTGATGCAGAGAGAAAACCTGGTCATATACAGTAGGCTGGATCGCAACCCTCTAAATAAACATGGAAGTAAATAAACAGTAGCACAAAAAAGTTTGGATAGTTAAGTTCAGGTCCAGGTTATAAGCGCCAGAAGAGCAGATCCATGTCTGCAAGGCTGACAAGAAGCTGAAAGTATAGCCGAGTCTTCCCTGCTGGTCAGACCATTGTGCAGAAAGAAGTGTTTTCATAAGGCTTAGACAGAATTCATTTCCATGCTTTGCCTTTAATGGTTCCTGTCAGAATGAAACAGCTGGGGAGCATATGGTTTTCATTTCCCTGTATCACTTGGAAAAAATTTCACATGTAAATAGAACTTACATAAAAGTGAAGACCATGAACCCAGAATCTTATATAAGACATGAATAAATGGGCACAATGGTGTCTCTGTACTGGACAAACGAGTAACTGGGATTTCCGTTATTCTAAGATAATGTGAAGTATAGGCTTTACAAGCATCTGTGTAGGCCTTGTAAGGTCCTACCCAAAGTTTCATGTTACTTAATTTATCTACTTCCTGAACTTTAACACTTGTGAAGACAGATATTACCAATATATATTGTGGTATGACTTCCACTGTCGTTCATAATCGAGAGGATGATGGTGAAAGGTGGCAGCAATGACTGGCATGGGTTGTGAGCAGATCCTGTACATATTGTATGGCTGTTTTTTTATGCTATAACTATCCATGCCCTGGGAACTTATATTCTCTCAGAAAAACTCCATGAAGTAAATAAATTGCAAGTTGTAGTGAATCCTTTTCTGAAAAATCTTTATACAAATGAGAAACATACAGTTGTGAGATAAACAAAGTACACCCTTTTTCAATTCTATGGTTTTACATATCAGGACATAATATAAAACATCTGATCCTTAGAAGATCTTTGAATTAGGTAAACACAACCTCAGATGAACAAAAGCACACAAGAGATTCCACCCTGTTATTGTTTACTTCTCAAAAACTAGGCCAAAATGTGGAAGCTGTACACCTTCCCTTACTGCTTCCCTAGGAATTAAGAGTACAAGTGTCATCCCGGTGCTGCTAATCAAATGTCCCTGATTAATAGATCATCAGGAAGCACGACTCCTTCCCCATATAAAAGTAGAAGTTTGGGCAGTTTGCTGGTCTGGAGCATTCATGCATGTGTTAACACAATATTAAATAAGAAAGATTTCATTAATAATATTAGAGAAGCAATTATTGCTGCCCATCATTCTGGGGAGGGTTATAAGGCAATTTCTAAACATTTTGAAGGTTATCATTGAACATTGAGAAAGATTATTCATAAGTGGAAAACATTCAAGGAGTGGAAAACATTCAAGGAGGTGACGTCCCAGCAAATTTACCCCAAGGTCAAACTATGCAATGCCAGAGAAATTGCAAATAACACAATAGCTACATCTAAGACTCTACAGGTCTCACTTAGTGTGTTAAATGTTCACATTCTTGGCAGTGCAATTAGAAAAAAAGAACAAGTATGGTTTGTTTGGATGGGTTGCCAGGAGAAAGACTTCTCTTTCCAAAAAAGAACGTGGCAGCCTAACTTTAGTTTACAAAGTTGAAGATAACTATTACTTTAAAGGGAGTGTGTCACCAGAACCCAGCATTTCAACCCAGCCTAACAGATAGATAGGTTAGAGTCACCTCAATCAATGTTTTACCCTTGTGAATTGGCTCCTTTTTTGCAAAAATATCATTGTTTTTATCAATATGAAAATATTTTTGACCTAACATATATCTGCACACGTGGACAAAATTGTTGGTTCACCTCGTTTAATGAAAGAAAAACCCATAATGGTCACAGAAATAACTTGAATCTGACAAAAGTAATAATATATAAAAATTCTATGAAAATGAACAAATGAAAGTCAGACATTGCTTTTCAACCATGCTTCAACAGAATTTTTTAAAAAAGAAAACTCATGAAACAGGCCTGGACAGAAATGATGGTTCCCTTAACTTAATATTTTGTTGCACAACCTTTTGAGGCAATCACTGCAATCAAACGATTCCTGTAACTGTCAATGAGACTTCTGCACCTCTCAACAGGTATTTCGGCCCACTCCTCATGAGCAAACTGCTCCAGTTGTCTCGGGTTTGAAGGGTGCCTTTTCCAGACGGCTTATTTCAGCTCCTTCCAAAGATGCTCAATAGGATTTAGGTCAGGGCTCATAGAAGGCCACTTCAGAATAGTCCAATGTTTTCCTCTTAGCCATTCTTGGGTGTTTTTAGCTATGTGTTTTGGGTCATTATCCTGTTGCAAGACCCATGACCTGCGACTGAGACCAACCTTTCTGACACTGGGCAGCACATTTTTCTCTAGAATCCCTTGATAGTCTTGAGATTTCATTGTACCCTGCACAGATTCAAGACACCCTGTGCCAGATACAGCAAAACAGCCCCAGAACATAACAGAGCCTCCTCCATGTTTCACAGTAGCGACAGTGTTCTTTTCAAGATATGCTTCATTTTTCCGTCTGTGAACATAGAGCTGATGTGCCTTGCCAAAAATTTTGAATTTTGTCTCATCTGTCCATAGGACATTCTCCCAGAATCTTTGTGGCTTGTCAACATGTAGTTTGGCAAATTACTTTTGTCAGATTCAAGTTATTTCTGTGACCATTGTGGGTTTTTCTTTCATTAAACGAGGGGTACCAACAATTTTGTCCACGTGTGTATTTACAGGGCTGGGTTAATGTGCTGATTCTGGTGACAGACTGACATTTATGCTATTGCAGATATAGGTGGCAGATTTTTTGTTAAATAACAAAATGGTGGAATGTGTGTTATTTACCTCATTTTGAGAAATTCTAAGGACCATTTTTTTTTACTATGTCCTGATACATAAAGCCATAGAAGATGCAGATCTGGCTTCACTTTCAATGTGATAGGCTTGCTTTATCTAAATTTCTTACCATGTAAATTCTGTTTTCTTTTATCTGGTGTTTCACAATCTCAGGCAACTACAAACATATGTATGGCAATGTTTCTATGAATTCCGGGGGTCGAACCCCTGCCAGTCAGAAAGTAATATGCATCACTTTCTTGGATGGTAAAACTCCTTTAATGAAAAAAATTAATTTAAGTAAATAACAATGACCTCAGTTGAAATACTCTAGTAGTGGAATTGTTTTAATCCTGGGTATAGATGTTGCAATGCCCGGCTGTAATAAGAGAATAATTTCAGTAGATTTTCATGCAAATAAAGCCATATGTGGTTTGTCATTCACTAAAATACTTGCAATGGTTTAGTCAGTTTCAATGAACCAAACATTTTCCCATTTACAAATGACATGTTCTGCTCATAATGTTCACATTCCTAAAATATTCTGGTAATGATCTGAGGGGCAGGTGCAGCGCAGCCCACGACAATTATACTTACAGATGTTTCTCTATAAACTAGCAGATTGTGTGATATACAGTCATCGCCAAAAGTTTTGAGAATGATACAAATATTAATTTTTACAAAGTCTACTGCTTCAGTTTTTCTAATGGCAATTTGCATATACTCCAGAATGTTATAAAGAGTGATCAGCTTAACAGCAATTACTTGCAAAGTCAATATTTGCCTAGAAAATGAACTTTATCCCCTAAAACACATTTCAACATCATTGCAGCCCTGCCTTAAAAGGACCACCTAACATCGTTTCAGTGATTGCTCCATTAACACAGGTGTGGGTGTTGATGAGGACAGGGCTGGAGATCAATCTGTCATGATTAAGTAAGAATGACACCACTGGACACTTTAAAAGGAGGCTGGTGCTTGCCATCATTGTTTCTCTTCTGTTAACCATGGTTATCTCTAAAGAAACACGTGCAGTCATCATTGCACTGCACAAAAATGGCCTAACTGGGAAGAGTATTGCAGCTAGAAAGATTGCACCTCAGTCAACAATCTATCGCATCATCAAGAACTTCAAGGAGAGAGGTTCCATTGGTGCCAAAAAGGCTCCAGGGCGCCCAAGAAAGACCAGCAAGCGGCAGGACCGTCTCTTAAAAGTGTTTCAGCTGCGGGATCGGGCTACCAGCAGTGCAGAGCTTGCTGAGGAATAGCAGCAGGCAGGTGTGAGTGCATCTGCACGCACTGTGAGGCGGAGACTCTTGGAGCAAGGCCTGGTCTCAAGGAGGGCAGCAAAGAAGCCACTTCTCTCCAGAAAAAACATCAGGGACAGACTGATATTCTGCAAAAGGTACAGGGAGTGGACTGCTGAGGACTGGGGTAAAGTCATTTTCTCTGATGAATCCCCTTTTCGATTGTTTGGAACATCTGGAAAACAGCTTATTCGGAGAAGAAGAGGTGAGCGCTACCACCAGTCTTGTCTCATGCCAACTGTAAAGCATCCTGAAACCATTCATGTGTGGGGTTGCTTCTCAGCCAAGGGAATCGGCTCTCTCACAGTCTTGCCTAAAAACACAGCCATGAATAAAGAATGGTACCAGAATGTCCTCCAAGAGCAACTTCTCCCAACCGTCCAAGAGCAGTTTGGCGCTCAACAATGCCTTTTCCAGCATGATGGAGCACCTTGCCATAAAGCAAAGGTGATAACTAAATGGCTCAGGGAACAAAACATAGAGATTTTGGGTCCATGGCCTGGAAACTCCCCAGATCTTAATCCCATTGAGAACTTGTGGTCAATCATCAAGAGACGGGTGGACAAACAAAAACCAAATTCAGACAAAATTAAAGCATTGATTCTGCAAGAATGGACTGCTATCAGTCAAGATTTGGTCCAGAAGTTGATTGAGAGCATGCCAGGGAGAATTGCAGAGGTCCTGAAGAAGAAGGGTCAACACTGCAAATATTGACTTGCTGCATTAACTCATTCTAACTGTCAATATAAGCTTCTGTTACTCATAATATGAATGCAATTATATTTCTGTATGTGATAAAAACATCTGACAAACACACATAAAAACCAGAGGGCAGCAGATCATGTGAAAATATAATATTTGTGTCATTCTCAAAACTTTTGGCCATGACTGTACAATCTACTAGATGTACCTGTATCTGACGTCTGTGTCACTCTGGTAATGAATAGGGACAGGCCGTCTATAACTAGCATATTTAAGAGTATGTTATTCATTTGTAGCTTATGTGGTTTGTGATCTCCAGACGATTTTGTTACATGCAGTAATGTATAGTAAGGTTGACTTATACGAGTGCTGGGCACCTGTATCTTGCTGGGTTGTATAAAGTCCACGGCTAATATTTAATCTGGGGGCCGCTGGGCAGCTACATTAAAATATTACCTCAATCTCATTCAGAAATTCCTAAAACTGTGCCACCCTTTATTTTTCAGTAGTAACTTGCTGCCTAGTCCTTACTTTGGGTAGTTCATGTCCTAAGAGGCCCTGTCAATTGTCTGCTAACTGGCTCTTGCTTTAAAACAAGGCCTTTGTAGCATTGTGAGCCAGGGATACATACTCGCATAGTAGCAACCTTCAGGTAAATGACTGGTGACTAGAGCTTCGCAGGAACATTGAAAAGGTGGGACCCAGGGAGAGAGGATACTGGATGACCTGCTTACGTGTGTAGATGTCATCTCATCCACCCAGTGTGTCTATGTAATCATTACCTGGATAGTCTGCCTAGTTTATTGTATGGATACAGACGCTGGTATAGATGCTGTACATCTGTATGTAGTACAGTGAGTTTACTGTAATGTGCTGTGCATCGCTCTTGCAGAGACACACTGGGGGGTTCACCTGTGCCCCTGTGGGCCAATCCTAATTCCAAGGCTGAATAGGCCAAACCAACTATCTATGTAATATTAGACAAAAGGTACAGTAGCAATATATATATACACACGTGGACAAAATTCTTGGTACCCCTCGTTTAATGAAAGAAAAACCCACAATGGTCACAGAAATAACTTGAATCTGACAAAAGTAATTTGCCAAACTACATGTTGACAAGCCACAAAGCTGGGAGAATGTCCTATGGATAGATGAGACAAAAATCTAAATTTTTGGCAAGGCACATCAGCTCTATGTTCACAGACGGAAAAATGAAGCATTTCTTGAAAAGAACACTGTCGCTACTGTGAAACATGGAGGAGGCTCTGTTATGTTCTGGGGCTGCTTTGCTGCATTTGGCACAAGGTGTCTTGAATCTGTGCAGGGTACAATGAAATCTCAAGACTATCAAGGGATTCTAGAAAGAAATGTGCTGCCCAGTGTCAGAAAGGTTGGTCTTAGTCACAGGTCCTGGGTCTTGTAACAGGATAATGACCCAAAACACACAGCTAAAAACACCCAAGAATGGCTAAGAGGAAAACATTGTACTATTCTGAAGTGGCCTTCTATGAGCCCTGACTTAAATCCTATTGAGCATCTTTGGAAGGAGCTGAAACATGCCGTCTGGAAAAGGCACCCTTCAAACCCAAGACAACTGGAGCAGTTTGCTCATGAGGAGTGGCCAAAATACCTGCTGAGAGGTGCAGAAGTCTCATTGACAGTTACAGGAATCGTTTGATTGCAGTGATTGCCTCAAAAGGTTGTGCAACAAAATATTAAGTTAAGGGAACCATCATTTCTGTCCAGGCCTGTTTCATGAGTTTCCTTTTTTTAAAAATTCTGTTGAAGCATGGCTGAAAAGCAATGTCTGACTTTCATTTGTTCATTTTCATAGAATTTTTATATATTATTACTTGTGTCAGGTTCAAGTTATTTCTGTGACCATTGTGGGTTTTTCTTTCATTAAACGAGGGGAACCAACAATTTTGTCCACGTGTGTATATATATATATATATTTATATATCTTGATTATCTTATGACAATGGTGCTTGTCAGTGGGTGGGAATCATTAGACAGCAGGTAAAATCTCATTTCTTGTAGTGTTGGAAGTAAGAATAATGGGCAGGCATAAGGATGTGATCGACTTTGACAAGGACCAAATTCTAATGGCTAGACCATTCAGCAGGAGTATCTCCAAAACTGTCAGGTCTTCAAAGTGTCTGTCTGGAAGCTGCTCCATATATAAATGCCAACAGAAATATCATCTTGCATCATTATCTTCCTGGCTGCATCACCTACACTTGTATAATATCATGTATTCCTTGTAACTTCATCACCTGCTATACATAGAATCAGCCTAATGAAGTCTGTAATAACTGCAATATAAGATAGCAACTCTATAGATGACCGCACCAGTAGAAATATATATATGTCGGTGCTCACCACTGGGAAGAGGTAGTATCCCATTCAATCCATAATGCAAAAAACAGGCAGCACTCCAAAGTAAGGTGAAGCAAAGAGCTGAAAACATCGCATGGGATAATAAACACACTTATTTGCTTCACCTTACTTTGGAGTGCTGCTTGTTTTTTGCATTATGCAATATAAGATAGTTATCCTATCTTATATTCCACTTATTACAGGTTGGACACCACCCAGTGATGATTACATTTTCTTAGGTGAAGCTGATTTTTAGCTTTGTCTCTTATGGATCTGCATAAAAATGGCTGTAGGAGGTGTAGCGTGGAGTTGCAAACATTATGAATGTAAATTTTAGCCCAGAAGGCTTGCAGGTTATTTTAATATTATGCCTGAATGTTCTTATGACTTATGTACCATAGCTATTTTTGTGTCCTTCTAAAATACAACCCTAACTAGTGCTTTCTTCTTTACTACTCCAGACATGTGAGTATATTTTTAGAAGAGAGCATGAAATGTCGCTTTCATCTTAAAAAGTGTGAAAACTGTAAAAGTGGAGATAAAAGAAATGTTTTGTGTGATTTGTGCTGGTTGTCAGGGCTGTTCATGAGACAGAGAAGAACCCTCAGTTACAGTACATGAACTTTACTTCTGATCTTCTTCCCTACACACATTAGAGAAAAGTCACTCAAAACTCCATGGAGGCAGTATTTTGTGTGTATGGGGCCACCAACTCTCTTGCTATACTTGATATTGGGGACGGAATAATCTGGCACGTGTAACGTTCATTTGTCTTCAGGGGAGATAAACCACTGTTAGAGCTGTCAGGAAGCTTACCTGCCTTGCCCCACTGACACATTCATGAATTGACTGTGCATGTGTACAGTAGTATAATGTTGTACCGTGTTAGCCATTGAAAGTAGTGGAAGAGTGAAGAATTCAGGCGATACCTTTTAGAGGCTAACTAAGTATATTTATAAGTAAGCTTTCAGGAGTACTAGCTCCCTTCATCAGACATGGTGTGATACAAGAACTGAAAATTCACAGATTTTTATACACATGGTTTTCAAAGCATTTTAGAGCCCTTAAAAAAATGCAATCTAAGTAGAGAAGTTATTTACAACAGGTCATAAAAACAGTCTGGAAACTTGTGGTGCGTGACGGAGGGATCAGTAATTCTTGCTGTTATATGTTTGCTATCAGGAGGTGATTTGTGTCCCTCACAGTTCATACATAGTGTGACTTGAAGCTGGTATGAATATTGAGTTCAGTTCATGGTTCATACATAGTGTGACATGAAGCTGGCATGAATATTAAGTCCAAATTGCAGAGTTTGAAATTTTTGCATAAATTTGTACTCCGATTCTTTCCTTTTCTCCTGCGTCTTAAAATGTCCCATTAAAAACACAACCCGCAAATCTTCAATAGAGTGGTTTTCTCCGGAGAAATATGCGGCCACTGGGAGATCGGTTCTGCTGTTATTAATATTGGATCTGTGTGAGTTCATTCGTTGACTGAGTCTCTGCCCTGTTTCTCCCACATAGAGGCCTGTGGTGGGACATTGCACACACATTATGAGGTACACCACATTGGAAGACCTACAGGAAAATGTCCCCCTAATTCTGTGCACCTGTTGTGACTGTGGGATAGGTACACTGTCAGTGGTGTGGATGTGCTTGCAGGTCATGCACCTTTTATGTAGGCAAGGTGAGGTGCCATTTTCAGTTGGGGCCTTCAGGGCACTCCGGACGATAATACGCCTCAGGTTTGGTGGTTGTCGAAAGGAAAGGAGAGGGGGGACTGGAAATATGTCCTTGAGTCTGTTGTCCCTATGTAGCACAGGTTGGAGCTCCTTGCCAATCCTTCGTAGGATCTCCAGCTGTGGGTTGTAGGTGACTACTAGGGGCACTCGGGCATCTTTCTGGGTCTCTCTATATGTGAGCAGACTGTCTCTGTTAATGGCTGCCGCTTTGTTTAATTGGTTGTCTGTTACTTTTGGTTTGTATCCCAATCTGAGAAATTTCATCCTCAGATCCAGGAGGTGCTTGTCCAGGTCTGTTTTGTCGGAGCAAATACGATTGTATCGTATAGCCTGGCTGTAGATTATAGATTGTCTTGTGTGCTTGGGGTGGAAGCTGTCGTTTCTCAGGTAGGCCGTTCTGTCTGTGGGTTTGTGGTATATTGATGTGAGTAGCCGGTGGTCTTTAATGTATATTGTGGTATCCAGAAAGTGAATTTCACTCCCTGAATAGCTAAGTTTAAGGTTGATGGCCGGGTGAAAGTCATTGAAGTCATTATGGAATTGAAGTAGGGCCTCCTCACCTGCAGTCCAGATGACAAGGATATCATCGATATAATAGGTTTGGTGGCGCATGTTGATAAATATGCTCCTTCCAGTTCTGCCATAAAGAGATTTGCATATTGGGGTGCACATCTGGTCCCCATTGAAGTTCCCATTCGCTGTAGATATAGATCCTCTCCAAAGGTAAAATGGTTGTGGCTAAGGATGAATTGTACGAGCTGCGTTACTGGTTCTGTTGGGAGGTTTTGTTTTGCCAGGTGTACCCGACATGCTGCAACTCCATCCTTGTGGGGAATGTTGGTATACAGGGATTCCACATCCATGGTGGCCAAAATGGTACCCTCAGGTAGAGGGCCCAGGGCATTCAGTTTGTTAAGAAGGTCAGTGGTGTCCTGGATATAGCTTGGAGTATCCCTGACAAGGGGTTTTAGGAGATTTTCCACCCAGTACAGTATGTACTCTGGGGAAGAGGTCAAGAGGAATAGCTGTCAACTGAATGAGTGTCTGACAGCTACTGAGGGAGTAGGGGCATCTTTATGTAGCTTTCTGAAGCATTCCTATAAGAAGCACATAGGTAGCAGTCACAAGGCCAGTCTGGTAGGTGACCAGTGGGGGATTAAGTAGACCATAGGCCTGGAGCTGTTTCAAGCCTTTTTCCCTCTCTTCCCTGCCATTGTCCTGCCCTGTTCTGTCAGGGCCACCATAAGAGACTTCTGGTACATTCATGGGGAGACACACAATACAAGGGACTCATTGGCAAAGTATCTTTGTGGAGAACACAATGGGGATATTTATTAACTAATGTGTACCAGTTTTCTGACCTTAAGTAGTTGCATTTTTGGTGCATGTGGTGTGTTTGGCAATTTTTTGACACCTCCACAATTTTTTTAAAAAGTGGTTAGGGATCAAGCATGGCTTTGTCTTCCAACAAATTTAACATAATTTGCACCAGAAATAATGGCTGATATCTACACGAGCACCTAGTTGGCATAGACTTCAGCTTCTGTTGAAGGACCAGCAATATATACCTTGGCGCATCTGACATCAGCTGGGACTAGATTTAGACTTTTGTAACTAACATTGGTCCTAATTATTTCCCAGTGTGTGGGAAGGGGCACCAGAACGCAAAGTGGCAGGGGTTTGTGAGGGAAGGGGATAGAGGGAGACAGAAGGTGAAAGAGACCCTGTGTGGCAGGAGGGGTGTACGAAGTGGCAGGAACTCTGTGGGGGGCAGGTGGGGGCACAGTATGTAGGTGGCAGTGGCTCTATGTGTGTGGGGGGCAGAGACCCTATCTGGCAGGAGTTCTGTGGGGCAGCACTGTGGAGCAGGATTTTAGAGAGGCTATGGATAACAACATTGAAGAAATATTAATTGCACTTTAGCTACAGCCTGTAGGGAACACAGCCAGGAAATAGCTACATAGGCTTCTTGACCTTTTCTGCCCCTTCCTAACAGAGAAGAGACAGTCCAGACACACTTGCAGTCTGTCTGCATCTCTTCATGTTTGCTTGACACACTGCTGCTCGGCAGACTCACTTAAAGGGAGTCTGTGACCAGAGTCCAGTATTGGAAGAGTGAAGAAATCAGGCGATACCTTTTAGAGGCTAACTGAGTATATTTATAAGTAAGCTTTCAGGAGTACTCGCTCCCTTCATCAGACATGGGTCAGTTAGCCTCTAAAAGGTATCGCCTGATTTCTTCACTCTTCCACTACTTTCAATGGCTAACACGGTACAACATTATACTACTATCAGAGTCCAGTATGTCAACCCAGCCCCACAGACAGATAGGATAGGGTCATCTCAATCAAAGAGTGTTTCCCTCTTGTGAATTGGAACCTCCATTGTTGAAACATCACTGTTTTTGTCAATATGCAAATTAGCTCTTGATAAAGGGCCTGGCAGTGACGGATTATGATATAGGCATTTTGGCTGGCCATGGGTCCCCTTGCAGCCTTGGGCCCATGGCAGGCCAAAATGTGACAAACCTACCCTGAGAAGAGTTGTCTCCACTTAGATATTTTAAGGAAGTGAAGCAACAATACAAGCTAATAACCTGCTGCAGATACCAGCCATGGAGACTCCAGGTCTGTTCCTTCTGAATAGCTCAGCTGTCAGAATGGTGATACTCTAATATTCAACTAAATCGGGCAAAGGATTCTGTAGCATGTGAAAAATCCCCAACTTTACAGTTTTTTTTATGTATGTCTTAGAATCTAGATTATTATCTGATAATAAGGGTCAGAAAAAACAAAGAAGTATGACAATGGTTTATTATTCCTGCTCTACCATGAACATCATGTATAGCACAGAAAGTCATTTTTATTCCATAAATCATGATACACTGAAGCGTTCATACAGCAGACTCCTAGTTCTTGTCTCCTGGAATGGCTCTCTTATAACAGACTTTGCTTTCTTTATGAAGACAGCAAGAAATATGATCACCTTTAAGGGTGAAGATGTCAAATGTTCAAAGTGGAAATGGAGCGTATATTCAGAATAAAAATGTATCTTGTTTTTTTCATATGGAAATCTTCATAAGTGGGTATGGAGGAGAATGATGATTAACATAACATTTGGTGTGGTATTGTGTCTTCACAGTAGAATATATCCAGTTACCAGTTACAGACGTAAATGAGCTAATTAAATGCTGTCTTCCCAAATGAGTCACATCCTGCTGTCTCTGCTAGTGGCCACAAGGTTAAGACCAGCTAGGCTGGATATTGTTGTAATCTAACATGTTATACTTTCAGCTGAATGGTTTTAATACTAACACAAGAGTAACCACATTCACAGACGATATGGTTTAGGCTAGGTTCACACACCGCCTATGAATTACATATGTAGCAAAGGTTAACTTGACACTTACTGTGTTAAATAAACTGTTGTAGCAGACCTTAATGTGTCAAGTTAAACTTTGCTTAATCTGTCACTTCGGCAAGACTGTTTGAGACTATAGATGCATTTTAACCTCCTTAGTATGCTCACAAGACCCAAACACCCGAATGTTTTACTAATCTTAGATAAGCCTATGACAAACTGTGATGTATTACACTAAGTCCATCTGAAATTGGCCTTAGTCATACAGAACAGTGACCACTGGTTCATTTAAAATCTCCTAGAAAAGTGGGGGGCTTTCTTGAAGGAGTTCATTTCTTATTTATTTATGATTTATCCTCAGCATAGGTCATCAATAAGAGATCGGTGCGGCTCAGACACCCTACTGTTTAAATGGGCTGTGGAACTTGAGCGAGTGCCATGACCTCTTCTATCTCTACTTCGCACACCGTCAGTTTCAATGTAATTGCAGTCTTGGGACGAGACTGTAATAACATATCATGGCCACTATGAAATAGATATCAGACAGCTGATCAGTGTGGTTCCCAGGTGTTAGACCCCCATTAATCTCTTCTTGATGAGTCATCCTGAGTGTAGGTCATCAGCAAAAAAAGAACTGGACAACCCCTTTAAGACCATTGCATCATGCATCGGTATTAATATTGTGAGCACTGGCAGTAGGTGTACCAGAATTATTAAGAGGTTCCAGTCTCTTAATAATTCTGGTGGACCACGGGAGGTCTTATGAAACAGAATTGAAATCTATTCCAGTCAGGGAGTCTGACATGAGTTATAGTAAATCTGTAAGACCAAGGTGTCCCTGTCCCAACCCAATTTGATCCTACTCCACCCACTTTTTTCAAAGCTGATGAGTAGGTTGGAAAATGGACAAAGTGATCCTTTTTTTAGTGCATTTTTTGTACCTAATCCACCTTGTAGAGGTCAGCTTTGGAGAGAACCATTTTCATGTAAATAGCAATTTTATTAATGTGCAAATGAGAGGAAAAGTGCTTTGGGTCATACTTTAGTTTTCCTGGACTTTGATCTGAACTCTAGATTTCCAGGTAAAGCATTCCCTTTCATTTGCATATGGCTAAAACATCGATTTGCATGACAATGGGGCTCCAACGCTGAATAACAGATATATTTGGAAAGATTTATAACAAATTTACTGATGCCAGACTCCCTTTAAAAAAAACAACCTTTCATGTTATGTTACATGCTATGATAAAGTAACATACATAAAACCTTGAACCTTGGACTTTTAAAGGGTGCGTTCACACCTGTGTTGTTTAGTCCATTCTTCTGATCCATTGTATCCATTTAATGATACATAAAATTGCTTCCCAAGGGACCTCACTGACCATAATGGGGTCCGTCTGATATCCATGATCTTTTCCCTGATATTGCAGGACAAAAAATCGGTCTTGCAGGACTTTTTCATCCACAATTTTATACAGACTGTGCATCAGACAGACGCTGATTCAAGTTGATGTGTCTCCATTGTAATAGAAAACAAACAATTCTGTGCAGTCTGATTCTGTCGTCAGTAAGCTACTACTTGCTAACTTCTAGTATTAACATTGCTATTATTGCACTATATATATATTCTATTATTATATTAGTCTTCGGTTATATCATAGTATGGAGTGCATCTTGTAGTATCCCCAGCTGTGTTTCCTCATACTTTTATGTTTCTGGTTTAATTGAGGCTGAGGCTTTCCAGCTGCAAGCCCTAGTACTAAATAAATATTGTCTGCTGGAAAGGTATCAGTATTTATATAAAATAAAATTATTAGGAATATAAATAAACAATGTAGAATTAAGCGGTTGTGTTTTTGGTTCCCAAATGTTTGGCAAGTCTGTATGAAGCTAGCCAGGAAATCTTTGATCCTTTCATATTGAACTCCTTTTAAGGAAAGCATTATCAGTGACTACTGAGTATGGGGCTGGGCAATGAATCCTCTGACTGGCCCTAAGTTAAATAGAGTCCCTAAGGAATATGTCATACCCCCTCGTGGTCAAACTGAGGAACTACACTTTTTATTTAATTGTATTAATATCCTGACATCATATACAATGTTAATTCCAGTTTTAGTCTTTGGATCTACTGGTGGAACCTATGCATTATAGGGGCAGTTTTAGAGAAGCCTGAAGCTCAGTATAGTAATGATATACACAATGTAGGCTTTGTACCACAATTAGTTACTATGGTTGCAAGCTATAGTAGTAGTCTAATCCTGCAGTCATGTGTTACTTGACTCTATCTGACCCACTTTTTGTTAAAGTATAACTTATTTTATAACAAAGGGGGACTTTTTTAAGAGAACTGAGGATTGTGCCCCCCTTTCTATAAGCCAGCACAACACTCATGCTGCTTTCCAAGTAGAGCCAAGCAAAGCCGGTCGGAGCACGGTCCTCAGCTGTGCATATGTGCCCCTTAGTTAAACACCCGGGTTCTCAATGGTCAAAACTTTTGACGTCTCACAATGTCATATCAATTTTCTAAAATAATAGGTACTTTTTACACTACATCCAATAGTAAAGGAGATAGAAGGAATACAGCAACACATGACTGAAGGATCACATTATACAGTGGGTTTGTTTGTAGTCTATAACTATATTCTGTAATAGTACAGACACATAGGACTGCATTGTGATGTAGACACAAATTAGATTTTTAATCAAGACTATATAGCTATATATACAGTTACTTCTTTTTCTTATTTCATTGAGCAGTGTAATAGTGCACATAACCTAAAGAATAACTGATCACAGTCAGTATCAGGACATTGTGCCCCAGTTTGTCTTCAGGCATGTAAAGTCCTGGTCACGGCACATCTCCCTAAAGGGTTTTCCAGGATTAGAAAACATGCCTGCTTTCTTTCAGAAGAAGCTCCAATTCCTTTTCTCATTAAGTGACATCATGTCCATTGGTTACAGGGCCATGTCGTGTGCCATAGTGATAGCCTAAAATGCCCACCAATTAATCAAATTAAGAAGCAGAAATGTTAATCTAAGCACTGTACTCCTTTGGCTGTAAACAACTATGCTTGACTTGGCTTGGGCCTTACGTCAAATGTGTGCCACAATAGCATCCCTCTATGCCAGAAAACTGGCGTAGAGGGATTGATGAATTCCCCCCAATATGTGTATCTATGTGTGATCACCCAGTGGTTGTGCAGAGACTTGCAGCCTGTCAATGATTTTGCTAGAATGTTGTGATATTATATGGAATTGATTTCTTGAGTAACTGGAGTTCCAAATTTGAGCTAAGTTAAATATAAATCACTGGATTTTTCCTTGAATTCCCACATATAGAACGACTCTATTTACTGTCAGAATACTTATGTCATAATAGTAGCATTTCAGTGACCCATCAGGCTCAATTTTCCTTTCTAACCTATTCATTTCTATTTTACGAAGTGGAAATTGAACATGTGAATTGTTAGTATTTTATTATATTGAGGCTTTTGTAATTTAGGCCTTCAAAGTCCCAAGCTGCCCAACTTGGTTAGCACATTTTGTTTCCTGGGGAGACATTAGGCTGACAGTGCATGAATGGATTTGTGAGCTGTAATGTATCAGTACAGTGTCTTCTGCCATGAGCTAAAAAATATTAGTCAGTTATTATGTATAGTCAGTGGAAAAGTTCAATCTGCCCAATTCTTGGCAGTGATATTAACATGTTTATGAGTTTAAGTCTTTCAATAGTCTCCTGCTATTTTCTTTAATACGCTGAGTCCTATATTGTAGAAGTATATTTTCTCAGAACATAAACACTGTTTGAGAGTCATTTTACTACCACATATATTATAAGAATTAATACCAAATAGACCAAGACTCAACATAGTAGTTTTAATTCTGATATTTAATTCCTCTTAGCCTCTACAAATTGTCATCCCTTCTTATAAAGAGGATCTCCTGGAGCTATAAACGTCTTTTATCTAATGTACATGATGAATGTAGTCTCAGAGATAGGTTAGTGGCCGCCGTGATGTGCGCTGCTTTCTTGAAGATCAGGGCCATGTGTTTGAGGTCATCCATGTAAGTTTAGACCAGTTCTCTTTAAATCAGGGGTACACCGGGTTGCAATTTCCAATGCCATTAAATGAGGTCCCCAACCATCAGGAAACAGATATACTTGTATGTGTCCCGAGGGTTTAGAAAGACATTTTTATGGACACTGGGTGGCAGGTACAGTTATAGTAGGAAAAAGCAGGACAGCGGCAGTCACATCCGGATAAAAAACTTCTTTATTTGAATATGTTACAGGCAGGTTTTAGCTGTGGACTCACAAGCAACGGGCCGTTTCGTGCTACTTCACAAGCCTGTAGAAGTGCAGTAGCTTGTGAGTCCACAGCTAAAACCTGTCTGTAACCTATTAACAGAACAGCAGGGTTAAAAATAACACTCTGTTGTGTATGCTACTTATTGCCACCGAGTGGTTGGGATGTGAACTGTGGCTTGTCAAGGGTATTGCTAGGATGTTGCTATAATCTATTGCATTTTGATGGTAGGAAATTGGAGTCTGGGTGGACACATCTTTATGTGCAAGAGTGTAAAGTCACTAAGAGAAACTTCTGCTCTAGCAAACCTGATATATCCATGCATTACATCATTTGACTGGCTGCCATATAATGCTACATATCCCCTAGCTCTTCTGATGCTAGTGAATACCTCTATAATATGAAATACATTACAGCATGGCACAGTTTTATTTCAGTAATTCTAATGGAAGCTCTTCAAAGAAACCTCTGTGTGCTGATGTACAAAACTAGGGAGTACTAAGCACTGAGGTCTTAAAAATTCGATGAGCGCCATACTACATATCATACCATACAGATGCTTAATACAGTTGTGTGCATGGGTCCTTAGGAACAATGTACATTCATATATTTTTTATATAGAATACAGAATTTCTGATTTAACGGCCTTCTTATCCTTCAAAAATTTATGGAGTTCATTATTTTTCTGAACATTTTAGGGATATCGTCCAAGTAGCAGGTCATAGTTCTGACACACATCATTGAAAAAGGCTAAACATACTCGCACAAGGATAGCCTTGATGCTTGCGGCAAGCGCATGTATTTGAGCTGATGTATCAACTAATACCTCATGTTGTTGTTATACTTTGCTGATGACATGGGAGAGAATGGCGTATCAGTAATGTGGTGTACATAAGAAGCTGGGCAGAATGCCTGATGTAATAGTATGGGTGTAACCAATGGGCAGCCAGCCAGCAATGTTCCTTATATATAACCATATGACTGACACCTTTAGACTGCTTTGATGTTGCTGTTTTTCTCTTTGCTTATTGAATGAAATAAAATTCCTCTATGGACTGCATTGAAACTGGTGACATAGTGTTATGATGTAAACAGGTTACATGACTGCAACGTATGTTAGAAAAGTTTCCAAAAAGCATATAGAAAAAACGTGTAAAATACAATTATCCTTCTGTAAGCATAGCTTTTCTCAGTGAATGGTATGAACGTCTTTGTAAGGTCATACATTGGACAACCAAACCCACAAATGCTTACCTGGTTGGGAATATTCTACTACAAATGCATAAAAAGACATGCTTACTCCATGTTAAAAATTACACCAGGGAATGTGGATAGATTAAAAAAATATCTTCAATAATGTTATTTCTAGACAAATAAGTGCCAGTATTATATATTTTGATAGAATTAGTGGTATTTATTTTTAATGGTGTTTATTTTGCTAACCTTTCAGTGCCCAATGCAAACTGGAACTGCGGAGTGTCTAATCTTATTGGAAACACACAAAAGCCAACAGGGATTGCAGATGTCTACAGTAAATTCCGACCCGTTAAAAGGGTTTCTCCACTGAAGCATCAACCAGAGAGTCCAAAACTCAATGAAAGTGATGATCAAAAAGAGGAAAAAGAAGAAAATGAAAAAAATGGCGAACCAGGAAAAGATGGTGTTTCTGCAGATGACGATGGATTTAAGTGTAAGAGCATTGAGTCAAATGTTTTGCTTGGTGAGCTGGAGCATTATGACCTCGATATGGATGAGATTTTGGATGTGCCTTACATCAAATCCAATCAGCCATTGACTCTGTTTACCAAAGTAGCATCAGAAAAAAGGACCTCCAGTATACATCCATTGTCCAAGGGTAAAAATGGTCCTATGGGCAACCTGGAGAACCTGACGCCCAATGCCACTCAGTTTTGTGTATTGTCTCCGGTTAAAAATTCAACTCAGTCTACCATCCTTGATCAGAGCAGACATTCATCTGGGGGATTAGAGGCTTCACAGTCTAACATTCAGTGCAGCTCCGTCCATGAAGCTGAATACCATAACAAGAGCTTTCTCAATAGGGCTCTGTCTGATTCCCATGCACAGAAGCTTGAAAAGGCCATGCCTAGCTGCCAACTCCGGGCATTTCACCTGCCGGGGACAGACTCACAACTGGATGGCATAAACGGTAATGTGAACTGGAATTACTCAGAAGGAGAAGACATGAAAAAAATCAAAAGCATCTTAAATATTGTTAAAGAAGGACAGATATCCTTACTGGTAAGTGCATAGCAAATATATTAGAAATCCATGAGGTAGGCTAGACATTTATTTTACATGATACAGTATTTTTATCCCTGTAGCCTGCATTATAATAGCAGTGAAGTCTCTCTATAAGCCGTCTCGCTATATAAGTGAATATATATGTCCAATAGAGATTTTTACATATTAGGGGATATCGCCCGCTTCCAGGGGGGCTACAATGAGTTAACCCTTTATATTGTCATCAAGCTTTGCAGCTCAGCCCGGTTCCAATAAGCTTTTTGTCACTGGCTCACCGTGGGAACACCGTGTTGCCTTCATTAGTATTCAGAAGTATTCTTTGCCAGCTTTTTGTAACAACCATTCTCTGACAAGAGCTGAACACAAAGTCTAAAATGTCCCACGGCCCATCCAAAGCATTTCATTAGCATCTGCTTTGGTGATTAGGTATGACAATTGTAGGTTACAAAGAGAAACATATTGCTAAAAACCCAGCTTAGCGGAGCAGATCTACACCGTCTATTACTAAATGAGGTCACTAGTGAGAGACAAAACTGCTGTTGAGTTTTATAGTGATTTGCAATTCTTTATTGGCTTGTTCACGTTAATGCTAAAAAGTTAGGGAATGATGGACTTTGTAGTTCTACCAAAACAGCAGATGCAAAGTTTGCCTGTGTCTAAACAGTGTAAAGTTTGTATGGTAGAGTTGGTGCAACTGAAGTTCTGTTCTATACTGTTCCTCTGAATAGTGTTGTTACTGCACCATGTGCAAGGATTTTTGCAGACCCCATTTAGATCTAAGAGACTGTCACAGAATTTTGCAATATTGTGTATCACACGTCACTGTAAATATACAATACCTTTAAATTAATAAGGCATATTACATAGCAGAATTTTGGACAATATCTAAGAAATCTATGTGGAAATATGTGGCTGAAATATGGTTTTAAAATACAGCCATACAAGTGTTTCCTAATATAATAAAATATAGGAAAGAGTAAGACTACATATTACATTTGGTCCAAGCAGCTGATATATAGTATGTATGTATTATATATATATATATATATATATATTTATTTATTTTTTCTACAGGGTACATTAATCTGCCATTGACATTCAAGGTTAGGGTACATCCACACGCGACATATATACTGCAGATTTTCTACTGTGAAATTGTGTGCATAATATCTCTATTATTTACGGTAGCCAAAACGTGGATGAAGTTTAAACAAATTTCATCCAGCCACTGCCAAGTATCCTGCCCAGTGCTGCCCATGTCCCCTATGACCTCACCATTTGTGCCCACAGTAATAATTGACAATAATGGGGTCTACAGGTTGAAAGTGTCGGAGAGAAAAGTCCTCCGTGCAGGACTTTTCTCTCTGACGATTTCTGGAAGAAGTGAACTTATACTCAGAAGGTACAATTGGATACTTTGTTTTGCTAACTAAATGTATCCTTCTGATGTATCCATTAAGGGTGAGTACAGGATGAGTATTAAAAATGAGTGTAAAAAGTACCTGCAGTTTTGGAATATTTTATGGCATTTTTTTTGTTTTTTGCGGGCACATTTCTTTTAAGTATTCTTTTTTTTTTGCACAGTTGTGTGTCCAGGTATTTAGAAGTTCTATTGAAAAGTCTACGGATAAAAATACCTAAAATAACAGTAGGGAATTCTGCTTTTTTTTTTTTCTTTTTTTTTAATAAAAGGCCACTAACCCTAAAAAGTTACTAGAAAGACACAAACCAAAACACTGGGGCAGATAAACTAATAAAAAATGCAGCAGAATTCTGGTGTAATTTGCACCAATTTGCACAAGCTTTATATCTCATTTTCTATGTCTTTACACTTTCTAACAGTTTCCGCGCCTCGTCCAACAGATGGGCGGGCTTGTTGAAAAGGGGTGGAGCTTAATATGCAAAACTGTGCGCCAGAAAATGCACTAAAATTTTGTCTGTTACTAAGTCAACTAATAAGTGGTGTAGAGTTAGACTATACAGTCTAAAAGTTAGCAAGCATTAGACACTTTGTGCAGTTTAAGACTGTCTAGTCTAACTATAGACTGTCTAAAAGTTAGCCAGCATTATAGACAGTATTAGTTTATCTAACCACTGTGTATGTAGACATTTTATATGTTGATGTAGTCCTCCAGTAAACACCTAACTACGGTGTTTTAACACACCCTCTCCAAAAAAAGAAAAACTCTGCAGCATGGTTGCTGGATTACTGTATTATTTGACATTAAATTTTACATGAAACGTTTATTGAAGTCTAGTTAAGGTGACATTTACAGCACCTATTGAGGTGTTCCTGCTGGAGTTTGCACCTATCTAGAATAACTAAGTAGCTTGATAAGACTTCTATAGTCTTTTTGGATATTGCTTTCATATAAGCTTGGACTGAGCTTTTATAACTAGAACAGATTCACATTTTAACTTCCCAGACAACTGTTTAAATGTGTGAAAACTTGGGATGAACCACAAAGTGTATTCTGTGTAAAGATGGCCAAGTCCTTGGAGACTTTTATGATGAGTTGGATTATCGTCAATGTATAAGACACAGCCAACTGACCTGATTTCTTTGAGCTGGCGTTTCCAAGAGCCAGAACAATTTATAAGATTACATATTTTAAAGGGACACTAACAATATATTCTGGGAGATAAATCTATAAATGTATTTTATGTTGCTTTTAGTGTCTTTACATATGTTCTCCCTTTTCTGTCTTTACTCCAAACAAATGTCTGAAGCATTGCTGAACTTGAATTACCTTAATTACATTAAGGCTAAACTCCTCATGCCGGATTTACATTTGAAATGGTCCCACCGATCATATGTCCAGAAGTATACAACTGTATGGCCCCATTCAGCCAAGTGTCTCATGCCGCAGACTCTTTGGCTGAACCAGGAACCGGAATCCTTGGCAAATTCAAGCAGGACGTATATTTTTTCAGTGTCCTTTTTCGATCTCTGGCCCCTATTGAAAAGAATGAGAGGTGGATTAAGGGCAAAATTTGATGCTGATTTTGAGGTGGAATTTTGACATTCATATACTACACAGTGGAATATATGTAGGTCTGATATACATGCACACATAACTGATCTCCATTTTGGTTAAAGTTTCCAGTTTGTCTTGAAAGTAATTCAGGGACAAGAATCTCTCACATTGAGGAGAGCACCAGTGAAGGTGTGTAGAGTTTGAATTGCCTTTTGCCCTCTACTTAGCATCTACATATCACAAGGCATGATGGGAAAGGAGCTGGGAGCTCATACGCCCTCTGTTGGATGTAACAGAGGGCGTATGAGCTCCCAGCTCCTTTCCCATAATGCCTTGTGATATGTTGAAAGTAATTCAACAGACTATCACAACATGCTAACAAAAGCCTTGAAAGGCGGCAATTCACCCCCACCACTGGGTGGTCACACATAGACACAAATAGGATAGATAGCATATCACTTTGTGGTAACTTGCTACAAAAACATGTTATTAAATATCAACAGCATTTTTTAATACAGGTGCCAATCCCGAGTCCCAACTGACCCTCGTGAGACATAAAGGATGTCCATCCTTTCTTTTTTTTTTTTTTTTTAGAGATGCACAGTTTTTTAAAAAAGAAACAAAAAAAAGGATGTCTGAATAAATGCATCAACAGGATAGTACATCACCAAAGTGTGACCTAAGTTTGGTTTGGTAGTGCTATGGGGATCAGTGTGTTATTCCCATACAATAATACAAAAAGTGCTAAGTTGTGTCTTGTTATAATAATAAGAATAAAAATAAATTTATTTATATAGTGCCAACATATTCCAAAGCAGTTTACAGATCAGAGGGCACATGAACAGACAATATCAGACATTACAGTGTAATAAATAACATATCAAACAATAGGAGTGAGGGCACTGATTGCAAGACCTTAAAACCGGGAAACTTGCCTGGTGATTCATTTCCAGTATTTGTTCATTTTGGTTACACTTAGCTTTACAGTCACTGGGTTAAAAATGAGATGAAGTTTCTATGAATGGAACAAGATTTTACCAGTGATATAGTTTACACATCACGTGTTTCTATTGTTAGACATATTCATTATTTTATATATGGGCAGCCCTGACATTGCTCTATTTCTTAGTGAATAGTTTACCGGGATTCCTCTTTAAAGACACAAACACAATGGGGGGATTTATCAAGACTTGAACTCCAGAATTCTGGCATTCTGGAATTCTTGCAGCTTTTTAGGATTATTTGCACAAACATTTTGCATCATTTTATATTCTTACTACACTCCGCTTTTGAAAAGTGGGTAGGAACGTGGACAAGTTAGCCTGCCTAGCTATTTATACACCAGATTTATCAATGTGACTTTTTTAAAAGTCATAAAACTTGTTGCACTCTCACTCCTGTGAGGGGATAGTGTAGAAAGTGCAGTACTATCTCAGAACAGAAGTGTTACATGAAGAGATGGATGGACCAAATTTATCAAACATTCTGTGACCTTTGATAAATTTGGCACAAATTGTGGCAATTCAAACTCCAGTAAAACTAACTTTAAAAATTCCCCTCACGATAAATCTCCTCCATTGGCCTTCCACCTATTTAAAGGCACATAGGCCATGGTCAAAGCATGTGAAGTAGTGTAAGCCATGATTATGATAAAACATGATATAAAGTCTATGACCCTAAACCTCATGCCAGCAATGCTAAGCTCTTGCCACATGGGCATCCTATAACTCCTTTACTATGCTACTGTCATTATTAGGGATTTTTCTAGCATCAGAACATGGCCTGGGATAGAGATGACTCCCTAGACACATTCTTGATATTTTATAACTATCGAATATCATTGTTATTGGGCTGGTATGTTTTTCTTTAAAATACGATAAAGAAGTAACAGCAGTAAGCCAGACAGAGAGCATTATATATTTTACAAATGAACCATGATCCGGACTGTTCCCAGTCTTTCTGTGTTTGCTTCGGGATTGTTTGAGAACACTTTATATATAGCCATTTGATTAGACTTGATCTTTTCTCCAGAGCTTAGTGAAAATAACCAGTCTCCTCTTAAAATGTTATTCATTTAGTCCCGGGCAGGCTCCAGAGGGCTGGCATGCTTGTGGTTACTTGTCACAGTATAACTCATCTGTAGACAGGAACGTTTCAGAAGAGCCATGGCCAGATCATCATTCTCAGATTATGAGCAGCCCATAGTGATTACATGGCCAGTTAAAGCTGCTTTGCTGGACACTGCGGTTTATTTCACTCGATTGAGTCTAAATACCTCCTAAAGTATGTCTTGCTTCATTTCAGAATATCTTTATAAGGGTCAGACTTGTATATACCCTTTTTTCATTCAAACATCCATAGAGATACATGAAAAAAAATCTAGCTGCCCAAAATCACCACTAGAAGGAGTTTACTTAATTATTTATTGGTACAGAATTTTTGATATTTTTAGACACAAAAACCCCAATTATTAAAATTATGAAATTAATACACTTTAAAATTTGAAATGGATTAGTCCTTAGGATAGGTCATAAATATTAGGTCTGGGAGGGTCTGAGAGCTCTAAGATAGCCATGTACCATATCAGACTTGTATCAACCTGTCCCACTGAATTCTGGGGGCTGACCATCTTATGTGTAGGAAGTCTTAGGCTAAAGCTCCATATTGTGGAAAAGCTGCTTTTTTGTTGCAGATTTTTCTGAGGTTTTTTTGAGCCAACCTATTCATCCCATTGATAAAACCTTTTAAGTTTTCAGAAGTAAAATTTATTTGTCTTTTCTGTCCTTGAGGGCACTCGCCAGTCCTTTAACTAAGGTCAGCTAGGAAATTAATCGGGCGTGTGTTACCTTGTAATCATTGGTGTACCTGCCATGGAGGCAACTGCTATAGGGTCCATAGGGGAAGCGGGCCTACAGGCCCCTCTCATAACACTAACACATAAAGCAGCAGTAGGTCAGTATATAGTCGGTAGGCTGTGGAGTAAAATGGAGCTGGAAGGGTTACAGTATTCTACCTGACAGCTGGAGTAGTGAGCTCTGTAGGAAGACGCAAGTGCACAGTTGTTGTAATTGTTGCGGAGGGTTTTTTATTTTTAATTCTTCAAAACACTTCTCCCTAAAAAAATATGAAGAAAAAGTACATTAGGGGAGATTTAGTCAGCAAAATGCGCTGTCTAACATGCCTTGTGCTACATTTATCAATTATTTCAGACACTTTTATGATTTGTGTAAGAAAACTTTGAGGAAAAGGTTCAAGTCTTCAATAAAAGTGACTGTGGCCTAAATTGTTACACCATGCACCAAATTGTGGGGCATTTTTTTCTAGTGTAAATGAAGTCGAATAATTGAGGGTGTAAAGTTATACTCTAGAGTCTAATATGGTGACAGATTTATCAAATAGCATTAGACACTTTGATAAAGCTGGCGAACTTTATGACTGTCTAGTCTAACTTTACACTGTCTAACTTTTATACATTGTTAGTAAATCTGCCCCATGGACACTACATCCATTGTCCTCATTACCCTGCTTTTTTGTGTGTATGACTTTTGCTGTGTGGCCCCATGATTCCTATGTACGCCCCTACTTGTAATACCAGCATTGGTCAGATCTAGGACTGACTGATCATTTATTGCACATCCATAACTCTCACAGATTTCATCATGTTAGAAGAATTGATTGAAAATGCTTATTCTATGCTTGTCAGGAATCAAGATTTATGTCAGACATGTTGTAATTCTCAGTCTCTGAGCTCACAGCATGAAGTGGTATTTTTCATGTCTGATACTATTGTAGCATTTGACATAACTAGACATTAATGTTTATGAATTCCTCATTGATACTTTTCTTTGCATATTGCTCTAGTTTTCCCACAGTTTTGTACCCCAGAGACTCTCATGCAGCCCCCTTCTGTAGACTTCAATAGCAAAGAGCTTGGTTATTGATGGAGAATTTAGACTCTTCAGTAATGTTTATTCAACTTTTTGTGTTTGCCCTTCAAGATAAAGTTATGTCACATGAGACACAGATATGTTCATCTGCATGTTCTCCACTTGTGAGCTTTGCCCCTGCTTTTGACTACACAGTATGAACACATTTTATTACAAATTTTCATCTTTGTTCACACTGCTATGATTTGGGACCATAAGAGGCAGCTAGAGGAAGGAGGAGGTGTTTACTCAAGTAGGTGGGAGAAGGATATCATAATGCTGTTGAATGCAAGCAAAGCTTTGTCATGTTTTTCAATCATGACAGTATCTCTATACACTTTACAAGTTAACTCTTGAGTGCCAGATTCTTTTTATCTGATTTTATGGAGTCTGATCCTATCTGAGCACCTAGCTACCAAGAGGAGTGCTGTGCAAATTCTTTCTTCAACTACCGAATCTCTATGACAGTTGTGGATAAAACAATCCCTGAATCTGTGGCAAGATCGAGCAGGATGCTTATTTTTTTAGTGTCTAGCTTTGATCTCTGCCTTACATTAAAAACAATGAGAAGCAGATTCAGGGTGGAATCCGACTCAGAATCAACACCAAATTCCACCATGTGAAGATACCCTTTTCCAGGAGTTACATGTTCATGATCTGCCATCATCATAGGTTATCAATATCTGATCAGTAGAGATCTGACACCCAGGATCTCCAAAGATCCGCTACTTAAGTAAGTGTCACTTCTGCGTCACACGCCAGTTATGTCACGTTCATTCCTCACATCACTTGTCTGTACACAGAGGCTTTGGGTCCCAGGGGTGGGATCTGCAGCTATCAGATATTTGGACCACAGGATATGCCATATGTTTTTTTCATGGGAAAACCGCTTTAACTTTTATTACAATAACTGAAGTGATGTACAAATTATAACTGGGATTGATCATGCAAATGCAAAATTTGTAAAGAAAAAAAAAAAGAAATGTTGGCTGAATGCCATCCTGTTGTCACAAGCAGACCCTGCTTTATGTCACATTGGATGTCACACTTTGTACAACTTGTCCAGCTGAGATACCAGTTATCTTACACTTAAGGACAAGATGGACAGCAAAGTGTTTTGCTACACAACTGAGCTGAAAATGTCCAGGACAGTCAAATGTGAAAAAACAGACAAGATATTATTAAAGAAACACTGTTTTTTTTTATCATTTGTGTCACTGATGTTTCAGATCTGGTGTCTGCATACTGTTCCCATGACTGTCTAGCTGAGAATGGGGCTTTTTTTTGTAAAACCAAATATATAGTACTTTACAAACGTCACTGCGGATATGAAAGGGTCGTATTAAGCACAGATGATTGTACAGAGACTGGTCCGCACTCCTGTTTAGCTGAAATTACACAAAAAATGTTGCCCTGTGTGGCTAATAGGAGCATTCAGAAAATGCACTGGACAGATATGTATGTCATGAGCTGGGCATATTCATGAGGAATACCCCCACCCCTCTCCGCAGTGATTGACAGCTGGCTGCTATGTATCTGCATACACAGCAGCCTGTCAAACACTATGGCGGGGGAGGCAGGGGGAGCACTCTGATTTTATTATTTTTTAACAACCTTTTGTACATTTTCGTGTTTATACATGAAATTGTCTTTTAAAGTTATTATCACTTGGCCCAAGTGTCTTATCTTCTTTTTCCAGAACACATGGTTGATGTTTACAGGGCTATCGTGACTATTCAGAACATGAGTAACTCACTGTTTGCAAACATGATATCTCATCCTTTTCTCTCCACAGCCTCACATTGCTGTAGATAATTTAGACCAAATCCATGATGACAATGGAAACAATCTTCTGCACATTGCAGCATCCTATGGACATGCCGAGTGCTTGCAACATCTCACCTCACTCATGGGGGAGGACTGCTTAAGTGAGAGGAATGAAGAGAAACTGACGCCTGCTGGACTGGCAATAAAGGTAATAGCTATAGCAAAAAACATTCAAGTGTGCAGATGTAAGGGAATCTAAAGCAGAGATGGACAGTCTATAGGTTGACTCTCCAGCCAAAAGCAGCTATAGGCATGGTGGATCGTAAAACTGTAAAATCAGTACTTGCATAAGGCACATCTGCATTAAGAATTCAGCTTTTCTGTACCATCATATAAGCAGAAAAACCCGTCCCGTCATGGTGTTAACAACAATGCTAAAATAAAAATGGAAGGCCCATTCCGTCATCCCTTTTTGTGTATGAAAAAAAGCGCAACATGTTGATGAATCTGATGGAGATTTTTTTGCTCCATAATATCTTGCCTTTCACACAAATCTTTCACCAGGAGGTTTCAGACACCAGTGAAGCGGGGCCTGTACTCTATGTTGGCTTTTATTTAGACCTCATTTTGAACACTGTATTGTTTGAAGTAGACATATTCCTCTGACACTCCCGTTAAGTTTTAGCAAGTCCATTATCTATTTTATTTATTTATTTATTTATGAGTATAACTTGTCCATAAATATTTTTTTGTTTTTAGTACACTTGATAAAGAGGACTCATTCCTCGAAACGCGTTGTGTAATTGAAGTTCAATAAAAAGCATTCTTAGTGAAGCGCGGTCTCCATACCTCACTTTTTTTGGATACTTTCCTACCATTTTTTCATTTTCAACACTGTCCTGGGTATTGGCCTATAGCCGTTTACTTCCTCATGTTGCTTGCTAAAGTTGACTTTTCGAATTAATACTACACATATACTGTACCTATATTTGCATAGCTTTTAACACTATACAGTAGAATCAGTGGTGTATCTAGAGTCCTAGTCCTATGGGCCCAAGAGCAAATTTTGTCCTGCCCCCATCCTTTTCCACAACATACTGTGGGAGGGAGATTTATTATTTGAAAATTGAGAGCCAATAGGAAAGTTGTGGAAATGTGCATGAGGGGAGAAATGGAGTAAAGATATGAGATAAGACCGAGTGGTGTTAAGGCAGCAAAAAAAGGTGTGTAGTTGGGGAAGAGGACAGGAAAGAAGATGTTGTCAGGGCGAGTTGGGGACATGGTAGTGAATAATGGACATGCAAAGGCCGTCACATGACCATTATAGAACCCATGATTTTCGATGGTTCTATTTACATGTCCGTTGTCATGGACAAAGATAGAGCAGGTGAAGGGGGAACCGTCAAAAAATGCCCATGTGAATATACACATTGAATTCAATGTGTTGACAAAATTTTTCTTGGTCATGTAAATAAGCCATTACTGTTTTGCTTCCAGTTTCTGGATTATTTCAGGTGAGGAAATGGTGCTGGCTCTTCCATGCTGGAGCAGAATCATAGCAGAGCCCAGATGGCTGTAGAGGTGGGCAGGACACTTACTTTGGAAAGTTTTGCTGCTTCTGGGGAGAGGGACGGATTCCTGGACTGTCCAACTGTTCAGCAAATAAAGGTGTAAAGCTGGCTTGCATGATCTGTGCCCTGCATGCAGGCCTCTCCTGCTCTGCCGGCTTATAATGTGCCTTGCAGCGTTTGCTGTGTTAGGCTCCCCCTGTGCAGCCCTTCACGGTGACATCCACTGCGATGATGATCATTACTCCTCTGAATAGATTCAGATGTTTACAGGGTTTTGGGGCATCACTATAAAGTCTGTAAAGGGGCCCCTACTATCACGTTCCATATTAGTGTGTTTCAGTGTAGCTTTCTGGGCCCTCTAAAGCACAAGGGATCTAATGTGACTGCCACCTCTGCACCTGCTATAGCTACACCCGTGTATAAATCACCGTACATTACCTACTATGTGTTCAGCAGCAATCTTTTCTAAGAACCATTAGTGAGACTTGGGTTACTACATGAATATACAGTAATAATGCAATAATTAGAAATCAGGCCAAAAGTTGCGCCTTAGACTGCTCATATGTTTTACAACTTAGCAAGTGTATATTTACTTTAGAGTTAAATAATATGGTCGGCTTTTTACCATACTGTGCCTTTTGAAAACAGATTCTTTAACTTAGTCCAATAAAAAACTATCACCTCCATTTAAAGTGTTGACATTTGATTTTCTGCATTACTTAAGTTATTGGAGTCCTGCCATTCCTCCATAAAATACCTATAAACCAAAGAACTTATAAAAAGAGGGGAAAGTAAATGAAACTCATATATTTCTCAGAAACGACTATGTAACAGTATATAAGGCACAAGGTATTGTATGTTAACCCGGCTCAGTGATATACATCACAGTATTTGTGACTTTTTCTTATTTTATATTAATTTATTATTAACATTGTGTTAGAAATATTGCAAGTAGTGCTTTCTACTATTGCAGCAACTTTTCAGATTGTAGATTTTAATACACCAATCTCCTATTTGTTTCTACTGGTGCTATGCTGGCAAGGGATCAGATTTACTATTGAAAATGCAGCAGAACTCTGGTGCAGTTTGCGCCAAAAAAGTGACATACATTACACCACTTTTTAGTAACAACTCAGACACTTTCTGATATTTTCTGCTTGTTGTCTGACAAGGGGGTAAGGCTTATCAGAAAAGGTGTGAATTTGTAGGAAAGTGGACAGGCTTAAAATGTGACACCAAAGAATACACCAAAATTTTGACACATTTTATGTTAAAAAATAAGCCAAATTATAGCTGTTGTATACTTATAGTAGACTGTGTAATGATGATACAGGCTTGTCATCCAGCATCAGTCAGTGTGATGGAACATTTTAAGGCTGTCTAGACTAAATTAGAAAATCTGCCCTGCTGTGTCTCCATGGCAACAGACAACAAAAAAAACTTCCAAGTCTTTTATATAGTGCTTAAATTTGTTGATGACAAAAAGGTAAAGAACAGAAAGACAGGAAGGAGTATACAGAATCAGACTGTACAGTGTTTGTAGTCTGTTACTATGGAGTCACATAGATCTGAATATGAGTTACTCAAACCACCTATTGCAACATTGTTTCATTTCTTAAAGGGATCCTGTCACCAGGATTGGGGTCTCTAAACCATAGGTATTTCCTTATGCTGCTGAGATTTAGGGGCCCTCAGGAATCTCAGTCCTATCTCTTCCTCTGTTTCCGAGTCCCGGACTCATCTGCAGCCACTGCAGGTACATTGTTCATCCTAGGACAGCTTTAGTGCACATTGTCCCAGACTCATCTACAGCAAAATCTAAGTAATTAAAATTGTAAACAGAAGGACGGATGGCTCTGAAATTAAGGCCTTATTCATTTATGCAAAGTCCGTCACACGTCCATTTTGCGAACACTTTGAATCCAAGGTGTTTATGTACATGTCCATTGATGGTCCATTTTTCACGGCCGTCAATAAAGCTGACATGATCCAGAATTTTTATTTAATGGGAAATATTGTAAGTATTTACTAAAACAAACATGTCAGGAGTGGACAGCTCCTCTATATATAGTAATATAAAATATTGTCAAGGATTTTATTACCTTATTGATTACACTTTTTATTCCTTAAAATAGCTTTGCTGTGGTATTTCTGTCACTCATATCATTCATGTTTGTGCATACTGAACATTTTATTAATACAACGCTAGAGGAATGGAATTAGGAGTGACGGCCTATCCTTCAGGGCCGTCAGCATATTTCATTAGCTGCAATACCAGTTCTTTGATGTTAGGAATAGATAAATAAGTACAGTATAACATTTCTCCCTTTAGAAAACCTTAAGGCTACATGAAGGCTGAAAAAAAGTTCTTTAGATGGAATAAGCAGCAAGACAAGTACAATACTTTCCACCACAATGATCATATTTAGTGACCTGATGTAGCAGATGCCTAGCTATTGTGCCCTTTAGTAAATGTTTGCACTTTCCATGAACTTACAGTTTGGTGACATTTTTCTTATATCGCTGCTTTGTACAGTTCCTCTGTTACTCCCCCTGGAAGTTTATGACTAATATGAAAGCTGGGTGTTACCTTTGCACTTATCAATGGGTTGTGTCAATATTCACTCTCATAAATGGCAAAAGTGTCAGATTATGTAGAGAACCAAGAACTCAAAATGTACAACACACATATTAAAGTCACAATGGCAAAATGAGTCTTCAAAAACACAAAAGGAAAAGTACATCAATCTCTGTAAATGCTCTTTTAGGCCAGGGCCCCACATAGCGTATAAACCGCAGCGTTTTACACTACCTGCAAAGTGGATGGGATTCTGGCTAATCCTATCCACACATTGCAGAATGTATGTTTACATATATTGGCCTCCTGTTGTATTCAATGGGAATCAGAGATGGGAACAGGATGCTGAAAAAATAAGCATTCTGCTCAATCTTGCCATAAAACCCACAGCGAGAGACACTCATCTGCTTAGCCTCACTCATCTGAGGACAATCAGTGAGGAAAAGCTATGGTGGAAAGTACTTAGGTCTTTCTCAAGCTCTGGAGCAAGACCTAAATACTGTAATGGCGAAAACATTGCTTCACAATATGTTTCATATGGACAAAAGAAGACAATAAATTAGAATATTTTTGAAATGTTCATTCATTTCAGTAATTCAGTAATACAATCCATAATCAGCGTCTTCCATGATTGTGTGTCCTACTGAACCAGACTGAGGGACCATTTAAAGGCTTAGGAAACCTTGGCAGGTGACACTGAATTTACAATACTGAACTTTTTTACAATATTCAAATTTTCTTAGATTTGCGTTTTCATTACCTGTAATCCATAATCAACATTTACAGAAATAAAACACTTGAAATAGAACCCTCTGTGTGTAAAGAATCTAGAAAATATAGGAGGTCACTTTTTTAAATTAATTACTGAAATAAATAATCGTTTCAAAGATATTCTAATTTATTGAGATGCACCTGTATATAGAGAGAATACTGTTTCTTTCTGGTTCTAACCATTATTTAGGGACACACCCTGTAGACAAGAGGAATGATAACACCCAGTTCTCAATTTAGTGATATATTTCCAGGAGGATCAACAGAGGGACAGCACAAGACAGCAAAGCATTGTTATTTAATGGAATGCAAGTGTTTACTGAACAAGACAGGTCAGTAGAGCTGGTGTGTTATATCTTAAGTGTTGTTTTGACCCACAGAGCACCCATTTGCTTTTATGACACAGACTATACATAAATACCATATTTCAATTCATGTCAAACTATGAAAAATGTGCAGAAGCAAAATATGTTGATTATAAATGATGCTTAAAGTCATTTTAGTGGAGAAACGTCTACTATACAGGCTTGATTCATAACCCCAAGTGAATACAAGCTGACAGATTTTCTAATGTTTTTGCCATAAGGTTCAGTCATGGTGAACTTTTTTTTTATTTTGGATACTTTCCAATGTAGAGTCTGTCTGGTTCAACAGAGATTAAATATATTTGGAAAAAGAGTAAAGAGGGAATTCTCTAAGACACCTTCCAGTCGTAAATAAGGCATAATCATTTGGAAAGAATACATAAAATATACATATACGACTACAAACAGCCAGTGCAACTAACATTTTTATGTGTTTATTTCAAAGAATTTTGACCTAAACCCAGTATTTAGAAATGATTAGTTATATTAGAAGTCACAGAATGCAGTCCTATAGCTAGGAGACATGTAAAAATTTCAGCAACTGCATTGTTTCTTCCAGTAAATGGTAGCCATGACTTATTGCTTGTCCTAAACATAACAGCAAATAATAACTACTAACTTTCCATTATTTCATTTGTGCTAATGCTCAAACAAAATTTTTTGGGAATTTGGAAACGACCCCGTGGTAGCTTTGCACTAATGGATTGTTAAAATTTATTTTATACTTTAAAAAGGTTGTTCCACACCCAAAAATATGACATTATACTGTTAGATCATGTACACAACAATTTGTCTATTAGAACAATTTAACTTGATCCTGTGTCTAAATATTGCAGTTATATACTTTTTACGGTTCCATCTGGTGTTCTTTTGATAGCCTGCTCAGAATGTGCACCTAATGTGTTCAGTGTCAATGAGAACAAGGCCAGCAGTTAGGTAGGATATCAGCATGATGTCTGACAGTGCGGGACATGTCAGTCATCCTGCACATGGTTTAGAGCATGACTGCATGACTAGGTGAAGCTGTTCCCCGCCCCCAGGACTAGTTACAGTAAATTTGCAAATGCAAAGGTTTTAAAAGTTTATAACTTGACTTTTTAGCAACAGAAATCTTATTGAGGGACACCATAGGGAAGATCATTACTTGATGTTGCATACACCGGGATCAGTTTAGGGTGGAAAAACCATCTGACAGGTTCTCTTTTAAAATCCTGGCTTTAATCCAACACATTACAATGATAAGCATTCATTATATCCTATGCACATAGCTGCCTATCTGAGGATACATTCACATTTGCGATGGAGTCCGTCTGAGGCTGAGGCCCCACGTTACAGAAACGCAGCTTTTTTTGTTGTAGATTTTGATGCGTTTATTTGAGCCAAAGGAAAGATTGGCTACAAAAGGAAGGGGAATATATAGGAAGCTCTTATACTTATACCTTCTGCTGCATCCACTCAAAAAAAAAAACCACAGCAAAATCTGAAACAAAAAAAAGCTGGATTTTTTCCTCCACCGATTTCAGTTTTAAAATGACGGACACCTGTCAGACTCCATTGACTATAATAGGGTCCGTCAGGTTTACGTCTGTGTTAACGCTATTTTACCCGTCCACCTCTCCATTGTTCTAGTCCTCCAATGGACCAAAACAACGTAGAGGCAACACTAGTGTAAACCTTGTGTAACTCAACAATGGTGTGGTTCACTCAGAAAATAATGGAAATTGACAGCTGCATTTTTTTCCTACTATATTTCTGGTACTTCCTGCTCCACCACCGGATTTTAGCAACCCAACATTTGGCAGCAGTTCAGAAAAAGAAACCTCAATTGACTCTTTGGACTATAAACTTTTTTACAGATTACTCACCTGAGAGGTACACCTGATGTAAATTGTCAGAGACTGGATTTCCTAAAATATTCTCATAGGGACAATGTTATTTAGCCAAACACGCAACAGCTCAGGAACAATTATGATCCAGAATATAACATCATTAGAAGATTGAAGGATTGTTTCCACATTAAGTAATGTAATACTATTGGGAAAGCCAAGGTAGTAAAAAAAATGTTACTAGGAAAACGCAGGACGTTGCTGACCTTTATGATTGTGGGGTGCTACATACTGAAAAAGTAAAACTTGCGTATTAGCTATTCTTTTCTTTTATATTAAATACAAATTATTGTTCAAATTCAGTAAGATCACTTGACCATGATGCAAGCAAAACACAATGTATCAGGTTTTTCTTGTGTTTTTTTAAATTTACCAAATATACTGTATATAGTTATATACATTGTATGTTTGAGAATTTGTCTTGTACATTATGCCTTTTTAATGAATAAAAAAAATTTGAAGCATTTTATTTTTTTGTTTTATTCAGATGGGTCAGCTGGAGTGTGTTCGGTGGATGGTTAGTGAAACAGAAGCCATTGCTGAGCTAAGTTGTTCGAAGGATCACCCTAGTCTTATCCATTACGCAGCTAGCTATGGTCAGGTATGTGAATGTAGTATGAAAATATCTCCTATTTGTATACATGGTATTATGATATCATTCTGCCCTCTAAAACATGTCACAACCACTTTTAAAGCCAGTGACTCTCTGAAAAAGAAAGAATGTTGGAAAGTGTCATAAATATTACTTACCTAGTTCTTGCTGTTTGAAGGTTCATGGCAAGGGGGTATGAATCCTTCCTATAGGGTCACTTTGATGTCACACAAATAAAAGTCTAGTCATTTCAAATGGGTTAGAAACACATGGCTGTTTTCCTGAGATTGTGTGTGGAATTGCAGCTCACTCCAGTTGCCTTCAGTGGCACTGAGATGCAACATAAGACAAGTGTGGTCCTGTTTTAAGGAGAAAGGAGCTTCATCCTGTAAAACCCCTTAACTAGCATTTACCATACGTTTTCACAATATTATGAAGAGTAATTTACGATTTATATGTTCTCAAGAAGATATAGATATTTGGAAACAAAGTAAGAACTATATAAATTCTAGATATGAGCTTTAGATAATAAAGAACGGGTTTCTCCACAATGAGCATGGTAACAGCCAAATCCACCCGATAGCCGGTATAGCTACCAAAAGACAAGGGAACTATTGCACAATATCTAAACAGTACTGATGGCTTTATAACTAGAGACGCATGCATAGATGCTGTGTATAATATATTAGAATGCATGGAGTGTAGGGGTTAGTGTTGGATAAAGGGTTCCGGTTTTGCGAAATAATGTTGAAGGGGTAAAATGGAGAAGACTAAAACGCTGGGTATTAAATCTTAACCTGATTGTATGGGGTAGATTTAGAAAAGTCTTGGATATGGAAAGTGAGGTTTGGATTATGAAGGATGTAAATGTTAGAACATCGTCAGAATGAAGAGCACAGGTAGGGTGATCGAGATGAGAGAGGCAATGTAGAGAGGAGCTGGAGATGTAGGGAGGTTAAATTGTAAAAGCATAACTGTAGTGGTTGCACAAAGCATGGCCCTGGCTGCCATTCAGAACACTGTGCCAGTTGGTCACTGTTAGTACTATATTTGTTTGCATATCTTGTGCACCGTATGTTATGTAAATCCTCCAATGTAAAGCACCATGGAATTAATGGTGCTATATAAATAAACAATAATAATAATAGACTCGAGTGGGAGAAGTTTTGTAAGAGGGACATCAATTAATACTTAATAAGGGTGTCTTCACATGCAGCAGATTTTTTGGCAGAAATTACTGATGCTCAAACTCCGTTCCATTTGTCTGAATGGGGTTGTTTTAATGGCAAACACCTGGATTTTTGCAGGTTCCATTGAGAAAAATATAACGGATATTCAGTCACAGAAATTTCTGGAACAAAATCTGCAATTTGTGAAGACATCCAGTAACCAAGAAGAGAATAAATCAGAGCAATAAGAGTTTTTGCTATTTCTACAATAAGGCCGGCTATTTGCATTATGCAGCCGCACAGCCACTTTAACCATAGGGCAGCTAGTGCATCTGCATCGGGCCCTATGGTAATGGGGCCCCTCTCAGCTGATCCCATTCAAGCAGGACAGTCCCACATCTCAGGTGTTGTCCCACTGTTCTCAGCGGCAGGTAGCAATTTCAACTCTGTGTCCTTAGGAGGCAGATAAAATTGATTCAGGCATTGTCTGATTAGGTCTACGGCAGGGAGGTATAATGGGCACTGAGCCAGAGAATATCACTACAGCCAGAGACTGTAGACAACTCTGTGGGTACGGGGTAGGGGGGAATAAAATAATTTTTTTAAATTTGTATGTAATATGTTGATTTAATGGTCACTGAGGGAGCATTATGTGGGGGCTACTTGAAGGGACACTATATTGTGCCACTTGAGGAGACATTAAATTATGTTATTAATCTTTTGAACGGGGCCACAAATGTGCTAAAGCAGCCCTTTGCGGCCGTACGCTTGATGATTGTACAAACCAACATTTAACCTGCCTGATCAGGAGCCAGTTCAGTTGTTAAAAAAAAAGATGGGCAGTGGGTCCGCACAAGTTGGCTGACTGGCTAAGAGTAGCGTATCATGCCAAACTCTGGCATGTTCAGCCAACAAATGGCCAAAAATTTCCAGCATGGTCAACCTGTTTTTGGCAGAGAAAGGTTGTTTGCAACATCTACACTGCAGGTACCCGGATTGGCCACTTCAGCCAATGAAAATCTAACGTATATAGTCGACTTAAGACAAGGGCAGATTTGGGAGATGTTTATGAGGTGCAGGTAACTTTAGTATGTCTTTATGGTATCACAGGGCTGTCCATGGTTTCCTTATAATAAGACGACTTGAACCTGAGGACATTTCCTTGAAGCTACTTAATAATAGTTTTAAAGGTGCATTTTAACATGTGATGTATATAAGATATATCATAAATGTTGAATTTCATCTATTATTGTATCTCTGACCAATAACATTAATTTTAACAGTAACAGCTGAACAAATGCAGGGATTTTGGTGAAGTGTCGGCAAAGATGCAGGAATGCAGCACAGCAGCGACTGTCAGTGAAATCTTTTACTATTCATATAGGCAATACTTTGAACCTTACACACAGGTCATATTCTCTTGGCGAGACTGAATAATAGCTCTAAGCTGCTGGACTGGATTAGTCTGATAGAATAATGGAAATTCCACTTCAGTACACAGTCACAGCATTAAATACCCAGCAGTGACAGCTTAAATACCTTGCTGTCGTTCACCCAATGATATATATTTGTTTAAAGGGTAACTTTTTACAATTATTACACAAAATGCAAATTCCTTTTCTGAAAGTACAGATAGCTAGATGTTGCATGATTCATGTTCGTATGATTAATTGATCTCTGTGATCACACATAAATATTCTTAAACTGGTTGTCCGGGCTAACCCATTTTTGGCAAGGAGGCCATACCCACCTGCCACTGATGCACCAGTGTCTCCCAACACGGTCCAGTCCTGCTGCTCTCGGGTCTTACTTTGGTGGAAGTCCTCAACGCACGTGACCGCTGGGGTCAATCAGCGGCCTCAGCAGCATCAGCATATGACATCCTGGTTCCTTGCGGAAAAGCCGATTTTTTGTTGCAGATTTTGCTGCAGTTTTTGAGCCAAAGCCAAGAATGGCTTCAAAAGGAATGGGAAATATAAAGGAAGCTCTTATAAACATCCCTTTTGATAAATCCATTCCTAGCTTTGGCTCAAAAAACCACAGCAAAATCGGAAACAAAAAAGCAGCTTTTTCGCAACGTGTGGCTGTAACCCAACCCAACCCTTTTAGGCTGAATATACACATTGAGTATTTTTTTGTGCAGATTTTGCTGCAGTTTTGTAGAGCCAAAGCCAGGAGTGGAGTGCTGTTTTTATTTAACTTTTATTTTGTGCTTTTTTTAAATGCAGCATGATCTGGTCTTGTGTTTTTTTTCAGGCATTTTTCTCTATAGGGAAAACAGACTGAAAAATGCATTTCAAAAATGTGACAAAAACTCTAAAATGGTTGCAAAAATGTATAAATGTTATATGCAAATATTATATGTAAAGGAAGTCTTAAGGAAAGACTTTGTATTCTTTCTTATATATCCACTCCTGTATGCTTAAAAACACTGCACCAAAAACTACATGTGTGAATTCAGCCTAAAATAGAGACCAACCTCTATATAGAATATGGAGTGTTTGATCAGCAGCATAGCCATGAGACTTGTGGTTTTTGCAGTGTGCCTGACTTTACAACTCACGACTCAAGCATAAGGCTATGATTCTCACTTGACAAAAGCCTCTTTCTGTTGCGAGCCCTCAGCAGTGTCTGAGATTGTCTGCAGAAGTCATTCCAAGTTTACTGCAGCATGATGCATCCACCAGAGGGGATATGAAATGCAGAATATTTAATGGATAACAGTTGTTAAGTGGCTTCATAAAACGTTGCCTCATTCCCTCTGCCAATATACCTAGGTCTTAGTAACCTCTGTGTCATAGCTTTGCTCTTGAAATGAGTTCTATTAACTGAGAACTGTCTTTCATAAATCCCTACATAGGAAAAAATACTTTTGTGGCTTCTTCAATTTATGCAAGAGCAAGGGATTTCTCTGGATGAAACGGACAAATGTGGGAACAGTGCAGTTAATATAGCATCTCAGAATGGATACTTGGGCTGTGTACAGGTAAGACGTGTTACCATACCGCTGTTACTACAGGGAACAACTTGTTACCATGTGGAGCTTGTCCTTTGATGTTGTTGTGTGTGTAAATCAATAAATTATTCAATGTGCTATTGTGTCTTATAAGGGTGTTGTTTAATCCGTTCTTCTGGTCTGTCATAGGAACAAAAAAATGGATTAAATATTAAAGATGGATTCGTTCTGTGATAAACAACAACATATCCAAAGGGACTCCCTTTGACTTTAATGGTGTCCATTGGGTATCCATTGTTCTTCCTCTATCATCACTGAACGAAAATGTTGTGTTTGTACGACGTTTTTGTCCGTGATTTTAGACGGACTTTGCATCAGAAGCTTTGAACAGAGCCTAAAACTGTAACTACATATCTTCTGAAGAGTCACGCTAGCCAGTCCACCTCCAGGCTTGTCATCCCACAGGCTAGGTATATTACATTACACTCTGCCTCCAGTGGCATGCAGAATATAAGCAGTAAAGTGAAATATATTGGCCTTGGATTCATCTGTACACTGCACATGTGCCAGATGCCACTGGCCAGTGAGACATCAGTCCAGTCAGGAGGGGAAGAAGTATGACTCTTCAGAGGACCCGCTCCATCCACACAACTCCTTCCAGGTCAATATACTGCGTACTGTTTTCAACATACTTTTCCTATGTTATGCTATATCAATGAAAATGTCGATATTTTGCTGTCCTGGATAGCAGGTTGTTGGTAGTTTGGGGACATAAATCCTCCTGAGGGGTCCCCTTAACATGATACAATTCCAAAAGGCACTTTATTTTAATATCATTATGGTAGAACAACTTTGGTAGATGTGCTAGAACTAGATCTTTATTAGGTTTATGTACTATAACACTTTTACTAGGTCAGTGCACTAGAACAGTTTTACTAAGTTAGTTTGCTACAACATCCTTACAAGGTCCTTACATTCTTAACATATCCACATTGCAGAACACGTCAGTGCCCTAGAACATACTGCTAGTTTAGCACCCAAAAAACATCTATACGGTTATTATACTAGACTAGAATATCTATGCTAAGACATTAGACTAGGATATATTTACAGTGGTAAATCATTATACCCGAATATCCTTTCTAACACATTATACTAGCTCTTTAGTAAATCATTGTACTAGGTCATCTTTACTAGCTCAGTATATGGGAACATATTTACTAGGTTAAACAAGTAGAATGTCCTCACTAAGTCAATGTGCTAGAACATCTTTATTAGGTTAGTGGTTTCCATGTTGTGCACAAACTTACAAAAATAATGCCGTAATTGATTTTGGTGTTCAAAAGTAGAAATGTGTTCTTGAAGAGCAAAGGACAATTTAGGTGACCGAGTGTGCAGCCCAAGTCTGAAAGAATTCATTTTCACTTCATTGTTTCATATGGAGAGCATGTCCTAGTCTGAGGCAGAAAATCTGACACCATTAATATGAAGCAGAAAAAAGAGACATCTCTGCATGTGTCTTTTTTTTCTGCCTCCAAATAATTCTGTCACTAACAAAGCTTCTTTAGGCTAAGGCTACATGTAGCGAAACGCAACTAAAAAATGCAGCAAAAAGTGTTTTTCACTGCTTTTCTGCTGCATTTTTCATAAAAATTCATGGGGGATAGGCAGTGCTTTCACAGGTAAAATGAACATGCAGCATATTTTCCACAGTGTTTTTTTCCTCAATGTGTGCATGAGATTAAATGAAATCTCATTCACCTTGTTGGGACTGTAGAAGGCTGCATTGCTTAACACCGCGTTTCTGCAACATGTGGCCTCAGCCATACAAACAGTTTTTCATACAACCTTTGATTCATTTTAGGTGAACCAGTGGTAAAGGACCTAACGGGACATTTTGCATCTCTGTTGCCAAGATATTCATTTATTTCACAATATGCAAATAGTATGGAGCACTAAGGGTAGCTCTACTGCTGTACTGCTCCACCCCACACTGCCCTAATATGCCCTACTTGCCCCTGCCCATCTTTGAGTGACATTTTAGCTATGCTGAAATCTCAACAAGTCCTGTGTTCCCACTATTAGAGCAGTGTAGGGCATGGCAGTTTGGAGCAAAGGAGCCTCCCTAGGAGCTCCAGGATGTTCATGTTCATATTCATATTGTGAAATAAATTACTATCTTGACAACGGAGGCGTACATTTTCATGGGGAAAAAGGTGTTACATTCAAGTGAGCCTAACGCTAGGTTCACATCTGCGCTCGGTTTTCCATTCTTCGGGTCTGCTTGGAAACCCTATTTGCTTAAAAAGCAGTTACCTGCGGACTCCATAGACTATAATGGGGTCCACTGGGTTTCTGCCAGAAAAATGCAGAGAGAAAAGTCATGCTTGAATGGGAGATATAATCCCCCAACTAAGACCGAGCGCAGGTATGAATCCAGCCTGACCTATCCAACTGAGTTGCTGAGATAATATGCTTCACCCCCGGGTAATAGACTCCCTTTAGGAAAATTCAGGTGCAAATAGATAATAATATTTGTTCCATATGGTGTATGTGAATATTTATTCTTCTATTTGCTCATCCTTTTCCTTGGGACAGCAGCAAAAATGTATTACATTTACAGCTTGTATGGATAAATTTGACATTAGCAGTGTTGCCAAAAGCATCATTGCACCAACTTGGGCCATTAAGGAAATTACCTTCGCTATAGTTTATGTCTCCCCATGTCTGTAATAAATATCACCATGACTTCTAAAGGAAAAATATTCAAGATGCTGAAGCATATTTACCTGAATTGTATTCTTTCTTAATACTCTTTATAAGGTTAGTTCCAGACAAAAGAGAACAGGGAGAGGGGAGCTTGAGCCCAAAAAGAGTACTTTATGGGTACATTAGTATCTACTTTCTCAGACTGTTCGAGAAGAATACCTACAATATTTCTTTCTTCTCTGTTTTATAATTGAAAACATATCAAAAGCCGTAATCCTTGAGTGTGTACCAAAGCCAATGCCAAAAGGTTGTCTGAATTTAATGAGTCAAGTTTTGGCAATGTCTAAAACATTAACTGTCCTCTAAAATATACATTAATATAAAATGGAGGAGCCAACATTTCAGATGCTTTATGTCTTCTGCCAAATATCATAAACTGATGCTTTTCATGCAAAAATGGCTTAGATAGCAAATACTCTCTTTTGACAACATAATTCTCCATTTGTTTTTGTTTTTTTATTCATTTTTATGAGCCAATATATTGTTTTAGCGCCATGAATGGCTGTATGTTTGAAGTGTGACATCTCTGATGAGGTGTGGATGTTTCTTCACTTTTACTCAATCCATGTGGTCAGTATAGAAAGATTTTTTTTTTAAGATCAGAGCTTGTAACTTAGGTACGCTTAAGGGGATGAGTTGTTTCTTCTTTGATGTGTATTATGGCAATACAAATTTTGCATAATAATGATATATTAAAAGTCAATCGTCAATGTTCACAATGTTATTTTGCAGACCTTAGTTGAATATGGAGCAAATGTCACCATTCAGAATCATGCTGGAGAGAAACCATCTCAAAGTGCTGAGCATCAAGGCCATAGCATGTGTGCCCGATACCTGGTGGTGGTGGAAACTTGCATGTCATTGGCATCACAAGTTGTCAAGCTTACCAAGCAACTTAAAGAGTAAGAAAGGTTACAAGTATAAGATGCTTCCATTCTGTAGTTTTGATATTGCTTTCTAGAGCAGAACATCCACTTGAGAACTCCTAGCTGTGGAGAACAATAGATTTAATGGGCACCCATTGATTTCAATATATGTCTGTTAATGCTTAGTTTTCTTGCAGTAGTGCAACCAGCATATGCATAGTGAACACTGAATAAAGGAATCCACAATCTTTTTAGCAAGGAATTCCATACTTAGTTGAAGGGGATTAAAGATTTCTCTTAAAGCATAACTAAACTTTTATTTATTTTTCATAAATCCATAGTGCAGGTGAAGGGAACAAACTTTGTAATATACTTTATTAAAGATAAATGCCTGTTTCTTATCTTATTTGCCTTCTGCAGCCACTGTACAATAGAAGTCTATGGAGAGGGGAGGGGGAGGAAAAGGTGACAGAGAGACATTGGAGTTAACAGAGACCCCTTGGAAATATAGAGAGACAGTTTTCTTTTACAACACAACTGGATTATCAGGAATCACTGCCCAGTCTTTTCTTGACAGAAATGACTAATTTAATTCTGTGGACGCCTCATATCTTCCTCTCCTGCTTTCACCTACCCGTCCCCTCTCCATAGACTTCATTGTAAACCAATCTGCTTGTATTTGGTGTAAAACAGAATCATAGAGGGATAAGAAGTAAAGACAGAAGTTAATACTTTAAGACACGGACACTTTTCATGAATAAAATACAGGATTATTCAAAAAGGATGGTGGAAAAACAAAGGTCTGTAGCTAAAGTAAAATCACTTAAAAGTTAAAGTTCATCACATCGAACATTTATAGTGTATGGATTAAACTGGTCTTTTAATGTTAATAAATTGGTGTTATGTTCCCTTGGTTATAAATACCGAGGTTATAATTTTGCACCATTGTTATTGAATCATCCCATATATTACAAAGGTTTTTTTTTTCCTTTCTCTTGCACTATTGGTTTATGAAAAAAATAAATAAAACTTTACTTACACTTTAAAAGTAAGAAGCATTAAAATTAGTCAGTATGTAAACACTTTATTTCACATTCACTAGTGGAGCCTACACACATTGAACAGTGCACTACTCTACAGAGTATACCTTAGAAAGTCAAAATATTTGGCCATTTTTTGCTCTGTTTTTGGGATTTTTTGGGAATCCCAAGAGGAGGTATGTGTTTTTCTAAAGGTGCATTTATTCATGTGAATGATAATAAATAACATAATATTCAAAGACAATGAATGGGAAAAAAAAGAAAATTATTTTTAAATGCTTGGTTGGCCTGGGGTCCAAATGTCCTCCAAAATTTTTAAGACATGGTGATATTTTCCAGTCCACAGTTTATTGGAGACCTAGGGCACAAACTGTACAAAATGTGCAAATAATATGATATATTAAGTAAAATATTATAAACATGCAAACAAAAATCTTCACAAGCAGTTCAATTTCTTCGATTGTAAACCCTAAGCCCTAAGTTTGTAAGATCTGATAGGCAGGGCCTTGCGTCCCATCTTATTGTCTGTCACTTGTTTTCCATTATACAGTACAGACCAAAAGTTTGGACACACCTTCTCATTCCAAGAGTTTTCTGTATTTTCATGACTATAAAAATTGTAGATTCACATTGAAGGCATCAAAACTATGAATTAACACATGTGGAATGATATACTTAACAAAAAAGTGGGAAACAACTGAAAATATGTCTTGTATTCTAGGTTCTTCAAAGTAGCCACCTTTTGCTTTGATTACTGCTTTGCACACTCTTGGCATTCTCTTGATGAGCTTCAAGAGGTTTCCTAAGCCTTTAAATGGTCCCTCAGTCTGGTTCAGTAGGACACACAATCATGGAAGATGCTGATTATGAATTGTATTACTGAATCACTGAAATGAATGAACATTTCAAAGATATTCGAATTTATTGAGATGCACCTGTACTATGTAGTGAATGCGAACTAAGCTGTATGGCCACAATATTGTGTAAAGACCTGTCTGATTCTAGCTCCTTACATTGTGCAGGTATCAGCTCATTGGTAAGGGTGTTAGGTCCTCCACCAATCTCATACTGATGACCTATCCAAAGGATAGCCATTACTGTGTAGTCTTGGAAAACCCCCTTTAAGTGATTCAGTACACTTAATAGGCACTGAATAGTCTTGACTTGACAGTAAGACTATATTCTAATATTCAGAAACCTAAATGTGCTGCCCACTTTTATCTTTGGGAGGACACTTGATATGTACAGTAGTTTGTCAAGTCCACCACTTTCTAATAAGAATTGCCCTGTAGTAGAAAACAAGTGCCTGCATGTTAAATACTATAGTGGTACACGCAATGAAGAGCAGAACTGTGTGGCAGACCAATAATTTACAGCCAGTTGTAATCTGGTATACATAAAACAGCTTGGAGTTAATAGGATTCTTTAGAAGCTAGGAAGCTTTCCACAGAATGTATGTAAAATATAGTTCACACAGGCAAATGAAAGATACAAGGTCTTGGTAGATGTAATTACTGAAATAACAATGTACAGATTGGGAAGAGGGCTATAAATCTAGAGACGTGCAACATACAGTATCTTATGGTCTGCCTTAGCCACTCTATAATATTATACTCTATAGATAAGAGGATTTTTAGGTACGAACTAGTGGAAGAAATGTTCTCTTTAACATACAAGCTTAACATAGAGGATATCATCTTGAAAAACAATACAGTTTACCCTATTATATCACAAAACATATGTATTACTTAAAGTGAACCTGTCACCATGAAAATGCAGTCCACTCTGAAAGCAGCATATTAAAGAGCAGGAGGAGCTGAGCAGATTAATATATTGTTTTGTGGAAAAAAAATCTGTATAACTTGTCATGTATGTATTTATATTTTTGTTCTTTCTATGCTTATAACCAACTAGTCATGGGGGTGCTCTTGTCAGTGTCTGGCAGCCGTCCATATATGACTGTGCATACAGAGATAGCTATCAGTCACTGATGGGACCACCACCATGACTAGATGACTGGTTCTAAAAAGAAAAGATATCTACCAAGATATCTAACCCATAAGTGGTGTTGTCCCACACTTTTCCGATGGCACAGAAATGTTTGCAGTGAAGTTTACTATATTTGGGTAAGTTCTTATAGCGCAGAATTGATGCAGAAACTTTGCAGGATCTCTGTTGATCTGAATACGTTTTAAATAAATTCATAGACATGCTACAGCCTTAGTCATATGTAAGGAGGGGACTTACAGTCGAAAAGTAAAGCAAAGTTTGTTTTTTTTCTACAGGCAAACGGCAGAGCGCATCACGTTACAGACACATCTCCAACAACTACTGGAAGCCCAGAGGTCCATGCCAACATCCCCCAGGTACTAGAATGCCACCTGTCCTCCCCTGCTAGGAACATTACAAGCAGAATACCACCAGTCCTCTCCTGCTAGGAATCTTATAAGTAAAATACCATTCCTCTCCTACTAGTGATCTTACAAGTAGAATATCACCAGTCCTCCCCTACTAGTGATCTTACAAGTAGAATATCACCAGTCCTCATCTACTAGGGACCTTACAAGTAAAATACCAACAGTCCTCCCCTACGGGAACCTTACAAGTAGAATACCAACAGTCCTCCCCTACGGGGACCTTACAAGTAGAATATCACCTGTCTTCTCCTGCTAGGAACCTTACAAGCAGAATACCACCAGTCCTCCCCTGCTAGGAACCTTACAAGTTGAATACCACGAGTCATTCCCTGCTAGGGACCTTACAAATAGAATACCACCAGCCCTCCCATCCCTGGGACCTTACAAGTAGAAGCTAAGTAACACAGAGAACGAGAATAATGTAATGATGGTGTCATTTTGGAAATTATGGGGAAAAGCAAAGGAAAAGGAAGAAAACAAAAAAGGCTTGTTTGTTGTTCTGAGTTGTTGGTAATTTCCATAACTTCTCAGATTCATTTAGGGTGACCATAGCTTTAACAGCTCTAGACTCTCCCCTACATACGCATGTTCGGTATGGCTGAGCGTGCATGTTTTCTCAGTGGGGAGATGAGAGTGAGCTTCTGCTAAACATCTCTAGCATCTCTCATACACATGCACATTCATTCAACTGAGCATAAATGTATTCTCAACAGAGATGGAATTGAGGTGTTAAGAATATTATTTATAGGTCTGATGTGTTTTCTGTCAGGCTTTTCAGTATTTTTCCCCTCAAAAATACCAGAACCTTAATAGATCATGTTAAATGAATGGATTCCATCAGTATCTGTTTGGATCCATTATAAAAATGGTCCGTCACAGTGGTCATGTCTGTTATAAACAGTAGCCATGATGCTAGTATGAATAAGGCCTAACTTATTTATGGAAACACTTTTATATTATCTAGTATTTTTTTATTTATTTAAAAACTCTCTTGAATGAAGGTGTGCTGTACATATTTTATGGACTGTGAATAGTAGATGAGGCTGTTAGTGCTATACGCTCAAATATTGATCTTTGCTCAGTTTTATTTTTACCTCATTCTCAAACTCGTACGTATTATGTGTACATTATCACAGGCTAGGATTTCACATCTTGAAAGCCACTTAGGGGTCTTGTAATACATAGACTATTTGTTTAGCACAGTCATACAGGAGAGGCCTTACCATCATAACACACCATTAAGTTGTGATGGTGATCAGCTAAGGACCTGCTACAGTGTAATATAATCAGTCAGCTACAGAACGGATCTGTATTTGATGAATATGAATTTCCTACCACAGAGCGAACTATATGTGCAGGGAAAACCCATTAACAGGATGTAACCTGAGGATATAAGCTTTACAATAAGGTGCCAAAGCTTCAACATTTGGAACAATATTCTGATTCTAATAGCACAGCATATTTGTATAGGGCAGAAATAGGGTTAATGAACACATAAGAAAAATAATCATCATAATATACTTACATTTGTAAAAAAAATATATATTTTATTAACAATAGGTTTTTTATTATCCCTATTCTCATTAATTATAGAAATGCTATGTTATTATAAGCAGTTACCTAACATAGTACCATAGTGTCTTTTATTCAACAATGAGATATACAGAAAATATGTTAGTCGATTTTCATACAACTTTAAAGGGAACGTCGAAGACTACAATCCTTAGGATAATTAGTATAAAACCTGTGGGGGTCCACCCCCTGATCTCATTCCAGTGAATGGGAACTGACCTAAGCAATGTGTCTGCTTCCACCTCCATACACTCAGCTGATCTATGGGGTGCCAGTTGTCAGGCCTCCACCAATCCCTAAGGATAGGCCATCAATATGGAGTCTAGAACAACCCATTTAAAGAAAAGTTTTACCTTTGAAGAACAATTTACAAAATTTCACAATTAAATATTATCATGAAATGTGCACTTTTTAAATGATTTCCATTCAGGTTCCATGAGGGATGCATGTCTACAATGAGGGTGATGTTTCCATCTAGACAACACCTTGTGTTTTGGAATTCTTGTTTTCGGAGAAACTGAAGCAGTAGTGTCTGGCCAATGAATCCCCCTCCCTCGATCGCTAGGATTGAGGCTAGAGTTCTACTGTAGCTTCTGTTGCCTCCACTCATGAGAAACTCTGTCAAGCTGTTACAGTCCATGAGCTGAAAGCTACTGTCCTGAGTGAAGCAGAAACCTGCTAACAGAAGCTGAGGAGGAACAGCAATGTATCCCCTCATCTCAAATAGTCCATGTAGAAGTCTCAACACAAGGACCCCAACCATTATTATTTTCATAAAAGATTTTTGTGGACAAAAACTAGATTCGCTTGTATTATTATAAGTGTGCTATTTTAGGTGCCTTACTTATGTCTTGACCCTGCTTGGAAGGGTGTCTTTCATAATAGGCATATATTATGTATTGCCTAAAATTCCCTAAATTGCTAAATTAACAGTGTTTATAAATTTTCCATAATAAAATCATGCTTTACTTTCAGAGTGACTGTTCTTTGCACCTATTCTGTTCACAGTTCACCGTCATCCCCTTCTTCAGGCAGTCTCCCAAGGAAGACACTTGAATTAGAAGATCTTACACCGAAAAATAAACTAAATGGGATTCATGAAAGCTATCAGTTGCTAAGCACATCCGCTCCCAGCAGACTCCGGTGTAGAGCACTAGATGAAGAGTCTGATAAGATTTTGCGGCAGTTATTAGGAAAAGACTTGGCAGATAATGTATCTAGTCCTGAAAAATTGTCACTGGAATTCCAGGATGGGACACCATCCAGGAGTGCTAAACGGATCCCACTGGAGAAAAGAGAGTTTAAGCTTGCTCGATTACGGCAACTTATGCAACGGTCTCTCAGTGAGTCTGATACAGACTCCAATAACTCAGAGGATCAAAAGCATACACCCATTAGAAAAGCAGATAAGCCAAGGCCACAGCCTATAGTAGAAAATGTTGAAAATGCTGAAACTCTTCAACTGATGATAAAAAAGCATACACAGTCAAACACTGCAGGACGACGGTTTGTTTTAGGGTTAAAATCTAAATCTGTGGATGGCCATAGCCCATCACCAACATCTGAAAGTAGTGACCCGGACTATGAACCTCAGTATCAGTCGGGGAGTATACCTCAGTCTTCAGGTACAACAGACTCTTCAAGTTCCTCAGCACAGAAGACAACGAGCCCTAAAAGTGCTTTAAAATCTCCTTCTTCAAAACGCAGGACTTCCCAAAATCTGAAACTCAGGGTAACTTTTGAGGACCCTATTGTTCAAGTGGAACAGACTGAAGTAGATCCAAATGAAGGTAAAGACAAAGATGCTGGAAAGACACAAAAGTCCCACTCTAATGGTGAAGCTGGGGAGCAACAGAAAAAACCATTTGGTGCTTTACGATCAATAATGGAGACTTTTAGTGGAAATCAGAACAACAATAATAATACTCAGTCTGCCAATCCTGTGAAGACATCGTCCTCGTCATCTTCACTCTCATTTTCCTCATTAGGGAGAAAGTCTGGAGATTCAAAGGCGTCACCTTCAAGCAATACAAAAGGGAAAAGCAAAAATGTAAGTGTAAAGAAGGACAGTTCTTCATGAATAGCGTTAAATAAAAGATGTATATTTATTAAATGAAGACACTTTATACTGACACGTTCCTTAAGTACATGGAGAAATTATTTGTAAGAACAGATTTAATGGGGTAAAAAAGCATCTGCAACTTCAGTTACTTCATGAAGGTTCTGTTCACCTCACGTTTATGACCAGGGTGTATACATGAAACGAATGTCTCCTATAACCCATAGGGTCCAATTGTTAAAATAGGTATACATTTAATATATGAGTTTTTCTACTGAATAGAAAAATTGTAGAAACCTAGTCTACTACACTATTCTATAGCTTTTGCCATATACTAATGTATACCAGCAGGACGGAGGCCAAAAGGTAACTCTTCAGCCTCTGCCTGGTAAAGTAACCCTTTATACACCTTTAGCGTGTGCATCTACTGTTCTCCTGGTGTACATGGTCAATGTATATCACAAATGTGATGTGAATCTAGTCTTACTTTACCGACTGTGCTCCTCTGCATTCTATGAGAAGTCCTTGCCTAGTAGCTAAGATCTGTTTCACACGCTTAATCATTTCCGTACTTTACCTTAGCCCACCTCCAGAACCTTAGTGTCTGCATACAGTACATACTTGGCAAGCTTTATCTTTTTGGAGGCACATTTTACAAGGACAGACTAGTCATTGTCCTGAATTTTGTTTCAAGACGTATAAATGTTCTTACATCACAGTTTAAATTGTCTCACATAAAGGTTAAACAGCTCATACAAGTGTGTTTAAAATACAAACAAAATCTTTTTTTTTTTCGACTATTACTAACTGGTTTTATCCATTTGCTAAAAAAACGGTTTCCAACAGTTAACATTGATGGCATATCCCTCTAATGTTATTGAAATGGGGGGGGGGGCGAATGCTGCGACCTCCACTGACTGGAAGAATGAAACGGCTATATAACTTTCCTCTGACACAGATGTCATCAATGTTAAAAGCCTGACAAACCCTTTAAGTTAGGGATAGATGAGATTAGATTATATACAGGCACTATAACCAGCATTTAAGCATGTCATTGACTGTGTTACATATAAGCATGCTGCACGTTGCATGTACTGACCTGTAAATTGCAATTTCCCAGGAGCCTTCCACCTGCCCTGTCAAACTGTCCTCTAGGGCATTGCTTGAGGACCTTCTTCCTAATCATGCATGGTATGTGGTGGTGGGGACGTTGATTAAACAGGTTTTCTTCATTCTTCATCTTCTTCCTCTTCTTTCTCCTGTTCATTTCATCCTCCTCTTCAGTAAAAATATACTGTAAATCAACAAGTAGAGTATATTAAGCCCATCCGTGACAATTAACAACATACATCTATAGTGCTATCCTGCTGACAGCTCTAGCAATGCAATTTTGGCTGTACTGGTAAGCCTCATATAAAAAGAGAGGACTTCTCATAAATCCATCTTGCCGCATGCTACATCTTGGCATTGCATGTAGTCTCTGCTGAGCAGGAGTCATTTAACAGATGATGTGTATGGAAACTACATTTCCTGTCAGGTGTGGGAAAGTCACCTCCAAAATGTTCGAGCCTGTATAGTCCGAGCCCAGAAAATAGTCTTTTTTTGTTATAAAATTCTGTTTACATTTACAATGTGTCAGTGGTGAATTTATAATCTCCTACAAGTTGGGAAGGAAGGTGTTACATTCCTTGCTTTAACACCATATGTATTTCATAGTACTTATTACAACATAATCTAGATTTATGAAGGAGAGACTGCTGAGGTGCTGACAATGCTGGGTGTATACCTATATTTACAGATCAGCTGCCTAATGGCTTCTATGTGATTTATTATCTCAGTAGCCAGAACTTGCCAATATCAGAACTGATGTACCAGTGTAATTGGTCTCATAGTAATTGCTTGCCCAGCAGTAGCCCAAAGACAGCAAACAGATCCGACCATTGTCCATCATACTTTATAGTCGGTGTGCAATTTGATACCTCGAGTGCAATGTTTGCACGAGTACCAAAAAGTCCACCATTTTCTCACTTAGCTGTAAAAAACTCATGGAAACTCATGTTATCAAGTGCAAAAGGTCCACAGTCATCACCCTAGGGTTCCTTGATGATTCTACAACATGCTCTCAAGCTACTCTAGTAGGATACTCAGAGCAGCATATAGTCATAGCCGAAATGGGGTTGTGCAGGAAATACTTTTTTATGGCTTATGCCTAGTCACCGATCTGCTGTATGGGGCCGCTTACGGCACCTGTACTATACACAACACAGGGCCGGAAGTGGCTGGCTTGGGTCCCTGTGTAGTGGCCAGGTGTCGGTACTGCTGTTCAGCTCCCATTGAAGTAAATGCAGTACTGGCACTCGGCCACTACACAGGGCACATAGCCAGCTGTATCCGGCACCGTGTTGTGTATAGTACAGGTGCCGTAAGGGGCCCTGTACAGGTGATAAGTTTAGAGACTGCCTGTTGGCCCCCCCCACAAACATGTGTTTATAGCCTATCCTAAGGAGAGACCATGAACAAGTAATTTCTGGGCAACTCCTGTAAGTATCAGTGTGAAACACATTATCACAGGTGCTGGTATTATCTTTCCATGATAATATAGATGAGGTGAGAGTAGGACCTCACTGTGTCTTAATGTATTAGAGCAAATGTAATATGTTTAATATTATATGTCTAATATTGTTTGTATTTGTGGCTATTAGAAGGTCGCACTTGCGTAATGATTTGGACATGACATTTCATTTGGTTACTTTATTTTAGTAATGTAAACCTTTTGTTATTTCCAGTTATTTCTGCTAGTCTTTTTGTTTCCATGAGCTTCGCTCGGCCTGGTAACAATATTCATTTTAATTAGAAGCAATGGATTTCATTAAGTGCGCGGTTTTATTATACGCATCAATTATACAAGTAAAGCTCATTGCTGAAAGTCTAATGGCTGCTATTGAGACATTCACATGTTGTATGAAGCAGATGAGAAGGAGATGTGCAAACTGCTGTGTTATGGATCCTATCCTGTGCTCTGCTAAGAGTCCATACAGTATCTCCATATGCCTCCAATGTTATTTTACACATAAGTGAGAGTTTATAAAGCCCTGTACATCAGAATTCAGATGTCAGAAAATCATAAAACAGGGTTTTAAGACTTTTTTTTTAGCTTATGTTTGTAAAATTTTGCAACATTTTCAGTTTTCACACCACTCACTTTTGAAAAGTGGGTGGCAAAGTGGGTGTGGGTAGCCTGTCTAGCTGTCTGTACAGCAGATTTATTGAGTGCCACGTTTTTGAAAATTGCAAAAAATGTCACATTCATACTCCAGTTTCCAGGCAGAGTACAAAGTGGAGTAACATTTCAGGACAGAGGTGTTAGCCTTAAAGATGCACAAGTTACGGCAATGAAGACTTTAGCATAACTGACTTTAAAAATTCCTCTCATGATCAATCTTGCCCACAGTTTTTTTTTAACTGATTCATGTAAAATCTGTAGGTGTCATTTGCTAATAAAATCTGACTTTAATCCATTAGTCTGACCTCAGAAGAGTTTGTATAAAGTTTCTGACCCTGTAGGTATATGGCATGTTTCAATGCGTGCCTTATTACTGTGGTATTTTGCCTTAGAAGCATGGCTTGCGGGGCCTTTTTGTAAGCAGCATATGGAACACACTGTGCCTATGGTTATGTGTATGTATTACAGGCAGGTAGGGACTGTCTGGCATGATACCCCATAATAAAAACAATGGCATATCAGTTAATACGAGAAAAATTACTGTTGGTTGGCAAAGGTAACACACATGTCTAATATGGTGTATTGAATTATGTCTCAATTTGTGTACGCAGGGTGAAGACTAGGGGGAGGAAGACCGCTGTCTAAAGTACACTTGTCTCATAGGTATATTGTAGCATGTCAAAAAGAGAGGCTGTGCTCCCATGATCAGGTTTTTTAATGCAATTTTAAACCAAAAACCAGGAGTGGTAAAGTACCATCTGTCCTAAATATGTTTCACACCTGGTGTTGTTACAAAGACTGTAAAAAAAACTTAAACATGGAAACACACCCTTACTGGATGTTCACATGTAGCAATCTGATGCTGAATTTGAGGCAGAATCCGTCTAAAAATCCGTATCAAATTCTGCCTCAAGTCAGCCTTCCATTCATTTGAATGGGATGCAGTGGCTGATTTTTATTTCCGTGTGAAAATATGCTCAAATTCCACATCACATTCTGCATCAGTTTTTGTCAAGCAGAAAAAATATGCTTCAAATTCCCGAAGCAGAAATTTTTCTGCTTGACAAATTCAGTGTCATAATCTGACATGTGAACACCCCCTTAGGCCACATGCACATGACCAAATGTAACATCTGAGGGGCTTCCGATGCTTTATTCCATTCCAGGTCTTATCCCCTTTTGAAATCAGTGGGGGACAGAAGGCATTTGGAAGTGCATTCTGCTATAAAACTGGCCCCCTCCGTCTGCGTCTTTTTCACATGGCCAAGTTTGGGCATGGAAACTTGAACACTGACTTTTGTCTGCAGCTACCGTCCTGAACATGGTTCAGCTAAACTGACTGGCATGTTGAATTTGGTCAGTTGAGCTGGGTTCAGACTGGTAAATCCACCCAATATATGGATCTAGTTTCATGGCCTGAACTTAACCTGAAGTTGTTGCACTGGATACCACTCCAGACAAACACTGCACTACACTGTAAGTGAATGGGGTGTCATATCCATCATGGCTCTTGGCAATACAGAAGCCTTAGCAGCAGTGTGATCAGAACTTTACAACCATTACTATATGTATTCAGTATCACTTATGGCACCACATAGAAAACTGTTTTTTTTTTTTTTTGACACAGATATGTAACAAACTAGGATGTGGTCACATTTCCAGGCCAATAACTAATTTAGAACATCAGCAAAGTGCTAACACATTCCTCTACAACACTAGAGATGGGGAGTTCCCATACCCTGTTCCAAAATCTGTACCTTGTTATTACATATAAATCGGTTGCCTTATTAGTAACAGATATACCACCACGTTGTAAAATAAACCCCAGTGCAGGCGTTGTGTGGGTGATATCCACAAATTCATTACTGCACAACATGATTTTCATTTGCAGCTCTTCCTACAAGAAATCCTGAGCATATCTACTTTGTCAGCAACTTTACACAAAGTGGGTGTTTTGAGTCCAGACTAATGGAATGTAGTCAGATTTTATTAACAAATTAAGCCCTGCCAGGAATTGTCTCTCACTGGAATAATGGCAGGCCCTAACCGTGTTATTAAGTGGTTCTTAGACTTCTCCAAATGCCATAAGAAAAGCCGTAGTCAAGAGAGACCATGGAACTTCCTACAGAGGTTTATATATTCTTATTGTAACCCTTCCAATAAATGGATCCAGTACCCAACCTCAAAGAAATTTGTAAGAATGCATGTAAAGCATGTTGTTAAAAAACTAGTTGGAGTCATCCCCTTGGTGAGATACCCAACCACATTTAGCCCATAACATAACAGTAATACAGTAACGATAACCATATTCTTACAGATGTATTTCTATTACATCCAGTGATGGTATATCGCTAGGATATGCATTCACCTTATCAACCAGGGGGTATCCCAATAATTCAGAGAATGGAGGGGTAACAGAGCCAGTTTAGTGCTGCATCCCCCTCCCTTCTTTTTCTGCACGGTTGCAGCCTGGACACCAACTGTGTTGGGAAATGCAACATTACCTAATTAAAATCATTGGGGAAGACTGCACGTCCCAGCACAACCAGGTGGCTTGGAGTGCTACTGAGCAGGAAAACCTGAAGAGGGGAGGCAGGCTTATTGGCATTGAAGGTCTGAGTCTGTAGGCAGTCCTCAATGAAAGAATGCACTACCGCAAAAACATCTATCAATGGTCTATCAATGGGAGTGGTCATTCATAGATGTGCGGTGTACCATTTTTAATTTGTAGCATTTTTTTATTGATTTTTAGGAGAGGTCTAATGTTGTAATACGTAAATGTGGTTTTACACTATCTATCTATCTATCTATCTATCTATCTATCTATCTATCCATTTATTTGTCGGTCTAATCTGTATATACTTAATGCAAAAACATTGTAGCCAAAAAGCTTCACGCAATTTGTCGATTTCCTAAAATGTCCTAGAATGTATTCTTTGACAAAAGCATCTGTCTGACAGTCTGAAAGTTTGGGAACAGCTGAGAAACATATGGATATGACAGTTTAATGTGTTTGGTGTACGTTCAATACATGATCCATCATTCCTAATGAGAAAAAAACCTGAACTGACATCTGCACACATCTATGCTTGCTGCATCACCAGCATCTCCCTATCTTGCCAAAAATGAATGCAAGACGTTTTCTTATAGTTAAACCTTAAAAGATAAAATTCATCTGAACATCCCCACCATTGTGAGGTATTACCGTCCTGCTCATTTTTATCATTGTAAATAATTTATACATCGGATTTATCATTTCTCTTCTTTAAACACTGACATCATTAGCTAAACAGCGGAGGTCATGTAGACCGTCAGTGCTCACACAGCTGTACACTGCATGAATACGCCAAGATCTTGTACATATGTTTGCTGCACACTCAGCACATTTGTTGCCTGCTTAGACATCTGACAGCTGCAAAATGGTTTGGAGTTCTTCAATACCGAGTCCGTCTTTTCAAAACCAATTTTCATTATATAGTCCAGATTATGGAACTTTTAAAATAACACAAATTGTTCCTACAAACCAAAGCCAAAAAAAAGTAAGACAAGCAGTCATACCTTGTCAGTTCTGTTGACCCATGCCACAGCAATATGTACTTGCTTCCTTCATGCCAAGTCATGTTCTATGGCTTTCAAGTAAGTACAGTCACTGTCTTTGATGGAAGATTATCTTCCCTGAGGACAAAAGGATGGGGCATGGAAGTTCAACATGTCTGATCCTTCTTCTCCACAACAGTCTAGAGGCCCACATACGCATACGATAGTTTTCTGTTCCCACCAAAACTGGAAAGTTTGGCCAGGTTTGCTCTGATGTGTATTGTGACTTGTATTGTGAGTATACCATGGACCCATAGTGTTCACTGATACTACAACTGTCTTTCAAAAGGCTGTTCCGAAAGTGCTTTGTTGTATATCTGTCTGTCCAGTTACTACTACACAACTATCATTGATAGAAGTTCAGAATCATTTTTAAGGGGGTTTTCACGTCTGGAGACCCCCAGCAATCAGCTGTAATTTGTGGGCGAATCCATCAGCAAGTGCTCGGTCACCTGCAGGTCCACCACATGGAAATAAAGCAATATACAGATCCCATTAAAATCACTGTGCTGAATGGTTAATGCACAGAGGTGCTTTGTCTGGAGATACTCTTTATAGCCACTCTCCACTCTGGCTACTGAATGAGTGTGCTGTAAGGAGGGTCCTCTTTATTAACTCAGATCTAGACCGTCAATAAAGATTGACAGAGCTCTGACCCCGGGGACCCCTGCCGATCAGCTGTTTGAGGAGGCTGCCTCGTTAGGGTGAGTGCTGCTGCCTCTTCATTACTTGCCAAGCCCGTCTCCTTACATTTTTACAGTGCTTGGTATTGCAGTTCAGCCCCCATTCACTTAAATGGGACAGAGCTACAATCAGGCCATGGGACCAATGAATATGACGTCAAATGGCATGCAAAGTGGAAGTAGGGCTCAGGGAGCGCTGCTGACGCTTCAGACAGCTGATCCACAGGATCAATTAAAGACTCCAAAAAGGTATTCGAAAAATGCGTTAAAAGTTTTCTAAACCAAGCAAAACGTTTTAAGGCACTTACAGGGATTGTCCCACAATGGTCATTTATTGCCTATCCACAGAATTCCCCTGTCTCTCCTTACTATATGAACATTCACACTGCCTCTCAAAGACTACAGGTCTAATGGAGACAGCTTCTATCCACCCCATAGACATCGAATGGAGCAGCGGCCAATACTTCATTGCTCCACTCTAACTCCACTTCGCTGGAGTTGTGATCGGTGAGGGTCACAGTGGAAACCCCCCCCCCCCCCAGTGATAAGACATTTATCAAATTTCCTTTTCCCTTCATTCAGCCCTGATTTTTACAATATGTGATATGTCAATACAGCTTATATAACTCATTTCTAACTTCAGGCAATGTGGGACTGGTAGGGTATTTTGCTTGGCATTAGGACTGAACAGAGGTCGTCTTATATTTCTCCAAATTTAATATAGAAATATATTAGCAAAATTACTTTTCTTTAATATAGTATTGAACTAATTTCTTAATTCATTTACTAACCTAGAATTCACAAGCTAGCAGAACACTATAGTTGTTTGTGCATTGCTTTCTGTGTTTCTTTTTACTTTTGCTTTACTTATAGACAAAGTATGGTGATAAAAAATATTTTTCTTCATCCAGGCATAAATCAGTCAGTGGATCAATGAAGATTCTGTTCAGTGACATACATCCTGAAGAACATGACATTCAAGAGTTCTTCTTGTGAATCTGACTTCTTAAAATGTCCAACGAAAAATCTGCAGCAGCACCAGCAAAGCCCAAGATTTTGTCTGTGGTCTTCCGTGTCTCTTGCTTTGATGCACAGATAAAGATTTTTCTTGCTGTGGGTAGTTCTGTGTAATTGTAGAGCTGGTTTTATTGTTTTTGGTTTTTTTTTATAAGGACTACATATCTTTCCATACTGGATTTCATGGACAATGACTGACATTATGTCTTGGTTCCAGTTCTGGTATATTTTGTTGTGCTGTTACATCAGCTTTCATTTTAATTACTGTATATGATATTTATTGCTGACAACAAGTTCATCCCATTGTTTGTGAAGTACCAAACCATTTGACCATCATTGTGCCCCTTCTTAGGTGGGTTTTGCAAAACAGGTATTGTGAGTAGAACAGAGTGCTCCACCCCTGAGAAGGAATATCCAGAAAAGTCTCCTCAAATGCACAACTTATAGTGAAAGTTTGGGCCAAATGTAATATTTTATAAAAATATACATATCTATCCCTAATTGCTCAGTTTCTAGGGATTCTAAGTGTAAGACTAAATTCATGCAAACAAGGTGCAAAACAGTTGCGACAAATGGACGTTTTGCACGGCTGTCCTGTACCCAGGGGACACCCATTTTCACAGAACCCACATACATTATACTATATGAAGGGATTCATGGAAATGGACAAAAATAGGACATGAGCTATATATTGACGGTCCAAATAACGGTTATGTGAATAGCCCCCCCATTTAACTTTGAATCTAATGCTGCCATGTGACGTCCATTAAAAAAACAGACGTCATATGGCCAATATTCACAGTTCTGAAGACTGTTCACAAGACCATTATTTTGACAGTCTGTTGTCACAGACCGTCAAAATATAGGTCATGTCCTATATTCGGCCATTTTCATGGATCCCTCTATACACTGAAATGTAGGTGGAAGACGACCATGAAAATCGTTGTTTTGCACCTCATGTTGTGTGCATCTAGCGTTAGGCCTTATGCACACAGCCGTGCTGTTTTTCATGGGCCAAATGTCTAAAGTTAGAAACGGCCGTGTGTGTCCATGTATGGACATTATAGAATCCATGATTTTCAGTGGGTCTATTCACCTGCCACTATATATGTCCCAAAATGGACATGTGGATAGACACATTGAATACAATGTGTTATCAAAATAGATGTGTGATGGATGTTGCTAGAGTGGCTGTCACACGTCTGTTTTTCACTGTCGTAGGAATAAGTTCTAAGGCTAGATTTACACGAAAGAGGTTCAAAACAGCCGTGAAAAACATTTTTTCTGGCACCTATACACCTGAGGGGCACCTATTTTCACGGGTCACCCATACATTTCAGTGTATGGGGGATCTGTGAAAACGTTCAAAAATAGGACATGACCATCATGGACTGTCAAAATAAATGGCATGTGCATAGTCCCCATTCACTGAAATTAATGCTGCTGTGTGACATCCATTAAATAAAATGGACGTCACACAGCCAGTATGCACTGTCGTGTGAATGTAGCCATATGAGCTATGAGAGTCCATATGACCAGGAAAAACAAGTTCTGCACATTTCTAAGGTAACAACAGTAGTTGTCAAAACCATACCCTCTCAGTCCTTGCCCTGCGGCTATTAGCTGTATCTACTAGGACTCATGACGTTTCTGCTTGTTCTATCCCACTCCAATTCTCTCTGTTTATTGTTAGAGAGCTCTCTGCACTCTCAGGCCTTATTCACATGATACTGCTGTTTTTCACAAACTTAACATCTGTGAAAAACGGCCCATTCAAGTCCTTTGAAGGGACTTATTCTTATGGCACTGAATAATGGCCATGTGACGGACGTTTTTGACATTTTGTGACAGCCATTATAGAACCCATGTATGTCAATGGGTCTCTTCACATGTCTCTATCTGTATCCACTTTGACAGCCAAAGATAGAGCTTGTCAGTTTTTGACAGCTATTAAAAACAGGCTGTCAAAAAAATAGCCATGTGAATATACCAATTGGAACCAATGAGTTGTAAAAAAAAACTTGTCAAAAGTTTGTCACAGTCGTGTGAGTAAGGCCTTAAAGCTACTTCCTTCTTTGTTTATATGCCTGTTGCCTTAAGGGAAGCGACCTTAATCTTATAGCTCAGTAACTAACTCATGCTAGGTTCACACCTGCGTTTGGGTTTCTGTTCGGTAGGTCCGCTTGGAGACCCCCCAAATGGAAACATAATCCGCTTAAAAAAGTGGTTACCCGCGGAAACCCACGGACCCCATAGACTATAATGGGGTCTGCTGGGTTTCCACCTGGTTTCTGCCCGAAAAGGGCGAAAAATGCGGATAGAAAACCGCTGCTTGTAGGACTTTTCTCTCCGCATTTTTAAAGCGGAATGGGGAATGGAATCCCCTGGCGGAGAGCAGGGACAGGTGTGAACCTAGTCTGAGACAGTGTATGAGACAGAATTGCATTTAGTGAAACAGTGTTCACCTGACAGAAAGCCATGTAGGTTATGAAAGTCTGCAGAATACGCAGACACAAAAAATGTCAATTCTGCAGGAGATCTTAGACCAGTGTAACATACAATGTCGAACAATTAAAGGGGTTGTACCAAGTTTTGACATTATTCCCTATCAATAGGATCGGGCATAACTTCATGATCGGTCAGGATCTGACTACTGGGACCCCCATCTATCTGATTCCCCCTTCCTGATGTAGCAGCAGGCCGAGCATCGCTCTGCTGTTCCATTCATTCTCTGTGTGAGTGTGGGAGATAGCTCAGCCTGTTGCTCCATCAGGACAGGGAAACCGGAACCCAATCTTGGGTCCCAGCAGTCAGACTGATAGGGAATAAGTTAAAAACTTGGTACAACTCCCTTAAAATCTAAAATCCAATGTAGAACAGTTGATGTTAAAATGTTAAACCCAAGCTGAGATCTCAGGAGTATGGCTATACAGAGGAGCAGTTTACATATTAACCTCCATACAGCTTCACAACCCAATCCTAAAGACTAAAAACTAAAAAATATCTGAAAGACGTCATAACATTAATGTTGTCTGTCCAGATTCCCAAAAATGAACGGTATAATTTATAATCTTATACATGATGTTCTGGAGATCAATAAAATCGCTTATTTGTAAATCTAAGCATTCCTGATATCAGACTCCAGACAAGTACATGACATGCAGCTTATACACAATGTATTGTTTTCTTTCTTTTCCCACAATTTTTTATATGTGATATTTAATGGTAAAAGTAACTTCAAACAATTTTGACAACCGTATCATTGGAAAAACCTGGATATTTTACTTTTTCTTGGATAATGTCCTAAATGCTAACAACATCCAGTCTTATCATAGAATATCGTGTACTAAATAGTAATTTATGTCTTTCACCCTTTAAAGTTAAAAACAGAGAAAAATTACTGTGACAAATACAAACAATTGGACTGCACAAAAAATAACATTAACGTTTTCTCCCAGATCAGGAAGGGTAATTGTAATTGGAAGAAGATGCCTTAATAAATGCGCCTTTGTAGAGCCATGGCTGTTGTGTTAAGCAGACTTTGAGAAAATATAATTGCCTTTGTAAAATAATCAGAATATTACCTAATTTCCTGTAATTTAATGTACAACTAAATAAGACAAAAAGGCCAACATAAATAACTCCAGACTACAGCCAATTTTTCAGTATCTATGTGCCTTACTTCCTGTAACTGTTAAAGGCACACTGATCTATTATCCCTAATAAGACTTTACACCCACTTGACAAGTTTTTGAACACTTGAGGAAGCTTAAACAGGACATTTCACCCCCTCCACCAACTCAACTATTTGCATCCCTTCAATAGGCGCTGCTCCACTGATTCTGGCTTAGTTGGAATTTTTTCTCTAACCCTCACCATTCCCAAGTAATCACTTCTGTTACTTTCAGCACAATCATACTCTCTACTGTCAGGTGGATGGTCCTTGGCTGGAGTAGACCACCCACTTGACAGTAGACAGCATAATTGTGCTGAAACTAACAGAAATGATTGCTTGGGAAGGGTGAGGTCTAGAGAAAAAAATTCCAACTACACCAAAATTCGTCACATCAAGTGACAGAGAGAAGGGAGTCAGATGTGACTGATTCTAAGGTTCTGAACCTACAGAACGTGGAGCAGATCCTGGTGATTTACTGTACCTTCTCTGGAAACCTCCTTTACCCTGAGGGTACGTGTTGCGGAACCACAGCTTTTTTGTTTTGCTGTGTTTTTTTAGGTTGACATATGCAAATATACCTTAGTTAACTTATTTTAATTTCATCCCTCAATTCTTAATTTAACCCAGTACTGGGGGTCATTTTTCATATTTTCATTTGGTCTCATGGGTGACGCTTCCTTATCCTATTCTCACCCCAAGTCCCTGTATTTAGATCAGCATTGTTTTACCAAACAGATGTTCGAAGGATGATATCTCTGGTTAGCGAGACAGGAAGTGATGTCATATGAGTGACAGATACAGACAGGAGGACATCATTTATCATTTATTAAAGTAGGGTTACAACTATATGAGATACCTACAAGAAGCTCTGTCATGCAGTTGACTAGGTCACCATTACCTTTACGCCTCTGGCATAATAATAATAATAGTCCTTTAATAGTCCCACAATGGGGAAATTCAGTGTGTTACAGCAGCAAAGATAAGCAGATACAAATACAAATACAACATGTACAGGAATGTTCCAAGGTGAGAGGCATTACATTGATAGCAGACAGACAGATAGGGCGTAGCAGAGGGGGGGGGGGGATATAACAGGCAGAGAGATATTTCAGTTCTCTGTGTGTAATACAATAGATTGTATTGCCTATTATGTTTACCACGTATAACATTAAAAGCAAAACCCACCTAATCATTCGGACCACATTCTACAAAAATTAATATTTTTTTTTGTGTTTTGTTACTATTCATGCATTTTCTTTTTGAATTTTTACATTTTGGGCAGACAGTGTTACCTGTGTAAAAAAAAAAAAAAAAACCTTCCCAAGAAGAATCCATTTACCATGTAGCACTATAACAGTGGGATAAATTGAATATGGAGATAATTTGTGAAAGGTCAGTGTTTGTGTGAGATTACCGGATATTTATGCAGCTGCATGGGATGAGCGCAGCAGAGGTTTTGTACTGTACATTTTCTGTTTAATTGTTTATTGTCCTCTTCTCGTAGTTTTTGTACATGAGCACAGAGGGGGTTGTTTTTTTCTGAGCCTTTAACACTTTATAAAATGGAAATCTTTGAAATTGTTCTCACCTAGACTGCTAACTATAAAATAGATGATTTCTATTTTACAATGTCTGTTTCCTAAATTTTAAGTGAGGACTCAGTCTTGTAAGAACTATTTTATCTAAAATGAGCACTTTTTTATTCAAATTGGTTTGGATTTTGTGGATTAAATTGTAAATTTTGAATGCAATTAACAATAAAAATCAACTTAAACATGTTGTATTACTGTACTAGTGAATTATTTCTTCTTAAATCTACAGTACAATATATGGTTACACAGATAGCTACAGTACAGCTGAGTTTACAAACTTTACACTTAGCCTATAATAATAATAGTCCTTTAATAGTCCCACAATGGGGAAATTCAGTGTGTTACAGCAGCAAAGATAAGCAGATACAAATACAAATACAACATGTACAGGAATGTTCCAAGGTAAGAGGCATTACATTGATAGCAGACAGACAGATAGGAAGTAGCAGAGGAGGGGGGGGGGGGATTTAACAGGCAGAGAGATATTTCAGTTCTCTGTGTGTAATGATCTCCGCTTAGGTCGGTGTTGGTTGTACAGCCTAACCGCGGTGGGGAGGAAAGACGTCCGATAGCGCTCTCTCACACTTAGGGTGGAGCAGTCGGTCACTGACAGTACTGCCCAGCTCGATCACAGTCTCATGCATGGGATGGGACTTCTTTTTCTGCATGGAGCTCACCACTGACAGTATCCTTTTGTCACCCACCACCTGCACTGGGTCCAGTGGGCTCCCCAGGACAGAGCTGGCCCTTCTAATCAGCTTGTCAAGTTTATTTCTGTCCCTGGTTGATATACTGCTCCCCCAGCAGGCCACTCCAAAGAAGATGGCTGATGCCACTACCGAGTTGAAGAAAGTCCTAAGAAGTGCCCCCCGGATTCCAAAGGCTCTCAGCTTCCTAAGCAGGTAGAGCCTGCTGTGGCCCTTCCTGTACAGGGCCTCCATATGATCTGCCCAGTCCAGCTTATTATTAAGGAGCAAACCCAGGTACTTATAGGTGTTCACAATCTCGATGCCTGTCCCCAGGATGTCTACTGGTTTAGGAGGGCATCTGCCTTTATGGAAGTCCACCACCATCTCCTTGGTCTTCCCCGCGTTAATCTTCAGGTGGTTCCGGTGGCACCAGTCCACAAAATCCTGGTTCAGTTCTCTGTACTCCCTGTCATCATCGTCTGTGATGAGGCCTACTATTGCAGAGTCATCAGAATACTTCTGTAGGTAGCAGCTAGATGAGTTGCACATAAAATCTGCAGTGTACAGTGTGAAGAGGAAAGGGGCGAGAACCGTACCCTGAGGTGCCCCCGTATTACAGATCACGGTACCTGACACACAGTCTTGGGCTCTCATGTATTGAGGTCGATTTGTGAGGTAGTCTAGGATCCAGTTGGAGAGGTGGTGGTCCACTCCAGCAAGGCCCAGCTTGTCCCTCAATAACCTGGGCTGTATGGTGTTAAAAGCACTGGAGAAATCAAAGAACATTATTCTCACTGTGTTCCCTGGTTTCTCCAGGTGAGACAGAGCCCTGTGCAGAAGATGGATGATGGCATCATCTACCCCAATGCCCGGCCGATAAGCAAACTGGAGGGGGTCCATAGCAGGGCTCACTAGAGGGCGGAGATGTGTGAGAACCAATCTCTCTAAGATCTTCATCAGGTGGGATGTCAGTGCTACAGGTCTGTAGTCGTTGAGGTCCATAGGGTGAGGTTTCTTTGGAACTGGTACCACACAAGAAGATTTCCATAATTCAGGGACTATTTCCTGCCTCAGACTCATATTATACATATATGTAATTATACCACACAGCTGGTCCCCACAAGTCTTAATTAGCCTTGCACTGATGTCATCTGGCCCTGCGGCTTTCCTCGCCTTGATCTTTTTCATCTCCCTCCTCACCTGGGCCCGTGTGAAGGTCAGACTGTGGTCAGATAAAGACGGATTTCTGGATTTACTGGTCTGTTGGGAAGTAGCCGCATGGGGTGAAGTCATTGTGGTGGGGAGAGCTGAAGGACATACTGGGGTGGGAGGAGCTGGTGTGTGATCAAATCTGTTGAAGAATAGGTTTAGTTCATTAAGCCAATTAACATCTGCCTCAATTTGGCAGTCGCATGTTCTAGCAACTGCATGCAGTTGCATGCATGCAGTATAATTTCACAGATAATACTGAGGTATGACCAAATCATGGTGCCACTGCCCACCACAGAGTTTTGGTCACAAGTGGTTGCAAGAACATATGTCCATAACTTCATGCTAAAGATATCCAAACTCATGCTCACATCAGACATGATCTTATAACAATCAAAGAACATTTTATTTTAGCATTAATTCACTATATCACATTTTCAGTGGGTCAAGAGTCTAAATACAACAAGTTGACTTTGCCCTTTTAGGCTGAGGCCCCACTTTGCGGAAACTCATTTTTTTTTGTTGCAGCTTTTGCTGCGTTATTTTGAGCAAAAGCCACAAATGGCTACAAAAGGAATGGGAGATATATAGGAAGCTCTTATACTTCTACCTTCTGCACAATCCACTTGTAAGGCAATTGCTAGAAGAGCAATTCCTCAGGAGCTCTGGGGAGGGGCATGACAAGACAGTGAGCCCTAAGCTGAACCCCCCTGTCCCTGCCTACTTGCCTAAACTGCCCTAGGCGACAGAAGACAACTGAGCAGCAGTCCCTTCTTAGATATAGGTGATGACACAGAACGCAGACAAGACAACCAACAACAAAAGGGAGGTCAGCTAGCCAAGGGGTCGGTACCAGTCGAGTAGCGCAGTACAGAGTCAAAATTCGAGAGAATAGTCAAAAGTAAAGCTAGAGGTCAGGAATATGTATAGAGATCACAAACAGCAAAGAGTAAATAGCCAGCATGCACAAGGCAATAGCAAGCGCCAAGGTGAATATGAGCAAACAATAAATAGGACGGAAGAACCCACCCAGACCTGATAGGAAGCTAGGTTGTCAATCACACAGATAAGGCTAAGATTAACTATTTGAGGAGCAGAGGGAAACAAAGGTGTAAGAGATGGGTGTGGTGGAAAATCAATTACAGAGGTGAGAGAATAGGACAGTGTTCAGACTGAGTACAACAAGAACCTAAAGTAAGGAATTATAGCCGGACACACCTCCTGTGCCATAGCCTGCAACCGGAGGATGGCACATAGGCCTGAAGGGGCAAAGACTTTACACCACTCCTGGCTTTGGCTCAAAAAACTGCAGCAAAATCTGCAACAAAAAAAGCTCCATTTCCGCAACGTGGAGCCTCGGCCTTGAAGTCTGAAGCATAAGAAAGTATTGCTTTATATAGGCTCCACCCTATGGCGAGAGTTCATATGCGGCTATTTAGGTTAAACCTTTATATCTAGTTTCTTTTTGCTCTTGCTACAATAAAGCATCATTGCAACTTGGCCAAGACCTCAAAAGAAAAGTTTGTATCCTTCTTAGGATAATTTCCAAATAACTGATCCCTTAGGTATTTGTGGAAGTAAATGTATGCAAATATAAAAAATGTAGCATGACACAGATACTGCTTTGTTCAGTAAAGCAAGCAAGCCAGCAACATGAGCTGGAGGCATGAGGCACTTTTATATCCAATCTAGTCTAGAGCTTTATTATCATAGTAACATATTTGATAAGGTTGGAAAAAGACACAAGCCCATGAAGTACAACCTATAAGCCTACCAAGTTGATCCAAAGGAAGGCAAAATCCCCATGAGGCGCAGCCAATTGCCCCATCAGAGGAAACATTTCTTTCCCAACTACAAATATGGCAATTGGACTGGGCAGAGGTGACCACAGAGGTTCTATAGCTAGAGCAAGGTGCCCCTGTCATGCTATTGGTGCACTGCACCATGATCATGGAGCTCTGATTAGCTGCCAGTGTAAAAGAGGGCCTAACAAAAGCCCCCAGACTTGCCTTCGCTATATGCCTATAATACCATGTGAAAGGCATGGCTTGATAGATTGCATGTCAGTTTATTAGAACTTTTGATTATGCAAAGCCCTATAGTGGGACTAAAAAAGAAGTTTATTTTAAAAAAAAAAGTGTTCATATTAAAAAAAAAATGTTTTATAAAAAAACAATTTGGAGCACACAAATTGGAGGATTCTTTAGTCCCTATGTCTATATACTGTACACAAGGGGTAGGGGGGGTTGCGAGGGCAGAGGGTTCATTTTCGGCATTGCTCTTCATTTACATTAGCCTATACAGTCATTCTGTGTTGTGCAAAGCTGCAAACAATGTATTATATATATATATATATATATATATATATATACAGTACAGACCAAAAGTTTGGACACACCTTCTCATTCCAAGAGTTTTCTGTATTTTCATGACTATAAAAATTGTAGATTCACACTGAAGGCATCAAAACTATGAATTAACACATGTGGAATTATATACTTAACAAAAAAGTGTGAAACAACTGAAAATATGTCTTATATTCTAGGTTCTTCAAAGTAGCCACCTTTTCTTGGATTACTGCTTTGCACACTCTTGGCATTCTCTTGATGAGCTTCAAGAGGTAGTCACCTGAAATGGTTTTCACTTCACAGGTGTGCCCTGTCAGGTTTAATAAGTGGGATTTCTTGCCTTATAAATGGGGTTGGGAACATCAGTTGTGTTGTTCAGAAGTCAGGTGGATACACAGCTGATAGTCCTACTGAATGGAGTGTTAGAATTTGTATTATGGCAAGAAAAAAGCAGCTAAGTAAAGAAAAATGAGTGGCCATCATTACTTTAAGAAATGAAGGTCAGTCATTCTGAAAAATTGGGAAAACTTTGAAAGTGTCCCCAAGTGCAGTGGCCAAAACCATCAAGCGCTACAAAGAAACTGGCTCACATGAGGACCCGCCCAGGAAAGGAAGACCAAGAGTCACCTCTGCTGCGGAGGATAAGTTCATCCGAGTCACCAGCCTCAGAAATCGCAGGTTAACAGCAGCTCAGATTAGAGACCAGGTCAATGCCACACAGAGTTCTAGCAGCAGACACATCTCTACAACAACTGTTAAGAGGAGACTGTGTGCAGCAGGCCTTCATGGTAAAATAGCTGCTAGGAAACCACTGCTAAGGACAGGCAACAAGCAGAAGAGACTTGTTTGGGCTAAAGAACACAAGGAATGGACATTAGACCTGTGGAAATCTGTGCTTTGGTCTGATGAGTCCAAATTTGAGATCTTTGGTTCCAACCACCGTGTCTTTGTGCGACGCAGAAAAGGTGAACGAATGGACTCTACATGCCTGGTTCCCACCGTGAATCATGGAGGAGGAGGTGTGATGGTGTGGGGGTGCTTTGCTGGTGACACTGTTGGGGATTTATTCAAAATTGAAGGAATACTGAACCAGCATGGTTACCACAGCATCTTGCAGCGGCATGCTATTCCATCTGGTTTGCGTTTAGTTGGACCATCATTTATTTTTCAACAGGACAATGACCCCAAACACACCTCCAGACTGTGTAAGGGCTATTTGAGCAAGAAGGAGAGTGATGGGGTGCTACGCCAGATGACCTGGCCTCCACAGTTACCAGACCTGAACCCAATCCAGAGGGTTTGGGTGAGCTGGACCGCAGAGTGAAGGCAAAAGGGCCAACAAGTGCTAAGCATCTCTGGGAACTCCTTCAAGACTGTTGGAAGACCATTTCAGGTGACTACCTCTTGAAGCTCATCAAGAGAATGCCAAGAGTGTGCAAAGCAGTAGTCAAAGCAAAAGGTGGCTACTTTGAAGAACCTAGAATATAAGACATATTTTCAGTTGTTTCACACTTTTTTGTTAAGTATATATTTCCACATGTATTAATTCATAGTTTTGATGCCTTCAGTGTGAATCTACAATTTTTATAGTCATGAAAATACAGAAAACTCTTGAAATGAGAAGTTGTGTCCAAACTTTTGGTCTGTGCTGTATATATATATACACATGTAATAAAGTTCATGTTATCTAAAGATGCCCAATGAACAACACAATATCAACAGCGAAATGGCTTTAGTGGTTCTTACCTCGCAATGCCTCCATCCAAATCTCTTTGGGAGTTCTATATAAATCCAGAAGGGTTTTGGCAGATTTAACATTAGGAGGTTAAACAGCGGTGGACAAAGTAGAAGGAATGCAAATATGGAAAAAGTGCAAGAACTGGTATACACACAATAACACAATAATCATATATGATTAAAAGCCTAGTGCAATAAACATAATCCAACCGTTGCGGCCCATGCTGGACTGTTTCCAGGATACCTTGGTGCACTTTACGATTACAACAACAGCTACTGTAAATCCACTCTGCATCAGTTGTCTCACTAATTTTTCAATGGCAACATATATTCCAGCAGTGTCTACTCAATTCTTATTGCAGCAAATTTAGTGTTAGGCCTCATGCACACGACCGTAGTTTTTATCCACAATTGCAGGGGCCTCACAGCTCAGAATCATCACTGGGTGATGAGGAACACTCCCTTTACAATACAATACTATAGAAGTATACCGTTATGGGGGCGTTCCTCACCTCCCAGTGATGATGCTGAGCTGTAATGCCAACCCCTCTGACAGATATTGGTACCAAAATTCTAATATCTCTGCTGCCGGGGCAAATGCTGTCTGCTTTCCAGCGGTATGTAACACACACAATGTTAGAGTACGTGAAAGGTCGTCTTTAAGTGAATGGGACTGAGCTGCAATACTGAGCACATTGCGCCATACAAATGTACGGCTCTGAGCTTGGTATTGAATGAAGAGAATGCAGAGCTAATCTGAATGCTGCAGCCCAGAGGCGTAGCTAGCGGGGGGGGGGCAGAGGAGGCGGCTGCCCCGGGCCCACTGACTTTTTGGGGCCCACCCTGGGGCCGCCATTAATACATCCTTCATTTCTGCAGACACCGATCTAGTTAAAACGTATTCTGCAACTTCACAGTTTTGTAAATCGCAAGCTACATGAGGTTTGCGGTTTACAAGTCCCCGAGACCACAGACAGATGTCTGATTCTCACACAGGCGGCGTGATGACGTCACAACATCGCGCCGCCCGCGCTCAGACACAGACATCCTGTACGTGCACAGGGAGGAAGTGGCGGCGGCTCCATTCATCAGCATCGCAGGTGAGTATGACTTTTTTTTTTCTTTTTTTTAGCTTAGTTGTGGGTATATTAATAGTATAAGGGGTGGTTAGGAGGGGGAATTATAACTATAAAGGGAGGATTCAGTAGGGGGCATTATGATGATGGGGGGGTCATGTATATAAGGGTTATTGGGGGGCATTATGAATACAAGGGGGAGGTTATTTATATAAGGGGCCATTAGGGGGCATCATTTATATTAGGAGGCGTTATGAACATAAGGGGGTGGTCATTGATATAAGGGGTCATTAGAGGTGCAGTATTTATGTCAGGGGGAATCAGGGGCATAATATGAGGGTCAATTAATTTAATGAAAGTTGCACTTGGGCTTTATTAAGACTAAGGCCCCACGTAGCTGGCTGCAGGAAAAAAAAACGCTGCAGGAAAAACCATGGCGGTAACATTGTGGTTTTTCCTGCAGAGCTTTTCACAGAAGGTCCGCAGGGGTTTACCCTGTGTACTTTCTGTTTTCAATACACCTATGTGGAAACCGCCAGTGTTTCCATAGATATAATTGACATGCTGCGATTTCCAAAACCGCAACAGTTTTGGAAATCGCACTGCATCTGTTGCACGTATTTTTCCGCAATGTGTGGGTGGGATTTGCTAGAATGCCATGTTTTTTTTCTGTGGGTTTTCGCCACATGGGCCCCATCCCATACCCACTTTGCAGTATTTGGAAATTGCAGCATGTCAATTATACCTATGGAAATGACAGCGGTTTCCCTATAGATATAATTGAAGCAGAAAGTCCACAGAGGAAACCTCTGCAAACATTCTGTGCAAAGTGCTGCAGGAAGAATCACGATGTGTCGACGCAGCGTTTTTTCCCACAGCTGTTTTTTGCTGCAGGACGCCACGTGGGGCCTTAGCCTTAAGGTGTTTTCCAGCTCATTTTTATTGATGATCTATCCTCAGAATAAATCATCAATAAGAGATAAGTGATTCCCCACTGATCAGCTGTAAGAAGGGGCTATGGCGCCTGTTTATATCACATGCTGTCTGTTTATAGTGTCCATGTGATGTAATTTCAGCCTTGTCACATAGATGTGTATAGGACAAGTCTGCAGTTACATGACATGGCCGCTATGAGATGAATGACACTGTGTAAACAGAGAAGCGGTCACGGCGCTTACACAGGTACCACGGTTCATTCAAACAGCTGATCCTCAGGGTCCTGGGTATTGGAACCCCAATAATTTTTTTTTCCTTTTTTTTTTTTTTTCTTTTTAATTAGGAAACACCTGGGACATTATTAATAAGGGACACTATTTAAAAGGGTGCACAGGGAAGTTATTAATTTAAAGATGCACTTGGGGTATTATTCATTATGGGGGGATGTAGTATATATTTTATAATTGGGGTAGCAGCAGGATGGGGGCTTTGTGTAGGTGAGGACAATGTGGGTCAGGTGCCTGGAAAAGTGAGGAGCCAAAGATGTCTGTGTTGCAAACTTTAGAGACTGGAAGAAGTGGTCATGGTCCAGATAAAAGAGACGGGGAATGTGAACGATTAGTCAGAGACGTCACCAAATGTTACTGCCCTGTATTCACCTAAATCGTCTGCAGACCCCTGTGTAGAGCCGCTATATACCACTATACACTCACCGTATACTCATATTATCGGTATACGAACATGTCCAAGTTGGGGACCCACTTGGACATGTTCGCCCCCTGTGCTGAACCCCTAGCTACGCCTCTGCTGCAGCCTCTTCACATAGCTGACCGGTGGGTGTCCTGGGTGTCAGACCTTCACAGATCTGATATTAATGACATATCCTAAGGATAGATCATCAATATCATCCTTGAAAATCGCTGTAACTATGTTTTGTGCAAATTAGGAGCTAGTTTTTAAGAACTTCTCTTTGTACATCTACAATATTTATAGGGAGGGGGGGTTAATTCATAAGAGCTAAAATCAGCATAAAAGGGCATAGCCTACATTCTAAAGATCATGATATGCTCACATACACTGCACCCTGCAGGTCCCTTACTCTGGATGGGAATAACAGGTCTCTACCCCAGTTATGTGACATACACATAGTTTTCCTCAAAGAATGGGGGAATGAGGAGCGAGTTTGGTACCAAAACTTGCAAATCTTTATCTACTCACCAGAGATAAGAGAGGATGACTACAGGTTCCTTCCTCCGCCTCTGTTTGCTTTAAAAGAGGAGAAGGAGGCAATCTGAATGGAGCTGCAGCCAGCCACAACTTGATCTTTGCGCTGAGCTGACCTTTCTAACATAAATACAGTCCTCTACCTGTATTTTTCAGCCTGCTGCAGCTTCGCATCCATGGGCTTCATTTTAAGAATTATTTTATGCACTCATTCCTCCAGTAGCAACACAGAGGTGGAAGAGTGCCCCTCTCTGCTGTGCAGGAATTAACTGAAGGGACAATGTGGCGACCATAGTGTGAAACCTGAACCTCATCATTGCAACTACTGGAGGCCCCTTTTTCCTATCTAATGGCCCCCCCCCCCCCCCTTTAATCCAGCCCTGTGCATACTTCAGTGTATGTGAGGATTGCTTTATATATGTACAGTACTAATGTGCGCAGGGCTGTACAGGAGTGCAGGGCAGCAGGCTGAAGTGCTGTCCCCTACAGTTCTGAAAAAGTGCCGCCTGAGGCTCACTTCACTTCATGGATGATGCAGCCCTGCCTATATAATAGTAGTAGGTTGCCAGTAGATATGATCATGTAGGAACTTTCTATGGTTTGGCACTTATCAGAATGATTTCCTTATTGTGGTTATCTTCCTGTACAGGAATAAAGAAATGGGCAAGGACACTACATGCATAAGAAGATAATTCGCCCACAATATGGAAATCACGGATGGTTAGAGAAATTGTTTAAAACACTGCACAATTTTATATTTTTATATTTGCAAAAATGTTTAGTTTTGTAGACAAAAGTTAAATAGAATTTGAAGCAGAAAATATGCAATTTGGTTTTGTGTAAGGGATATGCAAATATGACCTCATGGTAGAAAAGAGGAACTTACTCCTAGCACCACCTTATAGATTAATGCATGGCTTTCAAAGAAACCTAAGGGCATAATCTGAGGATAATAGTCAAGCCAGAATAACTCCTCCAGAAGGATCTGCATCTGCAGACAGATGGTTGTTGCTGCTGCAGAGCATGGTTCCGTCTGGCTATTTGAGAGATCTAGACACGGGTAATGTGTCTTATTAGGGAGAGATGGTACAAGAACTTATTAGACCATGCATACCCTGCTAACAATTCTGGGTAAGGAATACAAATAAAACCTCATTTATTGAAGAGAGGAGCTTGCTCCTAGTGCCAACTATTCGAATTGGCAGGTAGCTCCCTATAAATGAATGCATGGACACAACTGTGTTGTGAGATGATGCAGCAGCACAGAAATGGCTGCAGCAAGCATAACAGAATCAACTTTTACCTCTCTCTCTATCAAAATAAAAGGCTGGGAAAAGCAGATGACATGGTCCATTTTGAATTCATGGAGTGTTTTCTATGGATCCCTCATAGATTTCTATGCCTGATCCATGAAAAACAGCCAGAAATAGGAAATGGATCAGTCCTCAGAATTTATTATAGTAGTTTAGATTTTATGTGCTATGTAGTTTAGGTGTTTGACACTCATCGATCTGTACACCTTTTCCCTTGTATAATACACTTTCATTTATGTGATTTGCTTTCTTTCAAAATGAATTTCCATTGCTTCACCTTTTCAGAGAGGCTGTGGACATTTTGTGGGGTATTTGGTGCCCTTTGTGCTGACAGGTGTCCTTTCATCTATAATCTCAATATACAACATTCTGCCAAGTAGCTTCTCAGCTCACGCTACATTGTTCAGTGTCACAACTGCCACTTGATGGCGATGTTGCTACACGCTTTCTTCTTTGAAAATTGTCTGTAGTATTGTGGACCTTATACGAAACTACATACAGAGCACAATGAAAACTAGGAAATATGAAAAATGAAAACATTATGATAAATACTTAGTGAAAAATAACAATACCTTTGGATCCATCAGGCCTGGGCTACACTGAGACTTTGGGGGAGATTTATTTACCACTGGTTTCAATGCCTTCTTCATATGTCCTTCTCTAGGGGAGGATGTGCCTCATTTACAACAAGATGCCCATCTCCTCATAAATCAGGCCCACCCTCTGTAGGGCCAGGAACCTGCTCTGAAATCTACTCTGGCTCATAGCTGACATATATTTCAGGCTTCATTTATGACCTCATTACAACTTTTTTTTTTGCATATTTCTATTTAATGGCTGTGTGGTAACCTTCATAACCATTCAGGTATTTATTTGGAACACTCAAAAAATAATCAATGTGCAATAAATTTTTAATTCTGTTCGAACTCATTTTTTTATAGGTTTTCATAGCGGTCAGTTCAAAATCCCCTGAATAGACAAGTTTAATGCATAACATACTGACTGCCTGCAGGCTGTACTAGAGTGAGTGTAGGGGGCTGGCTGCATACTGTTTGATATTGAGGAAGAGATTCCAGGACGTCACAAGTAGTGACGCCACGTGCCCTTCGCTGAGGCTGCTGATTGGTCTTAGCGGTCACATGCGGCGGGGACTTCTGCCAGAAGACAACAGTCCAGTCCACGTGCCCTGGTAGGACTGAACCATGCTGGGAGGCACTGGCGCACTGGGGAAAGGTGAGTACGATTATTTTTTTTATTTTTTTCACTGCCCAGGTCATTTTAAGCATTTGTTTTGTCCATTTTTGCCTGGACAACCCCTTTAAGGATACCCCAGTAAGCACTGAGCATCTCGTACAGTGAAACCTCTTTGAGATGACCACTCAAAATTGCATGAAAGACTGGTCTTCTAGAGAGGTGGTCTTCTCAAAGAATAAGGCTGATATTGAAAACTGAGAATCTTTCACAGAAAATGTGGTCTGGGTATGGAGGTGTCTTCTCAAAGAGGTGGTCACTGTATCTAATGATGAGCTGAATCAAAGTTCCCAAATCCCTAGTCTCATCTGATTCTGTTTTCAACTTGGTCAGAAATTTATGGCAACTCACATTCATGGAGTGATGATAGACCTCCCTCAGCACCCTAGCAGGAGACCCTCTTTCTTTGGAACTCTGTCTCAGATGATTTGCTGTATTTGAAGGTGTACAGATGGGTTTTACATGTAAGATAGAAGTCCTGATCATCTGATCAAAAACTAGATTTGGAAAGCATACCAAAAAAAGAAAAAAAAAGAATAGAATGAAAAAAATCCCAGCAATTTTTCCCTTACTATTCTTTTTTTTTTAGTCTACATAATTTTCACAGATTACTTGTTGGCACCATCTTGTGGCCAAAACTTGATATAGCTTTCTTTTTGCTGTGAATCATCCAACAGGGTTTGTTCTACTTATAAGCTTTTTCAGTACTAATTTTCAGACACAGTGTCGCACCTGTCCTTAGGTCGTGAGTGGTATTGCACTTCAATGTAGCTGAGCTGCAATTCCAGGCACCACCCATCTTGGACAACTGCTTTAGTTTAATTTGAACACACAATGCTGTCATGAATTCGGGCAGATGACATCATCGTACCTGCAGCATCAAGCCGGAAACAGGACAAGCTGGAGGAGAGCTGGAGACACCTCTGTAGGAAAAGGGGCTAGGTGCTACTTGCATGAGGGGCCACTAAGGGGGCATTATACACTGCTGAGACTACTAAGAGAGGAATTATACTGTTTGGGAGCCACTAAAGAGCATTATACTGTGTGCAGTCATTAGGAGGGCCATATACTGTGTGGGGCCACTAAGGGAGCATTATACTGTGGCTGGTCATTATATTGTGTGGGGAACATTAAGGGAGTATTATACTGTGAGGGGGGTTCAAGGGATTGTACAGGGTCAATGGGAGCTGCAGTAATGGTGCCCAACCACTACCACTATACAGAGTATGGATCTGGGTATCTGCTTTTGGCTCTGTAAACTGTATAGTATGGGCATTGTATGCAAACCCGATCTGCTGATCAGTGTAGGGGCCAGCTGTTGCCCCCCCATAAGTCAGATATTTATAGCCTATCCTAAGGACTCCTTTAAATAATCTTTTGTGGCAAGAATATAGAAAAAAGCATTATTCCGCATTTTTTGTTTATTTTTATTCTGTTTATGTTTTAAATTTAATAACCTGTTGTATTAATTCTTCAGAAAATAAAATGTATATTATATAAAATATTTGTGTTTATTTATATATTTTTTTACAAACTTTTCTAAATTATTATTTTTTTCTTATTTTTTTAATCCTATTAAGGAATTACTATTTTACAACATCAAGCATTTTTAATATTGATCACGCAGCCACACTCACACCTCATGTGAACTCCAATTGGGGTGTTCATGACAAACTCCAACCACCATCCGATTGAGGGAATCTTGCTAGGAAATGCCCCAGGGGAATATTCACAATGCCAGGTCTCCTTGTCAGTGCACCAGCCCTGAGGAGTGCCAGAGCGTTGGTAGAACAGACAACAGCCACCATGAAACCAACCCTTACTGACTATTAATGACACTATTACCCATCCTCTCTGCATTCCTCCACTGGGTTGCTGCATAGTAAAAAAAAAACTGTTATTGTCAATTATGATGATTTAAAAATAATTATCAGTGATGCAAATTAGCAATGAAAACAATGAACTAGTGCTGCATTGGGAAATAATACAAAAAACATTATGCTGCAGCAAAATATGGAATCTGTATACATAGATATTAATCAACTCTAGAGTACTGTGAAATACATGTTGAGGCGTGAGGGGCATCACGTTAGCTACAGGGGTATGCACCAGCCCACGAGTTGGCATCCTTTTTTGTACAGTGTGTCAATTTAAAGGGAGTCTATCATTCAGAAAACACATTTTTCACTAACCCCACGCTGGAATAGCCTTTATAAAGGTTATTCTAATCCTACCTTTCTTTCTGTTTTCCATGAAGCGTTTTTTGTGTAAAATTATTTTTTTGCAAATAGGCAAATAAAGATCCCAAAGCACAGGGGGCGTTCCCACTGTGCTCCAAGCACAACAGCATCATACCTTTCAGTGTGTTTGCTCCCTCCTCCTGGCCGTTGTATTCACGCCCCCTTCGATGATGAGCTCCATTGTTCTGCCTCCTCTTCTGCTGCGTCATGAGCAGCATCTGTCTTCAGCAAGATCAAAATCTTGCGCATAAGCTGTCGACTCTGCCACTTCGGGTTCGGGCAGAGCCAACAGCATATGCTCCGTTGGCCATCTTGGTTTTCATCCTATACGAACGTACTGCTCAGGCACAGTACGCTGCCTGTAAAATAGAAAGCGTGGGGTTAGTGAAAAATGTGTTTTCTGAATGATAGACTCCCTTTAAAGAGGATCTTTCACCATCTTCAACAAGTCCAGCTCTTTTAATAGGTGCAGCTTCACTGATTCTGCCACAGTAAGAATTTTTTCTCTAGTTCCACCATTCCTGAGCAATCAATGCTGTTACTTTTTGAACCTGATATGCTATTTAGACTCAGTACTGTCAGGAGGGCGGTATCAGGCAGGAGCAGGCAAGGGGTGTGATTCTGAGCTCTGAGACTGGCTGTCTATGATTGGAGCTCTGAATCACACCCTCCTGCCTAACACTACCCTTCTGATATACAGAGATTAAATAGCACATCAGGCATCAAAACTAATTGAGCTTGTTGCTTGGGAATGGTGGGAGCTAGAGAGAAAATTTCAACTGTGCTGGAATCAGTAGAGCAGCATCTATTAACAGATGATAAGATCTTGAATGGGTGGAGGTGGTAAAAGGTCCTCTTTAAATACAAAAATCAAGGATGAGGTACTTGGTGTGCCATGCAATAACTAAGGTTGTCGACCCCTACATAAAAGTCAATATAACAGGACTTTAACAGTAAAAAAAGGTTAAAAAATGAATGACAATAGTGCAGCATACTGGAGAGAGCATGAGAGACTGCCAGGATGGAATTTCTGAACCTATACCTCAAGGACCTGGGGTTGTGAGTGTGGATCTGAAAGATGCCAGCACTCAGGAAGAGGACACAGAGCAGGCAGGAGGTAGCCATGTGTGCAGGGCTCAGAGTAGGAGCCTTAGGAGTGTCTCCACTCAGACTGTGGAGGAAGAGGGTATCAGTGAGCCTGGGGCGGCTCAGGTACCAGAACCAGTGTTGGGGGAGGAGACTGGGACCGATGTCATAACAGGGGTCCCCTGAGGGGCCCATAACCAATGCTGTCTTGGATGGAACCCAGCCAGCTTCCCAAGGGAATGGCCCAGTAGAGGGCTGCAGCTTTCCTCCGTGCCTCACTCTAGTGCAGAGCTTGGAAAAGGGAAGCTGCAGAGCACAGACTCTCCAGTGGGCACGCAGTCTGTGGTCCAGTTTAGATCCAGTGTTCTGCAGGAGAAAGAAGTGACCCATAGTGATCACCTAGGGGATGATCCCCTACCAAAGGAGGCACCGGACAGGATCATAAAGGACAATACCCCTTAACACCAGATTCCCTGACTATAACCGTCCTAAATCTCTAGGTGCTTAGGTGTACAGCAATATAGGGGTTAACCCGTATGTAGTTTCCTCATTCAGCACTGAGCTCAAAGATGGGAGGCCGGCAAGGTAGTAAGGTCTTCAAGTTCTGAGTTCATGGAACTGGAATATGGTGTGGTCACTTGGTTATGAGTCTGCAAACATTTACAAATGGCGTGTGTCATTTATAAGTCATGCAGTAACTAAATGGGGAGCTGTGATGATGAGAGATCCCTCAGTTATGTACTTTTCTTTGATATGTGTTGTTTATATACAAGTTACCTAATCCTGTTAGTCCTATGTTGTGTTTACTGTGAGAAAGTGAAGGGTGTGGTTTGGGGAGAACAGGTATGTTCCAGCCAGGCAGTTAAAGGGTGTCTGGTAGAAGCCACAGCAGGGAGGTCAGCTGACTAATTAAGGCCTGATATAGGGTGTGTGTCAGGACTAGGAGGGGTGGCACTACATTGAGGAACAGTGTGAGCTGTATAACTGAACCTGCATGAAGGTAAAATCTGTGCCACCCGTATGATGTAACCAGAACGAGAGTCTGGTAGCCAGGCTCTTGTATAGAGAGGGATTGTTTCTTGTATTAGTTATTTCTCAGCCGAGAAGGGTTTGTTTTTCTTTGTTTGCGCCTTTTGTAAAGGCAACACCTGTTAATTCACTTGCAAGTGAATAAACTCTGAACTTGAGTGTGATCCAGTCTCTGTGTCCCTGTTTCCTGCACTTCTACCAAGCATCTACCTGAGCGGTTCCCTACATTACATTGCTGGTCAATTCACTTCAGTGTTTTTATGTGTATACAAGGGGAAATTGCCCTTTCTGGCTCCAGCCAAACCGTTTTATTACCCCTGGACAAACAGATGTCAAAGGAGGGAGAGAGGGCTAATGACCCTGATCTCAACCTTAGACACAGCTTTCCAGCAGCCAGGAAAACATCCTTCTTTCTCAGAATCCTGCAGTGGGGGGTAAGAAGAGGGGGACTACCTGGCAGGGAGGTGTGGCTGGACACTGGCCTTAACTGAAATGAAGACCTAGACCTAGATTTACAGATTGTCACATCTGTGGAGTCAGCTAAGAGATCTGAATGTGTCCATTTTCACTACAGAAGATCTCCAAGCTCCTGGAACCAAAGACTTTTAAGTATTATTCTGTTTTATTCCTTTCTTTTTTTATAGCTGTCACTAGTGTGTGTCATTTGTTATCTCTCTATATCTGTAGCACTGAACCATCTTGGTATTAAAGTGTTAACTTTAAGGTTACTTTGTGTATGCTCTATGAACCCATTATCTTTTTGAAGTCTATATGTGCGCAAGGATTCTGCTGGACATGAATCAGCAGTGGTGGCGTCGTGTATTTGGGGTGTGTGGACTGTGCTGGGGTGCAACTTACACTCAATTTGTAGCCTGTGTGAAGGGTGAGTGCAAGATTGAGTGAGCGGAGTCACATTCTAGGAAGGCCCGTAAGTGACACATTGGTGGGCCCAGTGCAAAGGTTTCATAAGTTCCCTCCTATTACTACCACTTAGACATACCTCACCAGCAGAAATTATAATGCCCCTATAGTAACCCCCACATAGTATAATGCCCTTTAGTGGCCATCACACAGTATACCATCCCTGCAATGGCATCAAACGTTAACTTGTTTCCCCCCAGTAGCCCCTCACACATTAACTTGTCCCACCCCAGTGGCCCTTTCAGACATTACATTATATTATAATGCTCCGCTCTGCTTGCCCACACAGTTAAATGTCCCCCTCCAGCTGCCCATAGATTTCAATGGGACAGCACTGCAGTACCCACACTTGCTGCTACAGTGTTAACAGTGAGTGAGCAGTGTGGCTTGCGGTATGTAAACAATACGAGCCACGCTGCCTTGGCACTGTAAGGGTTAAACATGTTTTACTTGCTAATATATATATATATATATATATATATATATATATATATATATATATATATATATAGGAAAAAAGGAAAGGAGAAGAAAGGAAAAAAAAAGTAAGCTCATTATGAGTCTGAACCACATGTCTGCACAGGATGTAGACATGCTTATGTTTATGTTGCAAAGAAGCTAATCTCTGACCCCAGATGTCATGTGGCCTTTTGCTGACCTTAAGAAATGTCCCTGTTTGACGCACAACCCTGAGATTGGTCTAAACCGGTTTTGGACGTATAGAACAGCGTAACAGAAGACTAAATATAGATTATTGTGTTTCCTATATAAACTTGTTCTGCCAACCAATAAAGTGAAGCATTCAATACATGATACTTTCAATGTGTCAGCTTGTCTGTTTCCCGAGCTCGTAACTTCTTATCAATTAGGACTACGGCAACATAACCCAGGGGTCTTAGTCCCCACACTAACAACTGACGCCCAGAAACGTGGGGCATCAAGGATCGTCCGATGTGCAGCCGATAGCGTGCCAATCCACTCACCGACCGATTTGGAGACAGGACCAGAGGACCTCAGATAAATAAAACAGCGCTGTAAGGTAAGCCCTTGTCTTGCCAAATAACTTATCTGAGCTCCTACGTGTCTTTGATCCTGTGTGTCAATGAGTGAGGTTGGTTGCTGCATGTTTTTGTGACACTTGATGCCATGTTATATAGTACGGAAGAACCTTAACTAAAGGGTATGTTGTCTGTAGTGGAGTGGGAGATAGTATACATAATTCTTTGTCTATTGATCATACTGTCATTTAGTTGTTACATTTGTTATAAAGAGTACAAGGCGGCACAAGAAGGGAGAGACATTCTCCATCCTTAACCCTTAGAGTTGCGGACAAGGTCCTGAAAGAAAAGTACTGAGTGATTGAAAAGTCCTTGTTTTGGAACACTAGCCTCCAGCTGTGCCTGGACGGTCAGGGTCGAATGAGACCCGAGTAGTAGCACGAAGGACTGAGTAGAATCCGTGCAGGTACGTGCAATAATTCAGGTGTGTTTCGGTAAGGGGACACAGGTAGAAAGTTCAGTCTGTGGAAACCAATTGAGGTTTTGCCCTGAGCACTACACCAGAACTTGCACATTAAGAATTAGTTCAAGGAAAACAGAGTGTCTGTTTGGGAGTTCCCACTAGAGAAGTCAAAGTGACCCTCTATTGTCTTAATTGCCCTAGAGGAGTGGGAATTCACGGCTGATTAGCTACCAGCCAGTATGGGGAAGGGACCCTCTAAGATATGGTACACCCCATATGAACTAATAGAGATAGGGGAAGGGAAAGAAGTTGCCGCCCAAGTAAAAACGATCCTTAAGAGAGCAGGGGTTCACAAGACAGGACTGTTTGATAGTAAATTTTGGGACCAATGGAGATTAGACCATGCAGGACAAATCCAGGAGCACAAATTACAAAGGGGAATATATGCCCTAATTGAAGGTAGGGACAGAGGGAAAATAGGAAGTGTTTCAATTGTGGAAAACAAGGACACCTAACCAGAGATTGCTGGTGTCCCAAACAGAATAACAATAATAGAGGACAGTCTAGAAACTGCCCACCTGGCCCCGACCAAGGCCAGAATAATTCACAATGAAGGTCAGGCCCTCCTGCCCCAGTGTCCCTCTTATCTTCAGCAGAGAGAGGTATACAAATTTTTCAACCTGTATTGATTAATGGAAAGGAGGTGCCGTTTCTAATAGACACTGGGGCCACAAAATCTTGTGTCAGTAAGGACATTGTTAACAAATTTAACCTACCATTGTCAGGAGATAGCCAGATGGTTCAGGGAGTGTCAGGTCTCCCTGTTACCCTTGACCAAACAGACCCCCATAGAGACATCATTTCAAGGATGTAGAATTCTAACTAGATACCTTGTCTCTGACACCTCAGATAATATATTAGGTACCGATGTGATGGGAGTGTTGGGTTGTAACATCATGCTGCACCCCTCTGGTGAGGCTTATGTACAAACCACACATACCAATCACAAGATACTTTGTTTAATATCTGCGATAGTGAATACTCCACACTCGGTGTTCACCTCACTGAAGAAGAGAATATATTATTGTCACTGGTCCCAGAAAGTCTCTGGGCAACAAGTAAAACAGATCTAGGCCAAATCAGTTCACAAGGTGTCTCACTCTGATCATGAATGCCTGGGGCCCTCCCTCTGATGATGTTGTATTGTTGCAATATGTTGATGACCTTCTTCTTTGTGCCCCAGATAAACAGACATGTGAAGCTGCTACTATAAGCCTGTTGTGTTTCCTCTGCCAGAGCGGTTGCAAGGCCAGTAAAGACAAGCTGCAATTTTGCAAGCAAAAGGTGGTATTTCTGGGTCACTGTCTCAGCCAAGGTACCAAACATCTTTCAGATGAACGAACCAAAGTGGTAAGAGAAATGCAAGTACCAACATCCCATGCTCAGTTGCGTACCTTCTTAGGTTTAGTGTCATACTGTAGGCCATGGATCAGATCTGCATCCCTGACCATGCAGCCCTTGTATGACTGTCTCTCCTCTAAACCGTTCAGTCTGACATCAGAGGCTTTGGATGCATTTTATCAACTTAAGCTCCAGATAGTTAGTGCACCTGCCCTAGGCCTGTCTATCAGAAGCCCTTTCAAATTTATGTCACTGAGATGATGGGACATGCTACTGCAGTTCTCACACAACAACATGGGGATAGAAAGCGTCCCGTGGCATCCTACAGTGCACGTTTAGATGCCATAGCCAGAGGAACACCCTCTTGTGTAAGGGTTGTACTTTCAGTATAAGCCCTGCTTGAAAAGAGCTCAGACATTGTCCTAGACCACACCTTGGTGGTATATACACCACATGACATCCATGCAATCCTCACACAGGTAGACAGACGTCATCTTTCCTTGACAAGACAGAGCAAAATGGAATTTGCTCTGCAATCCTCCTCCAACATCTCATTTCAGCATTGTTTGACCTTGAATCCTGCAACTCTTTTACCAGTAGGAGTTCATGATTCAAAGGGGGGAGTAGATGATGAGATATTTTTTAACTCCCTCTCAGAAGATGACTTGTTTGATAGTCAACATGAGCATGACTGTGTGGCCCTAATGTCTCAAGAGACGGTGGGCTTCAGCCATGTCACGGATATCCCATTACAGAACCCTGACTTGAGATGTTTGTGGATGGTTCTAGGTACTTAACAGATGAAGGCAAATTTGTTACAGGGTATGCTGTAGTCACTACACACGACATCATAGTACAAGAAGCCCTTCCACCACACATGTCAGCTCAAGAAGCTGAATTGAAAGCCCTTACAGAAGCTTGCAAAATAGCTAAAGATAGCACAGCAAACATTTACACTGACTCCAGGTATGCTTTTTGGCATTGCACATGATTATGGTCCTATATGGAGGTCTAGGAACTTCCTGACGGCACAGGGCAAGCCAATCAAAAATGGAGATTCGGTAAGTCGATTGATGGAGGCCATATTGCTCCCTAAGCAGTTGGCAATTGTGAAAGTCAGAGCTCACACAAAAGGAAGAGACCCTGAAAGTATTGGAAATGAGAAGGCTGACACAGCAGCCAAAGCAGCAGCACTGCTGCCATGGAAGGGTCTCAACCAGGTGAGCAAAATGGACATTGACCTAGCAGACCTCAAGGGGCTGTACTCTAATGTAACCAGTGTGGAAACTGAAAAATGGAAAAAGGCTGGTGCCAGAGAGTATGAAGGAACGTGGAAAATGGGGGATAGACTGTGTCTACCTGCAGCAGTATACCCCCAAATGGCTGGTTTGGCCCACGGTAAGGTGCATGCCTCTCGAAATGCCATGGAGTCATTAGTGGGTAGACTATGGTTTGCCCCAGGTTTTGGAAGGGCTGCTAGTAATCACATAAAAGCATGTCACATATGTGCTCTACACAATCCAGGACAGGTAGTTAAAACACCTACCAAATGTACACCAAAATCCCTGTACCCATTCCAGAGAATACAAATAGATTACATGCAGTTGCCTAAGTCTGGAACGTACGAGTATGTAATGGTCTGTGTGGATTTGTTTTCAGGATGGCCTGAGGCCTACCCTGTGAGCAGGGCAACTGCACAGGTAACTGCCAAGAAATTGCTGTCTGAGCTTGTGTGCAGATTCGGGATACCTGAGGTGATAGAATCTGACAGAGGTACACATTTCACAGGTGAGATAATGAAAAAAATAATGTCTGCATTGGGGATTGAGCAAGCTTTCCACACACCCTACCATCCTCAGAGTTCAGGCAAAGTTGAAAGGTTGAATGGTACACTCAAGTTGAAGATTCAGAAAGCCATGGCAGAGACAAGAAAGCCCTGGCCCGAATGCCTGTCCTTAGCCTTATATTCAGTAAGGACTACTCCTAACAGGAGAACAGGGTTGTCACCATTTGAGATATTGTTTGGAAGTGTGCCTAGGTTGGGGTTGTATTTTCCTCAGACTTTACAACTCAATTATGACAGTACTGCCAGCTATGTTCAGAGCTTGTGTCAAAGACTGAAAGTAACACATAAACAAGTGTTCTCTTCTATTCCAGACCCTTCTGATTTTTCAGGGACACATAGCCTGCAGCCTGCCGATTGGGTGGGTTGTGAAAAGACACGTCAGAAAAACCCTTGAACCTAGATTTGATGGCCCTTTCCAAGTACTGTTGACAACTGCCACTTCGGTCAAACTAGAAGGAAAGCCTAACTGGATACACGCTTCTCATTGTAAAAAGGTCCTTGAACCTGAGGAAGGATGAAGAAATGGACATTAGTCGTTTTGTGCCTTCCAAGAGGACTCACAATCGGTGAGACCTGGAAATCCCTTCAGGGAATTAAAAAAGTGGACAATAAGTTTATTAAACACCATCTTGTGATGGTGGAAGGGTTTAACTATACCCTCAAGGATTGCTGGATCTGTACACACTCTCCTATTACCTCCACTAGTTTACCCTCCCTGGCTGTACCTGTCCCTATTGATGAACTACTGCAGTGAACAGGGTGTCTAGATAATGTTGCAGGTGACTTCAAGACCAGGTCATGGGCAAATGTTACTGTGGGGATACCAATAGTGGGGTGGACAGACTATCCGTGGTGGCAAGGTAACCTTACTGGAAACAATAAGAATATGCAATCCGTGGCATATAGTGGGGAAAGATGGGTTTTTAGGAATAGATCCACTGCCACCATATTGGGTAAGATTCCCCAGATGATGATGGACAGAAAAGAAGTGATTTTTGGGCACCTTGGGTCATAGAAAGAACAGTGCACAACACTTCCTGGGAACATGCACACCTATTTGTAGAGGGAGACAATCACACATGTAAAGAGATACCCGGGAACATAGAGTGTGTGAATGAGATGGTTGAAGAAAGGCTTTACAGGAAAAAGAACTTTTCATTTGTTTGTGGAAATCGAGACCTCACTTGGTACAGTCAAGCACTGGGAATAAGATAGTAAGCACAATACTCATATATCCTATGATAATGCAGAGGGGACAAGCAGTACAAAGACTGACTATCTCGAGATCAATAGGGACTGGGGATCTCAATACCACTTTACAGTACAGAATCAATTGATAATAGTCACTAATCAACACACATTAGTATTAGACTTTAACGCAGCCAGGGAGGAATGTGCCAGTAGTGGGACCTACATGCTGCCACTACATTGACTCAGAAGGCAACATCAAAGAAAAACGAAAATTGGAGGAAGTATACAGGCTAAGAAAAGAGTATGAGAGGATGAATGTTCAGAACAAAGACAGTTGGTGGTCTGAAGCATTTTCATTTTTAAATCCAGTCAATTGATTTAAAGATATAGGTGGGTGGGTGGCAGGATTGATCCAGATGGTCATACAAATAGCAATGATTATATTACTGATATATTGCTTTGCAAAAATCGTTTTAATTTGTATTAATCACTGTAATCGAGATAAATATAAGTGGTAGACACCTAATGACAACTCCAATGGGGAATCCAGCTGGACTGGCACCTAAAAGGTGAATGTACTCATTGGAAAAGTTATTAGATGTCTAAAATGGGGGAGAATGTAAGGGTTAAACATGTTTTACTTGCTAATATATATATATCTATATATAGATAGATATATAGATATATATATATATAGATAAGGAAAACAAAGGGAACAAAAGAGTGAAGTAAGCTCATTATGAGTACTGAACCACATGTCTGCACAGGATGTAGACATGCTTATGTTTATGTTGCAAAGAAGCTAATCTCTGACCCCAGATGTCATGTGGCCTTTTGCTGACCTTAAGAAATGTCCCTGTTTGACGCACAACCCTGAGATTGGTCTAAACCGGTTTTTGGACGTATAGAAAAGCGTAACAGAAGACTAAATATAGATTATTGTGTTTCCTATATAAACTTGTTCTGCCAACCAATAAAGCGAAGCATTCAATACATGATACTTTCAGTGTGTCAGCTTGTCTGTTTCCCGAGCTCGTAACTTCTTATCAATTAGGACTACGGCAACATAACCCAGGGGTCTTAGTCCCCACACAAACAGCACCGGTGATCTACGGGGGTCCAGGGTGCTGGATGCCTGCAGATCTAATATACTATCACCATACAAAAGCTAGGTTCACATCTGTGTTGGAGTCTCCGTAGAAGACTGCTGCAGATTCCACCTAAAATCGTAGGAAAGAAAAGTGGTCCACGTGGTCCACGTGTGTCTGCAGGTAACCGCTCTTTAAGTGGACAGGCTCTCCATCTTTCAGGTCCCCATGTGGACCTGAACAACGGAGACCCGAACGCTAATGTGAACCTAGCATAAGACTGACAACTGATCATTTTGTGGTCAGATACCACACAATTGATCTGCAGAGCATCAGCACCAGGTAGAGTAATAAAATACTGGTTAGACACAGTCGCAAGCAGAATAAACAATAGAATATTTGCATCTTATACATTTATAGCATACCCCTAGAATATAACAGAAATATTTGATAGGTGCATGTACTACCTCTGGGAAGTGCACCTATCTTAGTCAAGTGCACAGCCTCTCTGAAACCTGACATGGAACTCCCTGTACAGCTCTCCCTATTCACTCTTATCATGGGAGTACATGTTAATCCCACAAGCACCACACCTCCAGCAAGCGTCTGGGATACTAGGAGTAAAAGAATGATGCAGAGCCGGGATATGGTACCAATGGAGCAACAACTTATAAAATCCCTATAGATAACACATCTGGAAATCTTAGCCGCCTGTCTCCAAATAGTGGTCCAGGACATATCCGAGAGTTTGACCTAGATAACCCTTCCATTTTAACATATAGGGGTGCCTGGTATGTTTCTCCGGGGTGGGATCTGAAACAATACAATAAATATCTGAGATGAGGCCTGCTGTAGAGGAGTTAGATTTACACAACTTCTCGAATTGCCAGGCCGTCAATATTTAAAACGAACAACTTAGGGCCCACTATAGAACATTATACTGGGTGAAGGAACCGCTATGGGACATTATACTGTGTAAAGGGACCATTTTGGGACATTATAATGTGTGGAGGGGCTGCTATGAGACATTATAGCGTGTGAAGGGGCCACTATGAGACATTATACTGTGTGAAAGGGCCACTATGAGACATTATACTGTGTGAAAGGGCCACTATGAGACATTATACTGTGTGAAAGGGCCTCTATGGGACATTATACTGTGTGAAAGGGCCACTATGAACGACCCGGACATTATACTGTGTGAAAGGGCCTCTATGGAACATTATACTGTGTGAAGGGGCCACTATGGGACATTATACTATGTGGAGGGGTCGATATGGGACATTATACTGTGTGGAGAGGCCTCTATGGGACTTTATACTGTGAGAAGGGGACATTAAGGTAGGTTATACTGTGTGGAGGGGCCTCTTTGGGACATTATACTTTGTGGAGGGGCCACTGTGGGACATTATATTGTGTGAAGGAGCCACTGTGGGACATTATAGTGTGTGTAAATGGGGTGTTATACTATGTGGGGGCTAGGAAAGGGGGCACAATTCCATGTGGGGGTGGGTGGGGGTTACATATCAAAAGTTTGCTATGTCCCAGTCGTTGCTAGTTACAACCCTGCACATACCAACATAATATACAGATTATACATGCATAGATGATATAATTCAGTAGGATATATGCAAGTGGTATTCTTTTATCACAACCTGGTTACATGAAATGTCACTTAGGGGTTAACCAGTTTCTAATATTGATGGCCTTTCCTTAGAATAGGTCATCAATATTAGATCAGTGAGGATCAAGCAACTAAGACCACCGCAGATCTGCTGGCCTGGGACAGCATAACCCCAAGCATTGTTCACATACTGGGAGTTGCACTGCTCACTCGCCATACAAAACTGTAATGGTGGGTTTTGGTATTAAAGCGATGCCATGCTGTCCTGGGGCAGCAGATCTGTGGGGGTCTAATACTGATAACCTATTCTAAGGATAGGCCATCAATATTAGAAACTGAATAAACCCTTTAATGTAGTTTGCGATTTTATCCTTAAATCAGGCATCACATAAGTATACTGACAGGTATATTGCTCTGACAGGCACAGTACAACAAATCAATTACATTTCTTATAATGTGAATATATATTTGAAAGTTTTGTATGTTACCACTGCCCTTTAGTATAATACTCTATATCCTTTATATCACAGAGAGATTTTAGGATAGGTCATATCCAATAGAATCTGGGCTATTACAGGTTATAAAGAATAAAATACCTTAGGTAACATAAAATCAAGGGCATTATAAGGACGGTCATGGACAGCAGTGCTGGTCCCTGTGATGTCAGTCCTACTGTTAATATATTCTACAATGTATTGGAATGGAAAGAGATTATATCAATGACCGGGATCAAAGTAATTAATTTGATGCCAGAGGCGAATGTCTAAGTACTGAGTAAATGGGAAGAAATAGTTCTGCTTTGAAAGAAAGAGATATGAGGCAGCTGAAAACAGGATACATTTGTATTGTAGATTAATGGCTGATTATCTTTGTCGAGATAGAACACATGCAAACTGCAAGCACTGGTGTAAATCACCCTTATACACCCTTATACACATTAACCTATGACAGCTCTATCCAAACTGCAAAATGGCACCCACAGAAATCGGTGACGTCTTAATCCAGTCATATGCTACGTAGGCTGACAGCTGTCTCATTTGACATCTCCAAAAAAATGTATGCTTGGGAAAATGGTGCATGTGTACTGAACTGGGACAAGGGAAAAAGCTAATGCCAGACTCTTGTGGCTTCTCTGTCCCGTACTGTATATAGATCACTATGGTGCAAGGAGTCCATGGCTGCATGTCCTGTTGTTACTTTTGGAAAATGGGAGCCACAGAAGAAGTAAAAGTTAATAAATAATTGACTAAATGTAACTAATTTCCTAATAATCGAACAGTTATGGGTACAAATTTCCTATATTTTGTAAGAGCCCCAGTTAGAGCAGTACCAGTCTACATGTAACTTGGACTTTTCTTGTGCTTTCCTCTTAGAAGAAGACAATGGCAGACCAGGTTCAGTACATACAGTTCAAATTCCCTTTTCTGTGCTATAGCTTGGCACAGCAAGTTTGAGGGTTACAATACTCAGATAAAGCATAACATCTTAAATGGGTTTTCTGGACTTTTGGGTTTATATTTATATTAATGTCCTATATTTAAGATAAATCATTACTATCAGATTTGGGTCTGTTCGACACCAGGCATCCCCATATATTCTTGGTGCCAGAACTTTACAGTGTATTCACCCCAGCCTGGCTCCCTCCAGAATGATATCTCTTCTGTACAGCCTCTATAGACATTCATAGAGCTAACCTCATCTAGGCTGGCAATACACTCAGCCTTTACTACATCAGTGCTGGCCTGCAAAGAGCACCAAAAGCCACCATTTTCTACAACTAGACTTTCCTATGCCTAGGATAGCTACTGTCTGCTGCCTATGACAACCTCCCAGACCGTGCTTAGTACTTTAGTACTTAGTACAAGCACTCTCTTCCAGAGGCTTGCCCAAACACACCAGAAGAGCCACCACCAGACATGGCAACTCACCTGATTTTCCAGAGAGTCCCCTGATTTTCAGACCCCTCGCCCGTGCAATCAATGAACATTTACTTTCACCCAGCTGCCGGCTCATTAGTATTCACTGCCCAGTGATGTCACTTCAGTGCAGTGAATTGAGGAGGATCCCGTAGTGATTACAGATCTATTTCAAGATTTATTTTATTAATTTTTTTATTCGGTGATAAGTGTCAGATCACTGAGGTTCCGACCAATGGGAACCCCAGTGATCAGGAGAAAGGGGGCTTGAAAGTCCCCTCGCATCCTTCATGTAAATGAAGTGCCAGTGTGCATGGACAACCAGTGCTCCCAGCTCCTTTCCCATAATGCCTTGTGAACCAGTGCTCCAGTCACTTCTTTGGGGCTTCTGGAGATTGAGGTCCCAGGAGCTCCATAGAAGTGGCTAAAAAAAAACTTCAGCAAACTCTGCAACAAAAAAAGTTGTGTTTCCTCAACGTAGGGCCTCAGCCTTAAGAATTGTATTTCTCAAGCCTCCTGTGCCTATATTCTTATAATTTTGCCCCTTTTTCACATTTTATGTGCACAAAATTTATCAAATGCTTGTGCCTAGTTTGAGGGTTTGTACACAGAATTTACACAAGATTTATTATGCATCTTGGCCCTTTTTAGTACATTATGTGCATGGAAATACACCTCAGAAATAAAGGTTCATGCTGATAAAATGGGGAAAAAATCTGCCATTAATAATTTCCCCATAATGTGTTAAACAATGCCCTACTATATTTTTACTCCTCTTATTTTCTTTAGCCTGCATTGTGTAATGGACTATAAATGTTAGCAGTAAGTAATTCTGCCAATGAAAAATCCCTTATGACACTAAAACAGGGAGCAATCCATATGGTATGTGCAGTTTTATCTAATTGATAAGACTTCTCAGCACTTCCTGCATTGTTGTAGGACAGATTCACCCTGAATAATTGAAGAATACAGATTTTCTTTCACATTTGCAGACAAGACTATCAGTGTTTCTCTCAACAATAAAACCTCAGGCTGCCCCTGCAGCATCTTGTAATTTAATTAAGCAAGTCCCAGGAGACAAATAGAACTTTTATGAGACACTTCTGTAAAGCACAATGAAGTAAACAAGCACTGGGAGTACTAAGTGAAGCAAGTCCTGAAACTACCACTAGGTGGGGCTGTTGTCACACAAAAAAGCTAGCTGCTAAATGACACTATAATAGTCATAATAGGTATTGTCTTTTACAATAATGCACTGACAAAATGTCACAGTGCTGTGAAAAATAGAGTGCCCAATTGTACTTTTGTCATTTTAATTATTTTTAAAGATATAGGTTTAACTTTAACCGTCCATTTATAACATGAAAGGAAATTGTGAAAATCAAAACACACAATAAACAGATATTTCATGGTGCTTTTTATTTTAATTTTTTAGAAAATAGCACTGCAAAATGAAAAAAAAAATAAACTTTTTGTATTTTTAGGACAGTAAGGCTAAGTTCACATCTGAACCAGAGTCTCTGTTTTAGACTCCGTCGCGGTATATGCAGAAATTCAGTTTAAAAATTATGGACACCCATTGGACTCCATTTTAGTCAATGGGGTCTGTTGAATTCCGAGTGTACTGCTGTTTTATCAGTCCATCTCTCTGTTGTTCAAGTACTTTGACGGACCTGAACAATGGAGAGACAATGCGAGTATGAACCTAGCGTAACCGTCAGATCTCTTAATATATTTGTTTTAGTAAATATTTCCATTCCTCATGACATAACAATTATTGGGGACATTTTATTAGATGTATTTATTGTGAGGTGCCTCTTTTATTGTTATTCTGCCTAGAAATTTATGAATAAACTGACAATTGTAGGTTACTATTCCCATTGTCAAAAGGGCGTGTCTTTTTACAGTTTGCCATAGTCAGCATTAATTAGACAGTATCAGGCTGTACAGGGACACACCTCCAACTGGTAACACCTAGTTGTCAAGGGTATGTCTTATCTACCATAAATGGCAGGTGTTGGGTTCATTTCACTCCATTGTAGCCTAGTGTGATAGGTGAGTGTGGAAGTAGAGTTTCACTTTAACCCATTCCCAACATCCGCCATAATAGTACGACGGATATCGGGTCTATAAAGATTGCTGCCTCTCTGCTGCAGCGCGGCCACCATAGCTACCAGCACTCCGCTGTAATGTACAGTGGAGACCCGCAGCTAATGCCCACGATCAAAGTTCATTCTGATTACAGGCACTGCAAGAGAGGAGCCCCCCCAAAGTAAAAAAAAAGTGCCACGGCCCGTACCTTTACTGTTGCATGCCCACTACCATGTGGCAAGATCACGGTAGCCGACCTGTTCCTATGGCAGCTGGAAGCATAATGAAGCCTTCCAGGCCTGTCATAGGAATATTACTATTACTATTACTACTTCTGGCCCGTGTAGACAGCGCAACGCCTGAGGCGCGTTTCGCCAAGTTACAGGCTTCATCAAGGCTGTAACTGGGCGAAACGCGCCTTGGGCGTTGCACTGTCTACACAGGTATGGTATTATAAGCACATTTACTTGCCTCTTTCTTATACATGTGGGTTCATTACTTGTATTGCTAGCTTTCTTTGCATTTCCATTGTTTACACCCAGGTGTGCTTTTGAGGTGGATGTTATTTATATTGCACATGCTATTCAGCATATTCCATTAGTGTATACTCCCTTTTTCACTATGTATCATGCCCATATTTAGGTATTTCTAGTATTGACCTGTCCGGTCTTATTGCCCCATCATTATATACATGTCTGCTAAATGTGTTTTATGTGATTTTAAAAATCATTAATAAATTTGTCTATTTTATTACAAGTATGGGGTGTTTTTTTCTTCTTTCTTGAAATTTACAGACATATTAGAAGTGGTAACAGGTAATAAAACAGGTTCAGCAGGTCAAAGTAATGGTCACAGGGTGCTACAGAAGACCAATCCAAGGCTGATTATGTGAATAAAGCACTAGGTAAGAAAATGAATGGCAATCTGTTACCATGAAATCACTGTTTTTGCAATATGCATATGAGCTCTTTGGAGCAATGAGGGAATTGCAACATCCTCATTGCTCCATTGCTCCTCATTGCTCATTTGCATGTTGACAAATGTTGATATTTCAGCAACGGAGGCACCGATTCACAAGGGGACAATAGTGTTTGATTCAGGTGACCCTAACCGGGTCCTGGTGACAGACTCCCTTTAAAGACTCACTTTTCTTATCTTTGATCCCATTTGTGATTCACATAGTGCAGGTGACTCTAATCTATCTGTGCAGAGGGCTGGGTTGATATGCAGGGTTCTTAACCCCTTCCTGACATCCGCTGTAATCAGTGGCGTAACTAGGAATGGCTGGGCCCCAAGGCGAACATTTGACATGGGGCCCCCCCCCAAGCCGCCGCCCCCAACCCCCCCCCCAAACCGCAGCACCCAACCCCCCCAAACCGCCGCCCCCAACCCCCCCCCACACACAAACCGCATTCCTGCGCACACTATTATGCCCCATAGTGGCCCCTGCGCACGGTATTATGTCCTATAGTGGCCCCTGCACACAGTATTATGCCCCATAGTGGCCCCTGCACACGGTATTATGCCCCATAGTGGCCCCTGGACACGGTATTATGCAGCATAGTGGCCCCTGCACACAATATTATGCCCCATAGTGGCCCCTGCACACAGTAGTTTGCCCCATAGTGGCCCCAGCACACAGTAGTTTGCCCCATAGTGGCCCCGACACACAGTAGTTTGCCCCATAGTGGCCCCTGCACAAAGTAGTTTGCCCCATAGTGGCCCCTGCACACAGTAGTTTGCCCCATAGTGGCACCTGCACGCAGTAGTTTGCCCCATAGTAGCCCCTGCACACAGTAGTTTGCCCCATAGTAGCCCCTGCACACAGTAGTTTGCCCCATAGTGGCCCCTGCACACAGTAGTTTGCCCCATAGTAGCCCCTGTACACAGTAGTTTGCCCCATAGTGGCCCCTGCACACAGTAGTTTGCCCCATAGTGGCCCCTGCACACAGTAGTTTTCCCCATAGTGGCCCCTGCACACAGTATTATGCCCCATAGTGGACCACCCATGAACGATTATTATACTCTGGGGTCTTTTCAGACCCCAGAGTATAATGATCGGAGACCCAGGGGAGGATACAAACATAGAAAACACTGCAACTTACCTCTTCCTCGCTCCAGTCCACTCCCGTGCGCTACTTCGGCCATCTTCAATGTCGGACCGGATCTCGCGCGATCCAGGCCGGCGTCGCGACGCATAATGACGTCGGCTGACGTCTGGGACGTCACCAAACAGGCCCGAAGCCTGCGGAGCGGCGGAGAGGTGAGTTACAGTGTTTTTTATGTTCGCTCACCTCCCTTGGGCCCCCGATCGTTATACTCCGGGGTCTCAAAAGACCCCGGAGTATAACGATAGCAGTGATTGTGGGGTTCGCGGTAGCGACTGCCACAGGGCTCCGGGCCCCGTAATGTTCCGGGCCCTGTGGCAGTCGCTACCACTGCTACCCTGGTAGTTACGCCCCTGGCTGTAATAGTACAGTGGATGTCAGGTCTTTAAATATGGGGCCTGCTCAGAAATAGAGCAGGTGCCATAACCACATGGTCCCTGCTGTTATATATGTAGAGATCTGGCAGCGGCAGCCACCTATCTCCATGACAGTTGGGAGCTTTCTGAAGGCTGTATCTGTGGCAGGCCTCAATAGTTACATCAGCATTTTGCTATAGATTTCAATACAGTTGTATTGCAGTCTGTGATACAAGCGATTTGATAATTGCAGGTTCAAGAGGGGTTAAAAATATTTTCAAAAAAAAAAAAATTATAAAAATTCAAATCACCCTCCTTTCCTTAGATTACAAATAAAAAAAAAATGTAACATAAACAAATTAGGCATACCCGCATCCAAAATATAAAAATATTTGTCCCATATGGTTAACACCATAATGGTAAAAAGAGAAAAAAAAAATTGTCGAATTGCTCAAGTGATCAAAACATCAGACATTCCTCAAAATTACATAAATCAAAACTACATCTTGCACCGTAAAAAAAAAAAAAATTTGGATTTTTGATAAGGTGTTCAAACAAAAACTATATACACTGACAAGCAAAAGGTAACAATGTTTTGAACTTTTGACTTTCAGGCTCCATATCTCACCATCCACTATAGCTTCAAACATGAAACTACCATCATTTTATAGGCGATCAACTTGGCTAACATACATAAATTTGACTTGCAACTACTTAGCCTCATCACAAAGCCAAAGATCGCCAAGTTGGGTATGCTTTTTTATTGGGGGGGGGGGGGTTGTCTTTCTATGGGTCGCCTCAGTCATCAGAGATACTAGCTTCACTCCTGGGAATAGTCACTACTTCTATAAGCATGCTTGCACACAATACTCCTGAAACTCCTCTCCACACTTATTAATATACTCTCTCACACAACACGGAGTCGGCGTCTTTGAAACCATCACATGCTGAATGAGTGGTTTATGCAGACAGCGAAAGGGAAACATAAGTAAGATTGCAGGCTTACTTTTATGCCTATGGAGTTGTATTTCTGCTTTATTGTATTTCTATATGCATTTCTGCTTTAAGACATTAGAGAATACAGATCTATACATTGTTATACACCGCTTGTCTTAAATGTGGGAAATATGTCTCCATAAAAGAAAATTTGCTGGTTAGCAAATTTTCCATGTTTCACCAATATACAGAAACAAACACTTGTCATCAAGGAGTCTTATCCCTTCTAGAAGTATATGTCAGTAAGCCAGCAGTAGAAGGACTTAGATAAAAATATGATTCTAGCTGATGTATGGATTTAGCTCAGTACTGGAGACAAAGTGATTCTTTCATATTACACATTCAGTTATCTAATACATGCATTTCTAAGGGCTCTATGACATGGAGTGGTGCAGCGGAGAAAGAGCGTCGAACAACAATATAACACATTGATCAGAATTTGTTTACAATGACCTTTCACACAGGCCAATACAAAGTAGGTGTTCGAGGAATAAATCGCCTGACAGATGAGCATTAGCTTGTCAGGTGATCGCCAGCAGATTTCCTTTACCAATCATTGATAATAAGTGTTTCTACAAGGGTTTGTACCCGATAGTTGGCCAAATCATTGGCCTGTGTACGGTTACATGCACATGACAGTGAAAAAACATACATTAAAAACTCATGAATGTCTATGGGGCTATTCACATGGCTCTATCTATGTCTGTCAAAATAGACAAAGACAGAGCATGTCAGTTTTTTTATGCTTGTGACAAAAACATGGACATGTGAATAACCCCATAGCCATTCATGGTTTTTAAAGCCTAAATCTTTGAGATTAGAAATGAGGATTTAGTAATGAGCACTGTATGTCAGGTCTTAGATATGTCTCTATAATGCATAAAATGGCAGTATATCTGTAAATGAGTGTAGTCTCTTCTGTTTAATATAAACAATTGATACGTAAGTACTGGAATGTAGGAGATGGAAAATAGGTTAAGAACTCAAGAAATGAAAGCTGTGGGGTGTGCACAATGCCAATGTGAAGGTCTAAAGTAACTAACTATAAATCATGAATGAAGGGAAATATTGGTAAGAGGCACTGGGGCAACCTGACCTAGGAGAAGAAAGGTTTTACAAGAAAGAGCAAAGAAATAATGAGAGACTATTGACCCACTAGATAAAGAAATGGGTCCATATAAGAGAGTCTTAGAAATGTAAGGGCTATGATAACATGAGATAAAAACCAACACTAAAAGCTGACTTTCTTCATTATATATACAGTTAGTTATTGTCGCTCTCTTTGAAATGGTAAGGATGTATATAGATAACACCACTAAAAGCTGTATACATATACAGCTGTATAGCTCCATTTCTTTCATTATAAATAATGACAAAGCTTGGAGCACATTGACCTTCCAGCTTTATACAATGAAAATGTGTATTAAAATTCATAATTATATAAATGATGAGACTACATTATATAAGCATTACTGTTTCATAGCAAAGATCATAGTGATTTCATAGCATTAGATAGACATGACTGCTGTCTTTTAGAAACAGTGCCACGCTTGTGTATAAGTTTTATGTGATATTGCAGCTCAATTTACTTGAAGTGAATGAGGCTGAGCTGCAATACTACACAAAAAATTTTTGGAAGATAGCATCCATATTTTTCTAATTCTGTAAAACCCCTTTTAGGCCGGGGCCCCACATGGCATAAACGCCGGGGTTTGCCAGCACTGAAAACGACGCAGAAAAAAAAACACATGGTGTTTTACAGTCACAGCAAAGTGGATGGGATTCAAGTGAATCCCATCCCCACTTCGCGTTAAAATAAGCAATGTGGACACATGGCGATTTCCAAAACCGACGGAAACGCCTACGCCCACGTAATGGGCCGCAGCAAAAGAGCACTGCAAGAAAAATGCAGCGGAAACACATTGCGGTTTTTCCCACAGTGCTTTTCATAGAAAGTTGGCAGAGTTTTGCTCTGCGGACTTTCTGCTTCCATTATAGCAATAGGGAAACCACCGGCATTTCTGTAGGTATAATTGACATCCAAAAACGCAACGGTTTGGGAAATCGCAGCATTTCCGTTGTGCATATGTTTCTGCAATGTGGTGGGTTCGCTAGAGTCCCATCCACTTTGCAGGGACTGTAAAACGTTGCGGTTTTTGCCGCAGAAATATCATGTTTGAATAACATATTTTTTTTCATTGGTAACTAAACTACTGTACTAGGGTGTATTTCTACTGTGACCCACAGAAACATGGGAGATGTGTCTAAACAGTAAATAGGCAGCAGCTCTATACACTTTACCAGTACGGTGACCAAAAAATTAAACAATAAAAATAATAATAATAAATATAATATTTGTAAAACATTTCTTTGTCATGATAGTTAAAAATGACTCTTCCTGACACTTAAAAGAGTAAATTTAGCTTCATTCTTTGTTTGTTGTTCATGGGCAGAGTTTCTTGGACTTTTTAGGTTGTCACCTTTACATTGTTTGCCACTGAGTGTGAGGCTAAGGCATAGCATGCCGCAGCCAAAAATGCTGCAGAAAAGACTGTAGCAGAAACACATAGCTTTTTTTCCGCAGTGCTTTGCACAGAAAGTCCACAGAGTTATCTTCTGTGGACTTTCTGCTTCCATTATACCTACTGTATAGAGAAAATGCCAGTGTTTACGTAGGTATAATTGACATTCCGCGTTTTTAAAAATCGCAGCATTTCTACTGCAGATATTTTTATGCAGTGTGGGGATGGGATTAGCCAGAATTACATCCACTTTGCAGGTATTGTAAAACGCAGAGGCCAAATCATGCCGTTTGCGCTATGTGAGGCCCCGGCCTAAACCTGGCCATACACAAGTAATCAGATCAACCTTTAATTTAAAAAAAATCCTCTATATTGAAAGCCAGAAAAGAGCATAGAGAATTACCATATGATATGTAAAAGGCAGCATACATGTCTTGGTAGTATTACTGCAGTAGTTTGCATTATCTCAGAAGTCCCCCATCCACATATAAGAATGGGCTGATCCCACTAAGACCAATTAACTATGTTATCTAAGGATGAGCAAACTGACTCATCCTTAATCAAACCGAATTCAATGCAAATTTTCCAAAAATTTCGGTCTCGAACTGAACCCTAAACTTTGGTGGTTCACACCCACAAAATATTATTACAGTGGGGAAAAAAGGATTTAGTCAGCCACCAATTGTGCAAGTTCTCCCACTTAAAAAGATGAGAGAGGCCTGTAATTGTCATCATAGGTAGACCTCAACTATGAGAGACAAAATGAGAAAATAAATCCAGAAAATCACACTGTCTGATTTTTAAAGAATTTATTTGCAAATTATTCCCTGGCGGTGTGCTTGGGATCATTGTCATGCTGAAAGAACCAGCCACGTTTCATCTTCAATGCCCTTGCTGATGGGAAGGAGGTCTGCACTCAAAATCTCACGATACATGGCCCCATTCATTCTTTCATGTACACGGATCAGTCGTCCTGGTCCCTTTGCAGAGAAAGATCCCCAAAGCATGATGTTGCCACCCCCATGCTTCACAGTAGGTATGGTGTTCTTTGGATGCAACTCAGCATTCACTCTCCTCCAAACACGATGAGTTGTGTTTCTACCAAACAGTTCTACTTTGGTTTCTTCTGACCATATGACATTCTTCCAATACTCTTCTGGAACATCCAAATGCTCTCTATCAAACTTCAGACGGGCCCGGATATGTATTGGCTTAAAGGGGTATTCCCATGATCATAACCATTTTTTAATTTGTAGATTATTAAAAGTTAAACATTTTTGCAAATATAAGATATTAAACATTTTGCAGAGTTTTAAAGATTTTCTCTAACTATCTTGTGGTCACAAGTTGTTGTCTTGATCGGTTGCCAGTGGATACGACCATGAATGCAGGAACATTCTAAGGTCAGAAAATCATCCATTATTTCCTTATTGTGGCCTGGGATATCTTCTGATAACCATAGTGTCCCTGCTTGATAACCCAACTACAATAAGAAAATCATGGCTGGGTTCCTGACAAGACCCAGACCACAGAAAGTTTCTGCATTTGTGGTCGTATCCATTGGCAACTGATCAAGACAACAGACTCACACCACTAAGAAAGTTAGAGAAAATCTTTAAATCTCTGCAGAATTTTTAACTACTTATATTTGCAAAAATGCTTAACTTTTAATTATCTACCAATATAGATATGAATATGTTCATGGGAATACCCCTTTAAGCAGGGGGACACGTCTGGCACTGCAGGATCTGAGTCCCTGGCGGCGTAGTGTGTTACTGATGGTAGCCTTTGTTACATTAGTCCCAGCTTTCTGGTGCCTGACTAAATACTTTTTTTTCCCCACTGTATACTCTGAGAGCTCTTCTTCTTGCCTCACCTCTGCTGGGCATCCTCATGGCATTTGGTGGCATCTTCCCGGCCTCTGGATAATGCCAGATGCAGCACATTGTTGTCAGTGCACCCCACATGACCCTAGGGTGCATGAGATCAGCCAGAGGGATAAAAAAAAGGCCAGAAGAGGACACCGGGGGACTGCAGGACTCCGCAAGGATGCCCAGGGGAGGTGAGGCAAGGTGAGTATAACTAATTTTTTTTATGTTTAATCTCACCTTCTTAGACCTTCATGTATTAAACTCTGGGGTCTGAATAGACCTTAGAGTATAATAATAGCACTTCCAAGTTCATGCCGAACAGGTTAGGCATGAAATGAATCAGAGGGCTGAACTTCACAAATATTCTTCAAAGGGAACCTTGTAATCTTATATGTTCCTCACTGACACATGATGCCAGGGGAAGGAATGATCAGGCATGTTGAATTTTATCATGCTTATTTCTTATTTCCAGAGACAAGCTGCTGATAAAGGTGTTTAGCAATAACTTATTCTGCATGCTTGCATATGTATGCAGGAGCTGGTTGGAAAAGCTTGTTCAGCCAATAGTTGTTGAAAGTGTATTGGTGGCTTAAGGGTTACTCAAAGCCACCAAAAGTGATTGTTTCCTAAACAGCTTCAGGCCGGGCCCCCCGGGGGGCAGACGCAGAGTTTTATAGTCACTGCACAGTGGATGGGATTCCAGCTAATCACACCCCCACTTTGCGGTAAAATACACACAACGCACACGGAGCGATCTCCAGAACCGTTGTGGTTTAGGAAATTGCAGCATGTCAATTATATCTATGGAAATGCCTGCGGTTTCCCTATAGATGTAATTGAAGCAGAAAGTCTGCAGCGGAAACCTCTGAGAACTTTCTGTGCAAAGCGCTACGGGAAAAAAACACGATGCGTTGCCACTGCGGTTTCTGCTGTAGTGCTTTTTTGCTGCAAAACACCACGTGGGACCTTAGCCTCAAATAGGACAGTCCAATCCTGTGCTCATTTCCTTGTTCTACCAGGAGATAACCCATTGCCAGCAGTTGTCTGTCAATCTCTATGGCCAGCTTGACAATCAGCTTAGTTTTGGATGTAATGTCATCACATTGCCTACAAAATGATGGAGGTGCAGACAGTGCTATCACCTTGCCTCTTGCAAGGTCTAGTTCATCAATGGGGTAAAAATAATAATCATCCCACTCCACGTCTACTGCTGGATTCTCTGCCTGTCATTAGAAGTAAACTCAATCTTTTTTACATATAAGAAATGAAGGAGATTTTCTAAGCAAAATGCTCCAGAATTCTAGCATATTCAAAGCAATTCTATAATTCATTAACAATTATTGGTGTCAAGTATAGCAGCCATAAGTTGGCATAAGGATAAGAAAAATGTCTAACATAAGTCGCCAGTTGCCACAAATGTTCTATTTTGTCTATGGCATTTTGATAAATTTGGCGCACTACAGTTTTACTGTCCACATTGATGCATTTTTTTCTACTATTGACACCTCCCATAATGTAGAAATTGAATAAAACACAAAAAAGTATTAAATACAGTATATAGTGAAAAGGTCTGTGTTTTGAAGGCACTGACTTCCGCTGCTTTTAATTTAACATAGTTTATATATATATATATATATATATATATAATACTGTTTTATTTGTATTTAAGAGTCTAATATTTGCAATGTGTTAATGCTCCTATTAAGGTGAGAAACAGAACAACCCTGTAATGACATAAATAGTGAGAACTGTAAAAACTAATTTATAGATGAATGTGGTGCCAAGTTAGAACGCATTAACAAGGTAGGGCTGTAGGGTCTCTCTAGGTAAGATAATATATTGCTTTCATTAAAAAGCAATCTGCATGGACCATATCCACTAACACTGGGAACTCTGCAGCTGTCACCTTTATCAAGGGAATAAGAGCAAACCACTACATTTTAATCACTGGACTTTGTCAGGAACAAAAAACAGCCCGCTCCCCACTAATCAACAGACATGTATCCTGATAAAGAGAGCCGATTGGAAAAAGACAGCTCCGCCATGTACCAAAAGGTCTTCTCTGAAATGAACAGGACAGGGCAATTTTACCACATCACACTATTAAAGGCTGTACAATGAGCCCCAAAACTTTCTACATATCAACATGAGCAAAGTCTTACCAAACTAAACGTGTTTTGTAATGGAGTTAAGACTTATATGAAGACTATGGAATTGATCATTGAAATAATAGAGCAAAAACGCTAGCTATGGAAATAGTAAAAACCACACATAAGTCAACCATATTTACTAACACTAAAGCATGACGTCATAAAAATTGTCTTTTCCCTTTCTTATTGAGTAGTTTAATATTGCAAAATATCTCAGATACTCCAAAGCACTAGATCTATATAGCAACAGAAGTTGTTGTCCCTAAACTGTACCCTTTTGATCTTTTTCTGTTATTTAGCGCAAAACAGTAGAGCTGCTGTCCTGATAAGGTTGGCCCCATGCAAGAACCTAACCCTTAGGGTAGCAGCACACGACCATGTTTAACCCGTGAAACACAGTCCATGTGTTAGCCAGATTTACCGGCTTGAACTTCATGCTGGGAGCGGGATTCCTAGCAGAAAATTTATCTATGATGCTAGGAGTCCCTGCCTCCCAGCGACATACTGTCCCGTAGCATATACTGTATACTATAAAGTGCGGCTAATACCTATCTAAATACTTTTCATTGGTCCTCAGCTGGTCAATGCATCAGGGGACTATCAAAGGAGAAGATGTAAGGTTACCAATAGCTAGTAAAGATGTACAGTAGCTTCACTCTCACCTGCCTGAACTTTTGTACAGTATAAAAGTGGCCATACACATTAGACAGAAGTAGATTGATGGTTAGGCAACCACTGGATGGACAATCATCCAGTGAACAATCATTTTGCAGACACACTTGTCATACAGACAAGTCCATAATGGCCATTACAGTCAGTCAAACAGGCCATACATTTTCAATGACATTGGGCGATGGATGAACAATCTTGCTGGGAACATTTCTCAGAACACTCTTTCTACAACAGAATTTCATAACAACAAAAGATCCGTCTTCTGACTATCAGATGAAAATTTTAAACATGCCTGACTCCTTTTCAGACAATGACTATGGCCATCAGTCTGCCAAAATGATTGTGAAATTTCACCTTTCTTATGGTTGAAAGAGTGCAGTCACTTTTAAGGAGACCCTTGTCATAGTATACCACATTTATAGGAAACTCCTTTGTTACGTTTCTGCTTTGGTAAAGCTGTTCTGGTCAACTCTCTGCGGAAACAGCAAAGTTGGACCAATTGCTTATTAATGCCACAGGCTCAGGAACCTAAAGAGCGCATAGTGTGCAAATAATAAAGCATTTTATGACACAACAAATATTATTTTACATGCAAATGTAATGTGAAATTAAAAAATACTAAAAACAAAGGGGTTTACATTTTGCAATTTAGAAAGAAAGATATGTCACTAGTCAGTGTATTGGCCTGGATCTCATCAAAACCTTTTTAAGTGATGCTTGTTTTCCCTACTTAAATCTCTAGTGAGCCTCAGATAACAAAAATATGTTGACATTTGGGCACCTAAAAGGCAGATAGTACTGCACATATTTGTATGAGGGTAAATAGCAATGGAAAACACTCAACATAATTGTTAAAAGATCCAGCGACCAACTAAGTGGCATTTACCAAATTCATGATTAATTGAAGTTTTTATCCTCCAAAGATTCACTATTTGAGACAGAGCTAAATTTGACTCCTAGTAATGCTGGAATGTGTGCAATGACCTTAAGCATATTTTCTGCTCTTTATATATTTGTCTTTTTTTTAACATTAAGAATTTTATTGAAATTTTTATTACAATACAAAGAACAAATCACACAAGAAATCAACAATAATGGGCATACAAGGCAGATCGAAGGTTCAAGGTGTGGTGGGGAGGGTAAGAAAAACAAGCAATGGCACATACGGAACAGGACAGGAACATAGGGGGAGAAGGGAAACAAAAAATCTGTCTCAGCAGAGCTAAACAATTAGTTAAAAAACAAAAACCATGGTAAACAAACCTAATGTCATGTAGGAAGGGAAAAAATAATAGTAGCAAAAGAAGGGGGGAACAAGGAGAAATCGAGAGGACACAGAAGGAAAGGTAGACTGAAATTCAGCAGAGTAGTAGAAATGGTTCCACAGGAGCCACGTTTGCTGGTGGGCACTGTTGTCATATTTCAGCTCTGCGAGCAGATTCTCCATACTACGTATGCTTAGGATCTCCTGAAGCCAAGACAATAGAGAAGAGGAAGTTGTTGATTTCCACAGCCTAGGAATAACAGATCTTGCCGCTACTAGTAGGAAAGCCTGCAGGTATGCTTCTGGAATTGACGTGGGAAGATAGAGAGAAGCAAAGGAGCAGGGTCATCTTCCAAGGCAATGCCAGTGACCATCTGAATAACACGACGGACATCCAAACAAAAGGGGCGTGGGAGTGGTCATCCCCACCAAATGTGTGCCATTGTACCCTGGTCAATATTACATCTCCAGCAGCGGTCCGAAGTGGAGGGGTAAATCTCATGAAGGACAGAGAGGACTCTGTACTATCTAGACAGCATCTTGTAGTGCGTCTCCTGTGATTTGCAAGATATGGAGAACTTGCGACACGCCTGGAAAGCTGAGGACCACTCATCTGGTGGGAACAAGTCCCCCCAATTCCCTTTCCCAACTACTTGTGAATACCAGTAGACTGTTGGCGGAATCCTCCATGAGCATGCCATAATGAGGAAGACGGTATTAGTTGGAGCACTAGATGAGAGGCACAAGCGTTCAAAAGGTATTTCTTGTCTTTTTTAGAGGATTTTATGCTGTTTCACAATTTTGCTAAGTTTGCAAGAACAAATTAATGGATGATGATAAAATTCTGAAAACTGATAACATCATAAGAAATTGAGAAAAACTTAACTGGATATTGTGTTAACATTTTAATATTTCAAACAACAATTTGTGTTATTTTTTTGGCATGTATAGCAATAGTAAATTTTCACATTATTACTTTAGCACAGTATAGTGGCTATGATATAATAGCTACTTTGGCAGTTAACAATTTAAGTTCTTATGTAAGCCGGCTAGATAATGACAATAACCAAAAAAGCCGGACTGTTCTCAGCCGAACAACGTACATCAGGCCCTTCTCTAGGTAAGTATAAAGGTTTTTTATTTTTAATGCGCCTGCGGATTGCATTACAACAGGGCGATTTGGGACACTAAACCCCAGGTCTATAAGTACCTGTGGGTGGTTTAGTGTCCCAGACTGACCTGACAGATTCCCTTTAACACAGCTCGGCCCCATTCAAGTGAATGGACTGAGCTGTGATACCAAGCAAATATACAGTGCTGTGCTTGGCAAGTACAGAAAAACCTGCAACAGTAACCGGAAAGTTGCAGCGTCTTCAGCTGATCGGCTGGGGGCCCAGGTGTCGGATCCCTGCCAATCTTTAATTGATGACCTAAGGAGTGGTCATAAATTATTTAGCCTGAAAAACCTTTAAGATAAAACTCACCAGAAATAAAGTGACTCGTTAACTGCATTCCATTAATTCATTACCATGCCAAAAAGTGAGACATCCACTAAGCACACATTAACAAATTTCTTGAATCCCACAGTGCTAGTCACACTACCAATAGTTCCATTAATAGTGCCCCCAGAGTTCTTCTTCTAGTCTAGTTAATATGAAAACTGATATTGACAGCACTGGGTGTGGGCACATGTCTAGGAAAAGGTTCTACTGTCACAGGTTGTTACGTTAGAGATGTGATTATAGTGCATATTACTTATGCTTCTCCAACACCTCTACTGTAAGGTCTCACACATTTGGTTCACTCTTCAGGCATCAAGTTTGCAGTCTCTTGATTACAAAGTTGTGCTTCTGTGACTGATATTACTTTAAATTGCAGCAAAATCTGCAATGCATTTGTGGGCCCTTAGCCTATGGAAAGATTTTGAACAGAACATTTTACACTTGAGAAAGAACAGCATATATCCATATTTTCTACCTTAGCTTCTACATACAAAAAAATATGCAGATCTACAGTTATATAATATTAAAGGGAGTCTACATATGGATTAACAAGTTTCTGCCACCATCATTTTTAGTTTTTAAGTTTTTGTTTTTTTCTTCCTTGCCTTCCAAAAGCCATAACTTTTTTATATTATACAAGATCTTGTTTTTGCAGGATAAACTGAACTTTCTAATGGCACCATTTAATACCCCATAAAACTTATTGTGAAGCTGAAAAAAAATCCAGAATTTAGTGTAATTAAAAGGAAAAGTAATTTTCCATGTTCTTATGGATTTTCTATTTATGGCATCAACTGAGAGGGAAAAATGTAATTTTACTTTTATTATGTGAGTTAGCTTTTATTAAATTATATTACACTTAAAAAAAATCTAAAACTTTGAAAAAAATATATTTCTATGCATCTCTATATGCTGACACCTGTAGAATTTTCATATTTCCATTTACAGAGCTGTATAAGAGGTATTTTTTTGTTGTGGGCCAAGCTATATTTTATATTGTACCATTTTGCAGGACATGTTAAGTTTTGATCTCTTTTTATTTATTTTTTTAGGAGGTAAAGCGGCAAAAAATGATGATGTGGTGATTTAGATTTTTTTGCCATTATGGAATAAATGTTTCTAGATCTTAGTAGTGTGGGTTTTCAGATGCAGGGATACCTAATGCATTTATATTTTCTATTGTTTATTTGTATATGTAATCTCTTGAAAGGCGAAGTGATACAAAGGGTCAAAATCCATGAACATATAAGGGTCAAAATCCCAGACCCAGCTATTATAGCCATGCTAAGTGTATTAAGTTATAAACTCCACCGGCTGGTGGCTGTTCCAGTATACTGGAGTTGGTGACTGTGCCTTTGGGTCATCTCACTTTAGCTGAGTATTTAAAATATGAGAGTTTCAGTATCAGCATCATCAGGTATATGGGGCATAGACTGCCACTGTCCGCACTCAGTAATAGTATAGCAGTGACAGGCCTGAGAGTTTTTAGAAGGATCCCGGCTGCCACTCTGTTGTCATACAGAAGACAGGGGCGACGGGGCCCCCAGAACCCCCACCACCGACCCAAACGGGGCCAAAGCCCCCCCCCAGCCGACCCCGCCCCCAGCCAAACCCCCCACCCCCGAAAAACCAAGACCAAAGGGGGAAACGGCCACAGCAGCCGATTTATAACAAACAACAAATAAATAACAACAAGTAAACTATATAAGCAAACTAAAATAATAACAAAAACGCAACCTGGGAAGAGCCGGAGCACAAAAACACAACCCCGGCCGGCGCAACAAACCACACCAAAAACCCAGCGCGACACGGCGGGCACAGAAAAAGACGAACTCCCTCCAGACCAGCCCCAGGGCCAAACCCGAACCGCACCGGGCCAGGCCACCACCAAAAGGCAAACACCAAAGAGGGGGCCACCGACACCGCCAAGACCACCAACCCAAGGCCCGGGAGCAGCCAACCCAAGCGGGGACCGCCACACCCAGGGCCCCCAACACCGGAACCAGGCCACAAAAACCCACGCAAGGGACCCGGAAAAACCCCCCCCAGACCCAACCCGGGGCACACACCGCGCCGGACACAAACCCGAACAGCCGGAACCAAGGCCGGAGCCCAACGCAGCCCGCCAGCGGACAAAGGACCACACGGAACAACGGAAACAGGACCACAACCCAACAGGCAACAGCCCCACAAAGGAAAGGGACGAACCCCCAAGCAGCCACAAGCAGACACGAAAGCGGAGAGACCAACCGGACCGGGGGGAGAGACCCACAAACGGACCCAACCAACGACAACGACGAGCCCGGAACCCCAGGCCGACCACGCGGGGCCGCGCCCCAGAACACAAAAGGGAAGAAGACACCGAGCAGAGGGCCACGAAAGAAGAAAAGAGGGAAAACCCAACAACACAAGATCACAGGGCAAGGGGGCGAGAGACAACCGGACCCACCACCGAACGCGGACCACCCCGAGCCAACCCCCAACAGCGCCGCGCGCGCCAAGTGAAAAGAGGGGAGCAAGAGAGGCGCAAGGCCCAGCGAGCCAAACAACCCCAAAACAGCCGAGAAGAAGGGAAAGGAACGAACCACCAGCGCGGGGGGACCGCCCGCAGAAGCGGAACCAACCCCCCGAAAACAAGCAAACAACGCACCGGGCACAACGACCCACAACCGCACCCAGGCGCAGAACCCCGCCCCCGCCGCGCAGACCGGAACCCGACAGGACCCCCAGCACAACCACCGAAACCACCGGAGCGACACGGACACCAACCACCCACCCGAGAGCCCCGAAAAAGGCAGAGAAAACCAGGGAAACAAACGCAGGGAAGAACAAAAGGCCCAGCCAACCCCAAACCCCAAAAGGAAAAACGGGGCCGGGCACACCCCCGCCCCGCGGAACCCCAAGCGCACGGAACAAGAAAGGGAAAGCCGCAAACCCCCAACGAAACAAAGGGCGCACCAAACGCCAGGACCACAGAAGACCAACGGCAACAAGAACAAAAGCCCCAACCCACCCAAGAGACCGACCAAACCCCACCCAACCCAAGGCGCCAAGCCCGAAACACCCAGGGCCGGGGCCAAGAGCCAGAACAAGCCCGCCGCAAACCAAGCCCAAACGGAGGACAGGACCCACCCGCCCCCGGAGCCAGGGCACGAACCGCCCCACGGAAACGAGACAAGAAAGCAACGCAAACCCCCGGAACAGCACGCCACCACCCAGCACAGGCACAAGCAAGCAAACAAACGCGAAGCAACGAAACGGAGGGAAGCGCAGCACAAAAGGCCGACACAACGACAGTTACACAAGAAACAACAGGAACGCCCCACCCAAGGACACGGACAAAAGGGAAAACCAGACAGCAAAGGCAGACCGCACGCCACGACGCAGGCCAAGGAGGACCACGCCCCCGGGCCCCAAAACGGGCCCCCGCCGCAGAAGAGGCACACGAACACACGACACGCGACGGACCAGGACACCAGAACGGCAAAAAGGCCCAACGCCAGGCCCCCGAGACACCCCCAGCCGAAAAAGGCGGGAGACACCCAGGCCCCGCCGCGGCGACAAAAACCACCCGGGGAAAGGGAGGAAAAAAAGCAACAAGACGGAGGGAGCAACGAAGAGGGGCACGCCCACCCCCCCAAGACAACCAGCGCACCAGGCAACCGGAACCCAGCCACAGTGCAAGCCAGCCCAAGAAACCAACAGGCAGGACCCCAGCTCCGGGACAACGGTACCCCAAACACGGCGACCCACGGGGGCCAGCAAACCGCGCATACACGGAGCCGCCGGACCATACAGAGGAAACATCGAGGTAGTGTACACGACTCAACCCCCGCCACACCCGAAACCGACCAAAAAGGGCGAAGCCCAAAGTAGCGCACGAAGAGCAACCCAAGGGAGGCAACGACCACGAAACCCGCCGCCCAGAGCAGCCCAGAACCAACGCGCAGGGGACCGGCAGAACCGAAGCCGCCCCACACCGCAGCTAAGAGGGCCCCACGCAACGCGACCCAAGCACAGCGCAAAGAGGAAACACCGAACAAAGCGGGGCAAACCAGGACGACGCCCTGGGATAAGACAAAGAGTAGAGCGAAACGTGGCTCCCGGCACCACCCCCAAAGGAGATACAATTAAACCTCCAAAGGGGGGCGAGGGCCGCCAGCGCCCCAAGGCCACCCCTCCTCAGGGACACCACCCCCGAGTGTTCCGCTGCCGACCTCAAGTTAGTTATACAAAAGGGGACTGTGTGCGCGGCAGGGGAATCCTAAAACCCTCCCAAAACCCTACCAGAAACGCACCTCCCTGTAACAAACAAGGACGGAAGCAGGCTTCCAGCCACCGGCGCGCCCCTTGTCCACATTAGGCAAGGCCTTGGCCGTTTGCGCAAGCAACGGCCGCACCAGGGACACCCCCGCAGAATGAACAGGCAGTTTGAATCTACAGGAAGCCGAATTACATGGGCCAGAACGCCAACACAGCCCGAACGGCGGGCCGGCACCGCCCCCCCGAGCCGTAACGAGACCACCAGGCCGGTCCACCGGCCGCCCCAGGAAAGGGCTGGCCAAAGCGAGCGGCGCCAAACCCGAAGCCACAAACCTATATCTTTCGGTCCCACCGATGCTGGGCCGAACCGCCTTACGCTGACGGAACGCTCATCATACCGCAGCCAGCTGACCCCCATACACCCGATACGCCTCACCATAGAGTCCGATAGCAAAAAGCCCCGAACAGTGTCAGGAGCCTTTTCACCAATGACACCGCTAAAATGGCAAAGGCCTGAAGCCAATTAGCAAAAGTCTGTGGAATCAGGCGCCACCCACGGGGACCCGGCCTATCTATCCCTAACCCCGGGACATTAGAATAGGAGGAAACGGACACGACAATGAATGGTACTCACCAGACTGCGAGGTGCTGTGGGCCCACCAGCGACGGCCTGCATCCTGCTGACCTGGGTCGCGACAGGAGAACGCGGCGCCTGTTGATGTTGAGAACCATCCCGCTGACAGCTGCAGCACGACCGACATCCCTGGGAAGGCTGACCTGCACCCGCGATGCACTTGAAACCACTGGATGCACCCGGACCGGGGCGTGGGCCGGAAGGAGGGGCCAGCGCCGTGCTGCTCGTCGTTCAGAATTTCCCGCTGCTGTACCAAGGGCACTGGAAAGCCGGAACCGACGGGACTTGAAGACACAGTCCCCCTCCCGCGGAGCACACAGGAGGGGACCGCTGCACCACGTGCTGTAGCCAATGGAGACTGGATGTGGAGGTCCCCCCACTGAGGCCAGTGGCAGGGATCTCCACCTCCGCAGGGGCCAGGCGACTGGCAGGATTCCTCCCAGACCGGGACCTCCGCCCCGAGCAGGGAGCGGGGGCCCGGCCTGGAGGGGCCCGAGAGGGACTCCTATGTCGCCGGGCCCTAGGGGGCTCATCAGGGCTCAAACGTGCCGGCGGGCGAGTCCTGCGCGGCCGCCGCCGCTCCAGACGCCCCGGGGGTGTGAAGGGTTAATGGGGGGGCGGCAGGCTGCATAATGTCAGCCAGCCGCTCCTGCAGCCAGGCCTCACCATGGACGCCGGCAGCAGCTCTGATCTGCTCCAGGATGGTATCAAGGGATGCCATTACAGTGAAAAGGTGGGGGGGGAGGGAGCTGACCGCTCGTTAGCATGCCGCGCAGCTCCGGAATGGCCGCTTCCCGGGCTGCGCGGCATAGTCAATTCGAACGGGGTTAAGCCCCGCCCCCAATTCTTCACGCCCTAGCGCGTTATTGGTCCCCCCACAGCCCGCCCCAGTCAAGATCCCTGCGCTTTACTGCGCAACGCTCCGGTCTCCCCTTCCAAGCCCTAAAGTGAAAGTGAAAGTACAACTCTGATCACAAGCACTGCCTCTGCAGAGTACCCTCTCAGCTCCAGAGCAGGTGTCAACATTGAAGTCTTGACAACCACCATTCAAATAGAGCGGATGTTAGGAAGGACATAAAAAGTTGATTTTCTCAGCAGCAAAAAAGTTATGTACACTATCTCACTAAAATCCTACAACAGCATTTAAATTGTTAAAAAGTATTTGGTGGTGGTAGTCTTTACAGGATTACTGCCCTCAAAAGGACATAACATTTTATTTTTGAATACACAAAGCTATATGATGTCTTGATTTTTGCAGGATAAATTGTACTTTCTAATATCCCATTTAATATCCTATACATTGTACTGAGACAGATGTTTCATTACGTATTGAAAAATTTAAAACTGTGAAGAAAGCAAAAACATTTACGCATGACCAAATTCTGACATTTTTGTATTTCTGTGTAAGGAGCTTTGTCAGGGTATTTTTGTTACTGTTATTGATACCATTTTGGGGAATGTCTAACTTTTCAACACATTGTAATACATTTGCAAGGGAGGTGAAGCAGCAAAAAATGGTGATTCAGGTATTTTGATTTTGCCTTTACAGCTTTCAATGTATGGTATATATACTTTTATATTTTAATAGTATTTTTGGATTTGTGTTTTTTTATGTTTGTTTATTTTTATATGTGATCTAGGGAAAGGGGGAGATTTAAAGGGGTTGTCCAGACAAAAATGGACAACCCATTTAAGTTTGAAATCACCCGGGGGCAGTGAAAAAAATTAAAAAAAATTCATACTCACCTTTCCACAGTGCTCCGGTGCCTCCCTGCGCGGTCCGGTCTTCTCTGTCCCGTGCTGACGTGTGCCGGAAGTCCCAGCCACACATGACCGCTGAACTCAGGAAAAGACCCGTGAGAAGCTGCCGAAGAAGAAGGACCGGACCGCGGTGGGGAGGACATCGGAGCATCGGGGACAGGTGAGTATGTTTTTTGTTTTTTTGTTTTTTCACTTCCCCCAGTTGTTCAACCAGGACAACCTCTTTAAGTTTCTTAAACAAAGACAGTTTGTCTGGTTTTTTTATCAATCTGTTCCATTAAATACTGTTTACATGTAAAACATTACATTTATTACAATAGTCCATAAAAGGAGTTGAGAGGCAGGCTGAGAGGCCGCGACCCTGTGACCACTGCAGCCAGAGAAGAAGTGAGTTATTGGCAATACATCTTGCCTTTTATATATTTGTATGATGATTCTGTCTTTGCCCCATTTTTTATTTGAGCTATATAATAATAAGCAAACAGTAATAATATCACCACTTGAGGTCCTATAGAGCTGCATTATTCCTATTCCAATGAATGTATGTACTGATAGTACGGCCTTAGTCAGTGAGTAGATGTATCACGTATCTTATATTTTCATTTACAGCTGATTAATGATCTTCATCAAGGGGAGCTTGGAGAGGAGAACTTCTATCAGATGAGCTGGAATGTGTTTACTCCTGCACACTGTACAGGAAGGAAGATTTGTAGCTGAAAAGGTTCCAGATCTGTAATGAATAAAAATAAGATCACTTCGGGGAGAAATGTGTTATTGACAAATTAGATTGGCTATCTATACATATTAATTATGCTAGTCAGGTTTGGTTGCTCTGACACAGCCATGCTCATAGACAATCTATTTTAATTCTCAAAGCAGATGTCAAAGCAGTGAACTGCATAGACAAGCAGCAAATAGAAAAAAAAATCCTGGCAAAACTTGCAGTTTTATAGTACAAGCAAAAAAGGTGAAAGTAGGTGATGCAGAAAGATCAGGAAGCAGCTTTGTTTGAGCTATACTGCATATATTTTACTATTGCATTTTATTTTTTGAGATACAGATTTATCAAACCCTTCAGGCTAAAGCCCCACATAGTGTCCCGCAGCAAAAAAGCATTGTGGGAAAAACAGCGGCGACAACGCATAGATTTTTTTTCCCCACAAGAGTTTTTCACAGAAAGTCTGCAGAGGTTTCCTCTGCGAACTTTCTGCTTCCACCTGCTTATACCTGTAGGAAAACTGCTGGCGTTTCCGTTGGTGTAATTGACATGCTGTGAATTCCAAAACCACAACAGTTTTGGAAATCGTAGCTTGCCCACTGCGCATATTTTTCCACAAAGTGTGGATGGGATTCGCTGGGGTTTCCACCAATTTTATACTGAAACCGGCGTAGAGAAAAGTCCTCCATGCAGGACTTTCCTCTCCGCGGATTTCGGATGAAATCTGAGGCGGAGTCTCCTACACAGCAGATGTGAACCTAGTCTTACAAATAACTCTTTCAATGGCTTTTGTTGTACTCTGTAAGAGGAGCTCATGCTGCTGCAAGTCAATTAAACTTTGCTTCATCTGTATGGATTATGTATAGTGAACATTTCATCAGGAACACAGTGTAGCTGTAATGTACTTATACAAGACAGGGGATAAGTGTCTGATCGCTAGGGGCCCGATCGCTAGGGGCCCGATTGCTGGGTCCCCACTTAATCAGGAGGATGGGGGACTGAAATGGAGTGCCAGTGTGTGCAGCCAGTGCTCCATTCACTTCTGTGTGGCTGCCGGGACTGTAATAAAATTGAATGGAGCACTGGCCGCACAAGCACACTGGCGTACCATTCAGAAGGAGGTCTTAGGGGGAGTTTCGGTCCCCTGTCCTTCTGATCACTGGGGGACCGAAACTGGGGGTAATTTGTGTATTTAGTAGCATAGATATTTATTCAGTGGTCCAACACATTTGGTGGTCTAATTCTTCTGTGAATAGGGCATCATGGTGGCTCTTTGGTTAACACTGTTGCATTGCAGCGCAGTCTGACCAAGGACAACATTTGCATGAATTTGTGTGTTCTCCTGTGTTTTTGTCATTTTGTTCTGAGTACTCCAATATACTTCAAAGACATTCTGATAGAGAATTTTGATTGCAAGTTCCTCTAGAGACAATGAATCATGTAAAGCAATGCAAGTTATGTTGCCACTATGTAAGGAAGAGTAATAAATACATACATTAATGTGGTTTGCCAGTGTATAGGGCACTGGTCATATTTTACTACAAGCTAAGTGTAACTTAATGCAAATAAGGCATTTATTAAATAAAATGGTTTATTTTCTTTGATTCATAAATAACAAGAGTTTATAATATTTTATCATGTACAAGTAATAATAAGGAACAATGAAACCTTTCCAAAGGACCACCTCTGTGAGAAGAGCACTTCCTTATCCAGAACAGATTTTCTGTGACAGAGTTTCAGCTCCACCATATTTTATGCATACAGACCATCTTCATTGACAAGCAATTTTGGTGGTTGTCTCAATAAGTTTTCACTCTATAATATATCATGTATTATTATGTGGGAGTGTGGGTTTATCTATATTAACTCTTTCTGTCATATAACTGACCACTCTTTTCAGAAATGTAAATTCCTAATAATGTGTTGATGTCCTAATACAACTATTATGGAAAAAAAGATGCAACGGTGAAAAATGTCCTATCATCTTTGAAGAGACTAGAGAGAATTGAAACTGCTCTACCATTCCTCTATGAGATGCCATATTAGACAAAATAAAATAAGACAGTATGACATAAATTGCAGCCACAAGGCTGACCTTTCCTTGAGAGTTTTTATTGCCCAAATTAATATAGCAGTTGCCAAATCCCAAAAAGTAATTTTCAACAATTTTCTCTGCCAGGAAAAATGTGTGTAATCCATCACCAGGAAAACTGCTTCCCAGAATGCTGCAAATGGTTGAATTGTCTTTTTGTTACCAGCCTTATTTTCCAGTAGGGGATGTGAGTATTTGATGTTGATCGCTTGATTGGATGCAGTGGGACCCTTTAAAAATAGTAAAAACAAAATAAACAATCCCGTACAAATCAAGTGTGTACTAGCATCAATCACACACTCACAACAATGTCCAATGTATTTACACAGAATATTGCCATTAAAACTTGCCAAAATTAATTGCCTCCATTGAACATAATAGCCATTTGTGACAATCCTTTAGGAGTAGAAAGAAATATTAGGGATACTGGAAATGCCAACAGGGACCTATAGAGACATCTGCTTTCTTTTAATACTCTCTACAATCGTGCGGATCAGATCATAATGTCATTTTAATTCACTTAACTTGTTATGCTATATTTTTCTCTGCGTGCAGCAGCAGAGGCAAAATAATCCTATACAGTAAATATTAACAGTTCAGTAACCTTAACTACCTTCTAATAGATGTTTGTCTGATACTAGTTTTGGAAAATTGAGAATTATATTCTTCTTTTGTGCATCTGAAATTTCACAGTTAGGGCATTGCACATGGTAAAGTTACATGTAGAGACAAGCAAACTTTTCAAAATTTGTTTTGCGTCAGATTTTCTGGATTTTGCTTTTTAAAATTTAAAAAAAGTTGTTTTTCAGCGAGTAGCAACAAGCAACTGTCAGGATTCTCTATCTGGCTGCTGCACCTTTAACGTTACCAGGGCAACCTGGGAAGCTTTTGTAGTTCCAGAGACTTCCTGGCTTGGTCCAATTAGCAACTGAGGAGGCCTATTTAAGGCCACGCCCTCCTCATTCATGTGCAGACTATTAGTTTGCAACTCAGTTTGACTTGTGACTTTGCATTGACTATTCCTATACTGACCTCTGACTGCGTCTTTTTGATACCTTTCTGTCTAGCGATTTTGTTGTGGTGTTCCTGATAGGTTTCGACTTTGGCTTGTTTTCCGGACCCGTCATCGTGTCATGATTTGGTTTCTCGTTGCCCTCTTAGCTGCTGACCTGTAATTAGACAACCATTCTTAGATCTCATCTCCTGTGAGTAAGTGTGTGGATTTGGTGTTTGGTTTCTGCCGCAGTGCATCTATTTGTAGTACACTCATCTGTTTAGGTGACAATTTTGGTCTTCAGATTCAGCTAAAGTCCATCTCTTCTTGCGAGGAGCTCTGGTGAAAGCGTCTGGGGCAGGTATTGGCTCGCAGAGGTGTGTTACGTTTAGGTAGCATTTTCTACTGTTCGCAGTTGTCAGCCCATTTCTGCTGTTACTCTCCTAAAGCCTGTCCTTTACTAATCTTGTTATTGTGGCCTTGGATCTGAATCCTAACAGCAGCTAGCTGATGTCCATGGGTGTTTATACACACACAGTGTTACTGAAAAAAGCAAAGGATTTTACAGACACTCCAAAAATTATTCCTTTTTGGTGAGTAGCAACAGGCAATGGCTGTTTTCACAAAATCCATCCAAAAATAACAGTGTCATTGGCATCATCCTGCTGTGACTGAGGAGATGAGTGAGCCATATACTGACACTCCGCACCTGCGGTAATCAGCTGTTCTCAGCAGCTTATACAAAGAGAATGGAGCAGGAAGGAGACAGCTCCATTCTCTGTATAGTGGTTTAACTGAGTCACTACAGTGTAGCTCCATTTAGGCGAATGGGAGCTGAGCTGCAGTAACCTGGTCTGGCCATTACATGGAGAATGAAGCTGTCTGCTTCCTGCTTCATTCTCTGTATATCAGCAGCTGAGTTCAGCTGATCTGTCAAAGTGTCAGGCGTCAGATCCCCACTGATCTGATATTGATGACCTATCCTGATGATAAGCAATCAATCTTTTTAGCCAGAAAACCCCTTTAAAATTCAAACTGCCTGCTAACAGAACTAGGGGGGAATCTCATTACATAATGGTTTATTTACACAGCTACCATAGCCTTCAGTCTGCATGCTGCAATTGGTGGCTATAAAACGCTAGAGTATCATTGTTTAACTGTATAGTCAACATATATTAATAATGGCTTATTCTTTTTCAGTCTTATATAATTTTGTCGTAGGTTTTTGGAGTTTATTTTGCAAATAATAATTTTAAAATGCCATTTGTTCTACTTGTATATTGGATAAGAAATTGTAATTTTGCTTTAGTTTTATGTATAGCATACAACAATATGATGGAACTATATAAGTAAGTAAAGTACAATTAAAATAGCATGTTCCACAAGTCTACTGTCAGCATGCCAATGTCATTTTTATACAACTTTTTAAGAAGTCTAATAGGCAACACTGCTCATAATCTAGGCCAATTAACTTAAAGGGGTTCTCCCATTGACCTTTCTTAGCAGCTTTACCTGCTGTCTCCTCTTCTCACTTCCTGTATTCTTCAGCAAGCTGGTGGGGGGCTTTCACTATATGAGGAACAGGATACTAAGAAATACCTCACTAGATATAGTCTTTGCCTTTACCATGAGAGATTATTTCTTATTATTACTAGAGATCTAATATAAATTAAGATTAATTAATATGCACAGTAAATGTATATTACATTACACAGGTTTGTATAAAACACTTACACAGACAACTTCTTGCAGTAAACTTTATTTTTGTGTTTACATAGAGAGATAAATGACACTGGCCGAGCCTTTATCAGCAAACTGCAATTAGCTGACTTGATTGTCCTGACCGCAGAGCTATACATAACAAGGAGAGAACTCAGCCCCCCCCCCCAGCAGTGACTCATCCCTCCGACCTGTTATCACAGGACAGGACAGGGAGCAAGGAAACACTGTGTAATCAATGGGAGGAATAATCTAACATAGCAGGCAAAACGAAGCAGCATTGGTAAAGCAATGTATTTAGGAAAACTCATAAACTAGCAGTATAGATGGAATCCTTGAGATGGGAATAGCATTTTAAATGTATGCAAAAGTAGTGCAAGTATTATATTTTTTAGCCCAAATAACTACCTATGTAACAATCTTTTAATTGAAAATGTATACAAATAGAGCACTGAGCAAGGGATGCAAAGGGAGAACTCAGCTGAACCTGAGAATTTAGATATGATTGACCAATGAAGTCTAAGGGGGCCACTGTGATGGTAGATGTTGGGGGAAAGAAGGATTGGACACATTGAATTTCAACATGCCTGATCCTTTTTTTTAACACTGAAAATAAGGCTTACTCCCCTTAGACATGCACAATGCAGTTTCTATGTTTATAGTGAAGTTCAACTAACAGTTATTTAATGTGTATGGCCATGCTAACACATGTCTAATAAATTGTCTTATTACAAGCCACAGGCTATCGCTTGCCATTATCAGAAGAATAATGTGTGCATCTATGTCTATTAAATCAAGTCTGGACCATTCCATCGTCCTTTCTAATGCTTTAATGCTTTGAGCCAGACTTTATACAAATTACCCTAAGTGTAATTTTCGCATTCTCTTTTTACAGCATCTCGGGAGATCTTCAGCCGATATGTTTACTGATAAATGTTCACCTTACGATATGAGGCTTTTCTGATTTTTCTTTAAAACAAGGCTCTAATTGCAACATTACTCTTTAATATTAGTGATCAAATGCCGTGTGAGTGATCAATACTGCAGCTTCTCTTATGTCTGATATATTTCAATGCAGCGAGCCATAGAGTCGCAATATAATTATATATTTTCTCTGTTTCCCCTGGGAAGGAGCCTTTGATTCACTTAGACTTCTAAAATGTCCTTCAAAAGCGAGCTGCGTTCACTTAAAGGCATTACAATTTAGTGAGACAAATTAGACTAAACTTTTTATCTCTGCAGTTTTGCACATGCACTGATTAAACTAGTATTTCTTCCAAAGATTGCTGGAGAAGATAAATGAAGCGGGCCAGCAATTAGAGTAAGGAAAAAGTAAAGATTGTCTGACATGATTTAAGTTTACTGCTAAGGTGCTTTGTCATTTTGTCTCTATAATCTCTATCAGAATTGACTAAAACAGTAAGCATAAATCATTAGACTAATTTATTTCATCACACTGTGGTCTGGGAGAAGAAGAATTCATTTTTTTCTGAAGACCCAGGGGAAAGATGAAGCCGTGCTGAACTTAATTTTTTTTTTCAAAGGGATCAATAATTAGTTTTCTTATCTCTTCAAAACCATATTTTCATTGAGGCAAGCAGGAATCCTGTAGCATACTTGTAAATACCACTGTGGAACTAGGTTTTGGGCTTAGGATGAGTAAAAAAAAAGTAAACGTATTGGTGGCTTAAGCTATTTTTTTTTTTAGAGTGCTAAGCTCTATTTATATGGTCCAGTTATCGAGAAGAAGCATTTGGGACCGTTTGTTCCCAATAATATGATCCTGTAAATGAGCTCTCAATCAGCCAAAAAGCCAACGTTTTTCGGATGTCAGCGGCACATTGCCCTGTGTAAATATGTTGTGCTGTGACTTGGTGCTTGTCAGCCATGATTGCTTGTAGATAGATAGATAGATAGATAGATAGATAGTGATAGATGAAGTAGAATGCTTTTAAAGTTTTGCACCATATGGACCATCTCAGGGACAAGGTCATTTTTTTTTTTTTTTTTTTTTAAAGGGATTAACTACTGTCTATGGGTTTGGCTGCTTAAAGTTGGAGTTTTTATACTGATGGACTAACCAGGTCATTATTATGTGATCTGCGGGGGTCCCCCACCCAGACTCTGAACAGATCACCTGTTCCAGTAGTCTATCCTGTGGAGAGGTCATCAGAACGGAAACTTAATTTGGGACCGTAAAACTGGCAATGAGATATAAATGATACTTAAAATATAGTAAAAAATGCAGTTTTCCCCAGTGGAAATGTACCCACTTATGGTTATAGTGAACTAGTCCCTGCTGTTCCAGAAATTCATCTGTTCTTTATGTAGAAGTTTCCATAGCTACATTTTTTTTTTTTCCAGGAGGGCCATGTAATAGACATTAATAGTATGTGATGTGCCTCATTACAGACTGCAGACTGCCTTAAAGGGGTTATCTTATTACAGTCAAACTCTGCCAAAATGACAGTGGCAACCAGCTGGTTGTCCTTTGCTATTACCTATGGTAAACTGTTGATTTTGCCATAGGAAGCCACATCTAGCCAGATATTTTCCCTGCCACTGCAGAAGGGTCATCCTTGTAAGGATGGCTCAAGTTCTCCAGTATGGGAGCTGCTCATAAGGAGCTATTTTACATTCTGGCTCTTACAGAGAGGACGCTTTCTTTGATGTACATATGTCCTAATAGTGCACAAGGACAAAAGCACCAAGCAAAGCTAGGACACTTTATACTGAATTTGCTTCAATAAATTTGATGGCCACGAGGTTTTGGATTGTCCTGGATGTATTTTCTGGTACAGTTCTGGCTGATGAAGTAGAAGCACCTTTTTGTGCCATGTGCCCAGGAGGTAAATTGATCGACTATTATGTTTGCTTCTACTGGATCTATTTTATTTTAGCCACCATTATACCATACTGTATCATAAGCAATGGACTATATATTTCCATCCATTGGCTAACATGGTACTAAGCATTTCTTCTTAAGGTTGGCCACATGCCATCAAACAGCAAAAACTGCTACTTTTTCTATGATAGGTCATAGTAAATCATACTTGAATGTTTGTGCTTCAGCAACGTGTGTATATATTTCTACAGACAATGGTAACTAGTGAAGCCACTTTAATACTGTATTCACTGACTTGCCCTATATTTCATATAGCTGTATTTTTGGTTTTCTTTCAAGTAGGTGAACCAAACATATGAACAGAGAAACATTAGTTTTTGTACAATTGAAGTTAAACTGATAAATTAGGTCTTATGTATTGAACAGGAGTTGGAGCCAATTGCCATGGGAGTAATTTTACTCCTTTGAAGACCCCACTAACTTAATTGGTGCTAGTTTGGGGGCTGAAAGAAACATTTAAGTCTGTAGCAGCAGGGCACCATACTGCTTGAAAATGGAGGAGACAAGTACTCCATCTGACAAGGGAAGTCATATATAGATTTTTGTGTCTATTGTTTTCACGTAACTGTGTGTGCACTTTACCTAGTCAATCAAATATAATTGACACCACTGGGTTCTGTTGTTTTGTGGATGACAGGACTTAAAAGAAAATGAAAAAATGTGCAAGTATATCTTTTTGCTGAAAGGCTGTAGATGTGTTATCTTCTAGTTATGCAATATTTTTGCCCAACTGAATTATTTTAGATGATTAAAATTTAGTTAAATGTATTGTGTGTGTAGTAAAGATATAATTATTGCTACTATTGGTCAAATAGCTACGAAGCCTTTATTTTTTTATTTTTTCCATATGTGAATAATTAAAATTTTCTCCTATAAATTTATTGTACTTTTCAAGGAAATCAATGCAAATATAGTGCACTTTGAATTAAACTTTAATTATACCATAGGTGCTGTTATAGAAAATAGATTTTTCAATTTGATTGTATACTTGGCTAATGAAAAAAAAAAAAATATATATATATATATATACAGTGCCTTGCGAAAGTATTCGGCCCCCTTGAACTTTTCAACCTTTTGCCACATTTCAGGCTTCAAACATAAGGATATAAAATTTAAATTTTTTGGTGAAGAATCAACAAGTGGGACACAATCGTGAAGTGGAACCAAATTTATTGGTTATTTTAAACTTTTGTAAAAAATAAAAAACTGAAAAGTGGGGAGTGCCAAATTATTCGGCCTCCTTAAGTTAATACTTTGTAGCGCCACCTTTTGTTGCGATTACAGCTGCAAGTCGCTTGGGGTATGTCTCTATCAGTTTTGCACATCGAGAGACTGAAATTCTTGCCCATTCTTCCTTGGAAAACAGCTCGAGCTCAGTGAGGTTGGATGGAGAGCGTTTGTGAACAGCAGTTTTCAGCTCTTTCCACAGATTCTCGATTGGATTCAGGTCTGGACTTTGACTTGGCCATTCTAACACCTGGATACATTTATTTGTGAACCATTCCATTGTAGATTTTGCTTTATGTTTGGGATCTTTGTCTTGTTGGAAGATAAATCTCCGTCCCAGTCTCAGGTCTTTTGCAGACTCCAACAGGCTTTCTTACAGAATGGTCCTGTATTTGGCTCCATCCATCTTCCCATCAATTTTAACCATCTTCACTGTCCCTGCTGAAGAACAGCAGGCCCAAACCATGATGCTGCCACCACCATGTTTGACAGTGGGGATGGTGTGTTCATGGTGATGAGCTGTGTTGCTTTTATGCCAAACATATTGTTTTGCATTGTGGTCAAAAAGTTCAATTTTGGTTTCATCTGACCAGAGCACCTTCTTCCACATGTTTGGTGTGTCTCCCAGGTGGCTTGTGGTAAACTTTAAACGAGACTTTTTACGGATATCTTTGAGAAATGGCTTTCTTCTTGCCACTCTTCCATAAAGGCCAGATTTGTGCAGTGTACAACTGATTGTTGTCCTATGGACAGACTCTCCCACCTCAGCTGTAGATCTCTGCAGTTCATCCAGAGTGATCATGTGCCTCTTGGCTGCATCTCTGATCAGTCTTCTCCTTGTTTGAGATGAAAGTTTAGAGGGACGGACAGGCCTTGGTAGATTTGCAGTGGTCTGATACTCCTTCCATTTCAATATGATCGCTTGCACAGTGCTCCTTGGGATGTTTAAAGTTTGGGAAATCTTTTTGTATCCAAATCCGGCTTTAAACTTCTCCACAACAGTATCACGGACCTGCCTGGTGTGTTCCTTGGTCTTCTTGATGCTCTCTGCGCTTTAAACAGAACCCTGAGACTATCACAGAGCAGGTGCATTTATACGGAGACTTGATTACACACAGGTGGATTATATTTATCATCATCAGTCATTTAGGACAACATTGGATCATTCAGAGATCCTCACTGAACTTCTGGAGTGAGTTTGCTGCACTGAAAGTAAAGGGGCCGAATAATATTGCATGCCCCACTTTTCAGTTTTTTATTTTTTACAAAAGTTTAAAATAACCAATAAATTTCATTCCACTTCACAATTGTGTCCCACTTGTTGTTGATTCTTCACCAAAAAATTTAAATTTTATATCCTTATGTTTGAAGCCTGGAATGTGGCAATAGGTTGAAAAGTTCAAGGGGGCCGAATACTTTTGCAAGGCACTGTATATATATTGTTGCTTTAAAAAACTAAAAGTAAATGTTACTTTGTTTATTTCTTTTTCAAGTGTCTTTTAGGATAAGGCCCCACGTGGTGTCCCGCACCAAAAAAGCGCTGCTGGAAAAACCGCGGCGGGAATGCATCACGGCGATTTAGACAGAAAGTTTTCAGAAGTTTCCTCTGCGGACTTTCTGTTTCAATTATACCTATGGGGAAACCGCCGGCATTTGTGTAGGTATAATTGACATGCTGCAATTTCCAAAACCACAACGGTTTTGGAAATCGCCGCGTGTACGCAGTGCGGTTTTTACCGCAAAGTGGGCATGGGATTCGCTAGAATCCCATCCACTTTGCTCTGACTGTAAAACGCCTCGGGCAAATCGCAGCGTTTACGCCACGTGGGGCCCCGGCCTTACACCTATTTATTGAAAGGGATTGTCTCATTAAACTTCCCTGACCCCTTTTCATGAGTTAGTGTAACTATATAGCTAGCCATTCATTTAAATGGTAGCCATGTAATTCTACATTTCCTTTGCAGGAAATGTACAGTATAGCTGGATGCAGCTTGCCACATTGATAACAGCTGCTCATTGGGGTTTTCAGTGTTGAATAGCTTATCACTGGAAAAGAAGGGTGTGAAGGATCTTGTCCTACTGAAAGCCGCGTTCGGCACACATGATATCACTTCAAATACCTCACAGCCACCACCTTCAGTGAGTGTTCTGGGCCCATAAGATAATACAAAACGAGCTTTCTAAATTTTATATATTTATTAATCCCTAAAAGGGTCGGTACTAGACACTTAAAATATGCAGAAAATACGTGCAGTGGTTAGCAAGCAAATACAAGTGGAAGGCAACATGCACAAAATAAAAATGGGAATAAACAGAAGAAAAGGAAATATTACCAACACAAGTCTGTGATTGGTTCTCTGGGCTCCGGATGTTGAGCTCAGGACGCGTACTTAGATTCAGTCCAAAAGCATGCGTCCAGGCATGCTATTCAGATGACTTTCAGCAGAAGAAGACCATGTGGCCGCCACATGGCAGGCTTTTGTGTTTTCCCTGCCCCCGCCCAGAGTGACATTACTGGGGAGGGGAGTTACACCTACCGGCTTGGAGCCCCCGGACTAGAAAATGGTCCTCATTCCTCACCAGGTGACCGGACTGTCAGGCAAGTGGTATGAGGGGCTCGGGGTGAGATCCTCATCGTATAGACACCAAGAATGGTGCCCCAATTCCCTTTGGGTAGAGAGTTGAATGTCTGGACCTGTCTCCAGGCTCACAACGGTGCCATGATTGGGCTGACTGCGTGCGTCTTTCTCTGGGGCACATACAGAATTTATCAGGGTAAATGTGGAGTGCCCCCCTTAGGAGATATGGGCATAAAACTATGATCTCTCTGATATATCAGCGGTGCCAGATAGTCTCAGTGTAATGTGGTTGAACAGGAAACCCCCTGGTGATAGGTGGAGGGTTTGCAAGAGTGTGTTAATTACTCGGGACAATACAACAGAGGGACTGTGCTTAACCAGCAACATGCATCCAGGGGAAGGAAGGGGTTGGCTGGATACATATTTGTACAGAAATACATGTACAGAAGTCCCCGATCATCACAAAGGGGTTAATCTGAAGGCAGATATCTGTTACAAAGTTGATTTAAAAAAAAAAAAAAAGTCCAAAGCAGCATATATACCTCACTGGCAATGGGTGCAAATCCCATGGAAAAGAGCAAAAATCCGCCAATTATACGTAGAACAATAAGGCAGCACTCCAATTTGCAAAAAAACAATCTTTAATCTAAAGCAACGTTTTGGTCCTAACAGGAACTTGAGAAAGGTTCGTTCTGGGACTGAAATGTTGCTATGGATTAAAAATTCACTTTGAACATTTGCAAGTTGGAGTGCTGCCTTATTGTTCTACGTGTGATAAAGTTGATCCGTATATGTTTATATATGATTTTTTAAATCGTCAGTGCAAATTCAAATAAGAGATCTCATCAATAGAAGGCCAGGCTATGGCATAGATCAAGATGGGAGGTTCACCAAACAATTATTCTTGTGTAAAACAAGATCTTTTAGGCTAAGGCCCCATGTAGTGAGATGCAGCTTAAAAATGCAGGAAAATGCATTGCGTTTTTTTGCAACATTTTTCACTGCATTTTTACTGCTTATTTGTCTGCGTTTTTTCTTCTCCTTTTAAATATATAACTAAGGAGCCTAGGCGAACTCCTGAGAAACAAACCCATAGCATCTCTTCTCCACCAAACTGGCACAATGCAGTCAGACAGGTAACTTTCACCTGGCATCCACTAGTGGTGATGTGCTTTACACCACTCCATCTGATGTTTGGCATTATGCTTGGTGATGTAAGGCTTGGCAGCTGCTCCACCATGGAGACCCATGGCATGAAGCTCCCAACAACAGTTTGGAACACTGCACTTATTGAGTCAGCAAAATGTTGGTGACTTTTATGCACTATACGCCTGAGCAGTCTTTGACCCTGCTCTGTAACTTGCCACTTTGTGGATGAATTGCTGTAGTTCCTAAATACCACTTTTTAATAATACCACTCACAGGTGATGGTGGAATATGTAATAGGGAAGAAATTTTACAAACAAATTTGCAATGGTGGCATCCTAGTACAGTACTGGAATGCTGGAATTCAGTGAGCTCTTTAGAACAAGGCGTTCATTCAGAAATGTTTGTAGAGGCAGACTACATAGCTAGGTGCTGGATTTTAGGCGACATGCACACGACTAGGTAAATGTTGCCAAGCCCTGATTGAATGGCATGGAATTGTGCCAACCGTACCTCTACAGCCCCATTCAGTGAGCATGGGCTGCAAAAAACAGACAGGAATAGGACCTGTCCTGAGTTTTGCTCTAGGCTCACGGCCCCATACATAGGACCCTGAAAATACATGGTCGTGCGTATGGGGCCACAGAAATGAATGGGTCAGTGTGCTAGCTGTGAAAAATGGTACATGAGGCCTAATAAATCTATGACAATGGGACAAAATAAATCAACGAATGTATTAAGTGCTGTGTCCCAATACTTTTGTTCATATAGTGTATTATGGAGGTGCTTCCAAATGTAGCAGGCTAGACTATACATCACTAAAGAGCCTGAAAACCAATGGCAGATCTTCCTATTTCATCTCCTACATAATGTATGGATTGTAAAACTTGTGGGAAGCTCTCTTACCTTGTTGTGTGATTCCATGGTAGACACAGTTTCAGTAGGTAAAATTTCAAAGGTTACCAATTGTTTGTCGTTTTCTTTTTTCTTTGGGTCTATATCACAACACCTTTCCTTTCAGCCATATATATTCCCATCCTATGGTTAACTTGATGGATTCAACTGCACTAACTGATCTGAAAAGCTGACATAGGTGTGTCTTATTATAGGCATATTGAAGCTAACGTTTTTCTATATTCAGCAGACTTCCTTATGGAAATCTATCCTGAGCCAGCACAATTTCATAAATTTATATTTTAAATGTCATTTTATACCTAGATGTCATTTTTATACATAGATAGTATAATACAGGATAAAATCTATAGATTCCATTCTTAAATAACATTTCTAGTATTTAAGATTTCAGCAGTAGCTTTAACAAGCTGAAGTTTACTTCTAAAACTTTCCTACATTTGTTTGTGATCAATAGGAGACTGTGTAGTCCCCACAAGAAAACCTGTAAAGATTGACCATTTTAACTTGGTGCCTCAGCAGGGATTCGCTTAGACAAGAGTATCATTTCAGTATGTGTTATTTCGTCAAACTAGTTTGCAAAAAATATCTGCCCATTATGTCAGGTCAGGCATGCCTTGTGTCGTCATGGTTCACTACTCACGACCACCCTTCCAAACATGGCCAGAAGCCTCCATGGACGATACATACAACTGTCAAGTTCTTGAGCTGTCAATGTTACCAGTATTGCTTTTTTTTAGCATCCCAACAAGGTCTCTGCCCTGCATTCTTGCAGGCAGCCTTTGATGATGGTTTGTATTTCTATAGTTTCAAAGAATTCCACAAGGTTCAATTTAGAAAAGTCAATACTATGAGGAACAAACCTTTTTATTCTTTTTACCTGGGTCTGATTGAAGTTGTCAGCTGCTTGTTCTCAGATAATTTTCCCAATGAAGTGGGCTGCTGTCATCTGTCACTAGCATTAATAATACTGTTCTGTTGTAACCTTTAAAGCATAACCATCCAAAGTACCAACTGTACTTGTAATATTATTAAGGTATTCTAAGAAATAATTTTATGGGCAGGCTCTGATGTGTATTGTAAAAGGAGAGCTTGAGTGATGTATAGATTTATAGGTATTTATTTAATAATTTATTCATGGTACCTATCCTGCATCAGTGAAAAAAAAACCCAGAAAATAATATGTGGCGGCATACTAAATTAAAATGTTTTGTTCTGGCAAAAACTAAGGTGTAGCAGGGTTTCCTGTGACTTTAATATTGATGACCTATCCCTAGGATACTGCAGCTTCATCCCATTTAAATAACCTAAATGTGCATTACCAGGCACAGCCACTACAATGGCTAAAATGGAATAAAGCCTACAACGAAAAAACACAGTACCAATAGTCATATACACAAGTGGACAAAATTGTTGGTACCCCTCGTTTAATGAATGAAAAACCCACAATGGTCACAGAAATAATTTGAATCTGACAAAAGTAATTTGCCAAACTACATGTTGACAAGCCACAAAGCTTCTGGGAGAAAGTCCTATGGACAGATGAGACAAAAATTGAAATTTGTGGCAAGGCACATCAGCTCTATGTTCACAGACGGAAAAATGAAGCATATCTTGAAAAGAACACTGTCCCTACTGTGAAACATGGAGGAGGCCCTGTTATGTTCTGGGGCTGCTTTGCTGCATCTGGCACAGGGTGTCTTGAATCTGTGCAGGGCACAATGAAATCTCAAGACTATCAAGGGATTCTAGAGAGAAATGTTCTGCCCAGTGTCAGAAAGCTTGGTCTCAGTCGCAGGGTTTTGCAATAGGATAAAGACCCAAAACACACAGCTAAAAACACCCAAGAACGGCTAAGAGGAAAACATTGGACTATTCTAAAGTGGCCTTCTATGAGCCCTGACCTAAATCCTATTGAGCATCTTTGGAAGGAGCTGAAACATGCCGTCTGGAAAAGGCACCCTTCAAACCCGAGACAACTGGAGGAGTTTGCTCATGAGGAGTGGGCCAAAATACCTGTTGAGAGGTGCAGAAGTCTCATTGACAGTTACAAGACTCATTTGATTGCAGTGATTGCCTCAAAAGGTTGTGCAACAAAATATTAAGTTAAGGGTACCATCATTTCTGTCCAGGCCTGTTTCATGAGTTTTGTTTTTTTTTTTTAATTCTGTTGAAGCATGGTTGAAAAGCAATGTCTGACTTTCATGTGTTCATTTTCATAGAATTTTTATATATTATTACTTTTGTCAGATTCAAGTTATTTCTGTGACCATTGTGGGTTTTTCTTTCATTAAACGAGGGGTACAAACAATTTTGTCCACATGTGTATGGTGGAGGTTCAAAGATGTTTTGGAATTGTTTTGCTGCCTCTGGTACTGGGTTCCTTGGCTATGTGCAAAGCATTATGAAATCTGAAGATTACCAAAGGATTTTGGGTCACAAAAGGCCCAGTGTCAGAAAGCTGGGTTTTTGTCCTAGGTCATGGGACTTCCAGCAGGACAATGACCCCAAACATACTTCAAAAAGCACCCATAAATGGATGGAAACAAAGCGCTGGAGTTCTGAAGTGGCCAGCAATGAGTCCAGATCTAATCAGATCATTGAACACCTGTGGAGAGATCTTAAAATTGTTGTTGGGAGAATGCACTCTTCAAATATGAGAGACCTGGAGCAATTTCCAAAAGAAGAGGGGTCCAAATTCCAGTTGAGATATGTAAGAAGCTTGCTGATGGTTATAGGAAGTGATTGATTTCAGTTATTTTTTTCCAAAGGTTGTGCAACAAAATATTAAGTTGAGGGTGCCAACAATTTTGTTCGGTCCATTTTTGGAGTTTTGCGTAAAATGATATAATTTTTGGCTTTGTGTTGTTCCAATACACTCAAAGGAAATAAACAAGTGTAATTGCAATAATTGTCTGGGCGAAATACTTAATTTTCTGGAAAAATTTCAGGGGTGCCAACACTTATGGCCATGAATGTACGTGTGCCATCCACAGTTTTCGTGAGTGGCATACATACAAATTAATTTCAATACCTTCATTCAGATGTCCGTCTTAGTTTGTGGACTGTAGGTCTGCAAAAAAAAAAAAAAAAAGAACATAAGTATGTCTTTTTAGTTCACACCAATGAAAGTCTATGGGTTCGAGAGAAAAAAACAGATGACATCCAGGTGTCATCCATTTATCACAGGCCCAGAGACATACAAAGTATTGAAAATGACCCCAAAAAAAAAAAAAAAGTTGATCTGCTTTTCACAGATGTGAAACCACAGGCAGCACACCACCCACAAATGAGCAAGGTGGGGTGCTGTCCGTGACTAGCACAGACCTCACACATGTGAATGAGGCCTCAGACTAGATCACCATCCCATCAAAATTACCATGATGGTAAAATACATGCACAATAAAATTATATTAATGCATATTTCCATTTATCTAGACAAAAAGGCAAAGGGTCAACAACATTTTAACTTTAGAAAAAACCAAAAAAACAAATGTGGTGGAAGCACATCACAGTTTTTCCGCAGTGTTTTTCACAGAAAGTTCACAGACTTTTCCTCTGTGGACTTTCTGCCCCTATTATACCTATACAGAAAGCGACAGTGTTTTGGTAGGTATAATTGACATGTTGTGATTTTCAAAAACACAAATGTTTTTGAAATTGCAGATTTTCCACTCCAGTTTTTTTTTTCTTCAATGTGTGAATGAGATTAGCCAGAATCCCATCCACTTTGCAAGTAATGTAAAGCACTGCGTTTTCGCAACATGGGGCCCCAACCTTATAAATACCCATCAGTTATAATATACACTCCTCAACATTAAAATTGCAACATCAAGAAGGAAAAGACTTTGAATTATAGAAATCACAGGATTGATAGACTTGTTAATAATATGAAAATGATAAAAAAATTAAACCATAATGTTCCAAACATGTTGATTTATTCAGTATCGAGTATGAGCTCCATGTGCAGAAATACACTCACTTACACACCTTGGCATGCTATCAGTGTGGTTGTTAATCGTTGTCTGAAGAATATTATGCTGCACTAAATGCAGTTGGGCACACAAATCATCAAAACTGGCTGGCGGTAGCTCCCTTTGCAATTTGCGATCAATGATGTCCCAGATGTGCTCAATGGGAGACAAGTTCAGAGATGCTGCAGGCCATGGTAGCATGTTTAAGTCTTGCAAGCTGCCAGTAGCACAGGCAACATTTAGCCTGGCATTGTTCTCTTAAAAAACGTCTCCTGGGACACTGGTTCTTACAACCAAATGAATGTAACACAGAGTTGTTAACGTACCTTAAATGAAGGCTAGAGGGTTCTGGCTACTGTACATTATGCCACCCCACACCACAATTCCAGGCGTAGGATTGGTGTGATGTTTTCTTGTCAACACTTCTTCAAGGTGTTGCCCATGTGGTACCCCGACCAATTTCTGGCTATCATTGCATTCAAGACAAAAGTGTGACTCTTTACTAAAAGGGATAGACCTCCATTCCAGTACAGAATGGATGACTATGCGCCATCCTTCCAACCACATGATCAGTTCAGAAGTTCACCTCCATACACCTCTTAATGCCATTCCAGTTCATTGTTGTTCTCCTAACCACTGGGACATGTAACATGAACAGTGCCGACATCTTGACCTAGGTTCATAGTGATCTGGTAAACCAAGGTCTCTCATTTCAAGGATTGTGTTGATAACTGGCACATCACCGGACAGATGGCATCGCACAATCTACTGCTTCAACTTATTTTTGTGGTTTCGTAAGGCTTAAAACTTTGCTTCCATCTGGCTTTTATGCTCCTCCCACATGTCACAGATTGGAGCTAGGTGCTAGACAATTTGATCATTTGCAGATCTTTACGACACCTGCTATGTCCTCGATTTCCATAACCTTCTTGGTGTTGAGGAGTGTATAACTAAACCAAATGTACTGGTGTGCTACCACTTTTGATGTGGAAAGGTAATCATTAATAGCACAATATATTTTTCCTTATGACTTGTCTCTTATCATTTGATGAATTAAGTCTTCAGATAACATTTTCTTTAAAAAAAATGTAATTGTACATCAGAAATAAAATGACTTGTTTTTGCTCTCAGTATAACATCCTTTGTATATTGTGATTAGAATTCATCGAGGTATTTTGTCTTCTAATGAGAGAAATGTTTTGTTACAGAAGCTTTCCTGGTAGATCATTGATGTTACAGATATTCATCTGCAGGTAACTCAAAGAGCTGTGTGATGTTCTTGTATTGATTGTTGTTTCTCTCGATCCCATGAGTGCAGAAACTGCAAAGAAATGTTTTGATAGGGAGCAGTGTGACCTTTTCTAAAGAGGCATTTTAATGCTGAGTGATGTTAAAAAGTCAAAGCTAGAGAAGTAAAATGTTCTCATTATATCAGATAGAAAACCATAGTACAAAATAAACAACTTAAATGTGCAGTACACTGAAAATACTATTTGTTTCATAATTGTCCAAAAATGTCCAGAAATGACTGTCTTAGTAACAATGACAAGAATAAGAAAAACTATTTTGAAATGTAGAACAATGAGTCATGTGAAGCATTTGAATAAAAGCAGCAAATTCTGTCTCAAGGCATGATGTAGAGTATGTATTTTACAGTCTGCAGGTCAAAGTATCTCTTTATCCTTAAGAGGTCATGCCAAGCTTTCGTGCCCCTTTTCTCCCCTTAGTTCAGGAATATAATGGACAGAAATCAGAAAGTGTTCCTTCTCTACTATTTAATGTAAATTCCAAACACCCTTACTGAAGCTTATGTACCTTAAGTCTCACTAGTCAGCCGATCGGCAGATCTATTTGAAAGGGGTATTCTTGGCGACGAGCATTCCTAGGAGCACTTGTTGCCAATTATAGCCCTGAATATTGGCCCATCTAATAGGGGATATACTACTGTATATGAGTGATATTCCTTTACCAGTCAATTGTCATATGTTGTCTGTAATCACTATATTACTATCATAATAGAAATTAGCTCTCCATCAATGGACTATCTGGTGACTTTCTGGTAATTGCCTTGATGCTAGAAGGAGGGGCAAAGTTATAGTTTCAACCTGTGATAACATAGGTTGGATCTCAGAGTACCTCACTGTTCCAGTAGACACTGTAGTTAAAGGGGTTATGCCATGAAAAGTATTGGAAAGAGGATAAATACCTGATCATTGGGGGTCTGACCACTCAACTATCTTTGGTGCTCCCATTGAAATTTATGGGGGCACTGGAAATGGACGAGTGTTGTCCTTCGGCTATCTCTGGCACTCCCTTTGCAATGAATGGGAGCGCCGTCCACCACCAGTCACACCTACATTCAACCTTTCAGATTGAATGTTCAGCGGAAGGAAAGGATCCACCGTTCTCGAGTAACTTCCACTTGAGGCCATACTAGACGTGCTCAGATAAACCCCACCTATAGTAAAACGCTCAGCCATTATGAAGGTTCTGCCTCCCCAAAATGCATACAATATACAGAGTTTACAATATGACATGACAGCCTTAAATGAACACCCGTGATATACAGTGGGGAAAAAAAAGTATTTAGTCAGCCACCAATTGTGCAAGTTCTCCCACTTAAAAAGATGAGAGAGGCCTGTAATTGGCATCATAGGTAGACCTCAACTATGAGAGACAAAATGAGAAAACAAATCCAGAAAATCACATTGTCTGATTTTTTAAGAATTTATTTGCAAATTATGGTGGAAAATAAGTATTTGGTCACCTACAAACAAGCAAGATTTCTGGCTCTCACAGACCTGTAACTTCTTCTTTGCTCCTCTGTCCTCCACTCATTACCTGTAGTAATGGCACCTGTTTGACATTGTTATCAGTATAAAAGACACCTGTCCACAACCTCAAACAGTCACACTCCAAACTCCACTATGGTGAAGACCAAAGAGCTGTGGAAGGACACCAGAAATAAAATTGTAGACCTACACCAGGCTGGGAAGACTGAATCTGCAATAGGCAAGCAGCTTGGTGTGAAGAAATCAACTGTGGGAGCAATAACTCATTAGACAATTTCAGTTAGCAGCCTATTAAATTTTAGCACCAAAAAGCCCTATTTAAGCTATAGATCCATGTAAAATTTTGAACACCATTTGTGGCTATACACAACCCAATGAAGATATACTCTTTTTTTGTGGTGTTAGGCTGTTTTCACATTAGTATCACGGCCTCGATTACTAACAGAGTCATGACTGCTATGATGGATACATTATAAAATACATTCTGGTGGAATTGATTGACTTATACCAAGTACATCCGGTTTCCAGTTCTTTTATTCAAGAAAAGAATGGCACAAGTGCAACCAAAACTGAAATGAAGCCTATTAATAGTGTGAACAAAGTCTAAAGGATCATTTTGATATTATTTATTATTTGCCATCAATGATAACTAGTGTTTCTCGGCTTAGGGATAATATCATCTTTTATGAATGTTGTCTGAAAGAAGAAACATTTCTCAAGAAAAGATACAATCAGATTACAACCAGTCACATTTTTTAAGTCTGAGTAGTGGGTATAAGGTATTAATGTCATAAATCTAGCTACCTGAGCAAATGCATTTACACTAGTGATAAGATCGGCATATATTTATTCAGCGGACTGGCAAGCTGATTACAGATGTTTTCTCTTTCCCATATCAGCAGGGACACATAAGATACCAATGTTACTAGACAAGAAATCTGTTATCCAAGACTGGAAGTCTGCACTTGTTTCCTATAAGGAGAACTTTAAAACAAGCCATTATTAGTTGAATCAATGAAATACAGTATAGTAAATATGCAATATACTTATATGACTCACAAGTAGTTTTAGGCATGAATTAGCCAGCACAAACATGGACATGCTCAGTGCATTCAAGAAGAAGGGAAACTTAGCAGACAGGGGGTTGTGGACAGTCGACAGCAAGTTTAGCAAGGGAAGAGACTGACTTTTTTGCTAATAAAACTGATATTGAGTTCTCAGCTGAGCAGTAGACCCCTTGAGCCCAAGGGTCCCCAGAATCTGCCCAGGTATGTCCAATGCTGACACCAGCCCTGGTGCTTGGTTAGCAGTGAAGAGGCTTCAGTGTTCAGATGAGCTCATACAGCTGATCGGTAGGGGTGCAGGTTGTTAGACCCCCACCAAACTGATATTGATGACCTTCATCATTACCTTAGTTTTTGAAAACCCCTTTGTGAAGGATCTCGCTTTGCCAAGCCGCTTGGCACACCTGCGATCAACCTTCTTTCTTAACCTCCCACTCACACACCGTGAGCAGACTGGGTCATAGGATAATACGAAACAAGCTTTATATATTTATTAACCCAAGTGGGTCGGTACTAAGCATTAAATTATACAGAAATATGTTTCAATGACTAAACAAGCAGATTACGGATAAAGGTAAAATATAGCACACAAAATAAAAAGGGAAATAAAAGATAGAAAGAATACCGGCACAGGCTTGTAGTCCATTTATCTAGGCCGCAACAGGTTTTTGGGCCTAGGGCACATCCTTAAGTGAGTTACAGAAAACAAGTCTTCGACATGTTGTCCAGAACAAAGGGAAAGGCTTCAGGCCTCAATGCTAGGCCCATGCTGCATTCCACAGTATGAAATGCCCTCCCATCATCTCCACAGATAAGAACTCCTTGCTGCCTCTTTTCTGAATGACCAAGAATCCAGGTCTCCACCCAGCATATGGCTAGTGCCCCACCCCACATCTCCTCCCCAGGCAGTGCACCCCTTCTCTCTCCTTTGCAGAACCCTCGGAGAGATGGATGTCTTCCTAGGTGCTGGGAGAGTTGTGTGTCTGTGGGTGAACTTAAGGTCACTGGCCTTCTCTCCCCTATGGCCATCTGGCCAGGGATAATAAAACTGTCGGGCTACAGCAAGCCGTCTCCCATGATACACACATAAAACCACTGAAGCGTATCGTCCAGCAGTGTAAACCCAACTTAAGCACAACATTCCTACAAGTAGGAAGAGGACTGATATGAGCATGTAAAAATACATTTCTAAGAAAGATATATAATTGCTGGTCGGTTCATCACACCCTTTAAGGCAGAGGTAACACCTTACGGAAAAGCTGTGGTTTTTTGAGTCCAAACCAGGAGTGGAATCAGCAGAAGAGAGAAGTATAAGTTATTCCTTAGATTTCCCATACCCATTTGAAGGCACTCTTGGCTGTGTTTCGAAAAACACAGCAAAATCTGCAGCAAAAAATGCAGCTTTTCTGCAATGTGTGGTCTAAGTCTAAATGCCACACTATTCTAGCACCACCACTCCAGTGGTACCATTGGTACTGCAGCAATAATGTCATGTAAGTTATTCATGTGACTACTGCAGTCAATCACTGGCCTCAGTGGTTGTCCTTGCATGACATGCATGAATGCTAAGACCAGTGCTGCAGTGGTCACGTGAATGATGTAAATGACATCTTTGCTGCAAAACTGGTGGGGATCTCTACAGCACTGACACAGGAGCATCTAGGGATTAAATAAAATATATTATTATCTTCTCTTAGACAACCTTTAAAAATTTCCTTTTAGCTTGACTATACATCAGCTTCTCCTACACCAGCAGTTTCAAGCAAATGCATTAGTAGTATTTTAGTCAAAAAAATAACCTGAAGAAGATGGAATTGATGGCAAAAACGGTCTAATAAGATGAGAAGATACTGCGATCAGGTCTTCATGAAACCCAACGTGGCCTTTTTGTTCCTGACATTGGAGGGAATTCTTTCTGTTAGACTGCCACAAATTCACACTCCAATCAGTGCTTGCATGCCAGTCTTCATAGGAATTTTTGCTGATCCTTTAGAAAGTTTGATACTTTAGAGAGATTTCTTACATGACAATGGTATTTTGATTGTAACATGGAACCCTTTATTTTATAAGTCCCCTGAGGAGTTGGACCCAATGCTCAACAAAACACATAGGGAAAGGAGGAGATGGGCCCACCAGTTGACGAAACGTGTAGGGACAGGACCTAGTTTTATAGAATTTAGGAATAGATACATGGAGGGCCAGCTTGGGACTGCTCCTGTAAGGGGAGACAGGTCATAGATCCAAAAGTGAAAGAACAAGACAGTTGAGTCTGCTGTGGTGCCTGGAGCCCCCAAAGTTGTGTTTACTATGGTGTCTTTGGAGGATTAAGGAGAGTGAAGTGGAGGTTGGCTCCTATTAACATCTGGTGGAAGTGGTATGATCCACCCATATTTTAGTAATAAACAGTGGATTAGTTTATGCCTGTCATGTGATTGGGGATTGCTATAGTCCCCCACAGAGACACATTTGTATGATCTGTTGCCCTTGTATTTTGGAGCACTGGATATGTTTTGTTTTTTAATACTGTAGTCTTAAAAGTTAAGTTTTAATAGTATAAATTTTTCATATGTTGGAACTTGTGATATCAAATAGGGTAGTCTTTTTATGATTTGCTGCTTTCCAATGACTGCTCACCATGCATACAAGTAGAATAGTGGAAAAAACAGTATTTTTGTATTTTCCAAGTTTTTTTTATTTTTACTTTTTCTTATGATAACCCATTTATAAGGTGTCTGTAGTTAATGTCTATTCGGAATAAATTGTTGATTGATGATACAGTGTTATGTTGCTCCATACTGGAGTCTCCACATTGTAGTATTTGTATGAAGTTATTAATGGTTTATTTCGCATCATCTGTATAGAGCTCTTATATTCTGAACTGCTACTTAAACCTTCAAATGTGTTTGTATTCAAGCTGCAAAGCTGTTCAACAATTTGTTTCACAACCGAAAGCTGACAGAACAAATCCAAAACATCCATGTGTACATGTTTACATGGGAAGCGATTGGCATCAGCAGTGTATCTGAAGGTGTGCTTCAAGTCCCTTATGCTTTTTGTAACATTTTCAGATTCTTGGCTGTCTTCCACATGACAGTGAATCTAAGTTTGCGTTCCTCATGGGAGATCTTTATTCACACACAAGTCAAAAACCCTTGACAAAAGGCAACCAGGGGAAATCGTTGACCTTTCAGCCGCCTGTCTAACATCAGTGCAAGTATTGCTTCTTGATAAAATCAGAATTTTAACTGTAAAGATTTTTTTGCAGAGATTTGACTAGGTCCTCATTTTACTTCAGCTATCATGCTGTCCTTCAAATAGACAACACATGAGAATAAATTGTTCATTCATCATTTCAGACTTCAAGAAATGTTTTAGCGAGGATTGATAGCAGCTAGCTATTGACGTATCAAGGTCCACTGTGAATCGCTATTAGAAGCTCATACGCTATTGACTTTATTCTAATGGGATGTGACTGTGAGGATATCTGTGGGTCAGTCTTACTGTTTTGTTTTCAGAAATCACTTATAGTCTGGGATAATGATGATAATGATAATACTGGTAATAAGAATTATTATTATTATTTATAATTAACTGATTCAATTTATGTTACAGTGTATATGTTACTGTATATCCAGATGTCTTTTCCATGACACAAAAAGGATCTCCAAGTGTTCATGAATATTTCCAGTGGATTTTACGAAGAACCACCATGATTATGTTAGTTTATGTATATGCCGTCAACTCTATATCATGCAACTAGTGACTTTATACCTCTTACGCGTACTTGAAAACTGTGCAGATCCTTGTAAGACAGAAATTTAGACATCACATATGCATATTAACATATAATGGAATGGCGTCCTCAATGAAAATAAGTCTATTTAAAACATAAAAATATATAAATATTCGAGATTTTGACATTGCTGCATTAGGAGGACCTTGATAGCTCTTAACCCCTTCCCACTGAATCTTTTTTTTTTTTTCATTTTTGTGTTTTCATTTGTTCCAGAAGCCATAACATCTTTAATGTTCAATTAGACAAGACATATGAGGGCCTATTTTTATTTGGATATTTGTACTTCATAATGGAACAATTTAATATTCTGTGCAATTTAATGTTACATAGTTACGTAGTTATCAATGATATTTTGCTCTAAAAAGACATCTAATTCTTTTTTGAAGCTGTCGGCTGTGACTGCCGTGACCAGCTCCTGGGGTAGGCTATTCCACAGATTCACGGTCCTTACAGTGAAAAAGCATTGTCGGCTCTTGAGATTAAATCTTTTTTTCTCCAGACGGAGGGAGTTCCCCCTGGTCTTTTAAGGGGATTTTACATGGAACAGCTTTCCCCATATTTCTTGTATGGGCAATTGATATATTTATACAGGTTTATCATATCTCCTCTTAAACGCCTCTTCTCCAGACTAAACAGATTTAACTCCATTAGTCTCTCCTCATAACTGAGGTTCTCCAGGCCCCTTATCAGTTTTGTGGCCCTCCGTTGAACCTTTTCCAACTTTCTATAAACTGGTGCCCAGTACTGAATTGTATAATCTAGATGGGGCCGCACCAATGATTTATAAAGTTGTAATATTACATCCCTGTTTTCAATCCAATTACAAATTATATTTTCCAAGCCAATGGACCTGATTTTACCCAATAAACCTCTATGAGGGACAGTGTCAAATACCTTTGCAAAGTCTAGGAACACTATATCCCCAGCCTCCCAGGAAATCAGGTTAGTCTGACAACTTCTGTCCTTAGTAAAACCATGCTGTCTGTCACTTATAATATCACGTATAGTCACATATTCCTGTATATAGTCGCTTAAGAGCCCCTCAAACTGTTTCCCCACAATATTGTTTAACTCATTGGTCTGTAATTACCTGAGGAAGTCCTTTTTGAAAATAGGCACCACATCTTTCCTGTCGTCGTCCCTTGGTACTATTATGGAAGAAAATCAGGATGAGTTGGAATTTGGACAAAACACAATTATGCCATTTTTCATATAGGTTTTGCTTTTATGTCACTTACCGTGCAGTAAAAATAACACAGTCCCTATAATCTTCAAGTCAGTATGATCAAGGCAATACAAAATGTATATTCTTTTCTTTCAAGTCTTAATACATTTAAAAAAAAAATTAAAGCTAAAATTTTAATTATTATACAGATCTGTGTAAGTTGTCTTTTTTTGGGGCAAGATGTAGTTTTTATTGACACCGTTTTAAGGAGTGTGTCTCCTGTAGATCATTTTTTTTGTTCAAATTTTTGGGGACATGAAAAGGCAAAAAAAATGTAATTCAGGAATTTAGATTTTTTTTTCTTACTACAATGTTCACTGTGTAGGATAAATAACTTTATAGTTTTAGAGTTCATGCATTTGTGATGGGGATACCTAATGTTTACACATTTTTTTTTATATGTATTCTAGGTAAATGAGTGATTTGAAATTTTATATTTTTAAAAACGTTTAAAAAACGTTTAAGACTAAGGTCCCACGTCGCGTCCCGCAGCAAAAAAGAGATGCAGGAAAAACCGTGGCAGCAATGCATCTCGGTTCTTCCCACAGTGCTTTGCAGTTTCTGCTTCAATTATACCTACCGCCGGCGTTTCTGTAGGTGTAGGTTTTGGAAATCGAGCGTGTCCGCTGTGCATATTTTACTACAAAGTGGGGATGGGATTCGCTAGAATCCCATCGACTTTGCTATGACTGTAAAACACCGCTTTTTTTTCCCACGGTGTTTATGCCATGGGCAAACTACGGCGTTTGCGCCACTTGGTGCCCCGGCCTTAAACTTGTTTTAGCCTCCCTAGGGTTCTTAAACCTGTGATTATTATATTGCTTATACCATAGACTATAATGCTCCTATATTGCAGTCAATTATAAAATCCCTAAAATACTACAATAGTAATATTGCTATAAGAGGCCTGGGAGACTTTAGAAGCCGTTATTGTTGCCGAGTCTCTGCTGTGTAAATCAGTGGATGTCTGACAGAGGATAAAGCCACAATTATGAGCTGATTGCCAGAAAGAGAGTAGCCTAGGGGATGGTTCAAAAATGATGCAATAGTAATAATAATGGAGATCACAAAGTGAATGACAAGAAAAACAGAAGGTTTGACCTGAGAAAGTCTAACAGTAGATTTAACAATGTAGGTAATTGCATAGTGATTAATATATTTTTGATATTGATATATGTGAAAAGCACTTTGAAGCCACTTATATACTGTTGTAAGGAAAGTTAGTCACATATTGAACCTTGTTTGTCTCAAAGTGCAGACTTGCTGCCAAGAAAATCAGGTTAAAATTCATTGGTGCTGTTTGGTGCACTTTCCAAAACAACCCCCTATCATAGATTGACAGGTTCCAATGTGTGGAGACCACAGGTGAAAATGGGTGCACCAGCAGGTTATGAACCACTAATTTGCATACAAATTACAAGTTGCAATTTGCCAATAGAAAAGGTAAGCTGACTATGCCAATAAGGGTACCAACAACAGCATAAAAGGGATTTAGAAGTGACTTTGGTCCCTTTAAAGGGATTGCCCAAAATTACAATAAAACATCTTTTTTTTTTTTGTTTCAGAAATAGTGCCATGTCTATTGATTGGCTGTGTATGGTATTGTATTGGCACAGTTTGAAGAACACAAAAACAGTCCTAGGGAACCCTTATACTCAACAGCCTTTTTTAGTACATATTTTATTAATATGGCGAAAAGTTATAGATAAGGATGATCAGTATATTTTTCACAATATCCAGGTATATTTTTGCAATGTTGTTACCCCATGTTCACACTGAAACTCTGTGTGTTGGCCGGATTTAGCGTCCTGAACAGTTATCTATGCTGCTATAATCAGTACAAGACAGTATGTCGCTGCGAGGCAAGGACTCCTAGCATCATAGATAACTATACTGCTAGGAGTTCCTCTACCGGCATATTGTTCAGGCTGGTATATCCACCCAACACAGGGACCGAGGTTCAAGGTTGAAATTCAGTTGTGTGAATGTGGGGTTACTTTGTTGTCAATCCCAACACTTTTTTTATCTCCTTAAATTACTGCCATACCTTGAAATCTTCATTTAGTTACTTTTCCTTAGATATTACAGCTTTTTGTGTGCAGGTATATTTAATCTCTACAGTTTATTATGATATGTATTCATCCTTCTGCTTTCATATTAACAATTTGCATATGACCACCATTCATCAAAACAAAGATATTACAAACTGTGTAATAAAGTTAAATGATGTCATAAAATGGAATTATGGGTAATAAAATTGTCTCTTCTTGTTCTGTACAGGATGGTGTCTTCAGCAGTAAAGTGTCTTATACTGAATACAGGGCATAATTACATTTATTATGTATTATGTACAACCAGAGTGAATGCATTTAATGATCACATCTGTCTAGCATGGCATGTTACATTAAACTGCCAAATAAAATATATCAAGTCTTTAAAAGATATTGAGGCTATGTAAATGATTAGTGGATGTCAATATCCCCAGAAAGAATCTATAATGAGTGTATTTGCATGAATAATATGTAGATTTTACTGTAGTTTGTGATGTCATATCACAAACTACAGACGTGGAAAATTTATTTTAAATTTATGCAACTGTATGAACAACTCCAGTTTGCAACAAATCAGTCACATGTGAATATATCCTAAGTTTATCAGCCTAACAGTCAACAATTATAACTGGAATGTGACGCTGTTAGGGAATTGAATGACAGACAGTGAGTCCTAAACTCAACCCAGCCCCAGTCCCTATCTACTTGCCTCAACTACCCTAGGCGGTAGAGGACAACTGGGCGACAGTCCCTTCCTACAATACAAGTTAAAACACAAAATGTGGACAAGACAAAAAGACACGGATAATCAGGAAAGCCAAGAGAGAGAACCAGTCGAGCAGCGAAGTACAGAATCAGAACCAAAAGAGTAGTCACAGGAAATAGCCAAGGTCAGAAATATATTAACAGCAAACAGTATAAAGCCAGCAAGCACAGAGAAGCAATAGCAAGCATCAAGGAGCGGGCTGGAAATCTATATAAAGGGAATCCGCCACAGGCTTGATTGGCAAGGAGGAATGTCAATCAAATAGCAGAAACTTTAACTCCATCATAACCAGAGAACTAATAGCACTGGCTGAACTGACACACTGCAACGAATACTCATCTGTGCAAAAACAACAGGAGCAGAGGATCATATATGGACACGCCTCCTGCGCCGTAGCATATGGCTAAAGGATGGCGCAGAGGTTCCGAACGGGGAAGGATGTTACAGACGCACCTCCCAAAACTGAAGGGGTGATTCAGTGAGTCATGAAATACTATTTGTACAAGAAATATATGAAGTGGGATATTACAAATTTCGCAAAGGGTAGAAAAGTGGGTTTGATGGATTAATCCAACCTATGATGAAGAAAATGGTTTGAGATTGATCCAACTTCTGCTTAGAGTAATTGACCTTCTTTTTTAGGGGGCATGAGGAAGGGGCATCTTTATTGATTTGGTTATGTTCTTCATTTGTTTTACATTTTTGTACATCTGTAAAAGTTAAGTCAATAAAAAAATATACTATTTGTACAGCATCAACATAATGCACACTAGGGAAATTTGCTCAGTATATATGTAAGTGGTGATATACATTAACCAAATGCATTTGACATAATGGAAACATCATCACTGAATAAACTCCTTTTGCTTGTCAAGTTGTTTTCATTCATAACTTAAGGCTCATCAGTCATCTTTCATTGTCAGTCAGTCAACACTCATCCTTTGTCACTCATCATTTATCATTCCTTTTTTTTTTCAATTCACTCAAGTGCCAATTGTCATACAACAGTCATCAGTATTCACTCCTTGAATTCTGACATATTATATTTAAGACTGATAATAATCCAGAGGAAAAAAAAATATGAGTAGGGAAAATTTGACTCCAATATCAAACATAACCTTCAGCCTAATACAGCTATTTCTTTTCACATATCTAATACAGATACAGATTCATAAATGCGCAATATTTGTCCATTCTGTCCTATACTGTTCATGATCCATACAACTTGTACATGCATGCACTGCAGCAGTTTCATACATCTTTCCCTCCCTATCACTATCTGGGACAAACCATTTTTAATTTGCATATTGATAAAACTGTAGATATCTCAACAACAGAGACACCATGGGAAAATGCTGTTTGATTCAAGTGACCCTAACCTATCTATCTCTGGGTTGTAAATCTAAAATTATATTACTGTTGAAATGCTTCTTTCTCCTTTTATTAGTCTCTCTTTTCCTGTTCCCTCCTGCTTTTTGCTAAACTGACATTCACTCTGAAATCTCTCTTGAATACATCTTGGTCTCCCAAGACAGACCGCAGCTCATTGAAGTGCCAAACTACAGTGCACAATAGAAAAGGTACTGACACAAACAGGCTGCTGGAGTTAATAGTACATGTTGTGTCTGATCCCAAGTGCTTTATTCACATCAGTATTGGTCCTCCATGATGTTTCTCAGTAAGTGAGAGAGAATTAGGATGCAGAATCTCCTGTTTTCTCCATGTGTTGTCTATGGGAGACAACTTACAATAGCAGCTAGTCTCCACCCATCAGCTCAGGACAATAGACAGATAGAGCCAGCACAGGTGAAAATTGCTAACAAATGGATGATTTACTTATTCTTTACACTGAAGCAGGAATGAGAAGATAACCCAATCACAATAAGTAAATTATGGCTGGGTTTCTGGCAAGTGCCAAACCATTCACAAGTGCATTCATGGTCGTATCCATTGGTAAAAACTGTGACCACTAATAAGGTTAGAGAAAACCATTAAAACTCTCCAAAATTCTTAATTATTTAAAATTGCAAAAATCTCAATTTTTAATGGTCTTTAAATTCAAATGTGGTTATGTTAATGGAAAAACCTCTTTAATCCTTTAATGACTGGTTTGTTTTAGGCCTTAATGACCAAATAATTTTTTAGCGTTTTTCTGACGTCACATACCAAATGCTATAAACTTTTTATTTTTTCATAAACATAGCTGTGTGACAGCTTGTTTTTTCTGGAACAACATGTAGTAATGGGACTAATAGCAATGGGACTATTTTGGGATACATATATCTCATTGATTAACTTTCATTAACTCTTTCTGGTAAGGAATAAAAATACAGCAATTTTGGCATTACCTTTACATACTATAACTTTTGCACCATTCAGAATGTGGCTTAAATAACCTGATAAATTTATGCACTGGGTTTATTGAAAAAATGACAATTCTGGCATCTTTTTTTAAAAAAAATTTTTTAAAATGTAACTTTTTATTAAAGATTTTTGCAAAAATAACAGGAGAAAACAAATACAAGCTTTACAAAAAGCAAAAATAAAAACAGTACAACTTAGCAATAACATGTGGAAACAACATACAAAGTCCATAGAAAGTTGCATAGATCCATACCTACACCTTAAAAGAAACAAAGTGATATTATAAATTTATTCAACAGAAGAACTAAAATGTCTACATTAAACAGACAAATCTGCAAAAGTAGTCCAACAGCCGAGAAATGGACAACATTAGAAAAGTAGGAAGAGAAGGGGTACAGTAGCTCAGAAAGAGGTACAAAAGTCACAAGTAGCCTGAGACCAAATTTAGCAGTAGTGTATAGGGTCTACCTAAGGAAGAAGGGGTGTAGGAGAGGGTATTTAAGAGCGGTTAGGGATGTAGGCCTGCACCAACCCAGTATATTCAGTTCACAAAACCCACCTGGTACGAAAGCTAGGTCATGCCATTCACCGTGCGGAAAATAACATTACAGCAGTCTTTCTTGCATCATTATAAATATGGAAATACTCAATATGTGTGTTATGTTTTAATTATTTATTATTTACTATCCATTTCAGGATTGGGTGAGATTCGTGTTTTATTATGATTAAACTTGCTATATTTAATATAAAACTTTTTTTTAAAATTTTTTAGTCCACCTAGGGGACTTGAACTTGCAATCCTCTGATCACTTATATAATACAACACACTACCTTTGTAGTGCATATTCTGACAGGCGTTCTATTAGGCCAATAATGGTGACCTGGCCTGGGTGTTATTGGCTAGACATCCGCTGGAGACACTGCAGTATTCTGATGAAACTGATGTAGAAAGAAGTCAGCTGCATCGGAATAAGAACCATTAGTATCCGATCTAGAAAGTATACATTGGTATACTGTACATTGGTCATTAAAGGGTTAAGAATGATCCAGACATAGGCAATAGGCTATGCAATAAGGCAAACCAGCAATATCCCCCAAACTATGTAAGGCCCCATATTAAAGATAGATTTATACATTAATCTATTAATTTTAGTTTACACCAAATACAATGAAAATGTTAAAATATGAGAGTTACAAAGTGTTTCCCACCTGAAAACAATTTTATTGCACAAATTAAATAAAACCTACACTTCTAGTATATAATAAAAACTATTGCTTCCACTTTGGCCTCTGACTTACTTCTTGGCAGGACATAGTTAGCCCAGTCCGATTTGTGTCTAAATGAAAATGTGAAATATATATAAGTGGTTTTGCGAGTGTTGTTTGCGGTGTAGCTTAGCCAGGCAATTTTGTGACAGGATATCCATCCTCTCCTAAAAGGTTCTGTTCGTTTTCTCCAAACGTAGATCTTAAATCTGGCACTAAGGAAGATGAACTATGTGAACCATATTTAGAGGAAAGAGAGAGCGTTCCCAGCAGAAAAGTACGTCCTCGAGAGACCAAGTTGACAGGCCAATGCTGTCGCGCTGTATTGATCCAATAGATGAACATGCTCCAGTAACAAATCCAGTAGAGAGCTTGCTGCTTGTGCAAAGACCTTTTCAAATCCCCCTATAATCACTAACTGCAAAGCAGTAAATTAAAGCGATCTCAAATATTGAAAGCTTTAGCAGCCGGGGTGAACAGGCGCGGAGAGGTGACTTATTGTATTGTTAACTTAACATGTTTGCTGGTGTGACAAATACTCTTTAGAAGAAAGTAAATACCATTTAAATATGTGAACTATGTGTTCTCGCTCCATCTTTTTATTACACAGCTTTTATTAAAGCTCCCCACAGGAAACATAATGTCACAATACATGTCATTTACTTCTACAAATTGTTAAAAATTCTCGAAAAGGAAAATAGTTTTCACAGCAGGTTTTTCCTTTTGTCTCCATGTATGGTGCACGCCTGTATTATTAGATGTGGATTGTGATCTGGAGGGACAGGTTTTGGTCTAATGACAATCGGTGTGTGAGGTCTGGTACTTTCAAGACACTGTAAATTATACGGCCAGTGATAGACTAAGGGTAGTCATAAGGGATTCGCCATAACAAGGCTGTCTTGTAATTTAATGAAATATGAAGATGTTCTTACTAAGTATAATATATTTACTTGTTGGAAATATAAAACAAAATATCAATGACCAAAAAGTGACCTGGGAGACATAAACGCCTGGCTGGATAGAACTGAGACGTCTGAAAAAAAAAAAAAAAAAAAGCTGAAACAATCTATAGACGTGACCTCATGTCTGTGCATTTTGCTTTTCCTAAAGTTAACTACCTTACAGTTGCTGCATTCATAAGGTCATTGTGTGACATCATCGGCTAATTCATTGTGGTGTCTTTCTTCATTTTGATGGACGCATTGTAAATAGTGTGGAGCAGAGAATCAGAATTGGATGCATATTAGAAAGTTTTATCCTGTCTGTTATAGCATAAAACCCTGTTAAGGGAAAGTCTATTACCACCACAATCCCTTCCAAACCACTTATATGCTGTTGTAGGGACCATAGTAAATATGTTTTCCATTTTTTTTTTTTATGTTAAAGTACAATCTTGCTGCCAAGAAAACCAGCTTTTAAACCATATACAAAAGAGCAGTTTAGCAAGGGCCTGGCTCTGCTTTTCAGCTGTGGTTGCTGCACATTAGGACCTGTCAGTCTTTATGTTGAGTCAGTGACCACAGGTGAACATAGGTGATCTGACAGACATGGCCATGCACTGTGTGTACTGAACAGCATATTTGCATTCAGATTACAATGTGATTTTCTCGGCCACAAGATTGCACTTTGACAGCTAAAAGGTATGTTGACTATGTGACTAACCACCACAAAAGCATATACATGGTTTAGAAGTGATTATGGTATTGCCTAGACTATTGTACTTGTTCCGTACGCTCCCAATATCCATTCCGGTTTCCTTTTTTGAGTCAGCACAAAGGGTGATTTCAAAATATGTGTGGAATGGTAGGAGACCTAGAATCAATAAAAGCTTTTTATTTAAGCAACGAGAGACAGGAGGGTTGGGAGTACCAGTGGTGAGGAATTACTATATAGCATCACTGGTCACCCAGTGTGCAAGGTGGAAGTCAATGGATACCTCGGTTCCATGGCTACATATAGAGCAGGCGTTTATATCTCCCCTAAAGTTAGAAGATGCGCTGTGGCTGCCCTTCTGGAACATCCCGGCTCCAGGATCCTTCTCCCCGGTTATGTGCGCTTTGCTAATGGCATGGAAGCTAATCCATGGGAAAGCAAACCCAGTGAAACATTTTCATATTACAGAAATGCCTCTGTCATTGATGGCCTGGATGATTGATGGCATGGGGGTCTCGGGTTGGGAATTGAGGGGGATCACGCAGATTTCTCAACTATACTCTGACTCTAATCAGCCTATACCGTTTGTGGAGCTTAGACAAAAATATGGAATCCACGTAGGCGATTTCCTTAAATATTTTCAGATATGGCACTTCATATCTAAACACCCTGTGACGACCCTGCCCCATAACGGTTCACTTTTTGCTTGGTTGTCGACCAATGTGAGGGGATTACGATTTCTTTATGATAAAATGGATGGAATTTCGACTTTTACTAGATCCACTCCGTTCCGTTGTTGGGAGAGAGATTTAGGAATGGTCATTACTCCAGACGACTGGCAACGAACGATTAAACTGATCCATCTGTCTTTAAAATGTAGCACCCACATAGAGACAGCAATGAAGGTCACTTTACGGTGGTATAGAACTCCATCTACTTTGCAGTTAGCGTATCCCTCCATGTCTGGGAATTGTTGGAGGGGATGTGGAGACAGAGGAACCCTTCTTCACCTTCTGGGAACTTGCCCTATAATTCGAGGTTACTGGGATTGTGTCTTCGAAATGCTCTCTGAATTGTTTGATGTACGTCTCCCCCCTACTGCACATATGACGATTTTGCTACTTGGCATTCCCGGAGAACTGAATAGGCATAAGCAACTTATTTGTAAAATTCTAACGATGGCTAAACTAATGTTGGTACAGAGATGGAGGGCAACAGCCTCCCCGCCTATGTCGGCCCTGTTACTAGCCATTAACAATACATATTCTTATGAAAGGGTGATCGCAATGGGTAATTACTCGTTTCATAGATTCAAAATAATTTGGGATGCGTGGATACATTCTAGATTTGTCACGTAAAAAGAATTGAATGGTATTTGAAACCCAATAGAGGAAGTTGGGACAGAAATAGAGAGGGATATGAAGCTCGCCAACCCCGTCGAAAGGGGAACTGGGGAGGAATAGCCAATGTTGCGGGTACGAGTCAAACGTCCTCTGCACAATTAAACATCTCATGTAGAAGGGAAAACTGTTTACGGAGAATACACCCTAGAGGTAGATATCCACAGCCTAATATATGTGCCTTTATGTTATTACTAATGTTCACTTTCAAAGTAATCTTTATATTTGGTTTTAAAGATATGCGGTTCTAAGAATATATCTTGAAACTGTATTACAATGTATATTAATTGTATATCGCAATATCTACTCATTTTGTTCTTTGTTTTTGTGTTTTGAAAAATTTTGAAAAATTGAATAAAAAATATTGAAACTAGAAGTGATTTTGGTGGTCGGAGAGTCTCTTTTACCCTTTTTGAAACATTTGACATACATGTATGTCATAATGTTGGGCTGAAGTACGTAGAGTGCTCAGGAGCTGATCCCTCTCCATATACGGTAGATGGCAGCTTTATACAGCCGGCACTTACTGGTAACAGCCACGAACAGTGCGAGCACAATGCATTTCCCAACCTATAGATTTTTTTTAAAACCTGAAAAACCATGCCGATAAACCATGTACACTGTACCGGTGACTTTACCCTGCTCCTGTGTGGTCACTCTTTCAAGATCTGCACTTCAATAGTACCATTACATTTTCAGCTTGCAATGACCAGAGTGAGCGGTTCTTACTATGAAGCATGTGACTGTCTGCTTACTAGTGAAAGCTACATTTCCCAGATGCAACTTGCTCTGTGTGCTTCCTAACACAAATCATTCATATATTGCACATGCTCCATCTGTTAGGATGACAAATAAATGGTTATGTATCCCTTCTAATTAGCAGCTATAGGGAAATAGAAGACAAACTGAGCATGCTCATCCTGAATAAAGATGGACTACAGATCGTATCCATTGGCAACAGTGCTTAAACAGTGGTAGGGACCTCATTGGGCTTTTTCTAGTGACATATACACTTTTGCTAATTGCCTTCAATGAGTGATATTTTGCAAAGTACTTTTATATGAATTATATGATTGTAGTTGTAGGAATATCCCTATAACCACTCAGATGTAGCAGTCAGTTGCAGCATTTAAGCTGTTGTGATGTATGAGAGCTATCATATCGGATTCTATCGCTTCCCATTATAAGTAATTAACTCTATAGGGTTTGCCCTAAAAATAAGAGTAAAAAAAGGTTACATTTTTTTAAAATATAAAAAACAAAATAATAACATTTCAAATTATAAACAATAATAACAAATAAAAAAAAAAAAAAAAAAAAAACATTAGGCATCGCCACATCTATCCAAACAATCAAAATATTAAAGTATTTTTACTGTACGGTGAATGGCGCCACTAAGTAAAAAAATAAATAAATGGCCAAACTGGCATTTTTCTATCGCTTCTCATCCCAAAAAATTGAAGAAGTGTTAAAAAAGTCATATGCACCCCATAATGGTACTGATAAAAATATCAGCTCATCTTGCAAAAAAAAAAAAAAAAAAACCTTTCGTAGCTCTGTAGAAAGAAATATAAAAGTTATGTGTGTCAAAATATAATAATGCAAAGAAACTTTTTTTTTTTTTAAGTTTTTTATTTAATTGTATTAGTGGTTTGCCAGTATAGCATATGAAATATTAAAAATGCCAGTAGGAAGGAATAACAATTTGTCCTGCAGAAAACATGCCCTCATACAGCTATGTGAACAGAAAAATATAACAGCTATGGCTATTGGAAGATAGGGAGGAAAAAACAGAAATTAAATAAAATTTTGCCGTGTCGGGAAGGGGTTATGTTAATAACATTGACCATTGGTTTACTTTTTCTTATAATTTAATGATGCTGGGTTACAACATATATTCTAGCTTCAACAAATTCAGCAAAGTTAAACAACATTCAACAAATTTATATTACTTTAGCATATACTGTATCCAACTGAGACCCTTGGTTGTCATGTCGCTTCATATCATCAGACACATTGTGGGAATACCCAGAGGAGCTTCTTCCATGAGGTGACCTGAGGCAATGGCCTCAGGCGGCGCTTCATAGAATAAACTTTTTTAATCGGCAGCTACTTATTATGTTATTGCAATAAGCAGCTGACGATAATTTTTACTCACCTGTCCAGGCTGCCCTATGTCGCCTCCTCTAGGTGGTGCTACACTTACATCATGACCCTGAGGAATGCCGGGATGCTACATACAGCATTCTTCAGCGTCAGCTACAGTGCACCCTGGACAGGAGCTTGGACAGGTGAGTAAAAATTATCGTCAGCTGCTTATTGCAATAACATAATAAGTAGCTGCCGATTAAAAAAGTTTATTCTATGAGGCGCCGCTATTCTGTGTAGGGGTGGGGGGAAACTGTGGGTGGGCTTTAAAAAAGGGGACATATGCTGTGGGGGGTATAAATAGCGGGATCAAATGCTGGGTGGGGGGATAAAAAAAAGGTTGTCATATACTGTGTGGGGGCCATAAAAAGTGGGTCATATGCCATGTGGGGGGGCTAAAAAAAGAGGGTCATATATGGGGGGCTAAAAAAAAGAAGGTCATATACCTTGTGGGGGCAAAAAAAGGATGTCATATAATGTGTGATTGGCCGGAAAAAGGGGGTCATATACCATGTGATGTGCCAGATAAAGAGGGTCATATACTGTGTGAGGGGCCAGAAAAAGGGGATCATATACCGTATGGTGTGCAAGATAAAGGGGATCATATACCGTGTGGGGGGGGGAGGTCAGAAAAAGGGGGGTCATGTATCATGTGGTGGGCCAAAAAAAAGGGGGTGTTATACTATGTGGGGGCCAAATAAGGGGATTTTTTGATCTGCCAATGGGAGGGGCCTGTCCTAATTAGGGGAGCCCCATCATGCAACCAAGATTAACTGGACGGGTGTCTTTTTTTTGGAGGGAGGCACTTTTCTATAGTTCACCTCAGGCAACAGAGAGAGACTTTGTTCAACCCTGCGACTACCTTTTGAAAAGTCTACCTTTTTGATAAATGGAGTCTTGTTGGGCTGTGTGATTTCAGATAAGTTTCTTTGTAACATGAACCTTCCTTCAGGCAGGTTATTTTATTTATTGAATGAATGAATGAATGTTTCCTAACCACAGAGTCTGCTGAATAAGTAGCGGTGGACATTTTTTGACCTTACTTTTTCTGTTAGTGTAAGGATTTTACTAAAAGATTCCCAGAAAGCACCTTATAATGCTTATTGCAAATCCTAACAATTTGTAACATCCAAATTTCACAACAGACCACTATTACCATTTAGAAAGAATTCCAATATAAACCATTTATCTCAATCTCTTACCTTAAGTTCAATTCCCAGTACAAATTCCAATAAAATATTCTGTCCCAGTAAATATGTAGTTCATGATTTATATTAAAGGGCTATCAGATGTCCAATGTTTATTTGATTTCTTCCAAAGGCACCATGGTCATCCCATTATGATCCCATGGAAAGAAGCAGAACAGAAATGACAAGAGACAAAGTTGCATGGTGCTTTTCTAACGCCACTGTCATTGTTTTCACTGAAATACTTAGACGCTCACTAGTCAGACATTTATTGCATATCCTAGCTATGATATATGCCATGAATGTCTGTCATGAGGCACCCTCATTAAAGGGGTTGTCTACCAAATAATAATTACTCTAGAAACAACAGAGAATAGTGGATAAACATAAAAAAGACATCCTCACCTCACTACCCCCCTTGCTCCCATTCTGATAGTGCCCAGTCTTCTTAATTGATGCAGTGTTTCCAAATCACTGCACACACCGTATGGTTTATTGGTGAAAAAGTGTAAACATTTATTCTCCGTTTTTCTTAACATAGTATGGGTGAGTTATTCCATATATCACAACGCCATGTAGTTTAAGACATAAGTTATAGTAGGATCAAAAGTAACGTGCAACATTTCGTTCTGAAATACGAACTTCATCAGGCATGATCCATTAGTGGTCCAGAGGAGCTGCTTAAAGTGTTGGTGGTGATACATGGCGTTGTGGTATATGGATTAACTCACCCATACTGTGTTAAGAAAAACGGAGAATAACTGTTTACACTTTTTCACCAAAAAAACCATACAGTGTGTGCAGTGATTTGGAAACACTATTAAACGGGTTGGAGAACCCCTCAACTAGCACCACTACCAACGATACTAGCGTGCGGTACCAGCGAATTGCATGCACGATTCTTCATTGATGCAATGATGTGCCGACAAAGGGACATGTGATCACATGTGATTGGCTGTAGTGGTCACATGTCACTGTGTTCACACATTGTTGCTTCAGCAGGAAGTAGACACTTATGGGGTGGCAGGCAGCATCAGAAAGGGAGCGGCCGGGGACTGGTGAGGTGAGTATACCTTTTCCAGTTTTTGTCCATCACTTTCATTTATTTTTAAAGAATTATTTCTTGGAAATCCTCTTCAACAATGTAATACAAATTCTCAAATTCTTATTGTTTTTAGACAACTGGAGAATATGACTTATATTAACCTCTACACGTTTTTCTATTTAAAAAAAAAGGGGGAAAAAAGCTGAGCATTGCGGATTACTCTTGTTCCACTAGAGATATTATATCGGAAGTGTTTCCACAGAGCTGTCAGTAATGGATGGTGCCTTACAACACAACAATTACTGAGCTGACGTTTACCATTTTTTAATGGATGCCTGTAGTAGTTATGTTTTTGTGACAGATTGCCATCTTTGTTTTTGATGGACTTTAGGCTTTCAACGGCAAGTGAGATCATGCACATCAAGATCATTATTACTTTCTCAAGTGATTAAATTATGTGCTCCTGGTGCAATATTAAGTGCTTATTGATTTGACATAATGATAATAAATAAAGTTATCATGGCCTTTAAGAGCTGAAGGAAAAAACATCAAAGATAACATTTCCATTTCTATCAGTTAACATTACCATGCTGTGGAGTATGGAAGACTAATGATTATACATATCTATATAAAAGCAACAGAACATTTCATCTTTCCCAAATCCCTCACAATTGGCAGAACTAAAGTGACTTCCTTTCCATCACCATTATGCTATACTGTACATTTTATGTCTACTTGAAGACATTTATAGAACCACATGAATGGACAATTCTAGGTTATTATCAGTATAAGAATAAGTCCTTACTGAATCAATTGAAAGCAGGCGATACATATTAAACCATTGCTGTGTGAATCTAATGTCTATGGCGTCCCCTCTGACTCTACCCCAGCTGCCCAATCCTTGTGACCTCATAAGATAAGCCATCACCAGACTTGTCTGGCTGTGGCTCCCTCTCCTCAACCATTCACTACATGTGTACTGCTCAGCTGAACAGATCATGCATGTGTATGGGGAGATTGGGTGAGGCAGCTGATAGGGTGACATCTAACTGCAATGTATAGAAAAAAATAATACAACAGTACAGTTTCTAGCAGACTGTTTTTTACATCTACGCCTGTAACTATGACAAGGAGACATCCTTTTTGTGTAGAGGAGGTTACAACATCATAGAAAGGCTTCTTTAGGCTACGGCCCCACGTTGCAGAAACGCAGCTTTTTTTGTTGCAGATTTTGTTGTGGTTTTTTGAGCCAAAGCCAAGAATGGCTTCAAAAGGAATAGGAAATATATAGGAACTTCTTATACTTCTACCTGCTGCTAAATCCACTCCTGGCTTTGGCTCAAAAAACCGCAGCAAAATCTGCAACAAAAAAAGCTGCGTTTCCGCAACGTGGGGCACAGGTTTAAAAGGGTTAAGTATATTTGGAGTCAGGAAGGATTTATTGTTTCCCCTAATCTGAGGCAACTAGCTTTTATGTCATAGGGGTTTTTCCCTTCCTCTGCATCAGCACTGTATGCTTATAGGTTGGATATGATGAACATATGCCTTTTTCCAACTGTATCAGCTATGCAACTATGTACAGGGCCAGCGTTAGGGGGGGGGGCAAACTGGGCAATTGCCCAGGGCCCCGTCCCCAAAGGGGCCCCCGGGATCCGGAACCTGATGACTCCGGATCCCGGAGTCAGGCCCGGCCAAAGCAATAACAGAAAGGGCCCCTTTCCGAGGTGAGTAAAAATAACAAACATTTTTACTCACCTGTCCTTGGTGTCCGACGTCATCTTCTGGCGTTCCAGACATCACTGCTGAGGCGCTGAGGCCTGGCCTCAGCGGTCACGTGGGGCGAGCCTCACGTAATCGCTGAGGCCCAATCACAGGCCTCAGAGGTGACGTCCACAACGCGTGACGTCAGCCGCAGAGAAGAAGAAGCGATCGCCGGCAGGGAGGCCCAGCAGAGGTAAGACAAGGTGAGTATAACTGTTTGTTATTTTCCCTCACCTCCCCCGGGCCTTCGATTATTATACTCTGGGGTCTGAAGAGACCCCAGAATATAATATAATAATAGCACTGTAGGGCCCCTGTGGAGCATTATACTGGGGGGCCCCTCTGGATAGCATATTATACTGGAGGGCCCCCTCTGGATAGCATATTATACTGTTGTGTGGGGCCACTGTGGAGCATTATACTGGGGAAGGGGCCCCTCTGGATAGCATGTTATATTCTGTGGGACCTCTGTGGAAAATTATAATGTGTGGGGGGGAGGGGGTTCTGGAGATAATGTTATATTTTGTGGGGCCACTTTGGAGCATTATGCTCTCCAGAGGGGCCCCCCAGTATAATGCTCCAAAGTGGCCCCACAGAATATAACATGCTCTCCAGAGCCCCCCCACTTTATAATACTCCATAGAGGCCCCGCAGAATATAACATGTTCTCCAGAGGGCCCCCTCCCCAGTATAATGCTCCACAGTGGCCCCACACAGTATAATATGCTCTCCAGAGCCCTCTCCCCAGTATAATGCTCCACTGTGGCCCCACACAGTATAATATGCTCTCCAGAGGGGCCCCCCAGTATATTATACTGTGCGGGGCCACCGTGGAACATTATACTGGGGGGGGGCTCTGGAGAGCATGTTATACTGTTTTGGGCCACTGTGGAGCATTATACTCGGGGGGGGCTCTGGAGAGCATATTATACTGTTTTGGGCCACTGTGAGTATTATACTGGGGAAACCTCTCTGGGCAGTATATTATACTGTGTGGAGGCCATTCTGGAGCATGTTATACTGAGTGGGGTCACTGTGGAGCATTATTCTGGAGGGGGCATCAGCAGAGCATATTATATTGCGTGGCGCCACTGTGGGGCATTATTTGGGGGGGACTAATGAGCATTATACTAGGGGGCCCCCTGGGGAGCATATTATACTGCGTGGGGCCTACTGTGGAACATTATACTGGGGGGACGCTCTGGGGAGCATAATATATTGCGTGGGGCCACTGTGGAGCATTATATTAGCGGGGGCCCTCTGGGGAGCATATTATACTATGGGCCACTGTGGAGCTTTATACTGGGGGAATGGACAGTGTGGGGAGCCTGTTATACTGTGTGGGGCCACTGTGGAGTGTATTATATTGTGTGGGGCTTTTCGGGAGCATATTATACTCTGTGGGGCCATTGCAGAGCATTATACTAGGGGGGACTGTGCGGAACATATTATACTGTGGGGGACCACTGTGGAGCATTATACTGGGAGAACCCCTCTGGGGAGTATACTGTGTGGAGGTCATTATGGAGCATGTTATACTGTGTTAAGCCACTGTGCAGCATTATACTGGGGGGTATTGTGGGGTGCATATTATACTGTATGGACCATATTATATTGTGTGGGGCTGCTGGGGAGCATATTGTACTGTCTGGGGCCACTAAGGGGTAGTATACTGTGTGGGCCACTGTGGAGTATTATACTGTGTGGAGCCTTACAAACCATGTGGGACCACAATGTGGGGCTCAGGGGAGCATTTTATACTGTGTGGGGTCACTGTGGAGCATTACATACCATGTGGGGAAACTGGAGGGCTCAGGAGAGCATTTTATACTGTGGAACATTATATACCATGTAGAGCATTATACTGTGGGGGGGGGGGGGGCTCACAATTCCTGCTGGCAGCCCTGTGTGCTATGTCTGCATCACAGATCCCTCACTATAATCTTGCACATACGTGTAGTGGTCCATGGCCATGTCATTCCCCATACAGTACTGTGCATGAACTGGCCATATTGGGTTATTGGGGCCTGCACAGTACTATAGGGGCTGACTATACTGGGAACATACTCAGTAACACCAGATAGTCAGCACATATGTAAGACTTCAGTGAAGGAGCCGTGGTGTAGGCTATTAGCAAGAAGCTGTTGGGTGGGGCCCTTCAGTCCGACACTGTATAACGGAGAACTATTATATATAAGGGTGGGTTACTATATATAATTGGGAAACTTAAGTATGAGGGGGCTATTATTTATAAGAGGGGAACTATTTATAAGGGGGGTATAATTGTTAAGTGGGCTTATTTATAAAGGGGCTATTAGTGATAATGGGGACTATTATTTATAAGGGTAACTATTATTTATGAGGGGGCTATTATTTTTAAGGGAGCAGTATTATTTTTACGGGGTGACTGTTACTGATAAGGGGGGATATTACTGATACTTGGCACTATTTATCATTTATAAGGGAGCTATTATTAATAAAGGTGTAATATTATTTATAAGCAGGGACTATTATTTATAAGGAGGCGCTATAATAACTGATGACTGGGTGCAAAAATCTAATAGGTGGTACAAAGGTGCTCATTTGAATTGTATGTGGTAAAATAGGGCTTGTTATTACTTTTTTTGTTGGCAGAAAGGAGAAGTTATTATAGGGGTTGTCACTAGAAGATGATGGTGTTGTTTGCATATCAGCATTTGGGGCCCCGCTTTTAATTTTTGCCCAGGGCCCCACTTTGTCTAAAACCGGCCCTGACTATGTAACATCATATTTTGTCCCTCAGATTCTTTGTCTCTATGTACAGCATGGCAGGAAAGAATTTGCTCATAGGATATCAATAGCACATATGCCAAAACAGTGTCCTTTTGCCATCAGTTTGCCTAGTATACTCTGGTATAACTTTACCTCAGCTGCATTAGATGTGTACCCGGGTCAAAGATATGGTGGCATGACGGCCCCCTTAAATTTAGTATATTATGGGCCTTTTTGCAATTAGGCTGATTCTCCTCTTAGACTAAGGCCCCATGTAGCAGCCAAAAAGCGCTGCGGGAAAAACCGCAGCGGAAATACACTGCGGTTTTTCTGCATTGTGCTTTTCACAGAAAGTCTTCAGAGTTTTCCTCTGCGGACTTTCTGCTTCTGTTATACCTATACGTAAAACGTCAGCATTTGTGTAGGTATAATTGGCATGCTGTGATTTCCAAAAACATGAGCGTTTCTGAAATCAAAGCATTTCTGCTGCAGATTTTTTTCTGCAATGATTCTGGGCTAATCCCATCCACTTTGCAGGTTTCTGCTACGTGGAGCACCGGCCTTAATAATAATAATATAATAATAATAATAGTCCTTTAATAGTCCCACAATGGGGAAATTCAGTGTGTTACAGCAGCAAAGATATGGCACCACGTTGTGGAAACGCAGCTTTTTTTTTGCTGCAGATTTTGCTGCGGTTTTTTGAGCCACGTTTCCGCAACGTGGGGCCGTAGTCTCTTGTCTACTGGCGCAATAGAGCTGGAATGCTGGCGTAGGACGCTGGCTCCTTCACAGCTATTGCACTGGTGCTGGCAGAAGTGACATTTCATGCCCAGAAGATCAGGACATGAAGACAGGTAAGTATGATAAGGTGGATGGGGGTAGTATTGGTGACGCTCTGTTTCCGGAAACGGGAAAACGGAACATCACTGGAAAATCAGAAAATGTGCCTGGGGTGGTCACATGACCTCCCCAGCGATCTGGGCAAATATACATTTTTTGATGAAGTTAGTTAGAAGTTAGGCAGGGGAGGGTGTTTAGTTTAGTGTGAAATTATCATTTTATCCTGGACAACCCTTTTAAAGGATTGCAGGTTTTCACCCTTTAACCTCTATATAGGGATCGGGTCTTGCATCATGGCACAAATGGTATATTACATACCTGTAATTGACTTGCGCGTATGGCCTCTTAAAAGCTTGCTATGCGCTTGTCACTACTGGCTTTTATAATAGGCAACCAAGGAAATTCAAATGCCTTTTTAATAGCACTATGTTACAAGGGTTTTTGCTGGCATTTTTCATTCTTGACATTTTGGACACTTGGACATTTGTTTTTCTGGTGTTTTTGAAGTCCTATAAAGAGAACTAAGAAAAATACGTGAAAAAAAATCCAATACCTAGAGCATTGTGTTTAATATAAAAAAAATTGCCCCCAAAACACCACAAACACACCAAAGTAATATTAAATGAACACTACACAGAAGCCTAAACATTTTTCACAATAGACTTTAAGGCTGTGGGGCCGCTGTGGCGTAAAGGTTTTTTCTGCTGTGTTTTACAGTCACAGCAAAGAGGTTCGGATTCTAGCAAATCCCATCCCCACTTTACAGTAAAACCTGCGCAGCAGACACATTGTGATTTCCAAAACTGTTGCGCAGCATATTGAGTATACCTATGGAAACAACGGCAGTTTCCCTATAATAATTGAAGCAGAAAGTCCACAGAGGAAACGTCTGCAAACTTTCTGTGCAAAGCACTGCGGGAAGAACCGCAATGTGTTACCGCCGCAGTTTTTACCAAAGCGCTTTTTTGTTGCAGGACAATACGTGGGTCCTTAGCCTAAAGGAACATTTGGCTGCAGCTTTTTTCAACAAAGCAAAAAAATCATCAAAAATATGCCACTGAAATCACATTGAGGGTAGTTTCATACACAGCTTTTGTGGGAGTATTCCATTCACTTTTTTGAGCCAAAAGAGAAGAGGATTAAAAAGGAATGGGAAATAAAGAGGAAGAACTCAAAAAACATCATCAAAAAATGCAGTGGTGTTTTTCCAAAAAGTGCCTTGTAATAAACTACCCTGAAGGTCTTTATGCAAAACAAACCCTAAAGTTGAGATTTTTTCCCTGTATATTCCATCTTTTGTAGTTTTTCATGGATAAAAATTATAGGGACGATTTTTACTTGGCAGAAATAGTCTTTTTGTGCGCAGAAACAAAGCGATAAACACATCACATTTGTGACTTACAGTACCTGCTGTCACCTCATGAGAAAGACGTAGATCTCTAATGATACATCTGCATATACTGCAAAAGGTATAAGAAATCATAAAGAAATGTGTAATAAGTGATAACAGACTGATATTTATTAAAAATGATCTTCTGATATGTCATAGATTATCTAAACAGATACATAGAAGACAATAAAATCATTATATCATAAATATTCTATTAATAAGAAAGGAGTGTATTGGAATAAATGCTGTATAAATCCAGCAGAGGGCAGGTGATCTCCATGTAATACACTGGTGCACTAATCTTTACGCAATTAAAATGTATATATAAATTAAAATGTATAATATGCATATGCATATTTTGTATAAAAATCAATGCACCTTTTTATGTGTGAATTTTTTTCTATATTAGTTCATTATCTGGACATTACAAGTGTTAGTTTTTGAAGGGGTAGACATTTATATTAAATGTTCTATAAGGCTGTGTTCCCATAATAATCCTCACCATTACCCTTCCACAGTAATTTATGGCAAAGGTATATGTCAATACATGTATTTGCTGTCGCCTTACTGCAATCATGATTTTGCTGAAGCACGATAATAATATGGCTCTCTGTGACGTTCTATCAGTTATAAAGGGGTTGTGTCATCAGAGACAACCGTTTTCAAAAATGTAGGTGGCGTTCCCGGCACCCCTAGGGAACAGGAACTTTGTCATTGCTCAGAGAATAAATCCTGAGCAGGAACCCCCCTCTGTGGTGTCCATATGCCTTAGAGACAAGAGACAACCCCTGTAAGAGTTAGGGTGCGTTCAGATCATGTTATTGCTGTCTGTCCAATACGTAAAAAAAACACGTATCCATCCTATAGAGCAGGGGTAGGCAACCTTTTTTTGTTAGACGTGCCGATTTCGATTAAAAAAATCAAAGTTGAGGTACTCGGAGTGCCGGTCAATAATTGTAAGTCTGACGACCCCTGCACACGGTATTATGTCACATAGCGGCCCCTGCACACAGTATTATGTCCCATAGCGGCCCCTGCACATGGTATTATGTCCTATAGCGGCCCCTGCACACGGTATTATGTCCCATAGCGGCCCCTGCACACGGTATTATGTCCCATAGCGGCCCCTGCACACGGTATTATGTCCCATAGCGGCCCCTGCACATGGTATTATGTCCCATAGTGGCCCCTGCACACGGTATTATGCCGCATAGTGGCCCCTGCACACAGTATTATCCTCCATAGAGGCCCCTGCACACAGTATTATCCTCCATAGTGGCCCCTGCACACAGTATTATCCTCTATAGTGGCCCCTGTACACAGTATTATCCTGCTATTGCTATTATTTTAGCGTGTAACGGATATAACTAGAGAGGCGGGCGGCATATTTTACTCTATAAAGATCAGGTATGGACAGGACAGGGACAGTGAAAAAATGTAAACTTTATTGTTGACTTTGTGCATGTGTTGTGTAAGTGTTTGGTGCGACACTTTTGGCGCTGCGACCTGGAGGATGGTAAATGTCTGGGTCACAGCGCCAATAAACTTCCTGGTTATGTGATTAGGCTCAGAGGGGTGTTACATTATCCCTCTATGTGACAATCAGAGAGCAGAAGTATAGTATGCTCTCTGATTTATAGGATGATAGGAGAGGGGATAACATGGACAGAAGTCCCTGCTACACCCCCCCCCCCCGTCATCTGCAGCTTATGCACAGACAATGAGGAGTTATCATTGTCTCTGCAGCTCCTCCTCTCCCTCCTTCCTTAGCTCTAAGATGCTGCCTGAGGCAGGAGGGGGGGGGACACTTTTAGAGCCCCATTTCTAAGTATCTGTTAGGGCCACAAAGATGCAACTGGATTCATTTTAAAGATGAGAATCTCCATGATAGACCTTACAGATTCAGAGCGATTCACTGTTAAAACGATGTCGGGAATTGAGATCTGCATTGGGATTTCAGTGCCGAACATCGTTTTCACTAGCGAATGGCTCAGGATGTTTAAGGACGATCATGGTGATCTTGGTATCATTTTAAAGATGAGATTCTTTATAGCTTTAACGAATCCTGAGAAATTCACTCAGGTATAGTAGTGAAGCCGGCAATTACCGGATTTATTACTGTACATAGACTGTGCAGAAGCCGGGTGCTGCCGTGTCCATCTTCACCAGGCTCTAATGAAATTTTAAGGAAGCCGGATGGAAAAACACTGCAGGTAACGTTTTTCCATCTGGCTGAGGCACAGATACGGCGCAAGAACTGATGCCTCTTGTGCCAGAACCGATCCCATAGAAAACTATGGGATCCGTCTTGGCATCAGTTTCCCTCCGGCTTGTGTGCACCACGCCGGAGGGAAACAGATAGCTGCGCGGGACATATGTGAACGCACCCTTACTCACTTTCGCCTGCGCTCCGCAGCCGCTGTGTGGGCGCTTCTCCCTGATGTCAGCAACCGCTGATTCGGTCTCAGGGGTCACGTCGCGTCATTATGCGTAACGACGTCATTATGCGGACGTGACCCCTGAGGCCCTGTCAGCGGTCTCTTACGTCAGGCTGAAGCACCCAAAGAGTACACAGCGGCTGCGGATCCAGGGAAGGTAAGTTAAGATTGTTTTTTATGTTTGATCACCTCCCGGGGGCTCCGCTTATTATACTCGGGGGTCTGAAGAGACCCCACAGTATAATAATAGCAGTTTCGTTTCGGCCCTGTTTGGTCCGATCGAAACTTCTGGGTGAGGACTGCCGTGTCAGGGAAATAAGCCTCGCGTGCCACTCTCGGCACACGTGCCAGGGGTCTCCGACCCCTGCTATAGAGTATAATAATAGCAAAACTGTCTCATCTGCTTTTGTTTGGGCAGTTTGCTGTTGTTTTATTTTAACAGACAGAAAGCGAAGCCTCCCAAGCTTTTGTGTCCTCAAAAATAAAATAGTCTGTGGGAGATCAGTTTTTTTTTAACATTATAGTCAATATATATGTTGTATAATATAGTACAATATAGTATAATATGTTGTACATTCTTTTGAATCCATTTATACTGAAAAAACTGATCCCTTAAACAGACCCACTAAACAGGCTGCAAAAACGTTACCTGAATGGGCCCATAATACAATGAAGGCACGGATGAGACCTTCAATGAGGAAACATCAAAGTTAATATGGGAAGGATCCTTACAGTATTACTCCCATTCACCTGTCCCATATATCATGTCATAAATAATTGTGTACTTGAAATACTTACTAGGCACTTTAGTCAGGTATTTTCAGGTCCCTGAACGGGGCCCCAATCTCATGATAGATGAGGATCCCACCTCTAATATATGCATATAACCATAAATTCCCAGATGGGACTACCCCTTTAATGTCCATACAGTTTTGCAAGTGAACATCAGTTGAAGGCTAAGGCCCCATGTAGCGGGCGCAGCAAAAAAGCACTGTAGGAAAAACCATGGTGGCAACCACGTTTTTTTCCCGCAGCGCTTTTCACAGAAAGTCCACAGAGGTTTCCTCTGCAGACTTTCTGCTTCCATTATACCTATAGGGAAACCGCGTTACCGTAGGTATAATTTTGGAAATCACAGCGTGTTTGCTGCACGTATTTTTCCTTAAATCCCATCCACCTTGCAGTGACTGTAAAACACTGCATTTTTTTCTGCGGTGTTTCCGCCGCGGCCAAACCATGGCATTTACGCCATGTGTAGCCCCGGCCTTGAAGGAGTTTTCCAAGCTAAAAAGATTTATGAGCTAAACTATGGGTAAGTCATCAATTTCAGATTGGTGGCGGTTTGACATCTGGCACCCCAACTGATCAGCTTTACTCAGCAGCTGATATACAGAGAATGGAACAGAAGTAGATAGCTCTGTTCTCTGTGTAGGGACAAAATTAAGTAACTGTAGCTTAGTTCTCATTCAAGAGAATGGGAGTTGATCTGTAGTAATCTGGTCTTGCCACTACACAAAGAACAGAGCTTCCTGCTTCATTCTCTGTGTATTAGCTGCTGGGAACAGATGATCAATAGGCGTCTTGGATGTTGGATACCTACTGATCTGATAATGATGATCTACCCTATACAATACTTTTAACCCAGAAAACTCCAAACTCTTTTAACCTGAAAAATCATGCAGACATTGACAATCAAATCTTAAATTATACCAATCCGTAAAACAATATGTCAGTGTTGTTGTTTGCTGCACTATTGCTGCACATCTATATAAATTACAGATTTCTGTAGTCTGAAGAAGCATAAAAACTATTTTAATGGTCAGACTGATATAGTAAAATAAAATCCAAGGCAGAGAAAAGATGACGTAGAAGAGCGCTGGTCGAAAAGTAAATATCCTTTATTCCAAGAAGGATATTTACTTCTGGACCAGCGCTCTTCTGCGTCATCTTTTCTCTGCGTTGGATCTTCCTGACGTGTAAACTCCTTTACTACGTTCCTGAAGCCAGCAGTTGCTTACTGGGGTCCATATCTACTTGGGAGTTATCCCTACATGCTTTTTAAGTGGTTGTGAATGTGTCACAACCCCAAAAGGTGAGCAGTCACCTGCTTGTATATTTATTTTTACCTTGTGCCTACAGCATTACACTATTAGCGCTTGGCACGGTTTGTTCTTTATCTTTTCGGTATAGTTAAATAAAAGGTTTTATCTCTACAATTATCTCCTTTAAATGGCACCTGAATTTTTTTCAACAAAGTTGAAATATTCGCAGGATCCTGCTGGGTATTCTGTTCTATGACTGTATAAGACTTCATATGTGGTGTCCTATCAGTTTTTCTGTTACTAATATATGACTGCAGCACATTGTGCATTTTTACCTGAGGCAGGTGGCATGTACAAATACAGAATAGTTTGCCCCCTCCCTCATCTATTATTACAACAAAGTCCAAGAGTGCATAATATAGAAGATCCAGGGACACTGGACTCCAAATCTAGGTTATGATGCAGCTAAAGAGATCCCTGACACAGAAAGAGATAAATATGAGCACAATCAAGAAAACTGCTTGTTGCATGTGACTAAGATCCTACCACCAATAACGCAAGCAGATAGTCAAAATACATAGACTCTCACTGTTAGTTGTGAAAAGCTGCAGACTACTCATTGTGCAGTGTACAGGCAGGGAAAGCTGTGTGTAAACAGGAGGCTAAGAGAGACCTGCCCCTCCTCCATTTCCTGCATCCCTATCTTGAGCTTGTTGGTTTCTAAAGATGAACTGGCCCTAGTAATATAGATTGAACAGTAAAGTAGGAAGACATCTAGAGGCAGGACCTTTAAAGATGGTTTTCAGGCAGAAAACAGCAACATTTTGAAATAAAATACTTTACAGTTTGGTCAAGGATCACATGCTTTTGTAAATGAGTCTACGTTGGTTGAAAAGTTGGTGACCATTTAATTGTGATTTTGTATACATGTAGAAACTTTATAATGTGGAAAAATTATCATGTACTGATTTCTTTGTGCTGTGGACTTCTACTGTACCTTCCACTGGCAACAGAAACTCTTTGTAGGATCTATACCACATTATATAAAAGGTTACTTGTGAGGATGGTAATCCATCAGCTCACAATTTACTATTAGATATCGGACTATGCCTAGACTTGCAGCTATAAGAAGTTTGACCCAAATCCTTGTTCTAGTGATTGGTGGAGTTCGGAGCTGTGGGGCTACTAGCATTCACATATATATCAGCTTGTTAATTCATGATAAATGTCCACTGTGAGGCAACCACTTTAATAAACTATGCTGCAAATAATAACAAGATGTAGATGTCAGCTTTTATGTCCTTAAAGGGAATATCACAAAAATGACCTACTTTCTAAACATATTTTAAAACAATTGTTAATATATTTTTACTTAAATGTTAATATATTTACTTAAATGTTCCATGTCACTATCTATAGTTCAAAAATGTGCAATAGCCTGTAATTTCCACTCTAGTCACTAAGCGTAATTATAGTCTGACACAATACTGTAGGGGTTTGCAGCAGTCACCTCATTTAGATGACAGGCAAGACAGGCAAGAATACAATAAAAGTTAATACCTTCATAATAGCACCCATCATTACATCCACTACTGAAGGTGGATGATGTCTCCAACTCCTTGAACAGAGCATACCTAGAAAACCCTGTGTAAGGGAATTGCTAGTTGAGTAATTCCCCAGTGCTGCTGCAGAACCCTGGGGGGAGGGGCAAAACAAGACAGTGAGCCCTAAAGCTGAACCCCACCACTGTCCCTGGCTAACTTTCGTGATCTGTCCTAGGTGACAGCCAGCAACTGGTAGACAGTCCCTTCTTAATATAAGTGGCAACACAGAACTCAGACAGGACGAACAACAAAAAGGGAGGTCAGCTAGCCAAGGGGTCAGTAACAGACAAGCAATGCAGTACAGAATCAAAATCTAAGAGAATAGTCAAAGACAAAGCCAGAGGTCAGGAATAGGAATAGGAATGCAGGTAACAAAACAGCATAGAGTAAAGGCCAGTACGCAAGAAGCAATAGCAAGCGCCAATGTGAATGTGAGCAAAGAATAAATAGGAAGAAAGAACCCACCCCAGACTTGATAGGATGATAGGCTGTCAATCAAGGCTGAGATTAACTATTTGAGGAGCAGAGAGAAACAAAGGTGCAGGGGATGGGTGTAGCTGAAATTCAATTACATAGTCTAGGACAGTGTTCAGACTGAGCAACAAGAATCTTAAACAAGGAATCAAACTGAGCACGTCTCCTGCTCCGCCGCGTGTGGGCGGAGGGTGGTGCAGAGACCCGAACAGGCAGAGACGTTACACCCTGCCATAGATCTCAATGAGTCTGCTCCTGACTATTGCTGTCTATTGCCATGACTCTGCTGTAAAGCATATCACTAAATGCTGTTAACAGAGTTGAGAACAGGCTCAGGCAAGATGGCAGCCCCATAATCAAAATAAAATAGATTAAAAAATTAGAAAATAAATACAGATTAGAAAAAAGTGATATATTTTACTATTTGGTTTTAAAAAATAAATTAAAAAAACTGACGACACCTTCCTTTTTAACTTTATTATTTATGATGGTATATTTTTCTGGTATATATTTATTGGTATATATTTTTAAGTTTTCTTTCTTCTGTTTCTTTACTTTGAAAAAGAAACTTGGTAAGATGTTTTGGCTTATAAAGAATTATAATATTCAAGCACGCAACGTGGGAGTTTTTCATGATTATCTTACTAATGAGGTGAAAAAACTTCCTGGGCTATGTGGAAAGTAGCGCTTTTGCCATCCTCATTTCTGTTTAGGCATGGTTTTCATTATGTCATGCCGATAGTTTAAATAAACTGTTTTTCCAGGAGGATAACAAGCTTCATTGGTTACAGGAGCAGTGTGGGATTAAATGAAAGCTAATTTGATCAATTACTTACAGTTACAGAGGTCTCTCTATGAGACAGAAGCCAGTGTACATAGTTTGGCAGATGACGAATCAGTGCAGTCAACACATGCCGTAAAGGTAATGAACATTCCTTTGGACTTCATTTTTTATCCAGCTGAGAGGAGAAAAAGATTAATCCCAATAACAGAGCTACTTAAAGCCCTGCAGATACAATGTAGATAAGAATAGATTCGCTCAACAAAATACTTATCCATTTACTATTGTATATTTCTTAGCTGGCAAAATATACCTATGCTATCAAGGATGGTAATTTGTCAGCCAACGGCATGTGAAACAAGTGGAGTGTAATATGAGGACTTACTGACTACTGTAGGGTTTCTTCTTCGGACTGAAAAGCAAAAAAATGTTTCATTGGTAACTTCTCAGTTTTTGATTTGTTGACAGTTATTATAGTTAACTAAATAATTCCTATAAAAATATTATAAAAACATAAATCTGATTTATAGTGGTATATTTGCTGTTAGTGCCATCACATTATGTACTCACAGAGAACATATGATCGTGTTATTAAGATATAACTTCTATTTTCCTAACAGGAAGGTTAAAACAAAAAGCTTAAGGTTCATATTCTATACCTCTTTTAGGAGCTACAGATTTGTCAGTCATTGAATGTTTGTATGATGTTAATGAACATTCATTTATTCGCTTTGTATGACAGCGGCTATTTCATAACACGCCATAGCTTGAAAATGGCGCAGTCTAAGTTCATTTATTGGCTGGTACATCGATATTTGAAGTGAAACTATAAACATATTTTTATAACTAGTCAAATGGAATTAATGAACTTGGGTCATACTAGAGTCATAGGTTAGTTCTGGTTCCCAAATTCTAGATTCTAAGGCACTATGCCATAGGTCCATCCTAGATGAGAACAATAAAGGTGGCACTCAGCAATACTAATTTAAAGGGAGTCTGCAACCAGGAACCTAAGTATAAACCAGACACAGTGCAATGTAGGGGACATTACGCTGATCACCATCATACCTATAGATAGCCCAGTAGATGCAACATTTCCTTGGAAAACCTCTGTGTTTATAAGCATGCAGTTGAGGCTCCAATGTAATAGTGGCATGTCAAAGCCTCAGGCTTTTAAATCTGAATAGTCTTAGGAGGCTCTATCAGGCCACAGTACACTTGGGCCTCATTTGCAAATTTCTAAAAATACCTTTTTTGAAGGAAAGGGACTATGTAAAAGTATGATAGTGATCAGTATAATGTCCCCCACAATACACTGTAGCTGATTTGATATCAAATGTCATGGTGACAGACAGGGGCATAACTTGAGGGGGTGTAAAGGAACCCAGGAACATTAGTGGGCACATAAGGTGTCTCTTCTCAACATGAGAAGACCAGTACTATAAACAATATATTATAGTTATGGGGCCTGATTTTGTGTTGGTGCCCAGGAGCTTCATGTTAGACTCCTTTTGAATTAATATTGCTGAGCAGAGATGTAACTTGAAGCTCCTGGGTCCCAATGCAAAATCTCTAATGGGGCCCCCCATGTTATTTAGAATAGTGGCAATTTCTTTGTGGCAGAGGGACATCTGAGACCCCATCAGGTTCCTAAGCCCGAAAGCGACTGCTATCTCTGCATCCCCTATAACTATGCCCATGTTGATGAGTGATATATATTCTTTGTGCCCCTGTTGCATTCATTTGAAAGGGAGCATTAGAGATAGCTGAGTACTGTACTTTGGCTATTGAAATGAATGGACCAGGAGTACATATTCTGTGACCACTGCTACATTCTGAATGGGAATAAAACAACCCTGTTCTCAGGACTGGTGGTGGTCTCAGCGGTTTATCCCCTATCCATAGGATAACCTTTGTGGCATAGCCCCTGTAATGATCACCAACTAGATAATTTTGCTATTTAAGAGTATAAGCTATTACGGCAGGGTCCATCTTTTGTCTCATTCCTGGTGTGTTGATGTTCACAGATTTTACGTAAAGTTTTTATTAAAGTTTATTTGTCTGCCCTAAATATTAAACAAATAACTGTCTGTTATTATTATTATTCTACTTTATTCTACTTTTGAGGGAACAAAACTGGGATGTAACCTGGTTAAATGGCTAACTGCAAAACTACAGGAATGTTACTGTCAGCAGATCAGTATAGTCTTGTTATCCTTTAAACCAAAAATATACTGACACTACCTAGTACCCTAGCTGTATTACTATATATTACCATATATCTTGTTTGGGGAATTTTCTATTAATTTAACAATTTACCAAGACCAAAAAATCCAACTTGCAGAGAAGAAATAAAATGTATGCCACTCCTGTACCAATACCTAGCCCCTTCTACTGAGTCCCATAACAGAACACAGTAAAGGTCAAGCAAAATGAACACATGTATAGTTGAATAGAATTATCCATTATTATATAACCATAATAATAACAAACAAAAACTACAGTTGAAAAATACAATTAGAATAGGTGACCGTTAAAAAAAAAAAAAAAATGGACACCTATCATAACGGACACTAACTGATGTTAATGTGTCCATTTTTTTAACTGATCCAATTAATGGTTCAGTTAAAAAAACCGACACATTAGCATCAGTTAGTGTCCGTTAGCATCTGTTAGTGTCCGTTTTTTAACACTGTCCGTTTTTTTTTGTTTGTTTGTTTCTCCTTTCTGAGCATGTGCAGGAAAAAAACGGACATAAAATAACGGACAGTAACTGATAGCTATCAGTTACTGTCCGTTATAAGTCAGTTACCCATAGACTTCAATGTTCAAAAAAATAACGGACACTTGCTGTCCGTCAAGAATCCGTTTTTTTCAAACGGACAAAAAGTCCTGTATGTAGGATTTTTTGTCCATGAAAAAAAATTGGACTTCTGACGGATTTGGTGTAAACGGACACAAACGGACACTAACGGACACAATATAAAAACCCATTGAAATGAATGGAAATTTTAACGGATTTCTGACGGTTCAGCTAGTGTCCGACGCTAAAATCTTGTAACGGACAATAGCAACGGACACTACTGACAGTCACCAACGGTAGTGTGAACGCCCCCTAAATGATAAGAGCAATAAAATTATAATAGAATTATAATAAATTTGTATTTATATAAGGACAACATATTTCACAGCTCTTCACAAATCATGAGACATTACATAGTAAATGTACTGTTTGCAAGAGCTTACAATTTATGAAGTAGAAGGGGTGGCACTTGGGCTAGACGTGCTTATACAGTGGTCCAGCCATATTTACGAAATAATAAATAAAATACACAAATAAATAAAGCTGGATGAGCCGCCCCAGCTGGTGTGGTTGTATGTACAGATTCAAAGAGCTTTGGCATGCATACAAAGGCATCTTGTCCTGTGGGATAATACAGAGAGGAGGAGTGAACAGAGAAGGTTTAGTTTGGGGTGAGTAAGAAGTGCTAGATTAGGAAATGTGATAGGCCTGCCTGAAGAGATGTCTTTTTAGGACGTGCTTCATGCTGTGATAGTTGGGTGCAACTGAACTGGTGCAACTCGGGAAAAGTCTTAGAGATGGGAGTGTGAAGTTCTGATTATAGAGGATGATAGTCTAAGGTCACTGGCAGAACAGAGATCATGGGTAGGGTGGTAGGTACAGAGGAGCTGTAGGGAGGTGCAGCACTGTGAAGGACTTTGTGAATGAGAATGATAAGTTGAAATTGTATTCAATAGTGGACAGGCAACCAGTGCAGTGACTGGTACAGACTGGAGGCATCCATGTAATGTTTAGGCTGAAAGATGAGCCTGGCTACTGCGTTCAGCATATATTGCACAGGGGAGAGTCTAGTGAAGGGAAGACCAATTAGAACACAGCTATAGTAGTTGATAGTAAATCAAGGTGACAATAAGTGATGTTTTAATGGTAAAGTGTAGAATTAGCCAACTGGTTTGGATCAAAACAGATTCAACACAAATTTTCAAAAAATGTTTGCTTGTATACACAAGCATCATGACCTCCCATGTGACTACTGAGGCCCAATCACAGGGCGCATGACAAAACCCAGGAGGCCAGAAAAGAACCCAGTGGAAGCAGCACACTCTGTGAGGATGCCCAGGAAAGTTGAGGGAAGGTGAGTATAACTGTTTGTTATTTTTTACACCTCCATTGGGCCTCCACCTATTATACACTGGGATCTGAAGAGATTCCAGAGTATAATAACTTCACTTTTGGATCGCAGGTGATAAACACCCAAAGTTTCGGTTTCAGTTTGAGCCTGAAATTTTTTGAAAATTTGTGTTGTCTCGATCCAAACCAGTTCGCTAATTCTACACTTTACCCTGAAAACATCAATTATTGTCACTCTGATTCACTCTCAGCTACTGTAGAGCCGTTCTAATTGGTCTTCCCTTCACTAGCTGTTTGTTATTTTTTTCCACACTTCCCCCAGGACTTCACTTTTTTAATAGAGACCCCAAAGTAAAATAATTTCACTTTCGGTTCATGATGTACTTGACCCGAAACAAATCTTTGCACTGTATGCCTGAACCTGAAACAAAATGAATTTTCAGAGGTTCACTTATATTTAGTAAAGACAGTCGATTCTGGAGATGTTTTTCTGGTGCAGATGGCACAAGCATGCAATTGAATGAATATAGTGGATAAAGGAAAGGTCTGAGTCAAACACAACTCCAAGACAGCAGGCATGCTGCCTCAAAGTTATGGTAAGACAACAGACGGAAATAGAAATACAGTCATACCTCGTACATTCACAAGGTTAGGTTCCAGAGCAGGTCATGGATCGCGAGGAATTGCGAATGTTTGGTACAAGCGCTTAGAAGTGCTTACAATGCCGGTTTCTAAAGTTTAACCCCTAAATATCAATAAACTTTACCCTACAGTACTGTGCAGTATACTAAAGTGAATGAATGAATGAATTAATTAATTAATGTATTAATAAATTCATTCATTCATTCATTCTTTTCTTATACACATACAGTAAAATGAAACCAATTACCGGGTACGTAACGAACGGGGTGCTACTACCAAATAGCGAAGGTTTTTTTTTTTTTTTTTACATTTCGCAGATCTGTGAAAAAACAGCAAAATCTATATCATTTAGGTTCCAATAAAAATATTGTGAATCTGTGAATTCGCAAATACGGAAACGCGAGGTATTACTGTACTGTACCAGAGTTGGGTTGGTTAGTAGATGGTGGAAAAACACAAGGAGTTTAATTCTTAAGGATTAAGTTCCAGATAGATGATGTTGGTGACAACAGAGAGGCAGTAACTAGTGTTCTGTAGTAGTGCAGTGTTGATGTCACAGGAGTAGATATAGATGCTACCAATGGCCAAATCTGCTGATGGTTTGTCTAATAGGGGCTGTGCAGAGAGAGAAGAGGAGGGGGCTTAGGACTGAGCCCTGAGGAACTCTGACACCATGTAAAGAGTAGAAGAGACAGATCTGGCAAATGATACACTGAAAGTACAGTCAGAATGATAGGAAGAGAACCAAGACAAAGAGCAAAGACTCCAATAAGAGGTTAATAAGCTGAGGATACTGATGAGTTGGTGGTCTACAGTGCCAAACGCTGCAGAGAAATCCATAAAAATAAGATAAAAATAGTTACCATTAGATTTAGCAGTAAGATGATCATTGTAGACTTTTGTAAGGGCAGCCTCAGTAGAACGTACAGTGTGTAAACCAAATTGTAAGGGGTCTAGAAGAGAGTTAGCAGATAGTGGATTATGCAAGAGTAGATAATAAAAAGTGTTTTAAAAGGTTGCACTTTTTTGTGATTCCTTGGGTTTATGTTCTTAAAATGTGTGTCTTTTTAATTTTCTGTGTCACTCATGCTACTTTTGTAAAAAGGCGGTGGAGCATGGGCAGGAGCAAGTGCAGACACCATAACCTGAAAAATGTATCACTATTTACGCCAGAAAAGCTGTGTAAATTATTGTGCAAAAGTCATTAAGAGGCAAATACCAATAAATGAGTATTCAGAGTATCTCACTCCAGCAGGGCATTTTACTAGCGCTGTCTTAGTAGATCAGTCCCTGGTGATTTGGCAAGTAAACTTAGCTGAAATGAGAAAACAATTTACACTCCTCAACACTGATATTGCAACACCAAGGACAAGCCATGAGGTTATGCAAAATTGAGAAAGTATCTAACATTTATATATTATTATATTTTCAAGCACCTCGTTCCAATCTATGCAATGTGAGAGGGGCAGAAAAGCCAGATTATTGAAAGCAAAGATTTTTATTCACATAAAACCTCAGAAATCAGACTAAATTGTGTGGGATTATTGTGTGATGCCTCTTGTTCATCGATGTGCCAGTTATCACCACTTGCTGCCATCTGAGAGAGACAGAATCCTTGTACTGACACAACTTTAGCAGATCGCTATGCTCCTAGCATATTCAATGTTGCATGTGCTGGTGTTTGGGAAAATAATGATGATCTAAAATGACAGCAAGAGGCACGAGGTGTATAGCCTGCAAGTGAAATAGGACATCATATCTCAAGTCTAGGGCGACAAACAGTGTCAACACAAACCAACAAAAGGTGTTTTCATGATACTGGGCTATGAGCCAGATATCCAGCTACATTTGTTCCATTGACTTCCTGCCACCACTCTCAAAGGCTATCATGGTGCACATCAAGAAAGCAATGGAGAGGTCTATCCTCTTCAGTGATGAGTCCTGCTTTTGTCTTGGATACATTGATAACTGGAGGATGGTTCAGAGGCCTATACAAAAGAACATCACACCGGTCCTAATCCTGGGATTATGGTGTGGGGTAGCATAATATATGGCAGTCGGATCCCTATAGTCTTCATTTTAGGTACAGCTCCGCACTACATTGATTTTGTTGTCAAACCAGTGGAACAGCCATTTCTCCAAAATGTTCCAGCAGCCATTTCTCTATAGGACAATGCCAAGTCACATGTTTCTCATGCTACTGTGAGCAGCTTTCATAGCCTAAACGTGCTAACATGGATGTAGTGTCTCCGGACTTGTCTCCCATCAAGTACATCTGGACATCATTGGTTGGCAATTGCAAAGGGAACTGCCAGTAGCCAATCTTGATGATTTGCGTGCCAAACTGCATGCTGCATGGCATAACATTCCTTTAACCATTAATAACCAGCTACACACCGTTTATTTATATAAGTAAATAATAGGGTAATTGGTATGTGTAACTCAATGTCAATATAAAAACTACTGTTTTGTTTTACACTGTTTATTTACATCCAAAATGACGTTTTGGATGTGAATAAACAGTGTTTGATACATGGATACATGGAATTTTTGTTGCAGTTTTTCTCCAGAGACCAAGAAAAAGAAGGATGGGTGCTGAAGCAGAATCCCAGTAGATACTGCTTAAGTACACACTGCAATGTATTGCGTTGTTTTACGTGCATTGTTGTGTATTGTGCCATATGTATATAGTTCCTGCTGTTGTTCTATGATAATCCTTTGTATTTGGGCTGTTCCACTGGAGTTGGAGGAACACCGCCTGTTTCCATGAAAAAGCTGTGCCTCCATTTGCCCCATCTGAAGGTGTGAATGCCCACCCCTGTACATTTTATTGAGAGTTTCTTCCTGTCCTACAGTTATGATTCTCCTTGCTGAATTCCCTTACATGCACCTTCCATTTCTAGACTGGACCTCAAACAACCACTTTCAGCACAGTGTACTGCCAAAATCAGAAGGTTCCATAGACTGTGGCTGTGCTGCACCATTGCAGATAAGCTTTCATTCACTTAAATGGGAGATGAGGTGCGATAGCATGGCACTACCAATACACAGTGTATTGATCTGTTTTTTCCAACTTCACACACAGCCCTGAAAACAGCTGATTGGTGATTCTAAGGATATAGGCCATCAATATTGAACCTTGGAAAATCTGTGAGATGACCATGAACAGAATGGCCATAAACAGTCAAATAACAAAAGTTATAATATGTGATAAGCTTTTAACACACTGTAATAGAATATCAAGATCAAGAAATGGAGTCAATAAAAAGAACATTAATCCATTAGCCACATGAATTACATTTTGGGGCATCCTCACTTTTTTTACAGCATGAAATATAATGATATTTCACTACACAATGCAGGTCTGTTCTGCTATTTTAGTATTTTAGTACATTCATTTAGGCATCAATAGCACAAAGGTAAAATACAACTTTTTTAATATATTGGCACAGATCTACTGTAACCCTTTACTTTCCTTTAAGATTGTAAATGTGTCAATCTAGCTGTACAACATTTTCATGGCACTTTAGGAATACAGTACCTGACAAGCTGTATACTTATAACACTAGCAATGCTTCTATACCCAGCTTAGTAACACTTTATTCATTTAAACTTGAAGATATTCTCATCTTCTGCAAGATAAGACGTAACTAGACAGTAAGTGCGGTGCCTACTTCTGGATCCTTGTTTTTTTAAGAGAGAGGGAGCTTCAAGATCTCTGTTTGCCACATCACAAAGGCTACTTTACCCATATGAAGAGATTGGCTCTTTCCACAACTTTTATAGACAATGGAGGTCAATGTAAACAAGTGTAGCCAACTCTCATCTAATCCTATAAGGGAAGTATCTGCTGTGATAGGTAAGTACCCAAGTCTAGAGGTGGAATCTGTACCTGTATTTATGCCTATTCTGTAAATATGCTATAAATATTAGAATTGTGAATGCCCCTTTAACAGGATATATAGCTAAAAATGTTACGTGCTACCCTTAATAATTACAGAGCTTGGTTGCATCAAGGCTTCCAAACTGTCAGACATGAGGGAAACCTGTGAAAACTGCCTGTGACAGATATATATGTGCCCCCTTTATATACATTGGTTCTGTTTGATGGTGAAATATGGCAAACATGTCCCACAGTCTATAATCTCAGACTATAAGCATAGTAACACAGAAACCCATGCATTTACAATTAGTTGGTTGGTCGACCTGACACAAGACAAACAACATTCATTTGATCAAATCATTCTTAACTTGTTGTGTAATTTTCAAGCCATTAAGCAGTGCACATGTCATTAGTCAGAAGTACATTGGACGTCCAGGAACTACTGTCCAAGGTTCTCGCAACAGATTGAAATAAAATCTGTCAATAAGCCATTTGTCTAAGATTTTCAGTCAAGCTAAAATCATCTATTCCGCCATGCTCGTTTCACAGTTACACCATTATTTACTGTGCGGGTCCTGTCACAAACGTCACAAAGGCGCTATCAGGTGTAAACTATTAGACTGGAACTGCAAAAGTGGGTGATGAACAAGAGCCAATAAATCACTATTGATTCCTGCAGCTCAGGAACTATTCACAAATGAACAGTGAGAGGAGCTACATGCTAACTCATCCTTCTTTTTCACTGTTTCATAGTGTGGAAAAAGTAGAAAAAGATATTGATACTATAAGTTTTATTGGTTCCAAACATCACTGTACAGTACAGATGACAAAAAGTAGTCACCAGTCTCTAGTTCTCTTCCATTATTGGGGATTTTCAGGACTATGATATTGATGACTTACTAGCTTCATTTTCACATTCATTGACACATGGCCATGTTACAGCAAAGATTAAAAACAATGGGACTGAGCTGCTATACAAAGCACAACTCACAAATACAATGTATGGTGCCCCGGACAACCATTGATCTGATGTTGATGACCTATACTAAAACTAGTCATCAATATCATAGTCCCAGAATGCCTCTTTATTCATAAACCTTTAACATAACATAGTGTGGAATATCTATACGTATTCATTTAGGCGGACTGTCATCAATGTCAGATCAGTGGCGGTCGGACACCTGGCACTCCCACCAATCAGCTTTCAAAGTGGCAACAACACTATGGCAAACCCTACTTCCGCTTCACAACCCAGTGAAGTCAAGGTCATTGGTCACATGAATGAGACTAAGCTGCATTAAGAAGCACAGCTACCTGGGAAGCAGGGTGAGCAATTACTATGGGGCCTATGGAGGGAGGGGGCCTGCAGGTCCCTCTCACAGCATTTTGATCTCTTTCCACTTGCTCTGTTTATTGAGATTTATGATACAGTCTGTCAGACATTTCCCCTATCCAGTGTCAGACTGGCTCATCAGAGGGCCAAATGATCCTCCAGTGGGCCCAGGCAGGGCCAAAGCCCAGCCACATCTCTAACTGAAAGGGGCTGGGCCCTTTCCAATGGAGGCCTGCCCAGGGAGGGTGAATAAAGATAACAAACCTGGGAGGCAGGGTGCGCAATTACTCACCTCTGTATACTTTATACTTCTTTATAATACTGTTATACTCACCTCTCCTGGGCGTCTAGCATTCCAGTGTCATCTTTGGGCCATTTCTGGCGAGTGGGGGACATCACATGTCCATTCAAAGGCCTCAGTGGTTACAAGGGGTGCACTGGCATCGTAACGCCAAAGCACAGGCCTCATGCCACACTGGTGACATCTGGGATGTGTGACATCAGCCACAGACCTGAGGAGGAAGCCTGTGGAGACAACGAACAAACCGAGGATGCCCAGGAGAGGTAAGGCAAGGTGTTATTTTCCCTCACCTCCCCTGGACCTCTACTTATTATACTCTAGGATCTGAAGAGACCTCAGTGTATAATAATAATAATAATACTAAAACAAACCTGAGGGCCAAACCTCAAGAATATTTGTCAAAACAAATTTCGAGAGGTTCGTCTGAAGTAACTAAAGGCAATTTGGAGCATATTATAGCATGTGGGACCACTGTGGATGATTATACTGGGGGGCCTCTGGGGAGCAAATTATATTGTGTGGGGGCCACTGTGGAGCATTGTACTGTGTGGGTGTTCTGGGGAGCATATTATACTGTGTGGGGCCACTTTGGAGCATTATACTGTGGTGGTGGGTTGGCTCTGGGGAGTATATTATACTCTGTGGGGCCACTGTGAAGTATTATACTGGGGAGGTACTGTGGGGAGCCTATTATACTGTGTAGGGCCACAGTGGCCCCACATGTACAACTTCTGGTGTTTTGCTTATGGTTTCTTGTATACTAATAGGTCTAGACTCTTTGATCTTGATTTTGGTTTGCTATTGTGGTCTTTCAGTGCAGTTGCCACTTATTGAAGATTCCACTGGGAACTGACACCTAATAGTTCCCCTGGAAAAAAAAGTTCATACCTTTGTGCAGGTGTTAATACTAAGAAATTTTGTTCCTGCTATTTCTGCCCCTCATAGCTGCTACCGTGGAGGGTCTACATCATAGAAGTTCTTAAACACATAATATCGCATTAGCTCCCCAGCTCCTTTCCCATAATGCCTCATAGTATTTCAAGGTCAGACGTCTGGAAAAGACTCCCAAAATAAGTTTGTATGTTCTCCTGGAGTCTACCTGGGTTTCCTCCAGATACTTATGATTCCTCCGACAGTGCAAACACATTGGGATAGTAAGTAATAACAATGTTTACACAGTGCTGCAGAATATGTTGGCGCAATAGAAACAAGATATATAAAAAATATATATAAAAAATGATGCCTATATGTTTTGAAATAAATGACTACTACATTTGTATTTCATTGAATTCCACATATTAGAATGAAATGATGTTATGATGGTAGTTCTCTCTAGAGCAGACATAAAACAGGCATTGGTGCCAGTGATCTGCTCTGATGAAGAAAAATATACCAGATCTACAATGCCAGTATTGGATTGGGGTGGATTTGCCAAAAGCACTCCCTTCATACAAGCTTCCTACTACAATCGCACATCATTTATTGACTATGAACAGCAGTCAGACAGAGACTCGGGCTGTGACCTGGCAATTAGTCTCGCCTATGTCTTTGCAGCACTGCACCTTAACATCATAATCCCCTACTTTGATCTATCTTATTATTTATATTGTAAAGGGTGAATAAGCAGAAATTCCTATGAGTTTATGGGAAGGCAGAGACAGCTAGGCTATGCGTTTTATGTATTTTGATGGATGTTATCACAACAGGAGTAGGAGTGATTGGGGGTTGCAGTAGTTTGTGGATGAAGTCAAGTGGCTGTAGAGCAATTAGGTTAACCTGATGATGCTGAACATACCATTGTAATCAATATTATGACAGGTCACAGGCACGTGATTAATAGCCATATTAGTGTGTGACATGTGTCACGATTTGTTAGAAACATACACAGCTTAGTATATCTGTAGTAATAATCTAGCTACTTGCTGGCACTTTCATAGGAGCACACGAAGATTAATGAGATTTATTAAGAAGTAAAACTAACTGGTCATAATGGGACAACTGTTGGGAGTTCACTAGTTGTTAATGTGGAGCATTTCTAACGTCTAGACACATTTGTTCTGAGCTAAATTTGTGCAGCACTTTCTAGCTAAATGAAGTCTTATATTCTTGAGAACACAGACACTAATACAAATCATTTTATATTTCATTACCAAACATATTAAAAGGGTTTTCCAGCTAAATAGAATATATTGAAAGCTGCTCACATTAGGGGCCACCAATCCCCTGCTACTCCAAGTTGCAATAGTCCTCGGGTTCTAAATAAGGTGTGTAGTGGATCCAGTAAGTGGCACTTCCTTGGCTTACCCCATTAGCCTGCCACAGTTAACACCCCTGGATTCTCGGCATTTTCAGGTATTATATGGTTGACGTAGAGACTATCTAGGCCTCTCATATGAGGCATATAGATGCAACCCTAACCTGCCATGGACACAGCAGGTGTTGCCTCATACTAACAGTCACAGGTCACAGGAGGATGTGCTACCTACTGGATCCACAGCATACCTGGCAGCACTTTATTTTAACCAAACCAGTCTAGCATCTACCATTCCGCTTGGTCTTGTTCCATTCCCATTGGCTTTGCTATCTCAACACACACAGGAAATGCCTAGAAACGCTTGTTCAGCCAATCACAGACTAAGCTCATTACTGTGCCCAGTGATTGGCTGAGTGGGCATTTCCTGTGTGTCATGAGACTAGTATCAGAACAGGAAAGGCATTGAACGAGGAATTTGTCAGAGGTAAGCACCTTTTCTTTATGGTGGGCGCTCTTTTGTGATGTCATGTGCCTGGGGTCACCATTGAGGACTGTGATTGGGCCTCAACGATGACATGGGCATGCCGAGTGTGTTCACCCTTCTCCTCACTCTCTCTCGTTCAACTATGTTCTTATTGTACACATGGTTTTTGGCCGATGTAAGCAAATATATACTGTAGTACTTTATAAGGTAGTACAGCACCTACTTTAAAAGAGGTATACCTAGACAGATATGTATATATTTTCATCATTATTATTATCATTGTGAGGCTAGGATCACACTTTTGTTATCTAGTTCATTGTTCTAATGAATCACAGGATCAGAACACTGGACTGAAAAAGTAATAAAATGATGGATGCAGACATTGCACATTCTTTCTGCTGCCATTATCATTGACTTTAATGTTAAAGACTAGACGGAAGCTTTCTTCCATCTCAGTTGCTTATTTTTCAAAGAGAGAAGAATATGTTGTGCCCACGAGGACTCACAATCCACAAGGTAAGGGTGATGGAAACAGTAAGTGAGAGTAGAACCTGCCCATATGGTAAATCAATATTGACTCCCTAATACGTGTACCATGCATTCACTTTCTTTTTATACAAATGAACAAATTATACGGGAATGAATTATAGCGCTGAGGTCTTCCCAAAATACACAGATTTATAAGGCTATATATTAGCAGAGACATTACATCTTTCATCCCTATATTTTGACTCCTGTACTTCCACTCCTATATTTCAATACTATCCCCCAAACCCCTCTCCCCTGCCCCAGTTGAATACAATTAATTTCAATTCCATCAAGTAGGTAGTTTAGATCAGCATTACATATATACTAACATATTATAGTGTCCTAACTATACAACTGTCTATATTTGATACAATTTGTGTCTCTTTTACAATAAAGGATTTTTTTAATATTTGTTTATCTAATTACAATCCCAAGATTTGGAGTTTAGTATTATGTTAGACATACAACCTATTTGTTCAGGCAGACTATTGCAGCTTGAATGTTTCAATGATTTAATACTGTTTTCTAATGAAAATAATGGTATGAAGTCATCTATGTTGCTATGTGGCATGGAAATTGGTAAGGACTGGATTTAGCTCTTGTTAAGTCATGACCTCTGACCTATACCAATCATCACCTTTTTAGGAATGGTCTGATTTACTTTGTGTGCCACACATTTCTGAGCAATGCCTGTCATTGCATCTGTGTTTTGTGAGTAATATTTCTATGCAGATAAATGCACACTGGGGACCGGGGCTGAGGCAGTCATGTATACTTTCTTCGACGGTCATTTCCAAAGTTGTGTCTTGGGAAAAGTAATAATAATACATTATTTTACGCTGCCAGATTTAAATGTTTTCACAAATCATATGAGTGTATTTTGCTTAGAAAATTCTCACTGGCAAAGCGAAGGTAAAGAATGTTTGTCTCAATTCTTTAGGAATGGGAAGAAATGGTTGACATCAGTAAAATTTATGGTATGCCTTAAAGCTACAAATTGGGATTATTACTGTTTGATTTTGGTGTAAATCTCAAAGCTTTGCTGAACACTGCACAGGTCTCACTGGAAAACTGATTTTCCTCATAAAAATCCAGCATAAAGGTAACTTTAAGGCAATGACCCCTGGGAAACAAATGAAAATAGTTATCCCCTAGAAGGTAGAAAATATTCTCCCTAACACTACATATAGGTGGCTGCAATATAGGTCTTTGTCTCGGTTACTTGGGTACCAGTCAAACTTCTGACGCCCACCTGTAGACATTACACAGTAATGTTTTAAAGGTGCTGCTCCTATAGATGGCATTAGTTTTATTACTTCTGTCCATGTATATCTTCACTGTCACACATGTATTTAAAGGGGTCATCCCAGGAGTAATGCACTGTTAAGCTTTATTACTAATATACATACCAGAGCCCCATTCATTACTTATTCAAAGGGCTGTGGGGCAGACTGGAACCTCTTGGTCACATGACTCCATTCTACTGAATGGAGCTGAAGCCCGAGTTGGTGACGTCACAGACTTAGGGCAGCTGCAAGGGAGACTGAGAAACAGGGTTCCAACCTCCCCCTCTGCCCTCCATAAAAGAAATGAACAGAGTGCCAGGAGACCAGGATGTATATTAGTAATAAAGCTTAACCAGTGCAGGGTGAGTTGGTGCCTTCGAGCTGGGCAAACGGCTGGAGGTAAATTAAAAGGAACTGTTAGGGTAGGTCTGGTGCTTCCTTTGTATTTAAGTTTTTTTTTTTTGTCTTTTTTGTCACTGTTGGGGCGAGGGGGTGATTCTGAATGATATTATATGCTGTATATTTGTTAAATAATAAATGGATGCTGTGGCCAATTCATTGCACCCAAGGTGTCCTATCTTTATTTTAGTTGGGTGGTAGGAATGGTATAAAATGGTAGGAATGGGTGACAGCATGTCATGAAGAGTTAGAAATCCACAGCATTCCTTTTTCCCCTTTGCAAGGCAAGAAACACAGATTCTATCTGAAAATACTCTAGGGATACATCTATATGGAGTGCAATTTGGACAAGAGAACAAATTTGCAGATCTACCACAGAATTTGCAGTGAAATCTCCTGCAAAATCTGCATGCGTTACATGCAGATTTTGGCACACATTTGTGGAAGATTTCATTTTCTGTTTTGCAAAATCCAAGATGAAAGTCTACAACACAAATTGACAAGCATCAAATGTAAATCTGATCTTTAGTGCAGGGCGATGTTTGTGCTGAATCATATGACAAACTCTGAGAAACATATATGCCTCATGTGAATATTGAGGATGACATAACATAATCATTATCTGATGATCTCTTTCTCGGCGGTGCTTTAGTTCCCTGTAGTGTTATAGTATATATTTTGTTTGATGTAAATCAGCACACCTTGCACTATATGTAACTAGTGATGTTATATGCCCTTTCATGTAGTGGGCATCTACTACAAGTTATATTGTGGATGAATTGCGTGCTGAAGTTGAGAAGAACGAGACATCTTGTTGTCTTAACAAGCATGATGAGTCTTCATAGAAGTTATTTAGCATTTACAATAGCTTTAAATGACGCAAATAATCTAGAAATCGAGTGACAAAAGCAGCATACTGTATAAGGTCCTTCCTACAAGAACCATTGTCCATTAGCTACAATTCTTGTACATGCAAGCTCATGTAATTGTGTAATGATATGTATTCCATCCATCACACCTGCTTAGGTTTTATTGTTTTCTAAATTCTAGAATATAAAAATCCCTTTCAAAATCAGTATAGGTTTTTCTTACGCCTCAGACATCAGTTGTCATTATTGGGAATTCTATGTCTGGGCTACAACCAATTTGGTGCAGGTTAGACTGTGCACTCCATTGGATCTCCTGGGTTTCACCATTAACCCTTGCAAGGATGGTAAACTCCAGGTTGTGGGCCCTAGAAAAGTCACTAGTTGGTAGCTTGATGCAGCAGCAATAACAGGACGTGGTGTAAAAACGTGTCTGCAACATGGAGACAGGACTAGATCAGAAGCCAGAGACTAAGACCTGAGCTTGGTCAGCTGGAACTGGATCAAAACAAGGGGGACAGAACTGGAGTACAGTTAGACAAAGCCAGATCAGAGCTAGGAGGACAGCATGATGTGACAAACCCAGGGTGTGCAACAAGAAGTAAAGTCAGGAGAGAGACAATTTTGCAATTTAGAAGAGACAGATGAAATCAGTGTCAAAGCCAGTAGTCAGAACCAGAATAACATGGTTCAAAAACAAACCAGAAACTAGATAATTAAAAGGAGTACCAGAGAAAGAGGCTGTAGTAAATCGAAATTAAATCAGGTAACGGTCTGTAGAATGTTGCCCTTTATATAGGCCACCAGGATCAAATGGGCATTGTGGGTAACACATTTTCCATGCAGCAGGAGAATTGCCATCCATGTAATGCACAGACACACAGAGGGTGAACAGGGTATCTGGGACCCCAGCAGATCACCGATACCAAGATAGTGAAGCTCTAGGTATTGTTCACATACTGCAAGCCACGCTGCTCACTCACTATACCAACTGTAGCGGTGAGTGTAGGTATTGCAGCGCTGTCCCATTCAAATCTATGTTGTACCAATTCCATTAACTTTTTATTATAAATAGTCTATCTTTCCGTTGAGCCAGACAGGTGGTAGTATGAGACAGCTTTAACATCTATATTATAGAATTGCTATCTTTAAGGTGATACCATTTAAAGAGTGAAGAAAACTAGATCCACCAATAGGATTCCAGTGGTTACTAATACAGTGAGATCATGTTCAGATTTCATCACTGTTGATTTTAAATGTCTGTGAATTAAATGTTATATTAATTTATGAATAATACAAGTTATATTTTAGAGGTATGGTAAGAAGGATTCTGCTAAATTCTGGCAATTAAGCAACAGAGGATTTACTGGCCTGTACACTATTCTAGGAGATGGACTCCTAGCATTATAGTTTATCTATGATGATCATGATCATGAAATGATGTCCCATAGTGATTACAGTACAGAGAAAAGGGGACATCTACCATCAAAGATTACTATAATGCTAGGAGTCCATCTGTATAGTGCACAGTTTTGTAAATCCCTAGCACACACAGACCAATTCTCATGTCCATGACTCAGTGGTGTGAAAACAGCCTTAATCCTATGACTTCAATTCTCTTTGCAACTCTTTTGAGGCTTCCTCTTTTGGAAGATGAAGCTATATCCCTTGGCTATGTAGATGTAGTATACTAGGATGTTACATATTTAGACAGATAATAATGTTTTCATCATGATTATTATATTTGCACTGAACTTTATATTGTTGTAAATGCATTTTGCTGATAAGAATATGAAAATTTGTAATGAAGATCTAATAAAAAATGCTGCCACATAAAATGTACTTTACTACAATAGCACATGTATCTTAATCTTGTGCTAACATTACTTTACAAGGCTCCATAAGGAAGTGGGTTCTAAAATGTTTAATCAGGTAAATTAGAGCTTGGAAAAGTATCACATTTCTGCTGTAAAATAGTCTGTAAATGCACAAAGAAAACACTGGCCTGTTCTCTGTGCTGTAAATCTTGTCACTGCAAATGTATGATTCATGTTTCCACATAAATCAACAGATATCTGTAGATAGAAAGAAATAACATAGCTGTTTGCTTTAGTCCAGTTCATTTATGGTATCAATGTACTAAACATTATTTTTATTTTGCTCCATGTCATTCTAGCTGCTACACGGGATAATGTGGATTAAGTGAAAATGTAAAAACTGAGGAATTATTCACAATGAAAACAATGCAAAAACTCAAACGTGCAGCTCTAGTCTAGGATTGTGTTCCCTATGGTAAAGGCCAAGCATAATAAGGCAAAATACAAATAAAATTAGCTGTAATAATAAGAATATTTTAGGATTTATTATGTTTATTATTAAACAGTTTTTAAGACTGGATAAAGGCTTGTGAAATAAATACATTTTCTTTTTTTGCCTTAAAGAGGTTTTACACCAGTGATACTTATCCCCAGTGTACAAGCTAGGGAATAAGCATCACCCCATGGAAGACTCACACCCCAACACAGCATAGACACTCCTAGCTTATGTTTGACTGTAATGTGGTTTAGTACTATTTTCTTCATTTGGTTACTGTTTAGATGCCTGACATAACATTCAGGTTTAATACTAAAAATTGTAGGAATACTTTGTAGGCTATTGAATGTTATGTGGATATTTACAGAATGTGTCAGCCATGTTTTTGTAACCTTTATATAATTGATTGTAATATTTAAATCACAAATAAAAACTATAGAAACAGAAAAATGGTCTAATAAGAAGACCTTATATAGAATAAATGTACACTACCACTTATTTTATTTGACGTAATTTATGACTTTTTAACATAAAGAAGCACTCTAAGTATTTTTTTTTATTTCAGTATGTACCTAATGCCCAATACATATACGTCAGTGGGTTTTATCTTATTTAGTTATTTTAATTCCATCTCTTTAGTTAGGTCATATAATAACATAACAATAACATACCTTTCTGTTCCCTCAAGAGGGTCACAATCTCAGGCACCAAATATCCGGTATAGTTGAAAATGGATGGACTGTACCACACAGCCTGTACACAGAGGGTGCACAAACTATCACTAGCTTCTAATGATGTTTAGTAGCTGTCACACACCTATAATAAAGATAACTCAGTCTCCCCGTTTGCATATTTCTGGTCTCTTAGATAAAAAGAAAAAGATTATACTATATCCCAGCAGGAAAAGATGATGCTCTCTCTAGCTGCCCATGTCATATTGTACCGAGGCAATAAAGGATTGATAGAAGAGCGAAGAGAAAGTGACACTTTCTTTTCCTTGGAGGTAACTGTAGTACAGCACTCGGCTATCTCTGGCCCAACCACTGAAGTGAAAGAGAAAGCACATGATCTGCCCACCCAGGGGTTTGGACACTTTTTCTGCAGCTGCATTCTCAGGAGGTAACACTTCCCCATTCTCAGAATCGGTGTGGGTCTCGGCGGTCAGACCTCCCCAGATCAGCAATTTATCCTCTATCCTATGGTAGGTTTGGTCAACTTTTATATGATGGGAAGGCCAGTCTAGGAAGGAAATAGTGAACAGATCTCTACCCAAGAGACCAGTGACTGGCAAAGTAGGTGTATACATTGTCTGGTTTGAAACTTAAAATGCTGAAAAAAAAATGTTTATATAGATAGCCACATAAAAAGATCACCAAAAACTTAGAAACAAACTGATGATAAATTTCCTTTAAATCGTATTAATGAAACAAAAATTTTATTCCAGAATCATTTAATTCACTGTATAAAGATGTCACATATGTCCCTTGGACACCTTTAAAATAACTTAAAGCGATGGGGGATAAGTGCCTGGTCGCTGGAGTGATCAGGAAAACAGGGGTTTTCAAGTCACCCTTGCGCTCCTTGTGAACAGAGCATTGGTGTGCATGCTCAAACAGGGCTGTGTTCACTTGTAAGGGATTTCTTGGACAGCTATCTCCACAGAAATGAATGAAGCATCAGTCAAGCATGCCACAACTGATCCATGCACATTGGTCGCTCGGAAGCTTCCAATCAGCTTATATCAGGAGTCAAGGCTGTCAAAACTAGCACAGTGTATGGAACTGGAAGCATATTCTTTTCTTTAGTACTGTATGCTACCAAAGACTGTATGGGAAATGTATTTAAACTGGAGTTTCATATTCTGGTCTTAAAGGAAACCTGCCAGGTGTTTTTTGCCCCCTAAACTATCTCCAGCATGTGTAGCATCCAGTAATGACCTTCCCTATGGTGTTCCTCACTGAGATATCTGTTGCTGGAATTTCAAGTTTTAAGCTTTTAAAACCTTAGATTGTCATATCCAATTTTACCTTAACTAGTCACAGGGAGCAGCTTCATCTAGTCATGCAGTCATTGCGCTATATTGCACCCTATGAGGTCGGCAGTTAGGCAGGGTATTTAGATCATATTCTGCTGTTATTATGTAATTGAAATATAGGCCTACTACAAGCAAAAGTAGATTTGCACTACAATTTCCTCCATTTTCAGGCATAAGTAATGGAAACATGTCTGTCCACGTGAGGCCCCATTCCTCTCACTAAACCCTGCCTACTTTTCTCTGAATTTTGAAATGAGGTGCTAAATCTCAGGCGATGAACTCCCATTATTCAGACATCAATGACCTATCCTCACCAACTGTAGTCAAAGCCCTTATCTATGGTCCATTTTTATATTTATGTTTGTTCATGATAAGTTAGCAGACAGATTGTATAAAATAAATAACAGACTTTTATAAGGCACTTTTCTGTCCATATCATTAAAATATACAATGTTGTTCATGGTTTAGTTAAACTATATCAATAAATGTATCAAAGATCGGTTGATGAATTTCCACAAAAAACATATTTTCTTTGGATAAGATATTCCCAGTGACTACCCTGATATACATTCAGACGTGCTTAGCTTACAATGAAATACAGCACCAGATTCATGACTTGAAGTATGTTATTGATAAATTACTACATTTCACTGTACCATTGGGGAGTTATTAAATCATCAGCAAATCTTTATGGTGAAGACATGTTCTCACTTTTGTCCAGAATTAAGAATTTAATTATCTCTTTATTTTCCTTTTTCTTTGTTTTATTTCTTGAGCTAGAATAAGCAAAGATATTCATGGGAAAAGTTATAGCCAGAATTTAAGAAATTCTAGATAATTCTGCCACAGAGCCACCCAGAAATACATAGTCCCTGCTCTCTTCTCCCTCTGTGGTTCCATGCAAGATCACAGTTTCTCCAGAACAGGAAGCTGAATAGCAATAACCAGATTATATCTGTTTTAAGTTTTATTTATACATAACTTTATCCATATGTTTTGCAATTTATGTCACCATTCAATAATTTTCCAATATTTTACTATTAGCAGAGATGTTCAGGTGGCCATACACATAAAATGAATACTGGCTGACCATCGGATGTGCATTGGGTTGCCCTGACTCTCCCTTGGTGTCAGGGGAAAGAAGAAGACCTTCAACATTCTTCTTTCCCCATACAGAACACATACAGTGCCTTGCGAAAGTATTTGGCCCCCTTGAACTTTTCAACCTTTTGCCACATTTCAGGCTTCAAACATAAGGATATAAAATTAGAATTTTTTGGTGAAGAATCAACAACAAGTGGGACACAATCATATAAACTTTTGTAAAAAAATAAAAAACTGAAAAGTGGGGCGTGCCAAATTATTCGGCCCCCTTAAGTTAATACTTTGTAGCGCCACGTTTTGCTGCGATTACAGCTGCAAGTCGCTTGGGGTATGTCTCTATCAGTTTTGCACATCGAGAGACTGAAATTCTTTCCCATTCTTCCTTGGAAAACAGCTCGAGCTCAGTGAGGTTGGATGGAGAGCGTTTGTGAACAGCAGTTTTCAGCCCTTTCCACAGATTCTCGATTGGATTCAGGTCTGGACTTTGACTTGGCCATTCTAACACCTGGATACATTTATTTGTGAACCATTCCATTGTAGATTTTGCTTTATGTTTGGGATCATTGTCTTGTTGGAAGATAAATCCCCGTCCCAGTCTCAGGTCTTTTGCAGACTCCAACAGGTTTTCTTCCTGTATTTGGCTCCATCCATCTTCCCATCAATTTTAACCATCTTCCCTGTCCCTGCTGAAGAAAAGCAGGCCCAAACCATGATGCTGCCACCACCATGTTTGACAGTGGGGATGGTGTGTTCAGGGTGATGAGCTGTGTTGCTTTTACGCCAAACATATTGTTTTGCACTGTGGCCAAAAAGTTGGATTTTGGTTTCATCTTACCAGAGCACCTTCTTCCACATGTTTGGTGTGTCTCCCAGGTGGCTTGTGGCAAACTTTAAATGAGACTTTTTATGGATATCTTTGAGAAATGGCTTTCTTCTTGCCACACTTCCATAAAGGCCAGATTTGTGCAGTGTAAAACTGATTGTTGTCCTATGGACAGACTCTCCCACCTCAGCTGTAGATCTCTGCAGTTCATCCAGAGTGATCATGGGCCTCTTGGCTGCATCTCTGATCAGTCTTCTCCTTGCTTGAGATGAAAGTTTAGAGGGACGGCCGGGTCTTGGTAGATTTGCAGTGGTCTGATACTCCTTCCATTTCAATATGATCGCTTGCACAGTGCTCCTTGGGATGTTTAAAGTTTGGGAAATCTTTTTGTATCCAAATTCGGCTTTAAACTTCTCCACAGCAGTATCACAGACCTGACTGGTGTGTTCCTTGGTCTTCATGATGCTCTCTGCGCTTTAAACAGAACCCTGAGACTATCACAAAGCAGGTGCATTTATACGGAGACTTGATTACACACAGGTGGATTATATTTATCATCATCAGTCATTTAGGACAACATTGGATCATTCAGAGATCCTCACTGAACTTCTAGAGTGAGTCTGCTGCACTGAAAGTAAAGGGGCCGAATAATATTGCATGCCCCACTTTTCAGTTTTTATTTTTTACAAAAGTTTAAAATAATCAATAAATTTTATTCCACTTCACAATTGTGTCCCACTTGTTGATTCTTCACCAAAAAATTTAAATTTTATATCCTTACGTTTGAAGCTTGAAATGTGGCAAAAGGTTGAAAAGTTCAAGGGGGCTGAATACTTTCGGAAGGCACTGTACTTGTCTGAGCCGAGCATGTGTTTGAGGGAGCAGAAGTAATATCTGTTGCCCAATATTTTAAGTTGACAGCTATCTAATGTGTAGTTCCAGCCTTAGTGTACTGTGCATATTAACATAGATACTAAATAATGTTCAGCTTAGTTTTCTCCAAGTTGACATAACCTAAAAATCATCTTTTGATATGATAAGCCAGTAGTGCAGATAATGCTATACAACTAACACAGCTCTACATACTCAGTAAAGGTGGATATACTATTGGTGCAACCTATGCCGTTATACAGGGGCCCAGTAGGTCAGAGGATCCTATTACCTTATAGGGAATGTATTGCCATTTTTTATTTATTAAAATCATATTGTGAAATATATCACTAATTTCTAATCTTTTTTTATTTTCTGATTGTAGCTTTTTTAAATTCTATTTTCTGTACATGATTATGAGTGCCACCGTTTTGCATGAACTTCTCAGCTCTGCTAAGAGCATTTAGTGATATTCTGTACAGCACGCTAATGGGCATAGCTAGCAACAGACTAGAGCCAACTCATTGAGGTCTACGGGAAATCTTTCTAGATATGCTCTATGCAGGGAGGGACAGTAGATAAGCTGTGAGATCATCTATTGTCATAAGTAGTTATAATGATGGGTCAGTAGTGTCATCTATAGAGGTGTTATCTTCTATTGTAATAATGTTTGCGATGTAAATGAGGTGATTGTTGCAAAGAAAACCACTACAGAAGTGGCAAGTGTTAGTCTATTATTAAGCTTAGTGACCAAAAGGAAAATTGCAGGATTTAGTACTTTTTCAAACTATTGGTGGTGATGAGAAAAATTAAAACAAAAACATGAAAAATTCTCAGAAAAATATGTCTAACAAAAAATTGTTTAAAAAATAGGAAATGTTCTGTTTCTGATGACACATACCCTTTAACAAGGCTTTCTACTTTCTATTAGATTACAGGTAAATGCCTAAACTAATGAACTTCATGACTAATGATTACAGGTGGATTTTTAGAGGAACATAAGGAAGTGCTCTATGCTGAGATATTGAAAAACAAGGGACCCATAACTGTTCTTGCACAGGGGCCGTCAGCTGTGCATGTCTTCCTCTAATGCTCAAGGCTGGTATGAGCGAAAAAAGAGACACTGTGCTAAAAGCAAAATAGCATAGACAGTAGCATAGTGCATGAGTTTGAGGAAAAGTCCATCAAGTTCAACCTATCCTCTCACACTGCTATTCCAAAGAAAGGCAAAATGTAAATGAGGCTGTTTCCTTGCTTATATTAAAAAGGTTTAACTGGATTATGATATTTATTACCTATCATTATTATAGATCTGAATATCAGACCAACAGCATCAAGTTCATCACCCTGCACACCTGGACAAGTATGGAGGCCTTTTCACTGCTGATCAAGCACTGAATAGCTTACCAGTGTCATATGTTACATAGAGACTGTGCTTGGCATTGCAGCTGAGCCCTATTCACATGAATGTGACTAAGCTGCAAACAGGCCATGAGACAGATGAATGTGACATCACTGGCCTGTGAAGCAGAAGTGGTGATTAAAGCTGATTGGTGGGGGCGCCCGGTATTGGACCCCCACAAATCTAATATGTATGACCTATCCTAATCACAGGTCATCAGTATGTAAACTCTAGAAAATCCCATGGACAAGTGTAGTGCTGTTTAACCACTTCTAGACCAAGCCAATTTCCCAGGTTCAGGACCAGACACATTTTTGGTTTTTTCATTCATGCAGTTTTGAAGACTATAACATTTTCTTTTTCGTTTGGGTTATTCAAATCATTTTTGCCTCTTTTTTTCATGACACATAGGGCTTTATTTTTATGTTATTTTTCCATGTTTTTTTCTTTTTTTATATTTGGAAAAATTTAAACAAAAAAGGAGGAGGAGGAACGTGTTTTTCACATTTCACGTTTTTTTTTTGTTTTTTTTTAAATAGCACAAAGTGCTATTTTCCCTTTCTATTACACAAATTGTTATGCAGTGTTATATTGTGGAGCTAGAACCTGTGATGTAGATGTGGTATTGTTTTTTTCTGTTATTTTACTTTAATTATTATTTAAAATTTTTATTTGTCTTTCTATTTTTTTTTTTTACAATGTATCAGCCCCAGTTAACCCCTTCCCGACATCTGCAGTAAGGAGGGGGGAGTCAAAAACGAAACGCAAAAATTGAAAAAATTCCTCCTACTGGAAGGGGTTAAAGGGGAAATCCGCCAAAAAAAATACTATACATTTCTTTTTATTTTTTTAAGCTGACTAATATTTAGCCACAGTTACAGGAGGAATGCAGCCTCCTAACATATACTGCAGAGCTGATCTGGGTCCTCATGGCGGCCATAGCTGTTTACACAGCGCACACTGAGCATTGTGTACACAGCAATCAGGAAAGTAGGGGCCACAATAAACTGTCCCTGCCTTCTCTAGAGGAGCTCTGGCTGCAGTAACGCTTGGCTCCACAGTTCACCCATGTTAACCTGCATGATTTCGAGCAGCGGGTTAACACTTCAAGGACATACTGGTGTGTCATGGCAGGGATAAAAGTTGACGTCCCGGATGTATAAAATCAACGGGTGCTCTGGAATTGGTTAAGGAAAAAAAAGTGACCATATTCAAACTTCAACTTTGGTCTATCAAACTCTATCTCCAGCGGTCCATGGCCTGGCCCTGCAACAGACTAAACTCTAAGGGTAAGTTCACACAGAAAATGAAAAGGAATTTAAGGCAGACATCCACCTCAGATTCCTCTTCAGTCCTGCCATGCTGTATCACTCACTGTCTAAGGCTAGGTTCACACTAGCGTTGGAACTACGTGCAATGAGAAAAGTCTATGGGGTCCGCAGGCCTCCGCGGTTAACTGCTTCTTAAGTGGATTAGATTTCTGTTCTAGCGGGTCCCCAAGCGGGCTGCGTCCTGCTGCGATCTCTGCCTCCCATTGAAAACAATGGGAGGTGGACTCTGGGAGGAATCTGCCCCGGGTTTGGTTGGGAAACCTGCCTCCAATTCCGCGGCAAATTCCTCCATGTGAACACAGCCTTAGTAGGGCACTAGGTAGCCTATTATTAGTATTATTATGGCTAAAATTTCTCTGGTGGAACTCTGTTTAAACCTCTGTGGTTTAACACTGGCAGTGTTTGATGGTAATTTATAAGAGCTAGTTATAATTTCCTTTAGAAAGTGTGGTGCCTAGCGTCCCTTTATATAAGTCACTGAATTTTCTATTTCCCAAAGACTGTTTAAAGTCATAACAAAATAAGTTTAAAAAAATAAAAGCACAGGCCAAATGCTGCACCAATTTATGTATAGAACATAATGGGGCAAATTTATTAAATTAGGTATGTCAATGACACCAAAAATGTGCCACTTTCTCCATTTTCTGACCTGCGTGGCACTTTTTCGAAAAGTGGTCATAACAAGATGGAGATTAAGGCAGACAATGCTTCAGCCTCACAGACTTACTATAATTCACACCAGAAAACTCACTGGCATTCCGGATTGTTGTAGATTTCAATTTCAATTTTGGCTCATGGGACCTCCCAAGATGCACCAGAATTACGAAGAGGTTGGAGCCCTTTGGGTGAATAAATTAAGATTGGCAGAGGAATTCCTCTAATATTTTTATTTCAAATATACTATTACTACTAATGTTTTACATATAATTAATGTCTTAAAACCTTAGAAATCATAACTCAGCTCTTCATCTATTAACTATGTATTTCATTGTCTAAATAAACTTTTATCCATTAGATCACTGAAGATGAAAATTACCAACTAGATTCCAGTTTTCAAGTGTAATTTCAAGGTTTTACTACATTGTTTAAAAACACACTGTATATCATTCATTTAAAATAAAAAAATACACAGCGACAATTATAAAACATTAAACTATATCAAATATCACTTTCCTATAAAAATTCAGTTACGAGAGAGCCATAGATTATGGAAGCTCAGCTGACAGCTACACAGTTAATACCATACCTCCCACCTTTCAAAAAACAGAAAGAAGGACAGAATGTGCAGTACACGGTGCATGTCGTGGCAAATTTATCCCCACCAACTTCCAATTTGACTCTGCCCATTTCCATTCATTTCTCTTTGTGCCCCCACACAGTATAACGCCCCTAAAGTCACCCTAACATGGTATGTCCCCACATTATGTCTCCTCCAGTTGTCCTCACAGCATAATATCACCCACAGTCCTTCTCCAAGTGCACCCACAGTTTAATGTCCCCCTCCATCTGCCCCCACAGTATAATGTACCCCTCCAGCTGCCCTGAAAGTTTAATATCCCCCTCCAGCTATGTCCACAGTTTACTATCCCCCTCCAGTTGCCCCCCAGTTTAATGTCCCCCTCCAGCTACCCCTACAGTTTAATGTCCCCCTCCATCTGCCCCCACAGTTTAAAGTCCCCCTCCTGTTTCCCCCCAGTTTAATTTCCCGCTCTGGCTACCCCCACAGTTTAAAGTCCCTGTAACTGGTAAGACCCAGATCCTTCACAGTCCCCCTGCAGTTGCCCCTTACAATAATATGTCCTCTCCTAGTACAATACAAACATAAAAAAACTAATTCTCACATCTCCTCGTTCCCCTGCTGTTCTTCTGTCTCTGACTTCAGGGAGCTGCAGGTGCAATGTAAGTGACATCATCACATCCCAGAGCAGAGACAGGGGCAGAATGGTGAAGCAGGGAGCGGTTGGTTCCCTGGACACAGTTGAGTTGAAACCAGGACATACCTCCCCGCCCGCACAGGAAAGTGGCGCAGGACCTGGAATTTGGGATGATTGGGATATATGTACTTCCCTGGTAACCAGGGCCGGCGTTAGGGGGGGCAAACTGGGCAACTGCCCAGGGCCCCATCCCCAAAGGGGCCCCCGGGATCCGGAGCCTGATTACTCGGGATCCCGGAGTCAGGACGGCCATATTAATAACAGAAAGGGACCCAGCGTCATGTGCCGCAGGGTCCCTTTCAGATGTGAGTGAAAATAACAAACATTTTTACTCACCTGTCCTTGGCTTGGCGTCCGACGTCATCTTCCGGCGTTCCGGACATCACCGCTGAGGCCTGGCTACAGCGGTCACGTGGGGCGTGCTGACAGCCTGCCTCACGTAATCGCTGAGGCCCAATCACAGGCCTCAGTGATGACGTCCACAACGCGTGACGTCAGCCGCAGAGAAGAGGAAGCGGTCGCCGGCGGTGATAGCGGAGCAGCGCGAGGAGGCCCAGCAGAGGTAAGAACAAGGTGAGTATAACTGTTTGTTATTTTCCCTTATCTCTTCTGGGCCTTCGATTATTATACTCTGGGGTTTGAAGAGACCCCAGAGTATAATATAATAGTAGCACTGACGGAGTCTGTAGGGCCACTGTGGAGCATTATACTGGGGGGGCCCCCTCTGGATAGCATATTATACTGTGTAGGGCCACTGTGGAGCATTATACTAGGGGGCCCCCTCTGGATAGCATATATATTGTTTTGGGCCACTGTGGAGCATTATACTGGGGGCCCCTCTGGAGAGCATGTTATATTCTGTGGGGTTACTTTGGAGCATTATGCGCTCTAGAGGGGCCCCCCAGTATAATGCTCCAAAGTGGCCCCACAGTATATAACATGCTCTTCAGAGGGCCCCCTCCCCAGTATAATGCTCCACAGTGGCCCCACACAGTATAATATGCTATCTAGAGGGGCCCCCCAGTATAATGCTCCACAGTGGCCCAAAACAGTATAATATGCACTCCAGCCCCCCCCCCCCCCCCAGTATAATGCTCCACGGTGGCCCCACACAGTATAATATCCTCTCCAGAGGGGACCCCAGTGTATGGGGGGGCGGCTCTGGAGAGCATATTATACTGTTTTGGGCCACTGTGGAGCATTATACTGGGGGGGGGGGCTCTGGAGATCATATTATACTGTTTTGGGCCACTGTGGAGCATTATACTGGGGTAACCTCTCTGGGCAGTATATTATACTGTGTGGAGGCCATTCTGGAGTATGTTATACTGAGTGGGGTCACTGTGGAGCATTATTTTGGGGGGCCATCAGCAGAGCATATTATATTGTGTGGCGCCACTGTGGGGCATTTTGCGGGGGGAACTAAGGAACATTATACTAGGGAGCCCTCTGGGGAGCATATTATACTGCGTGGGGCCTACTGTGGAACATTATACTGGGAGACGCTCTGGGGAGCATAATATATTGCGTGGGGCCACTGTGGAGCAAAATACTGGGGGGGGGCACTGTGGAGCATTATACTAATGGGGGCCCTCTGGAGAGCATATTATACTATGGGCCACTGTGGAGCTTTATACTGGGGGAAGGGGCAGTGTGGGGAGCCGGTTATACTGTGTGGGGCCACTGTGGAGTGTATTATATTGTGTGGGGCTTTTCGGGAGCATGTTATACTCTGTGGGGCCATTGTAGAGCATTATACTGGGGGGACCACTGTGGAGCATTATACTGGGGGAACCCCTCTGGGTAGTATATCATACTGTGTGGAGGCCATTGTGGAGCATGTTATACTATGTTAGACCACTGTGGAGCATTATACTGGGGGGAACTGTGGGGTGCATATTATACTGTATGGAGCATATTATATTGTGTGGGGCAGCTGGGGAGCATATTGCACTATCTGGGGCCACTAAGGGGTAGTATACTTTGTGGGCCACTGTGGAGTATTATACTGTGTGGAGCCTTATATACCATGTGGGGCCACTATGGGGGGCTCAGGGCAGCATTTTATACTGTGTGGGGCCACTGTGGAGCATTATATACCATGTGGGGAAACTGTGGAGGGCTCAGGGGAGTATCGTATACTGTGGAGAACTATATACCATGTGGAGCATTATACTGTGGGGGGGGGGCTCAAAATTCCTGCTGGCAGCCCTGTGTGCTATGTCTGCATCACAGCTCCCTCACTATAATCTTGCACATACGTGTAGTGCTCCATGGCCATGTCATTCCCCATACAGTACTGTGCATGAGCTGGCCATGGAGTTATTGGAGCCTGCACAGTACTATAGGGGCTGACTATACTGGGAACATACTCAGTAACACCAGATAGTCAGCACATATGTAAGACTTCAGTGAAGGAGCCGCGGTGTAGGCTATTTTTTTTTTTTTTTTTTTTTTTTTTTGGAGTTGGAAGGGACCTCAAGGGCCATCAAGTCCAACCCCCTGCAAAAGCAGGATTCCCTAAATCATCCCAGCTATATATCTATCCAGTTTCCACTTGAAAATTTCAATTGATGAAGAACTCACCACCTCCCGTGGCAGCCTATTCCACTCCCTCACTACCCTTACTGTTAAAAAGTTTTTCCTAATGTATAATCTGAATCTCCTTCCCCTTAGTTTCATCCCATTACTTCTCGTACTTCCTTCTGCTAATGAGAAAAGGTTAGATCCCTCTGCACTGTGACAACCTTTCAAATATTTAAAAACTGCTATTAAGTCTCCCCTTAGCCTTCTCTTCTGCAAACTAAACAATCCCAATTCTTTTAGCCTTTCCTCATAGGACATGGTTTGTAGACCTTCCACCATTTTGGTTGCTCTTCTCTGGACCTGCTCCAATAAATCGATGTCTTTCTTAAATTGGGGCGCCCAGAACTGTACACAGTATTCCAGGTGGGGTCTGACCAGGGCAGAGTACAGCGGAATAATTACCTCTCTTGATCTAGCTTCAATGCTCGTCTTGATACATCCTAGAATTTGGTTAGCCTTTTTTGCCACCGCACCGCACTGTTGGCTCATGTTGAATTTATGATCTATTATAATGCCCAAATCCTTTTCCCCTGTACTCTCACTTAGTTCTATTCCTCCCATACTATATATGCTTCTTGCATTTCTGTTACCCAGATGTAGGACTTTGCATTTGTCCCTGTTAAATACCATTCTGTTGGTCTCAGCCCATTGTTCCATTGTGTCTAAGTCCTTTTGAAAACACTCTCTCTCCTCTCTAGTGTTGGCTATTCCTCCTATCTTTGTATCATCTGCAAATTTTATTAGTTCCCCAATAATCCCATCGTCCAGATCATTTATAAAAATATTAAAAAGTACTGGGCCCAGGACAGAGCCCTGCGGCACCCCGCTTTTACTTTCTTCCAGTTTGATGTGTAGCCATTTAGTATTACTCATTGTGCCCGATCTTTAAGCCAATTGTGAACCCACCTCACTGATTTTTTATCAAAGCCATACTTAATCATTTTTTCAATAAGAATGTTATGTGATACTTTATCAAAGGCCTTACTAAAGTCAAGATATACTATGTCCACTGCATTCCCCTGGTCCAACCATTCAGTGATTTTATTATAGAAGGAAATCAGGTTAGTCTGACAAGATTTATTGGGCATAAAGCCGTGCTGGCTCTGATTAATTAAAGCCTTCCCATCCAGGAACCTAATTAAATGTTCTTTAACAATTTGCTCAAAGATTTTTCCTACTATCGAGGTCAGACTTACCGGCCTATAATTTCCTGGGTCGTCCCTGTTCCCCTTTTTGTAGATGGGGACCACATTTGCCCTTTTCCAATCTAGAGGGACCACTCCTGTTTCCCATGACTTATTAAAGATTATTGCAAGGGGTTCTGTTATTTCTTCTGCTAATTCTTTTAAAACTCTAGGGTGTAAATCATCTGGTCCTGGGGACTTGGTTTCCTTAATCTTAGCTAAATGTTCTCTTACCAAACCTTCACTTATAATCAGCTTGGAGTCCTCATTCCCCTCATCACTAACACCATTAATTATTAGCAGGAAGCTGTTGGGTGGGGCCCCCGAACAAGATCCTCTGGTGAGCCTAAGGCCCTTCAGTCCGACACTGTATAACGGAGAACTTTTATATATAAGGATTGGTTACTATATATAATTGGGAAACTTAAATATGAGGGGGCTATTATAAGGGGGAACTATTATTTATAAGATGGGCTATTATTTATAAGGCGGGAACTGTTTATAAGGGGGTATAATTGTTAAGTGGGGCTTATTTATAAAGGGGGCTATTAGTGATAATGGGGACTATTATTTATAAGGGTAACTATTATTTATGAGGGGGCTATTATTTATAAGGGAGCAGTATTATATTTACAGGGTGACTGTTACTGATAAGGGGGATATTACTGATACAGGGCACTATTTATCATTTATAAGGGAGCTATTACTGATAAGGGTGTAATATTATTTATAAGCAGGGACTATTATTTATAAGTAGGTGTTATAATAACTGATGACTAGGTGCAAAAATCTATTAGGTGGTACAAAGGTGCTCATTTGAATTGTGTGTGGTAAAATGGGGCTTGTTATTACTTTTTTGTTGGCAGAAAGGAGGCGTTATTATGGGGGTTGCGACTGGAAGACGATGGTGTTGTTTGCATATAAGCATTTGAGGCCCCGCTTTTAATTTTGCCCAGGGCCCCACTTTGTCTAAAACCGGCCCTGCTGGTAACATGGGAGTCAGCTGTAAATTATCTTGAAGGGAGGTTTTCAGGCAAAAAGCAGCAACATTTTTTTAATTAAAGTGCGTTACATGTTGGTCCAGAATCACAAGCTCTATGAAATGAGACTAAGTTGTCTGAAAAGTTAGTGACCTGCAAAAATGCCTGTTGTCTGGTCACATTTTGTATGCACTTTTTTTTTTTTTAAATTAAAGATATTTAATTTTTGGAAGGATATTGCCCTGGGCATAAATAGGAATCTGCTGTTGACTATCCATGAAACTGTAGGTTGCATCAGCATGCGTAACAGGCCAATGCCAGTGATGGCCAATGCAATATTGTGAATTGGCACTCAAAAACCCCTGTCTCACACCACGTAGACAGACTGTTACAGCTAAGAGGTCTAGGCCACAGTTTTACAGAGTGCAGAAAAACTGTTTAAAGATTCCAAGAAGGAGCTATCAGAATCTGTATTTTCACTTTACTTTCTTCTTTAAAAGTCTAACTTCATAATTTAAAATGATAACTACGTTCATTAAAGATTTCCCCTGATCCACTTCCTGTGGACTGAGAGCAATGAAACTTGGCACAGTTATTAGTCCTTTCCTACATAGGTGCCACCTATGGACAAACACTTCTCCCATTTCTTCAAGCAACTGTAAACACTTCGCTTGTAGAAGTCGACAGATTGCTCCAAATGCCATGTTGTGACCTCGGAAATCAGAGTCTCATCATCTGGAAAATGCTTGCCCTTCAAAAATAACTTCATTTATGGAAAGAGGTGGAAGTCCGATGGTGCGAGGTCAGGTGAATAAGGAGAATGCGGTAGAATTTCAAAGCCACAGGAGCATGCTTCCATTTGGGCAACATGTGAGTTGTGAACTGGTGTATTGTATTGCAGAAGGAGGACACCTTAGGTGAGCATGCCACGTCTCTTGGTTTTGATGGCCTCCCGCAATTTCCACAACAGTGAAGTATAGTATGCCCCAGTGATCATGGTACCCTTTGCTAGGAAATCCATCAATACTACTCGGTGCTGGTCCCAAAATACTGTGAGCATGACCTTGCCTGCCGATGCTTCCATTGCATTGATTGGACTTTTGTCTCAGGATCATAATGATGGACCCAGCTTTCATCCTGTGTGATCAGTCTGTTGAAAAAGTACTTCTGGTTTCCATGGCACATCGTCAATAGAGCCTGAGAGCATTCGACCCTGCTTCGTTCCTGCTTCTGGAAAGGTGTGAGCAGCTGGGGAGCCCATCGAACGGATACCTTATGCATGTGAAGATGGTCTTGGATGATTTTTTCCACGGACCCCACACTAATCTTGGCATTTTGGGCTAGGTGGCGAATGGTTACGCGGCGATTTTCCAAAATGGCGACCTCCACTTGCTGGATGGTGTGTTCATCAATAGCAGAGTGGGGTCGCCCTGGAATTGGAGCTGTTTCAACCAAAGTCCGACTACATTTGAATTGACAATGCCAGTTCTTGACTACATCATATGATGGGGAATCATCACCATAAACCTCTTTCATCTCATCGAACGTTTCCTTTGGTGTGTGGCCTTTCAAGTAAAGGAACTTGATGACTGCTCTGTATTCCACTGGGTCCATTATCAATCCTCACACCACTTCAGAACCTGTAAAATCAAGACCGTTATCAGTTCTGAGTTACAAATTGGTATGTAACCTATAGAGACTTATATCATTACACATGTGCAGTTTCAGCATCCTGTGATAAATAGAAGTGGGTTAGGGGAAATCTTTAATGAACGCCCCTCGTATATCAAACTTCTAATGCTTGTCTGATGTGTAAAAGCCTGACTGAGGGCTTTACTATCAAAACCGTGTTTAAAACATATATTTAGATCATATTTTACCATTCCTAATCCAAGAGGACCTGGAATGAAACATAATTTTACAGGCCAGCAGGAGGGGATTCAATTGGATTATAGACTAAGGTGTATATATAAACTAATAGGTGTTGTATAAATAGAGCTTACATTTAGGTTTGGCAGCAATAAGGTACAGTATACAACACCTAACATGTAAAAACATATGTCCACAACAATATTAGACAATGGTTATGTGTCAGCGCCTCTTTCAATTGTAGGCATAGCAGAACGCGAAATGTCAATTTACTGCATGTACAGCAAGCAGATACAGTCATCACATAATATAACCTAGATCCACTCTGGAAACACTGGTGAGATCTCTGTATACTACTATAGTTCAGTTTGTAACACCACGCCTTGGGACATTTTGAAGCTAGAAAGTTGGACAAGTAAATAAAAAACAGTTTTGGTTATCTGAATATTGACAAGAAAGACTAAGAATGTGTATTTATAATAGGTTAGGGACAAGAATCTCTCACATTGAGGAGAGCACCAGTGAAGGTGTGTGCTCTCCTCAATGTGAGAGATTCTTGTCCCTAACCCACTCATTGCCTCCCACAAAGCCAGCCAGTTCACTTTGCTCTGTACTGATGAGGGACAACAATCCTGAAACGGCGCTGTATGCAGATAAGTGAAATTGGCTTGGCTAAAATCCCTTTTGCTGTTTCAAGACTCGGTGAGTCAAAAGCAAATTGAGGATCTGTTATATCCAACAGAGGACGCATGAGCTCCCAGCTCCTTTCCCATAATGCCTTGTGATATTTATAATAGGGACACTCAGTTCCATGTATGGCCCATTTGGACATCAGGAAGTCATTCTTTGTGGTTGGAAGATCACTTCCAGGAATAGAAAGGATTCTTTATTGTTCAGGAATGATATGGAATGCTACCAACAGGAACTAATGCTAGACATAGATTTCAGAAGGGAAGAATGCTTCCCCCCAAAAAAACAGAAGACACAAAGCTTTTATAATATAGCATTTTTAGTATATTGATCTATATTATCTGGTTGACTGCAAATGAAAGATGATACATTACTCCACTAAAGTATGTTAGTATGCATGTCATGAGCCTTACGTATATGCATCAACACATGCTTGTGGCACATACTCTTATTGAGTCTATAGAGCCCTATGAGTCTGATGGATGCAATAAGAACTTCCTTTAGGCATCTTGCAGGCTAATATTTTTAAAGCTCTTTCTTTTCTACTGTAGCCCTATTTGGGGGGGGGGGTATGAGTATTATCCCTCCCGCAACAGACTCTGCCTCACATGTGTCTGACTCACTGTATTTACAAAACAAAACTTGCACTGAATGCCTGGGGTCTCTGAAGCCAAACTGCAGGGGCAAAGAAGCCAGATACATTATATACTAGTAGAAATGGCAGTTCCCTACACTCTCCCTCTGGTGAAATCTTTACGTCACGTCAAAGACATACAAAGTCATAGTATACAGTCAACATTACCAATGACAATATCAATATGGTTGCTTTTGCATTTACAGAGTCACAACAGGTTAATAGGTATACATGCCAGCAGGAGCGAAAATTGGTAACATATTGACCAAAGTGGACACTGCACCCACCCAAGCATGGTATAAATGAGGCTGAGTAGTAAATCTGGGGTCCCCCAAACTATCATATGTCAGCATAGGTGGAGGGTGTCTAATTCTCTCTCCTCTCCGTACCTCTCTCTGAGGTAAACTAGCATGTCCAGGCCCTAAACTAGGGTTGTCTGCCATGGGAGGGGATGGTGCTGGTGGCGTAGGAGAGCTAGATCCCTGCTCATCTGTAGACACAGATCTAGGTACGAATTCTGGAGTTTGAGGGTTCATAGGTCTCCCTGAAGGAGAAGATACTGGTGAGCTAGGAACTTCAGGAGCCACAGTCCAATCACTCTCAGGAGTTTCAGGAAGGTCAGGTGGAATATCGGCTAAGGACTGTGGAGAATCGCAGGCCGAGCCATCATTGGAGATATCCATACCATCAATCTGAGGTACAGGCAACAAATGATTTCTATGCCAAGTCCTGATCCTCCCGTCCCGTCCTTTTATCTTGTAGACTGGTATTCCAGGCAACCGATCTACCACTGTAAAGAGTTCACTCCGCCATCGATCAGCCAGCTTATGTTTTGCAGATGCTCCCAAATTCCGTAGCAGAACATGGTCCCCAGGGTTCAATTCTCGGTATCTTACTCGAAGATCAAATCTCCTTTTATTTCCTTCATTCACTTTGGCTGCATTTTCCTCAGCCAGCTGATAAGCACTCTTAAGCGTTTCTTTCAAACGTGCCACGTATCGGTAATGATCTCGATGACTGATACCATCGGTAGAGACTCCCAACAAGATGTCAATAGGTAGCCTAGGCTCTCTTCCAAACATCAGAAAGTATGGTGAATATCCTGTGCTCTCGTGCCTTGTACTATTATAGGCATGCACCATAGCCTCCACTTTTCTACTCCAGGATCGCTTATCCTCAATTCGTAAGGTACCAAGCATATCAAGTAAAGTCCTGTTAAATCTTTCAGGAAGGGCATCTCCCTCTGGATGGTAAGGCGTCGTCCGACTTTTGCGGATGTTCAACAACTGAAGTAACTCTTTGATCAGGTTACTCTCAAAATCCCGGCCTTGATCAGAATGCAACCGGTGTGGTAAGCCATAATGGATAAAATACTTTTCCCAAAGCACTCTTGCAACAGTGACTGCTTTTTGATCCTTAGTCGGAAAGGCTTGAGCATATCGTGTGAAGTGATCAGTCACCACCAATACATTTCCAAATCCTCTGGAGTCGTTGTCAATACAAAGGAAGTCTATGCAGACAAGATCCATGGGGCCCGAACTCTTCAAGTGTCCCATGAAGGCCGCTCGAACCGGGACAGTCTTCCTCTGCAAACATCTGCGACAGCACCTACACAGACGAGTCACGGTATCTCTCATTTTGGGCCAGTAGAATCGGTCTTGTATTAGGCCATAAGTCTTCTCAGGTCCCAAATGACCATGATAATCATGCAGACTTCGGAAAATCATCTTCTGAAAGCAGCTTGGAATAACTAGTTGGCGCCTTCCAGGGTGATCATGATACAGCACCACACGATAAAGTAGGCCATTGTCTATTTCAAACTTCTCCCAATCTCGTAGAAGTTGACTGCATTCAGAGGGTAGGGATGTCTTTAACATTTCTCTGTCTTGAGAACTCACTGCTTGATAAAGAGGTCCAATTAAAGGATCAGTCTTTTGACTCCAGATCATTCGCTTTGAAGATATAGAACAACTCTCAAAGGATCCTAAAGCGGCAGGGTAGGCAAACATGTCTGGTACAGCTTCGGGACCTCCCCCAATAGAGTCAATAAGCCGAGTTTCAGAAAAGGCTACTCGGTCTTCAACTACAGCAGCCATGGCACACAAAGCTCCTACTCCAGGACTTGGCACTTCTTCCCATTCATCCACTACTTCCGGACTAGGTAATCCAGGCCGTCTTGATAGAGCATCTGCCCCAATGTTCTTAGGCCCCGATTTATACTTGAGTGTGAATTGGTAGTTGGATAAAGCTGCCAACCAGCGATGTCCTGTAGCATCGAGTTTAGCGGTTGACAAAACGTATGTCAGTGGATTGTTGTCTGTTCTTACTTCAAACGTGGCTCCGTATAAATAGTCATGTAATTTATCAACAATGGCCCACTTGAGCGCCAAAAACTCCAATTTATGTACTGGATAATTTTTCTCGCTGGGAGAAAGACTTCGACTTATGAAAGCTATGGGCCGTAACCCGGCCGGGTATTCTTGGTGCAGCACGCCACCTAATCCTTCAAAGCTGGCATCTACATGTAGCACATATGGCTTCTGTGCATCAGCATAAGCCAGAACGGGAGCTTCTGTCAATTTCTTCTTCAACAACTTAAATGCTTCTTCACAATCCGCAGTCCACCTATCGCCAAAAAGGCTTTTGGAAGACCCTTTCTTCTTTCCCGGATCTCCTGCATCACTCTTCAACAGGTCGAGGAGGGCTCGAGCAATTTTTGAATATCCTTCCACAAATCGTCGATAGAATCCACAAAACCCCAAGAAAGATTGCAACTCCGTAATATTTTGCGGTCGGGGCCAATTCACCACAGCTTCAATCTTACCAGGATCGGTAGCAACTCCTTCAGCAGAAACAATATGACCTACATAAGTGACCGAAGATCTACAAAATTTGCATTTGTCAGCCGACAACTTCAGCCCCTCTTCTTTTAAGCGATGGAGTACTCTCATGAGTCGTTCTTCATGTTCTTCCAGCGTCTTTCCAAACACAATAATGTCATCAAGATATACAAGGCATTCCCGGGGCACTAAATCACCTAACACTCTTTCCATCAACCTTTGGAACGTTGCTGGCGCACCTTTTGTACCTTGCGGCATACGAGTGAACTGAAAGAAACCCAAGGGGCATATGAAGGCTGTCTTTTCCTGATCCTCAGGTGCCATTGGGACTTGATAGTATCCCGATCTTAGGTCCAGCACTGTGAACCAACAGTTTCCATTCAGAGCTTCCAGAGCTTCTTCAATTCTCGGCAGTGTATACTGATCAGGTAAGGTTCTCCGGTTCAGAGTTCTGTAATCCACACATAGGCGAATTGCTCCAGATTTTTTTCTTACCACCACAATAGGTGAGGCATAGGGGCTCTTACTGTCCACAATGATCCCCTGACCTTTCATTTGCTGTAGAGTCTGTCTTAACTCATCAACATCCTTTGGAGCAACTCTCCGTGGTCGCTCCCGGAAGGGAGTAGAATCGGTCAATCGGAAAGTGTGTTGAGCACTTTTAGCACAACCTACATCCATATCATCCATGGAGAACACTTCCGATAATTCAGACAACTTCTGTGTCAGTCGATGATTCCAGGCCTCTGGTAAATGTGGATCACTCAAGTCAAGATTGAGATTAGGGATTGCATCTCGGATTTGAATCCTGCACACTTCAGCATATGGATTTACTCCAAGCACAGGGTAGCAGTGGGCCACATTCTGGTATGGTCCAATTACAATCGGATGCGGTGAACAGTTCCTCACTGTCACACAGGTAGATAACTCCACTTTATTTCTCCAGTCCTTTCTCTCTGGGATCACCATCCAGCCATTCTGGTTAATCATTTCTTCAGGGGTTTCCATAAGGACATAACTACCCCCTTCAAGCAAATCGGGAGCAATGCTGGAGGCTACTCTCAGAATTCTCTCCCCGCCGGCAGGAACTTCCATGGTTCTCTCACCGATATGATATACCATTCCATGTCGATAGCCAGTAGACAGGGCATCACAGAGTTCTCTAAGATCAGAAGATATATTCACCGGCTGAGCTGCAGGGTTCCAATCTCTTCCAAGAAACTTCTGAAAAGCATAATGCACTGCGGGACAATTAGTGCCAAGTATCACAGGAGCTGCACAAGAATCCCCTGTATCAGGACAGACAAGAGCCGTAATCTTCATGGGAGCGACACTCTGATCTTCTAATTCAGGGACAGCTATAACTACTTGTAGGCTGCCATCTACAGGATATGATCCTGAATTAAGCCCCCACAATTTCATTTGTCCTGTAGACTGAAGAGGTATATCCCTCAGATACTTTTGGTAGAACGAGCGATAAATCAGGGTCACTTGAGATCCTGTATCAAACAGGGCAGGAGCGGCATGACCATTGACAGTGACTTTGACAACGGACCTGGAGCCCGCGATAGCGCCTCTGGTCTTTACTCGGCCCGCCTTCCTTCGGTGTCTTTGATTCTGAATAGAGAAGACAGCACTGTGTCTCAATCCCTCACTGTCCTCCGTACACTGTCTGGCAGTATGGCCCGTCTGACCACATTTATAACAGGTTCTAGCATCCTTCCTCCATTGAGTGGCAGTGGGTGGAGTGGCGGACTGTCTAAGTTCTGACCGCTCCGCTGGTTTGTCCTTGTTTGAATTAGGAACAACATCTTCTTTAGAGATGCTTTTCGCTTTCTTAGGGGTACTAAAACTAATGTCAGCTTCTTGTTTCTTCACTAACTTCATTAAGTCAGGAAATGGAAGGACTCTATCAGATAGTAAGACCTTGAGTACTTGAGCAAGAGGATGATGAGGTTGTAACCCTCTCACCAACTGACTGGTTCTCATAGCGTCTACCTCTGAAGTAGATATAGCTGCGTGGTACACCAGACGTGAAAGAAGTAGCTGTAAACGGTTAATAAAAGTAGAGACATTTTCCCCTTCTTTTTGACGAACCATTCGGTAATCAGCAACCATCTGGGCAAGGTCATAGTATGGCTCAAAGTGATCAGACAGTACTTGTATATAGTCCAATGCACTCACTCCTTCATGAGAGTCTCTGTACAAGCGGATCAATTCTGCAGCAGGAGACCGCAAACTTTCACTGATACGCTGCCGCTTGCCTTCTTCAGAGCAAGACCATTCCTTCAGGCATTGGAGAGTATGTTCTTTCCATATCTCAAAGTTTTCCTCCCCTTGTGGTACTGGGACATTACCAGAGAATACTTTTAGTTTCTTGTAGTGAGTGGCCTGCAGGCCCTGAGCTAACATTTCAGTCAGCCTGGCTAAAGTGCTAATAGCACTGTCACTAGAGGAACTGCTAGCGACGGCCATACTGGGGGGGTAACTGGCTGAGCGGGGTTCTTCCTTTACCTGAACCAGGGGAGGAACAGGAGGTCGGTAATCCCATGTAGTAGCTAGTGGGAGGTTCCCCTCTGAGCTATATCGCTTCTCCATATCAATGACTATTCCCACTTCTAAATCTCAGCAGTGCCTCCAAATGTAGCCCTATTTGGGGGGGGTATGAGTATTATCCCTCCCGCAACAGACTCTGCCTCACATGTGTCTGACTCACTGTATTTACAAAACAAAACTTGCACTGAATGCCTGGGGTCTCTGAAGCCAAACTGCAGGGGCAAAGAAGCCAGATACATTATATACTAGTAGAAATGGCAGTTCCCTACACTACTATGAAGGAAAGTGCAGCCTGTTGCAGCTCACATAAATAGTTTTTCACCATTGCTCACAATTACAGTTCTGCTCTAAGAGGGCAAACCCTCCATTTTATTTTTGCTGCTCAGTGATGCATAACTACAGTGAGGAAAAAAGTATTTAGTCAGCCACCAATTGTGCAAGTTCTCCCACTTAAAAAGATGAGAGAGGCCTGTAATTGATATCATAGGTAGACCTCAACTATGAGAGACAAAATAAGAAAACAAATCCAGAAAATCACATTGTCTGATTTTTAAAGAATTTATTTGCAAATTATGGTGGAAAATAAGTATTTGGTCGATAACAAAAGTTCATCTCAATACTTTGTTATATATCCTTTGTTGGCAATGACAGAGGTTAAACGTTTTCTGTAAGTCTTCACAAGGTTGGCACACACTGTTGCTGGTATGTTGGCCCATTCCTCCATGCTGATCTCCTCTAGAGCAGGGATGTTTTGGGGCTGTCGCTGGGCAACACGGACTTTCAACTCCCTCCAAAGGTTTTCTATGGAGTTGAGATCTGGAGACTGGCTAGGCCACTCCAGGACCTTGAAATGCTTCTTACAAAGCCACTCCTTCATTGCCCTGGCGGTGTGCTTGGGGTCATTGTCATGCTGAAAGATCCAGCCACATTTCATCTTCAATGCCCTTGCTGATGGAAGGAGGTTTGCACTCAAAATCTCACAATACATGGCTCCATTCATTTTATCATGTACATGGATCAGTCGTCCTGGTCCCTTTGCAGAGAAACAGCCCCAAAGCATGATGTTGCCACCCCCATGCTTCACAGTAGGTATGGTGTTCTTTGGATGCAACTCAGCATTCACTCTCCTCCAAACACGACGAGTTGTGTTTCTACCAAACAGTTCTACTTTGGTTTCATCTGACCATATGACATTCTCCAATACGCTTCTAGAACATCCAAATGCTCTCTAGCAAACTTCAGATGGGCCCGGATATGTACTGGCTTAAGCAGGGGAACACGTCTAGCACTGCAGGATCTGAGTCCCTGGCGGCATAGTGTGTTACTGATGGTAGCCTTTGTTACGTTAGTCCCAGCTTTCTGTAGGTCATTCACTAGGTCCCCCCGTGTGGTTCTGGAATTTTTGCTCACCGTTCTTGTGATCATTTTGACCCCACAGGGTGAGATCTTGCCTGGAGCCCCTGATCGAGGGAGATTATCAGTGTTCTTGTATGTCTTCCATTTTCTAATTATTGCTCCCACAGTTGATTTCTTCACACCAAGCTGCTTGCCCATTGCAGATTCAGTCTTCCCAGCCTGGTGCAGGTCTACAATTTTGTTTCTGGTGTCCTTCCACAGCTCTTTGGTCTTCACCATAGTGGAGTTTGGAGTGTGACTGTTTGAGGTTGTGGACAGGTGTCTTTTATACTGATAACAATGTCAAACAGGTGCCATTACTACAGGTAATGAGTGGAGGACAGAGAAGCCTCTTAAAGAAGAAGTTACAGGTCTGTGAGAGCCAGAAATCTTGCTTGTTTGTAGGTGACCAAATACTTATTTTCCACCATAATTTGCAAATAAATTCTTTAAAAAATCAGACAATGTGATTTTCTGGATTTGTTTTCTCATTTTGTCTCTCATAGTTGAGGTCTACCTATGATGTCAATTACAGGCCTCTCTCATCTTTTTAAGTGGGAGAACTTGCACAATTGGTGGCTGACTAAATACTTCCCCACTTTCCCCACTGTATATGGTTGCTAACTCACCTGAAGGATCAAATAAAGATGAATTTGACGCTATCAAGAAAAACTTCTATAGAGGTCTATTGGAGACCTTTCCCATATTCCCATTTATCCCCTTCACAGGTAATCCAGGCTGTAGCACAGGAAAGCAGCAGCCATATTATCATATCTCTTATGATCGTAAATACTGGTGGTACATACAGGTGCAGCGTTATAACTTTCTGTGCCGTGATATCCTATTTCATATGACAACAGTCATTGAAAACCCACTGAAAGAGTTGAGTTAATTGATTCACATCAAGCAGACCCTACAAACAGAAACCTAATCTGCTAAAAAAGCGGTTACCCACGGAAACCCGCAGACCACATTGACCATAATGGGGTCTGCCAGGTTTCTGTCTGGTTTCTGCCCGAAAAAAGATGGAAAAATGCCGATAGAAAAGACGGAAACCCCAAATGGAGACTGTGCGTAGGTGTGAACCTAGCCTAATGTGTTGTTAATGCATTATGAGTCATGTTAGCCTTTGCTCCATCTGTATCTATAAGTAAATTTCCCTTATTCTGGTACTACAGTATAGTTCTTTTACACAAGACAAATTTGCGTCTATAATGATCGCTGATCAATACAGCAAGTCAATCAGTGCTTGTTAAAAGGGAATCTACCACCTCCCCAAAGATATTCAACGGTCACCACCATGTTACAGAGCACACTACACTGATGAACCACATAGTGTTGTTATGTCATTAGCAGATTTGGAGAAAAATAACTTTGATGTTATGCTAATGAGGCAGTTGGTGCACTGGGGGCGGGCCGCAGACCCCTACCATCTCCTGCCAGCGCCACCCCATTGAGTGAGAGTTGATCCTCCCACTGATATGATATCACCCATCCTCATCGAGCAGCAAGAGCAGTGCTCCAAAGAGCTGAAGGCTCGCCTCCAGTGCATCAGCTGCCTCATTTGCATACGACTTTAGGTTTTTTTTTTCTTCAAATCTACAAAGATGACAACATAAAAACACATGTTATTTATCAATGTAATGTGCTCTATAACATGGTGGTGAAGGTAGAAAATGCTTGAGGGAGGTGGTAGACTCCCTTTGTTCACAAACAATTATCTTTGTGATTCCATCAAACAATCATAGTTATTATTATAAACAATGGTACATTGTACAATTACTTGTTTATTGGCTGATCATTGGCATGTTTACACAGGGAACAACCATTCACACTAACAGAGTGTACAGTCATCCATCATAGGACCTTAAAGGGCTTATCCAGCTTCCAAAAATTATATGCAAATACATCCACAGTAGTGCTAAATACTCACTGTTCCCTTGTGCATCCTTTGCTTGGCTTTATTTTACTTGCTGCTCCTTGTATCACTGTTATTTACATGCAGTGAATCTGTGGACAAACTACATTTCCCATGATTAATCTTCCCGCACTCACCCTCTGTTTATCCCTCCCTTCTTCACTCTCTCCTGTAATGAAATACCTGGTATCACTCCCACATCTGAGGTCATGTGCTGCTGTGATGTATCGTTTGTTGCCTCAACTTCTTGGAGGGGGGGGGCTAGCAAGCTTGCAAACAAGATATATGGCCCATATTTTTTTTAAACTGGATAACCCCTGTAAAGGGATTTTCCACAGCATTAAAATCAAACAACTAGCTAAGCATGAGCATGATAACATAACAAAAGCTTACTAACCACTCCTCAATTCCCCACTACTGTGATCTACAGGCTGTCTGCGACCCCACTGTGCTCCACTTCTTGCTGTTGGACAAATACAGGAAATCCTCCAAAATGCCACTCCAGCCTATCACCAGCTGAGGCAGATTCCCAGACAGCCTGTGGACCAGAGGAGCAGGGAATTGGAGAAAGGTGAATAATCTTTTGTTATGTTAACATGCTTTAGCTGGATTAAGTTTATTTTTAATGGGTTAGTAAATCCCTTTACTGAATGTCAGCTCTAAACCCTGATCCGGGACCTGAACTCCCAGCATCATAGTGATCCATGATGCTAGGAATCCCTGCTTCCCCGTGGCTCTACTCTTCCATGTAATCATGTTGTCTGTACAGGGACGATAGAACCAATGGTAGGCAGGGACTCCTAGCATCATAGTTCTGTATAATGCTGGAAATCCAGGTCACAATTTAGAGTTCAATCTGGGAAATCATAAATCAGTATGATGCTGGGATTCCAGGTCCCAGTTTAGGGTTCAGTCTGGGAAGTATGGCCAACCTCCAGTCCGAATCTCACAGACTGAACCGCCTATCTGAAGCCAATCTTCCAAAAAGTCTCAGGAACTCAATTTAAATCAGAATCTGAGCCCAAATACACAATCTGCATGTATGTTTAGAGTACAAGTTTTTGGACTGGACATAGCAAAACAGCATACACAGTAGATCACTGCACTATATTTACATACTACAATATTTATATTTAAATACTACAATATTTCTAGTAGACTCATTGGTACTGTTCAGGAGAGCATCCAGTAACCGTACATTTTCCGTGAGATAATCAGGTGCTTTGTACAAATGAATTGGTTGTTACAGTCTTATTGGGTCTTTTGTAGCTCCCATCAATATTACTTTCTTTTAGATTAAGGTAAATTGATCTCATGCCAACATAACTAGACAAGCTATTAGTACAAATTTTAAAAAAGACAATTTGTTCTCGCATTGATTTATCACTTCAAAATTAAATTACAATTAACAAAGGAAACATTGCTCACTTGTAAGATAAAACACACCTACAAAATAAACTTTTCGTTTAACTAGGTCGACTGCAAGTGATATTTTGTGGACTAGATAAAAGATCAGTATATGCTGTGAGCAATGTCGATCAATAGTTTTTTCATTGCTTTTTTTAGTTTTTTGTTCTTGCAACTAAGCAAAATACAGAAAATATCAGGGCTTCAATGCTATAAAGTATAATGTAGTGTTTGGTTGGCATGGTAGAAAACTGAAGAGGAACTGTAACAGGGGCACCTATTGTATAAGGGACCTGTAATAGGGGTACATACTGCATTGGGGCTTGTAATGAGGGCACTTAGTGTATGGGGGGACGGTATACTGTATGGGGTAATAAAGGGGCAATATACTGTGTAGGGGATCAGTAAAGGGGATATTATACCATGTGGGGGCCAATTAAGGGGGGGTATACCGTGTGGGGAGCTGGAGTGGCCCCAGACAAAAGCTTGCTATGGGGCCACTTCTTTCCTAGTTAAGCCACTGGTGGGAAGAGTAGATATCAGCTACAACTCACGCCAGTTTCTTGGCATACGTTATAGTATATCTGTCAGGCTAAGATGTCCCTGCCTCAGCCTATGTTGATCCCCATCCTGCACAATAAATGACAGATACCAGAGAGCAATAGAACAAGCAACCTAAGTCTCACACTGTGCTGGAAGATAGATCTAAGGCACCCAAAATGTTCTTCACCAGAGCCAGCCGCAAAGCCAGTTGGACTTATGCTGAATTCTGAGCCAGGTTATCACCCCCTAGCTTAGTGCAAAAACTAGATGCCCTGCAATCTGAATACAAACCAAGTCCCACAAAACTACTTACTAGGCAGATCAAAACAGGAGAGCTGAATCTAAACAGTAAACATATCTAGGCCGGGGTCAATCCAAGAGATCAAATTCAACGCCAAAATCAGAACACAAGAGAATATCTGGTAAACAACCCAAAGTCAGTATAACAGCAACAAACAGATATGATCAGACTTCTGGAGCTTAACTTATCAATAATTAACTCAGAGCATCTGGAATATAGATAAAAGGCCTTAAATATCCCTCCACAACTGCTGATATGTTCAGCATAGCAGAGCTCTGACAGCTACAGAAAGCGTCATGTGTTACCTTAAAGCAGCAGCAGAAGCGATCAAAGCCGCACAGTAAGATTCCTAACACCCACTTTATACAAAAGTGGCGAGTGCAGCACAAAAGGCAAAAATAATATTTGTCAGAAATTGTACACCATAGTGTTTCCTGTGACTCCTGAGGAAATAGGAGAAAGATCCTGCTGTAACTAATGGGTAAGTTATGGGGAAGGTTGCCTTGGCTGCTGATAGGTGGTTGCCTGTCGATATTTTTGGAAAAAAATTGGACTCTACTCAATGAGTAACTAGAGAGTCCACTCTGATGACTTGGAAAGCGGAGAGGAGAGTGAGTAAGAAAAGCTTTATTAAAGGAGGGAACATTGCTATATGTATCATTAAGGGAAACTCTATTCTAATAATAGAAGGCATAACCCTATGTGAAGCATAAGGCCAGGTTCACGCATCATCAATTGCTGTGCTTTTTCTGGGTTGTTTGAGCCCATATTATTGTTGGGTCCTAACTTTTGAATTCTGCTTGACAACTTCACATGACCACTAAACCATCACTGTAGAGGTAAAGCTGATACGTCACTCTATCGCTCAGAGCCAGTATAAGTTTGTCAGTGGACCTCTGGAATATCTGTGTTGGATTGGTGGAGGATTGAAGTGATGAGGTTTTTTTTGTTATAACATTTGTGGGTCCTCTTTTTTTAAGAACTAACCTACTTAGCAGCCCCTTTAATGCATTCATGTTGATCAATGGAACATTCAGTATCCTATCCTTATGATCAATATACCCAATGCCTTGTGAAATAGTCAGTGTTTGGCCTTTTGTGACCAGTATCACAATCAGTGTAATGTAACATGGCCCTAATAAACTGCATTATTCTCTGTCATCGCAATGTTCTGGATATACAGTATCAAAAGCACACTTGTTCTATTCAGTTTCTAGAAAGTGCTGGGTTTTATGCTTGTCGGTAAAATGTTCTCTGCATAGCTTATTGTGCAGCAATAGTGAATCACAGTGGAGTTATTCAGGCTTTTTGACTGAGATTGACAAAACAACTACTATTATCTTACTATATTCCTCATAACCTGTTTATTTGTCTGTGTAGCTCTCTGAAGAACAGTTTTTTTGCATGAGAAAATGTTGATATTTTTAAAGACATCTTAGAGTACCTATATGTTAATGCTCATGTTATGAATTGTCTATAATTGAAGAAAGCAAGAGAACACAAATTGTGCCATAGTGATTTAAAAACAAAACAAAAAAATCCTAATTTTATTCTATGGCAAATTACAAGTGCTGAAATGTCAAACATTTATGTTTTTAACTGTTTAACTTTTTTTTTATTAAATAAAAATGATTTATTTAATAAAAATTGTGTTTATTGTATTTATTTTATTTTGCATTGTTTTTATAATCAGTCAAAACTTAGATTATAGCTTAATTTTTTGTATTCCCATTAGGGAATTTTTATTTTTAAACATTTTTTAAGCTTTACTGTAAGGGCATTGCAAATTGTTCTACCACATCATCGCTGTGCAAGGCTAAGCCCCATGTAGCCAAAAAGCGATGTGGGAAAAACTGCATCGGAAACGCATTTCGTCTTTTCCCGCAGCGCTTTACTCAGAAAGTCTGTGTAGTTTTCCTCTGCGGGCTTTCTGCTTCAGTTGTACCTATAAGGAAACTGCCAGCGTTCCCGTATGTATAATTGGCATGCTGGAATTTCCAAAAAGGTGACAGTTTTAGAAATCACAGCACTGCCGCTGCAGGTATTTTTCTGCAATGTGTGGATGGAATTCGCTAGAATCCCATCCAATTTGCAGGGACTTAAAAGCGCTGCTTGTTCAAATCATCAGTATTATTATGAGGGAGAAAAAGAAGTTGTAAAAGTGTGTGCCAATCATCAATAGTCACTAATAATTTGGGTGGTGCTGCAGTGGAGACTAGTCATGGTGTCCTCACCATTAGCAAACCTATTTTGCCATGACTAGTCTCCACTGCAACAACATCAGGATTACCACCAGTTTCCTTCCTGAAACATTCCCACATCTGTCCATGGGTTGTGTATTGCATCTCAGTTTCATTAAAATAAATGGTACAAAAGTACAATACCAGGCACAACCTATAGATAGATGTTAGTAGTATAATGTTGTACCGTGTTAGCCATTGAAAGTAGTGGAAGAGTGAAGAAATTAGGTGATACCTTTTAGAGGCTAACTGAGTATATTTATAAGTAAGCTTTCAGAAGTGCTAGCTTCCTTCATCAGACATGGTGTTATACAAGAACTGAAAATTCACAGATTTTTATACACATGGTCTTCAAAGGATTTTAGAGTCCTTAAAAAAACCAAAACAAAATGCAATCTAAGTAGAGAAGTTATTTACAACCGGTCAAAAAACAATCTAGAAAGTTGTGGTGCGTGACAGAGTGATCTGTTATCTGTTTGCTATCAGGAGGTGATTTGTGACCCTCACAGTTCATACATAGTGTGACATGAAGCTGGCATGAATATTGAGTCCAAATTGCAGAGTTTTACATTCTTGCATAAACTTGTACTCCCATTGTTTCCTCTCCTCCTGCGTCTGGAGCCAGACGTGTCCCCCTGCTTAAACCAGTACATATCCGGGCCTGTCTGAAGTTTGCTAGAGAGCATTTGGATGTTCCAGAAGAGTATTGGGAGAATGTCATATGGTCAGATGAAACCAAATTAGAATTGTTTGGTAGAAACACAACTCGTCGTGTTTGGAGGAGAGTGAATGCTGAGTTGCATCCAAAGAACACCATACCTACTGTGAAGCATGGGGGTGACAACATCATGCTTTAGGGCTGTTTCTCTGCAAAGGGACCAGGATGACTGATCCATGTACATGAAAGAATGAATGGGGCCATGTATCGTGAGATTTTGAGTGCAAACCTCCTTCCATCAGCAAGGGCATTGAAGATGAAACATGGCTGGGTCTTTCAGCATGACAATGATCCCAAGCACACCACCAGGGCAACGAAGGAGTGGCTTCGAAAGAAGCATTTCAAGGTCCTGGAGTGGCCTAGCCAGTCTCCAGATCTCAACCCCATAGAAAACCTTTGGAGGCAGTTGAAAGTCCGTGTTGCCCAGAGACAGCCCCAAAACATCACTGCTCTAGAGGAGATCTGCATGGAGGAATGGGCCAACATACCAGCAACAGTGTGTGCCAACCTTGTTTAGACTTACAGAAAAAGTTTGACCTCTGTCATTGCCAACAAAGGATATATAACAAAGTATTGAGATGAACTCTTGTTATTGACCAAATACTTATTTTCCACCATAATTTGCAAATAAATTCTTTAAAAATCAGACAATGTGATTTTCTGGATTTGTTTTCTTATTTTGTCTCTCATAGTTGAGGTCTACCTATGATGTCAATTACAGGCCGGCCTCATCTTTTTAAGTGGGAGAACTTGCACAATTGGTGGCTGACTAAATACTTTTTTTTCCCCACTGTAATTTCTGATCTGTATTCAGAACAGCACATTTCATGTCTGTGTTCTTAACATGTTGGTCTTATATTCTCCATGCAATAACAATTCTGGAGTATCTTTTCTTATAACTTTACATTGTTCTAGTCTTAATTGGTCACTAACTTTTCAGACAAGTTAAGTCTCATTCCTGTCTCCTGATGAAGTCTTGATAAGACGAAACGCGCATCAGGCTATTTGTTGCGGTGTATGTGAGGGAGTCAGCCACGTTATTTACATCATCACTATGGGTAAGCTCATACCTTGAGTTACTTTATACTGCTATTATAGCATTGCCACTTTACATATAGTGTGTGACCGCAGTGTTTTGATTAAATTGCTGCTTATTTTTTATGTGCTGTCCCACTAGTATGGTATAATTTATACTTGCTCTATGTTATATGCTTACCCAGATTGATTTTTCCCTTATGTGGTTTGATTGTATGTTCCACAGGGAAACCAATTATATAGTTATAATAGATATTATATATCTTTCATGTGTTTCCATTCATTGTAGTGGAGACTATATATTTTATATCTGTCTCTTGTCCTCAATGTTGTGCTGTTGTTTATTGTCGCTTGGTTAATTTTTGTATTTTTGTGAAATATTAATAAATTTATTTATATTTTTGGTATATGTTTGCTCTTAGTATTTATTCTGTTTTTTTGGTGAAGTTAGTCTAATTTCACAGAGTATGTGATTCTATACCAAAATGTAATGCACCAGTGTGGGACTGAGATGTCTAGGGCCCCCCGTGAAATTGATTCTAGGGGCCCATCCTAAAACTACTGTTGTACACGCCATATAAAAAAGTCACGCCACTTTCCTGGCCCAGTAGGAGTCCTGTGTCTCATGTGACCGCAGAGATCAATTAAAAGTTACTGGTATGAAACTTTTGGCCTATGTGAGTGACATCAACAGGGAGGGGGAGGGCAACAAATTGCTGGAGACAAGTATTTTTTTTTTTCTTTTTAATTTTACACCTCCTCAGCCACCACAGGGGTCTCTCCAATTTATGGACAACCTCTTTAAAGGGTTTTTTTTTTTTTTTTTTTATAGCCTATCCTCAGGAAGGGCGCTGGAAGCTGTATGGAGTCGCTTCCAGAGCTGTTCCTGTACACAATCCGGGGTCGGAACAGAAAGCTCAGCTCCCACTGACTTCAGCACTGAGCTGCAGGGAAGGCACCCAGCTGCTATACAGGGGACAGAGATTTTTGCTTCCAGCCCTGTATTGTGACTTGAAGGACCAAAGTACTTTCTCTTTTTGGAGTTAGAAAATTGGCGTGCATGCCATTAACTACAAACTATGCAAGTATGGTCATAGTGAGGAAAATATACAGGGAATCTTCTAAGAAAAATATATATACTGCAAGCCTGTAAGCACCGCCCCATGTAAAGTCACGCCTCAACACACAACAAGTCACACCGTTGATAAACCACAACCTGTGCACTTAAAATTGTTGGCAACTATATGGTGACAGAAAACCGCAACAGTGGACACGGAAAGGCAACAGAAGTGGTACTAGGAACTGTGCAAGTGCCATGACTAACCACAACCATATAGCTATGTATATTACATATTGCTTTACTATGCAATTTAGAGCCCCAAATTCTTACATTTTAACATAACATGTAACCACCCAACTGGCTATACTTGAAATGTCCCACAGCCTCATGTGCTGCAGGTCACTTGTAGAAGCCATGACCAAAATACTGGCCCTGCATGACACATATTTATCAGCTGCCCACACTATTGACCATTTCAAAGATGGACGACGTCTCCCTTTTCGACTTATTTGATTGGCTGTTTTCGCTTCCTGCTGAGGATAGTTGATCACGTGGCTAAGTCACGGGACTACACGTGACAGCCGGAAAAGAGGAGGCGGAGTTGTAGTGACAGAAAGATGGCAACTGAGAGGGAGCCGCCTCCGCTGGGAGATGGGAGACAAACCGATTTTGAGGAGCTGGAGGACGGCGAGGACCTGTTCACCAGTACCGTGTCCACCATGGAGGTGAGGGCGCTGTGCTCTTCTGTCAGGCTGCTTCGTAGGGGTTCCGGTCCCCGTCTCCCAGGGGGGGTGGATGTGACAGGGGAGGCCAGGATGGCAGTGTCATCGGTGGTAGTCACCCTGGTCATGAGCGCTCAGGTACAGCACACGGGATGTTTGGCTGCGGTTCCTCCTAGACAAGTCATAGCGCCTTCCATTGTCTGAGCCTTATAGATTATTGTAAAGGTCTGCACGCAGGTCTGTAAACAGCATATGTGTAAGGTCCATGAACAGCAGCAGTGGTATAAATATCTGCAGGTCTCGTGGGGTAATCCAGGCCCCTGTGCCTTGTATATATGCACATGTCTGCTAACATATGATTCACATTATAAACTGTAGTGATGTTCTGTGTATGAAGGGTTAACACGGTCGGCTCCATAGGTGAAATATACACTATTATGTGGTATGTCAGAGTGGATTCACACATGGAAGATTTGTGCTGAGTTTTGGCGATTTATTCCATAGATGTGAATGAGATGTTCTGCATCTTGTGCATGGATTCCTGCAAACATCATTTAGATGCATAGAACAGTCACAGAAATATCTTCTACAAGTCTGTCACATGTGCATAGACCATAAGGAACTTATTTTCCAACAGAGAGCTTGTATCTGTGTACGACTCAGATGATGGGTCCAATTCCTGGAACATCCACTGATCAGCTGATTGAAGGATCCTTTGAACAGTCTCAGCTCAGTACACTGTGTAGTGGATGTGAATGGTATTTCATTGATAGAAAGCTGCAGATCCCTCAATTAGCTGATCAGTGTGGGTTCTCAGATTGATGTTAATGGCCTAGGTCTTCAGTATTAAAGACCCAGAAAACCCTTTTAACTCAGCAGCAAGTGTAAGCCCATCATGAAATTGACTTCCTGAGAAGAATTAAAGGGGTTGTACACGTGTACACTATTTAGGGCTGTGGAGTCGATAGGCCAGCCTCATAAATGGCTGACAGCCATAGTCAGACAGACCTGCTTGCAGGACTTTTCTCTCTGCATTTTAAGCGGAATGGGGAATGGAATCCCTGAGTGCTCACTGAGCGCACATGTGAACCTAGCCTGACTGACTTCTTATGAAGTAAATAAGCAACAAACTATGCACCTAATTGATTATACAATATAGATAATTGTATAATATAATTAATCATTTTATTTTGCAGTCGGTAGCTTTTTCTGACTCCATCCAAAAATTACTCCAACTCTGCAGCACTGATGATGTTCATGGTCATCTCTTAGGATAGGAAACTGAGCGCAGAGTATTTGGAGTCTGACAAACTCCCAGCCCCCCCCCCCCACTGATCATCTGATTGCAGCCTCTAAACACTGTTTAGTGGCTGGGAAAGGTACTGCAACCTCAATCTGATTGACTTGAATGGCGCTAAGCTTCCAGTAGATTAACTTGACGTTACAGTGTATAGAGCTAGGCTAGTTCCTGCCACTGTGGCAGCTGCAAACAGCTGATCAGCAAGGGTCCTAGGAGTTGGACCTAGGGCTTTGGAGTTGGGTCCAGTTTTGGGTGGAGTTAGAAAAAAGTTTCAGACTACAGTAAAATTGTATTATACAATTATTGGTGTATTGATTGATGTATAGATTGTGGCATATTTACTTTTATAGAAAGTCAATCACTGGCTTTTCAAGGATTTGGGAGAGCTTTATTCTGAATGGCCATAGCTGTCAGCCATTGATTAAGGAGTTGGAGTTGTTAGTTTGGTCTACCGTCTCCACAACCCTGGTTGTACCAATGCCGAGCTACGATTGTAACATTTCCTAAGAATAGGCCATGAATAATATACTCATGGACAACTTCTGTAAGGCTTTTAGAATGGAATAAACTGGAATAAGCTGCTCTTATATTGTTACAATATCTCTTAATTTCCTTCATGGCATTATTCAGTGGCTGCCTCTTGCTCCCACATTGTCATAGGTAAGCTAGGTGGTCATCCTACATGAGTTTATGCGCAATGACATAGCCATGTGGTACTTCTTTCTATCAGGCCGTTCTCATTGGGTTTTGCGCAGGTAAAAAATCCCTTTTACACTGAGGTCCCACGTTAAGGAAATGCAGATTTTTTTTTTTTTTTTTTGTTGTTGCAGATTTTGCTGCAGATTTTTGAGCCAAAGCCCAGAATGGCTACCAAAGGGAGGGGAAATATATAGGAAGCTCTTATAGTTCTCCCTTGTGCTCAATCCAGTCCTGGCTTTGACTCCCAAAAAAAAAAAAAAAAAAAGCCGCGTTTTCACAACGTGAGGCCTTAGCCACATGTTGCGGAAAAGCTGTATGTTTTTGTTGCATTTTTTTTTTTTTTGTCAAAGCCAGGAATAGATTCAGCAGAAGTGACAAATATAAGAGCTTCCTTTCTATTTCCCAGTACTTTTGAGAACACTCTTGCTTTTGGTTTAAAAAAAACCCAGCAAAATCTGCAACTAAAAACACAGCTTGTTCCCCATTGTGGCCTCCTAGTCATATAGTACAGTCTCCCCTACTGTTATGTACAGTCATCCTGTTTCCAGGTTTATGGCACGTTATTTGTAATATTTTTTGCTATAATTCTATTTCTTGGGTATAATGTAGAGGGAGGGACTGTATATTTTTCCCTTACCTGGATTTTCCACGCTTGTGTTTTGTTTACCCTCAGTCACACCCCATTGACAGCCCCATATCCTGCCTTTAGTGTGTCATGTTACCATCTTCTTAACACATTGCTATAAATGTACCATTACTGGTATCTTAGAGAATCTTGTGGTCCCCCCTTAGGCCCTATGTACCTGGGTAAATATGGTCTGGAAAATCCAAACAGAATATTACCCACATTTCTGGGATTGAATGTGGTCCAGAGGTTGGGACTCTTTGCATCCTGGTGATCTATGAAGCTAGGAGTGTCTCAGGCCCTAGTGCCCTGTACTGTATATAATATGGGACAGTAGAGCCACTAGGAGGTAGTGACTCCCAGCATCACAGATCACTAGGAGTTACTGCTGGGTCCAGGCCAGGAAATCTGGCCAATGTACAAACCAGATTTTCCAGCCTGTATTTGCCTGTGCACTGCCTAACTAGGGAAATGGAAGAAAGCAAGTATTGCTTGTTTAGCTTCTTAATCTTCTTGTTTGATTGGTCAATATAATCACATGACCTGGTCACATGTAGCTTAGCAGCCGTTGAGAAAGGCGGTGCTAAGATGTAATCCAGAACTAGAAAAACATGGCTGCCTTCTTCTAGAAACTGCCACATCTGTCCATGTTGTGTATCTAGCGCAACTCGGCTCTATTGAAGGCCTGAACTGCCATACCACAGTGTGCCACTGTTTTAGGGGAATCCATGTTTTTCTAATCCTGGACAGTCTCTTTAGTATACAGTGTGCACTTTCTTATAGTTTCCTTATTTAAGATTTGTGATGGGATACAATACCATACTCTAGCTTAGTTTTCAGTATGTACCTGGACTCAAGATACCAATTTAACCTGAAGTTTCTTAATGCTGCCTGAAGGTCTAAACCCTTAAAAAGAAATTCTAGTGTTCTGGGGATCCCTGGTTGAAAAACAATGGACTAGTATAGTATAAAGTCAAGTAGCACTAGCTCAAATACAATGCATCAAAGTAGCACCAAGGTTATGAGGCTGCCTACTAAAGGAAAGCTTGAGCACAGTGTATATACCTAGTAGGGTATAGCATAGGTTTAAGACCTAGGGTCCGGTAGTTAGATTTGTTTAACCCTTGCTATCTAGTGATGAATTATCATTAAACTGCCGCTAAACTTTGTGTGTGCTGTGGTGGAATCTCTAAAGATTGGATCAAGATCTAAAAAGGGGAATGTTTCTGTATTATGGCCGGCATCCTTGCTGTCTATCTTAGCTATGTTAGTAAGTGGCAGCAAATAATAATAATAATAATAATAATAATAATAATAATAGTCCTTTAATAGTCCCACAGTGGGGAAATTCAGTGTGTTACAGCAGCAAAGATAAGATAAGCAGATACAAATACAACATGTACAGGAATGTTCCAAGGTGAGAGGCATTACATTAATAGCAGACAGACACATAGGAGGTATCAGAGGGGGGGGGGGGATTTAACAGGCAGAGAGATATTTCAGTTCTCTGTGTGTAATGATCTCCGCTTAGGTCGGTGTTGGTTGTACAGCCTAACCGCGGTGGGGAGGAAAGACTTCCGATAGCGCTCCTTCTCACACCTAGGGTGGAGCAGTCGGTCACTGCCAGTACTGCTCAGCGCGATCACAGTCTCATGCATGGGATGGGACTTCTTCTTCTGCATGGAGCTCACCACGGACAGTATCCTTCTGTCACCCACCACCTGCACTGGGTCCAGTGGGCTCCCCAGGACAGAGCTGGCCCTTCTAATCAGCTTGTCAAGTTTATTTCTGTCCCTGGTTGATATACTGCTCCCCCAGCAGGCCAATACTGCTCCCCCAGCAGGCCAATACTGCTCCCCCAGCAGGCCAATACTGGGATAGACTACTATCACTATTGTGGTTAAATCTTGACCCAGGGGTAAAAAGCACCAAGATGTGGCACATGTTTCTGCATCTACTTTGAGCTTAGAGTTGTGTATCTGTGGCTAGTATATCCTGTTCACTTCTGTAAGTGGACTGAAAGTATAATTTTAGTTTATTTAGCCCCTATTTGCTCAGTTTGGTGACACTAGTAGATCTCCTCTTCCACCAAACTAACTGTAAATGGACCTGACTGAGACTTCATTGTATTAATAGCGAACCGTTCCATCCGTCTCACATTTCTAGGAGGTGCATTGACCATCAGGGGGAATTGCTGCCTTCTTCCCAGGTCGGCTGCTCAGGGGCCGGAGACAGCTGTTTGGCACCCCTGTAGAGAGCCGTTGGTGTCGGTCAGGATACTCCGATATAGAATTTACTTCATGGTTGATTTTCTTGTTTCATGTTTTTGGGGGCTGCACAAAGGTTAAAGGGTAGTCTCATGAAGACCATTTTCTCTGTAGATTAAGGCTAGGACTTGTAGTTATACATCATATGATCACTCCATAACTACATCACAGGTAAATCCATTGTGATCACCAGGATACTGAGACCACCACACGACAGATAGCAGAGATCTAACCCTGCTAGATTCCTGTGTAGCCACATTCACTATCATTATTCATGTTGCTGTTTTGTGCACCTCTTTCTTGTAGACCTGTGTACGTCTTCGCACTCTCTTCCTTGTCTCATCTTGCTGAACAGTCTTTCTCTGAAACTTTGCCTCATTTTACATGTGAAAGGAAAAAGTTGGGTACCAATCCACATAATGTACTTTAGTCAAACAAAGCTGGGTAGGACAACATCAGGGACGTCAGTACCACAAGACTATTCGGCTGCTGGTAGCTGTATACAGTGTATACAACAAGAAGTAGCTCTGCTCCTATCTAAATGAATGCTTGTTACCACAGCTACATTGTATGACTCTAGTGGAGGTGCCAGGGCCATTCCGCACAGGTCAGAACGGTCTGGGCATCAGAAGGGTGGCCTTCACAGTATTAGGCAGGTGGTTTTAATATTGTAGCTGACTGGTGTCTGTACTGTTTGTGTACAGATATAACAGTATATCCGTAAAGAGGAGTAATAGTTACAGCTGTAGCCTGTACGCTAAAAGGCCATGTAGGTACCTCCCCTATATTCATTTTAAAAAAAAATTACAATTTTATTCTTAGAAATTTGGAATCAATACATTAATGTAATGGTTTAAGCAGTAAATGCTGTGTCCTGATAGATATTTGCTCTCACGGTTAGTTATGTGTACCTTACTGTGCACAGTCTGATATACAGGGAGTTGACCCAAAGTGGCGTATAATGTTGAAGGCGGTTAGCTTTCTGAATTATTTATCAGGCTGTTCTGACTCGATTACTCACATTTTCCTCCAGTTTCCTGAGTAAAGGCAAGTGTCTGTCTCAGAAGATATTGAGCCGATGCTCAAGGCCATGGCTTTGATAAAGAAACGTGCAGCTTGTGGAAGATTTGTTGCACCTACATATTGTAATAATGCAGTTTAATTAGAAGATGATGGGTGTAAATGAATAAAGCAAGGGCTTCTACTTAGTACTAAAATGGAACCTGCACGCAAAAGGGTGTATTCATATAGACATAATGTACACAGTCATGAAGGATTAGCCTGATTTATAATAAGGGGCAGGCTTTGTCATAAATCTGGCACCTCCTCTGGCTGGTGGCATGTCTAACCAAAATCTATGATAACAATAGATTTAATACAATGATGATGAATCTACCTGTGCTTGGCCACTCCTCCTTTTCATACAGTGGTGAGGGTGATGTAAAAACAGCAAGTGCACTTTAAAAAGTTGTAAACCTGAGGTTTGTTACTTTTTAACATTACAGAGTGGCCTAAATGTTAATAAATCTGCCCCATCATGTTAATAGGGTGATGCACACTTTGCAGCCACCAGTGCAGCAAACTGCATGCAGCCGGAACCTTTGCCACACAGTTGTGGATAAAACGAGGCAATCCCCACAATATTGTACGCCCATTGTGGCCACTCAGTGTTGTAATCCCCACAATATTGTACGCCCTTTGTGCCACTCAGTGTTGTAATCCCCACAATATTGTACGCCCATTGTGACCACTCAGTGTTGTAATCCCCACAATATTGTACGCCCATTGTGACCACTCAGTGTTGTAATCCCCACAATATTGTACGCCCTTTGTGCCACTCAGTGTTGTAATCCCCACAATATTGTACGCCCATTGTGACCACTCAGTGTTGTAATCCCCACAATATTGTACGCCCTTTGTGACCACTCAGTGTTGTAATCCCCACAATATTGTACGCCCATTGTGACCACTCAGGGTTGTAATCCCCCTAATATTGTACGCCCATTGTGACCACTCAGTGTTGTGATCCCTACAATATTGTACGCCCATTGTGACCACTCAGTGTTGTAATCCCCACAATATTGTACGCCCATTGTGGCCACTCAGTGTTGTAATCCCCACAATATTGTACGCCCATTGTGACCACTCAGGGTTGTAATCCCCACAATATTGTACGCCCATTGTGACCACTCAGGGTTGTGATCCCCACAATATTGTACGCCCTTTGTGACCACTCAGGGTTGTGATCCCCACAATATTGTACGCCCTTTGTGACCACTCAGTGTTGTGATCCCTTACAATATTGTACGCCCATTGTGACCACTCAGTGTTGTGATCCCTACAATATTGTACGCCCATTGTGACCACTCAGTGTTGTGATCCCTTACAATATTGTACGCCCATTGTGACCACTCAGTGTTGTGATCCCTTACAATATTGTACGCCCATTGTGACCACTTCAGTGTTGTAATCCCCTACAATATTGTACGCCCATTGTGACCACTCAGTGTTGTGATCCCCTACAATATTGTATGCCCATTGCCCACAGCGTCTGGGCGGGATTTCCTCTGCATGCGGTTGCTACACTGATGGCTGCTAGAAGTGCCTTTTACATTAGCAAAATATAAACCAATTAGGAGATTTCCCTTATAGATAAGTTGCTTGGGCAGTTTCACACACAGCTTTGACTGTTCTGAAATGCTGCAACCAGGTGTTGCTTTGAAATGTACGGTAAAATATTTTCATTCTTGGGCCACGCTATAGGAGTTCTTCGCAAAATGCAGCCAACTTTAGAGATGGTGTTTTTTGTCAGGTGTTTTTCTCCATAGGCTTTATAATGGGACACCAGGAAAATGCATGCACAAAAAGACAAAAATTAAAGACCGTTACCAATGGGGAGGGGGATTTATCAAAGTATATACACTTACATTGACACTTGCAAAGGATGTACCTCTTTTTACACCCTCAACATTTTACCAAAGTTGCAAGAAAAGTGGGTGGTTTGGTAGGAGGGGGCTGTGGTTCAGTTCTACTGAATGATTTTCTATAAAACTATCCATTCTATAACCTGCTGCTTCTAGTACCAGGTTTACTTTAGAGTTGTAATAAATTGATGATAAGCTTAGAGATGTTATAGCACACTTTGTAAGCTGTCAATTATTTGTTGCTTGTTTAATGAGTCATTTGGCATAAAGGCTGAAAGTAAGAGGAATTCTTGCAGTCTTTTTAGCCTTGAATCTTCAGCTACTTATTATTTTGTCCGTCACCATATGTAGGTACGGTTTAAAGGGTTTTCTGTCTTTAATTTATGCATAAATGGTTTACATGCAGTAAGATTAGACACAAATGTACTGACTGTAGCAGAGATGTCTCTGTAAGCCAGTCTCACATGGTGCTGTTGGTGTTTTTCTCCTACTTGTGTTCCATCCCATACACTGAACACAGGGTTATCTCTCCTCTCCACTTTCCTTTTAGTACTGGACTTTACATGCCTCAGCCTCATATCTCAGCTGCGCTTTTCTTGTTCGTTTCCGTAAATTGCCACCATGTAGGTCATTGTGAGCTAGCTGTTAGGAGGTGTTTATGAGCAGTGTATAACATGAGGGTACGCACATACGGCTAACAGGCTTCGGATGGACCAGACAGATCACCAGCAAAGAGGATGGTTTGATCTGCCTTCGAGCGCAAGCGGCTCCTATGGTTTCCTTGTCCACCATCCAGACAGAGGTGGCACCTTCATTACATGCTCAGACCATTTCCAGGCGATTAGCAGAAGGAAATCTTGTGTCACATGCCCATTATGTGTCCGGCCATTTCAAGCCAGCCACCGTCTCCTTCATTTGGAGCAGTGTCTAGAAACCTCGACTGCTACAGACTTGAACCATATCATCTTGACTGATGAATCAAAGTTCTGTTTGAGATCTGATGATGGTCAGGTTGGAGAATGGCAGTTTTGAGTGACATACTGCCCCAACTGCTGGTGTGATGATCTGAGGAGCCATCACATATGACAGTCAGTCACCCCTAGTAGTGATACAAGGGACACTAACAGCTTGGCAATATATGTGCAGGACATCTGGGGCCATGTGTGTTGCCTCTCATAGCAGGGCTTAAAACTAGCATTTTTCAGCAGGATAATGCTCTCCCCCACGCAGCAATGGTTTGCAAAGAATGTCTCTCAGCTTGCAACACTTCCACGGGCCTGCTCAGTCAGTTGAGCATTTATGAGTTAAGAATCCAGCTTTCATAACCTATGAGTCTGCATGATCTTCAGACCCAGCTGCAATATCTGTGAGCAAATGTGTTGCAGGATATCATACGGAACCTGTACATGGGGAAAAAAAGTATTTAGTCAGCCACCAATTGTGCAAGTTCTCCCACTTAAAAAGATGAGGCCGGCCTGTAATTGTCATCATAGGTAGACCTCAACTATGAGACACAAAATGAGAAAACATATCTAGAAAATCACATTGTCGTTTTTTTTTTTTTTTTTTTTAAGAATTTATTTGCAAATTATGGTGGAAAATAAGTATTTGGTCACCTACAAACAAGCAAGATTTCTGTCTCTCACAGACCTGTAACTTCTTCTTTAAGAGGCTCCTCTGTCCTCCACTCATTACCTGTAGTAATGGCTTCTGTTTGACATTATCAGTATAAAAGACACCTGTCCACAACCTCAAACAGTCACACTCCAAACTCCACTATGGTGAAGACCAAAGAGCTGTGGAAGGACACCAGAAACAAAATTGTAGACCTGCATCAGCCTGGGAAGACTGAATCTGCAATAGGCAAGCAGCTTGGTGTGAAGAAATCAACTGTGGGATCAATAATTAGAAAATGGAAGACATACAAGACCACTGATAATCTCCCTCCATCAGGGGCTCCACGCAAGATCTCACCCCGTGAGGTCAAAATGATCACAAGAACGGTGAGCAAAAATCCCAGAACCACACAGGGGGACCTAGTGAATGACCTGCAGAAAGCTGGGACTAACGTAACAAAGGCTACTGTCAGTAACACACTACGCCGCCAGGGACTCAGATCCTGCAGTGCCAGACGTGTCCCCCTGCTTAAGCCAGTACATATCCGGGCCTGTCTGAAGTTTGCTAGAGAGCATTTGGATGTTCCAGAAGAGTATTGGGAGCATGTCATATGGTCAGATGAAACCAAAGTAGAACTGTGTGGTAGAAACACAACTCGTCGTGTTTGGAGGAGAGTGAATGCTGAGTTGCATACAAAGAACACCATACCTACTGTGAAGCATGGGGGTGGAAACATCATGCTTTGGGGCTGTTTCTCTGCAAAGGGACCAGGACGACTAATCCATGTACATGAAAGAATGAATGGGGCCATGTATCGTGAGATTTTGAGTGCAAACCTCCTTCCATCAGCAAGGGCATTGGAGATGAAACGTGGCTGGGTCTTTCAGCATGACAAAGATCCCAAGCACACCGCCAGGGCAACGAAGGAGTGGCTTCGTAAGAAGCATTTCAAGGTCCTGGAGTGGCCTAGCCAGTCTCCAGATCTCAACCCCATAGAAAACCTTTGGAGGGAGTTGAAAGTCCGTGTTGCCCAGCGACAATATTTAAATATAGTTTCTTTAAGGGAAAAAGATAATCATCCATGAACTTGAAATAAAATCTAAATTTTATTTTTAGGCTTTATGTTCCAACCAGAAAACCAAGTAATGCATTCATGTTGTCAAACCATATACATTGAACTAATAATTGTTCACAATATTGCATAACCTGGTTCATGTCCTCCTTCTGTTTACCGCCAGTCCAAGAAATGGCGCCAGTAACAGACTGCGCTCATTAACGCTCAGTAATGAATTGTTACTTGGACGGCAGCTTGCTGTATAATTGATAATTAAATATTCAGGATCTGGGACTGCATTGGACTTGTGCTCGCAATAGCTGAGAACAGATTATTTTTGTAACATAAAGTTGTCTTGACTCACAAAGTTTAGCTTATCACAGTGATGGTAATTAATGGGAAATGGGGGAAAAAAAAGTAAATTGTACATCTGATTTTTAAAGTTGGCCAAAAACAAGGAAAACTCTCCAACCATCTAATGTTTATGGGGTTGTCGACTAAGCATATGATGGGGGGAAAAAAAAAATCAGGCATTCTGGATTTTAACTTGCCTGATCCTTTGTCCTCATAAACTACTACCGGAGGTGTTGAGAGCACATGCACACTTGACCTGGGCTGAGCGTGCATGTGTAGGGTATCTGCACTACTAGGTTTATTCTGTTCATAATAAAGTTTACTGTGGAAACTTGCCAGTAAAAACTTTGGGATCTCACTGAGCTACCTCCTGTGGTGAAGACCTACCTCTTTCTGCCCATTACATCCGTTCCCATGTACCAGATTGCCTAGAAACTGGTAGTGTCCACTACAAATCATTTTGTTGAATCTCAATTGTCCCGGTCCTGTATTTTCCCCTCTGCTCTTTGCTGATGTCTTAGAGAGTGTTTTACACCTAAGACTTGATTTTTTTGGCTACTGCATAGTATTGTTTGGTAGCCCAAATGGGACAAAAATATCGAGCTAACAGTGGATGGAGCTTAATGCTGCCCTCCTGTCCTGTAGAAAGCATACTCGGGTGACAGATCCAATAAGAGTGTATCCCCTTCCTGGTGATAACTCTAAGTAGAATTAGTCCCATGGGTGTTGTGGAAATGTCTTTCTGCAGAATCACTAATTTTTGGGTTTTTTTTTTCCTGAGTAAATTGCACAAGTATAATAAAGTATTATATATAAACTTTCCTGACTCAGAATAGGGGTTTACTTGCTGACCTTGTTTTGTGATATTGCACAATACTACTTGAGTAATTGTTCACCAGAAATGCCCCTCCAATGTTTTCTTCGCCGTATACCCTGCAATTATTTTTTTACGTGGCAATGTAAGGAGGACGATGGCTACTTCTGTGGCTGGCTGTGCTGCTCCGTGTCTGTAGATTTTGGATTTTCAGGTTCTAGAGGAGATAAAGAGCACAGTGTTTTTAGTTGGTGTAATGCCGGTGACCTGATAACTTGTGATGGAACGTTTCCTTACTTATTGTTATGTTTCCAGGTTTAGGAAATGGAAAGTGCTGACACTGAAAACGATTTCCTTTTTGCTTTTACTATGAAAAGAACAGAGTCAGCTGCTTTATAGACACAAACAGACCTGTGGAATATTATGTGTTAACTGCTTCTACTTGTTGTTTTCCAGTCAAGTCCATCCTCTCCAGAGCCTGCCAGTCTCCCTACAGAAGATATCAGTACTAACTCTAATGGCCCCAAACAAACAGAAGTTATTCTGACTGATGACCGGGAAGATCTTTTTGCTGGTAATTGTTGTTTTTGTAGTTTTTTCCGTCAGTGATATGTTATATCTATGTAAATATAATTATATTATCTCCAACCGGTTGAAGATTTAATAAATTAGAAAGAGATCAACCCCTGTGATCTCTATTGGATTTTGAAAAGACTGTTTGAGTCAGGATCATTCAGAAGGTGCTGTAGACTTGACCAGTGTGAGGACAATTTAAAGGGGTTTTTCAGAATTTTACATTGTCTTATCCTTAGACTAGGCCATCAGTATGTGATTGGTTTGTGGTCAGACCACTGGGACATCCAGGATATGGAGATTGCAGGTCAGTGGTGCTTGCTGGAGTGCCACACTCCCTTCTCTGTAATACACACACTTGCGCTCACAATGCTCTGTCTTGTGTAAAGCTCAGCTTCTTTCATTTTTATAGACAGGTGGATTTCTCACTTTACCGTTCCAAAGACTTGTATGGAGCAGGGCTATAAGGCAGTAATGCCCACATGTCCATGCTCACTTTAAGGAATTTCTTAACATAGTTGGAAGTTAACTCTTAAGGTTAACCTAACACTAAACACAGAAAATGCAAAAAAATGTTAAAAGTATCTCAGCCCATTCTCTGTTCATCTAGTGTGTGTGTGAGTCTCAGGAGGTCGGCCTTGTTCCTGCCTCCTCCTCACTATCCTGAGGCTAGTCTGGCAGTAAGACAGCTGGCTGGATCATGAATCTCCATGACGTGCCCTATCTCCAGTAGGACAAAAGAGTAAGCCCAGCCCCTTTCCTAAGCCCCACCTCTCTAGGCCCTAACCATTTGAAGATTTAAGAGATTAGCAAGAGATTAAGTCCTGTGTTCTCTGTAGGGATTTTACAAGACCATGTCATGCAGAAGGTGCTGTAGATCAGCACTGTGGACAACTATATTTCTTGTTTATTGTATGCATTTATTTCTAGGTTTAGTGTTCCTTTAAGGAATTCCTTAATGTACCTGGCGAGTCTACTCTTGTTAAAGCTGAGTTCTCTAGTGGCCACTGCTGTGACCTTAGTTACATAGTAATCTTCAGTGATTACTGGTTAAAGACTAGTTACATTTTTACTGGTAAACCAAAGGGCAGCAATTGAAGTCTGGATGTGTGACAGGTCTTTTCACTGGGATCTGAGCCGTTTGTATTTTAGTTTGATGAATATGTGTATATATATATATATATATGTGTGTGTGTGTGTGTATATATATATATATATATATATATATATATATATATATATATTTTTTTTTTTTTTTTTTTAATTTGTTGCCAAACCCGAGTTTAGGACTAAATAATGTACTTAATCCAATTCACTCTTTGCTTTCTGTACAGTGAACAGGAAAAGAACAAAATCCTTGATTTGTCATTAGTCAGAATAGTTCTGGCTTTTTCTTGTCTTATCTGGTTTGGCAGTTTATACACCCACTTTATCTCCCTTACAGGATCAAGAACTTCTGTAAACATGACTGCTCACGCCTTATACAGCATGCATTAAAGGGATGAATTAAAGAGAATCTGTCAGCAGTTTTGACCCTGCAGAACTGCTGACAGTGCTAGATAAGTGACCTGGAAACCAGTTTCAACATACAGTACCTTTTGTGGATGTTAAGAGCATGACAGAGAAAAAGAAGTTTTATCTGCATGGATCCCAATTCAGGCCATTCCCCAGCGGCCCTCAATCTCTCCCCCTCTAGCAGTGACCGCATGAGCAGTGGGGAGCGGTTACTGTAAAGTAGGGCTGGGCAACCTTGACCTAAATCAGAATTACAATTAACTCTCTTATGATTTAATGATCAGTTATTTTAAGATTTTACATACCACACTCCTATTTATATGCATATACTGAATTTTGGTTTTGGTAATTCACCTATTATTTGGTTAGTTAATTTATTTCGTTATTCAGCAATCCTGATTTGGTTAGTGTGGGACAGGATGACAAAATAATTGTCAGCAAGGTCACATCCATTAATGGAGCTGACTTTCCATTTCAATTATTTTGCAATACATTGTCCAGCCCTACTGTAAAGAGCCCAGTACACTTTAGTAATGCTTAATGGTCACTAGCCCTTGCGTAGTGTGACAGATAACAATATCTTTTTCTGGTCACCTCTTTGGTGCAATCAGTGGTTTTGTGGGGCCATAACTGCTGACTAAGGCTTTATGCACACAATAAGTGTGCAGTCTGCAGATCAGTGAAAACTGCACGGATAACACCCGGATTGCTATCTGGGTGTCATCCGCAGTCTTTATTGACCCATCCATTGTATTGACAGGCATTACACCGTTATTTTGATGCGTCTCAGCATCTCTATAGGTCTCCTGCATTTCCGGGCTCTGTTTTGCAAATGTGAGCAGGCTGTGTTTCCCCTGATCTAGTGTGGCATCTCCCACAGCTACATCTGGTGATAACCAGTTAGTGAAAAAAAAAAAAAAAAAAAAAAGTATGTGCTCTATTCCAGCTGCAAGGCAGAGGAACAAAGGTGAAACATCTGTAAGCAATGATAAATCGCCCTGTGTCTGTACTGCTCATACTGCCCGCAATATTATTGTATACAACAGCCACTTGATGTCTTCTAGTTGTATACAGTAACATTGCAGGCAGTACCTGCACGGGCTGATTTATGGCTGCTGATCAGCGTTTCATCTTTCTCCCTTTTACCTTGCAGCTGGTTTAGAACTTTTTTGTCTTTATCGTTCTTGCATTTTAGATTTGGCTAGCTTGAGTTTGTGGGACAAAATCTGTGTAATAATTCCCCAGTAAGTAATGTGACTTGTACCGCACATGTGCAGAGACTACAGAAAGCTGAGAGCACAAAGTAGAACAGATGCTTGGAACAGAGTGATGCATTGAGCGGCCAAAGACATAGGACTAGATCTGCACATGCCTGACCACATGAACCTAATGTCATGGACATTTCCATGAGAAATTGTTTCAAAAACAGATGTGGGACATGGGTCAGCAGTAAGAAGGTGACTTTTTATATAGAGGCCTCTTCTAAAACTGCAATAAATTGCAAACTGACAATTTTTTCAAGATCTAGCGATGAGATCTATTTGTTAGAGAGAAAACCTCTTTAAGGGAAAATGTAAATATAAAACTATCGTCTTTACCTTATCTTGACTTAGAAAATATGTCTACCATTAAATTGACACACTTTATATAGAAAAGCAAAATAGATGTGCTCAAAAGCTGAAAAAAAGTGTAGAAAGTATCAGCTATTCCTCCACTAATCACTAATCTCCTTTTGTCATATTTCTCCGTTTTCAATGCAATATTTGACATGATCAAACCGAGAGGACAAAATACTCTGTTGCTTCTGTCATTTATTTCTATTATGGAAGGAGTGATCCAGGACATTAACAGTGATATCCTATTCTTAGGACGACCCCCAGCACCCCACCGATCAGCTGGATGAAGGAGATACAGCTGTCAGGCAATAGCTGCACCCCATATATTGTTTACATTGCTCTACACAGCACAGCTGTGAGCTTTTAGTACTGGCTGTGCCTGGTATTACAACTCATTTACAGCTTTGTCCCCTTTAATATGAATGGGACTCAGATGTAATACCAGACACAGAGCTGTGCTATATGAAGCAGTGTAAACAGTGAAGAGGCACACCACAGTCTCTTCAGACAGGGGGGTGTTAAGACGCAAATGCTAACTAATATAACATTAATGGCTAATGTAAGGACAGGCCATAAGTTTTAAAGGACATCTCCTTTAATGTAACTGGTGTGAACTGTGCTCATGACACATCCCCCTATGTTTCAGTATGGAGCGTTGCACACTGCTTCCTCTCTCGGAGGGTGCTGTTATTCCTTGTGGTGCCAGCTGGCACAGGGTGTCTAACAGGCAATACTCTCTGGAAAGATCTGTAAATTCTTCTTCCTCTACAAGGAAGAAAGCTGTCTCTAATCTGTAATGGAGTCAGAGTCTGTGCTATTTTAGGGTGGAGTTGGGGAAAAAAGTAACAGAGTTTGACTCAGGCTTCAAAATAAAATCATTATTGATATAAAATTATAATTGATTATTGATAATTAGATGTATAGTTTATTGCATATTTACTTTTCTGGGGATTTTTTTTCCTGAAGTAAAGGAACTTTACTGCTTTTGTTCAACCGTGGCTGTCAGCCAGTAATAAAGGAGTCTGAGTCAGTGGTTTGGCTTACCAACTCCACCGTCCTGTCTGTAATGCTGCTTGTAGGGCTCTTTAATGGGTCTAACATTCAATTACATGGTAGCTTCCTATAGGTAGCATTAAAGAGACCAGGTTCCTCTTCTGAAGAACAGCTACACTACCTTCACCATACAGCCTAATCGGAATAGGTTTACCGCAGGCTTTACTATGTAATGGGTACACTTGAACGGTGATAGTGCTATGCCAGACACTGCCTATAAAGGAAAGTGGTGTTTTTTCTGGACACAACTATTTAGCTTTTAAAGCAATAAAAATTTGTGGCCATAGGAAAACCTGCCAGTAACTTCAGCTGGATGGACCCAATTTAACCGTTTTTTGTATTTCTCCTTTTGTAACATTCTATCTTTTTTTTTCTTCTAGAAGCTACAGATGAAGTTTCCCTGGATAGTCCAGAGCGGGACCTCATCCTTTCTTCAGAGCCCAGTCCCGCCATCACTCCTGTAACACCCACATCACTCATTACCCCAAGGATGGAAGCTATTAATATTTCTGCACCTGTTATTTATGATCGCTCTAGGGATGAGGTGAGGGCAAACCAAGGCCTGATAGTACTATGTATTTATTTACCAGTAGCATTTATACAGAGTTGTTCAGCCAGGTGAAATGAGGAAACAATAGTTTACATGAAAAACATGCTACTAGATAAGACGTCTAGCGAGCCACAGCGTAAAAGTGCAAAATAACGGATGGATGTCCTGCATGGATCTGCATGAGTATCATAATCAGTTAGCTTAGTAACCCTAGCAACTCTGGATGGGCATCTTGAGGTTGACATTGAATTTTTTTTAGGGTGCCTCACACTGTGAAAGGAGCTACAATATCACTCCATTCATGGGCACAACATCATAATTAGAGTCCTATGGACCCCAGATGAGAGTTTTGAACCTGATCCTACACCATCCCTATGCTTTATTCTTGATAGCAGCAGTTATGGGTGCTGCAGCGATGTCCTAAAACTTGAATGGGACAGTACCAACAACCACCGTTATCAAGACTATGGCAAGTAAGGGGATATTCCTGTTTTTTGTTAATGATGACCTATCCTTAGGATAGGTCACCAATAAGAAATCAGCAGGCATCTGACACCGCAACCCTTGCTGATCAGCTGTATGAAGTGGCTCTGGCATTTGTGCGAGCATCGTGACCCCTTAACTGCTTACATTGCAGACTGCCTGTCTTATAGCGACAGTGCAATGTAGCTTTGTCCCGTTCACTTCTATGGCACAATGCTGTAATTACATTACATGGCCGCTATTAAACAGATGGCATATGAAGGTCCAACAGCTCTTTCAAACAGCTGATCAGCAGTGGTTCTGTGGGATGGGTCATCAATAACAAGGAACGGGAGTACCCCTTTAAAATTTGTAACAACCCAGCTGAAGGCTCAGGGACCTGGGGGAGGATAAGGGGCCTGCAGCGAGCAAGAGGACTCCTTACTCATTCCACCAGCAGGACAGTAGTCTGGGTAAGACTGATAATAATCCTACCACTGTCTCGATTAGCCTCACTATACAGCTGAAGCTCACTGTTGCCTTCAGGCAGCAGAGGTGAATTCCGGTCTCTGCTGCTACAGCAGTATTGTGATTCTACTGCAGACCCCAGTCATGGTCTCCACCTTGTAGCGCTGGGGTCTTTGGTTCCAATCTTACCAAGGATAACATCTCAGTGTAGTTTGTATGTTTACTCCTATTTTGCGTGGTTTTCCCCTGGGTATTCTAGTTTCATCCTCCACTCCAAAACGCCCTGGTAGATCAATTTGGCCGACAACTGTCTAAGATGTATTGCTACCTTAACCCTCGTCCGGCTGAGTAGGTACAATTGTACCTATTCCTATGCAGCCTGTTAATGTTGTAAAATTATGCAGCCTGACGAAGGTTAAAAGGGTTTTCTGGGTCCTTAAGATGGGTCACAATATCAGATTAGTGGGGAACCCCTGCTGATCAGCTGTTTTGAGCAGCTGATATACACTAATAGAGCTGGAAGCAGATAGCTTTGTTCTCTGTGTAGTAACCAGGCTGAGTTACTGCACTGCTGCTCTCATTTACTTGTATAGGGGCTGATCTAGAGTAATTCAGCATGACCACTACATGGAGAATAGAGCTGTCTGCTTCCAGCTCTGTTTTGCGGACAGTTGTCGGAATCCTGCCAATCTGATGTTTATGACCTAACCTAAGCATCATTTGCCTGGAAAACCCTATTGCTGGCATTGTTGTTGGTTTGTTACTGGTCATTGTTTGGGGGTTCTCACACAAGATAGGGGTGAATGTCAGATTCCTGGGAGTCCCAAAGATCATGAGAAAAGTAGTTCTGTGTATCACTGTCTAAATTGAGTGACGCATGTGCCCTTCTGCTCTGTTCATCTCAATGGGACTGCTGAAGAGAAGCTGAGTACAGCATTCAGCTATCTCTGGCAGAGGTGAAAGGAGCAACAACCTGTATTTGTGACCGTTGCTTTATTCAAACAGGCTTACAAAAGACGCCCATCCTTGTGATCAATGGAACCAAAAGCGATAACTTATCCCACATCTTGTGGATAGAGAATAAGTTGTCTTTGCAGGATATCCCTTTTCTGATTTTTCTGTAATATACAGACATATAGCAGTACACTATTAGGTCACGGGTCTCTCGTGTAACCACCTTTTTCCTGCGCCATAGGACAGGATTACGTAGAAGAATAGAAATGCTGAGAACGGGTCCTTTCTATGACTGACACGAACGAACCCTGAGGGACCTCATTGACTGTAATGGGGTTCGTTGGGTATCTGTCGGATGTCACCTTTTAATAACTGAAATCACCTGACGAAAAAGTCAGACTTGCAACACGTTTTCATCCAGCATTTTCAGGTGGATCTGCGCTAGAGACTCTGACTCAGATGTGAACTTAGCCTGAGTTGCTGAGAGACATAATGTGATCCTGTGTAGTATTGCTAGTCTCTGTGTAATAGTCTTATTATATAAATATCTATCGAGATCTTTATAACATTACATATGCGTGCTTATTTGTAAATACCTTATCAGGACCTTATTATGACTGTTTATTGTGTCACTTATAAGTGGAAATCCTCATGTAATTCTGTTCTCTATACAGATCGAGGAGGAAGCAAATGGAGATTATTTCGATCTAGAAATAGGGGTCTCAGACCCTGAGAAAGTTGGTAAGTACCAACTAAACCTTGCTGATCCCATGCTCTATTCCAGTGCATGTTATTTACTATATTTTCAATGGTTCATTAGCATTGTTCAGCTGTTACTGTGTACTGTACTGTGTAGTGTACTGTGTATTGTTAGCTGTTACTGTGATAAGGTATATGCAGTTGATTTTTATCGTGAGATGAATCGAAGACCTTGCTTCTTAATAAAGTGACCATACCTTGTCAGATCACAAATAATGAGATTTTATCTTTATTTTAGGTGATGGGATGAATGCTTATATGGCCTACAAAGTAACAACAAAGGTTAGTAATCTTAGGCTAGGTTCACACCTGTGCCCGATCTCTGCCTGGGGATTCTGTTCCCGATTCCACTTTAAAAATGCAGACACAAAAGTCCTGCAAGCAGCGCTTTTCTCTCTGCTTTTTCTGCCCTTTTTGGGCGGAAACCTGGCAGACCCCATTATAGTCTATGGCAGGGGTTGGCAACCTATGGCACGCGTGCCACTCTTGGCACGCGACGCTTATTTCCCTGGCACGGCAGCGGACTCCTCACCCAGCAGTTTCGATCGGACCAAACACGGCCGAAACGAAACTATTATTATACTGTGGGGTCTCTTCAGACCCCCGAGTATAATAAGCGGAGCCCCCGGGGAGATGATGAAACATAAAAAACAATGTTACTCACTATTCCACGCTCCGCAGCCGCGCTGTACTCTTCAGGCACTTCTGCCTGAAGTCAGCTGACAGGGCCTCAGGGGTCGCGTCTGCGTCTGACGTCATTACGCATAATGACGCGACGTGACCCCTGAGACTCAATGAGCGGTCGCTGACTACAGGCAGAAGCGCCCGAAGATACAGAGCTGCGGAGCGTGGAATAGTGAGTAACATTGTTTTTTATGTTTCATCACCTCTCTTTGCCCTCCACTTATTATACTCGGGGGTCTGAAGAGACCCCACAGTATAATAATAGCTAGTGAGTGTGCAGGGGCCACTATAGAGCATAATACCGTGTGCAGGGACCACTATGGGACATATACCGTCTGTATAATGGTGTGTTTTCTATATTAAGGATGTGTTTTTGCACAGAAAACTCAGGCTTTGTTTTTTTTTTGTGCAAAAATGCACCAGTTTTACATCGAATGAAAAAGTTCCAAATATAGCTGCATCCAGATACATAGTGTGTTTTCACCATAAGGATGCCGCCATACGGTGCTCCTGGACACTTAAATTTACCACTAATTGCGGGATGTACATGTACTTTCATTGCTTCTAATCAGAAAGTACAGGAGCGTCCCAGGAAATAGCAGTAAATGCATGTGTCCTAAAGCATCTGGTGGCAGCACTTCTGTGTTATGGTTTGTGGTATATGACTTTAGTTTAGGGGTCGTCAGACTTACAATTATTGACTGGCACTCCGAGTACCTCATCTTTGATTTTTTTATTAAAATCGGCACGCCGAACAAAAAAGGTTGCCTACCCCTGGTCTATGGGGTTTGCAGGTTTCCGAAGGTGACCTCTTTTTTTTTTTTTTTTTTTTTTAAGCGTATTAGGTTTCCGTTCAGGGGGTCCACTTGTTGTTACCCGACGCAGGTTGAACCTAGCGTTACGTGACTTGTTGTTATATGCAAATCAGTAAATTTACCATAAACCAACAACAAGAAACATTTGTAAAGTATTTTTCTCACAGTAGACTCAAAGCCAAGTCCGTTGGCTAGCTAAACAGTATTTTGTAGTATTCTATGTATAGTGAGGGTATTACAGTTTTTGCCCTCAAATGCCAGACTGAGGAGATGTCTTTTGAGTTTTGATTTACAATTGTCCAAGGATGAGATTTCGCTAATCAGTCCAGGTAATGTGCTCCAGAGAGTGGGGGCTGCATGGCATAAGGCTCTGGCTCCAAATCATTTAAGGTGGATCCTGGGGATGGACCATTTATTTATGCCTGCTGATCTGAGAGATTGGCAAGAATTATGGGGCTTCAGAAGATCTTTTAAGTAGTCAGGGCCTGGATTTGCAAGTCATCAAGCAGACTTTAAAAGTTATTCTCCATTTTACAGGCAGCCAGTGCAGCGAGCAAAGGATAGGGATTATGGGAGCATGTTGGGGTTGTTTGGTTAATAACCTCGTTGCAGCATTTTGGACTAGCTGGAGGCAGTGTATTTCTTTATCTGGAAGAATTACAGTAGTCCAGACACGAAGTTATGAAGGCCGGGGCCAGTATAGAGAGATCTTCTGCTGGAATAAGGTGTTTGATTTTTGCAATGTTCCCCAGGTGGCAGTACAAAGATTTGATAATGAAGGATACCTGGTTCACGAGAGACAGTTCTCCATCAATAACTGCACCCAAATTTAGCACATAGTCTGAGCTTTGAAGGGTTGTTTCCTAGGGACAGAGGTGATAGATGTACAAGTTGCCATTTTGCTGTCAAAGGGGTTTTCCGGGCAAAAAAAAAAAAAAAAAAATGTTAGTGCTATTATTGGGTTAATAAATGCACCCATATACCTTTAGCTGTGTTTTAAATGATTTCTGGGTTTCTCTAGGATCTCCTGGTATCTCCTCAATATGTTTACATGGTGGTTCTTTCTGCTATGTAACTTCCACACTAACTCCTCAATTCCCCCCCCCCTTCCTCTCTCCCTCCCTCCCATACAACCCCTCCATGTCTCTCTAGCTATCCCACCCTTCCCTACCTACTCAGCCCAACTCCCGACGCCATTATATACTTACCTTTCACGCTTCTTCCTGGGGGACGGCCCCTCCTTCTTTACTGATTCTGCAGGCGTGCGCTCTTCTCCAGCACTGCTTTGTTCTCTGCTGCGCATGCGTGGAAGCTGCGCAGTAGAGGTGGATTATTGGCAGCAGTGCGCAGAGCAGCGCTTGTAAAGGAGGAGGATTGTCCCTCAGGAATAAGCGTGGAAGGCAAGTATAATGGGGTGGGTGGGGGAGTAGTAGTGACTATCAGTTTCTGGAAATGGGGGAAACGGATCGTCACTGGATAATGAGAAAATGTGGATGGGTAAATTATACGTTTTTGATCAGTTATGTTATTTAGAAATTAGTAGGGTGGAGGGTGATTAGATTAGTGTAGGGATTTCCAGTTATTCCAGACAACCCCTTTAAGCACTGACCTCCAACCATGAGAACTTCAGTTTTGTCTGGGTTCAGCTTTAGCCAGCTGGCATTCATCCATTCTTGTAGTTCAGCTAGGCATGAATTTATGGCTGGAGATGGGTCATTGACTCCGGGATGGAAGGATATATATAGTTGGGTGTCATCTGCTTTGCAGTGATAGGCCAGGGCTTGACTCTGGACTAATATACATAATTGAAACATGTAAACTGTAAACAGCTTTGGGGATAGCACCGAGCTCTGTGGAACTCCATATTTGATGATGCGTGGAAAGTGCTGCGGAATATGATGGCGCTTTATAAGTAAGTTAAATATTTTGAGTGGACCAGTGTGATGATGATGATGATGATGATGATGATGATGATGAGCCAAGAGATACTCCTTGTGGTCTGACAGCCATGAAGGAACTAAACCACTAAAGAACTGTGCCATCAATTCCACAAAACCCCTTGAGCCTACGTATTAGGATATCATGGTCAACTGTACCAAATGCTGCTAAGAGGTCTATGAGCATTAGATGGTGCATTCACCTCTGTCCCTGGCCATGAGTAGTACATTTAGTACTCGTGTGAGTGCTGATACAGTGCTATGTTTTTTCCTGAAGTCTGACTGGAAAGAGTCATAGATGTCATCACCAGATAATCTGCTATCTAGTCATAAGACAAATGGCACAGAGGTGCAGTATAATGTGAAATCTCACAGCACCACAAGCAGAAAACTTATCAGAAGGAACCAATAGGGAAATTGTTAATATTTTCTATAGGCTGGGGGATGGTGGGGGAAAAAAAAAATCATACTCTCCTGTCCCTGGTGCTCCGGCGTCCTCCCAGTGTGGTCCAGTGAAACTGCTCGCTGTCTGTGACGTACCGGATCCCTTCCGCTGACGCCGGTGATTGGTCTCAGCGGTCACGTGTGCCTGGGCCTTGCGCCACACGTCGACACTGGACCAAGACCGGACCGTGCTGGGAGGCACCGGGGAAAGGTGAGTTGTTTTGTTTTTTGTTTTTTTTTTCCCCCCGCTGCCCCCAGCCTATTTAAAGAATAAATTTAATGTCCATTTTTGCCTGGACAACACCCTTAAGCCTCTGTATTATAGTAAAAGCATAAATACTATAAGTATTGCAAATTTAGTATTTTGTCAGAGCAGAACAGTTCTTATAACATATATATTTTAACTTTTTTCAGACGTCTCTCTCTATGTTCAGCAAGAACGAGTTCTCCGTAAAGAGAAGGTTTAGTGATTTTCTTGGGCTTCATAGTAAATTAGCAACAAAATACATGCACTTTGGATATATTGTGCCTCCAGCTCCAGAGAAGAGTATTGTAGGTAAGGTTTGTTCTTGACCTTGGAATAGTTTTTTTTCAATGTGAGCTTATAGGTGATTTGTAAGTAGAATTTCTGTAGAAATCTCTTTTCTCTCTGCACAGGATGCAGGTTGTCATGAGATAGAGAAAAGTTGGTAAAACAATACACAAGGTTATAAAAATCCACAAACAAGCTTGAGTTAGACAATAAAATCACTGGAAAGGAAAAGGAAGAAGCTGCGGGAAGCTGAACTCTTGTAGTTACAGAATGCAAGTAGTAGTGAGCGGAGCTCTTTTTTATTATCCTCCAGCGCTGGGCAATGATCTGCACTATCCTACATTGCTTTGCAATAAAAGCTGGCATGTTTTTTATGCTTTGCCTTCCCTGATCCTGTTTTTTTTCCACTTAAAGGCATAGTCCCACAATGGTCACTAAAATGGGGTCTTGAGCCCCCCCTTCAACTGCTGTGAGGTGAACTTTGAATGGAGCATGCGCCCTGCTAATCTATATGGAAAACAGAGTACACGGTGTCAACCCTATAGACATGATTAACTTATGTTTAGGATATGTCATCAGTTTTACAACCATTGTAATCCCTCATTCAATAGAAATAAGTAGGCAATTTCAGAAAAGTGCCATGTCCTTTCACCTCTAGTCTGCCCACGGACAGTCCATTATACACAGTGGCTGACTGTAGCTAAGGGGTAACTGCTACTTAATACTTATTGGAAGTTATGGAACAGCTTGAAAAGTTAGAAACACACTTGTTTCGTTCTGGTAGGCAAGACAGAAGCCGCTAGTGACGTTGGGAAGATAGAAGACCTGTTAATGTCATCTCGCTCCCTGTTCCACCGCCTATGACCTAAGTGGGAGGGAATACAGGAACTTCATGTTATCATCCCTTTTACAAATAGGGCAGGATGTTTGCAGCTTCATTTGGGGCAGGGTTTAGTTACTAAGATGAGCTGGCCATGAATCACCCCTGTGCCTAAACCGGGCATTTTATTGACCCTGTGCTTACTGGTATTGTAGAGTTTGTTCTCTATAGTTTGGTGAAGATGTGATATGTACAATACATGTGATCTCTGAACATCTTTAACTCTTATGTTTAGGAGGTTTTGTTCATCTAAGGCTCTTCTTTTCTTATAAAATGTTACACTTTGATGCAAAATTGCATGAATGTGCTGAGTCTATTGTACCTACGTGTTTTCTTACATTGTACTGGCTCTAAAAGCTTTATTGTAGGTATGCAGATTTTATTCACAAATTCAGTTATTTGACTATACTAAATGACCAGTAAATCAGGCTGTATATAGAATCCAAGATGACATCTGTTTCAGCTACCCTGCCTTGTGTACAACTTTCTTGTATGATAACCTTACCACTGATAGTCTGAGCTCCTTCAGTAGATTTTAGTATTCTTGGTATTAAAACAATTAATATTTTTATTTTGAAGGCATGACTAAAGTTAAGGTGGGAAAAGAAGACTCTTCATCCAATGAATTTGTTGAAAAGAGAAGAGCTGCTTTGGAAAGGTATTTATTATTATTATTATTATTATTATTATTATAAATTTTTTTTATCCTTTACTAAATTTAGATTTTTTTTTTTTTTTTCTGTTACAAATACATTACTGTAGTAGTTGAAATGCTGCCTATTAACCCCATACGTGTATGTACTGTATTCCTAGCAACTAGTCCATCCCATTCTGTTGAATACTATGCTGGCCCTATGGTTCCAGCATAGAAGGTTTTGGAGCAGCCGTACAATTTTCCGTAACTGCCTCTTGTCTCAAACTTTTCATTTAAAAAAAAAAAAATAAAAAATTTGGTTAAAGGGGTTGTCCGAGATAACTGGAAATCTCTACACTAATCTAAACACCTTCCCCCTCCTAATTTCTAAATAACATCATTAATCAAAAATGTATATTTACCCAATTTCTGATTATCTGGTGACTATCTGTCTCCCCGTTTCTGGAAATGAATCGTCACTACTACTACTCCTCCTCCCCCCCTCCCATCCACTCCATCATACTTGCCCGCCACGCTTCTTCCAGCGAGACAGCTCCTCCTCCTGTACTGACTCTGTCTCTGTGCACTCTTCTCCAAGCGCTGTGCGCACTGCTGTCGATAATTCACCTCTACTGCGTATCCACGCATGTGCAGTAGAGGTGGATCATCGCTACAGAGAAGCGACGGAGAAGATCGTGCACAGACAGAATCAGTACAGGAGGAGGAGCCGTCTCGCCGGAAGAAGCGTGGAGGGTAAGTGTATAATATGGGTCGGGGGCTGGGTTGAGTTGGTACAGAAGGGCGGGATAGCTAGAGAGACAAGGGGGGGGGGAAGGAGGTTGAGAGGGGTTATGGAGGAAGTGACATAGCTGGAAGCTGAAGTATGTAAACAAAGGCAGGAGCTCCCAGAGACACCCAGAAATCACTCAAAACACTGCTAAAGGTTTATGGGTGCGTTGAAATATGAAGTATGGTGTTATCCTAAGCTTGGCCAGGTTTTAATAGTCTTTTTCTCTGAATAGATATCTTCAGCGAACTGTTAAGCACCCCGCATTGCTGCAAGATCCAGACGTTAGACAGTTTTTGGAAAGCTCAGAGGTTAGTATTCTATTATGGTAGCCTCTATTTTCCTCTTGTATTCTGGGTACGTGTTTTATTTTATATTGTCTGGTTGGATTTATTAAAACCCAGGTATGTATATCACTATTTATTATTACTCAACATAAAGTGCTCTTTACATCAATCTATAGGTGCTGCTGTGCTGATTCTGGAACAGTTTAGGCTCTGTACCTTCAGGAAGGCGGTGTCAGGCAGGAGCAGGCAAGGGGGGGTGTGACTCTGAGCTCTGACACTGGCTGCTTCTGATTGGAGCTCTCAATCACGCCCCCTGCCTGACACTGCCCTTCTGACAGAGTTTACATAGCACATCAGACACCAAAACAAACTGTGATTGTTACTTGAGATTGGTGGGGGCTAGAGAGAAAATTCCAACTGTGCTGGAAGCAGTGAAGCACCACCTATTAACAGATGCTAAACACTTAAATTGGTGGAGCTGGTGAAAGGTCCTCTTGCAGTATGCTTCAGCCTGTATTACTTCATGAAAAGGCATAAGCCAGCTGAAGCGTTCATGATTTGGAGTAAGAACTCTGGTTTTGTTAGTGTGCTGTTCCTGACCTTCATGAGCACTAGATGGACATTTTCCAGGGATCTGGTGCTTCTAAAAATATGGTTTAGTTTGTCTGTTGCCAACCTCTGAGAAAAGTAATATGTTACGGCAAAAACTATTGGCATAACTAGAATATTAGGATTAGTATTTTGAGATGTGCAGACATATTTCACACTGGGTAGGATGATGAAAAGTTCTGCATCCTGGTTGTGTGCTCGTGTCTTTCAGTGACTCCAGGGGTGTGATGCAGTAAATTTATTTTTATAGTTGGCCAGGTGTCTTTTCAGAAAATATTTTATTATATTTTACAATTCAGGTTTTAGTTGTTTATGTGAAAAGTGTAAAAATTCCTTACAGCGAAAGGGTAAAAGATAAAAAAAAAACCCAACAACCTAGATTTACAATCCACTACATTTTTATTACATTTTACAATACAATAGTTTAGATCTTCAGAAAAACTGAAGTTTCCTATTAAGCACACTATACTAATCTGAAGATTTACCAAGTACCCAGTCATCATCATCCATTTTATTTATTTTTTATTTTATTTTTTATTTTTTTTAACAAACGACTCCAGCGAAACGTAATTAGAGATTTTCAATAGGTGGGTCTTCAGATTCCCTAGCATAGCAAACACTTCAGTTCTCATTTGGGCCCCTGTGTTTATGATATACTTCACTAATGTTTTACCCTTAAACCAGTAACTTTTTATCCCTCTCTGCATTCACATGGTTGGCACACACTGTTCCTGCTATGTTGGCCCATTCCTCCATGCAGATCTCCTCTAGAGCAGTGATGTTTTGGGGCTGTCGCTGGGCAACACGGACTTTCAACTCTCTCCAAAGGTTGTCTATGGGGGTTGATATCTGGAGACTGGCTAGACCACTCCAGGACCTTGAAATGCTTCTTACGAAGCCACTCCTTCGTTGCCCTGGTGGTGTGCTTGGGATCATTGTCATGCTGAAAGACCCCGCCACGTTCATCTTCAATGCCCTTGCTGATGGAAGGAGGTTTGCACTCAAAATCTCACGATACATGGCCCCATTCATTCTTTCATGTACACGGATCAGTCGTCCTGGTCCCTTGGCAGAGAAACAGCCCCAAAGCATGATGTTGCCACCCCCATGCTTCACAGTAGTTATTGTGTTCTTTGGATGCAACTCAGCATTCACTCTCCTCCAAACATGACGAGTTGTGTTTCTACCAAACAGTTCTACTTTGGTTTCATCTGACCATATGACATTCTCCCAATACTCTTCTGGAACATCCAAATGCTCTCTAGAAAGCTTCAGACGGGCCCGGATATGTACTGGCTTAAGCAGGGGGACACGTCTAGCACTGCAGGATCTGAGTCCCTGGCGGCGTAGTGTGTTACTGATGGTAGCCTTTGTTACGTTAGTCCCAGCTTTCTGCAGGTCATTCACTAGGTCCCCCCGTGTGGTTCTGGGATTTTTGCTCACCGTTCTTGTGATTATTTTGACCCCATGGGGTGAGATCTTGTGTGGAGCCTCTGATCGAGGGAGATTGTCAGTGGTCTTGTATGTTTTCCATTTTCTAATTATTGCTCCCAAAGTTGATTTCTTCACACCAAGCTGCTTGCCTATTGCAGATTCAGTCTTCCCAGCCTGGTGCAGGTCTACAATTTTGTTTCTGGTGTCCTTCCACAGATCTTTGGTCTTCACCATAGTGGAGTTTGGAGTGTGACTGTTTGAGGTTGTGGACAGGTGTCTTTTATACTGATAACAATGTCAAACAGGAGCCATTACTACAGGTAATGAGTGGAGGACAGAGGAGCCTCTTAAAGAAGAAGTTACAGGTCTGTGAGAGCCAGAAATCTTGCTTGTTTGTAGGTGACCAAATCCTTATTTTCCACCATAATTTGCAAATAAATTCTTTAAAAATCAGACAATGTGATTTTCTGGATTTGTTTTCTCATTCTGTCTCTCATAGTTGAGGTCTACCTATGATGTCAATTACAGGCCTCATCTTTTTAAGTGGGAGAACTTGCACAACTGGTGGCTGACTAAATACTTTTTTTCCCCACTGTATATAAGGAGTTAAATCACAAGTATGCTTCTGATTGCTAATGGGGGGGGGGGGGAAGCGGGCTGGGATGTTATCATGAACAAAAGTCCATGGTATCCCCTCCCCTGAGATTATATGAAGGGTCAGTAACAGGAGAATAATAAAATCCATTCCTCCTCTCCCTGCCGTGTCACACTAGTTAAAGTGCGAGTATATGCACTTTGCATTAACCAGTGAGATCTCAAAATCTATGTGGGCTACAGACATGATCTTGGTCTTATTTCAGGACCATGAAATTTTTCAGTTCAGTGTGTTTCCCTTCCTTCCTCTCCCTCTCCCTCTCCCGTGAAAATAACAAATTTGAAAAAATCTAATTTTGTTGCATCGTCATATTGTAACACCAGTAACTTTTATAGTTTATTTGTGGTACCGTTTTTGAGAATTTGTGATGTTTTGATCACTTTATTGAATCTTTTTTTTTGCTGGCCAAAAGGAAAAATGAGATTCAGCCATTTTTATATGCTTTTCCATTGCAGTGTTCAGTGAATGGAATAAATATTTTTATAATTTGATATTGTGGGCAATTTCAGATGTGAGGATACCCAATTTGTTTGTTTTTATTTACATTTTGTATGTGATCTAGGAAAAGAGGGTGATATTTTATTTTTTGTTTTGTTTTTAAATATTTTATTTTTTTAGCCGCCTAGGGGACTTGAGCTAACAATCGTTAGATTGCATATACCATAGACTACAATACTTCAGTATTGCAGTCTATGGTAAAATCCTTGTGTCTCTATTGATCCCTACCACAGGCAGGTCTGAGAAGTCCTAAAGCATTGGCAGGCCTGGGAGGCATCAGAAGGCTCCTGACTGCCATAGCAATGGAATGGCTCCAGCGATCTCCCTGTGGGATTGGTATTCCATAACCAAACTGGAGACTGAATGTGAAAGTAAAATCTCAGATGCCATTTAAGCATTTAAGGTGTTAATTGACCATAATTAAAGCTGTCTCAATTCCCAGCCACCGCTGCCAGGTCCCCGCTTTATAAAACAGCAAAGATCCAGTAGCTTTGGTGCAAAACACCATGCAAAGGTTTAAAGCCTCTTAGTGAGGGATGTATATTTACGTAGTGTTGGTTCTAGCCCCCACGTCTACGAGTTAGAGCTGTTTAAAGTAAGTGTCCCTGAACATGGTCTACTCGGGTGCTCAAGCCCTGAGTCCTGCATGTTCAAAACTTAAGGGGGTTTAACTGTGGTATTCTTCACACATAAGCCTTAATGGCATCCACTAAATGTATGCATCATGAAAAACTCATGACTTATCCATTAATTGTTTACTGGACATCCTTTGTAGGTGACTCCATTACTCTGGGACAGTACATAGCATACCTAACTATAGTGAATGAGTTTTAGAGCTGAATGCCTTTTTTTTTATTTTTTTTTTATTTTTTGTGCTTATCTCCAGTTTACATCTGTGTCTGCTGCATTGATTCTATTATTATTTTACATTTAATTTTTGTCACTGCTCTTAAGCAGATTTCTGCCTTTTCCATAATTGGTAGCAGTTTTGTTTTTTTGTGTTTTTTTTTTTCCTTTTTAACACAAAGTGATGGAAGACATACGCTGGCTTCCCGAATTAGCTGTTTTAAGCTTTTGGGACCCTCTTTCTATTGACCTTTTGGCAAACACTGCATTTGTTCATCTATATGTAAAAGTGCTAAATGAAATTCAGCTTTTTTCTGGTTTTCCCCTGGGATGGGAAAGGCAGTAAATCAGAAAAAATGAGTTTACTTTGTATTGAAATGTAATATAGTGGAGAAAATGTAACATCCTTTTTATTTGTGCTTTGATACTCTTCTAGGCTGTAACCTTTAACCGGTTTGTTTGCCCTTATTTGTCATTCAATTGCAGCTGCCGAGAGCGGTTAGCACCCAGGCGTTGAGTGGAGCAGGATTATTGAGGATGGTAAACAAGGCTGCAGACGCTGTCAACAAAATGACAATCAAGATGAATGAATCGGATGCCGTAAGAGCTAATTTTTTTTGAGTTGTATAATGATGGCCATTGGAGGTTAAACAATCGCAGTTTAGGCTCATAGACGCACAATGTAAGATAATTTACCTATTGACTCTATTCTCTTTGGTCTGGTGAGGAACACAGTTGTATGTAGCTTGTCAACCACTAGTAAATCTAATATAACATAGTTTTTGTACCTTGATAAATTGGCTTTTTTTTTTTTCATTTTTCTTCTCCGTCAGTGGTTTGAAGAAAAGCAGCAGCAATTTGAGAATCTAGATCAACAACTTAGGAAACTGCATGGCAATGTTGAAGCTTTGGTTTGCCATCGTAAAGGTTTGTTGCTTTTGTTCTTTGTTTTTTTTTTTTTGTTTTTTTGTGGAGTCAGTGTGTGTCTTAGCTTATGTATTTTTTTTATATTTTATATTACATTATACTTTTTTCTTTTTTTATTTTCTACAAGGTACTAGGGACACACACATCATATATTCTCTCTCTCTCTCTCTCTCTCTGTGTGTCTCTCTCTTTCTCTCTCTGTCTCTCTGTCTCTCTCTCTCTCTCTCTCTCTCTCTCTCTCTCTCTCTCTCTCTCTCTCTCTCATTATTCATTCATTATATCTCTATATCTGTCACCTACCCCCTCCAAAAAGGTGATGATGGAGTGAGTTAAACGGTCAGAGATGAATTTAAACACTATAATTTAGTGTCAATCCCCTTCAAGGGGTTGTCTGAGTGCACAAACTTGAGTCCAAAGCAGGCAAAGGTGTAAAATAATAAGTGAAGCATTACATGTGGAATCCTCACCACTCCAGCACCTACTGGGCTGCAGCACTGATGACACATCGACAACACACGAACGCTGCAGGCAATTTTGTCCAGTTCTGGACAACTCCTTTTTTGTTATATGTAAAAAGGGGATGTTTTGAATATTTGTGTACGTGTGTGTATATATACATACATATATACACACACACGTTTTATTTATTTTTTTACTTTTTAGCCTCACTAGGGGACTTGAACATGCAAGTGTTTGATCACTTATACCAGTGATTCCCAACCTTTTCAAATTCTGGCCACCCTGGAAAAAAAAATTCCTCAGGGCATTCTTACCAAATCATTTTTACCTAAAGACAAAATGGCAGTTTTGATGTTATATTTTAACTGTAAAATGAAAACTGCATTAGAAAAAAAAATAGAAAATCTCACCTAAATTGCAAATTGCCATCACCATGACCCCATTGACCCCCAGACACTTTAAACTGCTCCCCAGTGGCCCCAAACAATAGTTGTGCCATATAAATAAAACAGTATTCCTTACTCAGCCCTGTTCCCATGAGGCTCTCTGCAGCTCTCCTCTACTTGTCTGAAGCTGCACACATCACTAGTGGTTGCCTGAATGGTGGAGCTTCACTATTTGTGTTCAAGTTATCTGTGCCTAAGGATGCAGATAGAATAGAATGGAGACATTCAAGCATCTTCCCACCAAAGTGTTGTGGCACCCAAGTTGGCAGTAACTGACTTATACAGTACACTGCAATACTTTGTGTTACAATGTGTCATATACTTGCAGCATCTTCCAGTGGCAGGAAATAGCAATATTACAATGGCAGGTCTGGGAGCCCTTATCACACACTGTTGCCATGACAACCAATCTGCATCCTGTGATTGGAGGAGGGGGGGGCGACCAAGGGTTGGAAAATGCTTCTCACTCAGATACCGGCATTTCTGTTGACTATGGCATCTGAGGGGTTAAACATCTGTGACTGGAGTTGTCTCAGCCACCTAATTAATATTTTCCCTTTGAGTTCAGTTGTCTACAAGGTGTTATGGTACCTCTACATTTTAGATAACTGTCAGCCGTGTGAACAAAGGCTATTCCTCCCAGCCTACGCATACGCAAGCATGCTGGACTCCACAGGGGGAGGAGAGTAAGCTGCTGCCAGACACCTGGAGTGGCGACTTATCTACCTTTGAGAACAGAGGATCGGACATGTTGAAATAGAACATGCCTGGCCCTTGTTATCCCTGACATCTGACGTCCGTTGTAAAGATCAAGACTCTCATACACCTTAGATGGTTTGCCATCCCCACTGAAATCGTTGCGCTTGGCTGATATTTTACTAGGACCTAAGTGTGTCTTTAGTTTGATATGTAGTAACATTCAGATTTTTGTTCGGGTTTTTTCAGTTCATCAAGTTATACACACGTTGCTCCACAATGACTGCTTCCTTTTAATATTTGTGTGAACAGTACTTGTAATGTTGAGGAAACGTTTGAAATGTTACTTGTCCTCTATTTGTAGAGCTGTCGGCCAACACAGCTGCATTTGCAAAGAGTGCTGCTATGCTGGGCAATTCTGAGGATCACACTGCGCTGTCCCGAGCGTTATCACAGCTGGCAGAAGTAGAAGAAAAGATAGACCAGTTACATCAGGAGCAGGCGTTTGCAGATTTCTATGTGTTTTCAGAACTCCTCAGTGACTACATTCGACTCATTGCTGCTGTGAAAGTAGGTGCACGGTACCATTTCATGTGGATGTATTTTATATGCTGTATTGTGGATATATATGCAATATGACCAAAAGTATGTGGACACTTGAATATCAGATCCATAAATCAGACCTCTCATTCCTAAATCATGACATTAATATTACCTACTTTCAAACGTTCTCTGCTTGGCTGCTATATTGCTACATGCTTTATGGCTAGGGAAAGGCTTTCCAAATACTGATACCTGATCTATTGAGCTATTAGGCTGCTTGCACATAGGCTTTCACCTGTAGAGTGAGTGTGTGTGTGTGGTTTTTTTTTTTGGTTTAATTGGTATCACTTGTATATTTTGGGGAATTTCCCCCCCCCTCTATAAAGTATTGCATATGAGAATGCCAGAGAAACAATGACATTTGAGAAACGCCAATCCCCCCCCCCCCCCCCCAATGAAATCTGTCTTAAAGAAAAACTCTTAGTTGCACATAGCACAGTTTCATTTTTCAAAAGCGCTAGAAGACTTGCAAGCGGTGATTGGTTGCTCTGCCAAATAGTGTGTGGGGCTTGTCAATGCGGGACGTTCCAGGGGCTGGTTACCAGGCAAGTAAGACACTGGAGGAGTGTGTGCAAGTTCACACTAGTGCTTTATTAGGAGGAGTTCACAGTCCATAACACAAAAAATAGCTTTCAGCAGCATAAGGCAACAAAAAATAGAATGGCTTGTTTCAGCCAAGTGATAGAAAGCCCAGCAACACAAAATAGTCTTTAAGACAGAAACAGTCCAGCAGGCTCACCAAGTTAGCAGTTTTGTCTCCGCTTTCTGTCCTCCACACAGGCAGTGCGTTTGTGGCTCAGAGCCACCATCAGAAGAGAGACACCCTCCTACCTGGTCAGTGTTAAGGCTTCAACCTGGCTCTAACAAAACCCAGAACCAGAGCTTTGAGCCCGGGCCTGTAATCACACCCAAAACTCCGGACATGGATTCCAGTCCATTACCTAGTGGAGTGGAGCCAGCTTAGTGGGAGGTATCTTCCCTCTACAATCTTTCCCTTTGCCTGCCTACAGGCTTTTAATAAATCATTGACTAAATCACTGAAACATCTGAACACTCCACCTGCCTCCAGCCTTACAACTTTACTATGGTCAGTCGATGATATTGAGCTGCGTATAAGTCCAGACTTCTAAAGGGTTATTCTCATCTCAGCAAATCTAGATGGAATAAACGCCAAGCAATGCTGCACTACAGTGTTCCTGTAACCCCCATAGAGGAGAGAAAGAAAGGTATGGAAACAGCACAGTATATTTAGCTATACTGTTTTAGTAACTGTGGAGGTATGGAAACTGTGTAGCTAATTTGTGCTACGTTGTTTTCGTAGTTTCCATTCACCTCTATGGAAGTTACAGAATCAGGGTAGAGCAGCACTTCTCAGCTGTTCCTGTATGTCCAGAGATGGGAATAACCGTTTAATAAGTTGTCCAGTTCATCTTTGATGGAGCTGAGATCAGGGCTTTGACTAAGCCATTGAAGTCTTCACACCTACAGTACCTTGCCAGCCCAAGCTCGAAGTTTTCACTTCTCTAGAAGAGTATCCAGCCCTTTTACAGGTTGCGGGTATTGGTAGGGTTTCTTCCTTCTGAACTTTTCGCCATACAGTATGTTATTGTCGGTAACACATCCACAGTTTACATGAGGGATAAGTGCGGTGCTGTTATCCTACTGTTTTTTGTTGAATCTCTGAGCGCCTTTACTCTGGGTAATAATCGGGATTGTTTATGTGGGTGATTTATCGACCCATGTTAAAGATCCTCTAGTTTAGTACATACAAGGTTTACTTTAAGGTGTACATCTATCTATATGTACACATTTGCCCCAACAGATTTCTGGGTGAGAATTTCTCAGGGATTTTACAGCTAATTTGCTGCAGAATTCGCGCTACACATTGGAAAGGGGAAATCTGCTGTAAAAATTCGCAGCATAAATATTTGACATAATACTTAAGTCTTTTAAGCATATTTTTGTCTTTGGAATAGTAGAAGTAGAATTTCATTATTTTTATTTTTAAATTCCTAGGGTGTATTTGATCAGCGAATGAAGTGCTGGCAAAAATGGCAGGATACCCAGGTTAACCTGCAGAAGAAACGTGAGGCAGAGGCCAAGCTCCAGATTGCTAACAAACCTGACAAACTTCAGCAAGCTAAAGATGAAATCCGAGAGGTATATATCTCTTCCCTAAAGCACTGACTGCATGTTTTTGTGTTTTTGTTTTTGTTTTTTTTTCTTCATTCTGAAATTCACAAAAGGTTTATGCAGTTACAGAATGTGCAAGAGCAGCCAGCAGCACCGACCCCAGATTGCTGAACTACCCGTAACATCATGCTAAATACCTTGTGTTTATTAGGAATCAATACAATTGTGTCATTCTTATATTACTAGTGAAAACATGTTGATAGTTTCCTATACACTATTGTATGTGTGGGTGTATGTATATTATATATGGATGAAGTTGTGATGTATGGTCATGATGCATATGGTATTTTTGATGATGATAAAAGCAAAAGGCTTAAAACAATGAATTTCTGATGATTTTTTTCCCCATGCCTCATAAAGGAGATTGAAGAGGTAGGATATAACTCATCATTCACTATTCTCTAGTAGACTATAAAATGTCTGTTTTGTGTGCTGGTCCTTCTGTATACTTCTCCATTATCTTCAGATGTGTTGTGATTGTGTACACTTCATCTGTTCTGTGTCTATCTAATGACTTGACAGCTGTAATGAAGTATTGTATTTCTAGACGGTGCCAGGCAGCTGCATTGCTGTGAACGACAAGTTACTTCCATGATGTGTGGTGTATTGTTAGTTACATTGGTTTACCTGTAGCTGTGTTTTCTTTGTGCAGATGTCTGCTATCCTGACATGTCTGTTTTAGTCAACACTTGTATTCCCCATAAATCAATAATTCTGGAGCATCTTTCTTATAAATATGTTGTGTTTGTTCCTTTGTTATTCCTCTTAAAAAATTTTGAATAAATTTGGAAACTTTGTCTTATCATTCCCTTTGTCAAATGGGTGTGTGTCCCTACATTGACGTTGTCCAATAAGAACTATCTGAGAGGAGACACCCCCCTCCTTCCAATAGGTAACACTCAGCTGTAATGTTGTTCATAAATTTCAAGGAGGAATGACAGAGGAACAACACAAAGCAGAAAAAAATTCTCCAGAGTTGTTGTTGTACTATGCAGAATTCAGTTACCTACATAAACAGGAATGTCAGGAGTGATAACAGGTTCTCCTTAAATATTGTGACTCTGGAATGGTATTGTCACATTTCTGTATTATAGATTGTTTATGTAGTAACTAACTCAAAAGTGCATTCTGTTTGAAGGGTTAACAATTTTATTTAATAAAACTACCTCTTGGATAGTCCTTTAAAATGCATGATAGTCTTGCATGAAAAGGAGGTGCTGCTGGTTCTTCTTGTATCCAGACAATTTTGGTGTGTGTGTGTGTGTGTGTGTGTGTGTGTGTGTGTGTGTGTGTGTGTATATATATATATATATATATATATATATATATATATATATATATATCTATATAGATATATATATAGATATATATATAGATATATATATATGTATGTGTGTAAAATTATTTATGTAAACTCATTGGCCCATTTTAAAACGAAAGGAAGCAGCTCCAAAATATATAGAATATATAAATGTAGTTGTATATTCAGTAAAGGTAGTCTAAAGATTGCTGAGCAGCCCATCATCAATAGAATAGTAGGTTAAAAGGTGGAGTTTCTGTCCCTTCTAAAAGTAAATGCCTTCTTTATGAACTGGTGATCCTTTAAAGACCCAAAATCAATGACCCACCCTTAGATCCAGCTAAGCTGCAATAGTGCAGCAGGGCCAGGGTACAGAGCCAGTGCTCTTAGAACAGCTGATCGGTTCATGGGCTGGGTGTGAAACTCCCACTAATCTCAAGATATTGATCTATTCTAAGGACTGTGTCATTAATTTTAGGTGTTTGACCCTTTTGCTACCATGCCATTGTTTCACATCAAAGAACATGTAATGGACCTAGCTATACGAATAAAGTAATATGCATAAACAGAACAGTATAATATTGGATGTTATATATGTCTACATATTTGTTATATGTATATAGTGTTTATGTATATCGGTGTGTGTGTGTGTGTGTGTGTGTGTGTGTGTGTATATATGCATGCATGTTCTTAAGACAAATAAAGATGCCTATATTAAAATATACTGTACCTCTGGCCAAAAATGAAAAGCTGGGTCCTCATGAATCCACATGTGTAGTAATTTCGGTAAACCCTTCAGATCCAGTATCAATGATTTCTTCAAAGCAAATGAACTGCTAAACTGTGACATCATTGAGTGAGGAAACTACTTATGCTAGGTTCACACCTACGCCTGGCTTTCTGTTCTTTGGGTCTGCTTGGGGATCTGAAGAATGGAAACCTAACCTGCTTAAAAAGAGGTTACCTGCAGACCCCATTGACTATAATGGGGTCCGCCGGGTTTCTGAACAGAAAAATGCTTGCAGGACTTTTCTCTCTACGTTTTTTTAAGCAGGTTCAGGGACAGAAACCCCAAATGGAGAGTAGGCGCACGTGTGAACCTAGCCTTATTCAGGCTGATGCTCTTTAGCTTTAGGCTGAGGCCAAATGTGAAAATTAAATCTTTTTTGCCTGTTGGAAAAATGCTGCATTTTATAGTCTCAACAAAGTGAGAGAGAATTTATTGAATCTTTTCTCCACAATGCAGACATTGCAGTAGAAAAACATAGCATATTAATTTTACTTGCAAAAGAGCTGCATTTTCCCCATAGACTTATATGGGGGGAGCAAAAATGCAAACTCAGTGGAAATGCAGTGAAAAAGCAGGTGTTTTTATGATTGCATTTATGCTGCAGTTTGTTTGCGGCAATTTTTAGATGCATTTCTTTACATGGAGGCTTAGCCTTAAAGGGATTTTCCAAGACTATATTGATGACTTATGCTCGGGATAGGTAATAAATGTCAGCTCACTGTGGGTCCAGCACTTGCACTCCACCAGATAGCTGTTTACAGGGGTTGTCCAGTTTCAGCAAATGTTTGTATAATGAAAAGTTCTACAATTTTCCAATATACTTCGTATAACAATTCCTCATGGTTTTCTAGATCTCTGCTTGCGATGTCATTCATTCTGCTTACTTCCATTGGATAAAGATCAATCAATGGTCATGTGATGGACACACAGGTGCATGGCTTGTTACCACGCAGATGTCGGATTACTGTGCTGTGACTGTCACAAGCTGTGCACCTGGGTGTCATCTGTGAGAAGTTAAAGGTATATTGTACATCTTTTCATTATACAAATCATAACCTTTATATGCTGAAACTAGACAACCCCTTTAAAGAGACTTGCATTCTAAGGAGCCGCAGCCTCTTCATTGCATACCAAGCACTGTGTTGTACATTGTATAGGAACTTAACCCTATTGACTTGAATGGGAATATACTGCACATGGCCATGTGATCAGTGAACGTGACATCACAGCTTGATTGGCAAGTGTGCCGGATGTCTGATCTGGTTTTCGCTGCCCTGTCCTATGGATAGGTCATCAATATAGTGCTTTTAATGTAGCATTTCTATTTACTAAGCACTTAAGAGGTTGTGCAGTATTGGTTCTGTTTTATCTGTATTAAACCACTTCCATGGGACACAACATGCTTAGAAATATAAGAAGTAACTAGTTACATTTTAACAGGTTGAGGAAGGGTTTTGAAACGTTTAGAGCAAAGATCCATTATTCTGCCGTCCATGTGATCAATCTGAAGATGAATTGCCAGTAATGTAGGAAAGTAGAGCTTCACTTTTCCAATCCGAGTAGCTGGATGCTTTTCCGTCTGCATTTCTCCTGTTTTATTTATCTCATACTACAACATGTTGGTGTGTTTTGGAGATACCTTTCATTATTGTATCTTAAAGATTATTTTGCTTTGTACTGTTTCTTGTCTTCTCAGTTGGAAGAAAAGGTTCAACAAGGAGAACGAGATTTTGAACAAATCTCAAAAACTATTCGCAAGGAAGTAGGAAGATTTGAGGTATAGCCTGTATTTCAGGTCCTATTCTAAGTTTATTACATGTGCATTACATGTCATTGAGAATTTACAATAAACCCTTTCTCTTCCCATTCAGAAAGAGCGGGTGAAAGACTTTAAAACTGTTATTATCAAGTATTTAGAATCGCTAGTACAAACACAACAACAGGTAAATATATTTTATGCACATGATATTGTAGATCTGAAGCCACTTTAACATCGGAGAATATAATACATTAAAGGAGTATTGCCATTTCTAGGATGATAGTAAATCTTGTAGCTTAAGCTAACTGAAATATTTTACTTTATACATTTTTTTTTTTTTTTTTTTTTTTAAATTGTGAATAACAGTACAGCTTAGAAGAAGCAAGTAAGCTGCTGGCCCAAGCTCAAAACCAGGAAATGAAGGGGAGAGGAGACAGGAGGGCAGGTGAAACCCTGAGTTGGGGAAAACCGCTTTAGGCTAAGGCCCCACGCTGCATATTTTCCTGCGTTTTTTTGAGCAGAAGCCAGGAGTGGAATGAGCAGAAGGTAGAAGTATAAGAACTTCCTATATATTATCCATTCCTTTTGTAGCCATTCTTGGCTTTAGCTCAAACGCAGCAAAATCTGCAACAAAAAAACTGTTTCCAAAGCGCGGAGCCTCAGCCTTAAGGGGTTGCGTTGCCTTAAAGTGCAGTTTCCCCTTAATAACCAATGCAATTTTGGCCTTTTAAAGGTGTTGTCCCAATAGGTCAGTTCCTTTCTGTATGCCTTATTACAGTATACAGTATATTATATCGAGACTCCCCTTTCCCTATTGGCTAAAGGTGTGAAAGCTACTGAAATGAGCAGTTATCATTGCCTCTATACATGTTAGGTTAATTGCTCTGTTTTTAATTGTGATGCAATTCTAAAGTACAATTTAAAGTGGTTATCTAAAGTGCTATTCTAGAAATTGTTATTCTAGTAATTTAGACACTATCACAAATTTTTCATATCGTAATTAAGAATTTTCACTTCTTTGTGCTTTGACTTTTAGCTTATAAAGTATTGGGAAGCATTTCTACCTGAAGCCAAAGCCATAGCCTAGAATGAAGACTAGTCCACATCCCGATCATCCGTTGACATGCACCGCATTCCACAATAAAATTGTGTTTCAAATCAAAGAAAATATCAAGATAAACCACTCTATATTTTATTAACATGTGGCTTCTTTTTATATACTATTGCTTTTTAATAAGAGTGCTGCATGTCCTGACCCATTCCAATGGACTGTGGCATGATATTCTGCAATATTTTGCTGAATTGAACACTAATGTGTCTTACTATTTTGCATTTATCAAGTGCAGATGAAAGCAAGAAAGTTTTATTTTGAAGTATTTTCTTTGAAAAATCAGTTCCGTCAAATGATATTTACCTTATCTTTATGAAGCAAATTATTGTTGCATTTATAAGTGTTCACTTACACATTCCTGTACAGATATTATGATTTTGTGATTATTATAATAAAGGTATATTCCTTGTGAAATGCTCACTTTTGTGCCTGTATTATGTTGTTACGGTTTTATAGCAACTTTAATGTAGCTGGGGCATTTTCACATGTGTTTAAAAAGAAAAAAAATGCAGTCATTAGGTTAAAAGACACATCTTGTGCTCTTGAATTATAAAGACTTTTCCTTTACAAAATTGCAGAATAGACATGCATAAGGAAACTTAAAGGAGTTGCAATGAGATTTATATACAGTGAAGGAAATACAGTTGTGCTAAAAAGTTTACATACCCTGGTAGATTTTTTTTTTTTTTTTTTTTTGGCCTTTTTTCAGAGAATATGAATGATGGATAACACACAAACTTTTTCTCCACTCATGGTTAGTGGTTGGTTGAAGCCATTTATTGTCAAACTGCTGTGTTTTCTCTTTTTAAATCATAATGACAACCAAAAATATCAAAATGACCCTGTTCAAAACTTCAGATACCCCAGTTCTTAATACCGTGTATTGCCCCCTCTAACATCAATGACAGCTTGAAGTCTTTTGTGGTAGTTGTGGATGAGGCTCTTTATTTTCTCAGATGGTAAAACTGCCTATTCTTCTTGGCAAAAAGTCTCCAGTTTCTGTAAATTCCTGGGCTGTCTTGCATGTACTGCGCGCTTGAGATCTCCCAGAGTGGCTCAATGATATTGAGGTCAGGAGACTGAGATGGCCACTCCAGAACCTTCACTTTCTTCTGCTGTAGCCAATGACAGGTCGACTTGGCCTTGTGTTTTGGATCGTTGTCATGTTGGAACGTCCAAGTACGTTCCATGCGCAGCTTCCTGGCTGATGAGTGCAAATTTGCCTCCAGTATTTGCTGATAATGTGCCGCATTCATCTTTCCTTCAACTTTGACCAAGTTTCCTGTGCCTTTGAAGCTCACACATCCCCACATCATCAGTGATCCACCTCCGTGCATTAAAGTAGGAATGGTGTTCCTTTCATCATAGGCTTTGTTGACACCTCTCCAAATGTAACGTTTATGGTTGTGGCCAAAAAGTTTGATTTTCATTTATTTTTTTGTCTCATCCCTCCAAATTACCTTGTTCCAGAAGTTTTGAGGCTTGTCTCTGTGCTGTTTGGCGTATTGAAGGCGAGATTCTTTGTGGCATTTGCGCAGTAATGGCTTTCTTCTGGCGACTCGACCATGCAGCCCATTTTTCTTCAAGTGCCTCCTTATTGTGCATTTTGAAACAGCCACACCGATAGTTTTCAGAGAGTCCTGTATTTCAGCTGATGATGTGTGGGTTTTTCTTTGCATCCCGAACAATTTTCCGGGCAGATGTGGCCGAAATTTTGGTTGGTCTACCTGACCGTGGTTTGGTTTCTGGGCATGTTATCAGGCCAAAATCACCAGGGTATGTGAACTTTTGAACAGGGTCATTTTGATGTTTTTGGTTGTCATTATGATTTAAAAAGAGAAAACAGAAGTTTGACAATAAATGGCTTCAACCAACCACTAACCATGAGTGGAGAAAAAGTTTTGTGTTATCATTCATATTCTCTGAAAAAATCTGCCGGGGTATGTAAACTTTTTAGCACAACTGTAAGTATTTGATCCCTTGCTGATTTTGTAGGCTTGCCCACTGACAGACATGAACAGTCTATAATTTTAAGGGTAGGTTAATTTTAACAGTGAGAGAATATCAAAAATAAAATCCAGAAAATCACATTGTATAAATTTATTTGCATTTTGCAGAGAGAAATAAGTATTTGATCCCTCTGGCAAACAAGACTTAATACTTGGTGGCAAAACCCTTGTTGGCAAGCAGAGCAGTCAGACGTTTTTTGTAGTTGATGATGAGGTTTGCGCACATGTCAGAAGGAATTTTGGTCCACTCCTCTTTGCAGATAATCTCTAAATCATTAAGATTTTGAGGCTGTCGCTTGGCAACTCTGAGCTTCAGCTTCCTCCATAAGTTTTCTATGGGATTAAGGTCTGGAGACTGGCTAGGCCACTCCATGATCTTAATGTGCTTCGTTTTGAGCCACTCCTTTGTCTTGGATGTATATTTTGGGTCATTGTCCTGCTGGAAGACCCAGCCACAACCCATTTTTAATGTCCTAGCAGAGAGAAGTAGGTTGTCACTCAGGATTTTTCGGTATATGGCTCCATCCATTCTCCCATTGATGCGGTGAAGTAGTGCTGTGCATTTAGCAGAGAAGTACCCCCAAAACATAATGTTTCCACCTCCATGCTTGACAGTGGGGACGGTGTTCTTTGGGTCATAGGCGACATTTCTCTTCCTCCAAACATGGTGAGTTGAGTTAATGCCAAAGAGCTCAATTTTTGTCTCATCTGACCACAGCACCTTCTCCCATTCACTCAGCGAATCATCCAGGTGTTCATTGGCAAACTTCAGATGGGCCTTCTTGAGCAGGGGGACCTTGCGGGGCACTGCAGGATTTTAATCTATTATGGTGTAATTTGTTACCAATGGTGTTTTTTTGGTGACTGTGGTCCCAGCTTCCTTGAGATCATTAACAAGTTCCCTCGGTGTAGTTTTAAGCTGATCTCTCACCTTCCTCATGATCAATGATACCCCACGAGGTGAGATTTTGCATGGAGCCCCAGATCGATGTCGATTGAGTCATTTTTCATTTCTTCCATTTTCTTATTATTGCACCAACAGTTGTCTCCTCCTAACCCAGTGTCTTACTTATGATTTTATAGCCCATTCCAGCTTTGTTCCGGTCTATGATCTCGTCCCTGACATCCTTGGAAAGCTCTTTGGTCTTGCCCATGTTGTAAAGGTTAGAGTCTGAATGATTGTCGGTGGACAGGAGTCTTTTATACAGGTGACAATTTAAGAGAACTGTCTTTAATAGGAGCCAGAACTCTTAATGGTTGGTAGGGGATCAAATACTTATTTCTCTCTGTAAAACGCAAAGTTATAAAATTTATACAATGTGATTTTCTGGATTTTATTTTTGATATTCTATCTCTCACTGTTAAAATTAACCTACCCTTAAAATTATAGACTGTTCATGTCTTTGTTAGTGGGCAAACCTACAAAATCAGCAAGGGACCAAATACTTATTTCCTTCACTGTGTAATATGTATATGTGTATGTATATATAAATGTTTTTTCTCTCCAGCTACAGGGGATGCCTTAAGGCTGGGTTCACATCTGTTGAAAATCGCCAGATGAAAAAAAGTCCTGCAAATCTGACTTTTTCATCTGGCGGTTTCCATTAAAAAGAACAGACACCCAAAGGACCCTATTATAGTCAAAGGCCTCTGTCTGTCATCCATCGGGCTCTGTTCTTGTGCAGTTTTAGCGGTTCGTTTTGTCCATTGTTTTTGTCTTTTGTCCTGGAACAGGCCAGAACAATGTACACATCTGATGCTAGTATGAACCTAGCATAAAATAAAAACCCATCACCACAACTCAGGAATGGCTGGAGAGAGAGAAAGGTGATGTAAGATTCTTTTGTTACTCTAAGGCCTCCCAGACAGAACTAAACCTAGAAATGATAGAAGTATGTATGGGACAATCTTGTCCCCACTGTCTCTGCCAAATTTTCTGCATGTCCCTGAAATAGACTCATAGAAAACCTGCAGAGAACATAACGGTTCTGATGTACATATAAGAACCATTTTTGGCTGGAGTATCACAAACTATATAAATTACACATCATATGATGAAGAAATGCCCTTTTGAAATGAGGGTTTCTACATGACCCAAAACAAGTAAGTGAACAACAGGATTGAGGTAATAGAGTGACCAGCCCAATCCTGACCTCAATCCCTTATAGAACTTGTAGGGCAACATAAAATGTGGTTTATAAGGCAAAACCTAAAAATGCAGAACTGTGGAATGTAGTACGATCTTGGAATGAAATACCTGGTGTTGCATGGAGTCAACCAACCTCTGAACAATGTCAAGCAGTTCCCATAAACAATTGTTATGCCACTAAATATTAGTTCAATAATTCAGAGTAAAGTGAAATCTCAATATTTTTAGGTTATACATTTTTTTTTTTAACTCGTTTTACTGAACATACATGCAATATAGTGTACATTTCAATATTTGACACAAAATAGAGATCAGTACAACTTGTACAATATAAATACAACTCAGATCAGTCCCCATCTGTGTGTTACACCTCTTACATTGCAAAGGCTATGGTATACCAATAAAATAACCAAACATTGCACATGTAGTGTATGGTATGAGAGCATTTTGAATAGTGCGCTTGGAGGGGCTTTCAAGATCAGAATGTTGTAGGATTTGGTGCATAGCTTAAAGGTTCAGTTAACTATTATGTGGAGGTTCCTAATCTAGTGGATATCTCAGCCCGTACTGACCTGCGAGGGGGGGAGGGGGGGTCAAGTAATGAATCACACCATGCCCCCCACAGCTTTAACAAACTTCTGAGGACACCCTTTATGCTTCTATACCAATTTCCCATATTGGATGGTATTAACTAGTTTCTTTGACTGCCCCATAGTTGGGAATTTATCATCCATCCACCTAAGCGCAATAACTTTTCTGGTAAGGAATATGGATTCTTTTTTTAATGCATCCAGTCCGATTCCTCCAGAAGGCCTAAAAGACAGACCCTCAGGGATTAACCGGGATTATAGTGATAGTGAAGCAACAACTTCCCTCCAGAATGAGCCAATACGGGGGCGGACCCAGGTCATATACCAAAATTCACATCTGTGGACTAGCACATCTTTTGGCATCTGTCCTCTGGAATACAGCTCATCTTATGTAAACGTAATGGAGAGAGATGGAACTGGGGTACAAAGTATAATTGAATCATGCAGAAGCTTCCTACTGAGATACTGCACCTGGTGCTCTTGTCCCGCTGAGTCAAGCTTGCTCAGCACGACACCGAGACTGTAGGTGCTGGCGTCTGTTTGTAGTACAAGTGGATGGGATTCATTGTACGCTTGAAGTACAGGGGCGCTTGCTAGGGCCGCCTTCAGGGCCTGAAAGGACTGCTCACAACCATCCGTCCACTGGACGGCTTGCGGCAACTTCTTGGTGAGGTCTGTCAGGGGAGCAGCAAGTGCACTATAGTTCGGTACGAACTTCCTATATTACCCTGCTGTGCCCAGGAAAGACATCACCTGTCGCTTGGTCCGGGGGGTTGGCCAAGATATGATTACGTCCAGCTTCTCAGGTTCTGGTCTCATGGTTCCCCCACCTACCCGGTGTCCCAGGTATTGGACCTCGCGCATGCCCAGCTGACACTTTTCTGGTTTGATGGTAAAGCCTGCGTGATGGATCCGCCCCAGCACCTATGACAGGTGCTGTAGGTGTTCCTCCCAAGTGGAGCTGAAGACGGCGATGTCATCCAGGTACGCAGCCGCAAACTCTTCACAATCCGACAGCAGGGAGTTGACCATCCTCTGGAAAGTTACAGGGGCATTCTTCATGTCGAATGGTATGACAGTGGACTCGTACAGTCCAAAAGGGGTGATTAAAGGCCGACCGTTCCCATGCCTGTGGGGACAGGGGGATCTACCAGTATCCTCGGCTCAAGTTCATGATTGACAGATACTGGGCCTTACCTAACGTGTCCAGTAAGTCGTTGATGCGCGGCATGGGGTACACGTCATCGACTGTAACCACATTGAGCTCCCTGTAGTCCACACACAACCGGGTAGTCCGGTCCTTTTTGGGCACAAGGACTACAGGCGAAGCCCTAGTGCTGTGGGAGGGCTGAATCACCCCAAGTTCCAGCATCTTGCCGATCTTGCGCATCTGGGCCCGTACTTCCGAGGAGACACGATATGGCGGCTACTGGTTAGGGGCATGATTTCCTGTATCCACGTGGTGGGTGTCCTGGTCAGTTCTCCCAGGCTTCCAACAGAACAGACCGGGGAGGGTGCACAGAATCTCGTTCAGATGGGACCTCTGGGGGGTTCCCCTGGGCCTCTTTGGGGGACGCCTCCCCAAAATCAGTGAGCAAGTCAACAAAGGTCTTCCTCTTCCCCCTTCTCTAACAGACTGCACACCGGAAAGGATTGGCTTCCCTGTCATGATGATCCTTCATCATGTTGACATGGATGGCCTTATGCCTGTTCCTGCCTGGATCAACTGTGACCAGGTAGCTGACGCTGCTGACCTGCTGGTGCACAACGTATGGACCAGCCCACTTGGCCTGAAGCTTGTCCTGGGTCTCAGAGACTAGGACCCATACCTTCTGCCCCGGCTGGTATGTTCTCGCGGGCATTCTGATCATACCAGCTTTTCTGGTCGGCCTGAGCCTGGACCATGTTGTCATGCACCATCTGTGCCATCGTCTGCATTTGGTCACGGAATCGCAGGACATACTCCACGACTGGCACACCTTGGAGGGATGTGTCTCCTTCCCAGGACTCTTTCACGAGAGCTAGGGGCCCATGGACATGTCTCCCATACAAGAGCTCGAAGGGGGAGAAACCCGTCGAGACTTGAGGCACTTCCCGGAAAGCAAACAGCAGGTGCTAACATCCAAAGTATCTGCTTCAGGGTGCCATTGAACTGTTCACACAGGCCATTGGTCTGTGGGTGATACAGGCTGGACACCAGATGTTGCACCTCTGTTACCTTACACAGGCCTTGCATCAAGGCCGAGATGAACTGGGTACTTTGGTCGGTGAGCATCTCTCTGGGAAACCCAACACAGGAGAAGATTCCTACCAGGGCCTTGGCCACTACATCAGCCCGGGTTGAGGACAGAGCGACAGCTTCTGGGTACCTAGTAGCGTAGTCTACTACCGTTAATATTAAAACGTTTCCCGGAGCGGCTGGGGATGGACAGGGGTCCATTGAGGTCCATAGCCACCTGCTGGAAAGGTTCGACTATGATGAGCATAGGTATCAATGGGGCCTTTGAGCTTTGACCCACCTTGCCCACCCTCTGACGTGTGTCATATGAAAGCCAGTATCTAGCTATGTCCTTCCCCATCTTAGGCCAGTAGAATAAGTGGTTGAAGCGAGCCTTGGTTTTAGCAATCCATGACTGGCAGGTCATGAGCGACCCTACCAGATGGAGTTGGTGCGGATCGCTCATGACCTGCCAGTGGAATGTCATGAGCAATCCGCACCAACTCCATCTGGTAGGGTTGGGGTACCGCTGTTTCTCCCTAAGCCGACTTTCCTCCCCCTTGGTGGGGATCGTTTCCCGATACAACCTCCCTTGGTCCCAGTATACTCTGTCCTTGTCAGACACCGAGGGAGGTTGAGCGGCACACTCCTTCAATGCGTCCAGACTGGGGTCAACCTGGACAGCGTCCCTGAACTCTTGGCTGGAATGAGACAAAAGAGAGGTGCATGTTACATACCTGCCAGACCCTTCCGGCTCCAGGGTGGGAAGGTTAGTAACAGTGGTCTCAGTACCGTCTCCGGGTGATATAGGGAACGGCTCAAGTGTTGGAGCGCCTTCCACCCTTTTAGCACTGGCTGCGCGTTACTACTGCAATACCAGCAGTCTGCCCCTCATCTGGGTCGGCCTTGAGATCCCCGTGACCCACCTGACCACCTGGCACATAGTCAGCAGTTGGGCGCTGATCTGAGGCACTGAGTGAAGTGGTTGAAGTTGCCTCAGTGTCTTTTTTTTTTTTTTTTGCTCTCCAGTTTGTTGCATGTGTATATTATACAGTGATAATCCTGTTCTTTTGTGCAGGTGGTGATTTATTCACCCCTGGTCCCTATTAGGGTGACCTACTCCCCATTAGGTTTATGGGCTGTATATGGTTTCATTCCATTTTCTCAATATTACCCTACATCTATTGTTTTATAGATATGGTAATCAGACATGATATGGTGGATAATACCTCCGCTTATTGTGGAATAGTTACTCCTAATACCTCTATGAATGAATGAGTGTTTACTGGGAGCAGTAGTTTTGATGGTGTAGATTTTTTGAAGAGGGCGTATGTGACATATCTGATATTTACATGTATCGTTCCTTGTATATGCCATAGTATACCGTATTCTAGTATCGTCCCCGTCATAGGTTGGGTCTTTTAAATATGAGGCCTACTGTTTCGAAGGGACGGAGGGCGGAACTATCCCCCGCAACAAGAAGGGAGGGTCCTGTATGACGCGTATGATGACAAGGAGCGTGGTTGGCTAACTGGACATGGGAGTTCCCGTATGACGTTTGCGATGTCGGATAGCGTGATTGGCCAACGGGACAGGAGAGGAGGCACCACATGATGTCGGTTGTGTGAGCGTGATTGGCTGTTCTCATTAGGGGTATTGAGGAGGTTTGTGGGATACATATGTGGTGATTGGCTTTGCAGTCCCATTGGGAGGAGTAGGATGATTTATAAGGGCGCTTAAGAGGCTATATCGGGACCGCCATTATCAGTGCAGTCACGCCCTGTTTTTCTGCTAAAACATCTTGGAATAGCAGTTTTTACTGCTCATAAAGAAAAATTTTTTGTATTTGATATTTGCCCGATGAATCTGGTTGAGGAAACGCGTTGGAGGTTTATTTATACATTGAGGAGTTAGATATTTGAAGTCAGTTGCAGTGTTGAATCTTATTTGCCTTTTGGTTGTGAGACCTAGTCCCTCTGAGTCCTGTTGGCGTGGCATTAGGCCAGTAGTCTCAGGATATAAGAGGTGTGCTGGTTTCTAAGCATTTTTTGATCTGAGATAATATCTTGGCTAATTGATTCAACCTGCAGCATGGCTAGATATATTTGTAGGCAGTTCAGTTAGTTTCCAGAGATCTATTTGTTCTCATCTAGGAGATCTCCTATTCATGATATTGAGGTCTCATTATAGGGATATAAAGGGATCTATGGTTACTGCACAATTTGTGCATAGTTATTTATGGTTCTGCTCTGATATGATGGCATTAGTGGATTTTATTATTATTTGCCCTGTGAGGGTTGGGTTATTCATTTTTTAGTTGATATATTAAAAGTGAAGTTTAAAGCATTTATAGCTCCAAAATTTGGACGTCTGTGAATTAGTGTCTCAGAGGAGCTACCCTGTACATTTTCATAACAAGTATTGGCAATTACATTGACAGTACATTTATTAACAATTGTTAATTCACACCGAGCTGTTGTGATGTCTGGGGAAGACAGGGTCACAAGCTGGGGGGAGAGGCCCCCGCAGATGTGGGCATGTCTACAGATCACACCTCATTCAGCTCCTTTACAGGTGTACACAAAGCCTCATTAGCATTTTCACTGCTCTCAGCTGAAGACAGCTCATTAGCATTTTCACTGTCTGCAGTTGGAAGCAGCTCAAAGGGGGGGTTACGGGCCCCCTCTACCGATATGACAGGCTGAGACAAGTCATCAAAATCAACATCATGAACAAACAGTTTATCACAGTAAGTTGGGGTGCTCCCCACCCCATATTGGGACACCATGGGCCCTAAATCTGTCCCCAACAGCACATTAGCAGGCAGATCAGAAATTAGCCCCACATCCCGCATTCCTTTTCCCGCACCCCAGTCCAGATGGACGCATGCCATGGGTAAAGTTAAGCGTTCTTGTCCAATTCCCCTCAGGGTTAGAGTTTTTCCTGGGGATAATACTGTCCAGAGGGACCAAATCAGGTTGCACCAGAGTAACATCCACCCCAGTGTCCCGAAATCCCATGGCCATTTTATCCCCCACAGTGACCTGTTGACGATTGGCATTGGATCGTGCCCCCACCCTCCCAACCAAGTACACAGATGAGCCACCTGCTGCAGCTTGGGGAGCAGGGGGGTTCTTAGGGCGGTTGTGGCACTCTCTTTGGAAATGCCCTGGTTGGTTACAGGCGTGGCACCGCCAGACCTCCCCTTAGGGCTTGGGGAAAGTCACCAGAGTTTTAGCGACAGGGGGAGTAAAGGGACTACCCGGGACAGGGTTTGTCTTACTCCACTTGGAAACAGGAGGCTGTGGGGACCTCCAGCCTGGAGAAGGGCCCCCCCGGGGCAGAGTTGGTCTTACCCCCCTCCAGCTGTCGCTGACAGGTTTCCATGACATCTGGGTGGTGACATAACGATCCGCCATTGCTGCAGCCGTGTGAAGGTCCTTGGGTTCCCAGTCCAGAAGGTACTTCTGCACCTCCTCAGTACAGATATTCAAGAACTGTTCCTGGAGCATAAGGTCCGCAAGTTCTTCCTTGGTGGAACCACACGCTCATCTGGGCCGCTGCATCCTCATGGCTCTCCATAGGTGTTTTCTGCAGGGCCCAAAACTTTAGGCCAGGGTCGGACTGGCCCATTGGGTAACTGGTGAATCCCCCGGTGGGCCCCGAGCCTCGACTATTAGTACTCATTTTGCCAATGCAAAGGTCAAGGGTCTGATCGGGACGGTCAGGGGCCCGACCGGCTCCGGACCATCCCGATCGGGCCCCTGATCAATGGACAGTGGCGTAACGATCATGGTAGAAAGGGCTGCGACTGCGACCGGAAAAGTACGGGGCCCGCTGGAAATGGCCGGGGCCCCGGACTACCATGATAGTGGGGAAGGCCTGGTTCCCCGACCGCTATACCTATTGTTAATGGAAAGGGGCCATTAACAATTCTAGGAGCCATGCTGTTCACTTGCCATACAGGGTGTAGCAGTGGGTTTAGGTAGTGCAGTGGTGCACATGGTATGGCGGGTGAGCAACATGGCTCCCAAGATGTTATTACCTTTAGCCACCCTGTCTCGGTACCACTGATCTGCAGGGGTCCTGATGGTGGGCCCCTAGAAGCAATTCCACTGGTGGGCCCTAGACATCCCAGTCCGACACTGCTTTAGGCGATGCAACTCAGGGATGAGCTGGTATCTCCTGATCAGCGCCGCTTTGATGGACTCATAGTCCTTGTCCTGTTCAGCTGGTAAGTTCGTATAAGTATCAAGGGCTTTTCCCCTCAGCCGGGGAGCCAGGTAACGGACCCAATGTGTCTGTGGTAGCTGATACTGTCCGCACACCTTCTCAAATCTCTGCAAGAAAGAGTCCAAGTCCCCATTTTGTTCTAAGAATGGAAAGTCCTCACCTTGGTGCTTGGGCTCCTGGAGTTTGCGCAGGGGCAGATTGCGCCTGCTGGGAGATTTCCAGCCTTTTTAGCTCAAGCTGATGCTTCCACTCAGCCTGTCATTCACGGGCCTCTCTCTCCGCCTGACGTTCCGCAGCTTCTCTCTCTTGATATTGGAGGATCAATTGTAGGCGAGCGTTAGAGTCACTGGGGCCCAGCTGTTGTAGTGCCATTTGCAAATATAAGTCCATTCCCCCACAGGGCTAGGGCTACTGATCCCTCCAGGCGAAGTGATCTCTGGGACTGGGCTAGTTGCTGCACCTTCTGGCCTGGCAATGATTTCTTGTCCCAACACCTCAGGAGTTTGCTCTGCCTCCTGCATGACTGTGGCACCTTCCATATCAGCCATCTCCTGGAGTTCACTAGAAGCCAGTTGCTGCAGACTTCTGGTTCTGCTTCTAAGCCCACTAGCCATCCACTGGATGCCATTGCCAAATAAAAGATAGGATAGACAAACAAAGACAAAGGAAAGGGGACAGCACCGTACCAAACTTTCACCATATCTTACAGCTTGCCCTAGTACCGAGCTCGCTTAATAGGACTTGCCGCAAATCCCACACGCTGTTTATCCTATATCCCACAACGCTGCCACCACTGTGAAGGATCTCGTCCTACTGAAACCCGCCTCTGGCACACCTGAGATCACTTCAATTACCTCACACCCACCTCCAGTGAGTGTTCTGGGCCCATAGGATAATACGAAACAAGCTTTCTAAATTTTATATATTTATTAACCCCTAAAAGGGTCGGTACTAGACACTTAACACATACAGAGAATACATGTAGCGATTAGCAAGCAAATACAAGTGGAAAGCAACATGACACTGTGCACAAAATAAAAATGGGAATAAGCAGAAGAAAAGGAAATATTACCAACACAAGCTTTGATTGGTTCTCTGGGCTCCGGATGTTGAGCTCAGGGCGCGTAATTAAATTCAGTCCAAAAGCATGCGTCCGGGCATGCTATTCCAGTGGCAGCGCCCCCTTGGCTCTCGGCAGTGCTATCCGGGTGGCTTGCAGCAGAAGAAGACCATGTGGCCCCCACATGGCAGGCTTTTGTGTTTTCCCTGCCCCCGCCCAGAGTGACGTCACTGGGGAGGGGAGTTACACCTACCGGCTTGGAGCCCCCGGACTAGAAAACGGTCCTTATTCCTCATCAGGTGACTGGACTGTCGGGCAAGTGGTATGATGGGACTCAGGGTGAGATCCCCATTGTATAGACACCAAAAGAGTGTGTTAACTACTCGGGACAATACAACAGAGGGACTGTGCTTAACCAGCAACAGGGATCCAGTATCCTATAGCTGAGGGGAGTTTGAACAAATGGTCCACAAGGGGGAGGGAAGGGGTCAGCTAGATACATATTTGTACAGAAATACATGTACGGGAGTTCCCGATCATCACAATGGGATTTTGCTATAGAAGAATTTCAGTGGGTAGGGCATGGTAATGTGAGATCTCCTTAGGGGCCTTTAATAATAATAATAATAATCATCATCCTTTAATAGTCCCACCATGGGGAAATTCAGTGTGTTACAGCAGCAAAGATAAACAATACAAAATACAGATACAAACATATACAAGAACGTTCCAAGGTAGAGGCATTTCATTGATCGTAGACAGACAGATAAGAAGTAGCGGGGGGCGAGATATCCCAGACAGAAAGATATTTCAGTTCTCTGCATGGACTGGTCTCCGCTTAGGTCGGAGGAAAGACTTCCGATAGCGCTCCTTCTCACACTTAGGGTGAAGTAGTTGGTCATTGACAGTACTGCCCAGCACTATTTCGGTCTCATGCATGGGATGGGACTTATTCTCCCGCATGGAGCACACCACGAACAGTATCCTTCTATCACCCACTGCCTGCGCCGGGTCCAGTGGGCTCCCCAGGACAGAGCTGGCCCTCCTAATCAGCTTATCGAGTTTATTTCTATCCCTGGATGATATACTGCTCCCCCAGCAGGCCACTCCGAAGAAGATGGCTGATGCCACTACTGAGTTGAAATAAGTCCTAAGAAGTGCCCCATGGACTCCAAAAGCTCTCGGCCTTATAAGCAGGTAGAGCTTGCTATGGCCCTTCCTGTACAGGACCTCCATGTGATCTGCCCAGTCCAGCTTATTATTAATGAGCACACCCAGGTACTTATACAGTAGGTGCTGACAATCTTTATACCCGTCCCCTGGATTTCCACTGGTTTAGGAGGGCATCCGCATTTACGGAATTCCGGTTCAGTCCATACCTGTATTGCCACCTTATAAAGTAGAAGGAGGTGACGGGAAAATATGATAAGCCTCCCCAGTACTGGCTACAGGGTACTAATACCCAACTGTAGAACAAAATAATATTCTGAAGATGTTGAGTCTAAACTATCTACATAGTAAGGAAGTGGATTTGTCCAGCAAGGAAATAAGAGATAAAAATCTGGTAAGGCCATACTTCCGTGAGTCCTGGGTCTCTGTAAAGTACTCAGACTAAGGTTGTATCTAGAATTTCCCCATATAAAGAAAGTGATAACACAGTTGAGCCATTAAAAGAAGGCTCATCCACCAGTAAGTATATGCCTTTGAGAAGGAGAATAATTTTTACCAAGTTGATGCGGCCTGGAGCAGCTAGCGGGAGGGATCCCCATACATTTAGATTTCACATATAGTCATATGAAAAAGTTTGGGCACCCCTATTAATCTTAATCATTTTTAGTTCTAAATATTTGGGTGTTTGCAACAGCCATTTCAATTTGATATACCTAATAACTGATGGACACAGTAATATTTCAGGATTGAAATGAGGTTTATTGTACTAACAGAAAATGTGCAATATGCATTAAACCAAAATTTGACCGGTGCAAAAATTTGGGTACCCTTATCATTTTATTGATTTGAATACTCCTAACTACTTTTTACTGACTTACTGAAGCACAAAATTGGTATTGTAACCTCACTGAGCTTTGAACTTCATAGCCAGGTGTATCCAATCATGAGAAAAGGTATTTAAGGTGGCCAATTGCAAGTTGTTCTCCTATTTGAATCTCCTCTGAAGAGTGGCATCATGGGCTGCTCAAAACAACTCTCAAATGATCTGAAAACAAAGATTGTTCAACATAGTTGTTCAGGGGAAGGATACAAAAAGTTGTCTCAGAGATTTAACTTGTCAGTTTCCACTGTGAGGAACATAGTAAGGAAATGGAAGACCACACGGACAGTTCTTGTTAAGCCCAGAAGTGGCAGGCCAAGAAAAATATCAGAAAGGCAGAGAAGAAGAATGGTTAGAACAGTCAAGGACAATCCACAGACCACCTCCAAAGAGCTGCAGCATCATCTTGCTGCAGATGGTGTCACTGTGCATCGGTCAACAATACAGCACACTTTGCACAAGGAGAAGCTGTATGGGAGAGTGATGCGAAAGAAGCCGTTTCTGAAAGCACGCCACAAACAGAGTCGCCTGAGGTATGCAAAAGCACATTTGGACAAGCCAGCTTCATTTTGGAAGAAGGTCCTGTGGACTGATGAAACAAAGATTGAGTTGTTTGGTCATACAAAAAGGCGTTATGCATGGTGTCAAAAAAACACAGCATTCCAAGAAAAACACTTGCTACCCACTGTAAAATTTGGTGGAGGTTCCATCATGCTTTGGGGCTGTGTGGCCAATGCCGGCACCGGGAATCTTGTTAAAGTTGAGGGTCGCATGGATTCAACTCAGTATCAGCAGATTCTTGAGAATAATGTACAAGAATCAGTGACGAATTTGAAGTTACGCCGGGGATGGATATTTCAGCAAGACAATGATCCAAAACACAGCTCCAAATCTACTCAGCATTCATGCAGAGGAACAATTACAATGTTCTGGAATGGCCATCCCAGTCCCCAGACCTGAATATCATTGAACATCTGTGGGATAATTTGAAGCGGGCTGTCCATGCTCGGTGACCATCAAACTTAACTGAACTGGAATTGTTTTGTAAAGAGGAATGGTCAAAAATACCTTCATCCAGGATCCAGGAACTGATTAAAAGCTACAGGAAGCGACTAGAGGCTGTTATTTTTGCAAAAGGAGGATCTACTAAATATTAATGTCACTTTTCTGTTGAGGTGCCCATACTTTTGCACCGGTCAAATTTTGGTTTAATGCATATTGCACATTTTCTGTTAGTACAATAAACCTCATTTCAATCCTGAAATATTACTGTGTCCATCAGTTATTAGATATATCAAATTGAAATGGCTGTTGCAAACACCCAAATATTTAGAACTAAAAATGATTAAGATTAATAGGGGTGCCCAAACTTTTTCATATGACTGTAAGTAAGCAGTGGATAAATATTTTTCCCATGGGAACTACTAGCTGTTTTTGTAACGTACACACCGATATTTGAATTCCGCAACCACTGATAAATTATAGTAGATCGTGGGCCAGTCAGGGCTCCAAAGAGGCATCAGGGCCGAGTTATTACAACAAATGCATAGCCCAGAGAAGGGACTAAAATCCTCCAGTATTTGGATGGCCCAAGAAAAGGAAGTTTCCAGATCAGACATAAATAAAATAAGGTCATCTGCATATAAACCAATTTGGTATATTTTTGAGTTTTTAACCCCTTCTTGACATCTGCTGTACTATAACGGTGCATACCAGATATTTAAATAGGGTATGTTGCCATAGCCGCCGGGTCTTTGCTGTATCATATAGCAAAGACCCGTTGCTAACACCTGTGATCAGTGTCTGCACTGATCGCGGGCATTAAGGCGCCATTTTCGTGGAGGCACATGGGCCTCTTCATTTTCTTGTAGATCAGTTGCCATGACAGGCATGGAGCCTACTGAAGGCTCATAGGCTTGTCTGGCATTTATTTGTATGACAGGTTGCTCCTATCACAAGGCATTATGGGAAAGGAGCTGGAGAGCTCATGCGCCCTCTATTGGATGTAACAGATCCTCAATTTGCTTTTGACTCACCGAGCCTTGAGACAGCAAAAGGGATCTTAGCCAAGCGAAAGGCAATTAAAATCTCTACACACCTTCACTGGTGCTCTCCTCAATGTGAGAGATTCTTGTCCCTAGGTTGCTCCTATGCAGCCTGTTATACAAATGCCGGTATTTTGCAATGCATTACATTAGTGATCAGGCATTTAGGTATCCTGTGTCTGAAAAAGGCCAGTCTACAAACTTACAAAACTATTTTTCCCATACAGTGAACGCGGTAGCGGGAAAAAAATAAATAAAAAAGAGCTGAACTGGCAACTTTTCACAGTTTCGCCTCTCTAAAAATAGACGTTCACCAAAATGGTATATCTAAAAAGTGGCCCCGCAAAAAAGGACATTTTATGCACAGATATATATAAAAAAAGTTACAGGTATCAGAATATGGCAAATTCAAGAAAAAAAAATTTTTGGCAAAGTTTTGGATTTTTTTAAGGGGATAAATTATAAATAAAACTATATAAATTGGTATCCCTGGAATTGTACCAACCCATAGAATACAGGTGATATGTCATTTTGGTTGCACAGTGAATGCCATAAAAATGAAGCCCATAAGAAAGTTGCACAAATGCAGTTTTTCTTCAATTCAACCCCATTCTGAGTTTTTTTCCAGCTTCCTAGTACATCGTATGGAATATTAAATGGTACCATTACTAAGTAAAATTTGTCATGCAATCATTAAGCCCCCATACTGCTCTGTAAATGGAAAAATAAAGAAGTTATGGAGTTTGGAATATGAGGAATCCAAAATGAAAATTGAAAAATGCCTTTGCCGAGAAGGGGTTAAAGGCACTACTATTTACAAATTAATTTTTTGAACAGTCTAATACTCTCTTTGCTTTACTTTCGATAAATGTTATCGTTTTGATCTCGAATTGAAGATGTAGAATTTCCAGTGTATTTTTATTATTGTTTATTTATATAGCACCATTAATTCCATGGTGCTTTACATTTGCGGATTTACATATGGTACACAAGATATACAAAACAGATAATACAAACAGTGACCAACTGGTACAGTGGGATAGAGGGACCTGCCCGCAAGGGCTTACATTCTATGTATTTGCATTTATGCAAATAAAAGTTGTAGTTATTTTGTACTTTTATTTTTTTTAACACACTGTACCTCATCTGATAGGCGCTGTCACCCTGAGCCTTTTGGTGTTTTGTTTATCCAAATAAGTTCAGCCAATCCAAAAATATAATCCCTTTGAGGCTAAGGCCCCATGTTGAGGAAATGCATTTTTTGTTGCAGATTTTGCTGCGGATTTTGGAGCCAAAGTCAGTAAAAGAGCTTCCTTTATATTCTCCATTCCTTTTCAAGCCACTCCTGACTTCAGCTCAAAAAGACGCAGCAAAATCTGCAACAAAAAACGCTGTGTTTTGTAACGTGGGACCTTAGCATTGATGTAAATTAAGGTATATTAGTCAAGTGGGCAGTAGCACTGTGGTTTCTCTGTCATGCGGTGTTATGGCCCACTTGGCTAGTATACCTTAATTTGCATGAAGAGTAAAAGGATGTCGAATGCTCAGGGTGACGGCACATGATGTATGTCATTGGGCTTTTCAGACCTGCCCACAGGTCTTCTTTAACCAGAGCTGCTCATCTCTGCAACTGGGATTCTCTCCTTCCCTGCTTATAGCAATGCTTAGGAACACAGGCACAGCGCACTCTTATTCTTGTATCAATCCATGCAATAATCACTTCCTGGAACTTAAAAGCACTCAAACAGCCATATTGAAGTGAAAAGTCTATGCAGTCAAAGCAATAAAGTATATCCATGTAGCCATACAGGTTTATACAGACTGAAGAATTGACGGGCACTGTGCTTGGGTTTCTACATATTGCCACATCTCCCTTTTTCTGTGCAGCTATGGATAGTGCATTGTCATCAATTGTTCCCAACTCAGTGATAAAACAAGTGGCAGGACAAAAGTGATATATGTGAACCCAGCCTCAGATTGTTCCTGGAGAAGATTGGCAGTGCTGTTCTGTACATTCATGATGGCGGCGTTGGCGGCACAGGCATGCCCAGGGTTTGTCTGCTATTTCAAGCTAATTAAAATGAAGATCCTGTAACTGGATCTGAAAATATTCTGAATGACATAAGAAGAAATAGGGGTCTGTTTTATCCCCAGTGACAGAAATATGCATCCGGAGGCTGAGGTCTATATACAGTGCTGGCCAAAAGTATTGGCACCCCTGCAATTCTGTCAGATAATACTCAATTTATTCCAGAAAATGATTGCAATCACAAATGCTTTGGTAATAATATCGTCATTTAATTTGTCTTCAATGGAAAACCACAAAAAGAATTGTCAAAAAGCCAAATTGGATATAATTCCACACCAAACATAAAAAAGGGGGTGGACAAAAGTATTGGCACCCTTTGAAAAATCAGGCGATGCTTCTCTAATTTGTGTAATTAACAGCACCTGTTACTTACCTGTGGCACATAACAGGTGGTGGCAATAACTAAATCACACTTGCAGCCAGTTGAAATGGATTAAAGTTGACTCAACCTCTGTCCTGTGTCCTTGTGTGTACCACATTGAGCATGGAGAAAAGAAAGAAGACCAAAGAACTGTTTGAGGACTTGAGAAGCAAAATTGTGAGGAAGCATGAGCAATCTCAAGGCTACAAGTCCATCTCCGAAGACCTGAATGTTCCTGTGTCTACCGTGCGCAGTGTCATCAAGAAGTTTAAAGCCCATGGCACTGTGGCTAACCTCCCTAGATGTGGACGGAAAAGAAAAATTGACGAGAGATTTCAACGAAAGATTGTGCGGATGGTGGCTAAAGAACCTCGACTAACATCCAAACAAGTTCTAGCTGCCCTGCAGTCCGAGGGTACAACAGTGTCAACCCGTACTATCCGTCGGCGTCTGAATGAAAAGGGACTCTATGGTAGGATACCCAGGAAGACCCCACTTCTGACCCAGAGACATAAAAAAGCCAGGCTGTAGTTTGCCAAAACTTACCTGAGAAAGCCAAAAACTTTTTGGAAGAATGTTCTCTGGTCAGATGAGACAAAAGTAGAGCTTTTTGGGAAAAGGCATCAACATAGAGTTTACAGGGAAAAAAAAAGAGGCCTTCAAAGAAAAGAACACGGTCCCTACAGTCAAACATGGCGGAGGTTCCCTGATGTTTTGGGGTTGCTTTGCTGCCTCTGGCACTGGACTGCTTGACCGTGTGCATGGCATTATGAAGTCTGAAGACTACCAACAAATTTTGCAGCATAATGTAGGGCCCAGTGGGAGAAAGCTGGGTCTCCCTTAGAGGTCATGGGTCTTCCAGCAGGACAATGACCCAAAACACACTTCAAAAAGCTCTAGAAAATGGTTTGAGAGAAAGCACTGGAGACTTCTAAAGTGGCCAGCAATGAGTCCAGACCTGAATCCCATAGAACACCTGTGGAGAGATCTCAAAATGGCAGTTTGGAGAAGGCACCCTTGAAATCTCAGGGACCTGGAGAAATTTGCCAAAGAAGAATGGTCTAAAATTCCAGCAGAGCATTGTAAGAAACTCATTGATGGTTACCGGAAGCGGTTGTTCGCAGTTATTTTGTCTAAAGGTTGTGCTACCAAGTATTAGGCTGAGGGTGCCAATACTTTTGTCTGGCCCATTTTTGGAGTTTTGTGTAAAATGATCAATGATTTGACTTTTTTTTTCATTCTCTTTTGTGTTTTTTCATTGCAAGCAAAATAAATGATCTTATTACCAAAGCATTTGTGATTGCAATCATTTTCTGGAAGAAATTGAGTATTATCTGACAGAATTGCAGGGGTGCCAATACTTTTGGCCAGCACTGTATATATATGTAGACCATCAGTAACTGAACACAATATTAGCTGGAGTTAACCATACAGTTCACTGACATCTGTAGGTTACAGAACATTTTTTTCCAAAAATATTCTATATCTTCAAGAGGTTATCAACCTTCTAAAAATGTATGGCCTATCAGTAAGTACTCCAGCAGCTCCCGGCGGCTGCGGGTACTGCAGCAGTGTCCCATTAACTTGAAAGTGTCACCACTGCAGTCCCTAGTTGAGGGAATAGTGCAACACCTGGCATGTAAACAATGCTGGGAGCTGCATGCCCAGGGAAACAGCTGGTCTGTGAGGGTCCCGATAGTTGGACCCCTTCCACCCTAATTATCAATTTTTAAAGGAAGTCTATTACAAGAACCTGGATCAAACAGTGTTTATCTGTCAGACTCTGTTTAAAGCACGACTCAATTTTTAAACAACTTTTGATATTTTGGTAGAATTGGGATATTAATAAACATTTTTAACAGATTTATTAGAGCCCCTACACCCCCATCCTAGTGAGAAGCCAGCAAGAGAAACCAGGCAAATACAGAAGTGACAGAACTGGATTTCTGCACAGGATTTTACTGAAAGGAGCTAAAATCCGTTAATATTAAGAATATTTTTTAAGGCCATAACATAAAATCAAAAATTTAGAGTCACACTAAATTAAACAGAAAAATCCTAACTTGTGACACCATATAACGTGTTCCCACAACTCCCATACCCTACATTGGAGTGGTCCAGGCACATCCTTGGCCTCTGCTACCTTTCTTCTCCAGCAAATCTATAACTTGGGACCCTGTTCTAGTGGATGGACCTGTGCTACGGAAAGGTGATAAATGTATTTCATGCTTTATTAGTTAAAGATTTCTTGACACACACCAAATCACAAGTCCTTGTGTATAGCACAGGTTTTCTCTCTGTATGTACATTTTATTATACTAGATTACGATACAATTCACACGGTAACCACAAATACATCATGTTTCATCAAAGAGCTCCTATCAAACACACACCAAGGTGCGTAGTAACTGATCTGGACTAATGCCCGTTGCCTTGGATGATTGCAGAAGTAGTTACTCCTTTGTGTATTATCAGATGTGAATCACCCTCCCATGCTCTATAAGCTGCCAAGTGTTATTCAGTCACCTCATATTACTGTCAGGATTCAGCGTGGGTTGGGAAGATGTGAGGAGTCCTACAAGAAGAGTTGACATCTCATCTACGGATTCCCTTATAAACACCTGTTACAGCCAGGTAAGATGAAATCTTGCATCCTGCCAGAAGTCAGAGTGGAAAAAATGGCTGTCCATTAGTTCAGCATCCAAAGGAATGGAGCATCCATGGTGAAGATGAATGAAGTGGCATACCCAGAAGGAGGTATTCTTCTGTTCTCAACATCAAAAGATGATGGTGGGAAATATTACAGGGTTACATTGACATTCGTAAATGTCCAATCTTTAAGGGCCTCCTTCCCCCCCCCCTTCCATTGCTCTCCAGTGCAGAGTCTGAATGGAGGGGCTGTCAGGCATGCACCCTACTGATCCATTCAGTGTCTATGGGGCAGTGGCAGGGAGTTTACTAAGGCTTGGTTCACACATGCACCGGGCTCTCCATCATTCAGGGGTCTAATAGACTATATTGGGTTCCGCCGGGTGTCTGTCTTATTTTTTTTTTTTTAAGTGAAACTGGCAGAGTCCTCAGAAAAGTCTTCAGTGCAGGACTCCAATGCAGATGCGAACCCAGCCTAAGCAAATTGCGCCAGAATTCTGGCATAATTTGTGCAAAAAATTAACATGCCATGCACCTAATTTATCAAGCATGTTAGAAACTTATTACTGGTCTGAAATAGGGGTGTGGCTATCTTAAACCTGGCCATGATCCAAGTTGTAACTTATAGGAGGTGTAAAATTTGTCCGGGGAGTTGTAGTTGACTTAGGGTGGGTTCACATCTGCGCTTGAGTCCATCCGCTGCCAACCCGAGTGAAAATCTCGGGAAACAGGATAGGCATTGGATACCGACAGGTTAGCGACGCATTGCTTAAAAACCCATTCATTTGAATGTGCTTTTAAAGCAATGCGCGGGTGTGTGCTTACACCCTCTGCCCTGCAAATCCAGTTTTTTCGTCGGAAACAAAGTCAGACATGCAGGACTTTGTGTCCGACGAAAAAAACGGCTTCGCGGCGCAGAGGGTGTAAGCGCACACCCGCGCATTGCTTTAAAAACCCATTCAAATGAATGGGTTTTTAAGCAATGCGTCGCTAACCTGTTGGTATCTGATGCCTATCCTGTTTCCCAAAATTTTCACTCGGCTTGGCAGCGGACGGACTCAAGTGTTCCCTAGACCAGGTCAAGTCAATTTCAACTCATTGAACAATCCCTTTAAATTGTGCCAGTGTCTAATGCTATCAAAATATATCAAATAGGGTACACTAAAATATAACCTTTATTCGTATATATAAAAGTCAAACCAAGCTACCTGTAATTGTCAGGTGCTAAATAAAACATAGGGCAAGTATTAAGACACAGGTAGCGTCCCATGTGATTGTGATATAATAAACCAGTTCATATAGCACAGTCTCGCCCCCCCAAAATCGGTCGCAGCCTATTCATAGTGAAGGCGCAAATCACTTCTGGGGAAAACACACAAGTGATTCATTCACAACCACTTACTGGCTAGTGGGTCAGTTAGCCACTAACTCAGGAGCTTACATTATACTCCCGCAAGCTACCTAACATCCTGAACACACATACACACTCATAAAAGGCACAAAAAAAGCGGTGCTCTCTCGCCCATCCTGACGCGTTTCTACTGGATTGACCAGTTCTTCAGAGGCATACAACATAGATCACGACAGAATGCTATAATAGAACGCTCAATCTGCCAAACAATCATAAGGAGCGCCTGGTATCACGCCCGGCCGTGATGACTGGCCGTGAATGCCGGCGCGTGCAGCCTCACTTGATATATCGGAGGCCACACCCCCTCAGGTCACATCATCCGGAGGTGTGCCCAATCATAAGGCACCCACCTCCAGACCAAACGGACGCTGCTATTGTTTGGGAACACCTAGTCCAGGCCTTCCCCCTAGTCTCTTAGCGAACTCTGATAAATGTAGCACAATTTACAGTGGTTGTCCGGGGAGTTGTAGTTGACTTACCCAGTCTTGGGATTGCTGATTACTGATTGGGATTGCTGATTACGTGACATGGCCAGAACTCCCAGGTCCATACCTGGGAGTTCTGGCCATGTCACGTCCAACGGGTCATGTGATCGGAAGCAGTGTTCGCTAGACCAGGTCAAGTCAATTTCAACTCATTGAACAATCCCTTTAAATTGTGCCAGTGTCTAATGCTGCCACATCACAGCTCCCGGGTACATCATCAGTGATCCCTGGACCAGGTAAGTCAATTACAACTCCTTGGACAACTCCTTTAAGGCCATTTAGTTTTAGTTTGCGCTGTCTAAACTTAGATAGGCACAATGTATGCCTGATAGCCCCACCATTTAGCCATGCAGTGAGGAAGTACAGAGTGCTCAGGAACCATTTTCCTGTTGTAGGACTTGTGAGGGACCCTCAGTGATCAGACATTTATCAATTATTCCATAGATAAATTTAAAAAAAAATGTACATTGTGGCAAACCCCCTTTTAAAATAAGGGAAATAAGCCTTCCCATAATACAACAATTCTTTAGTATATTTTCCTGTGCTGTTCCTCTGTTAATCCTCCTTCAAATGTGTTAATAAATTGGCAACTGTGTGTTACTAGTTGAGTAGGGGTGTCCCTGCAGTTCTTACAGCAGACACAGATTTCAATTTCTGTCACAGAGACAGCCAAAGTTATTAAACTGGTTGCTTTATACCCCAAAGTAGTATGGATCAAGCCTTGCGTAGGGAGCACCAATCTGTATACAGTCCCCTTAAATTTTTTATCTTCCATTCTGATGGGGAAACTGGATCCCTGTGATCGGTGGGACCCCAGTGGACTCTCACTGATAAGGTTATCACCAATTCTTACACAACTAAAGATTGTAATGCTATAGCTTCACTATCATTAGTTGTAACAGGAAGTGTGACAATAGTGACTGCAATGGCACATAGTAAAAAATTGCCATGTAGCCCTAGCGCTATGATGGGGCTTAAAGAAGAGGTCCCTCAAAAGACAGATGCGAATGGAAATCAGGAGAGACCCCGCTCCCAGCAACCTATGGGAGAAAACTGACTTCTGGAACGCAACCAGGTGTACCACACCTCTCTGAGATGCCCCATAGGGATAGGAAACACTGGTATGATAATGGAAGGGAGGTACTTTTAGTCAACCTCCTGTGTGTGCTGTCATAGGGAATGACTGTACAAAACATGTTATTCTCTGGGCCATTATAAAAGGTATGTGACATAAATTGTAGTAAAGGTAATCATCTACCTTGGCTGTATTTGTGAATTATCCACTTCCTTCTGGGTCACAGCTGTGTCATGTGACCAATACCCTGATCATCCCATTGACATAACGTCTTATGTGTGGACAGGAAGTCAGTTTCTCTATTTATTCCTATAAGACTCACATAAATACTCCCATAGGAATAAAAATGAAGGTCTCATGACACAGCCGAGGACCAAAATAAAGTAGGTAACTAACAAACACAGCCAACTAAGTCAAAAAGCATATTTTTAGGCTGATATTCAGAACAACTATAATAACTGTCCATCAGCTGATCAATGAGCATACTCTTGTTGGTAGGCTGATTGCATCTCTTAAGCAGGTTAAAAAAATCCATGTGATGAAAGGAACCTCAGTTATGGATGTATCATTACTGAATTATATTGTTAATTGCTACATCATTAACTAATATAGTGTTTATGCATATATCATCAGTATATTACATTGGTATGTGTGTATACAAGTAATGTCAGGGGTGAAACTATTAACTTCCTGCAGCACAAGACCAGATGTCCGGCTCAGACAGGTTTATTGCAATCAGGCATAAGAAATGGGTTTCGTGACGGGACAGCGACCTCAGCCATTGGTAAGGTATGCATCTTTCAAAAGCGCAGATGACACCAATCATTTCCCAGCTTTCCCAGATATGGAAAGGGGAAGGAGAGCGGACCCTGGCAGGAGCGGTGGCTAAACACAAGCTAGGAGCGTCACATTTGAAAAACTGTGAATACCTTGGAAACTTTGTCACACTTTGGAAGCCAGTGAACAAGCTAAGTGCTGGCCATATTTCTCCTCCAAGCGTCATGAAATCCTTTGTAATCAGGGGAGTGCTGCTGGAAATTCATGCAGCCTAATGGGGGAGGAATTGCAGCAGAGATCGTTCCTCTCCCATTCAGTCTTAATCAGCCAGTGCAATAAGGCTATGTTTGAATTACTTTTATTACAGTCATAGGGTGACAGCAAAGGATATTTACAGTCAGGCTGAATGTGCAACAGTAGAAAGGTCCTCCCATTCTCGCTTTATAAGATAACCCATTTAAAGGGGTATTCCAGTTATATCAAGACATTACTTGCATTATATATTTGCCACCTCTGCTGCCTTCCATATACAAATTGCGCAGCGCATTTCATGTGCCACCTTGAAATTCCCCCATTGAACCATGACATTAGTAGAGAGCTGGCCACTGGGACCTCCACCGATTTCCATAATTGGAGTTCTGTGTGCCCCATACCCCTCAACCTTTGGCATCCCAGCTGCTGTTAAACTACAACTCACAGCATACTCCATTGTCTACTTTGGGAGTTCCAAGAACAGCAGAGCAAATATGCATGCTGGAAGTTAAAGATTCACAACAGCTGGGGTGAAGTATTCAGAAGTATCCAGTAATGGACTGTGGATGCTGCCGGGACCGTCTGCCCCTCTTGAATGAATGTGGAAGAAATACTGGCCTCTTCCTGCGGACAGATGAGGAGTCACATTTCTGTCACCCACATGAACCTACAGAAGAAATAACAATACAGGGGTTACAGGTGCAGCTCTGTACTTTTATTCCTAATACTAGAACAATGCTGGAACAACTCAGTCTAAGGGTATGTTCACATGGTGGTAATACACATGGGAAGTGTTTGATATTTTTGTCTAGAACTTGGGGCAGAAATTAAAAGCAGAGACTTTGGACTACAGTTTGCAAGATGTAGCAAGAAAGGGCATGTCAAATCATTGTGGTTTCCCTCAGGAAACAATGGGTGGGAATAGCAAGCTCTTATTTCATGCTGATTCCAATGCAGAAAACACAACAAAATGTTCATGGGCAAACTCCTTCAGGCTAAGGCCCACATTGTGGAAAAACAGCGTTTTTTTGTTGCAGATTTTGCTACTTTTTTTTTTTAAGCCAAAGTCAGGAATGTCTACAAAAGGAATGGAAAATATAAAGAAAGCACTTTCGACTTTTCCCGTCTGTTAAATCCACTCCTGACTTTGGCATAAAAAAAAAAGCAAAATCAGCAACAAAAGACACTGAGTTTTCCACAACGTGGCCTTAGCCTTAAACTAACTTTTAGCCTCCATGTTGACCTTCACCCCAGTGCATAGAGCAGAGGTTCCCTCTCAGCCACACCTGCTGACTACACAGCACAGGATATGTTCACGACTGAAAATTAAGAGGACTTGAGGCAGACATTTGCCTTGGATTCCTGCTTATTTCCCACTCTCCTCATTGGCATTCTGTCGCGACTTGAGACTTCCCCGCTGATTTAAGCCCATTCATCTGAGCCTGCCCAGTGGCGGAAAGCCACAACAGAATGCCAATGAAGAGAGCGGAAACAAACAGGAATCCAAAGCAGATCGCTGCCTCACATTCATCTCAACTTTCTACAGTGTGAACATATCTTTACTGCGTAGTCGGCAGTTGTGGCTGAGAGGGAACCTCTGCTCTATGCACTGGGGTGATGGAGACTAAGGATAAAGCCCCAGGTAGCGGGCCGCAGCAAGAAAATCACTCCAGGAAAAAACGCATCACTGTTTTTCCCGCAGCACTTTTCATGGAAAGTCTGCAGTTTTCCTCTAGTTTACGCCACGTGGGGTCCCGGCCTCATGCTAAGTGAAGACAACACTGTGGAAAAGACAGTGGCAGAAAGGTACAGCGGTTTTTCCCACAGTGCTTTTCCCAGAAAGTCTGCAGAGTTTTCCTCTGCGACTTTCTGCTTCAATTATACCTATAGGAAACCGCCAGTGCTTCTGTAGGTATAATTGACATGCTGCGATTTACAAAAATGTGGTGGATATGTTTCTGCATGTATGGGGATTAGCCAGAATCCCATCCACTTCGTAGGTAGTGTAAAACGCAGCGTTTTCGCAACGTGGGCCCAGCCTTAACCTTTGCAGTCATATTCTTTCCCACAGGGCAGACTATGTAAGGGGTTAATCGGTGCTCGGTTCCCTTCAGTGTACATGCAGCCCCTGTCACGCCCGCTCCTCCAGAGCTGTGGGTCAGTGTTTCTGCCGGGTGAGACATGCGATTCCAGTTAAATCCGGGTGAGCTGATATGTCTGCTCTTCATTCACACCCAGCTCTACCTTCTTTCTGCGTCTTCTTCCAGTTTTCTCTCCCTACAACTCCGTTATGGTGTAATCTCCGCCCTTTCCTGCCTTATCACGTGTTTATATTTAACTCACTCTCCGCTGGCATCCATTCTCCATAGGGTTGTATTAGGAATACGCCCCTCCTCGTCCTGTTGGATCATGTGATCCTCATTAACCCTCTCCGCGCTGGAATCTACGGAGTCAGCTCCCGCTGTGACGTCACGAGCAGACATTCCATTGGCCACCCCCGAGTACGGAGCTCGGCACGATGGAGGTGTACATACCGTCGTTTCGGTATGAAGAGAGCGACATGGAGAGAGGATACACGGTAGGGAGGACACCGAATCCCGTAGCTTCATCCCTGACCCTGACTGGTTTTCCAGGGAGCACTGGCTAGTATGGTTGTCAATAGGCTGTGGGTGACTGACAGCGGTCCATTGCCTGACTGCTCTACATACCACAATTCACACTGATGCGACTATGAACTGTGCACTGGCTTGACCCAATGAACTGCTAGCATCTTGTTTTAATAATGGAACACCAGAATATGTGATGTGCCCTGCAAAAATCAAAAATAAGAGTGAAAAAAATAAGAGTGAAAAAAATTCTAATTATAAGCAAGTCTTGAATTAAATGTCAGAACTGAACATGCTTACCATTCAGGGGCTTGGGAAAGCTGGGTCATGTACATCCGTTATGTAGGAGTCAATATACTCATTGTAGTAAGGTGAAAGCCGTCCAGTGGGATTAAAGTTGTAAAAAGTAACAGTGGCCAAAAAACACAATAAACAGATTTACAGGGGAAAAACTGAATGAAACGCAGAACTACATCAAGACTGCAACCCCGCTGTTCTTTGGGTGGGGGTGTAAACTAGTGATATACCATGACTATATAAGAAGAGTTACCCTATATTCACACAACAGTGAATAATGGACGTCACACGGTTGCATTAAATTCAACGTCGGGGAATGGGGGCAATTCACATGACTGATATTTTGACAGTCCATTGTCTCAGACCTTAGATATATAGTTCATTCTCTATTTTTGTCTGTTTTCACGGATCCCTAGGGTGCAGAACGAATACATTTTTTATAGCTGTTTTCACCCACAGTTGTGTGAATATAGGTTAACCCTTTCAGGTGGTCTGCAGTGTTACCATATACTTTATTATGTTTTGACCCATTATCAAGATCTCAGTCTGCTGTCAGTGAATGGTTACATTGTTATACTTATGTGTATATATTTCTAAATCTATATATAATATAATATTAATGTGTTATCAATGCCGTCTCCTTAACCCCATCACTGCCGGAGGGTGTGCCACAATTATGAAGAAGCACATCCTTCACTGGCCAGTGCGCTGGGAGGAGAAATGTACGTCAACTTGCAGTTTGCTTATATTTCCCACTTCATTTATGCTAGATTTCTGGTGTAAATGTTGATAAATCTGGTGGGGCCAATGGTGAATGGGGCAAAAACCACCGATTTGTGCAAAAAAAATTTATTGTAATAATTATGCCCCAGTATTTATCTATCCAGAACTGCAAGGAATGTCATCTTGTGACTCCAGACTGGATAAATGTTAACTGCACAAATAATCTGTAGTGGAGCAGTTTATATGCTTGGCTCACAGAGGATGGTGGTGGCCCCAAGTCTCTCCGTCAGAATTAAGTGGCGGTCTCACACACACTGTCGCTCCATTTATCTCTATGGGACTGTCACATGGAAGCCAAGTACAATGCTCCACTATTTCCTGCAATCCCACAGAATGAAATTGCAAAGTTTAACATATTTTTTATGAATTTTTGATGAGGAACGCACAGGGACGGTGTTTGGAGAAGAATTTGAGGCATAAGACCACTTCAGATTCTTCTCCAAATTCCTCTAAGTGACCCTGGCCTTACACCTAGAGTATTTACAATATGTTTTCTGTTCCATATAGTGACAGATGAGGTCACTTCTAAACGTCGTCACCGGCAAAATATTAAGAAACTACAGTGAAATGCAAAAATGAGACCACTGCTGAGTTACCTAAGGACTTAACATTCAATATCTACACAACCTGTCCTGTAATATAAAACATGCAGGAGACGCCTCCAGTCTATATTTACCACTGAGCAATAACTCCAGAGAACGTCCCAGCTTCTTACTGTGTGAGAGGCAAAGACACCAGGAGAGTCTGAGACGCTGTAAGAAGGAGCTATATAATCACTTTTCTAGAAAAATACTGCAAACCTATGATGATTCCCCAAGTACAATGGTGTCCATTACCCTGCTACTAATGCCCTGGCTGCTGTAAAAGCATCTTTTCATAGTGGCCAGATTATTGTGACCAGCAGGACATTTCTTTTGGAGTATGTACTGGACAGTGGATACTGCTGACATCGGTCACTGGGGGTAGAAGAATGGATACGAATTCAGCAGCTAGTCTTAAGTATATGACATATTGGAATCTCCCAGACTTTGACAATGGATAATTGTGGGGCAGCACTAGTGCAGGCACAAGCAAAGACTGTTTACTAGTGCATTTTTCCAACGTAAAGCAAAGACCCCACATTGCAGATTTTGCTGCTGTTTTTTTTTTTTTTTTTTGGGCCAAACCCAAGAGTGTCTTCAGCTAAAGCCCCACCTTGCGGAAACGCAGCTTTTTTTTTTTTTTTGTTGCAGATTTTGCTTCAGTTTTTTGAGTTAAAGGCAGGAGTGGATTGAGTAGAAGGTAGAAGTATAAGAGCTTCCTATATATTTCCCATTCCTTTTGTAGACATTCTTGGCTTAAAAAAAAAACAAAATCTGCAACAAAAAAAGCTGCGTTTCCGCAATGTAGGGCGTCAGCCTTCAACAGGAATGGGAAATATGTAGGAAGCGCTGATGAGAGGGTCACACTAGCGAAGGCCTATGTGTTGTTCTGCTGTGTCGTACACTAGTTGTAGAATGCAGACGGAGCACCCTCACTCTGCATTCACTCTCATGTTAAAAATCACAACAGTCTTGTTTTTTTACTTATCTGACGGAAGAAAAAGCCCTATGAGGTATGAAAGAAATGGAGGTTCACAATAGTAGTGTAAAATTCCCATAAGATTATGAGCGGCCAAAATGTGGGTCTATTAATTTGTCCAAATGAACTTACCAGGATCATGCTAGATTAAAGTGGTTGTCCAGGAACTGGAGCAACCAGTGGGGTGGCCGGGGAGGTATAAACTAAAAAAACAATAAAACAAACTTACCTGTCCCTGGCGCCCTGTTGTCCGCTACCAATGCCCTTCCCTTCTAATGTCAGGGCCTTGTTGACGGAAGCCCTCCCTTAGGCTTAAGTAACCGCTGAGATCAATTAGAGTCGCTGTTAAGGTACCAAAGGCGTATGTGAGTGACGTCACTGGTCCCTCTCTAGCTACCACTGAAGCCTCTGATTTATCTCAGTGATCACAGGGGACTCAGAACTTCCGGCAGTGCAGCCCTAGCATGAGGCAGAAAGGCACCAGGGACAGGTGAGTATTGTTTTAAATTTCTGGACAACCCCTTTTAAGTACACTAGACTTTTCTATTAAGTCTACTACCTCCCTCAAGCACATTCAACCGTGTTACATAGCACATTGTTATGTATGTCACTTCTGTAGATTTGGAGAAAAGCAACTTTGAAGTCTTATGCAGATGAAGCAGTCGGTGCACTGGGGGCGGGCCTTCAATTCTGAGTAATGCTCTTGTTGCTCAAGTGGGTGATATCATGGAATTGGGCTTCAGGGGTCACATAGGTCATGACGCTTGTGTGTATTTGTCACGAAAATCATGTCGGTTATCCTGGTTGATCAGTTTTGGGTATATTTCGATTGCTCACCCAGCCCTACCTGATGTGCTAGTTAAGCTCTGTTATGTCAGAAGGGCAGTGTCAGGCAGACATCAGAGTATACATATTTTGGTCACCTCGCTTCCTGCAAAAAATAGCAATAAAAAAATGCTCAAAACTTGCCTTGAAAATAAAGAGCACTCACATATCCTCGTCAACAAAGCAATAAAAAAGTTATAGGCGTCAGAGTACAGTGACCCCAGGAAAACTGTTCATTTTCAAAAAGTGACGTCTTATTTTTAAAAGCGGTAAAACATAATAAAACCATTATAAATATGGGATCACCATAATTGTAATAAACCACATGGACAAAATTGCCATGTCCTTTTTAATGCAAAGGGAACATCGTAAAAACAAAATGCAAAATATAATGATAGAATTGTGGGAGTTTTTTTCACATGGACAACCCCAAAAACGTTAATAAAAGCTAGTAAAAACATTGTATTTACCCCAAAATGGTACAAAATGAAAGTACAACTCGTCACGCAAACAATAAGCCCTCACTTAGCTATGTTGACAGAGAAAAAAGTTATGAATTTTGAAAGGCAGGGAAGGGGAGTATGAAAAGGTTGCCGAGCATTAACGTCCAGACTACTCTGCGTCCTTAACCCCTTCCTGACATCCACTGTACTATTACGGTGGATGTCTGATCTTTAAAGAAGGCAGCCTCTCTGCTGCTTAGCGGCCATCATAGCTACTGGGTCTTCCCTGTAATGTACAGCGGAGACCTGGCACTAATTCCCGGGAACTGTGTGGCAAACCCCCCCCTTCCCCAAGTATAAAGAGTGCCCCTGGGGCCGGTCCCCACCGGCCCTGTACCACCTTTGTTGCAGGATGGCTCCCGCATGGCGAGATTGCAGGAGCCATCCTATTGCTATGTGAGCCGGAAGCCTTCTGAAGGCTCCCAGGCCTGTCATAGGTATATTACTATTGAAGCTGGTCTATGACTAGCCTCAATAGTAATGTAGCGAAAGTCCCATAGATACAGTTGTATTGCAGTCTATGGGACTTGCAATCAGAAGATTTAGGTTCAAGCCCCCTAGAAGGGCTGATAAAATAGTGAAAAAAAAAAAAAAGTTTTTAAAAATATAAAAAAAAATCAATAAAAACCTAAAAATTCAAATAATCCCCTTTTCCTAGGTTTGAAATAAAGATAAAGAAAGAAAAACAAACATAAACAAATTATACATTTCCACATCTGAAAACGCCCTGTCTACAAACATTTTTTTTTTTTATTCCCCATACTGCGAACGCCGTAGGGGAAAAAAAATATCAAAAATGCCAAACCGCCATTTTTTCGCATTTCACCTCCCATTACAACATTAAAACGTCAGACTTTCCAAACATGGTATAGCTAAAAAGTACACCTGGACTGCAAAAAAAAAGCCTTATGCATCCCCGGACACGGAAATATAAAAAAGTTACCTTTGTCAGAACATGGTGAGTCTAAGAAATTTGTTTTTGCAAACTTTTGGATTTATTTAAGGGGTTAACACACAAAAAAAATTATATAAATTTGATATTCCGAGAATCGTACCGACCCAAAGAATACAGGTGACATGTCATTTTGGCCTCATAGTGAATGCTCTAAAGACAAAGCCTCGCACAAACACAGTTTTACTCCAATTCTCCCCCATTCTGATTTTTTTTTTTTCCAGCTTCCTGTTGTACAGAATATTAAATGGTACCATTACAAAGCACAATTTGTCCCGCAAACACTAAGCTCTCATATGGCTCTGTGAATGGAAAAATAACAGTTATGGGGGCACTCTCCAAACAGGTGTAAAACCAAGTCCTTTATTCCAATGTTCCAGTTAAAAACAAAGCGCAGTAATGAGAGAGAGGAATAAGCAAATGTAGCATTAAAGAGGACCTTTCACTACCTCCACCAATTCAAGTTCTTAGCATCTGTTAATAGATGCTCTCCCACTGATTCCAGCACAGTTGCAATTTTCTCTCTAGCACTCACCATTCCTGAGCAACATGCATGATGTGCTATTTAAGCTTTGTAATGTCAGGCAGGGGGGTGTGCTTCAGAGCTCCAATCAGAGGCAGCCAGTGTCAGAGCTCAGAATCACACCCCTTACCTGCTCCTGCCTGACACCGCCCTCCTGACAGTACAGAGACTAAATAGTATATCGGGCAACAAAACGTAGAGCATTGATTGTTCGGAAATGGTGGGGGCTAGAGAAAAAATTCCAACTGTGCCAGAATCAGTGGAGCAGCACCTATTAATTGATGTAAAGAGCTGGACTTGTTGGAGGTGGTGAAATGTCCTCTTTAAGGCAACGACCGTTTCGCACCTATCTGTGCTTTCTCAAGCCCCACATGCCCCATAGTAATCAACTTCTTTCTGTAATTTACTCCAGCCATATTGGCCCAGATATTTACACTACAGTGCATATGCTACAGTGTGATCGGTGGTCTATAACTTGTGGTTTTCTAGCTGTGGTGAAACTGCAACTGCCTGGGCAGATTGAAGTAGTAGCTTTGGGAGTTTGGCCACAGTTTGCAGGCATCTGCTCTTGTGTGTTGTTCACATTTGGCTTGTTTACAGGAATCAAGAAATAGAAAATGAACTTTTGCTTATGATGTCAGGATGAGTTGTTTTCCTTCTTGTTCACATGGCTAAACCACAGCACTTCTCCTTTTACTATTCTGGTTATTCAGTAGACTGACTGTAGGTCATATAATGTCGATAAGAAACATCAACTGTTTATATGTGGCAGTGCGAGCTAGAATATTTTTAGTTTTTCCAAGCAGGTTATTATGATGTCTTCCATGGACCTCATATAGATTAAAAAAAGACATGAGCCTGTGCGCTCTTACTCTCACTCTCTCAGAAGCAGCATCATATAAGAAATATAGGGAAGTACTTACCAGCACTGATGTGAATCCAGAAGATGTAAATCAGTAAAATGCTCACTTTTAGGGTGGGTTCACCGTTGGATGTTTGCTCTAATAGTGTCCATTAACAAAAAAAAAAAAACGGACACCTATCATGACAAACATTAACAGACACTAACTGATGTTAATGTGTCCATTTATTTTAACTGATCCTTTTAATGGATCCCTTAGCTGCTGCATGATGTGTGAGCGCCTCTCATAGACTTCTAAGGACACATGTCATTTGATGTGTCAGTGAGCTGCATTCAGTGTTGGATAAAATTATATTTTTAGTATTTAGTGAATTTCCTGTTCTGGGGATCCCTATTTTTATTTTTGTCTGTTTCCATATGTGATTAAGGAAAAGTTGGTGTACAGAATTTTAAGTTATAAAAAAAATGTTTAAAACTTTTTCTAAACATTTCTTTACTTTTTTAGGCTACATTCACACTGCCGTTATTGATGTGTGTTGCTGGCATTTATCATAGTGTGATGATTCTGCTTAAATATGGCTATAACTCAGAGATGTATTTTGATCTCTGGGTATAGTATCTCCCTTCTTACCTGCATTTGTTCATAATGTGCACAGCCTACTCATAGGTATATTGCCAATAGTGGCCAGACTGGAACAATAGGGCTTTGTATCCATCCCAGCAGGGCTCCATTGTATTCCTACACAGCCCTGAGTGATCAAACAAACACCTGCATTGTCCAGTCTGCACTGGTAGATCGGACATGGTTGATTACATTGTATCATTCCACTTGGTCTCAGCTCTTTACAAAGAATCTGGACTTGAGTGCCTGATTCAATCAGACTTGCTGCCGCCGGTGACCTCATTCTAGGAGGTGGCATAAAGGGTATAAAAGATGAGGTAAGAGGCAATGGGAGGAGTTTGTGCTGAGACTACAGGATATTACAGACAGACCACTGAAAAGAGCATGCAGGCTGGATTATTGTATTGATGCAACATGCTGAGAAGCCTCCACTGGTTATTCACACATGACAGAGCAGGTGTGAGTGTTGGACTACAGAGCCACATCAAGGAGATGTGTGGTAAAGTAATTATTTCACTTTTATGCCCTTTTATTTCATTGCACTGTATCTTGTAACTAGTAACTATTAATGCTTGTATACATCTGCATATCTGTTCTGAACTGCATGTGTTAGATGTTAATACCGACCCATTTAGGGGTTAATAAATATATAAAATTTAGAAAGCTTGTCTTGTATTTATCTTGTGGACCCAACACTCACTGGCGGTGAGTGTGGTTTTATATGAAAGAAGACTCAGGTGTGGTCAAAGCGGTGTTGGCGCACTGAGGATCTTTCACACATAGGATGACAGCAACAGTAGTTAACAGTAGCAGAGGTAACGGATACTGATGGAGGCTCCTCTTTATGTCCGTTCCTATTGTGCCTCTAATGTAAACAACATGATGGACGCTGTCTTTTGTCGTGTTTGTTTACTTTTGTAACAGAAAAAGTCAGAAAAGTAAAAAACATGGAGGAAGAAAGCTTTTGTCATGTGGTTTTTTTTTTTGTTTTTTTTACGCTTGGGTGAATGCAGGTGGATAGCGGACGAGGGGATTTAGTTTGCATCTGTCGTTTAATGTCTGTTGCTCTCATCTTGAGATGGATGACAACAACCGACATTAGTAATAGTAGTGTGAATCCACGCTAAGCCCCCCAGAGAGCTTGTCATGTGAATATTAGATCACTTATACCATAGGCTGTAATACTACTGGATTGCTCTCGTGGAATAGCCGTTCCATTGCTTATAATGAAAATGAAAGTTAAACTAACAACTACCCACTGACCATAACATCTGAGTGGTTAGTGGTCCATGACTGGAGCTGTCTGCAACCATGGACACTTTGCTAGGTACATGCTGTGTAATCAACCTGGGGGCTCTGGTTCCCACTCAGCTCTTGAGTGTATACAGTACATCCCCACATAACCCAGGATGTTCATATATGTCTGAATGAGTAAAGGTATTAATTTTAAGAACCTTGATATTCAGTTTGGAACCTGCTCCTAATTTAAGATTGTCCTTGTGTGGATGTGTCCCTCCTAGTAATACATGCTGTATGTAAGGTCTGTATCCAGAGTGCTGATGCCTTCACTAGCTCTCATGTATTGGCACCATATCATTCATGTACTGCTTTCCCATTCTGCAGCCTTGATATCGTCTTCCTTGTGGTAGCAGGCACTGATGCTGAGGAATGTGTGATTCCCAGTCTCCCATCTCTCCACCTGCAGGCTTTTCCGTTGGTGATCTGTTTTCTCTCTAGTCTCTGACACAGCCTGAGTGATAAAATTCCCTCTCCTTCAGACTACCTTGTGTGTTCATTACTCCACAGTTACACTGTAAAACAGTACAGTCCTGTGAACACCTGTTTTCCCCCCCTCTTCACACTTGCTATTTCTAACACTGAGAAAGGGAGAGGGAGGACAGAGAGAATAGAGAAAGACAGGAGCAGGATTCTGTCATATCTTTGTCAGAAGCAGCAGCACCACCAGCTGTGTGAAGGAGTTAAACAGAGTCTACCAGCAACAACAGGTAGGGATTTTTTAATGAAGACTATCTAGAAAGTTGATACATTTTTCATTTAGGAAGCATCTTAACCACTAAAAAATTTAGTACAAAAGTGCCGATGTCATAAAGACATGTCAAAACATAAAGACTTCCTGCGTAAAATGTATTTATTTACATAAATGGAGAAAGAGGTAGTGATTGGACAAAGCAGTCATGTAGTCACGCCCTAGGCTGAGATGTCATTGCTCGACTAATCATTGTTAAAGGTATCTGTCTCCCTTTTTTCTGGGGGCCACTTTTTCAAAGGGGGGGGGGGAAGGGGAAATTTTCTTTTTCCCTCTGTTGTTATACGGTGGTCCTCCCCCCCCTTAGGAGGAAAAGTGGGGGGGGGGTGTTTTCATAGAGTGGAGGGGGGGGGGGGGGGGTGGTTTTTTTTTTTTTTTTTTTGGGGGGGGGGTGTTTTTCCTGTGGGGGGGTGGGATTATTTTTTTTTTTTTTTTTTTTTTTTTTTTTTTTTTTTTGTTGGTGGTTGGAGTAATTAATAAATTAAAAAAAAAAAAAAATTTTGGTAGTTTGTTATTATATATAAAAAAAAATTTTTTTTTAGTTTAGAGTTGAAATGGTTTTGGTTGGGTTGGTGGGGTGGGCGTGGCTAATAAATTTCTCTTTTATTTTTTCCAATAGATGGGAGGAGGGGGGTGGTGAAAAATATTTTTTGTGTGTTTGGTTGGGGGGGGGGGGGGGGGGGGGGGGGGGGGGGTTTTTTTTGGAGGGGGGCTTGGCTGCAAGTGTGAGGTTGTGAGAGTGTCCTGTAGTCTCTATGCTAACCAGCAATTTACACCAAGATATCTATCAGATAGTGTTCAACTCAACTGAGGAGGCGTAGATAAGATTTCAGATGCTTTAATCCAAGTAAATCTTGTAGAACCTCATACAGCAGTAGGTGAAAAATGATGAAATACCAGGAGCTGAGCAGACATGTTGCTTACAAAGAAGTGAAACTAAACTGGAGAGAGAGAGAGAGGAGGAGCTACAGCATCACAGCTAAGGATACAGAGAGAGAAAAGGGACAAACTACAAAGACAAACAGTATCACAGATACATGTCAGTGAATTAAACCAAGTCCTGGGACATGACACTCCCCGCCTGAAATCTTTAGATTTCAATGAAAACAAACATTAAATGTCCTGAGATGTCCATAAAGTCCTCTTCAAACCTGAAAAACAAAAAAGAAACATGCACAACAAACAATAATCAACAGTTAGTCCAAATAAACCAATCTTCAGATCGGGAAGCCGCAATTTGCCAACACCTCCACCGACCCACACTGTAATCCACAAGAACACGGTTTTAGTTCATGGAAGGAAGCTCCCCACCATGAGCTGTGAATGGTGTCCTTATCTTCTTTTATGTGACGTCTCCTCTTGGAAGAAGAAGCACCAGTTCATTAATTGGGCGGAAGAAAACTCGCACTGAGCCTCCCTTGGTTACCTTGACCTCCACTTTCCGAGTCTTCCCATCATCACTAGGGACAACTTTAGTGATGAGACCCATAGGCCATTCATTCCGATGGACTTCTTTATCCCTTAGAAGGACGAGGTCACCCACCTGGAGATTAGGTTTTGAGGTCTGCCATTTGTGACGGCTCTGTAGCATGTGGAGGTACTCTGTTTTCCAGCGGTGCCAGAACACATTGGACAGGTGTTGAACTTGTTTCCATTGGCGTCTGTAAATGTCACTGTGATCTAAGGTACGTGGAGAGGTAGCAGCAGTACCAATTTTCTGAGTAAGAAGCGTTGCTGGGGTTAAGATAATTGGAGATTCAGGGTCTGAAGATACTGGGACAAGTGGCCTTGCATTGATTATCGCAGACACTTCAGCAAGAAAGGTTATTAACGTCTCATGGGTAAGCAGTGTCGACTTGTGGTCCATCAACATAGAGTCAAGGATTCTGCGTGTGATCCCAATCATACGTTCCCAGGAACCTCCCATATGGGATGAATGTGGAGGGTTAAACGTCCAAGTGCACCCATTGTTGGATAAGAAGTTGTCTAACTGCAGTTCTTTGCAGGCTCCAACGAAGTTAGTGCCACAGTCAGACCTCAGTTGTTTCTCAGCAGGCAGTGGAGTGTTCCAGTCCATGTTCTCAGTGGTAAGCTGTCTTAGTAGTAGCTTGCCTTGAATGGTGATGGGAGCAATGAAACCAAGAGGATCATAAATGCTGTTCACAACAGATAAAACTCCTCGTTTGGTGAAAGGTTTGTCACAAGAAGACACTTGGAATGTGAATGTGTCTTGTTCAGTGTTCCATAGCAATCCTAGGCTGCGTTGCATAGGAGGAGTATCAGAACTGAGATCAAGATCCTTCAAGTTGATTGCATGATCATCAGAGGGAAATGCCTTCATTACCTCCATATTGTTGGAGATGATCTTGTGAAGTCTGAGGTTAGCTACAGACAGCATTTCCTGTGTTCTAGAGAGGAGATCGATCACTTCTTCACTTGCAGGTAAGGATTTAAGACCATCATCAACATAGAAGTTCCTCTCAACAAACTGACGAGCATCAGAGCCATACTCTTTCTCACCTTCTTGGGCGGTCCTTCTCAGTCCATAGATCGCTACTGCAGGAGATGGGCTATTGCCAAAGACATGTACCTTCATCCGGTAATCTATGACTTCATTGTTGACATCATTGTCCTTATGCCATAGGAACCTGAGATAGTTTCTGTCATCATCCTTAACAATGAAGCATCTGTTGGATGTCGGCCATCACTGCAACTGGTTCCTGTCTGAAACGGATTAAGACTCCTATGAGGCTGTTGTTTAGGTTAGGACCAGTGAGGAGCAGGTTGTTGAGAGAGACGCCTTCATACTGAGCACTAGAATCGAACACGACCCTGATTTGGTCAGGTTTGCGAGGGTGATACACGCCAAATGATGGAAGGTACCAGCATTCTTCTCCTTCCTTTAATGGAGGTGTAGGTTCTGCATGATCTCTCTCAAATACCTTCTGCATGAAACCTACAAAGTGTTTCTCCATCTCTGGTTTCCTCATGAGGGTACGTTTTAAAGAGGAAAATCTAGAAACTGCTTGCTTCAGATTGTTTGGTAGTTTTGATCTCGGGGAGCGGAAAGGTAAGGGTGCTACCCAGCTGTTGGAATCATCTTGAATGAATTCCTTGTCCATAAGTTTGAGAAATTCTTTATCAGCTATAGCCGGTGCCAGCTTGTTGTCATCACTTGTTGTATTGAACACTGTTAATCCAAGGGTGTCGTCCCCAGGCAGGAAAGTATTCACGTTGTCTCGGTGATTATGCAGCCACTTACTGCTGCTTATCTTCTCTTTCACTTGGTAGTGATGTGGACATGGCTGAAAACAAGTGCTGCGACCATTTGGTAACATATGCGTCTTAAATGAAGAAATATTGGTGGGCCTTTTCATCCTACCTATGCAGACGTTGCCAATGATAACCCATCCTAGATCGAGGCGCTGGGCAAATGGTGCATCATGTGGTCCATTAATTTGCTGGCGTATTTTGTGCAGTCTGAGAATGTCTCTACCTAGCAGAAGTAGAATGTCTGCATTTTTGTCAAGGGATGGTATTTCACTGGCTATAACCCTTAGATGAGGGTGCTGGAAAGCCGCCTCTGGTGTGGGTATCTCTTCTCTGTTTGATGGTATCTGGTTGCACTCAACAAGTGTGGGCAAAGGTATCTCCAAATTGCCCTTGAGAGAAGCTATTACAAGACCACTGGCCCTTCTTCCAGAAACCTCTGATATGCCACTACAAGTACCCAAGGTATATGGATAAGTATCACCCTTTAAGTTAAACAGATCAAAGAGTTCTGACCTTGCAAGTGAGTGGTTGCTCTGGTCGTCCAAGATGGCGTACACCCTCAGAGCCCTTTCTGGTTGGCCCTTGGGGTATATATTGACTAGGCATATCCTTGCACAGGACTTGTCACAAAGGTCTTCTCCGCAGACTTCTGTACATGAGGAAGATACTGTGGTAGTATTTGCTGCTTGATCTGTGTTCTCCCCGCCATGCTTAGTTGGGGAAGGGGAACCTCTAGGCGGTGTGGCACTAGGCTGGGATGGATGAAGAGCTTGTACATGGTTCTCACTGCCACACTCTATACACTTAATAGCAATTTTACAGTCTCTAGCAACATGTTCAGTAGAGGCACAACATTTGAAACATATCCCTAGTTTCTTAAGAAGCTCTCTACGTTCCTGGATTGGTTTCCTCCTGAAGCCAATACACTTCTTGAGGGGATGAGGCTTCTTGTGAATAGGACACAGACGGTTAGGATTTTCTACCTTTTCGTCTTGGTTGTTGTTGCAACTGCTTTCTTCTGGTGCTGATGTAGGTATAGGAAGAATATCAGTCTTTTTCACCGAAACTGGGCCTCTGCGGTTTCTGTAGTTAGAATGTGAGCTGTCATACTTAATAGGAGGTGAACCAGGAACACTGGGATCCCCATAGGAAAAGCTTGGGTCATTCTTGGATTCTGCAATGTTCTTGATAAACTCACAGAAGTAGGAAAATGGAGGAAAGGAGACTCTATTCTCAGTTTTGTATCTTGACCCAACTGTGGTCCACCTTTCTTGAATATTATATGGCAACTTGGTGACTATCGGGTTTACCCCACGAGCAGTGTCCAGGTAACTGAGGCCCGGTAGAAGAGTGTCCGCCTTAGCCAGTAGGAGCTCCATGAGTAGGTCACTAAGTTCTTGAAATTTCTGATGATCCTTACCAGATATCTTTGGAAACCCTTGCAACCGTTTGAACAGAGCATTCTCTATTGCTTCAGGACTGCCATAGGTTTTCTCCAGTCTTTCCCAAGCAGCGGTAAGGCCTGCTATGGGGTTGTAAATGTGGACGGATCTGAGTCTTTTAGCACGTTCTGTGGAATGTGGGCCAAGCCACCGGATAAGCAAATCTAGTTCTTCAGCTGCAGTAATGCCAAGGTCACTAATTGCAGTTTTGAAGGCACATTTCCAGCCTCTGTAGTTCTCAGGTTGGTCATCGAACCTTGTGAGTCCAGTCTTAGTAAGCTCACGGCGAACCATGTACCTTGCAAACTCTGACATGTCTATTCTCTCTGACTTTAAATATTGAGTTGCTGGCTGAGTAGCGGTGATTACGTTGTTAGTGGGGTTCTGGTTAACAGAGGTAGGTAGTGTAGGGGCTGCGTAGGCATTCAGCCTAGGAGCTAGCTTAAAGTCCATAGGTTTAGCCACATATGGATGTGAGACTGGACGGTTGTTTGCAGTCTGGAGGTATGGTGTCACATTGGTGTTTACCTGAGTATCAGTATATTGCATTTGCTGAGGTGCAAGGCTTTGGGAATCCATGAAGGAAGAAGAAACTGGATGCTGGACAGGCAGGGCATTGTACTGACCTTGAATGCGGTGTGCTTCAGAAGATACTGTGCCCTGTTGCACTGGAGAAATGTTGTCCCTGACAGGAACATTTGTGGCAAATAGGGATTCACTGCTTTGGCTTAGTACATAGTCTCTTGTGCGCTTGAGGGGATCCTCTGCTTCCACATCACACAAACTGGTGCTGTCGCTTTCACTTCCACTGATGGCCTGTTCTAAAATGCTTAACCTTGCCATGGCTGCAGCATGCTCATACTGTTTCTCTAGAGCCTCTAGTTCTGCCCTTTTTTGAGCTGCATTAGCTTCCATTTCTGCTTTCTGTTGTGCAAAGGCTGCCTGTATCTTAGTAGCTTCCGCCTCTGCACGTGCTTTTATAAGTTGCTCACTGAGTGTGGAAGATTTTGAGGAACGTGACTTAGATGTACGCTTTGAACGCTTGGTAGACTCAGAAACGTGGGATGCCATTTCCTGCAGTTGCGCAATTCTTGCCTCTGTCCTTAACTTAGTTTCATGTACTAAGCTGTCTCGTTCTGAATTGAGATGCTGGAAGCTTTGCAATTCAACTAAGGAATCGTCTGTATGTTGTTTTCTCAATATGCTTTCATAGTCCTCAGCTTTAATTTTATAATGTCCATGCATAGCACAAAGCTGTCGCAGAGCTCCCTCTAGAGGTGATACATGGTATGCAGGCAAGCACATGGCAGATATCTTAGTCTGTATTTCCTGCCACCATTTTGAGAGTTCACAGGAAAGTTCATGCTTTAAACCTTCTAGATTGTCTCTAACCTGTTTAATTGAGCGTCTAGCCTTCTCACTGGGCTGCAGACTGAGGTCCATGCTACCTTGTGCTTCAGGGTGCCCTTCAGCCATGATGCAACACAAACAGGATAAATATAACTTTGCTGGAGTAAGATGGCTGCTTGCTAGAATCTTCTTATGCTGAGGGAGTCTGAGCTGCGAATGCAACTTACACAATGCTGATTCCTTCTGGCTTCAGGTAACTTGCTGTGACTGACTGTATGTCAGAAGTTGGTGAACTGTCTTACAGCCGTATCTGGCAGTCTTTATGCATCATTTTTCACTGTTCTGACTCAATAGCTTGGCTGCAAGTGTGAGGTTGTGAGAGTGTCCTGTAGTCTCTATGCTAACCAGCAATTTACACCAAGATATCTATCAGATAGTGTTCAACTCAACTGAGGAGGTGTAGATAAGATTTCAGATGCTTTAATCCAAGTAAATCTTGTAGAACCTCATACAGCAGTAGGTGAAAAATGATGAAATACCAGGAGCTGAGCAGACATGTTGCTTACAAAGAAGTGAAACTAAACTGAGAGAGAGAGAGAGGAGGAGCTACAGCATCACAGCTAAGGATACAGAGAGAGAAAAGGGACAAACTACAAAGACAAACAGTATCACAGATACATGTCAGTGAATTAAACCAAGTCCTGGGACATGACAGGGGGGGATAATTAGGGTTTGGCCTGGTCCCAAATCCCTATGGGGGTTAAAAAATAAAACCCCCCGGGGGCGCCCGGGGGGGGGGGGGGGGGCTAGTTTGTAGGGGGTTTAAGGGGGGGTTTTTTTATATATAAAATTTTTTTTTTAAAAAATTTTTCCCCCACCCCCCCCCTTTGGTGAGGGGGGGGGGGGGGGGGGGGGGGGGGGGGCTTTGTTGTTGGGTGTTCCTCAAAATTATAAAAAAATTTTTAAAAAAAAATTAAAAAAAAATGTTTTTGGGGGTGTGGGGGGGGGGGGGGAAAAAGGAAGTGTTGTGGGAGTGGAAGGGAAAAAAAAAAAAAAAAAAAAAAAAAATGTACAATTTATGGCAAAACTGACTTTAAAAATGCCCATTATGAAATTTCCCCCGTTTCTCCTATCACTTTAGCTTAGTTTAGAGGACAGGAGGAGGCTGAAAGGAAGTTGAGTAGTATCTGTCACCTGATCCGTCTGAAGTTTGCTAGAGAGCATTTGGATGTTTCAGAAGAGTATTGGGAGAATGTCATATGGTCAGATAGAATTGTTTGGTAGAAACACAACTTGTCGTGTTTGGAGGAGAGTGAATGCTGAGTTGCATCCAAAGAACACCATACCTACTGTGAAGCATGGGGGTGGCAACATCATGTTTTGGGGCTGTTTCTCTGCAAAGGGACCAGGATGACTGATCCATGTACATGAAAGAATGAATGGGGCCATGTATTGTGAGATTTTGAGTGCAAACTTTCTTCCATGAGCAAGGGCATTGAAGATGAAACGTGGCTGGGTCTTTCAGCATGACAATGATCCCAAGCACACCGCCAGGGCAATGAAGGAGTGGCTTCGTAAGAAGCATTTCAAGGTCCTGGAGTGGCCTAACCAGTCTCCAGATCTCAACACCATAGAAAACCTTTGGACGGAGTTGAAAGTCCATGTTGCCCAGCAAGAGCCCCAAAACATCACTGATCTAGAAGAGATCTGCATGGAGGAATGGGCCAACATACCAGCAACAGTGTGTGCCAACCTTGTGAAGACTTACAGAAAATGTTTGACCTCTGTCATTGCCAACAAAGGATATATAACAAAGTATTGAGATGAACTTTTGTTATTGACCACATACTTATTTTCCACCATAATGTGCAAATAAATTCTTTAAAAAATCAGACAATGTGATTTTCTGGATTTGTTTTCTCATTTTGTCTCTCATAGTTGAGGTCTACCTATGATGTCAATTACAGGCCGGCCTCATCTTTTTAAGTGGGAGAACTTGTACAATTGGTGGCTGACTAAATACTTTTCCCCCCCCCACTGTGTATATACATTTTCATGTTGACAGGATCCCTATAAAAAGCTGGAGTATTATATGTTTTACCCTACTAAAACACATTTACATTCATACTATTTTGTATTGGGTTTTTTGCAAATAAAATCAAAGATACTCGGGTAAGCTGGTGTATTTTACTGAACTTTTTATGTATAGTAGTAGAGCATTGTCAGGGTGCTTTTCACACTTGCATTATGTCATCCATTCTTCTGTTCCATGGTAGGAACAGAAGAACAGATTAAACAATAAGGACAGATCCGTTCTATAATAGACAACAATAGATTTATGATGGGGTTCGTTGGGTATTCGTTGTTTTCTCAGTTGTGTATCCGGGACTTTCATCCACGATTTTAGATTAACTCTGCATCAGAGGATCCAGACTGAGACTTTGATGCAGATGTGAAGGAAACCTCAATGTTTTAAGATGTATTGAAGTTTATATGGTCAGACCAAAGATTGGCAGCAGAGGGTATTGGAGTGTTATAAAATGAACATCAGAAAGTCCTGGCTCTACAGAGACCGCTGCTTCACAGCAATAGCAGTATCCACCGCTCTAACCACGAGACCGCAGCAATGACAGAGGGAACACACAAACTAATTGCACAAAAACCCAAGAAAGTCCAAAGTACTAGATTAACAGATAGCACGATGTGTACACACCACAAAATCTAAATTGGGCAATAGCCACAAAGCACAGGCATGGGTGAAACAAAAGATAAGGAATTCCATTAAGATCTGTAAAACAAAGTAGAATGGCCTCAGAACGAAGTCACCTTGCCAGTGTAATCCACATTGTTGTGGGAGTGAACGGTGGTCAAAGGTTATGTGTAACGGTAGATTTTAGTGGAGTGACTGTGACAATTGCCTGCCAGTCTTTTATCTCTGAAAATCTACAAGTTGTCCATCTATTAGGAGATTATTTTTTTTTTCTTTTTAACCCATTAAAGAGGGCCTCTGAGCACTTTTAACAAGCTCCAACTCTTTGCATCTTGTAATAGGTGCCGCTGCAATGATTCTTGCGCGTTGGAATTTTTATGGAACCCTCATTGTTCTGAAGCAAGCAGCGCCGTTAGTTGCAGTTAATGCAACATTTTGGGGTTACAAACGCTCACTCCACCCCTTGATAAATTTCTCAAGGGGTGTAGTTTCCAAAACAGGGTTATGTGTCAGGAGATTCCACTTTGCTGGCATTTCAGGGACTCTGCAAAAGTGGCATGGCGTCCAAAAACCGAACTGTCTTAATCTGTGCTCCAAGAACCAAATAGTGCTTCTTCCCTTCTGCGCTCTGCTATGTGACCAAACAGCAGTTTCTACCCACATATGACATTACGTGGGGTATCCCGGGTATAACAATGACATATATCTAGACATAGACTGCTGTTTGGGCACACAGGAGGGCGCAGAAGAGTAAGAGTGCTATTTGGCTTTTGGAGCACAGATTTAGAGGTTTGGTTTTGAGACGCCATGTCACTTTTGCAGAACCCAAAGGTGTCAATAAAGTGGAATCCTTTGGGAAATTAACTGATTTTGAAACCCACACCCCTAAAGGAATTTATCAGGGGGCTTAGTAAGCATTTAGTTTGTTTTTTTTTTAGATCTCAGTGCACAGCAGATGGTGAAAAGGGAATATATAAGCTGTGCATGAGTATAGTATTTATTTATTATTTTTATCTGATCTGATCACTGGTTCAGTTGTATACAAATGTATTGCAATGTATACAGGCTGTCAGCCTATTTAGACGTGCCAATTGGGGGCACAACACTTAGAACAAGAAGAATAAGTCTTCTCTTTATATTGCCCATTCCAGTCTTGGCTTTGACTCAAAATAATAATAATAAATTTTATTTATATAGCGCCAACATATTCCGCAGCACTGTACAATTTGTAGGGTTCAAGTACAGACAAAAAAGATACATTACAAAGAAATAGTCAATTCACACACTAGGACTGAGGGCCCTGCTCGCAAGAGCTTACAATCTATGAGGTAGAGGGGGTGACACAGGAGGTAGCAGGGGTGGCAACAGACGTAGCATTGTTTGTACAATGGTCAGACAATTTTGTAATAGAGGTTACTGTCATTACACATATATAAGCTGTATGAGCCGTCACCAGTCGTGTCCTTTAACGTGCAGACGGTGCCTGGACATATAAAGTTAGTCTGATACGGCATCATATCCTGTGAGGTAATGCGGGAGAGTGAACAGAGGAGGGTATGTTTTAGGGATTCTAAGTTGTGATAGGCCTGTCTGAAAAGATATGTCTTTAGTTTACGCTTGAAGCTGTGGAAATTGTGGGTTAATCTAATAGTCCGGGATAGAGCATTCCAGAGAAGTGGTGCAACTCGGGAGAGGTTCTGATAATAGAGGATGTTAGTCTTAGGTCATTGAGTGAACGGAGAGCACGGGTTGGGCGATAGACAGAGATGAGGGAGGAAATGTAGGGAGGTGCAGCATTATGCAGAGCCTTGTGAATGAGGGTGATAAGTTTATATTGTATTCTGTATTGAATAGGCAGCCAATGTAGTGACCAACACAGACCGGAGGCATCGCTGTAACGTCTAGACTGTTAGATGAGCCTGGCCGCCACATTCAGAATAGATTGTAGAGGGGAGAGTTTAGTAAGGGGAAGACCGATTAGTAAGGAGTTACAGTAGTCAAGGCGAGAGTGAATCAGGGCAACAATAAGTGTCTTTAGTGTATTTGTGGTAAGGAAAGGGCGCATTCTGGAGATGTTTTTGAGGTGGAGATGACATGAGCGTGCGAGTGATTGGATATGGGGGGGTGAAGGAAAGGTCTGAGTCAAACAAAACCCCGAGGCAGCAGGCATACTGCCTAGGAGTTATGGTAAGGCCAGAGACTACAATGGAGATATCAGGGACAGATCTATTAGATGGTGGAAACAGCAGTAGTTCAGTCTTTGTGAGACTCAGTTTCAGATAAAGCGAACACATGTTATTTGAGACAGCAGAGAGGCAGTCACTGGTGTTCTGTATTAGTGCAGGGGTGATGTCACGGGATGACGTATATAATTGGGTGTCATCAGCATAAAGATGGTACCAGAAGCCAAATCTAGTGATGGTTTGTCCAATGAGGGCTGTGTAGAGGGAGAAGTGCAGGGGACCTAGGACCGAGCCCTGAGGAACCCCAACGGCGAGGGGAAGAAACAGAGCCCGCAAATGATACACAGAAAGTGCGGTCAGAGAGATAAGAGGAGAACCAGGAGAGCGCGGTGTCTGTGAGGAGGAGTTGATGGTCAACGGTGTCAAATGCTGCTGAGAGATCCAGAAGAATAAGAAGAGAATAGTCATCTTTGGATTTAGCCGTCAGGAGATCATTGGAGACTTTTGTGAGCGCCGTTTCAGTAGAGTGCAGAGTGCGGAAGCCAGATTGTAAGGGGTCAAGAAGAGAGTTAGCAGAAAGATAGCGGATTAAACGAGAATAGACTAAGCGTTCCAAGATTTTGGAGATGACAAGGAGGTTAGAGACAGGCAAAAGAAAAAAATACAGCAAAATCTGTAACAAAAAAACAACTTTTCCAACCTTTTTTTTGTCAGTATTTTTCAGCCGTTTTTATCTCAAGATCAGGATTGGATTTAGGAAAAGTATACAACTTCAGTCTTGGCCTAAATAAAACAGATCAAAAGTACTGATCAAATACTGAAGTGTGAATGAGGTCTTACATTGAAAGAACAATGCTGAATTTTGCTATGGGAAGGTTGGATGAGGAAGGAGTAAGAACTCTGTACAGTAGTGCCCATGTTTAGGCTGATCTTTGTGTAGGATTTTTCACAGTCACAAGACAATGTGCCTCCTTTATGAGCAAGGACCATTGTTGGATGTAGCAACCAATTCTGGTTACATTTTCTAAACTGTTCTAGGAGAAGAAAAAATGGACTGTGCTGTGTGGTAGTACATCGCATATCTGTGAATATAGCCGTCTTCATTTAAAAAAAAAAAAAATCCCAAATATCCCTAGATGAAGGGATAGCACCAGAGATGAGACTGACAAAAACCTTAGAATATCTCTTGGTAAGTATTAGGGCATTTTTTAAAAATACCCCTGTATGGATAGAGTTAAAGGGAGTCTGTCAACAGAACCATGTATTTCATCTCAGCCCAGAAGATATAGGTTAGCGTCATCTAAATCAAATGGTGTTTTCCCCTTGTAAAGCAGTGCCTCTGTTGTCGAGAAATTGCTGTTTTTGTCAATATTTAAAGAGGACCTTTCATGTCCTCAGGCACATGCGATTTTATATACCGCTAGAAAGCCGACAGTGCACTGAATTCAGCACACCTTCGGCTTTCCCGTTATGTGCCCTGGGGCTGGAGATATCGGTGCTGTTAGTTTCACCACCAATCTCTGCCCACTGTCAGAAGGGCGTTCCTCACAGTCTACTGTACTGGGGGGGGGGGAACATTCCTCACAGCTCAGCGTCATCGCTGGGCGGTAAGGAACGCCCCCTCTGACCGTACAGAGCTATGGATGAGTACTGTTAGGGGAAGCGTTCCTCACAACCCAGCTAGACTTTCAGGAACGCCCTTCTGACAGTGGGCAGAGATCGGTGCAGAAACTAATGGCCCCTATATCTCCAGCCCCGGGGCACATAACGGGAAAGACGCACTGTCAGCTTTCTAGCGGTATAAAAAAAAAACACATGTGCATGAGGACATGAAAAGTCCTCTTTAACTTAGCTCTTTGTAGCAACAATGGCATTTCTGTTGCTCCAAAGAGGTCAACGTCCCACTGTTATGCCCCCTGCCACTCACTCCCTTGTCTGATTGACTGGGCCAGGCAGTGTATTCCTAATTTTGCCTGGCCCTCAGACCTGTTGCATTCATCGCTGCTGATATTCTTATATGTGCAGTACATGTGACTCAGAGCAGGGAGGCATCATTTCCCTTTTTTGTATGTGATAAGAACACGTGCAGGCGTGTATACCTGAGAGGAGGAAGGGACAGAGCCGTGGGAGGCTGACCTCTTTGGAGCAACAGCAACACCCTTGTTGTTCCAAGAGCCCATTTACATATTGGCAAAATGAGAATTTCTTAGCCATAGAGGGACCAATTCACAAGGGGTAAATACTGTTTGATTCAGGCAACCCTAACCTATCGGCTGGGCTGGGTTGTGGTGACAGACTCCCTTTAATAAAATATTTGGGACCGATCAGCTGTTTTTTTGTACAGGGTATGGAGCTGGAATCAGATGGCTCTATACACCGTGTAGTGGCCAGGTTGAGCTATTACTGCTCAGCTCCTATTCAATGAGACACAGACTTTGGAAATAAAGTGAAAGTAGAAATCTGATCATGATTCACACTCCTGCACTATAACTTTGCCCCTATATAAATAAATTTACACATGTGTCACGCTATCCAGTGAAATAACTTTTTCTTGCTGTAATGACAGTATAAAACATAAGAGGCAGTTTGACTCTTGTTGAGTTATACATGCTATATTATCGACAGGTAGTGACTTTACATTCTAGTAAAGCAGATCTGAAAGCGTCTGGGGGAGTTTTGTTCTCCGAGGAATGAATGAGTAGCTGTTGAGTCACCCAACCAGACAGGTGGAAAACCAGTTACACTTGTCCTTGGGGCAAGTGTAATGTATTGAAAATAATTCTACAGTGTTTAAGACATCAGTTTGTTCACTTGGAAGACGGGCTTTCTCATCATAGTATTTGTCATTTCTTGCAGCTGTTTACAGCAAGAAAAAGTTATTTCACTGGATAGCGTGACACATGTGTAAATTTATTTATATAGGGGCAAAGTTATAGTGCAGGAGTGTGAACCATGATCAGATTTCTACTTTCACTTTATTTCCAAAGTCTGTGTCTCATTGAATAGGAGCTGAGCAGTAGTAGCTCAACCTGGCCACTACACGGTGTATAGAGCCATCTGATTCCAGCTCCATACCCTGTACAAAAAAACAGCTGATCGATGTGGGGCCTGGGTGTTGGAATCCCACCTATCTCAGATTATTGACATATTCTAAGGATAGGTCATAAATTGTCTGCCTTGAACAACCCTTTTAACTTTCCACTGAGATACACACGTAGACAAAATTGTTGGTACCCCTCGTTTAATGAAAGAAAAACCCACAATGGTCACAGAAATAATAATAATAATAATAATAACTTTATTTATATAGCGCCAACATATTCCGTAGCACTTTACAAATCAGAGTACACATGAACAGACAATATGAGACATTACAATGTGACAAAGAAATAAACATATCAAACAATAGGAGTGAGGGCCCTGCTCACAAGAGCTTATATTCTAAATAACTTGAATCTGACAAAAGTAATAATTTTATAAAAATTCTATGAAAATGAGCAAATGAAAGTCACTCATGCTTCAACAGAATTTTAAAAAAAAGAAAACTCATGAAACAGGCCTGGACAGAAATGATGGTTCCCTTAACTTAATATTTTGTTGCACAACCTTTTGAGGCAATCACTGCAATCAAACGATTCCTGTAACTGTCAATGAGACTTCTGCACCTCTCAACAGGTATTTTGACCCACTCCTCATGAGCAAACTGCTCCAGTTGTCTCGGGTTTGAAGGGTGCCTTTTCCAGACGGCATGTTTCAGCTCCTTCCAAAGGTACTCAATAGGATTTAGGTCAGGGCTCATAGAAGGCCACTTCAGAATAGTCAAATGTTTCCCTCTTAGCCATTCTTGGGTGTTTTTTAGCTGTGTGTTTTGGGTCATTATCCTGTTGCAAGACCCATGACCTGCAACTGAGACCAAGCTTTCTGACACTGGGCAGCACATTTCTCTCTAGAATCCCTTGATAGTCTTGAGATTTCATTGTGCCCTGCACAGATTCAAGACACCTTGTGCCAGATGCAGCAAAGCAGCCCCAGAACATAACAGAGCCTCCTCCATGTTTCACAGTAGGGACAGTGATCTTTTCAAGTTATGCTTCATTTTCCGTCTGTGAACATAGAGCTGATGTGCCTTGCCAAAAATTTCGATTTTTGTCTCATCTGTCCATAGGACATTCTCCCAGAAGCTTTGTGGCTTGCCAACATGTAGTTTGGCAAATTCCAGTCTGGCTTTTTTATGATTTGTTTTCAACAATGGTGTCCTCCTTGGTCATCTCCCATGAAGTCCCCTTTGGCTCAAACAACGATGGATGGTGTGATCTGACACTGATGTCCCTTGCGCTTGAAGTTCACCTTTAATCTCTAGAAGTTTTTCTGGGCTCTTTTGTTACCATCCGTATTATCCTTCTCTTTGATTTGTCATCAATTTTCCTCCTGCAGCCACGTCCAGGGAGGTTGGCTACAGTCCCATAGATCTTAAATTTCTGAATAATATGTGCAACTGTAGTCACAGGAATATCAAGCTGCTTGTCTGTAATTTTCTTTCTAAACTCCTGAGACAACTCTTTCCTTCGCTTCCTCTGGTTTATGTTGAGTGTGGTACTCACCATGTCACCAAACAGTACAGTGAGTATCTGTAGCCCTATATACAGGCCCACTGACTGGTTACAAGATTGTAGACACCTGTGATGCTAATTAGTGGACACACCTTGATTTAATATGTCCCTTTGGTCACATTATTTTCAGGGGTACCATCATTTCTGTCCAGGCCTGTTTCATGACTTTTATTTTTAAAAAAAATTCTGTTGAAGCATGGTTGAAAAGCAATGTCTGACTTTCATTTGTTCATTTTCATAGAATTTTTATATATTATTACTTTTGTCAGATTCATGTTATTTCTGTGACCATTGTGGGTTTTTCTTTCATTAAACGAGGGGTACCAACAATTTTATCCACGTGTATTTGCACACTATAACACTGTTATGTAAAAAAAGTGATGGCCTCAGTCCCGCTGATACACACCCTTCAGCGTGTGTCAGCAGGACATAGGCCATCACTTTTTATACATACAAATACTTACCCACGTTATGTTATTTTTGATATGATCACTTGATGTTGCATTGTACTTTATACATAATTTTCTTTGTTTGGCAAAGATCTCATAGGTTTAATAAGGGTATTCCCTGTGTTCCTAAGCACTTTAGTGATTACCATAGCAATTGGCAAAGAAACATGTTTAATAAGGATACTTCCCTGTGTCCTCAAGTACTTCAGTTATTGCCATAATAATACCCCTATGTTATTTATGCATACCATGTGTTATAATTAACTACTGATTTATGATGTGCCTCTGTCCTTCGTCTGTCACATATTCATTCTGTTTGTCTCATTTTTTTTGGTTTTATTGATATTTATTAATAAAAGAATATATTTTATATTATTTCATGGTTGATTATTAGTGCCATTCCCAATTTTTTTCTTGTTGTATATTGATATCTGTCTACGTGTATTGGCACTCTGTTGTTAGGGCCTTTTACTAATCACTGGGGTTGATACGTTTTAGGGGGGTTGCATTTTGCTCCCCTCCTACCCCATTGTGAAATTATGTGCCATGTCTTTGTTTTTTGGTTTTTTTGCCACACCATAGAAGCCTAGCCAAAGTTTGAACTTAACCTTAAATCTAATTCCCTAGGCATGACATGTGAGTCTACTCAATATTATAATGTAACCATTTAAATTATTAAAGGGGTTATTGGTGCCTTCCCTGCACTGAATAAGCTTACTTATTAAATACGTGCTGGTCCTCCATTCCTCCATTCTTAGGTTTGTAGAGCACAATAGGGACTCGAAGTCTCATTCCTCTACCTCCCCTGTTGACGCTCTGACTCTCGGTTATGTGACCAACGCCACTGTTTTCTATGTACAAGCAACAGGAGCAGAGTGGAGCAGCTGGAGTGCCAACAGAGGAGGCTGAGCACTCCCTTTAAAGGGAGTGTGCAGCAGGAAATCAGTATCAAACTAATGACAGTACCTTGTAGAAAAACTTCTACACTTTCCAAAGATGTCTTTCTTATTCTTCACTGCTGCTCCATCTTCATGAAAATCAGCATTTTATTTTCATGAAAATTAGCTGAAAAGGGCTTTAGGAACGTGTCTTCTCCTGCTTGGAGTTCACTCTCTGCTCTGGATATCTGCTCACAACTTCTGCTCAGCTCTACCCCCACTGTTTGAGTGACTTTCTCCACTTTGTCTGCAGTTAGGGACCATTATCTAGTGCAGAGAACGAAGCTCTTACAGGAGAAGACACGCCCCTAAAGCCCTTTTTGGCTAATTTACATATGAATAAAACGCTACTTTTAATGTAAATGGAGCTTCAATTTAGAATAAAAAATACATTTTTGGAAAGTGTAGAAGCCGCCCTGCAAGGTGTGGTAATTAGTCTGATACTGAATTTCCTGCTAACAGACTCCCTTTAAGAGGCTGTTCACTCTTTGGAAAATGAAGAGGAATTGAGGCAAACTTCCCCCTCCTCTTTATTTTCCAGCCCTCTGGTTCCCCGCTGCAGAAAGCTGAAACAGAGCTTTGACTTACCACCGCAGCGTTTACTCGCTGATCAGGGTGGAATTTGGCCCTAATTTTGAGGACAAATCTGCCTAAAATTAGCCCCAAATTGCTGTGTGTGAATATACCCTTACAGAACAATTCAAGTGTAATGTCCTTTATTGTAAAAAAAAAAACTATGACATCATTTGGGCCTTCATGAAAAACAGCAACTGTAAAAGGAGTCGCTGATTGGTTTGTTACATTATGTATAGAATTTCTGTCATGGAGTTCACACAGGCTAAAAGTGATCATTCCTGACCTATGTGATCTGTCCTTTTACCTCCCAAGATCAGCAGTTGTGGGCAGTCCCGCCACTTCAATAAATGCAACAGTTGTCCATGGTTTGCCCACAGTTGACCTTTAAATGTGAGCCCTCCCTGCCTTTGCCGTTGGGAACAATTCACCATCACAGTGACATTGGAGAGCGCTGGTCATCATTTCAATGTGCTCCCATGTCAATAGCAGAATTATAAATCCCTCCCTGATTTCTGCTCTTGATAGAGACACCTCACATTCCTGAATACATTAGTTCTCATTTGATTTCTATTGACCCAATTGCCATCCATTGGTTTTATGGGTCAAGGTGACATACATTTAATATATAAAGGTCACACATGACATACAATATGCCATTAGCAATTCTAATCCGCTTTAGCATGTCCGCTATTACATTACAGTGATTGCTCAGTATTAGGACTTTCTACTGTTATTTTTGTGTATTTGTTATAGTTTACAATGTAAAAGTGCGATACTCTGTTATTGCTGCTCTAGGTAAGAATGTTCTCCAAAACTATTACACATTACAGTGTTATGAGGTTATCCCATAAATAGTTAATCCAAAAATTTAGATAAACTATCTAAACACCTGTTTAATCCAAGAGAGACCATTCATGTCAAAACGTAATACCTTCAAAAATATCATGACACACCTTTTTGTATATCAGCAAGTCACTTATTTTACACACTTCACTGCAGTAATGATGACTTTTTACTATTTTTTTTGTATACAAATATATTATCACCTTTGGTTCCTATAGCGGCAGTTTGATTTTGGTGTGAACAGATTTGCTGGAATGAGGGACAACATGGTGCAGGTACTTCTAGATCAGAGAATTGTTTGATTTTGATCTGTTCCCATAACATGTGGATACTTGCGCTATTTGTAATATTAATAATATTTTTTTTTGTAGGTATAATAAATAATAGTTGTATCGCATGTTGTTGACCATTTTGTGCTTATATACTGGAAGTTACAAATTTGATCACATAAAACACATAATGAGAAATGATACAGGTAAACATAATACTTTTGTTCATAGAAAATGAGTTTGGAAGTGAACTTAAGGAAATCTGTCATATTGCACATGCAGAAGATGATCAGATTGATATATAATTTTGTAGAACCTATAATATATTTACTAAAATTCCTGATCATTTTGGGATTGGGTCCAGTGGGCAGTCCTATCAGTGACTGGCAGTTTTCCCTGTACATGTGCATACAGTTAGCTGTTGCTTGGGTGTGAGACCGCCCATTGGACTCTTAAGCCCAGACTGAGAAGCAATTTATATGAATAAATAAATGCTCTTTGTGTGCGTGAATCTACTCATCCTCTTGCTCTATAACATTCTGCTAGTATACCAAACTTCATGTCCAAAATTACAGGTTCCTGTCTGTTAAGATATGTTCATTACAATATATAAAGGAGGTTTTGTAATTTTATAGTCAATAGACCAAAATTTGTACCTTGAAGTTTATGGATTCAGTACATCCATTGACTGTACTGTATGAGTAAATGCTGATTCCACAGAGAAATGCAATCTGTAACTGATAGTTACCTAACACATGTGTATATATATATATATATATATATATATATATATATATATGTTTAGAAGTGCTTTACTAATAATGTGATACCACAATATTTGCTTTGCTAGTTTATTAATTTTATTTATTTATTTATTTGTTTAATTCATCGTCTCCCATCCAGGGTGCTGTGGAAATCCACCATTGGTGCTGCTATGTTCCTGGATACTGATATATTAGCCCCAGTTACAGGGGAAATCAGCCCAAAAAAGTACTGTTAAAATGCTCCCTCAAAAATCTCTTCTGACCTTATGAGGGGCACAATGTTATAAAAATAAATAAATAAATAAAAAATTAAAGTATAATAATAAAAAAACCAAAATAATACCATGCCCACATCACAGATTCTAGCTCCGCCGTGACTCTACATCACATAACAATTACCGTAATGGAGAGGAAAAATTATTTTAAAAAGTTTTTAGTAATCCTTTTGGGCTATTTAAAAATAAAAAAATATAAAAAAATAAGTGAAACATGAAAAACAGACAAGTTTCCTGTCCTTTTACCTTTACATTTTCCCCAATATTAAAAAATAAATAAATATAACATAAAATTAAAGAAAAAAATGATTTGAATAACTTGAATGAAAAAATGTTATAACCCTCAAAACCACACTTACAAAAAAATCTGAAAGTGTTTCTGGTCCTGAACCAGGGAAATTGGCCCCGTCCAGAAGTGGTTAAAGATGTTGTTTGTTTTGGGATGTTTGACATCTGGACTAATACTTCTGTGGCTCAATGACTCAATGTAAAACCATACAAGAAAGTAGAATCTTGTCTTAAGTTTATACAGCATAAACCTAGAGCAGACAGGCAGAAACTGACAAATTTCATCACAGTGTTGAGGACTATGTGATATAGATGCTGTATCTTGCTAGATATCTTAGACAGTTTTACACCAATATTATGCGTCAAAATAATACCACACACTATTAATAAATCTGGGGCATTTTGCAACGCCACTTTTGTAGATAACTTTCAATACAGTCTAATAAGGTGTTTAAAGTATAATAAGTGTTGTGCACTGTGTGCGTGCCAGTATTTTTGGTACATTTTTAGCGAGGTTTCAGGTGCATTCCTCCCCCATTGTTCTTAGTTAATGCAGGTAGCATTTACAGTCACCCTGTGATTCCCATTTTATACAATGGCCTATTTTAAAGTCAACTTGACGAGCAGAAGACGTGCTCAAGAGTAAAACAAATTGCTGCCAAGAGGAAGTAAAATAGCTGTAAGGAAGTGAAAAAACTAATGGAAGATTAAACAAAGCATTGTGAATGTTCAAAATTGCTGATCTGTAATGTAGCTGGTGCCTGTACTCATTAACTGCCATTGAAAAGGTGTCCGCATAGAGCTTTAGCAAAAGCAAGGTCAGCCATGGAGCTGTGGAAGATCACAATGTGTCAATATCTGTCCCAAGTCCACTTGCTTAATCGCGAACATTAACATGTCTTCTTGTTAGTTTGAATTAAAGGGGGTATTGACCCCTGACCCAGGTGTCTCAACAGAAAAGAATTCATTTGGCAAATAACATTGGTCATCTGTTTAGCTTGCATTAATCTTCTAATGAGCAATCCAAGGGTATTCTGCCTGCACACCTATATGGCTCTGAATATAGAAAGAGCCGGAGAGAAGTGTCTGGGGTGAATCAATTACTTGCATTTATTTTACAACCTATTATAAGGGGGCAAATATGTAATGAGTAAACATTATGATTTCCCCTTAAAGTAAAAAAGACAATTAGGGGAATTTATCATACATTTTATGCATAAAATGTATGAAGAAAGTTGCAAATGTTGGTGCATGACCAATTTTGTGAGTTTGAGTGCACCTGTACTTTATTGGAAAGTTAGTGTTAGTGTAGGAAAGTTAGTGTTAGTGTATCAATGTGGTCTCGCGGAGCAGCAGATTTACTATCGGCTTAGATGGTGCAGTTGCTATTCACTGCTAGTGCTGATTATGGCCTTTAGCAGCAGGTGTCAGCTTTATAACACAGAAGGTACCTGCCATGTATACAGTAGAATCAACTCCTGAGCCCACTCCATGCACAACAGGCATTTCTTTGATATACAGGTTAATTAGTGTGCACTAAGGGGTTAATACGTTATTGCTTTGTATAGAACATATACAGTGCCTTGCGAAAGTATTCAGCCCCCTTGAACTTTTCAACCTTTTGCCACATTTCATGCTTCAAACATAAAGATATAAAATTTAAATTTTTTGGTGAAGAATTAACAACAAGTGGGATACAATCGTGAAGTGGAACGAAATTTATTGGATATTATGTCTTCCTGTGTTGTTGTGATCGTGTGACATGCAATAACTGTGCACCTTGGGGTCTGGGGTTGCTCAAAATGGGGCTCTTTGGTACGTGGTCGTGACTCCATACCCTGTCATGGTAGATGGCAGTGACAATGATAAGTTCTAAGATGCCAGCTAAGAAGAGGCGGCAGCGACAGTGTAGGTCTAGAAAGAAACAGTTAGTGAAGTGGGTATTTATGTTGTGACACAAGAACACAGCACCACAACAGTGATGGGAAGGGCAGAGAGGAGCGTGCTTTGGGGTGACGGTGGTGCTTCGATGACCTGTGTAAGCGTGAGACCTGGACTTGTCCATTGTGAGAATATAAGTGGGCAAGGGTGATTTGGTTATTGTCAGAGAAGTGCTGGACCTGCAGACTTACACCAATAGTATATTGATAGGCTATCCTTTGGATCCGAGATTTGTTGTTCGTCCACTCTGCTTGTATTCTTTAACCCTATTGTTATCCTTTGTGTATGGTCACCTATATGGATCCGTATTTTCAAGGCCAATTTGCTCAGATGTCATGGACTTTTATAGGGGTATTATTGCTGTTATATAATATCCGATGGAGTGTGCTGTGTATTGAGGACTCTGGAAAGGCACCTATCGAAACATATATATGTGTGAATTTCTCTATTGGCTTATATAGTTTTATTACAGAACATAACAATACAAAGAGCATCAGTTCATATTTGGGACTCTGATGCAAAGCAGTGGAGTGGTAGAGCTGTATGTGTGCAAAGGGAAGCAATAACCCTAATCGAGTCAACACTACCCCTATTTTTATATGTAGGGAAGTAATTTGTTACTTTAGGCAATATTTTTAACCTACTTTAGAAGTAATAGAAGAAGTTGAAGAAAATACTTCTGCAAGTTAACATCAGATGTGTTTGCAGTGAATATTTCAGATGATTGCTACAATCAGAAAAGTTTTTTGCACCATTTTTCAAATGAGTTTTTGCAGTAATTCCAGGGCCGTAGGACTAGAAGAGACCGTGAACTCGCCCTTTTAATTTTTCCATGATGAAAATCCACAGGGTTCAATTTTTTGATCTTGCTTCTTACTCTTTTGTTCAAGTACAGAGTGAACTCCTGTACACCTGATAAAATAATTCTGTCTGCGGGGCCTCCTTTTATTTATGATATCAGGAGAAGAGCAATGTTTTGTTGCTGCTGTGGTCAAAACAGAAGAGACCCTGCTTGTTCACAAGTGCCCAAAGCCGACAGATAAGAGGTGCAAAATAATGGAGTACAATAGAAAGAGTGTGCAGTAATTATTTGTGGCTTGTCAAATGCAGACCTTTCAAGCCCCCAGTGATTCAGATCTTGGGAGTCTGCACAATTCAGTACACTAACCCAAGCTACCATCAGAGGAATCTAACCAGGTTGCTTCGACAACGCTGAAATTGCTTCAGTTTGTCATGCACTGGGCATGCCAGGTCCACACAATATCATTTACTTGCAAATGGGGCTGGCTCTTGGGCCCTCTGGTATCTGACTCCTGGCCTGCAATTTGTCATGTTGGTGGCATTATCAGTGTACGGTTATTTTAATACACCCTGATTGTTTGGGGAAATAAAGAATGTCTGACACGCGGAGATTGAAAAGAATAGACTTGAAAAGACCATACCATGACCATGTATGAATAAGGCAGCAGGTAAGCACTAGACCTTATAGAAAATATGTTACATTTGTTTACTGCACTACAACAAAGTCTTCCCAAAGACTTTGCAATTTAAGGAAATGCAGTGATAGTTTACATTTTGCATTGTCCGCTTACCATATATATACCAGGAACGCTCCATAGTCCCCAATTCACTAGATGTGAGGCAAAAGGTTTACTTTTTTTGTGCTATATGTAGCAGCACAGTTTGTTGCACTGTTCAACACCGAGACAGTTAGAAAAAAATGAGCAGCAGATGCCACTTAATGCCTATCTCCGCTATCTGTCAGAGTTGTACATTACTGTGCAAAAGTTTCAGGCAGGTGTGGAAAAAATGCTGGCAAGTAAGAATGCTTTCAAAAATTGAAGTTTACTTTTGTCTATTTATAAAATTAAGTGAATGAACAAAAGAGAAATCTGAATCATATCATTATTTGGTGTGACCACACTTTGGAGGAGGAGTCCTGGAAGATGATATGGTGCCCACAGAGTCCTGATGTCAACATCATCCAGTCTGTCTGGGATTACATAAAGAGAGAGAAGGATTTCAGCAAGCCTACATCCACAGAAGGTTTCTGTTTCTGATTGTTTTATTATTTTTAGCCAATTTTTTTTAATACTAGTGTAGTATTATACCACTCTCACCTAATGGTGAATACACACATAAAAAGCAGTAAAGTCAATGTAAAGGGATAATATTATCTCTTTAGCTTGTAGGAGAAATATTAATAAACCACCAGTGTTCTTGATGTCATTTTAGCTTAGCAAAGCTGTTTTAACAAATGCTACTTTATCTGTCTAGTGGCCCTCACTGTAAGACCTCCAGTAAAAAGAAGTCATCACAGTGAAAATGATAATGTACTGTGTCTTCCTTGTCCAGAGAAATGGTCTGATACTTGGCCTGTATTTCGAAGCTTCTGAAACTGTGAGGTGGGCACATCTTTGGTGCCAGTTTTGACTCCTCATATGCTGAACAGGCCTTTCAAGTCTAATAATTTGGATGTACCTATAGTGGACTCAGATAAATTGGGATACCTTTTTGTCATGTTCTCGCTGGTAAGGCTCCAGGTTGAGAAGAGGATGGAGGATCGTATTTTAGAGTTTAATAGAAGATGTATGTATTAATAACACCTTCATCTATCCATTGGTTACCATTCAAGTCAGTTGTATGACTGATCCAGCACTGTAGATGTGGCATTGCCTTAGTGCGATCCAGTTGTGTGATCTTCAGATGTCAAAGGTTTTTGTTGTATTTTTTGGGGTCTTGTAGTTATAAGTATTAAAACAAAAACTTTTCAAATCTAAACATTTACAGTAGATTCCACAATAAAACCCTTTTCCATCCTTAGGCCAAAAGGAATACAATACATGAGTTTTCCTGATTATTTTCTTCCAGCCCTCATGTCTTAACTCCTAGCTTTGTGCCTCAAAACAATATACAACATATACATACTCATCCTCTGTAGAGTTGGATCTGTCATACAGTGGTTCCCAGTAGAACCACTACTGACATTGTCTGAAATAACATCCCCTCAGTAGTAGTAGTTGCCTCTGTTCCTTTTCTTATCCAGCTTTTCACCTTCTTCGATAAGTCATATGATCACAGTGTGACCTCTTTTTTCTAGCATGAATTGCTGTACAAACTGTCTCTCTGTTGCATGTACATACTATTGAGAACTATCCTGTGACCTCAGGCGCCCCCCCCCCCCCTGTACTTCTGCTCTACCATTTTTCTTAAAATGCTTTCCTGCTCCTCTTCTGCCTCACACATAATCTGCTCCCTATAGGTGTCCATGCCTCCATTATCTTCCCCAGTGTTATCAGTAGCAGTTGGTGCAGCTTTACAAGGACCATGGGTGATACCATCATCACAGTCTAAGGTCCTGGAAGGTGCATTTTAGTATTAGCGCTGCAGCACCAGGAAGTTGACATTGGGGACAGCATTGGCAATAACAGACTTTGAATCTTTTCAATGACTACCTTGCATAAAAACAAAAAATAACACTAGTCTCACTTTTAACTATTGGTTTAACAATTGCATTTGGCTGAATTATTCAATTTTAAATTGTCTTTTTGGGCATTTAAATGTAAAATTTTTGCATTCTGATGAATGAACTCTTTTTGTCAGGTAATACTGGGGCTCCTATTATTTTACAGTTGACAAAATCTGATCTACGTATAATTTTTTTTTTTCTCCTAAAAATCTATAATTGATTGCTGGTATGAAGTACCTAAGGCCTCCAGCGCAGCTTCCAGAATCCTGTTGACAGCCATCGATTAGCGCGGAGGTGTTAATGTTAGTGATTTCATTCAGAGAACATTTAAAATGTCAGTAATCTGTTGCTAAAATCTGTCAGATCATGGGTTCTTGTTATATTGTACATGCTGTCTCTGATTAACAAGAAATTCTCGCTGGATTTAGTGCAAACCTTTTCACGCTTGCAGTCATGTGAAGGATGAGGAGTAGCTTGCCGTCAGCACCCTGTGCAGTAATGTGGAAGAGATGGGGAGGCTTTAATATTTTATTTTTGTCTTTCCGGCTGTCCATCCTCTGTGGAATTTATCTCTGGCCGCCACACCAAAGATTTAACTCCCCCTGATGTCACCATATAGCGTAAAAATGGCAGCTAAGTTACCAGAAGGTCCCCTGGAGCTAGCTAAATCATTTTCATGTCACTGTCATTCTAGTGCGCCTTTTTTTTTTTTTTCTTTTTCTTTTATGACAACATTCTGAAACTTTATTTTGCCTACTGAATATATGTATTTTACAGTATTCAAATAATAGTCAGGAGATCTGCTATTCCTTTACATTTGTATTAGGTTTTCCTCCGTGTCCATCAAGTACAAATGAAACCCCAGAGGCCACCTGTGAAGATATTTCCTACATTTCTGGCTTTGATGCTTATCTGTAAAACTACAGATCCCAACATGTCCTGAGAGTTGCAGAGGAACAAGTATAAAGACCAAAAATGTAATACTAACAAGTAGTAAATATTAGATATAATTAATAGCTATTTCTTAGGTTTCCAAAAAAAAAGCACATTTTCTGAGCACAATTAGACATTGGAATGTCTCTCTTTACACTACATTACTTAAGGCCCAATATTTCCAATGTTTTTTCGTTCATAAATGATACTGGACTAGTGAGAATAAAAAGTAAAAATGTTGAAGTGAAATATATGTGGTCAGAAGTTTCCCTTTTTTCCAGCAAATGTTTGATTTTCTAAATTAGTCAGTTACTCATACCAATAAAAATGCAGTCCTTAAAGGGAGCCTACCACTACCCAAATCACTTCTAAACCACTTCTATACTGTTGTAGGGGCTGTTAGTGGCAGAAGTCAACATATCTTTTTTTTATGTCAAAGTACAATCTTGGCGACAAAATGGTCTTCTAATCTCTATGCAAATGAGCTGTTTGGTGGCTGTAAGATTGTACTTTGACACAAAAAAAATGGTCAAAATCGGCCCATACAACAGTGTAAGTTATTTAGTAGAGATTTTAGTGGTGCTAGACTCTCTTGCAATTACAGCCTCATGGTATGTAAAGATTCTTTACTTTTTTTTTTTTTTCTCTTTCCCACCTCTCATTCCTGGTACCCAACATGGCTGACACATCTATTTTTCCACTTCATTGCTATATTTGTCCATATTTGCAAACTCTTCCTCAGCCAAAATGGGGCATTTAACAGGGCTGTGGAGATGGAGTCGGAAAAAGGTTACAGACTCCGGATACAAAATAAAATAATTGAATAATTATTATTAAATAATAACTGACCATTGAGATCAGCCATTTATGAAGGCGTTGTGCTTTGGTCTACCGACTCCACAGCCCTGGCACTTAAAGGGTTGTCCCACAAAGTAAAGTGAAAGGACGTTTCTCACACTCCACATTCATTGTGACCACAGCCAGGCTGAATGTGGTCGGGACTGGTGATGGTCAGCATTCCCATTCACTTCAATGGGAGTGCGATAGATAGCCAAGTTCTGTACTTTTGGGTGCAGTTTACATAAATTGCGCTCCCTTTGCAGCTTTATGTTTGGGATTGTCCTGGGATTGGGATTGTTGGCATGTATTCTTGACTCCATGGTTACAGTCAGCCTTCTCCCTTGTTCAGCAGTCTTATGGCTGTCCCCTGCAAGTTTTCTCGCTTGTTCCAGTCCAATGATTCGTTGCAGCAAGGACCTGTCATCAGATTATATGGAAGTGGTCTGATTATGGAGAAGCGGCTTCCATTTAGTACTGTAGAACAGGGAGCAAAATTACTATGGAATGGGTATGCTTTTCTGGGGAGGTTTCAATGTTACTATGTTACTACACTAAAATAAATTTTTACTAATTATTATATTCTAAGCCATTTATAAGAGTTGGAATTTGAGACAGCTTGTGGAACTATATTTGAGTTGGAGTGGGAGTCCGAAGTTTGGCTTGCCAGATCCAGAGCCCTGCCATCAACAACTACGGAGTGAGGCAAGGAGAGCGCTCCTCTCATGAATACACTGGACTATCTATTGTTGCGCTTTATACTTTAAGTTGTATTAACCTAATAATATATTTGTTCTGCCATTTGGGCATTTGTCTTCATACTATGTTGCCCTTAAAGAGGGCAGCATGTTATTGTAACAGATCTGCTTTCAGTTCTGCAAAAACACTCCTGAAAGTGGTTTCCCATAACAAATATATACAATCCACAAGTTAAGTGGTAAATATATATATTACATGGGGCCTCTGAGTGTTTGACAGGGCCATGTAGTTGTACTCTGGACCAATTTTTGCTGCCTTGCCTTACAGTCCCCACACATAGTAATACCAGTACAATGCACTTTTATATTCAGGACACACAGGCTAGTTGGGGGGCAGATAGAGCCAGGAAACTGTAGCTGACATTGAATGAGGGACAGGGAAGGATTGTTAGAGATAATACAGTACATTCTAAAGAGGGGGTCTTACACAGAGAGAGAGCAAAGATTGTTGCTGTGAAAGCAAAGCTTCGTGGACCGCAAATTGGAGGGAAGGCAGGCACCGAATTGCCTTCCCTGCTGCACTGACTTTCACTCTGAAGTCTCGGCTTACTCCTTTTTAAGATAGATTACATGTATCGGTTTACGCATGTCTATAGAATGTTAATTCCTCCGAAGTCTGCTGAAACAACAAACTGACATGATGTTTATTTAGTCATGATATGGCCTCAATGTCTAATCAATGTAAACCCGACCTAAGAAACACCTCGAAAGAAGGGGCTGATGTTTAATAGTAATAATAATAACTTTATATAGTGCCAACATGTTCCTCAGCATTTACAAATCAGAGGACACATGAACAGACAATATAAGACATTACACTGTGACAGATAAATGAACATATCAAACAATAGGAGTGAGGGCCCTGCTCACAAGAGCTTACATTCTATTTAGGTAGATAGGGGGACACAAGAGGTAAGAGGGCTTGTTTTCTTCAATGATCAAGTCATCTTTTAATAAATAAGGTCATGTAACTGCAGCTGTACGAGCCCGTCACCAGCTGGTATCTATGAATATACAGATACTAAGTGCATGGAGTGCAGTGTAATTTCTAGATGGAGAGGTCAGGATCTGAGGAATATAAGAGGATGGATAGCTTAGGATAAGAAATGTTAGCTTAGTGTATGTAGGTATAGGACAATGTGATCAGGTCATGTGATAAGCCTGCCTAAACAGATGTAATTTTAGGGCAGTTTTGAAGCTGCTGTAGTTGGGTATTAATTGGATTGTCCGAGGTAAAGCATTCCAGAACGCCTTGATCGGGAATGAATAAATCTGGGTTGTAACACTAAACACAGTGGCTGAAGCGACATTCGAACAGTCTAGAGGATAGACTCCCAACCGTCTGACAACATGAACTGTCATAATTGTTTCTCTTCGGGATGCCCCTTATTTCATCTTAAAGATGAAGTAAATGGCACTGTCTAATAAACAAGTTACGGTTAATGCAATCTAATGGGAATGTGCAATTTCTTTGGTTTGTGGGAACAGTAAAATGGATCCTGTAAGGCCAACATACATACCTCTGCAATCCTTTACAGTTGACTTTCACAAAAAATCTACTGTATAGTGTTAGTATGGAAATGGCCAAAATATAGCTAGTGGCAGGAAACCAGTCTTTAGGGATGTAGTCATAGTGCTAAAGGCATGCTTTCAGCAACCGAGCAGTCTTCTCCTCTGTCCGTGTATCCCTGTCAGTTTCATTCTGTCTCCAGTGATGTGGTCTTTAGATGCGGCAAATCAAGTTTCATCTTTTTGGAGTAAATCTGATAAGAAAGAAGTGTAGTTAACTACAATAGTTACAGTCGTGCAGAATATTTTGATATAAAAAGTTGGAGCCATAATCCTTAGCAGCTGGGCATTGCATATGAACTTTTTCTCACCTGGAGAGATCTTCCACTCAACCTTAGATATATTACAGACTCCTTCACTGCTGTGTGAATGGCAAGGAAAGTGCCATAAAAAATGCATTATTGGAAGGAGTTTCTTTTTTTTTTTTTTTTTTTTTTTTTGAATGAGCCACAACTGACAACAAAATGCTATATGTTTAACCTGGGGTTAAATGGGACTGACTCTAGGTTCACACTTGTGCTGGGGTTTCCGTTCTTTGGGTCCGCTTGGGACTTTTCTCTCTGCATTTTTAGTAGAATGGGGAACGGAATCCCCAAGCACTCACCGAGAGCAGATGTGAACCTAGCCTGAGCTGCAGCACTAGATGCAAACCATGAAAAAAATTAGCGTTGTTTCTTTGGAAGTAAAGTTGAAAATACTTGCTCTTCTGTGTTTGTCAAAGACCTGAAGGGAAGTGATATTGATGATTTGTATACAGGCTAGATTATCAGTATCAGTTCGGTCTGGGTCCGTCACCTGGACCCCAGGTATCAGTTCGGTCTGGGTCCAGTTTTGGGTGAAGGTAAAGTTGGGAAAAGAAAGTTGCTAAATCTGGCTTCAAATTAAAACGATTATTTAGAAGCACAGTCTGTTGCATAGTTACTTTCATAGGAATTCAATCACTGGCTTTTTACTGAATTAGAGGAGCTTTATTGATTCTGACTGACCATGGCTGTCAGCCATTTATGAAGGAGTCAGAGCCAGACTTCATAGTGGTGTGACCTGCCAACTCCACAGCCCTACTTTTGATCTATTTTTGATCTATTTCACCTCCTCCACCAGCTCCAGTTCTTTGCATCCTTTAATAGGTCCTGCTCCGCTTATTCCAGCACAGTTGGAATGTTTCCTTCACCATTCCTGAGCAATTGGTATTGCTAGTCTAGCACCAGATATGCTCATTAGGCTTCTACTATCAGGTAGGCAGTTCCTGTAGTGTCAACTCCAACCCAGGACCGCCCACTTGACAGTGGATAGCCTAATTAGTATATCAGACACCTAAACTTACAGCACAGATTGCTTAGGAACGGTGCGCCCAGAGAAAAAATAGCAGCTGCACCGAAATCAGTGGAGCGAGACCTATTAAAGAATATGAAGAGTTTGAGTTCATAAATATTGTGAAAGGTCCACTTTAACATGGTAGCCTCAAAAATGGAAGTTAAGCCTAAGCAGATCATATATTTCCAATTTACTGTCTTCATTCTACACTATTCAAGTGAAGTTGGTGAGATTAAAATCTCAGAACCTTTTAGTAATTTTTTCTCGACATCTCACCAACTAGTTTGCAAGTTCCCAAGTCTCCTTGATATAATCACATTGATAATTAATCTCGGTGCAGGTAATGTGTCTTCATTGCTCTACTGATCAAGAGGGATTTGTGATATGTTAAGTGCTTTTGGCATGTTCTAATGAAGTTGTATAGCATTTACCGTGAGTGTGAAGGAGCACAAAATGTCTTCACCTTATAGCACCCGCAGTCTTCCTAAACAGTCTCATCTACTTCGTCAAATTGTTTTGTTCTGATCAATAAGCAGTTTTGTGTAGCCTTTCACTACTGTCAGATGTCATTGAGTGATGTAAATACACGTCAGAAGCTAGAACCTTGATAGCATGCCACGGCTGTCATTGCAGTCTGACGGGCAGCTCGCCTTATCTAGCACACTTTGAGAAGCACATGTGTATATAGCTGTGTATAATAAATAATGGCTGTATATATGTACTGTGTAGTCATTGGTGTGTTTAATATGTTTTTAGGGAAAGTTCTTATGTCTTAAAAAGACCTATAATAAAATATCATTAGACTGGGAAGAAAGGTTTTATTATTTTTATAGATTTGATTAAACACACTTCAAGATTAAGTATGATTTTCTTTAAGTGTTGTAATGGGGCAACTTGTACAGTGAAGATGACATTCCTAACATTCTCTGTGCTGGGTGTATTCTTTTACATTGCTATGACCAAGGTGGGAACACACAGCTCCTTCTACCGACCACATGGTCGGAAGTTATGAAAGCTAAAAAGCAGCTATCCTACACTGTTTCCAAAAATCTCATTGTGCTGCATTCTTTCCATAACTCCTATTTACCTCCATCAGAGTTATGGAAGCTGCATAGAACAGACATGTTTGACTGTCTCAGTAACTCCTGACCACATCATGGAGGCAGAGACCGAGCTGTTCTCTGCTCAGCCATGAATGGCTGACATGGTAATAACGCATTTACTTGAATAGGAGCGGTGCTGCTTTCGCCGCCCATCTACTAGCAGCTTCTGGTACCCGGAGTTTGCTAGAACAGATGATCTGTGTGGAGTTTGGGTCTCGGACCCTACAGATCACATACTGATGACCTACCCTGTGGCGCACCCTTTTAGTTACTGTACATATTAAATGAAGCAATGCCCATTCCCTAATAAATATCCAACAAAGGTCTATTTACAACAGAAATTGAGTGATCACTTGTTCTCATCCGTTGTAATACTAATGTACTTTTGTAAAATTTCTTCCTGGCACCTGAACATAAGTAAAGAAAAGTCATAGTATTACTATGGAAAGTACTATGGGATTGCTCTGTGACATGTGCAGTACCCATTGTAAAGGAAGGGTTAGGGGTGTATTGTTAGTAGCACGATACTGTCTCTGTCCAGATTTTTAATGAATGCTACATTTTATTATAAACCTGCCCTCTGAGGTGAGATAACTGATGACCTTGTCATAGTGTATGCAGCACAAGATGAAAAATAATAAAAGTTGTCAGCCCATTGTGAACGTTCAGTAAACCAGCATGTGAATGGCCATATTTACAATCCCAATTCCAAAAAAGTTGGTACACTGTACAAAATGTACAGAAAACAATAAGGTAATGATTTGGAAACCTCATATAACCATATTATTCACAATAGAACATACAACACAAATCAGAAGGTGAAAGTTAGGCATTTTTAAGAAGGAGAGGGGATGCTGCAGAATGGAAGACGAGGCCCTTTACAAACTTTTTGGAGATGTGTTGCTGCCCACAAAGGTAAAAAAAAAAAACTAGAGAAACGGAATCACAGGCTGGAGGGGGCACACGTGGCGCCGGCCGCAAAAGACAAAAACGGAATAGAACGGGTCATTTTGGAGCATTTCCACTGTGTATCCGCTCCGCTTTTGGACGGAGGCAAAAGTTGGACTTTCAGCACTTCTGCTCCATTAAAAAATATTATACGTGATGGACAGCATCAAATCTGGAGGTAGACACAAACGGATTACCAACGGATAGTAATCCATTTTGTGTTTTGCAATCTGTTTTCCCCTCCTCATTCTTATCTGTGCATGCCCAAAAAAAAATGGATTCCCTCAAAAATGGGCACAAACAGACATTTTTTTTTGAAGGATACCCATTGATGGATCCATCAGAAAAGACGATTACGGTATGTGCTGTGTAATTGTTTGTGTCCGTTTTTTGACAAATCCGTTGTTTGTTTGTTTTTTAAGCCAGATTTGCAGCAGGCGACTACCAGGCACAGATGTGAACAGATATGGTTACATGTGATTTCCAAATCATTGCATTCTTGTTGTCTTTACATTTTACTCAACATTTCAACTTTTTTAAAATTTATTCTTTCATAGTCACATGGTAAAAAAAAGTTTTAAATTTGGGACAACTCCTGTCCATATGTTTTTTTAGGGCATATGGTTATACTAATAGGTGAGGAAGAACTTCTCCTCTCGGGTTCCTTCTCTATAAGCCATAATGGTGAAGAGTTCTATACAGTGACTGTCATGTAATACTACTTTTCCCCTGTATGACTGGCTGTGGCTTTTCCCGCAGCAAAATCAGTTGTTTGTCAGTGGTACCAGGCATGGGATCCGAGCAGTCATCTGACCGCTTACGGGTTTACTCTCAGTAAGAGGTGGTCTCTAATCCAAGCCTTATACTAATCCTGAATATCCTGAAACAATGATTCATATTGCTGTTGCCCACAGATACTCTTTCATCCTCTTCAGTTTCAGGATGGCCTAGATTCAGTTCTTTGTTATTTACAGTGATGAGGAAGCTATGAAGATGTCAGTTTCACTTGGGGCAACCACAATTTAATGGCAACGCCCCTGTTGCTGGGCTAGTTGGGCCGCGGGATGGTTATATATCAGTATAGTAATGGTTGTAAAGTCTGTGTAGCATATAAAACTTTTGACAAGTGTTCCTGAGAGTTGACACCCAAGGTTATTTTCACACGTTCTTGTTTTGTGGCTGTTGAAGTTTGATAATGCATATGACCAGCCAGTGGTAAATGTGAACCCTGGGGCAACTAGTTTTATCATCTCCCCTTTGTACCGATTGCTGTGAGTTCATTTGTATTTGTCTACTGGTCACTGATAGCAAAGCCATTATGACACCTCAAACTTCTCTCTATCTAAAGAATTTCCACGTGCTGTGTGCAAAAATAACTTCCACTTGGTTCAACTTTTTCACACTAACAAACGCAGAAAAAAATTGCACAGTAATGTGACCAAATGTCAGAGCCACTTACCCTCTGTAGTCTGTTGACAAGAAAATAAGTTCTTTATCTATAGAGTTCCATATTTATAGCCTATTTAGACTGGTCCTACTTCTTGTACAAAGGTTCAAAGTATAATAAATTGCCTGGATGCTAAAGAATGCTAAAAAGCAAGTTTATTAATAAGAAATTAGAATAGTGGGGCCAAATTCACCTAAGCATTCTGGCTTCTGGGTGAGCCAAACTTCTAAGTGGTGCTGAGAGCCGCAGGTAGATAAAGTGGATAAAGTGCAGGGTGTAATTCATTTATCCTCTGTAGCAGGGGTCGGCAACCCCCGGCACCCGTGCCAAGAGTGGCACGCGAGGCATATTTCCCTGGCACGGGCAACGGAGTCCTCACCCAGATATGTGCCTGATCCTATTAAAATTTCATTAGCGCCAGGTGCTGCCTGAAGATGGATGTGGCAGCACCTGGTGTCTGCACAGTCTATGTACAGTAGTGAAGCCGGTAATTGCCTGCTTCACTACTGTACCTGAGTGAATTGCTCAGGATTGGTTAAAGCTATAAAGAAACACTTGGATTCATTTTAAAGATGAGAATTTCATCTTTAAAATGATACCAAGATCACCATGATTGTCCTTACACATCCTGAGCGATTAGCTGGTGAAAACGATGTTCGGCATTGAAATCCCAATGCCGATCTCAATTCCCAACATCGTTTTAACAGTGAATCGCTCTGAATCTGTAACGTCTATCATGGCGGTCTTGATATCTTTTTAAAGATGATATTCTCATCTTTAAAATGAATCCAGTTGCATCTTTGTGGCCCTAACAGATCCTTAGAAATGAGGCTCTAAAGTGTCCCCCCCCCCCCCCCTGGCTCTGGCAGCATCTTAGAGCTAAGGAAGGAGGGGGAGGAGGAGCTGCAGACTGCAGAGACAATGATAACTCATCATTGTCTGTGAATAAGCTACAGATGACCCAAGGGGGGGTAGCAGGGACTTCTGTCAATGTTATCCCCTCTCCTATCAATCAGAGAGCATACTGTACTGTAGCTCTCTGATTGTCACATACAGGAATAATGTCACATACAGGAATAATGTAATACCCCTCTGAGCCTAATCACAGGGGTATTCTTATGTAATACCCCTCTGAACCTAACCAGGAAGATTATTGGCGCTGTGACCCAGATGTTTACCATCGTCCAGGTCGCAGCGCCAAAAGTGTCGCACCAAACACTTACACAACACATGCACAAAGTCACTAATAAAATTTACATTTTTTCACTGTCCCTGTCCTGTCCATACCTGATCTTTATAGAGTAAATTACGCCGCCCCCCTCTCTAGTGATATCTGTTACACGCTAAAATAATAGCAATAGCAATTATCACTAGCGATGAACGTATAAAACATTTCTGACAAACGGAAGTTCCGTCAGTCAGATAATAAATTTTTACCCATTAAATGTGTATAAAATACTAGTTTTTGTCAGTTTTCAGATACTGTGTGCAGGGGCCGCTATGGGGCATAATACCATGTGCAGGGTCCGCTATGGGGCATAATATCGTGTGCAGGGGTCATCAAACTTACAATTATTGACCGGCACTCCGAGTACTTCAACTTTGATTTCTTTAATCGAAATCGGCACGCCGAACAAAAAAGGTGGCCTACCCCTGCTCTGTAGTAAAATGCCCAACGCTCACCACCACCACATAAAGCATAAGTGTATTAAGGCCCCAACCCAGACTGATACAAAGGCGACTATTGTATTGGAAAATGCTCTTGTACACGGTTAGTGTATCCATTTAAAAATCCACCAGCGCCTTTTTTGCACACAGTACATACACCTTGAGATAAAGTCGATAATTGTATTGAGAAATACATTTGTGACTTATTAGTGCTTCACAAGCACATTTGTGTATTGAAAGATACATCCATTCCTTGTTTTGCACCTTATATGTACACCTGATCGGCATGGTACCACTGTGGAGTATTGAATATTGGGTGAAGCAACCTGTATTCTGGTACATTGCTTCACTAGCATTTGTTTTCCACGAGCCCCTTCATTTTCCCACCTTTAAACAGGCCCTAGAAGTTAAACATTTTTGCAAATATGAATAATTACAAAATTTTTCAGGATTTTATAAATTTTTTGGTAACCATCTTAGTGGTCTTAGACAATTTTGATTGCTGTTAATGGATATGACTTAGTTGTCCTGTGGACAGATTCTCCCACCTGAGCTGTGGATTTCTGCAGCTCCTCCAGAAGTGATCATGGGCCTCTTGGCTGCTTCTCTGACCAGTGCTCTCCTTGCTCGATCTGTCAGTTTAGGTGGACGGCCATGTCTTCGTAGGTTTGCAGTTGTAGAATACATTTTCCATTTTTGGAAGCTGGATTGAACAGTGCTCCTTGGGATATGTTTTTAAAAATTAACCCAAAATGATGATCTCAAACATCATACAAATAATGTTAATATATTAACTTTTATTAATAAATCAGTTAAGAGATTTGTCAGCATCACAAAAGAACTGGAAGAAACTCCAACCATAAGACAACAAGACGTAATGTCCTCACAATATCATAAATAATGTTTGAAAAAAAGGCAACAAATAATCCAAGCACGGCGGCCTGGAACAATTATAACAAACCAGGATTTACCATGATTCAAATGATGCTAATGTTGCCATTAACGTATACTAGGAAGGTGAAGAAAACTTTTAGTGGTCCGTGATTCGGGGAGGCACAAAACCAAATCGCTATATAGGGAAGCCCGTGAATCACTACTATCCCTATTAGACCCTAATAGAAAAAGGGACCTGATGTATTCGTACTAGCCTATCTCGGGGCCACCGCCCTTAATAGCGTGTGTCCCGACTGGAACCTGACCCTAATATGTGTAATCCCTATTCTCAATTTATCTAGTAAAAATATTATAATAAAGATAGTGTGATAAAGACAAAAGGTACAGTTAAAAAACGCACCTTAGCTAAAATCAGTCAAACTCCAAATTGACCATACATGCAATCCCGACATGCATGTATATGCCTGGATATACTACCACATTGCCAATACAGAGAAAGAGTAGAAATACAACTTTATAAGTCATATGACCTCCAATAAGGACTTTCTGAATAAGAGGCAACAAAAAGCATGTATATTCATATATGGGAACACAGTCCATTTGCCCAACAGTGACAAGTGTATCCAGCTCAAACAATCTCATCATGCATTGTCAATATAGTCATGGACCGTCATGAATGCAGCACACACCAAAAAAACATGCCAACACTTTATGGTGTCTGAAGTGTAGAGCAACACCATAGTATACATAAGGTTTCATATTGGATAATCTACAATTGGGATTTACTTGGTCAGTTTTGGAATTCAATATGTTTTTATAAACTAACCCTGCTTTAAACTTCTCCACAACTTTGTCTGACCTGTCTGGTGAGTTCCTTGGTCTTCGTGATGCTGTTTGTTCACTAGCAAACCACTGAGGCCTTCACAGAACAGGTGTATTTATACTGATACTAAATTACACACAGGTGGACTCTATTAACTAATGAAGTGACTTCTGAAGGCAATTGATTGCGCTAGATTTTATTTAGGGGTATCGGAGTACAGGGAGCTGAATACTCTTGCATGTCACACTTCTCAGATTTTTTACTGATTTAAAATTTTGAAAACCATGTATCATTTTCATTCCACTTCACAATTATCTGCTACTTTGTGTTGGTCTATCACTTAAAATCTCAATAAGATACATTTAAGTTTGTGGTTGTAAGGTGACAAAATGTGAAAAAGTTCAAGGGGTATGAATACTTTTGCAAGCCGCTGTATCAGAAACCCAGCCATGATTTCCTTATTGTGGTCAGGTTGTCAGGCCCCTGTCCATAGTACATGCTTGAGAAGATAACCCAACCACAATAAAGAAATCATGGCTGGGTTTCTGACGTGCCAGACTATAGAAAGTTACTGCATTCATGGTCCATAAGAGAAAATCTTTAAAATCCTGCAAAATTTTTAATTTATATTTTCAAAAATGTTTAACTTTTAATTGCCTACAGAATTAAATATGGTTATGTTCATGGGAAAACCCCTGTAATGGTAAACGGCTAAAAACATACCGAATGCCGGCGATAAGACGACTGGGCGATAAGACGACCCCCAACTTCTGCCCTAAAAATATAGAATTTGGTATATACCACTGTATAAGACTACCCCTCTCCCAAATGAAAAAAAGTCTGCTTTGATTTCAACATGTTAATTTTAATTCAAATGCATATGACATGCAGGTACTGATATAGCAGCAAAACTGTCACTTATAAACATAAGGTTGTTTCAAACATGTACGGTAAAGCTAAGCTCTTCATTAATATCACAGCATGGATGCGAGGGGAATCTGGCGTTACTGCACCGCCAGCTTTCCCCTCGCTCCATGCTGTGATATTAATGAAGATCCGACATGCTTCTGTAAGTGCCGCCTGTGACCCCCAGCTCTGTGACGCCGACCGCGGACGGGGCGGCTACAGCGCGCCGCCCGCAGCGCGTACAAGCCTCTTCTAATGACTGTGAGAGGCGGATTGCCGCGCATGCGCGGCGGTTCCAGGAAGCGGCTCTCACGCGCTGACGGGGAAAAAACACCCACACAGTGCGGGCCCCGTATATCCGGCGTATAAGACGACCCCCCACTGTAGCCATTATTTTAAGGGGTTAAAAGTCGTCTTATACGCCAGTATATACGGTATTTGTTTTATATCCTTTTTCTTACAAGAGACTAACTCAGTCTACGAAAAAACTGATCCATTTTCTATGATGTCGTGTGTAGACTGTGTGTGTAGTTTGCCCTCAAACATTCATGGGGAGCAAAGCCCATCTTATCTGATCCCACAGAAGAACTACTATAGTACTAATTGCTGAAATGGAAGTGCTGGCTATGATAGAAAAGCAGAGCACCCATGCTGACTCCTGTCAGAACTATAGACCATGGAGCAGTGGAAGAAGGTAGCCTGATCTGATGAATAATGTTTTCTTTAAAGTGTAAATAAACTTTCAAAAAACTTTGGATTTACTGGCTGTGTATGTGTCATTAACCCCTTCCTGCTACAGACATTCTCTTCCATAACTCTTATATTTTTCCTTTCACAGAGCTGTATGGGGGCTTAATTTTTGCAGGACAAATTGTACTTTGTAGTGGTACCATTTAATATTCTGTACAATGTACTGGGAAGCTGAAGTAAAATTCAAAATGGGTGTAATTGGAGAAAAACTGTGTTTGTGCGATTTTCTTATGGACTTTGTTTTTATGGTGTTCACTGTGCAGTCAAAATTACATCTCACCTGTTTACTATGGGTCAGTACTATAACGGCTATACCAAATTTATATAGTTTTTTATGTTTTAACCTCTTTAAAAAAAAAAAAAATATATATGCCTTGGAATTGCCTATATACTGATACCCGTCACTTTTATATATTTCTGTGTACGTGGATGCATATCATCTTTTTATTCATACTAATTTGGGGAATGTCTATTGTTTAGATCACTTTTTATCTAGCTTTTTATGGGAGCCGAAATGGCAAAAAATAAATAGTTTGGAGCTTTTGATTTTTTTTTTTTTTTCCTGCTACAGTGTAAAGCGTACAGGAAAATTATTTTTATAAGTTTGTAGACTGGGTGCTTTTCAACACAGGGTTACCTAATGTGTATGCGTTTCACTACTCTTTATGCGTTTCGCTTTTATGTGTTTTCTAGGGACAGAGGGGAGATTTGCATTTTTATTTGAGATATATATATATATATATATATATATATATATATATATATATATATTATTATTATTATTATTATTATTATTATTATTATTACCATATTTCTCAAATGCCTTCCATGACAGCACCACAGGAGGTTGTATCTCCTCCCACTATTAGGGACAGGAAAAGCACACAAGAGGTTAAATAGCCCCTCCCCTTCCTCCCTCTTCAGTGTTTTTTCCTGTCCCTATTAGTGGGCAGACAAGAGGTTTGGAGCATACTTACCCAGCAGAGTGGGGTCCAGTGCGGCTGTCCCTGCAGGTCTGCGCCGTCTCTCTGCGGAGTCTCGGTGGGTCCATCTCCTCCTGCACCATCCGGGGACAGTGGAGATGAGTATCGCGGGCCTCGGTCCCTCTTCGGAGGCTCCCTTGCCTGTAGAGTCCCCTGCCTGTACTCAGAGCCGGCGTTCCCAGCTGGGATACACGCCGATGCCGCTTCCGGTCGTGGTGATGTCACTTCCAGTTGCGGAGAAAGACGCTAAAGGAGGGAGTTTTGAAAACTTAGCGTCCTGAACAGGTGCAGGTGGACCGGAAGCGTTCCTATTCATGGAATGCAGTACGCTGGTCATTGGTGGCTGGATTTAAAAAGCCTCCCAGACCAAGAGGCTTTCTCCTCAAGGTAGGACCATCTGTGTCTGTTTGTTATAATGCCTGGAGATGAGGCCTCTAGAGTGGTGTATGAGCCTGGCGTACCCCCAGCCCCAGTGAGTAATCTGGTAATGGGATGTTACATGGTATGATTAGGGGAGTTCTCATGTCCCTTTATTGTCATGTATTTATTTAGGAAAAAGAAGCTAAAGTATGTATCTTCTAAATCTAAGAAAGTGGCTGTATTTAAAAAATGTGCCATCTGTGAGAAAAAGCTTTCTTCCACGTACAAAAAATCTTTGTCAGTCTTGCACTAAAAAGATAATTAAAGAGGAACAGCCGTCTTTAATGGAGGAAATTAAAGGGATGGTTCGGCATGAGATCCAGTCCTCCCTAGCTTCTTTTTCCCATGCCTTTTCCTCTGCTGAGCCACAACCTGCGGCCAAAAAGAGGAAGTTAATTACTGATCCAGATTCGGATAATAGTGACGTTTACGTCCCATCTGTGTCTGAAGATTTCCTGGAGGAAGGGGAATTACCTGGGCCTTCAGATGTTGAGGATAGAAGATATTACTTCTCATCTGCATTCACTCAGGAGCTTCTTGCTGCCATTAGAAGCACCATGAATATAGAGGATGTTCAGGAGAAGCAAACTATTCAGGATGAAATGTTTGCAGGGCTCAGGCCAAAGAAGAAATTAGTTTTTCCCATTCATGAGAATTTAGAGTGCCTAATTCAGGATGAATGGTTACATCCGGAGAAAATACTGTTTCTGTCTCAAGAGATTAAGGACAGATTTCCCTTTGATGAATCTAAAATAAAAGGTTGGGCTGAAGTGCCAAAAATTGATATACAGGTGGCTAAAGTGGGGAAAAAGACGACGCTTCCTTTTGAAGACTCGTCGCAGCTTAAAGACCCGCTAGATAGGAAAGCTGACAGCCTCCTTAAAAAATCCTGGGAGTGCTCTTCAGCCCTATTACAAGTGAATATTGGATCAACTTGTGTGGCAAGGTCTATGTATAGATGGCTAGACCAACTTGAGATCCACCTTAGAGAAGGCACCTCAAGGGAAGATATCTTATCCTCCATTCCGCTGCTACAGAAGGCCACTGGCTTTCTTGCAGACGCCTCGGCAGAGTCAGTAAGGATTGCCTCCAGATCTGGAGTCCTCTCTAATACAACTCGCCGAGCATTATGGCTGAAAATGTGGGCCGGTGACCCAATTTCTAAACAAAAGCTCTGTGCTATTCCCTTCCAGGGAGAGTATGTTTTTGGTCCAGAATTAGATATGTTGCTTGAAAAGGCAACGGATAAAAAGAAGTCACTTCCAGAGCCAAAACCTTCTAAAAGAAAACAGCCATTTCGTCCCTTTCAAGGATACAGTTCTGAATTTAAATCCAAGGGTAAAACAGGCAGATGGAGCTACCCTGAGGGAGGCAGGGGGAAGAATATCTTCTTTAACCCCAATAATCAATCTCGGGAAAAACAATGACGCCAGGAGGATAGGGGGCAGGTTGTCCAGGTATGCCGTACACTGGAAGGAAATAACATCCAACCTGTACATCCTAAATTCTATAACAAATGGCTTCAAAATAGAATTTTCGACCTATCCCCCCAGGAGAGTAGTGTTCACATCCATACCATCTCCTATACTTCACCTGGCTTTGATGGACGGTGTCCAGAAACTTCTGGACACGGAAGTAATTTGTCCTGTTCCCCCCCTTAGAAAAAGGGGAAGGTCATTATTCCCGCCTGTTTATGGTAAAAAAAAAAAAAAACCAAGTGGGGCGTACAGAATAATAATAAATTTGAAGCCTCTAAACAATTACATAGTTTATCATCGCTTCAAGATGGAGTCAGTAAGGTCCACAATTCCCCTGGTAGGGCAGGTCCATTTTATGGCCACCATCGACCTTCAGGATGCATACTATCACATTCCTATTCATCCTCTCTACCAAAAATTTTTAAGGTTTGCAGTCCAAAATGGGGGGGAGTCACTCCATTTTCAGTTTCGGGCTCTCCCCTTTGGAATATCATCAGCCCCAAGGCTATTTACAAAGGTGATCATGAAAGTAGTAGCTTTTCTAAGAAAACAAAATCTGATAGTGGTTCCTTATCTAGACGACCTCTTAGTGGTAGCTCAGTCTTTCTCTTCTCCAGTATCACGTTCAGATAGTATGTCAGACTTTACAAAAAATAGGATGGGTAATAAAATGGGGGAAATCCAATATAGTCCCAAAGTATCGCAAGATTTTCCTAGGTATCCTGCTCGATTCCCGTCTGCAGATGTCTTTTCTCCCTCCAGACAAGATAGTGGCTCTAAAGTCCAAAGTTGCTACCTTTCAAAGGAAGACAAAGGTATCTATAAGGGAGGCAATGTCTGTACTGGGGTCTAGGACCGCTTGTATTCAGGCAGTTCCCTGGGCTCAAGCTCATTCAAGAGTTCTTCAGTCCTTGATACTATCAAGTTGGGACAAGAGTCAGCTGTCATTAGACAAGATGATCTACAGTCATATGAAAAAGTTTGGGCACCCCTATTAATCTTAATCATTTTTAGTTCTAAATATTTGGGTGTTTGCAACAGCCATTTCAATTTGATATATCTAATAACTGATGGACACAGTAATATTTCAGGATTGAAATGAGGTTTATTGTACTAACAGAAAATGTGCAATATGCATTAAACCAAAATTTGACCGGTGCAAAAATTTGGGTACCCTTATCATTTTATTGATTTGAATACTCCTAACTACTTTTTACTGACTTACTGAAGCACAAAATTGGTTTTGTAACCTCACTGAGCTTTGAACTTCATAGCCAGGTGTATCCAATCATGAGAAAAGGTATTTAAGGTGGCCAATTGCAAGTTGTTCTCCTATTTGAATCTCCTCTGAAGAGTGGCATCATGGGCTCCTCAAAACAACTCTCAAATGATCTGAAAACAAAGATTGTTCAACATAGTTGTTCAGGGGAAGGATACAAAAAGTTGTCTCAGAGATTTAACCTGTCAGTTTCCACTGTGAGGAACATAGTAAGGAAATGGAAGATCACAGGGACAGTTCTTGTTAAGCCCAGAAGTGGCAGGCCAAGAAAAATATCAGAAAGGCAGAGAAGAAGAATGGTGAGAACAGTCAAGGACAATCCACAGACCACCTCCAAAGAGCTGCAGCATCATCTTGCTGCAGATGGTGTCACTGTGCATCGGTCAACAATACAGCACACTTTGCACAAGGAGAAGCTGTATGGGAGAGTGATGCGAAAGAAGCCGTTTCTGAAAGCACGCCACAAACAGAGTCGCCTGAGGTATGCAAAAGCACATTTGGACAAGCCAGCTTCATTTTGGAAGAAGGTCCTGTGGACTGATGAAACAAAGATTGAGTTGTTTGGTCATACAAAAAGACGTTATGCATGGCGTCAAAAAAACACAGCATTCCAAGAAAAACACTTGCTACCCACTGTAAAATTTGGTGGAGGTTCCATCATGCTTTGGGGCTGTGTGGCCAATGCCGGCACCGGGAATCTTGTTAAAGTTGAGGGTCGCATGGATTCAACTCAGTATCAGCAGATTCTTGAGAATAATGTACAAGAATCAGTGACAAATTTGAAGTTACGCCGGGGATGGATATTTCAGCAAGACAATGATCCAAAACACAGCTCCAAATCTACTCAGGCATTCATGCAGAGGAACAATTACAATGTTCTGGAATGGCCATCCCAGTCCCCAGACCTGAATATCATTGAACATCTGTGGGATAATTTGAAGCGGGCTGTCCATGCTCGGCGACCATCAAACTTAACTGAACTGGAATTGTTTTGTAAAGAGGAATGGTCAAAAATACCTTCATCCAGGATCCAGGAACTGATTAAAAGCTACAGGAAGCGACTAGAGGCTGTTATTTTTGCAAAAGGAGGATCTACTAAATATTAATGTCACTTTTCTGTTGAGGTGCCCATACTTTTGCACCGGTTAAATTTTGGTTTAATGCATATTGCACATTTTCTGTTAGTACAATAAACCTAATTTCAATCCTGAAATATTACTGTGTCCATCAGTTATTAGATATATCAAATTGAAATGGCTGTTGCAAACACCCAAATATTTAGAACTAAAAATGATTAAGATTAATAGGGGTGCCCAAACTTTTTCATATGACTGTATGTGTCTCACAGTGTAAAAGTCTCCCTACAATGGTGGAGGAAGACCGCAAACTTACAGCAGAGAATTCCTTGGAATCCCTCTCCAGTAATTCAGATTACTACAGATGCAAGCAGATTGGGTTGGGGAGCAACCCTTTCTCAGAGATCATTTCAGGGGGCCTGGTCTGCAGCTCTCCACAACCATTCCTCAAACTTCCTGGAGCTCAGGGCGGTTTGGGAAGCCCTAAAAGCAACCAGACCATTGATAAAAGACTCTCATGTCAGGATATTGTCAGACAACATGACAGCAGTGGCATTCCTGCGCCACCAGGGAGGTACTCAATGGCGGAACCTTCAGACTCTCTCGGCTCAGATAATCGCCTGGGCAGAGACACACCTAAAATCCATCTCTGCTCTCCATCTAAAAGGTTCTTCAAACCATCAAGGGGATTTTCTGAGCAGAAAACATCTAAATCCAGGAGATTGGAGTCTAAAGGCAGAAATTTTCCAGCAGGTTTGTCAGGTCTGGGGAACCCCAGAGGTGGACTTATTTGCCAGTCGTCAAACTGCGAAGGTTCCTCAGTTCTTCTCACTCAATCCAAGAGAACCTTGTCTAGGGGTAGATGCCCTTTCACACAGCTGGGATTTCACTCTGGCATATGCCTTTCCTCCACTTCCTTTACTTCCAAGGGTTCTGCAAAAGATCATCAAAGAGAATCTGAGGGTCATTCTAATAGCCCCAGTGTGGCCCAAGAGAGCGTGGTTTGGGCTCCTAAACAGTCTCAGAATGGCAGATCCATTGATACTCCCATTACTTCCAGACCTTCTACATCAAGGTCCAATATTTCATCCAGATCCTCAGAAACTCCGGTTAGCAGCCTGGCTTCTGAAATCTCCATTTTAAAATCAAGAGGACTGTCTGAGTCGGTTATTCAAACCTTCCAGGCGGGAAGGAAGAAAGTTACCCATGCTATCTATAGTAAGGTGTGGAAGAAATTCCTTTCCTGGTGTGGCAGTAGTGTTCTTGATATCAACCATCCAAATATAGCAAAAATCTTAGATTTCTTGCAAGCAGGTCTGGATAAGGGTCTAAAACCTAGTACTTTGAAGGTACAAGTATCAGCCCTTAGCAGTTATTTTGATTCTGACTTAGCTAACCATCGCTGGGTTAAGAGATTTTTTAGTGGGGCCTGCAGGCTTTTCCCAGGGAGAAAGGTGTTACTTCCACAGTGGGATCTCAATATAGTCCTTAAGGGCCTGACGCTGCATCCCTTTGAGCCAGTCGCTGAGGCTAATATAAAAGAACTGTCCTGGAAAGCGGCTTTTCTGGTTGCCATAACATCTGCCAGAAGAGTTAATGAAATTCAAGCTCTCTCTATCAGAGAACCTTTCCTAAAAATTTTAGAGGACAGAATAGTTTTTCGGCCGGACCCTACCTTTTTTCCAAAAGTAGTTTCAGATTTTCATATGTCTCAGGAGATCATTCTTCCTTCCTTTTTGTCAATATCCGTCTAATAGGAGGGAAGAATCGTTTCACAGGCTAGATGTCCGTAGAACTATCCTTTCTTATCTGAAAGCCTCTTCAGACTAGAGAAAGGATGAGAATCTTTTTATACAGTTTTGTGGCCCTAATAAGTGGAAGAAACTGTCAAGGAAATCCCTTGCCAGTTGGATTAAAAACGCAATTTGTAAGGCCTATCTGTGTCAGGGGTTATCTCCCCCGAAACACCTTAAAGCTCATTCTACCAGAGCCATGTCTGTTTCTTGGGCTGAAAGGGCTGATGCCTCCTTAGACCAAATCTGTAGAGCCGCTACTTGGTCTTCGGTCCATACATTTACTAAACATTATAGATTGGACCTTTCTCGCAAGTCGGACCTCTCCTTTGGGAGGAAGGTCCTGCAGGCTATAGTCCCCCCCTCAGAGTAGTTATCTGGCATTCCTCCTGTGGTGCTGTCATGGAGGGCATTTGAGAAAATAGAATTAGTACTTACCGGTAATTCGGTTTCTGGTAAGCCCTTCATGACAGCACCCTGATTTCCCTCCCATTAGCTAGACTATATTTGGTTTAGGATATACTAATAGTGGTCATCTGGAATACACTGAAGAGGGAGGAAGGAGAGGGGCTATTTAACCTCTTGTGTGCTTTTCCTGTCCCTAATAGTGGGAGGAGATACAACCTCCTGTGGTGCTGTCATGGAGGGCTTACCAGAAACCGAATTACTGGTAAGTACTAATTCTATTTTTTTGGACTATAAGACACACCTAGGTTTTAGAGGAGGAAAATAGGGAAAAAAATTTTGAAGCAAAAAAATGTGGTAAAATATTTAATATATGGGAGTTGTAGTTTTGCAACAGCTGCAAGGCCATAGTAAAAGGTGTCCCTGCAGCTATACGGGGAAGCATAGGGCATCTTTTTTTGCGGGGTCAGGTGTACTTTTTAGTTACACCATTTTGGGGAATGTCTGATGCTTTGATCACTTTTTATTCAAATCAGAGGCGAAACAGTGGAAAAAACGGCAGTCCAGCACTTTTGATTTTTTTTTTTCCGCTATGACGTTCACCCTACGGGAAAAATATTTTTATAAGTCTGTAGACCGGGCATTTTCGGACACAGGGATACCTAATATGTATGTGTTGGGAAAGGGGGTGGTTTAGAACTTTTTATTTTTTTTTTTTTTTCACTATTTTATTAGCCCCTCTAGGGGGCTTGAACCTGCAATCATTTGATTTCAAGTCCCATAGACTGCAATACAAGTCTATTGCAGTCTATGGGAGATTCTGTACATTATTATTGCGGCTGGTCATAGACTAGACGCAATAGTAATATTCTTATGACAGGCCTGGGAGCCTTCATAAGGCTCCCAACTGTCACAGGAACAGGATGACTCCCCGCGATCGCACCACGCAGGAGCCGGCCTGCAAAAAAAAAGGTATGGGGTCGGCAGGAGTGGGGCGATGCTGCGACCCCACTCCTCCGTGCCCCCCCCCGCCAAAACACCCCACATTCGGACTATAAGATGCACCCCCATTTTCCTCCCAAATTTGGGGGGGGGGGAAAAAGTGCGTCTTATAGTCCAAAAAATACGGTGTATATACAGTACAGACCAAACGTTTGGACACACCTTCTCATTCCAAGAGTTTTCTGTATTTTCATGACTATAAAAATTGTAGATTTACACTGAAGGCATCAAAACTATGAATTAACACATGTGGAATTATATACTTAACAAAAAAGTGTGAAACAACTGAAAATATGTCTTATATTCTAGGTTCTTCAAAGTAGCCACCTTTTGCTTTGATTACTGCTTTGCACACTCTTGGTATTCTCTTGATGAGCTTCAAGAGGTAGTCACCTGAAATGGTCTTCCAACAGTCTTGAAGGAGTTCCCAGAGATGCTTAGCACTTGTTGGCCCTTTTGCCTTCACTCTACGGTCCAGCTCACCCCAAACCATCTTGATTGGATTCAGGTCTGGTGACTGTGGAGGCCAGGTCATCTGGCGTAGCACCCCATCACTCTCTTTCTTGGTCAAATAGTCCTTACACAGTCTGGAGGTGTGTTTGGGGTCATTGTCCTGTTGAAAAATAAATGATGGTCCAACTAAACGCAAACCGGATGGAATAGCATGCCGCTGCAAGATGCTGTGGTAACCATGTTGGTTCAGTATTCCTTCAATTTTGAACAAATCCCCAACAGTGTCACCAGCAAAGCACCCCCACACCATCACACCTCCTCTTCCATGCTTCACGGTGGGAACCAGGTATGTAGAGTCCATTCATTCACCTTTTCTGCGTTGCACAAAGACATGGTGGTTGGAACCAAAGATCTCAAATTTGGACTCATCAGACCAAAGCACAGATTTCCACAGGTCTAATGTCCATTCCTTGTGTTCTTTAGCCCAAACAAGTCTCTTCTGCTTGTTGCCTGTCCTTAGCAGTGGTTTCCTAGCAGCTATTTTACCATGAAGGCCTTCTGCACACAGTCTCCTCTTAACAGTTGTTGTAGAGATGTGTCTGCTGCTAGAACTCTGTGTGGCATTGACTTGGTCTCTAATCTGAGCTGCTGTTAACCTGCGATTTCTGAGGCTGGTAACTCGGATGAACTTATCCTCCGCAGCAGAGGTGACTCTTGGTCTTCCTTTCCTGGGGCAGTCCTCATGTGAGCTAGTTTCTTTGTAGCGCTTGATGGTTTTGGCCACTGCACTTGGGGACACTTTCAAAGTTTTCCCAATTTTTCGGACTGACTGACCTTCATTTCTTAAAGTAATGATGGCCACTCGTTTTTCTTTACTTAGCTGCTTTTTTCTTGCCATAATACAAATTCTAACACTCCATTCAGTAGGACTATCAGCTGTGTATCCACCTGACTTCTGAACAACACAACTGATGGTCCCAACCCCATTTATAAGGCAAGAAATCCCACTTATTAAACCTGACAGGACACACCTGTGAAGTGAAAACCATTTCAGGTGACTACCTCTTGAAGTTCATCAAGAGAATGCCAAGAGTGTGAAAAGCAGTAATCAAAGCAAAAGGTGGCTACTTTGAAGAACCTAGAATATAAGACATATTTTCAGTTGTTTCACACTTTTTTGTTAAGTATATAATTCCACATGTGTTAATTCATAGTTTTGCTGCCTTCAGTGTGAATCTACAATTTTTATAGTCATGAAAATACAGAAAACTCTTGGAATGAGAAGGTGTGTCCAAACTTTTGGTCTGTACTGTGTATATATATATATTTTTTTTACTGTAATTTTTAGACCCCTTAGGGGTCTTGGCCCATGCAGTCTGATCACTAATTTTGTGCATTGTAAAATAGCGGCACTTGCATATAGCACCCTGTAATACAAGTGTATGCCAGAAAAGTCCAGGAGCCATCATGCCTTTCACTTTCTTTCCCTGTTCCTCTATTTCTGGTCGCAAGTAGTGTTTTTGTGCTGGCCTCACCACTTTTTCAAAAGTGGGATGAGGATTATGCTGTATTCATTTTTATTTTTTTCTAAAAAATGGCGTACTCAAGAATTAAAGGGGTATTCCCACAAACCTTTAATTTGAAGACAATTAAAGGTGTTGTCCAGAATAAAAAGCTAATTCCTACACTAATCTAAACACCCTCCCCCACCTACTTTCTAAATTACATAATTTATCAAAAATGTTTATTTACCCATATCCCATGCCTGCGTAGTAGAGGTGGATTGCCGGCTGCAGAGCAGTGTTGGGACTATTGCGCACACCGACAGAATCAGAAAAGAGGGAAGAGCCGTTCCGCAGGTGGAAGTCTGAAAGGAAGAGAGGTAAGTATGATGGGGTGGGGGGGGTGGGCTGAGTTGGGAAGGGCTAGTAGTGGGCAGAATAGCTAGAGAGACAGGGAGGGGGGTGTAAGGGAGGGAGGGAGAGAGGAAGGGGGGAGTGAGATTAGAGGGAGCTAGTGTGGAAGCTACGCAGGAAGCTACACCATGTAAACAAATGCAGAAGATGCCAGGAGCTCTCAGAAAAACACAGAAATCACCCAAAAGGCTGCTAAAGGTATTTGGGTGCATTAATTAATCCATTAATAGCACTAACAGACCTTTTTAAAAAAAAAAACATTTTTTGTCCAGAGAACCCCTTTAAATATTTATGCAAATATAATAATTAAAAATTTTGCAGAGATTTAAAGATTTTCATTAATCATCTTTGTTGTCTGTGGTCTTGATCAGTTGCTGATGGATATGACCTTGAATGCAGGAACTTTCTATACTCTGAAATTTAGCCATGATTTCCTTGCTGTTGCCAGATTATTTTCTCATGCATACACTGTCCCTGCCTGATAATCTGTCTACAATAAGGAAACAATGGCTGGGTTTCTTACCAGACCATAGAAAGTTCCTGAGTTCAAGGTCATAGCCATTGTCAACAAATCAGGACAAGAGATCGTCACTAAGATGGTTAGACAAAATCTTTAAAACTGCTAAATAATTTATTGTGGAAAGATTTTTTTACTTTTAATTGCCCTTTTAAGCAATCCTTGCGCTGGCAGAGGGAACATCAAGAATGGCATACAATATGATAGTCTTGATGAATTACCCCCAGGGGTTAATTTTATGGCTGATCTCGGGGTGTGTATTTGTGTGTGTGTGTGTGTATGCATTACATACATTTAATATACTTTTTTTTTTTTTTTCTCTTCTATAGTCCTTGTCTGTTCAGGGTATAGAAATGGACATCCCATTTCACCATCCAGAATTTCCTGTCCCCTTGTGCGGACACATTCACACTCCTCTCTGTGTATTACGCCTTTTGGAGATACAGACTAGTGGCTCAGTAATTGCTTTCTTGATTCTGCCCTTAATAATTACATTTAGTAAGGCTGTATTGAAAATTAGAAAGGCAGAGACTAATAGAAAACTAGATTTTTCACTGAATTAGAAAGCAAGACAATCCATATATTGACAAGACTTCAGGTTGAGAGGGATCAAGAAAACTGTTTTGGACTGTCTGTGCAGGGAGTCTGTGCTGTCCTGATACACAGTGGCATCTGCATTTTATCAAGGTAAAGATGTCTTGATGTGAACTCATGTAAATGGATGTCAGGGCTGCCGCAGATAGAAGTCAGGCTGTAATTCTCTGTAAATTGAGGTAGAATTCTCTCCTTGTCGCTGGTTAATTTCTGGTAGGAACATGCATTTTTCTAATGAGATACAGAATGAGCGCAGAAAAACTGTAGTAAATGATTCAGTGAATAGGAATACTTTTCATGGGAATTTCATTCTTCAGTGAACTTTCTTCTTCACAATGATTAAGAAGTTATTAAAGGCACGGCCCTTATTTAATGTCGTCTTCTTCCTATTGATGAGGTAATTTGGGAGGGAGAGGAGAGGGACTTTCTTCTACTAGGACCCCTGCGATCAGATCTTACTGCTAATGTAAGTGGTTACTTGCAGGAGATCTCCTCTGTAGTGAATCTGCATGGAAAATGAAGTCTTACACAGCGCCTACTCACATCACTGGACAGTCTGTCTAATGCACCAGGGAGAACTGTTAGTGCTCCTACAAAGTTGGGTATGCTTTTATTAATTTCTTTAATCCATAGGCCATAATAGGACATTGAAAATGGGAATGTCCAAGATACATAACTAACTTACTTTAGATGGGTTTAGGATTTCTTGTAATAAAATGCATGTAGTCCGCAATCAGAATCTGTCTCCAGTCTCACACGGATTCCATTTCTTTCTTTCCCCTGCATAGTTATGTCATGGCATAGAGCAAAGTGATAACATTGTGGACTACCTGAAGTTTTATACATGAAGCTCAGTAATAAAAGCATGGCCAACCACATGTAATATGTATGTTCTCCAGTGTTTACATGGGTTTCCTTCAGCTACTCCAGTTTCCTCCCTCTCTCCAAAGACATTTGGATAGGGAATTTAGATTTGTCCCTACTTGTGAGTGATGATCAAGCGCTGCAGAACATCTTGGTGTTATATAAGCAAGACAAATGAGTAAAATGCTAAGGGGCTGTTCATACTACTGTTGTTAATGTCCATTGCTGTTTTCCATCATAGGATGATAGCAATGGAAATTAAACTGTTGCAGAGAACAGTTACAGACTAATTCTGTGTCCGTTCCCATTGACACTAATGTAAACAACCCAGCTATCTTTACTTTTGTAAAGGAAGATAAAGTCGTGCATGCAGGAAGACAGCAATGGACATTAACAATGGTAGTGCGAACGCACCCTAAATGTCAAGGTTCACAGGCCCCACCAATTCCATGTCAGGAGAACTGCATATTCTTTTATATAGCAGATTTTATCTGTTGAAGAAAATAGATTTTATTGAGCATAACATTCACATTTGTGTAGATTCTCCCAGAATGCATTTCTAGTTTTCTCCACTCTATTACATTTGACTAGAAGGAACAGCTGGTAGAACACACAGAAAATGTGTTGACTTGCAAAAGCTAAGAGTCATTGTTCCAGAAGCAAAGCCAAGGTACAAATTGTCTGATGATGATAGATCATGTAACGTGAAATGGTCTTTGTTTGGGGGTGAAAAATCAATGCCAAATCTCTTGGAACTGATCCTCTGTTTTTTATCACACACAATGAATTGAGGCCCTGGAAAGAAATATGCTGATTCCAGATGTTGTGTGACAGAGATACATAGGAGAGAGCATGCTCGAATTAGTTTTCTTTCAGTGTATTTTATCATTGTTGTTTTGTTGTATTTTTTTGTTATTTGTTAAATAAATATCAGTTTTTGTTCAGGCCTGTACATCATATAAGGCGAGGCTCTGAACTTCCATCACCTGTACTTTACAACATGTTAGACCCCATGTTTTAAAGAGTATCCCCAATTCTAAAACAACTTTTCATAATTGAATAGTACAAGTTAATATAAGAAACTTTGTAATATATTTTATTAAAGAAAAGTGATTTGATCTCCAATGATCAGGCTGAGTTACTTCTAACATAGGAGCATATGGAGAGGGGAGGAGGAGACTGCTGGAAAAGAAACACCTACTGCTGATACACTTAGTAACTATGGTATCTCTATTGTCCTAATAAGATAATGCTCTGCCACTGTACAGAATGAGGCAATAAATCATTTACTAGCCAGCAGCAGCAGCCTCCTCCCCCCCCTCCCTTCTCCGATGTTTCTTATATTAACCTGTACTATTCATTTATAATTTTATATTTGGAGTTTCTCTTTAGCGCAGCACACATTTGGGTGAAAAAGCACCATCTCATCAACTTTTCCCCCTATACACAGGATAGGGGATGAATTTCATAATGTTGGGGTCCTGCTGGGCTTTCTACCGATCACAAGAACGGGGTCTTCTGCTTACCATTTTAAATGGAGTGATGGACAGACACTCTCCCACTCCATTCTCTTAATGGTACTGACAGAGAAAGCTGAAGTACATCGCTGAGGGTTTCTTTTACATGTACATTTTAATGGACGTGTGCTGTCCATGTTGATCAGATCTCACACGATTATTTGGATTTTGTGTCCGTGTTTGATCAGTTTTTCATGTCTGTAAAAACTGATCGACTTCCCACCCCCAAAGTAATTTTGTCTATATTAGCTTGGATTCACCTATGTTTTAGTATTTCTGTTGTGCGGCCTTGTCATAGGAGCAGAACAACGAAAATAGTAGCAGTTCTGGAGCCATTGTTTGACCAGACAAAACACCAAAGTACAGTATCCTGCACTATATTGTCCGTCGTTTTTGACAGATTCTGTGACAGAGGCTCCAGCGCAGCTGTGAACTGAGCCTAATACATTGCGTATTATCTGACAGTTGTACAGTAGTTAATGTGCCCCAGTATATTCTTAATGATTTGCTAGGAGATAGAATTGTTATAATGCATAGACATTTCCTCATAACAGGGTTTGTTTTTCGGCGGTAATTCTTCATTCTTTACTTTGGCTTCTTACTTTTTTGTGAACCAATTTCCTCATATTGTTGAGCAGACATAGTCTGCATTTTTTCAGTTTCAATAGATTTAAAATCCATGTATGTTTGTGAATGGAAATGCTTCTCATATAATGTAAGTGGAAACTTTTATGCCTGGGAGACTTTTTACAATTTGGTCATTAATAACAAATTATAATATATCATATGATGATGAACAGTGTATAGCAGAGGATATAATGTAAATGTGAAATTCCATTGAAATTCAGTCACTGAAAGTTGTTCCTATTAAAGTGAATGGGACTTGTGCTGCAATAGTGTGACACAGTCACTACACATTGTACAGAACAGTCTGCTTCCAGTTCTGTCCACTGTATAGTTCAGCTGCTCTGATCAGCCGCCAGTGCCTGATCAGTGGGGTTGCGGGGACTTGGGACCACAGATCTGATAATGATGACCTATTCCAGGAATAACATTAGAATAGTGCCACCTGTTGTTTATATTGAGCAGCCTTTCTGTGTCCACTTGATGACAAGTTAAATATTCTCAGCCTTGTCTTGTTCTCTGTTGGTTTAGGGTATGCAAGGGATTCCTGCCATGGTAAACCAGCTTTATCCAAAGCTGCAGCATCTTCTCTACAGAGATGCTGAGCAAGTCCTAACAGAGAGTGAGACATTGTAACTGCAAGTGTACTTGCTCAGCATCTCCTCTGACAAGCAGAGAAGATGCTGCAGTCTCAGAGGCTACTGGCTTACCACATCAAAGATCCCCCTGCCTACTCTGAAGCAGAGAGAGAATCTGAACTAAGCATGCATGTGAATGCTATTCATAAAAACAGCAGGGGGTTCTATTTTACTGGCAAATGGCTGGTCCTAGACTATCTGCACAAACCTAGGACCACCCGCTTGCCAGTAGAGAGCCTCATTACCATATTAGATGCTGAAACTATTAGAAATGATTGCTCAGGAACAGTGGTTAGAGAAAAAATTCCGACTGTACTGGAATCAGTGGAGCAGCGCCTATTAAAGGAAACAAAGAGTTGGAGATGGTGTAGGCCAGCGGTCCCCAACTTTTTTTTTCTCCACTGCCCGGCAGGGATGCAGGTGGCGGGGCGGGTGGTTTAGGGGCGGTCTTTGGTCATATGGGGGCGGGGGTTATACAGTAAACAGCGCTTTAGACGAGATGGGTTGGCGATCTGACCACAGTGTTGTGGTTCCTAGCATAGCTAATGGCGGGGACCTGGTCTACAGCGCTGTACACCGAGGTCCTGCACCATTAGCTATGCTAGGAGACTCAACACTGTGGCCAACTCTCCCCACATAATGTGCCGGGAGCCGCCTTTACTGAGGCCAGCCCGCGGCCCCACTGACCGGCAAAAGACCCCCAACGGCCCGGTGGTTGGGGACCCCTGGTGTAGGCATTGAAAGGTAAAATTATAGGTTTGTAGCAGGATAGATAGTATGTGTGTGTGTATATATCTACAGTGCCTTGCGAAAGTATTCGGCCCCCTTGAACTTTTCAACCTTTTGCCACATTTCAGGCTTCAAACATAAGGATATAAAATTTTAATTTTTTTGGTGAAGAATCAACAACAAGTGGGACACAATCGTGAAGTGGAACGAAATTTATTGGATATTTTAAACTTTTGTAAAAAAAAAACTGAAAAGTGGGGCAAGCCAAATTATTCGGCCCCCTTAAGTTAATACTTTGTAGCTCCACCTTTTGCTGCGATTACAGCTGCAAGTCGCTTGGGGTATGTCTCTATCAGTTTTGCACATCGAGAGACTGAAATTCTTGCCCATTCTTCCTTGGAAAACAGCTCGAGCTCAGTGAGGTTGGATGGAGAGTGTTTGTGAACAGCAGTTTTCAGCTCTTTCCACAGATTCTCGATTGGATTCAGGTCTGGACTTTGACTTGGCCATTCTAACACCTGGATACGTTTATTTGTGAACCATTCCATTGTAAATCTCCGTCCCAGTCTCAGGTCTTTTGCAGACTCCAACAGGTTTTCTTCCAGAATGGTCCTGTATTTGGCTCCATCCATCTTCCCATCAATTTTAACCATCTTCTCTGTCCCTGCTGAAGAAAAGCAGGCCCAAACCATGATGCTGCCACCACCATATTTGACAGTGGGGATGGTGTGTTCAGGGTGATGAGCTGTGTTGCTTTTACGCCAAACATATCATTTTGCATTGTAGCCAAAAAGTTGGATTTTGGTTTCATCTGACCAGAGCACCTTCTTCCACATGTTTGGTGTGTCTCCCAGGTGGCTTGTGGCAAACTTTAAATGAGACTTTTTATGGATATCTTTGAGAAATGGCTTCCTTCTTGCCACTCTTCCATAAAGGCCAGATTTGTGCAGTGTACGACTGATTGTTGTCCTATGGACAGACTCTCCCACCTCAGCTGTAGATCTCTGCAGTTCATCCAGAGTCATCATGGGCCTCTTGGCTGCATCTCTGATCAGTCTTCTCCTTGTTTGAGATGAAAGTTTAGAGGGACAGCCGGGTCTTGGTAGATTTGCAGTGGTCTGATACTCCTTCCATTTCAATATGAACGCTTGCACAGTACTCCTTGGGATGTTTAAAGTTTGGGAAATCTTTTTGTATCCAAATCCGGCTTTAAACTTCTCCACAACAGTATTACAGACCTGCCTGGTGTGTTCCTTGGTCTTCATGATGCTCTCTGCGCTTTAAACAGAACCCTGAGACTATCACAGAGCAGGTGCATTTATACGGAGACTTGATTACACACAGGTGGATTATATTTATCATCATCAGTCATTTAGGATAACATTGGATCATTCAGAGATCCTCACTGAACTTCTGGAGTGAGTTTGCTGCACTGAAAGTAAAGGGGCCAAATAATATTGCACGCCCCACTTTTCAGTTTTTTATTCTTTACAAAAGTTTAAAATAACCAATAAATTTCGTTCCACTTCACAATTGTGTCCCACTTGTTGATTCTTTGCCAAAAAATTTAAATTTTATATCCTTATGTTTGAAGCCTGAAATGTGGCAGAAGGTTGAAAAGTTCAAGGGGGCCGAACACTTTCGCAAGGCACTGTATATCTATATCTATCTATCTATATGTATATATATATATAATTTTTTTATTTTTTTTTTTTTAAATAAACACTGCAAAAACTGGTAAATAATATTGAAATGGTATGATATGTTCTGAAAAAATGTTTGCAATAAACACACCAATGTGCCATATAATAGGCATTGTACTTGATGCATTTAGCAGGCAGTTGCCATTTACTGACAACAAGCAGAGATCTTGAAAATGGTGAGAAACTGGAACTTGTATAACTTTTTGATCAGGGTTGGGGAGTTAGAGTTCGGATCAGTTTTGGGTGGTGTAGGAGTCAGAAAAAAGTTACCGACTCGGACTACAAAATAAAATGATAACATTATTATATAGTTTTTAATATCGTATAATTAGGTGTATAGTTTGTTACATATTTACTTTCATAGGAATTCAGACACTTTTTAATGAATTAGAGGATTTTTATTGATTCTGACTGACCATGGCCATCAACCATCATGGAGTCAGAAAAATAGAGCAGTCTGAGTCGGTGGTTCGGCCTACTAACTCCACAGCCCTGGTTTGCATTACAGAATCATTAGTCTTCATTAACCTTAAACTCCAAATGTTACAAAATAAATGTTTTTCAAGGATATTTCCCAGGCAATGCCATGCTGCAGCCGCATGAAGCCATTGTAGAAACTGTTCTGGCTCACTGGACATTTTCCTTTAATAGGGAAATTTAGGATCGCTCCCTGGGGATGAGGTCACTGACAGTTGTCAGGGTATTGTTTGAGGCACGCTATATTAGTTGTCATTTCAGATAGGGTTAGAACTTGCACTTCCAATTTTCCTGTGTCCCTTTCCATTTTTTAGGAGACCCCATCTGTGTAGCTTGTCACCTGTTCTGCGCTGTGACCCTATGACCTGAGTGTCACCAGCATGTCGTATTGCCGGCTCCTAATTAGTGAGGCTGGAGATCCCTCTTTCCTCGCCCTGTAACCTTCCAGTCATAGATGTCACATGAAGAAAACATATGTTTGCACATTGTATTAGTACATTATAAATTATGTGAGTGGCCCCAGATGAGAGTGGAGAGGACTGTGGAGGTCACAGAGAAATTAACCTGTCATGTTGTGGGCGCATGCATTGTTGTGATGCAAATGTCTGTCTGTGGCGAACATTTGTTTATAGATTAGGGAGCAGTATCATTGGTAATTTCCTAATCTACTGCTATGACTACGACTACTAATAGAATGACTAGAACAGGGTACAGCAGGTGTGGAGAAAATCAGTATAGGCACATCACATCGGTGACAACTGCTTTACCATGGAGAATTGCCTGTAGCAACCACATTACAATTTTCATTTTTCTATAGCAGATGTTATAGAAAATACATGAGCCCATTGGGGGGGGGAACCCCCGCAACAGACTCTGGCGCGACCGTGTGTATAATGGGACCGAGCCTTCGCTGAAGGGAAGAGTGGGACAATATGAAATATACAGTGCCCCACCCAGGAGAGCCTCTGTATTACAGGGAGGATCTCTTCCTGGGACTACCCAGAAATACAGTTAGTAGCCTTAACAAGGATCACTGTACAATCCACAGTCTGAAGAATACATACAGATACCACATAAGGTTATAACAGTAGCTTTATAAGAATCAACAGGGTAAAATACAACATAGAATATACCAGAACACAGCAGTACACAACAACCAGCAAGTCCCAACCGCTTAGGTTATATACCCGGGTATATATAGATATATAGCAAGAGTCCAGGCACAATACCCCAGGCAACAGAAGAGTGCAGGGGCCCCGGGTGACGGGATCCCGGATTCTTCCAGGAGATGACAGACAGCCGATCAGGAGATGATGATGATGATGGGGATTCTCACAGGCAGCAAACAGGGCGACGGGCGGCAGAGTGCGGCCGACACCCAACACGAGTCCTTAACCGCCAGCTAAACTACTAGGCCACCGGGCCCAACTAGCTAGTTGGCCCGGAAGCCAACCATCACGCCCGAACATATATATATATGGATCCAACACGGTTACTAGCTAGGTCCGTGAGTATATAGGGGGAACACATACCAACAATACTGTGAGAAAGAGGAACAAGTGGCCAGACTCCCCCAGACATAACATGTCGGCTCAGCAGCCGCCACACTCCCCCCCAGCAGCTCTGCCTCACATGTGTCGACCACTGTATTACAAAACAAAACTGCACTAAATGCCTGGGGCCGAAGCCAAACGCAGGGGCAAAGAAGCCAGATACATTATATACTAGTAGAAATGGCAGTCCACACTCTCCCTCTGGTGAAATCTTTACGCACGCAAAGACATACAAAGTCATAGTATGGCCAAAGTGATCAGACAGTACTGATATAGTCCAATGCACTCACTCCTTCATGAGAGTCTCGTACAAGCGGATCAACGCAGCAGGGACCGCAAACTTCACGATACGCGCCGCTGCCTTCTCAGAGCAAGACCATTCCTTCAGGCATTGGAGAGTATGTTCTTTCCATATCCAAAGTTTCCTCCCCTTGGGTACTGGGACATACCAGAGAATACTTAGTTCTTGAGGAGGGCGCAGGCCCGGCAACATTCAGCAGCCGGCAAAGGCAAAGCACTGTCACGAGGAACGCGCGCGGCCAACTGGGGGGAACGGCGAGCGGGGTTCTTCCACCGAACCAGGGGAGGAACAGGAGGCGGTAATCCCATGTAGTAGCTAGTGGGAGGTCCCCTCTGAGCTATACGCTTCTCCATATCAAGACTATTCCCACCTAAACTCAGCAGTGCCCCAAATGTAGCCCTATTTGGGGGGGGAGAGTATTATCCCCCGAACAGACTCTGGCGCGACCGTGTGTATAATGGGACCTGAAGCCTCGCGAAGGGAAGAGTGGGAACATATATGAAATATATCAGTGCCTCCACCCAGGATAGAGCCTCTGTATTACAGGGAGGACTCTTCCGGGACTACCATGAAATACAGTTAGAGCCTTAACAAGGATCACTGTACTAATCTCACAGTCTGAAGAATACATACAGATACCACATAAGGTTATAACAGTAGCTTTATAAGAATCAACAGGGTAATAATACAACAAGAATATACCAGAACACAGCAGTACACAACAACAGCAAGTCCCAACGCTAGGTTATATACCCGGGATATATATAGATATATAGCAAGAGTCCAGTGCACAATACCCAGGCAACAGAAGAGATGCAGGGGCCCCTGTGGATGACTGTGGATCCTCGGATTCTTCCAGGAGATGACAGACAGCCGATCAGGAGATGATGATGATGATGGTGAGATTCTTCACAGGCAGCAAACAGGGCGACGGGACGGCAGTAGATGCAGGCCGACTACCCAACACTGAGTCCTTAACCGCCAGCTAAACTACAGGCCACGGGCCCAACTAGCTAGTTGGCCTTCGGAAGCCTAACCACACGCCCGAACATATATATATATGGATCCCTAACTACGGTTACTAGCTAGGTCCTGTGAGTATATAGGGGGTAACACATACCTAACTATATACTGTGAAGTAAAGAGGAACAAGTGGCTCTAGACTCCCCCAGACATAACATGTCTGGCTCAGCAGCTCTGCTCACATCTCTCCCCCCAGCAGCTCTGCCTCACATGTGTCTGACCACTGTATTTACAAAACAAAACTGCACTAAATGCCTGGGGTCTCTGAAGCCAAACTGCAGGGGCAAAGAAGCCAGATACATTATATACTAGTAGAAATGGCAGTTCCCTACACTCTCCCTCTGGTGAAATCTTTACGTCACGCAAAGACATACAAAGTCATAGTATGGCTCAAAGTGATCAGACAGTACTTGTATATAGTCCAATGCACTCACTCCTTCATGAGAGTCTCTGTACAAGCGGATCAATTCTGCAGCAGGAGACCGCAAACTTCACTGATACGCTGCCGCTGCCTTCTTCAGAGCAAGACCATTCCTTCAGGCATTGGAGAGTATGTTCTTTCCATATCTCAAAGTTTTCCTCCCCTTGTGGTACTGGGACATTACCAGAGAATACTTTTAGTTTCTTGTAGTGAGTGGCCTGCAGGCCCTGAGCTAACATTTCAGTCAGCCTGGCTAAAGGCAATAGCACGTCACTAGAGGAACTGCTAGCGCGGCCATACTGGGGGGTAACTGGCTGAGCGGGGTTCTTCCTTTACCTGAACCAGGGGAGGAACAGGAGGTCGGTAATCCCATGTAGTAGCTAGTGGGAGGTTCCCCTCTGAGCTATATCGCTTCTCCATATCAATGACTATTCCCACTTCTAAATCTCAGCAGTGCCTCCAAATGTAGCCCTATTTGGGGGGGGTATGAGTATTATCCCTCCCGCAACAGACTCTGGCGCTGACCTGTGTGTATAATGGGACCTGAAGCCTTCGCTGAAGGGAAGAGTGGGAACATATATGAAATATATCAGTGCCTCCACCCAGGATAGAGCCTCTGTATTACAGGGAGGATCTCTTCCTGGGACTTACCCATGAAATACAGTTAGTAGCCTTAACAAGGATCACTGTACTAATCTCACAGTCTGAAGAATACATACAGATACCACATAAGGTTATAACAGTAGCTTTATAAGAATCAACAGGGTAATAATACATACATAGAATATACTCAGAACACAGCAGTACTACAACAACCAGCAAGTCCTCAACCGTCTTAGGTTATATACCCGGGTATATATATAGATATATAGCAAGAGTCCAGTGCACAATACCTCCAGGCAACAGAAGAGATGCAGGGGCCCCTGTGGATGACTGTGGATCCTCGGATTCTTCCAGGAGATGACAGACAGCCGATCAGGAGATGATGATGATGATGGTGAGATTCTTCACAGGCAGCAAACAGGGCGACGGTGACGGCAGTAGATGCAGGCCTGACTACCCTAACACTGAGTCCTTAACCTGCCAGCTAAACTACTAGTGCCACCGGGCCTCTAACTAGCTAGTTGGCCTCGGAAGCCTAACCTATCACTGCCCTGAACTATATATATATGGATCCCTAACTACGGTTACTAGCTAGGTCCTGTGAGTATATAGGGGGTAACACATACCTAACTATATACTGTGAAGTAAAGAGGAACAAGTGGCTCTTAGACTCCCCAGACATAACATGTCTGGCTCAGCAGCTCTGCTCACATCTCTCCCCCACAGCTCTGCCTCACATGTGTCTGACTCACTGTATTTACAAAACAAAACTTGCACTAAATGCCTGGGGTCTCTGAAGCCAAACTGCAGGGGCAAAGAAGCCAGATACATTATATACTAGTAGAAATGGCAGTTCCCTACATACACCATAAGGATTGGTGGGTAGGTAGAAGCACTTTTAGCTTAACATGAGGGTTAAAGAACGTAAAGGTCTGCCCATGTATTCATACACTATATAATCACCTAGTAACATGCAATTGTTTTCTTGTTCTTAGGTTTTTAGAATAGAAGTATTAGTAAACGGAAGAAAGCATTTTGTTGAGAAGAGATACAGTGAATTCCATGCACTCCATAAAAAGGTAAGTAGTAAGCAGATCCAATGTGTGTTTTATCATGGTGATGTCATTATATGGCTTATTTGACAGTATATAGTTATTATACTGTCAGCAAGCAGTGGGTTGACTGAAGATATATTGAACATGACATGTCAGGTTCAGTGTCTGCACATGACCTTAAAGAGGGCCTGTCATTTTATAGGCGCTGTCATCCTGCGCATTTTGGGATTTTGTTTATCCAAATCATTCAGCTATTGCAAATATATAAGCCCTTTTATTGTTGATGCAGATTAGGATATAACAGCCAACATTGCATGACATACAGCAGACAAAGACCACAGCATTGCCGTCCACTTGGCAGGTATACCTTAAAAATAAAAATAAAAGGACTTATATCTTTGGAATAGCTGAGCGGATTTAAACAAACACACACCAAAATGCTCAGGGTGACAACACCTATCAGATGATGTATGTCATCAGGCTTTTCAGACTTGATGCCAGGTCCCCTTTAAAGGGCTTGTCCATTTGCATTAATATAATTGTTGGGAGTTTGAACTCCTTGGGTTCCTGCAAAGACCATAAGCAGACACATGGCCTTTTACCATAATCGCCATAAACAGCAAGACCTCTCACTATAACGGCTGGATCTCAATGTGCTTTATAATGGTCGGAGTCAGAGAATACTTGAACTTTTATTATGGAGAGAGCAACATACATGTGATGCCCCCTATTGTTCAGTTTTGTTTTAAATAAAATGTGACACTTGTACAAGAAAAGGTGAGGGTTGGTATAATTGTTTTATAATGTCCCATATAAGTAAATCTAAGGCTTACAATTGTGAACTGTGCTGACCGCCCATACAGTAACTATCCGTCTCCTCGTCTTGTAGGACACCTGTATTGTCTCATGTTTGTCGTTCTTCATCCAGTGTAATTCATCACTCACCCGCGTACACTGTCATGGACTTCAGCAGCTGTGATGATGGCCGCTTGAAAGCTTGACACATTTATAAAGTGAAGGAAAAGGATTTAGAGTTTTTGCCTTGACACTGATAAGTAATGAAAAAGAGCCCAGAGTGTAAATTCCATAGAGGCATGAAGCCACCGGGTTTAAGTCAGGCCTGATGTGGGGATTTCTAAATGATATTAATAGAAGTCAGGCCTGATGCCTGCACCATTTTTATTTACAGTAAAGCAGTAAGATATTGTCATGTATGTAGTACAAAGGATCGGACAGATTGTATTTGGAGTGTTCCTTTAATGGAAAAGGGGATAAGAGGCTTTGAATAGGTTAGAATAATGAAGGGTCCTATACTCAGCCTTTAAAATGGCCACGCCATATGGTTATGGTCTCACCCTGGCTTTTCAGTGTCATAATGACATACCATCTCTCCATCATGTGACCCCAAAGGTACGTGATGTAAATTGTAGTGAAGGTAATCTTACTGGTGGCTGTAATTGTGAATTACTCTCTCCCTTCTGGTCCTTAGATGTGTCATGTGACTAACACCGTCCAACTAATGCAGAATCTTATGTGTGGACAGGTAGTCAGTTTCTCTAGTCATTCCCATAAGACTGAAATTAAAGCTTTCATAGAACTTAATAGAGATGGTGATATCTGGTCCACGTGTGAGACGCCATGTCAGTAGGAGACTGTTATTGCTGGTCACATGTCACAGCTAAGGACCAGAAAAGTGTGGATATCTCACAAATACAGTCACTAGTAAGAAGATTTTATTCCTTACAATTTACATCATGTGCCTTTTCTAATGAGTCAGAGATTTAAAGAAAAAAAAAGTTATGGAAGTTATGTAAAGTTCTACATTGTCACTTTAGCACCAGGGTAACCAAGCACTTTGGGGACTAGAAAATAAGTGGGACTAGGATGGTTCTCAGAGTGGTATTAAGATCTCCTTTAAAGAAACATGGGAAATGATTGTTTGCAGTTTTCATTGAACATTCAATAAAATCCACCAGAATATTGGGGTGTGAAATGCTTTAACCTGCAAAACTGAAATACTGTTGACTAACAAATATGTGTCTCATTCATACTTCACCGTTTCCTACATTAAATGTCAGCTTACTAATAGAATGTGTCCCCTACAGGTTATATACAGTCTATCTTTGTCTGACTGTCTGGCGTGGAAACTGCCCAACTGTGTGTTCGATCCGTTCCAGTGGTTCATTTAATAACAATATAATAGGAAATTGACATTTATCCATAAATTCCTTAAACTATTCTTTATATTGCTAAGGGACTTGGGGAATGTTCACACTGCTGTTAAATATATCTACTGCTGTCATCTGCCATAGGATGAGAGCAACGCACACAAACAGCAATAGAGTGACAGATGCAGGCGGAGCCATCTGGCCTCCATTCCCATTCACTTTAATGTAAAAAAAAAAAAAAAAAACCTTGACAGAAGCTTTTTTTTCTGTAATGTTTGTTTATTTATGTATCTTTGTAATGGAAGAAAAAGTCCTGCATGTATTTACAGTTTTGTCCGAAAAGTAACAAACATGCTAGAAGAAAGTCATGTTTTTTACATTAGAGACACTCTGTTGCCATCAATGCCCAATGTGAACTTACCCTTAGATCTAATATTGACTTTAAAAAATATAATCTTTAAACAGCTAAAGAAAAGCATCAAAACTCCTGAGATGCCCTCAAAGCATGTAAGGAACTGGATCCCTAAAGTGCTGGAGCAGAGGCGGCAAGGACTTGAGTCATACTTACAGGTAAGACCATGTCGTTTTGTGCAAATAATGGTATATATTTTATTCTGTTTTACTGTGTCTCTTAGACAAGTACTCCTCAAGGTCAAAGACATTTCAACAAGGATTTCAAAGAGTAAGATCAGTCATGACTTTGCAGTGTAGTGTAGATGAAGTGTAAATGGACGGCGGTTCCTTTCTACAGTGCTGGCCAAAAGTATTGGCACCCCTGCAATTCTGTCAGATAATACTCAATTTCTTCCAGAAAATGATTGCAATCACAAATGCTTTGGTAATAATATCTTCATTTAATTTGTCTTCAATGGAAAACCACAAAAAGAATTGTCAAAAAGCCAAATTGGATATAATTCCACACCAAACATAAAAAAGGGGGTGGACAAAAGTATTGGCACCCTTTGAAAAATCATGTGATGCTTCTCTAATTTGTGTAATTAACAGCACCTGTTACTTACCTGTGGCACATAACAGGTGGTGGCAATAACTAAATCACACTTGCAGCCAGTTGAAATGGATTAAAGTTGACTCAACCTCTGTCCTGTGTCCTTGTGTGTACCACATTGAGCATGGAGAAAAGAAAGAAGACCAAAGAACTGTTTGAGGACTTGAGAAGCAAAATTGTGAGGAAGCATGAGCAATCTCAAGGCTACAAGTCCATCTCCAAAGACCTGAATGTTCCTGTGTCTACCGTGCGCAGTGTCATCAAGAAGTTTAAGGCCCATGGCACTGTGGCTAACCTCCCTAGATGTGGACGGAAAAGAAAAATTGACGAGAGATTTCAACGAAAGATTGTGCAGATGGTGGCTAAAGAACCTCGACTAACATCCAAACAAGTTCTAGCTGCCCTGCAGTCCGAGGTACAACAGTGTCAACCCGTACTATCCGTCGGCGTCTGAATGAAAAGGGACTCTATGGTAGGATACCCAGGAAGACCCCACTTCTGACCCAGAGACATAAAAAAGCCAGGCTGGAGTTTGCCAAAACTTACCTGAGAAAGCCAAAAACTTTTTGGAAGAATGTTCTCTGGTCAGATGAGACAAAAGTAGAGCTTTTTGGGAAAAGGCATCAACATAGAGTTTACAGGGAAAAAAAGAGGCCTTCAAAGAAAAGAACACGGTCCCTACAGTCAAACATGGCGGAGGTTCCCTGATGTTTTGGAGTTGCTTTGTTGCCTCTGGCACTGGGCTGCTTGACCGTGTGCATGGCATTATGAAGTCTGAAGACTACCAACAAATTTTGCAGCATAATGTAGGGCCCAGTGTGAGAAAGCTGGGTCTCCCTCAGAGGTCATGGGTCTTCCAGCAGGACAATGACCCAAAACACACTTCAAAAAGCACTAGAAAATGGTTTGAGAGAAAGCACTGGAGACTTCTAAAGTGGCCAGCAATGAGTCCAGACCTGAATCCCATAGAACACCTGTGGAGAGATCTCAAAATGGCAGTTTGGAGAAGGCACCCTTCAAATCTCAGGGACCTGGAGAAATTTGCCAAAAAAGAATGGTCTAAAATTCCAACAGAGCATTGTAAGAAACTCATTGATGGTTACCGGAAGCGGTTGTTCGCAGTTATTTTGTCTAAAGGTTGTGCTACCAAGTATTAGGCTGAGGGTGCCAATACTTTTGTCCGGCCCATTTTTGGAGTTTTGTGTAAAATGATCAATGATTTGACTTTTTTTTTTCATTCTCTTTTGTGTTTTTTCATTGCAAGCAAAATAAATGAAGATATTATTACCAAAGCATTTGTGATTGCAATCATTTTCTGGAAGAAATTGAGTATTATCTGACAGAATTGCAAGGGTGCCAATACTTTTTGCCAGCACTGTATAACTCTATGAAAACGGCAAAGTAAGAATGTACAGCTGTCTTTCCTAGAACTGAATGAAGTAGCAAGGAGCTTGCCTGTCTATCTTTACAGACAAGCACCTCCTCATCACTATTACGCTGTTGAGGATGACTAGTGCTCTACGGACTACCAGTCTTTAGATTGTTGTTGCTACAAGGCCAAGAACTCCCACATATATCGTGTCTACAGCAAACAAATACCTATGAAATCTGCATTACAAGCTTAAAGGAGTATGGCATATTCCATAGACGTCATATAGCTGAAGGGCCCCATCTCTGAGACTTGCACCATATAGAGGAAAGTATTGGGACACACCTCTTAATCATTTAATTCAGTTGTTTCATTCAGCCCCATTGCCACAGGGTTATAAAATCCAGCCTGTAGCCATGCAGTCTGCCCTTACATACAGTTGTGAAAGAATGGCTCCCTCTAGAGAGTTCACTGAATTCCAGCATGGTACTTTAATAGGTTGCCACCTTTGCAACAAGTCAGTTTGTGACAGGCCACGTAAAGTTACAGAGCGAGGTTGCTGAGTACTGAGAGACACAGTGCATAAAAGTCGCAAACCCTCTGCTGAATTAATAACTGTAAAGTTACAAACCTACTCAGAACTCTTTAATAAGATAGATATTTTTTCTAAATTGTCAGAACTCCTTTAAACGATCAGGAACCCCAGCAGATCCCATTATAAGTCAATATGGCCTACTGCTTAATATTTGGTTGCTATGCATGTGCATCTCTCCGCTGGAGACTCCACCGCAGAAACTGGCAAAAATTGTCAGAGAGAAAAGTCCCGCATGGAGGACTTTTCTGTCCACTGGTTTCAGTATAAAGACGGTGGAAACCCAACGGACCCCATTAGTCTATGGCAGTGATGGTGAACTTGTTAGAGACCGAGTGCTCAAAATGAACCTAAAACCCACTATTAATGCAAAGTGCCAACACTGCAATTTATCCTTAATATTGAGGTTTTATTTTAGAAAAAAAGAACTCTTACATTAACATCTTTTGTCTTTAAAAGAAAAACACATTAAGGCCCCATTCACACGACCATAACCATGTTTACTGGCCGCATTTGCAAGCCGCAAATGCGGTCTGTATAATGACATGTCCTATTTTTTTGTGGTCTGAAACACCAGACCTCAAAAAAACATGTGCACGGCCCCATTGAAATGAATGAGTCCATATTTTGAGGGTCCATAACTGTCCACAATTACAGTTACGGTGGTGTGAATCGGACGTTACAGAGCTTTGAATGATACAAACTACTTTTTACTGAATGGTAAAAGTTTGCGTTTGGCATACTTTTGAACAATTAATGTTCATTATTTACATCTCACAGGATTTTTCTCACTGTTTTATAGTGACCGTGCAATATTACAACCTGTAATAATATCACGGTTGCTATAAAACAGATACTGTGTGATGTAAATAATGAAGTGCCCCCACACAGTATAATATTCTCCACAGTGGCCACCACACAGTATAATATGTTCCTGTACTTACCTGCAGGCTCTGATAAATGAAGTTATTGCGCCTCCGTCGGGGCAGAGGTTACAATCTTCTGTCAGTGTAAGCCGCTGCCTATACTTAGTCTTCAGCTGTATGTGCATTTGCACATACATCTGAAAGAAGTGTTCGCTCGCTGGGGAATCTGGGACAGCTGTCCCGGATTCCCTGTTAGCACGTGATCGAAGAGTCTGGCTGGGGCGATTGTGTGTATGCCCACAGAGAGGGCTCTGAGAGCCCCCACTGGCGAGCGTGCCATAGATTCGTCACCATGGGTCTATGGTGTCCCAGTACAAGTGTGAACCTAGCCTTACTTGGCTGTTTTTTGAATCTTCAATAGAAATTAGTAGGGACAGTCTCACATGTGCAACCATCTCTTCATTTGGATCTGCCATTGGATGGAAGTATCCGACTTCTGTTCTCAAGATAAATGTGTGTCAAATCTCAGACATGCATATAAATGTCTGAGACAGAAAAACCCAAAATGCTAGATTCCCTATGTGATGTTCATTTTCAGAGAGGTAATTGTGGTTGGTATTGAAGTGGTTAATGGCGCGTTGGACATTCAGAGTTCCAGGTTACGCATAATATCTGAAAATAATTAGTTCAGACCCGGCTGTAGATGTCTGGTAGCGGTACATGCATGCTGCACACGACTTCATTACTAAAATTCCATAGTCCTTTCAGTTCTATTCTTTGATAAATCTGAAAAATTGCCCGATCCACTTTTTCTTGCAATTATCTGAATTGATTTCCTTTGTAACGCTGTTTAAATAGAAAAATAGAAGACAAAATTGGAATGGGTTCTCCCTGCGGAGCAGTCTTTTGTTTTTCTGTGATAATGGAGGCTAAAAGCACATCTCATTGAAGAGGATACATCGGAGCTGAAATGTTTTTATACAGCGGTATCTGATCCGGCAGAAAATCCCAGCCTCTTCTTGACTCTTATTAAAAACTTTGAACGTGGTGTTAAATAATATTAATGGCCCCAGTTGTAAGTACTTAACAGTCCTTTTCCAGTACAAGTGAATGTATTGATTGATTTGGGCTCAGTGCAGCGGTTCAGATTATACGGCTGATTCTATCGGAACCTTAACTGCTCTTCTTAAGTGCATGGCCTATCTTTAAATGAATCAAGATGATGATGTAGATTAGTGAGAGCAGACGACCATCCATCTCCTTGTGATCGGTTAATAACTTGAATCCATCATCGTGTATATCAGCTGGATGGAGTTTATAGGATGAATTCATGTCTTCAAGAGCCGCCAAAAACCCTCCGCCTGAGTTCAGATTAGATCGGGTCTAAAATAAAACACACGCCGTCTCACAGGTACAATACTAGTACTGTGTGCCCAGAATGCTCCTTAAATTAAACCACAGTAAAAAGCCATTTTTACACTACATTGTTGTTGGATGGTATGTTGTAGTGGTCATGTATGACACATTACATGTTTTTAATAAGTATTGAAATCTTTTAAATACAACTAATAAAAAAAAAAAAATATAATAATAATATTGTGTGTATGATGTGCAGATTTAAAAAGTACCTGTTACCTGGTCTGAAAAGCCCAATGACATACATCATATGATAGTCGCTGTCACCCTGAGCATTTACGGGTTTTGTTTATCCAAATCTGTTCAGCCGTTCCAAAGATATAAGCCTTGTTAATGTTGAGGATCTACTAGCCAAGTGGGCGGTAACACTGTGGTTTCTCTGGGGGCGAGGTCTCTGTGTGTGGTATACAGTGTTAATTCCCACTTGGCTGGTATATCCTAATCATCAACGCTAGGAGAGCTTATATCTTTAGAATAGCTGAATGGATTTAAATAAACAAAACACCACAATGCTCAGGGTGACAGTGCCTGTCAGATAATGTATGTCATTGGGCTTTTCAGACCTGATGACAAGTCCTCTTTTAAGGTCATGTGCAGACAGTGGAGCTGGCATGTCACGATCAGTATTTTTCAGTCAACCCAGTGAACTTCAGGACAGTGACAGTATAAGAATAATTATTAACTGATCCTTTTTAAGGCCACATATAAAGTACATGGCCATATTGCAGTTTCATAGTAAGGCACCCATAGAAATTTTATTTGCCCAGACTGTGCCTCTGAGGAACACAGAGGTTAAAGCGATCCTCCAAGCTCCCCCTTACGAAGTCTTATTGCCTAAGTATATGTGCAGCAATTATCTGATAATCTCCTTATTCACACTGGTGCTTTACTAATCTGTACTTTAGAATTATTCTGCTTGTTGTGCTGGAATTCAGCTTTCTATGCTGTGATTTCTTAGTGACATTGAGTATCAACACAAGTCTTTCAGAGTCGGCAGTACTGCAGGAAGTTGTAGAGAGTCTGAACCAATGATGAGGCAGGAGGTGTCTTTCAGACTACCTCCAGATTGCCTGTAGGCACAGCGCTGCCCTAATGGAGCCAAGCTAAAAACCAGGCAAGTGTCAAGATCTGCAGAAAAGAAGTAGCATGTAATCCTCCCCTATAGTTACTGATATACTTGTCATTGTTGAGCTCCTGACTAGACAATCGCTTTAATTAAGAGCATTGATTTTAGGGGAGAAAAGTATGCCTTATAAGAGGCACCATGCCATGCCAGCTGCCCAGGTCCTGTACACACTGGATTGCCATGTATTAGTGACCACTCTGGTTTTATACATATAAGCTACACAATAATTGTACACACTTTCAGTTATCTCTCTAACTCAGTGGACTGGACCACAATATATAAATAACATCGCCTCATAACTGCTTGGCATTGCTGCGTTTTTAATGGGAAGAATAGCTTACCATGTGGAGTTATTCCTGCCATTAAAGGACTTCTTTGCACTGCATTGTTCTGCTTGTTAAGCCTGTATTTTACTCTGTCATTTAATAAATACCTTTGAAACTAAAGGACTTTTTTGCTTTGGCAGTCCGTAAACTGATCAGGTCCCCCAGTGATGACCTCTGTATAAAAAAACAAAACAAAAAAAAACTTGGCAGTACAGTTTCACTTTTCTTGCAGTGCAACCGCAGGAGAAATTAACACATTACACAATGGCCATCAATGGGTTGTGTTTACATGGTCGCTAACTTTTCAGACAACTTCGTTTCATTTAATAGAACAGTTGATTCTGGACCAAAATGTAATGTACTGTAATTAAAAAGTTGCTGTTTTCTGCTTGGAAAACCTCCATAAGATTGCTGCCACTATATGTCTTCCTTCTTGCTTAATTGGCTGTTCACTCCCTGTTACTAGGTAAGATCTGTCTTTACAAACCAGTAGGCTCGACAAGAACATTGTGAGTGGAGTGGGGAGAGGCAGGTCTCTTTTCACAGCCTATGCATGTTTACACATATAGTTACTGGTACTCTGCATAGAAATAAGTCTATGAAAGTAAGGAGAGTCTACCTACTTCTATCTACTTCTAACTAGCTGCTTGTGTTCTTGCTCATGGGATGTTGGTCATAGATAGCGAGCAGCTTTCCTTATTGTGTTCAGATTTCTCTTTTTCTGTCAGGATTACTTTTGGCTACATCATAACCTGGATTTGCAATCCAGTGTTCCTGGATCTGATATATTTTAGTGACTTAAGCTTTTGCTATTTTACAGTTACTTCTGACATAGTTACATGTAAAAAGACAAATAGTAGTAATAATGGATGGAAGAGAGGGGCAGACTACTGTACATGCCCCCTTCCTCAGAGAGAAATGCAAAATGCCCTGCAGCCATAATGGGGCTATTTGCACGAGAAAAACTGATAAACGCGATGTGTGAAGGCTTCTACAGCCAGAGAACAGACTTCCCAGAAGATATTTCAACTTTGTAAGTCCTCTTTTTTATAGCCAGAACATGAGGATCCTGAACAGAGAGCTCTATTATTTCAGAATTCTTTAATATGATAGATATTAGAATTTAGCTAATTCGTAGAACCCCTTTAACCTGCCTGAAACTTCATTAAACCCTGACAAACGGCATTATAAGTCAGTATGGTCTACTGGTTGTCATTTGGACATTGTGCCATGACTTCTGTTTTGAATTAAATAATGGTAGTGTGAACAGAGACTAATTCAGGAATGTGTCATAGTGCCAGTGGTTTTGTGCTGCAAATAAAAATGCAGCTTCAGGTGTAATTCTCTAAATCTGCACAGCTCAGCGCCATCCCTGGGCGGTGAGGAATGACCCCCCTCCCACATGGTACACTTCCATAGCCTTGTAGTGCCAGGGAAGTCCTGTGTGTGAGGCCGGTTCCTCGGACAGTGCAACTCTGAATGGCGAATTATAGAACAGTATCCACATTAGCTTTGCTTAGCATATGTTTGAAAATCTCCCATGTACCCTCTCCTATGTCTTTATTTCTTATACTGTATATTTGGACAGCCCTATCCTACAGGTGAAAAGTTTTCCAAAGCGAAACTCCAGACTAAGCAAAACCACATCTCGTTTTCGTTAATGTAACTAGTAAAGATTAATGTATATTTCTCTTGCTAATTCTTTCCAATTACTTAGCTGATATTAATTCCCCAGCTTTGTTAATTATTCCAAAGCATGGTGGGTAATTTTTAGCTATATTTCCACAGCAGGGGATTTGAACTGTATAACCTTGGCCTCTGGAAAGAAGTCTCAGCAGACCAGGCCCTCTGACTTAAGTCCATTCATTTCCAGATCAAGCCTAATTGCAGCAGACTGGCTGCCACAGGTACATTGGCTATCCTGCGTACACAGCATGTACTGCCTTCTCCGAACAAATAAGAAAAGATTAATTGTTCCTTTTCTTTCCACCCCAGGAGAAATGCAGCCGCTTAATCAAGAAAAATATATATTTCTCAGTTGCTTTTCTTATAACAAATAGCAACCCAAGGCAGATGGACTTACTCAGTGAGAAATATTTCTAGTTTTCTATAACTGCAGAGAAATAAATGTATAGCGGCAGTGGGATTAATTGGTAGTGTTCACATTCCTCATGGTAAGTAATTTAGCAAGTGGGGCTTTTTATTCAGAGTAATACTCTTAGATTGTATCCCCATTTGTATTGCATGTATCTAGAGAAATCCAATCAAGCAGACAATAGCGAAGAATAACAAATAACAAAAAAACACACACACACATAGTTTTTGCAAATTGCCCTTAATTGTTTAAGCACAACATGGTTTCCAATTATAGGACTTGCTGCAAGCAAGCACCATTAATTCTGTCTTCCACAAACTGATAAATAAGCTATCAAAGTGGAACCGATTCATTGGAAGTAATTAGTTCCATACTTCGCTTTACAGCTAAGAGACGTCTACTCTGGCTAATGTACGCAAGTCTTGTGAAAAAAAAACTTCACTTGTCTTAAAGAGGACCTTTTGCAACTTGTGATGTGTGTGATTTAGTCTTTGCGTTCCTCATAAAGTAACTATGATGGAGCATATTGGTGGAGATTTAACATGTCTTGTACTCCAGTATTCTGGCATACAAAGCACAAATTGTGCAATAATTTGCAACTTTTCACTTTTTCGTGGAAAGAGGACGTAGCATGAGACATGGTATGAGTGGGGCCACTGGCATAAATGATCCCTGAAATGAATACCAGTTACAACCTGTTGTAGACTTCAGTTCAGTCACACAGGCCTGTAAAGGGTGCTCCTGATTCATGAGGAGCCGTGCACCTCCTCATAAATGAGGAGCACCCTTCACCGCTGCAAGGGATGGGATGGAGCGATGCAAGCAGGTTATTGTACGGCTAGATTGCTCTCCATTAGTGCAGGAGCTGCCTCTCAATTCAAATGAATTACTGAATGGCCATTGAATGGTGCTGCTGAGGGGCGCTACATAGTTTCTATTCATTTACCACAGTGGAAAGAGTACTGCAGTAGGTGAATATATATATATATATATATATATATATATATATATATATATACAGACCAAAAGTTTGGACACACCTTCTCATTCCAAGAGTTTTCTGTATTTTCATGACTATAAAAATTGTAGATTCACACTGAAGGCAACAAAACTATGAATTAACACATGTGGAATTATATACTTAACAAAAAATTGTGAAACAACTGAAAATATGTCTTATATTCTAGGTTCTTCAAAGTAGCCACCTTTTGCTTTGATTACTGCTTTGCACACTCTTGGCATTCTCTTGATGAGCTTCAAGAGGTAGTCACCTGAAATGGTTTTCACTTCACAGGTGTGCCCTGTCAGGTTTAATAAGTGGGATTTCTTGCCTTATAAATGGTGTTGGGACAATCAGTTGTGTTGTTCAGAAGTCAGGTGGATACACAGCTGATAGTCCTACTGAATGGAGTGTTAGCTGCTTTTGTCTTGCCATAATACAAATTCTAAGTAAAGAAAAACGAGTGGCCATCATTACTTTAAAAAATGGAAGACCAAGAGTCACCTCTGCTGCGGAGGATAAGTTCATCCGAGTTACCAGCCTCAGAAATCGCAGGTTAACAGCAGCTCAGATTAGAGACCAGGTCAATGCCACACAGAGTTCTAGCAGCAGACACATCTCTACAACAACTGTTAAGAGGAGACGGGCAGCAGGCCTTCATGGAAAAAGCGCAGGAAACCACGCAAGGAGGGAACAAAGAAGAGACTGTTTGGGCTAAAGAACACAAAGAAGGACTAGAGCCTGTGCCTTGCAGCAGGCCTTCATGGTAAAATAGCGGTGCTAGGAAATAGGTATATATATAAATGGCACAACAACAGGACAAGCCCCAACACCCCCACGGTAGGGCGCCAAGAGGGAGAGGGGGGGCTGCGCCGGCCCCCAGCCCGCGAACCCACCGGGGTGGGGGGGGGGGGCCGCGGAGGGGGGGGAAAGGGGCCACAAGGGGCAGCACCCCCGGGGACCCCTCCACAACGGGGGGGCCCAGGTGCCCCCGGGCCAGGGGCGCAGTAATCAAAGCAAAGGGGGGCCCTTGGAGGAACCTAGAAAAAAGGAAAAATTTCCGGGGTGTCTCACTTTTTGGTGTTGTATAAATTCCCCGGGTGTTTTGTTTGTTGGGTGGGGGGGGGGGGGTGTGTTTTTACTTTTTTTGGTTGGGAAAAAAAGAAAAAAATGGGGGGGGGGGGGGGGGGGGGACCTTGGGGGGGGGGGGGTGTTAAAATATATTTTATTATTCATACTGCTGTGTTTGTCTGTGTGTTTTTTGTTTATTTTTCTTTTAATTTTTTAACTTTCAGGTTACGCTGGATCACTTGGATTAATTTCACTATCTGTAGTATCATCTTGTTTCCTTTTCTTTTTTTAAAATAAAATGGTCAAAGGGAGGGTTGTCTGGGGGGAGCTTGTATATTAACAAAAAATATTTTATTACCACCTTAGTAATGTTCGCTGTCTGAATGAAAAGGCAAACAATAATCCCCCAATTATTACATCATACCTACCACCACCAAGGGTGCCAGGAAGAGCTGGGTATCTTCCAATACCTGGCTGTTTAAAGTGATGGTCAGGTAATGGGGCAGCCACAGTCTAGTAGTATTAGGCTGGAAAGGGCCAAAAACTGTGGTAGGCTGGAAAGGGCAAAAATCTGGTAATAAAAGGCTTCTGCTTGTTGTATCTGGTTCTGAAAAATCTTTTTTTTTTTTTTTTTTTAGAACCAGCCAGATACAGCAATCAGTAACAGCAGTCTGGCATTATCAGGATGAGAAGATCCACCATTTTTGTCCATTCTCAGCCTAATACCACTTGTGATGGCCCCAATACCTGGCGAATACTTGTCTCTTCCCTGGCACCCCTGATGGTGGTAGGTATTGGGGTAATAATTAGGAGGTTAGTGTTACTATTCTCACCGGCTAACACTAAGCGTCACCTTAGTAATGGATGCTGTCAACCAGTGGCCATTACTAAGGCAGTAACAAAGTATTAAAAAAAAAAAAAAAATCACAAAAACATCAAAGAATTTTTTTTTTTTATGGAAATAAAATCTCCCCCAAACAACACTCTTTATTTAAAACCATTTTATTTATAAAAAAAAAAAAAAAAAAGCAAGGATCATTGAAGGAATACTACTAATCTGATGTAATCCAAGTGATCCAACGTAATCTGAAAGACAAAAAAAAAAAAAAACCAGCACTGGCTTTTTTGGGTAAATAAATAGAAACCAGAGTTCTGACTCATCTCAAATGAACTCTTAAAGATACAAAGGAGTCCCTGCACCAGCTATTGACTGGAGTTACTCCTGGTCAAATTGAAATTAAGTCACTGAAGTGACCTACGGTCAATGTGACCGTGAGTAACCCAATCATATTAAAGTTGTAGGTAGAGGGTGAGTGGCGTGGGAAATGTGAATTGCCGTGCGGCTCCTGACATGTAAATGAATACAAGTACCCACACGGCAATTCAAATGAATAGTCAGCAGCAAGACTTGGCATCGCAGGCTGATGGTGCTAGTGTAGTCTACTTGTGGTTGTTTACTCTGTTACATCAGCCTCTGTTTTTTTTGTGTCCACAAAAAAAGCATGACATACAGATGACACACAGAAATACACTAGGTTGTAAAATGTCCGTTGTTTTCTAGTCTGTAAAATGGATTGTTAGTGTGAAACTAGCCTTAGACTGAGTTTTCTCAGTGTTTTTTTTTTTTTTTTTGCATGCAATTTAATTGCAATAATGAGCTGCACATTTTACTGTGCATTTCAGCTATACTAAGCACTGCGCACATCTGTCATTGACAAATATAGCCTTGCATTTATTGTTCATTGTCCACTGTTAAGTGGGTCAGGATATATATTATTACTCAGATTGTGGTCTCCAAAACTGTTGTAATCATTTCTTAGCTTTTTTGCTATATATACAGTACAGACCAAAAGTTTGGACACACCTTCTCATTCCAAGAGTTTTCTGTATTTTCATGACTATAAAAATTGTAGATTCACACTGAAGGCATCAAAACTATGAATTAACACATGTGGAATTATATACTTAACAAAAAAGTGTGAAACAACTGAAAATATGTCTTATATTCTAGGTTCTTCAAAGTAGCCACCTTTTGCTTTGATTACTGCTTTGCACACTCTTGGCATTCTCTTGATGAGCTTCAAGAGGTAGTCACCTGAAATGGTCTTCCAACAGTCTTGAAGGAGTTCCCAGAGATGCTTAGCACTTGTTGTCCCTTTTGCCTTCACTCTGCGGTCCAGCTCACCCCAAACCATCTGGATTGGGTTCAGGTCTGGTGACTGTGGAGGCCAGGTCATCTGGCGTAGCACCCCATCACTCTCCTTCTTGGTCAAATAGCCCTTACACAGTCTGGAGGTGTGTTTGGGGTCATTGTCCTTTTGAAAAATAAATGATGGTCCAACTAAACGCAAACCGGATGGAATAGCATGCCGCTGCAAGATGCTGTGGTAACCATGCTGGTTCAGTATTCCTTCAATTTTGAATAAATCCCCAACACTGTCACCAGCAAAGCACCCCCACACCATCACACCTCCTCCTCCATGCTTCACGGTGGGAACCAGGCATGTAGAGTCCATTCGTTCACCTTTTCTGCGTCGCACAAAGACACGGTGGTTGGAACCAAAGATCTCAAATTAGGACTCATCAGACCAAAGCACAGATTTCCACAGGTCTAATGTCCATTCCTTGTGTTCTTTAGCCCAAACAAGTCTCTTCTGCTTGTTGCCTGTCCTTAGCAGTGGTTTCCTAGCAGCTATTTTACCATGAAGGCCTGCTGCACACAGTCTCCTCTTAACAGTTGTTGTAGAGATGTGTCTGCTGCTAGAACTCTGTGTGGCATTGACCTGGTCTCTAATCTGAGTTGTTGTTAACCTGCGATTTCTGAGGCTGGTGACTCGGATGAACTTATCCTCTGCAGCAGAGGTGACTCTTGGCTTTCCTTTCCTGGGGCAGTCCTCATGTGAGCCAGTTTCTTTTTCCCAATTTTTCGGACTGACTGACCTTCATTTCTCAAAGTAATGATGGCCACTCGTTTTTCTTTACTTAGCTGCTTTTTTCTTGCCATAATACAAATTCTAACACTCCATTCAGTAGGACTATCAGCTGTGTATCCACCTGACTTCTGAACAACACAACTGATGATCCCAACCCCATTTATAAGGCAAGAAATCCCACTTATTAAACCTGACAGGGCACACCTGTGAAGTGAAAACCATTTCAGGTGACTACCTCTTGAAGCTCATCAAGAGAATGCCAAGAGTGTGCAAAGCAGTAATCCAAGCAAAAGGTGGCTACTTTGAAGAACCTAGAATATAAGACATATTTTCAGTTGTTTCACACTTTTTTGTTAAGTATATAATTCCACATGTGTTAATTCATAGTTTTGATGCCTTCAGTGTGAATCTACAATTTTTATAGTCATGAAAATACAGAAAACTCTTGGAATGAGAAGGTGTGTCCAAACTTTTGGTCTGTACTGTGTGTGTGTGTGTTATATATATATATATATATATATATATATATATATATATATGGATGTGTGTGATGTAAAGATATATGGATGTGTGTGTATAAATATGTAGGCTGGATTTCCCAGCTCATACTCATTCCGGAGATCTGAACTCCCTGCATTATAGTGATCTATAATGCAAGTAGCCCCTACCTGCAGCTCCACTGTTCCATACTGTATATTGTATAAGATAACAGATCTGCGGAAGATCACTATGATGCAGCAAGTAAATAGACTAAATTTGGGCTCAGAAATTCTGCCAATGCATGGACCAGATTTCCTTGTCTGGAGTCCTCTATATGCATGGGGCCTTACCAAATCGATCTAGCCAAGTAATGAGCTGAACTCCATGGGTCCAGGTTTAGAAACACTAATTGATCAGCTTGGATTACCAGGGAGGCTGCGGCATCTTTAATGGGTTTTGTAGTGCTTCATTTTAGCAAGAGCTGCTCTTTGTTAGTGACCCCTCTATGGTGTTCATATACCTTAATATGGTGTATGGAATGCAAGTATGAAGTAATCCACTTAAACCTTAGAAAGGTTTTCAAGCTTTCTACAACTTCAGTGAACAGCTTGTGTGAGTATGTGAACCTAGAGGGCGCTAGGGAGCGACCCAGGCCAGCCCTGAAAAGGCCCTCAACCACACCTTTGGGTGGGGCACGTAACTCCAGAAGGCTGGAGTATCCTGCAGGAAGCAGGAAATGGTGGACCCAGCCAAAGGCAGACAGGACGGTCTGTCCCCAGAGGGCTAGGGTCCAGAGAGGACTTGCAGAGACTAAGTCAAGCTTCTTATTGCCCCAGAGGCTAGTTAGGGGCTCAAGGAGTCAGTTAGTGTCCTAACGGTGGCCTAGGGTTTTTGTGTCTCTCTGCATTCAGACTGCTGCACTAATAAACCTGAGCATAACTTCTCTGCTTTTTATAAGCTGAAATTCTCTTTTTCTTGCCCATGGTTTAATAACAATATTCCACAGCAACCTTTGGTTCAACCGGCAGCAACTTTTTGCTATCTTCTGCAGTCACATGTATTCAAACAGTTAACTTATGTGGCACTACAACAACCAGCATTTTCTTCTGTCTTCCACAGAAAACACCAACATGGCACCATAGCCTTTCACATAGACTGTTTGCAATATCCAGCTTCTACACACATTGCTTACTTTCTTGCCATCAGCAAGCACTTTACAGACTTCTGTGCCACAGTATACACAAAGTCCATTCCCTGGATTCCTCTTCCAGAGCTTTACTTTCCCCAGTTTTGCACACACTTTGCTATGTTGCAATTCACTCACCCCTTCCTGGGTTTCTCAGTTGAAATCACAGATTTCTTCCAGCTGTAGGCCACAATGCACACTTAGCAGTACAGCAGTCACTAACCACTTGTCTTCCAGGACTTGCGTGGATCTCTTTATGCCCGAATCCGTAGCACCATATGTGACAACTTGGGGGAATTAATCTCAAATGGCGACAGACTCCTGGTCCCGACAGCAGTGGTTCGTGGTACTGGGCGCCGGAGAGATAGCGTTCAGACGGTCCAAGGGTAAAATAAATGGGCTTTATTCAGCTTACGTGCAACATAACAAAACAACAAAAACCCTAGGCCACAGTTAGGACACTAACTGACTCCTTGAGCCCCTAACTAGCCTCTGGGGCAATAAGAAGCTTGACTTAGTCTCTGTAAGTCCTCTCTGGACCCCAGCCCTCTGGGGACAGACCGTCCTGTCTGCCTTTGGTTGGGTCCACCATTTCCTGCTTCCTGCAGGAAACTCCAGCCTTCTGGAGTTACGTGCCCCACCCAAAGGTGTGGCTGAGGGCCTTTTCAGGGCTGGCCTGGGTCGCTCCCTAGCGCCCTCTAGGTTCACATACTCACACTTGTTACAAAGAGTCTCAATTGAAAATTCTAATTTTGAATACAGCATGAAAGATGACTTTATTAATTGGTTTGTAGATACATCTAACAAGCCTGTCTGCCTAATTATGTCTAACTCCGAGATGGAGTAGAGAGAAAGTACAGTGCAACAACTGGAGATAAATGTACTTCTACCCCAGAACACCAAAAGCATGAATGAGTAGAGCAGACTAATGTGTCACTTGACTTGAGAAAAAAAAATCAAATAAATATCTGATTTATTTTCAAAAAAGTACTTACATTTGCCTGAATACGCAACAGGAGATACATAAAAAATCATTATCTTGTTCAGCCCTGTGCTGCAGCTTTGTTTTGACGCTGCCAGGGTTTGCAGTAGGCGAGATTACCATGTAAAGGACTACAGTTCTGGTGATTTTCTTTTCTTTCTGACAGACAGAGCCTCTATTTACAGCTTTCTGTATATCCCTCTAGTATAAGATGTTAGGTAGTGCTATACTTATTCACTGTCTGGTATGCCATTCTGTTGGTCTGTGGCTGCATCATGTGCTGCTCAGCATGAGAAACAGGATCCTTCCAGAGATGAGGAAGGATGAAAGAGTTACAGATCAGTGGAGATAAGAGACATGTATTGTATGGAAGGGGTAGAGGGATGACAACCACATGCCATACACTGGAGCATAGCCATATAATTTCATGTGATACAGGCGTACAGAAGCATTTCAGCTACACAATTTTTAAAGAATAGAGACCCCCTTCATAAAGTTTGTGAGGGAATCCAGTTTTAGAGAACAATATTCTAAATATGTCATTCAGTACAATGTTCCTCCCTCTCATCTCTGTGTAAATAAGATTGGCTATCTTGGTAATTGCTCAGCTCTATGTTTTTATTTTGCCTTCCCAATCCCTAAAGAGCTATGCAAGGAACAAATGTCAAGAAGTAAAAAATGAAGAATCCTTTTGACAAAGCCTTGGTAACATTACTTACTTCATTTTGAGAAAATGTGTCAAGTTTGGCCGCCAAAATAAATGCCTTGGGTGCGTAAAACAGGGAGCGTTGTGACCCCTGAAGAAGAAAATCAATGGTGATTCTTATTTCATATGTCTGTAATTGCTTGTGAGAACATAGGAGATGTTTGGGAGAGAGACTCTTCAAAGCATTCTTTTCAGCAACAATGTCTTCAGTCTATCATAATATCTACAAAATAAAATGAAGCTGTGGTCATTTCATTCCCATACATTTTACTGCAGTTGACATAAAGCTACTACGTGAGACATCACTGGTGACCAGGCTTATGTTCTGCAATCATAATTCTGCACAGTGACGGATTCTCCTTTCCTGTAGAAATGGTCCTGTACTTGGAGAAAGATGTCCTGTGATTTAGCCTCTTCATTCACAGATTACAGGTTCTTACTGGCCTTCTGCCTCTAAAATTATACAGATTTTACCTATTACATCGTGAAAAATGATTCCATATATTTGTACAGCCATATTTGCTTCAGAAAGCCAAAAAAGTATTGAAATAGTAACTGTCAGTATATTTCCTTACTGCAAGTTATTTCTAGTTTCTATACGTTAGAATCATTTAGTGCTGGTAAGTAGAATTGGTCTGTCCAATATAAATATTACAACTTTATACTATATTTTATACTTTATACTTTATATTTTATACTATATTTTCATCTTTTCTCTTGCACTCTACAGAAGAAATGTTAATACCCGTGTAATGTCATTGTGACTGCTATCACTGGAATCACCATTAATTATTAGTGCTTTGATTTTCACTTTCCCTGGTGCCTTAGGGTCAGACAAGAAGGTGCTTGTCATGTTCAGTAGCACTACAATAGTGCACATTGCAAAAATTCCTATGGCCATGGTTATAAATATAAAAATGTATATTTGAAGCTTGCATTTCCATTTATATTTTATTCTGTCAGCTTAATTGTATTATCAAAAAAAAAGTTTTTGTGTTATATTTCCCATTTATAAATCCTCTCCTGGCCCAGATGTATGGGCTGCTCTATAATTCAGGGAACCTGTGGAGGATGTCACTTCAGTTATATCTCCAGCATTATAAAACAGAGAACTTCTGGTGCCATATGAAAGATGAGATTCATTGCTTTCATATGGCACTAACATAACAGTACTACCTGTATTATTTCCAAAGATATCACCGGTTGAAAACAAAAGGTATTGGGAGTGGCTGTATATGAATCCGGATTGTGTTTTCATTTGGTGGTTCCTCTGGAAATAATACAGATGGAACTTCCTACACCAATGAGAAGCAGTGTACAAATTTCAGCTCTCAATAGAGGAAAAAAGGGAAAGAATAAAGAAATATAGGAATTCACACAAAGGAGCCAAAAAGTCTTAATTAAGTATATTACAAAATCTATTAATGCCAGAAAATCAAAAGTTGTTTGAAAGTTTATTTGGGCTTTAAGGAGGTTTTCTGGCACAATGGGATCTACAGTGGATCATAAGATGAGTGGAGCATTTTACTTGCTCCTTTAGCTCTGGTTGGTAAATGATCAAAAATCAGGGACCCCTGTATTCCAAACCCCTCCATTTACTTTCCTTAATGGGATATTTGAATTATTTTTTTCACGCCAGACATCTTTAAAAGCTGTTTTAATTTCTAAACTAGTGATTCTTTGTTACTCACATCAGTGCCTAAGTGCCATTGTAATCCCAGTTAACCCTTGTATTCAGTGTTCATGGTGTTAATATATCAGAACAGGTTGTTGCATTGTGGTGCGCAGAATAAAAGCCTGAACCTGAGCATTTACCTTGTTGAAAGTTGAGGCCAAATTTGAGAAAAACTGTGGAGAAGACATTTAAATCACTAAGAATAATGTAAGTGCAACTTAATAAGCGAGATAATTGCAGTAAAGTAAATGTAAGTTCAATAACAGAATCTTTATTTGCCGATGCCATTTATCACTGTATTCTCAGTACACAATCTGGAAAGAAGAGAACAGCTGCCACATGCAGAACATCTAGTAAAACCTGCAGGACAATCTAGGGACAATTCCCAGTGGCATGTCATTCCCTGTGTATAGTATTCAATATAAAACTGGGTCTATGTGCCTCAGCGTTATAATAGGATCGGAATACCTGGATTGGGGTTGGATGAAGTAAGTTTGTTGCTTTAGTGAAGTGTTCCCTTTAAATAGACCCTGATGGAAGAGAAGAGACAACATCGCTCCTTAGATGCTGTAACCCCTCGATTTGCCCTACTGAACAGGCCTGCTATTGATTACCCTTCACCCTGGCATCACAACTACTCTTAGGATTCAATTTTTTTTGTTGTTTTGCATATTTTATTGATCAGAAGTGGTAAATGAGCATCAAGCGTGCAAGGAGACGATGAATTGTTTACTTGCATAAAAATAACCTTTCAATAAAGGAAGATGCATGGGTTACACTTTTGGTGCTGTTTTGCTGGCCAAAGCAGATGGCATTCAGCTGCTATTGATCTGTTCCCTTCTCCCAGAACAGTATGTAATATGCCTGCTCATCCTGTCTGGAAGGACCTCGGTATGGACAGCCGAGCTGTGACTATATCGAACCTCCGTAAGGAAGATGTTACTAGACAAAGAGCTTGTTTCTTTACTGTGATATTTGCAGTGTCCCTGAAGCCTTGTGGTCTTGTTTCAATAGATGTATTTTTTTTTCTTGTAGAATTTTTCCCTGTATCTAGGTTTTATTAGATATTTAGATACATTCAGTGTAAGGTGTTATGCCCGCATCAAACTGATTTAAGCTATCCATAGGCGCTAAGACTTAACTGGAAATGTGGAAAAGCTCATTTCATCAATAGTAGGTACATCTAGTATAATTGTTGGAAGTAGCTGATGCACCGAGATACAAATGTAGCAGAGTTAACCTGAACTTCTGTAATTGGTTAAACTGCTGCAGCGTGACAGCTTATCACAGAAGACAACAAAACCAATGACAAGTCTTTGAAAAATGTTTTTCCAATGCCTTTTCATTGCTTTTTTTGTTATCTTCTATGACAACCTCTTCAGCAGTTTAACCAATTGCAGAAGTTCGTGTTAACCCAACTACTTCTGTATGTATCAGTTCAGTTGTTGTTTATCTATGATGTATGCAGTATTTTCTATATTACTGTACTAGGTGACCTTCTCCCAGGGTCCAATATCAATATCTGTTGCTGGTGGGGAGGGCATTTGTTGGCATGTAAGATAGCAAAGTTACCTTGATCCTGATATCTTGTCACAGAGCACAGCAATGAGTGCATTTACATCATATAAATGTAGTCCGTCCCTCAGCAAACATGTAGACCAGGGGTAGGCAACCTTTTTTATTCGGTGTGCCGATTTTGATTAAATAATCAAAGTTGAGGTACTCGGTGTGCCGGTCAATAATTGTAAGTCTGACGACCCCTGCACACGGTATTATGTCCCATAGCGGCCCCTGCACACGGTATTATGTCCCATAGTGTCCCCTGCCCACGGTATATGTCCCATAGCGGCCCCTGCACACGGTATTATGTCCCATAGTGGCCCCTGTACACGCTATTATGTCCCATAGTGGCCCCTGTACACATTATTATGTCCCATAGTGGCCCATGCACACAGTATATGTCCCATAGCGGCCCCTGCACACGGTATTATGTCCCATAGCGGCCCCTGTACATGGTATATGTCCCATAGTAGCCCCTGTACACGCTATTATGTCCCATAGTGGCCCCTGTACACGGTATATGTCCCATAGTGGCCCCTGTACACGCTATTATGTCCCATAGTGGCCCCTGTACACATTATTATGTCCCATAGTGGCCCCTGCACACGGTATTATGTCCCATAGTGGCCCCTGTACATGGTATATGTCCCACAGCGGCCCCTGCACACGGTATTATGTCCCATAGCGGCCCCTGTACATGGTATATGTCCCATAGTGGCCCCTGTACACGCTATTATGTCCCATAGTGGTCCCTGTACATGGTATATGTCCCATAGTGGCCCCTGTACACGCTATTATGTCCCATAGTGGCCCCTGTACACATTATTATGTCCCATAGTGGCCCCTGCACACGGTATAATATTCTAACTTTTATAATATTCCAATTGTAGTCACTCACTAGCTATAATTATACTGTGGGGTCTCTTCAGACACCCGAGTATAATAAGCGGAGGGCCAAGAGAGATGAAAAACATAAAAAACAGTGTACTCACCATTCCACGCTCCGCAGCCGCTCTGTTCTCTTCAGGCGCTTCTGCCTGTAGTTAGCAAACGCTGATTGAGTCTCAGGGGTCACGTTGCGTCATTATGCATAATAACGTCGGACGTGACCCCTGAAGCCCTGTCAGCGGTCTCTTACGTCAGGCAGAAGCGCCCGAAGAACACAGAGACGCTGCGGATCCAGGAAAAGTGAGTGACATTGTTTTTTATGTTTGATCATCATCCTGGGGGCTCCGCTTATTATACTCGGGGGTCTGAAGAGACCCCACAGTATAATAATAGCAGTTTCGTTTCGGCCGTGTTTGGTCCGATCGAAACTGCTGGATGAGGACTCCGCTGCCGTGCCAGGTAAATAAGGCACAGACAACAAGGGACATAGGGAATGTAGGGAGCATACAACCCGCAATAATCTTTTTTCCTTACGAGGTTGTTTATGGTGTTTGTATGGCACTACAGCTAGTCTTCCTGACTATGGTGGGATGAGCAGGCCAAAGTGGAGTGTTTTCATAGCAGTGTTACATGGCTGGGTTATCCAGTGGCTTCCTTGTGACAGATACAATTTACAGCAGTCAGATGACACTGCCACATTGCAACCTAGTAATCACACAAGAATGCTGGGGGGGGGGTTATATTTTGACAGTAATTATTTATTATTATGAGGTCTATGAGGGTAAGGGATGCGGCTAGTCAGCCAGCAGATAAGATGTCATTTGGATCTGGCTCTTTACTTAATTGAATTATGGTCACAAACACAATTCTGTTCATTTCCAGCACACTTGTGTATTACTACGCACAAGTCTACGGCAGATTTATTATTATTTTAGTCAATTTTCAGGATAATTGTTTTGTAGGTCAATTCAGATTTTACACCAAAATGTACATCTTTTAGGCTCTCTTATAAGGTTGACCCACAAACTATATTAAAAAATCTAATTTAGAATCTGATTCCATCTAGAAGCCATGAGAAAAACCTCCACAGACGGCACACAGCAAAATGTTGACGCTTAAGGAGCTGGTAGCTTGGAGCATTGTGCTTGCTCTGTTGACCCTTGTCGATGTCCTTAGAGCAATGCGGTGACATCTCAGAATAACAGAAGCTAATGAACAAGGAGAGCGATCCTACTAATGTGGTGGCTTAGAAATTAGCCCTTGATGGTGGACATTTCCCTTCTCACCAAGAATAACCCGCCAGATATGGGAGTTAATAATTTTACTTAATTCTATACCTGATACCAGACCCTAATAATCTGCACACTAAAATCCTAAACTCACAAAGGAAATAATGATTTATGTAATGTTAATGGCTTATATTAGCATAACCTGGATTTTAATAGATTTTTGACTTTGTAGCTTATAGTACATTGTATTGCTAGATTTTTTTCATCATAAAATCCTTGTACAATACTATTGTGTTGTGATGATGTCTAAAAGACAATGTTACAATATATTTTATGAATTGACAGGTCTTGTTAATGCTGGATTAAAGGTATTCTATAAATGTTCCTTCGGCACATACAAGCACTAGAAGTAATCCGCACTGCATTTTTTGCCTCATTGTGCAGTGTATAGCTGCTTTGCCCTGTTATTGGGATGGTTAAATGATCCCGGTGGTACTTGAAAGACGGATGCTGAAAGAAGCAGCAATTCATACCAGTTAGCCTTTATCAGAGACTGGCCATGTTAACAGCATTCAGGGGGACTCTAAAGAAAGAGATCCATCATACTGAGGACAGTGTGCCATGCTCATTTAGAGTGAAAAGTGCATTTTGGAGAGCTATCCATTTAGCATACAGAGAGAGTGTTATAATGGTGACAAATTGCTACAATTGTAAAGGGCAGAAACAGATGTAAATATCCAGGGGTGCCCATTGTTAGGCTACACTACAGCATAAACCTTGTCTACATATTTCATGAGGTGCTTTGTCAGACACAAGCAAATACTCAACACCTCCGAGGTATTCAGGATTGGTATGCATATTCTTGTAGCTGCCATCTGTTAGATAATATTGCTTAGTTGAGGAATGATCATTGGTAACTGGTTGAAGAGGGGTTGTATGAGGTTAGACAAATATGGTTTTGCACTTCAGCCTCATTCACTTAAAAGGATATGAGCTGCAATACCAGACACAAGCTAAGGACTAAAAGGAACGGTTTCTGGAAGAAGAAAAGCTGTGTTTTTCTACATTTGTCTCCTACATCTCATACAAGGAGGATCATATCAAATAGATACTGCTGAAGTTTGGTTAAATGTGAATTGGTGTCAGATGTGACAGGACGGATCCAGCACTTCCCATCATTTCTTAGGAAGGAGCAGAATGAAAATTGCCAGCATATGTGTAAAGAGAGCTTCAGTCCAACATTACATATCATTACAGGGAGTTTGTTTTGTTTTGTTTTTTTAAATAAACTCCCTCCATGGACTTTAAGATGCCGTATCTAGAGGTTCAGGGGTAGTCAATCTCCTTCTGCCCCTTGGTACGGCATCTAAAAAAAAAACAGAGGTGGTAAGTGATAAAAGACTCCCTGGACAAACCCCTCTAATTTTATGGTTCACAAAGATTGGTGAATGTGATTAGTTCTGGATAACAATAAGTTATACTATCTTTTTTCACATTTTACCTGTAGAATTTTCTTTTTTTTTCTTGTATCTTTTGAAAGTCATACAGTTTGACATTTAGTTGTTCATATAATATGATATAAAAATGTGCATTATATTCAAGCTGAATGTATATACCAGTATCTGTAACCTTTGTACCCACGGTGTCACCAATAGTTGATTTAGTCGTGTTTGTTTAAAAAAAAAAAAATATATATATATATATATATATATATATATATATATATATATATTGCATAACATAAAAAAAATGTAATACACATCGTAGTCTAAAAATGGTCACCAGTCATTGATAAAATGTTTGCTAGGAGCAGTTATTAGAATTTCAGACCATATTGTACATGACATAAAAACAAAGCTGTACATTAGATATTGGGCAATGGGTCAAGTACACAATCTGGTCAATTGCAATTATAGTGAGCACATATGTCATTCCAGAGGAGAATACTGTGCTAAAAATGAAGGAAACAAAAGTCCAGATAAAAGTCCAGGAATCAATAGAATTAGTTATTTTTACTGTAGTTGTTTCTTCAGCTAGGCTTTGCTGATGTTTTCAGTGAATCTGTAAAAATGGGGAAAATGGTTCTACTTCTTTTTGACTTCTACAACACCAGCAGAGCTGTTCAATGTTTGTCACCATATGCATCAACCCTTTTCTCAGTGGGGCCCACAATCTAATTTCCTGGTCTCACACATTGCGGATAATTTCACTAGAAGACAAACCACCTATCAGCTTTTTGGAATGTTAGAGGAATTCCTGGAGCAAACATGAGGAGAACATACAGTACATATGATATTGCCTGTTCTAGAAGACTTCCTTTGGCAACCAGTAAGGAGAATCAGTATCCCCCTAGACCTAGATCAAGGACCTCTTATCCAGTCAGCTGCTACCCTGGTGAGGGTGAAGAACCCGAAACAGCTGTCGGTAGCTTTTCCTTATGGAAAGGACTTATGGAAAGGATGAGAGCTAATTTGCATATCCTATTTCCCAGGGCACATTGCCTTGCCTATAAGACTATGCCAGTTGGTGGTCTTCACAAAAAGAAACCGTACACCCCTAGATATAATATTCAGTAATGCTACACGCAGAATGTGTTGACTGAAAGTGAACCTCTGTCTTTGTGTTTTTCAGAATGTCACATCCTTGTCTTTATCCCTATCATAAATGGCCGATTAACATAAGTGCATTTGTTACATCTATGTGTAGCCGCTACAAAACTCCACAATATCTCAATGTCTTTGTCTCTGGAACTAATAGCCACAGATATTTCTTCGTAACAATACAGTACCACAGATGGTGTATAGACTTGAGTCTTTGCCCTCTATGGTAACTTACTCCCCACTTATAAGATTATACTTCAGGAATGACTTTAAAAAGACTAAGTGGAAGGAAATGTTTCATCTTGATCAGATGTTACTCTGTGCTCTGTAGGAACCTTGCTCGGAAATCTTAAAAGGTTATCGAAGTGGTCTTGTTGAAGTTTTCAGCACAATGCTCCATTGCAGATATAATTGGCTGATGAGTAGGCTTGGCCCCTAACTAGAATGCCATTGTTCGATTTCCCAGCATTCCCTCTGAAGACTTGTCACAGTTTCTGCTGGCTCCGTTGACAATTTTCTAAAAAGCAAACTCAGGGGAAATCATTACGCTCTTTACACGTCTTCTTCTGCAGTACAGAGTGATCCTGTGATATTTTAACACTGTTTTCCACTGCGTGATGGCAGCTAGCTAAGGTTAAAGCAGAACAAGTCCCTCTGTTACTTTGTGACTGTATTTCAGCCACTGAAGAAGAATAAGAGATAACTGACAATTAAATGGCTGGGTTGTCAAAGCTGAAACATATGCAGCCAATCAATTGTGTCTATGGGGAGCGCAGTTTTGTGAGAATGATAAGGCAGAGGAAAAAAAAGCGGGACACGGTGGAATTTGTGTAGTGCGAGTAGAACGGATATCTATTTTGAAGAAATGATGCTCAGAATATAAAATTATGATTTTGTTTCCTGTTTATCAGATGTAGGAAGAGGAAAATGTTGAAGAGAAGTGAATGAAATGATGTTTCAGAAACCCTGATCGCCCTTTACTATTCAGAGCATATTGTAAATGGCCGCACTACAGTAAAAACGTCTTTCCACCATCAGAACCTGACAACATTCCCAAACATTCTGTACTCTCAGAAAAATACAGTAGAGGTCCTCCTCCACAAAGTGACCACATTGTAAGTGCAAGATACACGTAGGGATAGGTAGGGAAACCATTAAATTCTACTCCTTCGAAAAAACTCTCAGTATATACAGTATGTCTAGTGTGTACTAAATATAATAACTCCATAAGCTTGAAATGAAACAAATAGTAATAAACTATATGCAACTTTAGCTTTAGGTGTTTTATATTTATGGAACAGTGTATCACATATAGCTGCTGTATTTCCAAGGCCAGGACAGCATCATCTGAAAGGCGAGCTGTTCGGCATAGACATCACACTTATCAGATGGAGTGATCAGTAAAGCTGGCCATAGAGATATTCAGCAATATACCAATAATCTAGAATCAGTACAGTTATGAACTTGCTGTATTCATGAGGGCATTGCTATCCCTGCCCACCTCTCTACCTCTATACAGGGCAGCTGTCAGTCAGTGGTGAGGGGTTCATCACCTAAAAACCTCCAGAGGAAGTAAGTATTCACAAACACTCTGGAGAACCCCCTTAAGCCCGTATGCAAGTAAAGACACGCCTTGTCATTAATTGGGCACATACTGCTGCTCTTGAGACCCCCCCCCCCTCCATAGTTTTAAAAATGGTTGAGCATGGGGACAAGTGTCACCTGGGTAGCTTCTCTGCAGTTTCCTCACACCCAAGCTTCATTGACTGGACTATTTAATCACCTTTCAATCAAGTCTTATCACATGGGGATCTTTTTTGTCAGTACTTGAACCCTACAAATTTTACAGTGCTGCGGAATATGTTGGTGCTATATAAATAAAATTTGTTGTTGTTGTTATTATTATTATTATTATAAATAATGTTTTCTTTGGCTACAAAGGCCGCCCAAGGAATACCCACTTTTTAGAAAACAATGCAAACAGGAAAAAAGTCACTAATTTTTTCAGAAAAGGGGGCCTGCACAAAAATTTGTGACTTTTCTACACCCTCAATGTTTTGTCCATAACACTGGTTTTGGAGGTAAAAAACAAGTTGTTTGTTGTCATGAGAGGACATGAAGGAGCTGGCCGCTTTCCTTAAATCATAATTCGTATTGCTGTAGCCAGCCACTGGTCGTCGACTGCTTGTATGTTCCCGGGGGCTGAGAGGGGAAAAATATGTGACACTATGAGGATTGAATTATGGACACATCAGTGAGTTTGCCACTATGGGACCTGCATATATAAGAGATGATGTTAGGAGATTGGCCCTATAAGATCAGCACTATCAGACTACTATGAGAATGGCACTGTGGGCACAGCACTACTGGACTACTATGACAATGGCACTATGAGCACAGCACTACCAGGCTACTATGAGAATGGCACTGTGGGCATAGAACTACCAGGCTACTATGAAAATGGCACTATGGGCACAGCACTACTGGGCTACTATGACAATGGCATTATGGGCAAAGCACTGCCAGACTACTATGAGAATGGCACTGTGGGCACAGCACTACCAGGCTACTATGAAAATGGCACTATGGGCACAGCACTACTGGGCTACTATGAGAATGGCACTATGAGCACAGCATTACCAGGCTACTATGAGAATGGCACTGTGGGCACAGAACTACCAGGCTACTATGAAAATGGCACTATGGGCACAGCACTACTGGGCTACTATGACTGGCATTATGAGCAAAGCACTGCCAGACTACTATGAGAATGGCACTGTGGGCACAGCACTACTGGACTACTATGACAATGGCACTATGAGCACAGCTCTACCGGGCTACTATGAAAATGGCACTGTGGGCACAGCACTGCCAGGCTACTATGACAATGGCGCTATGGGCACAGCACTGCCAGGCTACTATGAGAATGGCATTATGGGCACAGCAATACCAGGCTACTATGACAATGGCACTATGAGCACAGCACTACCGGGCTACTATGAGAATGGCGCTATGGGTACAGCACTGCCAGGCTACTATGACAATGGCAATATGAGCACAGCACTACCGGTCTACTATGAGAATAGTACTGTGGGTACAGCACTACTGGACTATTATGACAATGGCACTATGAGCACAGCAATACCGGGCTACTATGAAAATGGCACTGTGGGCACAGCACTACCGGACTACTATGACAATGGCATTATGAGCACAGCACTACCAGGCTACTATGAGAATGGCACTGTGGGCACAGCACTACCAGGCTACTATAACAATGGCATTATGGGCAAAGCACTGCCAGGCTACTATGAGAATGGCACTATGAGCACAGCACTACCAGGCTTCTATGAGAATGGCACTGTGGGTACAGCACTACCAGGCTACTATAGGAATGGCACTATGAGCACGGCACTACCGGGCTACTATAACAATGGCACTATGGGCACAGCACTACTGGGCTACTATGACTGGCATTATGGGCAAAGCACCTCCAGACTACTATGAGAATGGCACTGTGGGCACAGCACTACTGGACTACTATGACAATGGCACTATGAGCACAGCACTACTGGGCTACTATGAAAATGGCACTGTGGGCACAGCACTACCGGGCTACTATGAGAATGGCGCTATAGGTACAGCACTGCCAGGCTACTATGACAATGGCACTATGGGCACAGCACTGCCAGGCTACTATGACAATGGCATTATGGGCACAGCAATACCAGGCTACTATGAGAAAGGCACTATGGGCACAGCACTACCGGGCTATTATGACAATGGCATTATGGGCACAGCAATACCAGGCTACTATGAGAATGGCACTGTGGGCACAGCACTACTGGACTACTATGACAATGGCACTATGAGCACAGCACTACCGGGCTACTATGAGAATGGCACTGTGGGTACAGCACTACCGGACTACTATGACAATGGCATTATGAGCACAGCACTACCAGGCTACTATGAGAATGGCACTGTGGGCACAGCACTACCAGGCTACTATAACAATGGCATTATGGGCAAAGCACTGCCAGGCTACTATGAGAATGGCACTATGAGCACAGCACTACCAGGCTTCTATGAGAATGGCACTGTGGGTACAGCACTACCAGGCTACTATAAGAATGGCACTATGAGCACAGCACTACCGGGCTACTATGAGAATGGTACTGTGGGTACAGCACTACTGGACTATTATGACAATGGCATTATGAGCACAGCACTACCGGGCTACTATGAGAATGGCACTGTGGGCACAGCACTACCGGACTACTATGACAATGGCACTATGAGCACAGCACTACCGGGCTACTATGAGAATGGCACTGTTGGTACAGCACTACCGGACTACTATGACAATGGCACTATGAGCACAGCACTACCAGGCTACTATGAGAATGGCACTATGAGCACAGCACTACCAGGCTTCTATGAGAATGGCACTGTGGGTACAGCACTACCAGGCTACTATAAGAATGGCACTGAGCACGGCACTACCGAGCTACTATAACAATGGCACTATGGGCACAGCACTACTGGGTTACTATGACTGGCATTATGGGCAAAGCACTGCCAGACTACTATGAGAATGGCACTGTGGGCACAGCACTACTGGACTACTATGACAATGGCACTATGAGCACAGCACTACCGGGCTACTATGAAAATGGCACTGTGGGCACAGCACTACCGGGCTACTATGAGAATGGCATTATGGGCAAAGCACTGCCAGGCTACTATGACAATGGTGCTATGGGCACAGCACTGCCAGGCTACTATGACAATGGCATTATGGGCACAGCAATACCAGGCTACTATGAGAATGGCACTGTGGGCACAGCACTACTGGACTACTATGACAATGGCACTATGAGCACAGCACTACCGGGCTACTATAAGAATGGCACTGTGGGTACAGCACTACCGGACTACTATGACAATGGCACTATGAGCACAGCACTACCGGGCTACTATGAGAATGGCACTGTTGGTACAGCACTACCGGACTACTATGACAATGGCACTATGAGCACAGCACTACCAGGCTACTATGAGAATGGCACTGTGGGCACAGCACTACCAGGCTACTATAACAATGGCATTATGGGCAAAGCACTGCCAGGCTACTATGAGAATGGCACTATGCGCACAGCACTACCAGACTACTATAACAATGGCACTATGGGCACAGTGCCTAACGGGCTACTATGACAATGGCACTATGAGCCCTAACATAGGTACCATCAATGTCTTGACAATATAACAACTAGTGGTATAGAGGGTCTGCCACACATTCACACATATCATTTAAGTTTTCATCTTGTGCCGCAGAAAGGTCGACTCATGTAAAGAATATTTTCTCAATGTGTTACAAGAATGACTCCGTTGATAACTGTGCACCCTGTCCATATTAAATCCATAATGTTATCAGACATGAATGACAGCTAAATTTTAAATTTATATTATATATTATTACATCATAAGGTGCTTTAATTTCTTCAAGATTGCTGCTGCCTCCTTTATTGTACGGGCTTATTCACACATGAAAAATCTATTCAGTTGTCTTTTTTTGGCAGATCATTTTACAGGTTTGTCAAAAAAAAAAAAAAAAAAGAGACAGTATAGCCTTATACTTTGTTATATTTTTAGCCTTCTTCCCTAAGTTATACTGTATTTGTTGTATTTCTATTATTTCTATCCATCTCCCCTATGCTGCAGGGTCACATTCATAGTGTCAGACTGTATCAGACCAAATGCCTTCATGTTAATTTAGAGAAATATCAGGGCTTGGCCGCACAGACTGTGACAATGAGATTGGTGGCCTGTCCTTTGTCATTCTCAGATATACTATAGATGTGGCCAGTGCATCGTAAGCTGATCTGTCAAACTAAACAAACAACTCACATTGTTAACATTTCCTAAATCTTGCATTAATAAAACCCCAGTAAGTCACTGAAACCACAGGAGATTTCCTCTTTCTCACAGCAATGATGGATTGGATTCCTTCAGGGCTGAGTAATGAAATAGCCTCAACTATTGAAATGCAACATTTTGCTTTCTTTTTGCTTTCTGCGCCACAGAAACATGAGTTAACCTTTATAATGGCAACAAACCTAACATTTACTTGACATTTTTCCTCATGTTAATATATACTTTTATTTTTTATTATTATTAGTAAATTTTAGTTAATTTTTTTTTATAGTGTTTATGTTAAAGTACATGATCATTTTAATTTGGTGTTAAAAGGAGTAAAATATTCATGAACCAGTTTTGGACTGATGGTGAGTCTGACACCACGACTAGTATCCACTCATCAGTATGTTAGGTTTTACCTGGTGCTACAACTCTGTCCCAGTCAAATCCTTTCAGCTGCATGAATGGACCCGCTCCAGTCCCTTTAGTTGACTGATCATCAGGGGGTCCCATAGGTCAGACCCCTCATTGATCGAACACTGATGGTCTACACTTAAGGATCATCCATATGTAAGGCCACAACTGGTACTGTAGTTTAGCTACATTCAAGTCCAGGCATGGCTACATACAGATGAGCATTTGTTCTTCATGTGGGGGTGCCAGAGGTAGGTCCGACTTCCACTGATCTAAGGATAGGCCATCAGTTTTATAAACGTTTACAGTGAGTTTTATAATGCAGCTTTACAGAACTTAGTTGTTTACTGGTTGTATTAAACATAAGTCTTTTTTTTTCTTTTCTTTTTTTCAGACCATCATCTATGAAAATGAAGAACTCCCTAAAATATTTCTAGATTTTCTGAATGTTCGCCATTTGCCATCGTTGCCAAAAGCTGAGAGTTGCGGGTACAGTATTCTGTTTTGCTCCTTGCTACATTGATGTAATAGGGGACATTTATTAAAATTAATGCAGATTCCATATTCCACAAGTATTTATTGTAATAAATTCTCTCTATTGTTGTATGAAACAGATTTAACATTTACTCCATGAATATGTGTTTTATAACTGTGTCTTGAAATATAGGCTGTTTATATTTGTATACAGTGGGGAAAAAAAGTTTTTAGCCAGCCACCAATTGCGCAAGTTCTCCAACTTAAAAGATGAGAGAGGCCTGTAATTGTCATCATAGGTAGACCTCAACTATGAGAGACAAAATGAGAAAACATATTTAGAAAATCACATTGTCTGATTTTTTTAAGAATTTGCAAATTATGGTGGAAAATAAGTATTTGGTCAACTACAAACAAGCAAGATTTCTGGATCTCACAGACCTGCTGTAACTTCTTCTTTAAGAGGCTCCTCTGTCCTCCACTCATTACCTGTAGTAATGGCTCCTGTTTGACATTGTTATCAGTATAAAAGACACCTGTCCACAACCTCAAACAGTCACACTCCAAACTCCACTATGGTGAAGACCAAAGAGCTGTGGAAGGACACCAGAAACAAAATTGTAGACCTGCACCAGGTTGGGAAGACTGAATCTGCAATAGGCAAGCAGCTTGGTGTGAAGAAATCAACTGTGGGAGCAATAATTAGAAAATGGTAGACATACAAGATCACTGATAATCTCCCTCGATCAGGGGCTCCACGCAAGATCTCACACCGTGCGGTTAAAATGATCACAAGAACGGTGAGCAAAAATCCCAGAACCACACGGGGGGACCTAGTGAATGACCTGCAGAAAGCTGGGACTATCGTAACAAAGGCTACCGTCAGTAACACTCTACGCCACCAGGGACTCAGATCCTGCAGTGCCAGACGTGTCCCCCTGCTTAAGCCAGTACATATCGGGGCCCAGTCTGAAGTTTGCTAGAGAGCATTTGGATGTTTCAGAAGAGTATTGAGAGAATGTCATATGGTCAGATGAAACCAAAGTAGAACTGTTTGGTAGAAACACAACTCGTCGTGTTTGGAGGAGAGTGAATGCTGAGTTGCATCCAAAGAACACCATGCCTACTGTGAAGCATGGGGGTGGCAACATCATGCTTTGGGGCTGTTTCTCTGCAAAGGGACCAGGACGACTGATCCGTGTACATGAAAGAATGAATGGGGCCATGTATCGTGAGATTTTGAGTGCAAACCTCCTTCCATCAGCAAGGGCATTGAAGATGAAATGTGGCTGGGTCTTTCAGCATGACAATGATCCCAAGCACACCGCCAGGGCAACGGAGTGGCTTCGTAAGAAGCATTTCAAGGTCCTGGAGTGGCTTAGCCAGTCTCCAGATCTCAACCCCATAGAAAACCTTTGGAGGGAGTTGAAAGTCCGTGTTGCCCAGCGACAGCCCCAAAACATCACTGCTCTAGAGGAGATCTGCATGGAGGAATGGGCCAACATACCAGCAACAGTGTGTGCCAACTTTGTGAAGACTTACAGAAAACGTTTGACCTCTGTCATTGCCAACAAAGGATATATAACAAAGTATTGAGATGAACTTTAATCATTGACCAAATACTTATTTTCCACCATAATTTGCAAATAAATTCTTTAAAAATCAGACAATGTGATTTTCTAGATATGTTTTCTCATTTTGTCTCTCATAGTTGAGGTCTATCTATGATGTCAATTACAGGCCGGCCTCATCTTTTTAAGTGGGAGAACTTGCACAATTGGTGGCTGACTAAAATACTTTTTTTCCCACTGTATGTCAACCATCATTATTTCATAGCGAACTGTAAATGGTTCGGATGAGCAAATCAGCAGGTGGAAAGAATATTATTATATATAGTAATCTTTTTATTTATGTAGATTTGTGGACAAAATCCCAATAACAAATTGATTATGTAAAAATGTATTAAATCAAAAAATTAATGTAGCAGTTTAACTTGACATTTAACGCTTTACATCGCATTCTCTGCACTTTAGAAGCTTACCTAGTAGTATATACACCTACATGCTGTTCCGGCTCTCTGTGACATCACAGACTCCGCTATACTCCTGGAGGTCCATAGATTATAGCGCAGGTAGTGTTGTGAGCGAAATTCGGAAAGTCAGCAGGAGTGGCAAAGGAATGAGACTTCTGGCTTCCCCCGCTGCAAATCTGATCACCAGGGCTCAGGAGAACCTGCATATATACTGGTGAAAAAGCTTATCCAGTGCAGGGAATACACTGCAATAACCCCTTTAATGGCATGTGTTCTGTGATAAGTTATCACACTGCAGCCTTTTACCTGTGTCAGGTGAAACTTTCTTACATCTCTACAATGTCTTTGACTGTGTTTACCAGTTTCTGACATTGTCTGTCCAAATTCTTGATGCCTGTTCCACCCTACACTGTCTTGATATTTAGATCTGGGCTTTTTGTTTTTGACCATTCTAGAGAACTTCACTTCTGATAAGCCCTGCAGTAAAGTAATCCTAAACCATAACATTTCCATCTACAGCTGCTACCAGTCTCTTCTGCTGAATTGTTGTCTTGCCACCCGCATCTTCTGATAGGGTTAATAAAAAAACTCTTTCTTTGCTTTGTCTGTCCAGAGCACATTCAGGGGAATTTACAAAATGAAACGTGCCATAATTCTGGCTCATTTTGCAACAGTAAACTGGGGTACATGACATGGGCCATATGTTCTCTGTTTTGGACACTTTTTGAACAGTGGTCTGACCAAACCATATAACGTGCTAAATTATGGTGCTAAATATTGGTCTAAAATAAGCCAACAGTGAGGTGGTGTAAGGAACGGTCAAGATGTGCCAACATCTATCACACAGCATCTGGTTAAAAGAGTAATGTTAATGTTTCTAAAGCCCTTGGACATACCAGAGAACAGTGTCGGACTGGGATGTCTAGGGCCCACCAGTGGAATTGCTTCTAGGGGCCCACCATCAGGACCCCTGCAGATCAGTGGTACCGAGACAGGGCGGCTAAAGGTAATAACATGTTGAGAGCCATGTTGCTCACCCACCATACCATGTGCACCACTGCACTACCTAAACCCACTGCTACACCCTGTATGGCAAGTGAACAGCATGGCTCCTAGAATTGTTACCTGTAGCCGCACTGTCCTGGAAAAGCTGATCTGCAGAGGTCCTGGCTGTTGTATCATCACAAATGTAATATTGCTGGCCTATCCTAAGGACAGGCCATCAATATTAGAAAGATGGATAAATCCTTTGAAGAGGTTGTCCAGGAATTGGCGCAACCCATGTCCCTTGCGGGAGGTGTAAAATAAAAAATAAATAAATAAAAAAGCATACTCGCCTGTCCCCGGTGCTCTGTTGTCCGCTGCCAGTGTCCATTCAGTCTCGTGCCAGCGACTCCTTGCTGGGAGTCCTGCACCTCATGTGACCGCTAAGACCAATTAGGTACAGGATTTCCAGAAATGAGGCGCCGCCATGAGACCGAACAGACACAGGCAGGGGACAACGGGGTGCTGGGGACAGGCGAGTATGCTTTTTTTGAAAAAAATTTTTATTTTTACACCTCTTCCTTGGAGAGAGCTTTCTGCTTCTGGCCCTGTATTGTGTACAGAACGGGCGCCAGAAGTGGCTCCTTACAGCTGATCGGTCCGGGGTCAGGCCCGTACAGACCAGGTATCTATGGCTTATCCTGAGGATAAACCATAACAAATTATGCCTGGACAACCCCTTTAATATACCCCCCTAATGCGCCACACTTAAAAGAGGTTGTCCAGTATAATTTTTTATAAACATACTCAACTGTCCCCGGTGCTCCATTGTCAGCAGGTCCCAGCACGGTCCGGTCCTGCTGCTCCACTGTCTTCTTATGCCGGAAGTCCTCACTGGTCGTGATGTCCCAGGTCCCTTCCTTTAGGCAGCTGATTGGCTTCAGGGGTCATGTGACGTCACAGGTAGTCACATGCAGGGGGAACTTGCGCTGGAAGAAAACAGAGCTGCAGGCCGAACCGCGCTGGGAGACACTGGGGACAGGAGAAAAAGTTTGGGTTTTTTGTTTTTTTTTTTACCTGCCCCAGTGTAATTAAAAAAAAAAATGTTATCCTGCACAAACCCTTTAATTTCCCCCAGGCTATTGGCCTCCATCACTGCTCCCCCAATGATCCCATCAATGGTCCCCATACAGTATAGGGGACCAGTGAAAAGGCCACTGTACGGGGGGGGGGATATTGAAGGGGCCACTGTATGCCCATACAGTGGCCCCTTCACTGGTCTCCCCTATAGCAGTATTGGAGTTTCTGCGACTTGGGTATCGTTAAGGCACCAGCATAACAATACAGTGAGAAATTAGCTGGGGTGGGAAAGGGGGATTACAACTCTCAACAGACCCAGAGCATCTAGAGTTGTTAGGGGTTGTAGTTATCAGAGTGGTCAGTGAAGTTGAAAGATTTGGGGGCAAAATAGGAGGAAAAGTTGTTTTTTTGTTTGCATGGTTAAGTTGTACTAACCTTTCACACTGCTGGTCTGGGCTCCTATGCAGAGACCTGCCACTGCGCACAGTAGGTCAGTGACGCTTGCAGCAAAAGCTGCAACTGGATTGGTTCCAACGGCTGCCCATCAGGATCCCCTACCCCCTACCTATGGGTGCTGCAGCGATATCTCTGATACTTGAAAGAGATACAGCTTTAGTACCCACAACCGCAGTTATCAAGAACATGGTGAATGAGCAGCGCAGCACCCGGCATGTAAACAAAACTGGGACAGTATAATATGCTCCGCAGTGGCCCCAACACAGCATTATATGCTCCGCAGTGGCCCCAACACAGCATTATATGTTCCGCAGTGGCCCCAACACAGCATTATATGCTCCGCAGTGGCCCCAACACAGCGTTACATGCTCCGCAGCGGTCCCAACACAGCGTTATATGCCCACAGTGGCCCCCACACAGTATTATATGCCCACAGCGGCCCCAACACTGTATTATATGCCCAAAGTGAACCCCCGCCCCCTCCCTCTCCACGATCGTTACCCCACTGTCCATTGGTCAGGGGTCCGATCGGGATGGTCAGGAGCCGGTCGGGCCCCTCACCGTTTGGATCAGACCCTTAACCTTTGCATTGGCAAAATGAGTACTAATAGTCGGGGCTCGGGGCCCACTGAGGGATTCACCGGTTCCCCGGTGGGCCAGTCCGACCCTGCCAGAGAATGCTGTCCCCGGCACACAACCTACAGCATATAGATCTACATTGTGCAGTCCTTCTCAAGGTAGCTACAGTATAATTTCAGTAGTGGTGAAAGTTACCTGTAGCACCTGTAAATACGTTCCTGGAGACTTCTTTTAGCATTTTATGTTAACTTGCTGGGATGACCTGGCAGCAGTTGGAAACCTTTACATGTTCCAGACAGTCCAATGATTGATGTCCAATTGTTTGCCAAGATCCTGTCCGAGACAATCACATTTGTAACCTTAGTTTTCAAAGTATCCATGATTTTTTGTTTTTGGCTTTTAGCATGTTCATACCCCACATTTCAGCAACAAGTTTTAAAATAAGATCCTTCCCTAACATTGCTGTATTGGTGCCACATAGTGGTTTTATCAGTTTAGGCATTTTTTGGCCAAGCAATTTCTCCATAGCAGTGCCTCACACAGCTGCTACATGTTACAGGTATCCAAATAATCTGCACCTGATCTAATGTGCCCGATTTTAATTTTAACATAGTGATAAGTATGTGCTTAGGCTACATTCACACCACCATTCTAATTTCGGTTTTTCGTTTTTTTAATAGGAACAGGAAAATATTAACAGTGCTTGATCTGTCACATAAGGAACGCCAAACGGGCCCGACAGACCCCATTTACTATGAAGGGATCCGTAGGGTTTCCATTGAAGCATCTTGTCTTTTTATCAGACAAAATAGTCATTTCTGTAGGAATCTGTAACAGAGACTCCTAAAGGAGCTTCTGGAACAAGTGTGAACATAGCTTAAATATGAAATAATGTTTCACTGATCATTTAAAGGGGAATTGTCACCCAATTGAATCACTTTTTTTTTTTAAACTCATTTTATTGAATTTTGCGTTTCCAACATAATCAAGACAAATCAATACAGAAAACAGATCATACACAGGGAACAATCGGATACATAAGCACCCAAAATGCCGCACTTCCACCCCGATCAGTCCACAGCCCACCCACCACACCGATGACACCGCATTTGCCCACCAGACATACCCAATTAAGGACAGTCGTCTAGTAGAACATATATTATTTGGTACAGGTATTACATTTTACAGTTCCATGACATTCACTATAGTACATCATAAAATACTTAGAGGTTTTGGACCCTCCTGGCGTCTCACCCCCCCTCACGGCATAAGTGAATTTCTAGCGACCTGTAGTGAAGGAGCCGTATACTGGGTTCAATTGAATCACTTTAATAGTTTGGTAGAACATAAAAGTTTTTCCGTTGAGGCAGAAGTCTGATGTATACAAGACTCCTCCTGACCACTTATAGACAGCCTACTCCTCATTACTGTGCATAGGGAGAAAGCTGTCACTCAGCAGAGACAGCAGAAAGGGGCTGACAAGTTCCTTTTAAAGTGTCACTCAAGTTTTGTTTTGTTGTCCTAAGCAATGACTGTTCTATCTTTCAGCTCCATTGAGGAAATTGAATCAGAAGAAACTAGGTAGGAAGTTTATATTTTCCTTTACTGTATGCTATATGTTATAAGGTCTGCACAAAGCTGTTTATAGTAGCAATGAAACAAGTAGGTCCTCCATAGACTCGTACCAACAATATAGGTTGGTAGGATGAATCCTTGAATAAAATTATAGCCTCAATTCCGATAGAAGCAGGCAAGAAGTTTCTGACTAGTCTGTCTGAGATATGGCAGAAGAAACAGCTCCCCAGGGTCCACTGCCAAATCTAGGGAATATTGCTGCGCTACAGGATCCTGTATGCCATATAGCTAAAAGCACTGATGTAGACGGAAGAACATTTGGAGGAGCCGCAGTATTCAGTGGTCATGTAGAAGTGAGCGAGCCTAGAGTAGCAAGATGCAGGTCAGTTGTAAGTTTTAGGTGAAAGTCCATATTATAGGGAGTCTGTCAGTAGTAAATTGGTTATAAACCTAATCCCAGTACTTTGCAGAGGTGATTCTAAATGTGTCTAGTTTATTCATATGCAGATGAGGGGAAAGTGGTTTGGGGGCGTGTCTTAGCTGTTGGTCTCTGCTCTAGATTCTGGGGCAAAGCTCTTTCCCTCATTTGCATATGAATAAAACATCAATTTACATGAAAATGGGGCTTCAAGTGTGAATAAGGGAGGAATATTTGGAAGCTGTAGAGTTTACTGCTGACAGACTCCCTGACAGTGTGTGATTGAGGAGAAGACATGCAGTATATATGGTAGCTGGAAATACTTTGTGCGATCTCCTAGTATCTATTATATGGATCCCTATGTCTGTCTCATAGTATTGGCTGTATTTAAGTCACCGGGAAAAAAAAAATTATTTCATCTGACACTGTAAACGTAACTTTTATAACACTGCCTTACCAATACAACAATAGCAGTTGGCACTGCAAATGCATTTAACCCCTGATGATCCGTGTTGAAACGCGTAAGGGTTGATTTAGCTAGTGGGATACAGCTCTATGGCTCCTGGCTTGACCTGCCTTATCCCTAAGCGTTGTTGGTGTGGCGATAGCCCAGTATCCTCAACCCAGATGGGCTTCTGACTTTATCTTGGCAGGAAATAGAACTGCTGATCCTTTTGGAGTATCTTTGTTTATAGGGAGTCAGATACTTAGGGACTGTTTTAGTGGTATACTACACCTTCTTTACTGGCATCAGTTTGAGAGATACCCTATTTTAGTGTCCTGACTCTACCGACCGAGTATATTATAGACTGATTGAATGATAGACGTGATGTGCTGCGGATGTTTGGCGGCATTCTTCTGCACACATTTAATTCTTTTTATCCATTTTTATAGTAAAAGTTAAGTTTTATTTCTCATTTGACAGTTCTTTCGGTGATTATTGGCTGTAATTGTAGACTCCTGGGGTTACGTCACACTTTATAGGAGTTTGCTAACTAAAATATTGTCTTCTAAACTGAATTGTGCTCCCCCAAGGCTATTAAAGGGTTTTTCCAGGACTTTGATATCGATGACCTATCCTTAGGATGGGTCATTAATATCAGACCTGTGGGGGTTCAACTCCTGGCACCCCTGCTGGTGAGCTGTTAGTAGATGCTGCCATGTTCGGATATGCTCTGTGACCTCTTCATTGAATAGTAAGTACAGGTGTTGTTCATTGTATAGTGGCTGTGCTTGGTATTGCAGCTCAGTACTATTCACTTGAGTCCACATGTTCACCCATGCTGGGAGTCATTCCCCATTGATCAGATATTGATGACTTATCCTTAGAATAGACCATAAATATGAGATCTGTGGGGGCCCAATACCAGCTATCTCCACAGATTAGCCGTTTTCAGCAGCTGATACAGAGAATGGATCAGGAAACAGACAGATCTGTTCTCTGTGTAGTGGCGAAACAGAGTCACTGCAGCTTAGGTCCCATTCAGATGAATGGGAGATGGTTTGCAGTACTTGGCTTGGTCACTATGTGGTAACCAGAGGCAACGGGTAGTGTAGTGTCACTTGGCTCGAGGGGTAGTCCCGGTGTAGTCCCTGATTCTCCACTCCCTTTCACTCATCTGTGTTACCCAGGTGCAGTGTGCAGGAACATCGACCACACAGAGTTAGGATAACCAGGTAAAGTCTTTACTTAGTGCAAAAGTCAGTTTACAACAATACAGTGCTTCAGCAGCTTGTCAAGTAGTGCAAAATCTTATGCAGTTCAAGGCACGTTCAAGTATGTGATTCACCAATGCACCAAGTCTATAATTCCCCTTAAGGCAGATGTTGGGGGCAGTAGTTGGACGGTTGCCAATAGCAACGACAGAGTTGAGAGTCTATTAGGAGATTGAAAATAGAAGTAAAACAGAGTTCCAGCCCTTGTGGGTTACAACAAGCGTGAGGCTTCGTGGTTTGGCTCGCCACGGGAAAATGGACTTACGGTTTTGCGCAGAGTCCTTGGGGTGCGGTAGCTGAGTGACTCATTAAAGGCTACCAGCTTGCAGGGAGGCCCAGAAGAAGTAGTGTAATCCTCTCTGTCTGCGGAAGGAAACCTTTGGAAGGCAGGTAGAAGGTTCTGGAAGAGATAATCCTCAGCTTGCGGGGCTAGAGTAGATACTTGGCTGGACAGGCCCTTGGTGGAGTGCAGGAACTTCAGTACTGTTGCCCTGGCGGGATACAGCTTCCTGGCCCAAGGTACAACTGGAAACCAGACCTCAACTGAGACCTGGAAGGGACCTGCAGCTTCTGGATTGAAGAAGAACGCTCAGAAAGGATGATGAGAGCAGTAGTAGTAGTTTTGGGGCCTGTACAGGCCTGAGAGCAGAGTACAGGATGTGTCCTCCTTGGACTCTAGGTCCACACACACACACACACACACACACACACACACACACTACAGGGGGAGACTAGCTCCTCCCTAGGGGTGGAGATAGACTGGTGATTGGTGGAACCAACTTAAGGTAGCAATGTACAATATCACATGTGAAATTCTTAAGGAGGAAATGCAGTATCAACCATTTAGTACATGTAATACACAATATACTTCAGAACCCAGAAAATGACGGAGAAACATAGGGGAAGTGCTGTTGGCAGCGCCCAGGTGGAAGTCCATGGCCACAGGAGCAGGAGGGCCCTAGATTAACCCTCAGTGGCCGCTCTGGGTCACTGCAACTACACTGAGAACAGAGCTGTCTGCTTCATGCTTTCATTGTTTGTCAGCTGATTGGTGTGGCAGACCTAATGTGTAAGATGAGGTTGGCTAATACTTGTATGGTACATGTTAGAGTGTTAGAGGGAAAAGAGGATTGGGCTTGATGAATGTTATCATGCATGATCCTTTGGAGATTAGCCACTGGCAGAGATACTTTTCTGGGGGAGAGCCTGGAGTAATAGCTGTTGGCTGACCTCTATTAAAAGTGTATGCATAATGTAAGAAAATCTACAAAACGAAGTGATAGACAGTAGCAGTCCCACCAGACCCACAGACCTTTCAGAGTTTGTAGATAGGTGTAATGTGCATAAAGGTGTCACATGTAAAACTATTTTACTTACAATACAAAGAGATGGCTGAATATCGCCGCACTGCAGTCTCCGCTCATCATCTTGTTGAAACTAGTTTGTTGTATTTTCTGCTTACCATTTGTGATGCTGATGCTTGTGTTTTTGACCTTTCCAGCAAACTGTCCCACCAGCCTGTGCTGCTATTCCTAAGGGATCCATACGTCTTGCCTAAAGCCAACGGTAATCAAACCTGTCATGTGTTAACTGCTGTTTACTGATCTCTCCCAGCACTACATATTATTACTAAAACTACACCGCCTTTGTCACACTTCATAGTGTGGAGCAATGGCTGAAGTAATGGTTACATGTTACATTGTTTTATTTACATTATTATTTTTTACATAGCTATATCTATATATATGCACATACACACAGAAATAGCAGAGTTAACCTGAACTTCTGCAACTGATTGCTGCAGCGTGATATCTTATCACAAAAAACAATGAAGTTGTTGAGAAATTATGCGTGTATGTCTGTGTGTGTGTGTGTATATGTAATGGATATTTCTCACTGACTGGTCTGTAAATATTATTTCTGGAAATGGCACAATCTGATGTCACAACCTGAGTATTATACAGAGATGAGTGATACTACATATATGCTGCTCATCTCTCCCTGCAAAAGTGGTGCATCACAGAAATTTTGTATAAATGCCCTGATGTGACACAATGTGCCCTCTTTATTTATTTATTTTAAAGAAAGAGGTTCTTCAGTAGCTGCAGTGTATATTATATAGTTCTGTTTCCCAACTGCTGCAGAATTATATAACACTAAATTCAGATGCTTCAGATTTTCTTTTTTTTAAAAGGATAATGGTTCTTCGTGACAGACTTCAGTGGATCTCCCCCCTTAATATTTCAAGTTAGGTTTTACAGCAGTTGAGGTGTATAAGATAAGGGAGAATGTTCCCTGGATCTCCTCAGATCCAGTCCCAAGTTACATCAACTCATCTAGTAAACCAGTACTCACCCCTGTACTGAAAAGAACCCCAAAACAGCTCTCTACAGTTGGCCGATATCCCCAGTGATGTTTTAAAGTTGTAATTTGGGTTGGACAGTCATGTACAGGGTAGCTACCTATAGGTGGCCCTGGAGAATTTGTTCCTTCTGCATGAGAGCTAATTTGCATACATTTCCCAGGGAGCATTGCCTGTACGACTACATATACCGTCTAGGTCTCCTAAATGAGAACCAGAATCCTTCTTTCCCCCTAGAGATGTATACATGCACACAGCTTACAGACTCTTGGTTTTACATGGTCACAGAACTCTTTGAGAACTTCTAATATTCTTAGAATTTACAGTAGGGGATGCAATAACCTATTTGTGGCTCTTGTTTGATGCCCATTTGCCTGATGTTCCACTTATGGCTCCAATAAAATTATCAGCAGCTCCTAGGCAGGCAGCACATTGGAGTATTTCATCCGGCTCTCTCTGATCACAGGATTAAGTACTGATCTGTATTGACAATGTCCTCTTTTTCCCTCTCAGACTTCGCAGCCAATGTGGTGATTGAGGGAGTTCTTCATGGTATATTTTACCCACATCTTCAGACCAGCTAGAATTATGATATCATCTACCATATCCATCCTGAAACAAGTGGAGCTGTCAGGAGGATAATCCATTTTTGTGAATGCTTGGCTGCAGTTCTGGTTATGGAGCCTGCTAAACCGTGTACTAGTTTATTTATTGTTTACTAAGGAATCTAATAATGGAAGCAAAGGGAGTGACAAGAACCCAACATAGGGAAAGTCTTCATGGTAAATTATGCCAATGTTCCTGACAAACAGGTTTACATATGGACTCTACATTTCAATACTATGTCTTTGGAATGTGTCAGAAGATACCATTCTTGGAGTGTCATGAGCTTGAGTTAAGTCCTAAATTAAAAATGCTACTGTGCCCCAAACCCTTCATGTACAAGGCAGATTTCCATCACTGGAAAGGTCTCAGAAAAACTGGAGAGCAGATTTCTGGTAACAGAAATCACCGACTAGCCCTGAAGAGTTGAGCACCGTCATTAGTCCAGGAATTGCAGCAACCCTTGGGGTGGCCGAGGAAGGCGTAAAATAAAGAAACAGCATACTCATCCCCACTCTGTTATCTACCACTGGTGCCCTTCCCATGTCGTGCTGGGTGTGTGTTGCTAGAATCCCTGAGGTTCATGTGACCACCAATCAGTGGCCTCAGCAGTGGCTGGAGAGGAACTGGTGACATATGTGAGTGATGTCCTTCTCTAGAGTCAGAGTCACTTGACCCTCAGGGCTTCTGTTAACACAATCCAGGCACAAGATGGAAAGGACACTGGCAGAGAACAACAGAGTACCAGGGACAAGTAAGTATATATGTTGTTTTTTTTTTTTTAAAGTCTCCCTGGGTGTCCCACAGGTTGCTCCAATTCCTGGACAACCCCTTTAAGGACAATTAGGATGAATTCGCAGAAAGTTGTGTGACTGCCCCATTCATCTGAATATAGCTTGTAGAAAACCAAGTCCATGCTGCCAAAACTACCCCAATTCAAATGTATGGAACAGATTTTCAGGCTCAGAAACTTCTGTACACATCTCCTGCATGAATTCGCCTTTAGTGGGGTCTGATGGGCAATAGTCTTAAACGGTGTATGGCATAATAATAAGAATATGTGATGTTTAGTGCAATATTTTCATACGTCATTTCCAGCTTTCCCCCCCCCCAACTTTATTCTCCGAGAACAGAAAGGGAATAGGTGTTTTCATTACTGATGCCAGTATATAGTACGTACTTTATGTAAACTGATGTGTAAATGTCTCACTAAGATATGGAAGAGTTTTTTTTCCATGAATACAACGTATCTCCTCTCTTGCGGATGGGAGATAAGTGTTTGATTACAGGGTGTCCCACCGCTGGAACCCCAACCCCAATGATAAGAACGGGGGTCCCATGAACTCCCTGCTCACTTTACATCTCTATGAGACTACTAAAGAGAGTCCTAGTGCAATGCAGTGCAGTGCTCAGCTTCCTCTGGCAGTCCCATAGAGATGAATGGAGTGGCAACATGATTGTTGCTTCAGTCAAGCAGGGGAACACAGGTCTTATTCTTTTCATCTGGGATGTCAGTAGTGGGACTAGAAGCATTCAAACACTTATTCTCTATCCTGTGAAGTTGTGTTCATGAAAAAACCCTTCAAAGAGTTAAATTGCTGCTCAATGACCTATATTTTTTAAATATATGGAAGATTTAGAATCATTTAGTAAGATAAGTAAATACATCATACATAATACTGTAGGTTACATCAACACCTGTGTTAAAGATAATGTTTAGTAACTGCATTGACCCATTTTAATACATGATGCCTGCAGTTCCTCTGGGCTGCTGTCTCTGGGAGTCAATAATTGTCATATAGACTGATATAAGAGTACTGAGTATATCTTATACTGAGTATAAGATGGGATGTTGTCATCGGGACACAGGAGCTGCGGGATTCTTGTAACTTGAAGCACTGACAACATGGCAGTTACTAATACTTTTCACAACTGTGTACACTAAAGGTGATTATTTTAATTAACGATTCTTGAAGTTCTCCTTGAAGGCTGAGGCCCCACGTTGCAGAAACACAGCTTTTTTGTTGCAGATTTTGCTTCTGTTTTTAGAGCCAAATCCAAGAGTGACTACAAAAGGAATGGAAAATATATAAAAAGTTCTTATACTTCTCCACTATTGTCTTTGGCTTAAAAAAACGCGCAAAAAAAAAAAAAAAACTGCGTTTCCGCAATGTGGGGCCTCAGCCTAAAAGAGGTTTCCTGGACTTAGGCAAGTTGCATTCAGTAAATTTAAAGGGCAGGTATCATAAAAAATGGCATTATTCAAACCATATTAATAGTAATTTTCCATGTCGCTATTGATACACAAAAAAAAAAAAAATAAATCTTGAAGTTTTTACTTTGGCCACTAGAACATTTACAACAGACAAACTCCCTGTTTCAGGTATTTCAGCTTCCAGCAGTGCTGTGCAGGGCGGATGTGTTATCAGAACCATTTTCTTATCAGTGAATGACAACTCTCCTGTACTACTGAGGGCTCTATTCATACCATGTGCAGACTGTACAGCTGGGGTACATAATATGTTACATAATAATGGCTAGGAACATTTCACCCCACAAAAAGCTGGGTACAACCTAAACCATAATAGTTGACACACCCACCCCCCTAACACTTCCAGGCACAGCCCCCCTTAACTAAGGATAACCCACAATAATAACAAGCACAACCCCAAATAATAATTGGCACAACCCCCATAGTAGTTGTCACAGCACCAAGCATAATCGATAGTACAGCCCCCTGCATAATAGCTAGCACAATCTTCACAACAGCTAGGCACAGTCCCCCCAACATAATGCCCAAGCACAGACTCCCATAAAAGCCAGTATAATCCCTCCCCCCATTCAATGTTCACTGCTGTGCTAGTGAATCGAGCTGGCTCCTACCTCTACAAGCTAATACACAGTGTATGCTTTATTGCACACTATAGAGTTGTCATTCATCTGCCCCATAGAACAAATAAAAAATATATATATATGCCCAGAAAATACAAGTAAATAAAAGTACGAAAAACTAGATTTAGAAATAAATAAAAATCATGATATATTCCCTGTAAAGGGGTTTTCGTTTCATGGTGAATTATACAACATTGCTCCGATACTAATAAATAGGGGTCTGGCCACTGGAATTACCAATGATTGCTAGATATTTTAATATGTACACTCGTACATAGAAGTTTCTCAGTGGCTGAGTAAGACCGTAGCCCTTTATATATGTTTGTCTCTTCATTTACAGCAGAACGTATGGATCTCACCCTAGGGACCATATAACAGTTATAAATGTACATAAAGCTACTAATTTTATTATATGTTATTGTTTGCAACTTGCCATTATCTTGATAATTCCTGGAGGTGAGGGGCGCACACTGCGAATATGCTGCTGAATTTCCGCCTGAAGGCAGTGGAGCCAGAATGTTCACCAGTATACATGATGAGTCATTTAACCATGTTCAGTATTATTAAAGAAGTTGTCCATTTAGAATCATTCTGAAAACCGCTCAGAATGATGTAAAAAATAAATTCTGCAGCTTACTGATCCCCGCTGGTCTCTGTACCTCCTTCTCCAGTAATTAAGTTCCAACATAGACATGTGAGTACTGTGGCCGATCATTGGCTGTAGTAGGTCACCACTGCAACGGTCACAAGTCAAAATATCATCAGTGGAACAGGAAGTGCAGACACTTCTGGGGGACTGCTAAAAGTCGGATTGGCACCAGCAGGAGATTGGCGAGTATGATTCAAAATCATTTTTAATGGCTGGACAACCCCTTTAAGCATCTGTAAGATAAAAATCTATAATAAAGCTGTAATCTAAGGACAGAGAAGAAAAATAATGATGCTATGCTAATAAGTACATTATAATAAAATTACCGATATGAATTTGTCTTATTTACAGTGAAGGGAAATATTAAAGTTTAGAATGATGTAATAGCGTTGTTATAATATATTAACCAAGGCAGATACAGACTGATGGCTGCTACTTTTAGATTATACATGCATTCATTTTGGCGTACTAGTCCTCTAGTTCACCAACCTTCACTTGTCTATATAAAATGATGTGGATTGAAGGGATTCTACAAATCTGGTACTAAATGTATATGTGATAGGATATAAAGCTTTTGAACACTTGTCGATAGATAAGAGAGCAACATACAGTATAGAATGATGAATCTGTGTAAGATATTTGTGAGTAGTACAGTAACACTACTGACGCTGCATGAGATATTTAGTATTTTTCTGTACTCTATAGCAGATTTATTGGATATTTTTTGTACATGATGTATTAAATTTGGCATGCTATTGAATAAATGAACAATATGTACCACTACAGAATTACTATTGTCAATGGTATGGAAGAACAACTAGACTATATCTATAATAAATATTATTAACTGCAGGAATTGTCTGTAGAGTTTGTCACTGAAGATATGGGCAGGTGAAATCTCTAGTTAATTTTTCTACTCCTGTGTAGTGAGTAATGGAGTCCTTCACCACAGGAAGTGAAGCTTCATATATGCCGAAAAACTGTAAAATTCTAGCTCAGAGTAAGCCAATAGGTGGTATAAATTTAGACTAGATATTCTAAAGATACATCAGATTTATCATCCAGTATCAGCCAGTGTGATAAATCTGGCTCATTTTTAGATTGCCTGTCTGTTTACACTGCTATTAGTAAATCTGGGCCATAGTGCTATGTTAGACCTAAATGACCCTACACTATGTGACCAAGCATTTGTAGATACCCAACCATCACACCTATACGAGTTTGGTGGACATCCTGTCTCAAACTATGGGAAGGCTTTCAACAAGACTGTGTCTATGGGAATTTGTGCCCATTTAAGCAGAAGAGCATTTTTTAGATAAAACACTGATTTTGGACGGGTAATCTGGCTTATAAATTATGTTCCAGTTCATCCCAAGGATGTTCAATGCGGTCAGACCACTCAATTTCTTTCACACCAATGGACTCCAACTATGCCTTTATAGTCCAGTCATGCTGGAAAAGGAAAGGATATTCCCAAAATTGTTGCCACAAAGTTGCAAGCATGCAATTGTCTAAAATGTCTTTGTATACAGTAATATTAATCCCTTCCTGACTTCTGCCGTACATGTACTGTAGATAGCAGGTCTGTAAAATTGGGTTTCTTCTGTTTTACCCGGCTGAGACCACACAGCAGCATCTGAGAATGGAGATCACAGAACAATTAACCCCTGTAACGCCGTGGTCACGGCATCTGATAGGTTACTTTACTTTCCCCGGCGAGATGGCAGGAGCAGTCCTGTTGTTATGGCAGCCAAGATCCTAATGGAGGCTTCCAGTCCTGCCATGACCAGGTTTCTATTAAACCCCGCCTCAAGTAGAACTGAATACAACCTAGTGATTTTCCATAGACTATATAAACTACAATACAGTAGCATTGCAGTCTATAGTATAAGCAATCTAATGACTGCTCATTCAGGCCCCCTGGAGGGGATTGCAGAAAAAAAAAAAGTTTAAAAAAAGTAAAAGTTTTTTAAAAATATTTAAAACACTAGCATATTATATATATATATATATATATATATATATATATATATATATATACACACACACACACACACACACACACACACACACACACACACACACATTGAAATCACCTCCTAGATTTAAAAAATAAAGACATTAGGTATTGCTGCATCCCAAAATGCCTGGACTATTAAAATATAAAAATATACATCCCATATGGCAAACAATGTAGTAGGAAAAATAATCAATGCCAAATCATTTTTTTTTCTCTTCCCAATAAAAATATCAAAAGAGCCATACTATCTCCAAAATGGTATAGATAAAAACCACAGCTTGCCTCACAAAAAGACTCCATACACTGATACAAAAAAAGTTATGGGTTTTAGAATATGGCGATACCTAAAATTTTCTTTTCAAATTTTATAAACTATATAACATATACAAAAACTATACAAATGTGGTATCGCTGTGATCATACTGTCATTTTTACAGCATAGTGAACATTGTAAGAACAAAACTACTATTAAAATGATACAACTGAATTTTTTTTTACAATTCTTTAGATTTTTTTCCAGCTTCCTAGTACAATGTGTGGAATATTAAATGGTGCTATTAGGAAGTACAATTTGTTATGCAAAAAAACAAGCTCTCATACTGCTCTGCGAATGGAAAAATGAAAAACATTTATGGCTTTTGGAAAGTGGAAGTAACGTGAAAAAAATTATGGCTGCAGCAGGAAAGGTTTGATATTATCCTACAAGTTGCAATGATTTGTGGAGTCTGATGGCAGAGCAGGATTTGTTGGAAGGACATACCCTGTGTCTTCCCTGCAATCCCCGTATGCAGACAGATCACTGCTAATAGTGAGCTGATGGCCATAAAGACAAAAATGAAAAGAAATGAATAAAGCCTCTGGAGAAAGAAAAAGGTTTCTAATAACACCACGCACACCCTCAGTGTCTATTTTCTGTGACATGATCTTCATGAATGCATGTAATAAGGAGTCTATATTAAAGAATCTATGTTATATCAAATCCACACAAATAATTTAACTAGTTTCTGCCCTAGTTCCTTAATCTGGTCTTCTGCCCACAATACAAATTACTATACATGACTGCTTTGTACCCATGTACTTATTCCAGATAATGTACCATGTAAAGGCACGTTAGAAAGCAACGATCATCATCTTTGTTCTCAGACTCTAGACACTGATGTACTTGGGGCAAAGAGCACTGGTTTGGTGCACAGGTTGGGTATCATCATACATGGAAGAGTGACAAGTAATACCCTATGTGAGCAAATTGTAATACAGGGGACTTTATGTATGACTTACAATTATATGGAGAAGTGAAATACATGTACATTTAGGTTCAAAATACTGATGTCCACCTCATACGATCTGATAACATATTTACATTTATTGGTCACCTTTTACAAAAAATAATGTACGAAAAGTTCTCTGTTTTTCTAAACTTCTAATCTTTCCAGCCATCCACTTCAACCACAAATGGTTCCTTCACTGTGATTTCTCCACTGTTCACAATGACACAGTCCTGTAAAGGGCAATCTCTTTCATCTGTCTGCTGGAGCTCTATGCCATGTACCACAGCCTGATGAAGGAAAGAAGAAAGGTGACACTGCCAGGTTCACAACAGACATACATAATCAACTAGCAAACTGCGTGATAGCTACAGCATCATGGAACCACAGCTTACTCCTTGGACATTAAACTATCCATAAAGATAAACAGATCATATCTCTAGAAAGACTCAAAAAATCCTTACCATGCCATCCAGGACTTTGCCAAAAACTACATGCTTGCCATCCAGCCATAGAGGTCGAGTTGTGGAAATGAAGAACTGTGACCCATTTGTATCTGGTCCAGCATTTGCCATGCTCACCCAACCAATTCCATAATGCTTGAGCTTAAAATTCTCATCTGGAAACTGCTCTCCATAGATGCTTCTTCCTGCAACACATCATCATTTGCAATTTAACACTTCCTTGGTGTAGATTTTCTGCAATATTGTTTTAAAATTTTAAATTTAAACATACAGTGGGGAAAAAAAAGTATTTAGTCAGCCACCAATTGTGCAAGTTCTCCCACTTAAAAAGATGAGGCCAGCCTGTAATTGTCATCATAGGTAGACCTCAACTATGAGAGACAAAATGAGAAAATCACATTGTCTGATTTTTAAAGAATTTAATTGCAAATTATGGTGGAAAATAAGTATTTGGTCGATAACAAAAGTTAATCTCAATACTTTGTTATATATCCTTTGTTGGCAATGACAGAGGTCAAACGTTTTCTGTAAGTCTTCACAAGGTTGGCACACACTGTTGCTGGTATGTTGGCCCATTCCTCCATGCAGATCTCCTCTAGAGCAGTGATGTTTTGGGGCTGTCTCTTTGCAACACGGACTTTCAACTCCCTCCAAAGGTTTTCTATGGGGTTGAGATCTGGAGACTGGCTAGGCCACTCCAGGACCTTGAAATGCTTCTTATGAAGCCCCTCCTTTGTTGCCCTGGCGGTGTGCTTGGGATCATTGTCATGCTGAAAGACCCAGCCACGTTTCATCTCCAATGCCCTTGCTGATGGAAGGAGGTTTGCACTCAAAATCTCACGATACATGGCCCCATTTATTCTTTCATGTACACGGATCAGTCGTCCTGGTCCCTTTGCAGAGAAACAGCCCCAAAGCATGATGTTGCCACCCCCATGCTTCACTGTAGGTATGGTGTTCTTTGGATGCAACTCAACATTCACTTTCCTCCAAACACGACGAGTTGTGTTTCTACCAAATAGTTCTACTTTGGTTTCATCTGACCATATGACATTCTCCCAATACTCTTCTGGAACATCCAAATGCTCTCTAGCAAACTTCAGACAGGGCCCCGATATGTACTGGCTTAAGCAGGGGGACACGTCTGGCACTGCAGGAGCTGAGTCCCTGGCGGCGTAGTGTGTTACTGACGGTAGCCTTTGTTACGTTAGTCCCAGCTTTCTGCAGGTCATTCACTAGGTCCTCCTGTGTGGTTCTGGGATTTTTGCTCACCGTTCTTGTGATCATTTTAACCCCACGGGGTGAGATCTTGCGTGGAGCCCCTGATCGAGGGAGATTATCAGTGGTCTTGTATGTCTTCCATTTTCTAATTATTGTTCCCACAGTTGATTTCTTCACACCAAGCTGCTTGCCTATTGCAGATTCAGTCTTCCCAGCCAGTCTTGTGCAGGTCTACAATTTTGTTTCTGGTGTCCTTCCACAGCTCTTTGGTCTTCACCATAGTGGAGTTTGGAGTGTGACTGTTTGAGGTTGTGGACAGGTGTCTTTTATACTGATAACAATGTCAGACAGGAGCCATTACTACAGGTAATGAGTGGAGGACAGAGGAGCCTCTTAAAGAAGAAGTTACAGGTCTGTGAGAGCCAGAAATCTTGCTTCTTTGTAGGTGACCAAATACTTATTTTCCACCATAATTTGCAAATAAATTCTTTAAAAATCAAACAATGTGATTTTCTAAATATTTTTTCTGATTGTGTCTCATAGTTGAGGTCTACCTATGATGTCAATTACAGGCCGGCCTCATCTTTTTAAGTGGGAGAACTTGCACAATTGGTGGCTGACTAAATACTTGTTTTCCCCACTGTATAATTCAGTATTAACTTATTTAGCTTTTCCTTCCTATCTGAAAATTCCTGGGATACTTCTCTTCCGTTAGATCATGTCATTTCATGGTGAGTATTGCTCTAGAGGTCACCATCATTCTTATTAGTTTGATATGAACTCCGCTTAGAGGGGTTGTACAGGAATTACAGTACTTGTGCAAGAGACTGGGGAAGGTATAACATTACAAACAAACAAACAAAAAAAAAAAACTCTTCCATCCAATGCGTGCCAGGGCTTGTGCCAGTGGAAGTGCTTGCACCAATCTCACCAAAAACAGTAGTGGCATATTAAAGAAGTTAGGAGCGTAGCAGTTTGGAGCAACGGAACCGCCCTCAGTGCTCCATACTACTCATTTGCTTATTGTGATCTAAATGAATATCTGGACAATGGAAGCATGAATTTTCATGTGGAAAAAGGCTTTACATTCAGGTGAGCAGGACCTATCAGGGTTACTGGTTTAAAGGGGTTGTCCAGGATATATAATTTTCCCACAAGGAGGCCAGGAAAGGTGAAAAAATATATATATATATATAAAACCAATACTCGCCTGTCCCCGATGCACCAGTGTTCTAGTTCTAAGGGATAAAACTCTATTCTGCCACTGTTTTGGGGTTTAGTTTTTATGGCATTCACTGTGCAGTAAAAAAATAACAGGTCAATATGATTACAGCTATACAAAATGTATAAAGTGTTTGTATTTGCTGTTTTACTACATTTCTAAATTAAAGGGGTTGTCTGGGATAAAATTATATTTCTACACTAAGCTAAACACCCTGACCCCCACCTACCTTCTAACTTACTTTACAAAAAATGTATATTTATCTAGATCACCGAGGCGGTCATGTGACTGCCCGAGGCACATTTTCAGATTTTCCGGTGACGCTACATTTCCCCGTTTCTGTAAACCGAATGTCACCTATACTACCCCCCCCAATCCCCACCCCATCATACTTACCTGTTTTCATGTCCGGATCTTCTGGGCGCAGGAGATCACTTCCTTCTGTGGGGCCGGCTCCTCCTCTTCTTGATGGCTGCAGGCCGCCGACACGCCTGCGCAATAGTCCCGGAAACAGTGCATGCCAGCAGATGTCAAGAAGAGGAGGAGCTGGCCCCACAGAAGGAAGCGATGTCTCATGTCCTTAAGATCTGGTAAGATACAGGTTAGGGCCGGTTCACATCTCCGTTTGGTTTCCGTACAGGGGAGTCCGCTTGGGGACCCCCCCGAATGGAAACCTATATGCATGGAAAAGCGGTTTACCTAAGGAAACCTGCGGACCCCATACACTATAATGGGGTCCGTGTGGTTTCCACATGTTTCGTGCGGAAACATGCAGAGAGGAAAGTGCTGCTTGAAGCACTTTTCTTTCCACATGTTTCGTGCAGAGACCGAGCTGAAACCACATGGACCCCATTATAGTCTATGGGGTCCGTAGGTTTCCTTATGTTAACCACTTCTCTCTGCATATAGGTTTCCATTCGGGGGGTCCCCAAGCGGACTCCCCTGTACGGAAACCGAACGCAGATGTGAACCGGCCCTAGGTATGATGGCGTGGGCTGAGTTAGTTAGTTAGGAAGGGCTATTAGTGGGCAAGCTAGCTAGGGAAACAGGGAGGGGGAGGGAGTAAGAGGGGGAGGTAGTGTGAGTCAGCTCTGAGTGAGCGCAATGTATCATGGTAGTTGTAGGAAAAAAAAAAAAACAGGAAGCTACACAATGTAAACAAATGCAGTAGATGCCAGAGAAACCAAGAAATCACTCAAAACACTGCAAAAGGTATTTGGGTGCACTTATTAAGCTAATAATACAATGATGGCGAACCTATGGCACGCAGAGCCCTCTCAGTTGGCACACGCGCCGTCGCCATGATCGCTCACTAACCGGGAATCCGGTACAGGATTCCCAGTTAGTGAGCGATTGCTTCTTTCAGCTGTATGTGCAAATGTACATACAGATGAAAGCTGTCAGTGGAGGCCGCAGTCTGCGGAACCGAGGCTTACACTGACTGCAGAGTGTGACCTCTGCCCCGACGCAGGCTCGATGACGTCATTCATCAGCGCCTGCAAACAGAAGAAGAAGACGGAGGAGGACGCTCTTTGTGGGACTGGGTAAGTAACAAACTATTGTGTGGGGGTCTACTGTGGAGCATATACTACTGTATGGGGGACACTGAAGCATCTAATACTGTATGGGGGGACACTGAAGCATATACTACTGTATGTATGGGGGACACTGAAGCATCTAATACTGTGTGGGGGACACTGTGAAGCATCTAATACTGTGTGGGGGACACTGTGAAGCATCTAATACTGTGTGGGGGACACTGAAGCATCTAATACTGTGTGGGGGGCACTGAAGCATCTAATACTGTGTGGGGGACACTGTGAAGCATCTACTACTGTGTGGGGGACACTGTGAAGCATCTACTACTGTGTGGGGGACACTGTGAAGCATATAATACTGTGTGGGGGACACTGTGAAGCATATAATACCGTGCGGGGCCTCTGTGAAGCATATAATACCGTGTGGGGCCTCTGTGAAGCATATAATACTGTGTGGGGCCACTGTGAAGCATATACAGTCATATGAAAAAGTTTGGGCACCCCTATTAATCTTAATCATTTTTAGTTCTAAATATTTGGGTGTTTGCAACAGCCATTTCAATTTGATATATCTAATAACTGATGGACACAGTAATATTTCAGGATTGAAATGAGGTTTATTGTACTAACAGAAAATGTGCAATATGCATTAAACCAAAATTTGACCGGTGCAAAAGTATGGGCACCTCAACAGAAAAGTGACATTAATATTTAGTAGATCCTCCTTTTGCAAAAATAACAGCCTCTAGTCGCTTCCTGTAGCTTTTAATCAGTTCCTGGATCCTGGATGAAGGTATTTTTGACCATTCCTCTTTACAAAACAATTCCAGTTCAGGTAAGTTTGATGGTCGCCGAGCATGGACAGCCCGCTACAAATTATCCCACAGATGTTCAATGATATTCAGGTCTGGGGACTGGGGTGGCCATTCCAGAACATTGTAATTGTTCCTCTGCATGAATGCCTGAGTAGATTTGGAGCTGTGTTTTGGATCATTGTCTTGCTGAAATATCCATCCCCGGCGTAACTTCAAATTTGTCACTGATTCTTGTACATTATTCTCAAGAATCTGCTGATACTGAGTTGAATCCATGCGACCCTCAACTTTAACAAGATTCCTGGTGCCGGCATTGGCCACACAGCCCCAAAGCATGATGGAACCTCCACCAAATTTTACAGTGGGTAGCAAGTGTTTTTCTTGGAATGCTGTGTTTTTTTGACGCCATGCATAACGCCTTTTTGTATGACCAAACAACTCAATCTTTGTTTCATCAGTCCACAGGACCTTCTTCCAAAATGAAGCTGGCTTGTCCAAATGTGCTTTTGCATACCTCAGGCGACTCTGTTTGTGGCGCGCTTTCAGAAACGGCTTCTTTCGCATCACTCTCCCATACAGCTTCTCCTTGTGCAAAGTGTGCTGTATTGTTGACCGATGCACAGTGACACCATCTGCAGAAAGATGATGCTGCAGCTCTTTGGAGGTGGTCTGTGGATTGTCCTTGACTGTTCTCACCATTCTTCTTCTCTGCCTTTCTGATATTTTTCTTGGCCTGACACTTCTGGGCTTAAAAAGAACTGTCCCTGTGGTCTTCCATTTCCTTACTATGTTCCTCACAGTGGAAACTGACAGGTTAAATCTCTGAGACAACTTTTTGTATCCTTCCCCTGAACAACTATGTTGAACAATCTTTGTTTTCAGATCATTTGAGAGTTGTTTTGAGGAGCCCATGATGCCACTCTCAGAGGAGATTCAAATAGGAGAACAACTTGCAATTGGCCACCTTAAATACCTTTTCTCATGATTGGATACACCTGGCTATGAAGTTCAAAGCTCAGTGAGGTTACAAAACCAATTTTGTGCTTCAGTAAGTCAGTAAAAAGTAGTTAGGAGTATTCAAATCAATAAAATGATAAGGGTACCCAAATTTTTGCACCGGTCAAATTTTGGTTTAATGCATATTGCACATTTTCTGTTAGTACAATAAACCTCATTTCAATCCTGAAATATTACTGTGTCCATCAGTTATTAGATATATCAAATTGAAATGGCTGTTGCAAACACCCAAATATTTAGAACTAAAAATGATTAAGATTAATAGGGGTGCCCAAACTTTTTCATATGACTGTAATACTGAGTGGGGGCCACTGTGGAGCATGTAATACTGTGTGGGGGCAATTCTGGAGCATATAATACTGTCTGTGGGCCACTGTGGAGCGTATTGTACTGTGTAGGGGCCCTTCACTATTTATATCACACAGTATCTGTTTTATAGCAGACATGTGATATTATTACAGGCTGTAATAACATTGCACGGTCAATATAAAACAGATCCTGGTTAATTTAAGGTTAAATTGCCGTGTTGGCACTTTGCGATAATTTAGTGGGTTTTGGGTTGCAGTTTGGGCACTCGGTCTTTAAAAGGTTCGTCATCACTGTAATAATAGCACTAACTGACCTTTTTTTGAAAAATTATTTTTTGCCCGGAAAACCCCTTTAAGTTCTTAAAAAAAAAAAAGCTTGATTTCGCATATTCTGAGAACCGCTATGTGAAGGTTTTTTGCAGGGTGAACAGTACTATTTTGGAGTACATACAACTTTTTGATCACATTTTTTTTGGGAGGTGAGATGAGCAAAATCATCAATTCTGGCAATGTGTAATCTTTATGGTGATCATTATATGACAAAGTGATATTTTAATAATTGTTTTTATACTCTGTGGCACAATAATTATTTTACATGTATCTCACATGTCTGTAAGGTATTAAACTGTTGTATAGACTTTAAAAGGAGCAGCATGCCTATGTGTGACCAGTGTTCTATTTAAACGGAGGGTCACAGGGTCACCCAAGACCCATGTGATCTGTGTGGTTGTCAGCCAAACATTTTTCATCTCTGGATACGTGATACCACACACATACATACATTTCTAGTAAGATTAACAGAGGAATGGCACAATACAGAATTCTACAAAAATATGCTACAGAAGTGTTATTTAATGGGGAATCCTAAAACAGACATGACAGGGAAGGTGGCATAGGCTGCAAACTTGGGTGTGACAAGTATGTAATAATATACTTATATACTTAATATTTTACTATTATAATGTACTCTATTTGAAATGCTTCTTCCTAGAACTGTACCTCCAGTGCCATCTCCAGCTGTGAAATCTCCTCCCTGGATCATAAAGTCTTTGATAACTCTGTGGAACTTGCTGCCTTTATAGCCATAACCTTTCTGGAATGAGGACACAATTAGTAAATGTATCAAGAGCAATGTCATTAATAATATACTAATGTACCATTGAGGGAGTAGTAATACTGTGGATAAGACTTAAAGGGGTTGTCCAGGATATACAATTTTCTGCAAGGAGGCCAAAGAAGGCGAAAAATAAAATAAAATAATAATTAAATAAAACCATACTCAGGCTAAGTTTACACCAGCGTTCAAATTACGTTTCCGTGCCCCAAGCAAGCAGGACTTTTCTCTACGCATTTTTCGGGCGGAAACCCGGTGAACCGAATTATGGTCTATGGGGTCCGTGGGTAACCGCTTTTTAAGCGGATTAGGTTTCCATTCTTCGGGTCCCCAAGCAGACCAGAAGAACGGAAAGCTGAAGTGTGATCCTAGTGTTACCTGTCCCCGATGTCCAGTCCTGCGGCATGCCAGGATTTCTTCCTGCGGAAGTCCTTGCCTCACGAGACCACTATGGCCAATCAGCTGCCTAAAGAAAGAACATGTGACATCTCGGTTCCTTTCCTAAGGCTACTGATTAGCCTCAGTGGTCACATGTGGAGAGGAACAAGACCAGCAGGACCGGAATGTGGTGGGACATAGGTATGTTTTTTTGTTTGTTTGTTTTTTTTTACCTTCCCTGGCCTCCTTGCGGAAAACTGTATATCCTGGACAACCCCTTTAAGATAGCTGCCGGTTGCAATCCCTTTCAGTCCATATTGGGACACTCCCTTACACGTCAGTCTTGTCAAAATCGTAAGGCTCATCTGACATTTATCTAGCTTTAGATTTGACCATTGACTCTTGTTGCCCTAATAGTTATTGTTGGTCCTAATAAAAGTTACATAAACTTATGGGGCACAACTTTAAAAAGAAGTAAATCCACCTCTAGTTTTACTAATATACAGTCATATGAAAAAGTTTGGGCACCCCTATTAATCTTAATCATTTTTAGTTTTAAATATTTGGGTGTTTGCAACAGCCATTTCAATTTGATATATCTAATAACTGATGGACACAGTAATATTTCAGGATTGAAATGAGGTTTATTATACTAACAGAAAATGTGCAATATGCATTAAACCAAAATTTGACCGGTGCAAAAATTTGGGTACCCTTATCATTTTATTGATTTGAATACTCCTAACTACTTTTTACTGACTTACTGAAGCACAAAATTGGTTTTGTAACCTCACTGAGCTTTGAACTTCATAGCCAGGTGTATCCAATCATGAGAAAAGGTATTTAAGGTGGCCAATTGCAAGTTGTTCTCCTATTTGAATCTCCTCTGAAGAGTGGCATCATGGGCTCCTCAAAACAACTCTCAAATGATCTGAAAACAAAGATTGTTCAACATAGTTGTTCAGGGGAAGGATACAAAAAGTTGTCTCAGAGATTTAACCTGTCAGTTTCCACTGTGAGGAACATAGTAAGGAAATGGAAGACCACAGGGACAGTTCTTTTTAAGCCCAGAAGTGTCAGGCCAAGAAAAATATCAGAAAGGCAGAGAAGAAGAATGGTGAGAACAGTCAAGGACAATCCACAGACCACCTCCAAAGAGCTGCAGCATCATCTTGCTGCAGATGGTGTCACTGTGCATCGGTCAACAATACAGCACACTTTGCACAAGGAGAAGCTGTATGGGAGAGTGATGCGAAAGAAGCCGTTTCTGAATGCACGCCACAAACAGAGTCGCCTGAGGTATGCAAAAGCACATTTGGACAAGCCAGCTTCATTTTGGAAGAAGGTCCTGTGGACTGATGAAACAAAGATTGAGTTGTTTGGTCATACAAAAAGGCGTTATGCATGGCGTCAAAAAAACACAGCATTCCAAGAAAAACACTTGCTACCCACTGTAAAATTTGGTGGAGGTTCCATCATGCTTTGGGGCTGTGTGGCCAATGCCGGCACCAGGAATCTTGTTAAAGTTGAGGGTCGCATGGATTCAACTCAGTATCAGCAGATTCTTGAGAATAATGTACAAGAATCAGTGACGAATTTGAAGTTACGCTGGGGATGGATATTTCAGCAAGACAATGATCCAAAACACAGCTCCAAATCTACTCAGGCATTCATGCAGAGGAACAATTACAATGTTCTGGAATGGCCATCCCAGTCCCCAGACCTGAATATCATTGAACATCTGTGGGATAATTTGAAGCGGGCTGTCCATGCTCGGCGACCATCAAACTTAACTGAACTGGAATTGTTTTGTAAAGAGGAATGGTCAAAAATACCTTCATCCAGGATCCAGGAACTGATTAAAAGCTACAGGAAGCGACTAGAGGCTGTTATTTTTGCAAAAGGAGGATCTACTAAATATTAATGTCACTTTTCTGTTGAGGTGCCCATACTTTTGCACCGGTCAAATTTTGGTTTAATGCATATTGCACATTTTCTGTTAGTACAATAAACCTCATTTCAATCCTGAAATATTACTGTGTCCATCAGTTATTAGATATATCAAATTGAAATGGCTGTTGCAAACACCCAAATATTTAGAACTAAAAATGATTAAGATTAATAGGGGTGCCCAAACTTTTTCATATGACTGTATACTTCAAAGGGTAACCTTAGATCAATACTAGGAATCAGCTTGTACTTAAGAAACAGAAGTGTCTTTGTGAACGTCCGGATGGGCTGCCAGCTGCTCTTGACATTATCCGTACAGTACCCAGGCGCGGTCTTGTCAGCACACTTGAGGAGGCTGGAAGACATGAGTCATGTTTCATGGACATCAACCATGTTTCCACATCACATTCTACAATTGATCTAACGTTTTGAGTGCACTGAGCTACCTGAGAAGTGACAGAGTTCCTATAGGTGGTATCAAGATAGACTGCTCATTGACATTGGGGGAGGTTTATCATAACTAGACAAGGAAAAAGTGAGGAGTAAATAACCAATCAGATTTTAGCAGTCCTGCTCCAGAAACATTTGGATAATGAGAGTTGGAATGTGATTGGTTGCTATGGGCAACACCTCCTCCTTTCCATTTTCTAATTTTCGGGCGGTAGACCAAACCACTGACTCCGACTCCTCTATTTTTCCATAGCCTGACTCAGACACCTTGTCCGACGTGTCCTATAGTATGTGGCAGCAAGATGGGGGCTAAGTCAACACCTTGAACTCTGTCGTGAGCCAAGGTTATTTTCATCTGATTGTGAATTTCTGGGTGTTTGCCCTCCACAAACCTCTATTATACTTTGGGGTTTCTTCAGACCCCAGAATATAATAAGCGGAGGCCCAGGTGAGGTGCATAGACATATCATTCGGTTATACTCATCTCTCTTGGGCTCCATCGTGGCATCTGGTGCAGGTCCCTGTCCTCTTTGGGCCTCTTCTGGCTTCCAGAATGATGTCAAAGGCCTTGGGAGACCGCTGAGGTCTCTGATTGGGCGGATGCGCCGTCGTTATGACACTTAGATACAAGTGGCATCTCATGTCAGTCAGGAGGCTCAAAAAGGACAGAGACCCACACTGGGCACCATGACAGAGTCCAGGAGAGGTGAGTATGACTGCTATGTTTATACACCTCCCCAGGGCCTCCACTTATTATGCTCTGGGGTCTGTAATAATCCATTTTATGTAAAAGAAAATTTGACTCCTCATATTAGGCCACCTTCTTCAATTACTCCATGGTCTAGGTCTGATGCCCACATGCCCATTGTAGGCACTATCAGCAGTGACATGGACACTCTGACTAGTCTGTGGCTACACTGCCCCATAAGCATCAACCTGTGGCAACTTTCTATCATAGCTATCTTTAAAGGGGTTGTCTGGGAGCTTAAAATTATCTGGTGAATTCTTCATCAAGGACCTGGGGGTTCTGGCCTGGGTCCAACCCCCCAGTTACGTGATCAGAACCAGACCCCTGGGTCGCTCCTTCCCCTGAATCCTCTCCGGATCTCACTAGTAATTTACCTGTGCTATGCTGGCTGAGTAATGTAAAAGGGCAACTGGCAGGTTAGGGACTTGTTGCATTCACATGACCTGGGGGTCAGAACCAGACTGTAATCACCATGTCCATGATGAAGAACCCGCCAGATAAAGCCAGGTAAATTTAATTCCCCAGACAACCCCTTTAACTCCTTAACAATGTATACCTATTTTGTAGGACTGCATTAAACTGGCCATTGCTCCACATGCACATTATTGAGCCTTGGGTCCCCATGACCCTGTCCCAGTTCACCAGTTGTCCATCCTTGGACAAGTTTTGGTAGGTACTAGCCATTGCATACCAAGAATAACCCACAAGACCTGCTTAAAAATCTAAGTGACTTTGACAACACACAAATTTTGATAGCAAGACAACTGGGGCAGAGCATCTCCAAAATGGACAAGCATCAAACTGTGTGTAGACTGAATGTATATTAAGAATCAGTTATGAGTTTATTCATACAATTCCAGGAGACATAACAGAGCAGCGACACAATGCAGAGGTCTAAGAAAAAACGCTTCAGAATGATTACTGCATGGTGTGAAGCCAGCTTTATACAGACATGTCAGCAGGGGTGAGAGGTCCTCTTTAACAACGTTGTGAGAGTCAATACTTACTTCTCCACTAGCTAAGGTGACAAAGTTTTTCACAGTTTTTGGGACCACCTTTCCAAATAAACCAATGACAATGCGTCCAGCATCCCTGTCGCCTATTTTTATGTTGAAAAAAACCTGCAAATAAAGAGACTGGGTCAGGAGATCACAAAGAACGGGACCTTTCATATAAATAAGTAGTTGAACAACATGAAGGTCTTGGTTATCGGCAGTATGTGAAACGTCTTCTCAGCTGTCAGGGGATGTGATAGAGCGATGTGATGATGTTCCTGCAATCTACCTGAATGTAACACCAAATATGTAATGAGAAAAGGTCAAGTTAAACTTTCAAGGTCACATTGTTCGCGGTTTTAGCAGTTTGCCCCCAAGTCTTCACGATCAGCGTGGACATTCCAGGAATAGGGAAGTCAGCATGTATCATTCAGAACAAGATAAACTTGCTGGTAGCTGAAGTAATCTGGAGAAACCATGTTTTTATCATGTGGAACATGCAAGTAAATACAATGTTCATCAGTAAAATTTCTGCAATAAAGCTTGCAAAAATCCAATTTGCTTGCTGCCAAACAAAGACTGATTTTTAGCTGCAGAAATGTCTGCAACAAATTTGTCACATGTGAACATACCCTTAGGCCACATGCACATGACAGAGTGTTCATGTAGGGGCCTGTGTAAAAACGGAACAGACTGTGTGCCATCCGTACTTTCAGTATACCCATACATTTCAATGAATGAATGGGCAGGAATGGGACCTGCATCTGCACTCAGGGTCACCCACATGGACCGGTGATAAAACACAGTTGTGTGTATGGGCCCATAGAAGAGAATTGGTGAGTGTGCTACGCATTAAAAATACGAATAGTACACTGACAAAACATGCGGACGTGTGCATGTAGCCTTAAACTTAGTCCCCACGTTGTGAAAAAGCAGATTTTGCTGTGGATTTTTTTTTTTTTGAGCCAAAGCCAAGAGTAGCTTCAAAAGGAATGGAAGATAAAAAGGAAACTTATCTTACACTACTCCCTTCTGCTAAATCCACTCCTGATTTTGGCTAAAAAAAACGACAACTTTCCCGCAATGTGTGGCCTTAGTCTTAATTGTTGTTAGCGAAAAAACTCCTAAACACTAAGGCCCCATGTTGCGGAAACACAGCTTTTTTTGTTGCAGATTTTTTTGCGCTTTTTTGAGCCAAAGCTGAGTGTGGCTACAAAAGAAATGGGAAATATATAGGAAGCTCAATCCATTCCTGGCTTTGGCTGAAAAAAAGGCAACAAAATCTGCAACAAATAAAGCTGCGTTTTCGCAATGTGGGGCCTCAGCCTTAGGCTAAGGCACCACGTTGCGGAAACGCAGTTTTTTTTATTGTAGATTTTTTTGCAGTTTTTCGAGCCAAAGCCAAGAATAGATACAAGAGGAATGGTGTATAAAGTACTTATACTTCTACCTTTTGCTCAATCCACTCCTGGATTTATCTAAAAAAAAAAAAAAAAAAACGCAACAAAATCTGCAACAATAAAAGCTGCGTTTCCTCTGCAGACCTTCTGCTTCAATTATACCTATAGGGAAATGGCCGCCGTTTCCATAGGTATAACTGACATGCTGTGATTTCCAAAACCGCAAAGGTTATGGAAATCGCAGCATTTCCACTGCACATATTTTTCTGCAATGTGTGGATGGGATTCCACTATGCAGGGACTGTAAAACGCTGCAGTTTTTGCCACAGGGTTTACCCCATTTGGTGCCCCGGCCTCAGGCTGAGGCCCCTCGATGAAGAAAAGCAACGCTGCATTTTCACAACATGGGGCTTTAGCGTTATTAGAAGGGCAGAAAGTCCACAGAGAAGAACTCAGCAAAAATGCAATAAAAAATGCTGCAGAAAAAAATGCGATGCATTTCCGCTGTGTGTTGCTATGTGGGGATTTAACCTTAGGCTAAGGCCCGACATAGTGTGCTGCAGCAAAAAAAAGCGCTGCGGAAAAAAACACAGCAACAACGCATCACGGTTTTTCCCACAGTGCTTTGCATAGAAAGTTCGCAGAGGTTTCCTCTGTGGACTTTCTGCTTTAATTATACCTATAGGGAAACCCGCTGGCATTTCCATAGGTATAATTGACATGCTGCAATTTCCAAAACTGCAACGGAAGGTATTATTAACTGAGGGGGCACACAGGAGCATTATTTATAGGGGATTTTCGTACTATATATTTTATAATTGGGGTAGCAGCAGGATGGGGACTTAATGTAGGTGAGGACAATGTGGGTCAGGTGCCTGAAAAAGTGAGGAGCCAAAGATGTCTGTGCTGCAAACTTTACAGAGACAAGTCACAGCTGGAAGAAGTGGTCATGGCGGTCCAGAGGGAAGAGAAGGGAAATGTGAAGGATTAGTCAGAGACGTCACCTGTAAGTCACAAAATGTTACTGCCCTGTATTCACCTAAATGGTCTGTAGAGCCCTGTGTAGAGCCGATATATACCACTATATGGTCACTGTATAGTGATAATATTGGTATAACTGCATTGGGGGTCGACTTGGATATGTTTGCCCCCCCCCCCTTTGCCGAACCCCTAGCTACGCCTCTGGATTCGCTAGAATCCCATCCACCTTGCTGTGACAGTTTTTTTCAACGGCATTTATGCCACGTGGGGCCCCAGCCTTAAGGAGTTTTTTTCACGAACAACAATTAAAGGGGTTGTCCGGGATAAATGGAAATCCCTACACTAATCTAAACACCCTTGTAGTGTAGTTGTAGTGAGGAGGGAGAGAGAGGGGTTAGTGTGGAAGTTACATAGCAGGAAGCTGAACCATGTAAACAAATGCAGAAGATGCCAGGAGCTCCCAGAGACACCCAGAAATCACTCAAAACACAGCTAAAGGTATATGGGTGCATTTATTAACCCATTAATAGCACTAACAGACATTTAAAAAAAAAACAAAAAAAAACAAAACATTTTTTGCCTGGAAAACCCCTTTAAGTGTCTCCCCAGGTCCCTGTGTGAACAGAGCGGTCCGGCACATGCAGACCACTAGCTCATGTACTTGTATAGGACTGAAACATTTCGCATTACTGCTCTCCATTCACACAGGGGACTCCTGCTATACTGATTGTTGGGGGTCTCAGCAGAGATACCCCCCAGGGATCACTTATCTTCTATATGGATGATGTCACATCCTATAATGTACATATGGCTGCTCATACATATAGCAGGGTTGTCACAGGGGACACTCCTGTAGTAACTTCCATAGGAGAACTGCTCGTCCCCATACCCTGCAATGCCTCCAGAGCTGAAGTGTCCGGTATGGGACAGCAGCTCAGGGCCTAGAGAAAGTTACAGGAATACTTCTCTATATAAGGACAGAAACACAAACTGCTCCAAGTGCCAGGAATGTCTAACTGAGCTACGTGTGCTCGGCCCTCAGCCAAACAATCCTGTCCTGCTTGCCCTGCCTCAGGTGATGCCCCGGTACACGTTACCTTGTGGGTGACGGACGGTCCCCGCTTCTTGTAGCCTTCAGCCCCCGGTAACGTGTGCAGGGTGAAGCACAGCAGCAGCAGTGCCCGGTACATCCTCAGCGGGTCCCCCGGCATCATCTGCCCAGATGTCAGCGCCCCAGACTCTCCTCACAGCCGGCAGGCAACGTCAGCAAGAGCGGGGAAGGGAGGGGAGGGGGTCTTCTCCTTCCTCGTGTGTAGTGACTGCCCAGCCCCCGCCCCTAGAGCTTTATGAGGGTCTGGCCGCTCACTTCGGGCTCTCTTCACACCTGCACGATGTCCCCTGCGTTGGGTTTTGTTTGTTTTGTTAGAAACGGAGTAGTTGGCGAGTCATCATGGTCTCTGTCCTCCATCCCACTACCCCAATACAAAACACAAGGGATTTAAAACGTCACTTATGACTGAAGTCAATGGGAGCGGTTTTATTTGGGGTTTTTTCCCCAGCTGTGTTGGAGTCTCTGTAGGACACTCAAACACAGTTTCTGCCTAAAGAAATGCAAGTAAGACTTTTGTCTCCATTGGTTTCAGTATAAAACCAGAGGAAACCCAGCGGACCCCATTATAATTAGCGGGTAACCACTTTTTAAGCGAACAGGGTTTCCGTCTTTCGAGTCCCCATGTGGACCCAAATGATGGAGACCCGAACGCTAGTGTGAACTTAGCCTCAGTTTGGAGAATCCATTGCAGCAATTGTCAAAAATTGGCAGACAAAAAAGTGCTGCAAGTCTTTTTCGGCCGGCAGTTTCAATTTACAACAACGGACACCAACACAAGGGACACACGGGCACAGGTGTAAACATAGTGTTTCTCCTGAGAATTTGGGAGTCATTTTTGAGGCAGTTTCTACCTCACAAATTTGCCTGCAAAAATCTCTGAGTGAACTTAGCCTTAAGACTGAGACCCCACGTTGCAGAAAAGCTGCTATTTTTGCATTTTTTGAGCCAAGCCCATGAGTGACCAGCAAAGAAATGGGAACTATAAAGGAAGATCTTATACTTCCCCCTTCTTCTCACTCCACTCCTGATACCAAAGACAGACTTCCGTCTCCACCGCAGAAACCTCCAGAAATCAGAAGAGAGAAAAGTCCTACACAGAGGACGTTTCTTTCCGTCGTTTTCAGTATAAAAATGGTGGACCCCATTATAGTCTATGGCACAGGTGTCAAACACAAGGCCCGCGGGCCGAATCCGGCCCGCTGCCTTCTGTTATCCGGCCCGGCACTTATCTGGCCCGCAGGGGCGCGGCATTTTTTATTGTCTATGTAATGTAAACCAGCCCAGGACAGGCCGCTGAAAAAAAAAAAAAAACAAAGCTGCGCGATACCTGTCCTGGGCTGGTTTACGAGACCTCTGCATGTCAGCGCAGGCGGCGATACAATGACGTCATCGCACCTCCTACACTGACACGCAGACGTCGCGGACAAGAAGAGGAGGAGGCGGCGGCTGCATCAAGGCATCGGAAATAGGTGAAATAAGTTTTTTTATATATATAAATAGGCCGTTGCCTGATGGAGTATCCCCGGCACGTAACGGCCTATTTACGTAACGGCTTCCCCTTCTGCTATGGGACGCAGAAGCGGCTGTGTGCAGGAGCGGGGATGGTAAGTGAGGCCGCGGCCGGCGAACCCTATCAAATACTACTATTATTATACTCCGGGGTCTTTTCAGACCAAGCTGTTGATCCCACTTCGATGGCGTGAGACCGACCCTCCTTCCAGTGGAGGGAAAAGGTTAATCAACTTTATAGGTTCGAGGAGCTCTGCAGCTGGGGACTCCCGGTTCCTTCTGGTTTCCTAGCTCCTCCCCCCCCAGATATTTGGCTTCCTTGGGCCTATCGCCCACACCCTCCTCTCTGGTACCCCAACTACATTTGCCTGCATCAAGCCCTTATGGACTTACCTGGGTTCATTCGAGCCTACCAATCGCCCTCACCCCCCTTTCCCCCCCCCTTCTTTTTCTCCCTCCATTTTCTGATGTTTGCTGATCTGTTAATATTGTGTTCATGTAACTGCTTGATGGGGTATTTGGTTTCATTACAGTGCATTTATGTATCTCTGCTGTGCCACTTTGTAATTTTTGTCTGGTTTTTTTTTAGAAAAAACTAAAATCAATAAATAAATAAAGATTGAAAAAAAAAAAACAATTGCAAAGAGAGCTGCCAGTCTTGATGATTTGTATGCCCAAGTGCATTCAGTGTGGCATAACATTCCTCAGACAACCATTAGGTACGCACATGGCGCTCATACTCAATATTTTGAATGGAATATATTCCATTTTTATCATTTGCATATCATTAACATGTCTGTCGATCTTGTGATTTCCTTAATTCCAAGACTTTTTCTTCCTGGTGTTGCAGTTTCAATGTTGAGGAGTGTATATTTATAACAAGTAGACATTGAGTACAGCACAAAAAATAATCCTACTCAAGACCTTTTGCTACGTTGATATTAACAGTTCCTTTGTTTCTACATTGCATTTTACCACTAGTGATAAATGTCATGAAGTTTCATTTTATGATCTTTTGATAAAGTCAAAATGGACACGACCACGGCACTATTTATTGTACAGTCAATGAATCAATCTATCATAATATTGGCTTTGGTTTTATCCTTTATATAGTATCTAGTACATTTCTTCCCGGAGTACATTGCAGACTTGTCCTCATATTAAACGCAGTTTGAGTATACATTCATAACTCATAGCTATTTTTTCTTGCAGGTGGAAATTTTTTTATACAGGCTCCAACTTTATACTTCTCCAAAAAGTACTTTGTGTTATAAAGCACATAAATCTTTAGGATGAGTGTTTGGATTTTGTATAGGAACCTAGTAATCTATGTTTAAGATTGCACTTATTCTAGTTAAAATATGCAGGGCGGCTGAAGTGAAAATAAATATAAGCTCCTGAGACAACTGCTGGCAGATGACTACACTTTTACAGATATACTTTTTCAGGTTTTATTGTGCTGATGGACTCTGAAGGATGTGTTCATCCATTAAACAAAGTGTAATCGGGCGTAAATCACATGTGCAGTTACAGGAAGGACTAAACACTCATAAATTATTGATCCATTTTGAACCGAGGTCACAACTATTGGAGAAAACACATTTTTAACTTGAATACAATCTTAACAAAGACTTGCCTAATTTAAAGAAAGGGTTGGATTTCATGTCTGTCCTTTATATATACTTGCCCACCCCATCAGAGCACTGTACTGATCAGATATTGACTGGGTTCATGGTTCTGCATTGTCTGCAAAGGAGAAAATTCATCAACTTATTGCGGGACAATTTTGTGGACCAGCTTGTAGAAGATCCAGCTAGAGGGGGTGCTCAGCTGGATCTGATCATTTCTAATAACGCAGGACTTGTTGGAAATCCTTGGTAATAGTGACCAAAATCTAATGTGATTCCACTTAAATTGTAAAAAAAACAAAGGCTGGGAGGGCAAAATCCCTGAATTTTAAAAAGACCACATTGCAGAAACACAGCTTTTTTTGTTTCAGATTTTGCTGCAGTTTTTTTAGCCAAAGCCAGGAGTGGATTGTTCAACAGAAGGGAGAAGTATAAGTACTTCCTATATATTTCCCATTCCTTTTGTAGTCATTCTAGACTGTGGCTCAAAAAAATGCACAAAAATCTGTAACAAAAAAAGCTGCGTTTCCGAAACGTGGGGTCTCAGCCTTAAGGGCTGCACTTCAGGATATAGAGTGGAAGTAGCTATTGCCAGATAGTGATACACAGGTCAAATGGGAGACATTTAAATCTACATTGAGCAAATATATAGCAAAATGTATACCCATAGGGAACAAGTATAAATGTCTTAAATTAACCCCCCATGGCTTACAGCTATAGTTAAAAGGGCGATAAACTATAAAAATAGGCATTTAAAAAATATAAATCTGAAGGGTCTGCTGAAGCCTTTCAGAATTAGAAAGCACTTAATTAACCCTGCTGTACTGTTCGCATTTACTATACACTTGTACTGTTTTGGGTCAATATGACCCGACCTATTAAAATGTTGATTTTAGCTACTGTAAGTGGTTTTTTTAATACCTATTTCATTATTAAACTGTATGTGAACATGGTTGATCACAAACAAATGAAAAATGAAATTAAAACTTCATTTTTATTTATTTTTTTCAGAAAAAGGTTACACGGGCTGTTTGCAATTATGTTCGCTTTATAGCATTCTGCTCACAAATAACAAACATGCTTATTTCAATTTACTATAACTTTAAATCTAACTAAATATAACTTTGTCTTAACATATTTTATAAAACAACAAATGAAAAATAACGAAAACGTCAGTTTTTCTTTTTTATCTATAAAAGGTTTGAACAGATTCATTCATTTTTACATTGAGCACAATAATAAAACATGTCCTTTACAAAGATATTTTGCACACTCAGCACATGTCAGATTTGTTTTATTGACACAAGAAGATGGACAGAAGCTACATCTCTTCCTTTTTTGGCTGGTAGCTGTGCTGGTGGAGGCCGTGGAGTCTATTTCTTGAGCATGCTGCTGGACACTCTTCACAATGGCGGCTGCTCCTTCACTTCTGGGGTTTACTTTTCTGGCTTCGATATACGACCTAACTAGGGATTTTCCTAATTCTTCAATAAACATTCTTCTTTTATGCAGCTTATTTCTGTTCCAATTGGGGTCGATTTCTCTCCATAAAACAAATGCGTTGTATGCCGAAACATCCAGAATGTTGTAAAACATTATCTTGGCCAACGATTAATTTTTCGTTTGCATGTGTATGTTGATATTGCTTGATCTAGTGTATCAACTGCCCCTTTTGTGGCATTATAATCTAATATCATGTCCAGCTTTTTGTCTTCTCGATTACTTATTGCATTGTCACGGTGCATTGTGCTCATTAGAATTACCTGTTTATTTTTTTTGGGAACATAAGACACAACTGTTGTATCTCCAAGTAAAAAGTAGAACTATACACTTCTCTTTTACTAAGGATACCTTGCGGCAGTTCTGGCTTGTTTTTCCTTATAGTACCCAGTTGTCTTTTTCGCAACATCTGGCCCAGTTGGTAGGATGTGAAAAAGTTGTTACATGTGACATTTGTCCTTTTAGTCCATGAGTCATATCGAGAACAACTCGCATACCCTGAAATTTTGCAGGCAGAAATAATTAGTGACCTTTAAAACTGTTCGGGTCGTATTGACCCAAACAGTATAAGTGTAAAAATCAGCGTGTAGCAAAAAGTAAACAAAAAAAAAAAACACTCATCGTAAGAACCCCTCAAATGAGGAAAAGTCAATTAATCACAAGTTTCAGATCCGCATGAAAAATAATCTACAGGGTCTCAAATTTAATTTCGGGTCATATAGACCCAAGCAGAACAGCAGGGTTAAATCTGTATAAGGGAAATAAAATAAGCTAAAATATGAAATGCAGGTGGCTAAGGAAAGCAAAACTAACACCATAAAATGATTAAAATATATAAATATAAATGTAAAAAAAACAAGGACAGGTTCTTTAGCTCTGTGTATAAAGAAAAAACACGCAGTAGTTGGTGTAGGTGTCACCAATGCTGGTAATACATCAACTAATATACTAAACTGGATAAACACAGAAATGGTCCAAGCAAAGCTAAACAAACTAAAAGTGAGCAGGGCTGCGGGTCCAGATGGATTACACCCACGAGTACTTAAAGAACTCAGTCCTGTCATTGCTGTATCCCTATTCTTAATTTTTAGGGACTCTCTAGTGACTGGTACAGTGCCAAGGCACTGGCACAAGGCTAATGTGGTGACTATTTTCAAAAAGGTGTTCCCCAGGTAATTACAGACCGGTGAGCTTTACATCCATTGTGGGGAAACTGTTTGAGGGGCTCTTGAGCGACTATATACAGGAGTACTGTATGTGACTATATGCAATATTATAAGTGACAGACAGCATGGTTTTACTAAAGACAGAAGTTGTCAGACTAACCGGATTTGCTTTTATGAAGAGGTGAGTAGAAGTATGGACGGAGAGGAGTCTGTGAATGTAGTGGACAGGCAGGAGGCTGTGGATATAGTGGCAGACAGAAGGCTGTGGATATAATGGACAGGGGGTGGCTGTGGATATAGTGTTCCTGGATTTTGCAAAGGTGTTTGACACTGTCCCTTAAAGACGATTAATTGGTAAAACCAGATCCATTGGCTTGGAAAATATAGTTTGTAATTGGATTGAAAACAGGTTGAAGGATCATATCCATAGAGTTGTGGTCAATGACTGCTCCTCAGATTGGTCTTTTGTTATAAATGGTGTACCCCAGGGTTCAGAGATGGGTCTGCTGTTATTTAACTTATTTATTAATGATATAGAAGATGGGATTAATAGCATTGTCTCTATTTTTGCAGATGACACCAAGCTATGTAGCACTGTACAGTCTATCGAGGATGTGCGTAGGTTACAAACAGATTTGGACAAAGTGTTAGTTGCCTTTTTAGAGCAAAATAGCATTGATGCTTATGAAAATGTATAGAATGTCATGCCCTTTAACATCACCTGGTTGAACTTGATGGACATATGTCTTTTTTCAACTGTGCTAACTATGTAACTATGTACCTATTTATCTCTTTTCATAGCAATAACTATATCCTCAGCACAAATCAATAGCAAGCTACAGGGTGGGAAGGAGTTATTACCTTATAGAAGACGTATTTGTGTGCATTCAGAATTCTAACCTTTCAGATTGCAGACGTGGAAGTTGATATTGATCAGTATGGCATATGTGCAACCTCCATCAGCTACTGCACTGCAAGACATCAGGGTATCGTGCAAGCAGTCAAGCTGTGTATATATATATCTATATATATATATATATATAGATATATATAAGTGCCTTGCGAAAGTATTCAGCCCCCTTGAACTTTTCAACCTTTTGCTACGTTTCAGGCTTCAAACATAAGGATATAAAATTTTAATTTTTTGGTGAAGAATCAACAACAAGTGGGACACAATTGTGAAGTGGAACGAAATTTATTGGATATTTTAAACTTTTGTAAAAAGTAAAAAACTGAAAAGTGGGGCGAGCAATATTATTCGGCCCCCTTAAGTTAATACTTTGTAGCGCCACCTTTTGCTGCAATTACAGCTGCAAGTCGCTTGGGGTATGTCTCTATCAGTTTTGCACATCGAGAGACTGAAATTCTTGCCCATTCTTCCTTGGAAAACAGCTCGAGCTCAGTGAGGTTGGATGGAGAGTGTTTGTGAACAGCAGTTTTCAGCTCTTTCCACAGATTCTCGATTGGATTCAGGTCTGGACTTTGACTTGGCCATTCTAACACCTGGATACGTTTATTTGTGAACCATTCCATTGTAGATTTTGCTTTATGTTTGGGATCATTGTCTTGTTGGAAGATAAATCTCCGTCCCAGTCTCAGGTCTTTTGCAGACTCCAACAGGCTTTCTTACAGAATGGTCCTGTATTTGGCTCCATCCATCTTCCCATCAATTTTAACCATCTTCCCTGTCCCTGCTGAAGAAAAGCAGGCCCAAACCATGATGCTGCCACCACCATGTTTGACAGTGGGGATGGTGTGTTCAGTGTGATGAGCTGTGTTGCTTTTACGCCAAACATATCATTTTGCATTGTGGCCAAAAAGTTCGATTTTGGTTTCATCTGAGCAGAGCACCTTCTTCCACATGTTTGGTGTGTCTCCCAGGTGGCTTGTGGCAAACTTTAGACAATACTTTTTATGGATATCTTTGAGAAATGTCTTTCTTCTTGCTACTCTTCCATAAAGGCCAGATTTGTGCAGTGTACGACTGATTGTTGTCCTATGGACAGACTCTCCCACCTCAGCTGTAGATCTCTGCAGTTCATCCAGAGTGATCATGGGCCTCTTGGCTGCATCTCTGATCAGTCTTCTCCTTGTTTGAGATGAAAGTTTAGAGGGACGGCCAGGTCTTGGTAGATTTGCAGTGGTCTGATACTCCTTCCATTTCAGTATGATCGCTTGCACAGTGCTCCTTGGGATGTTTAAAGTTTGGGAAATCTTTTTGTATTCAAATCGGGCTTTAAACTTCTCCACAACAGTATCACGGACCTGCCTGGTGTGTTCCTTGGTCTTCATGATGCTCTCTGCACTTTAAACAGAACCCTGAGACTATCACAGAGCAGGTGCATTTATACGGAGACTTGATTACACACAGGTGGATTATATTTATCATCATCAGTCATTTAGGACAACATTGGATCGTTCAGAGATCCTCACTGAACTTCTGGAGTGAGTTTGCTGCACTGAAAGTAAAGGGGCCAAATAATATTGCACGCCCCACTTTTCAGTTTTTTATTTTTTACAAAAGTTTAAAATAACCAATAAATTTCGTTCCACTTCACAATTGTGTCCCACTTGTTGTTGATTCTTCACCAAAAAAATAAAATTTTATATCCTTATGTTTGAAGCCTGAAATGTGGCAAAAGGTTGAAAAGTTCAAGGGGGCCGAATACTTTCGCAAGGCACTGTTATATATATATATATATATATCACAGTATATATATAATTTTTTTTTATAAAAAACACAAATGTTAAAAGTTCAGAGCACATCCATTTTCTCATTTATCAAAATTAGAAATCCGAACAATAGAAAAATAAACATATAATTGATATCACCACAATGTGAAAAGTTCCAAACTATTAAAATATCTTTTTTCCTGTAAGATGAAAAGCAGTGCCATGTCAAAATTGCTATTTTTTTGGATCCTTTGCCCCCAAAAGCTTAATAAAATTTATAAACAAAAGTTATATGTATGTGTTCAGGTGGTACCAAGTAAAACTATAGTTTGCTCTGCAAGAAATTGGCCCTAACACAGCTACGTATAGCACCTTAGGCCTGTGGCCTACAAGGTTAAGGAAACATAAATGTGTCCTGACATAGGAGGAAGAATAGGAAGAGGCTGCTGTGTCCCAGGAGCCATCTGCAGGTGGCAATTGCTATGCTAGCCATAGTCTGTACAGCAACCCGCTCCTAAACCTGACACATGGGGGGTCACAGGTGGGGACACTACTCTGCACCTCAGCCTGTGGTAGCCTGGTATTTTTGTCACTGGCTGTCATGAAGCTTACCACTTGCGAAAAGCATGGTGGGATGATGACAACCCCCCCAACATGATACATGAGGTAATAACAGCCCCCAACACTTTACATGAGGTAAAGACAGCACCCGCCAACATTCGACATTAGGTAATAACACCCCCAGTTCCAAGTGAATAGGACGAGGCTGAAATTACATTGCACAGCTGCTATGAGAGTGATAAGGTCATCCCACGGCCCCTTCAAACAGCTGACCAGCAGGGGTCCTGGTGTCAGATCCCACTGATCTTTTGTTGATGACCAATCCTGAAGATAGGTCAAAAATGAAAATGGAAAAACCCCTTAATGTGGGGAAGACACTAAGGGGCTTCAAGAAAGGGTTTGGATTGTTGTAAAGGGGACATGGTGAAACACAGTGTCCACGACCAGGCAGAGGAAGCATGACTAGCATATATTTTTCCCTCTTTTATGTAAAGAACTAGTTTGAATACATTTTTTTTTTTATGAAAATGGCGTTTTTTGACATGCATGTGACATTTACAAATACTTGCATACTGAAGATGAAGTCTAAGTTCACACCACATAGAGAGGATAGAGATACACCTAAACCACAACAAATGATGGCCAGGTGCTATATAAAGAGGCCCACATACACAGCACACACCTATAGTGCACCTTTTTCTGCTAAACCAGTTTTATATATGTGTCCCACAACCTCTTCAAATCTAACTTTCTTATTTGTTTTATGTCTTTGTTCTGAAAAATATTCTGAACACTAAATATTTTAGAGGACTAAATGACTGTGGCAGATGGTTAAGCTCAAGCAGAAAGTTTCACTACAAATTCTGGCACTTTCTATTACATGTATAATGAATCTGAAGTTTTCTGTATTTGTTCACAGGGATTTTATATGCAAAGGTCTCTACTAATGTGCAGTGTGAAAGTACTTTTGTAGTTTTCATTCTGAGACATGTCAAATCTTAAGCAGTAGAAAGATTTCTGTTTGGCAAAAAAAGGAAGGCTGGTAGCATTTTACCCCTCATTAAACCATCAGCCTGACACAGTCCATGTACTCTTTATGTCCAAGAGTTTGTTAAACACTGGGATTCCTATCATTTTATTGGCCTGGCACAAAAATGGCTTTTAACTTGCTTAATATCTCCATAGCATTTTCCACAACTGGAAAATACATTGAGTACTAGAGAGAATTGAGCGTTGAAAGATGATGGTTTCATGTCCCTATACATAATGCAGAAGGGATTAAACCTATGCTGCAACTCTAAACCTGTGTCTTTGTTATTGTCCCTAACCAATACACATTATAAACCTATTTTATACATGGTTGTAACTATGTATAAATGTGATATAAAGGTCAAATAGCATCCTCTTAAAGAGTACCTGTTATTAGATTTTAGAAATTTAGACCGCTTAAATTTAGTGAAAGGTTCCCTTTAAATTCCACTTTAATGGTGTACTTTGTACAATATGAATTACTAATATGGTAGAACTGGTTTTCTATAAATGTGTCACTGTGGATCCTAAAAGATTTTAGTCTTTTATTAACTGTTTAATATAATGATCTTATATTCACCACTAGGCACCCCCCTATATTCTGTTAGAGGGCTGCATACCTTTTTACAATACTCACTATTCAGATACGAAGCACAGATGTTTCAAGCGTAAACAGTGATATATGCCATGAAAATTATTTATCCCCTATCCATAGGATTAGGGATAAATTGCTGATCGATAAGGGTCCAACTGCTGGGGACCCCATGATTCTGAGATGTTGCACTAGATGCAGAATCCACTCCCCTGTTCTATTCATTCAATGGGAGCACTGGAAAAAGCTTTATTACAGCACTTGGCTATCTCCAAGTTGTTAAACTTTCTACCCAATTATTATATGAGCACATAGACTGTGCAAGATGTAGTATACTGTACATCTGTATGTAGTGCAGTGTTATGTACTGTGTACTGTGTTATGCACCACTTTTGCAGGAGTTGGGGGCTATGGACCCACTTGCCCCCCAGGTAAGGGGCCACTGGGGGATTCACCTGCTCCCCTGTGGACCAGTGAAAGCTTAGTTAGGACATAATTTTCATGGTATAACCCCTTCCCAACATCCATGTACTATTACTATTACGATGTCCGGTTTTTAAAGATGGTCTTTAAAGCTTCCCAATATATCGTATGGAATATTAAATTGTGCCATTACAAAGTACAATTTGTTCCACAAACATTAAGCTCTCATATGGCTCTGTGAACAGAAAAATAACAAAGTTATGGGGTTTGGAATGTGGGGGTTAAAAACAAAAATCAAAAAATGCCCTCAGCGGGAAGCGGTTAAAAATTACAGGAACAGTGCTAACATTTCATGCCAGGCCCAGTGCCCTCCCCAGCCAAGGTACCCTAATAATGTTTCCAGAAACAATGCCCTCATACTAGTGTTCCTGTGAGCTGTCCTGGTCATGACCAGTTCAACATCTGTGCAGTGCATAACAGTGCTCTATAGCCCTATAACTCTTGTAAGTTGCTCATGATCAAAGCAGGTTTTTCCAGTCCCTATATAAACAAGATTATTTCCCTTCATGTCAGGGGTGTACAACCTGTGTGGTCATAAAGGGCATGTGAATGGAGGTAAAACAGGATTGGTAAGGGCCTCAGCGGTCAGACCTCCATCAATGAGAAATTTATTCTCTATGCTATGAGCAATTTATTCTTTATGCTATAAATATTTTTTTGTGGCATAACCATTGGTAAAGGTCTCAGCGGTAAAACAACCCCCATTTTATTTAAAGTCAGAAATGGCAGGATGGTAAGATGGCAGGCAGTATACCCTACTGAGGAGGGCTCTTTAAAAGATTGCTTTTTGTTCCGAATACCATGTAATTCACAGAAGAATTGTGTTTGATATAAATATATATCAATGTAAAACAACCAAAATATGTAGCTCCTTGTCCAAAGCAAGAAAAAATATCAAGCAAAGTCAGTGACCTGTATCGTGCAGACTTCTCGCCTTTCTGCTCAGTTGTTAACCTTTGTCTCATTAATCCAGCATAAACATCCTATAAACTGTGTTTGTGTACTTGTTTTGTCTGTCAAAACATCACAGAGCGTATGGCTAGTTAGTTAGAAGTATTGGCAAATTAATGAATACCTTCAGTTATTTGCGAGGCAGCTGTAGCAGATGCCACATCTCTGGAATTACCTGCAGAGCTGCGAGCACAAGAAAAGAACATTTCAGAGTTGAGCGAAGGGCATGCCCCGCTAGAATAAGTCTCTTTGAACTGCATGATACAAATAAATCAATAGTTTTATTCTAGTTTAAGTGGGCCTCTGGGAAATAATTATGAAAAAATCAGATATCAGCGTATTGTGTAAGCTCAGAAATTTCATGGCAGGGTGACTTGCTCATCATGCACAAGATTTGTACACAATGAAGATCTAGAACTTACCTAGAATTTCCCCATCATTTTATTAATGAAGGGTCAAAGAGTGAACTACTGTCGTTGGGTGAGCAGTAATCTATTTGCATGGAGAATTAAAGGGCTTTTCTGTCACTGAACTATTCATGACCTATCCTATCAATATCTGATCAGTGGGGGTCTGACACCCAGCACCTCCACTGATCATACAGTAGTTTAGTCACTCGGCAGCCAAGTATGAGCCTTCTCTGAAAATAACACTATGTAACACAAATTTTGTTCCCAGCTTTTAAATGTTATATTCCAATTGCTTATGTCTAAAACAAATTAAAAATTGCTTACATTCATCATAAACTTCGCTTTTGTGACCACGGCAACGAAAATTATGCATTTTTACTATAGAAACAGACGATTTTGCATCTTCTCATTTATACAGTCCGACTAAGAACACTATATGCATTGCAAATTTACACAGATTACCAAAAACTGTTCAGAAGTGTGCGGTTTTCCGAGATTTACGACTATACTGCAAATCAGTTTCACGAATCAATCCCCAAATATAGTCACCCATCATGTTTTCGTTTTATTGTCCTTGGTAACGGCGTTCAAAGTTCATAATGTCCTGGTGAAAGCGCTCGCCTTGCTCCTCTGAATAAGCTCCCATGTTCTCTTTGAACTTATCAAGATGAGCATTAAGGATATGGATTTTGAGTGACATCCTGCAGCCCATTGCAGCATAGTTCTTTATCAGAGTCTGAACCAGTTGTACGTAGTTTTCATCTTTATGATTGCCTAGGAAGCCGCGAACCACTGCGACAAAACTGTTCCAAGCTGCTCTCTCCTTCCTATTCAGCTTCTTGGGAAATTCACTGCACTCTATGATCTTCTTGATTTGTGGTCCGACGAAGACACAAGCTTTGATCTTTGCATCAGACAGTTTAGGTAAAAGATCTTGGAGGTAATTGAAAGCTCTCGACTCCTTATCTAGAGCCCTGACAAATTGTTTTATGAGCCCAAACTTGATGTGTAGTGGTGGCATCAGCACCTTGCGTGGGTCCACCAGTGGCTCTCACTTTACATTGTTCTTCCCCACAGTGAACTCTGTCCGCTGAGGCCAGTCCTGCCTGTGGTAGTGCACTTCAGTATCCTGGCTGTCCCAAAGGCAAATAAAGCAAGGATACTTAGTAAAACCACCTTGGAGGCCCATCAGGAATGACACCATTTTGAAATCTCCGATAACTTCCTAGCCGTACTCATCATACTTCAAGGCACCTAGCAACATCTTGACACTGTTTTATTCCTCTTTCAGGTGCACCGAGTGAGCTACAGGAAGAGATGGATACTTGTTCCCATTGTGAAGCAGCACGGCTTTGAGGCTCTTGCATGAGCTGTCTATGAAGAGGCGCCACTCATTCGGGTTACAGGTGATACCTATAGCCTCGAATAGACCGGCCACATTGTTGCAGAAGCACAGTCCATCTTGATGACTGAAGAAGATGGAAAAAACTTGGTGACGCTTCCTCTGATCTGTCATTTGGACGCTTTCATCTAATAAGTTCCATTGCTTGAGCCTTGATGTCAGAAGCTCAGCGTTGGACTTGGTGAGACCAAGGTCTCTGATCAGATCGTTGAGGTCTTTTTGGTTAGGGTAGTATGGCTTCCGCTCCTCATCTGCATATGAAGAGAAATCGTGATCTTCAACATCTTCCTTGATGTCTGACCTGCTGCTTTCTTTTGAAGGTGGTGTAGCTCTGTCTGGAGGTGTTGGTACAGGAAGTTCAGGGCAGTGTGGTACTGGGGCAATAGATGATGGAATGTCAGGATACGTTACAGGTGGTGCATTTTTGCCAGTGCGACGTTTGGAAGGGTCCACCATGCAGAAGTAGCAATTTGTTGAGTGATCAGTCTCTCCTCTGTACCAACCTATATGCAAACAAAATAATATTTGGATTGAGAATTTGATTTAGGCCTATTTCACACTAATGACTAGTGATATTTACAATATTAACACAGTTAATCTGATATTTAAGAGAGTAGCATTTATCCACTTACCTTCAAGAGTTTTCTTGCAGTGCTCACATGTGAAATGAGGAGCCCATGGTTTGTCTTGGTCGCCAACAGGCATGCCGAAGTATGCTTTGTAGGCCTCACACATCTTAGCAGATGCTTCCACAGAGTACTTTTTCGCTCTTGTCTTTATAAACTGGCCACATACGTAGCAAAATGCGTCTGCTGGATGTATGCAACCTCTTGATGCCATCTAAATTGACTAAGTTGCTGTGAACTGTAAGGAAAAAGGATGTCTCTCCAAACTTGATAAAAATGGTCTTTATTCCATGCAGTATTAAAGTTCAAGAGTGTACTGAGGATTCAGCAGAGCAAGATTGATCACCCGGTACCAGAGTAACACACAATATATACATTTACATTCCTAAGCTCCTCCTGTAATGGGTGTGGGGTGAAGTGTGAATACTGTCGTTATCAGAATCTGAATAGATATTGAATTCACACCTGTCTGTCTAGGTCAATTCCCCTTTGTCTGTGATGGCCATTGCCCACTTACTATGCAATCCCAATCAATTAGATCCTGTCTCTCCGTCTCTCAGGAAGGGCTATAGTGGCCCTATATAACTGTAGTTATACAGCTACCTACAATTCTGTACAGTCCTAGAAAGTTCTAGATAATTCTGGGCAGTTCTAGAAACTTCTTGATAGTTCTCACAATTCCAGAAGCTTCTTAAGTATCTTGAAATATTGCGAATATCTTTAAAAATAGATCAATTTCAAAATATCATTGTGCTGACCACAAAAGCAAAGTTTACAGGGAATAATAACTTTTTTCTATTCATTTAAGGTACAAACAATCAGGAAAACACACTTAACAACTGGGAACAAATATTTTTTTGAAAATTGTTACATGGTGTAATCAAGACTTTTTGGTTTTACACTTCTGGTTGGCACTTATGTAGCTTTCCTATGTTCTGCAAAGGAGCCTCTATACAGAACCAGCCACAGCAGGTGATGACCAAGCACAGAACACCCATTGCAAGCCATAGAACCTCAATATAGTGCCAGCCATAGAGCCTTGTCCCGTGCAATCTTTAGAACTACCAATAGATGATACCCACAATGCTCCCAAACAGTGCCAGCCGCAGAATATCCATAAAGTGTCTTGTATAGAGGTCCCCAAACAATGCTAGTCATAGAGACTCCATACAGTGCCAGTCCCAGACCCTGATTACCAAGCATAGAACAACCATAACAAGCCACAGAACCCCAAGTCACATATCCCCCAAACAGTGATATTTATAGATTCACCATGCAGCCACAGAGCCACCATACAGTGTCATCCATGGAGTGACCAAACTAAGAGCCAAAGAACCTCTATACAGGACCAAACACAGCCCCCAATTATAAGGAAACTCACAGTGATCCCATGGTAGGTGCAGGCAGAGACACAATCACAGTGTCATGCAATGCATAGAGCCCTTAAAGCCCGGTAAATTTCCACTCTCTAATCACTTAAGAAGTTGCTGAAGAGAAAGTTACATTTGAGCACAAATCAGTAACATGCAATTTCCTCTTTAGTGCCACTCAACACTCTCAAGAAAAAGGCCTGCCTTATAGAAGCAAACTGCTGCAGGGACAGATACTTCTATGCAACTGGAAAGGAGAGGTCTTTAATCCTAAACGCTCCCCCATGCCCCCCAACCTTGCATACTCCACCACTGATAATAACCACCAATCATGGCCCAGAATTACTAATATAAAGTGCAAACTAAGGCTACATTCAGATGAACGAGGTGCAAAACGTCTGTGAAAAACAACAATTTTCCACAGCTGTTTTGCACTCGAGAGGCAGCCCTTTTCACAGATCCCCCATACTGTGTATGGAAAGTACATACAAAAATAGTACATGACCTATATTTGACAACAGACCATCAAAATAATGGTCATGTGAGTAGCCTCCATTCCCTGACATTGAATTTAATGCTGCTGTGTAATGTTGTGTGAATGTGACTTTAGACAGGCAGTCTGAAAATAGACCAAATGTATCAATGGCTAATATATCTGGCATATCTTTAGACAGTATAGTCTAAGTTTATACCTCCTTTTAGTTGGTTTACTTTGAGTCAGAATCTTACAACACAATCTTTGCACATTTTTTGGTGTATCATGGCACATTTTTCTAAGAATACACATCCACATGTCTAGCAAGTTGAAAACTTTTAGTCCAAACTAGAGGTGTCACATTGCACCCAAAGATGCGCCACATTTACACCAGTGTCTAGCCATATGCACAATAATAAATCTGAGCCAATAACCCTTGTCCATTGAATGATGAGAGTCTGTGGAAGCATCCCCTCTAAACAGGAACTGCATGGTTAGCAAACAAGGGGGTATGGAATTGCACAAATGGTCCTGGAAAGAATATATAGGGGTGTAAAAACCTAGAAACATGATGCCAGGCCCATTTTTGATTTTTTGCTATGAGCCGCCTTTCCCCCATGTCCACCATTAGACCTCTGTAGTTTAAGGTTGATACATTGCAACATAATTTTTCTCATGTAATAAAAAAAATCCAGTTTTCATTAATCAATTGATAGAACTTTCTTCCAGTAGTCTTCTGACTTAAGCTGGCCATGTACATTAGATGTACAGTGGGTAAAAAAAGTATTTAGTCAGCCACCAATTGTGCAAGTTCTCCCACTTAAAAAGATGAGAGAGGCCTGTAATTGTCATCATAGGTAGACCTCAACTATGAGAGACAAAATGAGAAAACAAATCCAGAAAATCACATTGTCTGATTTTTAACCCCTTAATGACTGGGCCATTTTTTGTTTTTGCATTTTCGTTTTTCCCTCCCCACATTCCAAGAGCCATAACTTTTTCATTCTTCAGTTCACAGAGTCACATGATGGCTTATTGTTTGCGAAACAAATTGTACTTTGTAATGGTACCATTCAATATGCTGTGCAATGTACTGGGAAGCTGGAAAAAAAAATCAGAATGAGGTGCAATTGGAGAAAAACTGCATTTGCACCAAATTCATATGGGTTTAATTTTTACAGCATTCACTGTGTGGTAAAAATGACATGGTATCTGTATTCTGCGGGTCAGTATGAACTTGGCAATACCAAATTTATATAGTATTTGTAATGTTTTGATACCTTTTAAAAAATTAAAAACTTTGCTAAATAGAAAAAAATTTTGCATCGCCATATTGTGTTACCCTGTGTAACTTTTTTATATTTACGTATGTATATGTATATTTATGTATGGAGCTGGGTAAGGCGTCTTTTTATGCAGGACAACATGACATTTTTATTGATACCATTTGGGGAAAGATCTGATGATTTGATCACTTTTTACTCAATTTTTTATAGGAGGCAAAGTGTTGAAAAAAATGCTATTTGGCCCTTTTGATTTTTTTTCCCCGCTACGCCGTTCACTGTATGGGATAAATATTTTAATATTTTAATAGTTCGGGCATTTTGGAGGGTGGGGATACCTAATGTGTTTATGTTTACTTTTGTTTATTTACTTTTATATCTGATCTAGGGAAAGGGGGGGTGATTTGAACTTGTGTTTTTTTTATTTTTTTTATTCTTTTAAAAACTTTTTTTTTCTACCTTTGCTTGTATGATCAGACCCCCTAGGGACCTTGAAACCTAGGGGGTCTGATCGCTCATACTATTCACTGCGATACTACTGTATCGCAGTCAATAGCAAAATGCCTTCACCTCTATTAGCCGCTGCCTCTGGCATTGTGTAATAGAGCTAATGCAATGACAAGCCTGGGAGCCTTCAATAGGCTCCTGGCTGTCATGGCAACCGATCACCGCCCTCTGATGACGTTCTGGAGGGCGGCGGTCGGTGAAAAATGGCGGTACGCGTGGCGCCTGCGCAATTTAGACGCCACAGTCCCGTTTGACCACGACATCTAAAGAGTTAACAGCCGTGATCGGTGCAGGCACCGATCGCTGCTGTTAGCGGCGGGTCCTGGCTGTATTACACAGCCGGCATCCGCCCTGTATGGAGAGAGCTCAGCTCCTGAGCTCTCGCCATACATCCTCATGCGACACAGGACGTACTATTATGCCCTATGTCACTAAGGGGTTAAAGAATTTATTTGCAAATTATGGTGGAAAATAAGTGTTTGGTCACCTACAAACAAACAAGATTTCTGGCTCTCACAGACCTGTAACTTCTTCTTTAAGAGGCTCCTCTGTCCTCCACTCATTACCTGTAGTAAGCAGCTTGGTGTGAAGAAATCAACTGTGGGAGCGATAATTAGAAAATGGAAGACATACAAGACCACTGATAATCTCCCTCGATCAGGGGCTCCATGCAAGATCTCACCCTGTGGGGTCAAAATGATCACAAGAACGGTGAGCAAAAATCCCAGAACCACACGGGGGGACCTAGTGAATGACCTGCAGAAAGCTGGGACTAAAGTAACAAAGGCTACCATCAGTAACACACTACGCCGCCAGGGACTCAGATCCTGCAGTGCCAAATTTGTCCCCCTGCTTAAGCCAGTACATATCCGGGCCCATCTGAAGTTTGCTAGAGAGCATTTGGATGTTCCAGAAGAGTATTGGGAGAATGTCATATGGTCAGATGAAACCAAAGTAGAACTGTTTGGTAGAGACACAACTCGTCGTGTTTGGAGGAGAGTGAATGCTGAGTTGCATCCAAAGAACACCATACCTACTGTGAAGCATGGAGGTGGCAACTTCATGCTTTGGGACTGTTTTTCTGCAAAGGGACCAGGACGACTGATCCGTGTACATGAAAGAATGAATGGGGCCATGTATCGTGAGATTTTGAGTGCAAACCTCCTTCCATCAGCAAGGGCATCGAAGATAAAACATGTCTGAGTCTTTCAGCATGACAATGATACCAAGCACACCGCCAGGGCAAGGAGTGGCTTCGTAAGAAGCATTTCAAGGTCCTGGAGTGGCTTAGCCAGACTCCAGATATCAACCCCATAGAAAACCTTTGGAGGGAGTTGAAAGTCCGTGTTGCCACGACAGCCCCAAAACATCACTGCTGTAGAGGAGATCTGCATGGAGGAATGGGCCAACATACCAGCAACAGTGTGTGCCAACCTTGTGAAGACTTACAGAAAACGTTTGACCTCTGTCATTGCCAACAAGGGATATATAACAAAGTATTGAGATGAACTTTTGTTTTTGACCAAATACTTATTTTCCACCATAATTTGCAAATAAATTCTTTAAAAATCAGACAATGTGATTTTCTGGATTTGTTTTCTCATTTTGTCTCTTCTCTCATAGTTGAGGTCTACCTATGATGACAATTACAGGCCTCTCTCATCTTTTTAAGTGGGAGAACTTGCACAATTGGTGGTTGACTAAATACTTTTTTTTCCCCACTGTATGTTCGCCAAGCTGACAATTTCTGTCTGACCACCTAATATGTATGGGGGCAGAGAAAAGTCTGGCATGCAGTATGCCAACTTGCCTGATTCTTTTGTTCTCGGAAAGGTAAGCTGGTGCCAAAACTTCAGTTGGCCTAACTGTATGACGAGCTTTAAATAACTGTAGTAAATAATTTTATTCTCCATAAACTAACAATTCCGGAGGATCTTTTCTTTTAATTCTGTGTTGTTCTATTATTATTATTGTTCTTACACAGGGGTGTGTTCTTACACAGTCTGCCACTGTCAGCATTAACTGGACAGTGTGAAACTGTGTACGGACACAAGTCTTTGACAAGGAGAATGGTACTACCCAGTTGTTAATATATTCATACATTTCTAGAAGGAATAACAAAAGGTCAATTCACGTTCATTCTACTCTGTATGACCACCTTTATCCTTACTGGTACTGGACATGCATCACCCCGAGGTTATCGGTGTGTAGTGTGGAATAGGCACAAGATGGCAGTCTTACTGGTTTTTAGCACCAAATGCTCTTGCTAACAGAGATAATGGTGTAGGGACTCCCTGGCTGCTCCCTGCTACTTTTATCGCATGTGATGGTATTTCAGGGTGCCCTTGGTGTTAGGGTATGTTGACATGGCAGAATTTGCCGTGGATTTGTGTTTTTCTCTGCATTTTTTTTCCCTAAGACTAAGGAAAAACCGTGGTGGCAACGCATCCCGTTTTTTTTTTCCGCAGCGCTTTACACAGAAAGTCCGCAGAGGTTTCCTATAGCGAAACCACCGGCGTTTCTATAGGTATAAAAGATATGCTGTGATTTCCAAAACCGCAACAGTTTTGGAAATCACAGTATGTCCACTGCGTGTATTTTTCCGCAAAGTGTGGATAGGGTTTACTAGAATCCCATCCAGCTTGTAGTGACTGTAAAATGCCTTATTAAGGCTTTTTTGTTATAGATTTTGCTGCAGATTTTTGAGCCAAAGCCAAGAATGGCTACAAAAGGAATGGGAAATATATAGGAAGCGCTTATACTTCTACCTTCTGCTCAATCCACTCCTGGCTTTTGCTCAGAAAAAAGAAACAAAATCTGCAACAAAATAAGCTGCGTATCTGCAATGTGGGGCCAGAGCCTAAACCTATAGGGAAAACCCGAGCATTGACATGCTGCGATTTTCAAAAACGCAGTGTTTTTTTTCTGCAATGTGTGGATGGAGTTAGCCAAAATGTCATGCACTTGGCAGGTACTGCAAAAAGCCTTCTTTTTTTCCACAGCATTTTCGCATCAGCAAAAATTCTGCAACATGGGGCTTTAGCCTGAGGCCGGGGCCCAACGTAGCATTTCCAACATGGCAAAAACACGCCATTTTACAGTACCTCCAAAGTGTATGGGATTCTAGCTAATCCCAGCCACACAATGAAGAAAAATATCCGCTGCAGAAATGCTGTAATTTCAAAACTCTGCAGACTTTCTCTGAAAAGCGCTGCGGAAAAAACGCAAAGCATTTCCGGCTTGGTTTTTTTCTGCAGCACCTTTTGGCTGCGACCCGCTACATTTTCCCAGTAACATAACCATATTTCAATTTTTAGAGAAATAAAAGCTAAACATTTTTGTAAATATAAATAATTAAACATTTTGCAGAATTTTAAAGATTGTTTTTAACCATTTATCTGGTGATCATTGTGATGAACAGACCCTCAGTTATATATCTTTCTTGAAAATGTATTTTTACTTGCTCATATCACTCCTACCTACTTTTAGGAATGCCATATTTAAGTTGTGTTTACATTGGTGGTCACTTCGCTTTAGTGGTGTTATTTGCATACCATGGGGGATGGTCTCTCTAGCCAGCTAGTTTTATTACCCCCTGGACAGCAGATGCCATGGGGGAGGGAGGGCTAGTGACCTGCAGCTCAACCCCAGACACACATCTCTCCCAGCACCTAGGAAGGCATCCATCTCTTCGAGGGTTCTGCAAAGTAGAGAAGGAGGGGGGACTCTACCTGGGAGGAGGTGTGGGTGGGGCACTAGCCATATGCTGAAAAGAGACCTGGATTCTTGGTCACTCAGCAAAGAGGCAGTAAGAAGGTCTTATCTTGGAGAAGATGTGAGAGCTTGTCCTGCTGTGGACTGAGCTTGGGCCTAGCATTGAGGCCTGAAGCCTTTTGTCTTTGGAGTATGGACAGCATGTAAGAGAGACATGCTTGTTAACTTGCTTAAGGAAGCACCCTAGGCCCAAGAACCTGTTGCGGCCTAGAGAAACGGACTACAAACTTGTGTCGGTATTTTTCTATCTGTTATTTCCCTTTTTATTTGATGTGTTGTATTTAACTTTTATCCGTATTTTCTTCATAATTCACTGATATGTATTTCTGTATATGTTAGTGCTTAGTACCAACCCACTGAGGTTAATAAATATATAAAATTTATAAAGCTCGTTTCGTATTTTCCTATGACCCGGTCCGCTCACGGTGTGTGAGTGGGAGGTAAAGAAGGTTGATCACAGGTGTGTCAAGAGGCTTGGCAAGGCCAGATCCTTCACAACCATCTTTTGTCTTGATAACCCAGCAACAACAGGAGAAATGTGACTGGGTTTCTGACAAGTTCCAGATCATAGAAAGTTCTTGCATTCCTGGTCATATCCATTGGCAGCCTATCAAGACAAAAGCCTTATATTTGCAAAAATGATAAGTTTTTGTCTACAAATTTAAATATGGTTATACTTATGGGAAAACCCCTTTAGGGGCTTAAAATAGAACTCCCACAGCCTCACAAAGCCACCGTAACACTGCAAGCCACACAGTGCACCATAAGTACTGCCCCTGCCTCAGCACATTGTGGTGTTCCTCACCGCTCCTCTTCCCCCTAATATCATAGATGCAGGTGACCAGCCACTAGAACGTGCTCAAATATATCTTCAAAATCCTGATACCGATGTTCAAAGGGACATGAAACATGGAAAGAACTGATCTAATAGCAGCAAACCATCCTCTGTATTAAAAGGATGCAGCTGGGTCTTTCTGATCCACCAAAATACATACTAGCATGTCAATGCGCACAGAGTGGCATTGCGGGTTACAGGTAGCACCCGGGCCCTGGTGGCTTATAATGACAATTACATAATAATGTGGCAACTACAGACAGAGCTGTATTTCTATACATTCTGAACAATATGAAGTCACATAAGACTCTTGACTGTTAGAATGGGACTCTAGTATAGATTTTACATCAGCCAAGGAATTTGAAACTATGATCTGCCTTAAAGCCCTTCTCCTGCATTGTTTTTTCTCCATATTATATTTCATTTATTCCTGAATAGTCTTGTCTTTTATAGATTAAATGGCTGGACCAACAGCCCACATGACTACAAGGTGACTGCCCGCTACTGCCCAGCAGAACTACAAGTGATGGTAGGAGTGGGTCTTTAACACACAAACACATCTTTATTTTTTTTATACATAATGCAGTTATGCAATAGTAATAATAGGTCTTCTGAATCATAAGTGTGACATTAACAATGACAAGATGATATCTAGGAGCTTTATCATAATGTGACCATTAAACAAAGCAAACCCATTAGCTACAATTGCTTCCCTCAGCTTGCAAATGGCAAATAACAATAAGTTTCAATGAATTAAAATCAATGAAGTATTGAAGTTTGAGTTTTGCCATATGTCACCCAAAGATGTGGACATGACTGTTGGACAAAATGTGCCAGTTAATTAGTACTCTGGAGATTAAAGCAAAGACATTAACAAATTATTACAAGCATTTGTCCTTGGCGCTTGATAAATGACATGGAGTTTTGCTTCATTAGTGAGTATGGTAGTGGTGCCTTTTGTGGCATTTTTCTTATACTAATATCAATGTAATGCCCGTTTTATCAAATTAACTCAGTGCATTTCATTAGGGACCGTAACTATTTATTACAGTGTTTACTACTATCAGATTTGCACTGCTTATACAATGTAACATTTGTAGTTTTAAGATTTTATGATGGGGAAGGACAAGGCATTTGGGTGATGAAGGCAAACAATGCAAAAAGAACAATCTATACACAGTCCACAAAGCGTTACAACTTAGTGAAGCAGGATCATAGTTCTGTAACAACTGATGACCCAAATTACAGAGAAGCAATACAGAAGAAATGTCTATTATTTCTATAGTTGGACAAATGTACTGAAATTACATTGCGTCTCAAGTGGATGCACACCCTGCAAGCCTATGCCTTGCCTTGGGTACTAGGTGCATCAATGATGTCAATCAAAAAAGAATAATGCAAATGGTATAGTCACACAATAGACATAATAAAGACAGTGATGTAATATCTCTGGAATATTGTACATAGTGATGTCACAGAACAGGACAAAGTGATGTCAGAGCAGGGATAAAGTGCATAATAACTGTCACAGTAGCTGACAAATGCACAAAATTGTCACAATACAGGCATAGAAAAAGACTGATGTCACTGGTGACACATATGTACACCTATATGGTGATGACATAGATAATGAACAAACTGAGTTCATTGTATAGATTCAGTAATGTGGCCACAATGTTCACAGTACAGGAATAAAGTGATGCCACAGCACACCATAAATGCAAAAAAAAAAAAATAATGTAAATTTATAGGCAAAATGTATTTACAGATGACAAAGCACAAAGTAATGTCATAGAACAGAAAATGGATAGATAGAAGGGATATAAATGGATAGGTAGATAGAATAAAGTCACTGTTCAGAAACTGCAGCCCCCAGACCACACTTAAACTGAGTGGGAACACCCACTTTGGTTTTGGGGCTTGCAAGCAAATTGAATATGACTGAATTTGACTGGACTGTTTCAGAAACTACAGGACAGCACCAGCAAATTCAGGACAGTTGGCAACTATGCAAGAATAATGCATTGAATACATTTAAAAAGCCACAAAAAAGCAAAGAATAATACGAGGAAACTGAAAGGCTGAGGCCCCACGTTGCGGAAACGCAGCTTTTTTGATGCAGAATTTGCTTCAGTGTTTTGAACCAAAGGCAGGAATGGATTAAGCAGAAGGGAGAAGTATAAGTGCTTTCTATATATTTCTCCTTCCTTTTGTAGCCATTCTTATCTTTGGCTCAAAAAAACGCAGCAAAATCTGCAAAAAAAAAAAAACTGCATTTCCGCAATGTGGGGCCTCAGCCTAAAAGGGTTGTAGTCTAAAAATATTCTCAAAGAATAAAATAAAAAGTTAAGGTTAGGCTAAGGCCCCACATAGCGAAACGCAGCAAAAAAAAAAAAAATAAAAAATGACTCAGAGTTTTTCTCTGTGGACTTTCTGCCTTTATTGTACCTATAGGGAAATGCCAGCGTTTCCACAGGTATGATTGACATTCTGCAATTTTCAATTGTAGGATGTTTTTCTGCAATGTGTAGATGGGATTAGCCAGAATGTCATTCATTTTACAGGTACTGTAAACACATCGTTTTTGCTGCAGCGTTTCCGCAGCAAACTTGTTTTTGCAATGTGGGGCTTCAGCCTTAAAATACCGATGTAGGATCTCAAAACAGAAAATTATTGTGTACATAATGTACAGATTAGTCTAATGAGAGTCTTAATATTGGGAACTCGGCTAATTCACGCACAAGATTCCAAGAGTTTTCTGAATTTTCATGATTATTAAAATTGTAGATTCACACTGAAGGCATCAAAACTATGAATTAACACATGTGGAATTATATACTTAACAAAAAAGTGTGAAACAACTGAAAATATGTCTTATATTCTAGGTTCTTCAAAGTAGCCACCTTTTGCTTTGATTACTGCTTTGCACACTCTTGGCATTCTCTTGATGAGCTTCAAGAGGTAGTCACCTGAAATGGTCTTCCAACAGTCTTGAAGGAGTTCCCAGAGATGCTTAGCACTTGTTGGCCCTTTTGCCTTCACTCTGCGGTCCAGCTCACCCCAAACCATCTGGATTGGGTTCAGGTCTGGTGACTGTGGAGGCCAGGTCATCTGGCGTAGCACTCCATCACTCTCCTTCTTGGTCAAATAGCCCTTACACAGTCTGGAGGTGTGTTTGGGGTCATTGTCCTGTTGAAAAATAAATGATGGTCCAACTAAACACAAACCGGATGGAATAGCATGCCGCTGCAGGATGCTGTGGTAACCATGCTGGTTCAGTATTCCATCAATTTGGAATAAATCCCCAACAGTGTCACCAGCAAAGCACCCCCACACCATCACACCTCCTCCTCCATGCTTCACGGTGGGAACCAGGCATGTAGAGTCCATTTGTTCACCTTTTCTGCGTCGCACAAAGACACAGTGGTTGGAACCAAAGATCTCAAATTTGGACTCATCAGACCAAAGTACAGATTTCCACAGGTCTAATGTCCATTCCTTGTGTTCTTTAGCCCAAACAAGTCTCTTCTGCTTGTTGCCTGTCCTTAGCAGTGGTTTCCTAGCAGCTATTTTACCATGAAGACCTGCTGCACACAGTCTCCTTTTAACAGTTGTTGTAGAGATGTGTCTGCTGCTAGAACTCTGTGTGGCATTGACCTGGTCTCTAATCTGAGCTGCTGTTAACCTGCGATTTCTGAGGCTGGTGACTCGGATGAACTTATCCTCCGCAGCAGAGGTGACTCTTGGTCTTCCTTTCCTGGGGCGGTCCTCATGTGAGCCAGTTTCTTTGTAGCGCTTGATGGGTTTGGCCACTGCACTTGGGGACACTTTCAAAGTTTTCCCAATTTTTCAGACTGACTGACCATCATTTCTTAAAGTAATGATGGCCACTCGTTTTTGTTTACTTAGCTGCTTTTTTCTTGCCATAATAGAAATTCTAACACTTCATTCAGTAGGACTATCAGCTGTGTATCCACCTGACTTCTGAACAACACAACTGATGGTCCCAACCCCATTTATAAGGCAAGAAATCCCACTTATTAAACCTGACCGGGCACACCTGTGAAGTGAAAACCATTTCAGGTGACTACCTCTTGAAGCTCATCAAGAGAATGCCAAGAGTGTGCAAAGCAGTAATCAAAGCAAAAGGTGGCTACTTTGAAGAACCTAGAATATAAGACATATTTTCAGTTGTTTCACACTTTTTTGTTAAGTATATAATTCCACATGTGTTAATTCATAGTTTTGATGCCTTCAGTGTCAATCTACAATTTTTATAGTCATGAAAATACAGAAAACGCTTGGAATGAGAAGGTGTGTCCAAACTTTTGGTCTGTACTTTATACGTATATGGTCTGTTGGACGCCCCTCTATCTGACTCCAAACTAGACTTTATGACAGCCTGGGAATGGGACCTTGATTTAACGTTAACCCCAGCACAATGGACTGATTGTTGCACGTCCATTATCAAGGGCAGTTGGCAGGTCACTTTGATGGAACGCTCTCTAAAAATTTTCCATAGGACCTATCTGGTCCCTCAGAGACCACACAGCATTTATCCTACAGTCTCACCCCTATGTTTTAGCAGTTGTAATGCCCTAGGCACTACTCTCCATACTTGGTGGTCCTGCCCACATGCCCGTCACTTTTGGTTAGCAATCCACAGATTGTCACAATGGCTTTTTAGTCAATCGTTCCCTCTATCTGCAGTTATCTTTCTCTTAAGCCTCTAGCCCACTAGTCTCACCTAAGCCCAACGCAAACTACTCCAGTATATTCTGATGGCTGCACCTATCCACATTGCCTTTAATTGGAATAGATCGTACCTCTCCTTAACTGATGTTGTGTGCAGAGTTAACTCCATCATGCTTCACGAAAAAATGAACGCCACCATTTCTGACACCCGGTTAATGTTTGATACAATCTGGATGCCTTGGAACAGTCGGTCCAACATTGCAGACCTACCATACTGTCTCCAGCTTTAATTACTCCATGGCATCTGATGGGGTGTGTATAACCTGCCCCTTGAGCTGGCTCCTCCCCACCTTGACTCTCCCCTTACTTCTTAACATTGTGGTGCTACTACCCCTCCCTTCCCTTTGTTAATCCCTGGTTCTTCACCGCTACACCTTTTTATCTTACCCCATATCTTATCGATATGCTACTTTTAATTTGTCACTATTTTCTTGTACTTTGCATGTATCACTCCACACTTTTGTATTTTTTTTTTTTTTTTATGTGATGGTCTTTATATTTGTGAGATGCTTTGTATTACAGATGTTTTTCAATAAATACCTAAACTAAACATATATTTATATAATGCTATATATATTCCTAATACATGCTATATATTTCTATATGAATCAATCTCTCTATGGTGAAGAGTACGTGAACACTTACCAAAGTATGTAATTGTTTGTAATAGTACACTAGTAGGCATATACTGTATGCCTTAAAACTATAATTGTCATTATAGTATGTGTTCATCTTTGTGCATGAAATGTGCTCCGTTGAAAACTCCACTGCAGAAACCGCCGGTTTCAGAATAAAAACGACGGACATCCAGTAGACCCCATTATAGTCTAACCGGTCTGTGGATAACCAGTGTTTTAGCGGTCCAGCTCTCCATTGTTCGGTTCCCCCGGTGGACCCGAATGATGGAGACCCGTGCGCAGAAGGGAGCCTAGCCTAAGAAACATCTGGAACTGTATCAATTCTATCCAGTGTAGATACATATAGTTATTATTTATTATGATTACTTGTATACGGTTCATTTAGTTACTAAAGACACTGTGACACACATGGTTCATTTGGATACTGAAGAAAAGTCTACCAAATTCAATCAGAGGGGGGTTTTTTTGATCCAGAGAAAATCTTTATATTGTAGTTTTCAATTTACCTTAACATGGAAAAATCTAAGAAGACTTTGTGTAAACGTAAAGGATTCACCTATGTAACAATAATCGTATTGCTCTACTATATCTAAAATAAAAAATAAACTTTATAAAAATAAGCTAAAATTGTCTTGATTAAAAGTGTCCCATTTTCTCTATCTGTCAGGGTTCTGAGCACCCACTTAGTCACGTGTGACCCTTGATGTGACCTTAAAGGGAGACTCTGCTTTCACACTTTCCTATCACACTAGGCTACAAAGGAGTAAAGCAACCCAACATCTGCACAACCACACAAAAGTTGCCACCACCCCAAATAATGGTAGATGAGACATCTCAATAAACCCACACCACTCACACTTGTGCCCTTTAGCACACACTGGCAAACAAAAAGGCCTAAGCAAGCTTAAGTGGTATTTTCTGTTTGTGGTGTTGTAGGAAATTTTAGAGCCAAAGACAATCTTATTATATTTTAGGATTTAATATACACAAAAAGTACAGTCCTTACTGAAAAAAAGATGTAATAAAAAGACATAAATAGGTACATAGTTACATAGTTAGTACGCTTGAAAAAAGATATATGTCCATCAAGTTCAACCAGGACATGGGAAAGGGCATGACAGTCTACAGTATACATTTCCATAAGCATCAATGCTATTTTGCTCTAAAAAGGCATCTAATCCTTGTTTAAAGCTCTTAGCTGTGACTCCTGTGACCAGTTCCTAGGGTAGGCTATTCCACAGATTCACCTGGCCCTGGACATTGGCAGAAGAATTGGACAGATTTACAGGCTGTGCTGCATCTCCAAATATTTGACAAAGGGGGGTTATGTCCATTACCAATATGTAGTGCTCCTAACCCAGCCCCCTTCTCTGAACCTCCCATCTGTGACTGGGGCCAGCTAATTTCATGCCCCAAATTCACAGGGTTATGAGCTATTTTAGAAATATGCTATAAGTCTTGCTGGGTACCATATATAGAGATGATATGCCTAGCAATTGATGTCAAATGTATATACAAGTCCAGGCATACTAAACATGAAAATAAAATCATTATCCCTTCCACAGATATGTGATTTAGCAGCTGCTACGGGACCCACAACCTTATGGTGGCATGCTGGCAGATGTGGGGATCAGTAAGTAGGATTGCGCCACTTTCAGTATTTGTTGGCAAAACAATATTCATCTTACAAGGATCACCTGGCGGTTTTGTTTTGATCAAACACGTCGAAACAAAACTGCTATTATTATACTCTAGGGTCTCTTTAGACCCCAGAGTATAATGCTGGGAGCCCTAGGGGAGGTGATCAAACATAAAAAACAGGGTTACTCACCTCTTCTGGGTTCTGCCGCTGGCCTTCAGGCCTCTTCAATGACGTCACAATGGTCACGCCAGCATCACAATACATAATGACCCATAACCTATATGACTGCTGAGGCCCTTTTACAGACCTCAGCAGTCTGTGATGTCATTGAAGAGGCCCGAACACCAATGCCGGAGCCCAGGAGAGATGAGTAACACTTTTTTATGTTTGATCACCCTTCCCTAGGCCTTTGCTTATTATACTCTGGGGTCTGAAGATACTCCAGAGAATAATAATAGTTCATGGGCAGGGACCCTCAGAAATTTCAGGGTCAGCCAAACCCGAAATTTTTGCAAAATTTGTAACAAACACTGTAGGGGCCACTATGGGACATTGTATTGTATAGAGGGGACACTATGGGATGCTACACTGTGTGAAGGGGCCAGTATGGGACATTATACCATGTGGAGGGGGTCACTATGGGACATTATACTGTATCAAGGCCATTGTTTGACATTATACTGTATGGAGGCCACTATGGGACATTATACTGTGTGGAGGTCATTATGAGACATTATACTGTGTGGAGGGGCCACTATGGGACATTATACAGTGTGTAAATTGGGTGTTATACCAAGCAGGGACCAGTAAAGGGGATGCTATGCCGTGTGGGGACAGGAGGCCCCAAGTCAAAATTTTGCTATGGAGTACCTCTTTAAAGTTTAAATATAAAATTATATTTAAAACAATTCAAACTGCTATATAAAAAAATGAAAAAGAAGCCATACCTACATTATGTGTCCCCCATTCTCGACATTGCCCAGTCCCCTGCCACTATTCACTTCATGATCCAATGATGATGTTATGACATGATTAAAATAATTGTATACTGAATTAAATTTTTTTTTATATCTATATCTCTTTAAAATAAATAATAAAAATTTGAATGTTTTACATGCTAGTGGCCATACCTCAGAGTCTGTAATGGAGATGCATTTCATTTTTCACTTCAGGCAAAAGATTAAAGAGTTATTGTAACCTAAAGAATTTATCATCTATTTATTGGATAAGTACTAAATGTTAGATCATTAGGTGTCCAATTAACTGGAACCCTCACTGATCACTAGAACGAGGGATCCCCATTCTCTCAGCCACACAGCAATCGCCTTTTTCTGTCACTGCCATAGACTTTGAGTAGACTGGAAAGGCACAGGTTTGACTAACATTTTATTTAAACTCCTCCAAAGGAGGATAGGCCATCAATATTAGATCTGGGGGGTCCTCTGCAGATCACTACTACAGAGGCAGTGTGGGGCAGTACATAAACTTCAGTGGGGCACCACTGCAGTACCTACATTTGCTGCTACAGTTTGTACAGTGAGTGTGCAGCACAGACCTCGGCAGATCTAATATTGATGGTCTATCCTAAGGATAGGCCATCAATCTTAGAAACCAGATAGTCCCTTTAATTGGCAGGTTTGGGTGACATTAAACTAACTTCCAATTGCAGAAGCAATTTAGAATGTGGAAGTGATGTTAACTCAGGAAGGTTCGGAAGTCGCTGCTCATTTTAAGTTCCAGACACCAATGACTGTAAAGCATGACTCTGCTGCTGTAAAGATAGATTGGAGGGGCAGTTCCATTGAGGCCTGATAAAATAACATAAATCATAATAATTGAACTAGAAAATTCCATCTACTAATCACACACAGTTATTTTAAGTTGAAATCATGTTTGGTGATAGTGTCCCTTTAACTAGTACCTTATGTGTAGAATCATATCCAATTACAGAGCAGACATGGCTGTGTGTACGGAGAGACTGTCAAAAGTTTTTTTGTCTAACGTCTCTGGCATAACAGGAAAGATAAATCTCCTAAATGACTTTAAGTCCCAGATTCTTTCCGCTTTTTGTATGGATATATATGTATTTAAAGTTGGGTCATTTTAAACACGACACATAGGCTGATCCTGTACAAAGAGGCAATCCCTAAAAGGAAATGATGGTACAAACTTCAGAGTGTTCTTCTGCTAGTTACAAATGGCAAGTTCTATTTCTGTCCATTGAAAACTTTCTGCAGGGTTCTTTATGACCCAGAGAAGGATATTTACATCTAGTAGTATAAGCAGAAAATGAGAAATGTACACAAGCATGTCAGATGAGAACTGGAATCATTACTGGCAATCCTAATCGTCCCAAGTTACTGAATTGTGTATGAGTGCAAACAATAAAAAACACATGTTATGTTTTTCTGGTATTGTCCTTAACATATAAAACATATAAAATTTTTTTTTATAAAAGTTGAATAAAGAACATGTCTGTCACGTGTTCCCTGTCAGGGTCATTGCTGGCAGTCTCAGGTCATTGTGTATTCTAAGCAGCCACCAGCATCCTTGTGTTGTCCATACTTATATAAAGGCTATAGGCACCAAATGCTGTTTACAGAGTATGTTCTAATATAATGGGGCAAAGGGGTAGAGATAAGGATTTTTTCAGGTGAGTTTTTCCTTATTATTACTTGAAGTGGCTTTTATATTTTGCATGATAAATATTTGTGTCTGTATGGTATGAAATATTCTATGAAATATGTGTAATAAAAATGTGCACTAAGTTTAAGGTGACATTCACACAACTGTGACATGGATGACATCCGTTTGCCGCCCATTCACTGAAGTCAGTGAACATGGGCCGCAAACCAAACAGGAATAGGACCTGTCCTGAGTTTTGCTCATGGCTCACAGCCCCATACACTGGACTGTGAAAATACAGTCATGTGTATGGGGCCAAAAAAATGGAGGGGGCAGAGCGGGTTGTGTAGTTTTGTAAAAAAAAGCCAATTTTTGTCCTAAACTTTATTTGTCTGTATAAACTGTTAATGTTGAATGTATTTCTGTGATTCTGTTCCTTTAAGACAGCAGCCATTGTAATTGTGACATGATGCTGGAGTGACCCCCCCCCCCTTTTATGTCAGCCTGCCTGTTCTGCAGACAGAGTGTGAGCAGAGAAGCAGGAAGTGACGAGACAGAGAGCAGCAGCCATCTTGGCAAGTGTTGTATTGAACTGGTGTGGAGATTTTTCTGTACAGCTAAGCTGTATCTTGGTCCAGAGACAAACAGAGTGTAAAGAGACAACAGGACTAGTGAGTCCACGTAAAAGGAACTGTGCTCAGTGGCTGATCAGTGAGACTGACATTGTGACTGTGTATTTGGATACCACAGATAGAGACTCGCAGTGCTGTTGATGTACTGGACAGCACCTGCTAAATCCCGGTTTACATCCCAGCTCAGTGTATGGATTCGGCAGGACTGTCAGTGTGCTGAGTGGAATCTGCTGTTGGATTACATTGCATTCAGTTGGTTTCCCTGTCTGTTAAAGAGGACTTCATTTCTCCCAAGATCCTGATAACCGTGAGGAGAGGACGCTTCACTATAAAAGAAAGGACCGACTTTGGGCCCCACCGCGCGCTTCTACAGACTGTAAGCGGTCCACCTGGACCACTGGGGAAAAGGGGGTGCACCCAAATGTGAAGTCAGGGTCAGTTAGGGATAGTTTTGAGTATATTGTTCATTCAGTGTCCATACTGCAGAAGTGGACAGAGTAAAAGTAGAAACCATTGCAGAATTTGCCTTGAAATTGTTCATGCTATATTGTATATTTTGCTTGTCTTTAGCCCTGTCATTTTACCTTTAACTAGCCTTTATTAACTTATAGTAAATATATTTTTTTTTTCTTGAACTACCGCGTGTGCGTTCATTTCTGGTTGCGGAGTCCAAACCACCTGCCTTGCTCTCGGTTCACAAATTGGCGTAGTCGGCAGGATCCGCTTACCAGAATGGACGGTGACGCACCCGTTCGGGAGAATGGTGCTGGAGGAAGAATGCCAGCAGGGGCTATAATGAGTCAGTTAGCTAAATTTGATGGCAATAATATGTCAGTGAGTATGTGGGTGGAACAGATACGAATGATACAGCGAATGTACCAGACCGCACCAGAAGTACTAGTAGAGCTAGCAATATTGACATTACAAGGGGATGCTAAGACCACGGTGATACTGAGGCCATTTGAACAAAGGCAGACATTTGAGCAAGTAGTCCAGATTCTAGAAACCATCTATGGAGAAACTGCATTGCTGGGATCTCTGCAGGCTCGGTTCTTCCAGAGGGTACAACAGGAGAATGAAAGCCTTCCCCAATATGCAAATGCCCTACAAGAACTGCTCCGAGATATTCAAAGGAAGGAAAGAGGGGGCTCGCCAGCCTTCTGTAACCCTGATCGGACTCTCCGTGACCAGTTTGTCCTGGGGATACGTGACGCCAGTTTAACTGTGACTATGCAGGATTTTATACGACGAGAGACTGATGCTAAATTCCATGATGTACAGGTAGAGGCCATCTCCCGTGCCAATAGTATGGTCCCGAGGCCGCAGACCGCAGTTGGAGTTACTTTGTCACAGGGGGCTAGTTCTGGCTCAGAGACAGTAGAAAAAGGGACGGTTAAAGAAATTCTCACAGTAATGCAGAAACTGCAAGAACAAATGGAACACTTGCACACTCGTTGTGATGAGCAGTCTATGAAAATTGCAGACTTCCAGAAGACTGGAGATGAAAGGGTGAGCCATCCACACCCAGCAAGTCAGAATCACCCACCACCCCGCTGGAGGGGTGAGAATAGGACCTACCGAAGGGGTCCAAATCATTTAGTGCAGTGCTCAGGAGAAATCGAAGGGGCTTACCGAAGGGGCCCAAACAGATGGCCAGAACGACGGGGGATACGCTGCTGGGAGTGTGGACGGATGGGCCACGTTGCTGCTAGATGTCCAGAGCAGCGACAAACTTATGAGAGACCGCCGTTAAACTGAAGTCCCCTGCTGCTGAAGGGCGTGTAGTAGGGGAGACTGACAAGGAGACTATGTGGGGAGAATGCCCTGATGATGACCTGATCGCTGCAAGTCCTGTCATACAGGTGGAAATGGAGGGTATTCCGGTTACCGGGATGATTGACACGGGTTCCCAAGTAACGACCTTGAGTAGAGACTGTTATGAACGGTACTTCCGGCAACATGTGAAATATGATCCCCATACATTCGTACGAGTGGTCGCAGCTAACCAGTTACCAGTTCCGGTCGTGGGAGTGGCCTGGATGAATGTCCGGGTATGTGGCCAAGATCTAGGTAGGAAAGGCATTGTGGTGGTACAGGAGTCACATGAAGTAAAGGTCCCTGTCATTTTGGGGATGAATGTGTTAAAAGAATTAGATCAGATCCTCTTTGAAAAGAAAGGTCACGGTTATTGGAAAGAAACCACCACCCATCGGCCTACTCAAACAGCTTTCCAGCGGCTGATCCGGACATGTGGCTTACAGAAAAGTTCAGATGCACATCGTCCTCTGGCTCGAATTTCAGTTCCTTTGCATACAAAAGTTACACTGCCACCCAGTCGGGAGACAATAGTGTCCATGCCCGTAGGCACCTGTCGGAAACTAGAGGGCATAGCTGTGTTGGTAGAACCACTGCAGGCAGCCGAAGGAGGTGTTGATCCGCTAGTGGCCCGTTCCTTGGCAATAGTTCGCAATGGAAGAGTACCACTTCGATGTGTAAACACTCAGGACCAGAGTGTGGACCTGACCCCAGGGAGGCTGCTGGCTAACATCTATGTGACTCCGGAGGAAGTAAGGAAAGTAACTCCAATGCAGCTGAAGCCGACTGAAAGGGATGAGTGGACCGTAACTGTGTCCATGGGAGAAGATGAGGAACCCACCTCTGAATGGAATGGCTGTGCAATTCGAGAACAGATGAAGATGGATGTAAGTTCATGTTCTCTGGAATGGGTGCAGAAGGTAGATGAGCTGTTGTGGGAGAACCGAGCCACCTTTGCACGGTATGCTGAAGATTTTGGATGTACCACAGGGATCTACCATGAGATTCCCACAGGAGACACCCCTCCAATTAGAGAGCGCTACCGACAAATTCCTCCACAGTTGTATCAGGAAGTGAAAGAACTGTTAGCTAAGATGCTACAGGGTGGGATCATCCAAGAAAGCCAGAGTCCCTGGGCGGCTCCTGTGGTGTTAGTAAGAAAAAAAGATGGGTCCATCCGATTTTGCGTAGACTATCGGAAGTTAAACGCTTGCACCGTACGAGATTCCTACCCCTTGCCACGGATTGAGGAGTCCCTCTCAGCGCTAGGGAGAGCCCGGTACTTCTCCTCACTAGATCTGGCTAGTGGGTATTGGCAGGTGCCGATGGCCACAAAAGACAAGGAGAAGACGGCATTCATCTTGCCCATGGGACTATACGAATTTAACCAGATGCCCTTCGGGTTGACAAATGCACCCGGAACGTTTCAGCAGTTGATGGAGAAATGTCTCGGTGACTTCAACTTTGAGTTCACTCTCATCTACTTGGATGACATTATAGTGTATTCTGCGACCTTTGAAGACCATCTCCACCAGTTGGGGCAAGTATTTCGAAGATTGCGGGAACATGGGCTCAAATTGAAACCCAGCAAATGTCGGTTGTTCCAATCTGAAATTGATTACTTGGGTCACCGCGTATCAGGAGAAGGGGTGAGACCATCAAGAGACAAGATAGCGGCTGTTCAAGATTGGCCGATACCGACTACCCTGCGAGAAGTGAGGGCGTTCCTTGGAGTAGCCGGTTACTATCGACGGTTTATTAAGGATTTCGCCAAGGTAGCAGCACCACTTAATGCTCTCCTACGAGGCACATCCGGTGGTCCAAAGAACCGGTCCGTGAAGTGGGGACCTGAACAGGAACAAGCCTTCCAGGCATTGAAGGATGCACTGACAACAGCCCCAATCTTGGCATATGCTGATTACCACTTGCCGTTCCAGCTATATACAGATGCAAGCCTGTATGGTCTTGGAGCAGTGCTTTCCCAGCTTCAGGATGGCCAGGAGAGGGTCATAGCGTACGGCAGCCGGTCTTTGAGAGATTCTGAAAGAAACCCCGAGAATTATAGTTCATTTAAATTGGAGCTGTTGGCACTGGTATGGGCCATGACCGAGAAATTCTCTGAATATTTGACCGGTGCTGAAGTTTTAGTACTGACTGACAACAACCCACTAGCTCACCTGGAAAATGCCAAGCTCGGGGCGTTAGAGCAGAGGTGGATAGCCCGAATGTCTACATTCAATTACCGCATTAAGTATCGGTCCAAGACAGAGAACCAGAATGCTGACGGACTTTCTAGGGTAACTGCCCAGACCCCCACAGAAGACGTGGATCATGAGTTGGAGCATGTGGAGGTGCCCGATTTCAGCAGATTTTCACAGGCCTTGACCGCCACTAATCAGTTTGAGATGGAGGGGACTGAAATGGCTCCTTTCTTTGGTCCCTCACGACAGGAATGGGCACAGATACAACAGACCCATGAGGGGCTGGCGCAGATGATCAAGTGTGTTGAGAAAGGCCAGAAGCCCTGTAGAGAGGAAAGAGAACGACTGACACGTGAGATATTATCTGTTTTGAGTCAGTGGGAAAAGTTGGAGATGAAAAATGGAGTGCTATGCCGAAAGATCTATTTACCTTCTGAGATCGACATTCGATACCAAATTGTGGTGCCTAGTGAACTGGCTCGCTCCTTGGCAGTTGAGGCTCATAATAAGAATGGACATTTTGGTCATGAGAAGACCTTTCGTTGGTTACAGCGACTGATTTACTGCCCTGGTCTTCGTCAAATGGTCGAAGAAGTATGCCGCAGCTGTCGAACTTGTGAGATCCATAAGGCAATAGAACAGAGAGCTCCCCTGCAAACCATCGTGACCCAGGAACCTTTAGAAATCGTCATGATAGACTATCTAATGGTGGGCCCATCCAATAGCGGACACCAGTATTGCCTCGTAATGGTGGATCACTTCACCAAATTTGCGGTGGTAACCGCCACCAAGGACCAGACAGCTGAGTCAGCAGCTCGTGCTCTGTGCCAAGATTTCATTCGAGTATATGGGTGCCCCCCAACGCATCCACTCCGACCAGGGCGCCTGCTTTGAGGGACACGTAATGAAAGAAGTTCAACGTATCTACGGGATAAAGAAGTCGCACACGACTCCATACCACCCTCAGGGAAATGGGGCCTGTGAAAGATTCAACAGAACTCTGCTACAGATGCTGCGGACTCTGGAGGAAGACAAGAAGTTACAGTGGCCTCAGTTCTTGTCTGAAATGGTGTGGGCCTATAACAATCAGGTCCATTCTACAACGGGGTACTCTCCTTATACACTTCTCTTTGGGCGGTCTGGGCGAAGTATAGGAGAATTACAGTTGAATGATGTGGATGGGTTCCCTCCGAGGGATCCAACCTCTTGGGTGCGGGCGCATCGGCAGAGACTTGAGACGATCCATCGATTGGTGCGGCAGCGCCTGCAAGAACATCCCCATCCTGATAAGACCCCAGTGCAAGAAGCACCATTGCAACCAGGCGACCTGGTGCTAGTTCGTGTCAAGAAACCCCAAGGGAAATTGGAAAGCAGATGGGAGGCTTTGCCGTATCGTGTTGTTGGCCGCAAGTATGCGAATGGGCCAGTGTACCAGGTCCAGAAAGAAGGAACTGATTGTGTTAGAGTACTTCACCGAAATATGTTGCGCCTGTGTCATTCTGAAGGGACAAATCACGATGGGCCTGCCAATGTGAATGAGCTCCCACAGTCAGAGAATGGAGGTGCGGAATGGGCCTCCGACGAGGAGGATGATTGTTGGCCGATCCCTGCTCCTGGGGATGTTCCACCTGTGACTACTGTATCTGCGGCCTGTGCCCCCTCTGGTGTGGAATCCGCTGGTCCTTCTCAGCCCATAGCTGCAGCACCCCATAATATACCACCGGTCCTCAGACGGACCACTAGGCCAAATGCTGGTATTCCCCCTGTTCGGTATGCGCAGGATGAGTTTGTTTGTCCTGCCATACATCGGTATACTACCACTCTGTGCATAAAAGTACAACCCTCTGGATATACAGTCATAGGCAGGGACTGCCAATCTTAAAGTGGGGGGGAATATGTAAGAGACAGCCAATGTTGTCCTAAACTTTATTTGTCTGTATAAACTGTTAATGTTGAATGTATTTCTGTGATTCTGTTCCTTTAAGACAGCAGCCATTGTAATTGTGACATGATGCTGGAGTGAGACCCCCCCCCCCTTTTATGTCAGCCTGCCTGTTCTGCAGACAGAGTGTGAGCAGAGAAGCAGGAAGTGACGAGACAGAGAGCAGCAGCCATCTTGGCAAGTGTTGTATTGAACTGGTGTGGAGATTTTTCTGTACAGCTAAGCTGTATCTTGGTCCAGAGACAAACAGAGTGTAAAGAGACAACAGGACTAGTGAGTCCACGTAAAAGGAACTGTGCTCAGTGGCTGATCAGTGAGACTGACATTGTGACTGTGTATTTGGATACCACAGATAGAGACTCGCAGTGCTGTTGATGTACTGGACAGCACCTGCTAAATCCCGGGTTAACCCCCGGGCCGGGGGGGGGTTGGGGGGGGGGGGGCGGGGGGGGGGGGGGGAGGGGGGGGGGGTTTCATTGGGTTCTGGGGGGTTCCCGTTTTTTTTAGGGGGGTTTTTTTTCCCCTTGGGTCCTTGTTAGCGTGGGGGGGGGGGGGTTTTTTTTTAAAAGGGGGGGGGGGTTTGGGGCCCCGCCGCGCGTTTTTTTTTGTGGGGGGGGTGGGGGGGGGGGCTCACTGGGGAAAGGGGGTGCACCCAAATGTGAAGTCAGGGTCAGGGGGGGGCTCGGCCCGGGGGGCCCCCCCCCCCCCCCCCGCTAGGGATAGTTTGGGGTATATTGTCCTTTCGGGGCCCTTCCTGCGGAAGGGGACAGAGTAAAAGTAAAAACCTTGGCGGATTGGGCTGTTAATGTTCTTACTCTATATTTTATTTTTCGCTTGCCTTGTCCCCCCCCCTTTCCCTTTCCCTTCCCTTTTTTAACCTTATATAAAATATATTTTTTTTTTTCTCCCCCCCCGGGTGCCTCTCCGTTTGCGGGGGCCTCCCCCCCCCCCCCCCTCCCCCCCGCTCTCCTTTTGGTTTTGTGGTTGCCTCCCCTCTTCTCTCACTAATCGCCGGTGTACAACTCCAGCTTGTGCCTGCTTCTAACTCTAACACCGAGAGAGGGGGGGGGGGGGGGGGGGGAGAAGGAAGGAAAAGGGGGAGATGGGGGAGGGGGGTGGGGGGGTGGGGTGGGGAGTAGCACACTGTACATGGAGTTTCCAAAATGCAAAGTATATAGTACCATGACAATGCATAACTACAGAGCAAGATATACTGTAATAACCTATCTTTCAAATATAGTAGAAATGTCCATGCATACCTAGAATGCCCATGCATGTTTAGAGAAACAGCTGGGGACAGAAAAAAAAATTACATGTAATTTATATTGCTTGTTTTCCCCCTTAGATCGGCCTGGCACTGCCAATTCCTATATAAATACCACAAATTATAATTTATTTCAGGATGACTATTGTACATTGAAATATGACAACTTGAGATCATAAGTCAAGGAAGATTAAAGACAAATAAGCAGATACTTAATACAGATATAGCAAATCCGTACATGTAACAGTCATAATGGTCTACTGGAAGCTGTAAATCACCTTCTGAGTTGTGAACAGGAGCTTCTTCAGGATGCAGCACAATACACAGAGTGTACCGGAAAAATACAATGGAGCTGCCTTCACCAAAAGAGGGACTCACCCAGCACAGGTAAAGATCAGTATAGAACATGTAATACTGTACTGTATTGTAGAGAGTGAAATACACATGTTAATTGGCAGAATCTTCCAGCCAATCACACACCTTATACCTTGACAGTGTCCGTGATATTGTAGGATAATTATAGTTATAATGGCCAAGAAAAGATCATTGTATATCAAAAATATTGTAATTTAAGGCCATTGTGCTGTAACTTGAAGAACCACTGTTTACGAGGATTGGCTCCTATCACTACCAAACTGGATATATTTGTAATCACCTAATGTGTAGGGGTATCTTAATGTTGGGATCTTTAGATACATAATTCTTTGCTAAAATTTGATGGACTTATCTTTGACCCCTATTGTTTGGTATTCATCTTTACTAATGTCTTGGTAATACACTAAAACCACAGTACCCATAGTACTAACAGACTTCCATGCAAAAACATATTTATAGAGAAGTCACTGGTAATGCAACTTTTGGTGAAATGGTAATTGAATAGAATTACCACCTTTTTTACACTAGGATGGTGTTACTAGCCTATAGTCCTGACAGTAGTCATTGTGGTGGGCGACTACTGCCTTAGCAGAATACCAGCTGTTAAACCCCACTAAGGGCTTATTCACATGACAGTTTTTGAACGGCTGTCACATGGCCATTTTAACATTAATGTCTATGTGTCTACTCATTTTTGATGGACCGTTTTTCACAGCCAATAAAAAAGTGACATGCTCTATCGTTGTCTGTTTTGATGGACATAAAGCTAGCCATGTAACGAAACCCATAGACATTCATGAGATTTAAAAATGCTGTATGATTGGCATTCAAAAACCGGCCATCATACAGTCATTATTCACTGTAATGTGAATAAGCCCCTTCAACAAGCTTCAACAGACAGACACATGCCGTTTATCATGGCTGTGAGATGTGTTAAAAGCAGCACAGACGTGTGAATAAGGCCAAAAGGTGCAAAGACTCCATGTGGGCTCACTGGGTGTGTTTACTAATTCTGTGCAATATTTAGATACAGCAATTTCAGCCTTAAAATGCTTCAGATTTATCACAGTGTATGATGTTAGATAATATATATGTCTTGTCTAAATTTATACCCTCTACTAGTTGGCTTACATGCACCAGAATTGTACAGCACATCATTGCCTCTTAAGCTCTACCTACTTCCTGCCAAGCTTCTCTAACTAAGGCCCAGTTCACATCTGCGTTGGGGTTTCCATTCAGAGAGTCCGCTTGCAAGCAGCACTTTTCTCTCCACATGTTTTGTGCGGAAACCAAGCAGAAACCACATGGACCCTATTATAGTCTATGGGGTCCGCGGGTTTCCTTAGGTAACCGCTATTCTCTGTGTATAGGTTTCCCCCCGAACGGAAACCCGAACGCAGATGTGAACCGGGCCTTAGTCCTGCCCTTTGCTGGGAAAACTTGGCTTAAAACTAGATGTAAGATTTTACATCAGGAATCCTCCAGAAGTGGGCTTAAATGCAAAAAATCAGGTGCAAAATATGACAGAGTCAAAGTCTGGGTCATTATCTATATAGGATTCACAGTACCACAGAGGCACAATAGATAAAGAGGTCTACCGTTATCTTAACCCCTTCACGCATTCTCACGTACCTGTACGTGGGAGAATGTGGTTAATTACCGCATCCCCACGTACAGGTACGTGACGGTGATCGAGCGGGCTCAGAAGCAGAGCTCGTGCGATCACCGCGGGAGCCCGGCTGTATTTGACAGCCAGGCTCCCGCTGCAACAGCGGGGACCAGTGGTAACACCGATCCCCGCTGTTTAACCCTTAAGATGCCGTGGTCAATAGCGACCGCGGCATCCAAGGGGTTCCGCCATCTTGCCGCCCCCCCCCCGGCACCCCCCCCGCTGCGAGATCGGGGGGTGCCGATATCGATAATCTGCAGCCTGGGGTCTACCAAGTGACCCCAGGCTGCCTGGAGACCCCACTACCTGGTTGATCCTGCCAAGACTTGCGGAAGTCAGCGCTGGGTTTCCATAGCACTGACTTCCTGTATAGACTGCAAGACACTTGCATGCTCGTGTCTTGCAGTCTATAGTACTGAACCAGAGATCAAAGCATCTCTGGCTCAGGTGTCCTAATGGGACACATGAAAAAGTAAAAAAAAGTGAAAAAATAAATAAATAAAGTATGTGAAAAAAAATTTATAAAAGAATAAAGCCCCAAAAATTCCCTTTTCCTATATAAAATGAATTATATAAAAAAATAAACCTAAAAATTAATAAAAACAATACATATTTGGTATTGCCGCGTCCGTAACAACCTGTACAATAAAACTGAAACCATATTTAATGTACACAGTGAACGTCGGGGAAAAAAAACGCCAAAAGTAATGATTTTTCGCCATCTCACCTTACAAAATATGCCATAAAAAGTGATCAAAAAGTCATATGTACCCCAAAACAGTACCAATAAAAAGCACAGGTTGTCCCGCAAAAAATAAGCCCTAAACCAACTCTCTAAACTGAAAAATAAAAATGCTACGCATCTTAGAAGATGGCGATGCAAAAAAAATTGATTTATGTCCCCAAATGGGTTTTTGTTCTGCAAAATTGGTATTGCATAAAAAAACAGTATAAATGAGGTATCGCCGTAATCGTACCGACCCGCAGAATAAAGATAACATGTTACTTATGCTCTACGCTGCATGGTGAAAAATTTAAATGGTAAAACGCAGTGCCAGAATTGATGGGGTTGTTTTTTAATTCACCAAGAAAGAATTAATAAAATTTATTTAATAAGTTGTAAGCACCTAAAAATGATGTCATTAAAAAATACATCTCATACTGCAAACAACAAGCCCTCATATGGCTACATCACCAGAGAAATAAAGAAAATATAGCTCGTACAATGTGAAGACAAAAACCCCAAAAATCGCCAAATCATTAGAACATAACTGGCTGCAGCAGGAAGAGAATGTATAAGCTGTGCGAGCGTATATTAGGGGACACCCCAGATTTAGAGCTTACGAGGGATAATAGAAGTGACCCCCAGAGTGACCTCCCCAATAATAGGAACTACTGGGGAAATAGTAGGGAATTTAGTGTACCCAATGTTCTACGCACAGCTTACATATTCACTTTCCCCCATCTGCTGTTCAGTCACGTCTGGGATACTAATGCTCGTTACACCCCTTGATAAATTCTTTGAGGGGTGCAATTTTCAAAATGGGGTCATTCCCTAGGGGATTCCACTTTACTGGTACTTTAGAGGCTCTGCAAACATGACATGGCATCCAGATCCCAAACATCTGAATCTGCGCTCCAAAAGCCACATAGCGCTCCTTCCCTTCTGCGCCCTACTGTGTGCACAAACTGCAGTTTATACCCACATGTATTACACTTGTTGTACCCAGAATAACATACTTAATGTCATATGTGGGTATAAACTGCTGTTTGGGCACAGGCGGGCACATAATGGAAGGAGCGCTATTTGGTTTTTGGACGCCATTGCACTTTTGCAGAGCTGAAATGCTACAATTTATTATCCGTAAATGAATACGCAGCTGATGATGAAAGGTGAAAATGACAGTTATTCCAGGAATACGACATTTCTGTGCGTAATATGTTGTGCCCGGCTTGTATCAGAGATGAACGCTCCAAAAGCTGTTGTGCCCGGGATCCCTGCTCACCAGTTTTTGGAGTGTGTGTCTGTGCAGACATAAGCTGGGCACAACATAACGGGCACTGAAATGGCGTATCTATAGAAAAATGTCATTTTTAACTTTTCATTATCAGCTGCGCATTCATTTCTGGAAATTAAAAGAATGCAACACTTAAGGATTAATAATGCTCGCTACCCCACTTGATAAATCCCTTGAAGGGTATAGTTTTCAAAATGGGGTGGCATGTCTGCGGATTCCACTTTACTGGCAATTCATTGGCTCTGCAAAAGTGGCATGGTGTCCAAAAAGCAAACTGTGCTCCAAAAACCAAAATAGCGCTCCTTCCCTTCTGTGCCCGGCTCTGCCCAAACAGCAGTTTATACCCACATATGGCATTGTTAAGAACGTTATCCTGGGTACACCAGTGTCATACATGTGGGCATAAACTGTCATTTGGGCACACAGCAGGGCGCAAATGTGAAGGAGCGCTATGTGCTTTTGGAGCGCATATTTAGATTGTTGTTTTTTTGGACGCCATGTCACATTTGCAGAGACCATAAAATTGCCCCTACAAAATGGGGGTCACTTCTTGGGGAATTCCAATTTACTGGCACCTCCAGGGCTCTGCAAAAACAACATGGTGACGAGAAAGTACTCCAAAAGCTAAAAAAACACAGTGCTCCTTCCCTTCTGAGCCCTGCTGTGTGCCCAAGCAGCAGTTTATACCCACATATTTAATTTTTTTGTCCCCGGGATAGCCCACTTAATAGTTTTAGGAGTGCATGTCTCTGATGCCACAAAGTGGCCGCAACGTATTAGGCACTGAAATTGGATATTTCTTTAAAAACTTTAATTTTCACTTTGTACATTAATTTTTGGGAAGCATTTTTAGGCTCAAAATCATAATATCCCTTGATACATTCCTTGAAGGGTGTAGTTTCTAAAATGGGGTCACTTTTAGGGGGTTTCCATTGTACTGGTACTTTAAGGGCTCTGCAAATGCGACATTGCACCTGAAAACTATTCCAGCCACATATGCCCTCCAAAAGCCAAACAGCACTCTTTTCATTCTGAGCCCCACCATGTACCCATACAGCAGATTATAACCACATATGAGGCATTTCTGTTTTCAGAAGAAATTGTGTAACAAACTGTGGGGTGTTTTTTCTTCTTTAACCACTTGCAAAAATTAAAAATATGTCGCTAAATGGACGGTTTATTGTAAAAACGTAATTTTACATTTTTACGTCCCAATGATGATAAAATCTGTGAAACAGCTGTGAGGTCAAAATGCTCACTATACCCCTAGATAAATTCTATGAGGGGTGTAGTTTTCAAAATGGGGTCACTTTTTGGGGGTTTGTATTGTATTGGTACTTTAGGGGCTCTGCAAATGCGACATGGCACCCGAAAACAATTCCAGCAAAATCTGCCCTCCAAAAGCTAAATAGCTTTTTTCCATTTTGAGCCCTGCCATGTACCTATGCAGCAGATTACAACCACATATGTGGCATTTCTGTGTTCAGGAGAAATTGTGTAACGAACTTTGGGGAGCTTTTTCTCCTTTGTCCTCTTGTGAAAATGAAAAATTTGGGGCTAAATTGACAGTTTATTGGAAAAAAAGTAATTTTTAATTTTAATGTCCCAATGTTAATAAAATTTGTGAAACAGCTGTAGGGTCAAAATGCTCACTATACCCCTTGATATGTTCTGTGAGGGGTGTAGTTTCCAAAATGGGGTCACTTTTAGGGGGTTTCCGCTGTATTGGTACTTTGGGGGCTCTGCAAATGCGACATGGTACCTGAAAACTATTCCACCAAAATCTGCCTTCCAAAAGCCAAATAGCGCTCTTTCCATTCTGAGCCCTGCCATGTACCCATACAGCAGATTACGACCACATATGGGGTATTGCCGTGTTCAGGAGCAATTGTTTTGCAAACTGTGAGGTGCTTTTTCTCCTTTAACCCCTTGTGAAAATGAAAACTTTGGGGATAAAGTAACATTTTAGTAATGTTTCATTTATACATCCCAGTGTTAGCAAAATCTGTGAAACGGCTGTAAGGTCAAAATGCTCACTATACCCCTTGATGAATTCTGTGAGGGGTGTAGTTTCCAAAATGGGGTCACTTTTTGGGGTTTTCCTTTGTATTGGTACTCTCGGGGCTTTGCAAATGAGACATGGCACCTGAAAACTATTCCAGCAAAATCTGCTTTTCAGACGCCCAGTGTCACTCCTTCCCTTCCGTGCGCTGCCCTTCGGCCAAACATCAGTTTACACCCACTTGTGGGGTATTTCCGTGCTCAGGAGAAATTGCATAACAAACTGTGAGATGCATTTTCTCCTTTAACCCTTTGTGAATGTGTTAATTTTAGGGCTAAATTAAGGAATTAGTGGGAAAAAATTAAATGTCTAAATTTCACCTCTATATTGTTTTAATTCCAGTGAAATGCTTAAAGGGTTAACAAACTTCCCAAATGTTATTTTGAATTATTTGAGGGGTGCAGTTTTGAAAATGGGGTCATTTAAGGGGGTTTCTAATATATAGGCCATTATAATCCTCTTCAGAACTGAAGTGGTCCCTAAAAAATTAGTTTGGGAAATTTTCTTGTAAATCTGGAAAATCGCTGTTACACTTGTAAGCTTTATAACATCCAAAATAAATTACAGGACGATTAAAAGATGATGCCGATATATAGCAGAGATATGGTCGATAATATGTATTAATGTATTTGGGTGGTATGACTATCTGTCTGAAAAGCAGAGCATTTCACATTTTGAAAATTGCGATTTTTTTTTCCAAATTTCCATCAAATTTCCTATTTTTTTATAAATAAATACAAAAATATTCATTAGTGTTTACCACTAACATGAAGTACAATGTGTCACGAAAAAACAATCTCAAAATCACTTGTGTAAGTTAAGTCGTCTCAAAGTTATTGCCATATAAAGTGATACATGTCAGTTTTGAAAAACGAGGCTGTGTCCTTAACGCATTTTTGGGCTCGGTCTTGAAGGGGTTAAAGGGGTTTTCCTATGAACATAACCATTTCTAAATGTGTAGGCAATTAAAGGTTAAACTGTTTGTAAATAAATATACTACATTGGCTGCCTATTCAATACAGAATGCAATATAAACTTATCACCCTCATCCACAAGGCTCTCCATAATGCTGCACCTCCCTACATTTCCTCCATCATCTCTGTCTATCGCCCAACCCATGCTCTCCATTCACTCAATGACCTAAGACTAACATCCTCTATTATCAGAACCTCCCACGCTCGTATACAAGACTTCTCCCGAGTTGCACCACTTCTCTGGATTGCTCTTTCCTGGACTATCAGATTAAACCCCAATTTCCACAGCTTGAAGTGCAAACTGAAGACATATCTTTTCAGACAGGCCTATCACAACTCCTATTGTAAACCCTTCCGTAGTTAGATTCCCTAAAACATACCCTCTGTTCACACTCCCGCTCAAAGGATATGATGCCGTATCAGACTAGCTTTATATGTCCAGGCACCATCTGCATGTTAAAGGACACGACTGGTGACAGCTCATACAGCTTTATATATGTGTAATGACAGTAACCTCTATTACAAAATTGTCTGACCATTGTATAAGCAATGCTACCTCTGATGCCGCCCCTGCTACCTCCTGTGTCACCCCCTCTACCTCATAGATTGTAAGCTCTTGCGAGCAGGGCCCTCAGTCCCATTGTGTGAATTGACTATTTCTTTGTACTGTATCTTTTTTGTCTGTACTTGAACCCTACAAATTGTACAGTGCTGCGGAATATGCTGGCGCTATATAAATAAAATGTATTATTATTATTATAATATAAGTAATTACAAATTTTGAAGAGTTTTAGAGTTTCTCTAATCATCTTGGTGGTGAAAGTGTTTTGGCTTCATCGGTTGCCAATGGATACGACCATAAGGCTGAGGCCCCATGTTGCCGAAAGCAGCGTTTTTTGTTGCAGATTTTGCTACGATTTTTTGAGCCAAAGCTAGGAGTGGATTAAGCAGAAGGTAGAAGTATAAGAACTTCATATATATATATATATATATATCTCCCATTGGCTTTTGTAGCCATTCTTGGCTTTGGCTAAAAAAAAAAAAAAAAACTCATCAAAATCTGCAACAAAAAAAGCTGCATTTCTGCAACGTGGAACCTCAGCCTAAACGCAGGAACTTTCAATACTGTGAAACCCAGCTGTGATTTCTTAATTATGGCTGAATTATCTTCTAATGCCTGTAGTGTCCCTGCTTAATAACCTGTCCACAAGGAAATTATGGCCGTGTTTCTGACAAGTGCCAGACCATAGAAAGTTCCTGCATTCACGGTTGTATCCTTTGGCAACTGATCATGACAAAAGACTGTTACCACTAAGATGGTCAGAGAAAATCTTTTAAAGTCTGCAAAATGTTAATTTATATTTGCAAAAACATTTACTGTAACTTTTAATTTTCTGCAAACCTAAATCTGGTTATGGGAAAACCCCTTTAAAATCAGCTTTATACTGTCTATTACATTGCATATAATAAGGTAATGAATGTAATAGATAATATGTATTGGTAGTGTTTAGGACACTTATCTAGGTGTTCAGTGCTGATGGCTATAGCATTTATTCACTGTTCTTACACATGGGTTTGCTGTGTGTGTCACTGCTGTAATGGCTGTCCAGTCAGGGGACCACACAGAAATATGATGACAAAACTTATTTTACTATTTTTATTTTTGACTTCTTCTTATACAGAGTGAACATGTCTTATTGACATCTGGTTCCTGATAATTCTAGCGTCTATTCCTCAGCTCTGTGATTTGTATTGAAAAGTCTGTAGAAAAAACTTTTCTTTTTTCTGTAGGTTCTTAATGTTCCTAAGGATAATCTGCTTAATACTACATGGTATGGGGAGATGTAGAATGGCACAGCAAGCTGCTTTTCCCTTTCTCTGCTGTGCCAATCCTGTTTTAAGCTGAGGAGCAATAGATTACAAATGGCTTAAAGGAGTAGTCCTATCTCCAGCATAATATTTAAAGCTGTAGCTTAGGCTAACTGAAGTGTTTTCCCCAATACATTGCTTTATGTATCTTGCTGTGTTTGTTAGATACTGCTGAATTTGTCTCCTCAGTATTTACAGCTCATTGCCTAGTTTCCAACCACATCTGCTATCTAGCAGCACTGGCTGGACTAATGATGTCATTTCCTGTTTCTCTTCACTGTGATTGCGGGCTAATGTGCTAGCTCTGCAAAGTGCACTAAGCAGTTGAGCCCTGATAAGGACTAGAACAGTGCTTGATCAGTACCTCTGTCATCTCTGTATGTAATGTAATGTAACTGATGGCCTTAGCTGTACATCACACAAGCTAAGCCACCTACCAACTTCTCATTGAAACCAGGAAGTGAAGGGGAGGGGAGACAGGTGAAACCCTGAGATGGGAAAAATCCTTTCACAGCTACACGCTGCCATAGGCATCAGATTTTTGTGATCATTTGAGGTGGACGGCCTTGGTTCACATGTGGTGTAATTTTTGAGGATTTTTAGCACAGAGCACAGAACAGATGAACTGGATGGGGTTTTTTAAATAAAACCATTTACATGCTGAATTTCACAAAGTTTGAAATCCACATTACGATTTTTGTACAGTGTATTTATGGTGAATTCATGCCACATATTTGACAGTTTGCTAATGCAAATGGTGAAATTCCTGGTGGAATTCACAGCAAAATCCATAACACATTTAGAATTTGTTGCAGACTCTGTTGTGAATTTGTCCTGGACATTTTCATGTGGTGGTATTAGCTCTGTGTGTACCCAACAAATTCCTGTGTATACAAATAAATTCTGGTGATTCTTTTCAATCCAAGAAATTCTTTGGGGTTTATACTGGTTAATATGTTCACACATTGCTAATACCTGCCATTTACTGCCATTACATCATGATAGGTTTTGTTCCAGGGTCCTGTTAGAGACCACTGAAGAATAGGCTTTTATAAATAACATGTTCCCATGTGTGGTAAGATTTAACTTGATGCCAGTGCTAAGCTCTGTACATGTTAGGGAGGAATATATTTCACTCTCAACACCTTCATGTATAACACTTTCATTTAGGCTTTAAAGCAATGCTATAGGCAAAGTGTGTTACTTTTCTGTTTACTTTTGGAATGCTAGATATCAATGAGTATCCATTAAAACATGTATATATTTCATGAGTATCCTTAAATAAGGTCATTAATGGTGTTACATTGAGTAATTAATTTAGCTTTATTTTGCCTGAGATCTTTTATGAAATAAAATGACCTATTGGGGAAAGAATTCTGAAAGGGATTGCATCTATTTCTTCCTTGAGTATTTTTATTATCCAATCAAAATAGGGTCTAGAAAAGGATGATTTGATAGAGGAGGTATATAATGCATAGAATTTCCATATAATGGGATATCCCTCAGACATCAGTTTTCATTGTTATCATGGACACTTAATGTTTTTTTAATAATATTGAAAAAGTATTGAATATACTGGACTCGATAAATGGTTGTTTGACTAATCAGATTCCCATAAATATAATTTGTGGACTAATTAAAACATAACTTTTAATCCAAATACACATAAAAGGCCATATATAAAATGCATAAAAAATGTGCCGACATTAACCTCTTCCCGCTGGAGGAATTTTTCGATTTTCGTTTTTGACTCCCCCCTTCCAAACCCTATAACCTTTTTATTTTTCCGCTCTCAGAGCCATATGAGGTCTTAATGTTTGCGGGACAAATTTTTCTTCATGATGTTACCATTTATTATTCTGTACAATGCACTGGGAAGCTGGAAAAAAAATCAGAATGGGGTAGATTTGAAGAAAAATTGCTTTTGTGCGACTTTCTTACGGGCTTCGATGTACGGCATTCACTCTGCAGCCAAAATGACATGTCATCTGTATTCTATGTTTCGGGACAATTCCGGGGATATCAAATTTATATAGTTTAATTACATTTTAACCCCTTAACAAAAATCCAAAACTGTGCAGAAATTTTTTTTTTTTATAAAAGTCGTCATAATTTGACACCCATAACTTTTTTATACTTCCGTGTACGGGGATGTATAGGGTGTCTTTTTTGCGGGGCCAGATGTACTTTTTAGTTATACCATTTTGGAGAATTGCTATTGCTTTGATCACTTTTTATTAAAATTTTTATCAGAGGCGAAACAGTGAAAAAACGGTGGTTTGGCATTTTTGATTTTTTTTTCTTCGACGTTTACTGTACGGGAAAAATATTTTTATAGATTTGTAGACCGTATGTTTTTGGACACAGGAATACCTAATCTGTATTTGTTTCACAGTATTTAAGTACTTTTATATGTGTTTTAGGGAAAGGGGGATAATTTGAACTTTTAAATTTTTTTTTTTGCATTTATTAGACCCCCTAGGGGTCTTGAACCCCAGGAGGTCTGATCACTAATGCAATACATTACAATGTTAATGCATTGCAATAAACTGGCTCTTTTATTGCAGGCTCCATAGAACAGCCTGCAATAGAAAGTAGCTAAAGACAGGCCTGGGAGCCTTCACAAGGCTCCCGGCTGTCATAGTAATGGGACGCCAGTCCCGGAGCTTGCTCTGGGTGCCGGCGATCCCCGGCAAAATGGCGGTGCATGCGTGCCGCTGGTAGAATGCCCTGAGGAGTTAATGCCCGCAATCATTGCGGGCACTGATCGTGGGCATTAGTGCCGGGTCTCTGCTGTATAAAACAGTGGAGACCCAGTGGCTATGGCGACACCCGAGCGGCCGCCATATATAAACACCCGACATCCGCCGTACTATTACAGCGGATGTCGGGAAGGTGTTAAAGAGGTTGGCCACTTTCAGACCAATATTGAGAGACAAATGTTATTGTTTGTATAATAAAAAGTTGTACATTTTCCCAAATATACAACAATTCCTCACAGTTTTCTAGATCTCTGCTTTCTGTCTTTCATTCTACTTACTTCTAGTGGATAAAAATCAGTCCATGGTCATGTGATGGACACACAGGTGCACAGCTCATTACAGTCACAGCACAGTAATCAGACATCTGTAACGAGCTGTGCACCTGTGAGTTTAGCACATGACCATGGTCAGAATTTTATCCACTAGAAGTAACAAAATGAATGACAGCAAGCAGAGATCTAGAAAATTGTGAGGAATTGATACAGAAGGTATATTGGAAAATTGTATATATTTAGGAATTTAGATTGTGCACCCTACTTGGGACAGTGTTGACCATATCTCTGTAAAGTGCTGCAGAATATGATCGTGCTATATAAGTAACATAAATAAATAATAAACTGTTTCCTTGTCTAAAACCATGCAGCCACAACCAGTGCTAAATAATATAGTCTTACTATAGTCACCTTGGTCGCATGGGTAGGGATATAGTGGGACAACAGTATATTACATCCATCGGGTATTCGGCCAGTGCTGTACCCTAATAACCCCACATATGACTCTGCACTGACAATGGCAGTATCAGTTCTGCACCCTATTAAAACCTAGAGGATTTGAAACACATCAGGGAATTTCTGACTTAATGAATCTCCTAGTCACCTCCGTTGCTTCATGGAGTTTGCCAAAATCATTTACCACAGTGGTGGAATAGTGCCATTTATTGCAGGCAGAACACATCCTCACAGTGGTGACAGACATGCTAGTTTTTTGTTTATGGCCTTTTATTATTGTTTGGTATTAAAAGTTAAGATTTAATTAGTCCGTAAATTCCGCTTATGGCTGCTGGATATAGTGGACTGGTATTTCTCCATTGGTTCGGGATTACCTTTTGTTCTGCTGCTTTTGCCTAGTTACATTACCTACATTTTTGACATGTCAGAACTATGATGGCAGCAACCATCTAATGTTTATGGGGTCCTTCCAACAGTACCCACTGTACCCCGTGGCAAGTAACAGGGGACATAAAAATTGGGCAATTGGAATCTTTTGTTGTTCTCTGAGAGATAAACTTCTGTCAGAGGCGGAGAGTGGGGGAGGCCCCCATAGGTATTAGATGGATGCCTGAACCTGTGTGTATGACCAGTATGACGTGGCCCCACGTGGCGTAAACGCAGCGATTAGTCTGCAGCGGAAACGCAGCGGAAAAAATCATGGCGTTTTACAGTCAGAGCAAAGTGGCGAATCCCATGCCCGCTTTGCGGTAAAAAACACGCTGCGGACACGCGGCGATTTCCAAAACCAGCGCGGTTTTAGAAATCACAGCATGTCAATTATACCTACGGAAACGCCGGCAGTTTCCTCATAGGTATAATTGAAACAGAAAGTCTGCAGAGAAAACCTCTGTGAACTTTCTGTCTAAAGCGCTGTGGGAAGAACCGCGATGTGTTCCCGCCGCAGTTTTTCCCGCAGAGCTTTTTTGCTGCGGGACGCCACGTTGGGCCTTAGCCTTAAACTCCCTACACCAGCTCAAACTCTGCAAGGAGAGCCCATATCCTCCCACAGCTGTTCATAAAAATGCACACACATATTTACCACTATTTGGGATAGTTAGGATTTAGATTTTGATGAGAATGATTATTTTAGTCCTTAGAAGGTCTAACATTACTGCACCTGACATCCCTGCCCCGATCCATCAGAGTCTTTCAGCAGTACACTACTGAATCAAGAAAATGTGGTCAGCTCAACACCTGACATGTACCTTCTTCTATCCCCATCCTGGTGCAGAGTACCACCCAGAGAACAGTCATTAGCACAGAAGAAAAATGACCAGCATCACAGGAGAGCCATAAAAATCCAGCTTTATTCAATCCATATAAAAAGATCCATAAACAGAGACCGGCCCCAGTAGTCACATGTTTAGGTAGCCTTTTTCATGGATAACTTGCACTGGTGTATGTGTATGGATAACTTTATATGGATTGACTAAAGCTGGATTTTATATGGATATCCTCTGATACTGGTTATTTTTCTTCTGTATTACAGAATATTTAATGTTATATTATATATTTATTTTGCAACTTTAATTGTTAATTAGGGGGTTAATTAGGAGTTCTTGAGGGGGTGGTATAAGTCTTGTATTCTCCTAGGCCTTATTTACATGGCTGTAATTTGGTACCAAGTACTGTATCGCTTTTCAGGAGTTTTTTTTTTTATATTAATTCCTGTGACCACTCTAATTGTCCGATAGAGTCTAAATCACTGATATTAGGCCTTAGGGAATGACCAAAAGGTGAGTCTCAGTGGGTAGAGCAACTTTAAAAACAGGTGGAGTAGGCATAAATCCTCATAGAGACATTATATAAGATCTCGAATATTACCATGTACCTTAGATATGTCATACATTTCTTTCAGTGACATTCTTTAAAGGCTTGAAGATGGGTATGTTCTCATAATAGATGAAACTGTTGTCATGGTACATCAAAGCTGCAACCGCATTTTTACTTTTTTCTAAATAATGAAAGTGAAGTATGTATGTATATGTATATGTATATGTATATGTTATATATATATATATATATATATATATATATACACATACAATGTATAAAGGATATGTGTGATTATGGAATTATTAACCCTGTCATCAACACGTTCAGTAGATAAGGGAGTGCCCTCTAGTGGTACAGTTAGGTAAAAATTTTGCCAGCTGAGAACTGGATGAGATGAAATCTGAAGCCCTTTCATGCTTAATTTGAAAAACCTAACTCTATATTTGCATGGAACAAATGTCCATTAGACCAATAAGCAATATATAAGCGATAGACAGTTAATTGTCATTAATATGATCATAATACATATTGAGGTATTTTAGTGAATCCAGCGATTCTGCTGCAGGGCAGTCATTTTTTTCCCTCATTGGTTACACTTTCACACTCCAAGATTTGATCTTATATGTTGGAGAACACAGAAGTATTGTTTGCTAGGTTATTATAATTTAAAATTAATGTGTCTGTATGCAAAGACAGGTTCCTTCATTTACATAAGCTAATTAATATAATTATTATTATTGTTATTATTAAGATGATGATTATAGTTCTTTATTAAGCTCTGGCTACACCACAGCATATGTTTGCCTGTGATTTTCTTTAAAACTGGGGTAAATCTGCTTAAATAATTTCATTATTTCTCTACAGGGAAACAAAAGTTGTAAATTTCAATCTCTAAAATTCTGACTTGGGACCCTAGAATAATCTAAATTTATTTCAGTAGGACTATGGGGGATGTGTGTTTTTTTGGCCATAATGCAGGCTTTTCCAAAAGTGTGGGCAAATTTACATGGCTGTATGTAAAATCCATTTTCCATCTGAATATTTCATGCCAAAAACAGAAACAGATCCCGCAGATTAAATTTTATTTTGACATAGGTTTTCCTACTTTTCCTCTGATATGATTCATGTTAATTTTTGGCATCGGAAGCAAATAGAGACATTAAGTGTAGCCTTGAGAATAGTACCTATTCACTTAAAGATGGAAAGTGCTTATTCTATGTAATATACTTAGGCGAGGTTCACATATAAGCTTTGTCTGGCCAGTCAATTTATGTCTCAGGACAACTGATGAAATTTTTGCTCACTTTGTGAACCTATCTGGTATTTATAGCCTAAAAAAGCCGGACAGAAAGTGACTGCATGCTTTGTTCCTATACCATGCCGAAAGCAAACTAAAATCCAGATACATGTGAACATACCATTAAAAAGAACCTGTCACCTCTCCTGAAAAGTCTATGTAGTAAATACTTGCATTTCCTAATGAAATAACAATTCTGGAGCATCTTTCCTAATAACTCTAATTATGTTCCTCTGTTATACCTGTTAGTTTATAAGTAAATTGCCAACTGGATGTTACCATTTCCCTTGTCAAGGGGGTATGTTCTTACATAGTGTGATACTGGCAGCACTGATCAGATAGTGACTGTGTAGAGACAGACCTCCTATTGGTAACACCAAGTTGACTATTTACTGATAAATTTCTGGTAGGAATAACAGGAACAGCACAACACAAAGTTATAAAAATGCTTCAGAATTGTTATGCTATTGCAAATCCCATTTTTCATTAAACAGAAATGTCAGGAGAAATGACAGGTCCTCTTTAAGTGGGTTGTACCTGATGTGAAAAACATAGGCCCAGATTTACTAATAGTTTCACAGTCTCAATATTTATCACAGGGGCTGATGCTGGATCACAAATCTGGCGTACCTTTAGACTGTCTAGTCTAAGTTTATATCATCCTTTTCTTGGCATACTTTGAGCCAGAATTTTACGACAAAATTTTGGCACATTATTGGCACAGCATAGCGCATTTAAGCTACACCCCCTTTTTCTGAGAATTCACACCCATGTGCCTAGCAAGCAGAACATTTTTCCTTCAAACTAGATGTGCAAAGATGCGCCAACGATGCATCACATTACAGGAAAGATGCGCCATGTTTATGTCAGTGTCTAGTCATAGCCACAATAATAAATCTGGGTCAATGTCTCTTTCAGAAATGGAGAAAATCTTGTCCACTGTGACTGGCTGTGAGTGATATTGCAGCTCTTCTTTCAAGTAAATTGGGTTGAACTGCAATATCAGACCATGGATGAGAGTGGCATTGTTTCCGGAATGTTTTTCTAATTTTATACAACTCCATGAGTTCCAAACAGGACTTAGCAATATATATATATATATATATATATATAGTATAGAAATCCTTATGAGAAGTTTGCTTTTGATAACTGAAGCAGTTATTATCACCCTTGCAGATATACACAGAAGTAGTAACAAATGAGGTTATAACCACAGTCCTTAGAGTAGTCACACATATAGACATCTGCTCAACATTTATTTATTTTGCTTACTTATATGGCACCAACATATTCCACAGCTCTTTACAGATATTGTTAACACTGTCCAATATGGGGCTCATAATCTAAATTCCCTATCAGTATCATTTTGGAGTGTGGGAGGAAACCGGAGTACCCAGAGGAAACCCACGCAAACATGGCAGATGTTGTCCTTGGCAGGATTCTCATGATCTGCATTTCTTATTGATTGCAAGTCACTATTTATGACAAGTTTTTGACAGGATGGAACAATTCAAAGAAAGGCTTCTGTGTATAAATGAGCAGCAGTAGTAGCGGGCAGAGTAAGTGAATAAGGGAAATACAAGGGAATTTTTGGGGTAAATATAGATTGCTTCATTGGGGTTCTGGCTGGTGAACACTGTATATCAATAGTATAGTGTATACCATAGTAGTATGAGCAACAGTAGTAATGAGGTATGAGCTTAACATAGATATTGTTATAGTCAAAAGCAGTGGGATTGTGTATTGGAGGGGAGACTGTGTGTGTGTGTGTGTGTGTGTGTGTGTGTGTGTGTGTGTGTGTGTGTGTGTGTGTGTACAGCAGCAGTTAGGATAGGGTAAAAGAGTACAGGACAGGAGGGTGGTCTTACTGTAGCTCCCATAAGAATAAATGTCTGCATTCATGAATTATTAACTCTGCAGTCCATGACCTTCCTCTATGATCAGGAGAAGCCTGAGGTCCCAGGAAGATCTGCTGAGTTCTTTATTGGTCTCCTGTCACACGCAGCGGCCATTAGTCTTTATGGGATTAGGAGAATTAATTAATATGAAATGCAAACTTTTTAATTGAGTGTCAAACGAAATCAGATGAGAGGAGGCTCCAGCGCTTATTCCTTCCTCCTAGGAGATGATACATTGGGATCCTTAATTTATTGATCCCAGCTCCTCTGCTCGCTGCATTTATCCTATAGGTCATTAATCACACAAGAAAAACCTCCCTGGGTCTCCCCATGTATCCCTAGTACCTGAGATGCTCTTGTCTCTGCACAACTACCACTCCTCCACTTGTTTCTATAGTCAATGATTACTATATGTGATCTTATTTATTGTGTATATTGTGCTACTTATGGTGATGACACTAGAAACCACATGGGACATAAAGTGACTTATGTAACGATAACGTCCTACAGGGAGTATTACATAGACTGACATTTGTAATAGAACAAGGGAGCGTACTATTATGTATCCTTCAAAATATGCTTTATATTCCATTCATAGTTAGTTGTTATGCATTATATTACAGATGTGATACACCTTATAATTAATATAAATTATCAAAAGTATTATAAAGGATAATATATATATATATATATATAAAAGAAATTAAAAATCATCATAGAAAATTAAATGTGCAATAATAGTTACGTATTATAGATGCTATAACATGTCACCCAATACCATTGTAACAGCCTATACTAAATAAATCAACACATTAAATAACATATACGGTAAAATGTTATAAAATAAGGTACTTATTATATACTTTATATTAAATAATACTGTAGCAGCTATATATTGTTTCCCTACTGTACTTGATCTTATAAACAGTTTTGTGTTACAACATATAGAAATAAAAAAACAAGACATAGCGATGTTTTTGTTATCCAGAAGATCCAGTGTTTTATACACATATTGTACACCTGACAATTCTACTAAAAGCTATGAAAAAGAATATAATAACGTGTAAATAGCAGCTCTGGGAATGATATAACTTATTACTGAGCTGATCAGCTCGGTTACTGATAACGTCATAATACCAAATTTATATTAAAATAATAACAGTATAATAAAATACAATAAGTTATATACTGAAATAAAGTATAAAAACAAAATAAAATACAATAGAATAAATAATAATAACTAGGCATAATATAAACTAATATAATATGATTTTAAAAAGTAACATGAAATGCAGAACAATGAAATGTAGCCTTCATAGACGATACAAGAAACTTTACCAATGATTCCATATGTGCCTATTAATATTAGATCAGATATTACCTGTGGACTTTGCCGCACATTAATGTTTTCCAAACTGATGTACAGAAGCAAATGTTCAGCTAGCTGGGACTGCTGGAGGGAGATGTCAGGGTTTGGTTAGGTAACATCAGCTTGGTCAGGAGTTCTTCCTCCGACTCCCTCTATAAACTGTTTAGTAAACTTATAGAAATATCATATGACATGCTCAGATCTTCGCAACCTAGCATAACTTCCATCTCGCATACATTCCCTAAAATAGCAGAAATAAAACATTTTTCCCATAGAACTATGAAGAAATATATTTGTGATTTTTGGGGTAGACCAGACGTCTTCACTTTCGATGTTTTCATGAAGACAATATTATTGTAAATATCCTGTAAATATAGAGAGCGCTAGTTACAGGAGAGTACCACTGACATCACAACATTCAATCACTAGCACACAGGAACGAAAAAAACACACTACAAGAAACATACACAGTGCAGAGACAGAGCACACACAATTCAGAAAATACATAGTGCAGGCATAGTACAAACAAAATGCAGGAACAGGGCACACGCAGTTCAGGGATATAACATGAATAGTACAGAGGTAGAGCACATACAGTTCAGGGATAGAAAATACATAGTACAAGGATAGAGTAAACACAATGCAGGGATATAACATACATAGCATAGGGACAGAACACACAATACGGGGATAAAACATATATAGTACAAGGATACAGCACACATAGAGCAAGGATAGAAAAAAAGTAGTACAGTTATATAGCACACAGTGCATGGATATAAAGTATATAATACATGGATAGAACATAAATAGTAAAGGGATAGAGCATACACAGTAAAGGGTCAAAATATACATAGCATATGGATAGATTACACACAGTGCAAGAATAGAAAACAAATTCTAAAAAGTACAAGGTTTCAGGCACATATAGTACAGGGAAAGAACTACATAGTAAACACAGTGCAAGGCACACAGAACACACGAAGTACATTAATAGAACATACACACATACAGTACAGGGATAGATCATACACAGTGCATGGATAGAACATACACAGTACTGATATACAATATACACAGTGCATGGATAGATCATACACAGTGCATGGATAGAACATACACAGTATTGGAACTGAACATTCACAATACAGGAATGGAACATACACAGTACTGATATACAATATACACAATACAGGGATAGAACATACACAGTATTTATATAGAAAATACACAATACAGAAATGGAGAATACACGATCTCAGTGGTTGGTTGATACCAACATTAAAGTAAATTAATAATTCAATTACATCACATGTATAAAGAAAACATGTATTGATCTTAATACCAATATGTTTTATAGGATTGCAGGTAAATCTACCATACCTGTATTACTTTATCTCAACCTCCTGCATCACAAATTCAGCTCTACTACTTCTCTATAAATATGTATATAAATAACCCAACTCTGCAGGTATAATAAGAATAAAAATAGGGGATTGCTATGCAGTGGTTTACTTTACATAAAACATGATAACATCCTACCAAACTCTAGATAAATGGATGCATAGTTAGATCGATAGGTTATAAAGTCCACCAACATACTGTAAATGTACAGTAATAGAAGCTGCATTGAAGGGGCAGATAGCTTGGCTGTGGAGCTTGCACTCTGCATGCAGGGGCTGCAGCAGAGGGTGGTGGAGGTGTGACAAGGAAGGGTTAATATGTCCCCCCTGTGTGTGCAGACACGTGTGCAGCAGGAGTGTGCCAGAGAGCAGCTCAGCATCCAGCACTGCACAGTGTGATCAGAGCCTGCCCAGCGCTCGCACAGTCCACAGCTCCGTCCACACCTCGCTCTGGATCTCCCCGGCTCAGAGCTGGACCTGTACAGCCTTCTCTTAGGAGACAGGACTTGGAGGGACCATACCCAGGTAGGTGCCCATATGTGTGTTTGTATAGCACAGTATAGCTCTCCTCTTCCTGCATGTACCCTGCGTTTCCGGGTGCTGGATGTGCAGAATGTAAAGCATTGTCAGAAGTGACCCATAACATTAGGTGCACTAATACAACGCACTGACACAACTTGTGCTTGAGTATATATACTTATTTTTATATATATATATATATATATATATATATATATTAGGGGGTGTAAATAATCCTATATTATTATATGACTAGGATGGGAAGTAGTAACAGTAAATACATGAGTACATGTATAGGAGGGGTGCTAACATTCAGTATATACACATCAGGGTACAGTATAGACAATGCTGTACCTACATGAGTACATATATAGGAGGGGTGCTAACATTCAGTATATACACATCAGGGTACAGTATAGACAATGCTGTACCTACATGAGTACATGTATAGGAGGGGTGCTAACATTCAGCATATATATCAGAGTAAAGTACAGACAATTTTGTACATCCATGAGTACATGTATAGGGGAAGTGCTAACATTCAGTATATACATCAGGGTAAAGTATAGACAATGCTGTACATACATGAGTGCATGCAAGGGAATGTATAGATAATACTGTACATACATGATGAGCACATGCAGAAGAAGTATATACAACATATAAATAAGTGCAAGTATTTACAATATATACTGTACATGATCCAAATATGTAGGAAGAAGTAGATACAGTACACACGAGTGCATGCAGAGGACTAGATGTAGGAGGAAGTGCATACACTACATAAAGAGGGAAGTACAGTATATAATAATACACAAACTACGTGTAGTGGGAGCATTTATATTATATACATGATCACAGGTAGAAGAAAGTACAGTATATGCAATTTGTGAATGGGTACCTACAGGTATATATATATCTCTTTGTACAGCTGAGTGACTGCTGTGTTGTGTGCAGGTGGTGGCCATGCTGAAGCCCGGGGAAGCAGCAGGCTCTGCCTTCCTGAAGGTGGACCCGGTGTACCTCCAGCACTGGCAGCAGCTCTTCCCCCAGACCCATCATGTGAAGGCTGGAGTCCTCAGCCATGTCCAGCTCCCTGAGCCTCCAGCAGCCTCAGACAGCCTCCGCCTGCGACCGGCCTCCCTGTCCTCTACTTCTTCAGCTTCCTCTACCCCTGCACCCTCTGCCCCTGTTTCTCTGGCTGGGATCACCCCTATCACCACTATTATGGGAGCTGCTCCAAACTTGGAAGTCCCTGGATCACAAAGGAAGGAACTGGTGGCCTCCAGCTGCCAGGAGGTGACAGCCCCCAGCCGCCTGCAGTGCAGCCCCGAGGAACTGGACTATTATCTGTATGGACAACAGAGGATGGAGATCATTCCACTCAGCAACCCCACCAGTGACCCCAACAACCGTATGTACCCCTGCTATTACCCTACATGTAACATTGTACACACTGTGCCACTCCATAGGTGACCAAAACAACTCTATGTACCTCTACTATATAACATTGTACACACTGTGTCACCCCATAGGTGACCTACACAACTCTATGTACCTGTACTATATAACACTGTACACACTGTGCCACTAAATAGGTGACCAAAACAACTCTATGTACTTCTACTATATAACACTGTACACACTGTGCCACTACATAGGTGACCAACACAACTCTATGTACCTCTACTATATAACACTGTATACACTGTGCCACTACATAGGTGACCTACACAACTCTATGTACCTCTACTATATAACATTGTACACACTGTGTCACTCCATAGGTGACCTACACAACTCTATGTACCTGTACTATATAACACTGTACACACTGTGCCACTAAATAGGTGACCAAAACAACTCTATGTACCTCTACTATATAACAATGTACACACTGTGCCACTACATAGGTGACCAACACAACTCTATGTACCTCTACTATATAACACTGTATACACTGTGCCACTACATAGGTGACCAACACAACTCTATGTACCTCTACTATATAACATTGTACACACTGTGCCACTACATAGGTCACGCAAGCAGTTGTATTTACATCTATCACCCATCAATACACTCATATGTAACAATTATATCAACTGAAACATTCAACCCTCATACTTTCATACAGTACTACTCCACCAGGGACCCCGGTAACCATAGGTCCTGTACCTATATCATCGCCTCCCCTATAACATTGTGCACAGATTCTATTCCACCACTGCCGCTAACAACCGTGTGTAGCTCTGCTATCACCTGCAACATGTACATACATTGCTACTCCAACAGTATATACAAGTACTGTATATACACGTGTAAAGTTCAGTAACAAAGCTGTGTATATATCAGAGCTCTACTGAATTTAGTGGGGTTCACAAATTTCTAGGACTGAGGCGTGGATACAGTATAATACTTACTTACCTAACATAAATGCTGAGAATGAGGAACCTCTGCCTACTAGTAGATACAATGTAATAACTAGTACTGATAGCCAAATAAACAGTATGAATCGTTATATGCTGACAGTGGAGGCCACGTATATTATATCGCTGCTTCACGATTGAGGACACTTATTCAGACGGTAACTCCGAGTCAGTTGTCTTACAGTTATATGTAAAAGAAAAAAATCTTGTGCAATGGCAAATGCTCTCTATATATATGGTATGTGCAAAGAGATAGATAGATAGATAGATAGATAGATAGACTGCCGGGGACTAGAAATACAATTATTAATCATCCTGTTAAAATGCAGAAATACGTAATGTAATAGAAAAATAAGGACCAATGTCCAGTTTGATAGTTCCTGACAGTAAATAATAATTTTATGATATGGTGTGAAAATGTAAGTGTAGTAATAAGAAATACACAATTTCTCTCAGTAAATAGACTGTATACACCTTTCACCTAAATCTATAATTTATTATCATATATAAATATAAACAAATACAAACATATATATAAATATATATATATATATTTTTTTTTATGTGTCGTAAAAAACATGTTTTTAGGCAATTAAACAGCACACATAGTTTGACATGGTTTAATGCTCTGTAAACTTAATAACTAATGTCACGATTTTTCTCTACAAGACAGAAAAACTGGACAACCAAGTCTTCAATAAAAAAAATACAAATACCGTTTTCAGCGCTTAAAATTAAATAGATAATAATAATAATAATCTTGCCATAGTCTTTAAATTATAAACATTTATGCTTCAGCCTTGATAAACCATGACATGGCCTCGGCTGGATACAAGATCTAACTTAATATTAGCAGAGTTTGTCAATAGATCAATCAGGATTCAGGAGGAAGTAGTAATAAGTTTCCTATTACACACCTCATGATAATACTACTTGACTTATCTGTGGCATAGGACTTATATATATATATATATATATATATATATATATATATATTTATTGTACACACACACACACATATTTCTACTGTGCAGTAGTCTTAAAGTGCACTCCGCTAGCGCCAATAACTTTCCCATAGACTATATAACGCTACAAGTGTAGCAGGACCGAGTGAATTGTGTTATCCGGGGACAACAATAACTAATATCTGTAGGTATCTATGGAAAACAACTAAACAAGCTTTACAAACAGGGTGATATCACAATAGGTTGTAGCAATGTGAACACTTCACTACGTAATACTACATCTGAATTGCACTACATGACATTACACCTGAACTGCATCTGAATTACACTACATTACACTACATCTGAATTACACTACATCTGAATTACACTACATTACACTACATCTGAATTACACTACATTACACTACATCTGAATTACACTACATTACACTACATCTGAATTACACTACATGACACTATATCTGAATTTCACTACTTGAAACTACACCTGGACTGCACTACATGACACTGCACCTGTTTATGTGGATATGAGGCCATTAAATATCTATAAACAACAACCATAGGTAACAAATGAAGACTCGACTTGTAACTATATAACTAGTTGAGTGTCATAAACTCCAAGCAATTTGTCCCTTTCACCACAGTTCACCGATCCCTACAGGTCAGTATTAGTGCACCGATGTGTCTGCATATTAGGACTAAGCTCTTGGATGGCATATACAAAACTTCCTATACTCTGGCTGTGGCATTGGTGGCAAAGTGTTTTAGGTGTTGAAGCCAGCAGCAGTGGATGCCCCCACCATAGGGAGGATATGCAGTCATATATTAGATTGAGGTTAGAAAAGGTGGTGGCTGTTTATTTAAGGTGACAAAATGGTCCATCAGCAGTAATCTCCATCGATATATGCCACAAGCAGATGAAGGATGAGGGGACAAGGCACAATTAATTGCCCTATAGTTTTGTAGGAGAGAGTGGAGCCAGCACAGAGACAGCATCGATCCCTGCTCCCAGCATCTATTCATCATCTGTACATTGTATATGGGGGTCTCTCAGGGCCGGGGGTGCAGCCTTTATACACACAATATTCTCGTCTCAACCTCCTCTGGCTGACAACAAACATTTAATTCACTAATCCAATCAATCCTTAGGAAATGCTTCAACCCTTCTCGAGTTAAGATGTATGAGGGGTGGAAATAGAGAGGTCCTCTAAGAAAATGCTAATATGCATTAGCCACCAAATATTCAGGAGCTCCTGATACACACAAATGTACACATCAAAATTCTCATACACTGTCATTTAACAGTGAACTACAAGCTGTTACTCACTGTTATCAGCCAGTTTTGGTATAAAGTCCCTTACAGAGTCCTTTTGCTTGATGAATGATATGGCATTTGAAGAGCTCAAAATGACTTCCTTCTGATCATTATTTCTATCACTTTTAAATGATTTAAGTTTTATATATATATATATATATATATATATATATATATCTGTGTGTATATCTATATATATATATATATATATATATATATATATATCTCAATATTTTTTTACAAACATAGAGTCTAATACAATATTATGTAATTATGAAACTAGAAGAGATGGAGAACAATTTAATGTAAAGCATCAAAGCCCCCTACCCACTTGTACCATCCCATGGTATGTAGATTATTTCATTATTTCCCTTGTATTAATAGGGGTGAGAGTTGAAAACTAGTTGGATTTGGGAAGATTACTATGGAGCACAGTTTATCCCAGCCTGTTGGGGCCTTGTTAGCTGCTCAGCGTCCTATGATGGGCAACACTTTGTGGATGTACTTATATGACTGGAGTTGGTTAGTGAAGGTGTAAGTTTTACTGCTGCTTTGTGGATCCTTGTTAAATTCACACATCCTATTACTAAAGTAAACCATATAAAGCAAATATATAGGCACATTTTATAGGCTTATAAATATAGATCTCATTGACCCTTATTTGAAAAGTGTCAGAATGTATGGGAGGAAGAGTCCATACTGTTTATTATCATTATGTACTAGTGCTGAGAGTGAGCGCACACTAGTGCCTGTCCTCATGGGGCTCACAATATATCTCATCTCAGGCACATTCACACACACACTAGGGCAATTTCATAGGACACCAATTCATCTAGCAGTAAGTTTTTGGAGTGTGTAAGGAAACTGGAGAACCCACAGAAGGTGACACAAATGGGAGGAACACACAAACTCCATGCAGGTGGTCCATTTTGATCTAGGACCCCATAGGAGCCTTTATTTTATTCTAACATATCATCACATCTATCTGTCTATCTATCTATCTATCTATCTATCTATCTATCTATCTATCTCATACATATCTGCTTTATTTATCTGCCTGTCTGTCTTTAGGTTTATGTATCTGTCATATATGTGTCTATCTATGTATCTATCTATATTTGTAGCATAACATTTACATTTGGCGAAATATTTCTTAAGAGGGTAAAAAATGCAAAGTTCCTGCAAAACTTAAAGGGTTTATTGTAATCTGTATAGCTTTGAGGGAATAAGACAAAGGGGGACATGATCAAATCCCCTAAACATATTAAAGATGTAGATAAGATTCATGAGGATAGTGATTTTTGCAAAAACCTAAGCACAAGTACAACAGGGCACAATGTGAAATTAGTTGGGGGGGGGGGGAAGATCAGAAGCAATGTCAGGAAATATTATTTTACAGAAAGAGACTTAGAACAAATTTGCATTAGATGTGGCTGGAAAATCTATAGTGAGTGAAGATGCCTGGGATCAACACATGTCTATCCTAAGATAAAAAGGAAATAATATAAGGGCAGACTAGATGGACCAGGGGGTCTTTTCCTGCTTTCATTTTTCTGTGTTTCTAGAAATAGAGTAAATACGTCATCACAAATGACAGATAGTGTGTACATTGTATTTACCAACATATGACTCCATTAGTCTCCTCACATTACTTACTGACAGCCCCAACAGTTGTAAAAGTGGGGGCTGATAGGGGTGTGACCAGTCACCCTCTATATACTGACATATGTATGAAAAGAAGGATGGTAGTGTATAGTAAACGTGAGTTGTCGTGCACACTTTACTCCAGTTGAGGTTGTAGTAAATTTATGAACTACTCTGAGATATGTTCATAAATCTGTTGCCTATTCAGGGATGTTGGTAGTAAATCACATGTGTTATATGAAGGCCACTACTGGTACATGGCCCTTTATGTTAACATCCAAGATTACTGTTTACCATATACTTAAGGAATTACTGTAGGTGAAGAAGATTCTCGTGTGAGGACTAGAGATTTAATAGGAGAATGTGTGCAATGTGGACTTGTGGTCATATGAAAATGACATCATACTTTATGGGTTAAGGTTGTTTAAGATGAGGACACATACTCGTCATCCGTTTAGTTAATCTACTTCCAACTACATAGGATATCTATCTATCTATCTATCTATCTATCTATCTATCTATCTATCTATCTATCTATCTATCTATCTGTTTATCTGCCTAGCTTCATGAACTCTGTTATGTTAAGGTTACCATGATGAGCCTTAAATACTGTCCATCCTGCTTTATAGTGTCAGATATTATATATTTCCTGGGCACTGCCAATGCTATTTTCAGTCCATGGATGCCTCGGGCAGTTAAATCAATTGAGTTATGATTTTAACTCCTAATTAGCTAGCGAAGGTTTACACTCCAAGTGAAATCCAATACAGAAACAGGAACTGAGGATCCAACCTTGAAATTAGCATTTTCACATTTATTTCTATAACTGCCAATAGAATATCTACATATTGTTAGACTTACAATATTCTTTGATACTTAACATACTTCACAAATACCTTGAGAATATCAACATTGTCTCTTTCCAGGCATCATCTGTTATAAGTGACATATACATAAGAATCACATATGAGTCGCTTGGAATTAGAATATAGAGTACAATAGATTATACATATTTATTTATTACATTACGATGATGATTATTAATATTATTATTAATAATTTTAGTGTTTGGTCACCTTAAATAATGTCATATAGAAAACTATAATCCACTCTGCAAAATGTAGATTAGGTTTTTGCTTTTAATGGTGAACACATTATGTTATTTGATTTTCATTTCACATTTTCCATATTCAGCTACATATGTTACAATCTATATGGTCATTTAATATTGTGCTCTGGGAAAATGCTAATTTGCAGGCCCGAAGCAAATCTATTGGGAAATGATGTAGGTTTTTTTTTCATTACTACTAAAGGATTATGGGTATTACAGATAATATGAATATTTAAATAGGGATATATAATATATATGTGATTCCTACTAATTATAAAATAAAGGCAAAGTATGGTTTAAAGCAAAAATAACAGAAATCAGTTTTATTCCTTCTTCACTACATATTAATTCAGTCACTGCTAGAGTAAAATGCTTCTTAATAATTCACTCACTGTCAGATAAGTCTGTTCTTTAAACCCTTAGAAACGACATATTTTAGACAAAAGGCACCTACATCTGTAATCTACTACACCGCAATGAAGCTACCAGTAAAGTCAACTTACTGTATAAAGGCCGTTGGTCATTGTGTTGCAGAGCTCTCAGGAGATAAGTGCTCTAAGGCGTCCTGGTATAACATAGGTGTTAATGTTTTATGTCTGTGTTCTTTTTTTTACAAATATGGGCTGTATAAACTGAGGGAATTCTATGTCTACAAATATAAAACCTGAGTTCATCTCCACAGCCAGTATTTCTGCTTTGATGTACTGTGCCTCTTGTCTTGTGCATGTGGCCCAAAGACATCTATACTATTTAAATAGGAAATGTTTGTGTAGTGAGAGGATTCTAAAACATCTATAGAATATTTATATATGAAAGCAATATATTAGATAGAGGCCAGGTAATTCAGACTTTGGCGAGCTTAGGTCCAAGGCCCACCCATAAAATGTGATAGTGGATCATCTATACCAGCTTTAACCAACATATATACAATTTTACCAATTTTTATGAGTATCTTTATGTGGAATTTAGATTTTGGAGCCTTAAAAAATACTTGAGAAGTCACGCCCATGTACATGAATATTTAACATAACCTCTATCTACAATATTTACTTATCCATCAATCACACATTGTTGGAGATATTTTTCCATTGTATTATATAATGATTATTATTTCTGTTTTATAAAATATTTCTATATTTCCTTTTAGTCAGTGGTATTTTATTAGGCTGGAATCACACATGCAGTTTTTGTGGCAGGTTTTTAGAGCCAAAGCCGGAAGTAGATAGAAAAGAAAGGGGAAACACCATTGGAAAAAACCTCAAAGCTGCAGGTGTGATACCAGCCTTTGGTTGGGGAATGAACACTCAGTATTTGCAGCATGTGAACTTCCGCAAAATCTCTGGCAAGTAACCTGCTGCAATATAGCAACCTAGTGGATGAGAATTAGTAGCATAGTGGATGGAAATGCTAGAAATCTCAACCATATGACCTGAAAGCAATGCAAAGGTTGAACAGTACAAGAGTAATTCCTGCAGGCTATCCACAGCAATAGCCACCAAACTTCAGGTGTCTTTCAGGAAACACACTGCTGAATTTTCCTGACAGAAATGAAACGGTATCATTGGTATTTATCCCATGCAGTTCCAGGCAAAAAAAATTATAAAATTTCTATATAGGTACAGGTACAATAATAAAAAATAAGATTAAGCTAATACTGCAAATAATTCTGTATGTCAAGAGAGCATAGGCCTGTAAAATGAGCTAACAGTCTACAGAGTGTGAACTGATACTAATTTTATTGCGTATACAATGTTCTCTTGGTTAGAATTACATAGATGAAGTAATATGAATTTTATGAGACCAGTGCTGCTCAATGCCATGTGGCTGCAGTAAAGCAGAGAGTAGCATTCTTTTCTCCAGATGACCATATGAAGGGTCTTCTTTCAGAATGTCTGGCCTTCTTTCTAAGTCTTCAGACTTCCCATTGGCATGTTCTGTGATTGTGTCCATCTATTTTCTTACTGAGTGCTTATGAATATATATAAAGAAGTTTCTCGAATAACTCATAAATCCGACATGAAGATCTTGTCCAACTTTGGAGACTAATCTCCTGTCTAGAGTCAATCTGATAAATCCAGTCAGTTTATAGTAAGGTTGATAATATTTATTACATGGTTTATTAGATTTTTCAGAGCTGATGGTATTCTGGACAATATATTCTACACGTGTATGGTGTTTTCATGAGACATCTAACTACTCTTTATCTATCATAGGGGAAAATATCTCTCATAGTTTCATATCTCAAGTAGAACTTCCTGTCCTGGAGCCAATGGAATGCTCACAGATAATAATTCAGGGCATTATCAGTCCAAAGAAAAATAGGTCTGTAAACTATAAAAATATAGGTGTTGTATTCATTGGTTTATTAATCAATATATGTATTAAAATATATACTTATCACATCCAGGTTGTTACTATGGGAAGATGTACCCATAAATGACCTAACCTAATGGTCAGGCATTGTTTACAGGCAGCATCCATACTTGGGTTATAAGGACACAGCTGCTGAATGTGACATGTAGACAATCCCTGCTCCTTCCCTACAGTCCCTGCCTCCTTCCCTGCTATTGGAATTAAAATAAATGATATATATATATATATATATATATATATATATATATATTGTCTTAGCACTTGTAGAAACAGACCTATATAGATTATAATATAGCTACTGTATAATGAACTACCTTTAGATAATGGCTAGTATGTAGTGTGACTATGACCCAACATAAGCTTTGTTGTGGCAGTAAGTTTGACTGTTCTTTCATATATTTTTATTTTTATGCATGCGGGAGTCATTCTACCATATACAACTGTCCCAGTAGGCAAGATTAGGTTTTAGCAAAAAATAAAGAAAATTTATTTTGTTGCCAGATAAATATTGCTATGTGATCTGGTTTCAAACATTTAAATGTGATACTTCATATATGTAATAGTGTGCAAATCTTACAGAGCTCATTGCATTTCCTAGTGTTAGGAATATAGGGTCTGCAGTTCCATGATGTAGTGATACTAGTGCTGGTGTCTCACTTCTGCACTTGTTGCCTCCTTTTCCCCTTCCATTTTTAATATGGTCACCACGTCTGCATTTAGTACTGTGGTACTGTGAGCGTGGTAAGATTATTGAATAGGTTTATATGTTGTAGCCTGTGCTCCTTGACAACATTGGACCCACTGAAAGTTTCCGCCCATTGCAAGTTGCTATTGGATAGTTATAGGACATCTTGCATTTATTTTTATCTGAAACACTTGATTTTCTCAGATCATGCCACATAATTTACCAATTTACTGTTTTTTTCTGTGGAAATTAGTGGGCAAATCTGTGCAAACCCTAATAATAAAAATCCATACACTGATAAATCCAAGTCACTGATAATTGATTATTCCGGTAATCAATAAGGAAAATATTGGATTGCCTTATATAGAAAACTTCTTTACGTTAAGCATCACTTAGACTTGTTTGCTACATCAGTTCTAGACCCCTAAGATTAGTTGGCTTGTAAATAAATAATAATAATAATAATAATAATAATAAAAACTAAGGCTGTGTTCACATATTGCAGCTACATAGCGGACAAAACCGCACGACATGCTAATTGGCATTGTTATCTAATTGACTGGAGCCAGAGCAGTTTGATTGTTATTGGCTGTGTAGTAAAAAGTGTTAAGCTGCAAAACCACATGTGAAACCACTGTTAGCTGCAGTTTCAAAACCGCACTTATTTGCATGCAGGCACTGCAATGTGTGCACCCGGCCCTAATCTAGGTATAGACTTAATAATAATAATAATAATAATAATACATATTATTTATATAGCGCCAACATACTCCGCAGCACTTTACAATTTGTAGGGTTCAAGTACAGACAAAAAAGATACATTACAAAGAAATAGTCAATTCACACACTGGGACTTGACAATAATCCTTCATAATTCTTCAGATTTATGGATTGTTAATGATTCACCAGATTCTAGCTGAATTTTCAGTCATTAAAATGATCTTTTCTTATTTACAATTGTTCTGTCAGTAGATTGTAGCTTTTAGTTCACTGTCTGTCGAAAAAATAAATCAGGGCAATAGACATAAAGGATATTTCTCATGATAAAAAAAAATAATGATGTTGTGTAAAACATCTTATAATTTGTGGCCTCTTCTTGGTGATTGCTATGGTTTACATATAAGGTTGTCAGATCATGGTCACTTTAGGTTAATGACTAGCGTAATAATATATGTAATAATCGGCCTGTCATTCCTTTAACATCCAGCAGAGGGCCTGCAATTACACAATGAAGTCAGTCAATGTAGTCAGCTCCAGAAACCATTATTAAAGACGTGCAACACTGATATGAATAAATATTTGTAAAGTTTGTCCATTATGTAACGTACAAAGCAGCATTATAGTGACATGTCTTGGACATTTTTTTAATATCCTGAACCTAAAGTCAAGAATCCTTGATATTTTTGTCAAACACTACTATACTGACCTGGTGGGCGCTGTGAATACTAGACAGATACTGGTAAACAGATGTTGCATGTGTATATTGGAGCCATGTCAATGTCTGATGTCTTTATATTATTTCACACAAACTATTGCAATAAACTTGGAATTATGAGAAAAGAAAAGCAAAGCACTGAGATAGCAATCCATTACCGTGCCTTGATGTTGGCCTTTTACTCTGACTGTCAGTGAGTCCCCAATTATAACAGTTTTTGTGCGTGGACACCTGTCACTAACAAGTACATTGAGAAGAGCAATGGATTTCGCCAGGACTGCTCAACATGCCTCTTGGGAAGGACACTGACATTTGATCACTATTGACCTGAGCCGGATTGAACAAAAGTGCTTTCATTTGCCATACAAGTTGTCAGGAGAAGCCATTATTTTAAGTCATTACAGCCACGGTTCTGCATATAAGAATCACATAATAATGATATGAAAGAAGGAGAACAACACAAATATACATAAACGTATGTTCACACTTGTAAGCAGGCACACACCATATATATATTATGAAACATACTTTACATAACCATGCACAAATGGAATTAAAATGAAAAATAAAAACAGATTATTTTGTGATTTTATTTTGCTAAAAAAATGTTATATTATTATAGACGTCTCCCAACATACAACTGTGTAAAACACAGTAACTGAACATAACTAGATTGACATATTTGGCACCAGACTCTGTTTGACCTATGGAGACCTAAATAGAGTGATGGATAGCCAAATTGTCATGAGTTGTGTCCAACTCAGCCATAACATAACTGGTCGACACACATGACATATATAATCTAAGTATAATAATTAAGTCTAATAAGTACAAAATATATTTAACGCAGATGAGCTACATTCACACTAGCATTGTATCTCCGTTGTTCTGGTTTGTTGGAGAACCAGAACATCAGATAGACAGACCACTAAAATAGCGGTAACACACGGAATCCGACAGGCTCCATTGACAGTAATGGGGTCCGTCAGGTGTCCGTATTTTTAAAACTAAAAAGTCCATGCAGAACTTTTTCCTCTGCCGATTTTCAGGCAGACACTGTGAATAGAGACTTCGGCGCAGATGTGAACGTGGCCTTAATTGGTCTTTGATCATAACAATACCTGTAGAATTAGAGTGTAAATAGCACATCATAATAGGTAAGATTACTGCTTTGTATTGTAGGTATGAACAGGGTTCTTGTAGTAATTCACACTTGTATCTTTGTATAGTATCATATCTACTTTGCTTTCATTCCCTACTACAGTATTTCACATCAGATTTCATTGTTTTCTGGAGATCTTACAATGGCATTGATTTCAGTCAGTGCGTCTGTGTTTTCTTGCTGCTTCTGCTACAATAGTTTACTAGTCAATACCAACTTTATTTATTCTTACATCCATCACTATATTAACCTCCTACTACATTCTTCTAAAAACGAATATGAGCGCAGAGGGGCTACTAGTGACAGAAAGTAGACTTCTCAAATACAGAATCAGTGTCTGCTAAGATTTGTGGGATGGATGACTTTTATATTACATGTGTAGACAACATGTCTCCAGGAAAACCATCAATAACCAGGAATTTATACAGTAGGAACCTAATTAAATTCAGTAGAACCTCATTCTTTACAGAAATCTACTCCTTTATGTCTATAAAATGCAGTTAGATCCTGAACACTGCTTTTCAGCATCAGATTTATTATGTTACATAATATCATGCCACAATACTACATGCTAACCATTTTTCGGAAAGTATCAAGTAAGAGAATACATTAAATATTTAGTCTGGGATAAGTTGAATCGCCTGAGATGCTATTGGTTGCAGGCAGATTAGGAACAGTTTGACAAATATTGTTGGTGTCATATATATATGTATATTTATATAGACATACACAATTAATATATCTTTTACCATTTATACTTCATCACTGGAAATCTCATGTTTCATCTGAGTTACTGTGGCCTCAGATCTCAGTTATGTCTAGGACTCAAATCTTAAGAAACAAGTCTAGTATAAAAGAGGTGCATACCTACATGTTTCGGACTAGTGGTTTCTTAACTGCTTCCATGCACATACCATCATTGGTATTTAGATAACAAATATGTGCAACTTTCTTATGTAAATTTTCATGGGTTTCCACATTACATTAGCATTTTTTTCTTGTCATTGATACTGGATCAGAGGAGGTCTCTACTGAAAAATTTCCATCAACCACCTAGGTTCATTATTAAAGTTGACCTCTTGACAGTTTTTATCCATGATGGATGCCCTTAGCATGACATTTGGCTCCTGTTGGCTGACCTGGTCATTTCATATTAGGGCTTCTCCAGAAGTGATCATATAAGCATGCCAGGAATATATGTAAGGCATAAAGTATAGGTTAATGAAATGACAATTTCTGTTTCAATATTTCTTATTACATATTATGTTGTGCCATTTGCCACCTACATCAGGGATTCAGTCATTTTTAATGGCAAGAAATCAGAGAATGGCAGAAACTTTAATGGAACTCAATTATAAGTCAACGGAGTTCACCAGGTACTATTTACATCAATTGTATGATGGTTGTAAACCAAAGCCATACTTCAAATGTGAATATAGCCTTAGTTGTTACTAATTATTCAGTTCAGTTACTCATAGATCAACTGGTAACTCTTACTCCTGTTGATAAAGTTTCCAATGCCTTTATACCATGATTATCTTAAAGGGGTTATACAGCTTTTTCAAAATTGTTGTCCTATCCATATAACAGGACATGAGTCTTTGATTGTGGGAGTCCGAATGTTGGGACATCAGCAAATCAGTTGTTTCCCACATGAACATGTGAACTGCAATGCTCATCCTCTGTACTTTTGTTGTGAATACTTCAGCCTATGTCCCATTCATGTCTATGGGACACTGCTGGAGAACTTACTGTGCTGCTATTAAAAATATAGAGAATGAATACTTGCACCTCACATGCTCACAAGGGAAACATCTTGAGGGTCCCAACAGTTGAACCTCCACTGAAAGCCAGTGTTCTATCTTATGCATAGCATATCAGTTCTGAAAATTTATCCCTCCAATAATGTTCATTTGGTCTACATTTATTCCTCTCAAACCCCCCTACATACACATGCACGCTTGGCTTGGTCAAGTATGCATGTGTTTTTTAAATGGAGAGAGGACAGTGAGGTGGGAGCTTATCTTCCCTGAGAGCAAAAAGTGTGGACGTTCAAATTCAACATGCCAATCCTTCTTCCCTGTCGGGGAGGGGAGAGTCAGAAGGCTCCCTACATATGAGATATTCAGGCAGCAGTTAGATTGACTTTGACCTAATGTGTATGGAGGCCTAAATGATCAACCTACTCAACAACTATATCTACATAACAGACTTTCAGGGATGCAGTTCATTCACTGCATAAGTAATACAGCAGCAACCTATATGGGGTGTATTAAACTGAATGTCAAATGCTGTCAGTCATGTACTCTTGACAGCTCCTCAATTCTACCAGTCCAGTGAAACTTTGCTGGTGACAACCTGAGATTAAGCACATTCTTATATGACACTACAGGGTTGTTGGTAGACCCCTGGGCCACCTCAGGGTATGGGCAGAGCGAGAGGACACAAGAGACTGTTAAAAAAACCTGGAAAAAAACACACACAAAAATGTCACAGATGTTTTAAACCATTTACAACATGTAAATTGTAGTCTTTGGGGAATATTTACACAAATCTTCTCTTATCTTTTTAACCCAGGATGTGACATGTGTGCAGATAATCGGAATGGAGAATGCCCCATGCATGGGCCCTTGCATTCTCTGCGACGTCTTGTGGGAACCAGCAGCACAGCATCTGTGGCCCCTCCACCTGAGATACCGGAGTGGTTACGTGATCTTCCACGTGAAGTGTGTCTGTGTACAAGTACTGTGCCGGGTCTGGCATATGGCATCTGTGCAGCTCAAAGAATCCAACAGGGAACGTGGATAGGACCCTTTCAAGGGGTTATTGTCTCTCCAGACAAAGTCCAAGCAGGAGCTCTAAGGAACACCCAGCACCTTTGGGAAGTAAGTGACTTTTTAGTTTAAGCTAAAGCATGTGGGATGACTCAGAGATTGATAATGTACAGTGAAAACACTAAGGTATAGCTTTATAAAATTTTGATTAATGAAGACATAAAAATTGGGACAACTTGAATGCTTAGTAAACATCTATTAAAATTCTCCTTACCCAGCATATTACGTAGATGGTCATCATGACATTATGTTACTCTATCAGATGGCACCTACATGAACTTAATACAAGTGGCATGATATAGCCTAATGCAGTCATCTCTGTGTGCAGTCCTCAGCATGTAGTATTGTATTGTTCTTAAAGGGGTTATCTGGGGAACAAAAATGTCTAATGTTGTGTTAAAGGGGTTGCTCAGGAACTGCACCTACCTGTGTGTAGACTGGAGGTGGTGTAAAAAAATAAAAATCATACTCACCTGCTCCCAATGCTCCATCGTCCACCACTGGTGTCCATTCGTTGTCACGCTGGGGCATGGATAACAAAAGTCCTGCACCCCATGTGACAGCTGAGACCAATCAGTGACCTCAGTGGTCGCTGGTAAGGAAAATCAGTGGCAAATTCCACCCTAATTCTGCCTCCCTTTATATTGAATGGGAGATAGAGATCGGAACAGGACGCTGAAAAAACAAGCATTTTGCTCGATCTTTCCACAGACTGATTCAACCGCATAGTCCGTGGCTCGAGTCTCCCCCGCTGATTAGGCCCATTCATCTGGGGGCCGGAAAATGAACAGGAATCTGAGGTGGATGTCCGCCTCAAATTTTGCATCAGCTATCATTTGTCTTAGCATCTTAAGCTTTTGTTATAGCTATGTTACAATGGTTATCATAAATTGTATATTTCATATATACTGAAAGTTGAAAATCTAAGTTTCTTTTTTATGCATCTATGTCTACTTTGAAGATTGTGCAACTCATTTTATTATATTGTGGCTTCCAAAATGTGTACTACTGTAGCAGCAGAATATTCCATGACTGTATAAAGTATGTCCTTTTAGGTAAACATACAATTTATTGAAGCCTTCCTATTTTACTGACATATAGAGAATAAAAGGGATAGTTTTCGCTGTTATTAAATCAATCACGAGGTGCAGAGTTCAGATCTCAGGATACAGAATTAAGCTGGTTTGCAGAGTTGAAGAGACAGCTTCTTTCTTTGTTCCCTGGAGTCAGGCATTGAACTCACAGGCCACTCACTGGAAATCTATTGTCTTATCAACATGCTAACATGTTGTTTATTGCTTTGTGCTGCCTTTTACGCGAGCTCTCTGTTTCTCTAGAAATACGAGGGATAACATGCACTGTCACCTTTCCCTATAAACAAATCTATCATCGCTTGTAACACATGTATAATATCTCAAATAATTCATTCCATGAATTTGGTCATCTGAAATATCAGTTTTCAATTAATACGCTACCTGGAATAAAAAATATAGAATAATTTAGAATCTAAAAATCTATCTAGAATCAACAATTTCATAAATGTAATATATATGGATGTTATTTAAAATACTAAAATATTTACCAAAATTAACTTCAGTGACAATTAAAGTGGTCCGACTCCATTAGAAGTTTGGCTATAGGCTGGAAATACTTTTTACAGGTGCTCAGTCCTATCTGTGTCAGACATCTTCCTGCGGTTACTGGTCCTGGATGACATATGATAATGTTTCATTTCACCTATGTTCAGTCCTGTAGCCAATTATTGGCCTGTACCTAAATGGTTCCTGACCGACTGACCTCACGGGTCAAATGCTAACTGTGTAAAATGAATGGCGGCAGCAGCAGTTACCTGAGCCCAAATGGACTGTCATCAGGAGTCATCATCAAGATCCAGCAAAATATAAGTGGAGTCAGACAATCAGTATTAACTGGTATTATATCTACAGTATATGATCAAAATGACATTTTGGTCATATTGGCACAGCCCAGTTGTAAAGCTGTTGGCAACTTTGCACCATTTGATAAAGTGCAAAAAAATATAAAAGATATATAAAGATCTCATACTGGTGCCACTGCTAACTGAGGCATATATCTGATATTTAACCAAAATAGGCAATTGATCTCAAAAATCTATTGTACTACTGACAACTGGGAAGCCTGGGTATTGTTTATGAATGATAAGGCCTCAAGTTAGACTTGATGTTTAGGCTAAAGGGGTCCATACATCTTAAACAGCCGAAGGCATGGTGGACAGCTATTTTTCCCAACTGCTCATATATGCATATATTTGGTTTAGGGAAAGGTAAGTAAGCCTTTGGTGATGGCCTCTCTCGGCTGAGAAGAAAAGGATTGAATGTTCACATTGCCCGATCCTTCTTTCCTTTGACATCATCTGTTGAGTAAGACAGTCATCCTACCCTGTCACAATCAGTGTGTTCTCATTACCTTGCTATAATGTATATGTGGAATTTATGCATGACTATATGGGAGGCATTGTCAGGCCAAAACATGAAAGGGCCATTTCTGGACTCTGTAAGTTGTACCATGAAGATTTCTCTTCCCTTGAAGTAATTGGTCCAACCCAAATCATGAAAAATAGCAGGAGTTGATAATTCACCATCTATATAACTCTACAATTGGCTCTATATGTTTGGGCATGAAGCAAAGTCAGATTTGTCTGTTAGACTGCCAGCTGGTGAAGCATGATTCATTACTCTAGACAATATCTTTCCACTGCTTCAGAGACCAGTGGCAGCGTGCTGTACACCACTCCAGCCGCTTTTTGGCATTGTAAATGGTGGTCTTTGGCTTGTGTAGCGCAGCTTTAACACAGTAGAAATTTGACCATCTGACTTGTTCAAAAGGTGGCATTTTATGACAGTGCTATTCATTCCAATGCTAATGTTTGTCCATGGAGATGACAGTATACATGATATATTTTCTTGGTATAGACACACACATTACATGTAGGTGTTTGGCACTATATAGTGTATCCATTGATTTGTGGATTGCTTACCTAAGAAACAAATTTGCATTCCTCAATCTATATACTCCCATGTCTTCCCAAAGTAACCTTTGAAATACAAAGTTACTTTTATTGAAATTTTATTCCATTTTCTATTTCTCACATGTTTTTTACATTACAGAAACAGTTGCTAACGACTTAATTTCTGTTGATTTGGAAACCTTTAAGTTAGATACTTTACTTTCTTGCCAGTGAATGTGAAAGACTCTAAATTATGTTGGAAGTTCTATTTTAAAGTAAATACTCCGGGGGTCATGTTTAATGCCAAGTCTGGAAACAAAAATGGCGCAGATTTCCCTCAGTCACTAGACATAAGTACAGAACCTTCCCATGATGTACAAGGGTGATGTTGCACATGAGATCCATTATAAAGACTATTTGTTATTTCCAATAGTTTTCTGCATTTTATAATGTCTGGGGTCTTTTATAAGGATGTTGTTATATGCATGGTATGCCTCTAAACATTAGGTTGTTCATGTTGTAACTCCCCTAAAACTACTGGTATCTCTACTAGTTCTATTTTTCAATTTAAAGAGGACCTTTAATGTCCTCAGAGATGGGTGGTATTATATAGCTTTGCTGGTATGCACCCGGGTGCCGGAAATATCGGTGCCATTAAATTTTGCCACCCAAAGCGGGGTCCCAAATGCTGATATAAAAAACAACACTTACCACTGTTGTCTTCCAGTGGCATCCCCTTTAATAATGCCTCCTTTCTGTCCCCAAAACAGGAATAACTAGCCCCATTTTCCCCCACACAGTTCAAATGACCACCTTTGTACTGCTTAATTTATAAAACCCAGTCATCAGTTATTAAAGCGCCTCCTTATAAATAATAGTCCCTGCTTATAAATAATATTACACCTTTATCAGTAATAGCTCCCTTATAAATGATAGTTACTGCTTATAAATAGTGCCCTGTATCAGTAATATTCCCCCTTATCTGTAATAGTTCCCCCTTATCAGTAACAGTCACCCCTTAAAAATAATACTGCTCCCTTATAAATAGTTCCCCCTTATTAATAATAGCCCTCATAAATAATAGTTATCTTTATAAATAATAGTCCACTTAATTATACCCCCTTATAAATAGTTACCCTCTTATAAATAATAGCTCCCCCCTTATAATAGATGCCTTATATATAATAGTTTCCCCCTTTTTATAGGCCTCTTATAAATAGTTCCTCCCTTATAAATTATAGCCCGTCTTATAAATAATAGTTCACTCTAGTAATAGCCCCCATATATAATTTCCCTTTATAATAGTTCCCTTATATATAATAGTTCTCCTTATAATAGCCCCCCGTTATATTTAAGTTTCCCCCTTATATATAGTTGCCCACCCATATAAATAATAGTTCCTCCCTTATAAATAAGAGCCTCCTTATATATAATAGTTCTTCTGTATATATAATAGTTCCCCCTTATACAGTGTCGGGCTGAAGGGCCTAGGGCCCACCAGAGGAACTTGTTGTGGAGGCCCACTTCAACAGCTTCCTGCTAATAGCCTACACCACAGCTCCTTCACTGAAATCTTGCATATGTGCTGACTATCTGGCATTACTGAGGATGTTCCCAGTATAGTCATCCCCTATAGTACTGTGCTGTCTCTTTAGACCCCAGGGTATAATAATCGGAGGCTCAGGAGAAGTGAGGAATAATATCAGACAGTTATACTCACCTTGCCTTACCTCTCCTAGGCATGTTATGACGCCAGCATGTCCCATGTAACCCCTGAGTCCCAATCACAGGCCACAGCGGTGACGTCTGGAAGTGTGATGTCAGTTACAGGTCAGAAAAGGCCAGAAGATGATGCCAGATCACCAGACGTCCAGGAGAGGAGAGTAAAACTGTTTGCTATTTTTACAGACTTCCCCTGGGCAGGGTTCTATTGGAAAGGGGCCCTGTGGCACATGATGCCAGGCCCTTTTCTGTTGTCGATGTCGCCAGGCCAGAATCCGGGATCAGGCTCCAGATCCCATGGGGCATTTGGGGACGGAAGCCCTGGGCAATTGCCCCGTCTGCCCCTCCTAACCACGCCCCTGTCGACACCGATACTCCTCCACTGTCAAAAAGGCTGGCTTTACAGCCTAGCGTCATCACTGAGCTATGAGGAACATCCCCCTGACAGTACTCTTCCATAGTCTTGTACTTTCATGGGTTGGGCTTTCCTCAGAATGAGTTATAAGAAAATATGCTCCAGAATTGTAATTTCATATAGAAAACAAGTATTTACTAAAACAGACATGCAAGGAGTGGTGACAGCTCCTCTATGAACATGGAGTGACATGCTCTATCCATTTCACTGTGTATCCTACTCAGAGTGCTGACCATACTATTCACTGTAAATCCTTCTCTCTCTGCAGGTTTTTTTATGCCAAGTATTTAACAACAAGAAAATCTGCTGTTAGAAACGGTTATAATAGCATTTAGCTGAAATGTGTAAAAACCTCTTGGTTGAAAGGGTTAATATCTGAGCCATTACTTTTTGATGTTTATTTTACAAATGAATGCTGCAATTGTTAAAATATATGGCCGCCCCATAGTCCCAGTAGTTACAGTAACATTAGTGGGAGTGACTATGAGGTTGCATGAGCTAATAATTCCACCCTCTGATTTATACAACTCATAGAAGGACCCAAGAGGCCATTTTTCATCTTATTACACTTTTATTGCAGCAAATGTGGCTTATGTATAAAAGCAGCAGTCACATCAAAGAGCACAAAAAACACTTCACAATGTGTTCTGCTTCTAGAATTAAAAGAGACATTAAAAATGCTGCGGATTGTTAAGACCCTGCTTAACAATCACAAATGTCTGACAAATTTCACTTTTTGGCATGAGTATCAGCACTTCGCAACCCAAAAAAAAACATATAAATAAATAAATAAATAAATAAAAAAATACAAAATGGACAATATTTTTAGTCTTTGAAAATGTTGCAAATTTGACTCTTATGTTACATACAGCATGCATTATTCATTATCTTATTATTTGTGTTTGCCTTGTTACAAGCAATGATCTATTACCCGATTAACTTTGTATTAAATTGTAGGAATCACTCTTTTTTAGTAGGTAATTTAACCCCTTCATGCTCTGGGCTGTACTACTACGTCCCGGTAAGTATATAATTAACAGTGCCGTAATAGTACGCCATGACTTCTAGGTCTCCGCTGTATTACACATCTGAGACTAGTTGCTGAAGTCAGAAAATACTCTTTTCTGGCGGCTTAACCCCTCGGATGCCATGATTAATAGCAATCACAGCATCTCGGTGGCTAGGGGGCATGATCACCGGCCCCTCAGTTCCCCCCGCAATGAGATTGTGGGGTTGGTTGCCATTGCAGCCAGGAGGCCAATCAGATGCCTTCTGACCGCCTCTCCCTATTGCACATAGAGAGCCTATGTGCAATCTACTGCAGTACAAAAGTATTACAGTAAATTGAACTGGGGATCAAGAGATCCGAGGTTCTAGTCACCATGTGGTACAGGAATAAATAAAACAAAAAAAGGTTAAAAAAAAAAAGTATAAAAGAATGTATAACAGAAAATAATAATAAAAAAAAAAATGCTAAAAAAAAAAACCCTTTAGAATTTAAAAATACATAATGTAAATAAAGTAAACAAACATGTTAGGCATCCCCATGTACAAGCCTGCAAGTAACATTTTTTTATCCCGTATGATGCATGCTGTAAAAAAAATATACTGCAGCACGTTTTTTTTTTCGTCAGAAACAAAGTCGGACATTCAGGACTTTGTGTCCGACGAAAAAAACAGCTTCGCGGAGCAGCGGGTGTAAGCGCACACCCGCACATTGCTTTAAAAACCCATTGAAGTGAATAGGTTTTTAAACAAAGCGTCGCAAACCTTTCCCTATCCAGTCCCTATCCTGTTTTCCAACATTTAGGTCGGATTCGCGGCGGACGGAGTACGCGTGTGAACCCACCCTAAGGCTGACAGATTTATTATAAGTCACGGTGTGGCAGAATTATTAAGAGACTAGAGAGTCATAATTATTCTGGAGCATCTGCCGCCAGCCCTCACACTATTAAGAGATAGCACGTAATGCACCAGGCTTAATAAATTTCCCCAGTGTGTCAGTTTTGCCAAAAGTATTCCTTTAAAAGGCATTACCAGTACTCTTTAAGGCTAAGGCCCCACGTAGCAAGCCGCAGCCGAAAAGAGATGCGAAAAAGACCGCTGCAGAAACGCATTTCACTTTATCAACAGTGATTTTCACAGAAAGTCCACAGAGTTTTCCCCTGCAGACTTTCTACCCCTACTATAACTATACAGAAACTGCCAGCAGTATAATTGACATGCTGTGATTTACAAAAACGCTGCGGATATTTTTCTGCCAGAATCCCATCCACTTTGCAGGTACTGTAAAACGCTGTGGTTTTTGCCGTGGTGTTTTCTGCCATGGCCAAGTCGCTACGCTGCTGTTTTCATTGCAGATTTTCCTGCATTTTTTTGAGCCAAAGCCAGGAGTGGATTGAGCAGGTAGAAGTATAAGGACTTCCTATATATTTTCCATTCCTTTTGTAGACATTCTTGGCTTTGGCTCAAAAAAACGCAGTAAAATCTGCAACAAAAAAAGCTGTGTTTCCACAATGTGGGGACTCAGCCTAAAACAGACTCAGCACCATACTTTATTATTTTATTCAGTCATTTCTGAGCTACCATAGAATCTTATATACTGATTGACAACTACTAAAGGCTGCCATTACAGCTTTCATACACACTGGGGCAGATTTACTATTAAAAATGCACCAGAACGTGTGCCAACAAACTGTCCTACATGTATATAAGAATTGAGGCCTGCTGAGAAGGGGGTGGATCATGTCAGGAATGGGGTAAGACTTAAGAAGAGACACTGTGCGCCAACTAAGCCAACACTAGACAGTCAAACAATGCACCAGATCTATCAATCAACATTTATTATTTATTTATTATGCTTACTTATATAGCACTATCATATTCCACAGCGCTTTTTCCAGATATTGTCAGTCACTGTCCCATATAGGGCTCACAATCTACATTCCCTATCAGTATGTCTTTAGAGTGTGGGAGGAAACCGGATTACCCGGAGGAAACCCACGCAAACACCAGTCACTCTGATAAAAATGGAGCATCTTAAAACTGTCTAGTCTAAATTCGCACTGTATAAAACTTACACAGTCTTAGTAAATCTGCCCCATTGTCTTTCCAGCTTTCCGGTATACATTTTCAATGCTATGGAATATAGTTCTGAGCAACCATTTAGAATTATATTCTTTCTGTTAAGGTAGGGTGCCTAAACGTAGTAATGTTAGTGGAGAGGGGAGGGGTACTGCCGGAAATACTTTGCTCTATATTAGACGGTTATGCAAAATTAGGTAGATTTGTGTTGAAATTAGAGAGAGATATTGTGTGGAGGTGCAAAACATTTTCCAGGGCTCACGTTATCCTTATCATATAACATATTACATACACTACATATTACTCATATTATTACATCTTATATTCTTTTGAGGGTCTGTGGAAAGCTGGGTGGCACCATATACTCTGACTAAAATGTAACCTAGAATATCCTGCATTGTGGAAGACCAAGAACCTTTGTATTTTCGTTTTTTAACTCCTCATATTCCAAAAGCAATAGCTTTTTTATTTTTTTGTTCACACAGCTATATGAAGGCTCATTCTTTGCAAGAAAAATTATATTTCACAATGGTACAATTTAATTTGCTTTAGAATATACTAGGAAAAAAAATCAGAGTGGCATAGTATTAAGAAAAAGCTGCATTTACTCCATCTTCTTATGAGTTGTGTTTTACACTGTGACTGTAGAGTAACATGTTACCTATATACTGGGGGTATACTGACATGTTACCTATATAATAATAGTCCTTTAATAGTCCCACAATGGGGAAATTCAGTAAAAAAAAAAAAAAAGCGACCCCCGGGGCAGGCCGGAGGGCTCCGGAAGCGAGCTGCAGGCTCTCGCAGCCACCCCGCTCACCCCTGCGAGCGTTCTCTGTATACTGGGGGTATACTGACATGTTGCCTATATACTGGGGGTATACTGACATGTTACCTATATACTGGGGTATACTGACATGTTACCTATATTCTGGGGGTATATTGACATGTTACCTATATACTGGGGGTATACTGACATGTTACCTATATACTGGGGGTATACTGACATGTTACCTATATTCTGGGGGTATACTGACATGTTACCTATATAATAATAGTCCTTTAATAGTCCCACAATGGGGAAATTCAGTAAAAAAAAAAAAAAAAAAAAAAAAATGGGGGTATACTGACATGTTACCTATATACTGGGGTATACTGACATGTTACCTATATTCTGGGGGTATATTGACATGTTACCTATATACTGGGGGTATACTGACATGTTACCTATATACTGGGGGTATACTGACATGTTACCTATATTCTGGGGGTATACTGACATGTTACCTATATAATAATAGTCCTTTAATAGTCCCACAATGGGGAAATTCAGTAAAAAAAAAAAAAAAAAAAAAAGCGACCCCCGGGGCAGGCCGGAGGGCTCCGGAAGCGAGCTGCAGGCTCTCGCAGCCACCCCGCTCACCCCTGCGAGCGTTCTCTGTATACTGGGGGTATACTGACATGTTGCCTATATACTGGGGGTATACTGACATGTTACCTATATACTGGGGTATACTGACATGTTACCTATATTCTGGGGGTATATTGACATGTTACCTATATACTGGGGGTATACTGACATGTTACCTATATACTGGGGGTATACTGACATGTTACCTATATTCTGGGGGTATACTGACATGTTACCTATATAATAATAGTCCTTTAATAGTCCCACAATGGGGAAATTCAGTAAAAAAAAAAAAAAAAAAAATGGGGGTGTACTGACATGTTACCTATATACTGGGGTATACTGACATGTTACCTATATTCTGGGGGTATATTGACATGTTACCTATATACTGGGGGTATACTGACATGTTACCTATATACTGGGGGGTATACTGACATGTTACCTATATTCTGGGGGTATACTGACATGTTACCTATATAATAATAGTCCTTTAATAGTCCCACAATGGGGAAATTCAGTAAAAAAAAAAAAAAAAAAAAAAGCGACCCCCGGGGCAGGCCGGAGGGCTCCGGAAGCGAGCTGCAGGCTCTCGCAGCCACCCCGCTCACCCCTGCGAGCGTTCTCTGTATACTGGGGGTATACTGACATGTTGCCTATATACTGGGGGTATACTGACATGTTACCTATATACTGGGGTATACTGACATGTTACCTATATTCTGGGGGTATATTGACATGTTACCTATATACTGGGGGTATACTGACATGTTACCTATATACTGGGGGTATACTGACATGTTACCTATATTCTGGGGGTATACTGACATGTTACCTATATTCTGGGGGTATACTGACATGTTACCTATATTCTGGGGGTATACTGACATGTTACCTATATCCTGGGGTATACTGAAATGTTACCTATATACTGGGGGTATACTGACATGTTGCCTATATTCTGGGGGTATACTGACATGTTACCTATATTCTGGGGGTATACTGACATGTTACCTATATACTGGGGTATACTGACATGTTACCTATATACTGGGGGTATACTGACATGTTACCTATATTCTGGGGGTATACTGACATGTTACCTATTCTGGGGGCATACTGACATGTTACCTATATACTGGGGTATACTGACATGTTACCTATATACTGGGGGTATACTGACATGTTACCTATATTCTGGGGGTATACTGACATGTTACCTATATTCTGGGGGCATACTGACATGTTACCTATATTCTGGGGGTATACTAACATGTTACCTATATACTAGGGGTATACTGACATGTTACCTATATACTGGGGTATACTTACATGTTACCTATATTATGGGGGTATACTGACATGTTATCTATATACTGGGGGTATTACTGACATGTTACCATTATTCTGGGGGTATACTGACATGTTACCTATATACTGGGGGTATACTGACATGTTACCTATATTCTGGGGGTATATTGACATGTTACCTATATACTGGGGGTATACTGACATGTTGCCTATATACTGGGGGTATACTGACACGTTACCTATATACTGGGGGTATACTGACATGTTACCTATATTCTGGGGGTATATTGACATGTTACCTATATACTGGGGGTATACTGACATGTTACCTATATACTGGGGGTATACTGACATGTTACCTATATACTGGGGGTATACTGACATGTTACCTATATACTGGGGGTATATTGACATGTTACCTATATACTGGGGGTATACTGACATGTTACCTATATTCTGGGGGTATATTGACATGTTACCTATATACTGGGGGTATACTGACATGTTACCTATATACTGGGGGTATACTGACATGTTACCTATATACTGGGGGTATACTGACATGTTACCTATATACTGGGGGTATACTGACATGTTACCTATATTCTGGGGGTATACTGACATGTTATCTATATACTGGGGGTATTACTGACATGTTACCATTATTCTGGGGGTATACTGACATGTTACCTATATTCTGGGGGTATACTGACATGTTACCTATATTCTGGGGGTATACTGACATGTTACCTATATACTGGGGGTATACTGACATGTTGCCTATATTCTGGGGGTATACTGACATGTTACCTATATTCTGGGGGTATACTGACATGTTACCTATATTCTGGGGGTATACTGACATGTTACCTATATACTGGGGGTATACGGACATGTTACCTATATACTGGGGGTATACTGACATGTTACCTATATTCTGGGGGCATACTGACATGTTACCTATATTCTGGGGGCATACTGACATGTTACCTATATTCTGGGGGTATACTAACATGTTACCTATATACTGGGGTATACTGACATGTTACCTATATACTGGGGTATACTGATATGTTACCTATATACTGGGGGTTATATTGACATGTTACCTATATACTGGGGGTATACTAACATGTTACCTACATACTGGGGTATACTGACATGTTACCTTTATACTGGGATATACTGATATGCTACCTATATTCTGGGGGTATACTGACATGTTACCTATATACTGGGGGTATACTGACATGTTACCTATATACTGGCGGTATACTAACATGTTACCTATATTCTGGGGGTATACTGACATGTTACCTATATACTGGGGGTATACTGACATGTTACCTATATTCTGGGGTATACTGACATGTTACCTATATACTGGGGGTATACTGACATGTTACCTATATACCGGGGGTATACTGACATGTTACCTATATACTGGGGGTATACTGACATGTTACCTATATTCTGGGGTATACTGACATGTTACCTATATACTGGGGGTATACTGACATGTTACCTATATACTGGGGGTATACTGACATGTTACCTATATACTGGGGGTATACTGACATGTTACCTATATTCTGGGGTATACTGACATGTTACCTATATACTGGGGGTATACTGACATGTTACCTATATACTGGGGGTATACTGACATGTTACCTATATACTGGGGGTATACTGACATGTTACCTATATACTGGGGGTATACTGACATGTTACCTATATTCTGGGGGTATACTGACATGTTACCTATATTCTGGGGTATACTGACATGTTACCTATATACTGGGGGTATACTGACATGTTACTTATATACTGGGGGTATACTGACATGTTACCGATATTCTGGGGGTATACTGACATGTTACCTATATTCTGGGGGTATACTGACATGTTACTTATATTCTGGGGTATACTGACATGTTACCTATATTCTGGGGTATACTGACATGTTACCTATATACTGGGGGTATACTGACATGTTACTTATATACTGGGGGTATACTGACATGTTACCTATATACTGGGGGTATACTGACATGTTACCTATATTCTGGGGTATACTGACATGTTACCTATATACTGGGGGTATACTGACATGTTACCTATATACTGGGGGTATACTGACATGTTACCTATACACTGGGGGTATACTGACATGTTACCTATATACTGGGGGTATACTGACATGTTACCGATATTCTGGGGGTATACTGACATGTTACCTATATACTGGGGGTATACTGACATGTTACCTATATACCTGGGGGTATACTGACATGTTACCTATATACTGGGGGTATACTGACATGTTACTTATATTCTGGGGTATACTGACATGTTACCTATATACTGGGGGTATACTGACATGTTACTTATATACTGGGGGTATACTGACATGTTACCTATATACTGGGGGTATACTGACATGTTACCTATATACTGGGGGTATACTGACATGTTACCTATATTCTGGGGTATACTGACATGTTACCTATATTCTGGGGTATACTGACATGTTACCTATATACTGGGGGTATACTGACATGTTACTTATATACTGGGGGTATACTGACATGTTACCTATATTCTGGGGTATACTGACATGTTACCGATATTCTGGGGTATACTGACATGTTACTGATATTCTGGGGTATACTGACATGTTACCTATATTCTGGGGTATACTGACATGTTACCTATATACTGGGGGTATACTGACATGTTACCTATATACTGGGGGTATACTGACATGTTACCTATATACTGGGGGTATACTGACATGTTACCTATATTCTGGGGTATACTGACATGTTACCTATATTCTGGGGGTATACTGACATGTTACCTATATACTGGGGGTATACTGACATGTTACCTATATACTGGCGGTATACTGACATGTTACCTATATTCTGGGGTATACTGACATGTTACCTATATTCTGGGGTATACTGACATGTTACCTATATACTGGGGGTATACTGACATGTTACTTATATACTGGGGGTATACTGACATGTTACCTATATACTGGGGGTATACTGACATGTTACCTATATACTGGCGGTATACTGACATGTTACCTATATTCTGGGGTATACTGACATGTTACCTATATTCTGGGGTATACTGACATGTTACCTATATACTGGGGGTATACTGACATGTTACTTATATACTGGGGGTATACTGACATGTTACCGATATTCTGGGGTATACTGACATGTTACCGATATTCTGGGGTATACTGACATGTTACTGATATTCTGGGGTATACTGACATGTTACCTATATACTGGGGTATACTGACATGTTACCTATGTACTGGGGGTATACTGACATGTTACCTATATACTGGGGGTATACTGACATGTTACCTATATACTGGCGGTATACTGACATGTTACCTATATTCTGGGGTATACTGACATGTTACCTATATTCTGGGGTATACTGACATGTTACCTATATACTGGGGGTATACTGACATGTTACTTATATACTGGGGGTATACTGACATGTTACCGATATTCTGGGGTATACTGACATGTTACCGATATTCTGGGGTATACTGACATGTTACTGATATTCTGGGGTATACTGACATGTTACCTATATTCTGGGGTATACTGACATGTTACCTATGTACTGGGGGTATACTGACATGTTACTTATATACTGGGGTATACTGACATGTTACCTATATACTGGGGGTATACTGACATGTTACCTATATACTGGGGGTATACTGACATGTTACCTATATTCTGGGGTATACTGACATGTTACCTATATACTGGGGGTATACTGACATGTTACTTATATACTGGGGGTATACTGACATGTTACCTATACACTGGGGGTATACTGACATGTTACCGATATTCTGGGGTATACTGACATGTTATCGATATTCTGGGGTATACTGACATGTTACCTATATTGTAGGGGAATAATCACCAAGTGATTATTAATCACCAAGTGATACCAAGTATCAGTATAGTTTTTGTTTTAACACTTTATACACATTTATTCGCCATATTCTGACTCCCATAACTGTTTTAGATTTCTGTGTACAGGCATCTTTTAGCAGGACAAGTTGTATTTTCATTGATACCAATTTGAGCATTTTCTGACGTTTTGATCGCTTTTTATTCAGTTTTGTGGGAGGTAAAACGGCCAAAACATAGTAATTTTGCCAGTTTAATTTTTTTTCCCACTACAGCATTCACTGTATGGGATAATATTTTTATATGCTTATAGTTTGGGTATTTTAGGACGAGTGCATTCCTAATGTGCTTATGTTTGTTTTGGCTTAATTTTTTTTATATGTCATTGAAAATTGATTGAAAATTGTATATTTTTTAAATTTTAAAAAACTTTTTATACCCCCTAGGAGACTTCAAGCCTAGGTGGTCTGATCACTCACATTTTATACTGCAATACTAATATACTGCAGTACATTATAAAATCCTTTGATGTCTTCTACAGACAGCCTCTTGCTTACAGCTGTGATGGTAGCGCATTGCTACACCCAAATCTCACCTAGGGGATGATGATCTGAAAAAACATGTGGGTGGCATGCACTGCTGCTCCTCAGATGGTTTGGTAGCATTTGATCAAGGCATCTGAAGGGTTAATGCCCACGACCAATACCCTAATCATTGCTGCAGGGATCCAGAGGCTATGGCACCTCTCAGTTCCTGAGCAGGTGCCATGTTTGGAGTCCCAACCTCCATTGAACATATATGGAAATGGGATAAGGATGTGTTTGCTATTTTGTTACACAGCAGGTGAAATTGTTAATTTTTATCTATAACATCTATGCAAAAAAATATACATTTTTCAGGTATTTTCAGGTATAGTAGGTTGAATTACATCGGAAATGCTCATTTTATTTTGTGTCTGGATCAATAACTCAAATTGTAGGTGCAAATATGTATGAAATAGTGATCAGTGATCTATACTTTACATTAGGAAGGGGATGTAAAAGTCAAAAAGTAAAGTAATTTTGGAACAGACAAAAAGAAAAAGGCCAACTAGAAACAGAGTGCGGCCGGGAGTGATATCAGCGCTTCACTAGGCCAAAAATATTATTCAGGTTTGTTAATGTTCCATTTCTCGCAGATTGAGAGATTCATGTGTTACACTCGCACAATGCAACTCTGATTAGTTTCAAGGAAAAACAGTGTGAGGCGAATTAAGCAAACATTCTCCTCGGGTACGTAACATGGATGCCAACAATACTTTTTATGTCTTATGAAAATTCCTGGTCATTTTCATTTTGAAGTAATGGGAACGATTCCTCTATAATGTTTGTGCAATGGAAGTCAGAAAGTTTCTCAGCAATTAGGTATTATGGATGAGTGTGAGATAATTTTCCCCTCATGTGTTTGCTAATAAAGAATTGAAAAGGCACATTTGATTCCAGCATGTAGGAAAACATTATCTCAGTTATTAATGTGTCTTTATTCCCAGGAGATAAATTAATCTACTCGCACATGGTTTCCCCTTTCTGCTTAACATCACGGTTTTATAGGACTAGACTTCAGGAATGCATGCACTGCAGGCTGACAACGCTATGGGGGAAAACCCGGAAGTTTAACAAGAAAAACAACTTGCTGTAATTGAAGATTTTTACAAACTGTAAAAAGTCAACGTACCTGGGTTTATAACACAGTCATGTGAATTGTAACTGTAATAATATAATAAAGAGAAGCACCAGCTGGGCACTAGTATAAAGAATAGAGTAATTGCACAAATAGGAATACACTAATACAGTATATGATATTATTGGAATAAGGCCCCTTTATGCAAGATATATGGTACGTGTGTCGGCCGTATTTCCCAGCCCGACCCTGCTAATCTGAACTGAACTTACAGCATCATACTGATTTATGATGTGGTAAGCTTCAGAAATACTATGGCTCTGCGCTCACATGATGCTGTGAGTTCAATTCAGAGGAGCAGCAACTGCGCTGGTAACTATATTTGTGTGAAAGGTCCCTTAGCCTTAAAGTGTACCTATCAGTTCATTCAACTTTTCTACATAAATTATGAGGAGTGACACTATATTTTGCATTATTTAGTAGTTTCTCACTCTGCATGCTGTGTAGGTCTCATTCTTCTCAGATCTGGTGGCTTGAGACTAGATGCCATACATTGCACACAGTGAGTAAAGGAGAATCAGCTCTATAACTGTCTCTCATTCACTGAGAAACAGATCCAGGATCATGCAGGACATACACAGGTGGACAAAATTGTTGGTACCCCTCGTTTAATGAAAGAAAAATCCACAATGGTCACAGAAATAACTTGAATCTGACAAAAGTAATAATATATAAAAATTCTATGAAAATGAACAAATGAAAGTCAGACATTGCTTTTCAACCATGCTTCAACAGAATTTAAAAAAAAAGAAAACTCATGAAACAGGCCTGGATAGAAATGATGGTGCCCTTAACTTAATATTTTGTTGCACAACCTTTTGAGGCAATCACTGCAATCAAACGATTCCTGTAACTGTCAATGAGACTTCTGCACCTCTCAACAGGTATTTTGGCCACTCCTCATGAGCAAACTGCTCCAGATGTCTCAGGATTGAAGGGTGCCTTTTCCAGACAGCATGTTTCAGCTCCTTCCAAAGATGCTTAATAGGATTTAGGTCAGGGCTCATAGAAGGCCACTTCAGAATAGTCAAATGTTTTCCTCTTAGTCATTCTTGGGTGTTTTTAGCTGTGTGTTTTGGGTCATTACCCTGTTGCAAGACCTATGACCTGCGACTGAGACCAAGCTTTCTGACACTGGGCAGCACATTTCTCTCTAGAATCCCTTGATAGTCTTGAGATTTCATTGTACCCTGCACAGATTCAAGACACCCTGTACCAGATGCAGCAAAGCATCCCCAGAACATAACAGAGCCTCCTCCATGTTTCACAGTAGGGACAGTGTTCTTTTCAAGATATGCTTCATTTTTCCGTCTGTGAACATACAGCTGATGTGCCTTGCCAAAAATTTTCGATTTTTGTGTCATCTGTCCATAGGACATTCTCCCAGAAGCTTTGTGGCTTGTCAACATGTAGTTTTGCAAATTACTTTTGGCAGATTCAAGTTATTTCTGTGACCATTGTGGATTTTTCTTTCATTAAACAAGGGGTACCAACAATTTTGTCCACGTGTGTATATATAGAGAAGTACTGAACTGTACTGCTGTGCGTAAAGTGCTTTGGTAGAGATAGGACATTTCTTTTCAGCTTCGGCTGCATGCTACTGCTCCCCCTCACCACTCCATAGACTTCAATATGAGTCATCAGAGTCATGTGAGATATAGTCTGTTTCCAGACAGAGAGCAGTGATTTTCACAGCGAAAATAATTTTAGCAGAGAGAAGGGGATCAGGAAGGCATTTTTGTTGATAAGATATAATACAAACTTTTCTTTAATTTCATGTACTATACATTTATGCAAGGTTTTTTGAAACAACAGTGTCTATTTAAGATGCAGGAAGATTGCAGGGGTATTCCCTGGAGACCATTTAGCAAATATAGTGATACAGCACTGGCAAACACTGCTGAAATCCAGTGTTCTGTTTTCATGATGTAGACTCATGTCCATATTACCATTGCAACCCTTGGACTTTGGGTCTACAGTGCCTTGCGAAAGTATTCGGCCCCCTTTTACTTTTCAACCTTTTGCCACATTTCAGGCTTCAAACATAAGGATATAAAATTTAAATTTTTTGGTGAAGAATCAACAACCAGTGGGACACAATCGTGAAGTGGAACGAAATTTATTGGATATTTAAAACTTTTGTAAAAAATAAAAAACTGAAAAGTGGGGCGTGCCAAATTATTCGGCCCCCTTAAGTTAATACTTTGTAGCGCCACCTTTTGCTGCAATTACAGCTGCAAGTCACTTGGTGTATGTCTCTATCAGTTTTGCACATCGAGAGACTGAAATTCTTGCCCATTCTTCCTTGGAAAACAGCTGAAGCTCAGTGAGGTTGGATGGAGAGCGTTTGTGAACAGCAGTTTTCAGCTCTTTCCACAGATTCTCGATTGGATTCAGGTCTGGACTTTGACTTGGCCATTCTAACACCTGGATACGTTTATTTGTGAACCATTCCATTGTAGATTTTGCTTTATGTTTGGGATCATTGTATTGTTGGAAGATAAATCTCCGTCCCAGTCTCAGGTCTTTTGCAGACTCCAACCGGTTTTCTTCCAAAATGGTCCTGTATTTGGCTCCATCCATCTTCCCATCAATTTTAACCATCTTCCCTGTCCCTGATGAAGAAAAGCAGGCCCAAACCATGATGCTGCCACCACCATGTTTGACAGTGGGGATGGTGTGTTCAGGGTGATGAGCTGTGTTGCTTTTATGCCAAACATATCGTTTTGCATTGTGGCCAAAAAGTTCGATTTTGGTTTCATCTGACCAGAGCACCTTCTTCCACATGTTTGGTGTGTCTCCCAGGTGGCTTGTGGCAAACTTTAAATGAGACTTTTTATGGATATCTTTGAGAAATGGCTTTCTTCTTGCCACTCTTCCATAAAGGCCAGATTTGTGCAGTGTACGACTGATTGTTGTCCTATGGACAGACTCTCCCACCTCAGCTGTAGATCTCTGCAGTTCATCCAGAGTGATCATGGGCCTCTTGGCTGCATCTCTGATCAGTCTTCTCCTTGTTTGAGATGAAAGTTTAGAGGGACAGCCGGGTCTTGGTAGATTTGCAGTGGTCTGATACTCCTTCCATTTCAATATGATCATTTGCACAGTGCTCCTTGGGATGTTTAAAGTTTGGGAAATCTTTTTGTATCCAAATCCGGCTTTAAACTTCTCCACAACAGTATCACGGACCTGCCTGGTGTTTTCCTTGGTCTTCATGATGCTCTCTGCGCTTTAAACAGAACCCTGAGACTATCACAGAGCAGGTGCATTTATACGGAGACTTGATTACACACAGGTGGATTATATTTATCCTCATCAGTCATTTAGGACAACATTGGATCATTCAGAGATCCTCACTGAACTTCTGGAGTGAGTTTACTGCACTGAAAGTAAAGGGGCCGAATAATATTGCACACCCCACTTTTCAGTTTTTTATTTTTTACAAAAGTTTAAAATAACCAATACATTTTGTTCCACTTCACAATTGTGTCCCACTTGTTGTTGATTCTTCACCAAAAAATTAAAATTTTATATCCTTATGTTTGAAGCCTGAAATGTGGCAAAAGGTTGAAAAGCTCAAGGGGGCCGAATACTTTCGCAAGGCACTGTATGATTTCCTAAGTAATGTCAACTGGTTGTCTACAATAGTGTTTCTTCTTGGCGTACACATAATGTTTTACCACCTAAAAAGCAAACATGGAACACAAGTATAATAGGACCAACATGGTAGCAAAATGCTGGTATGAAAATAGATTGCAATTCTGTTTTCAAATGTAAAAAACATGCGAAACTAACTAGAATGGGAACGGCTGTCGGCTCCACCCGACATGACATAAATAACTGTGTGAACTGTTTGTGGAGTCCTTGCTGTACACACAGTATAAGTGTTCCATTTCACATTATTCTAATACACAAGGAAATGTGTGCCAAACATTTGTAAAAGTTATAATCATATTCCTGAGCAATCTGTCATCTCGGATTTTCCACTTCTTGAAAGTTCTGTTCTCAATTTAAATCATCATTATAATTATTCTGAATGTTCACAGACATTTGCCGTACAACCACTTGTTCCCACTTCACTCTTTAGTTTTTAGCTTCTTAAATAGTGTGTGAAAACTTTTACTTGATGTTGGCTTGGCAGGCCTCTGGTTCAGACTGTAATAATGGGATTTCAATGGTTTTGGCCAACATAAGTGATCCTTCTCTGTATCTTTCTTGACCCAGACAGAAATGTATCACTCAAATGAATGCACAAATAGACCCTAAATGTGGTGGAGGAAACTATTTTGTAAACTCAGCAGTAGTTGTTAGTAAAAACACTAAGTAATGATATCACTTGGCCATAGGCAACTGGCTGGGGCCACTGGTCAATATGAGATCAAATTCAGGTTTCTGGTATTCATTGGTCCAGCGGTGATAGTATTGGCTTACCACGTGTGTTACGTTTAGTACAGTGCTGGCTATAGAAACACCTTTAGCAGTTATGGCCCATTAGATGAAAGAAACTCAGTGTTCTCCTAATTTTTTCTTGTATTTCCCTATAGCTTACAATACTCTGTACTGCACTATAATGTACTCTGACAAATATAAGAGTGCCCCAAATAATTGGGCCATCCTCATGTCTTTAGAAAGTTTTCACTAAAGGGTTATTCCCAAAATGTATTGCTATAACATACTGGTAAGATATGTAACCAATGGAAGATCAGTGAAGTAGTGACGCCACCTCAATAGCGTTGACATGTACCAGTGTCAGGTTGTCATTACTGCAGCAGGAAGTAGAGACCAGCAGGGAATAGGGCACCACTGGTATGAGAACAGCAGAGGACCCATGATTTAATGGAAATCTGTGACCAAAAATAGCTGCTATTCATTAACATAAAAGGGAAGTCTTGCCGTTCATGCCATGTATTGCATCATCTGTGCATGAGCAGAATCACTCTGTCAGATATGTCACCTACCTTGTCAGGAGATCATTAACCCTTACATTAAAAAGTGGGTCAGGCTTGCCATTGTAATTGTTGGCAAGGGTTTTTTCTTTTCTTTTTTACTTTTCAAACACATTTACTACAAATATCAAGAAAAATTACTTCATTTCTACAACCTTCTTTACCCTGCCCTATTTTTTTTTTTTTTTAAGGAGAGCCCAATTCTGACTTTTGTTATAGGGCCACATGATTTCTATGTATGACAATGCCCAGCTTCTTTAGTCTCTTCCTTTCCCATTGTTTTATTTTGTCTTATATTACTGTTAAAACTGGGAAGTAAATAAAAAAATATTGTCCATGTGTCCCAGGAGCGCAGCCATGTTTCCCCTTCTCCTCCTCATAGTCCTATAACAACATGTAGGACAACTGGCTGAAGCAGCAACCTTTCCCCCTAGCTACTCCTCCATGGCATGGATGTGGAAGAGCAGTAGATAATTTATCCCAGTGTTTTCTAGAGGGTTTTTACAATACTATATTAGGATCATGCAGAGAATACTGCAGACTAAGACACCAGTTAAGCAACCACGTACAGTGTTGCACAAAAGTTTTAGGCAGGGTGAAATGCTGCAAAGTAAGATTGTTTTAAGAATGTTAAATCACATTAATACTTGGTGGGACCACCTTTTGGTGGAGAAGTCCTAGAAGTGATGATATGGCCTATAGAGAGCCCAACTTCATCTGACCATGACACATATGACAACTAGATGTATTATAATGTGCATCATTCTTAGATAGATCTTCGTGCAAGAAAAAATGTATATTGTGTGTGTGTTTGTGTATTTATATGCAGATCCTATATACATATATATATATATATATATATATATATATATATAGTGGGGGAAAAAGTATTTAGTCAGCCACCAATTGTGTAAGTTCTATGAGAGACAAAATGAGAAAACATATCTAGAAAACTCACATTCCAAATAAATAATATATGATAAATTTTTCAGCACTCAATCTTCTTTTAGATAAGAATTAACTTTTAATAATCCATTAAAACATGGGGGGATATAGTGTACACCATAAAAATCACACCACTGACGCGTTTCAGAGCACACACAGCTTCTTAATCATAGCATGTGTGTGCTCTGAAACGCGTCAGATGTTGTGTTTTTTTATGGGGTACACTATATCCCCCCATGTTTTAATGGATTATTAAAAGTTAATTCTTATCTAAAAGAAGTTTGAGTGCTGGAAATTTTATCATATATTATTTATTTGGAATCCCATCACTTCCTATAGTCCAAGGAGGTTTCTTTTTCCGGGCACCTTTTATATACGATGGAACTTCAAATTATCCAGTGAGTGGTGAGAAACCTTCGTTTTTTCTGTTTCATTAGAAAATCACATTGTCTGATTTTTTAAGAATTTATTTGCAAATTATGGTGGAAAATAAGTATTTAGTCACCTACAAACAAGCAAGATTTCTGGCTCTCACAGACCTGTAACTTCTTCTTTAAGAGGCTCCTCTGTCCTCCACTCATTACCTGTAGTAATGGCTCCTGTTTGAAATTGTTATCAGTATAAAAGATACCTGTCCACAACCTCAAACAGTCACACTCCAAACTCCACTATGGTGAAGACCAAAGAGCTGTGGAAGGACAACAGAAGCAAAATTGTAGACCTGCATCAGGCTGGGAAGCCTGAATCTGCAATAGGCAAGCAGCTTGGTGTGAAGAATTCAACTGTGGGAGCAATAATTAGAAAATGGAAGACATACAAGACCACTGATAATCTCCCTCGATCAGGGGCTCCACGCAAGATTTCACCCCGTGGGGTCAAAATGATCACAAGAATGGTGAGCAAAAATCCCAGAACCACACGGGGGGACCTAGTGAATGACCTGCAGAAAGCTGGGACTAACGTAACAAAGGCTACCATCAGTAACACACTACGCCACCAGAGACTCAGATCCTACAGTGCCAGACGTGTCCCCCTGCTTAAGCCAGTACATATCCGGGTCCGTCTGAAGTTTGCTAGAGAGCATTTGGATGTTCCAGAAGAGTATTGGAAGAATGTCATATGGTCAGATGAAACCAGTAGAACTGTTTGGTAGAAACACAACTCGCTGTGTTTGGAGGAGAGTGAATGCTGAGTTGCATCCAAAGAACACCATACCTATACATACAGTCCATGTTGCCCAGCGACAGCCCTAAAACATCACTGCACTAGAGGAGATCTGCATGGAGGAATGGGCCAACATACCAGCAACAGTGTGTGCCACCTTGTGAAGACTTACAGAAAACGTTTGACCTCTGTCTTTGCCAACAAAGGATATATAACAAAATATTGAGATGAACTTTTGTTATTGACCAAATACTTATTTTCCGCCATAATTTGCAAATAAATTCTTTAAAAATCAGACAATGTGATTTTTTAGATATGTTTTCTCATTTTGTCTCTCATAGTTGAGGTCTACCTATGATGTCAATTACAGGCCTCTCATCTTTTTAAATACTAACTGACTAAATACTTTTTTTTCCCCATTGTATATATATATATATATATACATACACAGTATCTACATATAAATATATATATGTCAGTTTAATTTACGTACAGTAGTTAGGAAAGGCAAGGGTTTATACCATTGTCAGGTAGACTAGGACAGTCTTTATCCTGCCGGTTAGAAGGCTGTTAACACATAGATTTTCAAAGAGAATTTACAATCCGCACTACTGACAGAGGCCAATCAGCATGCCATAAATGTCAGGTTACACAGATTGAGATTTAAGGAATGCTCACTGACAGACCAGGCACTCAAGTCATCTTCTTAAAGGCACAGAACTATTTCTTTTTACTTACAACAAAACCCTGTTACCTATTTGCTAATGTTTTTTTCTTTTTAATATGTTATTAGTATGTAAAAACTTGTTTTAGTAACAGCATATAGCAAAAAGTTAACAGTTTTTAGGGATTGCTATATTTAATATAGTACATTATATTGCTATATGCAGAATATTATTATAACTATATATATTGACTATAAATCAGTATATTGCTCGTTCTTCAGTCAACACTTAGATTAAACAGTTATTTAATATCATAATCCTACTAGTCTAGACATAAAACAAATGTTGTCAGGGATTAGAAATTGACGCTGTTCCTGGGGAAAAACACAGATCTTTTTTATAACCTTAGTCTTTTAATGTTTTACACTGTAGATTTAAATCTGAAATTTTGTGCTGTTTTAATTTTTATTTTTTTTAGAACAAAAAAATAAAAAAAATTCATAAATGTATACTAAGGCATTATATTATTATTTTATATGAATTATAATTATATAAGCAATTATTATTATCTATAATAATAATAATAATAATATACAGTTTATTAATATTATTATTATGGTTCTTTGGATAGGCCATTAACTTTGATTTGTGGCTGTCTGACTCCTGGGAAAAGTGAAGAAATCATTATACTACTACTGACTCCCGGGACTCGCACAGATCATTTGTTCCAGGCCAATGCGGCTCCCAGTAATTTTTACATGCATGCTGCTCATACATTGTGTTGTGGTGGGTTTAGCTTCCGTGGCATTGTCCTACTGTAGTCTTTGGGACAGTGCACATTGTAAACATTTCTGGGAGCTGTGCTGTCCCGAAACAGTTGAGACCCCTGCAAAACTAAAACTGATGGCCTAAACATAGGCCATCAGTATTATAAAAGTGGATAATCCTTTTACAATAGTAATAATAATAATAATACATTTAATAATATGACAATGATATCCAGATATGATTAACAAAAAATGTATTAAAAATGATAAGCACTTCAAATAACAACAAGAACCATTTGTAATGCTCACAACAGACTCAAAGCACAGTAATGAATAATAATGACATTACTTATTATTATTGTTATATTATTATTATAGTATTAGTAGTAGTAATAATAATAGGAATAATAATGATATTCAACTGCAGTGATCTATATATAGTTACAAATATATTTTTATTTAAAAAAAATTGAAAACCTTTCACTTTGTTTTACATTAAACCTTGAATTCCATATAAATGCCTTGTCTATTCTGTTTAGATTTCAGCCGCATCCATACATTTCACTTTACATAATGAATTCATCTGTTTTACTCCCTGGCTTCTAGGCCACATATTACAGCTGTCATTTTGGTGGTAAATCAAGATAATTTAAGTTCCTGCCTCTTTGTAATTCCTGTTCGGCTCACATTCTGTGACAGGAATGATGGGATAATTGTCAATAAATGACCAGAACATGCTCTTTAAGTTATCATTCAAGTCAAGATGAAGTTTGGCTTCTGTCCATTTATCTACTTCACCATGCTGTCTGCTATCAATGTATGCTGAGAGGGAACTTGTACAGGAGAAGTGCTGGAGGATAGGATAAAAGCATCGGAAGTCAGTGATTGACATGCCAACTTCTATTTACTGTTTTTTTTGAAGAACAACAAACCTGAATGGTGATATCTGAATGTTGACACCTTCATGGTTGGCAGACGAATATAGAAAATAGTCCACTTATGTGTTTTTCATAAAAATTCACATGAATGAGACAAAGCTAGAATGCATTGCACAACTGCTACTACTATAACTGACTGGCAAGAGTCTGAGCCCTATCAGTCTGAAACAGAAATCTCCTGAGAATATGCCATTAATATTCTGAATCCAGAAAACCCATTTAAGTTGAAAAAAATGTTCTCTTTATGCCATGGAGTAAGAGTGTTAACCTGAACTGGGCATTAATATACTACAGTACAATGCAAATTTACTAATACTTGTCTTTTGGGAAATAAAGGTGAAGCGTCTTTTGTATTCAGTCTGAGCTGTTTCATGTCCCATGATTCTGTAAAATGGAGAATTTTTACACTGGTTTCTTTGTGTTAATGCTATGACGGCCAGAATAGAATAGACTACTACTCTATTCTACCCATTAAAAGTGTGAAACCTAATGGGTAAGCTGGTGGATCCATAATACGTGAAAATAACCTGCTGTGATCTGCTATCAGATAAGAACATAGCTATCATTTCATCATAGATCCTTAAAAAAAAGAAGCCATAGTCCTAAATGTAAACAGAGCCTAAAGCAGACATCAAGCAGGCAAATATTTTTTATTTCTTTTTTAGCAAGAACTCATTCATTATATACCTCTCCTCCAGTATATACAATTCAGCCAGTATTACCTTATTTAGTTATCTCTTTCTAAAACACTTCTCTTCTGCTTGGTCATGGGAATCTCACTGTGACCAGATAAAATGTACAGGAGTAAAGAAGTATAGTTTGTGACTTCTGTAAATGGACTATACCATAAAGACTCTCTGCAGGGGAGATTGAAAGTTCTGTCACTAACTACTGATGAGCAGACAGTTCCTGTTATACAGCTATAATGAAGGAGAGTACAACTTCGCCTCCCTGAGTTTTTACTTATAGTCTTAGATTATTTAGGAGAATATAGAGAGAAGCATTATTATCACTGCCCCACCACATGCATGTAGATAGAGGAAAGTCTGTAGCTGTCCACGTGAGGCTGTATTGATGGGATTGATAGCAGAGCAAAGAGAAATTCCAAGATAGAGTGAGATCAGGAGTGGAGGAGAAACTAGAGTGCAGGGATATGAGTTCTGTATACATAAAAGAAGCCTGGAGAGTGATAGACTATTAGGCATTCAGGACAGGGATGTAAAAAAAAGTGTGTTTGTGGGATTTCTTTTTTAAGGGAACCTGTTGCATTAAGCAAAGTGTAAGAACTTCCAGCAGCAAGTTAAAAAGCAGGAGGAGCTGAGCAGATTGGTATATAAGGATTTGGTAGTTTATTCATGTATGTCTCCAGTCATTCTGGGATTAGGAGTCCTTTGGGTGGTTCTACCGGTGACTGGCAGACTTCCCTGTGCATGTAGAGACTGCCCACTGGATTTAGCATAAAAAGAGAATATATTTAAATGAATAATATACAAGTTATACAGAATCTTATGCAACAAAATTATGTCATACATCAATATGCTCAACTACAACTGCTTTATAACATTCGGCTCACATACACATTAGGATTTCATGTACAATGTGACATGTTCCCTATAAACTCTTTGTGTCCTGGTGATGTACTAATCCACATAAACACAACAAACCTATTTACCTTAGTAAATTACAGGAAGGCATTGATGTTAGGACAAGAATCTCATGCATGGATGAAAGTGTCTCTTAGCTGGAAAACAGTTAATAAATCATCTGCTATAAATATCCTGTCTAAGTGATGATTTAATCTATCGAAATTCTCAATCTGCAGCTAACTCCTTCCACATTGTGATGATATTCCTAACAACTGTAATGACAGCAGAGAACATACGGCCTTCATTTCTCTCAAAGCGCTTTATCTAAGCCAAACGTGCTTAGTGTGTACTTTTAATTTGAGTCAGTACCAAAGCAGTCACAGGGGGAAGGCAAGTCACTCTGATCTCCTATCTGCTGTTGGTATCAAACGCCCCAGTCCCGACAGATAGTCTTCTGTAAAATGTATGACAGGAGTGTCATTCAACATTAAATGGAGGCTTTATTACTAACAGTACTCAATGAGCAATACAGGAGATTAACTCACAGTTGTTATCTGTACCCAGTTACAGGAAACTGCTGCCATCTATTGCCAAGGAGTGAGATTTCAGACTTCTAACGTAATTGTTTTATTAGACGGCCTGTTACATACAGGATATCTCCATTAACCCATATCCACTGATGAAACACAAATCAGCTATTTTCTTTTTAACATCCTCCATATGCACAGAGACAACCACAGCCATATTCACTGCAATCTGATATATTGTATTGATTATTTATATGACAAAGCAAATAGAGAAGACTACGTTCATTAAGTGTTCTGAGGTTATATTCTGCATGTACATTCAGAGTACATATGACCCAGATGTATGTATAGTATAACATAACCATATTCAAATGTGTAGATAATTAAACGTTAAACAGTTTTGCAATTATAAATTCAAAATTTTGCATATTTTGAAAGATTTTCTCTAACCATCTTAGTGGTTTCAGTCTATTGTCTTCTTAGGTTCCCAATGGAAACAACCATGAATAAAGGAACTTTCTATGGCCACAAAATCACCCATGATTTCCTCATATCTTCTCATGCATTTAGTGTCTCTTTCTGATAACCTGTCCACAATAAGGAAATCATTGCTGCGTTTCTGAGAAGTGCCAGACTGATAAAGACAAAAGATTGTCACCACTAAGATGGTTAGAGAAAATGCTTAAAACTGCTACATTTTTAGGCTAAGGCGCCACATAGTGGCAATGCATCGAGGTTTTTCCCACAGCGCTTTTCAGAGAAAGTCTGCAGAAATTTCCTCTATGGACTTTCTGCTTCCAATATACCTATACGGAAACCACCAGCGTTTCCATAGGTATAATTGACATGCTGCGATTTCCAAAACTACAACGTTTTTGGAAGTCGCAGCATTTCCACTGTGCGTATTTTTCAACAATGTGTGGATGGAATTTGCTAGAATCCCATTCACTTTGCAGAGACTGTAAAACTGCATTTACACCACGTGGGACCCCGGCCTTACTTATATTTGCAAAAATGTTTAGCTTTTAATTGTCCACAAATTTAAATGGGTTTTCCGGGCAAAAAATGTTGTTTTTTTTATTTTTTTTAAAGATCTGTTAGTGCTATTAATGGGTTAATAAATGCACCCATATACCTTTAGCAGTGTTTTGAGTGATTTCTGGGTGTCTATGGGAGCTCCTGGTATCTTATGCATTTCTTTACATAGTTCAGATTCCTGCTATGTAACTTCCATGCTAGCTACCTCTCACCTCACTAGACCCAGCGCTGCCCTGTAGCCAATGATCCCCCTCTACTGCACAGATCTGTGATGCTGCTCCCATGCCTGCACAGTAGAGGTGAATTATCAGCTGCACAGAGCAGCGCTGGGTCTATAGCATGCTTGGCAGTCAGAGAACAGGGAGGAGCTGTTCCGCAGGAAGAGGACTGGAAGGAAGAAGATAGGTAAGTATGATGGATTGGATGGGGGGGAGTAGTAGTGACGTTCCGTTTCCGGAAACGGGGAAACGGATCGCCACCGGATAACCAGCAAATGTCCCTGGGGCAGTCACATGACCACCTCAGGGATATGGGTAAAGATACATTTTTGACAAATTATGTTATTTAGAAAGCAGGAGGGGGGAGGGTGTTTAGATTACTGTAGGGATTTAAATTTATCCCGGACAACTCCTTTAAGTATGGTTATGTTTGTGGGGAAACCCTTTAAGACCACTGTAAATGCGTTTTTTTTTTTGTTTGTTTTTTTGCAGGATCACCTTGTATTTAAAACTGTAGTCAACACACTTTTCAATACATTTGAGAAAAAAAAGAGACAATGGTGACATATTCAGGGCAAATGCATTCCAAAAGGGAAAATTTGTGGCATACATTTTGCCAATGAAAGTCTATAGACACATTACATGTATATAAACTTGTGGAAAATGGGGTACAGGGCGGCACTCGACTCTGAAAGACTTAAAATTAATTCGGGTGCATGATCAATGGGGAATTGACCAACTCCCAAGTGGAAACCATGTAAAAAAGAAATGTGACGGCACACAATTCTCACCACCCACCATTGGTTCTTCCCATTCTACTGTATGACATCACCTGATTAGCCTACCTGTCTCTGGACCAATGCCTGATGAAGGGACAAGTTCCGGTTGTACCTTACAACGAATTGTGAATAAACACTTTTGCAGAAAAAAACGGAGTGCCCTCACATTTCTTTTTTACATTACATGTATATATCAGGAGCATTTTCCAATATAAACAGTGATCTTGAATGCAGTGTGAGCCTACCCCAACAGCTGGGGTGAATATTCATTGGCTACATCGAATATCTTCAAATGATTGCTATTGTTTTACCAAGATACTGAACATGAAGAAATTGTCTTAAATTCACTTACATAAATAGAAATGTACTTCAATACTTACAAAGCTTCAACATATTCTGCAGAGCTATACATAGAATTAATCATTTCAGAATAAATGAAAAAAAAAGGAGAATTTTTGAATATTGCCCCCTATATTGTAAATTAGGACATACTCTTCTACACAAATGTAAAGATTCTGATTGTTCACATTAGTTGATATTCATTACAGCAAATCCAGCGCTTACAAAAAGACAGCGGATTAACTTTCAGTCTGTTCACAAATGGTCTGCTGCTTCTTTCCAGTATATTGTTGACCTAGGGTTAAGAGTCTTGTCCAAGAGACTCAAGAGCTGCTAACTTGTGCTTAAGTACCACTTAGATCTGTCACACGAGTTGAATGAAACAATGCCACTCGCACAGGATCTCTCCAGTGAAGCTACAAACCGGAGTTCTATTAAAACTAGAGTAGAAAAGAATAAATGAATTCATTTGTAAGAGATCTTATATGAGGACAAACAGTCACAGCACATACATGATCCTAAAAAGAGCTGCTTTGTAGATGAAGTTGGCTTCTTATATTCCATGGCAATCCCTTGTTTTATAGTAATATTTATATTGCTTACTATACTTAAAATCTATTCACATTTTTTTTTATTCATTTAATTTAACATCAATGGGACCTCATAGGTGTCGGATTATTAGACATTGGTAGCAGTTGTTAGAGTATGGCATATGGTTGGCCAAATGCAGTTATTAATTTGCCACTTTGCAGAAGATCACTTTGTTTTTTTAGTCCCTCCCTGACCTGTCAGTATAGTCTCACATGTGGGTTGTCAGGACGTGGTCAAACTATCTTCCAGAAGACTATTTGGCTGGAGTTGGAACAATACTTATATGTATGGCTGGCTTTAGACAATGGCATGGGTAGATAACAACCCAATGGTAAATATGGGATATAGGATACTTGATTTATAATAAGAAGAATGTCCTATGTGGTTCTCTGTTCTTAATAAATTTCCCATCAAGTTCCAGATTATCCCACATTCTGGATTATTGTATGTTATTGATGTCTTTCAGTCTTGTAAGAATGTATGACAGGTATATCTAATTCTAAGGATAAAAAGTATGCAGTGCATCCATTAAGATGAATGTGTACAGAATGCCCTTTAATAGACGTCTGCTACTTCTTATTTTTTTCTTTCACTTTTTTCCCTTTTGTGGCCAACCTTCCCGAGGCACGCCCAACGTCAGCACACTTGGCTTATTAATATACATTTGTGGATATCACATATCTCTTTATACTTGTCCAAAGAAAGCACATATATCATCACTGCTGCCACACGCAGCTGTGACATTTGGGATCAGACGGGATTGCTGGCAGGGAGGTCAAACTACATAAGTGAAAGCCTTCAAAAAAATATGACCTGAATGATATTTATGTTATATAATGTGATACATTTTAATATTTATGAGGTCGTTTCCCCTTGTAATAACATAATTATGTATTTGTGATTTTGAAGTGTTTTCCATTGCTAAGAGACACCTATTTAAAGGGTTTATATTTTACACTTTGGAAATTCAGTCAGGGCGGAGGAGAATGAGTCTGTAGAGCATGTATACATCAAAATGGAGCACTTTAATGCTGTACAGAGGTTAGATTTCTCTAGGCAGCTTGGTTCTTTAGCGCTTTCATTTCACTTTATTTATGATGTGCGTTGGAAGGCCTCCATAGTTCTCCAGAACTTATTTGACTTTGCATAGGTGAACCTAGATGACCTGCTCTGCACTTTTTAGGGGAATTTCCTTTGTATTTTATAAAGTATGAATTCTCTTTGATGAACAGCTATTAAGCCCAGCTCCTACATACACATGCATGCTCGGCAGTGCATGTGTACTGACCTGGGAGAGAGGATAAAAACACTGGCAGACTCTTCTTACAGTGGTTTATGTCCTCAAGAACAAAATGAATTGACTGTTGAAATCCATCTGCCCGATCCTTATTTTTCCCCGACATCTGATGTCAAAAAAGAGTCAGGAGACCCCCAAAGACATTAAATCGTCAGCCGATGCCATGAAAATCAGTGGATTCAGGACCCATATACATATAATGTATATAGCCATTTTAGGAAGATGACTGTACAAAGTGAAACATGTTGCAGGTACTATCTTAAGAGAATGACTATCCTCCAGCTACATTGGAACCTTCACTGAAACAGTCCATTTAACACAATGCTTTTACTCTTTAAAAGTTATATTTTACTATATTTCAATATGGATTTTTACCCAGGCTTGTTTTATGTTAGCTAGGTGTCATATACAGTACATTAAAGTGTAGCTAAGCATAACAACTTTTTCTGGCCACCCTCATTTTTGTATCTTTCATACAACACTAAGGTTGCAGTTCTACCTGTACTATTTCTACAGATATCACTGGTTGAAAACAGTCAAGACTGGGATATTTATATGCAGCTGGATACAAATATCCCAATCCCAACTGTGTTTTCAACCAGTGATATATTTGAAAATAATACAGTTAGATGAGAATCTCCTCTTTCATGTGATACCTGAAGTAAGTTTCTGCATTGTATAATGCCTGAGATATTACTGTTTGAACTGACCCTCCCCCACCCCACCCCACCCCCATTTTTTTCTTTATTTCACAGCCCTTTAAGGAAATGCAGAATTTCACAGAAAGAGCCAAAATTTGTTAATAAAGTATATTACAAAATGTATTAATGACACAAATACTGCCAGAAAATCAAAAGTTGTCTGAAAGTTTAGTTACACTTTGATACATAGCCTATTTTGGCCTTAAGGGAGAGGCATACCTTTTGCTTTTTTCATCCCTGTATTTAGAGAGCCATACATTTTTTGTTTTTTTTTCCATTGACATAGCCACATAGCTTGATTTTTCCAAGACAAGTTGAATTTTTAAATGGAGTAAATACAAAAATATTTTATTATTTTTTGCAGGTGGAGACGAAATAGCAAAAGAAATAATTTATTAATTTTTGGTTTAATTTTTTTGTGTTTAGTTTTTTATGCAACTCCCCATGCAGTATAAATTCCATGCCAACTTTATTCTGCACAATCCTACAGATTCTCAGTAAACTAGTCTATCCAAAAAAACACACTATTCCCCAAACCAATAAACACTAAACCTATGTAGAATTAACCGCAGAAGTAATTCATAAATAATACAACCCAAAAAATTCATATCAATATTCAGTCCATTTTATTATATAATGTAAGCACTATATTACAAAACATAAAAACAACGAAATGGTAGAGATCGTGGCGTCTCCTAAATGCATTCATTAACCCATTGTGGATAAATTTTATACTCTGATAAATATAATAAAGTGTCCTGTGCTGGTATATATATATATATATATATATATACAGTACAGACCAAAAGTTTGGACACACCTTCTCATTCCAAGAGTTTTCTGTATTTTCATGACTATAAAAATTGTAGATTCACACTGAAGGCATCAAAACTATGAATTAACACATGTGGAATTATATACTTAACAAAAAGTGTGAAACAACTGAAAATATGTCTTATATTCTAGGTTCTTCAACGTAGCCACCTTTTGCTTTGATTACTGCTTTGCACACTCTTGACATTCTCTTGATGAGCTTCAAGAGGTAGTCACCTGAAATGGTCTTTCAACAGTCTTGAAGGAGTTCCCAGAGATGCTTAGCACTTGTTGGCCCTTTTGCCTTCACTCTGCGGTCCAGCCACCCCAAACCATCACGATTGGGTTCAGGTCTGGTGACTGAGAAGGCCAGGCCATCCGGCGGTAGCACCCCATCACTCTCCTTCTTGGTCAAATAGCCCTTACACAGTCTGGAGGTGTGTTTGGGGTCATTGTCCTGTTGAAAAACAAATGATGGTCCAACGAAACGCAAACCTGATGGAATAGCATGCCGCTGCAAGATGCTGTGGTAACCATGCTGGTTCAGTATTTCTTCAATTTTGAATAAACCCCAACAGTGTCACCAGTAAAGCACCCCCACACCATCGCACCCCCCTCCAGCTCACGGTGGGAACCAGGCATGTAGAGTCCATTCGTCACCTTTTCTGCGTTGCACAAAGACACGGTGGTTGGAACCAAAGATCTCAAATTTGGACTAATCAGACCAAAGCACAGATTTCCACAGGTCTAATGTCCATTCCTTGTGTTCTTTAGCCCAAACAAGTCTCTTCTGCTTGTTACCTGTCCTTACCAGTGGTTTCCTAGCAGCTATTTTACCATGAAGGCCTGCTGCACACAGTCTCCTCTTAACAGTTGTTGTAGAGATGTGTCTGCTGCTAGAACCTGTGTGGCATTGACCTGGTCTCTAATCTGAGCTGCTGTTAACCTGCGATTTCTGAGGCTGGTGACCAGATGAGCTTATCCCCGCAGCAGAGGTGACTCTTGGTCTTCCTTTCCTGGGGCGGCCCATGTGAGCCAGTTTCTTTGTAGTGCTTGATGGTTTTGGCCACTGCACTTGGGGACACTTTCAAAGTTTTCCCAATTTCGGACGACTGACCTTCATTTCTTAAAGTAATGATGGCCACTCGTTTCTTTACTTAGCTGCTTTCTTGCCATAATACAAACTAACACCCATTCAGTAGGACTATCAGCTGTGTATCCACCTGACTTCTGAACAACACAACTGATGGTCCCAACCCCATTATAAGGCAAGAAATCCCACTTATTAAACCGACAGGGCACACCGCGTGACAGGGAACCGGAGGAAACCAGACACCACTAGGGGACGCCATCAAAAGAATGCCAAGAGTGTGCAAAGCAGAATGAAAGCAAAAGGTGGCTACTTTGAAGAACCTAGAATATAAGACATATTTTCAGTTGTTTCACACTTTTTGTTAAGTATATAATTCCACATGTGTTAATTCATAGTTTTGATGCCTTCAGTGTGAATCTACAATTTTTATAGTCATGAAAATACAGAAAACTCTTGGAATGAGAAGATATGTCCAAACTTTTGGTCTGTACTGTATATATATATATATAAATAAAAAAGGATATATATTCAATATACTATAAATAACTAATCAATTAGTGTATATACTAAAACTATGTAAACAATAACAGATGCTATAAATATATAAATATAGTAGTATCACAATTCATATATTTACAATTACTGCACTTTTAAGAACAGTAACATACAATGTGTGGACTATATATATTCAATATATACAAAAGTATATGGTGCAATTCACATTTAACAGCTACTGTATATATAAAGACAACGTATAGAGGCAATGATATGATATAATGAGTCTCATTCTCAAAATTGAGAGATGTGAATTTAACTGTGTCTAATAGCGTAAATAGTCATAATATGCAATGGCTGAACAATAGCCTGTGTCTACTGATTCCATCCAAACACAACACAAGGCAAACACATAAGTAGAAATAGTAAGATGAATATCTACCAGGAAACTTTATTCTGTGGGTCAGAACATTTACAGCGATTCCTAATTTATAAAGGGGTTATTACATTTTAATACTTTTGCACAATAAAAATACTTTTGTTTTTGCATCCCCATATTCTAATAGTCATACATTTTTTTTTATTTTTCCATTGATCGAACTGTGTAGAGACATATTTTTTGTGGAACAAGTTGTAGTTTTTGGGGTAAATCCAACTTTTTGATCACTTTTTATTTAATTTTTTTGGGAGGTTATATTAACAAAAATAATTGTTTTTATTTATAAATAATAAGATTTTTAGTGTGGGATGTTTCAGACACGGCAATGCCATTTATGTACTGGTTTGTTTATTATTTTATGGTTAACTTAATAATGCTATGTGTTAGGGGAAAAATGTGATATGTTTTGTGATTTTTTAAAAATATTTTTTAACATTTTATTAAACTTTTTTTACATTTTTCTTTTGTCCCACTACAGGACTTGATCCTGCAATCTCTTGATCGCTTGTATACTACCCTGTAATACTGTATTGCAGGGTATTACACATGCCATTGTTACACTAACATACAGTCTATTAGACCCAGACCCTGGTTGGGCCTAATAAGCTTTTGTACATGGCAGTGTCAAAGGCCATGACCAGGCCTCTGGTTGCAATAGCACCCCCCCTCCCGACCCCACAATCAATCTGCAGGAAGGCATTCCGTCTGTCTAACCACTGTAAATGCTGGGATCGTCATAGATAGCAGCATATCAGGGATTAAACTGCCAGGGATCGGAGTTATCTATCAGTCTGTGTATAGTGTATGTCAGCCGGGCTCCTGTCGGTGATCACAAGGGTACACTGGCATATTTGTAATGAAGCTTTAACTGCTCCATGTTCATGAGGAATATATTCATCATATAGCTTTAAGGGGTTAAATAGCCTTGATTAATGACTTGTGTTATACTGTGGACTTTTATTAACAGAATTAAAGGTTATTTCCATCACACAAAGTGATGGCATATCACTAGAATATGCTATTGAACCTGTACAACCCTAAGAATGAAGGCGCACATTGCCACCTTAACACTATATTGCCTGGCTATAATTAATGGCTACATTCACTTGAATGCATTGCTATTTGCCCTTCATTCTCAGGATAAGTAGGTATACTTGCAGTTAATAACATTGGTAGACGTGGTCACATATTAGATATGTATAATGATGACTTTTCCTATAATGTACTGTAAGTAATAAGTAGTGCTGCAGATCTATTGATTTCTCAATGGTGTAAAAAGTGTGTACACCATGTAAAGGATATATTACACTCTATGGTAACCCTAATTCAGGCACACTTGCAGAAGAAGTAATCTCAGTCCTTAGGTGCTCTGCATGGATAGGGTGTGCATTCTTTGTACATTCCATCTATATACATCATTCCTATCAGACAGTATATATGGAGGAGCATGCAGATATAACTACTAAACAAAGTCTAACTGAATGCAGCAGGGCCTGCGATAGGTTAATGTAACCCATAAAATGAAAGCGCTATATATGCTCACTTAGTAGCAGTAATAGGTAAAATGAAGAGTTCCTTATATAATGGATGGCTAATTTTATTGCTGTCGGCGGACGTCGATGTAGTTTCATTACTAATCTTATATATATCATTGTGTTCATTAAATGACTCTAACATAAGTTACCAAAGAAGCAAAAAGTCTTCCTAAGTATTAAAGTCCATTGATCTTGGTAAAGATTTATCTTGGAAATCATTCTCCAAACATGGCACGTAAGAGCATGTCAAGCTGCTGGGAGCAGTTTATTTTACACAGGCATAACAAGAACTTCAGAGTTTAATTTCTCCTCCTCTGACCTCCATGTGTCTTCCGATCTGCAAAGCATTCGCTAACACCCTGATATTACATACCAGTTATCTGTACAGAGAAGTCAAAAACTTCCCAAAGATATATAGTACATGGGTAAAAAGAGACAGCAATAAAGTCAGGATCAGGGAGCATACTGATTAAATGCTGGAATTACAAGTCTCTTGGGATCCATGCTTCATTGACTAAAGAATTAGTGGAGAAGATGTTTAGTAACATACTAGGAAATGCCAAAATAGTTGCAGCTTGTATAATTGGTTTTCCCACTACCCCAATGGGCTCATATCTTTCTATCTAAATGAAGCTATAGTTTATTAATTTGCAGAATACTTAAAAAACCGTGGCGTTTTACAGTGACTGCAAAGTCACTGTAAAGTGGATGGGATTCTAGCGAAAAATTGCAGAAAAATATGCACAGCGGAAACGCTGCGATTTCTAAAATCGTTGCGGTTTTGGAAATCACAGCATGTCAATTATACCTATGGAAACGCTGTTGGTTTCCTATAGGCATAATGGAAGCAGAAAGTTTTTCTGTGAAAAGCGCTGCGGGAAAAACAGTGATGTGTTGTCGCCACGGTTTTTCCCGCAGCACTTTTTTGCTGCTGCCCGCTACGTGGCGCCTTAGCCTAAAACAGTATTTTATTCATTTATATCTTTGTTCCATATTTAGAACCAGTCATCTAGTCAGGTGGGCACTCAGATCAGTGATTGACAGCTAGTTCTGTCAGGCCTCATTCACACGTCTGCACCCCATCCACATACAGCACCTTGCCCTGCTCATATGTGGGTGGTGTGCTGTCTGTAATTGATCTGCTGTTCACGACTCTGAAAAGCAGATCAACTTTTTTTAGTTTCTTTCCCTATGCCTTGTATGTCTCTGGGTCTGTGAAAAATGGATGACAAATAGACTTTCATTGATGTGATGCATCTATGACAAAAACTATGCACTTCTGTTATTTTTTGTGGTCCTATGGTTATCATAAAAATGCTGACATCTGAATAAACATATTGACATGAATGGTTATGTTTGGAGTCCGTGAACAATGACGATGCCATACACACGTGAAATGCGGACATGAGAATAAGGCTTTATACATAGACTTCAATCACTATATACAGGGGTGCAGCTATAGGGTGGGTGCAGAGTTAGCAACTACTACAGGACCCTGGAGCCTGAGGCTTCTGTTTAGCATAAGAAGATGCCAGTATTACAGATAGGACATTGTAAATGGGGGCCTATTAGAAATTCTGCATTGAGGCCCAGGAGCTTCAAGTTCTATGTTTCTAGGCATAAAACACAGATATAAATGAATGCAGATTAGAGTGCATTGTGATGGTGACCTGACTTCATGATCAAGTATGTACAGACATGGCCCGCTATGTACAGACTTTCATTCTCTGGCTATAAGCATCCACCGAAAGCAAGCAGTGATCTTGAGCATAGTAATAATTTGGAACACAATGGATATTAAAAATGTTGCAGATTTTTTTTTATATTAGACTATTTACATATTAATTCCCTACTATCTTGTCATTTGGTGAATGGTCAAACCTAATTTACTGCTAATGGTGAAAATTCATTTTACATATGGCTGTCCTCCTCAGTTTATGCATCTGATATAGGATAAATGATATTACTCTTAAATCGTCAAAGTGTTTTTGAAGATATAAAGTACTTTGAGAGCACATCTAAAGCCACACATAGTGAAAGACAGCTAAATAATGAGCCCGGAGAAAACCAGCAAAAAAATAAAAAAAAACACAGTACATAATTTTGTGTTTTTCACTCCTTTTCTGTTGCATTTTTAATTTTTGCCTCTCTTCCCCAGTCTATGGGGAAAGCACAGGTAAAATGAACATTTTGAAAAACTTAGCTTCTCTGCATTTTTTTTTCCCAAAGTGTGTGGATAAATTAAATGAAATCTCATTCATTCTGCTATGACTCTTAAAAGGCTGCATTTTTTACACTGTAAAGCGACAGTCAAAAAATCCGCAACAAAAAAGCTTTGTTTTTCTTTTCTTTTCTTTCTTTTCTTTTGAGTTGGAGTTGGAAGGGACCTCAAGGGCCATCGAGTCCAACCCCCTGCAAAAGCAGGAATTCCTAAAACATCCCAGCTATATACCTATCCAGTTTCCGCTTGAAGATTTCAATTGATGAAGAACTCACCACCTCCCGTGGCAGCCTATTCCACTCTCTCACTACCCTTACTGTTAGAAAGTTTTTCCTAATGTCTAATCTGAATCTCCTTCCCCTTAGTTTCATCCCATTACTTCTCGTGCTTCCTTCTGCTAATGAGAAAAGGTTAGATCCCTCTGCACTGTGACAACCTTTCAGATATTTAAATACCGCTATTAAGTCTCCCCTTAGCCTTCTCTTCTGCAAACTAAGCAGTCCCAATTCTTTCAGCCTCTCCTCGTAGGACATGGTTTGTAGACCTTCCACCATTTTGGTTGCTCTTCTCTGGACCTGCTCCAATAAATCGATGTCTTTCTTAAACTGGGGAGCCCAGAACTGTACACAGTATTCCAGGTGGGGTCTGACCAGGGCAGAGTACAGCGGAATAATTACCTCTCTTGATCTAGCTTCAATGCTCGTCTTGATACATCCTAGAATTTTATTAGCCTTTTTAGCCACCGCACCGCACTGTTGACTCATGTTGAATTTGCGATCTATTATTATGCCCAGATCCTTTTCCCCTGTACTCTCACTTAGTACTATTCCTCCCATACTATATATGCTTCTTGCATTTCTGTTACCCAGATGTAGAACTTTGCATTTGTCCCTGTTGAATACCATTTTGTTCACCTCAGCCCATTGTTCCAGTGTGTCTAAGTCCTTTTGGATGCATTCTCTCTCCTCTCTAGTGTTGGCCATTCCTCCTATCTTTGTATCATCTGCAAATTTTATTAGTTCCCCATTAACCCCATCATCCAGATCATTTATAAAAATATTAAAAAGTACTGGGCCCAGGACAGAGCCCTGCGGCACCCCGCTTTTACTTTCTTCCAGTTTGATGTATAGCCATTTAGAATTACTCTTTGTGCCGATCATTAAGCCAATTGTGAACCCACCTCACTGATATTTTATCAAAGCCATACTTGATCATTTTTTCAATAAGAATGTTATGTGATACTTTATCAAAGGCCTTACTAAAGTCAAGATATACTATGTCCACTGCATTTCCCTGGTCCAACCATTCAGTGACTTTATTATAGAAGGAAATAAGATTAGTCTGACAAGATTTATTAGGCATAAAGCCGTGCTGGCTCTGATTAATTAAAGCCTTCCCATCCAGGTACCTAATTAAATGTTCTTTAACGATTTGTTCAAAGATTTTTCCTACTATCGAGGTCAGACTTACCGGCCTATAATTTCCTGGGTCGTCCCTATTCCCCTTTTTGTAGATGGGGACCACATTTGCCCTTTTCCAATCTAGAGGGACCACTCCTGTTTCCCATGACTTATTAAAGATTATTGCAAGGGGTTCTGTTATTTCCTCTGCTAATTCTTTTAAAACTCTAGGGGTGTAAATCATCCGGTCCTGGGGACTTGGTTTCCTTAATCTTAGCTAAATGTTCTCTTACCAAACCTTCACTTATAATCAGATTGGAGTCCTCATTCCCCTCATCACTATCACCATTAATGTTGATATTACCATTCATTTCTTGGGAGAAGACGGATACAAAATATGAATTTAGTAACTCCACCTGCTGATCCACCATGTTAACTTTTTCACCCTTTTCGTTCTTCAGGACTCCAATGGTCTCCTTCACTTTTCTTTTGCTCTTAACATATCCCCAAAAACCTTTTACATTACTCTTAACTTCTTTTGCAAGCTTCAATTCGTATTCAGCCTTGGCTTTTTTAATGCTTATCTTGCAGAGTCTGCAAACTGCTGTATACTCTCCCTTAGATATAGCTCCCATCTTCCACTTGTTGTAAGTTTCCTTTTTCTTTTTTAGTAGGTTATGTAATTTTTTGGTCATCCATCCTGGAGTTTTTAGGTGATTCCCATTTTTCTTGCTTCTAGGTATTGTTAGTTCCTGTGCATTAATGATTTCCCTACGGAAAATTTCCCACCCCTCATGTGCATTTTTGTGCTTAAGTAATTTTCGCCATGGAATTCTACTAACCCTTACCTCTAGGCCCCTAAAATCTGCCCTACTAAAATTGAGCCTTCTAGTCTTTGTCTTCTCAGGTCTTCTTCTTCTTACAACCCCAAACTCGAGTATAGCATGGTTGCTGAATCCCAATGTCCCTGCTACCCTTAATTCCTTAACCATGTCCTCATTATTAGTTAAAACTAGGTCCAGAATGGATGTTCCTCTCGTGTTTTTTTCTACTAACTGGGCAATGAAGTTGTCTGCTAGAGAGGATAAAAATTTTATAGAGCTTTTACTCGTAGCTGTGTGAGTTTCCCAATGAATATCTGGGTAATTAAAGTCTCCCATGATAACAATTTCAAATTTCTTCGAAAGCGTGGTCATTTGCTGTGAAAAAATCTCATCCCTGTCTTCTGTCTGTCCTGGTGGCCTATAATAAACACCTATTATGATGTCCTTATCATTGTTTTTCCCCTGAATTGTTACCCAAATATTTTCCAATAAGTTATCATTTTGTAAAACTGTGATTTCCGTGGAAATGTGATCTTTTTTAACATACAATGCAACTCCTCCTCCTCTTTTATTAGTTCTATTTTTTTTGAATAAGTTGTATCCTTCCATCTGTATATTCCAATCATGCTTATCGTTCCACCAAGTTTCTGTAATACCAATGACATCATATTTTTCCTTCTGTATTATCAGTTCTAATTCTCCCTGTTTATTTCCCAAGCTTTGCGCATTTGTGTAAAAACATTTCAGATTGCGCTCTGATACTTCCTTTTTCTTAATTTCCTTCTGAGTATCCTGTCTTGGGTCCTCTTTACCACATCTAGTAACCTTGTTTAGTATATCCTTTAGCTGCATGTTCTTGTATTTCTTTTTACTTCCCGTCCCCTCCTCTTCTAGTTTAAAGCCCTCCTGATAAGTGTGACAAGTCTTCTGGCAAATATGTGTTTCCCAGGCTTTGTGAGATGTATACCATCTCTAGCAAGGAGTCCATCATAGAGGTAATTCACTCCATGGTCCAGAAATCCAAAACCTTGCTCTCTACACCACTGCCGAAGCCACTTGTTTACCTCTAGTATTTTATTCCATCTCCTGATACCATAACCATCAACTGGGATAATTGATGAAAATACTACCTGCGCATCCAGTTCCTTCAGTTTCTTTCCTAGATTTTCAAAGTCTTTACGAATAGTTGGTAAATCATTTTTTGCCGTGTCGTTTGTACCCACATGTATCAGCAAAAATGGGTAGTTATCCTTGGAGCTGAAGAGGCATGGAATCCTATCGGCCACGTCCCTAACTTTTGCTCCTGGGAGGCAGCATACTTCTCGTGCCGTTATATCTGGCCTGCAGACAGCTGCCTCTGTGCCTCTTAGCAGTGAGTCGCCCATAACCACTACTCTTCTTTTTTTCCTCGCTACGCTATTTCTTGTTGCTCCCTCTTGTCTCTGGGTGACTTTTGTTTCTTCTTTTGCTGATAGATTATTCTTATCATTTTCATCAGTCTGCATAAGAGTTTCATATCGGTTACCTAGCTGTGTAAGTGGTGATGGCCTTGTGATCCTTTTGCATCTCTTGGTCACCTGTATCCATTTATCTGTCTCTGTAGGTTCACTCAAGTATTCTTCCCTTACTATATTTAGGAGGTTTGCTTCAGCCTCCACCACTGTAGGCTCTCTCATACTTTCTTCCCTTACTATATTCAAGAGGCTTGCTTCTGCTTCATGAATAAAAACCTCACTTTCTTTGATGCCTCTCAACGTCTCTATTCTTTCTTCCAACCTCTGCACTTTATCTTCTAAAAGGGCCACTAGTTTGCATTTCATACAGGTGAAGTTGTCTTTATGGTCAGGCAAATCTGTAAACATATAGCATATGCATATAGCATATAGCATATTTTCTGCAGTTTTTTTGAGTCAAAGCAAATGGGAGAAGTATAAGTGCTTCCATTATACTGTACATACCTTTGAAGCTTAGGCCCTGTTCACATCTGCGTTCGGGTTTACATTCGGGGAGTCTGCTTGGGGACCCCCTGAATGGAAACCTATACGCATAAAAAAGCAGTTTACCTGGGAAACCCGCGGACCCCATAGACTATAATGGGGTCCGTGTGGTTTCCACTCGGTTTCCGCATGCAAGCAGCACTTTCCTCTCCATTTGGTTCATTCGGAAACTGAGCGGAAACCACACGGACCCCATTATAGTCTATGGGGTTCGCGGATTTCCCAGGTAAACGGCTTTTTTATGCGTATAGGTTTCCGTTCCAGGGGTCCCCAAGCGGACTCCCCGAATGTAAACCCGAACGCAGATGTGAATCGGGCCTTACCTTGGGCTTGGCTCCAAAAAACATATATTTAAAAAAACAAACAAACTGTTTTTTCGTAATGTGTGCTTTGGCCTCAGGATGTCTCTTCATCATAATGTAACAATTGCTATAGCATCAAGAATTGTCTATGTTTTAGCTGGTATACACTATAGTATATACACTACTCTATAGTATACTGGACAAGCATTGCAAAATATGTATCATTATATATTATTTTCTTTTAGATTATACTTTATTTTTATGCAGCTAAAAAGACTGAACATCTGGGAACATATTTTTATTTTATGACTTTGATTATATCCATTAGTGCTGTAAGAGCGGCAGGAATACCGATTTGCTATCCTTAAATTTTGTCAGTATTTTTCACAGTCCTCCTTAGCTCCTCAGCTGTCACTGGAGAGAACTTTGTGATAGATATTAACATGATATCTAGTGTATCTGTTAAACTGCTGCCTATCAGATGTTTGTTTATATGCTGACAGAATGATGTACATCACACGGGTCAAGGGGGAGTTGAACTGTTATTATGTTCTTGTCAACTTGACTTGAAAACCATTTTTATCCTTCTTCTAAATGCAGTAATAGGCCAAGTAAAAGTGAAGGGCTCAGACTGAAACTTTCAGAGCCAGCTGGGCACATTTAGGGAATATTCATCAAGAAGAATGTCTCCATGACATAGTGCTGGAGGAACAACATACTTCTCTGGGAGATCTGTCCTGACTAATTCTATGGAAGGTTAACTCCTAAGCAGACACCAAACAAACGCTAATCCATAAATCTAACAATAAGTATAACAGAACAATGAAAGGAACTGTCTTCTGACTGATCTTAATGGACTGCTGGTTTGTATACATATGTCAGGGAGAAGTTAAAATGCGTGTAGGAGACATATATAAGCAAAACTGCAAAGGCACATAGTTTTCAATGCTCTCTTTCATTGCTGAACTTCACAGGTATCCAGAAAAGGACTGAGAGTGCTCTGAGCATATAGGCATTAATGTTCATGGGCAATGCCTTACCTACCACTAGAGCCATGATACACTTGGGATGGACTAGCAGACTGCATTATAATCTTAAAAAGAGTTGTCCCGGAGTTTAAAAAATGGCCACAAAATATTGAAATAACTTGTACTTACCTGGTAAATCCTCTGCCACTCATGGATCAATGCTCTGGTGGTCCTGTTAGTCTTTGTTAGCTTTTCTGCTGTAATAGCATGTTGGCTACCCACATGTGACTGCTCTAGTCAACCATTGACCTTAGTGGTGATGGTAACATGGTCAGCACTGCTTAGGCAAGGGACAGAGCAGCAAGAGAAGACTGGAAGGACCACTTATGCTATTTCATTGTATTCCCATCTTTGTGTCCATTTTTTCCAAATCCAGGACAACCTCTTTAACCCATTAATGGATAAATGAAAGTGACACATACTTGACTGTCACCCTTGTAGCTGGGTTCTACCAAGCTCAAAGACATACCATGTGTCTTGGACCCCATTCTAAAGCAGATTAGGTTCCGAAGAAGTTATATTCCACATAATCCAATGTGTGACAAGAGTATAAATATATTCCCATATACTGTTGTACCTCTATCAGGAGACAATAGTCACTGAAAGGTTGATATTATTATTCCCATGTACATCATTTCCCGTCTTCAGATTCCAACCAGTATCTATTAAGAAAATAAACTTCAGTGTATAAAGTGTATACAGAGCATAAATTCTATGTGGGTGACATATTCTGGAATTCTAAGAGTTGTCCATTCCATTAAAAAGACTGTACCTGGATAAAAAAAAAAAAAATCATTTCTCTCCCAGAATCAGTGTCACATGTAACCATAGATTCTGCCTGTGCCTCCAATGGACGTGTGTGGCGCTGTTTCTGATAGAAAGTAGACAGGTATTTCTTACCCTCATACAACCTCTTTAATCTAAACAGGATTGCATAGGGAAGAGACAGTGAGCCAGTTCTGTGTGAGTTGAAATATCTGCCCAAGTTTTATTTAGTAATTTGGTAGAAGTAAAAAATAAAAGCTCCTGATTACATCCTTGTATCCATACATTTGATGTAGAAATATACTAGTCCCACCTCGACATAGTCACAATTATTCAATGAACTCCACAGTTAATTTCTTACAGGAACCAATTGTTAATTTGTTCTTACTTGAAAATCTATGGAGAAGTAGTATATATGCCAACAAGGTAAAAACGCCACATATATCTTACTAGACTTAATGGGGGCAATATATTGCAACAGTGAATAGAAATATCCGTCTGTTTCTAATTACTGAACCCTATAAGACATAAACCACATTTTAGGAATCAAATATTTCATATTATGTTATAGCAAAGTGAACTGAGTCTGAACCGCTATGCAGTATGTTAAGTGTAATAAAATATTAATAGGCATTGCTACCATTAATGGACATTACATTTCTTGACAGCAGAATACATAATACCTGTCATGGCTGGTAACTGTTACTTTATTAATTATGTTTTCCATAATAAGCCTTAGTGGTATTCTTAACTCAAAACATTATTTTCTCATGTGAAGCCTTTACCCATATAAAGATCAAATAAAGTTCAACATGACATGGTGAAATACACTTATTTGTTTAGAAATACGATCCGAACATTGTGGTTTTGCTTCTACAATACACTTGATGCCGGTACCAGATTTGAACCACATGTAGCCACATACAAACTATACTTGAAGACAGACTTTGATCTTTGTTAATTTCATATTCAGAAATTGTTATATTAAATAGATGTCAACCAAAGAAAACAGAGATTTGTAGCAGCTGTGTTGACCCAAAGAAAGGTACCATGTTTGCATCACAACATGCATTTTTGCTCTGAAGGGTTTTGTAGTGGGCCAAGTGAAATTATAGTCATATTATAGATGTCTCACCTGGCTGTCAGCCAGTCTATATACAGTACAACATTATTTGGTATGTTTAAAATAAAGGATTTATCCACAAAAAATGGACTTAAAGCCGCTTTGTCTATTTTATGCCACCTATGTGAGAACAGCTTTGGATAAACAGGAGATGGATAGGTTCTTGAATATATAATATTTTATTATTATTATTATTATTATTATTGCTATTATTCTGTCATAGACTTTCATTTAAAAAGAGATGTGATCTGAATGGGCAGTGCCACATCCCATGGTTAAGTGAACCAAGGATAAAGGGGTCGTCCAGGAAAAAATGGACAACCCATTTACTTTTTAAATCAGCCGGGGGCAGTGAAAAATTTTTTAAAAAAATGATACTCACCTTTCCACAGTGTTCCAGTGCCTCCCAGTGCGGTGTGATTTTCTTGGTCCAGTGTTGACTTGTGGCAGAAGTCCCAGGCACACGTGACGCTGAGGCCGCTTATTGGGCATGAGATGTCACTACCTGTGACATCACGGGTCTCTTCCTGAGGCCTGCTGAGGCCATGTGACTGCTGAGGAAATACACAGAGCAGAAGGACCGGACCACGCTGGGAGGACACCGGAGCACCAGGGACAGGTGAGTATGATTTATTTATTTTATTTTTTTTTCACCTTCCCCGGCATATTTAAAAAAAAGAAAAAGGCCTGGACAACCTCTTTAAGTGATTTCTGTATGGCTTAAATAAAGGTTACAGAACCAACCACTGACAATGACCCTAATGTGGTTTGAAGATTGCATGTTATAAAGCTATTCACTACAGGTAAATCATACTAGCATAAAGGGTAACCCCTATAAAAATCTCTCCCATTTCAATTACTCAGACGTCTTAATAACTGATTGCTTTGCTGTATTAGTAATTTAGCAATATTTTTGGATTATTACTTTTATGAGAGGTTCTAACTAACTCTCCACACTCTGGGATCTGCTGTAGTCACGTTTATTTGGAAAGAATGGGACAAATATTCATGGTATATTTCTCTCAATAAGTACATGTTTTTTAAAGGCTAAGGCCCAATGTTGTGGAAAAGCAGCTTTCTTTTTGTTGCAGTTTTTTGAGTCAAAGCCATGAGTGGATTGAGTGAAAGGGAGAAGTGTAAGTGCTTCCTACTGTATATATTCCCCATTCCTTTTGTAGCCACTCTTGGATACAATCTGCAACTGAAAAAGCAGCTTTTCCGTAACGTGGGGCCCTAGCCTAAAGTGGTTTTCTGGGGCTCTGATATTGATGACCTATCCACAGGATAAGTCATCAATATCAGATCGTTGGGGGTCTGACACCCAGCACCCCTTCAGATCAGCTGTTTGGACAAGCCCTGCAGCCTCTTCACTACTTACCAAGCACTGAGCTGTTCATTTTGTGACAGCAATGCTTGATATTGCAGCTCAGCCCCATTTTGCCATGTGACTCATGAATGTGACATCACAGGATGCATCAAACTGATGCTCTGTGGGGGTGCTACGTGTTGGAACTCACCCAATCTGATATTGATAATTTATCCTAATAATATGTAATCAATACAATTAATGACTCATAAATAAAGCAAAAAGAATCCTAATGTGAATTTTGTGAAAAAATGCTACTTATGTTGCACTAGAAGGAATTGCAGGAATGAATTCTTCTGTGTTCAGGTATTTGGTTTGGTACATACATTTCTATAATTTGCTTTACAATAACAGCTAATTGAATTACCAATTGTACAGGGTAGATAAATGTTATTGTAGTTAGACCTCTTCATCCCTCAGACCCCATGTGTTCCAGATGAAATACTGGTGAACTCATTTTTCCAAGCCTTGAAGAAAGATCATAAATCAAGTGAATATTTACATACCATGAATATGGAGAGCTGGCTTGGAGCTACAAAGTTACTTGCTCTACTTTACTTTCCCTTTATTAAAAGACATTTCTTTATGGGACTTATGGACTTAGGATCAATGAGTTAAAGGAGTAGAAGTCAGCTGTCTCCAGGACTCCCCAAGAGTCTAAATGTAGCACACATGCACTACTGCTATGCAGTTCAAATTCTCTTTCACCTTGGTCATGGGCATGGGCAGGAGAAATGGGGGCATCCCCATTATTTCACGGGGAATGCAATTCTTTACTAAAACAGACTTCTCAGGAGAAGTGACGGGTTCTCTTTGACCTTGTATTAATACATATATACATACATAACACATAGTACATACAGTACAGACCAAAAGTTTGGACACACCTTCTCATTCCAAGAGTTTTCTGTATTTTCATGACTATAAAAATTGTAGATTCACACTGAAGGCATCAAAACTATGAATTAACACATGTGGAATTATATACTTAACAAAAAAGTGTGAAACAACTGAAAATATGTCTTATATTCTAGGTTCTTCAAAGTAGCCACCTTTTGCTTTGATTACTGCTTTGCACACTCTTGGCATTCTCTTGATGAGCTTCAAGAGGTAGTCACCTGAAATGGTCTTCCAACAGTCTTGAAGGAGTTCCCAGAGATGCTTAGCACTTGTTGGCCCTTTTGCCTTCACTCTGCGGTCCAGCTCACCCAAACCATCTCGATTGGGTTCAGGTCTGGTGACTGTGGAGGCCAGGTTATCTGGCGTAGCACCCCATCACTCTCCTTCTTGGTAAAACAGCCCTTACACAGTCTGGAGGTGTGTTTGGGGTCATTGTCCTGTTGAAAAATAAATGATGGTCCAACTAAACGTAAACCGGATGGAATAGCATGCCGCTGCAAGATGCTGTGGTAACCATGCTGGTTCAGTATTCCATCAATTTTGAATAAATCCCCAACAATGTCACCAGCAAAGCACCCCCACACCATCACACCTCCTCCTCCATGCTTCACAGTGGGAACCAGGCATGTAGAGTCCATTCGTTCACCTTTTCTGCGTCGCACAAAGACACGGTGGTTGGAACCAATGATCTCAAATTTGGACTCATCAGACCAAAGCACAGATTTCCACAGGTCTAATGTCCATTCCTTGTGTTCTTTAGCCCAAACAAGTCTCTTCTGCTTGTTGCCTGTCCTTAGCAGTGGTTTCCTATTTTACCATGAAGGCCTGCTGCACACAGTCTCCTCTTAACAATTGTTGTAGAGATGTGTCTACTGCTAGAACTCTGTGTGGCATTGACCTGGTCTCTAATCTGAGCTGCTGTTAACCTGCGATTTCTGAGGCTGGTGACTCGGATGAACTTATCCTCCGCAGCAGAGGTGACTCTTGGTCTTCCTTTCCTGGGGCGGTCCTCATGTGAGCCAGTTTCTTTGTAGCGCTTGATGGTTTTGGCCACTGCACTTGGGGACACTTTCAAAGTTTTCCCAATTTTTCGGACTGACTGACCTTCATTTCTTAAAGTAATGACGGCCATTTGTTTTTCTTTACTTAGCTGCTTTTTTTCTTTCTATAATACAAATTCTAACACTCCATTCAGTAGGACTATCAGCTGTGTATCCACCTGACTTCTGAACAACACAACTGATGGTCCCAACCCCATTTATAAGGCAAGAAATCCCGCTTATTAAACCTGACAGGGCACACCTGTGAAGTGAAAACCATTTCAGGTGACTACCTCTTGAAGCTCATCAAGAGAATGCCAAGAGTGTGCAAAGCAGTACTCAAAGCAAAAGGTGGCTACTTTGAAGAACCTAGAATATAAGACATATTTTCAATTGTTTCACACTTTTTTGTTAAGTATATAATTCCACATGTGTTAATTCATAGTTTTGATGCCTTCAGTGTGAATCTACAATTTTTATAGTCATGAAAATACAGAAAACTCTTGGAATGAGAAGGTGTGTCCAAACTTTTGGTCTGTACTGTATATAATGGTTATTAAATGAACCACTATCTGCAGATTCCATGTATATTAGAATCTTTTAGAACATCACAAACCATATATGCAGATAAAAGCTTACAGTGAAGGGAGACTTGGATTCAATACCTTTACAGCTCAGGGTTGGTTCACACGTGCGCCCGGAGTCCGTCCGACGTGAATCCGACCTAAATGTCAGAAAAAAGGATAGGGAAAGGTTTGAAATGGTTTGTTTAAAACCCCATTCAGTTCAATGGGTTTCTAAAGCAATGCGCAGGTGTCCGATTGCAGCCTCTGCGCCGCGAAGCCATTTTTTTTGGTCGGAAACAAAGTCGGACATGTAGGACCTGTGCTGATACATTGTAGCAAGTTTGTATCAGGCTAGGAGAAAGATTTGTGCTTCTGATGTACATTATGTAGCTCTCAGAGATGTGGTTATGTTTCTTTGATACCTGTCTGAATTTTATTCTACTTCCTATATTAAATACAAATCTTTATGACAGAATTATTGCTGAGAATTTGCGCCTGGGCGCCACAGCCTCTCTCTATTGTATTTACTGACACATGACATTGAAGAGTTGTTCCCATCATTTGATATTGAATTATTTCAATTCCCACCATTTAGCCGGCGCTATTACAGCTTTAATTTAGTACTTCAGAAGCAAACATACCAGTTCATTTTTAACTACGAGAGCTGATCTGAGTCTCTGATCATGAGGAATGTTTTGACTAATAGTTTTAAATATTGAAATTGTATGTCATCTGAGACTCTGTAGGCAAGAGGTCACTTCGCCAAAGTACGGAGTGTCTGAGAATGGGGCTTTCTTATACGGGTGAGAGCAAGAATGCGAGATACTTAGAAAAACATAATAATTTAGAGAGTGGCATTCCATCCGAGATATAAAACTGTAATCAATTCTGGGGAGAAGTAAAACCACAGGAGAATATTACTTCAATAAAATAAACATTTTCTGCAACTTCTGGTCATCTATGTAAGAACAGTTGCTCTCAGTCATTCCTTGTCGTCTGACTACAGCGCCATCAGATCCAAAACAGGAAGTAGTTACTCTGCCATCACTTGTCAAAACCTCCCAATGTGCTTTGTCTGTTAAATGATCCCATGTTTATGTAGCTGTTATGTTCTGAAAATATTCACATGGATTTTTGTACATTGTCTTCTGGTTCTCTACATTCTATGTTAAGACTCCCAAATCTTGTATTATTTCAGTGCTGTGCAAGGCATAAACTGTGACTGAGTGGAGGAATGCTTTTTAGTTGGTACCACAAATGCAGTGAGTGGTTTAGTCAGTACAAAGCAGCAAAATGAGGGCAAAAATAGCACAGTGTGATCTTCATAGTTTTACATGTGTTGTCATTTTGGAAGCATGAGCATATTTACTCGACATGCAGACAATACTACATTTCTTTGAATTTTTTTTTCTCCTTGGTACTTAAAGGAATTTTCTAGGACTATAAAATTTATCACCTATCCATAGTATAGGTAATCAGTATCATGTCTTTGGGGGTTCTGACTCCCAGAACCTCTACGGATCAGCTGTTTGAAGAAACCATTGAGTTTAAAGGGGTTGTCTATCCCCAAATCGAATTCTCATACCGACGACCTATCCACGGAATACTTGAATAGGAGTGGTACTACATTAACTAGGAGCTTCCCACACCTGGAGGCTGCTAGAACAGGTGATCTGTGTGGGGTCTGGGTGTCAGACCCTTTAAGTAATCACCACTTTCTCTTAGGCTAATGATATCACATCCATTGGACACATGGCCATGGCCATGCTGCAGCTTAGCAGCAATCAAATTCATAGGATTTAGCTGCAATTCCAAGCACAGCCACTATACAATACATGTCACTGTGCAACACTGGTCCAAATGCCACATCCCCTTCAAACAGATCATCGTTTAGGTTACCAGTTGTCAGACCCCAACCAATCTGATACATATGATCTATTCTAAGGGCAGTTCATCAATATTGTGGTCCAAGAAAATCCTTTAACACATTAGTGATCAACATATAGACTTTCTACGTTGGTCACTGATGGGCCTTATTCTGCTGCAATTGACTTACTACATCAGTTGTGGCAGAATAATTCAGGGTCTCCCGCACTCTCATATGCTATTCTATGCTATTCGTATGCTATTCTGCCTGGCTATGTTTAGTTTGCAGTTAGCAATTGTTAGGGAGAACTTTAGAGCATGTTTTCTACTAAAAGGGAGTAAATTAGGTTTATAATATACAGTATGTAGCAAAAATGTTCACCAAATACCCCCCTAAAGAATAGTGGGGAAAAAAGGTGAAACGGGACTTACACTTTCACTAACTACACTATCAGATAGATTATTAGGCCTTATGATGTGGCTTCATCAGAGGGCTTCATATTACTTACATCTCCCTTTGTTGCTGCAAATTGTTGGCTGGATATGTGTGGCCAGTCCATAATAGTCTAGGTGAGATATGAAACATGCTTATCTGTTTCTGTATCCTTCATACAGTAGGATAGAAAATGCACATGAAAGGGAAGAGTCATGCACAAAAAGGTTGCGTACCACTGCTATACACAATGTTATAGTACTTAAGTGTTCTGCTGGTTAAATAACACAATTTTTATTACTTCACAGGTATTACTATTATGCTTAGGAGCATCATTTCTAGCTATATTGTAAAAGATATTCTTCTGCAAACAGATATACAATAGTCAAGACAATGAGCCAGAGTGGTTGACCAGCCAGTTCTTGTCATATTGCATGACCAGCCAGTTCTTGTCATATCGCATGACCTATCTTTGTGATGACAGATCAGATATTTTGACATTATGCAATGGAAAACATTGCAGGATTTGGCCAAATTTTATATAAATTCCTTGTGTAACCTCGCAGGATTTGCCTACACTTGGAAGCAGATTAACTCCTGCGTTGAAGACAGCTAAACTAGGTCACAACTACAAATAGTTGTAAGTACAGAGTATTTAGTCCAGGTAAGCTGAAATATCCCCAATGTTTGATGTACATTTTATCATCCCTCTCACTTGTAACACTAGGGCTGAAGTTCAGCTTGGCTTTGAAGGCCTCATCCAAATGATGATGTAGAACAAACTGAGTGTTACATGGTCCCCGTGCGCTGCCCGTGCCGTTCATTCACGGCCAGCGGTTATCACTAGTTCAATGAAAGATATTTGTCAGATGGTTGTTTAGCTAGCAGCTATTCCTTTCAACTCCACCACAAACATGTACACTTGGCTCAACACTTGGCCCCCATTCTCTAATGGGGAGATGGGAATACATTTCCTTTAAAGAGGACCTATCACCAAGTACAAAGTGATAAATAATATAACTCATTTCCTCTGAACCATTTATTTATTTATTAAATCTATCCATCTGTCCAAAAGATATGGCTCCTGGAAGGTTTTATGTAAATTAGCTCTTGTTGTCCAAATGGGTGGTAACCATTAATTGTCTCTGAGAAAACTACCATTTACATGTGGGAAACATCATTAGCATAGGGATGAATTACCATTACTACATTCGTCCCCAAATAGTTTGCATTTGTTGGTAACACATAGAAGCAGGCTGCTAACCAACAAGTATTTTTATACCGGTATAAACAATCCTATTATACAAGTGTTTGCACAAAGCAATGATCAGGGACGATCGTCTGCCAAATGATAGGCCTGTAATAGAGCCTGATAGGCCTGGTAATAGGACTTTAAAGGTATTTTCTGTGATATAAATATTGATGACCTATTCTTCAGGTTATCAATATCTGATCGGGGTTCAATCAGCTGATTGAAGCAGCAGAGGGACTCTGGTGAGCGCTAGTGCTTCCCATTCACTGGCCAGTGACATCATCATGTTCATTCGTAACATGGCCTGCGTGCAGTTCAACCCCATTCAAGTGAATTCAGCTGAACTCCAATACCAAGCACAGCCACTATACAATGTAGAGCATTGTGCTTGATAAGAAGGAAGAGGCAACAGGGCTTATCTGAATGCTGTATTCTTATCAACAGATGATTTGAGTTTCTGGGTTTTGGACCCTCTCTGATCTGATATTCATGACCCAACCTAAGGAATACCTCTATAAGCCACTGTCAGATACTTTTGGTGAATGAGTATCTTCCACAAAGGATCTTACTGATTCTCCTTTCTTCTGACTTCTGCCTTCAGGATAGTGTGAGGAAGATGAATAGCTGATCTTGCCAACATTGTTAGGTTTGACTGACTTTTACCTAATGTATATGGCCAGCATAAGCATGTGTGTGGCTTCCTGACCGTGGTAATTCTATTTGTCTTAATTTTAATAAGTCAAACAATATTAATGTAACAAAACAAAGTATGTTTGATTGAAAGAAAAATGTTCTTCTGAATTTCCAGGCTCTTGAGGATGAGAAAAAATATGAAATAACTGCTGTATTTTGCTCACAGTATATGAATCTTATGACAGGAGTTTTATTGCTTGGAAAGTTTCACTCCATAAATATAAGCATAAGCAAATATAATCTATCAAGAGATTTCCACGATTAGTTAGAAGTAACTGTTTACTCAAGGCCTTGTGAGAAACCCTGCTATAAACCCAACGCGTCGTGTTGGAAAATAGTATGGCTGTCAATAGAATGCATGTTGGATTGACATAGAAGAATCTAGTATTAGTTATACATATCATATATTACGCATATTGTAAGTAATTCAGTGTATATACTGAAGAGAACAACCTGCAGTCTGTTATATAAGATCAAATAGGAATGATTTAAGATTTTCAGGAATATGGTTCTATGGTCTTCTATTTTGAGCTATGTTCATACTTCCATTGAGATTTCCAATGTTTTTCTGTTCTGTTAGGGGGCGTTCACACTACCGTTGGTGACCGTCAGTAGTGTCCGCTGCTATTGTCCGTTACAAGATTTTAGCATCGGACACTAGCTGAACCGTCAGAAATCCGTTAAAATTTCCATTCATTTCAATGGGGTTTTATATTGTGTCCGTTTGTGTCTGTTTGTGTCCGTTTGTGTCCCTTTACACCCAATCCGTCAGAAGTCCGTTTTTTTTCGTGGACAAAAAATCCTACATGCAGGACTTTTTTGTCCGTTTGAAATAATGGATTCTTGACGGACAGCAAGTGTCCGTTATTTTTTTAACATTGAAGTCTATGGGTAATGGACTTATAACGGACAGTAACTGATAGTCATCAGTTATTGTCTGTTATTTTATGTCCGTTTTTTTCCTGCTCATGCTCAGAAAGCAGAAAAAAAAACCCCAAAAAAACCAGACAGTGTTAAAAAACGGACAGTGTTAAAAAATGGACACTAACTGATGCTAATGTGTCCGTTTTTTTTTTTTAACTAATCCATTAATTGGATCAGTTAAAAAAACGGACACATTAACATCAGTTAGTGTCCGTTAATGTCTGTTATGATAGGTGTCCGTTTTTTTTTTTTTTTTTTTAATGGACACTATCAGAACAGACATCAACGGTAGTGTGAACCCTGCCTTATAGTAACAGAAAAACTCAATTCCAGACAGGGAACGATCTGTCTGATCCTGATGGACCTCATTGACTATAATGAGGTCTAGGCAGGGGCGTAACTACTGGGGTAGCAGTGGTAGCAGCTGCCACAGGGCCCGGGACATTACGGGGCCCCTCGGGCCCCCAATGCGTTTTTTTTTTTTTTTAATAGCCCGTTACCTGCTGGAGTAACCCCAGCAGGTAACGGGCCCTATATACTTACCGTTCCCCGAGGTCCCGCTCACGGCCGCCTGCGCTTCTGATTCTGCAGAGGCGGCTGTGAGCAGGAGCGGGGATCGGTATATGAGGCCGCGGCCCGAACACCACAATCTCTGCTATCATTATACTTCGGGGTCTTTTCAGACCCCGGAGTATAATAATCGGAGGCCCAGAGTTGGTGAGGGAACATAAAAAAACAATGTACTTACCTCTCCTGTGCTTCTCCAGGCTTCGGGCCTGTTTGGTGACGCCCAGACACAGCCGACGCATGCGCGCGACGCAGGCCCGCGCACGGACGCCGGCCTGGCCCACATGAAGAAGGCCGGAGAGCGCACGGGCAGCACCAGAGCAAGGAACAGGTAAGCAACGGATGTCTATCCTCCCCTGGGCCCGACAAATACCTGGTGTCTGAAAAGACCCCAGAGTATAATAATGCATGGGTGGTCCACAATGGGACAATAATAGGTGTGCAGGGGCCACATGGGGAAAAAGGTGGCAGGGGCCACATGGGGAAAAAGGGGCAGGGGCCACAGGGGAAAAAGGGGCAGGGGCCACATGGGATATAAACGGTGCAGGGGCCACTATGGGACATGATACTGTGTGCAGGGGCCACTATGGGACATGATACTGTGTGCAGGGGCCACTATGGGACATGATACTGTGTGCAGGGGCCACTATGGGGCATGATTCTGTGTGCAGGGGCCACTATGGGGCATGATACGGTGCAGCGGCCACTATGGGACATAATACGGCAGCGGCCACTATGGGACATTATACTGTGTGCAGGGGCCACTATGGGACATGATACTGTGTGCAGGGGCCACTATGGCACATAATAGTGTGCGCAGGAATGCGTTGTTTTTTGGGGGGGGTTGGAGGGGGCGGTCCGGGGTAGGGGGTCGGGGGCGGCGGTTCGGGGGGGGGGGGGGCATGTCAAATGTTCGCCTTGGGGCCCAGCCATTCCTAGTTACGCCACTGGCTCTAGGTATCTGTTACGGTGACATTTTGCCATAATGCATGCAGGACTTTGGAAGAGACCCATTCAGCAGAAGGACCGGACTGCGCCAGGAGGACACCGGAGCATCGGGGACAGGTGAGTATGCTTTTTTTTTTTTTTTTTTCTTTGACTGCCCCCAACTGATTTAAAAGTTAGGGTTGTTCAATTTTGCCTGGACAACCCCTTTAAAGGTTGGGGACTTCTGCCTTCTGGTAATTCTATTTGAGCACTGTATGATTGTATTATTTGGGAAAACCATAACAGAAGGTTGATAGAAGGTAGTGAACCTAGCACTAACCATCCTAAGGTCAGCTCTAAACAGAGCATGTGCATATGGGCTGCAGACACAAAAAAGAGAATACTTCTAATGAAGATTATGTGTAAATGTAGTAGTAAAGTTTCAATGCATAAAAGCAATAAAACATTTTTGTGATGTAGCTGTTAATATAATGCAGTATTCTGATAGGCCCCTGATATAGCATTTAATACATTTCTCTACTGCCTTATGTGCATAAGGAATTTATTGTGTAGTTCTAATAACACATGCCATGATTTCATTTAACTGATATTTTAGAAGAAAGCCCGGCAGATCTCACACTAATACAGACTAGTGGCCCTATTAATAACTGCAGCTTCATGGCTTGTAGCAGCTCTACGACTCTAGTATTTATTGCACATTGTTTTTCTAAGGGACATGCTGCTCAGATAGGTGTACATCACAGTATGGAAGATGGCAACTCTCCAGTGCCTTGAAAAATGGCAGGCATGTCAGACTTAACAGCTGGACAGAGAAATATTTCACTTTAATTTGGAAGAATAAAATTTTCTTCCCAGCAGGTCTATCTTGAACAAGTATAACTTCAAAGCAGGCTGGTCTCACCAGTCACACTTCATCTGGCTCCAGCTAGATGCTAGATGGCTGAATCAGCCCAACCTCTGGTTTCCAGGAACTTTTTTTTTCTTTTACAACTAAAAAGTGAAACATTTAGAGACATGTCACAACACCAGACTGAAAGCAGATAATAGCTAATCCTCAGTCATTTACTTCTGTCAAATGAAGACCACCAATGTGAATGACTGACCCACTTTGTACTCATGGTCTCTGACAAACTAGAAGATAAGTAAGATACAGTGTGTGGCACAAAGACAGGAGCTCTTAACAATGAACAGAAAATGTTAGTGAGCATGATCAGGTTAACGGTGGGTTCACACTTGCGCCCGGAGTCCGTTCGCTGTGAATCCGACCTAAATGTCGGAAAAAAGGATAGGGAAAGGTTTGAGGCACATTGCTTAAAAACCCATTCACTTCTATGGGTTTTTAAAGCAATGCGCGGGTGTGCGATTGCATTCTCTGCACCGCGAAGCCGTTTTTTTTAGTCGGAAACAATGTCGGACATGCATGACGGTACACAGGGAAACCGAGCATAGATAAACATCCTAAATTCACTATCCACAATAATGATAAATAAGTTAGGCAGTAAATAATCTATCAGTATATGTGTCTTGTTGTGTGTGAGCCTTATCGTTGTACAGAAACCGTAACTTAAAAGGGTTTTCAAGACTTACATATTCATGAATTATCTTTTACCATAGGGAAACCCCAAAATTGTCAGGAGGTTACAAAGCAGGAGGAACTGGGAAGAATTCAGTCTCCAGTAATTTATTGGTCTAATCCTTGATTATTTAAGAATTGGAAAATTGGGCCAATTATTGGGTACAAGTGTTCCTAGGAATGTCCGCTAGTGATAATTGCATTGTCTAGTTGTTCAGCTGCAGCATAAAAGATGCAGGATCACTGGCAGTACATTGCCTTCTGTGAAGACGGATGTGCTGGCAATGATCAGTGCATTGGGATGGAGCAGAACGATTGCAGTAGTGACTGTTTCCTTTGACTATACATAGGCCAGTGCAATAGGCTGATGCAAACCAGTGACCGATGACCATCAACATGTTTATCATCATTCGGCACTCATACCATGCCTGCATGTGCAGGTATAACAGGAGTTTTCTTTATCTAGTGTGCAGGTCACTCAGTGATTGACAGCCTTCCTAGTATTAGTGTGCAGCCACACATTGCCATCAATGAAAACGCAGAGACTTCAATGAAGTTATTCTTAATATTTCCCACAAAACTATATATATATCAATCTACTCCGCTCCTCCTGCTGTATAACATCATGCCTGCAGATTTGGCTTTTCAACATAATAGGTTCCCTTTAACCATATTGATATTATCAAATGGTAACTAATTCATAGAAGGATAAAGCTTCTTCATGGACTATCATAAGTCATCATCAATATCTTTCCACAATGACCACAAGAGAAAAACAACATTATTACATAGAGAGCCAGATAAATGTGTCTGATGTACTCCTAATAGTGAAAGGCTTTCCTGTACATGAAGCAGAGCTGAGGAGGATAATCCAGCAAGATGCCAGGCCCCGACAGGGGGTTTAAATATTTAGCATTGGGGAATTCTGCATATCAGGTTTCCATGGTCACAAATTTAGCTTTAACAAATGATATAGTGATAAATGACACAATAACTTGTGGTACATGTTCACATTTCTCCATTTATTGAAGAAGTGATTCCATTTCATAATTGAATACTCTAAACCTTCTTTGCTATGAATATGTTATGACATATTATTATATAGTGCATATATCTTTATTCCAAAGCAGGATCATATATATTTAGCATATTCGGTGCATTTTAATGTGAGTTTTACTGTTGCTGGTATCTTCAGTGTTCTGCAACTGATAAATGAGGAACTGCCTCACGTCCCAAATGTAAGCATTTAGGTTTTATGAATTTAATATCCTACACCTGTCCCCATGTCATACCTATAGGGATCCAAGAAGCTGAAATTTGACATTTGTTTGTGAGATTTGTGTACCTGGTATTTGTTTCAGTGACCCTTGTGTACTTGAGGGAACAACAAGGTCAATGGTGGATTTCTTTTTTGAAAATTTTTTAGTTTCTTAATTTCCTTCACAATGTACTATAATGTCAGTGATGGGTACCTGTTGTGAAGATGGCACAAGCTCAGGAGAGGATGTCAGCTGTAACACACAGCTGACATCTTACTCTAAGGCCTGCAACTAGTGTGAACAATGTTTGCAACTGTTTAACCCCTTAAATGCTACCATCGCTAATGATGGCAGAAGAGGTCTTAAAAATTCACTTATGGTTTAACTTTAGTAAAATAAAATACACTGCAGCACATTGCTATGTACGATTCTAGCAATAGTGCACCCTAATATTCAAGTCCCATTATAGGACTAAGTACAAAGGGTAAAAAAATAAAATAAAATGCTTTAAAGCATTAAATAAAAACTAAAATAAAAAACAACATAAAAAGCAATTAATAATAATAATAATAATAATAATAATAATATAGCCAGATTTGATATTGATGTGTCTGTAACAACTCATACTATAAAAACAGAACTAGTTTAGAATAGACTAAACATCTTTATTCATAAAAGGTTTAGAACTTTAATTTTGCTAATAATTTGTTAGTCATTAAGACAGTAAATTCACATTTATACGGTACTTACAACCTGTTTCTTAGCTTTAGCAGAGTTATGAAACCATCATCATTATTACTATGTTATTTATATTGGAAATTATGCTAGATGATGTTAATTCAGCAAGACTGTTCTTGTTATGTCTAGTCATAAAATGTCCATTCATCATCAAGTGACTAAAAAGGTTGGAGTTACAGCTACTTTTTTTCCAAAGGGGCAGTTAGAAATATTTTGCACTGAATATCTTTTCTAACTTCTACAGTTAAGATAGTGACAGACACGGTGTTTCAGACTACAAATCTAATTTTAGACAGTCGCCAATCAGGGATTACCATATCTCTTAGTCCAAACATCAAAAGCAGGACATGTTTATTTACAAAGTGATCAGTAAGTCCATCATAAGAAGCTAGCTCTGGTGATCCTCCAGAAGATACTTGTCAATGGCTGTCATGATAATACAAGTACAGTCTGTGTACTGCCTGTTGTCTGCATACCAGTAGATCAATCTCATAATATGGGAGGCAGCAGGTTATTAGATAGGACAGCAGGTTTCTGAAAAACTTTTGATGAATTGCATTGTACTTAAGTTGGGTTATGTATTTGAGGGGATTAAAAATAATATAGTTGTAAGGTCACATAAAGCTGGGTCCACATCTGTACCAGAGTCTTCCCCGGCAGATCCAAATTATGGAGTGATGGGGTTGTAGGGGCTTCCATGATTTAGCAGGACAATATGACCTGACTGAAGGCCCCTTTTCATAATTATATATGATTTCTGTTCAGTCTATATATATGAAGTTTCTCAGTATCTGAGTATGTCACAAAATATCCAAGAGTAAATTCAATGACACTTTGTATTATCTATCCATCTATCTTTCTATTTATCGATCTATCTATCTGGATCTCCCATGATCAGAATTCTTAGCGAGTACTCCACAAGCTAACATTTTTCAAAGAATCTAGAAACTACAAATTTTCACAATATTTACAGTGGGGAAAAAAAGTATTTAGTCAGCTACCAATTGTACAAGTTCTCCCACTTAAAAAGATGAGAGAGGCCTGTAATTGTCATCATAGGTAGACCTCAACTATGAGAGACAAAATGAGAAAACAAATCCAGAAAATCACATTGTCTGATTTTTTAAAGAATTTATTTGCAAATTATGGTGGAAAATAAGTATTTGGTCACCTACAAACAAGCAATATTTCTGGCTCTCACAGACCTGTAACTTCTTCTTTAAGAGGCTCCTCTGTCCTCCACTCATTACCTGTAGTAATGGCACCTGTTTGACATTGTTATCAGTATAAAAGACACCTGTCCACAACCTCAAGCAGTCACACTCCAAACTCCACTATGGAGAAGACCAAAGAGCTGTGGAAGGACACCAGAAACAAAATTGTAGACCTGTACTAGGCTGGGAAGACTGAATCTGCAATAGGCAAGCAGCTTGGTGTGAAGAAATCAACTGTGGGAGCAATAATTAGAAAATGGAAGACATACAAGACCACTGATAATCTCCCTCGATCAGGGACTCCACGCAAGATCTCACCCTGTGGGGTCAAAATGATCACAAGAACGGTGAGCAAAAATCCCAGAACCACACAGGGGGACCTAGTGAATGACCTGCAGAAAGCTGGGACTAACGTAACAAAGGCTACCATCAGTAACACACTACGCCGCCAGGGACTCAGATCCTGCAGTGCCAGACGTGTCCCCCTGCTTTAGCCAGTACATATCCGGACCCGTCTGAAGTTTGCTAGAGAGCATTTGGATGCTCCAGAAGAGTATTGGGAGAATGTCATATGGTCAGATGAAACCAAAGTAGAACTGTTTGGTAGAAACATAACTCGTCGTGTTTGGAGGAGAGTGAATGCTGAGTTGCATCCAAAGAACACCATACCTACTGTGAAGCATGGGAGGGAAACATCATGCATTGGGGCTGTTTCTCTGCAAAGGAACCAGGATGACTGATCTGTGTACATGAAAGAATGAATGGGGCCATGTATCGTGAGATTTTGAGTGCAAACCTTCTTCCATGAGCAAGGGCATTGAAGATGAAACGTGGCTGGCCTTTCAGCATGACAATGATCCCAAGCACACCGCCAGGGCAACAAAGGAGTGGCTTCGTAAGAAGCATTTCAAGGTCCTGGAGTGGCCTAGCCAGTCTCCAGATCTCAACCCCATAGAAAACCTTTGGAGGGAGTTGAAAGTCCGTGTTGCCCAGCGACAGCCCCAAAACATCACTGCTCTAGAGGAGATCTGCATGGAGGAATGGGCCAACATACCAGCAACAGTGTGCGCCAACCTTGTGAAGACTTACAGAAAATGTTTGACCTCTGTCATTGCCAACAAAGGATATATAACAAAGTATTGAGATGAACTTTTGTTATTGACCAAATACTTGTGTTCGGGTTTCCGTTTGTCGGGTCCGCTTGGGGACCCGAAGAACGGACACCTAATCCACTTAACCCCTTAATGACCGGGCCATTTTTTGTTTTTGCATTTTCATTTTTCCCTCCCCACATTCCAAGAGCCATAACTTTTTCATTTTTCAATTCACAGAGTCACATGATGGCTTATTGTTTGCGAAACAAATTGTACTTTGTAATGTCACTATTCAATATGCTGTGCAATGTATTGGGAAGCTGGAAAAAAATTCAGAATGAGGTGCAATTGAAAAAAAACTGCATTTGCTCCAAATTCATATGGGTTTAATTTTTACAGCATTCACTGTGTGGTAAAAATGACATGTTACCTGTATTCTACGGGTCAGTACGAACACAGCGATACCAAGTTTATATAGTATTTGTAATGTTTGGATACCTTTTAAAAAATTAAAAACTTTGCTAAATAGAAAAAAATTTTTGCTTCGCCATATTGTGTCACCTGTAACGTTTTCATATTTACATGTATAGAGCTGGTTAAGGCGTCTTTTTATGCGGGACAACATGACGTTTTTATTGATACCATTTGGGGAAAGATCTGATGGCAAAGTGTTGAAAAAAACGCTATTTGGCCTCTGGCATCGCGTAATAGAGCTAATGTAATGACAGGCCTGGGAGCCTTCAATAGGCTCCCGGCTGTCATGGCAACCAAGCGCCGCCCTCCGATGACGTTCTGGAGGGTGGCGATCAAGGAAAAATGGCGGCGCCCGTGGCGGCTGCGCAATTTAGACGCCGCAGTCCCGTTTGACCGCGGCATCTAAAGGGTTAACAGCCGCGATCGGTGCAGGCACCGATCGCTGCTGTTAGCAGCGGGTCCTGGCTGTATTATACAGCCGGCACCCGTGGTGTATGGAGAGCGCTCAGCTTCTGAGCGCTCTCCATACATCGTCATGCGACTCAGGACATACTATTACGTCCTGGGTCGTTAAGGGGTTAAAAAGAGGTTACCCACAGAAACCCACGGACCCCATAAGCAATAATGGGGGTCCTTTGGATTTTCCACCCGAAAAAGGCAGAAAAATGCAGAGATTTTTTAAGCAGATTTGGGGACGTAACCCTGAACGTAATACTGGTGCAGGTGTGAACATAGGCCTTAATGTGCTAAATCAGTTCATCATAATGTATGCATCGTGGAGTGGGGGAATAAGAAGGGATATGGCTACCCAAATTCGAAGTGAAACTTGTGTTTAAGGACAAAAATAAGAATGACCTAACAAAAATTCAACAGGGCTAATCCTCTTTTTCTCAGGAAATGAATGGCCAAATGATCGGCTGGTGCCCCAGTTATTAGATTGTCAGTGTATCCTACTTAAAGCATTAGTATAAGGTGGTACAGAAATGTGTACACCGTGAAACCTCTCTAAAAGATCAATTCTTTGAGAAGATTACCCCTTATCCAAACCAGATTTCCTGTGACAGATTTTATTTCCACCATATTTTATGAGTACTGCCCTTCTTCATTGTTACATCACACCTTTTTCAATGCAATTTTGTGTGTTCATCTCAAAGACATTTCACTTATCTAGTTTAAGTTATTTTCTGAACATATAACTGGAGTGTATAAAGGTATGGAAAAAAATATATTGCGAAAATCTTGTCCCTCCACTATCAATTCAGGCAATTTGCTAAATTAAGCTCTCTCGCCAGTCTCAAGACAACATAGTTGTGTCTTTTACCAGTCACATATAACTCATACACAAATAAATATAATACAAAGGTTATGAACCAAATTGTTATTTTAATGGAATAATATTGTATGTCGGAAAATAATTAAAGGGGTATTCCAGTTCTTTTAATTAAGATCTAGAATAGCTTAAAATAAGAAACACGATATTCTGTCTTTTCGTCCGGGGATCTAGCCAAGAGCATCTATTTGGGTCCTCAGTCTTCCTGAGCGTTGGAACAGAGTATCACTTCTCAGCCACAGGTTGGCTGATCCGCTCATGCACAGGCAGAAGGTAAACAAAGACCGGGGACACAAACGGAGACTTTCTATCGGATCCCCAGCTGAACGAAGAGGTGAGTACATAGGGTTTGTTATTTTAAATCATTCTAGGGAATAAATAAAAGAATGGAAAACCCCTTTAAATACATTCCATGGGCTTTTTTTTTTTTACTTCACTGTGACTTTGATTCACCACATCTATCATATCACAGGTTAGCTGGTGAAGAGTTAACATTCAGATTACCACTACGCTAAACCTCAGAAATACCCTCACAAAGAAAAGTGAAAAGTCAATGTTATTATAGCTTATAATTGAATATATGTGTGGTGTTGCTGATCTAAGGAGATTTCTAAATGAATATTTACAACATATGTGAACTTTTGACTATTTGATATGAGGGCAGATACCACCCAGACACTGATACTGCAGATGAACATACATTTATTTTCAATATTTCATTGTAGGAAATATTGGAATGTATTAAACCAATAATACATATCATCACTCCCATACATGATATTTCTTGTTTTGCACTGTCCTGTCTATTCTTTGATAAAGATACTAAGTATATGATTGAAGGACTCCAAAACTGCGCATTTTGTTCATAGCTCAATAGCAAGAAATATAACGCCATCTGTAGCAATGATGAAGTTGTATCAAGACTTATCTGTCTGTCTCCAAACACCTTAGGAAGATGAGATGGTATATATGAAGATCAGGAAAATGCAGTGACCATTCATCTCTCCATATTGCAGCTTGTCATGGAATATGCACCTGAAGGTGGAGTTCCTATTTCTGCTGGATCGAAATCTAGACTAAATGGAACAACCAGAGATAGTGTAGACTGTCTTTAAAATCAACATGAAAACTCTTTATTCCATATACTCACTCACATTAACATCAGTGCCTTGTATAAAACCAATAGGTACTAATGGATAGTGGATATTCCATAATGCAGTACAATATGGAGAGATGAATGGTTGGAAGGAACCAGAAGAAATTGTCACTGCATTTTCCAGATCTTCGTGTATAACATTTCATCTTTATAAGAGGTTTGGTGACAGATAAGACTTGATACAACTATGCAGCTATGAACGAATTGTGCAGTTTTGGAGTTCTATGTGAATAGGAGCCTACGGTTCTTTATTCCATTGTACTGTACAGCAGCTCTGCCAGGGGGTGGATTAGATATAGAGTCACAGACACTTATTGTGAGGATATGCTCACTCATACCTTGGCTGTAAGACTAGTCATACACACTGAGATACAACTGTTCAATGTTGTGCCCTTAGCAGTGGGATGCAAGTTGAATTTTTGACTGTGTTCATTGTTAACCAAATGTGATATGGTCGATCACTGAGATACCTGTTGGCTAAAAGAGCATTCATCTTCTGGCCATTTCATATGTAAAACTGGCCATACAACTTCAATAGCTATCAGCTAAATGCTTTTTCAACTAACAATTACTCCTCCCAACTTCCCCATATATACATGTATACTTGGTTTCATTATACAATTAGGTAATCCAGTTCATTGTATTACTAGAAAATGTTCTCAAGACATCACCTTGTATCTACTTTAAGCTAAGACTAGAAGTAAATGTTATATTCTAATATTTCTATGAACTTTATATGTAGGGGGGTTTATGTGGGTACCTGGCATCATCTCATGAGAGGTGTAATGTGGCAATGTATAGAGTAAAACATTGCGAAGATATCTCAGTAAATACACATTCGGTGAGGAGACAAAAATGTTCCCATTACTATGGTAGCATTTTCAATGTCTTTGGCATCCAAATATTAATTCCTCATTAACCCAGAGCTCTTGCCCAGCAGCTCATTACATAGCCCCTACGCCAAAAATATTGTGTGGGAAGCATAGAGACATCTGAGAGGTTCTGTAAATGTGTTTAATACACCAAAGATTGGACTGATAAGACAGGATAAATTTATAGTACATCACAATGTGTTTCTCTCTTAAGTCAAACGACCCTCAAGATTCACACATAATCTGCTGACAAATGGCAGAGTCCTAAATTCCTATAAAAGATATATCGAAGCTCTGGTGGCAAACTGGAAAATGATTGCTGTTTCTTAATGTAGATAAATAACATATTGAACCTGCAACCTCTTCCCCTCTAGATATATGACCAAGATGGGACACTACAGCACTTTATTGATGGAGGAGAACCCAGTAAGTCAAGCTGGATGAGGTACGTCCGATGCGCCAGGCACTGCGGGGAGCAGAATTTGACAGTAGTTCAGTACAGGTAATGTGCTCAAATTTCTGAATTACAATCAATTCAATAATTCATTTTGAGAAAAGAATATATTAGAAACACAGATGCTTTCGGGTAGGATGGTCGAAGGAATGAAAACAATGTATATATCACAGCATGTTTGCTAGACTTCAAAAAACAGAAACACTGTTGTAATAACCAAGACTGGAAAATTCATTTTGGTGGAATATTGCTTCATCTCTGATCCTTCCAACTTATACTTAACTGCGATATGGACTGGCTGAGATGCTGAGCAATTTTTTAAAAAGTATCCTGTCAATGGGGAGCTGAAGCTATGAGTGGCCGTGGTATTCCATTATGCCCATTTAACCCCTTTGGCTTGTTATTGGCTTCTTCTTTGCTGGGGATTTCTATTAATAGATAATAATAGAAGTGGGTCATAATATTTGTATGTCAGGTAAGCAATGCCTGTGCCTAAGGGAAGCTTAAAACAATGGGCTCAAGTTAATATAACCCTGAGAGCCATGCACCTCTAGTAAACATTAACTGGGCCTCTTTACACGGAGAGATTTTCTGTGTATTGCTTGCTAGTTCAATTTACATGAAGCAGCCATTTTGACTGTATGTGACTGAATGATTGTTAGTTGTTTAGTTACTGTCCCCAGGTACATGTGCTGCCGACAAACAAATTTAATGTCTTCACGTGAAGACTGTTTGGTTGTTTACATGTATTAACCATAATCCACAAGTGACAGTCTATATAACAGTCCCGATACTGGATGTAGCTTTGGCAGAATACCACTTCTTGATTTATGCCAGACTTTGATACATGTAAGTATATATCTTATCCAGGCTGTCTGAGGCTGCTGAAATTAAAGGGGTTTTCTGGGAGTTACATATTGATGACCTCTCCTTAATATCTGATCAGTGGGCGTCTGATACCCAGGATCCCCACAGACCAGCTGCTTACTCTTTACAGGCCAATGATGTCAAGTTCATTTTTACATGGCCTGTATGTAGTTCAGTACCATTTAAGCAGGGCTATGCTGCAATACCAAGTACAACCCTATGCATTGTATGGCCCATGCTTGGTATTCAGTGAAGAGGCCACAAGGCTCACGCAAACGTTGCTGTATCTTCAAACAGCTGATGGGTGAGGATCCCAGGAGTTGGATCCCCACTGATCACATGTTGATGACCTATTCTAAGGGTAGGTCATCTATATTTGACTCCTGGAAAACCGATTAAATGGCTAAAGCACCACATTGCAGAAAAGCAGTTTTTTTGTTGCAGATTTTGCTGCAGTTTTTGAGCCAAAGTCAGGAGTGGGTTGAGCAGAAGGGAGAAGTATAAGAGCTTCCTTTATATTTCCCATTCCTTTCGTAGCCACTCCTAAGTTTGGTTAAAAAACTGCAGCAAAATCTGCAACAAAAAGTCAGCTTTTCGCAATCTGGTGCCTTATGCTAATGTTTCATACGCAACATACAGTACAATACATATAATGTGTACTAGATGTAATATTAGGTATAATTAGTAAGTATGTTACAATATTGGTAGTTCTGGGCACGGTAGTTCCGTATTCTCCCACATCTAAGAGGACCTGACTACTCAGAATAGTAATCTATATTAAAAATAAAAATATTGGAGCTGCTGGGCCCCAATGCAAAATATGTAAGTGGGCCCCCAACTGTGATACATGTATTGGTGTCCTCATATGTATCCCATCAGGCTCCCATATTACTGCAACCTCTTTGCCCCCTATGGTTACACCCCAGCTAATGTGGATACATGGAGATGTTTCTTTTTATGTTATAAATGCAGTTACAAAGGTCTTCACCTAACTTTACATACAACATTTATTCATGTGGGTTATTTTATAGAGAGAGAATATACTAAATTCATTTTGAGCTGTCATCATAGCTTTAGTCAGGATAAGAAAAAATTGTTTTGAGGTTTTAGGCCATATGGGATACAGTAAAGTATAATAAAAAAAAATGCCCGAGGTTAATGTAGACAAATGTTCTGAAACACTGTAAGTATATGAGTAGCATAGAATTATTTACTTAATTCTGGAAGATATTTTACCTAAAAGTAATGTCTAATAAAGAAACATGTAGTTACAAGCATGAAAAATAAAAACAGTTACATGCATCAGACTTTTTAATAGAAATTTTTACATCCAGATGAGATGTTAACAGCTCGGTACAGTATGGTTTCAGTTGTTTCAGCTTTCAGCGCAATGAACCATGAAAATTAAATAAACTCTGCTCAGTCACCAAAGAGCGGAGTGCCTAAGGGAACGAACACTTAAGGCATCAACCTATTTCTGCATTGTCCAAAGTTGTCCTTTTCACAAAAAGTCAGCTGGTTTGAATTGACTATGTTATGATGTCTAATATCTAAATGGAATTTTCTTCAAAGAACTTTGTGATTGATTGACCCTCGCCTGAACGTTTTGTTTTTATTTTGAGGCTGACAATAATGTCCGTTGGCATGTGTTCTACTTCAACAGCGTTAGGACGCCATGAAGCTATCTTTATGAGTCATCCAACCACAATACTAAATACATGTCAGCAAAGGAAATATTATCCGAAACGAGAAAAATCCCTTTGATGTACTTCAGCATGCAGAGAGTTGTGCGAGTTTTGGAAGCATTATCCGCTTGGAAGAAATGGTGTATGCTTACACTATTTTTCGGTCTACCCTCAGAGACCACCCATCGCCTGAAAACAGTTCTGCTCTTTCAGCAGCAAACTGTGTCATTTGGTTTTTTAGTACGTTCATTGCTACTCCGCTTTGTTTATCTTACGGAGAGCCAAAGTGAAAGATGAAATGTTTGGAATGGTCGAGCGCAGAGTAGACTTGATTTTTCTCAAGTTTTAGAACTTGCTATTGATTTTTTACATTTTTTTCTAAATCTATGACAAACTGACTTCATTGCTACAGTGGAGTAGAGAAAATTGTGAATTATAGTGAAGGTGGACGTTTAACTACAGAAAACAAAAGAGACCAAGTTGAGAGTTTCTGTCAGATATTCATAGAAAGCTGCAGAAATGTTCTGCTTAGCCAGCAGTGCCCTCCTGAGACAAAATGGCTGTAAATAGAGAGAATAACAAGATAAATGGAAGTTTTGCAGCTGCTAGTAAAATATTGAGGATCTGCACTTTTCTATTGATCTTTATGATTCTGTTGCCAAGAGGTAGTTTGTGGTGACAAAATACGTTGACAAGTGCATATCTCACTACAGTGAAAAATGCAGGGAAAGATTCCCGTATGTCGCAGTGTTACACTACAACCAAATTGCTTTGTTACAAATTTCTCTCACTGAAAAGTAATGTTAACTTATAAAGTACTTACAGTATATTAGAATGTGGAACACTTCAGTATAATCTTAAGAAGTACATGGGCAAGATTATTCAATGTTATCATATATAAAACAAGTCAACGAGGTGGCATCACCCATTTTATTTACAGAATGTGTGAAATAATTTGTTTACCCCATAATGTAAGAAATATCACATCTTATCTTAAAGGAATTATTTAGTTCTTCAAAGTTGTAGCCTATACATATATTAGATTGTGGGATGCATCTCTTGACACCACCACTGAGCATCTGTATGGAGAGGGTACAGCCCTACTGAAAGTATTCATTGTTGACATTGATCCACACTGCATGATGCCATAGTTTTAGCAGCTGTTATGGTACTGCATTTTGTCCCATTCAGATTTTTATTTTAGTTTTATAGAGAGAGTAAGACTGAGACAATGGATGAGCACACGAACTGGACCTTGTACACTAAAAGACCTAAACATACTTAAAATCCAAAACCTGGCACATGAGATGCCTTACTATGATATGAAACAATATGTTTCCCATCATTCAATCAAATAAGTAGAGAAAAAGACCTCAGTCTGGTGCTGCCTTCTCAGTTGGAAGTAAATAAATGATTTGGGCGGAGTATTGTAATAACTGATTTTATATTTAAGTCTCAGCATAAATGTGCAGCAATTTATTTCAGGGTAACATCCCCTTTTTCAAGTCAAATGAGATATGGATTACAAAGAGAGACTTTCTGCCATTAAGGTCAGACCAGTAGACAGCACAGACAGACATAGGAGGTTCTGCTAGAGGCAATGCCAGCATAAAACATAATAACTAGGAAGTAAGTAGGTTACTAGAGACGGCTGGGAAGTTGAGACTGTTGTAAGGAACTGTCCCATTAGGACTGAGAAAGGTGGACCATGAAGTGGCCAACACTGCAGGAGTGGTGCAGTGAGTCCTGACAGCCACTGCTAGGGGATAGTTGTCAGGTGAAGATGATCCCAGAGAAAGAGAATCTCTGAGACCAGATTACATGAGACTGAGCTATTGATATAAGACTGATTTGTTTAGACTGTATTTCCTGAGCTGCTGTGGTAGAGACTGTGCTACACTGAGGCAGTGCTGAAGAAACCATTGCCAGCACTGTATTACAAGTATTCGGAGAGTGTTGTAGATGTCAGCCTATAATCGCAAGTGTCAGCAAAGTGATGCAAGTTTTTATTGCCTTTTGTATGACTGTTCTGAAGTTGCAACACTAGTTGCCTCATTTAGGAACTTCTGTGACCACCAAGCTTGTTGCTGCCTTGTGTGTAAAGTTCTCCAATTTCATCTGAATCTGTCATTTCACCATCTCTTACTTGAGAGTCAGTCCAACAGCACAAGGCCATTTCTATATTTAATGGGGTGCTGCAACCTATCTTGTAACCCTATTAAATACACTTCTGCCCATTCCTGGCTCATTTAAACCCATGTTTTTCTAAAATTTTGCAGCATCTCAGAGTAAAACATATATGTGTGTGGCCAGGGGGTATTTCAGTATTTAATGCATGGTTAATGCATGGGCATGGTTCAAGCAGCATGAGTCTGCTGACAGATTTCCTTTAGGTGTCAATTCTACCTTTAACTATTTAACTATAGACCTGAGAATTATGAGCGAAACTAATACAGATATGCTACCTAATGGCCCTATTTAGAAGACTGTGGTTGTTAGACTATATTGTGTCTACTTTGAAGACCATGAACACGTCTGACCTGCAATGTCTCATGGTTATATCTCCTATGTTTTACTTTAATTGTTAGAAATGTTAAGAGTGCTCTTTTTTCCTGTTTTAGAGGTGATAGAAGGAAGTATATAGATCAAGTATGATTGATTTTCTGTTATTTCACCAGATCAAGCATATTCTACAGAGCTTGTATTGACATTCCCCGGGGTACAGAACTATTGGTGTGGTACAATGACAGCTACACGTCGTTCTTTGGGATTCCATTACAATGCATCGCTCAGGACGAAAACTGTAAGATATTATTCATTATATTGTCATAGATTGGATAATTTCCTCTTAAGTTGCATTCAGTACAGGACAATATTTCTATAGCATTGTGTGTCCACTGTATTTTAAGGATGAAATAACTTTATGTCTTCTAGTGAACGTTCCATCACCTGTTATGGAAGCCATGTCCAGACAAGACACTCTACAATCCTTCAACAAAAATGGCAAGTTGCCTTCTTCTACATTGCAGAGGTCGATAGTTTTTCCACAGACTCCATGCAATAGAAACTATTCTCTCCTGGATAAATCTGGGCCTCTGGATACAGGATATAACCAGATTAATGCCAAAAACCAACGAGTACTTGCCAGCCCAACCTCAACAAGCCAACTCAACTCAGAATTCAGTGACTGGCATCTATGGAAATGTGGACAATGCTTTAAGACTTTTACCCAAAGGATTCTACTACAGATGCACGTATGCACCCAGAATCCAGACAGGTAAAACAAGATGACATGAGCAATGTCATAAAGGTTGTTTCAGCTGCAGTCTTTTTTTTTTTTTTTTTTTTATTATTATTATAGAAAAGCACTTACTGACACCTTTTACCAAAATAGGGTCTATGGTCTCTGAATTTTGATGGCCTCTTGCTTTGGTGTTGCTCCAGATCTCAGACTCCTTTATGATAAGGTGCCACCTGCCTGAAAACGAAGGCATTCAGCAGAACAAGTATAGCACAGTGAAGAAAGGGCTCTTAACAAACCAATAGGGCTCTTAACAAAATAGCCACTTTTGACCATTTTGCCCAACCTTTATTTGAAAGTTTTATGTGAATGACCATTTATGATGGCGGATGGCTGACTTTTGTTGAAAATTTAATCTGTAGGTTGGAAGGTTTTGGCTGTGGTAAGGCATGATCAACCAAATTCAGCAGATCATTTGCCCCTCTGTGCAAATCCCAGGGATTCAGGGTTTTTTTTAATAAAAAAAAAATGCTTTGTGATTGGCCGGTTTAGTCTCTCCTCTTGCTGTGTGTACAATGATTGATTATTTTCTTATGTGTATTGCTAGCTTAGGTATGATTTTGGAATGCAGAACTAATATCTTGCTACACAATAGTAAATGGTAAGAATGTGAAAAATTTTTACCCATTAGTAGGGGATATATCACCAAAATGGGATTTTTCTGCTTTAGGTTTAAATATAAATGAATATCTTAATATATTGTTTTTTTCAGGGTTACCAAATAAAAACTATCAAATATTGCAAACATGTTATACATATAATTAATAATATAGCTTTTTAGGTTGGAGTTTTCAGTAATTTGGCATTATCCGACTCAACCGAAGAGCTTAGATGGGTCATGGTGTCTGTATACTAATGGGAACTCATTTTCATTTACATGCTTAATATTGTAAGTGGTAGGCAACAAACAATATTGAAACGAAGTCTGAAAATGCAGCTTTAGGAAGAGGCCAAATGTTGAGAGTTGATAGAAGGATAGCCACTGGTAGAATTGGAGGCTAATTCACTGTAGAATACAGTAGCATTGAAGTAGATGTCAATTATTGCAGCAGATTCTTTAGCAGTTCTCAAATTTTGCAGTGCAAAGGTTAGAAACTGGTCTAGCTGCAGGGGTTAAACCTTAGGGGTTAAGAGAGAACACAATGGCTCACAAAGGATTAGATTTATTTTCCTCATCACATCTTAGCTACTCCAGAATGTAAATCATTTCAGCCTCACCCTTCTGCTTTGTCAGACATATGTCAGGCATGTCTATTATGTACATGGTCTGTTCATGATATAGTAGTAGCAATTCTTGATCTAGAACAGAAAGGTTCCTGCCCGTTTCTCTAGGGACAGAAAAAAATGGCATGTGCAAGTATGCTAAGGTTTTGCATAGTTCTACTTATATGCCCTACCCAAATATTAAGGTACTTCTGTGCAAAATCTGCAGTGTTCACAATACATTATTTGTATAGCGGGACTAAGATCCTTGTCTCATTACAGCAAACTGGTTTCTTCCCATTTTTCCTGTGAGCTTTATTAGCGTAAATGACTAAAATAAGCAACAGCTGTCCTCATATGTTTCATAATGAGCTGCAAATGCAATTTTAAAGGTGCAGTGACCTTAAAACAGTGTGTCTGTATTTGCGATTTATGCTTTATTTTCTCATGGCCATCATACGGGGGCAGATTAATGACTGTCATAGGCAGAAAACATCAGGCCAAGATTCTATAAATGCTTTTATGTCTCCCAGAGAGAGAATGTCTTGCATCTCAGTGCTTATGTGACAGTCATTGCCGGGTTCACCTGCGGTGTACAGTGTGTAGGAACTTAATTAAGTACTAAGAGGCAATGAATTGGAATTTTTTGCTTAGCACTATTTTTCTTCAGAGCATGCAAAGCTATAAATCGTGTAGAGCTGTCAAAAAGATATACCTGCTCTAGCGGTGATGTGGAGGAAAACAGATGCCATTTATTCAATAAACTAATATCCATATAGAAGAAAAATGTTGACCAGATACCTTAGAGTCAAAGTTGGTTTGAACGTTTGTCAATACGGAATTTTATGGCTGTGAACTGAAGATGAAATTTAGCTGAACAAGTGAATTAGAATTTCTGGTACTTTGGCCAGTGGCACCGTGGATATAATACAGTCATTATTTATGCATCAAAGCTCATTTATCTGACAATCCTGATCGCTAGCAAGCGAGAAAAGATCTAATTAATTTCATCTAAAATTCTGTCCTGCTAGCCTTTTTTAACATACAGTAAATATTTCATTGAAATACACAAGTATAATATAAATTATTGTGGACTGCATGTGTAGGTAAAGTAAGCCACATGTGTAAATTGAATGGTACAAAAGCATTTTTGATTGGGGTCATTTATGATGGTAATTTTTTATAGATACATATAGGAACATATGGATTTTTTTCTCACAAATTAATGTGAAAAAATAATTGCAGCATGTTTACATAAGATATTACAGGGGTATACAACCATGGGTATTGTATGAAACAAAAGAAAAAAATGAGAAAAAAAATATTACAGCACATTTACATAGTATATTACAGGAGTATATAGCCAAAGGGACTGTATGAAAAAAAAATAATAATGTGAAAAAAAGATGGCAGTATATTTACATAGTATATTACAGGAGTATATAGCCAAAGGGACTGTATGAAAAAAAATAATAATGTGAAAAAAAAAGATTGCAGCATATTTACATAGTATATTACAGGATTATATAGCCATGTGTGCCATTATACAAGCAAAGCCATGTGCAAGAGGAACGGCATAAATTTGGGAGGGGATTAATCTTGGATTCAGGTCATTTATGACATGGCACAGGTCATCATAAACCAGGCAATCTGCACAGAAAACTGGTGTAAATGATGATGGATCTGACAAGGCCAATGGCCCCACACATCACTTCCCGCCATGCCCTTTTTCATAAAGTGGCAAGAGTGGTCTAAAAACAGCATTTAAAAGTGCCATGGATACTACACGAGCCTTACCCTTTATATATGTGTAGGCTTATGTCAATAGGAAGACTTGGAACTGCTGATTTAATTGAAAATGCAAGCAGAACCTAGGGATCATCAAATAGATTTCTACAATAGTAGGTTATCTTGGATATGCAAGGGTAGCCAATATTAAAGAATAGGGAATGAATCTTCCAAACCCTTTGTCCAAGTTCTTGGGTTTACTTTTTAGGCATTCTAAAGATATTTGGAAAGTGAAAACTACTTATTATGAATTCTTATTGACCAATAAAAAAGTAGCTTCAGGCTCTCCCCTCCAACCCTATAAAATCATGGTAATGGGCATGGAAACTTTAAGTAAGGGCTCTTTCAGATAGTATTGCCTCTTAATAGAAGTGTCCATATTACAGATGAGCATCCTGACCTAAACACTGGTCTGCTGAGCTGAAGATATAGCACCATATGAATCAATGGTGTTCTAAGCTTGGGTCAGTAGACCAGCGGTTGGGTCAGGCTGCACATATGTAGAGGCAATGTGCACGCCTGTAAAAGCCTTTACTGATGAGATATTCATATAAATGTATTTAGTCTTGAGAAGAGAAGTCTAAGGTGTTAGTTTACAGGTTTAAGCAGTGAAATAAATTGTGTCGTAGTATTCACTGTAGTATGAATATAGCCTTAGAGGAATAAGCTTCTGCCAGACTCCTATGGACAAAAATATCAAGAGTTGAAATTATGGGACTCTATACACATACAACAAAAAGGATAAATCTTGCAAACGTTAAACAAGTTGGTTTATCATATTTTTTTATTACATTAATCTAAAATATGTTGGGTGCTTTACACTAGATATATACTACTGTACATGTCCTTGTTCTATATAATAGAATAAATGATGATAAGTCTTAGGTATAATTTGCAATAAAGTACTGGCAGTGTAGATATATAATGTAACGCATCATATAACATATGTAATACTTTTTCATGTACATTATCAAGTGCCATTTTGTCTATATCCTACAACTGGATTTATGCCCTATTGGTGATTCTTTCAAGATCCACATAGGACGCTAAGGACTACATCTCCATTATTATCATAAGCTACAAGACATGGACTGGTGACATTGCATTTATGGCTAGCCACAGATAATATTTAGTAACACTGCTGAATACACATAGCTCCTTATGTTTCCTCAAATGACTAATGTTTCTCTACCAAGCAGGGTAGTTCCATAACACCAAAAACGACTTATTTGACAGGATTTCAATAGGAGATTTATGCAGACATTAAAACAACTACTGTAAGGCGCTAATTGCATGGGCAGAATTCATAACTCAGATGTGAGCGAACATGATTCCCGATAGATTATAATTATATAGAAGAAAATATTTCAGGTTTTTTCCAATAGTGAGCAAAGAAAATACAGGGACCTCAGAGTTAAACTGCAGACTGTGCAAGAACAGATCTTCCTACCCTGAGATGTAAAATCCTATAAATAAAATTGACTTATGGCTGCTTATTCTCTATGTTTACAGAAACAGCATTTTCATGGAGAGTGCCAATCGATACTGATGAGAAGACCGATCTACTTTCAGCAGGAAATAATAATCTGCATTTGACAATTTTATAAGTAACACTTTTAGGCAGAGTTGGATGCCAAGTTTTTGGTGTTACTAAACTAAGACGGCACTGATACTTCTCGCAGCTATATCCCACATCACAACTGACGCTCTAGTTTATGAAATCGCAATATTTAGTGCAGTAAATAAGAGATTGTTGTAACAAAACATAGACAGAAGACCATGTAAACAAAATTCTTCACCTTTTTATTCACATTCAAGTATCAAGTCTACATACTATAAAACTACCACCCACAAGATATAATAAATTATTGTTCTCCTCATAGGACACATGCTCACATATGTTATATTCCTTAAATATTATTCATTAATATTTATTACGTTCTAGCTTGTCATGTGGACTTGTCAGTCTCAATCCTTGTCCATGCAAATAAAAAATTGCAGCAGCACTCGGCTAAAGCAATAAAAATATTACTGCCACGTCTATTATATATAGTTATGAAAATGAGGTTCTTAGCATACACTTTCATGAAATTGTGAGATCCCATCTGCCAGTGACAAGGCAACCTTTTTGTCCCTACACTACAATGACTCACCTCTTTCTCTCAATCATTTTCCAGCCATCTAATTTGGGTTTAGAAATCTATAAAATAATAAAAGAATTAATTCTCACCTTGCTGTTTTTCGATGATTCCTTTATCATCCGCCAGTCTCTGTTCTTTCTGTTCCTGTGATGATGCGTCAGTACGGACATGTGACATGAGAGTCAATCACTGGCTCAAGCAGTGACCTCAATGGTCTTGATAAGCCACCGTTACAGCCATGAGGAACAGAGACTTTCAGGGTATCTGGGAAGCATTGGAAGGGGTGGATTGGTAAGGTGAGTACCATATTTTATTTTATATATTGTAGCTTTCTAAGCAGTTTTCACAATATTTAAGGAGGTTCGAGGACCCCTTGAAATCATAGCTAGCAGGTTGTATTGTCTATATACAAACTCCCACCTCAGTAACAATGTCACAAAATGTGTAAATAATTTACTCTGACCATGTACATTAGATAACCATTGGCATATTCGGTTGATGTCAAAATCTAAAGATTATGAGAGGAGCTCCACTGTCTCCTGATGCAAGGCTAGTAATTTGGGATAGTAGCTTGCCCAATCCATTCTTCAGACTGGAAATAAACATTACCAGATTACCTTGGAGCTGCTTATCGCCCTTTTCCTATGGCCATCAGACTCCTACTAGTTAAGAGTAAAATGCAACCTGATAATGTGAAAGCTACATAGACATCATGGGTATCTGGGAAGGACTAATAATAATAATAATAGTCCTTTAATAGTCCCACAATGGGGAAATTCAGTGTGTTACAGCAGCAAAGATAAGCAGATATAAATACAAATACAACATGTACAGGAATGTTCCAAGGTGAGAGACATTACATTGATAGCAGACAGACAGATAGGAAGTAGCAGAGGAGGGGGGGATTTAACAGGCAGAGAGATATTTCAGTTCTCTGTGTGTAATGATCTCCGCTTAGGTCGGTGTTGGTTGTACAGCCTAACCGCGGTGGGGAGGAAAGACTTCCGATAGCTCTCCTTCTCACACTAAAGGTAACTGGTTGGCAGAGACCACTAAGTGGCGAAGTGCCCCTTCAGCAAGTTAAACTTAAATTTGCAATTTGACTCTATAGACAGGCGCATATAAACCAATGGACAAAAAAATCTCTCTCTGTGTGATAAAGGAGGCAAATGCAGATACAGTAATGCTTTATGCACCTCTGTAATACGGGGGCACCTGAGGGTACGGTTCTCGCCCCTTTCCTCTTCACACTGTACACTGCAGATTTTAGGTGCAACTCATCCAGCTGCTACCTACAGAAGTATTCTGACGACTCTGCAATAGTGGGTCTCATCACAGATGATGATGACAGGGAGTACAGAGAACTGAACCAGGATTTTGTGGACTGGTGCCACCGGAACCACCTGAAGATTAACGCAGGGAAGACCAAGGAGATGGTGGTGGACTTCCGCAAAGGCAGAAGCCCTCCTAAACCAGTGGACATCCTGGGGACGGGCATCGAGATTGTGAACACCTATAAGTACCTGGGTTTGCTCCTTAATAATAAGCTGGACTGGGCAGATCATATGGAGGCCCTGTACAGGAAGGGCCACAGCAGGCTCTACCTGCTTAGGAAACTGAGAGCCTTTGGAATCCGGGGGGCACTTCTTAGAACTTTCTTCAACTCGGTAGTGGCATCAGCCATCTTCTTTGGAGTGGCCTGCTGGGGGAGCAGTATATCAACCAGGGACAGAAATAAACTTGACAAGCTGATTAGAAAGGCCAGCTCTGTCCTGGGGAGCCCACTGGACCCAGTGCAGGTGGTGGGTGACAGAAGGATACTGTCCGTGGTGAGCTCCATGCAGAAGAAGAAGTCCCATCCCATGCATGAGACTGTGATCGCGCTGAGCAGTACTGTCAGTGACCGACTGCTCCACCCTAGGTGTGAGAAGGAGCGCTATTGGAAGTCTTTCCTCCCCACCGCGGTTAGGCTGTACAACCAACACCGACCTAAGCGGAGATCATTACACACAGAGAACTGAAATATCTCTCTGCCTGTTAAATCCCCCCCCCCCTCCTCTGCTACGTCCTATCTGTCTGTCTGCTATTAATGAAATGCCTCTCACCTTGGAACATTCCTGTACATGTTGTATTTGTATTTGTATCTGCTTATCCTTGCTGCTGTAACACACTGAATTTCCCCATTGTGGGACTATTAAAGGACTATTATTATTATTATTATTATGAGTGCCATCTATAGTTCTGTAGAAAACTATATCATAACATGGTTGTGTGCATGAGTCCTTAAAGAAATGATGCCACAAACAATATTTATCCTCCATCCATAGGATAGAGGATAAAATGCTGACTCCTACTAATCCTAAGAATGTGGGGGTGTTTTTCGCCTGTGAATGCAGCGATGGGAAAGAAACTGAACCCTGGTGGATGGAGATGCACCCCTACTGCCATTCACTTCTATGGGAGTGTCAGCAATAGCCAAAGTACAGCACTTGGCAATCTCTGGTCCTCCCATTGAAATGAATGGAAACAGGGATCTGTCTATATCCACCAGCTGCTTTTCCCACATATGCATTCACAGCAGGGATAAGTAATGTTTGTGGCATAACCCCTTGGATTGGGATTCTGTGCATCATAAAAAGCATTAGTATGGAAATCAAACTAAAGCAATACATAGGAGAATCTGTTGAGCTGCCTGTAAACGTGAAATGATTAAATATGTGTTCATAGTTGACACCAAGGTCAAGCAGGTTCATTTATAATGCCTCTTATTATACGCTTGGTTTCCTTTGTAAAGTATCTACAGGACCTGTGTAATAGAAGTTGAGATACATTAGATGGCAAAGTATAAAACAAATTAAACAGCCATTCCACGTACATTCAATACTGTCATCCGTTACCTTGTTGTAGTGAATGCTCACATTAGCACTTTGCTAATTGGACTACTTTGTTAGTAATAGACAGTAGTTCTATTACATTACAGGGGTGTCTATATATTTTCCATTGTGATGAGCAACAGCAGATTTTTTTATGTAATATTATGAGCAATGATCTTAAATATTGTTGGTAATTACTGTTGAAACTCTCATTTTGTTAACTGCTTGAAAGACAATAATCTTCCCCAACATTCCCATTTTGTAAGGTGTTTATCTAAGAAAAACAATGATTGAAGAGATAAAAATCCTGTCCTATCCCCAGATGGGAGATACTGAATATGATCAAGGTGTCCCCAAAGATGTTACTTTAAAATTTGGCTGCATCTACTTACAAAACCTCTATGGCTAGCTTAAACTGTGACAGTTGTTTCCTACAACAGGGTCCATTCAGTAGGGCAAGGGACCATTAACATTGTGTTTGTTACACCCATTTAGCAGATCCGTTTAATGGATGCAAAAACCGGATTCAACCAATGGATGCAAACAGATGGCCATCCATTTACATAGAGATCAACGTAATAGAAAGGATCTGTTTCTGTCTGTTTTTTTTGTAAGGACATAAAAACATAATATACCATATTTGTCTCTAAAAAAAAGACAGAAACAGATCCTCTTTTTTTTTAACGTTGATCTCTAAGCAATTGGATGGTATCTGTTAAATGGATAAGACCCTGAGGTGCTTGGGAGTTACAGAGACTTCCAGAAGTGGCTGTTTTACACTGTTTCCGTAACTCCCATAGAGGTAAATAGAATTTATGGAAACTGCATAGCACAGCCAGTTATGATCCCTCCGTAACTCCTGATCTGTTTATCGGGAGAAGGAACTGCATATAGTTTTCCTATCTCGACCATGGAATACCTCTTTAAACGACAGGTTGTATTATGTATATGGACTCCAGCATACTGGGATGTCTGTATGGCTAAAAGAAACTATATAAATATAATAGGGAATTCTTATTTATTCAAATCCCAGCAAATTCTTTGGCATTATAGTATGTATGCAGAGGTGTAATATGGGGCTCCTGGGCCCTGATGTAAAATGTGTAACATGGGGGGGCCCGATACAGATTTTGCATTGGGGGCCAGAAACTTCATGTTATGCCTAAGCCTCATGTTATGCCTAAGCCTATATAGATCTACTCCTATGTGTGTTTTATATAGCGCATTACTTAAAGGAATACTACAAAAGAAATACTTCATGCTAGGAAGAAGAAAACAGTCTTAGTAGAAATATTATAGTAAACACCTTAGTATATCCAGATGGAAAGTTCATAGTTGGAGCCAAACCATTGAGTGGTTGCCAGCACCACCTCTTTATCTCTGTGTGTAGCTAAGTTATTTTCCATTGCGGGCACCTAAATGCCTTTATTAACGGGGGCCATAAGCCGGGAATCTGCTCAATATTAGCAACATGTTCTTTTTATTAAAATGAGAAAATTACCTTAATAGAGTTAAGACCAGAAGATACACATTACCGACTCTTAAACAAGAAATGACTCAGCTTTGGCCATTAGCAAAAGGGTTTTAATCAGCCAGGTGACCCAATCATCAGAAATAGTAGAGCCCCGGGGAACCTTCAACATTGTGGGATTACAGAAAAGTACAGAGCCCTCGCTTACTGCTATGTTAATAATACAAAATGGCTAGTAAATAAATAGCTAAAAGGGTAAAGCATGGAGACACATTACTGAACCATTGTTAAGTCTTGTAAGCTTTGCAAAACCTAAAACTTTACACTATTTCTTGGTGACATTGAAAAAATGTATATTTGCATCAGTGTTGTAGATTCATCATATATTATCTTTAATACGAGTTGATTGTATATTGTCTATTTTACACTATACTATATTATATTTCTTCTTCTTCTTCTTCTTCTTATTATTATTATTGGAGATGGGTGTCCCAGACTCAGGTGTATATTGATCCAACAAAATCTGAGACAGTGCCTTCTCTCATACAGATATAATTTATTTTGGCCTTTATTCGTAATATCTAGATTTTTATGAGAAATTACATTTTTAGGCCATGGCATTTACTGACATACAGTACTTACTTCCAGTAAAATTACAACTAGAACCAGCAGATAAAAGAGACATCTCCCAAGAAATCAAAGCCAGAACAATTATTAGAAAAGTGGTCAAACTGGAACCAGGATGTACACTAACTAAGAACCGCTAGAAGACAAGCAAAGGTTAGGTTATAGAACCACATGTATAACAGGAATTGAAGCTGGAGTCAGAATCAACAGTTAGGGCTCATGTACACAACTGTGTGCGAGCCACCGGCCGTAATTGAATGGCGTGGGCAGCACACGGATGTCATCCGTGTGCCAACCCTGCTTCCGCGGCCCCATTCACTGGGGCCAGCGAGCACGGCTGCAAAACCGAACAGTAATAGGACTTGTCCTGAGTTTTGCAGCATGGAATTCAAGGTCATGTGCATGGGCCCAAACAAATGAATGGGTGAGTGTGCTATCCGAGAAAAACCTGGATAGCACACTGATCTAGCACATGGTCGTGTGCATGGAATCTTAAGAAGAGTAGGAAGGGTAGAGCAGAAATAGTTTTACACTTAATCATCACTTCAACATCATCAGAGAAGGGGTTCTTTACTGTAAGAGCAGTGAGGCATTGAACTTTCAACAAGAGGATGTAGTCATAGTTTATTCATTGAAAGATTAAAAAAGGGGCCTGGGTACAGTTTTTGAAAGTAATAACATGTCCTTATAAGAGGCATTTGGCAGCTACTTCAGAGGAGTTGATTGTCTTCTTCTGGATCAACAGGACAAGGGTTGAAAACAATAGAAAATGTCTTTTTCAACCTTGTTACAGTGTTATTCCGGTATTAGTATGTTTCTTGGATAATATAGTTTATTATAAATAATAACTACATCACAGTTACATGCTGGGACTATAGTGGAAGAGTGAAGAAATCAGGTGATACCTTTTAGAGGCTAACTGAGTATATTTGATGGTAAACTTTTGAGAGTACTAGCTCTCTTCTTTAGACATGGTGTTATACAAGAAACTGAAAATTCACAGACCTTTTTATACACAAAAGACATGGACCTTCAAAGGATCTTAGAATCTTTAAAAATAACAAAATTCAGTATAAGTAGAGAAGTTATTTACAACAGGTCAAGAAATAAACAAACAATCTGGAAACTTGTGGGGCGTGACAGAGGGATCAGCAATTCTTGCTGTTATCTGTTTGCTATCAGGTGGTGATTTGTGACCCTCACAGTTCATACTAACTAAGATCCTTTGAAGGTCCATGTCTTTTTGTGTATAAAAAGTCTGTGAATTTTCAGTTTCTTGTATAACACCATGTCTGAAGAAGAGAGTACTCTCGAAAGCTGACCATCAAATATACTCAGTTAGCCTCTAAAAGGTATCGCCTGATTTCTTCACTCTTCCACTACTTTCTATGGCTAACACGGTACAACATTATAATACTGGAACTATATGCTTATTCAGTGTATACTGTATGGCTAATACTTTCATCTATTAACAGACACTGAGCAGATCGTAAATGATGTTTATGACTTTAAGTTCCATTGAAATCCTTACATTATGGTTCCACATAGACAAATCTTTTTTTTTTTCTTATTTAGGCCTTACCAGTGTGGACACTGTTCCCAGTCCTTCTCTCAGCCATCAGAATTAAGGAACCACGTTGTCACCCACTCAAGCGACCGACCGTTTAAGTGTGGCTACTGTGGCAGGGCCTTTGCTGGAGCAACTACATTAAACAACCACATCCGGACACACACAGGGGAAAAACCATTTAAGTGAGTAGTTAGTACTGTAGTAACAATGTACAGATCCTTAACTATAAATTATCAAGTAAATTTAAAAAGGACTTTTATGTACATCAAAATGGGAAATCTATTTTTAATATCTGACTTCAACACTGGGATGTAATCATATAAAGTTATAGGTCCAAAGCAAGAGGGTTCACTACTGCTAGATTCTGATAAAATGTCTTTTGCAGAATTACCTTTATTTATAATGTAACTAAATAAATACATATAACATGTAAAAATTTTACTGTATTCGGTGATTTGGATCCATACATTTGCATTGAAAATGTGTAAAATTCTGGCACAATTTGTGCCAAAATAAACTGGCTTTACACTACATTTATTGACACTTTTAGACACTTTGTGAAAACCTGCACCTTCTAGAAAAGAAGACTTTCTTCACCATACTCAAAAATGGAGAAGGGCTTGTTGGAGAGGGGGCTTGACTTGCTGAAAAGAGATGGGGCTTAAAATGTGACACCATGCTCCAAAAATGCATTAACATTTGTCGAAAAACTAAGCCAACTAAACTGAGAACTTAGGCTAGACGTCAGATTTATCATTCACCATGAGACACTTGTTTGCACTGTTTTATTTTTATACATTGCATTAGTAAATATGACCACTGTATTTGTGATAACACTTTGAGACAGATTTATTAAAATGGTCTAAAAACAAAACAGTTTTAGCAATTTTGTATTGTGCTCCAAAATGAAAGCTGCATTGTCATTGGTGGAAATGGGCAACTAAGACAGTTTTACTTGTAGAGCATTTTAATAAATCTTCCCCTTCAAGTTCTCACATTGACACTGATTTTGACTGCTATTAACTGGCCAGTTGATGGCAGAGACAAAGGTAATCTTATTCCCTCTGTCATGAGTGAGGGGTAGTTAATGGTCAGTGACAGATATATTCATCATGGTGGTTGTGTGGGCACTGCCAATGTATCTGCATGATCAATAGCAGGACTTGGCTGACACAGATAGCCGGGTTCTTGCCACTACTGCTGGGGACAGATCAATAGCGACTGTGACATGGGTTCCCTCTGCCTTACCTCCGCACAATATGATTACAGAGTGCAGGTGGTTAGTCATAGCAGCTAGACGCCTGACTCTGATCTCATGTACGAAAACCTATTAGGACCAGCCAAAGGCCAACTCTAATAGACTAGATGCCAGAGTAAAAGTGAGATGTACAGTACATTGCAATACAGAAGAATTGTAGGGTATTACAGAAGTGATCAAGTGATTGCACCTACAGGTCTCCTAGTGGGACTAATAAAAAAAAAAAAAAAAAAAAGTTATATAAATAATAAAAACTTATTAGTGTATTTGCTAAGAAAATTATGACTCATGAACTTTGTTCAGTCTCATTGATGACATTATCTGACATTTTAGGTCATATCCATTATCTATCTATCTATCTATCTATCTATCTATCTATCTATCTATCTAGTAGATAGTCGGGAAGACATAACGACAGATAAATGTGTATAAACTTATGAAATAGATAAAAATACACATTTCATGCTATTTTGCACTATTCATTATTTACATAACCTATGTGTTTCATATTGACTACAGTCATGGGGTTTTCAGGATTAATCCTCTGTAGGTGCTATCCAATGGATAACATGGCCCCATTATATGATTGTCACAACTATTACAACTGATACTGTTGAGTAGTCCCTAGAGGGAATCCTACAGAAAGCATTAAACAATCTACAACCTAAAGAATTATGACAGGTGTTTCCAGATCCTCAAATACGAAGTAAAGATGCAAGGAGTTACTGTAGTTTATGATGCTTCTTCTCCCTCCATGTATTCACAGGGTGTGAGCTGTGATAAATAGTCCCCATTAGGGCTTTGCTGGTTGAAGAAATGGAAAAAGAGCTGCTGAAATCCTGTCAGATATGTAATTGATTTCCCCGGATTGCTGTGTAAATAGATTTTAGTAATTAATTGAAGAGGTTCTGAGGTCAAAACGGAAAATAGATTTATTTTAATGCTAAGGCCTTAAGTATCTGTTACCCTGTTGACGCTTTTATTGTTTTTTTGGGGCATGGTGTAAAATATGTATTATTAATATATGATTTACAAACAGCTGTAATGGTATCTAAATAAATGGTGAACAAATACGATTTATTGCTTGTTGAGGTTAAATTATTATTATATTTTTCATCAATTATTGAAACTTATTAACATATACTGCTTATACAATAGTAGATCCCATTGGACTAATGTTCTTCACTAGAACCCCTAATACTTTTGAAGGGACATCAAAACAGCATGAGTTTGATGTTTCCCTTTCCAATAAATTGGGTGACTGTCTATAGCCAGCTTAAAGAGAACTTTTCACTACCTTGATGGACTGATGTCTTCATCCAACCTCATCTGCTATGTAACTATGTAAACTCCAACTCTTTTCATCCTTCAACAGGTACTCCACTGACTCCAGTGCAGCTGGAGTTCTTTGCTAGTCTTCACTGTTCCCCAGGAATCATTGCTATTAGTTTCAGCATAAGTATGCTCTCTGCTGACAGGTGCATGGTCCCTGTCTTTCTGCTCCAGCTTAGGACCGTAGAGATCATAATTTCACTGAAACTAACAGAAATTATTGCTCAGGAACTGGTGGGGGCTAGAGAAAAAAATTCCAACTGTGCTGGAATCAGTGGAGCAGCACCCATTAAAGTATGCAATGGATTAGAGTTGGTGGAGGTGGTGAAAGGTCTTCTTTACACATAGTCTTTATTAGCCTGGGGTGACTGAAACTGACTTTATATATCAACACCGTATTATCCCCTTGAAGCAATGCAATGCAACATACACTGGAACATGCCACAAATTCTTCTCACAATTCCACATTAATCCATGAGAGATTCCAAGGTATTGAATGGACTTACAGTATAGGCACTCAGCAGGTTACAGGTTCTATATCACAAATCTGTATAATATTAGCATTAGGATCATGAATAGGAGCACAGCTAATTTGGGATGCAGTACTAGCTGTCATACCCCTGCACTGGTGTCTTAGATGGCTATAAATCCTATTTTCCACAAAGGAAGACACTAGCACTATTAAAGGCACATGGTACTGTAGCTGGCAGCACTGTTACCAATTTGCATTGGAGACCAGGATCTACAAGGTATTCCTCTGCAATAGATATGGAAGAAAAGAACTCTCAGACTGGTGATAAGAAGGCAAAAAACTTTCAGCAACGGTGGGTTCACACTTGCGCCGGCACTCCATCCGCCGCGAATTCAACCTAAATGTCGGAAAACTGGATAGGGAAAGGTTTGCGACGCTTTGCTTAAAAAAACATTCTCTTCTATGGGTTTTTAAAGCAATGTGCGGGTGTGCACTTACACTCTCTGCGCAGCGAAGCCGGTTTTGTTCGTTGGAAACAAATTTGGACATGCAGGACTTTGTGTCCGACGAAAAAAACTGGCTTCGCGGCACAGAGGTTGTAAGCGCACACCTGCGCATTGCTTTAAAAACCCATAGAAGTGAATGGGTTTTTAAGCAAAGCGTCGCAAACCTTTCCCTATCCAGTTTTCCGACATTTAGGTCAGATTCGCAGCAGATGGAGTGCCGGCGCAAGTGTGAACCTACCCTTAGCCTACATATACTACACACACAACTAACCCACCCTAACTTGCAACATACTAGCTATTCCTACCAAACTCCCCATGCACACTTGATTCGGCATGGAGTCCCTTTCCAGGTATAATGTTCAGGCTAGCAAATACGGCACAGACATGGACCAAGTTTCATGAGTGATGCGGTTAGATCTGGAAACTGTAGAATCACCTCTACACCATTACTGTGATTAGGTTTATAACCGATTTACTGCTGACAGACTCCCTTTAAGGCTGTTAAATTTGGATACCTTCATATGAAACCCTTATAACTACATCACCATTAAAGGGAGGATACTATAGACCAGTAAAATGGTCTTTAAGTACTTGGAAAGTACATAGTAAATGCCTCTGTTCCAAGTTTGTCATGCAGTAAAAGGTAGTATATTTTGGCAGTCCAATCCACTAACTAATCAGTTTTCTAATAAACAATCAGCAATACACTAATGTGTCATCAGCACTCCAGGCGCTCGGAGAGGATCATCTGCCCATAGACATTAATGAATACACCAAAAATCATTAGACAATCAATACTTCTGAGTTATTTTCATTGAGCTGATAGGTCTGATACATTAAAGCTGACATTTTACATTTGTCAAGATCACGGTGCAGTTTTTTAACAGTAGAACGGACTGCTAAGAATATTCCCAGAAAGACAATCAAGGAAATACAACTTATTTATAAGGCTATACTTAACTGCTTCAGCAGCTCAGGTGAATATATTGCCAGAAGTCTAAAGGAATGTTTTCATGCATTTTAAGTACCATATATTTAGTGTGGGATTGCAGACATAGACAAACTGATGAAAACAAAGAGATCTAAAATGGATCCATCACTCAGAGCAGTCATGGTTATTGCATTAGCTTAAAGAACACTTAGCGTGTTAATTCATTGTAAACTTTCACATTAAGAGGCATAAGGCACCTCCTACCTCAATAATATAGCTAATTCCCACAGCAGAGGCTCCAGTAAAATCAGGGTCAGACCTATTTCACCAAAGCTTTGGACTTAAAGGGTTTGTCCAGGCAAAATTTGTATATTTTAAATAGGCCGGGGCAGGTGAAAAAAACATTTTTAAAAATCATTCTCGCCTTTCCCCGTTGCTCTGGTGCCTTCCAGCATGGTCCAGTCCTGCTGGTCCATTGTTATCTTCTGGTGAAAGTCGCCACCACACGTGATCGCTGAAGCCAATCAGCAGCTTCAGTGGAAGGGATCTGGGACGTCACAGCCGAAGAGCAGTTTCACTTTGAGAAGACAACCCAGCAGAAGGACCACGCTGGGGTGACTCCTGAGCAATGGGGATAGATAAGTATGATTTTTTTTATTTTCTTCACCTCCCCCTGCCTATTTAAAATATAAAAAATTTGCCTGGACAACCTCTTTAAGAATGACTTAGGAGTTTGTAACTAGATACCATCTGTTTGTGATTTTCAAAGTTTTTTTCTAAGGTTAAGAAAAAATAATCTTAAACTCCCATATACTTTAGAAACCGCAGTAAAATCTAATCCTGTAAACAGCAGTTGTTCTGCCAATGTGCTGTCATTGACATGTATGGGCCAGGTTGTACTGACCTGTACATATTAGCCTTCTTCACTGGAAATCTGAGAAGAAGATATTTTTAGAGCAATATAATGTTTGTCATAAATAGTAAAAAGAGGAATAGAAGGCTTATTCTAAGTCATCCACATACTGAGGGAGTTCCTTTATGAAACTTCATGTCTAAATCAACCTTTTCCTTAAAATGCATTTTTTTAAAGGGATTGTTTGGTTTAAAAAACATAATACAGTATGTATATTTTTACCATTAAGATCTTCAGGGACATTTTAATTGAGGGCCTATCCTTAGGAAAAGTCAAGAATTGACACCTGGGACCCCCATGGATCAGCTGTTCAATGTGACAGTGGTGCTTCTGCTTCACAGACCATATGACATCATACACACCAGTCACATTGCTTGATCACAGCTCAGTCCCATTCTATTGAATGGGCTAAGCTATGAGACCAAGAACAGACGCAGTGCAAATGTACAGCACTGTGTTTGGTAAGTACTGAAGAGGCTGCAGTGCTTGCATGAACTTTGCAGCCTCCTCAAACAACTGATTGGCAGGGGTTATGGGTGACGGACCCCTGCCAATCTTTATTTGGTTAGCTATCCTAAGCACAGGTCATCAAATAATATATCTGGGAAACCCCTTTTTTAATGGGAATTCTCCCATTCACGATTCCCGCCTTTTGGCTAGAATGGAGAGTGGCTAAAAAAATGGTATCTGAGTTTATTGGGATCTGTGTAATGTGTTTTTGTCCCCTGTAGTGGCGCTGTATAGAAATTGAACAACTGATGCCAGGATTTTCAAAATACTAAAGCTGACCATTGGGGGAAACAGCAGCGGAGTAATTTGTGTTCATCATATTGTTCCAATTCCCTTTTAACAACCAGGGATTGTCCAAAGTGGCCAAATAAACAAAGTTATTATCAAGTACACTTTTCTTCTTCACAGATGTCATGGCCCACATTTATTAATAGTTAGAGAGTGTAAACTTAGACAGGCAGTGTGAAAAGGACCTAGATTTATCACAGTGGCTGATGCTAGATGATAATAATATGCATATATGCCATGTCCTTTTCCCTGCAAATATCACACCCCCTTTCCATAAAGCCAGGTCCCCTTTTATAACACTTTACAACAAAGCTGAGTTGCAAACACTACAGTAAATCTGCCCTATGTGTCTGTACACCAGTTACTCAGATCTTCAAGGAAAGCCAAGCTGAGTTGATCAGAAACTAAGGGGCACAAAGCTCTGTAGGGGATACTAGCACATGGACCCTCACTGATCAAAACTTTTGATATGTCCCTATGACATATCACAAGTTTTTACAATATTACTCTCCCTTACAGATTTGACTTACAAAACTTAAAAAATCTCCCTACCAGTAAAAGTTAGAACATTCTAGACTAGTCTAGTCATAGTGAATCAAATTTAATAGTATTTGTGTAAGCGTAAAACAATTTTACATGGCATTTGATAAAAATATTTTTTTTATCTAAAAATAATCATTTATTTCAAATCTTAATAAGATATGTCTTTGAGTTGCCATCTCTACATGCATTATTGGTCATATCTTACCTACAGGCTCATAGGAACCCAAAATATTGGATTCCAGATTTTAAATTAGCAGAAGATGAAATTCTATTTGTCATCAACTTCTTTCAAGAGGTCGCAGAGCAGAAAACCCCAGACAAGATTCTACTTTGATGGTTCTCTCCTAAAAATCTCTTTTTGTTCTTTATCTATTTGATGTGACAGTGATCAGTGGAGGGACAAGACAGACCTCTCTAGAGAAATCACCTTCCCCCATCCTATTGACAGTTTTCTGTGATCTGAATCAGATGGACCATGCCCTATTATAGTCACTAAGGCACTGCTAGTAGCCACCAATTAAACCTTTTTGGATGATGAAACCAGAGGCCACTTTTGAGTGTCTGTTTCTATTACGTACACTGAGAAAACTTCTGACACCAAAGCATCCATGGTCTTAATTTTTCTTTTTGCCTCCACTAGGTGCGAGAGGTGCGAGAGGAGCTTCACACAAGCCACACAGCTGAGTCGACATCAGAGGATGCCCAATGAGTGCAAGCCGATAACAGAGAGCACAGAATCAATTGAAGTGGATTAACTGATTGACTGGTTGGAATTAAACTGCAAGGAAAGTCATGATTAAATGTCACGGACACTTAAGCAAAACCAAAGATTTCCTCCGAACAACTTTCAATCAGGCCCAGAAAACCAAAAGCAGTAATAAAATAAGTAAGATGTTAAGAGATATTGATCTTGGCATGGAAGAGAGACCAAGAAAGACATTATTTATTTATGAGTGGGGGTGAATTATATTTCAAAGGACACAGGGACTTAACCTTTTCAGTCCCAACATCTATATATAGCTTTATTTCTAAATGCATTTTGTACAGAAAAATGTTATTTAATACCAAAGCAAATGTCAAGTTCTTCTGTCAATGCCCACATCTCTGTCTCTGAATGCACATGGACATGTTTAGAAAAGCACCTTTTTGTAGCATGATACCATTCCTCTAAAGAGAGTGGCCAAAACAATAAGATTTGGGTTTGGTGAGGATATCCTAAAGACAATGGAATTTAGAAGATCAGAAGACGAGTCCTTACTGTTTCTTTTCTCTCCTGCTATCTTGATGGTTTAAAGTATTTGTCTGGCCATTGTGATGGGACATTGTGGTGAGAGCCATGTTTCCGGCATTTGGAACTGAATACTGACCAAAGAGGACATTTCACTCATCCACCATCTACTGAGTCTACTTACAAATCATACTTTGTGCACTTTTCATGTTAAAAATTTCATAGACATTGTTTATGATAAGTGGGATGGTCTGGGGAAGTAAACATGTTGCAATATTCCAAATAAAATATATATGTATAGATATTCCATGTGACTAGTCTTAAAATCTGGTAGAAAATGTGTTAATATGGTTAAAGTGGTTGTCTCAAGATGACAGTCTTTCTCTAATAATGGTCACCCTGTTGACCAGCTGAAAGTAGTGTCTCTGGTTGCCGCTGCAACCAGGGAAATGTAATATTACCTGCCAATTGTTCTGATGGAATGGAACTGACCATGGAATACATAGACAGGCCAAGTCACTTGCTCTGGCTCTTATTGGGAGTTCCCAAGCTGAAGATTCCCATTAAGAAATCAATGTGAGATAAAGAACATGATAAAAAATGCAGTGAAAAAGTCATCACCTTTATACACAGAAGAGTATGATTTATATGTATATTATATATATATATATATATATCTATATATATATATATATATATTTATTTACCTTTTCTAACTGTCTAAACGTTCTCTCTTAATATTCTCTTGCTTCCTTTTCACCTACTGGAGTGATTACTATCCTAGGAAATCATTCACCCAACCCCTTGACACAATGCACTATACTGACCTCATAGCAATGAAACAGGATCTTTAGTTTCTATTAACCTTAATGTGATGAGGTAAGCTCCCACGATGCTTCAGTGAACTGTCTCAAATTAATAATGCAGTACAATAAAATTATGGCCACTGTGCTTGTCCTTCTATTACTGACTTCCTAAAAATAAGGAAAAGTGACAAAAAGTGTGAATAACAAATCACTAAAACATGAAGTAATATTGGTTTCATTTCAGGTGTTCCAATTCATTTTGTTATATAGAAACAGATATAAATCAAGAACTTCAGTTTCATGATGTCATCAAATTTTCTAAACCCTACACATTTACATATAAGTTATACTTTTATGCCTCTAGGTCAATTTATTCTTGTAAAAAATGGTAGATAAAACATAACAGGATTTTGTCCAGCAAAATGATGGACAATGTGAAGGAAATTCATCAAACCCGATTATAATCAATAGGATCCATCAGGAGCCATTGTTGTTTGGCATATTTATTGGCATTTTTATTTGTATGCTTCTAACATCACAGAAAAATGAAAATAATGGCATAGATGTTAATGTGGCCTAATACAGTTGTATATACAGACTGATCTACGAGGCTTCACTCTCTTAAAGTATTATTTGTGGTACATTAGTTTTGTTACATAAATCAGTAGAACATAATTGTAGAAAATTTTGTAATATATTATTAGAGGCAAATGTTTTCTTCATCACTTTTCCACAGCCCGCAATTGCACTATTCCTGCCTACATGATCTCTGTAAATGTTCAAATACCTTGTTAATCCCTAAAATATCTATTTTACATATTCTAGTAAGGGAGGAGGGGGATGCAGCTGCAGATTTATCACTCTCTAAAGCCAGTTTTAGTCAAGTGCAATGTGAGTAAATTTGTGCACTCATTACATCCACAAGTCGAGGAATTTATGATGCTGTCAGTACAACTCTTTAGAGCTAAGATCATAGGTCTAAGGATATGAACTAAATAATGTGGCTGCATAATGTACTATATACTGTACTATATATACTATACATATCTGAAACTGGCCTATTTCTGTAAGACTGAAAGCTATGAAAGTGTAGGCTAGTTACTAGTTAGGTAATAAGTAGAGGTGACAAGACCAGATAAAGGCACAAATAGATACAAAATATATGAGAATGATGCACTGCAATTCAGAGGCTACGCAAAAGATGGTATGTATAGCACCATTTTCTAATTATTGCTCCCACATTTGATTTCTTCTCACCAAGCTGCTTGCCTATTGCAGATTCAGTCTTCCCAGCCTGGTGCAGGTCTACAATTTTGTTTCTGGTGTCCTTCCACAGCTCTTTGGTCTTCACCATAGTGGAGTTTGGAGTGTGACTGTTTGAGGTTGTGGACAGGTGTCTTTTATACTGATAATTTCAAACAGGTGCCATTACTACAGGTAATGAGTGGAGGACAGAGGAGCCTCTTAAAGAAGAAGTTACAGGTCTGTGAGAGCCAGAAATCTTGCTTGTTTGTAGGTGACCAAATACTTATTTTCCACCATAATTTGCAAATAAATTCTTAAAAAATCAGACAATGTGATTTTCTAGATATGTTTTCTCATTTTGTCTCTCATAGTTGAGGCCTACGTATGATGTCAATTACAGGCCTCTCATCTTTTTAAGTGGGAGAACTTGCACAATTGGTGGCTGACTAAACACTTTTTTTTCCCCACTGTACACTCTCATCACAAATAATTAGTTCCACTGTAGTGCAAACGTATACACCATTAAACAGACTGCACAGCATAAAACCATATGATTGTTAGAGTCTAAATGCCTACCAAGGGTAGCACTGCTCTAAAAAGAAAGACCTCACGGCAATAATTGTTATTGTCTTTTTGGAGTGAAATACTCTATCAAAGGCTTTTGCTAAATTAGATGTTGACCTGAAGAATATTTTACTTTTACCAAAGGGTTTGGTTACATCAACAGGATAAACCTATATTTATGTAACTTGCTTAAGATTAATATAACAAGTTATATCTCTGTAACGTCCGTACCTGTTCAGACTTCTACGCTATCCTCCTGCGGTAGGGTACAGCGCAGGAGGTGTGTCTGGCTATGATTTTATGCTTTTTGGTTTCTTGTTGTACTCTGTCTGAACACAGCTCTATCCCCTAACCCTGCTAATCATCTTTCATCACACCCATCTCTTCCACTGTTTGTTTCCCTCTGCTCCTCAAACAGCTAACCTCAGCCTTGCTTATGTGATTGACATCCTTCTTTTCCAATCAAGCCTGGGGGAGATTCCTGAAATCCTATATAAAGTTTTCTAACCCACACCTTAGGGCTTGCTATTAATCTCTCTGAGCATGCTAGCGTTTTTCTCCTGTACCTCTGTTTTTGCACATCTGTCTATTCTTCGAGTTCATGTTTTGTTCCTGCTGCCTGACTGTTCAGACCCTTGACTATTTTCCTACCTGTTCACCTTTGTCTTGTCTGAGTTTGTGTTTGCACTTGTGACATAGGAAGGGACTGTCGCTCATTTGTCCTCTACCTCTTGGGTAGTTGAGGCAAGTAGGTAGGGACTTCGGGTGGGTTTAGTATTAGGCCTCACTGTCCTTGTCTTCCTTTGTTCTTCTGAGACGTTCGCAGCAGACGAAATCTAACAGGTTTCATAACAATCTCTTTATGTACCTTCGGAATTTTTGAAAAAAAAATCCAGGATTAATAACTTACATACATAGTGTTCATTATTATATATGAGTCTAAAACATATTGGGGCAGATTTACTGTCTGAAAGGAAGACAGTATAAATTTAGATTAGACAGTGTAAGACAGTATAAACGTAGACTATCCTATTCTTATGATAGGTCATCAATATTACATCTGTGAGGGTCCGACACGCAGGACCCCCATAGATGATATGTTTGTTTGAAGGGTGCTGGTATTACTGGAATGCACACATGGAGGTGCTGGACAGCCTTCCTAATTTTATTATTATTATTTATGTATTATTATTATTTATTTTTAGAGCACCATTAAATCCATGGTTCTGTACATTCGAAGGTTTACATACAGTACACAAAACACAAAAAGCAAGTATAATACTAACAGTGACCAACTAGGACAGAGGGATAGAGGGTCCTGCTTACAAGGACTTACAGTCAATGAGAGAAGGGGGATAGAGACAGTAGGTGAAGATTGAAGTTCAGATGGTGGTGTGGTGTCAGCAGGTTCATTAAAGGTTGTGGGCCTTCCTGAATAGGTGAGTCTTCAGGGTCCTTTTGAAGCTTGCGATTGTGGGGGACAGTCTTATGTGTCATGGTAGTGAGTTTCAGAGTATGGGGGTGTCACATAAGGGCCTTCCTAGCACGTGACATGGGTGCGGCTGTCAGGGGTCAACTCAACTCCGCTCACTCAATCGTGCACTCACCCTTCACTCAAGCTGCAAATTGAGTGTAATTTGCACCCCAGCACAGTCCATACACCCCCAAATACATGCCACCACCACCACTGATTTACCGGCTCAGTGGAGACCTCACTCACATATACACTTCAAAAAGATAATGGGTTCATAGAGCATACACAAAATAGCTTTAACACTTTAATACCAAGATGGTTCAGTGTTACATATACAGATACAAATAACAAATGACACACAATACAAACAGCTATAAAATTAAAAGGAATAAAGTAGAAGAATATTTAAAAGTCTTTGGTTCCAGGAAGCTTGGAGATCTTTTGTAGTGAAGTGGACACACTCAGCTTTCTTAGATGCTTCTACAGATGTGACAAAAAATATAGGTCTTCCTCTCAGTTAAGGCCACTGTCCAGCCACACCCCCCTCCTCTTATCCCCCACTGCAGGATCTTGAGAAAGAAAGATGTTTTCCTGGCTGCGGGAAAGCTGTGTGTCTCTGCTGGCTCTGAAGATCAGCCCAGGGTACTTTCCTTCCACTCTCAAGGTTGCTAAACCAAAACGTCATAAAGCAATAAAACAGCATCTGGTCAGCCAGGGAAAGGCAATTTCCCCTCTGACCCCCATGTATACACACAAACCACTGAGGCAGGTTGATAACACAGCATAAACACAACATAGGAGTAACAGTATTAGGGAATTTGTATATAAACAACACAAAGAAAAATACATAACTGGGGGTCTCTCGTCATCATGGAGGGTGGGGGTGCATGGGAGAAGTCTTGGAGGCGGTTGTGTGAAGAAAGGAATAGAGCAGAGTGGAGAAGGAGGTCTTGAGAGTTATGTGTGGGTAGGTAACTGGAGATTAGGTCAGAGATGAATGGAGGAGACATAATCCATGTATTTTGAACTAAAATTAATTTTTGTAATTGTTTTTATTAAAAATCTTGCTTTGTCTACTACAGCTTGCATGTATTACAATATATAGCAAGCTGCACAATGCAATGAACAGTAAAAAATACAGTCTCTGACAACTTGATCTCCAGCCCTTGCTGTGTTTTCCTGGGTGATCATCTAAACTGAATTATGATCAAATCAAAACTAATCAATTTTGATTTGATCATAATTTCAGTTTAGTTGATCACTTAAGAAAAAACACAAGGGTCTGGAAATGGATCCATTAGAGAGCTTGCCTGAAAGATTTGACTTAATTAATTTTAGTCCAAAATACATACAGTAAAAAAAAACATCATAGTCGTCCATAGACTTCACATAGATTTGATAGAACAGTCTACTTAATTTATCATTCACATTTAAAGTAGCACTCCTCCCAGATGAGCACAATAAAGGGACATTAGAGCAGCATTTCAGTTATATGACAGAACTCTCCAGCCACTGGAGATAAAAGAAGCTGGCATCAGGGGTTTAGTAAGGTGAAAAGTAAATGGAGTATGGCACAGGACTAAGCATAAAAAGAAACCAAAATCAGAAACAGTTGACAGGTAGCTAACAAAATAATGTCATGCCAATAATTGAGGAAGACAGGAGAGGAGGCAGAGTCGGGTGATAGCAACCAGACTGTCAGTGTTTAAGCCATGGACTAGACTCTTATATAAGGAACAGCATGGGGGCAAATAAAGGGGACAGTATACTTTATTTTGCTTACTTATATAGCGCCATAATATACCACAGCGCTTTACAGAGATGTTGTTAACACTGTCCCAAATGTTTTGTCTTTAGTGTGTGGAAGGAAACCTGAGTACACGGAGGAAACCCAGGCAAGCATGATGAAAACATACAAACGTCTTGCAGATGTCGTCCTTGGCAGGATTGGAACCCAGGACTCCAGTACTGCAAGGCATCAGTGCTATATTACAGTTTTATTTAAAGATATTATCCAGTTATTGATGGCCTATCCCTAAGATACTAGATCTGCAAGGGTCCAACAGAGAAGACCCCCACAGATCATATGTTCAGGGCCACGCTGCTCAGTCACTGTACAAATCATAGCAGCGGGTTTGACACTGTGGCGCTGCTCCATTGAACTTTATGGAACAGCACTGAAATACTGAAACCCGCTACTACAAATCATACAGTATATTAAAACATAACTTTTAATTTCAAATGCTAAAAAGGTTAGTTAATTACAAGAAATAACTCAAAAGATATCTCAATAAATATCAAACACGTATGAAAATTAGATCTTACCGGAGTCCATAAAGAATTTTCAAGGGCATCACTTAGGGATTCTTCAAATTTAAGGCAGTTTGTGCTAGCTGTGGAAGGATGTTCTCTCTTCCACTGTATCAATCCTTATGCCCCTTGTATATAACTCGCACCCTAACAAGAGCTGTCCCAAGTGCTGTCCCTGTTAATGCCCTAATGCACACAAACACTCCATTCCAACGCGTTTCTTGCCCATTTAATAAAACAGGAATTCATCAGGGGATCAGTTTGATCAGTTGTCTCAGGATTCAGTAGAATACCATTGGATCAAAGTAAAGGTAGCTCACCCCTGTCTAGGGGATCCTGGACGTCAGCACTGTCGTGAGACATTGTGGGGGGCATGAAAAAGGACCATTATACTGTGTGGGGGCCAGTAAAGGGACAATATACTCTGTGGGGGCCAATAAAGGGGACAAGATACTATGTGAGGGACAGTAAAGGGGGTGATATACTGTGTGGGGCACATAAGAAGAGGCATTATACCATGTGGGGGCCAGTAAAAGGGGAGTCACACTGTGTGGAGGCCAGTAAATTGGGTGTTACACTGTGTGGGGGTCAGTATAGGGGGCGTTATACTGTGTCAACCATGGCTTCTATGACATCCTCATCTTTTCTGGGAGCTCTCACCAAGAGTTTTAAGTATGTGACCTATCACTTTACAAAATAACAATTATATTGATCCTGGACAATTCTGCCTTACAATGATCATATGTATAGTTGATCGGAGCAGAGAAGCAGAAATTTGATTAACTAAGGGGCTATTCGCATTGATTTAATGGATCAGTTTAACAAATGCTAAAACAGATGAAACAGATGACTACGACTTTAAGTCAATGTCAGCGTGAAAAATTACGAATCCATTTCTGCTTGTTTTTTTTTTTTCTTTTTTTGTGGAACAAAAAACTGGGACATTACTTTTGTGTCCTACAAAGAAAACTGGACAGAATTTGATCCAGTAAACAGATGATCGAAATGTGAGTCAAAAGTCACAGAGTTTTTCAGCAGAACTCTTTCTATTGTGTGCAAGGGTGAGGGTTAATAGCATATATGTGATCAATATATACCTGTCATCTAAGAAATGCCCTTACAGAGTACATATAAGTTTGTAAATAGGAACCTATGAACAAAAGTGAGCATTTCCCAGATACAACACTTAGGATGTGATCTCCTGTATCTGTAACACTGCTTTGCCTACCCAATATATGGAGAAAAGTATTGCGGCACCCCTCTTAATCACTGAATTCAGGTGTTTCATTCAGTCCCATAGCCAGATCTGGCCATTTAGTCTACCTTTATAAACATTTGTGAAATAATTGGTCATTCTAAAGAGTTCAATGAATCCAACAAGGTACTGTAAAAGTCACACTGTGCAATGCCACGCTGCAACAAATCAATTTGTGAAATTTCTTCCCTCCTAGATATTCCCCCACCAACAGTCAGTAGTATTAAATATTAGTATTAAAAAATTTAAGCGTTTAGGAAGCATAGCAACTTGGCCACATACTTACAGAGAGGGGTCACCAAGTGCTGAGGTATATAGTGCATAAAAGTCACCAAAGCTTTGCTAACTCAGTAACTGCAGAGTTCCAAGCCTCTTCTGGTATTAACATCAGTATAAAAACTGTGCTGTGAACTTCTTGGCATAGGTTTCCATAGCCAAGCAACTGCATGTAATCCTTACATCACCAAGCTCAATACCAAATGTTGGTTAAAGTGGTATAAAGCATGCTACCACTGTGCCAACTGTAAAATTTGGTGGAGGAATGCTATGGAGTTGTTATTCAGGGGTTGGTCTTGACCCTTTAGTTCCAGTGAAGAGAAATCTAAATGCATCAGCATACCAAAATATTTTGGGCAATTGTATGTCTCCAACCTCAAGTGAACCGTTTCATGAAGGCCCTTTTCAGTTCCAGCATGACTGTTCCCTAGTGCACAAAGCAAAGTCCATAAAGACATGGTTGAGTGAGTTTGATGTTGAAAAACTTAACATTATAGTGTACCAATATCAACTGCTGCCTACGGTTTGGAGCAGCTTGTTATAGAAGTTCCAAATTCCTTAAGGTGGTATTATGAGGATGGTGGTTGCCTAACCCCTGTCTTACTTCAGCTGTGAGTGTCCACATGGCTGCACATGCGCAACTCTCTCCATTCACTTTTATGAGAGTTCTGAGAATAGCCAAGCTGCTTGGCTGCCATAGAAATACACAACCATCACTCTACTCATAGTGGCCGGGAGACAGGTGTAGCATAAATGTCCCAAATAATAATACTGTACTTCTTTAGGCTAAGGCCCCACATAGCAGGCCGCAACGGAAAAGTGCTGGCGGAAAAAAAGTGGCGGAAACGCATTGTGGTTTTACCCGCAGTGCTTTTCATAAAAAGTCTGCAGAGTTTTCCTCTACTTTCTGCTTCAATTATACCTAACGGGAAACCGCCAACATTTCTGTAGATATAACTGACATGCTGCGATTTCCTAAAACGTGACAGTTTTGGAAATCGCAGCATTTCCGCTGCAGGTATTTTTCTGCAATGTGTATATGGGATGTGCTAGAATCGTATCCACTTTGAGGGACTGTAAAACGCCCCGCTTTTTTTTTTTTTTTTTTTTACATTAAGAACTATTTAAAAATTACTAGTTTTACAATAAGAGTAGACAAATTGAACAGAATAGAATAGAAACAATAGAAACTGCAGATATCAGGATAAAAGGATAGGGAGAGGAAAAAGGGGAGGGAAAGTGACATTGGGGGGACAACGAAGGGCAAGGGAGAGGAAAGAGGGATGAGGGAGTAAACAAAAGCTCTGTCACAGCAGAATCAAATAATAAAAGCAAACAACAGTAACAGAGGCAAACATGTACATAGAGAACCAGCTGTCACCCGCACAGTGAGGATATGGTCCGAGGAGAGTGATGAGGCTCTGAGGGATTGTTTTGACACAACCGCATGGGAAGTTCTGCAGGATTCTTATGGAGAAGATATAGGACTCACACACTGCATAACGGACTACATTAATTTTTGTGTGGACAACACAGTACCCACAAAGGTGGTGAAGTGCTTTTCCAGCAACAAACCATGGATTAACTCTGATATAAAAATACTACTTAAAGAGAAAAAGATGGCATTCAGCACAAGAGATAAGGAGGGGCTGAGGGAAGTACAAAAGGAGCTGAGGCATCAAATCAGGCAGGGAAAAGCCAGTTATAAGGAAAAAATGGAAAAGCAAATGGAGAGAAAAGACATAAGGGGGGGTCTGGGAGGGGCTTAAGTCAATTTCGGGTCATAAACAGTCTGTCTGCCAGATTGAGGGAGATGTTAATTGGCTTAATGAACTAAACCTATTCTTCAACAGATTTGATCACACACCAGTTCCCCCCACCACAATGACTTCACCCCATGCGGCTACTTCCCAACAGACCAGAAAATCCAGAAATCCGTCTTTATCTGACCACAGTCTGACCTTCACACGGGCCCAGGTGAAGAAGGAGATGAAAAAGATCAAGGCGAGGAAAGCCGCAGGGCCAGATGACATCAGTGCAAGGCTAATTAAGACTTGTGGTGACCAGCTGTGTGGTATAATTACATATATGTTTAATATGAGCCTGAGGCAGGAAATAGTCCCTGAATTATGGAAATCTTCTTGTGTGGTACCAGTTCCAAAGAAACTTCACCCTATGGACCTCAATGACTACAGACCTGTAGAACTGACATCCCACTTGATGAAAATCTTAGAGAGATTGGTTCTCACACATCTCTGCCCTCTAGTGAGCCCCTCTATGGACCCTCTCCAGTTTGCTTATCGGCCGGGCATTGGGGTAGATGATGCCATCATCCACCTTCTGCACAGGGCTCTGTCTCACCTGGACAAGCCAGGGAACACGGTGAGAATAATGTTCTTTGATTTCTCCAGTGCTTTAAACACCATACAGCCGGGGTTACTGAGGGACAAGCTGGGCCTTGCTAGAGTGGACCACCACCTATCCAACTGGATCCTAGACTACATCACAAATCGACCTCAATACGTGAGAGCCCGAGACTGTGTGTCAGATACCGTGATCTGTAATACGGGGGCACCCCAGGGTACGGTTCTTGCCCCTTTTCTCTTCACACTGTACACTGCAGATTTTAGGTGCAACTCATCTAGCTGCTACCTACAGAAGTATTCTGACAACTCTGCAATAGTAGGTCTCATCACAGATGATGATGACAGGGAGTACAGAGAACTGAACCGGGATTTTGTGGACTGGTGCCAGCGGAACCACCTGAAGATTAACGCGGGGAAGACAAAGGAGATGGTGGTGGACTTCTGTAAATGCAGATGCCCTCCTAAACCAGTGGACATCCTGGGGACGGGCATCGAGATTGTGAACACCTATAAGTACCTGGGTTTGCTCCTTAATAATAAGCTGGACTGGGCAGATCACATCGAGGTCCTGTACAGGAAGGGCCACAGCAAGCTCTACCTGCTTAGGAAGCTGAGAGCCTTTGGAATCTGGGGGGCACTTCTTAGGACTTTCTTCAACTCGGTAGTGGCATCAGCCATCTTCTTTGGAGTGGCCTTCTGGGGGAGCAGTATATCAACTAGGGACAGAAATAAACTTGACAAGCTGATTAGAAGGGCCAGCTCTGTCCTGGGGAGCCCACTGGACCCAGTGCAGGTGGTGGGTGACAGAATGATACTGTCCGTGGTGAGCTCCTTGCGGAAAAAGTCCCATCCCATGCATGAGACTATGATAGCACTGGGCAGTACTGTCAGTGACCGACTGCTCCACCCTAAGTGTGAGAAGAAGCACTATCGGAAGTCTTTCCTCCCCACTGCGGTTAGGCTGTACAACCAACACCGACCTAAGCGGAGATCAATACACACAGAGAACTGAAATATCTTTCTGCCTGTTAAATCCCCCCCCCCTCCTCTGCTACTTCCTATCTATCTGTCTACTATCAATGTAATGCCTCTCACCTTGGAACATTCCTGTACATGTTGTATTTGTATTTGTATCTGCTTATCTTTGCTGCTGTAACACACTGAATTTCCCCATTGTGGGACTATTAAAGGTCTATTATTATTATTATTATTATTATTATGTATCAACGTCTCAAAAGGAGGGAAGGGGGAGGCCGCTAACTGCCCACACCAGGGTAACAGAAAACATTGAGATGCTCGGTCAATGAGTGGAGAGGGCTGAGCATAAAGAGTAATACCAGAAGGGTAATAGGACTTGAGGCCTACAGGATGGGTAGGGGGAATTAGGAAGACAGACGAGTAAAGGCAGACTGAAAATCAGTGGAATAACAGAAGTGATTCCAGTGGAGCCACGTTTGTTGGTGAGCTATATCATCCTCCTTCAGGTCTGCGAGCAGGTTTTCCATGCTACATATATGTAGGATCTCCTGAAGCCAGGACATCAGAAAGTGGGGCGACAGGTATTTCCACAACCTAGGTATTATGGTCCTAGCAGCGTCTAAGAAAAAGCCAAGTAGTCTGCGAGTATGCTTCTTGAATTTACGAGGGAAGATAGAGAGGAGAAGGGGGGCAGGGTCATCCTGCAGTGCAATACCATGGACCATCTGAATAATGTGACAGACATCAGTCCAGAAGGGGGGAAAGGAGCCTGCATCTCCACCAAACGTCTGTCATCGTGCCCCGGCCACTATTACATCTCCAACATTGGTCTGAGGTGGAGGGATAGATCTCATGAAGGAAAGAAGGGACTCTGTGCCAGCGAGAGAGGATCTTATAGCTGGCTTCCTGTGCCTTGCAAGATATAGCGAATTTAAGGCATGCCTGGAAGACTGAGGACCACATGTCTGGTGAGTACGAGACCCCCAACTCCCGCTCACAGCCACCTGTGTATACTGGCAATCGGTCAGCGGAATCCTCCACTAACATATTATAGATAAGTGAGATAGAATGGGTCGGAGCTGCTGTAGAAAGGCAAAGGTGTTCAAAAGGCAAAAGTGCTCTGTGAAGGTCATGGGATTTCATGGGGAGGCACAGAACTGCAACAATTGAGCAGATTTCCAGCGGGAAGCAACAGAATCAGAGTCTAGCGTGAACAACTCCAAGTGGGGAAGGAGGGAGGAGGCAGAGAGCACCCGGTGGAATCAGAGAGGCGACTGATCTGTTGTATGGGAGAGGAAGGTGGAGTGTAGTACTGCAGGGAAGTCTGGGTTGCCTAAGATAGGAGTCATAGGGCCATCATTCTTGAACAGCCACCGCACAGAGCTATAGAGTGAGCAAGACTCAAGCACTTGGCGAGTGGCATATGGGAGAGTATGAGTCATGCTATCTGAGCAATGGCTTTTGTTAAACCATAGGAGGACAGTAAGGGGGAGAAGGCTCAGAGACCTCTCTAAGGCAACCCAGAACTTAGAATAGCTAGAGTGATGCCAATCAAGAATGCTCGCATCGACTGCAGCCAAGTAATAGATAGAGAAATCCAGGAAGACCAATCCCCCACTCTGATTGGACCTGATGAGAGTACGCTTCGCAATTCACAGGGGCCTTGATGTCCAAATAAATTTGGTAAAGGATTTTTGGAATGTGGCAAAGTAGACTTTGGGCAGGGTAAAGGGGATTGTTTGAAAGAGATAGAGGAGTCTGGGAAGTATATTCATTTTCAACAGGTTAATGCAGCCCAGCCAGGAAAAGCAAGTGAAATCAGTCTGAAGGGTGTGTAGGACTGGGAGGAAGTTTAGCGAATATGTATCAGATAAAGCACTAGGGAGTTGCACACCCAGGTATTTAATCGCTTTCGAGGACCAAGAAAAGGGGAAGGAAGAGCGGAGGCTCCGGAGTAAAGGATCAGGTATGGAGACGTTAAGGAATGCTCCGCTTTTTGCCGCTGTGTTTCCACTGCGGCCAAAATGCAGGCTTTATACCATGTGTGGCTTCAGCCTTAAACTCTACTCGCAACTAATTCTTTATACTGAGCCTGCACACTAACACTTGGCTTGTACTATTCCACAAAATGTCTTAAATGTAAGTCAAAACATTAAAGTGTGAGGCATGAACACTACACTTGTACTGAATCCAATAAAGTCTTTTAACTGATTGATGAGGCCTAAAATTGCTTCTTTACACCTTTGAATGTAAAAATAAATATTTTCTTCTATGAGTATATTAGGCATTCAATCATTTTTACATTTTTAACATTCCATTCATAGAGTATTATTGTATGTGTGTTGTTTATGGCATTGAGATGTGCATATATCAGATTTGTATTTTACTTTATTTTTATAGACATGAAATATTCTGCTATTTTCAGTTATGGCAGTAAAAAAAATAATTCACATTGATTAAGCTCATCCTATCCTTAACCTTGTGCAAAACTGCATTACAATATTGATAGATGTTTACATTGAACGTTCATTCATTGTAAAGCTGAATCATTTACCAAAAGTCTAATGTACTTATTACAAATAAAATAATTTTATATCTCATGGTACAACACAACTGAGATGTACTGCAATGAGTTTACCTATAAAAATACCATTATGTGTGATTGCATATTTTTTGCAAATGGATTTGTACTGTATTATATTGCTCAAACACAATACTTATGGGTAAATGAAATGTGAATGCATTACATAATCAATAACTAGTGACATAGTATGCCTGATGATAGATGGAAGCAGATGTTGAGTGCTGTGTTAGTCATGTTAGAGACCTAGACGAAGCTTTTGTTTCCTGTTAATTTCTCACTTTCATTGACAATACTTTTGGATATAATACTATTTAACAGAAAACGCTAATTGTGAAAGGTGCATTAAAAAATGGAAACAATTCTTATTTTTTTACTTAAATGAAAATAAACAAAAAATCTTTTCACTTCACATATAATAATTGCAATGGGTTTTCAGCACTAATATGATGTGTTTTATTGACTGACGTAGAAGATATACTGTGCTATGTTTTATCATTAGGTTTTCATTAATGGTGTTTCTACAATGGTTGGGCCTTTATCATAAGAAATTGACCCAGTGCTTGTAACTGCTCCATTGTAACTAAATGTTCTATTGCAAATAAAGGTAACATTATTAGATGTGATTTCTTATCAATAGGAGGGATATTATGCTTCATTGCTTTGATGTGTCTTTAATACTAAAAGGGAAACTACTTCAAGATATAAAAATGACTTATTAAATTTACCTTCCCTCAGCTGTTTGATATGGCGGGGAAGACCAAGGAGATGGTGGTGGACTTCTGCAAAGGCAGATGCCCTCCAAATCCAGTGGACATCCTGGGGACGGGCAACGAGATTGTGAACACCTATAAGTACCTGGGTTTGCTCCTTAATAATAAGCTGGACTGGGCAGATCATATGGAGGCCCTGTACAGGAAGGGCCACAGCAGGCTCTACCTGCTTAGGAAACTGAGAGCCTTTGGAATCCGGGGGGCACTTCTTAGAACTTTCTTCAACTCGGTAGTGGCATCAGCCATCTTCTTTGGAGTGGCCTGCTGGGGGAGCAGTATATCAACCAGGGACAGAAATAAACTTGACAAGCTGATTAGAAGGGCCAGCTCTGTCCTGGGGAGCCCACTGGACCCAGTGCAGGTGGTGGGTGACAGAAGGATACTTTCCGTGGTGAGCTCCATGCAGAAGAAGAAGTCCCATCCCATGCATGAGACTGTGATCGCGCTGAGCAGTACTGTCAGTGACCGACTGCTCCACCCTAGGTGTGAGAAGGAGCGCTATCGGAAGTCTTTCCTCCCCACCGCGGTTAGGCTGTACAACCAACACCGACCTAAGCGGAGATCATTACACACAGAGAACTGAAATATCTCTCTGCCTGTTAAATCCCCCCCCCCTCCTCTGCTACGTCCTATCTGTCTGTCTGCTATTAATGTAATGCCTCTCACCTTGGAACATTCCTGTACATGTTGTATTTGTATTTGTATCTGCTTATCTTTGCTGCTGTAACACACTGAATTTCCCCATTGTGGGACTATTAAAGGACTATTATTATTATTATTATTATTATTATTATTATTATTATTATTATTATGCAGAACTTTTTTCAAATGTCACCACATCTGCAAATTCCTGGGAGGCAGAATCGCTCCTACAGCAGAACCATTTGTACTTTGTAAGGGCACCTTTTAATATTTTAAACAATGTATTGGAAAACTAGAAAAAAAAAAGATTAATATTTCTGTCTACAGTTGTGCAAGGACTCTTTTTTGGATTGTCAATCTGTAGTTTTTATTTATACTATTTTGGGCAAGAGATAACTTTTTCACCACTTTTAACTACATTTGTGGGATGTTATGTGACCACAAAACAGCACTTCAGGCATTTGGGTTGCCCCCAGTTTAATGTCCCCCTCCAGCTGCCACCACAATTTAATGTCCCCCTCAATCTGCCCCAGTTTAATGTTCCCAGTTTTAAACTGTGGGGGCAGCTGGAAAGGGGCATATAACTGTGGGGGTAGCTGAAGGGGACATTACCATCTGACCCCAGTTTAATGTCCCCCTCCATCTGCCCCCACAGTTTAATGTCCCCTCCATCTGCCCCCAGTTTAATGCCCCCTCCAGTTGCCCAAGATTAATGTCCTCCTCCAGCTTCCCCCACAGCTTAAAGTCCCCCTCCTGGTAACAAACAAACATAAAAAACCTAACACTCACCTAGTCCCGTTTCCTGCTGATCTTCTCTTAAGTCTATGCTCCCGGAGTCTTCAGGGAGTTGCAGTCGTGATATGAGTGACGTCATCACATCATGCCTACAACTCCCGGAGTAGAGGTGGGGGCCAAATGATAAAACATGGAGCGGATGGCTCTCCAGATGCAGAAGAGTTGAAACTGGGATATATCTCCTGCTGACCGAGACAGCGGGACAGTACCCAGAATTCGGGACTGTCCCGCTGAATCACATAATTGTGGTCACAATTGACAACGCCATCTGGGAGATAAATGACAGTGATCAGAGTTGTAAAACAGAAGGCACCTGCCAGCTGTGGTGCTTACGCTGCTCCTGAGCTGGTGCCATGTTTAAAGACCTAACCACTGCCTGATTATTACAGTGAATGTAAAAATGTTCTTCAATTCCAAAATATTTTAGTTAGAAGGGTACATTGATGACAAATTGATCACAGGTCGCCCTGCTGCTTAGAAAGCAAATGTAATTTGTGGAAAAACCTGGTAGCAGGTGTTCAATTCTCCTGCAGCGCCACCAAAATTGAAATGGAGCATTGTACAATCTATTGAAATCAAAGGACTGTCCATGTACCAGGCCCTCTAAGGTTTGAAAACGCATTACACTTATAATTTCCTAATAGAGTATTTAGAAATTAGATTTCTAGACTAGACGGCCCATGTAAGGTGCCTACAGTATGTTAAATCACCTACGATATACAAAAGGATACTGTTTTTGTAATATAATCTAAAATGTTTAAAACTGCTCAGCAAAGAGAACAGAGGTCCAAAAAAGGGTGTTTTATGTTTTCCAGCTGTGATGTGGTTGAAACATTTACATCACTCTTGGGGTTTGATATATAGTATAACAACAGAGAATGCATTTTCACTTGCATTTTTTCTTATTTACATAGCATTTTGGATTATTATGTTGTGCAACATTTAGTGTTTCTTTAAACTAAATCTTACAGACACATTAAAACACTCGCAGGAACATGCATACAATAGCGCCTCGTGTTTCACACTTACACTTTAAGAAACTGATATGACATTTTTCCAGTATTTTATATCACAAAGAGTTGATTTAACATTTAGCATTTTGATAAATGGCAATATCCATAACAAGGAATAGCGATACCTTGGACTTTAGCAAGAGCTGCTTCATGGACAGAGAATTGAGGAAATGAATCCAGTAAGTCCAACTGTAGGTCATACACATGAGATCTGCCAAATAAATTCAACATTTTTAGGACTGAACTGGTGGATCAGGGGATCTGTCTTAACCAAAAATGTAGAAAAATTACAAAATGTTCTTTTTAAATAAAAAATGAATTTCCTGACAAAGCTTTCAGCAATTCTTTTTCGTTTGTGTTCTTTATAGCAGATGAGCATTATTTTCAATATTATATTTTCCATCATTATTAAGAGTATGTTTACCGAAAACATGGTTATTGGCACAATAAGAAATATAAAGATTTACAGGAAAACTGTCCCTGTTGCCCATAGCAACCAATGATAGCAATGTTTTACTTTCTCTGGAATAGTTAAATGGGTTTTCCCATGAGTATAAACATATTTCAAGTAAAAATTTTGCTGAGTTTTGAAGATTTTTCTCTAAACATCAGTGTTTTTGAAAATATCTTTAAAACGTTGCAAATTTTTAAATTATTTATATTTGCAAAAATGTTTAACTATCAATTGCCTACAAGTTTAATGATGGTCACATTCTTTAAAAAAAATGAAAGCTGAACTCTGATTGGTTGCTTCGAGCAACAAGGCCTGTTTTTTTAATTTCTGATAAAGGAATTATAGTTTTTCAAATCTTCTCTGGTCTCAGATAAGAGGTTATCTAACCTTACATGGGTTTAGACTGAGGTCACACGTTGCAGAAAAGCTGCTTTTTTGTTGCAGATTTTGCTGCATTTTGTTGAGCCAAAGTAAGGAGTGGATTAAACAGAAGAGGAAAGTATAAGAGCTTCCTAGATATTTCCCATTCCTTTTGTAGTCACTCCTGGTTTCGGCTCAAAAAATTGCAGGAAAATCTGCAACAAGAAAGTAGGTTTTATGTAGCATGAGAATCTGCGAGCTGTTGCCACATTCAGCTGATTCTTGTGGTCTAATTCCTGAAGCTCTTGGTTGCAGGTGATGATGCACTGAGCTGGTAACGTGTTGCATTACATGGCGCCCATTTGGATATCTATGTAAATCACTGACGATGTGAGTCTGCCAGAACATGAGTCTCTGCTTATTCACACTCTGGCTCATACAGCGGGTTTGCAACAGGGGATCTCCTTCTAAGTCCACTTACCTTATAGTTCATATGGAAATGGGATATCCTGAAAGGAAAATCCTTCTAATTGTAATTCTGCCTTGAGCTGAATATAATAATAATAATAATTTTTATTTATATAGCGGCAACATATTCCGCAGCACTGTACAATTTGTAGGGTTCAAGTACTGACAAAAAAAGATACATTACAAAGAAATATTCAATTCAAACACTAGGACTGAGGACCCTGCTCGCAAGAGCTTACAATCTATGAGGTAGAGGGGGTGACACAGGAGGTAGCAGAGTCAGCATCGGAGGTAGCGTTGCTTATACAATGGTCAGATAATTTTGTAATAGAGGTTACTATCATTACACATATATAAAGCTGTATGAGCCATGTGCGTAATCCCAGATATTCAGGTTGATAGTGATAAGATCCCTGGCAACAACAAACAATTTATGGTTGTTAGTGCGGTGACCAGATGGAAGGTAACGCTGCAGTTGGGATTGCGGGGTGCAAACAGCGCAGACTTGTCACGGTCTCTGGGCACGAGGGCGCAGCGCTGGTGCTGTCCCACGTTACCACCACTGGTACCGGTGATAAGGGGGCTGCACAAATGTTGGTGGTGATTGTTCCCCCGGGGCGCTTCCCCTATACTGTGCCGACTGATGGTGTTTGGGGCGCCCTGATGTTGTCGGTGCAGAGTCAGACACAGAAACGGTTGTAAAGTTGAACTTTTACTTCCATGGGTGTGGAGGCACAAATGCTTAAACAGTTTCTTCAATACAAAACAACGGGGTACGCCTGGTGACACAGCAAAGTCCTGGGGTGCAGGGTAGACTTGATGAAAGGTGTTCCTAGCCCTTATACTTCAGTGTTACAGCCCTAAGGTGCGTCTGGGCTCCTATTTGGCTCATAGGAGGATGCCCACCATGATACTAGTACATAATATTCCCCACTCACGTTATGTGGTCCTGATAGCTCAGAGTTTCGGGGTGCAATAGTCAGGGTGGCAGGATATTCCACAGGTCTGGCCTTGGCCCCTGGATCCTGTGATACTTGCTATGGAGCACGTGTTCCAGAATGTTCTCTCCACAGTCTCAGGCTGACAAGATAATGATGCTTGACTTCCTTCAGGGCGATGGCTAGGCAGACAGGGAACAGGATCTTCTGAATAGCTGGAGTATGTCAGCTCTCCAACCTTCCTGGGCCTGTCTAGGACTTGAGATTCCTGCACTAAACTCACTGCTTTCTTCACAGGACATCACACTTATCTCCTCACCTCCTCCTCCTAACACTCCACACTTCTCACTCCTCACACGCAGGACCTTCCTGCAGGGGTGTTACCATGGGGACCCAGTGATCAGCTGACTCCTCCCCTTTTCCCAGGCGATGTCCTCCCATTGGACATTTGATTACTATTCAATCCTATGGGAGGTGTAATGCATGTGTGAGGCTCACTAGGTGGCGCTGTGTTGTGTGACACTCAGGACCCCCTGCTATGTCACACAGGCTATGAAGCAACAGGAAATAATACAATGCACAGAGATCACCCTCAGCCCAGCCATAGCCAGCTCGGGGATGCCACATTAGGCAGTATATTCCAAGCAGCCAATCTGTCAGACATGTCAATTGCTATGTTGAGAGCAGAAACAGAGTTTTGGGGGGGGGGGGCCATCCCATTCCCCAGGTGGTGTTTTGAATTTTTTTTTCCAAAAAAAAATTGGTGTTGTCTTTTTTTTATATTTAATTTTGTGGGCGCAAACTTCTTTTTTTTGTTTTTTGTTTTATATATATATATATATATATATATATATATATATATATATATAAAATATATTTTTATTTATGTATTTTTTTTTTTTTTTTTTTTTTAAAAAAAAAAAAAAAAAAATTTAAATAATTAAAAAAAATAAATTTTTGTTTATTTGTTTGTATTTGTTAATTAATTGTTTCTAAAAAACAATTGGCTGGTAGAATTTATGAAAACCCCGCATTTTTTCAGAACAAACATGAGCCAAATCCATTCCAGATGCCTGATTTTTTTGTTCCAGCAAGTCAATAGTGACTGACAGCACAACAAAACACATTCTGCATTACAAGGCTCATTCTGTTTACACTGCTTTGGAAAGTAACTCTATTTTCAGAAGTCTGAGTTGTTTAAACCATTTGAAATTCTGCCCATTCCAGTATAAACAGCTTAAAACAACCATTGGAAGGACCATATTAAATACCTACTTTCATCTTAGAACTTTTTGCTATTTGATGTATCCTTTTCCATGTAATAACACAACTGGTGTTAAGAGTAGAAAAGCATTTCTCAACTTCATGTCAGTAAGAATCAGCAGGTCATCAATAGCAATTGTGATTTATTGATCAACCAACATAACCTTTCACAATGTAACTTTTTTTTCTAGTTGAGCCATCGGTTTTACAAACATAGCGTCTTACTTCAAAGAACTACAATAGGTCCCTGAGAAATTGCACACAAAAGAGATTGGGGTCTGTATATTACTATTTCAAAACAAATTTGATACTGAGGATTCTGTCTGGATAGACATCAAATACATTTTATTCCTTATGACTTTAACTTTGTATTGTACATTGTATATGAAATACAAACAGAATAGATACTATAATGTATAAGCTTGGACTCTTAAGGCTAAGGCCCCATGTTACGGAGCTGGAAAAAACGATGCATTTTACAGTATCAGCAAAGTGAATGAGATTTCAAAAACGCAGCAAGTTAATTTTAGCTGCAGAATCACAAGCATTTTACCTATTTTAACTATTCCTTCTTATAACGATACCTTTAATACACTAGAATGATAGAAATCCATATACACTTTTAGAAATACCATTTCTTGTCTTACCAGACATTTCATTTGATTTTTATAAATTGTTGGCATTAAAATTAAAAATAAACATTCTGTAAATGTATAGAATAATTTGCTGCACCAGGCCAGTAGGTGGGTTTACACCAAGGGGTGCAACAAAACTGCACAAATACAAAAAGATGCAGCTCTCTAAAAGTACTGGGATTAAGTGAAAAAGGGGGTGCTTTATTACTCCATCAGTAGCAACCTTTCAGCTCACAACCATTCCCATAAATATTACTTTAAGGGAATGTATCATCATAAATTTACATATCATTTACAACAGGTCTTTATAATCCCTATTACTCAATAGGCGGTTGGGCGCAGCTGTTCTCCATCACTGTCAATGAACTCCCATTCAGTACAGTTGTCATAAAGCACACATACCATGCTGTACTATCTACATAGACAGTGTGTTTCTGTAATATAGACAACCATGGGAAAGTAAAAAAAATAGATTCAATATACAAAATGTTTATCTTCAAGACTTAAAGAGAACCTGTCAGGTCAATTTTGGATACTAAATTACCCACAGGTCCTTAAAGACCTGGGTTTAGTGTTTCAAATTGCCATGTTATAAACCCATCCATGCCCACAATTAAAAAAAAAAGATTCATCTGACTCATTTCTGGTGCTCCTGGTGCCTGCGTAGTTCTACAGTGAAGCCGAAGACATACACCCCGGCTTCACTGCCCAAGTGCCGGAGGAATGGGGCATGGTCACTGAAGGTGTACTCCTCTGGCTTCAGTGAAAAACTGCATCACACAGGGAATACAGATGCAGGGTAAGCATAAACCTTTTTTATTTTTATTGCGGGCATGAATGGCTTTAATACAAGGCGCTTTGGGACACTAAAACAATGGTCCAAATCGCGCTGACAGATTCCCTTTAAGAGGGTTTTCTGGGCTTTCTAAATAGTACTTCAAATGGCATTATGGCATTATTTAGTTAAAACAAAAAAAAAAATTAACTTCTAAACCCTTGCTGCTCTACCGGCAACCCTGGCACACAGTCTCCTGCTAGCCTCTATTTACATTAGTTGGAGCTGTGATGAACCAGGCTGGCATGTCACCACTTCCACCAATCACTGCCACACAATCACTTCAGCCAGTCACAAGACCACAGCTATAGCTAATGTGAACAGAGACCAGCGCAAAACTTGGACTCATGGACCAGCCACACTAGATTAGCAGAGGTTTAGCAGGAGAGTATGAGGATTTTGTTTTATTAATAATAATATATGCAAAATTGGATAAGCTTGGTTCTCCCCTGTTTAATGAAATAGAAATTAAACACACAAGAAATTCCCTTTAAATATTGATGAAGTACCAGACAAGACCTCACACAAAGATAGGTAAAGACTTCAAGAAAAAAAATGTGAAAGGTTTAAAGTCTGGAGAAAGATAGGCGTAAGGAAACAAGAAAAGCAACAGATAAGGGAAACAAGTAGAGATGCATTGTCCTAAATAAAATATATGATAAGTGTTCAAAGTAGTTATGAAAAGGCTGTTAAGTTATCAAATGGTTTGGCTGATGTAAACCATGACATGGAAAGTGATCTGGAACACTGACCAGAGACACCAAATTCCTTAACAGCCTTATTAAACGCTCACTTAGGACCACACTACTTAGAGGGCACATACCACTAGGGCTCTGCGGTCAGCACCTTTCACTTATGTTCATACAAAAACCAAGTGTAAGACAGCACGTTTAAAGGGTAACCAGTAAAAGCTGCACAACTATAGGATCTGTATTTAACATAATACACATGTATTTAAAGAGAAATTTTATTTTTACAGTTTTTGAGTCTCCTTCTTAATGCTGGAGAATCGCTGAGGATAAAAACTCTAGTTCCACCTTAACTAAAAACAGCTACAGATACAGTAGAGCCAGTTTATTAGAAGACTATAAGTTACTTGAAGCCTGTAAGAAAAATGGATGGTTACAGTATTAGTCTCTGATATTTACACTGTTTGCTAGGTCATGTCAACTTTCTTGTAACATTTTAATCATAGTATATTAATCTTATTTCTTGGTACATTATATAGTGACAAAATATTCCCCGGCGCTGGACAAAAATTGTCACCATTTATTAGTCCCTGTCCCAATGGGACTCACAGTCTAATTTCTCTAGCTCAGACATACATACACTAGGGCCAATTTCATACAGACCTGGTTGTAGTTTTTGGAGTGTGGGAGGAAACTGAAGAACAGAGCTAAAACCCACAGAAACATAGGGAGAACCAAGATAATTGAATGAAATATCGGATTGGAGTACAAGGACAGGTTAACAAGCTTGGAGTTATTCAGTTTAGAAACAAGACGGCTATAAGGAGATCTAATCACAATGTACAAATACATGAAGGGGCAGTACAAAGACCTTTCTAATGATCTTTATATTCCTAGTCCTGTCACAGTGATAACAGGAATCATCTATGCCTTGAGAAAAGCATCATAGTTAAAAGCTCTCCAGTTATTGCAAACCTACAACTCACAGAATGCCTGGACATCCTGTGGCTGTTTGGGCATGCTGGGTATTGCAGTGCTGCAGAATCTGGAGAGCTACAGGTCAGAGATTATTGCTTTATAACATTATATGAATGGAGATGTGTTACAGTAACCTGAAATTCTGATGGGTTTTGCTGTGGAAAACTGTAAAAGGAGTACAGGAATGCTAAAGTACTGTAGAACTACAGATCCATCATTTTTGGATATGTCAGGCTTTTAGCAGTGTAATCCCCACAAATCACAAAGTGACGGCATAACCTGAGAATCACTTTCTGAAAACCCCTTCAAGATTAATATGAATTAAAGGTAAAGCAACATAACTGTACCTGTAATATGGTGGTAAATGAATATTTTTATCTTTTTGAGGGGACTAATATTTTTCTACATCTTCATTATAGATCACTTTATACATCTCCACAACCTCCATATTATGGCCATATGTACATTTACTTTCCCGCATCCCTGTTTTCCTATCATAAATTAATGTATACGTATACACAAAGTCAATGTAACCCCCGATCTCCATCTTCTTACCATCGCCAATATCTCTCTTAGCAATATAATTCTTGCTCTCAGTCATATGCAAAGCCAGAATAAAAAAACACCCTTTTATGAACTGATTCCAGTCCTTATATGATGATATCATAACATGTTATACCTAGTTTTTCCATAGATATCACTAATAGGTGTAAATAGACCACACCCAATTGCTCTATTATGACATCACAAAAACCATGAACACTTTGGGATACCTAGACCCTAGATTATGACATCACTGGAAATGAACAAAAAACCTGTATATATATCATTCAGACTCCAATGATCTACTCAATATACCTTCCTCATTGTTAAAGGGGTATATGCACCTTATATATTAATGCTACGGCTACATGGTAACATGTAGTTGCGCACCATAAGGTTGCAATGCCTCTCTACAGTATCACTACTGATAATAGTGAATATGGGGGTAATGAACTCACAAGCTCTAGTGACCATGACCTGAAAGTTGGCACAAATCCAACCTATCATACACTATATTTAACTGCAACAGGCAGGGCAACATTTGCCATTGTAATATTGCAGTTCTACATACTGCTGTGTAGTTTTGGCCTTATGTTGCATAAATATAGTTAGACGCTCTCTCTTCATTCTCTATACCAAGTGGTATAGATTCCAGGGGTTCCCTGTTTCAAAAACCTACATCTATCAGACATATACGTCAAAGGAGAAAGGGCATACTGTAACAGCTTTACCTGAGCACAGGTCAGACAGATACTCAGGATCATAGTGATCCCACCAATATTGGAGCAGCATATTGTCAGACACTGCTCTATTATATTGCAAGAAATGAAAGCCCATACACTGATAAATATTAGTTTTGTATATACAGATACAGTATAATATTAACTTTTCTAAGTCACTTCCCAAGTCCTGTTAAAGGAATCTCCAAACCCCCATAAATTGCTTTCTTTGAGAAATGGATTGATAGCCATTTATATTGCATTGTATTATGATGTAGAAATTCAGCGATAGCCAGGAATTCACTGTGTATGTTATTAAACGATAAGCTTGTGTGGTTTTCACCGACGTGATTTGTATAGTTTACAGATGGAGTAGCTTCCTTACAGCCTTAGGATACTATCTGGAGTTTGTCACAATAGAGAAAACACCACACAATGTGTCTAGTAATATTTGTCGCAATTGCTCCTGGAAACCATTGCTGGATTCTTGGCTGCACAGATTATGGATTATGATTTCCTCATCTGCGGTGTCCTTGGTGGTTAACAAAATATTAACAATTTGGGGTTGTTAATTCCTTTCATCGACATCCAACTGATCCTACTTTTATACGTATGAGTAAAACCTCTAGTTTAGGAAACAGATCAGATAGAGTCATGATGGTTTACATCACTGGAGGGGCCCTTCATGTCATCATGATCACCTTTTGATCATCAGTTTAACTGGTCAGTTTCCTGGATACAAAAACTGATGCTAAAACGCATGAAAATTGATGGAAAGTGACAGCCATTCTTTACATAGAGTCAATGTTAAATAAAACCGGATTAGCTGCTGTAAGACAGAAAAGTAGGACATACCACACTTTTGTGTCCCACAAAAAAACAGAAACTGATTCATTCTTATTTAACATTGACTCTACATAAACAGATGGCATCAGTTTCCATTTGTTTTCATCCCTTTTTAGCATGAGTTTTTTGTATCTGCATTTAAATAAAAAAAAGCAGAGGTCCTCTTTAATAAGGGGTGTACTGGGACACGTGGCCTGAGTGCCAGTTGTGAGGCTATGCCAACAAGCCACTGTTACCTATATATATTAGATGTACCATGACGGCTGTACACATAACCGTTCACAGTAGTTTATAGTGGGTAAGGAAAGTATTCAGACACCTTTAAATTTTTCACTCTTTGTTTCATTGCAGCCATTTGCTAAAATCAAAAAAGTTCATTTTATTTCTCATTAATGTACACTCAGCACCCCATCTTGACAGAAAAAAAAAACAGAAATGCAGATATTTTTGCAAATTTATTAAAAAAGAAAAATTGAAATATCACATGGTCATAAGTATTCAGACCCTTTGCTGTGACACTCATATTTAACTCACATGCTGTCCATTTCCTTCTGATCCTCCTTGAGATGGTTCTACTCCTTCATTGGAGTCCAGCAGTGTTTAATTAAACTGATTGGACTTGATTAGGAAAGGTACACACCTGTCTATACAAGACCTCACAGCTCACAGTGCATGTCAGAGCAAATGAGAATCATGAGGTCAAAAGGAACTGCCCAAGGAGCTCAGAGACAGAATTGTGGCAAGGCACATATCTGGCCAAGGTTACAAAAGAATTTCTGCAGCACTCAAGGTTCCTAAGAGCACAGTGGCCTCCATAATCCTTAAATGGAAGAAGTTTGGGACAACCAAAACTCTTCCTAGACCTGGAGAAGAGCCTTGGTGAGAGAGGTAAAGAAGAACCCAAAGATCACTGTGGCTGACCTCCAGAGATGCAGTAGGGAGATGGGAGAAACTTCCACAAAGTCAACTATCATTGCAGCCCTCCACCAGTCGGGGCTTTATGGCAGAGTGGCCTGAAGGAAGCCTCTCCTCAGTGCAAGTCATACGAAAGCCCGTATAGAGTTTGTCAAAAAACACATGAAGGACTCCCAGACTATGAGAAATAAGATTCTCTGGTCTGATGAGACAAAGATTGAACTTTATGGCGTTAATTCTAAGCGGTATGTGTGGAGAAAACCAGGCACTGCTCATCACCAGCTCAATACAATCCCAACAGTGAAACATGGTGGTGGCAGCATCATGCTATGGGGGTGTTTTTCAGCTGCAGGGACAGGACGACTGGTTGCAATTGACGGAAAGATGAATGCAGCCAAGTACAGAGATATCCTGGAAGAAAACCTCTTCTAGAGTGCTCTGGACCTCAGATTGGGCCGAAGGTTCACCTTCCAACAAGACAATGACCCTAAGCACACAGCTAAAATAACAAAGGAGTGGCTTCGGAACAACTCTGTGACCATTCTTGACTGGCCCAGCCAGAGCCCTGACCTCAACCCAATTGAGCATCTCTGGAGAGACCTGAAAATTGCTGTCCACCAACGTTCACCTTCCAACCTGACGGAACTGGAGAGGATCTGCAAGGAAGAATGGCAGAGGATCCCCAAATCCAGATGTGAAAAACTTGTTACATCATTCCCAGGAAGACTCATAGCTGTACTAGCTCAAAAGGAAGGGGCTTCTACTCAATACTGAGCAAAGGGTCTGAATACTTATGACCATGTGATATTTCAGTTTTTCTTTTTTAATAAATTAGCAAAAATATCTACTTTTCTGTTTTTTTTCTGTCAAGATGGGGTGAGTGCAATAACATGAACTTTTTTGCTTTTAGCAAATGGCTACAATGAAACAAAGAGTGAAAAATTTAAAGGTGTCTGAATACTTTCCGTACCCACTGTATATATTTGTGCTACCCAGTTTTCAGCAGGATGGATTCAGAAAAGATTTTGAAAAACATGTCTGAAAAAATATATGATCCATGACTCTTAAAACCAACTACTTTTGCTAAGGGGGCAGCTTTTGGCCACATATGGATATGAGGGAACAGCATTGAAGTTGATCTTCAGAACAGCTCTCTGTTCTCGGCATGGCACTGTTGGAAAGTGCAGGAAATGTAGTATTCTTGAGATACAGCAATAAGGATGTGTGTTTAAGCATGGGGCAGCATTTCCTTAGTGTTGGTTTTTGGATAAACAAGACACACTGGTCTAGGTATAGGAGTGGGAGAGGGGCTCTCTGACTGCGTGAGAGTTGACTATAGAAGTGTGTGAATCTGTGATACAGAAAAGTACTGCAGACGTCTGATATGATGCTATTCTATATGCTACAATAAGTTTAACTAGAAAAATATGCCACCCTATGTTAAAGCTGCAGGTTCATACTTCAGGTAGTCAAAGTATCACAAAATATTTTGCGCCATTTGGCTAATAAGGACAGGGAAAACATATAATGGACTCATGAATCCACTGTATTCTATCAGCACTTCTATTATACAAAAAGCTATGATATGCGCCCATGCCAACGCACCAGTAATTGTCAGCAATGTAAATCATTACTGCTATTTGTTACTTGAAAGTGTCATATTGTAAAGGTGACAGTGAGCCGCTTGTTGACAGGGCCAATATGCAGTTGCCCATTTAATTTGTCTGTCCCTGTATTAATATAGTGGCACAGCTATAGATTTTGCAGCTGACAGAGTTGTGACCAGGCCCATAAGTCGGGGGGCCCGCAGTTATGTTTGCACTTACACCAGCCTTTAGATACTCCTGTGTATAAATGCGTGTATTATGTTTATTTTAATAAGTTGTACAAAAAGTATATTCAAATAACAAAAAAGCCATGACATTACATACACATTGTGTAATAAAGAGTATGAAAGTTCTCTCATGAGCGCGTCCTATAAGTCAGAGCAATCTAATTACTTGTACTGATAAGGGAACACAGTTTTTAGCTGGCCACATCTGTATATCTCTCCTCACAATGGACCAAGCCACACATATAGTTATTGCTCACGGTTTTTGGAAGCAAAGCAACTTTATTTTTTGTTTATCTTCAAGAAACTGGCAACATGTAAAATAAAGAATGTATGATATCAGAGCATGAATCTAACGGGAATAAGAGTTATCTGCAAGAAAAATACAGTTAAATCTAGAGACATCACTCATCATTTATTACATTATGGGAATGATACAATAAACTGGTAACAAGAAATTACAGGGCAGGCTGTTCTAGTTTAATTCCTGTTTTTAAGCCAGCATGGTCCGCTCTAGTATAAATGAGCTTTCTCTACTGCTTGTAAAATATCTGGCACACAGGATCCGTCCATTCCAACTCAATGCTAGTGAGTAAGATGCAGTACAGTAATAGGTACCATCAAAAAGTTTGTGACATAGAGTGAGGCATATGTAAAACTATGTGTATATGTATTTCCTACATTACAAAACTGTGTATTGTAGTTTACACACATTGTTTTGCTTTTCGTGATTTTTTTTTTTTTATTACATTTACTATGTCACTATCTATAATATCTTAAAGGGAATCTGTCACCAGAATCCAGCATACCAACCCAACCCTACCGATAGGTTAGGGCCACCTGAATCAAATGGCATTTTCTCAGTGTGACCAGCGCCTCCGTTGCTGAGAAATCACAGTTTTTGGTAATTTTAAAGTAAACCCTTAGGAGGAATGAAGGCGTTGTTGTTGCTCAAAAGAGGTAAGTGGCAACGTTCATATTGCTCTAAGGATTTAATTTGCATATTGCCAGTAATGGTGATAGCTCAGTATATCAGAGGTACTGATTCACAAGGGGAAAACACCATTTGTTTCAGGTGACCCTAACCCATCTGTCTGCAGGGTTGGGTTAATAGGTTCTGGTGACTACCTTTAAATGTCTAGGGAAAAGGGGGTTGAAACATGTTTGTAACATACAGTGGGGAAAAAAAGTATTTAGTCAACCACCAATTGTGCAAGTTCTCCCACTTAAAAAGATGAGAGAGACCTGTAATTGACATCATAGGTAGACCTCAACTATGAGAGACAAAATGAGAAAACATATCTAGAAAATCACATTGTCTGATTTTTTTAAGAATTTATATGCAAATTATGGTGGAAAATAAGTATTTGGTCAATAACAAAAGTTCATCTCAATACTTTGTTATATATCCTTTGTTGGCAATGACAGAGGTCAAACGTTTTCTGTAAGTCTTCACAAGGTTAGCACACACTGTTGCTGGTGTGTTGGCCCATTCCTCCATGCAGATCTCCTCTAGAGCAGTGATGTTTTGGGGCTGTCGCTGAGTAACACGGACTTTCAACTCCCTCCAAAGGTTTTCTATGGGGCTGAGATCTGGAGACTGGCTAGGCCACTCCAGGACCTTGAAATGCTTCTTACGAAGCCACTCCTTCGTTGCCCTGGCGGTATGCTTGGGATCATTGTTATGCTGAAAGACCCAGCCAAAATCTCACGATACATGGCCCCATTCATTCTTTCATGTACATGGATCAGTCGTCCTGGTCCCTTTGCAGAGAAACAGCCCCAAAGCATGATGTTTCCACCCCCATGCTTCACAGTAGGTATGTTGTTCTTTGGATGCAACTCAGCATTCACTCTCCTCCAAACACGACGAGTTGTGTTTCTACCAAACAGTTCTACTTTGGTTTCATCTGACCATATGACATTCTCCCAATACTCTTCTGGAACATCCAAATGCTCTCTAGCAAACTTCAGACGGGCCCGGATATGTACTGGCTTAAGCAGGGGGACACATCTGGCACTGTAGGAACTGAGTCCCTGGCGGCGTAGTATGTTACTGACGGTAGCCTTTGTTACGTTAGTCCCAGCTTTCTGCAGGTCATTCACTAGGTCCCCCCCGTGTGGTTCTGGAATTTTTGCTCACCGTTCATGTGATCATTTTGACACCACGGGGTGAGATCTTGCGTGGAGCCCCTGATCGAGGGAGATTATCAGTGGTCTTGTATGTCTTCCATTTTCTAATTATTGCTCCCACAGTTGATTTCTTCACACCAAGCTGCTTGTCTATTGCAGATTCAGTCTTCCCAGCCTGGTGCAGGTCTACAATTTTGTTTCTGGTGTCCTTCCACAGCTCTTTGGTCTTCACCATAGTGGAGTTTGGAGTGTGTCTGTTTGAGGTTGTAGACAGGTGTCTTTTATACTGATAACAATGTCAAACAGGAGCCATTACAACAGGTAATGAGTTGAGGACAGAGGAGCCTCTTAAAGAAGAAGTTACAGGTCTGTGAGAGCCAGAAATCTTGCTTGTTTGTAGGTGACCAAATACTTATTTTCCACCATAATTTGCAAATAAATTCTTAAAAAATCAGACAATGTGATTTTCTAGATATGTTTTCTCATTTTGTCTCTCATAGTTGAGGTCTACCTATGATGTCAATTACAGACCGGCCTCATCTCTTTAAGTGGGAGAACTTGCACAATTGGTGGCTGACTAAATACTTTTTTTCCCCACTGTAGTTTACTAGGGAGTCTATTATTAAAAAACAGCCTCTAAAATTTTCCCTTAGCAATATCTCTAGCTTAGCTTTGGTAAGGAAAATCCATCTTCAGCGTCTGCTGTACACACTGAATACAACTAACTGTATTAGTAACTAAATGTATATAACTAATGTCTCTCCCTGTTTTAAGACTGACTGCCAGTGCTGGAAGAGTGAAGAAATCAGGCGATACCTTTTAGCTGATCACTGATACCCCAACTCTCCTCTATTCCTCTGGCATGCTCACTGACTAGCTAGCTGCTCACTGCACCAGGGATATATAGCAGAGTCAGTGCCGGTATAAGAAAATGTAGTTACATACAGTATATGTATGTAGATAGCGTAAAGGAGAGGCAGGCTAACCAGCCTCTGCATGTAACAACCATATTCATCATATACAGTACATGCTGAAGCATAAAAATAATAATAGTAATAATACTAATGATAATACTAATGAAGATTATGATGATGATGAAAGATCCAATAGACAACTTAAAAACCATTCATGAAAAATACATTTTTCACAGGAAAACATTAGTTCATGACAGATAGATGATAGAATAACAGCTTTGATGAACCTTTTTATTGGTTATTGGAAAGCTCTCAAATGGGGCAGCTCTCGGTGAGATCTCTAACCACTTTTCTCTTGTTGAACATAATTTTCCAGCAAAAAAAAAAAAAAAAAAAATGAGCGCTCCAAAATAAACAAGCTATAATAACAGTATGTGAAATACAAGAGTGTAACTTAATCTGCTGTCCCATTAAAATAGACAGCATCATCATGCATGAGAGGATGTTCACAAACACAATAAGCTGCACCCAAATAAATACAGCTAAAAAATCTGTGATTTATTAAACCATAGCAGCCATACAACAGATTTCCTTGGTAAGGATCCAAACAATGTTGATAATCTATCCCCTGTGCGTGCTGAATGGCCACACATCTAGATTTAGTTCAATTTCAGAAATAAGTCCTCCAACTTTTTCTTATAATTGTCCATCTTTGGCTAAGTCAATTTTGTTCATCAATATGATTCCTGTTTGTGTTGTTTCACGTTTACAACTGTAGATGGTTCCCACAGTTATATATCTCTTAACCCCTTCCTGTTTCAGCCATTTTTTGTTTTTTGATTTTCCTTTTTTACTCCCCGACCTTCCAAAAGTAATAACTTTTTATTTTTCATCCACAGAGCCATATGATTCTTAATGGTATCATTTAATATCCCATATGATGTACTGGAAAGCTGGAAAAAATTGAGAATGGGTTGAAAATAGAGAAAAACTGCATTTTCGACACATTTTTATGGGTTTTGTTTTTACAGCGTTCACTGTCCGGTCAAAATAACATGTTACCTATATTCTGGGGGTCTACTTGATTATGTTGATGCCAAATTTATATAGGTTTGGTTAAGTTTCAACACCTTAACCACTTCAGTACCGGGCCAATTTCTGGTCCAGCACCAGACACATTTTCGGGTTTTTTTTGTATGTGCGGTTTTGAGGGCTATAACATTTTTATCATATGCGTTATTCAACTAATTTCTGCGTCTTTTTTCGGTGACACATAGGGCTTTTTTTTTTGTTGTTTTTATTTTTGCATGTGTTTTCAATTTTTTTTATATCCAGGAAAATATAAACAAAAGAAGAGGGAAAACGTATTATTTTATTTATTTTTTAATTATTTTATTTACTTTTTTTTTTAACTTTTCTATTGTTTATATATTTTTTTTTACATTGTGTAAAAATGTCCCCAAAGGTCATAATAGACCTTTGGGGACATCTGATCACTTTTTTTTTTTGGTGGAGTAGACTGATTTCCCCTGTAACTGGGGCTGGTACATTTAGACCCAGTTGCAGGAGGAATACAACCTACTGCCCATTACTATAGAGCTGATCTGGGTCCTGTAGGATCCAGCAGCTCTAATAGATGCTGATCCCGGCGGATCACATGACTGCCGGGTCAGAGAGGAGCCGCAACATGGCGGCGTCCATAGCGCTGTATACAGCGCTCATTGAGCACTGTATACACAGCAATCAGGAAGGTAGGGAAGGTAGTAAACCTTCCCTGCCTTCTTTCTGGGAGCTCCGGCTGAAGTTACAGCCGGCTACCCGTTTAAGCAGCTGCACAATTTTGTGCAGCTGCTGAGTTCTGCTTGGATGTACTGGTACATATTTGCAGAACAAAGGAACCACCTTCCGGACGTAAAAACCCAATGGGCGGTCCGGAAGTGGTTAACAAAAACCCTTGAGAAAAAAAAATTTTTTTGGAGGCGTCTTTTTTTTTTTGTGGGATCAGATGTACTTTTTATTTATATAATTTTGGGGAATGTCTGTTTTGATTGCTTTATGTTATCATTTTTTGGGGGCTGAAACATCGAAAAAATCTTTGGGAGAAATATTTTATAAGTAGTTTGGACATTTTTGGATATGGGGATATCTAATGTGTTTATGTTTTACTTCATTTACTTATTTTTAAACGTGTTCTAGGGAAATGGGGGGTGAATTTGTAGTTCTTTTTAGTTTTTTACATTTTTTTTAAACTTTATAATTTTTTTTTTTACTTTCTTTTTTAGACCTCCTAGGGTTCTTGAATCCCAGGAGGTCTGATCACTAGTGCATTATACTGCAATGCTGTTCTATTACAGTTTCTATTACAGTTTATAACACTAAGGAAACTTAAAAGGTAAAACACAATGCCAGAATTGATGTTTTTTTATCCACCAAAAAAGGTAAAATAACATTTATTCAATAAGTTATAGGCACCCAAAAATGGTGTCATTACAATATGCATCTCATCCCATAAAAAACAAGAACTCATATCGCTACATCATCAGAAAAATAAAAAAAAAACATAGCTTGCACAATGTCAAGGCAAAAACCCCAAACATTGCCAGATCATTAGAACAAAACTGGCTGTGGCAGGAAAGGAATGTATAAGCCATGCGAGTGTTTATCAGGGTATACCCTCAGATTTAGAGCTTATGAAGAAAACTACACCAAATGTGACCCCCAGACTGATCCCCCAATCATAGCCGGTGTGCATCCACATCTGGGAAACTAATGCTCATTCCTTGAGGGGTGCAGTTTTCAAAATGGGGTCACTTTCTAGGAAATTTCACTTTATTTCTAACTTAAATTGTGTAGTAAACTGTGGTGTGTTTTTTCTTCTTTAACCCATTGCAAAAATTGGGGGCTAAATGGACGGTTTATTTGGTGAAAAAGTAATTTTAAATTTTTATATCCCAATGCTAATAAAATCTGTGAAATTAGCTGTGAGGCCAAAATGCTCACGATAACCCTTGATAAATTTTATGAGGGGTGTAGTTTCCAACTTTTAACTTTTTGGGGGTTTCCATTGTACTTGTACTTTAGGGGCTCTGCAAATATGGCACGGCACCAGAAAAATATTCCAGCAAAATCTGCCCTCTAAAAGCCAAATAGTGCTCTTTACATCCTGAGCTCCACCATGTACCCATAAGGCAGTTTATGACCACATATGGGGTATTCCCATATTTAGGAGACATTGTGTAACAAACTTTGGGCAGCTTTTTCTCCTTTATCCTCTTGTGAAAATGAAAACTTTGGGTATAAAGTGACGTTTTAGTAATTTCATTTACACATCCCAATGTTAATAAAATCTGTGAAACTGCTGTGTGGCCAAAATGTACACTATACTCCTTGATAAATTCTGTTAGGGGTTGTAATTTCCATAATAGGGTCACCTTTGGTGGGTTTTCATTGTATTGGTACTCTAGGGGCTCTGCAAATGAGACATGGCACCTGAAAGCTATTCCAGCAAAATCTGCTTTTCAAACACCCAGTGTCGTTCCTTCCTTTTGGTACGCTGCCTGGGGCCTAAACATCAGTTTACATCCACATGTGCGGTATTTCTGTGCGCGGAGAAATTGCATAACAAACTGTGAGATGCATTATCTCCTTTAAACCCTTTTGTGAATGACTAAATTTCAGCTCTATATTGTTTTAATTACTGTGAAATGCTTAAAGGGTTAACAAACTTCCTAAATGCTGTTTTGAATAATTTCAGGGGTGCAGTTTTGAAAATGGGGTTTCTAATATATAGGCCTTTATAATCTCCTTCAGAACTGAAGTGGTCCCTAAAAAATTAGTTTGGGAAATTTTCTTGTAAATCTGGAAAATCGCTGTTACACTTGTAAGCCTTCAAACATCCAAAATAAATTACAGGACGATTAAAAGATGATGCCAATATATAGCAGAGATATGGTAGATAATATTTATTAATGTATTTGGGTGGTATGACTATCTGTCTGAAAAGCAGAGCATTTCACATTTTGAAAATTGTGGATTTTTTTTTTCCAAATTTCAACCAAATTTCATTGTTTTTTTTTTTTTATAAATAAATACAAAAATATTGATCGATGTTTACCACTAACATGAAGTACAATGCGTCACAAAAAACACTCTCAGACTGGGACCCCACATATTACAGTCACTGCAAGGTGGAAGGGATTCTAGCAAATCCCATCCACACCTAGCAAAAAAATACACAACTTTCAGGAATTTCGGCAATGAAGCTGTAGCACTTAATAAAATATTGTTTAACAGAATTAGTGATATATTATATCGAGAAAGTGGAAGTTATATGATGATACAGTCACACAACCTGATGCCATCACTATTTCGAAAATCCAGCGTAGATGATTTTAATCAATAAAATGTGGCCTTTAATTTTTTCTACACTACTGTATATAAATGTCAGAGATTTTCCATAATGAGTTTCATATTTTATGCATTTTAAAGCAATTAAGTGAATGGACACCTTTAAATTTATAAGAAATTGTGCAATTATTTTCATCTAAAAATCATTGGTTATTTATTTGCGGTTGGTACCAGGATGATTTGGTGTCCATTTACTGACATTGATTATTATGATTTCTTCTGTATTGATGGTTCCCTTATATTGCTGAGCATGAAGCTAGACAATAATTATGTGGTCATATAATTATTGAATATGAGTAAAATATTTACATTGGACTAATGACTCATTAACACTTAAGTCCATCCCAATATCAATATGGCTGATTTATTACAGGTTGTATTGTAATTGACTTTTACTGTAATAGATACTAAACTAAATTTACCTTATAATTTTATAGGTTGCTATAATCAGTATATTAATATTTCTGACAGATGTCATGGTCTTTCATCTATAATCTATTTGTGAAATGGTACAAGGCCCATAATATACAGTGGGGAAAAAAAAGTATTTAGTCAGCCACCAATTGTGCAAGTTCTCCCACTTAAAAAGATGAGAATGGCCTGTAATTGACATCATAGGTAAACCTATGAGAGACAAAATGAGAAAACATATCTATAAAATCACATTGTCTGATTTTTTAAGAATTTATTTGCAAATTATGGTAGAAAATAAGTATTTGGTCACCTACAAACAAGCAAGATTTCTGGCTCTCACAGACCTGTAACTTCTTCTTTAAGAGGTTCCTCTGTCCTCCACTCATTATCTGTAGTAATGGCACTCCAAACTCCACTATGGTGAAGACCAAAGAGCTGTGGAAGGACACCAGAAACAAAATTGTAGACCTGCACCAGGCTAGGAAGACTGAATCTTCAATAGGCAAGCAGCTTGGTGTGAAGAAATCAACTGTGGGAGCAATAATTAGAAAATGGAAGACATACAAGACCACTGATAATCTCCCTCGATCAGGGGCTCCACGCAAGATCTCACCCCCTGGGGTCAAAATGATCACAAGAACGGTGAGCAAAAATCCCAGAACCACACAGGGGGACCTAGTGAATGACCTGCAGAAAGCTGGGACTAAAATAACAAAGTCTACCGTCAGTAACACACTATACCACCAGGGACTCAGTTCCTACAGTGCAAGATGTGTCCCCCTGCTTAAGCCAGTATTATTATAGTATATATCTGGGCCCGTCTGAAGTTTGCTAGAGAGCATTTGGATGTTCCAGAAGAGTATTGGGAGAATGTCATAAGGTCAGATGAAACCAAAGTAGAACTGTTTGAGAGAAACACAACTCGTTGTGTTTGGAGGAGAGTGAATGCTGAGTTGCATCCAAAGAACAACATACCTACTGTGAAGCATGGGGGTGGAAACATCATGCTTTGGGGCTGTTTCTCTGCAAAGGGACCAGGACGACTGATTCGTGTACATGAAAGAATAAATGGGGCCATGTATCGTGAGATTTTGAGTGCAAACCTCCTTCCATCAGCAAGGGCATTGAAGATGAAACGTGGCTGGGTCTTTCAACATGACAATGATCCCAAGCACACCACCAGGGCAACGAAGGAGTGGCTTCGTAAGAAGCATTTCAAGGCCCTGGAGTGGCCTAGCCAGTCTCCAGATCTCAACCCCATAGAAAACCTTTGGAGTTGAAAGTCTGTGTTGCCCAGCGACAGCCCCAAAACATCACTGCTCTAGAGGAGATCTGCATGGAGGAATGGGCCAACATACCAGCAACAGTGTGTGCCAACCTTGTGAAGACTTACAGAAAACGTTTGACCTCTGTCATTGCCAACAAAGGATATATAACAAAGTATTGAGATGAACTTTTGTTATTGACCAAATACTTATTTTCCACCATAATTTGCAAATAAATTCTTTAAAAATCAGACAATGTGATTTTCTGGATTTGTTTTCTCATTTTGTCTCTAATAGTTGAGGTCTACCTATGATGTCAGTTACAGGCCGGCCTCATCTTTTTAAGTGGGAGAACTTGCACAATTGGTGGTTCACTAAATACTTTTTTCCCCCCCGCATACTGTATATATATATATATATATATATAGTACAGACCAAAAGTTTGGACACACCTTCTCATTCCAAGAGTTTTCTGTATTTTCATGACTATAAAAATTGTAGATTCACACTGAAAGCATCAAAACTATGAATTAACACATATGGAATTATATACTTAACAAAAAAGTGTGAAACAACTGAAAATATGTCTTATATTCTAGGTTCTTCAAAGTAGCCACCTTTTGCTTTGATTACTGCTTTGCACACTCTTGGCATTCTCTTGATGAGCTTCAAGAGGTAGTCACCTGAAATGGTTTTCACTTCATAGGTGTGCCCTGTCAGGTTTAATAAGTGGGATTTCTTGCCTTATAAATGGGGTTGGGACCATCAGTTGTGTTGTTCAGAAGTCACGTGGATACACAGCTGATAGTCCTACTGAATGGAGTGTTAGAATTTGTATTATGGCAAGAAAAAAGCAGCTAAGTAAAGAAAAACGAGTGGCCATCATTACTTTAAGAAATGAAGGTCAGTCAGTCCGAAAAATTGGGAAAACTTTGAAAGTGTCCCCAAGTGCAGTGGCCAAAACCATCAAGCGCTACAAAGAAACTGGCTCACATGAGGACCGCCCCAGGAAAGGAAGACCAAGAGTCACCTCTGCTGCGGAGGATAAGTTCATCCGAGTCACCAGCCTCAGAAATCACAGGTTAACAGCAGCTCAGATTAGAGACCAGGTCAATGCCACACAGAGTTCTAGCAGCAGACACATCTCTATAACAACTGTTAAAAGGAGACTGTGTGCAGCAGGCCTTCATGGTAAAATAGCTGCTAGGAAACCACTGCTAAGGACAGGCAACAAGCAGAAGAGACTTGTTTGGGCTAAAGAACACAAGGAATGGACATTAGACCTGTGGAAATCTGTGCTTTGGTCTGATGAGTCCAAATTTGAGATCTTTGGTTCCAACCACCGTGTCTTTGTGTGACACAGAAAAGGTGAACGAATGGACTCTACATGCCTGGTTCCCACCGTGAAGCATGGAGGAGGAGGTGTGATGGTGTGGGGGTGCTTTGCTGGTGACACTGTTGGGGATTTATTCAAAATTGAAGGAATACTGAACCAGCATGGTTACCACAGCATCTTGCCGCGGCATGCTATTCCAGCCGGTTTGCGTTTAGTTGGACCATCATTTATTTTTCAACAGGACAATGACCCCAAACACACCTCCAGACTGTGTAAGGGCTATTTGACCAAGAAGGAGAGTGATGGGGTGCTACGCCAGATGACCTGGCCTCCACAGTCACAAGACATGAACCCAATCGAGATGGTTTGGGGTGAGCTGGACCGCAGAGTGAAGGCAAAAGGGCCAACAAGTTCTAAGCATCTCTGGAAACTCCTTCAAGACTGTTGGAAGACCATTTCAGGTGACTACATCTTGAAGCTCATCAAGAGAATGCCAATAGTGTACAAAGCAGTAATCAAAGCAAAAGGTGGCTACTTTGAAGAACCTAGAATATAAGACATATTTTCAGTTGTTTCACACTTTTTTGTTAAGTATATAATTCCACATGTGTTAATTCATAGTTTTGATGCCTTCAGTGTGAATCTACAATTTTTATAGTCATGAAAATACAGAAAACGCTTGCAATGAGAAGGTGTGTCCACAGTAGTAAGTGTTGTGGTTGTCTATTTTGTTATATTTGTTCCTTCCCCTTTTGGACTTTATAGGAAACCTTATCAATCACAATGACTGTTATCATTTTATAATTTCTTAAAATTATATTCATGAATCCACGGAGGGACATACAGTAACTAAAGACTCATGAGCCCTGGGGCAAAAGCTCAGCTATGGCCCCTCTGCACAACGTCTCACAACTGTTGATCACATCCCATCTGAACATTTTAGCAGCATTTACATTTCACATTTCTGCTCTGGGCACAAACTTCCATCTTTCCCATTCCCTGTCGGTGACCCCCACATAGTAATTATGCCCCCTTTTGTGCCACAGCCTCCCCACAAAATTCCTGCCTATATGCTGCAGACCAACTGTTTTTTTTTTCGTCTTGGATTCTGGGCCCAGTTGCGACAGCTGGGACCCCAATAGTTATGCCAGTGAATCCACTCACTTCTTGGATCTGTATCTTAAAGACATACAAAATTACAAAGAAAAGGCGGCTTTCTTCCAAAAACAGGACCACTTCTATCCATAGCTTATGTGTGGTTTTGGGCCTCATTCAATTCAATAGAGCTGAACCGCAATGCCAGTTACATCCCATAGATAGGTGTGGCTCTGTTTCTGTAAATATGCAGTCATATTTTTCTATTCCTGTACAAATCTTTAAATTCTAATAATAATCTTAAAATACTAATGTGATAGATATCCCAGACTTACCTGTATTCCCACAAACATAACTGTATACAAATTTTGCAGGCACTTAAAATTTAAACATTTTTGCAAATATAAATAATGATTTTTTTGCATAAGATTTTCTCTTATGATCTTAGTAATAACAGTCTTTGGTCTCGATTGGTTGCCAATGGATACGACCATGAATGTAGGCACTCTATTATTTCCTTATTTCTTTCCTTATTGTCGCTGGGTTATCTTTACATGCATTTAGTGTCCCTGGCTGATAACTTGTCCCAGATCATAAAAAGTTCCTGCATTCATGGTCATGTCCACTGGCAACCGATCAAAATACTTTCACCACTAATATGGTTAGAGAAAATCTGTAAAACTCTGCAAAATTTTAAACTATATTTGCAAATATGTTTAACTGTTAATTGTCTACAAATCTAATATACTAATATGCTTGTAGGAATACCCCTTTAAGCTGATATATGAGATGTTGCTTAGCGGGTTCTCTGCTTTAGTTGCCCTGTGGTCACTACTATTTATTAGCCCGTAAGGAAAATGTTTCTGTTTAGTCAAGGAATGAAATCAGTGAGGACCCTATTATTCCTCCTATGTGGCAGGGATAACTAAACTAATGTAAAGGCTCTGTCAGACAACTCCCTAGAGTTCGGTGTCCTGAGCTTCTGTAAGTTGCTAGCAGTCACAACTCATTTTGAATGGAGTACAGCTGACCATATACATTAGATCTTTGCCAGCAAATTCTGACAGTTTTCATGTAATCTGCAGTCAATGTAATATACACAGAGATAGCATGGCTGTCCCCTACATCTCCTGATGCCCAATTCATTGTTTCTTGGGGAAATAAGCATCACCAGAAATGCAGATGGTCGTCATAGTAAGGAATCTGTCATATTCATCATCATTTCTGTAAAAATGAAAACCTTGATGCCAGTGTGAACAGAGCCTGAGGCAGATAGTGATTTAAATCTATCGAAGACCACAAAGACCATATGGTATGTTTCTACACAAGCCACAAACCTGTGTGAGAGATGTTGTCATCAGAATCAAAAAGCAATGCAATGCGAGTAGGAGCATTTGCATCTGCTTGTAGCCAAAACTGCAAATTAGGCTCCTCCCCTGGTACATTTGCAGGCTGATTTCCATATCCATAAAAATATGATTATCTCTGCATTGCTCCATCAGTTTGTGGCCATAGAGGTATGTCTCTGCTCCTATTAAAAGCCAATCCATTGCACTATTATTAGGTTGGGAGGCATTTTGGATCTGACAGTACGTCAGTATACAATAAGAGCAACTAAAATGGTAAGTGCAATGGAATTAACAAAAGCCTCCAATTTACAAATGTCTTCTAAATGAATCTCTTATCATACACAGGCACTTTAAACTGAAGTCATTTAATAGAGACTTACTACTTTAAAGCGGACATTAGAGGGAGTGCACGTGAGGAATGCTCATCTAAATCTCCTTTTTATCTGAGTACCAGGTACTGCATACAGTGTCCCATACTCTGTCTCTGGATCACCCGATTGTTTAACCCCTTCTTTAAAAATTATTTCTTCATCATGACATGTTAAAAATGCATTACACAAATATCACTTGCTCTTTCCTAAGTCTGTTCCATGTAGTTCGTCATTGAATTGTATGTCTCAAGAAGAAAATTATGCAGTAGGGCTGGACAATTATGACCTAAATTAAAATCACGATTAATCGGCATTTTGCCTCAATTACAATTAAGAGTGATTAGGACATGTCCTTTTTACTGTATGAGTATGTGATAGATTCATCTCATGGTTTTGTTCGGACAGATCACCTCCCTGGTGCCTCTAATTATTATACCCTGGGGTCTGAGAGACCCCAGCGTATAATAATAGCAGTTCTGGTTTGGACATGTTTGGTCTGAACAAAACTGCAGGTGGAACCTTGCAAAGTAATAACTGAACCGAAATAACCGACGTGAACAAAATCACATCGATTATCCTGGCTGATGTTCAGTTTTGGTTATTTTTCGACTAATCGCCCAGCCCTAGTATACAGTGCCATTTCTCGTATAAGGTTCTCTTTCGAGAATTTTTCTCTATATACAAAGCAATCTTGTTTTTATTATTATTAATTTATATAGCACCATCATTCTACAATATGATGCAGAACAAAGATAGAGAAAATGCACCACAGGCAGAACTACAGTAGCCAAAATAAGAGTACCTAATGGTGAAATGGTCTCTGGTTAGTCTAAACCCATATCATTTGCCTTAGATAAGCCATCCATAGAAAGTACTATATGAATGTTTTCCCTCTGAAGAAGAGCTAAGTATACATATTTTACATGGAAGGATTTCTTTAAGTTTCACCTTACTCTTTAAAGAGTACCAGCCAATGTCTGTATAGCAAGACATCAATGTAACAGTCTGAATGGATTCAAAATGGCGCATGTATTGTATATTTTAATGTGGACTTTACTGAAAGATGTGTTTGTATGCATTCCAAATGGAATCACATTACTATACAAAGACAAGTGTGAAAAAATGCTGCAAAGTAAGGCTTGGTTCACACTTGCACCTGCTCTCCGTTGTTCGTATCCGCCGTGGGACCCAAATAATGGAGAGCCCACACCAAAACAATGGTTGCCCACCGACACCCACGGACCCCATAGACTATAATGGGGTCCGCTGGTTTTATACTGAGTCAGAGTCTCTTACGGAGTCTCAGTAAATGTGAACAAAGCCTAAGAATGTTTTCAAAATACACTGACGAGCAAAAGGGTATCAATGTTTTGAACCTTTTCCTTCCATGCTCCATATCTCACCATCCACTATGGCTTCGAACATGAGACTACCATCATTTTATTGACAATCCTCTTGGCTATCTCATACATTTGGCTTGCAACTATTTAGCATATTATTAGTTATGCATATTCTTGTCATATAACTACCAGGGCCTGGTAGCAACTTCTACTGTTTTGTTCATTCATTCATTTTGGTAATTGACAAAATTAAAATTTTGAAATTGTTTTTACTTTGCTGCATTCTACCCCCCCCCCCCCAAACCCACCTGCCTAACACTTTTGCCCAGTACTGTATGTATTTCTGTTATTGAAGGACATTGGTTAGATGAATATTAGGCCAGTATCAGTAAATGATTAAAACAAAACATTAAGTTTTAATCATTATTTTAGTTAGATAGTTACATAACTAACCAGATCCCTTCTCTCTACTGATGAGATCCAGCAAACCGAAACAGGTTACTAGCATGATAGGTTATGGAAGTCGTGTCTTTGGACTGCTTCTAAAGTGAGTCATTGATACACTATAGTAATAGAAAGTTTTATGTGGAGGAGGACAGGTAATTTAATATTTTCCCAGGGAGGATTTTGCTACCCTCTAGCTAATTTTCCTTAAGGAGACATAGTATTCCAGTGAGGATCTTTGTGCTGATACAATGCATACACCATTAATCTGCTTTTATTTAATTTCCCTTTAAACAACCACAACGTGTCCGGGGCACAAATGTCCGAGTCTCCGCAGTTATGTGAGCTTACAGTCATAAAACAGTGAGATACATTTTTTGTCTTTGATTACGACAGCTTATTCAAACTTAGTCCCTGTGTTGCACATTCAGGCTGAATTATATACTCCAGACAAATGGCTGGATAAAGTATTATATAAACACACAGCATTTTACACCATGTTGTTTTACTAGGATGATTTATGGTCATTTCGTTTTTGCCTTTTGCAGACATGGACATAAAAGACATTGAGCTCTCTTCTGTTTATTCAAGCTAAATCCTCTGTTTGTTCTGTATAAGCGGCTTTGATTCCTTAATATATTATAGACTTGCACAGATGTAATCCATGGGGAATTGTGAAACCTGATACTTTAACTGACAAGGCATTTATTCGCAAATTTGTGAGACGTCACCAAATCTTGAAAAGCTGTCGCTACATTATTTTTTCCTAAGAGAGTCTTTTCAGCTGTTATAAATGAAGCTTGTGCTATTCTTAGTATGTTTGCTTGCCTCTTTCACCTAGTCATAGTGGGGCCAATGTATAAACACATTCTGTGGCTTCTCTTGTATGTATAAAACCAAATGAACATTTCATTACTCCTCCCTCACCGCTAAGTTCTGGACCACACTGTCAAGATATTCTTATTTAGCTATTTCCAGTCCTTGCTGCTACAACTACTAATAATTTAAGTTCTCAGTATGTTCTGTGAAATAAATACATATATTTATAATTATATATTGAACAGGGCTGTGGAGTCAGAGTGGGATTTGTTGAGCCAAAGCCAGGTCCAATTTTTGCTGGATTTGAAGTTGGAAAAAAGTTACCGACTCTGGCTTCAAGATAAAATGTTGATTTTTTTTAAAAATTATATTATACAATTGATAATATTGTATAATTAGATGCATAGTATGTAGCATATTTACTTTCATAGGAATTCAAACCATGGCTGTCAGTCATTTATGAAGGAGTTGGATCAGGAGTTGTAGTTCGGGTCGGTGATTTGGCCTGCTGATTCCACAGCCCTGGTGCTATATACACCCTAGCACTGTAATTTTGCAAAGTTTAAAATGACTTTCCAGTTGTGAGCTTTATATGATATGTAACTCACTACATATATATTCTATTATCTATTAAGGCTTTTATTTCATACCTACTGTTTTACTGGTCTTTAATTCTACTGTGCAGAGATGTGATTTGTGACTAAATTCTAGCTACAATGCCTACAGGGAGTCTGAAGTAGTCTGAGACACACCCACTCTCTCATCATTAGCAAGGTTGTTGCTGTTGCTCTAAACAGGTAAATGCAACACCCTCATTACTTCATAGATCTATCTAATTTGCATATTGACAAAAATACCTTGGCAACAAAGACACTGATTCACAAGGGCAAAACACCATTTGATTCGGCTGACCCTAATCTAATCTATCTATCTATCTATCTATCTATCTATCTATCTATCTATCTGCAGGCTGGGTTATTATGCTGGCTTTTAAAATTTTTGTATTCCCCTTATGTTTCCTGCTTACTTAATCCTTTTTTCTATGCTGTCTAATGGAACGACAGTTCACTATATTGTGATTGTAGAGCCATTCTTATAGGTATTTATTGATCTTAAAGTCTATTAAAAATTTTAATATAAATGGCTAATGGTCCAGTAACCTACTAATAAATCATATGCTGAAATATAAAGCTATCACAAACAACACGAAAGACTTAGAATTCTCACTAAATGGACTCAGGAACAACTTCATCAATAGTTCACCACTTTCTGTATAGCTAACATGCATCCAATACTTGGTACTTTAGTCTTCAAGTATATAAATGATAGAGTAACAGAAAAAGTAGTATTCCTCTGTATACCATGCAATATATGTTTTTACGGTGACCCGCTGTGTAGAAAAATGAAGTTTGCTGCACTTAACAGTACAGTATAACAGAGTATGCATACAGTATGCAGTAACACATACTGGCCTGATGGAGATCAAAAGAATACTTTAGTGTAGTCAGAGTCGGACTGTGCCTCTTGGGGGCCACCAGGGGTGTTGATTTTGAGGGCCCATCCTCCATCTATACAGTACTTGTACATGTCCATGTATGAACTGTTTTCAATAAAATCTAATAATCTATAATATTTGTGAATCATCCCATAAGAAATAGCCCCTAGTATCAAGGGATTGTTTCAAAATCACCTCTGGTAGATTTCTGGGGCCCATTATTATGTGTCAGAGTTTGGACCCCTTGGTATTCTGGCGGGTCAGTATGACACTAAGTGTAGTATAAAAACTAGTTGTGAATGGAGCCAAGCTGTGTAATTTTCGAGTAGGATTTTCTTTTGTGTCTTTATAAATGAAACTATTACAATTTAAGCAAAGTATGAGCTAGGAGGATTAAAGACTTGTCTGTCATGTTGCCCAATGACATAGGCATAGTATGGGCACAACAATGCCCATAACAATGAGTATCTTGGTATGCTACATCTGCTGCCGAGAGCTGATGAATGGAGGACTCTTCATAATAAGAATGTTCATTATGGACCCTGCCTATTGAGTACAAGAAGAATAAGAGCTATCAGAGTGTTAGCAAAACCTGCCTATGACCATATACATGTACCCTAAACCAACCCAATCATGTTGGTTTATGTCTAACCTTGGAGCATGACATGTTTCCTATCAATGTAGCTCAATTTTCCTAAAGGTACATAAGTCCTATAACTGTCTATATTAGAATTAAAGTAATGTTGTCTAATATACATGTAAATAATAATCAACCATTGGGCCAAGCAGCTAAAATTTGACATAGGCCTCATTTTGCCATCAGCCTTCAGTAGTAGCTGACACATAAGGTTTAGAATTTTATTGACCCTTGTATCTTACCCTCTCTTCCTTCCTACTCTGTCCAACAACCCACACATCCCGTTTCTCTCACCATAACCCACAATGATCATTGGCTAACTTTCTTTCTCTGAGATTCAATATATCAATTCAGGCCCTATAGTAGCTTCTATACCTGCAGTCCTAGTAGTTACATCCATGCCAATATATATAATATAAGGTAATAAATCTGAAATCATTTTAGTGATATTATGTTCAGTCATGTGTTGATTGGTTTAAGGGTATTAAAAGTTACACCAGATATCCTACATCATAGATCAGATACAACACAACCGGTATCTTTGCCAGCAATTGCTTTTACAAGAACTTTCAGTGTACAATAAGGAGTTTCCAGGGATATGCTCTCATTTAACTCACAAGCCTTAAATTATATTTCCTTGGACACAAAGTTTGATGACAGAAGTGAGATTTTGTTCTTTGATGAGAGTGTGTACTATAGATAATACTGTAACGTATGGGAAAATTGAACAATCTTTTCTAACATCTTAAAATATTTACAGATGTCTCTTGAGTATGAAAAGAAATTCTTCAAGTATTTATAACATGTAGAAACTTCAAACATGCATGTTATCAGTTGCCAGTCCAAAGCATTACACTACAGCAGTGACTTATTGAATTCAGATGGGAAGGAATCTGGCAATACCCTGGAGAGAGAGCAAAACTTTATGGTGAACACTGGAACATCACCGTTCAATTGTTAAATTAAATCAATGCAGATTAAGAACTGGAATGAATATTTACCAACAATAGCAATCAGCATAAGAAAACTATTTCACTTTACTGTCAGCAGGGACGGATTATGTCTTGTCTCTTTGACATGACTGACTGAGGATTTTAATTAGAAAGGAAAATGTATCTTCCTATTTCATTACAGATAAGATATATTAAATAAGATGAAGTCAAGGGACCTGGAGAATAAAACAGAGTTACAAAACCACATGTTCATCTTTTTATGTTGCTTATTTCAAGTTATCTTGAATGTTAGTTCTAGGGCATCAGCGCAAAGTACATGCACCTTCCTCCTTCTGTGTCTCATGGCTTTCACATTTCCTGATCTATGCATCCCATGTTTCACTGGTAAGCTCTGCAAAGATGAGTATGTCTGACGATTTCAGTATAAAAAAAACGGACATTCAACAGACCCCATTATAGTCAGCAGGGTGTCTCGTGCTCTGTTCTTGTCTGTTATAGTGGAAGAGTGAAGAAATCAGGAGATACCTTCTAGAGGCTAACTGAGTATATTTGATGATAAGCTTTCGGAAGTATTAGCTCCCTTCATCAGACATGGTGGTAAAACACCATATGTTCCATTATGGTGTCCATGAACAAAACCTAAATTGTACAGAGACCTAATATATATATACACTGTGTGTGTGTATACATATATATATATATATATAAATAATTTATAGAAAGATGTACTGTTCTTTATCATGTACCAGCACCATATTACACGGAACTTATCTCTAAGGCAAATATTCAGAATTAGTAGCATGGAGACACGTAGGAAATAAATGTTGAATGTTACTGGGCTGTAAAGGAAAACTTTACATAATGACACCTCTTCTCTGAAAGTACTTCCTCCTCTATAAGTATTGGCTGTAGATGTATCTCACAGACTTCCCGATTGGTCCAAGGCTTCCAGCTCCAGCTTTTAGACCTTTTTTATAATAGGTAAAGCCATGGACTCATTTGTACCACAAAAACTTTTAGGTCAATACTTTCATAAGTATATTGTGTAATTTAACATGATTGTCAATCACAAAACAGTGTCAAATGCTCTTTAAAGGAGCCATCATGCATTTCCCTGACATTAGACAGAAATACTAGTGACTTATTCCAAAAACTGAAGTTAGCATATTCTGAAAGCATGTGCACGTTTCATGGTGTAGTGAATTAAAACAACTATATGTCACTTCCTAATCCTATTATTTTAGATCCTGGATTCTATCCAAGCCGACTGTCATTCTAGAGCCATACTCTTGTGAGGCAATACACACTACAAGTAATCCTGCAAGATCAAGCTAAAGTACATTACAAAGGAGCTTTGGGATTACTATACTTTAAACACGCGTCTGTAGCCACTTAACCTCTGGAAATACCAACATTTTCTATAATGTTAGGGCAAACCATAAAGGTACATCTGCAAAGCTTGTATTTAGGCTATAGATATCAATCAGGAAGCAATGAGCAACTTCTAGCAACAGAGTAAAAGACATGGCTGTCTGGGTAAATTGAGAATTTCATTCCTTCTAAAGTCTCACCTGCTTTCATGGTCATAAATATTGTGTTAAGTGGCAAACAAGTGAAATAAATGTCACTTAAAATTGTTCTAATAATATGAAGACATGTAATACTGTATTCCAGACCTCTAGAAGAAAACTTACTAACTTAGTCTCTCTATTAAATTCCTTTGTGTTATTAATATAGTACATTCTTTTGAACTAAAGCCGTCCATACATAGAATGAATGTTGGCCAAAGACGCTGATTTATATGTATGTTGGTATCCCAACTCTCTCCCAGTGGCAGATGTCGGGATGCAGAAGGCTCTGGCAAGTTGGGTTTCAACATGCTCAATTCTTTGTTCTCAAGGGAGATAACACAAAGAGCTATATGGCATTGGCTTTCTTCACTTTACCTACTGAAAATCCATGCACACTGGGTTGACTAGATGTATGGCGTTGGAGGAGAAATATTTGTTTGTTTAAAATATGTATTTTCAGCTGTGGAGGGTCATTGAGGTATCTGTACCCCAATAATAATTTAAAGTAAAGTGAATTAAATGAATACATACTGTTATTACAGAGAGCTCTCTGTTCCTTCTTAGCTGCTTCCTCCTTCATTTGAATCATAATATTATCTGTAAGGAAGCAGAGAATTGTCAGTAATAATATTATTTTCAAGGTGAATGAAGAAGGGTTGGCAGAACAGGATGTCAGTGAGCTGCAACTTCAGCCAATAGCTGCACAGTTGGAAGTGATGTCAGAAAGGGAGTGTCATTTTGACTTCTACTGTACAGCCCAGAAACATGCAGTCATTTTTATGTCCTGTATTTGAGATCTATAATGCACAGAGCACCAGAGAAACTTGAATTTGAGGGACTTAAACACTCTGGTATCTTATACACACGTAGACAAAATTGTTGATACCCCTCGTTTAATGAAAGAAAAACCCACAATGGTCACAGAAATAACTTGAATCTGACAAAAGTAATAATATATAAAAATTCTATGAAAATGAACACATGAAAGTCAGACATTGTTTTCAACCATGCTTCAACAGAATTTTTTAAAAAAGAAAACTCATGAAACAGGCCTGGACAGAAATGATGGTGCCCTTAACTTAATATTTTGTTGCACAACCTTTTGAGGCAATCACTGCAATCAAACGATTTCTGTAACTGTCAATGACACTTCTGCACCTCTCAACAGGTATTTTGGCCCACTCCTCATGAGAAAACTGCTCCAGTTGTCTCGGGTTTGAAGGGTGCCTTTTTCAGATGGAATGTTTCAGCTCCTTCCAAAGATGCTCAATAGGATTTAGGTCAGAGCTCATAGAAAGCCACTTCAGAATAGTCCAATGTTTTCCTCTTAGCCATTCTTGGCTGTTTTTCACCATGTGTTTTGAGTCATTATCCTGTTGCAAGACCCATGACCTGCGACTGAGATCAAGCTTTCTGACACTGGGCAGCACATTTCTCTCTAGAATCCCTTGATAGTCTTGAGATTTCATTGCACCCTGCACAGATTCAAGACACCCTGTGCCAGATATCAGCAAAACCGCCCCAGAACATAACAGAGCCTCCTCCATGTTTCACAGTAGGGACAGTGTTCTTTTCAAGATATGCTTCATTTTTCCGTCTGTGAACATAGAGCTGATGTGCCTTCCCAAAAATTTCAATTTTTGTCTCATCTGTCCATAGGACATTCTCCCAGAAGCTTTGTGGCTTGTCAACATGTAGTTTGGCAAATTACTTTTGTCAGATTCAAGTTATTTCTGTGACCATTGTGGGTTTTTCTTTCATTAAACGAGGGGTACCAACAATTTTGTCCACGTGTGTTTGACCCTAGTGGCTCCATTTTACTATCTGTGAAAATTTGCCTGGGGTTTAAAGTGTACATGTAACTCGAATGCCTAAAAAGTGGTTACACTATATTAATGTTACAGATATATATATATATCTTTTCAACCTTTTGCCACATTTCAGGCTTCAAACATAAGGATATAAAATTTTAATTTTTTGGTGAAGAATCAACAACAAGTGGGACACAATTGTGAAGTGGAACAAAATTTATTGGTTACTTTAAACTTTTGTAAAAAATAAAAAACTGAAAAGTGGGGTGTGCAATATTATTCGGCCCCTTTACTTTCAGTGCAGCAAACTCACTCCAGAAGTTCAGTGAGGACCTCTGAATGATCCAATGTTGTCCTAAATGACTGATGATGATAAATATAATCCACCTGTGTGTAATCAAGTCTCCATATAAATGCACCTGCTTTGTGATTGTCTCAGGGTTCTGTTTAAAGCACAGAGAGCATCATGAAGACCAAGGAACACACCAGGCAGGGCCGTGATACTGTTGTGGAGAAGTTTAAAGTCGGATTTGGATACAAAAAGATTTCCCAAACTTTAAACATCCCAAGGAGCACTGTGCAAGCGATCATATTGAAATGGAAGGAGTATCAGACCACTGCAAATCTACCAAGACCCGGCCGTCCCTCTAAACTTTCATCTCATACAAGGAGAAGACTGATCAGAGATGCAGCCAAGAGGCCCATGATCACTCTGGATGAACTGCAGAGATCTACAGCTGAGGTGGGAGAGTCTGTCCATAGGAAAACAATCAGTCGTACACTGCACAAATCTGGCCTTTATGGAAAAGTGGCAAGAAGAAAGCCATTTCTCAAAGATATCCATAAAAAGCCTCGTTTAAAGTTTGCCACAAGCCACCTGGGAGTCACACCAAACATGTGGAAGAAGATGCTCTGGTCAGATGAAACCAAAATCGAACTTTTTGGCCACAATGTAAAACGATATGTTTGGCGTAAAAGCAACACAGCTCATCACCCTGAACACACCATCCCCACTGTCAAACATGGTGGTAGCAGCATCATGGTTTGGACCTGCTTTTCTTCAGCAGGGACAGGGAAGATGGTTAAAATTGATGGGAAGATGGATGGAGCCAAATACAGGACCATTCTGGAAGAAAACCTTTTGGAGTCTGCAAAAGACCTGAGACTGGGACGGAGATTTATCTTCCAACAAGACAATGATCCCAAACATAAAGCAAAATCTACAATGGAATGGTTCACAAATAAACGTATCCAGGTGTTAGAATGGCCAAGTCAAAGTCCAGACCTGAATCCAATCGAGAATCTGTGGAAAGAGCTGAAAACTGCTGTTCACAAACGCTCTCCATCCAACCTCACTGAGCTCGAGTTGTTTTCCAAGGAAGAATGCGCAAGAATTTCAGTCTCTCAATGTGCAAAACTGATAGAGACATACCCCAAGCGACTTGCAGCTGTAATCGCAGCAAAAGTTGGCGCTACAAAGTATTAACTTAAGGGGGCCGAATAATATTGCACGCCCCACTTTTCAGTTTTGTATTTTTTACAAAAGTTTAAAATATCCAATAAATTTCGTTCCAATTCACAATTGTGTCCCACTTGTTGATTCTTCACCAAAAAATTAAAATTTTATATCATTATGTTTGAAGCCTGAAATGTGGCAAAAGGTTGAAAAGTTCAAGGGGGCTGAATACTTTCGCAAGGCACTGTATATATACTTGTAATTACCCGTAAGAGAGAGAGGAAATTGCTATATTTTAGAGAACTAATATATTAGTATAGATTGATGCATCTTTAATTACATTTCTCTCCTTGTGTTAGTCTGATATTAAAAACCTTCTTATTCAGGGATTTCTCTAAGTATGTGGACTTCTTTATCTGTAAACTGAAGCAGAAATGAGATGGGATTACTGTTTCTTTAGAAGAATAATTGACTCACACCAGGAGATAACACACTATAACTTTTGATGTCATCCAAATGTCATCTAATCTGAAGCTAGTATAATGTGCAAGGTGTGGAGCAAAAGTTGATATATACGTGAGGCATTTACAATGTATGGAATGTTATATTATGCAGATTATATACAATTATTAGGGGCACAGTAGTGAATAAATTCCTTCAGATCATGTGAAGATTGTTTTTCTAGAATAACTTGATCTCTGTTTAGATCTTAGTGATTCCTGTATTCCTTCTTGCTGATCATCCTCCATCTTTTTTTAAATGTACTTATAGTTCCCACATTATTGAGCCTTGTAAAAACTAAAACAGCTTGCTTAATAAAAAGAAACTTTAAAGAATTACACCATGGGAGAAAAGTACCTGAAGCAAAACACTACTAGGGAATGATGTGATGTGGAATCAGAAACACACCAAAACCTTTAACTGGAAGTAAAATTTTCATATCACCAATAGCAAATATTATTCTATATAAAAAATTAATCATCCTGATATCTTGCAGTCTCCACACTGACCATTGATCATTTTAGCAATCTTCCCATTATCATCATAGAATTACAATGAAAGGTAACACCTATATTATTAAACTGGAGGCAGATAACACAGAATCCATCACATACAAAAAGTGAAGGGACCAATTTATCCCCTTCCCCTCCCTGCATTTCCAGGAACCAGTTTCCTACATCCATGTGACTGCTATAAAGCAAATCTCTGAAATGCTATTAGTAGAGAAGTGACTTACTTAAGACGGCACCTCCATAATCATGTACAGAAAATAGAGAAAAAAAATACATTTAGAAAATAAAACAAATTAGTTGCTGTATCTGGTTTTAATTAGTAAAAAGTATTGCCAATCTAAAACCAAAATATTTTCCATTATCTTATAATGTTTATCAGCTTTCCTGCATCCACAATATACATAGTTTATCATCAGGGCAGTTACCATGTGTTTTTTATAGAGCCTTTAGAGAGAGCACCTGTATAGGACATCTTCCTCCAGAATAAGGGTATGTTCACACAGAGTTTTGTGCAGGCAGAAAAAATCAGCTTCAGGAATTAGGAAATGTTTTTTTGATATGACGTGGTTTTTGACGTGGTTCTTTTTGCTCCAGCACACTGTATGGACTTGGAAACTTTTCTTTAAAAACCGTGTCAAAAAACCGTGTCACGTTTTTTCTGCCTCCCATTGACTTCAATGGGTTTTTCCAGGCGGAATCCGCCTGAAGATAGGTCATGTCGCTTTTTTTTTTTCCACTAGCGGAAAAAAAACGCTAGAAGAAAACAACTGCTACTGACTCCCATTGAAATGAATGGGAGGCGGTTTTTCAGGCGGATTTTGAGGCGGATTCTGTGTCAAAATCCGCCTGCAAAAAACTATGTGTGAACACAGCCTAAAACGTGATTGTCCTCTATCCATAGTATAAAGGATAAGTATCTGATCGGTGTTGGTCTGACCTTGAAACTGGGGTGTGGGGGGATCAGTTGCTGCTATGAGGCCCCACTCTCTTCTATGTGCACCAATGTACAAAACCACAAAACTCCCATGAGAATTGAATTTCTCACCTTTAGCTGGTTATTCTTTTAAGCGTATAAAACTTTATCATGTAGAAAAATGTTAATGTTTTATTTCCACTGTTAGGAAATCCATTCCACATTTTAAAACATTTGTTCTGTTCTCTCTAAAAACAAAAGCTGTCTGGCGCATTGTGAAGATAACTGAATTATCTGCCTATGGGAAAATGACTGCCATCTGTGCTGAAAAATGGCTGCAGAATATGATGTTGATCTATGATGTGTATGAAATAAAGCAAGGTGGAAACACTAATTTCAGCTCACAGAAAGCCCAATATAGACATCATGAAACAAAGTGATTTACTTAACGTCTCTTTGAGATGTACATTTCCTTGCTTTGAAGCATTGGCAAGCAGTCTTGTGCATTTACTACAAGCAATGGCATGCAATCTGGAAGAAATCCCAGGTCTTCATATCAACACTTAAAATCTCAATTTTTTGATGGGCCTTTCATAGTGGGATTCTGAGCAGGTTTTCTCATTCCACATCTCATTAAACTACTGTCTTCTAATATCATATATCTTGGCTCTAAAAATCAATATAGCAATAGGTTTGAGGTGTTGGCATACATATGATTTTTCAACATATGCAAGGGCTAATGTTTTTTTAGATGGAATATATAACCACATGATATGTTTGTGTTAATTATATTTTATATTATACTGGTGGTAGCATAGATAGATCTTGTATTATTCTCCTTGTCCTGGTGACCATATGCCTTCAGTAACTAGCAAACAAATATTTCCACCGCTGCTCCCCCTTCCATAAACATGCATGCTTGGTTTGCCTGAGCATACATGCGCTGTCAATGGAGAAAGGGGAATAAGGCGTTGCCAGACACCTCTGACTGCAGCTTATCTCCCATGATGATTAAGCTTGTTAAACTTTAACATGGCAATCCTTATTTGGGGCACAATCCCATACCCAAAAGATAGTCATCTGGTTCCACTGAAATTGATGGGCTTGTACATTTTTGCTCTTGTATGTGTATGGGCACCTTCAGACTGGCAAGATTTGTTATAAGAGAGTGGTATTTTACATCACCTTTTCTTATTGGCATCACACTTGGCATCTACATTTATAATAAGACTCCATTTTAATACAATTGCAACAGACAAATGCAATAACTCAATCTGGCTTATTGCAATGGAGAAACTGGCAGTGATTGTGAAGGGCATGAAGAAGCACTTCCTGGTGGACCATTGAGGAGACTGAGTAGGTGAATAAGAATCAAGGAAGCTGCAGGGGAAGTGAGGCAGCTGAGAGAAAATACAGTGGAGGGGCAGAGGTCAACGTATTGCAAATGTCCAAAGGCAGAAAAAAAAAATATTCTGGGGATGGAAAACACTTTCATGCTGGGTATGGCCTATTTTTAAACCAAGTTTTTATATGAAACATATTGTTTAGAATTTTTAATTATGTTATTTTGAATTTTCCATGTTATTATCTAGATTTTTAAAAAAATAAGTACTGTATCCTGCAATTTTCACTCTGGTAAAGAAATCTAATAATAGACTAATGCTTGCCAATTCTGTGGGGATTTTCTTTGCAGTAGTCACCTCACTTACCTCATAGACCAAAAAGACAGCATCACAATGGAAGATCACACCTTTATAGATAACACTCAGAGTGACCCAACATTGCATCCACTACTTACAATAAATGATGTCACAGTTTATCTATCACCACTCTCTGAACACAGCAAATCTAGAAATTTTTACATGGCTCTCAATAAATCTTGTTTTAAAACATGAATTAATAAATTGCTGATCTATTGCTTTTAAGCTGGCAATAAACATAAGATAGTTGTCTGTGAGAATCCATGGTAAAATGGGAGTGGCCAAATGGCTGGAATGACTGTGAGGAAGAAGGAGGGAAGAAGCGAAGGAGAATCAGGAGGCAATACAATTAATAGATTCTCAAGGAATATTCTAACCAGGGTTGCCAGGTTTGGGACAATAATTGTTCCTTTTTACATATCACAGAATGTACACAGTAATTGACCATAATTTTACAAGATCTAACAGAATCACTGCTTTCCACCAAGAGGTTAAGACTGCAATTTTAATGGCTAAAATAAAAAGGAAACAAGTCTGTGGGCCTGTCAAAGAGGCAGCCATTTTGCTTGAATTGCTGCATTAGAGATTCTAAATATTTGTTTTATAGCAGGCACATGGTCATAAGAATAATCTGAATACCACCCATTGACTTTTACAGGAGAGTGTTCTAGATATGTTCGGCGACATATGCAGAGTTTAGCATGGAGAAGAGGTAAGCTGTGTCCATCACCTATTGTCAATGGGATATCCTGTGTTATCTGCCTCCAGGTTTATAATGAAGAGTTTATCTGTCATTGTAATCCTGCCTGTGAAGAGAATGAGATAACTGTTGAGAATGAGAACGAGAAGTGTCAGCCTATTCTGAGGCTCAGAGAACTGGAATACTTGATGGTATTTATCATAAAAAACTTGATTTATACAATAAATCACTTTCTGGACTGCCATGCTTCTATAATTTCTCATAGACTATACATTTCAGAATGGGTATTAAAATGAGTTGTCTACTGCTATAAAGGGACAGAATACAATGTTTAAGAAAACATACATTATTAATACATGTTTTCATCAGAGTTTGACAGCAACATTTAAGCAGCTTTAATAAAACTAGTTGCAGTAATATTTCTTTTGATCACAAGTCATTGATAAATTTGGCACTGAAATCGCTCAAGGCAGCATGCTTGTAAGCAAAGAAAACAGAGACTCAAAGGCTACATAGTGAAGAGTTGGAAAAAAAGCCCATATAGTCGGGGAATACAGAAAGTTTACATGGAGACGACCATTTTTCAGTAAAAGTATACACTATGCAGGTTTATACGCTTATTCATTATCTTGGACGTATTAGTAAAAATAGACTATTCCATTATCATTTAGCATGATTTAACTCTGCTGTAAAATTCTTGTGAAGAAAACAAAAGCATAATATAACAAAAGAACAGTCTCCAAAGTAGGTTACGTATCATTTGTAAATGGAAGCAAAAAAACAGAAGTTTGTGTTTTTTGCAAGCAGTGCTTGCTATGTCTGAGTTGAAACTACTACCATCGGAATATAAGCAGAGCTGCACTTCCCCAGAATGCTATGCAGCGGACAGGGCTACTGAAAATGCTCATATTACTTGAAAAGGAGCGGTGTTGCCTGTGCTCCCGTCACCTGGAGACTGGTGGAACAGCTGATCTGTGCAGAGTTTGGGTATCGGATCCCCACAGATCACAGATTCATCTGTGTGAAAATTTGGGGCCAGAAAAATGGTACAAAGCAATTCTTTTTGGAGCCTCTCATATAGATCACATTGGTCCTGTTAACAACATATCACAAGTTACTTATAGCAAGCCCTAAAGATCTGTAATGTGCATCTGTAATGTCATGAGAGGAGGTCAGTGCTCCAGAAGGGAGCACACAACTTCACTATAAAGCTGTCAGTAATATTTTCAGTAACATTATACTACACACAGGTTCATTTTCAAATGAGAGATAAAACTTTTCTTCTGCTGAAGTGCTTATTTGAACAGTATGCATCAGATCTCTGACATGGGTCACTCGTGCTTAGCCAGGTGCTATAGCTGTTTGGCAACACTTTATAGAGCCAGTACCAATTGTAATGCCAGTGATTGTTGTCACAACCCCATCAGTGTCATTATCACCTATTCTGGGGTTGTAATGGGGGCACATCAGGATGGTACCTGACATTGCTATTTATGAAATTACATAAATTATGTACTGCTGATATATACTGGAGCCCCCATGACAATCCCCCATTAGAACACCATCAGCAGTGACATCTCCAAGGGAGAAAAACTGATCCATGATATTATGCCAGCAGTGTTTATGGCACTTTAAAGGAAACTCACTATGCCATTAAGATGGTCCCTACTCTTGAGTGCAGGGTCATGACTTTCTGCCAGCTGTAGGTCCCATAAGCAGAATTCATAGGGTTGTCACCACTTGTGATACAGCTGCATGCCATACCCCTGTGACATCATCACTTGTTATGTCACCATAAATTCTAGTGCCTTAGAGTGAGCAGTCTGAATGAAATGGAAGTGCGCATGCTAGACCAAGACTCCATACAAAACTCCTTCTCACCATGGATGTGCATTTAAGTAGGAAGAGGAGACTTCATATGCCTATTCTAGTGATCAATAAGTGATAAATGTGTTTGGTCGGAAAACCCTCTTAAATGTTAAACTAAAATACTATTCCTCTTAAAATACACAATGATGTATCTATGTAATAATTTTAGCAAAATCTACAGATCTGTAACCCCATCTTAACTTAAAGAGTTATATACAATTGTTACAGCAAGACAAATAACTGCACTAAACCTTTTCATGATTTACACTGGAAAAAGATAAAGTTGACATTTTCTCCTTGTATTTAAGATGAAATTAAAGAACAATATTAAAGCTAATTTTTAACATATTTAAACAGATCTCAATCCTATTAATCTTTTCTTTTTTTACAGAAATAAACCCTTCAACATTCTTTTGTGAATTGTGGCAATAAAGATTACACATTATATTTTAACCAAAAATCCCATTTAAGCTACTTTTGGCTCCAAAGCAAATTTGAAGAGACAGGGGTCACTTAATAACCCTTCTGCTTTTCAGGCACTGCACTCAGACAGTTACACAGTGGTTACAGAGCTATAAAGTGGACACGATTCAAATGGAGTTTCCAGCGCCCAGATTCAATTTGGCTTCATATTTATGTACAAGTTCTCTGGGACACATTAAATGAGCCTCTCGATAGACTGATGCTTACAGAATTTTCCAACAATTGGACGGTTCCCAGCTTTTGTATGGTTACAGACATTTGTGACAACAAACACTTTTTTTTCCCAGACAGTGCAGTTGAAAGTTGAGGCTGTCTCTAGACACTCACATATGAATTAATGTCTACAACTTCATGTTGAGGGCTCTACTTTCTTTTTTTCTACCACCCAAATACATAACAAACACTTTCTCAAACCATCTCATTTACAAGTTTCTTTTACAATGTAGTAGCTGTATTATAATGTCTGTGGGAAATAACCTCAATTGTAGGGACAAGCATTGTTATGTAGTCCAAGACCTATCAATTTAGATATTATTTCATTTTCGAACCTGGACTCATATCCAGACTCAATTTCCCAGCATTCTTGTAATTTACAATGCATGTTATTGTAAGTAATTTTTCTTCCAAAATAATTAGCTTTTTACCTGGAGACATCTGATGACAACTCTCATAGTGACCTGGAAGGCAGATCTACTTATTGTTGCGGCACACTTCTATACAGGGGCACTGTGGCTTGGTGGTTGTTGCCTTGCAGTGCTCAAATTCTGTGTTACATGTCTGACCAAAGAGTTTGTATGTTCTCCCAGTGTTTATGTGGCTTTCCTCTGGGTACTCCGATTTCCTCCCAAATTCAGACATACTGATAGGAGATTTAGATTGTGAGCCCTACTTTGGAAAGTGAGTAATGACAAGGTCTGTAAAGTGCTGCAGAATATTTTAACACCATATAAGGAAAATAAATTAAAAAAAAAAAAAAATATATATATATATATATATATATACATATGACTATATACTAATGCGTAACTTCTTTAATTTTTCCACTGCATATTATGGTGAAGCCTGGGCCACATCACTGATCCTAGTCAATGCTAAAATAAAAAAAAATACAGGTATAGACAGTACTGTGCAAATGTTTTAGGCTGGAGTGGAAGAATGCTTTCAAAAATAGAAGCACTATATGTAAATCATGTAAAGCATGGTGGTAAGAAAATTATAAAAGCGGTATGTTTCTCATACCATGGTGTTGGGTCTATTTAATGTATTTGAGGGATCATGGCTCAGTTTGAGTATATCTATATGTTTGCAAAGATCACATTGCCCTATGACGAAGAAGAAATGCCCTTGAAATGTTTCAACACGGCAATGATGAAAAACACATCAGTAAGCAAAAAACGTATTGGTTACAGACAAACAGGATTGAGGAAGTGGATTGGCCATCCCAATACCCTGACCTCAATCCCATAGTGAACTTCTGGGGTGACATCAAAAAGGTGGTTTATGCAGCAAATGCAGAACTGTGTTATGTAGTACAATCTTCATGGACAGGAATGGCTGTTCAGAGGGCCAGAAGTTGACTCCATGCAACACTAATGTCAAGAAGTTCTCAGAAACAATTGTTATGCCACTACATATTAGTTAGAGCAGAGAGGTAAATATTGGCCTTATAACCTTGTGTGGGGCAGTAATGGTGGACACTGTAGGGGATCCAGTTGCTGTATGGGGGAAAATGTGTGGGGGTACCCTGTATGGGGGCCATTGATGACTGTCACTGTTTTGGGGGCAGTTATAGGGGCCATTTTACTGTATGGGGCAGTGATACTAGTCTATTATATTGTACCGGGCAGTTATGGGGCCAATATCTTCTGGGTGGGCATTAAACTTTGTTGGACATTAATGGGAATATTAAAGCGCATATCCATCTTTCTAATATTGATGGCCTATCGTCAGTTGCATTGTTCATGTCTTTCATTGAGCATATTGAGTAAATATGTGTAGTGCATGGAGAAAAAGTAAGTAAGCTTCTATGTTATCAACTTCTCCAAGAACAGATTGGCAAAAGAGTGTGTCAATTAAGGTGATGAACTTGAGCTTAACAGGTGTTTTGCCCACACCACACTTGGTCCTCCGAGCAGGACTTTTCTCTCCACCGATTTTCGGCGGTGTCTGTGAGGGAGTTTCTAACAGAGACTCCGGCGCAGATGTGAACCTAGTTTTACCATTCCTCTGTGCCTCCTGTGCTACAGTTTCCTGTATTCAATCTTCCAACTATAAGATTGCATCAAGGACAACTGACTACTGCAGCAACCAACTCTAAATGCACAACTGCAGACTATGGAGCACTGCCTGAATGTCTAATTTTGTCTTTGCTCATGAACACTTATGAATTGCAAAGTGCTGCGGAATATGTTGTCATGTAAAATTATTATATTGTCTTGCACATACATTGTATTCTGTCTTTCCGTGCATGTTTAGAGCATCTGAAGACTTTGAACCAGGGGCAAGGACTTGAAAACGCAAAACATGCCTAAGCTATAGAATTAATCTTATTTCTTTCCTGAAATCGCATAAATTTTGTGTTTAATCACATTATTTGTTATTTGAGGTGCAGTCTGTAATGCATGTCTTCTTTCTTGGTGTTAAATACAGTGAACTTGTGAAATGTGGTGTGTGACTATTATATGCGGTTCCCGACTTTCTCTTTTGTGCCACAAACCAGAGATCTAACACACGTTAGAAAATGACCTACTGCCTTCTATGCAAGTGTGTTGTGTCCATAAATTGTGATATGAGCAGAGGCCATAGTATTAGGATGGGTAGAACGGGAATTCCCTTCCCTTGGCACATATTACCTAATGGGAGGCTGAGTTATTATGATACATATGATACAAAATACTGTACAGTAAAGTTTCTCTTTAGAATATAAAATCCTGACCCCGTCCAGAAAAAAATATTTTGAAAATCATTTTTTTCCCCTTCTCTTCTTCCATAGGTTAGTTTTATTAGGGAATGGAGAGGGGGGTGGGCGGTGAAGATTTACAATTGTAAAGAGACAAAACCCACCTATGCATAAAGAGATAATGTAAGAGAAAATGTACAGAAGGATAAATATATTTAAAATATAGATTATAAGAAAACAAAAAAGTCATATTGTTTCTTGAAAGTTGGCACTATCTTATAGGGTGCTACCTTCCAATAGGTGGTGCTAGAGGTATTTGCCTTTTTCCATCAAGGAAAACTTTCTTGCATACAGAGAGCATGTAATAGGAGTCAATTGATATTACAATATACTGCAATACATGAGTATTGCAGTATATTGTATGGGTGATCAGACACTTTAGGGTTCAAGTCCCCTAGAGTGCCTGAAAATAAAACTAAATAAAAAAAACACAAATATTTAAAAAAATATAAAATTTCAAATCATTCCTTTTCCTAATATTGAATATAAAAATAGATAAAAACAAGCACATTAGGTATCTCTGCATCTGAAAAATGCTATATAAAACAAATAAACATATAAAAATAAAATAAAACATACAATTATTTATACCATACAGTGAATGCTGTAGCAGGAAAAACAACCAAAATGGCTGATGCATTTTTCTCCTCCTCAAAAATGTCTTGGATGCCTGTTCAGGTATTAAAACATGACAAAAACAATATAGATTTGGTATCGCCATTGTTGTACTGACCTGCAGAATATAGAACGTGTCATTTTTGCTGGACAGTGAACACTGTAAAAACAAAACCTATAAGAATATAGCTCAGTTTTTCTCTAATTCTTTATCCAAGTTACCAGTTCATCGTAGGGAATATTAAATGGTATCTTTACAAAGCCTAATTTGTCCCGCAAAAATAAGCCCTTATACAGCTCTGTGAACAGAAAACCAAAAAGATAACTTTTGGAAGGCAGAGAGTAAAAATAAAAATGTAAAAATGAAAAATGGTTGCGGCAGGAAGGGGTTAGGACTCTATTTACCTGCATAGTACTCCTCCAGACCCCAGTTAACAGCCTCTCACCGAGCCACCCACTAAAATAGCTGTTTGATTATCTGTTATACCAAGGCTCCCTGCTCCTACCGCTAAGACGGTTTGGGAAAAATATGTCTTCTAGCAAGTTAACCAACATGCACATAAACCTGGCAGGCATGGACATTCAGGGGGAACTGACCCTGAGAATTTTCATGCATGCCTGTGGACTATACAACATCCCTGTACATTTTCCTGTCCATTTGCAAAGGCCCTGTTGGATGACCTGAAAAACAAACTCAGAGATTCTGTTTACAGAAGCTGCCAAGATAACCCTCCGGCCCCCTTTGGATTAACCCCCCCCCCCCACGGGGTGGGGGCCCCCCAGGACCCCTCCCCTCTTTGGGGGGGTGGGGGGCAACCCCCCCTTTTTAAAAAAAACCCTGTTTGTGCGCCGTGGTAACTTCTTTAAAAAAAAGGTTTTTTGTTTTCTTTCTGAAAAGAAGAAAAAAAAAAAACAACCCCCCCCACACATTAAAAAAAAAAAAAGGGAAGAGAAGTTTTTTTTTTTTAAATGTATAAATTAAATTTTTTTTTTTTTTTTTTTTTTTTTTTTTTTTTCCAAGATGGCGCCGCTGGAGTGGCTGCCAGCTACAGCAGCTCTGAGACTCTCTATCTTATTTTTCTTTCTATGACTCGTTTTGTACCTCTCTACTTAAGGACTTTGCACTATGAAACACACACAAAGACTTGGACCCTTGTGAATACTTTTTTTTTTTTTGTTTTTATCTGTCTTTGTTCTGCTTGAAAATGGGATCTTTTGTGTATGCAGACAATTCCTTTGTCTATACAAGAGAGGAAATTCTGCAGCTCAGAGGCACAGCAGGAGGGCATACCATCTGGTCACACATCCCCCGTGAGATTTGGAGAAAGAAAAAGCGGGTGAGGGGATGCAGAGCAGGAACTCTTCAGAGGATTAAAAAGAGGCGTTACCAACCAGCTGTTCCCTCCATCATCATGGGCAATGTGAGATCTCTTGCAAACAAGATGGATGAACTAACAGCGCTCACCAGGCAGCATCAGGAGTTTCGGGCGTGCAGCATGATGCTACTTACAGAGACTTGGCTCACTGAAGTTACTCCTGACCCTCTGGTCTCCTTGGATGGTTTTAAACTCCTTCGGGCAGACAGGACAAGGGAGAGCGGTAAGAGGAAAGGAGGAGGGCTGGCAATGTTTGTGAATAATAGATGGTGTAATCCTAGGCACATTGTGATTAAGGATCAAACTTGCTGTAAGGACATTGAACTATTAGCTGTGAGCATGAGACCTTTCTACCTACCAAGGGAACTATCACATGTCATCGTGATAGCTGCATATGTCCCCCCCTCTGCGAAAGCTGACGCTGCCTGCGAGGTCCTACAAGCCACGCTGAGCCAGTTACAGTCTCAGCACCCCCAGGCCCTCTTTCTTCTGTCGGGTGATTTCAACCATGCCTCTCCATCATCCACACTTCCCAGTTTCACACAGTATGTAACCTGCCACACAAGAGACAACAAAACACTGGACTTGTTCTTTGCCAACGTGAGGGAGGCATACAACTCATCAGCCCTACCGCCCCTGGGGAGATCGGATCACAACCTAGTACATCTCCGACCTGTGTACAAGCCACTTGTACGTAGAGAACCAGCTGTCACCCGCACAGTGAGGATATGGTCCGAGGAGAGTGATGAGGCTCTGAGGGATTGTTTTTGACACAACCGCATGGGAAGTTCTGCAGGATTCTTATGGGGAAGATATAGAAGGACTCACACACTGCATAACGGACTACATTAATTTTTGTGTGGACAACACAGTACCCACAAAAGTGGTGAGGTGCTTCTCCAATAACAAACCATGGATTAACTCTGATATAAAAACACTACTTAAGGAGAAAAAGATGGCATTCAGGACAAGAGATAAGGAGGGGTTGAGGGAAGTACAAAAGGAGCTGAGGCATCAAATCAGGCAGGGAAAATCCAGTTATAAAGAAAAAATGGAAAAGCAAATGGAAAGAAAAGACATAAGGGGGGGTCTGGGAGGGGCTTAAGTCAATTTCGGGTCATAAACAGTCTGTCTGCCAGATTGAGGCAGATGTTAACTGGCTTAATGAACTAAACCTATTCTTCAACAGATTTGATCACACACCAGCTCCTCCCACCCCAGTATGTCCTTCAGCTCCCCCCACCACAATGACTTCTCCCCATGCGGCCACTTCCCAACAGACCAGTAAATCCAGAAATCCATCTTTATCTGGCCACAGTCTGACCTTCACACGGGCCCAGGTGAGGAAGGAGATGAAAAAGATCAAGGCGAGGAAAGCCGGAGGGCCAGATGACATCAGTGCAAGGCTAATTAAGACTTGTGGGGACCAGCTGTGTGGTATAATTACATATATGTATAATATGAGCCTGAGGCAGGAAATAGTCCCTGAATTATGGAAATCTTCTTGTGTGGTACCAGTTCCAAAGAAACCCCACCCTATGGACCTCAACGACTACAGACCTGTAGCACTGACATCCCACCTGATGAAGATCTTGGAGAGATTGGTTCTCACACATCTCCGCCCTCTAGTGAGCCCCGCTATGGACCCACTCCAGTTTGCTTATCGGCCGGGCATTGGGGTAGATGATGCCATCATCCATCTTCTGCACAGGGCTCTGTCTCACCTGGAGAAACCAGGGAACACAGTGAGAATAATGTTCTTTGACTTCTCCAGTGCTTTTAACACCATACAGCCCAGGTTATTGAGGGACAAGCTGGGCCTTGCTGGAGTGGACCACCACCTCTCCAACTGGATCCTAGACTACCTCACAAATCGACCTCAATACGTGAGAGCCCGAGACTGTGTGTCAGGTACAGTGATCTGTAATACGGGGGCACCTCAGGGTACGGTTCTCGCCCCTTTCCTCTTCACACTGTACACTGCAGATTTTAGGTGCAACTCATCCAGCTGCTACCTACAGAAGTATTCTGACGACTCTGCAATAGTGGGTCTCATCACAGATGATGATGACAGGGAGTACAGAGAACTGAACCGGGATTTTGTGGACTGGTGCCACCGGAACCACCTGAAGATTAACGCGGGGAAGACCAAGGAGAAGGCAGAAGCCCTCCTAAACCAGTGGACATCCTGGGGACGGGCATCGAGATTGTGAACACCTATAAGTACCTGGGTTTGCTCCTTAATAATAAGCTGGACTGGGCAGATCATATGGAGGCCCTGTACAGGAAGGGCCACAGCAGGCTCTACCTGCTTAGGAAGCTGAGAGCCTTTGGAATCCGGGGGGCACTTCTTAGAACTTTCTTCAACTCGGTAGTGGCATCAGCCATCTTCTTTGGAGTGGCCTGCTGGGGGAGCAGTATATCAACCAGGGACAGAAATAAACTTGACAAGCTGATTAGAAGGGCCAGCTCTGTCCTGGGGAGCCCACTGGACCCAGTGCAGGTGGTGGGTGACAGAAGGATACTGTCCGTGGTGAGCTCCATGCAGAAGAAGAAGTCCCATCCCATGCATGAGACTGTGATCGCGCTGAGCAGTACTGTCAGTGACCGACTGCTCCACCCTAGGTGTGAGAAGGAGCGCTATCGGAAGTCTTTCCTCCCCACCGCGGTTAGGCTGTACAACCAACACCGACCTAAGCGGAGATCATTACACACAGAGAACTGAAAATATCTCTCTGCCTGTTAAATCCCCCCCCCCCCCCCCTGCTACGCCCTATCTGTCTGTCTGCTATCAATGTAATGCCTCTCACCTTGGAATATTCCTGTACATGTTGTATTTGTATTTGTATCTGCTTATCTTTGCTGCTGTAACACACTGAATTCCCCCGTGGGGGGACTATAAAAGGACTATTATTATTATTATTATTATTTTTGCGCCGGCGCGGGCGTTTTTTTTTTTATTATAATAAGAAGAGGGGGGGGGGAGAGTGAGGGGAGACCCGGGGGGAGGCGGGGAGGAAGAAGAAGAAAAAGGGATGTGTTGTTTTGTTTTTTTTTTTGTTTGTGGGGTTGTTTTGTGGTTGGTTGTTGGTTGGGTGGGGGGGGAGAGGTTGTGAGGTAAGGAGAGGGGGGGGGGTCCCAGAGGCGCTGTTGTGTGGTTGGGGAAAAAAAAAAAGATTATTTTTTTTTTGTTGTGTTGTTTGTTGTGTTTTTTTTTTTTTGGTTTTTGCCTTTCTCCTCTTCTCCTTTTTTTTTTTTTTTTTTTTTTTTTTTGTTAGGTGGGGGGGGGTGTTGTGGTGGGGGGGGGGGGGGGGGGGTGTTTGCTATAATGTAGGATCTGTGCCTTTACTGTATGTTGTGCTACTTAACATGCATAAGATATTTACTCTACTGTATTTTATTGTGCTGTGTTACCATACACTGCATGTTTGGAATTTGATATGATTTCTTATTTTGCTTTAATATATTATACTATGCAAACTGGCCAAAAACAAAAATCTACAAGGCTACATGCAACATGGTTGTTTTGCACCCATGGGGTGCCCGGTTTCATAGATCCCTCATACATTTAAGTGTATTGAGAGCTCTGTGAAATTGGACAAAATTAGAACACGTTTTATTTTTTGACAGTCCGTTAAAATGGACCGTCACAAAAAACATCATGTTAATATCACCATTCATATGAATTGAATTTAATGCATCCACATGACGGCTGTTATAAAAAAATATATATATATTGTCACACAGCTAATATTCACTATTCGTGTGACTAAAGCTTGAGGGTAGATTTGAATACACAAAGAAATCCATTAGCTACAGACCAGAACCAGTTTTATTGGTTCCAGAATAATTGGGCAGATTATTTTGTGTAAAATTTGCACTGTAAGCACATGACCTTTCTTAAGTGATACATAACCCATTTTACACATTTGTATAGTTTGAGCTGGTATGTGGGCCTACCGTGGACAAAAAAAATAATTATTTCACTACAATAAGGGCTGAAATCCATTACATGGGAATGTTTATTATCTCAGCAGACAAAAAAAAAAAAAAAAGCCTATATGCTTTTCCCAATCCATTCCATTCAGATAGACTACTGTATCTATGTCCGAGACAAATGGTGTGGAGATGTGTTTGGGGCGGTTTATCTGATAATCGTCCATTTTAGCATGACATTTTATCACTTGTAGGAACGTGAGAGATAAGCAAAGCATTAATACAGTAAATGCTAACCCAAAGAAAAGACACCTGGATTCACGGTCATATTTTAGGGTTACTTTGTGCATATCCCAATGCATTAGTAAATTGACAGTAAAGTAAAACGATGTAATGTAATGTTAATGAATCATGTCTAAGACTCACATCTAAAGATAAATTGCTAAATCGAGCACCATTGACCAACATTAGCTCGTTGTTAACATTCCCAAGACTTATCCTTATATGTTACAGTAATAGTGTGCTTTTTCTGTAATTGATCATTTGTGTAACTGCTTGTATTATCTCTCCTCATACAGTTTCTATTACAAACAGGCACGCAACTATTTACTTGAGTGGATGTAGTGTCGATAAAGAATTTTCTCTAAAGTCAAGTGTGATCAACAACAAATGAGCAAATTACTGGCTGCATGTACAAACTCACTGCAAAATCATTTGTTCAGGCGATTTCTGCCCTATGTAAGGCCCCATCTGGATCGGAAAAAACAATGTTTATTGGCTGGATTTCTACTCCCGGAACCCAGTCAGGAGACACTCGCTCCTTGCATCATAGTGATCTATGATACTGGGAGTCTCTCACTCCCTGTGGCTTTACGGTTTCATAATGTATAATGGATGGACAATAGAACTAAGGGCAGACAGTGACTCCTAGCATCATAGCTCGCTAAGCTGCAAGGAGTCTTGGTCTGATTGGCCGGATTTCCCAGCCTGAACCCAATGTACAGACCGGATTTTCCTCTTTGCATAAAGCCTAAAAGGCCCTCACTTTATAAGCCTAAAAGGCCCTCACTTTATAATTCTGGGCACAGTAACATAGTAAATAAGGCTGGATAAAGGCAGAAGTTCATCAAGTACAACCTATAAACCTACCAAATGGATTCAGGGGAAGGGGGGAAACCCCCCCCCCAAAAAAAAAACCACGAGACTGACTCCAGTTGCCAAATCAAAGAAATTATTCCATCCCAGCTCCAAATATGGCAATTAGAGTACAGTGCCTTGCAAAAGTATTCATACCCCTTGAACTTACACCTTACAACCACAAACTTAAATGTATTTTCTTGAGATTTTAAGTGATTGACCAACACAAAGTAGCAGATAATTGTGAATTGGAACAAAAATGATACATGATTTTCAAAATTTTAATCAAACAAAAATCTGAAAAGTCTGACGTGCAAAAGTATTCAGCCACCTGTACTCTGATACCCTTAAATAAAATCTAGCGCAATCAGTTGCCTTCAGAAGTCACTTAATTAATCAACAGAGTCCAGCTGTGTGTAATTTAGTCCGAGTATAAAAACATTTGTTCTGTGAAGGCCTCAGTGGTTTGTTAGAGAACAATAGTGAACAAACAGCATCATGAAGACCAAGGAACCCACCAGAAAGGTCAGAGAAGGTCGGAGAAGTTTAAAGCAGGGTTAGATTATAAAAACATATCCCAAGTTTTGAGCATCCCAAGAAGTACTGTTCAATCCATCAGCCAAAAATGGAAAAAGTATAATACAACTGCAAACCTATCAAGACATGACCGTCCATCTAAACTGACAGATCAAGCAAGGAGAACACTGGTCAGAGAAGCAGGCAAGAGGCCCATGGTCACTCTGGAGGAGCTGCAGAAATATACAGCTCAGGTGGGAGAGTCTGGCCACAGGACAACTATGAGTCGTGCACTCTACAAATCTGGCCTTTATGGAAGAGTGGCAAGAAGAAAACCATTGTTGAAAGAAAGACATAAGAAGTGCCATTTGCAGTTTGCCACAAGCCATATAGGGGACACAGCAAACATGTGGAAGAAGGTGCTCTGGTCAGATGAGTCCAAAGTTGAACTTTTTGGCCTAAATGCAAAGGGCTATGTGTGGTGAAAAAGCAACACTGCTCATCACTCTGAAAACACCATCCCCACTGTGAAACATGGTGGTGGCAGCATCATGCTGTGGGGATGCTTTTCTTCAGTAGGGACAGGGAAGCTGGTCAGAGTTGATGAGAAGATGGATGGAGCTAAATACTGGGCAATCCTGGAAGAAAACCTGTTGGAGGCTGCAAAAGACTCGAGACTGGGAAGGAGATTCACCTTCCAGCAAGACAATGATCCTAAACATACAGCCAGAGCTACAGTGGAGTGGTCTAGATCAAAGAATATTCATGTGTTAAAATGGCCCAAAGTCCAGACCTAAATCCCATTTTGCATCTGTGGCAAGACATGAAAATTGCTGTTCACAGACGCTCCCCATCCAATCTGGCTGAGCTTGAGCTATTTTGCAATGAAGAATGGGCAAAAATCTCAGTCTCTAGATGTGCAAATCTGGTAGAGACATACCTCAAAAGACTTGCAGCTGTAATTGCAGCAAAAGGTGGCTGTACAAAGTATTGATAAAAGGGGGCTGAATACTTTTGCATGTTACACTTTTCAGGTTTTTATTTGATATTATTTTGAAAACCATGTATCATTTTCCTTCCACTTCACAATTATCTGCTACTTTGTGTTGGTCTACCACTTAAAATCTCAAGAAAATACATTTAAGTTTGTGGTTGTAAGGTGACAAAATGTGAAAAAGTTCAAGGGGTATGAATACTTTTGCAAGGCACTTTAAGTCCCTGGATCAACATCTTATCCCAAAAAATTCTAGTTCCCATAACTTATGATATTCTTACTTTCAAGAAAGACATCCAGGCACATCTTGAACTTTAAGTTATCAGACATCACCACATCACATGGCAGTGAGTTCCATAGGCCCGAATGTGACTATGGTAAAACCTTTTTTCCTCTAGACATAGGGGATGCCCCCTTGGTATGAAGAGATCATCTGAAAGATATTTGTACTGTGGATTTATATAAGTGTACACTGTTATTAGGTTGCTCCTAAACAGTCTTTTTTGCAAACTGAACAACCCCAAGTTTGATCACTTGGCTTTACACTCAATTCACCTATCTTGGTCGCCCTCATCTGCACATGCTCCACTTCAGCTATATCTTTCCTATACACAGGTGCCTAAAATTGTGCATAGTAACTGGCCTTACCAGTTATTTGTATAGAAGCAAAACAATATCCTTCCTGTGAGCATCTATTCCTCTCTTAATGTAGCCCATGATTTTATTTGCTTTGGCAGCAGCTGCCTGGCATTGGTTGGTAAAATTAAAGAGGACCTTTCACGTCCTCATGTATATGCTGTTTTACATACCGCTAGAAAGCAGACAGTGCACTGAATTCAGTTATGTGTCCCGGGGCTGGAGCTATCGGTGCCAGTAGTTCTGTGCTCCATCGTCAGAAGGGCATTCCTGACAGTCTAGCTGGGCTGTGAGGAACGCCCTCCCTGACAGTATTCCTCCATAGCACTGTACTGGGGGGGGGGGGGGGGAACGTTCCTCACAGCTCAGCGTTATCACTGGGCGGTAAGGAACGCCCTCCCTGACAGTACTCATTCGTAGCCTGTACAGTCAGAGGGGGCGTTCCTTACAGCCCAGTGATGACGCTGAGCTGTGAGGAACGCTCCCTCAGTACATTGCTATGGACGAATACTGTCAGGGAGGGCGTTCCTCACAGCGCAGCTAGACTGTCAGAAATGCCCTTCTGACTATGGGGCACAGAACTACCGACACCGATAGCTCCAGCCCCAGGCCACGTAACGGGAAAGCAGACAGCGCACTGAATTCAGCGCGTTGTCTGCTTTCTAGCGGTATGTAAAACAGCGTATACATGAGGATGTGAAAGGTCCTCTTTAAGTTTACTGTCCACCAATATCCCTAAGACTTTCAGCAGTCTTACAATTATATATTTAATAATAAAACACTGGGTAGCACTTGTTTCTACAGCCCAGATGCATAACTTTACATTTAAACACATTAAAACTCTGCAAATATTGAGATTCTATTCTGTAAATCCTCTACCAGGTCATTAATAAAAATATTAAAGAGCGGACGGAGTACTGACCCCTGTGGCACCCCAGTGGTGACTGAGACCCAGCCTGAGTATGTACCACTAATAACCACCCTCTGCTTTCTATCCATGAGCCACTTATTAACCCAGTTACAAATATTCCCCCTAATCCCAGTATTCTCATTTTATTTCCCAACCTTTTATGTGGTACAATGTCAAACGCCTTTGAAAAATCCAGATATACTACATCTATGGCATTACCCAGGTCCAGTCTAGAACTTACCTCCTCATAAAAGATGATCAGGTTAGTCTTACTGGACCGATCCTTGATAAACCCATGCTGGTACTGTGTTATAAGTTTATTATCTTTGGACAGCGGTCATATTCAGCGATTGTCTTCCCTGTGTGACAGCGTTTTCAATTGCCTTTATATAATTATAATAATAATAATAATAATCGTCATCATCCTTTAATAGTCCCACCATGGGGAAATTCAGTGAGTTACAGCAGCAAAGATAAACAATACAAATACAAATACAAACATATACAAGAATGTTCCAAGATAGAGGCATTTCCCAGACAGAAAGATATTTCAATTCTCTGTATGGACTAATCTCCGCTTAGGTCGGTGTTGGTTGTACATCCTGACCGCAGTCAGGAGGAAAGACTTCCGATAGCGCTCTCTCACACTTAGGGTGAAGTAGTTGGTCACTGACAGTACTGCCCAGCGCTATCACGGTCTCATGCATGGGATGGGAGTTATTTTCCCTCATGGAGCTCACCACGGACAGTATCCTTCTGTCACCCACTGCCTGCACCGGGTCCAGTGGGCTCCCCAGGACAGAGCTGGCCCTCCTAATCAGCTTGTCGAGTTTATTTCTATCCCTGGATGATATACTGCTCCCCCATCATGCCACTCTGAAGAAGATGGATGATGCCACTACCAAGTTGAAAAAAGTCCTAAGAAGTGCCTCCTGGACTCCAAAGGCTCTCAGCCTCCTAAGCAGGTAGAGCCTGCTGTGGCCCTTCCTGTACAGGACTTCCATGTGATCTGCCCAGTCCAGCTTATTATTAAGGAGCACACCCAGGTACTTATAGGTGTTGACAATCTCTATGCCCATCCCCTGGATGTCCACTGGTTTAGGAGGGCATCCGCATTTACGGAAGTCCACCACCATCTCCTTGGTCTCCCCAGCGTTAATCCTCAGGTGGTTCCGCTGGCACCAGTCCACAAAATTACGGTTCAGTTCTCTGTACTCCCTGTCATCATCATCTGTGATGAGGCCTACTATTGCAGAGTCATCAGAATGCTTCTGTACAGTGGGGAAAAAAAGTATTTAGTCAACCACCAATTGTGCAAGTTCTCCCACTTACAAAGATGAGAGAGGCCTGTAATTGACATCATAGATAGACCTCAACTATGAGAGACCAAATGAGAAAACATATCTAGAAAATCACATTGTCTGATTTTTTTAAGAATTTATTTGCAAATTATGGTGGAAAATAAGTATTTGGTCACCTACAAACAAGCAAGATTTCTGGCTCTCACAGACCTGTAACTTCTTCTTTAAGAGGCTTTTCTGTCCTCCACTCATTACCTGTAGTAATGGCACCTGTTTGACATTGTTATCAATATAAAAGACACCTGTCCACAACCTCAAACAGTCACACTCCAAACTCCACTATGGTGAAGACAAAAGAGCTGTGGAAGGACACCAGAAACAAAATTGTAGACCTGCACCAGACTGGGAAGACTGAATCTGCAATAGGCAAGCAGCTTGGTGTGAAGAAATCAACTGTGGGAGCAATAATTAGAAAATGGAAGACATACAAGACCACTGATGATCTCCCTCGATCAGGGGCTCCACGCAAGATCTCACCCCGTGGGGTCAAAACGATCACAAGAATGGTGAGAAAAAAATCCCAGAACCACATAGGGGGACCTAGTGAATGACCTGCAGAAAGCTGGGACTAACGTAACAAAGGCTACAGTCAGTAACACACTACTTCGCCAGGGACTCAGATCCTGCACTGTCAGACGTGTCCCCCTGCTTAAGCCAGTACATATCCGGGCCCGTTTTAAGTTTGCTAGAGAGCATTTGGATGTTCCAGAAGAGTATTGGGGGAATGTCATATGGTTAGATGAAACCAAACACAACGGGAGAGTGAATGCTGAGTTGCATCCAAAGAACACCATACCTACTGTGAAGCATGGGGGTGGCAACATCATGCTTTGGGGCTGTTTCTCTGCAAAGGGACCAGGACGACTGATCCGTGTATATGAAAGAATGAATTGGGCCATGTATCGTGAGATTTTGAGTGCAAACCTTCTTCCATGAGCAAGGGCATTGAAGATGAAACGTGGCTGGGTCTTTCAGCATGACAATGATCCCAAGCACACCGCCAGGGCAACGAAGGAGTGGCTTCGTAAGAAGCATTTCAAGGTCCTGGAGTGGCATAGCCAGTCTCCAGATCTCAACTCCATAGAAAACCTTTGGAGGGAGTTGAAAGTCCGTGTTGCCCAGCGACAGCCCCAAAACATCACTGCTCTAGAGAAGATCTGCATGGAGAAATAGGCCAACATACCAGCAACAGTGTGTGCCATCCTTGTGAAGACTTACAGAAGACGTTTGACCTCTGTCATTGCCAACAAAGGATATATAACAAAGTATTGAGATTAACTTTTGTTATTGACCAAATACTTATTTTCCACCATAATTTGCAAATAAATTCTTAAATAATCAGACAATGTGATTTTCTGGATTTGTTTTCTCATTTTGTCTCTCATAGTTGAGGTCTACCTATGATGACAATTACAGGCCTCTCTCATCTTTTTAAGTGGGAGAACTTGCACAATTGGTGGCTGACTAAATACTTTTTTTCCCCACTGTAGGTAGCAGCTAGATGAGTTGCACCTAAAATCTGCAGTGTACAGTGTGAAGAGGAACAGGGCAAGAACTGTACCCTGAGGTGCCCCCGTATTACAGATCACAGTATCTGACACACAGTCTCGGGCTCTCACATACTGAGGTTGGTTTGTGAGGTAGTCTAGGATCCAGTTGGAGAGGTGGTGGTCCATTCCAGCAAGGCCCAGCTTGTCTCTCAGTAGCCCCAGCTGTATGGCGTTAAAAGCACTGGAGAAATCAAAAAACATTATTCTCACCGTGTTCCCTGGTTTCTCCAGGTGAGAAAGAGCCCTGTGCAGAAGGTGCATGATAGCATCGTCCACCCCAATTCCTGGCCGATACGCAAACTGGAGAGGGTCCATAGTGGGGCTCACTAGAGGGCGGAGATGTGTGAGACCCAATCTAAGATCTTCATCAAGTGGGATGTCAATGCTACAGGTCTGTAGTTGTTGAGGCCCATAGGGTGAGGTTTCTTTGGAACCGGTACCACACAGGAAGATTGCCATAATTCAGGGGCTATTTCCAGTTTTAGGCTCTTATTAAACAAATATGTAATTATACACAGCTGATCCTCACAAGCCTTAATTAGCCTTGCACTGATGTTATCCGGCCCTGCTGCTTTCGTTGCTTTGATCCTTTTCAGCTCTTTTCTCACCTGGGCACTTGTGAAGGTCAGACTGTGGTCAGATAAAGATGGACTTCTGGATTTACATGTCTGGTGGGAAGTAGTCACAAGGGGTGAAGTCATTTTGGTCGGGGGAACAAAAGGATATGCTGGGATGGAAGGAGCTGATGTGTGGTCAAATCTATTGAAGAATAGATTTAATTTGTTAAGTCAATTAACATCTGCCACTATGTTGGAGACCGACTGTCTATGACCCAAAGTAGACTTAAGTCCACCCCAAACTCCCCTTATGTCTTTTCTTTCCATTTGCTTTTCCATATTTTTCTTATAATTGGCTTTTTCCTGCCTAAGCTCTTTCTGTATCTTTCTCACCCCCTTCCTTATCTCTTGTCTTGAATGATATCTTTTTCTCCTTAAGTAATGTTTTTATGTCAGAATTAATCCATGGTTTGTTGTTAGAGAAGCACCTCACCACTTTTGTGGGTACTGTGTTGTCCACACAAAAATTAATGCGGTCCGTTATGCAGTGTGTGAGTCCTTCTATATCTTTCCCGTAAGAATTCTGTAGCACTTCCCATGCGGTTGTGTCAAAATAGTCCCTCAGAGCCTCATCACTCTCCTCGGACCATATCCTCACTGTGTGGGTGACAGCTGGTTCTCTACGTACAAGTGGCTTGTATACAGGTCGGAGATGCACTAGGTTGTGATCCGATCTTCCCAGGGGCAGTAGGGCTGATGAGTTATATGCCTCCCTCACATTGGCAAAGAACCGGTCTGTTTTGTTGTCTCTTGTGTGGCAGGTTACATACTGCGTGAAACTGGGCAGTGTGGATGATGGAGAGACATGGTTGAAGCCTCCAGACACAAGGAGGAGGGCCTGGGGGTGTAACGACTGCAGCTGGCTCACCGTGGCTTGTAGGACCTCAGAGGCAGCCTCAGCTTTTGCAGAGGGGGGGGGGGGGACACATATGCAGCTATCACGATGACATGCGATAGTTCCCTCGGTAAATAGAAAGGTCTCATGCTCACAGCTAATAGTCCAATTTCCTTACAGCAAGTTTGCTCCTTAATCACAATGTGCCTAGAGTTATACCATCTATCATTCACAAATATCGCCAGCCCTCCTCCTTTCCTCTTACTGCTTTCTCTTGTCCTGTCCGCCCGAAGGAGTTATAAAGCCATCCAGGGAGACAAGGTTGTCCGGGGTAACTTCACTGAGCCAAGTCTCTGTAAGCAGTATCATGCTACACTCCCGAAACTCCTGATGATGCCTGGTGAGCGCCGTCAGTTCATCCATCTTATTGAAGTTTTTTTTTTAATGAATTAGAAGAACTTTATTGTATCTGACTGACCATGGCTGTCAGCCATTTGTGAAGTTGGAACAGGAGACAGATTAGATTTGTGCAAAAATAGAGGAGTCAGAGTTGGTGGTTTGGTTCATCCCTTGGTTCAGGTTTTAGAGCTGCCCTTTTGGATCACTATTCTAATCTCTTGTCTGTGACCCAGTGTGATGAACAGATCCTCAGTTATATATCTTTCTTGGAAATGTATTTTTACTTGCTCATATCAGTCCTACACATACCTTTAGGAATGTTGTGCTTAAGTTGTGTTTACATTGGTGGTCAATTCACTTCAGTGGTTTTATGTGTATACCATGGGAGATGGCCCTTTCTAGTCAGCCAGTTTATTGCCCCGGGACGGCAGATGTACAGGGAGGGAGAGGAGGCTAGTGACCCTAAGTTCACCCCCAGACACACATCTCTCCCAGCACCTAGGAAGGCATCCATCTCTCCCAGGGTTCTGCAAGGGGGGGGGGGGGGGAGGCGAGTGGAGGTGTGGGTGGGGCACAAGCCATATGCTGAGAAGAGACCTAGATTCTTGGTCACTCAGCAAGGAGGCAGCAAGAAGTTCCTATCTTGGAGAAGATGTGAGGGCATTTCATGCTGTGGACTGAAGGATGGGCCTAGCATTGAGGCCTGAAGCCTTTTTCTTTGTTCTGGACAACACGCAGGAGACAGATGCTCTGTAACTTGCTTAAGGAAGCTCCCTAGGTCCAAATCCTGCGGAGGCCTAGCGAAAACAGACTACAAACTTGTGCAGGTATTTTTCTCTCTTTTGTATCCCATTTTATTTTCTGTTCTGTAGTTGTGCTTTTACTTGTATCTGCTTGATTATTCATTGATATGTATTTCTATATATGTTAGTGCTTAGTACCGACCAACCTGGGTTAATAAATATATAAAATTTATAACGCTCGTTTCATATAATCCTATGAACCCGGTCTGCTCAGGGTGTGTGAGTGAGAGGTAAAGAAGGTTGGTCGCAGGTGTGTCAAGCAGCTTGGCAAGGCAAGAGCCTTCACACCCATGTGTCAAAAGTCACACCCTCTCCTCCAAGTGGCTCTTGGATCACATTCCCTTGGTCAATTCAAAGAACTGATACAAAAATCCCATTTAGCACATACAAAGCACACACCAACAATAATGACAAATATATACACACACAATCCCTTTTACCCTACAGGTTCCATCCTAATGGTTTTCTTCAGGAGAAATGTAGACAGGAGGAGGAGATTGGTGGATTAGACCTTTGTTCTTATTTATAGAGCACTTCATGATTTGAAACTAGTCAAACCAATCATACCGTTGTATACAGTAAAATTTATTAGAAAAATCTGTGCAAAACATCTCAACCAGCCAGAATTTACAATTGTATCAGTTACACTGTACATAGCAGGAAGAAAAAAGAAAGAACAAACAGCAATGAACATTAAAAGTCATAAATAAAATAAACAGGATTTTAGTACACGCTTAAATTTAAATATTAGAAAAATATTAACTGATCTGTCTAGGAAATGTAAAACAATTATGCATACAAACACTATACAGCTCTAGCCCTTGAACCATGGCTAGTAGTCCCCATTCATTAGACCCCATTCCACAGATGTTGGGAAACAGGTCATCTTATACTCCTCCTTGCCATTGCCTCTCTAATTTGACGATCTAGTTCACTAATGATCCGATCTTCATGCGTATAGACGCCTGTTCTTAATAAAGTGTCCCTCTCTTCAATGAGGCGAGACAGAAAGTCATCTAAACCTTCATCCTGGGGCCTGGACACTGAGGTTGCCATTCTTCGTTCTTGACTTTTAGAGGGGTCAGTTTGTTTTCGGTCTTCTTGCAGCCTGAGTGTGAGGGAAACAGAACATCTGTATATATTACAAATATATATTATATTATATTACAAGATAACTGCCTTTGAAGAAGCTTATATCTTAGTGCCGGTCATCTCAGAATTGTGCACACACACTCTAGGTCCAATGTGGTACGAAGTCAGTCAACCTTAGCATCATCTTCAAATGTAAGAGGAAGTCAACAACATACTAAATCTATGTGAAGGTGAAGTCAGCAGCATAGGAATAAAGGATCACATAATGCAAGCCCAGAAACAATACCTGATCCAGGGGTCCAACCAATATCCAAAAGAAGAGAGATCAAGCTGCATCCAAAATGCTAAATCTATGTGGATGTTGAATTCCGGTCAGCTCTAATCTAATCATAGTGGTGAACAGATTTTTTTGTTGCAAATTTTGCTGCATTTTTTTTTGAGCCAAACCCAGGTATGGCTACAAAAGGAATGGGAAATATATAGGAAGTACATATACTTCTACCTTCTGCTCAATCCACTTTGGCTCAAAAAACTGCAGCAAAATCTGCAACAAAAAAAGCTGCGTTTCCACAACGTGGGGTCTTAGCCTAAGAATTCATAGTGGATAGCACCAACTGGTTTGGTTTGTAGTTTTGTGATAGGTATCCACATCATAAAATCTCAAGTCCCTGAGCGTGCACCTGCTTCAACGGCAGACAACTCTGGTTGTCTCCATGAGAACAAAGGATCGACATAATGAAATTCTACATGCTTGATCTATCCAACGACATCATCTGTTGTGGCAGACTTGGAAGACCCCATGTAAAATAATTGTTTGGACCCACTGAAAACAGTGAGTAGGGACAACTTTACTCTTATGCTGGGCAACTTTAAACTGCACTGTAAACCAGCACCTCTTTATCTGGATTAAAACTATATGCGAGAGGTTACATTTTTGTTTATAGAGAAAACTTTCTATATAAAATTAGGGTTATTGTGAAAGAGCAGGTTCTCTTTATATAAAATACAGTGTTACATATTAACTTTCTGAAACTCAAATATACAAAAAAAAAAAAATAAAAAAAAAAATAGGAAAAGTATGTGTGTGTGTGTGTGTTGAAAGGCAATATACACAATAGTGGGGTTCATTTTTGGTACCTATTTAGTTCATTCCTGATTTCCTCCAGCTCTCGACGTTCAGTCTTTACCATATCTTTCTCTTCCGCTGCCAGATAGCGCAGTCGCATTTGTTCAAGTTCTTCTTGTTGCTTTTTAAGTCTTGCCATAGCATTCTCTTGTTCACGCTTTATCACATTATATAAAATAAGAATAAAAAAGAAAAATGTGCATAACAAATAAGTTACAAATGTGAAATTTTAGAGATTTATTAAATAAGTGAAATGCTGTGTATTAAATGCCATATCTCCATGGTTTGGTTATCTCATATGCTTTGTCTATATAATCTGACCTACACTTTAGCATTTCCCTCCTTTAATAAATTCTTGTATGAGTGGCAACAAACTTTTCTTTAGCTAAATAAGGCACATATGAAAATAACATGTCAAACTCTGCATAAATCAATAAAGGACAATGATATCCAGCGCAGTAAATATTAAACAGTTAAAATCCGTATTTATTTAAGAAAGGTAAAGGCCACAGAACACATTTCAGGGGAAGTAGAATCACTTTTATGATTCAGATGATTAGGTCCTTACTCATAGCATGCAAATATTTGAGTTCTTTAAATTGTTTGAGTCTTAAACTAGAGACTACGAAATGTTGAACTGTGCTGTCTAGAATACTTAAATCGTCACTAACTTTTCAAACAGCTTAGTCTCATTTAATAGATCTGATTCTGCGCCAACTTGTAATGCACTTTAATTAAAAATGTTGCTAATTTTTGCCTGAAAAACCTCACTAAGGCTAAGGCCCCACGTTAGGGAAACGCAGCTTTTTTTTGTTGCAATTTTTTTGAGCCAAAGCCATAAATGGCTACAAAAGGAATGGGAAATATATAGGAAGTATGTATACTTCTACCTTCTGCTCAATCCACTCCTAGCTTTGGCTCAAAAAATCCACAACAAAAAAAAAGCTGCATTTCCGCAACTTGGGGCCTTGGCCTAAAAGTTCCTGCCACTAGGTGTGTCCCTTCTAGCCAATTTATAGTTAACTGCTTTGTAAAAAGGGAAGCAGGTCCCTAGAAGTAAGACGGAAAGACAATGAGGTGAAGGAGGGGGTTCTCTCTTCACACAGTGAATGCAGATAGAAGGGGCAGATTCTTCTCACAGCCTCACATATGTTGTCAAATGGCAAGGACTGACGATTGTTCACATTGCACATCTTATTATACTAAAAAAGCCGTCTCTGTACTTGTATGTACTCCTGGCTGCTTGTTTGGTTACATGCGTAGTCATGTCTGCATGGTAGATTCTAAACTGTAGTAGGTTTCTGTATATATCTACTCTATATTTGTTGTTCAGTGCTCCTGGATTTCCTATATTATGGTCACTTGAGCTTTTCTCAGCTATTTGTTTCCTCTTGTACAATTACTCCTGGCAGAAATACATGTAAACATTAAAACAAAAAAAAATTTCATGAGGCGGGAAAAAAACACGCCTATTGAACAGATGGAGTGATTTCCCATTGAGGTAAAGTTCAGAGTCTTTGACTGTGTATAGAGACATATCTTATGTAAACAATAGTCTCACTGAAGATAAGGAAGAGGAAATAAGCTTAATAAGTGGAGAAGGAAAAATCTCCTATGTACGCTCCTCCTTACTGTCCTGGATCTGTATGTAAGACAAGTGGATAGAGTAGGAGCCTCCTGGCTGTGCCCTGCCTGCAGTACTAAAATATACTGTTAATCCCTTGCTCCTCTGTCAATCTCCAATAGAAGATACTGCAAGTCAGCACAAGATTAATCCCTGTGCTCTGTATATGATTTTATCAAGACGTCTGCAAACAGCATGGCAGGATTATCTATTGTTTAGTGTTCTTACCATTTTTGAGAAATGTGATCTAGACGTGAAAATGTAGAAATGGCATTGACCATGTATATTAGACCTATAAAATATTTTATGCCTTAGGAATATTCCTATGTGAAAGCGACATAAAACTGGGGTAAACGGGTATACAGATAATGGGTAGTTGGGGAATGTAATAATAATGGGAAATAATAATTTACAGTACATTGTTAAATTCCACAAATCATCTAGTTCTACAAAATCCCAGCTACAAAGCAAGGTTAACATTGAAGACATTATGGAAAGAAGCAGGGGTGCTGTGATAGTTTGCATTTGCTGCTTAGTGACTCTCTGAACTATGTCTGGCTCCACTTTAGAACATCAATCTTTCACTCACATGAGCCATGTTCTGACTTACAGTATGTGGAAATTAATTATCGCTTTAAATATTCTCAATGTTTTGGCAACTTGACCAAGTCATTAATATATTAACTCACTGGTTATACACGTAAAGTCTGATTGTTTGTTATGGTATTCGCTTACGTACTCCAAGACTAATCCGAGAGAAGAGATGTAAGAAAGGAGAACCCCCCCCCCCCCACAGTATTACACACACACAAAAAAAAAAAAAAAAAAGCTGGAAAAGATCAAACAAAAAGTCAATAATCAAGTGTTAAAGACCACCGACCCTAATCAGGCCTAGGTTACATTAAGCCTTCAGGACCAGCTATGTTAAGTTAGTCCTGAGGAAGGAATTCGGAGCTGATTGTTCAGCAGATTCTGCCTCAAGAAATCTACCTCATTGTTTTCATCGAGAGGCAGTGGTGGACACTTTTGTTAGTGCATTGAAAAAAAGGCTGCAGTTTTCATGCCTAAAAATCACAGCGGAAACAGTGTTGTGAGGCCTCATGCTTTTATGAAGTTCACCAATGTGCAAACCTGCAGCAGAAGACAGAGGCTCAGCATCACATTTGTTACGGGTTACACTGGACGTTTTTTTGGTCTGGACACAGTATCTTTCTTTTGGAAGAGATTTTCTGGTTCGACTTAAATCCCAAGTCATGTCACAAGGTTTCTTGAAAGGTCAGGCATGCTCACAGACAGCAATAGGATAGGGCTATTTGGGAGACCAAGTCATTGGGCCATAAGCACTTGAGTGGTTTAGTGCCTCAAGTAGACCTGACCGATTCCCTTTAAAAAGGCTATCTGGAACTTTGGGAACTTCTATGCTGCTCATGCCACTGCATTGCAAAAATAATTGACACTAGCATCCAGTTTTAGTAGACTTGGTGTGCACCCTTTATAAACTCATGTGTCTTAATCCAGCTGGGGTATTTACTAATGCCAGTTACACACTTTAGAAAGTTGTCAGTCGAATGCCAACTCACCCAATCCCCTCACTGAACAATGTAGGAATACTAAATGGTAAAAGGTGGGAGAGAACTGTTGCCAGAATTATCAGGCAGCTGCTTATTTAAACAGGACAAAAGGATGGGGCAATTAAAAATTACAACTACCTCATTCTTAGCTCTCTGGAAATCTCTAGTCGGGAGGCCCCCCACACACATTAGATGGTTGGCCACTTTTGCCAAAATCATTCGGTTGACAATCATCAGCTTAAACTGGTGCATGATACACCAGACTTAGTAAACTGACCCCACTGTCCAACATGTCTCTGACCCCATCCGTAATCCATAACAATTTGTATAAATCAGTAAGTGAAGGTGATAGGCTGTCAGTGACATCATATCCTGCTGTCATGTAACAGTCAGATTGATTCAATATTCAGTGTACTGATAGACATGGTAATATTGTTGAAGGGAGATGAGAACACGACTTTCACCATATACATACAAATTGCTGAGAGGACCCTACAAATAAATTCTAGTGTCCGTTCTGTTATCACCGTCCTTAATGTCTTTGACACTTCCCCTTCATGTATTGTAAGCAAAACTAAAAAGGAATATAAAAATACAAGCTATGTGGAATAGTCAGGAGATAAAACACGTTATCTACACTTCAGGAAGATGCAGCTATGGCTAGTTTATCAGCAGCTCTCTTACAGTAGGATGCCAAGTACTCTCTGTTTCCATCACTTTTTCAACACTTGCTGGTTGCTAGATTTCCTTCCACCCTAGTGATGAAAGTCCAGAAATCCAGCCATAAATATTGCGAAGTGTGTTAGAGACACAAATCTTTCAAAGTCAGAGAAAATAGTTCACTCCTCAAGAGAATGTTACAGGTTTACAATACAATACAGTAGGAGACAAATGGTGATCAGTTGGCTATCTATACAATGTAAGATGCTGTGCATGGTAAGCAGTGTTCAGACAGGCGCTGCAGTGTCTTCAAACCTGATCAATGGAGATGGTGGACCCCCAGCGATAAGATACTATACTTACAATAGGTCACTACTATCAGTAAACTGAAAAAAAAAAAAAACCTTTAAACAAAAAGAGAATCTAAAAATGGACAGCAATGTCAATGTCACTGGAGAACAAACTACTGTGTGGGGAGGCCACAGATGAGCATTATGCTGTGTGAGGGTAGACTGGTGATCATAATAGTGTTGGGTTCCTAAATTTTTCATTTTAAGCGCCCTTAGCTCCAAGTAGGGCTGGTCATTAATCTAATTAATTTGATTAATTCCCCCAGAAGCTTTCTGACGATTAGGCTTTTAACAGAATTACTTATTTCGATGTTTCCCAACATCTGCCGTACTAGTAAGTCGGATGCCAGGACTTTAAATATAGTGCCTGCCCCACAGTTGTGGGGTCTCTGCTATTTCACACACACAGACTCTCAGACAGCTTATTATGCCATTTCACCTATCAAAAAGGCGAAAACAAAACAAAAAACACACACGCACCAACAAAAATAGTAAGCGCAAAATGACTGCTGCAGGAAGGGGTTAAAATAGGGAACTACAATATGCATCATAGATCACAATCTGTAGTAAAAGATCTATACAAGACATCACAGAGAATTATTCATTTAACAGTTACAAAGAAAAGTAAATCCAAAAATCTTAACATTTGTTAAAAAAAAATCTGAATATATAATTGTATTATTCTAAATAGTTTCAGCTGGCATGCTTCAAATCCTGCGTCTTTACCAAATATTTTTCCTGCACATCTCTACTCGTAATCCTTTCAGTCCTTACAACGTGCAATTGTACAAGGAAGTGAAAATAAGCAGAAATAACTATATAATATTATTTTAGCTAATCTGAACAATAAAACAGAGTCTAAAATTTTTTATTAACCCTTTAAATGTGGAGTTCACAAAATTATGCCTGTACAGTTTTAACCTCTATCCAGAAATGGAGAGGTTAAACATGCAACAGAGACATGCCAACCCAGCCCAGTGTAAAGGACAAGCGGCTCCTCAGTCGAGCAATCAGGATCTTTATTTTGCTATGGCTGCCTATAAATCCTGAGAAGAGCGGTAAACACACATACAGTAGACTAAACAATCACTAAATAGTGGCCGCTGCTCACTCTCCCACTCATACATACCAAGTGAGTCTGTGGGAAAATAATGCCTCTCTCGCTAAGGAACTCAAGTCAAGTTTTCTGAAAATAACCCAGATCTGACAAGCCAGTAGGAGGGCCTGGATGGTTTCAAGACACAGTTTTCAACCTACCCAAGATCCCCGACTAATATATTTTTAAACAAACCTTTTGCTTCCCATGTTTGGCCAAACGACTTAATAATGAATCAAATTAATTACAGAGAATGGATAAGCACGGGACAGGAGAGGGACAGGCCAGATGTCAGACAGAAAAATTTGTGCTGAGCAAACGCAGAAAAAGAGCTTGTTGTGTGATTAGACGACAAATGACCTGGACATGCTTCTTTTATTTGCCCTTACAAAAATAAGGAAGAGAGATAGGCAGCATCCAGACAGCCTCAGATAATTAACATTTATGTGCCCCTGTACTACATCCAAAGCCACGCATCTATGTCCTGCACATCATCAAGAGGTTGGGGAGGGGGGACTTTATATGTTTCATGATATAGAACAAAAAGGAAGACAAAAAGTTATGTAGACAGTTCAGACAGAAATAGTGTAAATTTATAACTGTGCTTTGTCTGAGACTGTAACCCAGTACAAGATCAGTACAATGTACTGTAAGGGTGCTTTCATGGTGTATGCTCCAGAAAAACTCTTTGTTTGTCACATTTTTAAAATTTCAGTTTTATACTTATATGACAAACATTTGTAAAGCTCTTCTCACTCATCCCCAACACCCACAAGGGTCAGTTGTTTGTACAGGGAGCCAATTTATCTATCAGTATATTTTTTGGCATGCGGTAGAAAACCCATGCAAACACGGGGAGAACATACAAATTCCATGCAGATGTTATGGAGATGTAAGATTTGAACCCAGGACCCCTGAGCCACTGCCACTTTATAGGTAGTCATAAATAAATCTAAATTCCCCCTCAGAAATCTTTGGAGTGTGGGAGGAAACCAGTGTACCTGCAGAACATAGAAACTCCTTGCAGATGTTGTCCTTAGCTGGATTTGAACCCAGAACTACAGTGCTGCAAGGCTGCAGTGCTAACCACTGAGTCACTGTGCTGCTCCATCACTCAACATAGGCAAAGGGTGCCATTTAAGTTCTATCAGTCCAGTATATGCTGATATGCCCTTTTTTTGTACTACAGAATAGCATAGTAGACTTCTCTGTCCTGCAAAGAGATATACAGTGTTAAAAAAAAAAAAAAAAAAAAAAAAAGAAGTGCTCCACCAATTACAGTAATAGCTCCCCTGTAGGTGCTGCAGCCAGTCACAGAGGTCACATGCAGTAGTTAAGAGCCTATTCAGATGACAGAATTTATCGTCCATGTGGCTCTCATAATCAGTGAAAAAAATACAACATACTCTACTTTTTTCACAAACCAGATTCACGCAGTGAGGTGAATGAGTCAGTGGAAAAAAAAAACAAAAAAACGGATGTTGCACGGATCCCACACTGATCTGTTAATCTTACTGTTAACCTCAGCTCAGTCATGTGAACAGAGCCCAAGTCATCACTATGGGTTTCAGTTGCAGCACGTGGATGAGATTTGTCTACATTTCATCTACAATGCTGCTACTGTAGACTGAAGCAGGTTGATGCAATGATGCAGGTTCCTTCAATCATTTCACAATAAAATAGTAAAAGGTAGAAAAAAAAAAAAAACCAAACAAACATCTTGGCCAGCTAAACTAAGCCTTTTTGGATGAGCTCCATGTTACTTCAGTTATTATTAGGGGCATGAGGCAGAGATGGGCCCTTAGTTATTAGTATAAATCTAGCCCAGAAAATATGTACACTAGCTACATTTCCTCCATTTAAGTTCACCTCACTTATTTCTTGGTTTAGCGTCCATTTAATGGTTAGAGAGGTCACATGTAGTAGTGTAAACAATACAGCCATATGTTCTGGAAAACTCGCCTTTTCCTTTAGTCTTAGGGTCTTTAGATGTAAAACTCCAAGTTTCATTAACAGCCTTTGACACATTCTGGTGTGATTAACATTAAATCCATACAAAACACAGGCTACAACTAAAAAGAAAAAAAAACTGCTCGAGTGATGGTAATAAGTCAAGATTTATTATTTTTTTAATGAAGAAAATGTAGAAAAGGGATCTCTCAAATCACAAAGAAGGCAGCTTTTCCAAATGTTTACTCTTTAGGCTAAGCCTTACAATAATTCACTATATAGACTTTGTGCAGGCACCATTTAGTAATGGAAATCATTACTCACTCCGCCTTGGCAGTGGGCACTCACACAAGGCGTCTAAGCCTCTTACCAGTTGGGCTTTGCCATTAACATTTAGTAACAATAAGATAGAGATTCCAACATCTAATTTGCGTGATGGTGAATATTATGGAAAGACTTCTACAGCGCTTCAGTGTAACAAATGACTGGCACAGGCGGCATTCCAAGAGAGGTAATAATTATTCGCAGGATACATTGTTTGAAGAAAGCATTTTCGTACTGGCAGATATACATGTGTGAAAGCACATGTGCCAGACAGAAGAGTGCTGGGATTTATAACAAGAAGGATATAAAATCATCAAACGGTTCCAGCTACTTCTGAATATCACTCTCCAATCTACTTCCACGGGCCAGTAAAATGTACTCTAGGTTGGCTACAAAGCTCGAGCAGTCTGAAAGCATTGGTTGTCTACACACAGATTTCTGGCAAATTAAATAATGCTCCAGCATGTGAGGTCCCAACAAAGCCCCTCATGTTTATTGACCCATTGCCTAATATACTGTATATGAAATTCAGTTAATTTACAATATGGCAACAAGTAACTAAAAAACAGCAAGTAAAGCGTTCCTAAACTTCAACCAACTTTTCATTTTCTGGCAGCATTGTGACATTAATAAATACTTAATATACTTATTAACAAATTTTTGCTTCTTTTCATAAAATCCTGCACTGAAATCCACTTTCTGTCCCTTCTGTATTCTTTCCCTTGTTTCTCTCTGCTTCTCACTGGAGTTCAGGGATGTATGACTCCAATAAAGCAGGGAAGCCGAGGATGGGGAATTACTTGAAACAGTTACATCTCGGCCATTATAAAACTTAAAACAGTGTTTTTAATGTCATACGAAAGAGAAGATTCTATCTACATTATTTCCAGAGATATCATCAGTTAAAACACAGTCAGGATTGGGAGCAGCTGAAGATGCATATAAATATCCTAATCCCAACTGAGTTTTTAATGGGCGATATGGCTGGAAATAAAACAAGGACAAGATGAGAATCCTTCATACAACACAAAAGCCACTGTTTTAAGGATTACAATGACTGAAGTATAGCTGTTTGAAGTGATCCCCACCAACCTCAACTTCCCTGCATTATCTAAGAACTCATACATCCTTGTACACCAGTGAGAAGCAGTGAGAGTAACAAGGGAAAGAATACAGACGGGACAGAAAGCAGATTTCAGCATAGGATTTCACATAAGGAGCCAAAATCCTATAAACTATATTATAACATTTATCAATGTCACAAATGCTGTCAAAAAAATTAAAAATGGCTAGAAAGTTTAGGTATGTTTTAAGTGATTGTTGGTTTTTTGTGCGATGTTATGCTGGGTTCACATCTGCGCTGGAGTCTCAGCCACAGAAACCACCAACAGTGTAGAGAAAAGACCTGCACGGACACGGATGTGTCCACGGGTAACTGCTATTTTAACAGTCCGGCTCTCCATCGTTTGGGTCCCCAGGCGGACCCAAACGACGGAGACCCGTATGCAGATGTGAACCGAGCCTTATGCTGCTGTAAAATTTAATCTATGGCTTATGTCGTTTTTGTTGTATTGGAAAGAGATGGATCTAAGCCTCAGTGTAACAATGTTTTTCTAAAACTCTAAATATAAGAACACTCACCTGTTTTATTCTTGCAAGTTCCTTTAGCGCTCTTCCCCATTGCTGCTTATAGTGCAACTTAGATTTTGTTGTAGATTCCAACTTCCTTTCAAGTTCAACCTATTGAGGAAAAACAATAGACATAGTAGAATTCTATATGGTACATAAAAGTTACAACTACTGTAATATTCATTCAAGTGAATTTCAAAAGGTAATATGACCAAAATGATTACGAGTACAGTTTGAAGATTTTTCTATCCCAAAGAAGGGAGACATCAATAGTATTGTAAAATGGATTACATGTAAAGGTTGCCAAATGTGCAAAACTGGATGGAATAGTACTAAATTTATCAAAATGGCACATAATGGCCACCTCAGGGCCATTTAGACCAATATTTGCCAAAAAAAAAGAAAAGCACATAAGAATATAATCCATGTATAAATCCAGATGTTCTTAAAACAAGTAGTTATAGTCAGCTGAGGAACTCACAAAAGATAAAAGTGCAGTCATACAGTCCACGTATCTTTGCACAGTTTATCCTATTGTTTACCGAGCATAAGCTGCGCTAAATGTTTGGCAGTGCTCCATAGGAAGGAACATCACACCATTAAACACATTAATGTTTAGTTTAGATTCTGGGAGTGATGATCATTGTACGAAACAAGTTTTTGTCTCCATTACCTTAGGTTAGCCAGCCATGCAGTGTAAAACATCTTTCCGTTTTAAAACCTTTGGCGTAACCCCCAAAATAAAAGAGAAACGGGGGGGGGGGAAAACCCCCCCAAACCAAAAAAAAAGTGGGGGGGGGGGCCTTAAAAGAAAAAAAAAAAAATTTCCCCGGCCCAAAAAAAAAAAAAAAAAGAAAAAAAAAACACCTATAAAACAAAACCCCCCCGGAGGGGGGGGGGGGGGGGCGCGGGCGCGGCGGCAGGCGCAGCCGGCCCCCCCCCCCCCCGGCGGCCGCCACCCCCACCCCCCCCCCCCCCCCCACCCACACACTAACAAACCCCCCCCCGCCAACACCCACAACCAAAACAAAAAAAAAAAAAAAAAAAAAAAAAAAAACCAAAAAAAAAAAAAAAAAAGAGAAAGAAAAAGAAAGAAAAAGAAGAAAAAAAAAAAAAAAAAAAAAAAAAAAAAAAAACAGGAATATTCCAAGGTGAGAGGCATTACATTGATAGCAGACAGACAGATAGGGCGAGCAGGGGGGGGGGGGAAACAGGCAGAGAGAATTTTCAGTTCTCTGTGTGTAAGATCTCCGCAGGTCGGTGTTGGTTGTACAGCCAACCGCGGTGGGGAGGAAAGACTTCCGATAGCGCTCCCTCACACCTAGGGTGGAGCAGTCGGTCACTGCCAGTACTGCTCAGCGCGACACAGCTCATGCATGGGATGGGACCTCTTCTGCATGGAGCTCACCACGGACAGTATCCTTCTGTCACCCACCACCTGCACTGGGTCCAGTGGGCTCCCCAGGACAGAGCTGGCCCTTCTAATCAGCTTGTCAAGTTTATTTCTGTCCCTGGTTGATATACTGCTCCCCCAGCAGGCCACTCCAAAGAAGATGGCTGATGCCACTACCGAGTTGAAGAAAGTTCTAAGAAGTGCCCCCGGATTCCAAAGGCTCTCAGCTTCCTAAGCAGGAGAGCCTGCTGTGGCCCTCCTGTACAGGGCCTCCATATGATCTGCCCAGTCCAGCTTATTATTAAGGAGCAAACCCAGGTACTTATAGGTGTTCACAATCTCGATGCCCGTCCCCAGGATGTCCACTGGTTTAGGAGGGCTCTGCCTTTGCGGAAGTCCACCACCATCTCCTTGGTCTTCCCCGCGTTAATCTTCAGGGGTTCCGGTGGCACCAGTCCACAAAATCCCGGTTCAGTTCTCTGTACTCCCTGTCATCATCATCTGTGATGAGACCCACTATTGCAGAGTCGTCAGAATACTTCTGTAGGTAGCAGCTGGATGAGTTGCACCTAAAATCTGCAGTGTACAGTGTGAAGAGGAAAGGGGCGAGAACCGACCCTGAGGTGCCCCCGAACAGATCACTGTACCGACACACAGTCTCGGGCTCTCACGTATTGAGGTCGATTTGTGAGGTAGTCTAGGATCCAGTTGGAGAGGTGGTGGTCCACTCCAGCAAGGCCCAGCTTGTCCCTCAATAACCTGGGGTGTATGGGCCTGTTAAAAGCACTGGAGAAGTCAAAGAACATTATTCCACTGTGTTCCCTGGTCCTCCAGGTGAGACAGAGCCCTGTGCAGAAGATGGATGATGGCATCATCTACCCCAATGCCCGGCCGATAAGCAAACTGGAGTGGGCCATAGCGGGGCTCACTAGAGGGCGGAGATGTGTGAGAACCAATCTCTCCAAGATCTTCATCAGGTGGGATGTCAGTGCTACAGGTCTGTAGTCGTTGAGGTCCAAGGGTGGGGTTTCTTTGGAACTGGTACCACACAAGAAGATTTCCATAATTCAGGGACTATTTCCGCCTCAGGCCCATATTATACATATATGTAATTATACCACACAGCTGGTCCCCACAAGTCTTAATTAGCCTTGCACTGATGCACGGCCCCCGGCTTTCCTCGCCTTGATCTTTTTCATCTCCTTCCTCACCTGGGCCCGTGTGAAGGTCAGACTGTGGCCAGATAAAGATGGATTTCTGGATTTACTGGTCTGTTGGGAAGTGGCCGCATGGGGAGAAGCATTGTGGTGGGGGGAGCTGAAGGACAACTGGGGTGGGAGGAGCTGGGTGTGATCAAATCTGTTGAAGAATAGGTTTAGTTCATTAAGCCAGTTAACATCTGCCTCAATCTGGCAGACAGACTGTTTATGACCCGAAATTGACTTAAGCCCCTCCCAGACCCCCCATGTCTTTTCTTTCCATTGCTTTTCCATTTTCCTTATAGTTGGCTTTTCCCTGCCTGATTTGATCCTCAGCTCCTTTTGTACTTCCCTCAACCCCTCCTTATCTCTTGTCCTGAATGCCATCTTTTTCTCCTTAAGTAGTGTTTTTATATCAGAGTTAATCCATGGTTTGTTATTGGAGAAGCACCTCACCACTTTGTGGGTACTGTGTTGTCCACACAAAAATTAATGTAGTCCGTATGCAGTGTGTGAGTCCTTCTATATCTTCCCCATAAGAATCCTGCAGAACTTCCCATGCGGTTGTGTCAAAACAACCCTCAGAGCCTCATCACTCTCCTCGGACCATATCTTCACTATGCGGGGACAGCTGGTTCCCTACGTACAAGTGGCTTGTACACAGGCGGAGATGTACAGGTTGTGATCCGATCTCCCCAGGGGCGGAGGGCTGATGAGTTGTATGCCTCCCTCACGTTGGCAAAGAACAAGTCCAGTGTTTGTTGTCCGTGTGGCAGGTTACATACTGTGTGAAACTGGGCAGTGGGATGATGGAGAGGCATGGTTGAAATCACCCGACAGAAGAAAGAGGGCCTGGGGGTGCTGAGACTGTAACTGGCTCAGCGTGGCTTGTAGGACCTCGCAGGCAGCGCAGCTTCGCAGAGGGGGGACATATGCAGCTATCACGATGACATGTGATAGTTCCCTTGGTAGGTAGAAAGGTCTCATGCTCACAGCTAATAGTTCAATGTCCTTACAGCAAGTTTGATCCTTAATCACAAGGTGCCTAGGATTACACCATCTATTATTCACAAACATTGCCAGCCCCCTCCTTTCCTCTTACCGCTCTCCCTTGTCCTGTCTGCCCGAAGGAGTTTAAAACCATCCAAGGAGACCAGAGGGTCAGGAGTAACTCAGTGAGCCAAGTCTCTGTAAGTAGCATCATGCTGCACACCCGAAACTCCTGCTGATGCCTGGTGAGCGCTGTTAGTTCATCCATCTTGTTTGCAAGAGATCTCACATTGCCCATGATGATGGAGGGAACAGCTGGTTGGTAACGCCTCTTTAACCTCTGAAGAGTTCCTGCTCTGCATCCCCCACCCGCTTCTCTCCAAACCACGGGGGAGGGACCAGATGGTATGCCCCCTGCTGTGCCCTGAGCTGCAGAATTCCTCTCTTGTATAGACAAAGGAATTGTCTGCATACACAAAAGATCCCATTTTCAAGCAGAACAAAGACAGATAAAAACAAAAAAAAAAAAGTACACAAGGGTCCAAGTCTTTGTGTGTGTTTCATAGTGCAAAGTCCTTAAGTAGAGAGGTACAAAACGAGTCATAGAAAGAAAAATAAGATAGAGAGTCTCAGAGCGCTGTAGCTGGCAGCCACTCCAGCGGCGCCATCTTGGAAAAAAAAAAAAAAAAAAAAAAGGGGGGGGGGTGGGGAAAAAAAAAAAGGATAAGGGTGGGGTGTTTTTTGGGGGGGGGAAAAGATTGGCTCTTAAAAAGGGGCAAAAAAAAAAATTTTTTGTTGGGGGGGGGGGGGGGGGGGGAGGGAAAGGAAAAAAAAAAAAAAACTGGAGTACTGACCCCTTGAAACTGTTGTGCCGATGTTGATGGTCACATTAGCTGCATAAGCAATGAAAAGTCTCAATCAGCCTGGAGCCAAGACGGCTGTAGCTGTCATTCAAGAGCAGAGAGGAGGGCTAGGAAAGAGTTTACTGCAGAGGGTCCAGGACAATTCATAGCATTGGTTGCCCCGGGGACATGGTGCTTTGCCTATGCTAGGTTCACATCTGAGATGGAGTCTCAGACGTATTCTCTCTGACTGTTTCAGTGTAGAAATGCCGGAAACCCAATGGACCCATTACAGCCTATGAGGTCCGCAGGTAACTGCTGTTTCAGCAGATGGCCCAGCGCTAGTGTGAACCTAGTGTGAGCCTTAGGCAACTAGTATGAAAACTTCATGGTCCCTTGTAAACCAAATAAAATAACATTTTGAAAGATGACAAAAGTTACCTGATTATTCACAAAATAATTATTATTATGAATAAAAGTATCTTTGTATATCTCATTTCTTTATCGCTTATCAATCAAATAAAGTAGGTTTCTTGGTCAAGTTCTTGGGACTGTTCAGGAATTGTAGGCGCTAATAACTATCAATATAGGGATGTTTTAACTGTGTGACATGTTTATTTTTATTTTACACTTACTTGTATAGCGCCATCATATTCCGCAGCGCTTTACAGACATGTTGCTTCTTTGATTTAGCACTGCACCAGTTTCTTGATGGACACCCTTTAGGTTTATATTAGGGAAACCACTACTTCAGGGACTACAGCATGTTACACAAGAGTCATGGTGTCTTATGCTATCAAGCTAGAAAAGCAGATTTATAAAATAGAAGCCGTAACCTACTGGCAAAGTCTCTAGTATTGTCTGGATGAGGCAAACAACTGTCCGGTTGCTGGGTCATAGGCACATGAGCTCATAAAGCTATTCTGCATTCCTCAGTTCTCTTCTTTCGCAGGTTATAAGTGACCCCTTTCTGTAATCCTGTACATTATGTGCCGACAGCTCATAGGTCTGGTAAGGCATTTTCAGCCACTCACTTTAAGCATTCGGTTGGAGGGAGGTGTAGATAGAGAGGGGTACAAAGTCTGAATCAAAATGCTTATTTTTACTTGCCATAGCTGATCTGTTATAACTGAATTCCAGCCAACCTGGCCTTGTTTTAGGAATGTACTTTCTCAGTCTCAAACAAAGAAACAAGTTGGCTAAAACACTCCAGACAAAAGTTTTACTCTTTATTTTAATAAAATGATAGCAAGTTTAAAGAAACACAAATGTCAGCCCTCCTTTACCATGCACTTTCAAGAAGAGATCGGCTCCAAAATAAATAAATTATATATTTAACGTTGCTCAAAAAATGAACCCTCCGCTGTGTTGACTAGTTAATATCAATAGGAGAGGGGAAAATGAATGACTGTTTGTATATTTAAGGACAATACTAACAGTGCAGTTAGCAGACTCTTTATAAAGGATTATAGGACTATGTTTATACTGAGAGCTGTTACATGAATGATTAAGTTGTTTTACAATAGATGAGATCAGAACAACCAAAATCTGTCAGTGTACACTGGTAAAAACACAGCAAACCACATAATAGAACCTAGGGCTGCAAAGAGTCATTAAACTTGTTAAAGTGAACTACTGGATTACTTTTCAGTACTATCACTAGGAAGATACTTCTGTCAACCTACAGATGCTTCATAAAGAAGACTGTACTGAACTGTAGCATTAGCCATGGAAATAAGCAGATGGTTAAAGTACTGTATTACTTTCTGGTAATATGACCATGGAAATACTCAGCATAGTCTACAGAGGTTTCATAAAGATGACTGTAATGAACTGTAGTATTAACCAAGGAAATAAAGCACAGTAGAAGGTTAATGTGAACTACTTTATTATTTTATGGTATTAGTACCATGGAGATGGGATACTCATCATAGTCTATAGATATTTCATAAAGAAACCTGTACTGAACTGTAGTATCAGCCATGGAAAGAAGTGGCAGGCAATCTATTTCTGTAGATTCTACACGGAAAAGCAGAGGATTAAGCCCCACTGAATGACAATATAACTAATCTGCACATCTGCAACAGAATCTGAATTTCAGCCCTTGGATTACTACCCTAGAACAAAATTGTCAGATTTAATACCGAAGTGGGACATTATGGCATGCTGAAAGGGGCTGCCAGGTTTAGAATATCTATTTCAAGAACTCCATTAGCAAGGGGGACATTCAATAAATTAATTTATAAAGGTAGGGTATACAAAGATTATGAAGGGTGTTAAATCAACCTTAAAGTCTACTAGCAGAAGGGGTGTAATGACTGAAAACAGTCAGGCATATTTTTTTTATAGTACAAGAGACCAGCCATTATAGCAATAAAACATTTATTTTAAGGGATGTCAGGTGGCATCACACTGTCTGTGTTGGTGACCGGCATGAAAACAGAAGTATTTAAAAGAAGTTGTCCATGAATTGTTCAAATCATGATGGGTGCTCTGTGCCTTCACCGGCACTGAAGTCCTGCACTACACATGGCCTCAGCGCCCCCAAGGAAAGGAACCAGTGATGTATGCGAGTGACATCATGGGTTCTTTCCAGCCACCAATTGGCTTGAGCGGTTACGTTCAGTACAGGACTTCAGCCGGTGAAGGCACAGTGCACTCCTGAACAGACATCAGCAATAGACACCGGAGTGCTGGGGACAGGTGAGTATGATTTTTTTTTTTTTTTTAGCTGCTACATTTTCCCCAGTCTCCTCTGGGATTTGACCAATTCCTGGATAACCGTGTTAAGAATTTGTTCTTTTGGACAGTCTAACTTTAGAAAATCATGAAAATATAGGGAGAAAATCAATATGCTAAATGTGTCAGAATTCTGACTCAATGTGAATTGCACTAGCTGGAAAAAGGCATGGTCTAACGGGAAGAGGATGTGGTTTAAACTGCATCACTGTGATATACAAAGCAAGAAAACCAATAGGTGGCATACACTTAGGCAAAAGTGTATAAAAACTTATCAAATTCATCATCCAGCCTTTAAAACATTTGGTACATCTTTTGACTGTCAAGTAAGTTTACGTTGTTTGGGCAGGTTTACTAATATACTGTATCGACAGATTCCCTTTAATTTCACCTTGACAAATGGCCCCATATTTTCATGGTCAACAGATAAAAGGACCAAAGAATGAAAGAAACTCATCCCAACATTTTTTTTCTTCTTAAACATTACATAACTTGGAAAAATTAATGACAGGTACAACCCCTGAACGTATACTAAACAAGAATATCAGCCCAGTCTCAACAAATGTCTGCACCTTTATTACATGTGCTGCAGAAGTCAGTCTGGCGGATAACTCAATAAATGGCACGAAATACTATAGATATACTTTCATGTAGCTTTAGGGTTAGGTGCTGAAAATGCAGAAATTATTACAATACAGTAGCCTCTATGTGATTCCATATAACCGCTCTGCAATCGGAGTCATTATGACTAAATGGTGGGAGAAATTCATCTCGAAAATGAGTCTGGGATGCCGAGTCTATTGGGAACGGATCTCTTACTCACTGTATTTCCAGAGAGGTTATCAGGGTGAAACCTTGTTCTAGAGACTGACGTGAAACACATTTCTGTCTGTGAGCCAGGCCATTGTCTGGGACATTTTGGGATTTTAAACCAAGCAGAAATTCAACTTGGTTTTATGACAATTTAATCCTGTAGTTAATATTTACTGTACTGAAATGAACTGTATTTCTTTTTCATAAGGACATATACGTTAGTCAATAAGAGATCATCTCCTGAACTCACGAACAGTCTTAAGATACCTAATAAGAAAATATTTTATTTAATGAAAGAACGCAAGAAAATGCATTTGATAATTTTGTACATTTTCTGCAGATCTGTAGCATATACTTATTTTATTTGTGAGTTACTGTTTTATATATTTACTTTATACCTATATAGGAGTATTCGAATAATGAGTTCTACACCAACTCTGTGACACAGATCTAACATTATATACTAAATACATATTTTATTGCAGATTAGGGTTATTTTTCTTTTTACAACATTATTATATTTTTATATCCCATTAAGGAGTTACGATTTTACATATTTTTTTATTATGCATGTAATATTAGCATCCTGCTGCATGTTACTACTTTATGCCCTGACTCACTACGAAATATGCGCAGTTCTTTCTAGGTCACAAGGGCTGACTTCACAATGGTTTCATAGTTCCTGATTGTGTCTCAGGTAAATCCTGTGACCCACTTGAAGAATGGAAGGGCTCACTTCTGACTGCAGCAATCCAAGGGTTAAACAGCTGGCATTGGAGTTTCTCAGACACTGGCTGATAGAGCAGGAACTTGGCTGTCCTCAGAGAGGAGTACCAATTCATAGGACACCTGTGCTTCCTACATGAACGCAAAAACAAAGCACTGCTGACAGCCATACAGGATGTTAAAGGTTTATTCCCATCTGACGCTAGGTTCACACCTGTGTTCGGTTTTCCCCAAGCGGACTCCCCAAACGGCAACATAATCCACTTAAAAAAGCAGTTACCCGTGGAAACCCGCAGACCCCATAGACTATAATGGAATCCACCGGTTCTCCGCCCGGTTTCCGCATTTTTTTTTTTTTTTTTTTTTTTTTTAAGCGGGTTCGGGGATGGAAACTCTGAATGGAGTTTAAGCGCTGGTGTGAACCCAGCCTGAGACATTTATGGAATAAATGCCACAAGCTATGCCATGTATTGTCTGCTATATGCAGGTCCATGATCCTTCTCTTGCAGCAGCAGTGACTGGCGCACATGCCAGACATGCACAGCTCTTTTTTTCACTTTTATTAGACTTCCAAAAACAGTGGCTGCTTGCAGGGTAGTTTGTACATTAATGCTCGGTGACTTTTTTCATATTTTCCCTCTCCGCCTTTCAAAATTCATAACTTTTTTTTTATTTTTCTATTGGCTTTATGCTCAGTTGTTTCCTTATTGAGTGTTGACACCTTTGCGGGATACACTAAGCATATGTGCTTGTTGTCTGACACTCTTTTGGAACTTTGAGTTATTTCTATAATATGCATTGGTTATTTATGTTTATTTTTGGTGTCTGTGCCTGTTGACTAACTTAGGTAGTGCCACTTTTAATAATAATTTTATATTAAAAAGTTAAGTTTTATAGTCCTTGTCGTTATATATATATTTGTTTGTTATCTGGACATTATTAGATTTGTCATTGATTTGTCTAGGTCTTCAGACTGCCATGACACCCCCATGGCACCCTGTGATCAGCATTAATCATGGCATCTAACGGCTCAAACTGCAAGAAAGAGTGATCTTCCATTCTACTGCACTCACCTGGCACAGCTACCAAAGTACACTGTATAGACCCATCTAGCATCTATCCTAAGAATCAGCCCATTTAAAGGGGTTATATGGGACTATGATCAATTGCTGTAGCCTCTTCACCACTTACCAGCACCATAAATTGTATGGTGGCTGTGGTTGGTACTGCAGCTCAGCCCCATTAATTTGAATAGCACTGAGCTGCGAAGGGACAGGTGACCAATGGATATGATGTCACTTCCTGAGAAGAGAAGGTGGAGCTCAATATAACCCCATGACTGGGGCTGACAATGGCTAACTAATGTAAATGAAATAATCATGTGACATTGTCACACACACAAGCTGCCATATAATGATTGTAGCAGACTATTGTCTAAAAACACTTTATATTTTGATTCAATTTAGCTATGGAAGGGGTTTTTATAAAAAACAAAAAACAACAAATCAGAAACGTATGATATACATGCCCAAAAAAATTAATGTACTTAAAAATAACAACGAGAAGTAAATGAATAGGATGGCCAAGTCCAGCGTTACCTTTTCTAGAGTGAGAAGATTGATCTCGGACTGTAATCGGATTTCTGGTTTACTGCTTTGCTGCTCCTTATACTGCTGAAACTCCTTGTCCAGTAATTTAAACTTATGCTCTGCTTCTTGAAGCTGGGAGGGAAAAAACAGACAGACATTGATATAAAACCCATTAAAACTGGCTACTTAAAGAAGCAAGCTGAGGACATAGAACATGTCAGTACTCAGCCCATGAACCCTATGTTTATAGACATTAAGCAGATATCACAATAGCGCTGCCACCATAAATTATCGCTGCTCTCAAAACAGCAGAATACTCAAAACCAAAAGATGTTAAAACAAGGTCTTAGGAAACAAAAGTGAAAAGTTATTTATTTCCTACTGACACAAGAAAAACACAGACAAGAGATAAAATACAGAAACTGCCCTCCACTAAATCACTGACAGCTCGGCCATGCATTTTTTAATTACTACATTATATATTTTAGAACATTTACCTCTGGATATTTTTCGGATGGTTACGGCAAATGTAACTGCAAAGCAGGTAAAATGTAGCAGCTCACATAGCAGTGTCTACCAGCTAGGTACAGAATGTAATAGGTTTTATTTAATAAAATGAAGATGATTTAGATCTAGTGTAGCTAGAATATGGATCCATTAATTTCCATAGCCCCATACACACGTCCATTGTTTTCACAAATCAGTGTCTGGGTCGTATAGATGAGCTGCAAAATATGGAGCAGGGCATATACCTGTCCGTTTTTGTGGGTCGGTCAATCCATTCAAGATTATGGGTCTATGAAAAACACAAAATGCACACGGATGGACCTTTTTAGGGACCTGTACACTGCCTGTGGTCATGTGCATGAAACCTAAGAGGGGGATTTATGATGAAAATAATTTTCAAGTCCGTTTCGCTGTTGTATTCTGCAGTAAATTTATCAATCATCACATGATAATTGATCTATTTCTCGAGTCTAACAGTTATGTCCTGAGAGATTACGCCATTTTCTATTCCCACTAAATTATTGGGGTGATGCCGGGACAATTTTTGTCACTTTATAAAAAGTTGTATTTGAAAAATGTGGCACATACATCAGCTTGACAGAATACAAATGCTTAATAAAACAGACATGGACCCCTATTATGGATCTTTATTATACAAGTACATCTTACAAGTAATTTTTCCAAAAAGGATTATAACAATATTCCAAGGTGAATTAGAGGGGGTTTCCCCATTAAGACAATTAATAGTTAAACATAAATGCAAACAAACATTTTTTAACAGTGTTTTAAAGATTTTTCTCTAACCATTTTAGTATTTTGTCTTGGTAGGTTGCCAATAGATATGACCAAGAATGCAGGAACATTCTATGGTCTGACACTTGTCAGAAACTCAGCCATAATTTCCTTATTGACGTCAGGTTATCAGGCAGGGACAGTGCATGAATGAGAAGATAACTGGGCTGCAACAAGAAAAATCATGGCTGGTTTTCTGAAAAATGCCAGAACATAGAAAGTTTCTGCATTCACAGTCGTATCCATTGGCAGCTGGTCAAGACAAAAGACTGTCACCACTAAGAAGATTAAAGAAAATCTTTAAAATTCTGCTACATTTTTCATTATTTATATTTGCAAAAATGTTTATTACTGATTAAAATATGGTTATGTCCATGGGAAAACCCCTTTGAATAAGGCAGCGACATCAACAGAATAACCCTCTAGCTGACCACAGATTACCTGCTGCTGAAGCCGCATCTTGTCCTCCTCCAGCTGCTTAACCTTTAACCTCTCGAGCTCCATTTGATGTACGCAGTCTTCTCTCACTCTTCTTATTGAGTCCTGACGCTCCTGAACACTCCGTTCACACTGTAGCTGAAGTTCTGCCTTAGCCTTTTTTAACTGAAAGTAAACACAATAAAACCTTGTAAGAAAAGCAGCACATATGGAAATATGACTATAGGGATTACTTTCTCAGGTTATTAACAGGCCCCTAATTAAGTGTAACATGAAAAAAGCGCTCTCCACCTCAACTACGTATTCCAGAAAAACACCTACTATATATAACACTCAGTAAATAAAGCACTTGCTGTGAGCGCGGATTCCTCTTAACACTGAAGTGACAACAATATTACATTCAGTTTGGCTTTTCATTATGGTTATAGCAAAGTAGGAACTTTTTTGTTTGAAATTTATTTGTGATCTGCGGTGTTGTTGAAAGGAAAAAAAAAAACCCCCCCAAAAAAACCAAAACTTTATTTTAACATAATGGAAATTCAGCTTATAAAAAACAAAAAACTTCATAAAGCAGTAGGCACATGTTGATGATGTGGTGTGCATAACAATTGTGTGGAGGGCACGACAATAAAGTCGCTGTGTAAGCTGCTTCCGCCACTCACCTCCAGACACTGGATAATGTAACTGTTAGACATATGGTCTCAAACCCTGGAAAAGTGAGGTTGCTCTGGAGTTACGTAGAAACGTTTCTTATTTTATCTATAGGTGTATGATCATCTACAAACTTTGCAAACGGACCAGTCCATTTCAACTCCAACCTGTAACTTCACGGCCCTGCAGAGATGATCATTTTTTACGATTCCTCCCCAAACATTGCAGAATACACTTTTCTGTAGCAGAAGACTGAACAATAGTCATGCCTTGCCTTGGAGTTGAAGAAAAACACATGGAGACGAAAGGGAAACAAAATGTGTACAAGATGGTATATTTACAAATAAAATTAAAATTTATATGCGCCGCCAGAACGATTCAGAATAAAATGATCACTAAATTCTATAACATATTTTACCATAGAAAAAGCCTTCACTTATCAGGCTTTTCCTTTTGCTAAGTTGTTCCCATAGCTCCGACTCACCTTTATGGAAGTTATGGAAACAGAATAAAGCAGTGTCTCTCACCTATTTCCATAGGTTCTGCCATAGTGGTCGGGACTTGCGGTCAGTTAATTCAGTCTTGATAGTTATTTGCCAAGATGGAAATAACAGTTTAAGGCAATAGAAATTACACAGTGAGAACACTAAGGGTGGGTTCACACTACTGTTGTATGTCCGTTCAGATATTGTCCGTGTTTTTTTTTTTTAACTAATCCATTTAATGACACATTAGCATCAGTTAGTGTCCATTTTTATACTGTCCGTTTTTTTGCTTTTTTTTTGTTTTGTTTCTGCTTTCTGAGCATGCGCAGTAATAACGGACAGTATAATGGGCGTCCATCCGTTACCCATAGACTTTAATGTTAAAAAATAACGGACGGTTGACGTCCATCACGAAACCATAATTTTTCATGTACACAAAATTCCTGCATACAAAATTTTTTGTCCGCGAAAAATAACGGACATTTGACGGATTTGGTGTAAAAGGACTCCAGCTAAAATCCCAATGAAATTTTTTACGGATTTGTGACGGCTAAATCTTGTAACTGACACTAGCAACGGACACTAATACTACTGACGGTCACCAGCGGTAGTGTGAACGACCCCTTAGTTAAATGAATGATATTGATAAAAAGTGGGAGAATTCATCTAAGCAAATCCCCCTTATTAGCAAAAAAGAAGTGGCCTACCTTGCAAATAAAGAATGAATAAATAAATAAATAATAATTGTCCAACTCAGTCAACCCTGCAGTACTTCAAGTTACAACATAGTGAAAGAATGGAAATTACAGAGTCGTTGTAAAAAGACGTTCATATACTCTAGGTCAACTAACTGGCTGGGGAAAAAAGCACAAATCTGAAGGTAACAGGCTATATGATACTGTTGATATAAAGTGAATTACACATGTACAAACTTACACTGTAACAGAAGGCAATCTTAATAAAACTTTCCTAGTACAGATCCAGTATGTCAACATGTCCAGAATAAATTAATGTGTCTTAGATAAGGAAATGTTTAAGGCACCAGAGTTACTTTCTGCTTTATGTCTGTATCATAGCAAATGTCGGATTTTACCAATAGGATTGTGCCAAGAACACAAAGCAGGATATTCTCCATGACCCTGAAGATTTATGACTCTTTTACTCCATCCTTGTCTAAGAGGAAAGCCTTACATTTCATAGGTGAAAGTATGGAAGTGCGGTCATACAGTATTTTACAATATATGAGAATGGAGTACAACATAAACAACTTATCACTGTCAGAATAAAGACGCAATTTACAGGTTTATTTTGCTGAATTGAATTAGGAACAAAAGCAAAGTACAATATAAGCCTCTAGAATTATATACTATCAGGAGGTTTTATCACCATTATGATTAGGGTTCAGGCTTCTCTTATCCTTCAGAAACATTCAATATATAATATTTTGTTGCTCTGACTTGGGATTTAGGTGTACAATGGGGAAGGGGGTTTATCAAGACAAGTGTGACCGGTGGGGACGTGCACAAAAAACTACACCATATCATAGCTGACATAGATTTCAGGCATCATTTATGCAGGTAAGCTGATATAAAACATTAAAAAAAACACCACTTGCGACAATTTTTGTCACAAGCTCCATTTAGAAAGAAATGTGGCACACTGAGTTTTTGTTGGTTCAGATTTTGCTTTTGCTACATTCCAGAATGGAGGCACGATCATTATGATCATTTACGCCAGTTTACGGTCTTGATAAATATTCCCCCATGACAACCTTGAGAAGTCTCAAAAGTAAATGAAGTGGTGACCACGCATGAGAACCACCACTGCATTCATATAGGGAACTCAGGGCACCTGCGGGCCTGTTTCAGTGATTGCTTATACACTCAGGATCAGACATGTATTGATAACAATAACTGTCATTAGAGGCAAAAGTCCTTTAATATTCATTTGGAAATTTTTAATAAGACTGTATACTCACACATAGTTGTGTATGTGCAAGTATAAACAGTCAAATATACATATATAATATACACACACACACATATATATACTTTTTTTTTTTTTTTTTTTAATACAACCTGACTAATTCTGCATAGTTCAACTCTATTTTACACTTTTAGCAAATGGACAAAGATGATCATACCTCCATTTCATCACTTGTGATTTGATGTTCTCTTGTTTTTAAGTCAGCCAAGGCTTTCTGCAATGTTTCTTCCAAAGCTGTGTATTCAGCAACCTATAAAGTAGCAGATAAAAAATAAATTATATTAAAAAAACAAACTTAAATATTATATACTGTACTTAAATAAGATACGTGTCTGAAGGGTTCAGCCGCTCGTGCCAGTCCTGTAATTAACAACATTGATATGTACTGTACATATCTGCATATATGTACTGTACATATGTACTGTACCCTAGTTTATGTACTGTATTGTTTCTTAAACTTCTGCAGGTACGCACAATTTTCTGAATTTCTGACAATTTTGTAATGAGACTCTGGAGTAGAATAGTGGTTTCTTAGTGATGAACTCCAAAAATCTTGGGTTCGGGCAAGCCTGAGATTTTTGGAGAATTCATAACGAACTTGGCTTGTTAGGAAACAGTTCGCTTATCTCTAATCATTACTGGAGAGACTATGCACAGACAGTAAGGTTATCTGCTACAAGACTCAATTAATCCTTCACTAAAGGTCTACAATTCCTTTAACATGTTACCTATAATGGAAACGGAAAACCAAACATGGATGCATAAGGCTTACCTTTTTCTTTACTAATGCCTCCCTTTCTCGATCTCTTCTTTTCCATTCTTCTACCAGGACTTGCATGTGGGCCAGTTCTTTTTTCTTCAACTGTCCATAAAAAGTACAATAACAAAGTTCTTTTTAAAGACATTTAGTGTTTGGGCTCTACATGCCTACTAGCATATATTTTCTGTCTTTGCCAACCATACTCAGCATTTATTATCCTTCCTCATTTTGACCAAAAAACAAGGATTAGAAGCAGAACTGAATTAGGGACCGAATCAAGAACTTCAACGTTATATTAAGGAGGACCAGTCACCAAGTAGAAAATGCTAAGTGCCGTACATCATTTGACTGCAATTGTGTACAGAGTTTCTTAGAATTGCTTGTGCTATTCCTTTATGCAAAGGTTGTTAAAACAACAGTGCCTACTTAAAGTGGCGGGTATCAATCTAGGCGTTTTATACACACACAAATATTCATCGAAATAAAGAGCAAAATTACATAAATCTAAAATCAAATCGTGTATGCTAGGCTGTAGTGACATTGCACCTGTAGACACAGGCAATGATATACTCTGGGATTACATTTCTATCCATTTTCAAGATCTCTGTTTGCGGTCAATAAACTCATTCTATATTACATTTAGAACCTAAAGCCCCTAGAAAAGTTAAAACTTCTCAGAGCTGAAATTCTGCTACAATTACAGTCAGTTTTGACAAACTAGTGTGAGTGAAACTTGCTGATGTACAGTATTTTGTCTCCCAGGAATGATGCGAGTGCCAATGCTGCCATTCAGTAACAACATGAGAATGGTGGGGAACTGAAACATAAAGCATAATAAAATAAAAAAAATAAATAAAAAATTTGCTGAATTTTGCTTTACGTAAGAATTAAGATTAATATACAAATTGCAAGAAATTCTTTGAAAGGGAGTCTTTCACCAGGATGAAGCATATTAAACCTACAACACAGTTAGATAGGTCAGGCTCACCTGATTGTAAAGCCTTTTCCCCATGAAAATTTGTGGCTTTGTTCCAAAGATATTTATTTCAGAATATGCAAATGACAGTCTGGAGCACTGAGCACTTGCTCCAAGTTGCTACATTCCTGCCTAGGGGTGCCCAGGAATACTCCTCCTCTCTCATTTGCATATTGTGAAATAAAGGAGTACATCAGCAATGGAGGCACAGATTTTCATGGTGAAAAAAAGGTGAGCCTGACCTATATAAAATGTGTTGCTGATTTAATATACTTCACCTTTATGACAGACTCACTTTAAAGCCTGGGAAAATTAAAATAAAAAAAAAAAAAAAAAAAAAAAAAAACACAAGACTGTTTCTGTTCTCAGCATATAGTCTACCAAACAAGGCCCGTAAACAGGCCCACAAAATATTTAATAACTCCAGCCATGCCAGATCAAAAGTCCAGAATGTTCCAACATTATTTCATAAAAACGCAAGTTCACATTAATGAAAAGAATCTCATGAACAGTACGCGCTTCCTGCCAACAATATCTATATTATTACTAGAAATCATGATAAAAGTATGTTGGCATATAATCATTATCTACAGACCCAGAGTATGAGAACATTGGATATATTACTGAAAAAAGGCATGTGACTGGAAATAATTTATACACCAAACATAATGGGAGGTCACGTCCAGTGCACAAATAATACGCCTGCTGCCCAAAGCAAGTCTGCACATCCTTCACTTACAACACGATGCTTGGAATCCCAGTTACCATAACGTTAAGTGTTTATAGTCACTTTATTATCTGTAGAAAGATAAAACAGGAAGGGACACTTGGATCGGGGATCCACAGAAGTTTCCTGCCAGGCTGCTCGTGCAGCTTGTCTGTACACTGAGGTCCCAAGTTGTGGTGGTCATAACCCACCAGGAACCTATATACAGAAAAGCATCACTGTACATGCTTGACCGGCAAGTCATTTTCTATGGAGGTTCTGGCAACCAATGCCCGGAAACTGTATCTACAGGAGTGGAATGCAAAAAGAAAAAAAAATCCCATGGATTCCCATTCAGAAAGTACTATATAATTCTTGGGCACATGTAACTTTTGTTCCCAGCTGTCATATCAAAAACTGAGAATCTATATACATCTATATGTGAATACATGTATTTAGACTGATAAGCATGTATAAATGGGTGTCAGACCCTCACAGAAACGTTTAGAAGGCTTATACAGTAAAAGTAACCACCAAACAATCCATGCTCTTAAAATCATCCACCATGGAGAGCCCTACAGATAGCCTACCTGACTTGCAAACAATTCCTCCTGCATTTCTTTCCATATTTCCAACTCAAGAGCAGCTTTGTACTCAAGGGTTTCACGTGGCTCTGAAATATGTTTGGGAGAAGGTGGTGGCTGAGGAGGAGGAGGAGGATTCTGACATGCTGAGCTCTAGAGTTTAATAAAAAAAAATAAAGAATTACTCTTAAAACATGGACAACTGCAAGATTGGCAAGAACTTCTAGTACGCAGCAATAAAACAAAGACTGTAGATAACAATTAATATGTACACTAATATACAGTATCTTTATGTTACAATCCATGTGTGTGGATTTCATTTTTAACATTTTTAATTCTTTTAAATGTCAATAAAAATGTTTTAGGCTCTGTTCACATCACGCCTGATCCTTCTGTCACACTAGCTTGCTGAAGAATACAGTAAGTGAAAAGAGGCGGCAGCAGGCAAAGCTGATGGGAGAGGGAGATGGGAAACCCCCTTTAACACAGTGATTTAAAATGTTCCCCCTACTTTCATATTGGCAAGCAAACTGAAGGCTATTCTTACATTTAACAGCCCAGCATATAATTTATTTTAGAGCTCCATTAAAGAGAACCTTTCATCATCTTCATCAACTCTAGCTCTCTACATCTTTCAATAGGAGACGATCCACTGATTTTGGTGAATTTGAAATTCTCTGTAGCTCCCACCATTCTTGAGCAGTCATTTCTATTCATTTCAACAATATGCCATTTAGGCACACTACTGTCAGGTGGGCGGTCCTGGACCAAAGGAGACAGCCTAGAACCGCTTACCTGACAAGAGTAATAGAGTAAGTCTAGAGTGATGGAGGAGATTAGGTGTAGTTATCAGAAGCTTAGGTCAGAGATATATGGAGGAGACCGGTTGTGGAAAGCCTTATATGCCACTGCGATCTGGGCTAAATCATTGTTGGTATGCAGAAGTGATTTGGTAACATATTTGATGTACATTATGCAGCCTGCCCTTTTACTGGTTCTATACAATATATGTCACATGTTGTTATTGAAAGGTCTGAAGATAAATAAAAATAAAAATACCTGAGTGGATTCAGACACAAGAACCTCTCGCTCTTTCACTAGTCCGTAATCCTCTAATGTGATGGTATATGACAGTTCAGCCACTCTGTTTTCAGATCTGAAAAGAATATTTGTAATGCTTATTATAGTATCCAAAAGAATATAAGAAACGGGACAAACAAACGGATGAGAATAATAAAAATAAGATCTGTAGTAACTATGCAACAACCAAATAATAAGCAGAGATATTGCTCACGTGATTCTACCACCTGCCTAAAGCATATTCAACTGTCCCCACTACATTATAGAGCACATAACAGTAGTTATACACATCACACCTTTGTTATGTATGTCACTGTTGTAGATTTGGAGAAAAACAACATTGAAGTCATATACAAATTAAGCATTTTTCGGACTAAGACACACTTTTTTCCCCCCCAAATTTGGGAGGAAAATGGGGGGTGGAGGAGAGGGGTCACAGCATCGGGGCTTCCTCCAGTGGCAAAAGTGGGGGCGATGTGCGGGCCCTGGGATCAGAGGAACAGGTGTCTCAGGGAATCCATTCCGGCATCCGCCATGCTATTACGGCGGATGCCGGTTCTGTAAAGCGGTCGCCATAGATACCAGGTCTCCCGCTGTAATGTGAGCTGATCATGGACATTACTACTTTAAAGCCCCCCCCCAAAGTGAAAAAGTAGCCCCTGGGGCCGGTCCCCACTGACCCCGTACCTTTGAAGTTGCAGGCCGGCTCCCGTCGTCCTCTTCCTATGACAGCTGGGAACCTTATGAAGGCTGCCAGGCTTGTCATAGTAATATTACTATTGCGGCTTGTCATAGTAATGTACAGAATCTCCCATAGACTGCCATACAGTTGTATGGCAGTCTATGGGACTTGCAATCAAATGATTGCAGGTTCAAGCCCCCTAATGGGGGGGGCTAATAAAATAGTAAAAAAAAAAAAAAAAAAAAAAAGTTCTAAATCACCCCCTTTCCCTAGAATACATATAAAAGTAGCAAATTACTGTGAAACACATACACATTAGGTATCCCTGTATCTGAAAACGCCCGGTCTACAAACTTATAAAAATATTTTTCCTGTACGGTGAACGTCAGAGGAAAAAATAAAAAAAATAAGAAGTGCCAAACTGTCGTTTTTTTCACTGTTTCACTTTTGATTTGAATAAAAAAAAGTGACCAAGCAATAGACATTCCCCAAAATGGTATAACTAAAAAGAACATCTGGCTCCGCAAAAAGAGATGCCCTATACATCCCCGTAGAGCTGCAGGGGCACCTGTCAATGTGATCTTGCAGCTGATGCAAAACTACAACTCCCATAAATTAAATATTTTACCATTTTTTGCTTCAAAATTTTTTCCCTATTTTCCTCCTCTAAAACCTAGGTGTGTCTTATGGTCCGGTGTGTTTTATAGTCCGAAAAATACAGTAGTTGGTGCACTGGGGTTGGGCCTTTTAGTCCTGGGAGCACTGCTCTTTCTGCTCAAGTAAGATGGGCGATGTCAAAGCACTGGGAGGATCAACTATCACTGCCAGGGGTGTCACAGGCAGAGGATGGTAAGGGTCTGATTGGCAAAAGTCATGTTCCATGGAGCGGAATGCCCGCCCCCAGTGCACCAACTGCCTTGTTTGCATAAGACTTCAAAGTTGTTTTCCTCCAAATCTACAAAAGTGACAAGAATAGCAAAAGTATGATTATCACTGTAATGTGCTCTACAATGCTTGTGGGAGGGGATATGATTTTTGTTACTTAAAAGGAGTCTATGTATTTAAAAAGGGATTCTCCATTTTTAAATAAATATTGCTTTCAGTAGTTAATGTCAATTCATACACGTTTTCCACTTCATGTTATACAAATTTTTTTTCACTTCCAATTTTTAGAATTGAACATTCTAAAGGTCTTGTCCTGATCATGTAATGCTCACAGAGGTGCATGACCCTAAATGATGTGTTCACACGGAGTTTTTGGCAGCAGATTTTGACGCGGAATCCGCCTCAAAATCTGCCTGAAAAACGCCTCCCATTCATTTCAATGGGAGTCAGTAGCGTTTTTTTTCCTCTAGTGGTTTTTTTCCACTAGCGGAAAAAAAAAGCGACATGACCTATGTTCAGGCGGATTCCGCCTGGAAAAACCAATTGAAATCAATGGGAGGTGGAAAAAACGCGACGCGGTTTTTGATGCATTTTTTGCAAAAACTGCGACGTGGTTTTTAAAGAGAAGCTTCCAGGTCCATACAGTGTGCTGGAGCAAAAAAAACGGGGCAAAAACTGTGTCAAAAAAAGTTTCCTAATTTCTGAAGCAGATTTTTTCAGCTTGCAAAAAACTCCGTGTGAACATACCCTAAAGAGGTATTGTTCCATCCAGACAACCCCTGTCCTTATGCCCTATTAGCATATAAGGATGCAAGACGGGTTCCCCCATTAAATTTGTGCACTTGGCCTTACTATGTATCACATGGATAGACATTTATTTCAATGACATCCATGTAAAGCCATATGCACATCACCATATTTTTCAGCAGCATGCTGTTTTGTTAACAAATAGCACACTAACACACTCATTTCAATGGTCCCATGCACAGAACTGAATTCCAAGGGTACATGTGGGAACATGAACCCACAGCAGCTTCATTTTTAAAAAAAAAGGGTTGTCATGCTGACACCAAATCTTTTACCCTTTCACAGCAAAGATCAATTATTGGCATCTGTCTAGATGCAGGGGGTGATTTTTTTATGCAATTGCTCAACTTCTTTTTTTCATTCTGTAGAGATGAGAAGAACATAAATGTGATAGAGGGCACTAGTTGGAATGAGGGGTGATAACATGAAGAAAAGTTCCTGAGCTCACTAACCACACTTCTGATGACAGTAACAAGTTGTGATTTTTATTCCTGATGTCACTTACAGCTTCCTCCTCAAATTCCTTTGTTACAAAAAACCCCAAAAAGTTAAACTTTTCATGCTGCGCATCAAATATGACCGATAGCCAAGTTTTAGCTTCAATGTACTAGTCAGGACAAGGTTTTGAAACAAAGCCATATTACATACGGCCTTGACAGTAAAAGTATTAAAAGGGGCTTTATGTGCCAGCGTGTGAAGATTTGCACAGTTACAGTCTATAAAGAGTTCCTACACTTCGCATTGTAGGCTTAATACTGCTCTAGTATTGTACTATAGCAAATTCAGCCATACAATTTACAAGTTACACTAAATGAGTACTGTGAATGGTGCGTATAGACAAGTAGAGTGCCTGTGAGTTTAGCACTAGAACTACTGGAAGAGCCAGATAGACAGGAATAGAGATAAACACTGACAAGGAAACAGTATCTATAAACACCTGCACAGCAGAGTAATAAAATACGTCAAATTATTAAAAACAATATCACATTATATTGCGAACAAATAAAACAATTCAGTTTCCTTTGCAACAGCTGGAAAAATAGAACATGTCAAGCAACACGTTCTTGTTAAAAATGGATGGCCACAAAACAATTTACTTTCTAAGCAGAAAAGAGATGATTTGTTGTACATGTCAGACTATTCTGCCGTTACATTGTGTAATTGGCCCAAGATTATTTTCTATCAAAAGCAATTAGAGATTGGTTAGTTCTCTGATCGCTCTAGTACAAACGCAACAGGAACAAGAAATCTGCCCCATGGTTTCTATAAACAGTGCTGACCAATTCGCACAATGGACCTGGTGACTCATGGCCCCATTCACTTACAACAGGTGTCCTTTTGAAAGCAAAAGAAAAAAAATAAAAACTGTACACCATATGTTGGAGATTTCAAAATGCACATGAACATAGCTAAATGGAAAGCCCTGTAGCAACATGTAAACAAGTACAAGGTTCATCAGATGTAGTGTGTAATGGAATGACACCGCAGGCACAATACAATGCAGCACAAATCATATAGGGGGCGGGGGTTGGAAGAGGGGTAGTGCTTTGCCCAGGAATCTAGAGCTGAGACCAAAGCTCAGGCAAACTAAGGTACGCTACCAACGCACATTCCCTAATTTACGGTACATAAGAATAAAACAGCAATTTACATGAAAATGTACTCCAATATACTATTTTAGGGTATTTTATGTACCCTAAAATAGTATAAAAAAAAACTACAGCACTCCTCAAAAAAAAAAAAAAAAAAAAAAAAAAAAACACCACACACAAAAAGTTTAGAAAAACAAGACAAAAGAAAGTTATGGGTCAGACACTGGTGACAAAAGGAAACCATATAAATCTGGTATTGCTGTATTCACACTGACCCATGTACAGTAGTGCAAGGGGTTCTCCAAGATGTGATATTGAAGGCCTATTCTAAAGAAAGGTCATCCATGTCCACTCACTGTGCACTGGACGTGTCACGCTATTGCAGCTCGTCTCTTATTCACCTGAATGAGAGCTGTAGCAGTATGGCCAGTACTCAATGTATGGAGCTTTGAAACAAAGAAAATATAAAAACATTAACGTGAAAGCATTAAGAGATTGAGGGATTGGCCGACATGAACTTGGATGCATCAGTTTCACACATGTGCAGTCAGAACTACAGATTTCTGTATTGTCATCACATGGAACAGTATACCAGACTGTCAAAAGCCCAGTATAGTATACACAATTCAACTGCACATGGACCGAACTACTGACTGACATGCTGACATGTCACAAGTGGTTTCCTTTTATCACAGTACTGGATCTTCACTAGAAAGTGATTATTATTCCAGTGATGATCTGCTCCGATTTCTTTTTACACAGCGCCATCTATTGGTTTGACTGTTCTCCATTATAGCGTCTTACTCCTACTTGCTTTAGTTATTTATAGTCTGGTCACATTTGAACAATATTTTAGTATACTATCCATTAAAATAAAAATAATAAATAAAAGCCATTTTATACTGGAGGCAAATAATTCATTATTGAAAACTGGGAAAATATTTAAAATTTACATATAGCTGAATGGGAGGGGGGGAAAAAACTAAACCATTGTAGTGTTATGTGAACATGAGACTGATATGGAAATTCTGCAGAAAACAAACACAATTCCTAGGAGTTTGCCACAGATGTTAACCTATGCATCGCGAGGGAAACATAAGTATTTTGATCCAATCAGTAGTGTATACATCCCACGTAGACAAACCCAATATCAGAAAATCCTTGTAAATGATTATATAATTAAAAAACAAACAAAAAAAAAACAAACTAAACAACTTAAAACGCCCAGTCACAAGTTCTGTATTTTAGGATTATTTCGATGCTGAATTTGCATAAAGTGCAATTGGATTTTAAACTGCATTTACATGAAACAGAATTTTTTTTTTTTTTTAAGCACATATTTTTGTACTTACACCAATGTATAGCCTACAGGATTCCTAAAAGATCCACCAATTAACCCCAACGAATGGAGCTAATCCATGTTCACAATTACTAGTACAGCGGCAATACATCCACAGCAGAAATCCAAGCCTTGGATTTATACTGTGGACCCTCTAACAAATATGTGTACCCCTCAAGTTTGAGGTGTACACACCACTTGGATAGCTTACTGAACATCAATATTTGGAGCCAAAATAAAGACATATACCATTAATAAGTCTGGGGCAATGTAAGAGATCTCTTAGCCACAACTCTTTCTAAAAACTTTTTATAACACTGCCAAGGAAGGCGTTTAAGGTGTAGAAACCTATGCCTTATGCAGATGATGTAGCATGAGACTTCCTTACTCTTGATGGGCATTCTTTGTTAAATATTTTCAATGATATTTCTATGCAACTGTGTTTACCTTTGTAGACACATGCTGAGTGATATGTTACATTAAGTTTCCCCTTTAAGTGTTCACAGAAAAAAACTGAACACTTGTTGGGTCTAAGCATTGCCACGGATAAGTTCTTGGTGAGCAAGTTTTATTAAACGTTCCCATGTGGTGCAGTGGGATGCACACTGTAGTGCTGGGCGATGCTACTATCTATATATAAATACATGGCCTCTAAAGTTCAGCTCAGGTCGGTTGACGTTCTGCTCTCCAAAGTGCAGCCATTGCGTCAAGTGTCTTTTTTCGTTAACTGTTGACTGCCTGCTGCCATTTAACCGGTATACCAGTCCTGAATAACTAGTTTACAAACTTTGCTAACGCAATGAGTGTAAAGCCCAATTCCGGTGAATGCTGAGTTGAGAAGTGTACTATTAAATAATGCTCCAGTAAAGTGATGTTGTGCAATGAATTTGAAAGGGTCTCCTAAACCAACCTCACAAAGTACGTTTTTGCGCCTGTGAACACCGGAACCATTGTCTGCAACACAAAGTTGGCATGTATGTCACTTTCGGGTGTGATCTGTGCCTTAATTCAGGATCATTCTGCTTAGCAACATTCTAACAATTACAGTTTGCATTGTGGCTTCAAAAAAATTGTAAAATGGAGATGCATTTCCAACACTGTACAGAGAATCACATGTATTTTTCCATTATATGACTACAAAGGTGACAAATAGGGTCTATATTTGACTTTGGATACTCTTTGTTCATATCTAGGTCTTACCCCTCTATGGGCAGAACAGAAGTCTTTTCATGAAAGGTCTGTCTCCAGCAATGCTCCCCCTGTCGTCCTATGAACCGTGTCTTTTCTGTAGTAAAAACATTCGACAGCTGAAGTCTTGCTACTCCAATGAGAAGATCCTTTGCAGATTTATCCTTGTGCCACACTTCAACAAGCAGTGGCATCCTAGAAAAGACAACAATGTTATCCTGTTAAAAATCAATTGGCATTACAGATCTTATGTGATAACTAGTGTATGCTATGTTCTATACATAAAGGAAGAAACAGTACTGCGTTGCACTCTAGTGGCCGTACGAAGAAATCAAAACAACTTATAAAGGTTCCAAAGCTCTTGAAATTTATGAATTTAACTGCCCCTACTGAGGCATAGCAGAAAAATAAATAAATAAGAGGACTACTGGTAAATTACAACATCAATGCATTTAATTGTCAGTGACTTGACAGAGCATATGGTAAGGTGAGCTTTTTGAGATTTGCTCACATGGTATAGGGTTGCATGGTGACTGCCACTGCTGCGATCCTGTGTCTACGATGTGGCCTAAAGCCCGAGGGCTTAGCCTGTCAGAAGGGGTGCTGTCGGCCTGCTGGGTTGTTCTACTTGTGGGTGCTGAGCTGTGCTGTTAGAAGTTGTTGTGTGGTACCGCACCGAATAGCAAAGGGAAGCACTATACAGAGGTCGCCGTGAAGTGGCTAGTGAGCATATATGCCTTGATCAAAATATATACTAAGAATCTTGTGTTAATTTTTGAAGCTTTCGCTGCGTTAAAGAGGTTGTCCAGGCTAAAAAAATTTTTCTAATTAAGCCGGTGGAGGTGGGGGGGAAACAAAAAAAAAACCCATACAAAACACATACTCACCTGTCCCTGATGCTCTAGTGTTCTCCCAGAGTGGCCCGGTTCTTTCGACTGCATTATTGCTGATGAATTTCTCACCGGCTGTGAGGTTCCAGATCCCTTCCGCTGATTGGCCTCAGCAGTCACATGACCTCTAAGGCCAATCAGCAGCCTCAACTGTCATGTGGGGCGGGTACTTCCTCCGGAAGACAACAATGGGGACAGGCGAGTATGGTTTTCTTTTAATTAATAGATAGCATTTTAGGCTGGAAAACCCTTTAAAGTATAAATCAGTGTATAAATACTGATATGACCTTTTTTTTTTTTCATGTGGTTTCTTCCTCACTGATAATTCTATGGACTCTTCCACAGAGGCTCTTACAAAAAGCTCCTTACAGTTACTTAGTGACGATTAGACAAGCTTCTATCTCATGGTAATTTCAAAATAGAGAATATAGAAGAGAGGATAAATACAATGTTAAACCCACAGGCAGAGATGACACTGCCTCTAGCTGCTGAACTGCAAGCACAGAGAAATGTTGTGCCTAAAATGTATAGGCCCCTCCCCCCCCACAACAATCCTCAGGCGCCATGTTTACCATCCAAACAAGCTTCAACGTAACCCACAAAAAAAAAAAATGTTACACAGAACCCCTATAAAATTCACATTGTCCTTTCCTAAACACTACTTTTCACCAGAAATTAGAGTGAAATGTAAAATTGAAGATGGTACCTTTAAATAAGCAGAAAGGTAGGTTGAACTGCAGGGAAGTGTTACAATATACAGAAGTATGTCTATAGTGTAATAGACAATTGGGGGGGGGGGGGGAGGTCTTTACCTGCAGTAACGCAAATATTCATGGTGCAGATCACAAAATCTTGTTTAGGCTCATAAAATAAATACCATTCTAGTGTTGGGGTATTAAGCTTTATTCACACTGGATTACATGATCCATTTTTATAAAATGCATGATGAATAATTTATATATTTTGTAAAAAATCATAATGTCAAATCAGGTTGTTTTTACTGCACTGTCAGTGACACAAAACCACTCCTTCACTAAATGGTAAAGTCAGCAAGGTACTTGTACCATGCCAGAAGTTATGTGGAATCTTAAAGGGATTTTCTCCTGTCATGTGCCTCTCAAGAATAACCAACCTTAACAATTTACAAGCTATAGAGCAGTAATGTAAGATAGCTTTTATATCAAATTATGACCTTAAAGAAGCTGGAACAGCAAAATCCTAGTTCAGGTTTCACTGTGATATGCTGAATCTACATTTATTTCTCGTGGGCACAATAAAACCAGTTTGATGTACACACCAACTTGCGCAAAAACTTTAAAAGGTTGCTGAACCTTGAGTGGAGCTCAACAGCAGAACATGACTGGGGAAGAACCAGACTCCGCATAAAGCTCAGTATCAATTAGGTGTGTGACACTGTCAGAGCAGTGAAGGCAAACCATTCCCTTTTGTGAAGGGGTGAACTGGACTTTCCTATATTTACCAGTGCTGGTCAAGGGAATGTGCATTGTTACCTAAAGCAACCATCATTTTTTTTTTTATAATTTTGTACTGTGTAATCTCCTGGGTTGCTTTCCCAATTTTGTCGTGTTCATACATGGAAACAGAAGGTGGCTATACCTTAGACAACTATTAGTCGAATGCTTGTTATTCCTTCCCCCATATAAGACATGATAGATGGCCAAGCATGCATGTATTCCCAGTGGGGTGGGTTTAAGATGTTGCATGGAACTTTTGGCAGCAGTTTATATCCATTAAAGACAAAAGGAATTTGCATGTTGAAACCCAATACTTCCTTCCCTGACATCTTTCAATAAATCCCTCCCCCAGTGTGTACACACACACACACACACTAGATGGCCGACTTGTGTGTATGTGTGGGTCTCTAAAGAAAACTCCACAGACCCACTCATTTCATATTGTTGAGTTCTGCTTGAAAAACAGAAAGGAATAGGACCTGCTCTGAGTTTTGCCCCTGGAAACAAGCTCATGGGTCCATCCCATGATAACACACAGGCGTGGGTATGGGGCTATAAGAAAATAATGGGTCCGTGTGCTAGACGTTAAAAACATGGCTGTCACGGTGACACAAGTCATGTTTGGGAGCATAGAGCCTCAGGCCACTTTCACATCTGCGTTGAGAGTCTCCATTTGGAGACTTAGTCACAGTGTGCATCCAAAAATACTGGACTAAAAAGTCTTGCAAGTCTGGCTGTTTCAATTTTAAACAAAAGACATCCGATGGACCCCATTATAGTTAATGGGGCCAGTCACGGTCTGCATGCGAGCACTGTTGTAGTGGTCCGTCTATCCGGTGTTCTGGTTGTCTGATGGTCCAGAACAACAGCAAGGCCAACGTTAGTGTGAACCTAGCGTAATTCTGCTAAAAATCCCTAAATTTGCTCAATATTTATCTATTGTGTATGGCCATTAGACATCTGTCTCTGATGAATCACAGAGGAAAACTAAGGCCTTATACTAGGGCTGGGCGACTATGACCTAAATTAAAATCACAATTAATTGAATGTTTTAACTCAAGTAAGATTAATAAATTATATTAGGACACTCCCCTTCATACATGCTATGAAATGCCACTGAATTTTGGTTTTGGACAGCGTACAGTTAGTGACATATCCTTTAGTGAATGGCAGTATGAAACAGGATGGCACGGATGGAAAATAACTGAAATAATCAATGTGAGCAAGTTCACATCGCTTAGTTGAGCTGACTTCCGATTTCAATTATTTTTGGATTAATTACCCAGCCCCTACCTCATACACAAGTGTGGGGCATTGTGGCCTGTAATATAACGCACAGAATTTTACTACAGTTCAGTTGTGAATATGTTGAATGGCTCCATACCTTAAGAACGTTTCCTGAAGCTGGTGGGGCATAGTCGCAAAATCAAAGGCACAATAAGACTGTGGGAGAAATACTTCCATATTTCTTCGCACTTCCACTGGTGGGTTAGTCATAATAGGGGCTGCACTGCCAAAGAATGGGTAGGTGTACCTGTATCGGAGAAAGAATAGACGTGCATCTCAGCATCTGATCATTTAGTATACTACACAAATTGGAAACCAGTGATAGACATGCTGACTGCAAGGACTGACAAAGATAAATGGTCATTGAGCCAATAGTTCTCCCCAGAGTTATTCTGTCCCCACAGGTCTGCCATGAAGCTGGATTATTCAGCAGTCAGATCCAGTGCCGGAGAACCCTTCAAGCTGCCAAGTGAATACAAAGTTTGTTCTCAAACTATTTACAACAGTAAAAGCAATTTACTAAAGGACATCACAGGGGACAGTCACAACAATACACTAAATTAAAAGATTTGCAAGTCAACATTGTTATTATTATTTACATGGGAATAATACTAGACAATAACAATAAAAATATATGAAGAAATAAAGTATAACAAACCTTAGAATGCAGTTTACAGGAAATCCAACATCTATATTACTAATGCTTCTCAAATCAATGGAGAAATAGAAGTGGTGAGCAGCAGGGGGCACTACAATCTTCTGTTCAGAGATGGACTCAGAAAGGTTCTTTACAGCTTCTGTGGTACTTTGCAGAGCAGGCGATGGGGAGTGGGCGGCTGTGGTAGAAAACAAATATAGAACAGTAAAATAAAAGAGGATGTAAACCGAAAAGGGCGCAGCTTACTTTGGGCCCTAAGGACACGGCAATTGTCTTTCATTTATTCAAATCTGCAATTCAAAAAGCACCACTTTTTATTATCTTGTTGACATAGCCATACTAGGGCTTGTTTTTTGCATAAGTATTTTTAAATGGCAGCATTTTGGGATACATATAATGTGTGTAGCTTTTATTGTTTTTAAGAGGAGTGCATAAATCTACCTGCAATACCTCATTATTTGGGCTTTGTTTTATGACACCGATTCTTTTGTCAGAAGATCTTTAAGAATATGGAGATATGAAATGCTATAATATGGCTATACCCAATTCATACAGGTTTTATTCATTTATTCATTCATATTTTTTGTGACATAGCATGTCAGCTTGTTTATTGTGCAGCGAGCGATAGCGAGCTGTAGTTTTTATTGGTACAATTTTTTTAAAAATACAGATTTTTTATTACCTTTTATTCCTATGGTGAGAGGCAAGATGCCCATAAAACAACAATCCCATTTTTTTGTGTTTTAAATAGAATTCGTTGTACGGCATAAATAATGGTTATATTTTAATGAGATTATTAAACTACCATAAAAGAGAATGAGAGCTATAGAAAGCGAATAGCTGGGCTACACTGTTTCCCTAGCTTCACAGCTACAAACACAGCATAGCTATAGGTGCTATGCTGTTTCTATAGCTCCCATGCTCCTATATGGGATAGCAGCACTGCTTGGCTGTTCCCATAAGTTCCAGCTGTAAGGGCTATGGAGCAATTATTCCCATCTACCAACTCACTCATTTTAATTTTAGTCGCAGCAGTTATCAGTACTGCAATGATGCCCCAATGAAGTTTATGGGACACCAAAGATAACCGCAACTACTAAAAGAGTAGCGAGTAAGCCATGCAGTGCTGAGCTGCACGATTTGCTAAACATCTGATCTGCAAGGGTTCCAACAGTTGGACTTCCACTCGTCATAAAGTGATGGCCTATCTAAATATACTGGACATTTTAGCAGATGCCTATCAGGCATCCATACATGACAGCCATTGTTAGACCTCCTCCTGGCTGTCATGGAAACCCCTCCAAACTAGACTATCAAGGTGCATATTCAGGTGCAAGCACCTACTTCAGGACCATCCATTACCTGGTATGTGACCTTCAAATGCCCCTGTAGCTGCATGTTCAGTATGTGGATGAGAGCTTGCTGGTTCTGCCTGCACAGACTTTATACTCTCCACTTCACTCTCAGTGGCATCATCTTTGGTGGGTGGGGAATCACTATACAGAGGGGGTTTAGGCAATAAACTATTTGCACTTTCTTTAGGATTTTTAGGTGGTGTAGATGGCTCTTTCCCTGTTACAACCTTTTCACTGTGCTCCTTCAGGTGAAGTGAAGGCTGCAGAAATATAAAATAAGCACATTACAGTATTAAATGAAAGAACATAAGGTTATGATCCAAAATTTGCAAAGTGCCATATTACCTGCAGATTAGCTTCTTTATACAGGGAAACAGACACTCCTATTGTTGGGGAGCTATCTGCAGGCAGTGAGGGTATAGTGTGTTTGGCTCTGTTTGGAGGAGTAAGGATGAATGCACCTTCCACAACCACTGGATGATGATCTATTTCTGTACTTGCTTTTTTCAGCAATCCTGTTAACGGAATATCAGTGCTCCCCAGAGACTGATCTCCGCAACACAGATGGATCTTAAAAACATAAAAGATTAATGCTGTGGAAAAGCTGAATTTGTAACAAATCTGAACAGGAAATGTTAATATATCATGTAACAAGTTAAGACGGCCTTCAAAACAGCCACGATGCATTGTAGGGATTTTTTAATTTTTTTTATAAATATGCAAATGAGGCTCAAGAGCAATGGGTGTGCTAGGCAAGCAATCAGATCAGCTTGATACCCCCCCAAAAAAATAAACAAAACATAACTTTTAATAAGATAAAGTTAAAAGGTAAAACGACGGATACCAATATTAAAAAACAATTAGAACCGTCTTACCGGTTAGTGGTGTATTGCACAACAAAGGGGTGGAATTTAACAGCTGAGCCTGGGGTGGGTCACGTAGGATGACTACTGACCCTCAAACAGACCTCTGAACCTCGAAATCCAAGTACTCCTGCCCTCACAAGGGCAGTACCAAACTGTCCCTAAAAGTAACTCTAATTATGTCTCATTCACCCGACGTGTTTCGACCCATGGATAAGGGTGCTCATCAAGGGATACAGAGTAGGTTTCCAGCAATCCAGAGAGGGTTCTCATAAAGCTTAACCCTGTCACACAGGGGAGCTCTGGCCAGTCCTGCAGTGGCGGACTAAGCAAGTCTGATAGACAAGCAAACAATAAATTAATAGATCTTGTATCAGGCTAGAGGCGGCCCAACTATGTACTAGGATCCCCTTTCAATTCTATAGTTTTTCCCCAATAAACTTAGCCAGTGGCTCTAATACTGTAATGCCTTATATTATATTCACACATATAAAGCTTCATTCAATTCCAACAACTCCTTGGCGTGTTATTTTTTTTAGTCAATGAGGGTGCTCATTGTGTGGTATAGGTTATCAAAACTAATTTGACAGAATTTGCACTAATTTATTTATTTATTTTTAACTGTCAACTGTTCCCATAACAGCAGAGTAGGCGAGATTTACAATCCTATTATATTTCCTACAGAATCACACTATGACCAGTAGAGAGAGAGGGGGTGAAAAAAAAAAAAAAAAAAAAAAAAAAAGCGCCTTACCTGCAGTTTAGGCTGGACAGAAAGATACATGCAGAGCACCTCAGTACTGCTGCGGATTCTGACAGATGCTCTCTCTGGTTCAAAGTCTGGATTGATCAAATCTGTAAATGGCTCATTTGTGACATCATTTCCCAATAAAGAGTAGTAAAAGAAAAATTCTGGCTGTGGCTCTGGAAGCCTTAAAGTACTAGGGATTAACTGAAAGGGAAAAATGTGAGACACCAAAAAATAAAAGATCTGTTACCTCTTCTGACATATCTGTTTAATAAATAACTCTTGAGCACCTATTCTTAGAGCTCTGTGTTGTGCTGTTCCTCTGTTAGTCCTCCAGAAAATTTATGAATAAATTGGCAACTGGATGTTATCAGTTGGGGGTGTCAGTCAGTGGTGCTAGACCAGACTGTAAAGTCACACTCTTGATGGTAAGTTAAAAAATGTATTCTTAAATTTCTAAGGAATACTAGAGGAACATCACAACATAGAAAACTGGCAGTAATAAGGGAAAAAAAAAAAAACCTGTCCCTTTAAAATAAATAAATAAATAAAATATTCAGGGAAAAACCTACAGGAAGTCCATTGTACAATATTTATTTTTACAGGGATGTCAGTGGAATAATTCACTTCATCAGAAAAGAATTCCAGTACCTCTCAAATTGGTTTTCTGGAGACCATATGCTAAGCATTTATATAAAGGCAATTACAGTGAATATGTTTCTATTCATAGAGGCTTGACAACATTATTACCTGCTCTAACTGAGTAGCAAACGCAATGGTTACAGAGAGAACAAAGTAGTCTTTGCAGTACTCCACAGGCCCGATTTGATGATAGCCCTCGGCTTCATTGAGAATAGGCACAAGACTTTTCGGGTCGAGTTCCCCCAGGACTAAAAAAAGTAAAAAGAAATGGATAAGAACCACTTACACCATGACTGTAAACTGTCGCTAAATAAAAAAAAAAATGCTGCAAAGAAAACCACCACATATAGAGAATTTATTTGGTATAGATCTAGAAATACATAGACAGCTCAATCTACCATGAAGATCCTTTTGGTACTAAAGGTGATATCAAGTCCATTGGTAACATGACCACACTGCAGCTCAGTCCCATTCAAATGAATGGGTTTCAGCTGCAACACCAAGCACGGCCACTATACAATGTATGGCACTGTACTTGGTAAGTAGTAAAGAGACCACAGTAGTCAATATAGTGCCAGACAACCCCTTTGAACAAGGTCAACAAAATGCTCTTTTTTACTATGTTGGGTCAAAAATTTCTAAAATATATTTTTCTCAAGGAAAAATACCCCAACACACCCAATCCTCTTAGATTATGTAATTTAGCATTTAGCAGCATGACCATACTGAAAGCTAACTGACTTGACATGTGACCTCACATACACTCTATGAAATAGCCTTTAGAAAGCTCCCGGCTGTCATACACACAACGCAGAATGGGAGCTATACCGGTAAGCAAAGATGTGGGGGGTCTGAAGAGGGATCGGGGGGCCTCAGATGCACTAACTGCCCATGATCACAGAGGACTCTGTTCCCTGCCATTGGTGAGGAACAGGTTAACAGATGCTGTAATAGATTAAACTAATTGATGGTCCGGGCTGGGGATAAATCTGCTGCACACCGGTGTTAAATGACTTTAATTTATTACAACATGTTATCCTTTTCCTCACCAATGGCAGGGAAAAGGTTAACAGACACTGTAGTCAATTAATGTCACTAGAAGTGCCTGAAATGTCCCTGTTAACCGTGTAGGAATTGGTGGCGGAAGACCCATGCACACGACAAAACGTGCATCTGATGTGTGCAGCAGAATGCACCTGGAGGACACTCGGAGTAACGTCCAAGTGACATCAGAGTGCATTCACCTCTATGTGGGCTTCCAATTCATTCTGTTCCAATGATTATACAGCAGGTCCTATCCTGCTCCTTGTCATCAGAACAGAATGAATCAGAGGTAAGTGCATCACAAAATGCACTTGGATGACACTCAGAGTGATGCTCTGATGGTCCAAGTGTCATCGGAGTGCATTTCACTGCAAACTCAGTCGTGTACATCGGATCTGTGCCGGGGAAGGGGAGCTTCAGCTTTCAAACACTGGAAAATGAATCATGCATATTCATGCAAGAGACTTTATTGTGCAGGAATTATTGTGACCTCTAACTGGAACACAAGTGTAAGTTTGGATGAAAGGGTACCCGTCACCTACTACCTGCTGTCCTCTCTGACAGCAGTATACAGTAGTGGCAGGCACACTGAATTCAGCAGTATGTCAGTTACTTATGATTTTGGGGTGTTTGGCTAAACTCAAAGTTGTGTAGCAAGAGTCTGATTCGTTGTATTCAGGAGGGCCGGGGTTCTGCCCTTGATTGGTTATTGTGTACAGGGAGAAAACTGTCAATCAGCAGTAAGGGGCAGGATAGCATGCATATTATGAATACATTGGACTCCTTGCTCATAGCATTGGCCACAAGCTTCAAATTAACTAGGAGTTTGGCCAAATGACACCAAAATCATGCACAACAGTCAGTATGCCTGTCACTACTGCATGATGCGGTCAGAGAGGGAAGAATAAACAGGTGCCAGGGTCACTTTAAATGTCTGTCATTGCTTTCCAGTCAAAAGTTTTAATGTTCGATTGTAAGATTGTTCTCTAGAAGATGCCTCATAATATAATTTATGGTTATACGGTTTTATATGATTATATGTTGCTTTTCTTTGATTTTTACTTGTGCTATGGTTATTCCACAGTGACCAACATCTAAAAAAAATCTGATGTTGTGTTACTGACCTTCTGTAGTCTGTGCTTCATCTCATGTATAAACTGCAGAAGACTCGCTCACCACATCCTCAAATTTCAATGCTCGTATTCACAATAGCTCTGTTGCTCATTTACTAGAATTGAGCAGCTTACTTTGCTTAGCACAGACCACAGGTGGTCAAGTACTGCTACCGACACAAGCTGGCTAAAATATATTCACACCATAACTAAATTTCTTTTTAGAATTGGAAGAACAATTTGAAGTTAAGAGAATGTACCAAAGGGATCAACATGTACTTTGATGTGTTCCTCTAACGCATGAAAATTTCAATGAAGTTCATGTAGCAAATGGCAGCAATACAGCAGGTCAACACATAAAAGAATTTTTCCACAGACCTTACCACAAATTGTTACATGCAGATTTTGCTGTGGATTTACCATGGACTTCACCCCTATATACTAAGGGATAAAATTCATGGTGAAAATCAGCAACAAATCTGCAATATAACCTACAAGCTACAGATGTGAAAGTCTGCAGTATACTCAATTTTCCAGGCTCATTTTTGTGGTGCCTAATTCTAACCACCAGTCTGCTGCTTGTGAATTAAGTGAACATATACTGACGAGAGTGCCAGCAAGATCACAAATAAGTACATACGTACATATAATAACTTTCTCAGGTCCTACATGATCCTCAGGAATTCAGGTTCACATATGCATATTGTAGTCCATCATATGAACAGAAAAAGGGACTAAACAGATGAATCCAGATTGTGAGGGACCATACTAACTATAATGGGGTGTGTCAGGCATCAGTTTTGTTCTCGGTCATTCTACTGGACAAAATGTACACAGAAATTGTTCATCCACAACTGTAAAAGGGCTGTACTCCTTCCAGCCTCTGACACAGATGTGAACATAGCCTTAGATAGAATGACCTGGCTCTAGTAGGCCAAGTCAGAGACAGATACAAATTTATCATAGGACAGATAGACGTCCAGAATTTTAAATACAAATATTATCTAGATACACGCACATTATATATAAGCTATATGTAAGGAGCTTGCACAACTATACAGAAACTTATGCTGTTAGTCTAACATAGCGCTCTCTGTTCGTGTAACATATCATTGCATGAAATATATACTGATAATCTTATAACATAATTTACATTAACTTCAACTAAATCAAAGGAAGATATAAGCAGTCTATGCAGCTGGAAATAACTACATGTAGCACAATTACCCACTTATGGTTTCCCATTTCAAGGGTTTGCGCTCATTTCCTGAACCTGGCCACCACATGTGAGCTGTCACCACTCTAGGTCTGTATTTTTGAGAGCTCTTAGTGTTAGACCTTGAAGTTAAGTAAAGCTTTTCAATGTTGAGGCCTTTTCACGCTTATGTAATGTACCCTTCTCACCTTTACTGCTGCGAGGAGGAGCTTCCTTGGCTTTGAAAGCATCTACAGCAGGTTTGGTATCAGTTTCCAGAGCAATATTAAGCTGCACTTCTGGCCTAAACTTTGTGTATTTACTACTCAATAGAGAATACCATTTTGGAGCCTGTTCAAAAATAGAATCAAATAAAAAACAAAACAAAACACTGAATAATATAAAATGAGCAACACATACAATAAATGTGCATGTTCAAACAGAAAGCAATAGCACCAAAGTCAAGAGTCTATTCGCTTTAGATATAAACACGTGGACAAAATTGTTGGTACCCCTCGTTTAATGAAAGAAAAACCCACAATGGTCACAGAAATAACTTGAATCTGACAAAAGTAATAATATATAAAAATTCTATGAAAATGAACAAATGAAAGTCAGACATTACTTTTCAACCAGGCTTCAACAGAATTTTTTTAAAAAGAAAACTCATGAAACAGGCCTGGACAGAAATGATGGTTCCCTTAACTTAATATTTTGTTGCACAACCTTTTGAGGCAATCACTGCAATCAAACGATTCCTGTAACTGTCAATGAGACTTCTGCACCTCTCAACAGGTATTTTGGCCACTCCTCATGAGCAAACTGCTCCAGTTGTCTCGGGTTTGAAGGGTGTCTTTTCCAGACGGCATGTTTCAGCTCCTTCCAAAGATGCTCAATAGGATTTAGGTCAAGGTTCATAGAAGGCCACTTAAGAATAGTCCAATGTTTTCCTCTTAGCCATTCTTGGGTCTTTTTAGCTGTGTGTTTTGGGTCATTATCCTGTTGCAAGACCCATGACCTGCGACTGAGACCAAGCTTTCTGACATTGGGCAGCACATTTCTCTCTAGTCTTGAGATTTCATTGTACCCTGCAGATTCAAGACACCCTGTGCCAGATGCAGCAAAGCAGCCCCAGAACATAACAGAGCCTCCTCTATGTTTCACAGTAGGGACAGTGTTCTTTTCAAGATATGTTTCATTTTTCCGTCTGTGAACATAGAGCTGATGTGCCTTGCCAAAAATTTAGATTTTTGTCTTATCTGTCCATAGGACATTCTCCCAGAAGCTTTGTGGCTTGTCAACATGTAGTTTGGCAAATTCCAGTCTGTCAGATTCAAGTTATTTCTGAGACCATTGTGGGTTTTCCTTTCATTAAACGAGGGGTACCAACAATTTTGTCCACGTGTGTAGATTTTATTTTAATTCAAATAGCTTTAAAAAGAAGTCTATCACCTCTCCCAAGCATATTCAACATTACAGTGATATACATCGAAGAGGTATGTTGTGTATCACTTTTGTAGATTTGAAGAAAAAACAACTTTGAAGTTTTATGTAAATGAGACATTTGGTGATCCGGGGGCGGACCTTCAGCCCTGGGAGCACTGCTGTGGTTGCTCAAGTAGGATGGGTAATGTCATAAAAGTATGTTCACACTGCAGAAAAGGAATTCCTCTTCATATTCCGCTGCCAGCATTTTAGCCACTGCATCGGCATCCCGTCACAACATCCCACTGCTGATTTGGCCCATTCATCCGGGCCTAATCAGCTGGGAGTCTCAAGCCGCAGAATCCGCGGCGACATCGAGCAGGACGGTTCTTTTTTTCACGTCCAACTGTGATCTCTGCCTCCCATTGAAAACAATGGGAGGCGGATTCCAGGAGGAATCTGCTCCGGATTGAGGGCAAAACCCGGCCACAATTCTGCGGCAAATTCCTCAATGTGAGCACAGCCTAACAGTGGAAATATCAACTATCACATCACAGGGTGGTGCAAGCAGGCGATGGAAGAGGTCTGAGCAACAAGAGCAGTCCTCCAGGAAGCTGAAGACCTACCCACAGTGCACCAACTGCCTCATTTGCATAAAACTTCAAAACGGTTTTTCTTCAAGTCTACAAAAGTGATATACATAAGATAGGTATGATGTTTATTACTGTAAAATTAACACAACAATTGCTGTTGAACATGCATTTTGACACAAAAAAGATGATGTTCTTGCCAAGAAAATTAACTTTTTTTTTAATCCATATACAACTGAGCCATTCACTGACCCCCAGGGTGTGGCCACGTCTCCCAGAGAACTCTTTTTGCCTATGGTTGCCACACAACAGGATCTGTGAACTATTATGGTGGGGGGAGGAATCACACAGGTTGCTGGTGCTCCAGTTGATGCACTGAACAGCTCATTTACATAAGGGGTAAATTACCATTACCATTACCCCTACAACAGCTTATAAGTGGTTTAGAAGCGATTTTGGTGGTGACAGACTCCCTTTAGGACCTCAACAGAAAACTTAGGACATGAATGGGGCTAATCCGCATGCAGATTTGAAGCACATCAAACTGAGAATCCACAGCAATAATCTCAGCCTCAAATGTCTGCGACAGATTAATTTGTAAAGATCTGCTGTTTACACACAGCCTTGGGCACCAGCAAATTTCTAGAAGAATTACTGACTCTTTAAGACACATCATCTGAAGAATATCAATGTTGAAGATGAAGTTAAATTGAAAGGTAAAAGTTATCTCCCCAACACTCCCATAAACATCCTGTATAACACATGAAAACATGGCTGCCGATCCTCATTACTGGGGTAATGAGAGAGAAGGAGTAATCTGGAAGAATCCCTGCTGATATAATTCTTTAGATAACCACAATAGCATTACTTGTTTCTTTTCCTGAGCAGCTCTCAGGTCTAAAACAACATATCCGACAGACTCTTTTGCTGATGTTAATGTGTCCAAGGCAAAACACTGGAGTTTGATCGGCGTTCGCTGCAGCCTACAACAAGAACAGAGATGTATTGTTACAAGGACATTTTTACATTTCTAAGCCACATTTTAAACCCACACATTGTACTTGGCTCAGTTAGTAATTCACAAACTGTAACTGGTTTCCTCTTAAAGACACTTGAAATAAAATATAATCTAATATACACCTCAAAAATGACCAAGACAGTAAATTCAGCATCCAAAATGAATATTTCTTCACACAAAGAAATTAAACATTGCCGTCTCTTCCTGTCAGGCGCTTTAAGATAAAGAAACTACTTTGTAAATATATCTACAAAATGTATTAGTATTATATCCAAATTATATTTAATGTTTACATGTTATACATCAAGGAATACATACATAAAACCCAATAAAGCAGTATTCTAGCAGTGACCAGTACCAACAGTTTGGCTCATTAAAACCCAGGAGCCCTAAATGGTCTAACTGGTCCTAAAGGTTACAATATTTCTGCCTAAAATGAGAAATACTGTATAATAATAATATATCATGTATTAAAGGGGCTTTCAGCTTGAGTTTTGCACGTTCAGAACCTTAGGTTTAATAATAATAATAATAATAATAATAATAATAGTCCTTTAATAGTCCCACAATGGGGAAATTCAGTGTGTTACAGCAGCAAAGATAAGATAAGATAAGCAGATACAAATACAACATGTACAGGAATGTTCCAAGGTGAGAGGCATTACATTAATAGCAGACAGACAGATAGGACGTAGCAGAGGGGGGGGGGGGATTTAACAGGCAGAGAGATATTTCAGTTCTCTGTATGTAATGATCTCCGCTTAGGTCGGTGTTGGTTGTACAGCCTAACCGCGGTGGGGAGGAAAGACTTGCGATAGCGCTCCTTCTCACACCTAGGGTGGAGCAGTCGGTCACTGACAGTACTGCTCAGCGCGATCACAGTCTCATGCATGGGATGGGACTTCTTCTTCTGCATGGAGCTCACCACGGACAGTATCCTTCTGTCACCCACCACCTGCACAGGGTCCAGTGGGCTCCCCAGGACAGAGCTGGCCCTTCTAATCAGCTTGTCAAGTTTATTTCTGGGCTGGTTCTGAACACAGGTCACAAGTCCAACACCTGCGGGTGATTTATTTGCAGTGATGTCACCGGTATCCAACATGTGACTGCTGAGGTCAGTAACTGACTGCAGAAGTCAGTGCGGGAACAGAATGGAGCGGGGGACCCAAAAGCAGAACAGAGGACAGGGTATATGAGTATTGTTTTGTTTTTGTAATTTTACCTAACCCTTCCAGTTTCCCTGGAAAACCCCTCTAACTATCATTGCCCATGATGCTTTCCAGTGACCTTTACCCATAAACATTTGAAGAACTATGGCCATATGGCTAGAAAATACCATCAATTTATGGTTAGTGTGCATGACAAACAGAGAATTACCTGTGCTGGTGAAGGGCTTTCCTGTCAAGTTCCCAAGCTAGTTCTGTAGCAAACTGAGGCTGCTCCAAGTGCGTTACTGGATCTGTGGAGAGCTGTTCACCATCAAACTTCGCTTCTACCACAAGCATATGCCGAGAGCGCTTTGGAAAATGGCGCCCTGGAAAGAGGAAAAAAAAAAGAGAAAAGGATCAGAACAACATATATGCAAGAAGGTTACATGAAGTGGAAAAAAATGTCTAATACCAGAAGAATAAATAAAAAGCAATTCACAAAAAAGCATGGTAAAAAAAAAAAAAAAAAAAAAAAAAAAAAAAGAATAAATACAGCAATTTTTAATTGTGGGGAGAGGGGGATACTCTTGGATGGTGTTAGTGTACAGGAAATATGTCACATGTGAGATCAAATGACTAGAATTCTATTATATTTCACAGTTCTGGTTTACCTCTTACTCTAGGTGTCACTTTAGCTACTCAGCTTTCAGGAATGTCAAAAAAATTGGTAACTAGTTCAAAAATATTTGTTTATTATATATAATGTTTATACGTTCTTACTAATCCAAGTCTTTTATCCTTACTTTTACTCTGATCTGTAATCTGTATTTTAGCAACTTGTGCACTTCTTTGATTGTAAGAAGTTTTCAGGTTTTTCCTTTGGATAGCTCATTAATATCAGTCCAGTGGGGATCAGACATCCCTACCAGAAATCTGATAAGGGGAGCCACAGAACAGACAGCTCTGTACACTGTATGGTGAATATGCCAAGTTACAGCAGATCAGGGCCCATTTACTTAAATGACTACTACACTGTGTACTTGGCTTTCTGCTTATGGCACTGTTCACCGTATAAATTTGGTGGTCGAAGTTCTCATATCAGCAGATCGATGAGGATGCTGGGTGTTAGACCCTCATTGATCTGAGATTAAAGGGGTTGTCCGGGAGAAAATAAAAATTAATCCATAAACTAACCCCCCACCTAACTTCTAATTTACTTAGTTTTTAAAAAAAATATAATAATAATAATAATAATAATAATAATAATAATAATAATAATAATAATATGTATAATTACCTAGATTACCAGGGCGGTCATGTGACTACCAAAAAGTGTGACTGGGGCAATCTGGTGACGTTCCGTTTCCCAGTTTCTGGAAACGGAACATCACCAATACTTCCCCACCCCCCCTCCACCCCATCATACTTACGTGTCTTCCTCTCTAGACTTCCCTTCTGGGACGGCTCTGCCGGCGCGTGCACAGGCTCGAGGTGCCTCCGATGCCTTCGCAGTAGAGATGGCACTCCATCTCTACTGCAAAGGCGTCAGATGCACCTCCAGCCTGCGCACAAGCCCGCAGAGTCAAAGAAGAGAGCCATCCTGCAGAAGGAAGTCTGGAAGGAAGACAGGTAAGTATGGGGTGGGCTGAGTTAGTTGGAGAGGGGTAGTAGTGGGATAGCTAGGGAGACAGGGAGGGGGTGTGAGAGAGGAAGGGGGGGAGTCAGCCTACAACTATCCATGATGCATTGCATTAGCTAAGACAGCAGGAAGCTACACCATGTAAACAAATGCAGAAGATGCCAGGAGCTCCCAAAGAAACCCAGAATTCACTCAAAACACTACTAAAGGTATTTTGATGCATTTATTAAGCCATTAATAGCACTATCAGACCTTTTTTAAAATAGATTTTTTGCCCGTAAAACCCCTTTAACGGCCAATCCCAAGGTCATCCATATCAAAAGTCTTGAAAACACCTTTAAAGAGGCCATATCCAGTACACATTAGATTAGGTCAGCAGATCTTGCAAGATTTGGCAGGATCAGCCAACCTTAGACTAATGTGCACATGCCACATAATGGGGAGAAGTTAAACATGATGTCTCACAAAGACAGCCAAGCAATGAGATTTTATAATCACAAGAGTAAGACATGTCTGGCTAAACATTTCCCTGTAGCAGCTGCATTTGCTGGGGGAATAGCATTACATGCTATTATACCCATGTAATACATGGATGTGCTGGATCTGCAAGAATGGCTGCTGTTATCTGTTCTAGCTCACAGAATGGAGTTTCTAGTGAGGACTAATAGGGTATATGGACAAGGATGGTCTCAGAAAAGACAACTGTGGCATATTGTTAGGATATATCATTACAGTTGCAGTGACCCTAGAAAAGCACCATGCCATTTCACCTCCTGTCAGGCCTGCTTGGCTTTCTCTGGTCCATTAAGGTCAATGGCTGATCACCTAGAAAAAAAAAATGAGAACCACCAACAGGAGATAAATTGACAAAGCACTTTCCTAGGGACACTCCTTTTTCATTCACTCAACAGGGATCGCAGCAGTAAATCCTAACTTTATGACACCACCAAAACCCTCAGAAAACCCCCTATACTACCCTAAACTTTGTAATATACATTATTAACACATTTTGTATCCTTTCGATGAAACCCGGCATTTCTTCACTCTTTCCCTTTCTTGTGTATTGAGAGCTGTTCCCGCCTCTCACTGAATGTTACTGTGTGTATGGGAGTTCGGGGCTGTGTAACAAGCAGAAAAAATGAGGGGTGGAGGGTCACTATAAACAGTTATATGTCAGACATTATAAAACGCACAAACTTGCTTTTGATGTCATATGACAGAGGAGATATATATGTTACAAACATCCCAATCCCAACTGTGTTTTCAACTAGTGATATCTCTGGAAATAATATAGTTAGCACTGCAATCTTAGTGTCATATGAAACAATTTCCTCTTTTATAAGACACCCAAAGCAAGTTTGTACATTTTATAAGGTCCGAGACGTAAGTGATTGAAGTGACCCTTCCCCACTGTAATTTTCTCTATATGTTACACAGGCCTGAACTTCAAACACGGTAAAATTCAGTGAGAGGCAAGAACAGCTCTAAATACAGAAGTAAGGAAAAGAATAAAGAGAAGCAGGATTTCACAGAAAGGAGACAAAATTTGTTAATAAAATATATTACAAAATGTATTAAATGACAAAAATACTGCCAGAAAAAGTTGTCCAAAAGTTTAGTTACACTTTAACTATTTTTGATTCTAAATGCTCCATCTTATATTTACTTTATACTACATGAAATATTGAATTAGATGTGTAACAACATAGTCTATCTGTAGTGCACTGAAGTAAAAAACCAACATAGAAAAATACACACAAAAGGGTAGATCCTACTTTTACAATTTTCCGTTTTACCAGATGCTTACATATGACAAAAGGCTTCTCACATGACAAAACTATTACCCAGGAGGATTATAGTAGTAGCTCTGAAACACTAAACTGTCCTGTCCCGAGTGATTTAGCTCCAGCCCATACGTCAACAGATAAGACAATGAAATGATGTTTGTTTCTATTTTTCTTGTTAAGCTCAAAAAACAAAACAAAACACACTAACAAGAATATTTTAACAAAAAGATAAAAGGTCTATAAACTGAATGCAGTTCTCGGCCTTAAACACACATCATTGTATATTTACAGCACAGGTTTATTGTAAGTGCAATCTAGCAGGTCCAATGCCCAGCTGTCAGCAAGATGACAATAGCAGTTTCTAACCTCTTCTATCTCCTTCTTTAATGCCTCCATAGCATGAATGTAGAAAACAGAGGAAGAACTACAGCTGACCCAGCGATCACATGATCAACAGGTTATCCTCAGCAAGGCAGAGCTCAAGACAATACTAACTGACCCCATAGCTGTCCTGCTCACCTGAAACTAAACACATTGGGGCAGATTTACTAATAGTGACAATCCTAAACTGCGCCAGATTTATCAAAGTATCTGATGCTGTTTAATAACCATATGTATAGTCAAAGCTTACACTACTTATTAGTGTAATTAGTAGTCAATTTTAGTCACACATTGTTGCAAATTGGGACACACCCCCTTTTTGTACACACTGTAATAGTGTTGATAAATGTGGCATACATTATGTTTGTGGTATACATTATGTAAATTTTTATGGATAAAAATATTGATGATCTATCCTCAAAATAGATTACTAATATCAGATCTGTGGGGATCTGACTCCAGCACGCCCACTGATAAGCTTATCTGCCACAGAGAATGAAGCTGGAAGCAGACAGCTGTTCTCTGTGCAGCTTAGGTCTCATTCAAGTAAATGGGAGCTGATCTGCAGTAACTTGTATGGCCACTACACAGAGAGCTGAGCTGCATGTATATCAGAGGGGGTACTAATCTGATATTAATATTCTTAATCTGGAAATCCCCTTTAAAGCCTGGTCATTAAAAGGTATATTCCCACCTGGACATTTATGGCTATACCTATAGGATACACCATAAATGCCTGATAAATTTGGTTCCCACCTCTGGGGTCTGCATCTATCTTAATATCGCCTGACCCCAGTCTCAAAGTCACAGTGAAGGAAGAGATGGCTGCACATGCGATGGTCTCTACAGTCACTTGTATGAGGCGTCCAAAAACAGGCAGCCAGGCCAGACTATTTCCGTAACTTCCATACAAGTGAATAGAGAGACCCCCATTGTAGAGATAGATGCAGGATCCAGATGCGAGTCCGGCATCTATTGGACACATATCCTGTGGATAGTAATACGGAAACATGCAAATACTCCTTTAAGGGGTTAACAAGGCTTTAACAATCCACAGAACAGAAAGCCCTGACGTCATTGTGAAGCCAGTCTACGCAGAGGATAAGTGTATGTTCACATGCACCATTTGTGTTAGTAGCAGTTTTAGGAACAGCAGAACAACTAGTACACAAGGCCATGTTTAGAGATGTAGTATTGGTGGGGCAGCTTTCTGCTGCACAACTGCGACATGTGAACATAACCATAAGCTTTCTATGAGACTTCTTATCCCTTTAGCCTCAACTGCACAGAAACTGCATAATGTGAATTGGGCCATCCAGGCTTTATGTGACCATCTCCAATACCAAGAAATATCGGAGTGTTCCTCATCCCATATAGTGGGGACACCCAGGATGGACACACCAGGTGGGTGAGGTGCCCGTCATTTGTCTCTGCAAATCTGCAGCGCTAGAGTCTGGAACTAAAATCAGAGATTTGAGGTGACATGCTGGGACTTGTAGTTCCACAGCTGGGTGCATACAGTACAGGATCACATCTGTACATACACTTAGCTCTACTTACCTTCTAGGATGGACACAACGATAAGCAGCTGGTCCGTCTTGTAGCCCATGTCTGTGCGGTACGAAGGGACACACAGGAGCACGGGCTGCCGCTGTTGTCACTGCCCGGTAATGACACAGTGTCACCCGCCGCTATACAGCTCCTTGCCGCTTCTCTCAACATACAAACATAGGGAGCCCCGCCTCCTGACTACCAACTACTTCCGCCTGGCAACCGAGAACCGACCAATCATAAAGTCCGGCGGTAGAACGAGAGGGAAGGAGAATGCTGGCTGCCAACTGAACGGGCCACTGGAAGCGCATGCGCATTATTTCCATTTCCAGTCCCATGACAGTAAAAGCGAAGCCATGCTTGATGTGGGCAGCAGGACATTTATAGCTCTTCTCTAATGCATATATATCTATATAGATATAAATCTATATATCTATATATATAGGCTATATCCATGAAAATTATATCTGCAATAAAGCACATAATAGTTGTGTGTGTAGTATATGTAGGCTAAGGGTGGATTCACACTTGCGCCGGCACTTCGTCCGCCGCGAATTCAACCTCAATGTCGGAAAACTGGATAGGGAAAAGTTTGCGACGCTTTGCTCAAAAAACCATTCACTTCTATGGGTTTTAAAGCAATGCACGGGTGTGCGCTTACACCCTCTGCGCCGCAAAGCCGTTTTTTTTCGTCAGAAACAAAGTCGGACATGCAGGAGGTTCTGATAATAAAGGCTGTTAGTCTTAGGTAGGTGGCCGAGGAGAGAGCACAGGTTGGGTGGTAGACAGCGATTATGAAGGACATGTAGGGAGGTGCAACACAATGGAGAGCTTTGTGAACGAGGGTGATAAGTTTATGGCTCCATTTAGATCATGTTTGTTACATGCATTTAATGAATGCAAAAAAAAAAAAAAAAACAGATGCAAAAAAAGGATGGTCATCTGTTTATTTAGACATTGTTAAAAAAAAAACATCCATTTCTATCCATTTTTTATGAAGGACACAAGAATGTAGTGTACTATAATTTTGTGTCTGTCCAAAAAAAAAAATGGACAGAAACGTATCCATTTTTTTTTTCTAACATTGATCTCTATGTAAGTGAGGGCCATCCATTTGCATCTTGTTTTGTATACTTACCTCTCTTCCTTCCACGCTTCTTACTGGGGGACGGCCCCTCCTTCTTTACTGATTCTGCAGGCGCGCCCCTCTTTTCCCAGCGCTGCTCTGTTGTCTGCAGCGATGATCCACCTCTACTGCGCATGCGTGGAAGCTGCGCAGTATAGGTGGGTCATTGGCAGCAGTGTGCAGAGCAGCACTTGGAGAAGAGGGCGCGCCTGCAGAATCATTAAAGTACGAGGAGCTGTCTCCCAGGAAGAAGCCATGGAAGGTAAGTATAATGTGGTGGATGGGGGGAGGGAATGGTCATGATGACCCCTTCCCCAGGGATATGGGTAAATATACATTGTTGATTAATTATGTTATTTAGAAAGTAGGAGGGGGTAGGGTGTTTAGATTAGTGTAGGATTTCCAGTTATCCTGGACAACACCTTTAAGGTCTCACACCCGGACCCCACACAGATAAGCTGTTAAACTGTTCCGACAGCTTCCAGTTGCCATACGCGTGTGCAGGATGCTCCCATTCAAGTAATAGGAGTATTGCTGCAATTCCCTGGAACCACTGCTATACAGTGGCCTGGACTACAGTGGATTACTTGGATAGTTGCAGCCAGCACTCACACCCTGTCCACTACAGCTGCTTCGGTGCCTGGAGGCTGCTGGAACAGCTCATCTAAGAGGGGTCTGGGTGATCTCCCCCTGATCATTTACTGATGACCTATTCTGTGGATATCTCATCAGTATGAAAAATTAACTTGGGGCCGAAAAACCCCTTCAAAGAGTGTCTGTAACCAGAACCCAGCATATTAAGTCAGCCCCATAAATAGATAGGTTAGGATCACCTTAACCCCTTAATGACCGGGCCATTTTTTGTTTTTGCATTTTCGTTTTTCCCTCCCCACATTCCAAGAGCCATAACTTTTTCATTTTTCAGTTCACAGAGTCACATGATGGCTTATTGTTTGCGAAACAAATTGTACTTTGTAATGTCACTATTCAATATTCTGTGCAATGTACTGGGAAGCTGGAAAAAAATTCAGAATGAGGTGCAATTGGAGAAAAACTGCAGGAAATTCATATGGGTATTTTCACACCATTTACTGTGTGGTAAAATGACATGTTACCTGTATTCATGGGCGGGCGGGCACGGCGATACCAAATTTATATAGTATTTGTAATGTTTTGATACCTTTTAAAAAATTACAAAGTTTGCTAAATAGAAAAAAAAATTTTGCATCGCCATATTGTGTCACCTGTAACTTTTTCATATTTACATGTATGGAACTGGGTAAGGCGTCTTTTTATGCGGGACAACATGACGTTTTTATTGATACCACTTGGGGAAAGATCTGATGGTTTGATCACTTTTTATTCAATTTTTTATAGGAGACAAAGTGTTGAAAAAAACGCTATTTGGCCATTTTGATTTTTTTTCCCCGCTACGCCGTTCACCGTATGGGATAAATATTTAAATATTTTAATAGTTCGGGCATTTTGGAGCGCGGGGATACCTAATCGCCTGCGATCAAACTTCTTTCTTAACCTCCCACTCACACACCGAGAGTAGACTGGGTCATAGGATAAAAACGAAACGAGCGATATAAATTTTATATATTTAATAACCCAAGTGGGTCGGTATGGATTAATAGCATATACAGAAATATACAATATTAATATGATCAAGCATAAACATACAAGCAAAAGAGCAATGATACAATACACCAAAATAAAAGGAAATAAAGATTAGAAAAAATACCTGAGCACACAGCCCTGTCCTAGCTGTCTCTCTTCCATGCTCAGCACAATAGACTCTTAGTCCGTTTCTCTAGGCCACAGCAGAGTTTTGGGCCTAGGGCGCAAGCTTAAGCAAGTTGCATAAAACAATCCTTCTACATGCTGTCCAGAACTAGGCCCTCAAAGCATTCCTCAGTAGGGCAGGCCCTCTCATCTTCTCCCAGATCAGAGCTCCTTACTGCCTCTTTGCTGAATGACCCCAGAATCCAGGTCTGCCCACAGCATATGGCTAGTGCTCCACCCACCCCTTGCACCCAGGCAGCCCGCCTTCTCCCACCTTTGCAGAACCCTCGGAGAGATGGGTGAAGTTAAGGCTTGCTATCCCCCATCCCATCAGGCCAGGGATAATAAAAGTGCCTGGCTATAGCAAGCCATCTCCAATGAACACACATAAAACCAGTGAAGCCTATCGTTCAGCAATGTGGACTCAACTAAAGCACCGCATTCCAAGTAGGGGAAGGACTGACCTAAGCAAGTAAAACACACTTCCAAGAAAGATATAAAACTGAGGGTCGGTTCATCACATTTACTTTTGTTTATTTACTTTTATATCTGATCTAGGGAAAGGGGCGTGATTTGAACTTTTGTGTTTTTTAAAATTTTTACATACTTTTAAAAAATTTTATTTTTATACTTTTACTTGTATGATCAGACTCCCTAGGGACCTTGAAACCTAGGGAGTCTGATCGATCATACTATTCACTGCGATACTACTGTATCGCAGTGAATAGCAAAATGCCTTCACTGCTATTAGACGATGCCTCTGGCATCGTCTAATAGCTATACTGAAATGACAGGTCTGGGAGCCTTCAATAGGCTCCCGGCTGTCATGGCAACCAAGCGCCGCCCTCCGATGACGTTCCGGAGGGCGGCGATGAGGTAAAAATGGCGGCGCCCTTGTCGGCTCCGCAATTTAGACGCCGCAGTCACGTTTGACCGCGGAATCTAAAGGGTTAACAGCCGTGATCGGTGCAGGCACCGATCGCTGCTGTTAGCTGCGGGTCCTGGCTGTATTATACAGCCGGCACCCGCGGTGTATGGAGAGCGCTCAGCTCCTGAGCGCTCTCCATACATCGTCATGCAACTCAGAACGTACTATTACGCCCTGCGTCGTTAAGGGGTTAATCAAAGTGTTTTCCACTGTGGATTGATGCCTCTGTTGAGTCATCAACAGATTGCAATTTCACCAATAGCTGATTGGTGGGGGTGTCAGACCCCCACTGATGATATTGGTGACCTTTTCTAAGGATAGGTCATGATTCATTAATATTTTAACCCCTTCCCAACATCTGCCATACTATTACGTTGAATGTCGGGTCTTTAAAGATGGCGGCCGCTCTGCTGCAGATCAGCCACCATAGCTACCCGGTCTCCACTGTATTGTACAATGGAGACCCGGAGCTTGCGAGAGCTGTCGGCTCTGCCTCTGGGCTATACCCTTCTCACAGACACTGTGCTAGTCAGTTTAAACCTAGTGTGTGTAGGAGGCAGACACGACCTGACTCAGGTCTTTCTGTCTTACATCGTTTTTATTTTTCTTTTTCTTTCAGGTGCAGGGGGTCTTCAGCGTGTATGCCACACTAGTCATACCCTCCTGCGTGCGCAGCGCTGTGCAAAAGAGCACCTCGCCGATCACCCAGTCCCCGCTCCCCACTCGCTGCCCGATAAGCTCTCTTCACTTCTGCCTGCGAGTCCTAGGCACAATGGTCTTGGCCTTTGAGGTTCTCCCTGTGGCTCAGTTCCTCCCGGGGCCCTTGCAATGGTGTTTCTAGGCCACTGAGACTAGTCTGTGTCCAGCTCGTCTGCCTGGAGCTTCTTGGCTCGCCTCTCCGGGACTCTCTCAGGGGAATTTTCCTCCCCCCTCCTTTCGCAGGTTGTCCCCCTGATGCCAGTCTTCTGGCTGGGGAGCAGTCTTCAGTGCCTTGTCTGTTCAGGGCCCGTGGTCCAAGCTGAGTCCTCCTCCAGGTCTATCTCTGGCACTGGGGCCCATTTTCCTAGCCCTTTCTCATAGAATCTCTCTCCTCCTAGGACGTCCGGTCAGAGTCCAGGCCAGCAACTCCACCGTGGTCGCTTACTTGGACCTTCCGGTGTGTCCCTGGTGCCGTGCGGCTTTTCTGGAGGCCTCCCACTCTCTTCTGTGGGTGGAGCGTCTCTCAACCTAGCTGAGGAAAACTTCCTGGGCGAGTGGTCACTTCATCAGTAGGTTTTGCTCTGGCTGTTCTCCCGATGGGGCATGTCGACTTCTTCGTCTTCCTTCCTGAGTCACAGGTTCCCCTGCCTGGTGGCCGAGTCCCTGGGCCCTCGGCCCATCACCGCCAAAATTCTTCTGATTCCTTGGTTGGACTTCTTTCTGTACTTTCGCCCTACTCCTCTTCTTCGGGTTTTCCAAAAGCTTGAGTCCGAGGGGGTTCCAGCCTTTCTGGTGCCTCCGAATTGGCCCCACCAGGCCTGGTATGCGGATCTCATGTTCCTCCTTGGCCTCTTCCTCTGCAGGTTGACCTTCTGTCTCAAGGACCGCTTTTCCACTCTGCCTTTTATTATTATTATTATCATTATTATTATTGTTGTTTATTTATATAGCACCATTAATTTCATGGTGCTTTACATTTGAGGGTTTACATACGGTACTCAAAATATACAAAGCAAATATAATACTGACAGTGACCAACTGGCATAGTGGGATACAGGCTATGAGTAAGGAACCATGTGTTCCGAAACGTGTAAGCCATGAAAATGTCTTTTTCTGATTAATAGCAACTTGCATAATTAATTTTTTTGTATGGGAACAATAAAAGCTAAGTTTTAATCATTTAATCGGGACACTCCTGGACTGCTGGATCTCTATTTGTTTTTTTCTCTTTACGGAAAAATAACAACGTTATGGGGTTTGGAAGGCAGGGAGTCAAAAATTAAAATCGAAAAATGCTTGAAGTGGGAAGGGGTTAAAGAGTTTTCTGCCAACAACAAGCACTGTACTTCAGCAATCTTCAGAAGTCCCACTGAAATGAACAGAGCAGAGTGCAATATATTTATGACCACTGCCTCAGATCCCTACCAATCATCAATTTACCCCTTATTTTGTGGATGGGGTGTTACTTGTAGCTGGAATCTCCTAGGAAAAAAAGTAACAGGAAAAAAAAAAACTTAAAGGTAAAGTTAGTTATGACATTAAGCCGTTAAAATTCATTTGAGACACCTGAGTGATGTTCCAGCTATAGTTACTTAAGACGTAAATTTAAAATCTACAATAAAAAAAAGTGAAATTTTCTGGAATTTTTTTCCAGCTTTGTTGTAACTGGTAACTCAAAATCTTTACATTGTTCAATAGGTGCTGCTCCACTGATTCTGGAACAGTTGATACTTTTTCCCTAGCACCCATGCCAAAGCAATCTGCAAGGGCTGTTAGTTTCAGCACCCAATAAGGTAATTTGTCTCTCTACTGTCAGGTGGGTCGTCCTAGATTGTCTACCCCAACCTTGGAACAGAACAGAGCCTAATTAGCATATTTGATTCTGAAACTAACAGAAATGATTGCTCGGGAATGATGGGAGCTCAAGAAAAAATTCCAAGTGTGCCAGAATCAGTGGAGCAATGTCTATTAAGTATTGTAAAGAGGTGGAGGTGGTGAAAGGTCCTCTTTAACCCCTTAACGACCTTGGACGTACTATTACGTCCTGGGCGCTAGGTACTTCGCGCACCAGGGCGTAATAAAAATAAAGTATGTGAAAAAAAAAAAGTATGTGAAAAAAATTAATAAAAGAATAAAACCCCCAAAATTCCCTTTTCCTATATAAAATGAATTATATAAAAAATAAACCTAAAAATTTATAAAAACAATACATATTTGGTATCGTTGCGTCCATAACAACCTGTACAATAAAACTGAAACCATATTTAATGTACACGGTGAAAGTTGGGGAAAAAAACCGGAAAAAAACCGCCAAAAGTAACGATTTTTCGCCATCTCACCTTACAAAATATGCCATAAAAAGTGATCAAAAAGTCATATGTACCCCAAAACAGTACCAATAAAAAGCAGAGGTTGTCCCGCAAAAAATAAGCCCTAAACCAACTCTCTAAACTGAAAAATAAAAATGCTACGCATCTTAGAAGATGGCAATGCAAAAAAAATTGATTTATGTCCCCAAATGGGTTTTTGTTCTGCAAAATTGGTATTGCATAAAAAAACAGTATAAATGAGGTATCACCGTAATCGTACCGACCCGTAGAATAAAGGTAACATGTTACTTACACTCTACGCTGCATGGTGAAAAATTTAAAAGATAAAACGCAGTGCCAGAATTGATGGGGTTGTTTTTTAATCCACCAAGAAAGAGTTAATAAAATGTATTTAATAAGTTGTAAGCACCTAAAAATGATGTCATTAAAAAATACATCTCACCCTGCAAACAACAAGACCTCATATGGCTACATCACCAGAGAAATAAAGAAAATATAGCTCGTACAATGTGAAGACAAAAACCCCAAAAATCGCCAAATCATTAGAACATAACTGGCTGCGGCAGGAAGGGAATGTATAAGCTGTGCGAGCGTATATTAGGGTACAAACCAGATTTAGAGCTTACGAGGGATAATAAACCAGAAGTGACCCCCAGAGTGACCTCCCCAATAATAGGAACTACTGGGGAAATAGTAGAGAATTTAGTGTACCCAATGTACTACGCACAGCTTACATATTCATTCACTTTTCCCCATCCGCTGTGCAGTCACGTCTGGGATACTAATGCTCGCTACACCCCTTGATAAATTCTTTGAGGGGTGCAGTTTTCAAAATGGGGTCATTCCCTAGGGGATTCCACTTTACTGGTACTTTAGAGACTCTGCAAACATGACATGGCGTCCAGATACCAAACATCTAAATCTGCGCTCCAAAAGCCACATAGCGCTCCTTCCCTTCTGCGCCCTACTGTGTGCCCAAACTGCAGTTTATACCCACATGTATGACACTGGTGTACCCAGGATAAGGTACTTAATGTCATATATGGGTATAAACTCCTGTTTGGGCACAGCCGGGCACAGAAGGGAAGGAGCGCTACTTGGTTTTTGGAGCACAGACTTGGACGGTTTGGTTTTTGGACGCCATTGCACTTTTGCAGAGCTGAAATGCCAGTACAGTGGAATACCCTGACATGTCACCCCATTTTGGAAACTGCACCCCTGAAGGAATTTATCCAGGGGTACAGTGAGCATTTTTAACCCCCAAGTGTTGCTATAATTTATTATCCGTAAATGAATACGCAGCTGATGATGAAAGGTGAAAATGACAATTATTCCAGGAATACATCATTTCAGTGCGTAATATGTTGTGCCCGGCTTGTATCAGAGATGAACGCTCCAAAAGCTGTTGTGCCCGGGATCCCCGATCACCAGTTTTTGGAGTGTGTGTCTGTGCAGACATAAGCTGGGCACAACATATCGGGCACTGAAATGGCGTATCTATAGAAAAATTTCATTTTGAACTTTTCATTATCAGCTGCGCATTCATTTTTGGAAATTAAAAGAATGCAACACTTAAGGGTTAATAATGCTCGCTACCCCACTTGATAAATCCCTTGAAGGGTATAGTTTCCAAAATGGGGTGACATGTCTGCGGATTCCACTTTACTGACAATTCATGGGCTCTGCAAAAGTGGCATGGTGTCCAAAAAGCAAACTGTGCTCTAAAAACCAAAATAGCGCTCTTTCCCTTCTGTGCCCGGCTGTGCCCAAACAGCAGTTTATACCACATATGGCGTTGTTAAGTACGTTATCCTGGGTACACCAGCGTCATACATGTGGGCATAAACTGTCATTTGGGCACACAGCAGGGAGCAAATGTGAAGGAGCGCTATGTGCTTTTGGAGCGCATATTTAGATTGTTGTTTTTTTGGACGCCATGTCACATTTGCAGAGACCCTAAAATTGCCCCAACAAAATGGGGGTCACTTCTTGGGGAATTCCAATTTACTGGCACCTCCAGGGCTCTGCAAAAATATCATGGCAACCAGAAAGTCCCTCTAAATCTGTGCTCCAAAAGCTAAAAAACCACAGTGCTCCTTCCCTTCTGAGCCCTGCTGCGTGCCCAAGCAGCAGTTTATACCCACATATATAATTTTTTTGTCCCCGGGATAGCCCACTTAATAGTTTTAGGAGTGCATGTCTCTGATGCCACAAAGTGGCCGCAACGTATTAGGCACTGAAATTGGATATTTCTTTAAAAACTTTAATTTTCACTTTGTACATTAATTTTTGGGAAGCATTTTTAGGCTGTAAATGATAATACCCCTTGATACATTCCTTGAGGGGTGTAGTTTCTAAAATGGGGTCACTTTTGAGAGGTTTCCATTATATTGGTACTTTAGGGGTTCTGCAAATGCGACATGGCATCCAAAAACTATTCCAGCAAAATCTGCCCTCCAAAAGCTAAATAGCGCTCTTTCCATTTTGAGCCCCGCCATGTACCCATTCAGCAGATTACAACCACATATGGGGCATTTCTGTGTTCAGGAGAAATTGTGTAACAAACTTTGGGGTGCTTTTTCTCCTTTGTCCTCTTGTGAAAATGAAAAATTTGGGGCTAAATTGATGGTTTATTGGAAAAAAAGTAATTTTTCATTTTAATGTCCCAATGTTAATAAAATCTGTGAAACAGCTGTAGGGTCAAAATGCTCACTATACCCCTTGATATGTTCTGTGAGGGGTGTAGTTTCCAAAATGGGGTCACTTTTAGGGTGTTTCCACTGTATTGTATTCCACTGTATTCCACTTTGGGGGCTCTGCAAATGCGACATGGCACCTGAAAACTATTCCAGCAAAATCTGCCCTCCAAAAGCTAAATAGCGCTCTTTCCATTCTGAGCCCTGCCATGTACCCATACAGCAGATTACGACCACATATGGGGTACTGCTGTGTTTAGGAGCAATTATTTTGCAAACTGTGGGGTGCTTTTTCTCCTTTAACCCATTGTGAAAATGAAAACTTTGGGGATAAAGTGACATTTTAGTAATGTTTCATTTATACATCCCAGTGTTAGCAAAATCTGTGAAACGACTGTAAGGTCAAAATGCTCACTATACCCCTATATGAATTCTGTGAGGGGTGTAGTTTCCAAAATGGTCACTTTTGGGGGTTTTCCTTTGTATTGGTACTCTAGGGGCTTTGCAAATGAGACATGGCACCTGAAAACAATTCCAGCAAAATCTGCTTTTCAGACGCCCAGTGTCGCTCCTTCCCTTCCGTGCGCTGCCATTCGCCCAAACATCAGTTTACACCCACTTGTGGGGTATTTCCGTGCTCGGGAGAAATTGCATAACAAACTGTGAGATGCATTTTTTCCTTTAACCCTCTGTGAATGTGTTAATTTTAGGGCTAAATTAAGGAATTAGTGGGAAAAAATTAAATGTCTAAATTTCACCTCCATATTGTTTTAATTCCAGTGAAATTCTTAAAGGGTTAACAAACTTCCCAAATATTATTTTGAATTATTTGAGGGGTGCAGTTTTGAAAATGGGGTGATTTATGGGGGTTTCTAATATATAGGCCATTATAATCCTCTTCAGAACTGAAGTGGTCCCTAAAAAATTAGTTTGGGAAATTTTCTTGTAAATCTGCAAAATCGCTGTTACACTTGTAAGCCTTCTAACATCCAAAATAAATTACAGGACGATAAAAAGATGATGCCGATATAAAGCAGAGATATGGTAGATAATATGTATTAATGTATTTGGGTGGTATGACTATCTATCTGAAAAGCAGAGCATTTCACATTTTGAAAATTGCGATTTTTTTCCAAATTTCCATCAAATTTCCTATTTTTTTATAAATAAATACAAAAATATTCATTCATTTACCACTAACATGAAGTACAATGTGTCACGAAAAAACAATCTCAAAATCACTTGTGTAAGTTAAGACGTCTCAAAGTTATTGCCATATAAAGTGACACATGTCAGTTTTGAAAAACGAGGCCTGGTCCTTAACGCACTTTTGGGCTGGGTCCTTAAGGGGTTAATTCACTGATAGAATCAGAATCCAGAAAGGAGTCAGCTTTTCAGGTTCAATGAAAGATCAGGTTACATGCTGCACATTGAAGATGAAGAGGAGAGTGAGAAAGCAGAAGCAAACAGAGACAGAGGCACAGACACACAGAGAGATCCTGCTGCTGCCTCCAGTATGTTTTCTATTTCATCTCACCTTACTGTGCTGGATTTCCAGTAAGGCTGCTCAGTATTGCTCTACTATGTCCTCCATGCTGCTGCAGCTGTTTCTGAGACTGTGCTACAAAGAGTTACCTTGGGTCTTATTTTCATATATCTTATATCAAGCCATCTGTTGTTGTTTTTTTCTGGCATAGTAGTCAAAAACCAAGTGGAAACTAATGCCAAATTTGATCCCATTGTTTTCTAAGGCATTCTTTCTGCATCCAGTGCATCAGGTGATACCAAATATCTTCCTGGAGAAAGATAGGATCCTATGTGAGAAAGAGGGATTTTTCTCTAATACACTTTAAAGTCAGCTGGCCACATTAAAAAATACAGTGCAGACTACAGACAACATGCTGTAACGTGGGAAAAGACATATATAATTTAGAAAATTTTCAGTGTAAATGTCTTCATAATTTGTTTATTTAAAGGGAAACTGTCACGTGGATTTGGGATACTAACCACCACAATGTTCTTATGTCAGGTAGTTAAGTGTCCCAAGTTTGTATTTAGTAAGCATCTGGAGTGTTTAAACAGATTTTCTAAGACTGATATTGATCTGATATTGATCATAAGCATAGGCCATCAATATCTAGTCTTGAAGAACTAATAGATGTGCGCCCAGCACACTCATTTCTCCATTGAAGCTGGGGCAGTACATCTCCCTTTCACTGTATGAACACATCCTCTAGCACATGCGCAGTGAAGTCAAGATGAACTTCCCCAGCTTCATTGGAGAAATGCACATTATTACTTATTTATTTATTTAGCTTACTTGTATAGCGCCATCATATTCCGCAGCACTTTACAGACATTGAGGTCACTGTCACACTCCAAAGACATACTAATAGGGAATGTAGATAGGGCTCACAATCTACATTCCCTATCAGTATGTCTTTGGAGTGTGGGAGGAAACCAGAGTACCCGGAGGAAACCCACACAAACACGCATTTAAGTGACTGAAAGCTAGGCTTGTGTGCAGACAGGAAAGGTTTTCAGTCACTGAGTAGGATCGACCAAATGACTCCTAAGCCCAGAATAAGCAAAAATTTAAAAAAAGTGCTAAGCATCTCTGGGAACTCCTTCAAGACTGTTGGAAGACCATTTCAGGTGACTACCTCTTGAAGCTCATCAAGAAAATGCCAAGGGTGTGCAAAGCAGTAATCAAAGCAAAAGGTGGCTACTTTGAAGAACCTAGAATATAAGACATATTTTCAGTTATTTCACACTTTTTTGTTAAGTATATAATTCCACATGTGTTAATTCACAGTTTTGATGCCTTCAGTGTGAATCTACAATTTTTATAGTCATGAAAATACAGAAAAATCTTGGAATGAGAAGGTGTGTCCAAACTTTTGGTCTGTACTGTATATACAGGAATTAATTTTCTAACAAGACTGCTCATCTCCTCCTGCTCTATAAAATGCTCCCTGCATTTTCAATTTGACCTAAGTTTCACTTGGGAAACACATACTATTACTAACAAGGCAACAACTTGAAGGATGTTTCTAAGGAGCTCTCCATCCAGTTCACCTGGATCTGGAACTCCAGTTTCTTTTTTTCTTGCCTGTAGCACTGCCAACCATATCTTTAGTATATTCTGCAGGCTGTGGCACTCCGCCCGTACACTGGGCGGTTAAAGGGGTTGTGCCATTATCTACAGGAGAGGGGATAAGGGTTCGATTGTTGGGAGCCTGTGATCAGAAGGACAGGGGCCCCTAAAGCCTCCTTGTGAATGGAGCACCAGTGCGCTTGTTTGAGCTGTGCTCCATTTACTTACTATAAAGCTGCGGACGTATCCAGAGATTACAGTCCTGGCAGCCACATAGCAGTGAATGGAGCATCGGTTACACAAGTGTACTGGCGCTTCATTCACAAGGAGACTTTAGGGGGACTTTCAGTACCTTGTCCTCCTGATCACTGGGGGACTCAGCAATCCGGTCCCCAGCGATTGAACACTTACCCCTGTCCTATGGATAGGAGATAAATGTCCGTAGCGGCACATCCCCTTTAAGTATATGTGAAGATAGTGGTTTTTATTATAAAATACTACCTCTGTATGCTACCCAGACTTGTTTCAAACCAAACCAGCACTGGTAACATATTAAGCAGCTGCAGAATTTGATATGAATTCCCTTCTTATGACCCAGTGTCATTTCAGTGTGGAGATAAATAACTTTTATTCAGTATGCAAATTTGTTTAATAAAGTCAGGGAGTTGGAGATCCAAGCAATAAAGTTAAACTCTCCACACCCTCAGACAGCCCCTGTGCTTTGAACAATGTCCCTGAGTACAGGGATGTCACTAGACACAATGCCAATGTCGCCAGCATACCCCTGCTATGTACTGTGTTATTCCTATCTCTGCTGTTGTACAAAACTGATGTAGATGAGTTAGTAAATTCCTCCCACAGTCCAACAAAATAGTCCATGTGAGGGCCATATTTTCTGGACTAAACTTAGCTGTGTGAGTTGAACTCACTGCATCACAGTAAATTATGATCCAACCATTCAGTAGTTTACTGCATCAAAACTATCTACGATGCAGTGAGTTCAATTCACACAGCTGAGTTCAGTCTGGGAAATACGGCCCGCACACTGACACGTGTGCCTAATACCAGGAAGCTTAGGTGGGAGAAATAAAACAGCTCACTATCAGTGAACACAGACAGCCTGGGAAAAAGACAAAACCTCCATTGCATTTGTTACCAATAGCTACAGTGGGTGAAAAAAGTATTTAGTCAGCCATCAATTGTGCAAGTTCTCCCACTTAAAAAGATGAGGCCGGCCTGTAATTGACATCATAGGTAGACCTCAACTATGAGAGACAAAATGAGAAAACAAATAAAGAAAATCACATTGTCTGATTTTTTAAGAATTTATTTGCAAATTATGGTGGAAAATAAGTATGTGGTCACCTACAAACAAGCAAAATTTCTGGCTCTCACAGACCTGTAACTTCTTCTTTAAGAGGCTCCTTTGTCCTCCACTCATTACCTGTAGTAATGGCACCTGTTTGACATTGTTATCAGTATAAAAGACACCTGTCCACAACCTCAAACAGTCACACTCCAAACTCCACTATGGTGAAGACCAAAGAGCTGTGGAAGGACACCAGAAACAAAATTGTAGACCTGCACCAGACTGGGAAGACTGAATCTGCAATAGGCAAGCAGCTTGGTGTGAAGAAATCAACTGTGGGAGCAATAATTAGAAAATGGAAGACATACAAGACCACTAATAATCTCCCTCAATCAGGGGCTCCATGCAAGATCTCACCCAATGAGGTGAAAATGATCACAAGAACGGTGAGAAAAAAATCCCAGAACCAAACGGGGGGACCTAGTGAATGACCTGCAGAGAGCTGGGACTAACGTAACAAAGGCTACCGTCAGTAACACACTACGCCACCAGGGACTCAGATCCTGCAGTGCCAGACGTGTCCCCCTGCTTAAGCCAGTACATATCCGGGCCCATCTGAAGTTTGCTAGAGAGCATTTGGATGTTCCAGAAGAGTATTGGGAGAATGTCATATGGTCAGATGAAACCAAAGTAGAACTGTTTGAGAGAAACACAACTCGTCGTGTTTGGAGGAGAGTGAATGCTGAGTTGCATCCAAAGAACAACATACCTACTGTGAAGCATGTGGGTGGCAACATCATGCTTTGGGGCTGTTTCTCTGCAAAGGGACCAGGACAACTGATCCGTGTACATGAAAGAATGAATGAGGCCATGTATCGTGAGATTTTCAGTGCAAACCTCCTTCCATCAGCAAGGGAAATGAAGATGAAACGTGGCTGGGTCTTTCAGCATGACAATGATCCCAAGCACACCGCCAGGGCAATGAAGGAGTGGCTTTGTAAGAAGCATTTCAAGATCCTGGAGTGGCCTATCCAGTCTCCAGATCTCAACCCCATAGAAAACCTTTGGAGGGAGTTGAAAATCCGTGTTGCTCAGCGACAGCCCCAAAACATCACTGCTCTAGAGGAGATCTGCATGGAGGAATGGGCCAATATACCAGCAACAGTGTGTGCCAACCTTGTGAAGACTTACAGAAAACGTTTGACCTCTGTCATTGCCAGCAAAGGATATATAACAAAGTATTGAGATGAACTTTTGTTATTGACCAAATACTTATTTTCCACCATAATTTGCAAATAAATTCTTAAAAAATCAGACAATGTGGTTTTCTGGATTTGTTTTCTCATTTTGTCTCTCATAGCTGAGGTCTACCTATGATGACAATTACAGGCCGGCCTCATCTTTTTAAGTGGGAGAACTTGCACAATTGGTGGATGACTAAATACTTTTTTTTCCCCACTGTATATAGCAACCTTATTAGACAATGCTTTGTTTTAGGCCTGTCGCAGACGACCGTGGCAGTGGTCAGTGTGCTATCTGTGTATTTCACAGATAGCAAACTGACCCATTCTTTTCTATGGGCCTGTACACACGACCATGAATTTCACGGTCCCGTGTGCAGGCCGACAGTCTGGTCCGCAAAATATAGAACAGGTCCCATTCCTGTCCTATTTTGCGCCTCTTTCTTCCGTGGATCCTATTCATTTAATAAAAGGAGCCGCGGAAGCACGGCCCGTGCACGGGCGGCACACGGGGTACATCCCCGTGTTCCCCATGTGCCCCCCGTGCCTTCAATTCACGGCCAGCCTGTTGTAGCATGGTCGTCTACAACCGGCCTTAGTCATTGGATTTAACATCCTGGTTTTTTTTTTTGCTGCATTGTAAGTCAGAATATTCTGTGCTGCTCCCTTGAAATTCTGCTGAGCTATAGGATTCAAGCGCCATCTACACTTACATGTAGTGACCTCATTTACACAAATGAATAAAATATAAGTTTACTTTCTCACAGATGAAAATAGTCTTGTGCTAGCTGGGCTGCATAGTGTATGATGCAACGTCAGGGAGATAATATTCTCTTTCTTGCAAGTGTATAGTATTATTGTGCAGAAAACACTAAGCATAGGGTTATATACAGACTTCGTCATTAGAAAAAAAAAAAATCCTCTGAGATGCAATGGAGACATGTCACCAGAGGGGGTCTGGGCACTGAGACCCCAATGACCACTACTGGTTGCTATTGCACCCCACTGTTATTCTATGGCCCATATACAGCCCTTTCAGAAAAAGTCACCATAGGACCATTCATTTTAGTAATTTATGGGGGCCTCAGTTCCTGATATTAACTTTCTCTTAGCCTGAGGCCCCATGTTGCGGAAACGCAGCTTTGTTTGTTGCAGATTTTTCTGCATTTTTTTGAGCCAAAGCTAGGAGTAGATTGAGCAGAAGGTAGTATAAGAACTTCCTACAGTGCTGGCCAAAAGTATTGGTACCCCTGCAATTCTGTCAGATAATACTCAATTTCTTCCAGAAAATGATTGCAATCACAAATGCTTTGGTAATAATATCTTCATTTAATTTGTCGTCAATGGAAAACCACAAAAAGAATTGTCAAAAAGCCAAATTGGATATAATTCCACACCAAACATAAAAAAGGGGTGGACAAAAGTATTGGCACCCTTTGAAAAATCATGTGATGCTTCTCTAATTTGTGTAATTAACAGCACCTGTTACTTACCTGTGGCACATAACAGGTGGTGGCAATAACTAAATCACACTTGCAGCCAGTTGAAATGGATTAAAGTTGACTCAACCTCTGTCCTGTGTCCTTGTGTGTACCACATTGAGCATGGAGAAAAGAAAGAAGACCAAAGAACTGTCTGAGGACTTGAGAAGCAAAATTGTGAGGAAGCATGAGCAATCTGAAGGCTACAAGTCCATCTCCTAAGACCTGAATGTTCCTGTGTCTACCGTGCGCAGTGTCATCAAGAAGTTTAAAGCCCATGGCACTGTGGCTAACCTCCCTAGATGTGGACGGAAAAGAAAAATTGACGAGAGATTTCAACGAAAGATTGTGCGGATGGTGGCTAAAGAACCTCGACTAACATCCAAACAAGTTCTAGCTGCCCTGCAGTCCGAGGGTACAACAGTGTCAACCCGTACTATCCGTCGGTGTCTGAATGAAAAGGGACTCTATGGTAGGATACCCAGGAAGACCCCACTTCTGACCCAGAGACATAAAAAAGCCAGGCTGGAGTTTGCCAAAACTTACCTGAGAAAGTCAAAAACTTTTTGGAAGAATGTTCTCTGGTCAAATGAGACAAAAGTAGAGCTTTTTGGGAAAAGGCATCAACATAGAGTTTACAGGAAAAAAAAAGAGGCCTTCAAAGAAAAGAACACGGTCCCTACAGTCAAACATGGCGGAGGTTCCCTGATGTTTTGGGGTTGCTTTGCTGCCTCTGGCACTGGACTGCTTGACCGTGTGCATGGCATTATGAAGTCTGAAGACTACCAACAAATTTTGCAGCATAATGTAGGGCCCAGTGTGAGAAAGCTGGGTCTCCCTCAGAGGTCATGGGTCTTCCAGCAGGACAATGACCCAAAACACACTTCAAAAAGCACTAGAAAATGGTTTGAGAGAAAGCACTGGAGACTTCTAAAGTGGCCAGCAATGAGTCCAGACCTGAATCCCATAGAACACCTGTGGAGAGATCTCAAAATGGCAGTTTGGAGAAGGCACCCTTCAAATCTCAGGGACCTGGAGAAATTTGCCAAAGAAGAATGGTCTAAAATTCCAGCAGAGCATTGTAAGAAACTCATTGATGGTTACCAGAAGCGGTTGTTCGCAGTTATTTTGTCTAAAGGTTGTGCTACCAAGTATTAGGCTGAGGGTGCCAATACTTTTGTCCGGCCCATTTTTGGAGTTTTGTGTAAAATGATCAATGATTTGACTTTTTTTTTCATTCTCTTTTGTGTTTTTTCATTGCAAGCAAAATAAATGAAGATATTATTACCAAAGCATTTGTGATTGCAATCATTTTCTGGAAGAAATTGAGTATTATCTGACAGAATTGCAGGGGTGCCAATACTTTTGGTCAGCACTGTATAAATTTCCCATTCCTTTTATAGCCATTTTTGTCTTTGGCTCAAAAAACTGCTGAAAAATCTGCAACAAAAAAAAATTTGCGTTTCCTCAAGGTGGGGTCTCAGTCTTACATATTGATGGCCTGTTCTTAGGATAGATCATCAATATGTGATTGGCGGGAGTCCAACACCCAGGACCCCTGCCGATCAATTGTTGAGAATGTGGTGCTCATGAGTGCTGTGTCTTTCTTGTGCTGATGATGTCACGTTCAACAGTCACATCACAGTTCCAGAGGAATAGGACTGAGCTGCAGTACCAAGCACAGCCCCTAAAGTATGTACAGCTCTGTGCTTGGAATTGACTGAAGACTCATGACTCATCCGAATGCTGTGGTCTCTTCAATCAGCAAATTGTGGGGGTTCTGAATGATGAAACCCCACCAATTACATATTAATGATCTATCTCAAGTCCTAAAATTAATAAGGAGAACCAAATCAAACAAATGAGGCCAAAATATTAGACTTGACCATTTATTTATAGAAGAAAATAGTTCAATATTACATATCAAGTCTATCAAGAAAGATTAAAACTATGGCGTGTGTGGCAATGTGTGTGCTGTGTTCAACTCCTGGTCTTGTTCTGTTTGCATGCTTGCTCCTCTTTCGTCTGTTATGCAGGTGTCTATGTCTAGCTTATCTGGCTTTTGTCCTCCTAGTTTGCTTCTATTCCTGTGTACCTGTAACCTCCGGGCCTTTTGCAGTACTACTCTGTTTCCTGCTTGGCTTTATGCCCTTTTGTAATACCTGTTCCTGCCTTGTCTGAATTGTATCCTAGCCAATTACTTGTGGTCATGTGCCTTTTGCTACTTGTGGCCATAAGCTTTCTGCTACCAGTGTTAAAGGGGTTGTCCAGGATAAATTGATATTGCTAATGTAAGCTAAACACCCCCTCCCCCGCCTATCTTTTAAATTACTTAGTGTACCAAAAATCTTTACCTAGATCACCGGGAGCACATTCTGATTTTCTGGTGATGCTCTGTTTCCGGAAGGGAGGAAACGGAACGTCAATTATACTAACCCACCCTCCTCCACCCCATCATACTTACCTGTCTTCCGCTCCGGACCTTCTCGGCATAGGACGTCACTTCTTCTGCCAGCCGTCCATGTCTGCACAATAGAGCTGGAGTACAGGCATGCGAAGAAGAAGTGACGTTCCGTGCCCAGAAGGTCCAGACCAGAAGGCAGGTAATTATGATGGGGTGGGGGGTTGAGTTAGTTAGGAAGGGCTAGTAGTGGGCAGACTGACTAGGGAAACATGGAGGGGGTGTGAGTGAGAAAGGGAGGGAGAGGGAATGAGAAAGGTAGGGGGAGTGAGAGAGGGAGGTGGTGTGAGTTAGCTCTGAGTGAAGAGCTGTAGGAAAACACAAAACAGGAAGATGCAAATGCAAATGTCAACTAATGCAGAAGATGCCAGGAACTCACAGAGAAACCCAGAAATCACTCAAAACGCTGCTAAAGGTATTTGGGTGCACGTATTAACCTATTAATAGCACAAACAAACATTTTTTGAAAAACTATTTTTTGCCTGGAAAACCTTTTAAGTCTTGTTATGATCACTGTTAGACCTGGATTCTGAATATTCTGGTCCAGTCCTGTATCCCTGTCTGACTTTTAGCCTGTACACTTGTCTGTCCTGGTTTTAGTCTATGTTCATATCATCTGGTTTGTGTGGTGCCCTGCACCACAGTTCTGTCCTGTCTGATCAGCTGCTAGCAAACCAGGACCAGCTCAGGAGGTAGCAGCCTAGTAGACTCTCTGCAGTGAAGACCAGATCCCCATATGGGGGTTAGAGGGTAAAAACTGGGGAGTCTGCTGAGATAATGCCCTTAGAGGTAGCCTCAAGCCAAATTGGTTTGGTAGTAAAGTGGGTTCACGATCTGTCCGTGTTACATTACTGCTGCTCCCCAAAAAGGACATTGCTACCCACTGTAGTTCACTAAACATCACTTGGTAAAGCAAGATAGTTGAGGATGGATTAGCCCAAAATTGAGCTTTTTGGTTTAAAATGAGAAATGTAACATTTAGAGAAAAGAAAACACTGCATTCCAGCATAAAAGCCTCTGTATAACACAGTGGTGGTAGTATTATGATATGGGAGCCTTTTGCTTCATCTAGACCAGAACAGCCTTATATCATTGATGTAACAGTGAATTCTGAATTACTGTATATCTGAAAATTCTAAGGATAAATGTCAGGACATCTGTCTGTGGGCAATGATCCTAAATACACAAGATGTGATATTAAAGAGTGGTTAGAATAGAATAACTAAAACGTTGAGGAAGAATCTGAAGCAAGCAGTTCATGGAAGGAAATTCACAGAGTTGAGGCTGCTTTGTACAGAGGAACGGGTTACAATTCCTCCAAGCCGCCGTGTAGGACTAGTCAACAATTACTGGAAATGTTTAGATGCAGCTATTGCTGCACAAGGTCACATCAGATACTGAAAGAAAAGCTTCACATACTTTTGCCACTCACAGATATTCTCTGTATCTACTTTTAGGACTTATGTGAAAATCTAGGTCAAATTTATACAGAAATATAGAAAATTCTGAAGGGCTCGCAAACCTTTAAGCACCACCGTAGTTCTCTGAACTGTCACAAGATTGATATTGCAAATGTTGAGTTAAAAAATCTGTAGGTGCCACACACTTTAGACAGCTGTTCTCCCCTGCCTCCCCCATACACTTAGTAGGGAGAGGGAAATAAGCTGCTGCCATACACATGGCAGAGGGTTCTTTTCTCTAAGAACAAAGAATTAAGCATTTTGAAATCCAACTGCCCAGGAAAACCCCTATACGCATTACATAGTAGCCCAGTCCTATCAAAACTTCAGGTTCAGCTGACTTAAAGGGGTTATCCACTTTCTACAAATGATGGCCTGTCAAATGTAGACTTCAATGGGACAGTGCTGCAGTACATAAACTTGTTGCTACAGTTTGTATGGTGAATCAGATCCCGCGTGTCTGAACCCCGCTAATCTAATATTGGTGGCCTATTCTAAGGATAGACCATGAATTGTATTAAAGGGAATCTGTCAGGGCAATTTGGGACACTAAACCACCCACACGTCCATATGGACTTGGGGTTTAGTGTCCCAAATCACCCTGTTATAACGCAATTCATAGCTGCATTAAAAATAAAAAAGCTTTATACTCACCCTGCCGCTGTACTCCCCGCGCCTGCGCAGTTCTTCAATGAAGCCAGAGGAGTACACCTGGGCTTCAGTAGGCATGCCCTGCAATTGCGCAGTGAAGCCGAGGTGTCCATCTTTGGCTTCACTGATGAACAGCGCAGGCGCCAGGAGGCGTGCCAACGAAGAAGGTCATGAATAAGTCGGACTGTTCTCACCGAACAGCCTTGATTGGACCCTTCTCTAGGTAAGTATAAAGGTTTTTTATTTTTAATGTACCTACGGATTGCATTACAACAGGGCGATTTGAGACACTAAACCCCAGGTCTATAAGGACCTGTGGTTGGTTTAGTGTCCAAGATTGACCTGACAGATTCCCTTTAAGTGGATAACCCCCTAATGTGTATGGGCACCTTTCCTGTTACATAATAATAATACTAATAATAATAATAGTCCTTTAATAGTCCCACAATGGGGAAATTCAGTGTGTTACAGCAGCAAAAATAAGATAAGCAGATTCAAATACAAAAACAACATGTACAGGAATGTTCCAAGGTAAGAGGCATTACATTGATAGTAGAAAGACAGATACGATGTAGCAGAGGAGGGGGGGGGGGGGGATTTAACAGGCAGAAAGATATTTCAGTTCTCTGTGTGTATTGATCTCCGCTTAGGTCGGTGTTGGTTGCACAGCCTAACCGCGGTGGGGAGGAAAGACTTCCGATAGCGCTCCTTCTCACACTTAGGGTGGAGCAATCGGTCCCTGACAGTACTGCCTAGCGCTATCACAGTCTCATGCATGGGATGGGACTTCTTCTCCCGCATGGAGCTCACCACGGACAGTATCCTTTTGTCACCCACCACCTGCACTGGGTCCAGTGGGCTCCCCAGGACAGAGCTGGCCCTTCTAATCAGCTTGTCAAGTTTATTTCTGTCCCTGGTTGATATACTGCTCCCCCAGCAGGCCACTCCAAAGAAGATGGCTGATGCCACTACCGAGTTGAAGAAAGTCCTAAGAAGTGCCCCCCGGATTCCAAAGGCTCTCAGCTTCCTAAGCAGGTAGAGACTGCTGTGGCCCTTCCTGTACAGGACCTCCATATGATCTGCCCAGTCCAGCTTATTATTAAGGAGCAAACCCAGGTACTTATAGGTGTTCACAATCTCGATGCCCGTCCCCAGGATGTCCACTGGTTTAGGAGGGCATCTGCATTTACGGAAGTCCACCACCATCTCCTTGTTCTTCCCCGCATTAATCTTCAGGTGGTTCCACTGGCACCAGTCCACAAAATCCCGGTTCAGTTCTCTGTACTCTCTGCCATCATCGTCTGTGATGAGACCTACTATTGCAGAGTCGTCAGAATACTTCTGTAGGTAGCAGCTAGATGAGTTGCACCTAAAATCTGTACAGTGTGAAGAGAAAAGGGGTGAGAACCATACCCTGAGGTGCCCCCGTATTACAGATCACGGTATCTGGCACACAGTCTTGGGCTCTCACGTATTGAGGTCAATTTGCGAGGTAGTCTAGGATCCAGTTGGAGGGGTGGTGGTCCACTCCAGCAAGGCCCAGCTTGTCTCTCAGTAACCTGGGCTGTATGGTGTTAAAAGCACTGGAGAAATCAAAGAACATTATTCTCACCGTGTTCTCTGGTTTCTCCAGGTGAGACAGAGCCCTGTGCAGAAGGTGGATGATGGCATCATCTACCCCAATGCCTGGCCGATAAGCAAACTGGAGAGGGTCCATAGCGGGGCTCACTAAAGGGCGGAGATGTGTGAGAACCAATCTCTCTAAGATCTTCATCAAGTGGGATGCCAGTGCTACAGGTCTGTAGTCGTTGAGGTTCATAGGGTGAGGTTTCTTTGGAACTGGTACCACACAAGAAGATTTCCATAATTCAGGGACTATTTCCTGTCTCTACATATTTCCTGCCTATACATAGTTAGTATAGTTGAATAAAAACATGTATCCATCAAGTTCAGCCCGATGGGAAGGGCATGGCTAAAGGGTAGAGTGAAGGAAATAAGCACTCTATATATTTACAATGGCTTGCAAAAGTATTCATTGAACTTTTTCACATTTTGTCACCTTACAACCACAAACTTAAAAGTATTTTATTGAGATTTTAAGTGATAGGCCAACACAAATCAGCACATAATTGTGATACATGGTTTTCAAAATTTTAATCAAATAAAAATATGAAAAGTGTGACGTGCAAAAGTATTCAGCACCCTTTACTCTGATACCCCTGAATAAAAGCCAGTACAATCAACTGCCTTCAGAAGCCGTTTTTTTTTCGTTGGATACAAAGTCCTGCATGTCCGACTTTGTTTCCGACGAAAAAACTGGATTTGCAGCGCAGAGGGTGTAAGCACACACCCGCGCATTGCTTTAAAAGCCCATTCAAATGAATGGGTTTTTAAGCAATGCATCGCTAACCTGTCGGTATCCGATACCTATCCTGTTTCCCGAGATTTTTACTCAGATTGGCAGCGGATGGACTCAAGCGCAGGTGTGAACCCACCCTTAATTTCAAAGTAGCGCTTATATTTCAAGCATACGTCAAAAGTCCTGAATAATCATTCCTCTTCATTTTCCGCAGCATTTTTCATCCACGGTCTACCCGTGACAGGATGTCGATGCAGGGCAGTTGTGGATTTCCGCTACTGAATAGGCCCAGATGAATGGGCCTAATCAGCAGGAAGTCTTGAGCTGCAGAATCCGTGGCTGAATTAGCCGTGGCATCCTCAACAAGATCGAGCAGGACGCTTTTTTCAGCATCCTGCTGCGATCTCTGCCTCCCATTGAAAACAATGGGAGGCAGAATTTGGGTGGAATCTGCTGCTGATTCATTGGTGGAAATTGTCTCCCAAATCTGTGACAAATTTGTCTGTGTGAATTTAACTTTTAATTGATTTATTGCCTGATTTTGTGCTCTCGTAGCCTCTTATCTACAACTTAGCAATATATTAGAATGTCTTTTCTATCCCTTCTCCTCTCCTCATAAACTAATATGGAGAAAAAAAACTGCCTGAAAAGCGGAGAAGAAAACATATTTCTTTAATAAAATATATTACAAAGTTTCATATTTTAAGCTGTACTATTCATTTATGAAACGTTGTTTAGAACTGGAGGCGTGCTTTAGAGACAAAGTCTTAAAGTGAAGTATATTGCAAAGTTCTCTCCCTTCACCTGCACTATTGATTCATGAAAAAATAAATAAAAGTTTACTTACACTTTAATAACCTCCAAAAGAGAAATATTGGCAGTTATTTGAGAGGATAACTTATTTTCTGTCTATTGTTAGTAAAGTAAATGGCATGACTCAAGTGTCTATTTCATTTATGCCATACAGTTGCATACATTGTTTGCATCAACTGCATCACCATTAATGCCTGTGTGACAACAAGCATTGTATTGGTGGTTGATTTAAGATATCCAAAGAATAGTCTTGTCTTATTTGAGTCTCCTTGTATATTTTTTGGCCAATTTCTTTGCCTAAATTTGTTTTTAATAAAGTATAGATAAAACAGTAAGTACTTTCAAGGCTCCTTGCCCCTTCTCAGTTGTAATAGTGAAAACACTGAGGTCATAGTCCACTGTATTATTAGTAACCAGACTTTACTCATGGTCTCTTATTGAAAAACCCTCACAATCACTCCTCAATCAGCTGTAGATATGTATTAGATATAGTACAGTCAGATGTTCATTCTACAATTGTTGAGTAGGTGGGCTTTTCCTACTTTCCTCTCCTTTCACAGTATTACATTAACCCTCTCCTTCCCCTACCTCTTTTGCTATGTGTCTTCAGTTATAGCATTACTGAAGACAAGTTTTTTTTTACTGGCACTGAACATTTAGAGTAGGGCTACAACATTCTGCAACTTGAAGGATGGCACAAGTCACAAGATGGCTTTACCACGACTTGTGGAAAGGGAACTGTCAGGTTGGTGGAAAGTGACAAAGATGTCACTTTCCCCTAATAAAATGCTATATATTGCAGAGTAAGAACCACATTTAGGTGGAGTATCCCTTTTATATAAATGTGCATTTTTACTTTGGAATTCAATATAAAAAGAAAGGAAGAAATTAAATGGATTAAAAGGATTGTACCCTCTTTTCCAGAAGCTTTAAAAAAACATCCAGCTAAATGTATGTAAAGCAAAGAAGTTGTTAAGCTTTTAAGTAAGGTTCAATTATTTGGAAATTGTAAACCTCCATTAGAATTAATGCAGCGCTCGCTGAGTTTTCTGCACTTAATTTTACCATATGTCTATTCAGTTTTAGAAAGCCATATAATACTTATGTTCTTCTTGCGAGAAGACAACTTTGAAACTGAGCCACAATTGACATTTGGAATAAACTAGTGTATAACAGACGTTTTCCTTAATGCAGGGACTACTGGATTTACAATCTATTTTCAGAGAGCAACGTACTGAATCCAACTTCTTAATGGGGCATGAGAAGGATAACACTAATAAGTAGTTAACGACAAACCCATTAGGACTTAAGCTGTGTTCTGTCTAAACTAACAATTGCCTAAATTAAATGTTTATGCAGTGTTATTCGCCAACAAACATATCTAATTTCCCAAGTGGGTTATAGGATTATCAAAACTTTTATTTAGAACTGCAGTAATAAAAGAAAATGGAAACTGCCAAGTACTATAACGTTTATATGTCATGTAAGTATGGTGTCCTATTTAAGTGCAGCTTATTATCATAACAGGTCAGACTAGTTATCATATCAAAAATATTGTGTCATTTGCATAGTAGCAGAGCAGAAAGTATAAAGCAGACTCATAGTTAAAAGTATGAACTATCACAGTAATTTTTGTGTCATTTTTTTACAACTTCTAGGGCTGTCCATTAATGCCCTTTTTTAGATTATTTTAAATTATACTAAAAGTTAAAATAAATCTTTCTCTTTCCATGTGGAAAAAATGATACAAAGTAAGAATGCTTTCAAAAAAAGTGTTATCTAATTTCTAACATTGATGGGAGTCTGACACCCAGGACCAGCATAGATCAGCTGTACAGAGACAGCATGGCTTCTAGTATGGTTTACATTCTGGGAGCTGTGCTGCTCATTTGATGTACAAACTGTAAGTGGCAAAAAATTATAGGTACTGCAGCGTTATCCCATAGACTTCAATTGGACAGCGCTGCAGTGCCTACACTTAATGCTACAGTTTGTACAGTGAGTGAGCAGCATGGTTTGTGGCATATAAACATTACAATGAGTCGCTTTTGACTTGGGCCCCCCCCACGGCATAGCGCTCCCTTTCCTTGCGTCCACACAGTATAACACCCCATTTACATACACTATAATGTCCCATAGCGGCCTCCAGAAAGTATAATGTCCCACAGTGGCCCCTCCACACAGTATTATGCCCCATAGTGGACCACCAAAGAACTATTATTATACTCTGGGGTCTTTTCAGACCCCAGAGTATAATCATCGGAGGCACAGGGGAGTTGACAAACATAAAAACCAGTGTTACTCACCTCCCCTGGGCTCCAGTGTATTCCCTGCTGCTTTCAGCCCTCTTCAGGAAAAAGATCCCAGAGTATAATAATAGTAGTATCAGTTGGGGTTCACGATCCGCATTCCTGCTTACAGCTGCATCTGCTTCTGCCCTCCAGGGGGCCCCGGCGACATAATATGGTAAGCAGAAGGGGAAGCGGAGGCGGCCGTGAGCAGGAGCGGGGATTGGTAAGTAAATAGGGACTGTTACTTGCTGGGGTTACGCCTATATAAAAAAAAAAAAAATAGCATCAGGGTCCCTCCAGGCCTCCTAATGTCCCGGGCCCTGTGGCAGCCACTACAGCTGCTACCCCGGTACTTACGCCACTTGTCCAAATTGTCGGACCACTGCAGATCTAATATTGATAGAAACCAGATAGCCCCTTTAATAGTTTATTTTTGTCAGTTAACAAAATGCAAAGTGAATGAATAAAAGAGAAATCTAAATCACATCAATATTTGGTGTGACCTCCCTTTGCCTTCAAAGTTGAGGTGGTATGGGTAAGTTGGTATAGGACAGTTTCATGGCACGGGTCATACACTATGGCATGGCTGAGCACATCAACAAGACACAAGTTAGGGGGCGTTCACACTACCGTTGGTGACCATCAGTAGTGTCCGTTGCTATTGTCCGTTACAAGACTTTAGCATCGGACACTAGCTGAACTAGCCATCAGTTACTGTCCGTTATTTTATGTCCGTTTATTTTCCCTGCGCATGCTCAGAAAGGAGAAACAAACAAAGAAAAAAAGAACTAACAGTGTTAAAGAGGACCTTTCGTGTCCTCCGGCACATGTGGTTTTACATACCGCTAGAAAGCCGACAGCACGCTGAATTCAGCGCACTGCCGGCTTTCCCGGTATGTGCCCCGGGGCTGGAGATATCGGTGGTGTAAGTTACATGGTTTACTGTTAGAAGGGCGCTGTGAGGAACGCCCTCCCTGACACTTCTCTTCGTTCATAGACTTGTACTAAGGGGGCATTCCTCACAGCTCAGCATCATCGCCGGGCAGTATGGAACGCCCCCTCTCTCTGTTCTCGTCTATAGTGCTGTACTGTCAGAGGAACGCCCTCCCTCACACTTCTCGTTCGTCCATAGCGCTGTACTGAGGGGGCGTTCCTCACAGCTCAGCGTCATCGTCGGGCAGTATGGAACGCCCCCTCTCTCTGTTCTCGTCTATAGTGCTGTACTGTCAGAGGAACGCCTTCCCTGACACTTCTCGTTCGTCCATAGCGCTGTACTGGGGGAGTGTTCCTCACAGCTGAGCGTCATCGCTGGGCTGTAAGGAACGCCCCCTCTCTCTGTACTGGTCTATAGCCCTGTACTGTCAGAGAAGGCGTTCCTTACTGCCCGGCGATGACGCTCAGCTGTGAGGAACACCCCCTCAGTACAAGTCTCTGAACGAAGAGAAGTGTCAGGGAGGGCGTTCCTTGCAGCGCCCTTCTAACAGTGAACCATGTAACTTACACCGCCGATATCTCCAGTCCCGGGGCACATATCAGGAAAGCCGGCAGTGCGCTGAATTCAGCGCGCTGTCGGCTTTCTAGCGGTATGTGACATGAAAGTTCCTCTTTAAAAAAACGGACACTACCTAATGCTAACATCAGTTAGTGTCCGTTATGATAGGTGTCTGTTTTTTTTTTTTTTAACGGACACCTTCATAACGGACTCCAACGGTAGTGTGAACCTTGTCTTAGTTATACTGAATCAGCAAGCTCTCTCCCAGGCCAATTTCAATGCAGAATTGATAATAATAATAATAATAATAATAATAATAATAATACATTTTATTTATATAGCGCCAACATATTCTGCAACACTGTACAATTTGAAGGGTTCAAGTACAGACAAAAAAGATACTTACATATAAATAGTCAATTCAAACAATGGGACTGAGGGCCCTGCTCACAAGAGTTTACAATCTATGAGGTAGAGGGGGTGACAAGAGGTAGCAGGGGCAGCATCAGAGGTAGCATTGCTTATACAATGGTCAGACAATTTTGTGATAGAGGTTACTGTCATTACACATATATAAAGCTGTATGAGCCGTCACCAGTCGTGTCCTTTAACGTGCAGATGGTGCCTGGATATATAAAGTTAGTCTGATACGGCATCATATCCTGTGAGGTAATGTTGGAGCGTAAACAGAGGAGGGTTCGTTTTAGGGATTCTAACTATGGAAGCGTTTACATTAGGAGTTGTGATAGGCCTGTCTGAAAAGAAATGTCTTTGGTTTGCGCTTGAAGCTGTCGAAATTGGGGGTTAATCTGATAGTCCAGGATAGTACATTCCAGAGAAGTGGTACAACTCGGGAGAAGTCTTGTATACAAGCGTGGGAGGTTCTGATAATAGAGGATGTTAGTCTTAGGTCATTGAGTGAACAGAGAGCACGGGTTGAGCGATAGACAGAGATAAGGGAGGAAATGTAGGGAGGTGCTTCATTATGGAGAGCCTTGTGGATGAGGGTAATAAGTTTATATTGTCTCTGTATTGAATAGACAGCCAATGTACAGTAGTAACCAGCACAGACCAGAGGCATCGCTGTAGTGTCTAGGCTGATAGATGAGCCTGGCCGCCGCATTCAAAATAGATTGTAGAGGGGAGAGTTTAGTAAGGGGAAGACCGATTAGTAAGGAGTTACAGTAGTCAAGGCGAGAGTGAATCAGGGTAAGTGTCTTGATGTTTTGAAGGAAAAGGATGATCACACCAAATATTGATGGGATTTAGATTTCTCTTTTGTTCATTCACTTTGTATTTTGTTAATTGACGAAAATGAGCTATTAACACTTTTACTGTGCAGCATTTTTTTCCACACCAGCCTGAAACTTTTGCAGGTGCGGAATAATATTGCAAATTAGGAGTCCCAGTTACAAGTGAAAACAGCTGCCATAGTGACAATAGTTACTGACAGAGCAGATTTAAGTCTGCTAAGGCTCAGCCGGGTCCAATAGAGGCAGTGGTTATTCCCTGTCTTTTGTTCACTAAATAGCACTCATTTAGCGCTATGTAACATGTAAAGGAGAAAATAGACGCAGTAATAAACCACTTCTTTCTTCTCCCCATCTCTGACAGCTGGAGAACTGACCTGCTGCTACTAGATTGCAGAAGCAGGAGAGTGAACTGCAGCAATGCCAAAATACGGTGCAGCAGACTCTACACCTGCGCCACCAGCCGTCAAAAGACTGTGGGCAGACGCTATAAGGTTAAACAACCCAGACTGCGGTGATGGAGTGTCATGGCTGGTAAGCTAGATTTGACGAAGTATATAGCAGATTAATTCCGATTTGCAGTAGACTTGTTGCAGAGCTGAATCAGTGATAAGCTGGCTGTAGTATTCCAGCGATGAAGCATTATGAAGCTGACTGTAGCCCTCCAGTTTTGAAGCAGAGTTCAGTTAGTACCCAGCCCCAGTAATGGATAGGTTACTGTCACCTGAATCAAACATTGTTTTGGATTTGTAAATCGGTGCCTCCATTGCTCAGATATATATATATATATATATATATATATATATATATATTTTTTTTTTTTTTTTTTTTTTTTTTGTCAATATGCAAATTAGCTCTCTGGAGAAATGAGTGAGTTGCCATTACTTCAATGAGTTAAGCAGCAACACCCTGGTTCCTTTAAAAGAGTACATTTGCGTACTAACAATAAAGGTACTGTCAGAGATTGGGGTCTCATACAAGATATATCCACTCCAATTCTGTGGGATATCTGTACACCTTACTCACCACACACACACACACAATCATAAAAAGGGGAACTCCACTTTCACACTCCATTCCAACTCACCTATCACCCTAGGCTACACAGGAGTGAACGACCCCCTACAATTACACATGCATTCAAATAGCTGCCACCACATGCCACTTATGGTAGGCGAGACACCAATATAGCACACAAAAGGGCAACAAACCTAAGTGATATATATTCTCTTCAGACTTGTGGGGATGTTTAGCGGCAAGGACAATATTGTTAAATTTTAGATTTACTGTAATATACACAAAAAAGTACGGTGCTTAACAAAAAAAAGATGGCACAAAAAAAAAGACATATACATGCAAACAAAATGTAAAATAAAATGGGAATAAAGTACAGAACTGTTTTTAACTTTGGCTGGTCATGTATTTCTTCATATTTATGGATCCTCAGGTCAGCCCACTTCCTATAACCTCCCACCTGTGATGTCATAATTTTTTCTTTGTTCAAAATTTAGAGCTTTGATCAGCAATGCTCACAGATGACCCAGAGTTGCAATGTCTGCTAAACTCAGCACACTTGACTTGCTAATTAGATTGATCAAACGAAATTAGCACCTGGGACTTGTTTGACCACTGTAGTCTGAGCTGTAGATTGCGTATTATAGTTACTGTACATAGGAAACACTGAGACTTAGCATGGACAATTGCAGAAAGGACCAATCTCCTAACTACACCCATGAATGAAAAAAAAAACATAACTATAAGAGAATTCATAAATATACACATAACTCATGGCACAGTATAATATATGCATATTTTATCACAGGTGTGGTCTTGGCAATAGAGGTACCGTTTCATAGTGAGAAAACACTGTTTGATTCAGGCGACCCAACTAATTTATCTAGATTAATATGCTGGGTTTTGGTGATAAAATCTAGACAGACAAAGTAACTGTTGTTTAATTTTTTATTGTAAATGAATAGTTCAGGTGAATCTAAGAAACTTGGTAATATATCTTATTAGCAGAAAGTGTTCCTGTCTTATGTTATCACCTCTTCTCTTTCTCCTGCCTGATAAACTGTTCAGTTCACCGAAAGATCTGTCTTCAGTGTCAAGATTGGTAGACAGATCAGATTACATAGAGGTCTATAGTAAACAGGGAGGAGGAGCCTAGTGAGTGAGAAACAAGCACAAACATGTTACAGGAAACTAAGATTTCTTCCTTTTTTGCCTTTTTCATAGAAGTTTTTCAGTATGTCTTAGCAGGAGTGAGCAGTAAAGATGTGAATAAACCTCTGGTGAAATAAAAAATCTTAATATAATCCACTCCAGGGTGCCTGTTTCTCTTTGCTTCTCATTCACTCCTCTTTCTTTTTCCCCTCTCTTCTCCATAGACTTCTATAAACTACAGCTTGTCTTCAGCAGATCACTCTCAAATATTTAAAAAGTTTAGCTGGCATGAGGGGATCTGATAACAGCAGACAGCAGTGTCCTCTTATAAAGATATATTATAAAGTTTCTTATATTCACTTGATTTATACATTTGCAAAAAATGTTTGAAACGACACGTAATCTTTAACCCTTTCCCGACATCCACCATACTATTATGGTGGATGTCTTTAAACATGGCGGCCAACAGGAGTAAAGCAGCCACTAAGCAGAATATGGCAACTTCAAGAATTTTTTTTTTTTTTTTTAATTTTGGATTTTTTTTAAAGTGTTAAAGCAAAAACCAAAACTATATAAATTTGGTATTGTTGTAATCGTACCGACTCACAGAATTCAGGTAATATGTCATTGTGGCCACACAGTTAACGCCATAAAAACAAAACCCATAAGAAAGTGACCAAATGCTGTTTCTCACTAATTCCACCCCATTCAGAATTTTTTTCCAGCTTCCAAGTACATCATAAGGAATATTAAATGCTATCATTATGAAGTGAAATTTGTCCCGCAAAAATTAAACCCTCATACAGCTCTGCAAATTAATAAATAAAAAGTTGCTTTTGGAAGAAGAGGAGTAATAAACAAAAGTAGAAAAATGGCTGCGGCAGGAAGGGAATAGAGTTTAGCTATAGTCTCGCAATACTAAAACAAAGGTAAAACAGTATTAAAGGAGTATTCCCTTCTCATGAATCACATTCAGACTTGTAGTTTAAGCTAACTGAAGTGTTTTACCCAATGCATTGATTTATCTATCTTGTTTCGGTTTGTTTGATGCAGTTACATCTCTCTCCTCAGTGTTTACAGTAGATTGCCTAGGTTACAGACCTGTTTTCAGGTTGGAATGAAGCTTTAGTCCCTGCTCCTGGCCACCTATATTCTTTTCTTTCCCTCTCTCTGCATACTGCTTTCAATTTTTGAGCCCTGATAAGGGCTATTACAGTTTCTTAAACAGTGTCTCTGCTATCTCTGGATATAAATCCAGAAATAACTGTGCCAACCGGCACTGTGCTGGAATGAGATGAAAACCAGGAAGTGGAGGGGACAAAGGCCAGCTGAATGTGCTAACACTGCCAGAAGTTCTTTCACGGACATTGCCGAACAGAATGTATATGTTGACAATGGGTCTGCAGGTCGCTAGAGAATGAGAGGGATTGCAGAATCAAATTCCTGAAAATAGTTTGAGTGGATAGGCCGAAAAGAAGGTGGAGGAAATCACCTGTCACAAATAGAACCCCACTCGGCAATCTGGTCAGTCGACCAATCACTGGTGGATGTCAATTTGAGCCACAACAATTCTAGAAGCACTTGAGTGTGGAAAAGAGATAAAACTAAAAATGAGATTCTCTATAAATGATAAACTCCTACCTGGAGTGAGACCTCTTCAGTACAGTGTTGAACAAGTCTATGGGAATTGCAGAACCATTGACAGAGGTAAGTTTAAGTAGTAAATAAAGAAGTAATAACAAAAGCTGTATGGCCAAAGTAAAGTCAATAAAATTTTCTGCAGCTCTGGAATCCACAAAAGCTTGCCAGGAAATATTATGAGACTTATTGGAAATGGATACAGGAATTGGGAACTTGACTTTAGTACTGGATATTATTAGGCCTCAGATGAAACCAGTGCATTTATGTATGATATTGAGTACCTATTTTACCACTAGCTTAGTTTAGCTTGTTGAGTGGAGAACAATAAAGTCCTTCAGTTATCTGAAGGGATCTCTCTTTTATGGACATGAATGCTTGTCCAATATGCATGGCTTCTAATAGATTTTCCCTGGATGGAGACTTGGAAGCTGAGGAGACTTATAGTGGTCAGCAACCTTGATCCTCTCTCAAAAATAAAAATCCATCCTAGATTCTAGAGGAACCAATTTGTCAAAGGAAGTAGGGAGATCCCTTCCGGTAAACTCATCCCTATGAAAGTTTGTTGCGTCGATTTGTAATAGGATAACAGAAGCTTTCTTCCGTCATGTTTGTTTACGTTTGTAACAGAAGAAAAAGTCCTGCATGCAGGACTCTTTCTTCCATCAGAAAAGTTAAAAACATGATGGAAGAAAGCTTCTGTCATGTTTTTTAACAGGAGAATGAATGCAGATGGACTGCAGACAAAGGGTGCTCCATCTGCATTCTACAATTAATGTCTGTGGCAATGGACATTAATAATGGTAGTATGAACCATTTTTTTCAAACCTACCCCATTCTGAATTTTTTTTCCAACTTCACAGTACATTGTATGAATATTAAATGTTGCCATTATGAAGTATAATTTGTCCTTCAAAAAATAAGCCCTCATACAACATAAAAAAATTATAGCTTTTGGACCGGGAGTAAAAATTGAAATGTAAAAACAAAAAATTGGCACTTCATTATGGGGATAAACTGCACATTGCTTCTCATTAAAGCATGGAGGGGTGGGCTTTTGTATAATGAAGTTGAGGCTGGAAGGGTCACCGTGGGGAAAAAAAAGTATTTAGTCAGTCACCAATTGTGCAAGTTCTCCCACTTAAAAAGATGAGAGAGGCCTGTATTTGACATCATAGGTAGACCTCAACTATGAAAGACAAAATGAGAAAAAATATTTTGAAAATCACATTGTCTGATTTTTTAAGAATTTTTTTGCAAATTATGGTGGAAAATAAGTATTGGGTCACCTACAAACAAGCAAGATTTCTGGCTCTCACAGACCTGTAACTTCTTCTTTGCTCCTCTGTCTTCCACTCATTACCTGTAGTAATGGCACCTGTTTGAAATTGTTATCAGTATAAAAGACACCTGTCCACAACCTCAAACAGTCACACTCCAAACTCCACTATGGTGAAGACCAAAGATCTGTGGAAGGACACCAGAAACAAAATTGTAGACCTGCACCAGGCTGGGAAGACTGAATCTGCAATAGGCAAGCAGCTTGGTGTGAAGAAATCAACTGTGGGAGCAATAATTAGAAAATGGAAGACATACAAGACCACTGATAATCTCCCTCGATCAGGGGCTCCACGCAAGATCTCACCCCGTGGGGTCAAAATGATCACTAGAACGGTGAGCAAAAACCCCAGAACCACACGAGGGAACCTAGTGAATGACCTGCAGAAAGCTGGGACTAACGTAACAAAAGCTACCGTCAATAACACACTACGCCGCCAGGGACTCAGATCCTGCAGTGCCAGACGTGTCCCTCTGCTTAAGCCAGTACATATCCGGGCCCATCTGAAATTTGCTAGAGAGCATTTGGATGTTCCAGAAGAGTATTGGGAGAATGTCATATGGTCAGATGAAACCAAAGTAGAACTGTTTGGTAGAAATACAACTCGTGTTTGGAGGAGAGTGAATGCTGAGTTGCATCCAAAGAACACCGTACCTACTGTGAAGCATGGGGGTGGCAACATCATGCTTTGGGGCTGTTTCTCTGCAAAAGGGACCAGGACAACTGATCCGTGTACATGAAAGAATGAATGGGGCCATGTATCGTGAGATTTTGAGTGCAAACCTCCTTATATCATCAAGGGCATTGAAGATGAAACGTGGCTGGGTCTTTCAGCATGACAATGATCCCAAGCACACCACCAGGGCAACGAAGGAGTGCCTTCATAAGAAGCATTTCAAGGTCCTGGAGTGGCCTAGCCAGTCTCCAGATCTCAACCCCATAGAAAATCTTTGGAGGGAGTTGAAAGTCCGTGGTGCCCAGAGACAGCCCCAAAACATCACTGCTCTAGAGGAGATCTGCATGGAGGAATGGGCCAACATACCAGCAACATTGTGTGCCAACCTTGTGAAGACTTATAGAAAACATTTGACCTCTGCCATTGCCAACAAAGGATATATAACAAAGTATTGAGATGAAGTTATGTTATTGACCAAATACTTATTTTCCACCATAATTTGCAAAGAAATTCTTAAAAAATCAGACAATGTGATTTTCAAAATATTTTTTCTCATTTTGTCTCTCATAGTTAATGTCTACCTATGATGACAATTGCAGGCCTCTCTCATCTTTTTAAGTGGGAGAACTTGCATAATTGGTGGCTGACTAAATACTTTTTTTCCCCACTGTATATCTTGGACACTATAAAACCCATAACAGTGCTGGTGTGATATGAATGAAGATACTCATCTTTCATATGACACCAATATCACAGATATTTGTATCATTTCCAGGGATATCACTTGTTGAAAACACAATCCCGACTGTTTTTTCCACTGGTGATATTACTGTAAAAAATACAAGTAGAATTGCGATCTTGATGTCATCTGAATGCTAAGAATCTCATCTTTCATATGACACTGTTCTGTTTTTTATAATGCTCTCAGGATTTCATAGAAAGGAGACAAAATTTGTTAATAAAGTATTTTACAACATTTCTAAATGACACAAATTCTATAAGGACATCAAAAGCCGTGTTATTATGTTCAGTTTAAAAAGAAGAGGCTATCTCCTGGCAACCCTTCTAAACAAGCCATACTTGTTCAGTCTTTTTCTGATTGAACTGTCACAAAATAGGACATTTAACATGCTGAGACCTGTAGAGTTTTAGATGTAGCTCTTGAGTTTTTTTGCAATTTTTCTTTATGGTCTGACTATTTTTCACACTTCTCCTGAATTTTGGCTTAGTTTTTGTTAAATAAATAATGAGACAGCGTAATTTGTCTTGTGTTATCCTTCATCTGAGGTTTTATTACCTAATTTTAAGCCCTTCTAAGGACCAAATTTTTTTTTTTCTTATGCCTTGATAAACCATATAATTCAAAGAGAGTATTCGTTCTTTTCTCATGACTGTGCATAACTTCATACCCATGATTTTCAGTGCAAAATCCCAGTGCAATACAGGATAGATCCAGGTCCAGGTCTGGATCCAGGTCTAAAAACAATACACAATCACAATCAATCCTCAAGCAAAGGCTGATGGGACAAACAGGGTTTAAAATGAGGTCAAACAGCAGCAGCCAATGGGACAGTGAGAAGCTGCAAAACCTAAGAGTCCAGCACACAAGTAGTTAATAACTTGTTAGCTTCTGCAGAGCTTGTAGCTAAGGCAAAGTAGGTAGAGTAACAGAGCTGACTGTGTAATGAAACTAAAGCCAGCAGGACAGAGGTTAAGAAGAATTAGGTGAATCCAAACTGATGGCAGATAACACTAAGGCCAGAGTCAGAGTCATTTGGCTTTTTCTGTGGTATACACTTTCCTGTTGTAATATACAGTGTGGCTCAACACCACCTGCTGTATCTGAAAGTGTCTCATGAGCATATAAGAGACTCTCAGAATTTAGGTCCATAGAGAGTTGAGTAAGCAGATGGGCTTACAACATTTGATCAAAATCTGCACAAAGGCACAGCAGTAATGCTTTTGATTCTAGTTGTTGCAATTTTTTGTGTTTGCATCTCTCAGAATCTAGGCATGGAATGCATGTCTAAATTCTGAGTCTAGGAGTGTCCACTGCAGAGACCATTTAAACATGTATTCACTGCCAGCCACATTGCACCCATGATAATACCTCTATAAGAGTGAAAACCATAGTGAATCCAATGAATGTTAGAATTCCTAATAAGAATAGCAGCCAGCATACCCACATACAGGTGCATCTAAATAAATTAGAATATCTTTGAAATGTTTATTTATTTCAGTAATTAAATTAAAAAAGTGACCTCCTATATTTTCTAGATTCTTTACACACAGAGTATTCTATTTCAAGTGTTTTATTTCTGTAAATGTTGATTATGGATTACAGCTAATGAAAACCCAAATCTAAGAAAATTAGAATATTGTAAAAAAGTTCAGCATTGTAAATTCAGTGTGTCACCTACGAAGGTTTCCTAAATGGTCCCTCAGTCTGGTTCAGTAGGACACACAATCATGGAAGACGCTGATTATGAAATTAATTAGTGAAATGAATGAATGTTTCAAAAATATTCTAATTTATTGAGATGCACCTGTAGTGCCAACCGCTCCTTTACTTACACTTTGTTTGCCCTCACAGCTAGCAAGTCATGAATGGATTTGGGAGACATTTGTGACTGGAGGTCTAAAAGGCACCTTTGACAGGCACCCTCATCTGTCACTGAGGCACTGTATGAGGTGAGGGTGGTTGAACTTCATGGGGCTATCTCTATGGCACATTGCTTAGGATGAGTCTTTCAGATGTGGCTATTATCTGGCTACCTTCTTGGTGCAAGTATTAGATGAATTTATTTGTAGGGTTTCTAAACAGTGGATTGCCCATGAACAGTGGTGGACTGACCCGTCAGAGTACCAGAGCATTTTCCCGTGGGCCTAGGCTGTAACACAATAATGGTCCAGCAGAAAGCACCAAAATTTAAGGGTACTATGGTCTTTTTATTAGAGAGTGCTAGAGAGTGGTCCCTCAGGACCATTATATCTGTTTGGTCCAAGGAACCTCAGTCTGACATTGCCCATGAACATACTCTAAGCACTAAGCTTGAGGACGGCTCCCTGGCTGGAGTATTCATTTAGACCTGAAATGGACAAGGGTGGTGTTACTCAAGTGACTCCAATGTTATGAAGACAAGCTCAAACCAGGTAAAATGGAAGCAATTTTAATTGCTGAACACAATTGATTGTTGCTGCGTTGTAAGCTAAGGATAAGGATAGGGTTTTGCTGTGTTTTACTGAGCCAAAGCCATGTGTGGATTGAGCAGTAGAAAGAAGTATAAGTGTTCCCTTTGTACAATTCCTTTTGTAGCCAAAATGTTAACACTTTAGCTTAAAGGACCTTTTACAACCTTCAGTTTTCAGAATGTGCTAATAGGCACAGTTGGAATTTTTTTCTCTAGTCCCCACCGTTCCCAAGCAATCAGTGCTGTTAATTTTGATGCCTGATATACTATTTACTCTCTGTACTGTCAGGTGGGCGGTGTCAGGCAGAAGCAAACAAGGGATGTGATTCTGAGCTCCTACACTGGCTGCCTCTGATTGGAACTCTGAATCACATTTCCCCTGACACTACCCTTCTGAGATTACCGAGCTTAAAGAGGACCTTTCACGTCCTCATAGATGTGCGGTATTATATACCGCTAGAAAGCAGACAGTCCCGGTGCTGGAGATATCAGTGCTGTTAATTTCAGCACTGATATCTCCGCACTGTTGGAAGGATGGGCCTTACACCTCAGCGTCATCTCGGGAATGGTGGAGGCTAGAGAGAAAATTCCAGCTGTGCTGGAATCGGTGGAGCATCACAGATGCTAAGTACTTGAATTAGTGGAGGTGGTAAAAAGTCCTCTTTAGATGCTGCAGAATTTAACTGAACATTGTAATAAGAACAATACTGTAACCCAGTGCAAGGGTTACTTCACAAAGACTCGAATACTTCCTCCACTCCCACTCACTATCCTCGGAATTTGTTATACATCCAACATAGGCCCTGTGTCTAAAGGTTTCCTTGTATTCCCTCCTAAGTACAATTCTGCTCATTTGTAGCACAGTGTACAACTGAAAAGGGTAGCTTCTCAAACCTCTATAAACCTTTTTTCATAGCCTACCTAGGCTGGTTCAAGTCTGACAATAAGTTGCTGAGTCACGATCTGTTTCCATGATGAAGCGTCTTGCTTCGTGGAAGATTATAACTGTTCCCTTTCAAAGGTTCTCCTTGCTACGCCAGGTAACCCTCTATGCTGCTTATCTGCAGAAATGTAGATCTATCTACCTGTAGGCTTTAGGTCTACTACACTTCTCAGTGGTGCAATGAGCCCCAGGACTAAGAATTACACTGGTGAAGAACACCTCCAATAGGCACATTACAATTCTTATCCTATAAGTAAGAAACTGTCTCTTTTATGTGTACCTCACCAGCATGATTGAGTGGCACAATGATGTCGCTACACACATCTCTATTTTGGATCTTCCTGAACCTCCTCACATCTTTACCTACTTCTATTGTGGCTGACACCTAAGACTACCATTCCTGCAGCCAGTCACAGCAGCTTGTTATGGAAGTTTCAAAGGGCTTTGCATCCTGCATTGGTTTTGTCCAATCTTGTCTTTTGACCCTTGCTTCCCGTTTGATGCTTGTCCATTTATTACTGTAGTGCTTGAACTCCACCTGCCCTAACTTGTACCCATCTGACTATGACTGCCTGATCACTAGGTACTGTTGCTAACAGAAACCACTCCTGGGTAAGCAACCTGAAGACTCTGTACAGTAAAGTCTAGATCCTTGTATGGTGTTTGAAGGGTGAACATATGAGAATATATAAAATTTCGGTCTTGGGTTTAGGGATCCACAACTTCTCTAGTAACCCTCTGACAATACACAGCAGGTACCATTACATTTGAACATATAGATAAGGCAAACACAACTACTGAGCAGTCTCACAGTAAGTCGTCAGTTTATTTAAGGATATGTCCACAGTACAGAATTCCTCATTTTCCACCTCCCAGCTCCTGATGGTGGAATGCCAAGCAGAGCATCAGCTATCTACGGCTGATTAGGTCCAGAAGAATGGGCCTAGTCAGTGGGGGAGTCTTGAGCTGCGGACTCTGAGGCTGAAATAGCTGCAGATTCCGGGGCAAGATCAAGCAGGATGCTTATTTCTTCACCTTCCTGCTGATCTCTACAATGGGAGGCAGAATCTGCTGTTGATTTGAGGCAGAGCTCGCCTCAAAATCAGAAGCAGATTCCGCCATGTGAATGGACCCTATAGAAACAGGTAACCCTCAGTAAAAGATTCAATTTCAATCCATATGATGCAAGAATGTATACAGTTCACCATCTTTACACCTTCTGTCTTACTTGACAATCTTTTGTATGAGCAAAGTTCTACTCCAATACTTGCCAGTAGTTTCAAATTAGCTGAGATAATCCCAAAACAGAAAGATTTATGAAAATTTGCCCTTAAGTTGTTGGTCCCTTAAGAGTTTGGGACATTCCTGGGTGTGAGTCTTAAGTGTCATCTCCACACTAGATGAAAAATGGCACCTCATCGGAATAAAAGTTGACAATTTTTTAGTGCAGCAACATACAAAAAAGATGCTGAACGGCACAAGGCAATGGGCCATTTTGCACTGTCCATGCTTTCTCAAACCTTATATATACACATGTGGACAAAATTGTTGGTACCCCTCGTTTAATGAAAGAAAAACCCACAATGGTCACAGAAATAACTTGAATCTGACAAAAGTAATAATATATAAACATTCTATGAAAATGAACAAATGAAAGTCAGACATTGCTTTTCAACCATGCTTCAACAGAATTTAAAAAAAAAAAAAAACTCATGAAACAGGCCTGGACAGAAATGATGGCTCCCTTAACTTAATATTTTGTTGCACAACCTTTTGAGGCAATCACTGCAATGAAACGATTCCTGTAACTGTCAATGAGACTTCGGCACCTCTCCACAGGTATTTTGGCCCACTCCTCATGAGCAAACTGCTCCAGTTGTCTCGGGTTTGAAGGGTGTCTTTTCCAAACGGCATGTTTCAGCTCCTTCTAAATATGCTCAATAGGATTTAGGTCAGGGCTTATAGAAGGCCACTTCAGAATAGTCCAATGTTTTCCTCTTAGCCATTCTTGGGTGTTTTTAGCTGTGTGTTTTGGGTGATTATCCTGTTGCAAGACCCAGGACCTGCGACTGAGACCAAGCTTTCTGACATTGGGCAGCACATTTCTCTCTAGAATCCCTTGATAGTCTTGAGATTTCATTGTACCCTGCACAGATTCAAGACACCCTGTGCCAGATGCAGCAAAGCAGCCCCAGAACATAACAGAGCCTCCTCCATGTTTCACAGTAGGGACAGTGTTCTTTTCAAGATATGCTTCATTTTTCCATCTGTGAACATAGAGCTGATGTGCCTTGCCAAAAATTTCGATTTTTGTCTCATCTGTCCATAGGACATTCACCCAGAAGCTTTGTGGCTTGTCAGCATGTAGTTTGGAATATTCCAGTTATTTCTGTGACCATTGTGGGTTTTTCTTTCATTAAACGAGAGGTACCAACAATTTTGTCCACATATGTATACTCTATATAGGGCTTGACGAAGCGTGAAAAGGCCTGTTGCCTTGTGGTGTTTGGCGTTGAACCATTTGTATATGTTGCTGCGCAAAATTAAGGAATTGTGAACTTTTATTCTGGTGAGTGCCACTTTTCCTCTAGTATGGAGATGACGTACAGTGGAGTTTTTGAGCAGAGTATCCTGGTTTAGATGGCTCTCTGTGTGGCTTGAGACATTGGAAATCCCATAAAGAAGGTGAGGTTTTCCATTGTACAGTAGTGCTAGCGTATTATTTCTTGATTGAGGACTGTATGTAAGTCTTAAATGTCCTGAATTTACCAAGGCAAATCTTGGTACCTATGTACTCTCCTCCATCATAACCCAATGCCATCTCTTGAACTTGTCTGACATAATTTCTTTTTATGGATTGATCTACAAAACTTAAAAGGACAGTAGATACAAGTAGCTATACAAAGCTGATCAGCTTTATTGGTTAACTTAGGTCTACTCGCAGAATTTTTGTACCAAAATATTTTTGCAGCTAAAAAGGAGCTTTGAGAGATTGAGCTTTCTGTCACTTTTCCAAGAGAAAATTGTGAACCAGTGAGCCAGAAATATACCATATTCCTCATTAAACATGCACCATATGGAGGGATGCAGTGTCTGGAAGTATGCCAGTGTTAGTAAATGTACCTGTGTTTCTCAGGAGCATATTCAGTATGAGAAACTTCTCTATATTTACACCCTATCATTATTCTCCTAGATATGTTAGAAGCAGAACCTCCCCTGGTTGGGAGAGGGAACTGGGTCACGAGTTGCCTCTGACAGCTGCACAACATTTTGATGGAGGTGCATCTTAGATGTGGACATTGTGCTACACGTCTGAGGGCTCAAATTCAGCACTTTATAGGTATAAGGATTTTAAAACCACAATCCTTACTACTGGTTGCTTGTGTTCTCAGGGTTGTGCACCAGACATCTCCAGTGCTAATGATTTAGTTCTGTGTGATTATGTGAGACATACTGGTTGTGGCCATCTATGGCTGAAACTATGTTATACTGAAGGGTATGGTTTATTCAGTCTCATACTACAGTGGTGCTTGAAAGTTTATTAACTTTTCAGAATTTTCTATATTTTTACATAAATGTGACCTATAGTGGTATGCGAAAGTTTGGACACTCCTGGTCAAAATGACTGTTATTGTGAACAGTTAAGCAAGTTGAAGATAAAATGATCTTCAAAAGGCATAACATTAAAGATGACACATTCCCAATGTATTTTTTTGGGGAAAAAAAATTAATATTTTACATTTTCAAAATAACAAAAAATGAAATTGACCCAATGCAAAAGTTTGGGCATCCTGCGTGATTAGTACCTAGCAGCACCCCCTTTGGCAAGTATCACAGCTTGTAAACGCTTTTGGTAGCCAGCCAAGAGTCTTTCAATTCTTTTTTGAGGGATTTTCATCCATTGTTCCATGGAAAAGTCTTCCAGTTTTGTGAGATTCCTGGGCCGTCTTGCATGCACTGCTCTTTTGAGGTCTAACCACAGATTTTCAATGATGTACAGATCAGGGGTCTGTGAGGTCCATGGTAAAACCTTCAGCTTGTGTCTTTTTAGGTAGTCTTTGGTGTATTTTGACGTGTGTTTAGGATCATTATCCATTTGTAGAAGCCATCCTCTTTTCAATTTCAGCTTTTTTACAGATGGTGTTATGTTTGCTTCAAGAATTGCTTTCAAATATCTTTTTATTGAAAAGGTAAAGTGTACAAAATACAAGAAAAGAGCATTATGTAAATAGACCATATAAAACATTGCCAATGAGCAAAACGTCAGGAAGCCAAAAAATGAGGGGTTGGTGGGAAGTAAAAGGGGGTAACATAAAATACAATACAGTACAATGAGGTAGTACAACAAAATAGCATTTAGCGTGATGGTATTAGACAAGTAACGCACATCAAGGCCAGTTGTACCTAAGGGAGGGGCAGGGGGGAGGGCAGGAGGGGACCACGGGTGCTGCACTGAGTGGAATCCAATCTAAAAGTGTTCAAAAAGGGGGGCATCAGGGGCCTGAGTACAAAGAATGGAGCTCAAGATGTTTCAATGCTACCTTCAGAATAGGCGAGGAAGGGGAGAATAGTGCGCGGTTACAACAACAAATGCCAGAGACCAGGGAGGGGGGTAGATGGGGAGGGGAACCAGAAATAAGAAGAGAGAGAAGGGAAAGGACCCCCTGGCAAAGTCCCCTGACCAACCGACCTGAGGGGGGTGGGGGGGAGGCCTATGACAGTTTAAAGCTCCTTCTATAGTCAAACCACGGTCACCATAAGACCTCAAAGGACTGGTGTTTACGCAGTTCCCAACTATACAACTCCTCAAGCCGGGTGATCTCATCCACCTTAGTCACCCAATCAGTCACAGAGGGAGGCTCCTTCTTAAGCCAATTAAGTGGTACCAATAATTTAGCAGCTTGGACCAGCAAAGTAGCAAGGTCACCTTTCGCCGGTGACCAATTCCCTGAGGGCAACCACAACAAAACTGAGGCAGAGGTTAGGGTAATGTCTGGTGCCCCCACTTTACAAAGAATCCTTTCCACCTGTGACCAAAAGGGGGAGATAACCTTGCAGGCCCAGAAGATATAACCTAAAGAGCCACCAGGTTCCCCACATCTCCAACAGTTATCGTCTGAGCGCAGTCCCATAACTGCCAGATCTAGTGAGAGTCTTGTACCATCTAGTGAGAATTTTAAATTAATTGATCTCTTACACAAGGTGAAAAACCATGGGATCTACCATATACAGTATATGTGCTAGCTCTGGTTCCGTGAAGGAGCAGCCCAGGTCCCTCTCCCATCTACCTATATATGAGGGTTTAACATTAGGAGTCAAGGATAGAATGTAGTTGTAGAGTAGGGAAATAAGGCCCTTAGAAGGTCTAGTGTATAATAAAATAGATTCAAACCAGCCAGGGGCAGGGGGCTGAGGATGGGCTCGCCTAAGTTGGGTATGCGACCTCGTGAGGTCAGCCACCTGGAGGAAATTCAGTAGGCCACTCCTGGTTTGCGCCATAATAACATCTGATTGTAAAAGATCTCGTAGTCGGTAACTACTCAGTAGTGTCCATGCCTCCGACACCTCCACCATTCCAGGACGCAAGACGAAGGGGGCCAGGTCACCTGGTAGTAGTACTGGGAGTGAGCTCACCAGCGGATGCAAACGACCCACATCCCTGAAAACCCTCGCCAATGCAGCAGAAATGTTGTAAGGAATCTCAAAATGTGGGGCAAGGCCCCAAAGGCCAGTCCTGGGTTAAGGGCCAAGGGAAGACAACTCTGCTGATACATCCAGGGCCTGCTGGCCTGGGGTGTGTAAACAGATCCAGCTTTTAAGCAGAACAGCTCTATAGAATGTAGCTATGTCCGGCATGCCAAATCCCCCAAACTGTTTAGGCCGAGTAAGCCTGTCATAAGGATAATCTTGCTCTTCTACCACCCCAAAGGAAGGAAATGAATAGTGATTTAATGCTTTTGAAATAGGATTGAGGGATAAAGGAACCATCTGCATCACATATACAGTCATATGAAAAAGTTTGGGCACCCCTATTAATCTTAATCATTTTTAGTTCTAAATATTTGGGTGTTTGCAACAGCCATTTCAATTTGATATATCTAATAACTGATGGACACAGTAATATTTCAGGATTGAAATGAGGTTTATTGTACTAACAGAAAATGTGCAATATGCATTAAACCAAAATTTGACCGGTGCAAAAATTTGGGTACCCTAATCATTTTATTGATTTGAATACTCCTAACTACTTTTTACTGACTTACTGAAGCAAAAAATTGGTTTTGTAACCTCACTGAGCTTTGAACTTCATAGCCAGGTGTATCCAATCATGAGAAAAGGTATTTAAGGTGGCCAATTGCAGTTGTTCTCCTATTTGAATCTCCTCTGAAGAGTGGCATCATGGGCTCCTCAAAACAACTCTCAAATGATCTGAAAACAAAGATTGTTCAACATAGTTGTTCAGGGGAAGGATACAAAAAGTTGTCTCAGAGATTTAACCTGTCAGTTTCCACTGTGAGGAACATAGTAAGGAAATGGAAGACCACAGGGACAATTCTTGTTAAGCCCAGAAGTGGCAGGCCAAGAAAAATATCAGAAAGGCAGAGAAGAAGAATGGTGAGAACAGTCAAGGACAATCCACAGACCACCTCCAAAGAGCTGCAGCATCATCTTGCTGCAGATGGTGTCACTGTGCATCGGTCAACAATACAGCACACTTTGCACAAGGAGAAGCTGTATGGGAGAGTGATGCGAAAGAAGCTGTTTCTGAAAGCACGCCACAAACAGAGTCGCCTGAGGTATGCAAAAGCACATTTGGACAAGCCAGCTTCATTTTGGAAGAAGGTCCTGTCGACTGATGAAACAAAGATTGAGCTGTTTGGTCATACAAAAAGGCGTTATGCATGGCGTCAAAAAAACACAGCATTCCAAGAAAAACACTTGCTACCCACTGTTAAATTTGGTGGAGGTTCCATCATGCTTTGGGGCTGTGTGGCCAATGCCGGCACTGGGAATCTTGTTAAAGTTGAGGGTCGCATGGATTCAACTCAGTATCAGCAGATTCTTGAGAATAATGTACAAGAATGAGTGACGAATTTGAAGTTACGCCGGGGATGGATATTTCAGCAAGACAATGATGCAAAACACAGCTCCAAATCTACTCAGGCATTCATGCAGAGGAACAATTACAATGTTCTGGAATGGCCATCCCAGTCCCCAGACCTGAATATCATTGAACATCTGTGGGATAATTTGAAGCGGGCTGTCCATGCTTGGCGACCATCAAACTTAACTGAACTGGAATTGTTTTGTAAAGAGGAATGGTCAAAAATACCTTCATCCAGGATCCAGGAACTGATTAAAAGCTACAGGAAGCGACTAGAGGCTGTTATTTTTGCAAAAGGAGGATCTACTAAATATTAATGTCACTTTTCTGTTGAGGTGCCCATACTTTTGCACCGGTCAAATTTTGGTTTAATGCATATTGCACATTTTCTGTTAGTACAATAAACCTCATTTCAATCCTGAAATATTACTGTGTCCATCAGTTATTAGATATATCAAATTGAAATGGCTGTTGCAAACACCCAAATATTTAGAACTAAAAATGATTAAGATTAATAGGGGTGCCCAAACGTTTTCATATGACTGTATATCAACAAATTGCCAGTGAACAAGTTGCAGATGTTAGGTGGGGACTAAGACCCCTGGGTTATGTTGCCGTAGTTCTAATTAAATAAGGAAGAAGTTACGAGCTCGGGAAACAGACAAGCTGACACAGAGTATCATGTTTTGAATGCTTCGCTTTATTGGTTGGCAGAACAAGTTTATATAGGAAACACAATAATCTATATTTAGCCTTCTGTTACGCTGTTCTATATGTCCAAAAACTGGTTTAGACCAATCTCAGAGTTGTGCGTCAAACAGGGGCATTTCTTAAAGTCAGCACAAGGCCACATGACATCTGGGGTCAAAGATAAGCTTCCTTGCAACATAAACCTAAGCATGTCTGCATCCTGTGTAGACATGTGATCCGGAACTCATAATGAGCTTACTTCACTCTTTTATTTCCCTTATCATTTATATATATATATATATATATATATATATATATATATAAATATATACATTTTAGCAAGTAAAACATGTTTAACCCTTACATTCTCCCCCATTTTAGACATCTAATAACTTTTCCAATGAGTACATTCACCTTTAGGTGCCAATCCAGCTGGATTCCCCGTTGGAGTTGTCATTAGGTGTCTACCACTTATATTTATCTCGATTACAGTGATTAATACAAATTAATACGATTTTTACAAAGCAATATATCAGTAATATAATCATTGCTATTTGTATGACCATCTGGATCAATCCTGCCACCCACCCACCTATACCTTTAAACCAATTGACTGGATTTAAGAATGAAAATGTTTCAGACCACCAACTGTCTTTGTTCTGAACATTCATCCTCTCATACTCTTCTCTTAGCCTGTATACTTCCTCCAATTTTCTTTTTTCTTTTATGTTGCCTTCTGGATCAATGTAGTGGCAGCATGTAGGTCCCACTATCTGGCACATTCCTCCCTGAGCTGTAGTTATATATTCTAACACCAGTGTGTGTTGATTAGTGACTATTATCAACTGATTCTGTACTGCAATAGTGGTATTAAGTATCCCCAGAATTTCCCATATTTGATCATCGAGATAGTCAGTACTTTGCACTATCTTGTCCCACATCTGCATTATCATAGGATATATTAGTATTGTGCTTACTATCTTATTCCCAGTGCTTGACTGTAGCAAGTGAGGTCTACCACTTTTCCTAGGGGTGTTGTCTGCAGCTCTCTTGTATAGAGTGTGTTTAGGTATGGATTTTGTATTTAATTTATCAACAACAAAGGTAGCAGGAGTAAATCTTACTATTGTACATGTGCCCTTCACTCCTACTGGCAACCACTTATACGCTCTGCTGCCACATGCCCAATACATCTGAGGAGGTAAATCGAATAAGGCTGAGTGTTGTGTAATAAGTTTGTGCACAAGATCCACAAAGCCAGATACATTCTTTAGCATACACCAAGAGGGTAGTTTACCCAGTGCTTCACAGTACCCCAGGTCTCGATTTCCACAAACAAATGAAAGGTTCTTTTTCCTGTAAAGCCTTTCTTCAACCGTCTCATTCACACACTCTATGTTCCTGGGTATCCCTTTACACGTATGATTGTCTCCCTCTACAAATAGGTGTGCATGTTCCCAGGAAGTGTTGTGTACTGTTCTTTCTATGACCCAAGGTGCCCAGAAATCACTTCTTTTCTGTCCATCATCCCCAAAACTTATCTGTATTCTGGTCTGGGGAATCTTACCCAATATGGTGGCAGTGGATCTATTCCTAAAAACCCATCTTTCCCCACTATATGCCACGTATTGGATATTCTTATTGTTTCCAGTAAGGTTACCTTGCCACCACGGATAATCTGTCCACCCCACTATTGGTATCCCCACAGTAACATTTGCCCATGACCTGGTCTTGAAGTCACCTGCAACATTATCTAGACACCCTGGCCACTGCAGTAGTTCGTCAATAGGGACAGGTATGGCCAGAAAGGGTAAGCTAGTGGAGGTGATAGGAGAGTGTGTACAGATCCAGCAATCCTTGAGGATATAGTTAAATCCTTCCACCATCACAAGATGGTGTTTAATAAACTTATTGTTCACTTCTTTAATTCCCTGAAGGGATTTCCAGGTCTCACCGATTGTGAGTCCTCTTAGAAGGCACAAAACGAATAATGTCCATTTCTTCATCCTTGCTCAGGTTCAAGGACCTTTTTACAATGAGAAGCGTGTATCCAGTTAGGCTTTCCTTCTAGTTTGACCGAAGTGGCAGTTGTCAACAGTACTTGGAAAGGGCCATCAAATCTAGGTTCAAGGGTTTTTCTGACGTGTCTTTTCACAACCACCCAATCACCAGGCTGCAGGCTATGTGTCCCTGAAAAATCAGAAGGGTCTGGAATAGAAGAGAACACTTGTTTATGTGTTACTTTCAGTCTTTGACACAAGCTCTGAACATAGCTGGCAGTACTGTCATAATTGAGTTGTAAAGTCTGAGGAAAATACAACCCCAACCTAGGCACACTTCCAAACAATATCTCAAATGGTGACAACCCTGTTCTCCTGTTAGGAGTAGTCCTTACTGAATATAAGGCTAGGGACAGGCATTCGGGCCAGGGCTTTCTTGTCTCTGCCATGGCTTTCTGAATCTTCAACTTGAGTGTACCATTCAACCTTTCCACTTTGCCTGAACTCTGAGGATGGTAGGGTGTGTGGAAAGCTTGCTCAATCCCTAATGCAGACATTATTTCTTTCCTTATCTCACCTGTGAAATGTGTACCTCTATCAGATTCTATCACCTCAGGTATCCCGAATCTGCACACAAGCTCAGGCATCAATTTCTTGGCAGTTACCTGTGCAGTTGCCCTGCTCACAGGGTAGGCCTCAGGCCATCCTGAAAACAAATCCACACAAACCAATACGTATTCGTACGTTCCAGACTTAGGCAACTGTATTTAATCTATTTGTATTCTCTGGAATGGATACAGGGATTTTGGTGTACATTTGGTAGGTGTTTTAACTACCTGTCCTGGATTGTGTAGAGCACATATGTGACATGCTTTTACATGATTACTAGCAGCCCTTCCAAATCCTGGGGCAAACCATAATTTACCCACTAATGACTCCATGGTATTTCGAGAGGCATGCACCTTACCGTGGGCCAAACCAGCCATTTGGGGATATACTGCTGCAGGTAGACACAGTCTATCCCCCATTTTCCACGTTCCTTCATACTCTCTGGCACCAGCCTTTTTCCATTTTTCAGTTTCCACACTGGTTACATTAGAGTACAGCCCCTTGGGGTCTGCTAGGTCAATGTCCATTTTGCTCACCTGGTTGAGACCCTTCCATGGCAGCAGTGCTGCTGCTTTGGCTGCTGTGTCAGCCTTCTCACTTCCAAGACTTTCAGGGTCTCTTCCTTTTGTGTGAGCTCTGACTTTCACAATTGCCAACTGCTTAGGGAGCAATATGGCCTCCATCAATCGACTTACCGAATCTCCATTTTTGATTGGCTTGCGCTGTGCCGTCAGGAATTTCCTAGACCTCCATATAGGACCATAATCATGTGCAATGCCAAAAGCATACCTGGAGTCAGTGTAAATGTTTGCTGTGCTATCTTTAGCTATTTTGCAAGCCTCTGTAAGGGCTTTCAATTCAGCTTCTTGAGCTGACATGTGTGGTGGAAGGGCTTCTTGTACTATGATGTCATGTGTAGTGACTACAGCATACCCTGTAACAAATTTGCCTTCATCTGTTTAGTACCTAGAACCATCCACAAACATCTCATAGTCAGGGTTCTGTAATGGGATATCCGTGACATGGCTGAAGCCCACCGTCTCTTGAGACATGAGGGCCACACAGTCATGCTCATGTTGACTATCAAACAATTCATCTTCTGAGAGGGAGTTTAAAAATATCTCATCATCTACTCCCCCCTTTGACTCATGAACTCCTACTGGTAGAAGAGTTGCAGGATTCAAGGTCAAACAACGCTGAAATGAGATGTTGGAGGAGGATTGCAGAGCAAATTCCATTTTGCTCTGTCTTGCCAAGGAAAGATGACGTCTGTCTACCTGTGTGAGGATTGCATGGATGTCATGTGGTGTATATACCACCAAGGGGTGGTCTAGGACAATGTCTGAGCTCTTTTCAAGCAGGGCTTGTACTGAAAGTACAACCCTTACACAAGAGGGTGTTCCTCTGGCTACGGCATCTAAACGTGAACTATAGTATGCCACGGGATGCTTTCTATCCCCATGTTGTTGTGTGAGAACTGCAGTAGCATGTCCCATCATCTCAGTGACATAAATTTGAAAGGGCTTCTGATAGTCAGGCAGGCCTAGGGCAGGTGCACTAACTATCTGGAGCTTAAGTTGATAAAATGCATCCAAAGCCTCTGATGTCAGAGTGAACGGTTTAGAGGAGAGACAGTCATACAAGGGCTGCATGGTCAGGGATGCAGATCTGATCCATGGCCTACAGTATGACACTAAACCTAAGAAGGTACGCAACTGAGCATGGGATGTTGGTACTTGCATTTCTCTTACCACTTTGGTTCGTTCATCTGAAAGATGTTTGGTACCTTGGCTGAGACAGTGACCCAGAAATACCACCTTTTGCTTGCAAAATTGCAGCTTGTCTTTACTGGCCTTGCAACCCCTCTGGCAGAGGAAACACAACAGGTTTATGGTAGCAGCTTCACATGTCTGTTTATCTGGGGCACAAAGAAGAAGGTCATCAACATATTACAACAATACAACATCATCAGAGGGAGGGCCCCAGGCATTCATGATCAGAGTGAGACATCTCATAAATTAATTTGGCCTAGATCTGTTTTACTTGTTTTCCACAAACTTTCCGGGACCTAAGACAATAATGCATTTTCTTCTTCAGTGAGAGTGAACACCGAATGTGGAGTATTCACTATCGCAGATACTAAACAAAGTATCTTGTGATTGGTATGTGTGGTTTGTACATAAGCCTCACCAGAGGGGTGCAGCATGATGTTACAACCTAGGACCCCCATCACATCCGTACCCAATATATTATCTGATGTGTCAGAGACAAGGTATCTAGTTAGAATTCTACATCCTTGAAATTGTGTCTCTATGGGATCTGTTTGGTCAAGGGTAACAGGGAGACCTGACACTCCCTGAACCATCTGGCTATCTCCTGACAATGGTAGGTTAAATTTGTTAACAATGTCCTTACTGACACAAGATTTTGTTGCCCCAGTGTCTATTAGGAATGGCACCTCCTTTCCATTAATCAATACAGGTTGGAAAATTTGTATGCCTCTCTCTGCTGAAGATAAGAGGGACACTGGGGCGGGAGGGCCTAACCTTCATTGTGAGTTATCCTGACCTTGATCAGGGACAGGCAGGCAGCTTCTAGACTGTTTTTTTGTTATTGTCACTTTGCTTAGGACACCAGCAATCTCTGGCCAAGTGTCCTTGCTTTCCACAATTAAAACACTTCCTGGTTTCCCTCTGTCCCTGTTGTCTGGGGCGGGTACCTTGTCTGCCCTGATTACTCTGGTTACCCGGGTTTAGGGTACCCGAGTTGGTGTAACTCTTTACCGAGGCTGCTGCCTTCTTCTCTCTCTCATCTACTGCAAAACCAACAGCTTTGGCATATAGATCATTGGGGTCTGTACGTCTCCAATCTGGGGTACAGCCTTTAATCTTTTCAGCCAAATTAGATCCAGTTCCCTGTATAAATGCTTCAGCAAACATGGTGTTCTTTAAGGCAACAGGGGCCTCATCCCACCCGGAATCTACTACCTTTGTGAGTAGTCTGCCATAATATGCAAAGCGGCAGCCATTAACAGAGACAGTCTGCTCACATATAGAGAGACCCGGAAAGAAGCCCGAGTGCCCCTAGTTGTCACCTACAACCCACAGCTGGAGATCCTACGAAGGATTGCCAAGGAGCTCCAACCTGTGCTACATAGGGACAACAGACTCAAGGACATATTTCCAGTCCCCCCTCTCCTTTCCTTTCGACAACCACCAAACTTGAGGCGTATTATTGTCCGGAGTGCCCTGAAGGCCCCAACTGAAAATGGCATCTCACCTTGCCTACATAAAAGGTGCATGACCTGCAAGCACATCCACACCGCTGACAGTGTACCTATCCCACAGTCACAACAGGTGCACAGAATTAGGGGGACATTTTCCTGCAGGTCTTCCAATGTGGTGTACCTCATAATGTGTGCGCAATGTCCCACCACAGGCCTCTATGTGGGGGAAACAGGGCAGAGACTTAGTCAGCGAATGAACTCACATAGATCCAACATTAATAACAGCAGAACAGATCTCCCAGTGGCCGCACATTTCTCTGGAGAAAACCACTCTATTGAAGATTTGCGGGTTGTGGTTTTAATGGGACATTTTAAGACACAGGAGAAAAGGAAAGAAATGGAGTACAAATTTATGCAAAAATTTCAAACTCTGCAATTTGGACTTAATATTCATGCCAGCTTCATGTCACACTATGTTTGAACCATGAACTGAACTCAATATTCATGCCAGCTTCAAATCACACTATGTATGACCTGTGAGGGACACAAATCACCTCTTGATAGCAAACAGATAACAGCAAGAATTACTGATCCCTCCGTCACGCACCACAAGTTTCCAGACTGTTTTTTTGACCTGTTATAAATAACTTCTCTACTTAGATTGCAATTTTTTTTAAGGACTCTAAAATGCTTTGAAAACCATGTGTATAAAAATCTGTTAATTTTCAGTTCTTGTATCACACCATGTCTGATGAAGGCAGCGAGCACTCCTGAAAGCTTACTTATAAATATACTCAGTTAGCCTCTAAAAGGTATTGCCTGATTTCTTCACTCTTCCACTACTTTCAATGGCTAACACGGTACAACATTATACTACTATAATATGCTTCAACAGACTCTCCCTTCTCCCTTTTACAAGTAGTCAAGGCAGTACGTCTAGTTTCTGCTTGTTTGTCACACCATAATTGCAATCTATCTAATAATTCTTCCCCACTCCTGGTGGTTTCTGTACTGTGGGGCTCATTTCTACCAAACCGGGCAGTAATATTAATGGTCCCCATCAGTCCCTCGGTACATTTAACCTGTGCAAGGGCCATAAGGTCCTTCCAACTGGCTTTATAATTCATCTGGATCATTTTCATTTTTCTAAGAAAGGCACTAGGCTCTAACTGAGGGTCTGGTAGTTGTTGACAAAGAGCCAATTGCTCACAAGGGGTCCAGGGTCGCCATTCAACTGTAGTTGTGATGACATTCTGACTACCTGTCCCTCCCCCTGTTGCTCCTCTAGAAGGAGACGGGGATGTGCCTTCCTCTTTTGAATCCTCCTCTGTACCGGTAGTGGTACGGAGACCCTGGACACCTGAAGTTCTCCTAGTTTGGGATCTTGTTAAAACTGGGTATAATTGTTGTGCCGGCTCTGGTGGGGGTGGTGGAGGAAGGATCTCATCATCGGGTGGTGGTATTTTTACTTGTTGTGGGTGTGGGCGATGAGCTCCACACACCAGACAAGTTACTCTGTAGTCTGGGTTCTGTTGACTACAGACTCTGCAAGTCCATCCCTCTGAACCTCTGTATGGTGGAGGTGCAGACGGTGGATTATTCCGTCCCTTTTGATTTAAAATCATGACGGAGGGTAAAGCATATAATGTAACCTTTTTATCACCCAATTTTTGAGGCCAATCCTCCCTCTCTACTCTGCTGCTCCCTTCAATTAGAGCATATATTCCCCTTTGTAATTTGTGCTCCTGGATTTGTCCTGCATGGTCTAGTCTCCATTGATCCCAAAATTTACTATCAATCAGTCCTGTCTTGTGAACCCCTGCTCTTTTAAGGATCGTTTTTACTTGGGCGGCAACTTCTTTCCCTTCCCCTGTCTCTATTAGTTCATATGGGGTGTACCATATCTTAGAGGGTCCCTTCCCCATACTGGCTGGTAGCTAATCAGCCGTGAATTCCCACTCCTCTAGGGCAATTAAGACAATAGAGGGTCACTTTGACTTCTCTAGTGGGAACTCCCAAACAGACACTCTGTTTTCCTAGAACTAATTCTTAATGTGCAAGTTCTGGTGTAGTGCTCAGGGCAAAACCTCAATTGGTTTCCACAGACTGAACTTTCTGCCTGTGTCCCCTTACCGAAACACACCTGAATTATTGCACGTACCTGCGCGGATTCTACTCAGTCCTTCGTGCTACTACTCAGGTCTCATTCGACCCTGACCGTCCAGGCACAGCTGGAGGCTAGTGTTCCAAAACAAGGACTTTTCAATCACTCAGTACTTTTCTTTCAGGACCTTGTCCGCAACTCTAGGGGTTAAGGATGGAGAATGTCTCTCCCTTCTGCGCTGCCTTGTACACTTTATAACAAATGTAACAACTAAATGACATTATGATCAATAGACAAAGAATGATGTATACTATCTCCCACTCCACTACAGACAACATACCCTTTAGTTAAGGTTCTTCCGTACTATATAATATGGCACCGATCGTCACAAAAACATGCAGCAACTAACCTCACTCATTGACACACAGGATCAGAGACACGCAGGAACTCAGATAAGTTATTTGGCAAGACAAGGGCTTACCTTACAGCGCTGTTTTATTTATCTGAGGTCCTCTGGTCCCGTCTCCAAATCGGTTGGTGAGTGGATTGGCACGCTATCGGCTGCACATCAGATGATTATCGATGTCCCACGTTTCTGGGCGTCAGTTGTTAGGTGGGGACTAAGACCCCTGGGTTATGTTGCCATAGTTCTAATTAAATAAGGAAGAAGTTACGAGCTCGGGAAACAGACAAGCTGACACAGAGTATCATGTTTTGAATGCTTTGCTTTATTGGTTGGCAGAACAAGTTTATATAGGAAACACAATAATCTATATTTAGCCTTCTGTTACACTGTTCTATTTGTCCAAAAACTGATTTAGACCAATCTCAGAGTTGTGCGTCAAACAGGGGCATTTCTTAAAGTCAGCACAAGGCCACATGACATCTGGGGTCAAAGATTAGCTTCCTTGCAACATAAACCTAAGCATGTCTGCATCCTGTGTAGACATGTGATCCGGAACTCATAATGAGCTTACTTCACTCTTTTGTTTCCCTTATCAATATATATATAAATATATACATTTTAGCAAGTAAAACCTGTTTAACCCTTACACAGAGTACTAAGGGTGGAGGATTGATCAGCGCAATTAGGATTGAGCTGAGGGGGGTAAGGGAGGGAGTCGGAGGAAACATAGGACCACAACATGTGCATGATCCACCTGATCGTCAAAACCGGAAGGAGTACCACAGATAGAATAAACAAAATAAAAAAACGAACAAATGTCGACCAAACCGCCTAGCATGGTGAGTGGTATATAGCTAAGTGACTGTCCAGATTGTCCAGAAAACTTAGTGGAGCAGGAACTGGGACTGTAGAACATACTCACAGCCATAGGCTATAGATAGAAACAGTCACGGTGAATGCAGAACCGAGGGTCGGTGAGCAGGTGTTTTCTTAGGCATTGTCGATTTCCCCTTCCACATCTTCATCCACTGATCTGTAGTCGGGAGTTTCGGGGAAATCCAGATGTTGCTCTGTAACCGACAGCCAGGATGGAATAGGTATAGGGGCGATACCCAGTAGCTCCAACGCCGCAGGTAAGTCATCCGGAACCCTAATGGTGCACCGCTTGACATCATGTAGGAACGAGAGGCCGAAGGGGAAAAGCCAGCGAAAGAGCACTTTCTTGTCACGCAGATAGGAGGTCAAGGGTCTAAGGAGGCACCTCTTGTATAGGGTAGAAGGAGCTAAGTCCTAGTATAACGAGACATGGTCCCCATCAAGGGTCGAATCTTAACAGGCCTTTGCAGCTCGAAAGACCGCGGCTGTGTCTGTATAACACAGGAGGGCACAGACGACATCACAAGGAGGCTCACCTGCCGGTGGGACTGGGCGCAGGGCCCTATGTATATGTTTGACAGAAATATTTGCCGCCTGCTCCTCGCCAAGCAACTGGCAGAAAAATTTTTTTTCGCCGCCTCCGGTAATTCCTGATGGGGCACAGTTTCAGTGATGCCCTTAAAGCGAATATTCTTCTATTTTCTCCAGCGCCATATTAAGCACATTCAACTGCTTTTTGCAGCAAGTTTCTGTCACCTTGCAGACAGTGATAATGGTGGCTTGAGTGGTCTCTACCGTGTCCAGGCGTTGACCCATTTGGCCCACTTTGGCCTTAATGTCTCCCAATTCCCACATTACAGGAATGATGGCTTGTGAGAGGGCCTGCTTCAGGAAGGAGCGAGAGATAGGAACTGAGTCGCAGGATTCAGACGCATCTGTGCCGCCAGTCACGCTGTCCTGATCAGAGTCGTCTGGCTCCTCAAAGTCTGCTGGGACAGATAGCGGCGGCGCCATATTGCTGAGATGCGCAGGAGACAGGGCCGATTTTTTGCGGAGGAATTTCTGCCATTTCCCCGGCATTTTTCTTAGATTTGGGGGGTCTCCGGTCTGCCCCCCAACCTATCCTTCAGGGTTTTGACCATTTTGGAGGCTGGAAGACGCTAGATAAACAGGTACTCTGAGCAGTGAGACAGGAGCTCAAAATTAAGCAGCCGTCTTGTATAGCAGTCAGGCTCCGCCCCTTTGCTTCAAGAATTTACTTAAATTTAATTGAATCCATTCTTCCCGCCACCTGTGAAATGTTCCCTTTGTCATTGGCTGCAACACAACCCCAAAGCATGACTGATCCAACCCCATGCTTAATGGTTAGGCAGATGTTCTTTTCCTGAAATTCTGTGCCCTTTTTTCTCCAAACATACCTTTGATCATTGTGGCCAAAGAGTTCCATTTTAACCTCATCGGTCCACATGACTTGTTTCCAAAATGCATCAGGCTTGTTTAGATGTTCTTTTGCAATCTTCTGATGGTGAATTTTATGGTGAGGACGCAGAAGAGGTTTTCTTCTGATGACTATTCCATGAAGACCATATTTGTGCAAGTATCACTGAACAGTAGAACAATGTACCACAACTCGAGAGTCTGCTAAATCTTCCTGAAGGTCAAGCGGGGATCTGATTTGCCACTCTGGCAACCCTAAAAAGCAGCTGTCTCTGAAATTTTTCTTGGTCTTCCAGACCTTATCTTGACCTCCACTGTTCCTGGTAACTGCCATTTCTCAATTACATTTGGAACTGAGAAAAGGGCATCTTGAAAACACTTTGCCATCTTCTAGGCAGCTGGCGTTTTTGGCACAAGGTTAGAGGAGGCTGGGTATTTATAAAGCTGTAAAATTTGCATCACTTGGCCTTTCCTAACAATGATAGTGAAGCCATAACCCTAACTGGCTAATTAAAGTCTGAGACTTTGGTTAAAGTTATCTGAGCACACAAATCTACAAGGGTTCCCAAACTTTTGCAAGGTACTCCTTTCCCTTTTTCACTCTAAAATTGTACTCAAACATAATAATACACTGATATTACTTAAAATTATAGACAAGTGTGTTTAATCTTTAACTTTATGCCTTTTAAAGATCATTTCATCTTCAACTTGCTTACCTATTCACAATAACATTTTGACCAGGGTTGTCCAAACTTTTGTATGCCACTGTAAAACAGAACCAGTAATGCAGCTCATACAATTCATCCTTAGCCACAACCATTTTACCTTTGGAGAGGATCTATATCTACAGCGAATGGAAACTTCAATGGGGACCAGATGTGCACCCCAGTATGCTAATCTCTTTATGGCAGAACTGGAAGAAGCATATTTATCAACATGCACCACCAAACCTATGATTTACCTTCATTATATCGATGATATCCTTGTCATCTGGTCTGCAGGTGAGGAGGCCCTACTTCAATTCCACAATGACTTCAATGACTTTCACCTGATCATCAACCTTAAACTTAGCTATTCAGGGAGTGAAATTCACTTTCTGGATACCACAATATACATCAAAGACCACTGGCTACTCACATCAATATACCACAAACCCACAGACAGAACGGCCTACCTGAGAAACGACAGCTTCCACCCCAAGCACACAAGACAATCTATTATCTACAGCCAGCTATACGATACAATCGTATTTGCTCCAACAAAGCAGACCTGGACAAGCACCTCCTGGATCTGAGGATGAAATTTCTCCGATTGGGATACAAACCAAAAGTGACGGACAACCAATTAAACAAAGCGGCAGCCATTGACAGAGACAGTCTGCTCACATATAGAGAGACCCAGAAAGAAGCCCAAGTGCCCCTAGTTGTCACCTACAGCCCACAGCTGGAACTCCTACGAAGGATTGCCAAGGAGCTCCAACCAGTGCTACATAGGGACAACAGACTCAAGGACATATTTCCAGTCCCCCCTCTCCTTTCCTTTCGACAACCACCAAACCAGAGGCATATTATTGTCCGGAGTGCCCTGAAGGCCCCAACTGAAAATGGCACCTCACCTTGCCTACAAAAAAGGTGCATGACCTGCAAGCACATCCACACTGCTGACAGTGTACCTATCCCACAGTCACAACAGGTGCACAGAATTAGGGGGACATTTTCCTGCAGGTCTTCCAATGTGGTGTACCTCATAATGTGTGTGCAATGTCCCACCACAGGCCTCTATGTGGGGGAAACAGGGCAGTGACTTAGTCAACGAAGGAACTCACATAGATACAATATTAATAACAGCAGAACAGAACTCCCAGTGGCCGCACATTTCTCTGGAGAAAACCACTCTATTGAAGATTTGCGGGTTGTGGTTTTAATTGGACATTTTAAGACGCAGGAGGAAAGGAAAGAATGGGAGTACAAGTTCATGCAAAAATTTCAAACTCTGCAATTTGGACTTAATATTCATGCCAGCTTCATGTCACACTATGTATGAACTGTGAGGGTCACAAATGACCTCCTGATAGCAAACAGATAACAGATCCCTCTGTCACGCACCACAACTTTCCAGATTGTTTTTTTGACCTGTTGTAAATAACTTCTCTACTTAGATTTCATTTTGTTTTGGTTTTTTTTAAGGACTCTAAAATCCTTTGAAGATCATGTGTATAGAGTATAAATAATCTGTGAATTTTCAGTTCTTGTATAACACCATGTCTGAAGAAGAGAGCTAGTACTCTTGAAAGCTTACTTATCAAAACTTATCAAATATACTCAGTTAGCCTCTAAAAGGTATCGCCTGATTTCTTCACTCTTCCACTGTAAAACAACTTCAGAGTTTCACATAATTCCTAAAAGTAGATATAGAGCACCAAATGAAACAAATAAGGCAATAATATTAAACTTGGTCATTTATTTATAAAAGAAAATGATCTAATTTCACATATCAGAGTGGCAAAAGTATGTGAACCTTTTCTTACAGTTTCCAGTGCGACCTCTTTGTGCGGCAATAACAGCTAAACATGTCCAGTAATTGTTGACTAGTCCTGCACATCAGCTTAGAGGAATTGTAGCTCATTCCTCCATACAAAATAGCTTCAACTCTGTTATATTGGTGAGTTTCCTCCCTGCTGGCTCCTACTACTTTCTTTTTTTTTTTTTTTTTAATCAGATCCTTTTTATTAACACCATACAAATGTTCTATTTCTGTACATCAAAGACAAAAAGAAAGGATGAGATCCGCTGTACACAGCATTGGCACAACAACATAATACAGTAGTGTATCGATAAGAGAAAAAAAAAGTATACTACAAGAAGGAGGAGGAGGGCACACAACAGAGATACATATCAAAAGCATCCTCGTCAAATGTACATCTATGTATGTCAATAGTTCTTTACAGGGGCGGGGGAAGGAGCAGATGCAGTACTGCATGATACCCACGCCACCGTTCCAGCGCACGACTGCAGAAGTGCTCTAGATGGCATCCAGGGGTGCTCCAAACCCTTTCAAACTTAGTGGTAGCATTGTGCTTGATATACAGTGCCTTGTGAAAGTATTCGGCCCCCTTGAACTTTTCAACCTTTTGCCACATTTCAGGCTTCAAATATAAAGATATAAAATTTTAATTTTTTGGTGAAGAATCAACAACAAGTGGGATACAATTGTGAAGTTGAACGAAATTTATTGGATATTTTAAACTTTTGTAAAAAATAAAAAACTGAAAAGTGGGGCGTGCAATTATTATTCGGCCCCTTTACTTTCAGTGCAGCAAACTCACCCCAGAAGTTCAGTGAGGATCTCTGAATGATCCAATGTTGTCCTAAATGACTGATGATGATAAATATTATCCACCTGTGTGTAATCAAGTCTCCTGTAATGCACCTGCTCTGTCATAGTCTTAGGGTTCTGTTTAAAGCGCAGAGAGTATCATGAAGACCAAGGAACACACCAGGCAGGTCCATGATACTGTTGTGGAGAAGTTTAAAGCCGGATTTGGATACAAAAAGATTTCCCAAACTTTAAACATCCCAAGGAGCACTGTGCAAGCTGATGATCACTCTGGATGAACTGCAGAGATCTACAGCTGAGGTGGGAGAGTCTGTCCATAGGACAACAATCAGTCGTACACTGCACAAATCTGGCCTTTATGGAAGAGTGGCAAGAAGAAAGCCATTTCTCAAAGATATCTATAAAAAGTCTTGTTTAAAGTTTGCCACAAGCCACCTGGGAAACACACCAAACATGTGGAAGAAGGTGCTCTGGTAAGATGAAACCAAAATAGAACTTTTTGGCCACAATGCAAAACGATATGTTTGGCGTAAAAGCAACACAGCTCATCACCCTGAACACACCATCCCCACTGTCAAACATGGTGGTGGCAGCATCATGGTTTGGGCCTGCTTTTCTTCAGCAAGGACAGGAAAGATGGTTAAAATTGATGGGAAGATGGATGGAGCCAAATACAGGACCATTCTGGAAGAAAACCTGTTGGAGTCTGCAAAAGACCTGAGACTGGGACGGAGATTTATCTTCCAACAAGACAATGATCCCAAACATAAAGCAAAATCTACAATGGAATGGTTCACAAATAAACGTATCCAGGTGTGAGAATGGCCAAGTCAAAGTCCAGACCTGAATCCGATCGAGAATCTGTGGAAAGAGCTGAAAACTGCTGTTCACAAACGCTCTCCATCCAACCTCACTGAGCTCCAGCTGTTTTCCAAGGAAGAATGGGCAAGAATTTCAGTCTCTCGATGTGCAAAACTGATAGAGACATACCCCAAGCGACTTGCAGCTGTAATCGCAGCAAAAGGTGGCGCTACAAAGTATTAACTTAAGGGGGCCGAATAATATTGCACGCCCCACTTTTCAGTTTTTTATTTTTTTACAAAAGCTTAAAATATCCAATAAATTTCCTTCCACTTCACAATTGTGTCCCACTTGTTGTTGATTCTTCACCAAAAAATTAAAATTTTATATCCTTATGTTTGAAGCCTGAAATGTGGCAAAAGGTTGAAAAGTTCAAGGGGGCCGAATACTTTTGCAAGGCACTGTAAGTGGTTTTCTCTAATCTGATAGTATTATTTAATATGCTACACAATTCTTTCACTGTGGGACTCCCTTGTTGCAACCAATGTGCTGCAACAAATTTGCCGGCATGATACAGAATATACAGTACCTATAACCTCTGGCGTATATTCCATATTATTATTCAGCAATCCCAAGATGCACACTCTGGGGTTAGGGTCTAATGAGACACCGTAGATCTTCCTAATCATGCGCAATAAAGCACGCCAGTAGGAACCCAGATGAATACATTCCCACATCATTTGCATCAAGTCAGTATCCTCCTGGCCACACCTGGGACAAGTAGAATGAGAATGAATACCCCATTTATATAACATGAAAGGAGTCTTATATACTCTATGTAATATAAACAATTGAGAACCCTTATGAGCCTCACTAAGTGATAGTATAGGCGCCAAAGCAAGTCTATCATCCCATTGGCTATCATTCAAGGGTCCGATATCCATTTCATTTTCTCCATATACACAAAGGGAACTTAATACTGTGAGCTGTGAAAAAAACAGTTGATACAAAAAAGAAATAAGACCCTTAGTCACCCCTTCCTGTGCCAGCACTTCCAGGACTGTATGTCTTTGTGGACATAGTACAGGATTGTATACTAAACACATGGCATAATTGTAGGAATTGGTAGAAGGCCCCATGAAGGAGGCCAAACTTGTCCTTCAGAGTATCAAAACTGCGAGATTGAGCCTCCTCCATTATACCTGATAATAACTACAGTATATTCCCTTAGTTCTCCATGGATCAAAGTTTTTCAATTTAGAACATTCAGGGACATGGGGCTTAGACTAAAAAGGCCTGAAGATGATAGGACCCTCTACATTTAGGATCGCTTTTCCACCATCCCATACTTTGTACAATAGTTGCAATGTGGGGCAGTGACGACGGGTACTTGCTCCCATTTGAGTCTCAAATAACACGAGCGGATTACTCCACAAGGTGGTTAAAGTAACTAAAAATCTTTGATAACGGACATGGCCAGAGCCAGAGACTTAGACAGATTTCCCAAATACACAAGAGTATCAACATACATAGATACCTGCTCCTTCAGGGAGCCACAGTGAAAACCCTCAATATCCGGGGAGCTCCAGGTACTTTCAGATTATTTTTATTGGATTAATGTCAGAACTCATGCCAGTTTTTTTAAGAACTGGCATCGATCTCCATTCTGGTGCATGGGCATGTGCCTGATTTATGAAGATGTTTCCTTTGCCAGTCTTAATAAATCTGCCCCAATGCTTTTCATTAAAAACAAAAAGCTGTATTTTGATCTCATCCGTCCACAAAACATTGTTCCAATAGTCTTCTGGCTTGTCCAGGTGATCTTTAGCAAACTGCAAATGGGCAGCAATGTTCTTTTTGGCGGGCAGCTTTCTCCTTGCAATCCTGTTATGTACTGGATGGTGGACACATTAACAAATGTGAAAAAGGCCTTTAATTGCTTAGAGGTTACCTTCAGTTTCTTAGTGACCTCACAGACTATTATACGCCTTGCCCTCGGTGTGATCTTCATTGGTGACACACCCATAATTTAAAGCTCAGCAAAAAAAAAAATCACATCAGAAATGTATTGCAGTTTTTTCCGCAGCGTTTTTCATTTCGATTTCACAAAGTTTCCCTCTGTGGACTTTCTGACCCTACAATACCTATATGGAAAACACCAGTATTTCCGTAGGTATAATTAACATGCTATGATTTTCAAAAACATGAGTGTTTTTATAAACGCAGCTTTTCTGCTGCAGATTTTTTTCTGCAATGTGTGGGTGGGATTAACCAGAATCCCATCCACTTTGCAGGTACTGTAAAATGCAACGTGGGGCCCCGGCCTAAAATTCTTTACTGTACACTTCCAATAAGTAATATTCAGGTGATATAGTCATTGATATTGTCACAGTGTCTCATTGCCTGCTACAGTACCCCAATACCATGTCTACCATGGACACTGATAAAAAGATTTTGTTTTATTTTGCTATTTATGTGCCACTGTGTCTGCATATATTGTGTTAGTAATGTGTTTTAGAATGTTTTGTAGCTTCCCTTTTATGTTTTCCCGTTTCTATGGAGAATTCCATTTCTGGTGCACTCCTCTCATCTTAAGAGGACTAAGGAGAAAGACTGGAAGACTCTAGAGTAAAGCTAGGTTCACATCTGCATTGGAGTCTCTGTAGGACTCCACTGCTGATTCCGTCTAAAATTGGTGGAGAGAAAAGTCCTGTACAGAGGAATTTTCTAAGCGCCGGTTTCAGTATAAAACTGGTAGAAACCTGACGGACCCCATTATAGTCCTATGGGGTCCACGAATAACCGCTTTTTTAGCAGACGGGCTCTCCATCTTTCCGGTCCCCATGCGGACCTGAACGATGGAGAGATGAACGCTAGTGTGAACCTAGCATCAGTTAGTTAGTTGAGTCCTTGCTGGATAGATTTTTGCTGAGAGACTGTGCAGCCACTGAGGGAAAAGAGTTGGGCTCTTTTCAGCCAGTATCCATTGCTACAGCCCAGAGACATGGAATAATTGCTGTTAAGCCCCCTGAAGGGAAAGAAGTGCCATACTGGAGGAGAAATAGAGATTTCCCATAGTCATATGGGAGTGGAGATAAAAGGCACTAAGTTAACATATATTCCTGGGCATCTCTCTGACTAAATCCAGCACCAGCCACCCACAGTGGAACTCTGTACTACTACTACCCCGTCCGGGAAGCTGCATTAGTTTTGTGTTTCCACAGTAAGGTTGCATTGGTTCAACTGCACTGCTGCCTCCTAAGTTGTTCCTGCGCTTACCATCAGGGCCCTTTCCGAACTCCATCAATGGCTCAGGGGAGGAGAGGACCACTCTTCTTCCCAAAGCCCCCAAGGGAAGCACCACCACCATCAACCTTGCCTCAACTTGGTAGGTGGGTTGCAAGAGTAGTTTGAGTGTACTTGGCCTGACATTGACAACACAGCTGGTAGTACTACTCCCATCCTCTGGTTCCCTCGTGGTAGGTGCACATTCCCCCCAAATAAAGAGCTTTTACTAGGGGCATAACAAAAGCGGCTGAAGATGGCCGGGAGGTCCATAGCATTATGACAGTCATCAGGGAAAACATGGGACAGCCAACTGCTGTCCTCTATGTAAAGCTAATAAACTTCCAGCAACACAGATCGGCACTCACTTCTGGTGCCTGCGGAGGTCACTGTACTGAATTCTCCAGGCAGCAGAGATTAGTGCTTATCTTTCCTGTCAGAGGTGTATTAGTTTTACATAGGAGACAGTGGTAGGGGTTTTCTTCAACCACTGTTATGAAGCTGGAGTAGGGACCCCTCAGTGAATAAACCATTTCATTGCTTATTTTAGTTACCTGTTATTGAAGATCTATCCTCAGGTTAGGATATAAATAAAAGATTAGTGGGGGATCCAACACCCGTGACCCCAACGAGGATAGGTCATCAATACAAAGCAAATGGAATATTCCTTTAAAGGGGTTATCCATCTTTTAAAATTGCTGGACAATTATTGAGATAAACTATCAATGTTAGATTGGTGGGGGTCCAACTGTTAAGACCTCCAAATATCAATTGTTTCCGTGAGCACGCAGCTCCCAGTATTGTTTACATGCCGGGTGTTGCGCTGCTCATTCACCGTAACAGCAGTTGTGAGTACTATAGTTTGTTGCATCCTTTTCAAGTCTCTAGGACACTGCCACAGCATTCATAACCGCTGCTATCAAGAATACGCTGTAGGGATGGGGGTAGGGGGCCCCTATAAAAGTTCTCACAAGACTTACACCACTTGCTCTTACCCTCCTCTCTGCGCACAGCATACAGTCATGGAAAGGCAAGAGTTAAGGGAGAAGACACACACGTCTCTAAAACAGTTGCTGCTGTTCCATTTTTAGGGGAACTTGGCAGATCAGTAAGTGAATAAGTTACAGCTCTGTGTGTACAAATCACTATATTATCCTCTCTCTAAACAAGTCTGTGTGTACAATCTATATTATATAAATATATATATATATATATATATATATATATTTTATTTTTTTTTTTTTCTTTTACTGTGCTGCCAAGACCGTTCCCTCTCATATGGAGCTTTTGACAATTAGACAAGTCAGAGCAAGTGTCAGAGTGAGGCTATAGAAAAATAATGGAAGAGTGAAGAAATCAGTCGATACCTTTTAGAGGCTGAGTATATTTGATAAGTAAGCTTTCAGAAGTCTAGCTCCCTTCATCAGACATGGTGTCTGATGAAGGGAGCTAGACCTCCGAATATTTAATATACTCAGTTAGCCTCTGAAAGGTATCGCCTGATTTCTTCACTCTTCCACTACTTTCTATGGCTAACACGGTACAACATTATACTTATAGAAAAATAAAGGAGTCAGAGATGGTGGTGTGGCCGATCAACTCCACAGCCATATAATAAACACCAAGATTTACAATATGTGGATAAGAAGGGGTATCACATCTCCTTAAAGGAAGACATTGCGAAGACTCTGTGGCAAATGTGAATGTAGCCTGATAATGCACACAGTGATGATACAGTACAAGGATAATAAATAGTGATATCCCACCCAACACAGGAATAACTCTGATAGTGATTCACAACAGTTGACAAACATTTGTGTGATGTCATAGTACAGGGATAATAAACATGGTGGGGCATATTTGTTATTTACTTTAAGCCAGATAAAAATTTAGCAAACTTGTGACTTTCAAACGTCAGTTGTGGCTACAATTGTTTTAACTGATGTTTTTGCACCATCTACACCACTTTCATGAAGCTAAAAGTGGTTTGCGAGTTGTGGTAAATTTAAAGGGGTTGTCCAGGATAAATTGCTCTTTAGAATCCAAGCTACCCCTCCGCCCCCCATTACCTTCTGAATTACTTACTCTAACAAAAATATAGCACAACCTAGATCGCCGCGGGCGATCATGTGACCTCCCCAGGCACGTTTTCCGATTTTATATACTAACTACCACCCTATCATACTTATCTGTCTTCCTGTCCGGATCTTCTGGGCACGGAACATCACTTGTTCTGGACCGGCTGCCCACGCCTGTGCAATAGAGCTGGAGTGCCGACACTCCGGCTCTATTACGCAGGAGTGGGAGGCCCACAGACTTCGAGAAGAGGAGGTGCCGGCTGCCCATGCCCCCCCCTGCGCAATAGAGCCGGAGTGCCAGCTACCGCGCATGCCGGCACTCTGGCTCTATTGCGCAGGCGTGGGCAGCCGGCCAAGAACAAGTGAAGTCCTGTGCCGAGAAGATCCTGCTCGAAAGACTGGTAAACATGATGGATGGGGGGTGAGTTAGTTAGGAAGGGCTAGTAGTGGGAGGGCCAGCTAGGGAAACAGGGAGGGGGTGTGAGTGAGAAAGGGAGTCAGCTCAGCGCTCACAGAAAAACCCAGGAATCACTCAAAACACTACTAAAGGTATTTGGGTGCAGTTATTAACCCATTAATAGCACTAACAGATCTTTTTTGAAAAATGATATCATTTGCACCAATTTACTGGCACAAATGATCACTGGAATTCCAGCACAGGCACACACGGCCCAGTGGAGGAGTCCCCTGCTTTTCTGTCACAGGAATGAACACCAGGACTTCACGGCACAGAAACAATAGGGCAGATGTATTAAGTTTTTGTTGTTCATAGCAACCGACATGAGCACAGCTTTAATTTTTTCAAGAGCAGATTATGAAATGAAAGCTGTGTGGTGATTGGTTGCTATGGACAACAAAGACAGTTTAAAAGGCAGATCACCATGTACAAGGTGACATCACACTACAGGAGAAAGTATAGTGATGTTATAGACCAGGAAAAAGTAATGCTGAAGATAAGGCATCCTGCATACAACGGTAACCAGGGGCCTCTATGGTAAATTTAGATAGGGGCCACACCATTTTCCGCAACCCCTTTCCTCGTCCATATTCTTCTAATTGCACCTGAAGCCTGAGTGGCCCTTGTTGGGCCCCTGGTATCTCCGCCAATAAGACATACATATTCCAGTTTTGTCATGTTCCCAGCCATTGCTCTGTGTCCTATGGCACAATCCTGTACGTGTCACCTAGCTGAGATGACATACTGTGACACCATAGTATTGTGCTAGGAGCCCTGCGCTGGCACTGACACTTGATGCGCTCACCAGCAGTGACGCACTCAGCATCATACCCCAGCAGTGCCATCCCTATGAGGTGACTGCCTCAACCCCACAGCCTATTGGTCAGCAGCAGCGGCCCGAACCTGCCCCGCCCTCCCTGGGGAATCCCTAAGACTGACACCAACAGCTGACCAATCGTGGAAGCCTGAAGTGGGTAAGCCCCGCCCCCACCCGAAGGTGGAGACGTGCGAACAAGCAGTACTAGAAACACCACCGTATGTCATTACCAGTACTATGTCACGACTCGCCGTGACCACGCCCACATCTCTCCACTGACTGGGATGAAGGCGTTGACGCCTCCGAATGCTTGTCACGTGATTGGTCAGCGCTCTCGGGCAGTAGGCGGAGTTTTGTCGCTCTCCGTTTCTCTCCCACTGCTACCGCCCCCTGGCGGTGTCGCGGGTAAGGGAGGGGTCGCTGTCTGTTTGGCTGCCAGTTCTTGCAGGCCCGGAGTGCGGGGAATGGGCTGAGCGCGGCTCTGCTCCGAGCCCCTGTTGTTGTCGCGGAAGAGGCGGGCCCGCTTTCAGGGGGGGTGGTTTCCGCTGCGCGTTCCCCTCTGACACGGAACATTTCCCTCCAGTATGTGTGTGTGAGGTCCCTCCTCCTCCTCCTCTGGCCATCTTTATTACATTCATTACCGCAAAGGAAGAGCGAGCCGGCCCAGCCTCTTACCGATATACTACCCCGGAGAGCCCCAAGCATCCGCGCCATCCACAGCAACCGTTACCCGGGGACAAACGACGGGCACCGGATACGGCTACAGCACTCTACGTCATCGGGATCCCGGGACATGATCCGCCGCCGCCGCCGCTGCTGCTGTGATCAGGACGTGTGATCGATCATCCCCGGACTGCTCGGTGGGTGGCTGATGCCCTGTCAGATAGTGCCGGGTGTCCTCCAGGAGGGGTCCCCCCACATCATCCACCCATGTGCGGGGGTGACAGGAAGCGGGGACTCCTCCTGGTCCCTCATCTGTCCCAAAGGGACGATCCTGGGCGCTGGGCTTCCTGTTGTGACTTCTCCCTGGTAGACGGGCCGGGCCTGCTGGGGGTTGGGCACATGGATGTGGAGACTGTAGTAAAGCAGGCTGTGGACTGTATATGTAGTTGCTGAGGTCACTGTCAGGTCACACAGTCTCTTGGCTGGACGTGTTGTGACCTCACTGGGCTGATGACGTCACAGTGGCTGCATTGTTGTGCTCACGACCTGTGTGTTGTTAGTGATGTCTCCATCACACACTTCTTCAAGCTGTTGCTGAGGGTTTGAAGTCTCCTTTTCCTCATTTGCTGTCCTCTTGGAAGTATTCTGTTATTCCCTGTTATCAGCCATTTCACCGTACTGTTCTTTATTGAGTTCCTATATGATAGGAACTCCAGAAGATCTGTTTAAAGGGAAACATGTCAAAAACTGGGGCAAAGTGATGGTGTTTCCCGTAGCAATGAAGAATTACCCTGAAAGTCATGTAAAATATAGTTGGATGTACTAAAGGGAAGCTGTGACCGGTTTTGGGGTCTTTAACCAGCATGTCATGATGCAGCTGAGGTTTAGAGTCCTGACCTGTCAATATCAAAGCCTGCCATATGACTTGGACGCTATTCAGACAACAGAGTTTATTGCCCATGTGGTGTCTGATTCCTGAAAAAAAAAATAGGACATCCTCTATTGTTTTGTGGCTCAGATAATGGGGGAAACTTCCTTAACCCATCTATGCCAGTTTTCTGGTGTAAATGTGCACATCTTAATAATTCAGGCACCAGTCTTAATAAATCCCCCCCCCCTTAGTGGACCTGCTTTGATGAACCCAACTTGCCTATTAAAGTAAATTTTGTCAGTGAAAAGAGAATTTGCTTGGTTGTCTGAATAGGGGGTGAGGCCTCATGCATATGACAGTGTGTCGAACGCACACGGAGTGTGATCCAAATGTATTCTGTGATGTACTTACTGCTATGGGGGCTTCCCATGTGTTCTGTTCCGATGACACAAAGCAGGATAGTACCTGCTCTATGTTCATCGAAACAGATTGGATCATTGGATGCCCCCTCGGAGGAGCATCAGACGGAGCACTCAAGTGTGTGCATGGAGCCTTAGTCTGGGAATCCTCTTCAGCAGCTTTGGGCTCATGGGCATTGTACACTCACCCACTTACTGCACATGTGCCTGAGGCCCAGGGTCTCCGCCAGTAAGTCATATATTTACATCTTTAAAGTTTTCCGAAATGGCCAGTATTGCTTGTAGGGTTTGGGGTTCTTAAAGCCCAGCTGCTTAGTGACATGCTGGTTAGGGGCTCCAAACCAAGTGACAGGTCCCCTTTAATGTAGCTATTTTATGTTACTGTTCCTGGTTGCTATTGGAGACACCACGGCCTATGTCCCAGTTAGTTGTTAACCTTTTATAGTTATATTGTGTTACAGACTTCTAGTATTTTCTGTACATTTTAGAAGCTTGAAGGGATTTTCCTTGATAGTCTAAGAATAGTTATATCTGTAAAATGATGACATTCTGTGTTGTCCCTCCACTGCTGTCCGCTCCTGCCCCACTCGGGGGCGATTTATGAAACTAGTAAAAAACATAATAGTCCTTTTTGCCTGTAGTAACCAATCATAGCACAGCTTTCACTTTGTGTTCTGCCTTTGAACAATGAAAGCTGCATTGTGATTGGTTGCTACGTTCACCAGAGACAGTTTTCATGACTCTTTCTCAATTTAGTGTATGGACTTGTCAGCCATAGTGATGACACTTTACGAGCAATGCGGTCAGTCACAGGCATTTCAGCCTTATACCGTTTCCGGTGACATCACTATTTTGTCCCTATGGACAAGTCATTTCATCGCCTAAATGAACAGAAGTGAGAGAGGACCAGACAGGGACGAGTAAAGGGAACAACTCTTAAGAACTGAGTATATGGCCATGTTTTCTGTCTTGGTTTTTAAAAAAAAAATCCTAGAAAACCCTGGTAAAGGGGGTACTTCAAGAATTAGTATATTTAAAAATAAGTGTTTTTGCACCGTATAGTAAGTGCTATTGTGTCTTTGATCTGATGGAGATGGCCAGTTTGCGTCCCTTTTCACTGTAGTCACCTATGTGCTGTATCACAGTTCACCCACTATGTATAGCGGATGTGTATATGGTAGGCGGTTGCAGATTTGACACAATTTGTAGTCTTGAAGTCTGTTTTTAGACAAGGAGTGATAATTTTTTGTCTGCATTCAAAGGGCTTCTTTCAGGCCCTCTCCTCCATTGATAGTGGTGAACTTATCCACTTATATGCAGTCCATATCCATTAAAGCTACGGGACATAGAATACAGCCGTACATGCGTCTTTTTCCCATTCACTGTTTCGGAGAGCACTTGTGCATGTTTGGTCACCTCTGCAAGGAATGGGCAGGCTTATTTCCAGGACCAGTTGGGTGTGAGCAGTCAAACCCCTGCTTGATCCATTCCCATTATTGAACGATTGTGGGGTGGGGGCCTGACTACCACTTCTCCCTATATTTAGCATTTGTTCTGCAGGTGCTGTATAGAGACATAACAAAGGGCTGGGTTAGGAATGATGCTATGATAAAAAAAAATCTGAAGCAGCCTTGTGTTGTTGGGATCGGTGGAGGAAACAGCAGTTGTGTAACCAATATAACCCAGTCTATATTTATATCTGGCACAATCTCTTTATATGGCTTTTGGTCCTGGCTAAGTGATATGGAGGCCGGTTGTCACTAGTGATTTTTTTTTTTTTTTTTTTTTTTTTCTGTGGCACCACCGTGTCATGGAGCACATTACAATAATAAGTAACATACTTCTGTTATGCAGGGCTGTGGAGTCGGTACGCCAAAGCCCCGACTCCGAGTCCTCAATTTCCCCTGATTCCGACTCCAACTCCGACTCCACCAAAATAGGCACCGACTCCGCCTCCCGACTCCGACTCCACAGCCCTGGCACTGCTAAACCTTATAGGTTCACTCAGAACTCAGTCTCATCATTATATGAGGAATAGAACAGACCTTTACAGGACATTTCATCATTTTCAACATTTCATCATTTTCCCAAATTCTTATGAAAATATATTCAGCACATACTGCATTGTACTACTAACTGTACCAATTTATTATATATTTTGGGAGTCGGAGTCGGTCCATTTTATACCGACTCCACCGACTGGCACCAAAATCCAAGGCACCGACTCCTGACTCCACAGCCCTGCTGTTATGTATGTTACTTCTGTCGATCTGGAGAAAAAAAATTTTTGAAGTCTTATGCAAATGAGGCAGTTGGTGCACTGGGGGCGGGTATTCTGCTCCATGGAGCACTGCTTTTGATGCTCACATAGGATGGGGGATGTTATAGTATTGGGAAAAATCAACTCTCTGCAGGGGGTAGGGCAAGCAGAAGATGGTAGGGGTCTTAGTGGCAAGAGCAGTCCTCCAGGGGGTTGAAGGCCCAACCCCTCATTGCAACAACTCTTTCATTTGCATAAGACTTCAAAGTTTTTTTTTTTTTTTTTCTCCAAATCTGTAAAAGTGACATACATAACAGAGGTATGTTAATCATTGTAATGTGCTCTGTAACATGGTGGTGATAGTTGAATATGCTTCGGAAAGGTGGTAGACTCACTTTAATTCTTAGGGCCCTTTCACTCAGCTGGATTTTGGCCAAGAAATATGGTCTGTGTGTTGGTCACTTTTTCCTGGCCTGACTACGGTTCTTGTGACCTGCTTGAACGTACATCATCATGCTAGTGCAGGACAGTAGAGGTGTAGTAATTCCAAAGATTTCAGCATCATAAATCCTTAGGATAGGCCATTCATGTTAGATCTGTGGATGTCCCGGGTATCTATAAGGCAGCTCTGCAGTACCTATACTTGTCGATACAGTTTGTATGACGACTGAGTAGCGCAGCGCACAGAATGTAAACATTACTGAGAACTTTACGGGTTCGGTACAGGTGCCGGACCCCTGCAGATCTGATATTGATAGCCTATTCTTAGGATAGGCCTCAGTACTACATACCAGAAAACCCCTTTAAATTCAGGTCACTAGAGCCGAGGTCAGGCTGCAAAATATAGTTGACACATGGACATGGACTTCTTGGCCCATATATGACCCTGTGAAAGGGCTCTTAGTGTTTTGGAGCCATTGTTCTATTGGTCCCTTCATGTTTACTGCTTTGCATCCCTTCTTGCCAGGACAGCTTCATGACTGATACAACAATATACACATTAGTTCAGAAATTCTGTCCACCGCAGCTCCGGTCTCAGCTTCCTCGACCCTTTTGAGTTAGTACATCAGACCTCTTACTAGTAAAACTAACTCATAGGGGATTGTGTTAAGTGTCTGATGGGTGGGAGTCCAAACATTGGGACCCAGGACTAAGCTTCTCTTCGGCACTCCGGTAGAGTTGAATAGAACAGCAGTACGTTTGTGACTATGGCTTCATTCAGACTGAGGTACAAGGGGACCCCATTCTGTTCATCATTAAGGTCCAAGTGGTCAGACCACCCATGACTATGAATAGGTGAAAAGTTGTAAATTTGACACAGCCCCTTTAAGTCAGACCTTATTATTTTGTGTAAAGTCATTTGATTCATTTGATGCTAGCGATGGGTTTTGAGGACATTATCGATTTTTCTTGTCTTGGAGGCGTTTATGGAAGGATATCCTGTAATACTTGTCTAGCTGCAGAGAAATATTTAGTACATTATCTCATGCATAGAATACATTGTGTCCAGCGAGTAATATTTCTAGTAATATGGAAGGAGCATTTCTCTTAAGTCCAGAATATCTTTTCATATCTTGCTATTGATTTTTCCCTTTTAGAATATTTGAGTCACTTGGTCAATAGACGGTTGAGGTCTGTGCATTTTATGGCGGACTTGTTTATCCACAGATAGTAATGTGTTTGGTAAATTCTATAGATTGTAAATCATTTTACCACTTCTGTCAGATTTACTGATTATTTTTTCAAGGAAAATTAAATCTAGATACTTTGGGATAGTTTATCAAAGTGTTTAAAGGAGAAAAACTGTTGTCCATGGCAGCCAGTCAGAGCGCAGCATTTATTTTTGAAACTGCTGTGGGGAAATTAAAGCTGTGCTCTGATTGGTTGCTACTGGCTTTTTTCAGCTTTGAATGATACCCTGTGTATACAGTTCTGTTTTTGGAGAAGAAGCAGCCATGTTTTTGTAACCCTCAGATCTGTAGGAAATTAAGAGCTGTTATTGTATTGGTTGTCATAACAGACACTTTTGTCTCTTTTATAATATATATGTATATTTTTTGCAATTTCTTTAACCAAATTACTTTCTCATATGTGTAATTGAGTGGTGGCTATAGTTGCTGTTTTACAAATGAACCTTTGTATTATTGATTTCCTATCTTTTTGGATAAGTATTCAATATTAGATCTGCACGATTCCGACAGCCTGGACCCCTCACAGATCAGCTGTTCCCCGTTGATATCTGTGGGACAGGACTGTAATAGCTAAACTCACCACTAAACTTTGTACTTGTTTTAGGCTGGGGCTCCACGTAGCGTAAACATCGAAAAAATCGCGGCGTTTTACAGTCAGAGCAAAGTGGATGGGATTCTTGCTGTTTTGGAAATCGCAGCATGTCAATTATACCTACGGAAACGCCGGCAGTTTCCCCATAGGTATTGAAACAGAAAGTCCACAGAGGAAACCTCTGCGAACTTTCTGTCTAAAGCACTGCGGGAAGAACTGTATTGTGTTCCTGCCGCAGTTTTTCCCGCAGCGCTTTTTTTGCTGCGGGACGCCACGTGGAGCATTAGCGTTAAGGTGTCATGGTGAGATGTTTAGAGGCGGTAAACCTTGGTTCCTTGATCTTACCTGTGTGTAAGGCTACTTTTACCAGGCTTGATTTAATATTAGTGAATCAATGTGAAAGAGCCATCGACAAGCTTATTAGACTAGTAATGCATGAAGAGCTGGTTGACCACACACACTTCCCACCTGATGCTGCAGTTCCCTGTGTGGATGGCTGGAGCACCAATCTACAGAGGAAAAAGCAGTGCCTTTCCTGAACAATCACTTATCAAAGTGAAAGCTTGTTCCTTTAGGACAAGGGTCGGCAACCCCCGGCACGTGTGCCAAGAGTGGCACGCGAGGCTTATTTCCCTGGCACGGCAGCGGATTCCTCACCCAGCAGATTCGATCGGACCAAACACGGCCGAAACGAAACTGCTATTATTATACTGTGGGGTCTCTTCAGACCCCCGAGTATAATAAGCAGAGACTTAGGAGACGTGATAAAACATAAAAAACAATGATACTCACCTTGCTCCGCGGCGGCTGTGAGATCAGCAGGCGCTTCCGACAGCTGACAGGGCCTCAGAGGTCACGTGTCACTATGTGACATAATACCGTGTACAGGGGCCACTATGTGACATAACAACGTGTGCAGGGAACGCTTTGTGACATAACGTGTGCAGGGAACGCTTTGTGACATAGTCCCATGTGCAGGGGCCACTATGGGACATAATACGGTGTGCAGAGGCTGTTATGGGATATAATACCGTGTGCAGGGGCCGCCATGTAACATAATACGGTGTGCAGGGGCCGCCATGTGACATGCCACCGTGTAACATAATACCGTGTGCAGGGGCCACTGTGTGACATAATACTGTGTGCAGAGGCTGTTATGGGATATAATACCTTGTGCAGGGGCCGCTATGGGACATTATTCTGTATAACGGTGTGTTTTCTGCATTAAGGATGTGTTTTTGCACAGAAAGCACAGGCATTTTTTTTTTGTGCAAAAATGCACCATGTAAATGCAGTTTTACATTGAAGTAAAAGTTCCAGTGGCCTAAGAATATAGCTGCATCCAGATACATAGTGTGTCACCACCCTGAGGATGCCGCCATACGGTGCTCCTGGACACATTTACCACTAATTGGGGGCTGCACGTGGACTTTCATTGCTTCTAATCGGAAAGTACAGGAGCGTCCCAGGAAATAGCAGTAAACGCATGTGTCCTAAAGCATCTGGTGGCAGCACTTCTGTATTATGGTTTGTGGTGTATAACTTTAGTTTAGGGGTTGTCAGTCTTACAATTATTGACCGGCACTCCGAGTACCTCATCTTTGATTTTTTTTTTTAATTAAAATCGGCACGCCGAACAAAAAAGGTTGCCTACTCCTGCTTTAGGATATGCAGTCACCTTCTGAGATGATAAAACCTTTGCAGGCTGAGGCCACATGTCAGGGAAAATGCAGAGCCTAATATATGGGCCCATTTGTTTGTGGCCACAAACACCCCCTTGTAGTTTTTATGGCTGTATGTCCGGAACAATAGGAAAGAGCTGCAAAATATGGAGCCAGTTGTATACTAGTCCATTTTTGTAGCTGGTCCATTCATTTAAATGTATTGGTCATGAAAATCATGGATGGTACACAGATACCAATCTGTGTGCTATACGTTCCATTTTTACGGTCTTGTATACTGCACACGTTTGTGGTTGCTTGAAGCCTTAAAGTGTTGTCTAAGATCAGGCAAAGTCTACCAAAAGGTGGAATGCCAAAGACAAAAGCCCTGTAACCTGCCTGGTAGATCCCTCATCATTCTTGTACATGATGGGTAATCTTTAAGGATGTGATTGATATTGAAATAAGAGCCATCAATAACATGTCATGAAGACACCTTAGTGCATACTGCACCTCTACAGGAATGCAGTTATGACTCCATACAAATATGGCTATGTGCATCAGTCCTAAGACTGTCTACATAGCCAGCAAATGTAAACTTTTTAGTATGTGCAATGTATTGCTTGTACTTTGATACTTTGCATTGCATGTCTGAGGAATACATTAGTAGGATTCCCTGTCCTATACCTCCAGGGAATCCTCAGATGTGTTCTACCATATAGGCGCACAGTGTCATTTACTGCTCATAGAATAGTGTAGTTGAATAAGTTATTCTGTGCAGCAAAAAAAGTGTCGTTTTCAAAAATGCATACATATTAATGCATGCATGTTAATTTTGGATGTGGAATTGCAAGTGTTTTCTCTATAGATTTAAAGGGAATCTGTGAGGGCAATTTGGGACCCTAAACCACCCACACGTCCATATGGACCTGGGGTTTAGTGTCCCAAATCACCCTGTTATAATGCAATCCATGGCCACATTAAAAATAAAAAAGCTTTATACTCGCCCTGCCGCTGTACTCCCCGCACCTGCGCAGTTCTTCATTGAAGCCAGAGGAGTACTCCTCAGCTTCAGTGCGCATGCCCCGTACCTCCGGCAATTGCACAGTGAAGCCGGGGTGTCCATCTTCGGCTTCACTGAAGAACAGTGCAGGTGCCGGGAGCAGGGCTGTGGAGTCGGAGTCGGAGTCGTGGAGTCGGAGTCGGTGCCTATTTTGGTGGAGTCGGAGTCGGTATAAAATGGACCGACTCCGACTCCCAAAATATATAATAAATTGGTACAGTTAGTAGTACAATGCAGTATGTGCTGAATATATTTTCATAAGAATTTGGGAAAATGATGAAATGTTGAAAATGATGAAATGTCCTGTAAAGGTCTGTTCTATTCCTCATATAATGATGGGACTGAGTTCTGAGTGAACCTATAAGGTTTAGCAGTGCCAGGGCTGTGGAGTCGGAGTCGTGGAGTCGGAGTCGGTGCCTATTTTGGTGGAGTCGGAGTCGGGGCTTTGGCGTACCGACTCCACAGCCCTGGCCGGGAGCACCAGAGATGGGTCCGATGAGACTCATCGGACCTTTCTCTAGGTAAGTATAAAGGTTTTTTTTATTTTTAATGCGCCTGCGGATTGCATTACAACAGGGCGATTTGGGTCACTAAACCCCAGGTGTATAAGGACCTGTGGGTGGTTTAGTGTCCCAAATTAACCTGACAGGTTCCCTTTAATGGACGAAGCAAAGACGCAGAGGAAAATACAGCAACAAAAATGCAATGAAAAATGGAGTGTTTTTTTTTTTTTTTTTTTTTTTGCTGTGTTTTTTTCCACTTTGTTTTTTACCTGGGTTTTGCTTCGTGGTTCTTTAGCACTTGAGTGATTTCCATTCCATTGATGGAAGCTTCCATAGTATATATTACCTAATCCAAGTTTATTCATTAGACTGCCGTATGCAGGTCAGTGGTGGATTACTGTGCACCATGTTGTGCCTTTGTCCATGAAGTACCATCCTCTAAGTTTGCTATAGACATTAGATATTTGTGGGAAGGTCCACACAATTTTCATTGGAACCTGTAGAAAATACAATGTCTTTTATGGCCCTTAGAACTTTGATGGCATAGCCCACCAAAGAAGATAGGCCTGCCAACTAAGACCTGTTATGACTGCAATATATTGATGGGTAAAACCCGGGTAGCTTGAAAATATATCACTGGCATTTACAGAGGACTTGTGCGCCATGTCTATTAGTAAACACTTGAGTTATTCATAATGTATTAATTCTGGAGAACTTTTTCATGAAGCCCTAAGGCCACAGGATAGTGTTGACATCCGCTTGTCATTTTATTAAAAAATATTCAGGAGGAAAAATACAACACTGAGTTTAAAGAGTAAGTTCTCACTGAGTTTTTTGCAGGTGGATCACTTGTTTCAGTGTGAGTTAGGCAGATTTTTTTCCTTTAGCTATTTTTTTCAGCTAGAGGAAAAAGTGTCATGACCTGTCTTTGGACGGATTCTGCCTTGCAAACCTCATTGGAATGAATGAGAGGCAGAAGAAAACCGCTAACAGTTTCATCAAGCAGTTTTTGAAGTGGATTCCACCTCAAAATCTGCCTGCAAAAAACTCATTATGAACTTCTTGAGTTCACACTACTGTTGGGTATCTGTTATGATAGTGTCTGTTTAAAAAAAACCAAAAAAACCCCACAAAAACACAACAGACATTAATGGACACTAACTGATGTTAATGTGTACATTTTTTTAGCTGATCCATTTAATATGTCTGTTTTTATACTCCTGTTTTTTTTTGTTTTTTGTTTTTTTTTCTCTGCTTTCTGAGCATGCGCTGAAAAAAAAAAACGGACAGTATAACGGACACCGTTACCCATAGACTTTAATGTTAAAAAATTACGGACGCTTGACGTCCGTCATGAAACCATTTTTTTTTTTTTCATGGACACAACTCCTGCTTGTTGGATTTTTTTTTGTCCGCGAAAAATAGTGGACATGTGATGGATTTGGTGTATAATGGTCACTAATGGACACGATAAAATCCCATTGAAATGAATGGAAATTTTAACAGATTTGTGACTGTTCTGATAGTGTCCGTTGCTAAAATCTGAGAATGTGATAATAAGAAATGTTCTCTTAGTGCATTTTCTACTCCAAAAACTGTTTCCATTAATCAGTTGAAGATCTAAAAGCCAAAAACACATACACAGAAAAGTATAAGACCCAAAAACCACACCATGAAACTCGGTGTGAACATTTAGTACCTGATAACCTTCTAATTTGTGTTACTGCCGCTTCTCCCCTCACCCGTTAGTGTAGGAATGGGACCTCGTGAATGTCTACTGTCTATTGATCCTGTATTCGGTAGCTGCGGCTGGAATGATCTGCACTGGGGCTTTACAGCGGTGTCTCCTTGCAGTTAGGCTTTACATAACTCTTCTGCTATTTCCAGTGAAGGTAAGCTGTTATGTTACAGTATGTCACGTGTTCACACATTAACTATACCATTCCCGTCAGTCCAGGGTTGGACAAATCCCATGATGAAGCTTAGGAGTCTGTGCGTCTAGAAATGATTGGCTCCAAACTTGTGGACTGTGTAGGAGGTTACTGGCCCCTGGAGTGGTGGAGCTGTAGTCATGCAGCTTGTGCTGGGAGTGGAGACCTGTTCCTGACGCTGCTGCCTCATCTCTCGTAGTAGATATTCCTGTCACATCATAGGCTCCTTTCTATGCACAGAGAAATTGTGTTCGGAAACCCGACTGTAGTAAACATTTGTACTGCATTAGTTATTTTTACACCTTGGCCTCCGCCAGCAGTGCAGGTTTCCAGCCTCAATTTAAAGCTCTCCATAACATGTGGCCCCCGCCTTGTCCATAGTAACCAATCACAATTCAGCTTTCATTTTATAATCCATACTGGAAAAATGAAACCTAGATTCTGATTGGCTGCTGTAGATGACAAGGCCACTAGTTACTGATTTGTTTGTAATGAAGTCCCCGCTTTCTTCATGTGAGCATGCTTGGGATTTTAGTGTGGTCATGGGAGTTGGCTCTTCTGCCAGAGGCCTATATTCTTTGAGAACAAGGAAGCACACTGAAATTCGATCACCTGTCATGTGAATTGAGCCTTATCTGGTCATATGATCATTAGTTTAGAGGCAGATAGCCTGAACATTGTTACAACTCCCATATAACCATTGCCCTTAACAAAAGAAGTCTGTCAGCTTTAGGGCATCTAATACATATGACATACATCAGCCAAAATAGGCTAGTTTGGTTATTTCAGATGAGCAGTGGGCAACAGTAGACTTCTGTCTGCCCGAAATGTGATTGCTGAGGGATGGAAAATTTGGGCATTGTTGACTGAAAAAAACTGTGTGTGTGGTATATTGGGCTGTTCATGTGCCATTTTGCGCAAGCCCCGATTTTAGTCTCTTGTGTTGCTGGTGGGATCGTTCGTATGAATGTTCTTATAGGTGATTGATCTTTATCTTATGTGTATGGCCGTTTTACGTAGAACAAGCTATGTGTGCATATCTCTGATGGTCCCTAGAAACATGACCCAGCAGGACCATTCTTTCCAGGGGTCCCTCTGAACACAGGAAATGACAGCTCATCCATTCATTGGCTGTCAGGGGGATAGGTAAGGTTTTTCTGAGCATTTTCTTATATTTTTATCATCCAGACAATATCCTTCACTAGTATGAACTAGCTCCATGCAGCTCTGCTTGTATCCATTGTAAACTGGTTGTAACAGTAGATGACCCTTCAGTCACCGACCAGCCAGGAAGACCTGAAAGGCTTCACTTGTACTTTTCCTTCTTCACCTTCTCCGTACCAGGTACACATGGTTAACAAGACAATGAGGGATTTGTTTTCACCAGTACCAGATCAGTAAGGCCGCTTCCTAATGTTTGAAAAGCTTTAAAAAAATATTGGTAAAAAAGCACATGGCCTTTAACAGTTATTGTTGACTGAAAAGGCAACAAACCTTTTTTTTTTTTTTTTTTTTTTTTTTAAATTAAATAAAAAATAAATAAAAAAAAAGCATGTGTTACATGCATGTTTTTAATGCATTTAAAAATGCAAATAAACCAAATTGTGAACACAGCCTGATGTGTGCCATACTAGGGCTGGGCAATTGTGACCTAAATCAATCGGGCATTTTACCTCGATTACGAATAATGGTGATTATTTAGGTCAGGCCCCTTTTACAGGTAAAGCAAACCTCACGAGATTTGCCCAGCGGTTTTGTTCGGACCGAAGATGGCTGAACTGAAACTGCTATTATATTTTGGGGTCTCTTCAGACCCAAAAAAATAACTCACCTCTCCTGTGCTCTGGTTCAACTCCCTGGTGTCTTCTGCGCTTCTAACTGTTGTCAGGGACAGTGTGACCGCAGTCTGACGACAGACAGAAGCCCCGAAGACAGCAGGAAGTCTTGCCAGAGCCCAGGAGAGGTGAGTAACACTGTATGATCACCTCCCCGCCTCTTATTTACTCTGGGGTCTGACCCCAGAATATAATGGCATTTTCGGCTGATTCCAAACAAAAATGCTAATATTGTAATAACTGACGTGAGCAAAATCATGTCGGTTATCATCTTAGTTGATGCCATTCACAGTTTTCTCTGTTCGCATTCCAATACTCCGTGATCTAGAGGAAAGCATTGAGGGATGCATCGACAAGTAGGAATGGTAGGCCTGTAGGTGTGCTTTTATTAGGTTCTTAAAGGGTTTTCTTTCATTGTTAATAATGTTTGATTACCATATCAGTAGGGTTCTAAAACTTTCCTCACTGCAATGCTCTGCAAACTGCAATTGTACTGATCTGTAGAATAAAGAGATCATTCATGCTGTCCCCGCCACTTTCTGATAAGGGCACACAGATCTGTTATCATTTACTCCAGTTTTCGGATCAGCATTACAAGTACATCTTCTGGCCACGCTGGAGTGACAATGACCAGCATAGGAACTCTGGTCTTGATAAATATACGCCACTGACTACTTGGAATTATTGGGCAGTAGTAGATTCCTGAACTACACTGCATTGTCAGTACAAAAGTGGTGAGCTCAGTTAAGTTCTCCATACACTTTAGCTGTCAGCCAAATGTCAACATTTCTCCTAACCCTCTAGCACAGGGGTAGGCCACCTTTTTTGTTCGGCGTGCCGATTTCGATTAAAAAAATCAAAGTTGAGGTACTCGGAGTGCCGATCAATAATTGTAAGTCTGACGACCCCTGCACACGGTATTATGTCACATAGCGGCCCCTTCACACAGTATTATGGTGATAATACTAGTGATAATTGCTATTACTATTATTTTAGCGTGTAACAGATATCACTAGAGGCGGGCGGCGTATTTTACTCTATAAAGATCAGGTATGGACAGGACAGGGACAGTGAAAAAAATGTAAACGTTATTGGTGACTTTGTGCATGTGTTGTGTGTTTGGTGCGACACTTTTGGCGCTGCGACCTGGAGGATGGTAAATGTCTGGGTCACAGCGCCAATAAACTTCCTGGTTAGGTTCAGAGGGGTATTACATTATCCCTCTATGTGACTATCAGAGAGCAAAAAGTACAGTATGCTCTCTGATTGATAGGGGATAACATGGACAGAAGTCCCTGCAACCCCCTTCTTTATAGCTTTAACCAATCCTGAGCAATTCACTCAGGTACAGTAGTGAAGCCGGCAATCCATCTTCACCCGGCGCTAATGAAATTTTAAGGAAGCCGGATGGAAAAACGCTGCAGGTAGCGTTTTTCCATCCGGCTGAGGCACAAATATGGCGCCAGAACTGATGCCTCTTGTGCCAGAACCGATCCCATAGAAAACTATTGTATCCATCCTGGCATGGTGCACACAAGCCGGAGGGAAACAGATAGCTGTGCCGGACATATGTGAACGCAGTCTTACTCACTTTTTCCTGCTCCGCAGCCTCTGTGTGGGCGCTTCTACCTGACGTCAGCGACCGCTGATTGGGTCTCAGGGGTTACGTCGCATTATTATGCGTAATGACGTCGGACGTGAACCCTGAGGCCCTGTCAGCAGTCTCTTACGTCAGGCAGAAGCGCCCTAAGAGCACAGAGCAGCTGTGGATCCAGGGAAGGTGAGTTAACATTGTTTTTTTATGTTTGATCACCTCCCCGGGGGCTCCGCTTAGTATACTCGGGGGTCTGAAGAGACCCCACAGTATAATAATAGCAGTTTCGTTTCGGCCGTGTTTGGTCCGATCGAAACTGCTGGGTGAGGACTCCGCTGCCGTGCCAGGGGAATAAGCCTCGCGTGCCACTCTTGGCACGCGTGCCAGGGGTTGCCGACCCCTGCTCTAGCACATACACCCTGGGGTGAGGGGAGTAAGCCATTGCCAGACATTGCTCATCTCCCGAAAAGGATTGGACATGTTAAAATCCCACAGCCTGATCCACTTTTTCTTCAACATCTGCTATCAGGGGAAAGTCAGGAGAAAATAGACCTTAGACAGTTGATCCCGATCACCAGCTTTGGGTCATGTTAATGTAATGTGTATGGGCACCTTTAGTGTGACCTGTCAAGTTTGAGGGTTAGGCTTTAGGATAACAAATCTCTCCCTGTTCTCCAAATCTTCAGTAGTGTCAGTCTGGTTCCTGTATATCACATCATTGTTATAAAGCGCTCTAGTCGCTGTCCTCTGTGATCTGTACACTTTTCTGTACTCTGCATTTATGTAAAACCTCAGTGGAGACTGCAGCCATTTTCCTGTTTGTAGTGAATGCCAGACTGTAGGCTTTATGTGTAATGCACACTGCGCTGTAGTCTCCATGGGACTGTAAGTGGTTTGTACTGTAGGTTGGCCCTTGTGACTGGTATTTGCTGTGCAGTCCAGACTTGGATTTTTTGCTATGTTTGATATACTGTTGTATTTTTTTTTTTTTTTCCCATTGCATTTGTGAATTCATGTAGTTGGTGTGAGTCTATCAGACTGCGCCCTCCGTTTTCTGTCTTTGATGTTCCCTGTACGGCTGGCTCTTCCTCCTTAGCTGGTTGAGCTTTTCTTCTGACCTTCATTAAGTCTTCCTGACCCTCATTATCTCTCCGTTTAGGATTTGCGTGGTGCTGCGGCTCTACTTAATTCCTCTCCTTTAACTTTCCCTGCAAGTATCTCAGTAGATCAGTGTTTTGTTCTTCAACAAGTCAGGGCATATTTCTACACCGAGATGTCTGAAACACATTGAGAAATGCAATTTACATGTATCTGAATAACGCAGGTCTGAATGCCTTTGTGAATAGAGAACACCTTTCTGCTTATAAATATTAATCTGTGTCAGCTTTGTGGTTTTTATTACTTTTATATATCTGGGAAAACAAGAGGTTAATTCTAAGTTCTGCAACGTTTAATGTTGAGGTTGGAACGGCTCTGGGACCATCTGTGAGATTGTAGCAAAATTCTAATTAAATTTTTTTTTTTTTTTTTTTTTTTTCTTTTGCGGGGTTCCGGTGTGTTGGTGGTACAGCTGTGTAACTATCTTCATCAGCCACCTCTCCTATAAAGGAAGACTAAAGAGGAGGTTGTAGAAATGTTATCCTGTAGTGCACGCAGTACTCTATTGAAATATCTAGATCTCTGTTATGATCTTGTAGATGAGGCTTCAATCTGTCTTCACAGTTGTGGTTGTGCACCGAAACCACACGTATAAAATGTATGTTATTTAATAAGTACTTTTGTATTTTGCATGTGCTGTTTGGTGTGTTTTTATCCTATATTTTTTGTAAGGTTCTTCTTGAGACGTTGACTTTCTGGCCCGGCTATTAGCTGATCACCATGGATGCGGCTTCTGGTAGTCCCTGCAAGCTGCTGATGTTCGGGGACTGTTCTAGGAAATGTTCTTAGAACTGATTCAGTGGAAAACCGCATTGCAATATGTATTTGTAAAGAGCTTGGCCTTAGGAGAGGTCACTGCAGACTTGAAGCAAGGCAATGGAATTAGATCTTGGATTGTGTTTGGGTGTGTTATCCTTTCTTGTTAAAGTGAACCTCCAGGCACATTTTCATAATTAGCACAATGGACATATTTGGGTCATTTAGCGTGGCAGAAACGGTAATTCCTTTACTCTGCGCCCTCTAATGTAACTTTATGTACACTATAGGTCTGTGACATGGAGCTCAGCTGTTTGCGCCCTCCTCCCCCACCAGGCTGTAGTGCTATTAAAATGCTTTACACACAGACTCTGCCTCCTGCTCCAACTCTGCCTCCTGCTCCAACTCTGCCCCCTGCTCCAACTCTGCCCCCTGCTCCAACTCTGCCCCCTGCTCCAACTCTGCCCCCTGCTCCAACTCTGCCCCCTGCTCCAACTCTGCCCCCTGCTCCAACTCTGCCCCCTGCTCCAACTCTGCCCCCTGGGGTTGGGACCATCAGTTGTGTTGTTCAGAAGTCAGGTGGATACACAGCTGATAGTCCTACTGAATGGAGTGTTAGAATTTGTATTATGGCAAGAAAAAAAGCAGCTAAGCAAAGAAAAACGAGTGGCCATCATTACTTTAAGAAATGAAGGTCAGTCAGTCCGAAAAATTGGGAAAACTTTGAAAGTGTCCCCAAGTGCAGTGGCCAAAACCATCAAGCGCTACAAAGAAACTGGCTCACATGAGGACCGCCCCAGGAAAGGAAGACCAAGAGTCACCTCTGCTGCGGAGGATAAGTTCATCCGAGTCACCAGCCTCAGAAATCACAGGTTAACAGCAGCTCAGATTAGAGACCAGGTCAATGCCACACAGAGTTCTAGCAGCAGACACATCTCTATAACAACTGTTAAAAGGAGACTGTGTGCAGCAGGCCTTCATGGTAAAATAGCTGCTAGGAAACCACTGCTAAGGACAGGCAACAAGCAGAAGAGACTTGTTTGGGCTAAAGAACACAAGGAATGGACATTAGACCTGTGGAAATCTGTGCTTTGGTCTGATGAGTTCAAATTTGAGATCTTTGGTTCCAACCACCGTGTCTTTGTGTGACGCAGAAAAGGTGAACGAATGGACTCTACATGCCTGGTTCACACCGTGAAGCATGGAGGAGGAGGTGTGATGGTGTGGGGGTGCTTTGCTGGTGACACTGTTGGGGATTTATTCAAAATTGAAGGAATACTGAACCAGCATGGTTACCACAGCATCTTGCAGCGGCATGCTATTCCATCCGGTTTGCGTTTAGTTGGACCATCATTTATTTTTCAACAGGACAATGACCCCAAACACACCTCCAGACTGTGTAAGGACTATTTGACCAAGAAGGAGAGTGATGGGGTGCTACGCCAGATGACCTGGCCTCCACAGTCACCAGACCTGAACCCAATCGAGATGGTTTGGGGTGAGCTGGACCGCAGAGTGAAGGCAAAAGGGCCAACAAGTGCTAAGCATCTCTGGGAACTCCTTCAAGACTGTTGGAAGACCAAGAGTGTGCAAAGCAGTAATCAAAGCAAAAGGTAGCTACTTAGAAGAACCTAGAATATAAGACATATTTTCAGTTGTTTCACACTTTTTTGTTAAGTATATAATTCCACATGTGTTAATTCATAGTTTTGATGCCTTCAGTGTGAATCTACAATTTTAATAGTCATGAAAATACAGAAAACTCTTGGAATGAGAAGGTGTGTCCAAACTTTTGGTCTGTAATGTGTGTGTATATATAATTTTTTTTTTTTTTTTTCTTCTTTGAATGTTTAAACCTGGTCTTAGGGAATGCACTTGTAGACAGAGTATGGTGCTAAAAGCAAGGGTAGTAGTCAGTCATCTGAGGCACTATGCCCATTCAGTGTAAGTGAACTGTGGATGAATTTTCTTTAACAGATGACGCTTCTGGTCTAGTTTATATGATCCATTTGCAGAGCGCTGCCAGATTGCTGGTTTCTTCAGCAGCACATGGACATGACAGATGCTTTACCGGGAATACTGATCTATGTGAACAGTTGGAAATGGAATTGTTTCAACAAAATATTTTGTGTAAAAAGCCTTCCTTTAATTTTATATGCAAATATAGTAGAAAGTAATGGAATGGTTGTCCTACTAAAGGCAGGCTTATTTGTGTAGCTGTATTTATAGCAGATGTGATCTTAACAATAAAAGGTTTTATTACCTGCAAAAATGCGTTTTATATAGAACGCTGGAGTGGAATCTTGCCTCTTGTTGTGCAATTGTTTGCCCATAGGTAAATCATTGACCTGGCAACTCAACTTGTATTAAATATTTTTTTTATATAATAATAATTCTGCAGTGTGAAAATCAGACCCATTGGGGCATTTTGTGCAGCTTTTTTTGTGTAATGTTTAGTATAAAAACAGGCTGCCAGAATGTGGTTTAGGAGGCTCCTGGCATGGGGTTGAAGGATAGAAGCTGTAGCAAGGGTTTAATGGGTCTGGATGTCTCGGTGTCCTGGAAAGGCACTATTCTTTCAGCAGTCGGCCGTGAGAGTCGTACTAATTGGCTCTTTGCATATTGGTTCCTGTTAATCTGGCCATCATCTGTGTGAAGGGGCTGCAGCACTTGGTGATCTCTCTGGCCTCTTCATTGTTTGTATTGGTCCATACAACAAAATGCTGTTCTTGTAGCAACTGCTATTCTGGGAGTTGCAGCAATGTCCCATAGGTGTGTTGATCGATGTTAACAATGAAGAGGCCACAGCACCACCCTGACTACAAAAGCTCTTTCAGGCTGAAGCCTCATGTTGCGGAAACGCAGCGTTTTTTTTTTTGTTTTGTTTTTTTTTGTTGCACATTTTGCTGCGGTTTTTTGAGCAAAAGCCAGGAGTGGATTGAGCAGAAGGTAGAAGTACAAGTACTTCCTATATATTTCCCATTACTTTAGTAGCCATTCTTGGCTTTGGCTCAAAAAAACGCAGCAAAATCTGCAACAAAAAAAGCTGCGTTTCTACAACGTGGGGCTTCAGCCTAGGACAGCTGTTGCCCCCGTCCTCTTTTATATCAGTCGACAGTAATGTGTATGAAGACAACAGACTGCTCTTCTGGCAGTTATCTGTTGAAAGGAGGATTCTTTGTTGATAAGCTACTGGGAATGGTGTCTGGCTGTGGTTATCAACCTCTTACTGAAATGAACAGGAATACTCCTCTGATCCCAATGTTCAGGTATTGAGGGAATTAGAAAATATGACTGTTGGCAGATTGCTATCCTATATGTAAGGCCGGGGTCTTGTTGGGCAGTCTATTGCATAAGCCTTCATCAGTGTTTCTGCTGCTAATATCCCCATTATGGCTGCAGCACATTTTACTGCTGTCTCAGGTAGTGGGCGTGGGCAGTGGGACCAGTCTGCCCCCTTCCTTATTTATTACCGATACTGTTCTGCCATACTGCCAGGATTAACTGTGCAATAGCAAATAAATAGCTGAGAAAATAAATGAGGTCCCGGAACACTAGACTGTAAATACAGGACAAATACATGCAGACAAGCAGCTAAAAGACAGGAAAAAAGCAATTTATGATCGCAGTCAGGAAAACCTGTCTCTGAATTATATCCCATCCATGATCACAGAAGTAGATACAAGTACATAGAAGATTTTCTTACATTGTGAGCTGTGTGATTTTCAGAATCTTCAGTCCTTTGCACAGAACAACAGTTTGAAGACGTGTGTTCGGGCTGTGAGGAAAATCAACCCCTCCCTTCTCTCCGTTCACTTTGTTAAAAGGGAACCCACTCCCACTCACTGTGATGCCATCTTGCTTATCTCTCGTATATATATGAATGGACCATGGCTTGCAACATGGAGTAAACTGTAAATTGGCTAAAATGGAGACACCTAGTGTCAGGAACTTTAGAGAGGTTTTTCAGGTATAAAGCAGCCACATTTTTAATTTAAAGTGCATTACATTTTGGTCCAAAACCACAAAAAATGAGGCTAAGTTGTCTGAAAAGTTACTGACCATTTAAGGAGTCAGATATAATTAATACAGACCCATTTGCTTATTTAATTTTAATCATGGTTTGTAGTGAGGGGCAAAGCCTGCGTGGAATATATCAGACTCCAGGGCAGGGTTAATAGCGATTTCATGATTCTGACCAAATTGCGATTCTTTGGAATGGCAAATGCTGTGTGCTTCACCCTCTATGACAAGCAATTCTACGTAATTGACACAATATTATGGACACTTCGGTGTGACTGATACTAATTGCAAAGCGGTGGAAATAGCTTCTTGGCAGAACCAATGTGTAGATGTTACATGGTGGAAGACAACAGTTGTTCCCATTACTTGCTCTGCTCATTCGGACTGATATCTTGCGGCTGTAGATGGGTTTGGAGATGTAGAAGGATGTAGGGTGGACAAGTGGTAGGGCATACATCTGAAAAATTTGCTGCTTCCACGACTGAGGCTTTTAACTGGCATATTGATCTTCCAAAAGGTGGCCATCTAAGACTCTTCTGATACGTTGAGTATTTATGGACCAAAGGACATTAGGAGCCAATTCTTTACCTGACTCTAAGAACTGTTTAAGATTTAAGCACAGAAAGTTACCAAGTTTTTTTTTAGTGCTATGTGAAATGTGCTGAACAATTAGAGTATTTAATATTCTGGTTGAAATTGAAACACCTGTCTTGGTGGCAGGGAAGTTTGTAAGCCACAGAGTGATCATGTCTTAGGCTACATGCACACGACAGTGGTTGAAGGACGCGTACAGCACATGGATGATATCCGTGTTCCACCCGCTTCTACATGGACCCATTAATTTTCTTCACTTAGCTCAGCCTGTTAATCTGACAGGTATAAGGACTGCTGTCCTGAGCTTTGCCTCATACACCGGCCTGTTCTTATACACTGGCGTGTGTATGGGGCCATTACAATATAATGGGTCAGTGTGCTGTCCATGAAAAACACAGCTCGCACACTGACAATGCACACAGAGCCTCACACTGTTTTTCTAACATCCATAAGTGAAGTGTACTTCTGGACAAAGCCTAGCACAGCCAGCTGCACTCTCATAACTCCTGTTTACATCTATGTAAGTTATGGAAATTGTGTGGAACTTCCGATTACCCTAGAGATGGGTTTTTCAGTCTCAGCCATGAAAGACTGAAATTTTTGTAGCGCTGTTATGCTACATGTTAACCTGCATCTCCTTCCTGTGGTAAGCCTTTGATCATTCCAGTGGCAATTTTTTTTATTTTAATTTTTTTTTTTTGTGCCCTTCATATGTCAAATTAAAACTTCACATGATCAGGTGTTGTCTCTTTCATTGTTGTAGCAGTTTTTTTTTTTTTTTTTTTTTTTTTTAATTTCAGAGGAAAGTAACAGCTGCTTATGTGCGAATAAACCACATACTAATAGGTCTAAATAAAATAACCACTGGCGGGCCTGTCACCATACATGGCGGGTTGACATGGAGCTGACACTGCAGAGTATTCTGCTCCTTACTGTAGGCTGACTCCGCACAGTGACATAATGAGTGGACTGATCACTGTCCCTGGAACACCTCTGTGCTTCCGACTTGGCAGGATAAAATTTGTCACTTGTAGCTGATATTAGGGTGTGCCACGTGTTTTCATAATGCTAGGACCTTACAAAAGAACGTATGTTTGCTTTGTTTTTTTATTTCTTCCATGACATACAAGTGTAAGTGGAAAAAAAGAAGAAAAGAAATGAGCAGTGGGGGTAATTCATCAAGCCCTGCACTCCAAATTCTGGCATAAAAAAGTTGTTAAATGGGGATATGTGACTTTTTGAGCTCAGATTGAGACTTTTTGCATTTTTATATGACTCGCTCCACTTTTTTTTTTTACAGTGTTTTTCAGAGTTTCTGTTCCTATTATACCTATGTATGTATAATTGACATGCTGCGATTTTCAAAAACGCGTTTTATTTTTTTAAAACACAGCGTTTCCGCTGCAGATTTTTTTTTTTCTCTACAATGTGTTGATGGGATTAGCCAGAATCCCATCTACTTTGCAGGTAATGTAAAACTCTGCGTTTTTGTAATGTGGGGCCCTGGCCTAAAGGGTTCAATATCAGATTGATTGAGTGTGTCACACCTGCCAATCAGCTGGAAGCAGACAGCTCCATTCTCTGTGTAGTGGCCAGGCTGGGTTACTGCAGATCCAACTTAAATGAGGGCTGAACTCCAGTGACTTGACTTTGTCTAGCATTTATTACATTTCATGTGGATATAGCTATAAGTTCCTGGACGGGAAATATCCCTTTAGCAGCTGACTTCAGAGGTTTCATTGATGGTAGTGTTATAGCAGGGACCTGACTATCAATCACATCAATCTCCCTGCTGAGCATTTTTTTTTTCCAGCAGATCATCCAGCAAGACATAAGCTACATGTGAATATATCTGAACCTTCGATTGGAGAGGAGATGTTGTTGTTTTTACAGATGAGGGTATCTGAAATACATAGTAAATGAGTCTTCCTAGATGAAATAAAGCAGCATTTTCATTACCTTTCATTGTTGCTTTTAGTTTTTTCTTTAACCTCTATTAAACCTATTATTAATGCTATTTAACTTCTATTATCTAAATTTTAGAAAAATGTTCACCTGCATTGCTCTGGAGTAGTGAACTTGGCAATTCTGCCCTTCATTTGCAAGGTATAGGTGATTTTAGGGACCTGACCTTTCAGAGTACAGAGATACTGTAGGATTTATGTGCATATATATGGACATTTACCAGTCTACTCCTTAACAAGTGTCTTTTCTTTCTCCCACCCCTCCGCAGCTCTTTTCAGTCTTTTAGCATCTTATTAAAGGAGTTGTCTGGGTTTTTTTTTTTTTTTTTTTCATTTTTAGCCTTTTTACTGCAAAAAAAAAAAAAAAAAAGTCAAAACATCAGGCTTTCTGCAAAATGGTATGAATAAAAACTACAGCGTGCCCCACAAAAAAAAGCTCCTTACCTATCTCTGTAGACCAGGGGGTGTCAAACTCATTTTCACCGGGGACCACTTCAGCCTCATGGGGTACCTTGAAGGGCCAAGATTATTTTACACGTGTATAAAAGTAACTTCTCCTTAACAGTTAAGCAAGCTATTAGACAGCGTATAATATAAACAGGTGCCATAGCCCCTATTTATAGCGCCCCATTTACACACACTATAATGTTCCACAGCAGTCCCTGCACACTGTATTATGACTCGCAGCTGCCCCTGCACACGGTATTATGCTTCCTAGTGGCCCCTGCACACTGTATTATGCTCCATAATGGCCCCTGCACACGGTATGATGCTCCATATTGGCCCCTGCAAACGGTATTATGCTCCACAGTGGCCACTGCACACGGTATTATGCTCCATAATGGCCCCTGCACTGGTATTATGATCCATAGTGGCCCCTGTACTGGTATTATGCTTCCTAGTGGCCCCTGCACACTGTATTATGCTCCCTATTGGCCCCTGCACACGGTATGATGCTCCATATTGGCCCCTGCAAACGGTATTATGCTCCACAGTGGCCACTGCACACGGTATTATGCTCCATAATGGCCCCTGCACTGGTATTATGATCCATAGTGGCCCCTGTACTGGTATTATGCTCCACAGTGGTTCCTGCACAGGGTATTCTGCCCCATAGTGGCCAAACCATGAACTATTATTATACTCTGGGGTCTTTTCAGACCCCAGAGTATAATGAACAGAGACCCAGGGAAGGATAGAAACATAAAAACCAGTGTTACTTACCTATCCTGGACACGGTGCACTCCTTGCAGCTTTCGGCCCTGTTTAATTGCGCACACACGTCACGTGATCAGGCCGGCGACGCGACCTGATGATGTCACCAGAGGCCTCAAGCCTGCTCGGAGTAACACCGATTGCAGGAGAGGTAAGTAGGATATGTTTTTATGTTCCCTCACCTCCCCTGGGCCTCCGATTATTATACTCCGGGGTCTGAAAAGCCCCCGGAGTATAATAATAGTAGTGCGGCTGCTCACAGCGGCCTCCACTTCCCTTTCTGCGTCCCATAGCAGAAGGAGAAGCGGACGCGGCACGAGCAGACGCGGGGTAGGTAAATAAATAGGCCGTGACCTGCTGGGGATACTCCAGCAGGTCACGGCCTATTTATATATAAAAAAAAGTTATACTCACCTGCGATGCCTTGATGCAGCCACCGCCTCCTCTTGTCCGCGACGTCTGTGTCTCAGCGTAGGCGGCGCGATGACGTCATTGTATCGCCGCCTGCGCTGAGATGCGATGTCTCTTAAACCTGGGCTGGTTTACATTAAATAAATGGTAAAAATGCCGCCCCCCAGACAGTGAGGGACAGTGCCGCCTGAGGCAATAAAGATGACAGCCGCCCAGGGGCGCACCGCTAATGATGCGAAGTGAGGCGGCCGCCATCTTTATTGCTCTTGTATTGCGTGAGGCCGGGCCGGATAACAGAAGGCAGCGGGCTGGATTCGGCCCGCGGGCCTTGTGTTTGACACCTGTGCTGTAGACTGAAATGTAAACAAGTTTCATTGTCAGACTTTTTTTTTCTCCCCTCAAAGGTTTGAATTTTTGTAAAGGTACTAAAACATAACAAAAACTTTTTATAATTTTGGGACCACCATGATCGAACTGACATACAGAATGTGGGTTAGTGGGCATTCACACTACCATTGGTGACCGTCAGTAGTGTCTGATGCTATTGTCCGTTAGAAGATTTTAGCATCGGACACTAGCTGAACCGTCAGAAATCCGTTAAAATTTCCATTCATTTCAATGGGTTTTTATATTGTGTCCGTTAGTGTCCTTTTACACCAAATCCGTCAGAAGTCCGTTATTTTTTCATGGACAAAAAATCCTACATGCAGGACTTTTTGTCCGTTTGGAAAAAAACGGATTCTTGACGGACAGCAAGTGTCCGTTATTTTTTTAACATTGAAGTCTATGGGTAACGGATAACCATCGTTATTGTCCGTTATTTTATGTCCATTTTTTTCCTGCGCATGCTCAGAAAGCAGGGAAAAAAAAAAAAAGACTGTTAAAAAAGTGTCTGTTAATGTCTTTTATGATAGGTGTTGTGTGTTTTTTTTTTTTGTTTGTTTTTTTTTTTTTTTTTTTTAACGGACACTATCAGAACGGACATCAACGGTAGTGTGAACCCTGCCTTACAAGTCATTTATGGCAGAGAGATTAGAATCTAAAGCGCCATCAGGCTTTCTACCTCGGTTACAATTAATGGGGATTATTTAGGTTATGCTTCCTTTAAAGTATGAGTATGTGTTGAGTGAATCTCGTGGGATTCATCTTGTAAAGTTCCCCGGGTAATTTAGTTCAGATCAAACATGGCTGAACCAGAACATCAGACTCCTCTCCTGGGCTCTGTCCCTGCTGTCTTGCGGTCCTCTGACATCAGGGACTGCTGAGACCCAATCACACACGAGTCGTGCATCGTCGTAATGCTTGCATCTATGTGTCACGAAGCCATGTGACCCACTGAGGCCAAATCATAGGCCTCAGCAATCCCTGATGTTAGTCATAAGACAACAGGGAGTCGCGCTTCAGCCCAGGAGAGGTTGGCTCAACTTATTATACTCTGAGGTCTGAAGAGACCCCAGAGTATAATAGCAGTTTCGGTTCAGAGATGTTCGGTCCGAATGAAACAAATACACATCGATTTATCCTGGTTATGGTCCGGTTTCGGTTATGTTTTGATTTATTGCCCAGCCCTAATGTCATTTTCACAGTACCATGATCACCAGAAAAACCAGTTCCATAGGGAAATGTTGCATTTCAATTTTTTTTTTTTTTTATAATTCAACTGCATTGTTTTTTTTTTTTGTTTTTTTTTCTCCAGTTTCCCAGAATATTAAATGGCACCCATTGGAAGTACAATTTGTCCCACAAAATATAAACTCTCATGTGGCTCTGTGAAAGGGGGAAAAAAAAAAGTGCGGGGAACAAAAAACAGAAAATGCAAAAATTAAAAAGACATTGGTAAGGAAGCATTAAAGATACCTCTTTTTGTAAGGATACAAGCCCCTTTACAGTCAGATAACATTTTGGAGTCTCGGAGGAGGAGAGGCATCTCATAAATGGACCGAGCAATATATAATTAATAATAATAATAATAATAATAATATTATTCCTTTCCCCACCTCCACTAACTCCAGTTCATTGCAACTGTTAATAGGCGCTGCTCCACTGATTCCAGTGCAGTTAGTTTTGGTGCCTGATAAGCTACTTAGGTTCTGTACTGTCAAGCAGGAGAAGGCAAGTGTGATGAACCGACCCCCAGTTGTTTTATCTTTCTTAGAAATGTATTTTTACCTGATCATATCAGTCCTCTTCCTACTTGTAGGAATGTTGTGCTTAAGTTGAGTTTACACTGCTGGACGATATGCCACAGTGGTTTATGTGTGTATCATGGGAGATTGCCTGCTCTAGCCAGCCAGTTTTATTATCCCTAGCCAGATGGCCATGGGGGAGAGAAGGCCAGTGACCTTAAGTTCACCCACAGACACACAACTCTCCCAGCACCTAGGAAGACATCCATCTCTCCAAAGGTTCTGCAAAGGAGAGAGAAGGGGTGCGCTGCCCGGGGAGGAGGTGTGGGTGGTGCACTAGCCATATGCTGGGGGGAGACCTGGATTCTTGGTCATTCAGCAAAGAGGCAGCAAGGAGCTCTGATCTGGGAGAAGATGAGAGCTTGTCCTACTGAGGAATGCAGCATGGGCCTAGCATTGAGGCCTGAAGCCTTTCCCTTTGTTCTGGACAACATGTAGAAGACTTGTTTTCTGTAACTCACTAAGGATGCGCCCTAGGCCCAAAAACCTGTTGCGGCCTAGAGAAACGGACTACAAGCCTATCTTTTATTTCCCTTTTTATTTTGTGTGCTGTATTTTACCTTTATCCGTAATCTGCTTGTTTAGTCATTGAAACATATTTCTGTATATGTTAATGGTTAGTACCGACCCATTTGGGTTAATAAATATATGAAATTTAAAAAGCTTGTTTCGTATTATCCTATGACCCGGTCCGCTCACAGTTTGTGAACGGGAGGTTAAGAAAGAAGGTTGATCGCAGGTGTGCCAAGCGGCTTGGCAAGGCGAGATCCTTCGCAGCAAGATTGTCAGAGTTGAGAATCACACCCCCTTTCCTTCTGCCTGACACCGCCCTCCTGACAGTACAGAGTCTGAACAGCATATCGGGCACCAAATGAACAGTGTTTATTGCTCGGGAATGGTGGGGGCTAGAGAAAAAAAATCCAACTGCTCCAGAATCAGTGGAGCAGAACCTATTAATTGATGTAAAGAGCTGGACTTGGCAGAAATGGTGAACATTCCTCTTCATCAAGATAATCTGGTTGATCGAGGATACCAGTTCCAGCACAACACAATGGCAAGCTTTCTGTGTGCCAGTAGTAAATGTTCTAGCTAGTTATTTTGTGTTGTAGACTCATGAAGTTGAGACATGTTGGTGTGTGGCCGTAAAGGCAGCTGCCAGAAGCACTGACCATGAAGGTCTGTAGTTCAGCCTGTTGGATGACATGATCAGCGTTCCTGTGCTAGAGCTGTCATGGCTTCTTGGAAAGGTTAAACAATGCAGGTTCAGGTTCAGTTTCAAATAGCATTTAGCAGGGTGACTGTGATCACGTATCAGTCTCTTTCTTCACCGGGACCTCTGCTGCCTTTCATGTAGTTCCTAATATTCTGTATAAAAATAACTTCTTCATTTTGAATAGTGATGCTCCCTTCCCTTACATATTTTCATTGATTATAATATGGGGAATTTATTAACCCATTTATGCCAGTTGTCTGGAATATATGTGTAAATGTGATGCATCTTTGGCGCATGACACTTTCTTGCATCAAAGATGCACCACATTGCCAGGATTAATTCCCCCATCAGCACGAGATACATCTGAATTAAGAGGATCTGGCACCAGAATTGAAATCTGTGCAATCTGGCGTAAAATTCAGGTGTAACTCAGGCCAGAAAGCTTGCTTTATAATTTTGTTGGGCTGAGGTGTCCTTTCCCCGTCCCATCTTGGTCTCTTACATTTCCATTTGGTAGTTTGTTCTGCACCTTGCTCGCCATTTTTTTATGTATCCCAAAAATCAGATTATGCCAATCATATTGTAGATATCCTGCAAACCTAAGGTTAGGTGCAAATTTTGCTGCATTTCTTGAGCCAAAGCCAGGAGTGGATTCAGTAGCAAAAGTCCTTTCTTTATATTTCCAATTCCTTGCTAATTCTCTCCTGGATTTGGTTTCAAAAACTGTCGGAAAATCTGTACTTAAAAAAAGCAATAAAAACTACATTTGTGTCTTCAACCTTAGAGCCTAGGCACATGACCAAGTATATTGGCTGAGTGGCACCCATAGTCTGAACTCTGAAAAAATAGAACATGCTCTATCGGGGCTGGTTTCATGGACCCGATTCGCCCATTGAAATATATGGGTCTGTGAAAAAAAAAAAAATGCCACACAAAATACCGCTAAATACATGTCAGAGTCTCTGCTCGGTCGTGTGAGGCATTAGAGTCTTTTCTACTGCTGTTTATTGGTAGTTGAGGATGACACTGGCGAAGAAGTCAAATATTCTTCCACTAAGAGTATTTATTTCTATTCGATATTTTCTTTATCCCTTTTTTTTTCAGTAGAATTGTTTTTGTATACTGTAAACTTCTTACATTTGTGGCCGTTGTCTGTCTGTATTGGACAATTGTTTTTGCGTGGATGACCACCTCAGTCTTCTATGGGTTGGTTATCCATGTTGCATTCCTCTACCTATGTCAGAGGATTGAAGATGTGTTCAAAGGTGGAAAGTTACTTCAAGATGCCATTACTCAATGCTACAATGTGCAATCTTAAACCAGTCTATGCCCATTTAACTACCCACCCAGTATTCCTGTCCTGCACTCTCTGCTGGTAGTCTGCAGGGTGCACTTTATCTGCTTTACCTTTTCTTTCATTCCATGCTTTCGTTGGTTGTCGCAACTAGTGAATATATCTCCTTCATGGGGTGGCTACTGTCTGAGCTCTTTGTCTGGCACTGGAGACAGGTGATGCCAGGCTACAACTGACAGCAACCAAGAGCTGAGTGTGAGAACCAGACTGCTAAATGCCCACAAGACTGGTAACTGGGATTATCCAGCAGATGCCCAGTGGTGAATGGGGTTAGTGGAGCTCTGATTCGGTTCATCTACCGCATACATAGACTAATGGTATTTCAGCTTAGTTTAGTCTGTGGTTAGGAGGTTGTACTTACTGGCCTTCTAAAAACACCTTTATTTCTGTGTCACCTCTCTCTTCGACTCCACGTTCTTATACAGGACTTCCTTGTTCTAGAGCTCTGCCTGATAAATGGTCATAAACAGTCAGACCGCTGGTTGTTTTACTTGTATTACTTTCCATGTACACTTCAATTAATATCTATGAATACTGTTTATTTCACTTTGCTTCTTTAGCAGATTACTACAAAGTCTGCAATTCACTTGGTTAAAGTAACAAATCATTGTAATTGCAGGGTTCTGGAAATCATGGAAAAAAACACTGCCAAAATGGGGCCATTCACGACCAGGTCCATGCTGACACTAAAATTGTACTATTAAGTGATGTATCATGTTAGGTAACATGTTCTCCAGTGAGTACAATGTAAAATTGCTAGAACCGCTGGACAAAAGCCCATTCACACGAGGAGATAATAGTCTGGACAATCCATCACAATCGTTGCACAATGATTGTGATCGCGCTGTACAGTGACCAGAGAACTGTAATTCGGCTGTTTATGGGTGATCGCTTTTTATATGTTGGCCTGAAAATTGACACAACTCCATCCTCTTACTTAAAATAGGCACCTGCTTGTTGCTTGTAATGGAAACACATATGTGGTGGAAAACCAAGTAATTGCTTGAATGATGGCATGATTATTATGTATAGGTGCATGTAAACTGGTGTCTGTGTCTTGCTGTATCATTGATCAGTGCTCCTTACAAGCAATGTATCTGCCATTGTAATTGGACCTCACAGGTAATCTACTACCAATCTACCAACAAAACTGCCTTTAAAGGGAGACTACCATCTCCCCAAGCATATTCAGTTGCTACCATCACATTGCAGAGTACACTCCCGTGATAAACATACTTTTGTTATGTTTGACACTTTTTGTATATGTGGAAAAAAAATTGACTACTTATGTAAATTAGACAGTTGGTGCACTGGGGGTGGGCCAAGTAGGTTGGGTGATGTCATAGCAATGGGAGGACCAACTGTCAATGCACAGGCAGGACATGATAGAGGTCAGAGCAGCAAGACCAAAAACATGATGTTCTGGCAAGTGTGGCCCCGCCCTGAGTGCACCAAATAGATCATTTGCATTTGAAATAAAAGTTACATTTCTCAGTACTCGGACACAAGTTATTCACTAATCCTTAATCGGGCCTACAACAGCATATAAGTGGTTTAGAAGTGGCCCAGATTCCCCCATTAGAAAACTGACGACATCTCAACAAGTGACATCACGTCCATTTGTTTTAATGGGGCAGAGCTGTAGCATTGCCATATAAAAATATGATAGGTCTGTTGTTTCTTGTGCATTTATAAGTTATGAGTTATCTAGGCCTAACAGGTACTAGATTTCCAAAGGTAAACTACTAAGCTTTAGGGCTTGTCATTTAGCTGCCAACAAACCCAGAATGCCCAGTCTCTGTCCCTAGCCCTGCCTGTGTAAATGTATATTTGAGCAATATGTTCATGATCCAGAAGCTCTGGAGGAACATTGTGCTCTGTTGCTTACCATGTAGTGTGTGACATTGTAATAGACAAGGAAAAAGTGAATTTATATAGTGAGCAGGATGTTTTCTACAACTCAGTATGTGAGCAATGGTTGCAGTGCTTGGAATGGTGAACTGCTTTGTTACCTTCATGTATGGCATAGAAGCTGGGGCAGTGATACGACTGGTATATAGGAGGCTGAAGAAATGAGTGCTAGGCAGCAGACTATGAATAATGTTGTGATTTCTAGCAGGCCCATCTTGGCATTCGTGATGTAACTTGTGCTGACACGGTATTTTTGGAGGTTTGTTTTGTTTGCGGTTTATATGTTAGTATGTGGTCAAGCAGTACTGAAGTCTTTCATAGAGAGCTATGTGGTTATGTCGGTTCTGCAGCACGTTCTCGCTTTGTCACTACAAGCTCTGCTTTCACCTGCCATGCTGTATTTCATGACTGGGGGATATTAAGTTACTTACAATTTTTTCCCTTTTTAATATTAAATTTAACGTCATTGAAGTTCTAAAGTTTTGCATTGCAAACGGAGGAAGCTGTGGTGAAAACCTGCAGCATGCATTGACTTGGTGCAGCTTGAAAACCTGAACCACAGGTCAATTTTAGCTGCATAATCTACTGGATGTCTTATGCGGTCCCAGCCTTAAAGTGTACCTCTAATGGTAAAACTGAATTGGTAAATGAATTGTACAGATGAATATTTAAAAAAAAACAAAAAAAAACCCTACCCCGAAAATAAGCCCTAGCTTGATTTTGCAGTGTTTTTGGAGTAGGCTTGAAATATAAGCCCTACTCCAAAAATAAGCCCCAGTTACAATCAGCGCCTTCAACACTAGGTTATGTCATGTGACGTCACAGAGACAGAGAATAGGCATACCATAGCTCCCGCGGCAGGGTAAAATCCGCTCGCCCGCTCCAGAGTCCCTCCTCCTGCCTCACGAGTCCACCTTCCAAGTGTTGGCTCCTGGGTCCTGCCTCCGGGTTGCTACTATGCTGTGGGCTTGGTTATCTACTTGACCAGACGTCAGGTGCCACCCCTGCTCGCTCCCACAGACGCAGCCACTCTACTACAGAATCTCCCCCTTAGAGTAAAGATAGAGAAGGCACGCTGCCACTGCCACACAAGGTCTTTAGAGAGAGAGTGCCAATAAGTTTAAGACCCACTGATACTGCACCATCAATTGTGAATGTAACTTATGGTTTCACAAGATTCGCCTGGAGCAAATCAGAAAAAGATTGTTCTTCTCTCTGAAAAATAAGACCTTCCCTGAAAATGAGTCCTAGCCCTTTTTTCGGAGAAGAAAATATAAGCTTCTGTCTTATTTTTTGGAGAAACACGTTATATACCTCCTATATATCTAGCAAATGTTTTGTTTTTTTTTTTGTATTACATATTAGTCTATGGAGAGGGAAGGGTGAGGAGGAGGAGGATGCTACTGGAAAAGGCAGACTAATACTCTGTGAGTAAGGGAACTCTTCTAACACTGCTGTGTTTCAAGATAAGAGACTACCACGGCACAGAATAAGGCAATAATTAATAAAAATCTCCTCCCCTCTCCGTAGAGTTCTGTGTGTGAACTAGATACTCATATGATACAGACTGAACATGAGGGAGAGGAGAGCACCTTAAGTGAAGAAGGTAGCAGATCGCCATAATAAGATACTTTGTAATATATCTTATATTCACATGTACTATTCATTTGTGGAAAGTGGGTTCTCCCACTATAGACCTTTAACCCCTACCTTGTGGATAGTCTGAGCTCTGCAGACTTTGGGTAGATCAGCTACATTTGGTGAGATCTGCTGGTGGTCATACACGTAAGATTAACAGCAGATGCTACTGTTGGCCGGATCTACGATGATCTCATGTGTATAGCTAGCTTTACTTTGTAGTGAAGGCATTGACAACTGCTTGTAAAACTATGAAACTTGTTTAATCTAAAACTGAAACCACAAGTTTGGCAAGACTACATTTTTTTCTCTCTAAATCATTTTGTTCTGTAGCGTGTGAGTTTTCCCCGAATTGTGGGAGGTTGTGATAAAACATCTGCTGTCTGTATGGCAGATTCTCACATCATTTAGGGCTTCTGTGAATTGGGGCTGGACATATCCCAGATTGGGTGGTTTAATAATGATGATGAAGGGGTTGTCTGGAATGGACGGAACGTTCTGTATACCCTATTAGAGTATATGGATGTCTATTTCAATATTGTCTTCACTAGTGGGGTTTTTTTTATATGCGGTTTTTAGGGAGGGTTTTTTGTGCTGATTGTAGTGTCCTTTTACACATTTATTTACGTGTATGTGTGTGCATATACATGGGCATGCTTTAAAAGTGTCTAACTTTACGACACATTTATGAAACTGGAAAGAACAGATGTGGCACAGATTTTCTTGTGCAAAGTAGACCATTTAAAATGGTGTAAATTTTCAGTACATAAGTGTAGGCCTAAAGTTAATACTTCAACTTGACATGATAGTTAACTGCTCTTTTTTTTTTTTTTATTCCAGGTGTCCAGCCCAGGCCATTTGGACTGACGGATTAACGGCGGGGACATCCTTTGCTGCCCGGAAGTCCTCAGTGGGAACCTTTTGCGAATGGGATGAATCCGCCTTTGCTGAGCCCTCACTATCATCAGCTGCGAGAATAACAATATCCAGAGGGGAGCTTCTCTAGTTATGTTTCCATTTTTACAACACCCCATTTGAGTTTGCTTGTCTTTAAAAAAGAATTCAAAGTGGAGTACCGTAAACTTGATATGGATGGCAAAAAGAAAGACAAGGACAAACCTGATGAGAGGATGGCCCGGCCTGGTGCTCGGTCGGGTCATGGCACACGTACTGGTTCCTCAAACTCTGGAGTATTGATGGTTGGGCCTAATTTTAGAGTGGGCAAAAAGATTGGATGTGGAAATTTTGGAGAATTACGATTAGGTAAGTGTTGCTACATTACCCGGAGGTTATCCAGACATTTCTTCATTTATTTTATTACACCTATAGCAGGAGTGAACAATAGTCCATTATATTCTCTTTTTCAGAATTATAAAACTTATGACAACCGAGAAGTAACTGTAATATATTCAGGTGGAATGAACATGACAGTGGCCTAAATTAATAATGAAGTTTTATCATTTGTGTACATGAGCCATCTGGTATTTGCTGCAGGGAATGGGTATTCTTATACAGTTCTTCATGATTTTTGCATCCTCTTTTTTTTGCTTGGCAATTTAGATAATTGTCCATGTCTAGTCGACTCTCTTCCTGCAGTAGTTTTAGTAAATTATAAGGCAGTATATAAAAAATTACCCACTCTGACCCATCCCCCTCTCTCCACGTCTGCTTTCTACGTTCTGGTGGCTGGGTGGGAATTCATCCTCTTCTCATGTAACTGTCAGAGAAAGGAGAGGTTAGGGACCATAATAGGTAAAGAATGGGTTGTCTCCCTTAGGGGATTCTGACTCAAAATCAGAGCCAAACCCTGGCACAGATTGAAGCAAAAAGATGCTGAAAAAATAATCTTCCTGCTTTCTTACCACGGATTCCATGGCTGTTTCAGCCGTGGAACCTGTGGCACAAGCCACTCTGCTGATCTGGCCCATACATCTGAGCATATTCAGCGAGTGAACGCCACGGAAAGTGGAGAGGAATTTGAGACGGAAGTGGACTGCATCTGGACTGCAGGTGAGGAGGCCCTACTTCAATTCCATAATGACTTCAATGACTTTCACCCTACCATCAACCTTAAACTTAGCTATTCAGGGAGTGAAATTCACTTTCTGGATACCACAATATACATTAAAGACCACCAGCTACTCACATCGATATACCACAAACCCACAGACAGAACGGCCTACCTGAGAAACGACAGCTTCCACCCCAAGCACACAAGACAATCTATAATCTACAGCCAGGCTATACGATACAATCGTATTTGCGCCGACAAAACAGACCTGGACAAGCACCTCCTGGATCTGAGGATGACATTTCTCAGATTGGGATACAAACCAAAAGTGACAGACAACCAATTAAACAAAGCGGCAGCCGTTAACAGAGACAGTCTGCTCACATATAGAGAGACCCAGAAAGAAGCCCGAGTGCCCCTAGTTGTCACCTACAACCCACAGCTGGAGATCCTACGAAGGATTGCCAAGGATCTCCAACCTGTGCTACATAGGGACAACAGACTCAAGGACATATTTCCAGTCCCCCCTCTCCTTTCCTTTCGACAACCACCAAACCTGAGGCGTATTATCGTCCGGGAGTGCCCTGAAGGCCCCAACTGAAAATGGCACCTCACCTTGCCTACACAAAAGGTGCATGACCTGCAAGCACATCCACACGGCTGACAGTGTACCTATCCCACAGTCACAACAGGTGCACAGAATTAGGGGGACATTTTCCTGCAGGTCTTCCAATGTGGTGTACCTCATAATGTGTGTGCAATGTCCCACCACAGGCCTCTATGTGGGGGAAACAGGGCAGAGACTCAGTCAACGAATGAACTCACATAGATCCAGCATTAATAACAACAGAACCGATCTCCCAGTGGCCGCACATTTCTCTGGAGAAAACCACTCTATTGAAGATTTGCGGGTTGTGGTTTTAATGGGACATTTTAAGACGCAGGAAAAAAGGAAAGAATCAGAATACAAGTTTATGGAAAAATTTCAAACTCTGCAATTTAGACTTAATATTCATGCCAGCTTCATGTCACACTATGTATGAACCATGAACTGAACTCAATATTCATACCAGCTTCAAGTCACACTATGTATGACCTGTGAGGGACACAAATCACCTCCTGATAGCAAACAGATAACAGCAAGAATTACTGATCCCTCCGTCACGCACCACAAGTTTCCAGATTGTTTTTTTGACCTGTTGTAAATAACTTCTCTACTTAGATTGCATTTTGTTTTGGCTTTTTTTAAGGACTCGGAAATGCTTTGAAGACCATGTGTATAAAAATCTGTGAATTTTCAGTTCTTGTATCACACCATGTCTGATGAAGGGAGCGAGTACTCCTGAAAGCTTACTTATAAATATACTCAGTTAGCCTCTAAAAGGTATCGCCTGATTTCTTCACTCTTCCACTACTCTCAATGGCTAACACAGTACAACATTATACTACTATCAAGTTCCTGTTCACTTTCAACTGTGTGAACGTACCCTCAAACTGTTGCCCTGCACTACTTTTCATATTGCAGTTTAAGGCTAAGGCCCCACATAGAGAGCTGCAGCAAAAAAAAAAAAAAAAAAAACTCTCTGGAAAAAGAGTGGAAACATATCACACTTTTTTTTTTTTTTTTTTTTTTTTCTGCAGTGTTTTTCACAGTATGCAGATTTTTCCTCTGCGGACTTTCTGCTCCTATTATACCTAAATGAAAAACTTCAGCGATTCCATAGGTATAATTGACATGCTGTGATTTTCAAAAACGTGAGTGTTCTCGAAAACGTTGCTTTTCCATTGCGGGTATTTTTCTGCAGTGTGTGGATGGGATTAGCCAGAATCCCCATCCACTTTGCAAAAAAAAAAAAAAGCTGCGTTTTTCATTACCTGCAATGTGGGGATCCGCCTTAAGGGTTTTACTCTCATAGGGAGCTCCTGGCATCTGCAGCCTGGATCCTACATGTTTGCTGGGAGTTGTAGTTTCACAATAGCTAGCTACGCTAGCCTCTTTAGTAGGGCAGGGTAGCAATATCACTCAGAAGACAGATGCTGGTCTTGCTCTCTGTCATGCTCTCGGATTACACTGCAGCTCCTCCTGTCAGTGTATGAGAAGAGATAAGGGGAGCAGCACACACACGGAGGACAGGCCACAGTGATCCTCACTGTCTGTCACAGCAGTCCTGTTATGTTCACACAGAGAAAATTGCATTTTGACTTTTTTATTTTATTTTAGTTTTAATGTGTCCACCTTTTTAAAACATATGGCCCCTAGAAGGTTGTATATAAATTACTTCTTGTTCTCCAACTGGGCCGTCACTTTTTTGTTTTTCTCAGCGAGAATAAAAGGTTACCATGTGGGCGACTTAACGAGAATAAAAACAAAAGCCCAGAGATATCTCCTGTAATATCTCATTTCGTTCTCACCAGTAATGCTTTGGTAAATTGACTGACGTGTCTATCAAATATGAAGATGGGATGCCCTGTTGTAGTAACCTTTTAAAATCTAGAATGGCATGTAGCTGGTGTTTCAGGTGATTTTTCAGGGTAAGCGGTTATGTTTTGGTACAAAATATTATAATAATGCTATTTGTGATCACTATATTCTGCAGTTTTAGCAGTTTCCCCCTCTGCAGGCTACATTTGCAGTAATTCCTTTCTGAGCCACCATATAATGCACACTATTTAGAGGAGAATCTGCTCTATAACAGTCTCCCTCTTATTCAGAAGCAGCTGGAAGAAAAAAAAAAAAAAAAAGCCTGATCGATCCGATCAGCGGCTCGAGAATCCGCACTGGTCAGGTCCATTCTCCAGGGCCTAATCGGTGACAGAAAGCCGATGTTCTACTTTGGTATTCCACCGTGGGGAGTGAAAAGTGAAGAGGAATCTGAGACGGATGTCCACCTCAAATCCTTCTTCATTTTCCGCTATGTGAACTTTTCAATAAACTTTCCATAAATCAGTAGTACAGGTGAATATAAGAAACTTTGTACTATAACTTATCTTTGCAGAATTTACTTTCACTATGAAAATTCTGGTAAATTCATGTCATTTTGAGACAGACTACAGGACACCTGACTTGGATTACACATGCCTATATAGAGGGGTGGAGGGAACGAGAGCAGCAGAAACTCAGGTTTATTATGGTGTTGGAGCCAAATAGGAGCTTTCTCACACAATCAAACTAATATTTTCACGTTGGTACATGTTAGTACTTCTCTGTATATGTTCTGTATGGACATTGGGCTGTTTCTAAGTGAGAAACTATAATAGAGCAGATTGTCCTCTACTCATCGGGGCAGATTTAAGCCCCTACATTAGTTTTCTGGCATAAAAACCTGAGGTTTGGGACTTTTTAAAAATCACTTGTGACAAATTGTTTCAAAAAGCTTTTTTGTGCTCCCCTCACCACTGTCCTTTAAGGATGCTAAGCGAGGGCGTGCTGTCATTTATTTCACTGAAATCCTATGCAAACTAAAATCTGCTGTTTGTCACAAATTAGGCACTCTCTACCAGTTATGTTTATGGCACTAGAACTCTGTTTCTGGTGTCATATGAAAGATGGGGTTTTCACCTTTCATATGCCACCAAGATGAGTTATACTTCTATATTTCCAGAGATCTCATCAGTTGAAAACACATTTGGGATGTGGGAACTGAATAGGTTTTATAATGTAGAATAGAGATATAGCTGATTGAACTGCCCTCCTCCCTCATCTAGCCTCAGAGAAACAAAAAAAAAAAGTCATAAAAAAAGTCAGGTTTCATTGCAGAATTTTATGAAAAGCTGCCAAAGTTTGTTGGTAAAATATATTACCACATTAAAAGTAACCTGCTACCAGCAGCAGGAGCTGAGCAGATTCATATATAGATGTTTGTTGAAGGATTCAGTATAACTTGTGTTTTAGTCATTAAAGTCTTTACGCTTTCTTTGCTATGAAGTCGAGGCGGACCGATCAGTGATTTGACATCTATCTCTATATGCACAGTCATAGAGGAGACCTTGCCAGTCACTGACTACGTAGTAAAGTGAGAGCAGTGATTCCCACAAAACTATGCATCAGTCTGCCTTATAACATGCTGCTTTTTTTTTTTTTTTTTTTTTTTTTTAAATCAACAATAACTTTATAGAACAGTACAAAGGATATATAGGAACGTAAGTTCAATCATAAAGGTGTGTGAACAGGGAAAAAAGACAGGTCAGAGCCAAGGGATTACATCCTCTCAGAGCATCATCCCTCACAATCCAACATAAGAGAAAACATGTAATGCAAAAAGTAGAAGCAGCAACATAAACTCCTATACTCCATGAACTGGTGCACTCAGATCCTGTCCACCTCCCGCAGTCAGATATCAGGGGAAAACTTGCAGCATTAACCCATCATGAGAGAGCTCGTTCTCTAGTCCTTGGACAGTTCAGCAAGCTCAGAGGATGAAAGGGGAGCTCATCCAGATGCTCCAAAATTTTGCCTCCTTGTCCCTGTGCGCTTATATAGCCATTTTTTAAGGTGCAAAACAGTATAGTGTATTTTAGTGTTAGACTACTTTACACAAATGAATAGTACAGGTAGATCTTCTTAAAGAAATAAGTTTTCTTCTCCACTTTTAAGGCTGAGTTACTTTCTACATATTGGTTTATGAAGAGGGGAGAGGGTGAGGCTGCTAGAAAAGATCCTCATACAGTTGCTGCTATTCTGTCTCCTACTCCACCCCCCACTTCTCCATAGTGGTCTTTGTATGAATATAATGTAAACAAGCAGTCAGATTGAAGATGAGGAGCAGAAGAACGGCTTAAGAATTGTGGAATGAAAAAGGATCTCCTTAGGGTGGGTACATACTTGCGCGGGAGTCCGTTCACCGTGAATCCGACTGAAAATCTTGGGAAACTGTATATGGACTGGATAGCGAAAGGTTAGCGACGCATTGCTTTAAAAACCCATTCATTTGAATGGGTTTTTAAAGCAATGTGCGGGTGTGCGCTTACACCCTCTACGCAGCGAATACAGTTTTTTTCGCTTGAAACAAAGTTGGGCATGCAGGACTTTGTTTCCAGTGAAAAAAACTGGATGAATGGGTTTTTAAGCAATGCGTCGCTAGCCTTTCGCTATCCAGTCCATATACAGTTTCCCGAGATTTTCAGTCGGATTCGCGGCAGACGGACTCTGGCGCAAGTGTGAACCCACCCTTAATAAGATAAATTACATAGTTTCTGGTATCCACCTGTACTATTCAGACTGGATTCACACCGGCGCTTGCATCCTGTTCGGGCATTCCGTCCCCCATCCCGGGTGGAAACCCGGTGGACCCCCATAGTAGTCTATGGGGTCCGTGGGTAACCGCTTATTAAGCGGATTGGGTTTCTGTTTTTCGGGTCCCCAAACTGGACCCGATGAACAGAAACCCGAGTGCTGCTGTGAAACTAGTGTCATTTATGCAAAGTTGTTTATAACTGTAGGTACATTTTAACCAATCATATCCAATCTCAGAGCATGGGGGGGGGGGGGATTGGGTCTAGAGGAATCCGAAATCTGGCAGCTGTTTCTCTGGAACTGTATAGGACTTCAGTCAGGAAGATCCTGTCAGTGGTGGAAGGTTATAGCTTTGAGTCTATAAAGAGTAAGCAAGTTTAAGGGTCAACAGGTACTACAACACTCCTATTATCATATAGCAAGTTCCTCATCTGTTCCCAAAAACTTCTCGGAATGGGTCATACCAAATAAGAAGGGTTCTCTTTAACAACATAAATGCTTGCAGAAAACCAGAAGTTGTTTGGAAGTTTAGGAATGCTTTATCCGGAGGCTGTAAATGATATAATACTAGGTCACCGTAGAGTGTATATACTTTCACACTAGATTTGCACAAATCTTAAACTGCAACTAGGCCACCCCGTTTGTTCCCCGGGATTGCCGTTCTTTGCTTTCTGGCATTCTCTATGAAGCCATGCTGACTTGATTTCCAGTGTGTAGTAACTGCTTTGAAGAATCCTTCCATTACGGTTTGCTTATGTAGCAGCTTTCTGGAATCGATCCAGGATTTTTCAGCATTCCCAGGACAATACTGGTATTTTTCTCTGCTTGGGCTGATTGAAATAATTGTCCACTAATGGAACTTTCTATTGCTGGGTGACTTTGGTGACTCAATTAGCGGCTGTTAAAATAATTCTGCTCAGGGTACATGTGTATATTGCTGCGCGGGTGTCTGAATATACTGCGCTCCATATCCCCGGCTAGATATTGGATAGTGGGTATAAAATATTTAAGACCAAAGGCTATTAGAAGCTTGCAGACCTTTCACTTTATGAATGTACAAGGTCACATAACCTGAACCTCAAGTGTATTTTCTTGTTATAATTATTATTACTGTTATTATCTCATCAGCTTTGGCAGTGTTTTGGAGAAAATATAATAGGCGTTAGGAGCAATCTAGAATCCAGCTTGACTTGGCGCCAATGGCTGGGCTGATCAGTTTTTTTTTTTTTTCCTCTCATTGTATTTGTTGAGCCGTGTCTTATGAAAAGAGGGCTGGGGTAGTGATCGCTCTGTACCAGGCTCTTAAAGGGAGTCTGACGCTAGAACCCAGCATATCATTCCAGCCCCGCAGATATATACGTTAGTGTCACTTGAAATATTGTTCTTTTGTTATCTATATATTTTTTTAAGAAAAATACTAAAAATCCTGCAGCTCTGACTTAAGGCACTAAGCCAAATAATATACTGAGACTTCCTGTTTTCTGTTGGAGATTTCTTTTGCATCAGTCTCCTCACTTCTACATACATAATGGCTGTGATTATCAGTATGCTGATAAGACACAGAATCCACTAGACACAATAGGTGATCTCACAGCTTATCTACTCCCCTCTCTACACAATGACCTTTGAGCAGGTTACAAAATTAGCCTGTACAAGTCAATATTGTCTGCTCCAGTCCACATGTCTATGGCCTATGGTCCATCTCCAGGAAACAGGAAGTGACAGACTATTTCAGGCTTAGTGGCAATATTTGGAATTTTTCAAAAATAAATATAAGTAATATCACAGTAAACTAAGGAAACTACTAAAAAATCTTTAAGAATATGTGTAAAAATCGGATTTTAAAAAAACTAGTTAATTTCCTCATTTCCTCTCTGTACTGGGTCTCTACATTTTAGACCTAAAGGCTTTGGATACCTTTTTTAAGTAAATGTTTTTATTTTATTGCATGTATTATGGCCTGAAACATTTTGTGAGAGGTTTGGCTTCTGCAGGCTGCATTCTAATACATAGCAAGCTGCAGGATGCTGCTCACTAGCACGTTTGCCAGACTTAGTTGCTGCCAGACATAGTTGCCGCCTGGCTTAGTCTGTAGCCCCTTTTTTTCTCTTCCCCTGAATGATCTTCTAGGCTGATTTTATAACCATATCAAAGTTGAGCCCGATGTCTGAGTGAAGAATTCTTCTTTGAGAAAAAGCTGAACATAGCTGAAATATTAAAAACAAAATGAAATCTCATGGGTCACAACAATGGAAGGAAAAGTATAAAGGAAAGCATCCTATTGCCTGATGGGGATATTGTCATCCACTACCGTTATTGGCCATAAGGTTATTTATACATAGTATTTTTATATGTCTTGGTTATTGGTTCGGGACTGTTTTCAATTGTCTGTGATCTTTTTATGATGTTGGAAAGTAGCAGAATGAGGAGACCAAGTGAAACTTGTGGTGAACTGGATTTTGTCGATTTTGCAACCCCAGCGAAATCCCAGTGAATTGCTGTTCACTTAACCAGTGCCTGAAATAAGAATGCAGCCAATTTTTTTTACTTTGTCATTGTGTCACTTTTTGGCAAACCTCTTAAATAAAAGGCATTAGCGGGGGCCTCATTAATGTTTTATGTGGACTTTGGATTCTGGCACGTTGCGCTCTTGTTTCTCAATGCTTTGCTGTAAACCCAGTCCTGGCACCGTCTAACATTCTTGTTTTTGTTCTTCTTTTCAAGGGAAAAATCTGTACACAAATGAGTATGTGGCGATTAAACTGGTAAGATTTCTTTGTTCTATAATCTTAGTTTGGCTTTATCCTGTGACCTATCTGAATGTTACGTAAATGTTTGGGATGATAGGGGGAGATCTACAAGACTGTCTAATAGAAGAGTTGTCTTTTGTTTCTCACAGTAACCAATCACCACACAGCTTCCATTTTTTTGAGAGCAGAATATGATATGAAAGCTGTGCTGTGATTGGTTGCTAGGGGCCACAGATGGTTTTCTTTTTGGATGTAAATCTTCCCTAGAATTATTTTTGCGGCTTACAAGGTGATCGTGACAAATGTAGAGTGCTATGGTGATTCTGAATTTTCACCAAAATCACTAATCATTTTACAAGCCCATGGCAAGATATTTGCAGATTTTTTGGTGGGTGCCTGCTCTCACCTGCAACTTAGAGGACCTTTCGTGTCCTCTAACGTTAATGGTGTTAAATGCTGTAAGTATACGCCCCACAGGGATCAGTGCTGCTTTGACACCAATATCTCTGGCACTGGGATGCATGCACTGAATTCAGAGCACTGTCAGCTTTCTAGCAATATATAACACCTACAATGTCAGAGGACTTTAAAGGTCTTCTTTAAAGGGAACCTGTCAGGGCAATTTGGGACACTAAACTACCTTCAAGTCCTTATAGACTGGCAGTTCAGTGTAACAAGTAGCCCAGTTGTAAAGTTGTCTGAACCGTATTTAAAACAAAAAAAACTATTTTTTTTTTTTTTTTGCAGTGCTTGCGCAGTTGTTCAGTAAAGTGCACTTTGTCCTTACTGCACATGAGCCCATGGTCTGGCGCATGCGCATTAAAGCTGAAGTGCACTTTCCCTGGCTTCATCAAAACAACTGCACATGCATGGAAAATGCAGATACTAGTTCATATAAAGGTGTTTTGTTTTGTTTTGTTTTTTTCCCCCAATAAGGTGCGTAGAGCGCTTTACAACAGGGCTATTTTACTGGCATAGCAGATATGTGCTAGCACTGTTGCCTTTCAGCATTGGGGTCCTTGGCTCTCCTTGTGTTTGCGTGGGTATCCCCCGGGTGCTCCAGTTTCCTCCCACACCAAAAAATATAATGATGGCTAAATTCCCACAAACAGAGTGTGTGTGAGTGTGGCCACAAAAACAAATGGGTCCGTGTGCTAGCTGTGAAAAACACGGCTAGCATACTGACAATATGCACAGGTTTCAGTTTTTCGAGGGATTTTTTTTTTTTTTTTTGTGACATACCTCAGCTCCTTCATGGGGTGTAAATTGCAACTTAGAAAATTTGATGCAGGTTCGCAGCAGAAATTGTAGCAAAATCCTTGTATTTTAAGTATTGCAAAGTGTGAAATCAGCTGTGAAAATCCTCAACACGTATGGCATGCGGATTTATGGTCCACAACACGTTCCACTGTCTTCATAGGTGTTTGGTAAAATCCCATACATTTTGCTTGTTTTGGAGAAAGCTGCAAATTTTCCACTTGCAAAATATAGACTAAAAAGCCGCAGGGTGTCCTCTGCATGTGAACATAGCCTCTTATGATGATATATTCACAACAGGTTTGCTACAGAAGTCTTATGTGACCTTCTCATTCATCTGAATGGAGCTTGCAGTAATATATACACATGCTGAAGGAGCAGCCCCATTCGGATATGTGGTTGATTTTCAGTTGCAAAAATGTTTGCAACAAATCCGACATAAGTGAACACACATACAAGTATCTGAGCAGCCACTGGCATTTCTTTAGGTAGTTCTAAGCTAAAAGGGGCCTTGTGTGCTGTCATATTCCTTTGAAGTGCTTGGAATCCTCTTATTATATGTGGTATCATATCAATATTTAATATGTTTATTTGTCAGGAACCTATGAAATCCAGAGCACCGCAGCTGCATTTGGAGTACCGGTTCTACAAGCAGTTGGGGTCTGTTGGTAAGTTTTTTTTTTTTTTTATTTTATTTTATTTTTTTTTCCCCTTCTCTCTGGTTCATTTCACACTTGCATCCATCCCTGTGCTAAAGCCTTGAGCATAATAATAGAATTTGCTGTTATGTATAAGGCGGTGAGTGATGCTGGTCTGATCAGCTTGACAAATGATAAAGCAGTATATTGTATGCAAGTCCTCAGGCGAAGCAAGAACAATGTGCGTTATTGTACAGTTCCCACGAGTATGGTATCTATGGTTTCTGTGTTCTATACGTCTCTATGGATACAACTTACTGTCAAGGCTTCTGTAAGATCTGGGAAAATGTTGCATGTGGCTAATTTTTGTTCAGCTGTATGCAGCTTGCATCTTTAATTCTGCCTGTACTGGTAAGCTAATGGAAACTTAAAGGGGTATTCCTATTTTATAGTACAGTGGTGCTCCAGACCACATGGGTGTGTGTGTGTGTGTTTGCTTGATTTGGGACCCTGTCCTAGTGATCACACATTTATCACCTGTACTGTTGATGGCTGATGAAGGTCAAGCATGGGAAAACCTCTTTGAAAGGGTAGCTGGGTTTTGCTGGGCAGTCTGTTCTCTGGCTGTATACGCCTTCATACATGGTGTCCTATCAATTTTCTGGGAATTTTACATTTCTCCCTGAGGCAAGGGGAGTGTGTAATACAGAGCAGTCTACCTCCCTCCCCATCCTTTATTACTACTTGTGGTGTGTGTTTTTTTTTTTTTTTAAAGTATTGCTGCCAGAAATAACATTAAAATAACAAACAAATAGCTGATAAACCTCAAGTGACCATAATATAGGAGATCCAGGGACACTGGACTGCAAATCCAGGTTAGGGTGGGTTCACACTTATGCTTGAGTCCATCCGCTGCCAATCCGAGTGAAAATCTTGGGAAACAGGATAGGCACCGGATACCGACAGGTTAGCGACGCATTGCTTAAAAACCCATTCTTTTGAATGGGTTTTTAAAGCAATGCGCAGGTGTGCACTTACACCCTCTGCGCTGCAAATCCAGTTTTTTCGTCAGATACAAAGTTACATGCAGGACTTTGTGTCCGACGAAAAAAAACGACTCAAGCACAAGTGTGAACCCACCCTTATAATGCAGCTAAAAGATACCAAAAACAGTGTGGTTACTGTCTACTACTAATATCCCACCAGAGTACCGCAGTAGATAGACTCTCCTTAGACTGACTATATATAACCTGTGAGAAGCTGCAGAATCCTCACTGAGCAGTGTACAGGCAAAGAAAGCTGCATGCATAGGCTGTGAAGAAAGATTTGCCTCCCTCCTCTACTTTCTTTGTTCCTGTCTTGAGCCTGTTGGTTTCTTAAGACAGATTCGTCCTAGTAACAACGAATGGACAAAAAATTATGAAGTTGGTGGCAGAAACATTAGATTAGGTTTTAGACAGAAAATAGCAGCATATTTAAATAAAGTACATTACATTTTGGTCCAGAATCACATGCTCTATTAAACGAGACTAAGTTGTCTGAAAGGTTAATGGTCATTTAAACAAGACTTATAGTATTTTATGCATGGGCTTTCCCTTTAAACTTGAATTGTATCTTATTTACGTGTCTAGGGAATGTATTGGTAATGGTTAGTGTATGATGTAAGATGTTATCTTGTAAAAGACATGCTATTTTCTAAATTGTAACAAGAGTTTCTGCAAAATTTTGAGCTGTTTGTGCAAGTAGAGCTGAACATGTGGCTGTGGTTCAATGTAAATTGATGGCTTCGTGACATAATACATGGTCTTACCAGTTTGTTTTGGACGACACGTGGCATGATAACGTCTATTGTGGATTATGCCTAACATTCATTTTTCGGAAAAGGAAAAAAGTGCTATGTACTTAAGTTAGTACATGGATGAAAACTTGGTAGACCAATAAATAGCAGTTTAGACTTTCCATTTAAAGCATACCTCCAGTTATAAAGAAAAAAATAAATAAATACAAAATCATAAATGGATAGCACAGGTTAGTATAAGAAACTTTATAATATATCTTAATAAATAAATTTGTCTCCTTAGGTTGCCCTTCTATCTTTCCCTACACTCAGGCTTTTACCTCTTTAGCCTCCCACAGAGCTCTATGGAAAGAGGAAGGGGAGCAGGCGGCAGTTAATTGATTCATTGCCTTGTTCTTGGGGCTGAGGAGTCGGTCAGGACCAACTTTGGGTGTAGCTATAGTTGGAAAAAAAGTCACCAACTCCAACTTCAAACTAAAATTATTATTTTTTAATTATATTATACAAATATTGATATTGTGTAATTAAGACGCATAATTTTGCATATTTACTTTAATAGGAATACAATTACTAGCATTTTAAAGAATTTAAGGATTTCTACTGCGTCTGACTGATCATGGCTGTTAGCAATTTATGAGGGAGTCAGAGTAGAAGTCAGTGGAAAAATAGAGGGGTCTGAGTCAGTAGTTTGAGCAGGGCTGTGGAGTCTGTAGGCCATTCTGTGCAGAGCCTTATCCTGAAAGATAAAGTGGTATCAGCTGCAGTTGTTTGTGGGTCTTTTTCCCAGCATCTTTCTATAAAGGTCCGAATCATTACCCCCCCCCCCTCCCTTTTTTTCCCTCCATATATAAGCTTCACATTTTGCAATGGCAGGAAGGGGTTGATATGTGTCCATTGTCAACATTCACTTACTGTACTTGTATGACCCCTACGGGCCACCATTGATGATGTTGTTACTGTTCTCTTGGGCAACCCTTTAAATTCTTTAGTTGTCGTTTCTGAGGTTTCTGTTTTTGAGCCCTTCTTCCAGCTTAACCTGGATGTATAGATCATAGGAATAGAGCACCAGCAGTGCTATATTATATTTTGTGGTCAGTGGCAGACTAGCTCCACATTGAGTGAGTGAATAAATGGATGATGGACTTTGAGTGCTGCCTCCTCGTTGCTAGGATGTTGGACTGTTGCTTTTCTGAGGCTTTTAACAAGTGCACCCTTAGGTACATTATCAAAATATTGCAAGGCAAATCCACTTTACTAACAAGAAGATGGAAAGCCAATAGCACTAAAAATATCTTTACAGGAAGACACTTATATATTCCACCCCCCATCGCATTATAAGCAGTAGATGCGCTTCACTGCCTCCTGGAATGGCAGTACATGCTGAGGAGCTTTTTCAGAACGCCCCGTAGATTTCTGTTCAGGATGTGATTCTAGATTACACAAGATTCCTCTCCTGTCAGTTGTGCACTCTCTTCACATCTTTTTGGGGAATTTCAGAGGTATATGCTGAGAGTCTCACTTGACTTATGGCAGTAAATATGTTGGCCGTTGATTCTCATAGTGAAAAAATAAAAAAGATTCCTTTCTATACACAACCCCCCCCCCCACAACAAAAAAAAAAATAAAAATAAAAAAATAAAAATGCTGACTCATACCAGCCCAGCCTACGTCAAGAGGATACTTTTGCTTTGGGCCTTTGGTCTAAGTACACATCAGAGTTTACGCCTCTGAATATTCCAATAGTACTGTTAATCTGGCCTTCCATTTTGCGTGAACCACCAAGAACTCTGTGACTGACTTAACTCATTCCAAAACCCTGTGCAGATAAGGCAGGCTTCGGAATTCCACAGTATACCCTCTAACACTGATTATTTTCTGAATTTGCGAAGTGTTCACTATTTCTATATGAAAAGGAAACCATCCTTCTGCAGTTTTCACACTGGGCGTTGAGGCCTTATAATATGATAATTCCTGTTTTGTGGAAATCACTTTAACTTCTAGTGTGTATACACTGCAGAGGGTTATTTATTTATTTATTATAAAGCTGTAGAAGTTTCAATTCAGACATGTTAATTCCGACTGAAATTGCAAATATTGAAATAACCAAAGTTGTTATTAGTGATTTTCCTAGTTGATGTCAAGTTTCAGGTTATTTTTCAATTAATCGCCCAGCTGTAGTTTATACCTCCTTTTAGTTTGCTTACTTTGAGCCAGAATTTTTTGATGCAATTTTGTCACATTTACCACACCATACCACATTTACCACACCGGCTGTCTTCTTGCTGTTGAATTTCTAGCCGGCTGTGACGTCCCGGCTCCCTTTCGTTGAGGCTATGATGTGACTGCTGAGGCCAATCAGCAGCCTGATTGACCTCAGCGGTCACGTGCGGCAGGTACTTCCCTAGAAGACAACAATGAAGCTGCAGGACCAGACCACGCAGGGAGGCACCGGAGCACCGAGAGACAGGTGAGTATGGTGGGTTTTTTTTTTTTTTTTTCACCTTCAATGGACTAACTAATAAATACAATTTTAGCCTGGACAACCCCTTTAAATCTGGCACATTTTTAGACTTCTTGTCTATCACAGTGTCTGATGCGGGATGATAAATCTGCTTCTTTAGATGGTCTAGTCCAGTGATGGCGAACCTTTTAGAGACCGAGTGCCCAAACTGCAACCCAAAGCCCACTAAATTATCGCAAAGTGCCAACACAAAAATTTCACCTTAAATTAACCAGCCTGCACCCCCATTCCCCCCCTTGCACGCAGCCTGCACCCCGCATCTCTTCCCCCCACACCACATCTCTACCCCCCACAGTACACCCTGCACCCCACATCTCTCCCACCCACACTACACCTTGCACCCCACATCTCTCCTCCCGACACTACACCTTGCACCCCACATCTCTCCTCCCGACACTACACCCTGCACCCCACATCTCTCCCACCACACCACATCTCTACCCCCCACAGTACACCCTGCACCCCACATCTCTCCCACCCACACTACACCTTGCACCCCACATCTCTCCTCCCGACACTACACCTTGCACCCCACATCTCTCCTCCCGACACTACACCCTGCACCCCACATCTCTCCCACCACACCACATCTCTACCCCCCACAGTACACCCTGCACCTCACATCTCTACCCCCCACAGTACACCCTGCACCCCACATCTCTCCCCCCCACAGTACACCCTGCACCCCACAACTCACCCCCCCACACTACACCCTGCACCCCACAACTCAACCCCCCACACTACACCCTTCACCCCACATCTCTCCTCCCCACACTACACCCTGCACCCCACATCTCACCCCCCACACTACACCCTGCACACCACATCTCTACCCCCCACAGTACACCCTGCACCCCACATCTCTCCCACCCACACTACACCTTGCACCCCACATCTCTCCCCCCCACACTACACCTTGCACCCCACATCTCTCCTCCCGACACTACACCTTGCACCCCACATCTCTCCTCCCGACACTACACCTTGCACCCCACATCTCTCCTCCCGACACTACACCCTGCACCCCACATCTCTCCCACCACACCACATCTCTACCCCCCACAGTACACCCTGCACCTCACATCTCTACCCCCCACAGTACACCCTGCACCCCACATCTCTCCTCCCCACAGTACACCCTGCACCCCACAACTCAACCCCCCACACTACACCCTGCACCCCACATCTCAACCCCCCACACTACACCCTGCACCCCACATCTCTCCCTCTCCACACTACACCCTGCACCCCACATCTCTCCTCTCCACAGTATACCCTGCACCCCACATCTCCCCCCCCCCCACACTGCACCCTGCACCCCACATCTCTCCATATTCCTCCACTGCTCAGGATACAACTTTTCATCATATGGAAGGACCTTCTTACAAGTAAAGACACACCTCTCTGGCACGCGTGCCATAGGTTCGCCACCACTGGTCTAGTCTAAGTTTACACCACCTTTTAATTGGCATACTTTGAGTCTGAATTTTACGCCACAGTTTAAGCCATGCCTGGTGTTTAGCTAAGCCACGCCCTCTTGTCTAGCTAGCCAGAAAATGTTCTAAAACTCGATGTGCCTGAAATGCTCCTATTTTAAGCCAGAGGTCAGGTGTAGCCACTGTTGTAAATCCCACCTTTGTATGTCTTGGTTTTCTTATGTCCAGATTCCTAATGTGAAAGCTTTAGAACAGGTCTTCACAGTTCAGGGTAAGATAACTGCTCTTGCAGCCATGTAAATAAAATAATGATGGCAATTTATGACATATGAATGAAGAGAGGCAACACTCAAGTGGATGGGGACGCTGACCCGCCAGATTTCTCAAATTTAAACCAGCTATGGGTTGGGGTAGATTTCAGTAGAGGCACACACCTTGTCGGCAGATGCACTTCATTATAAATGTATTTTTCCCTGTTGCCAGAGACATGAAGACCGACGTTCAATATGCCAGTCTTCATGAGTTGTCCAAAATACATTCTGTTCAAACTGAAAACCCCTTAATGAAAATATCCTTGTGTATTGAGTTATTGGCGGCACTACAAGGTTCTGATAACACATCCATACATTACAGCTATTTTGTTTATTGAGCTACATGAATGGAGGCTGAACTTCAGTAGCACAGGATTCCCACTACACACTGTGTGGCGCAGTCTACTACCAGCTCCATACATTGTGCTTCAGTCAGTTGATCGTCGGGAGTGCGGTATACTGGACCCCCACAGATCTGATACTGGATAGGCTATCAGTATCTAATCAGAAATACTCATTTTGCTCTATTAGCCCGTAATTCATTAACCCTTAGGAAACTGGCTCCTTTCTCCTTTGGTTCACATGCTGTTTAAACAGACTAGTGAACCTGTAACGTCTGCTTCTTGTGGTCTCTACTATCCATATTGATCTGTTCCTCTGAGGGTCTCAGAAGATCTGGCTCTTCTCAAGCATTTCCTGTTTACAGTCTCGTCTTACACTCTCTCCTTCTTTTTTTTCCGACCAGGCCTTAAAGATATGATTTACTGTGTACGCTCAGGACATTGGCCGCAGTGTTGTATACCTTGTCTAACAAATACAGTATGGCTTTAGAGCATGTTGTGGTACCTTTAAATAGCTGCCTGCTTATATCTATGAGCAAATCTAGCCTAAAGATATGGCTGTCGTGCCGGTCTGTTGTGCATATTTCTTTCTTGCTTTTGGATGTTCAAGATTGACTTAAAAGTAAATTGAAGTAAAAAAAAAAAAAAAATAGATATAGAGCGAGAGATAGATAGATATATATATATATATATATATATATATATATATATACAGTACAGACCAAAAGTTTGGACACACCTTCTCATTCCAAGAGTTTTCTGTATTTTCATGACTATAAAAATTGTAGATTCACACTGAAGGCATCAAAACTATGAATTAACACATGTGGAATTATATACTTAATAAAAAAGTGTGAAACAACTGAAAATATGTCTTATATTCTAGGTTCTTCAAAGTAGCCACCTTTTGCTTTGATTACTGCTTTGCACACTCTTGGCATTCTCTTGATGAGCTTCAAGAGGTAGTCACCTGAAATGGTTTTCACTTCACAGGTGTGCCCTGTCAGGTTTAATAAGTGGGAATTCTTGCCTTATAAATGGGGTTGGGACCATCAGTTGTGTTGTTCAGAAGTCAGGTGGATAAACAGCTGATAGTCCTACTGAATGGAGTGTTAGAATTTGTATTATGGCAAGAAAAAAGCAGCTAAGTAAAGAAAAACGAGTGTCCATAATTACTTTAAGAAATGAAGGTCAGTCAGTCCGAAAAATTGGGAAAACTTTGAAAGTGTCCCCAAGTGCAGTGGCCAAAATCATCAAGCGCTACAAAGAAACTGACTCACATGAGGACCGCCCCAGGAAAGGAAGACCAAGAGTCACCTCTGCTGCGGAGGATAAGTTCATCTGAGTCATCAGCCTCAGAAATCGCAGGTTAACAGCAGCTCAGATTAGAGACCAGGTCAATGCCACACAGAGTTCTAGCAGCAGACACATCTCTACAACAACTGTTAAGAGGAGACTGTGTGCAGCAGGCCTTCATGGTAAAATAGCTGCTAGGAAACCACTGCTAAGGACAGGCAACAAGCAGAAGAGACTTGTTTGGGCTAAAGAACGCAAGGAATGGACATTAGACCTGTGGAAATCTGTGCTTTGGTCTGATGAGTCCAAATTTGAGATCTTTGGTTCCAACCACCGTGTCTTTGTGCGACGCAGAAAAGGTGAACGAATGGACTCTACATGCCTGGTTCCCACCGTGAAGCATGGAGGAGGAGGTGTGATGGTGTGGGGGTGCTTTGCTGGTGACACTGTTGGGGATTTATTCAAAATTGAAGGAATACTGAACCAGCATGGTTACCACAGCATCTTGCAGTGGCATGCTATTCCATCCGGTTTGCGTTTAGTTGGACCATCATTTATTTTTCAACAGGACAATGACCCCAAACACACCTCCAGACTGTATAAGGGCTATTTGACCAAGAAGGAGCGTGATGGGGTGCTACGCCAGATTACCTGGCCTCCACAGTCACCAGACCTGAACCCAATCGAGATGTTTTGGGGTGAGCTGAACCGCAGAGTGAAGGCAAAAGGGCCAACAAGTGCTAAGCATCTCTGGGAACTCCTTCAAGACTGTTGGAAGACCATTTCAGGTGACTACCTCTTGAAGCTCATCAAGAGAATGCCAAGAGTGTGCAAAGCAGTAATCAAAGCAAAAGGTGGCTACTTTGAAGAACCTAGAATATAAGACATATTTTCAGTTGTTTCACACTTTTTTGTTAAGTATATAATTCCACATGTGTTAATTCATAGTTTTGATGCCTTCAGTGTGAATCTACAATTTTTATAGTCATGAAAATACAGAAAACTCTTGGAATGAGAAGGTGTGTCCAAACTTTTGGTCTGTACTGTATATATATATATATGTTTATGTGTGTGTGTGTGTGTGTGTGTGTGTGTGTGTGTGTGTTATATATATATATATATATATATATATATATATATATATATATGAGACAGATAAACATGTTTGACTGGTGATCGGCTGAGGGCGGGGCTTAGTGATCTTATCGTCCTACTGCAGGCAGGTTGTCAGCTGCTGATGTCCGTTCTGTCTCATGCCAGTGCATTGATGGCAGAAGTCCTCAGCATCACATGACCATTGAAACCAATCAGCAGCCTCAGTGATCGCTGGTAAAGGGCCAGTGACATTACTCACATATGTCGCTGGTTCTGAACGTCACCAGTCCCTCTCTAGCGATCACTGAGGCTGCTGGTTTCAGTGGTCATGTGATGCTGAGGACTTGCGACATCGGCACAAGACTCAATGGACACAACCAGCGGACAACAGAGCACCGGTTATTTATAGGCTTCATTTCCAAATCCTGAACAACCTTTTTATCCCCAAAATTGGATATAAGGAAAGGCAGAGATGAAGGGAAAATTGATTGGGGTAGTTTGTTTTTTTTGTGTTTAGTGCTCCTCTATGGATGTATCAATTTCAGATTTTCTCTATATTCATACTAGGAAAGGGAGATATTGCCCCTATTTCACAGACCAGGCACGCTTAGGCGTGTTTATGTAGGGTCGTTTTAACCATAGGGCAAATGGTGTATCTGGGCATTATGGAAGCAGGGGGCCACCTCTGCCGACCTGGATCAAATGGGAGCACTTCGGGTCCCGCTGTTCTGGGCAGCAGGTAAAGTTTTAATACAATGGCAGAGCACAGAGTTATGTGGGGGCCACTAGAGTGGACGTTAAATTATAGGGGGGGAACACTTAGGAAACCTCTAAACAGGGCCCACTAAAGTATTAAAACAGCCCTGTGTTTTATGGTCGACTCTGTGGCCGGCAGTTACTTTGTGTGTGGCCAGCTTTATTCTTTCTATAATATGCAAAATTCTACAAACTTTTTCTTTTAAAAAGTCAGTTTCTCCTGTCCGACGTTTTCACATTTTGTGTGGCGGATTCTACATATCCTCATATAATCTAAGGAAATTGTCCCGGAAATGAACTGTAATGCAGAAAGGTGCACAAGAATTACTGGTGCTTGTTTTCATTGTGTCAGCCGGAGCTTTACAAGGACATCTGTGTAGGTGCTATATAGCATTGTTACTGTTTCCTTTATACATTGTTCAGCCTGTTCTTTTATACTGTTTATTACGTCTGTTGAAGCTACAGAAAGTGACCTATTCAGATTGGATCTCATTCTCTGTCTTGTACAAATTTCCCTGTGAATATGTTCCTAAAAGTTTGCAATGAGCCTGGTCAATAGGCCAGTGAATTTATCTACAGCGAGACAACATGAAGATATAGAGCAACATTTGTATGAGAGCAGATACTTCTAACAAATGTTATAATATAGAATGTGCAATGTATGCAGGTATATACGTCATGTTCTCTCTGATAATGTATGTATGGTGTAGCCTAGAAATAAATCCAAGGGTTTGCCAAATCCAGTTTTTTATTTGGAGGAAAATAAATTGTATGTAATTTGTAAGTGGCAAAATGTACTTGATGATTTATTTTTTTTTTTCTTCTGTGGATTTAAATCTGTATTTCATTCACTCAGTGTGTATAAAGTTGATGTGTTTTTTATTATTTAAAGGAGTTGTTTGGTCACAATGTTATACCATGAAAAGTCCTCTGTCCATCATTATCATATAGACGATAAATACCCAATTGGTGGGGGTCTGACCTCTGAAACCTCCATCAATCCTACTAACAGCGTTGTCTCTCCCTCCCGTCACCCCCCGACCCCTTGTGTGTTCAGGCTGAATTTAGAGTTGTCAGGTGGTGGACGGTGCTCCTATTCACGTCAGTGGGAGCACCAGAGCTGGCCAAAGTACAGCAGTGTGCTGTCTCCAGTGCTCCTGTTGAAGGGAATGGGAGCGGCGTCCACCACCTGACATGCCTACATGCCGCAGTCAGGCTGAATATACAACATGGGGAAACGCCACACATACTCAGGATCGGTCAGACCTCCACCTAACAGGTATTTTATATTTTCATGGCATAGCCCCTTTAACATCGTCTTGTGGATAGGGAGTGACTTGCTGGTTGTAAGCTGTATCTCAGCTACCTCTGGCAGCACCAATGAAATTGGTGAAGCAGGAGCCAGCGTTTCTGACCAGCCTCTTCATTCAGACTGGGGTGCTAAACATCCAAATTCTCATGATCAGTGATGGTCCCAGCAGTCAGACCCCTTCCCTGTAGATAGGGGGATAGTTGTTTTGAACTTCTTTTTTTTTTTTAAACTCCTTTTCATTAAAATAATTGATAGCCGAGATTTCCCTATTTAGGTCTATTTTATACCTAAGAGTGTCTATCACTTTGGAGGATCCATCACAACCATGAATTATCTGGATGACCCAGTAAACACTTGTTGCCAGGTTCCCTTACATAGGATCGTGGGGAATCTACATTGGACCATTGTCACTTAAGGTATTGCCCAAAGTTGGGGCCTGGTTCTTTTTCATGCTTCAGTGAAACAGCATAAATTTGTGCTGTCAACCAGAAATGTTATGCATCTGCCCTTACCAGGAAGGATTTTCTGAACAAGCCCTTGGCTCAGTGCACACAGACAAAAGCTAACAATGAATATAGTATATGGGTATTGTGGGTAAATGTCGTAGATGAAGTCACTAAGTTCATCTGCTAAAGATGTTCCTCCTTCTGTCTAGAAGAGAACATTTAAGGAGCAAAAATCCACCCAGGTTACACACAACAAAATCCAGCAATTCACTGTATTAAGTACTGTGCTGAAATACATGAAAGCGCACAGGATTCATTGTCACAGAATGATGTGGCTGAACTGGTTTTGTAGTTTTTCCTAGTTCTGCGTAAGAGACAACTGGCATGCTTGAGAGTATAAAATGCTCGGCAACAACTCTTTTATTAGATTGCAATAAAATGCTTTAACAGTCCTTTGCAAATCGCTAAAGTGAAGTAATGTTTCTAGGTAGCTTGGTGTGTGGAATTTTAAGAAAACCTTCAGAATATAGGGCGTTTTCTCTATGGTTTATACAGTGCACTGCTTTCAGTTATTTCTTGACTGCAAGAGAGAAGCTGGGCATGTACATAGAACTTAGCATTTGGCCAACAGCTACAGCTCCTGGTGCCTCTTCCATATATATGCCCTTGGCTAAGTTGAGCGTGTGCTCAAAATGGGGAGAGAGGACTAAGGTTAGGTTCACACGTGCACCTGATGTTCGGGGTTTCTGTCCCCGAATCCACTTAAAAGGATTTTTCTCTCCTCACTTTTCCACATTTTTCAGGCTGAAACCCAGCAAATCCCATTATATTCTATGGGGTCTGTAGATAGGTGGACCCGACGAACGGAAACCTGAACGCAGGTGTGAACCCAGTGTAAGCTGCAGCTTTAGACCTCTGATAGTGGCGGTAGATCGGAAATATTAAAATCCAACAATCTATTTATTTATTTATTTTTTAATCTCCTTGACTTATTCTGTATAGGGAAAGTTGAGACTCCTCCATACAGGTTAGATGGTGAAATTGTTGCGTTTGACAGATAATGTTGTTTGTATGGCTTCCTTAAAGGGGTTGTCTGTTTCATTTATTTATGTAATATTGCTGCTAGTGGGGCCATAAACATAACAAACCAGTACTTTCCTTTCCCCGGGATCCCGGTTCGAATGGCGGCAGCTCCATTCGTCTGTATACTGTTACCTTGTTTGTGTCAGGTGACTGCTCCAGCCAGTTAAAGACCCCAGCAGTCACCTCTTCACAAACTGCACATCACAGCAGACACGTACTATTTGGAAAGTGGTCACTGCTGAGGCTTATGACTGACTACAGTAGTCCTCTCGCACTAACAGGACGCCACTGGTGACATCAGCCAGACGTCCTGTATGCAAATGAATGGTATTGGCAGCACTGGAAACTGAGGCCCGGGGAGAGGGGGGTACAGATTTATATTTAGGGCCCCACTAGCAGCAGTACCAAATAATAAAAAAAGACACTTGACAACCCCTTAAACTTTTTCCTTATAGCAACAGCAAGTGATGATGAGAAACTTTGTAATCTTAGGTAAAAATGCTTCTTTCTCCCCTTCTAGGCTCCTCTTCCCCAGGCCCCTGCCTCCTGCACTGATCCTTCCCTCTCTTTCTTGCCTTCACATCACTTTAGTCGAAATGCCACTACTTTGGGGCATTTAACTTGCTTCTTCAGTGATACAGTCTCAGATCCTGCCAAAACATGTCAAAAAACACTTGGCAAAAATGAGTGCTGAAAGTCAGATGTGTATATCTGGTAGTACGAGTTCTGTATCTGTATTTGAGCACGACTCTAACCCCTCCCCTAGGGATAGATATTTACAGGCTACCTCGTATACATTTATATACGGAAGCCTGACTATCACCATTCTAAGGGGTGGGGTTGGCACTCTGCTCATAGATACAACAGGTCTCCTACTATGAGACCAGTGTAATCTCTGCACTGCTAGTAGCACCATGGCCAAACGTTTTGCCATTTGGCCCGTAGTAGCACAATTTGTAGCTTTAATCTGCTAATCTGAGGTTGCAGATTTTGCTTGCCCTGCTGGCCAGACTTGAAGGACATCCTGACACTTGTAATCTTCCTACAACTGGAGAGCCGCAGGTTTTTGATTTATAACCTTTATGTAATGTTGGAAGTGAATGTAACAGATCTCCTCCTTCCTGCTGCCGAGCATTTCAGACATGGTTAACTAAAAGGGAGTGTTTGTCTCTACATTTGACTTTCTTATATTACATGAATTACATGTGGTGTCTCAATAACATATGCCATAGCTCAAGCATTTGAACTATTTGGCCCATTGCCACCGTATACCAAACTACCTTTTTTCCCTAAATTCTTTTGAGATTTTTCCTTCTTTGTGTGTTTAGCTCCAAGGTACAACATTATACTTTTAGCTCCAAGGAACAGACTTCCTTATTGCTGTATTCCAGACTCCTGCAGTACATATAAGAACAGCAGCTGTTTTGTGCTGTCCTCTTTCTCTGCTTTACTGTAATGCTTTGCATCAGTCTTGTGCTGCTTTCCAAGGCGTGGTCATTATATATCACACCATTCCTTTGTAAGTACGGCAGGACCTACTTTAAAAAAAAAAAAAAAAAAAAAAAAACTTTTGGATATGGCAGTAGAAAAGATGGAGTTGAAACCCAGACAACTAGGATGTGTGATGAAATAATTTTGTGGGAGCTAGGGGGAACTTCATGATTTTCGGAAGTGTAAGATTTTACTTTCTTTGGCCATTGAAGGAACAGTGGTCAAGTTGTTGTTTTTGTGAAGTAGAAGTAATTGCTCCTCTCTGGGTGTTGGTAGATTCCAGATTAGGTATTAGGAGAGAAGAGAGGACTAGTTGGGTGTAAGTTAAGTTCGGAGACATTCCTGTAGACTTGAGAAGCCAGTTAGTTCTCTCCAGGAGACAATATGAGATGTTTGCTTTTTTTATAGTGGTAAGCAATAAGCACCTTGAGTAGACATCAATCAAATATGACCTAAAAAGTTAAGCCCTATTCACACTTCCCTTGAAGTGTATTTTTTGTATATGTACAGGGAATCCCAGTGCATGGGCCAAGCATATCCACCACCCTATTTCATCCTTGGATGATAAGTCCTTTTGACCTCTATTGGACTGATATACACCACTCCATGTCGTGTCAGTCCATTTGTAGATTCATAAAGGACATTGTTCTGACTCAATAGCTTGGCTGCAAGTGTGAGGTTGTGAGAATGTCCTGTAGTCTCTATGCTAACCAGCAATTTACACCAAGATATTTATCAGATAGTGTTCAACTCAACTGAGGAGGTGTAGATAAGATTCCAGATGCTTTAATCCAGGTAAATCTTGTAAAACCTCATACAGCAGTAGGTGAAAAATGATGAATCACCAGGAGCTGAGCAGACATGTTGCTTACAAATAAGTGAAACTAAACTGAGGGGGAGAGAGGAGGAGCTACAGCATCACAACTAAGGATACAGAGAGAGAAAAGGGACAAACTACAAAGACAAACAGTATCACAGATACATGTCAGTGAACTAAACCAAGTCCTGGGACATGACACTCCCTGCCTGAAATCTTTAGATTTCACTGAAAACAAACATTAAATGTCCTGAGATGTCCATAAGGTCCTCTTCAAACCTGAAAAACAAAAAAGAAACATGCACAACAAACAACAATAATCAACAGTTAGTCCAAATAAACCAATCTTCAGATCGGGAAGCCGCAATTTGCCAACACCTCCACCGACCCACACTGTAATCCACAAGTACACGGTTTTAGTTTATGGAAGGAACCTCCCCGCCATGAACTGTAAATGGTGTCCTTATCTTCTTTTATGTGACGTCTCCTCTTGGAAGAAGAAGCACCAGTTCATTAATTGGGCGGAAGAAAACTCGCACTGAGCCTCCCTTGGTTACCTTGACCTCCACTTTCCGAGTCTTCCCATCATCACTAGGGACAACTTTAGTGATGAGACCCATAGGCCATTCATTCCGATGGACTTCTTTATCCCTTAGAAGGACGAGGTCACCCACCTGGAGATTAGGTTTTGAGGTCTGCCATTTGTGACGGCTCTGTAGCATGTGGAGGTACTCTGTTTTCCAGCGGTGCCAGAACACATTGGACAGGTGTTGAACTTGTTTCCATTGACGTCTGTAAATGTCACTGTGATCTAAGGTACGTGGAGAGGTAGGAGCAGTACCAATTTTCTGAGTAAGAAGCGTTGCTGGGGTTAAGATAATTGGAGATTCAGGGTCTGAAGATACTGGAACAAGTGGCCTTGCATTGATTATCGCAGACACTTCAGCAAGAAAGGTTATTAACGTCTCATGGGTAAGCAGTGTCGACTTGTGGTCCATCAACATAGAGTCAAGGATTCTGCGTGTGATCCCAATCATACGTTCCCAGGAACCTCCCATATGGGATGAATGTGGAGGGTTAAACGTCCAAGTGCACCCATTGTTGGATAAGAAGTTGTCTAACTGCAGTTCTTTGCAGGCTCCAACGAAGTTAGTGCCACAGTCAGACCTCAGTTGTTTCTCAGCAGGCAGTGGAGTGTTCCAGTCCATGTTCTCAGTGGTAAGCTGTCTTAGTAGTAGCTTGCCTTGAATGGTGATGGGAGCAATGAAACCAAGAGGATCATAAATGCTGTTCACAACAGATAAAACTCCTCGTTTGGTGAAAGGTTTGTCACAAGAAGACACTTGGAATGTGAATGTGTCTTGTTCAGTGTTCCATAGCAATCCTAGGCTGCGTTGCATAGGAGGAGCATCAGAACTGAGATCAAGATCCTTCAAGTTGATTGCATGATCATCAGAGGGAAATGCCTTCATTACCTCCATATTGTTGGAGATTATCTTGTGAAGTCTGAGGTTAGCTACAGACAGCATTTCCTGTGTTCTAGAGAGGAGATCAATCACTTCTTCACTTGCAGGTAAGGATTTAAGACCATCATCAACATAGAAGTTCCTCTCAACAAACTGACGAGCATCAGAGCCATACTCTTTCTCACCTTCATGGGCGGTCCTTCTCAGTCCATAGATCGCTACTGCAGGAGATGGGCTATTGCCAAAGACATGTACCTTCATCCGGTAATCTATGACTTCATTGTTGACATCATTGTCCTTATGCCATAGGAACCTGAGATAGTTTCTGTCATCATCCTTAACAATGAAGCAATGAAACATCTGTTGGATGTCGGCCATCACTGCAACTGGTTCCTGTCTGAAACGGATTAAGACTCCTATGAGGCTGTTGTTTAGGTTAGGACCAGTGAGGAGCAGGTTGTTGAGAGAGACGCCTTCATACTGAGCACTAGAATCGAGCATGACCCTGATTTGGTCAGGTTTGCGAGGGTGATACACGCCAAATGATGGAAGGTACCAGCATTCTTCTCCTTCCTTTAGTGGAGGTGCAGGTTCTGCATGATCTCTCTCAAATACCTTCTGCATGAAACCTACAAAGTGTTTCTCCATCTCTGGTTTCCTCTTGAGGGTACGTTTTAAAGAGAGAAATCTAGAAACTGCTTGCTTCAGATTGTTTGGTAGTTTTGATCTTGGGGAGCGGAAAGGTAAAGGTGCTACCCAACTGTTGGAGTCATCTTGAATGAATTCCTTGTCCATAAGTTTGAGAAATTCTTTATCAGCTATAGCCGGTGCCAGCTTGTTGTCATCACTTGTTGTATTGAACACTGTTAATCCAAGGGTGTCGTCCCCAGGCAGGAAAGTATTCACGTTGTCTCGGTGATTATGCAGCCACTTACTGTTGCTTATCTTCTCTTTCACTTGGTAGTGATGTGGACATGGCTGAAAACAAGTGCTGCGACCATTTGGTAACATATGCGTCTTAAATGAAGAAATATTGGTGGGCCTTTTCATCCTACCTATGCAGACGTTGCCAATGATTACCCATCCTAGATCGAGGCGCTGGGCAAATGGTGCATCATGTGGTCCATTAATTTGCTGGCGTATTTTGTGCAGTCTGAGAATGTCTCTACCTAGCAGAACTAGAATGTCTGCATTTTTGTCAAGGGATGGTATTTCACTGGCTATAGCCCTTAGATGAGGGTGCTGGAAAGCCGCCTCTGGTGTGGGTATCTCTTCTCTGTTTGATGGTATCTGGTTGCACTCAACAAGTGTGGGCAAAGGTATCTCCAAATTGCCCTTGAGAGAAGCTATTACGAGACCGCTGGCCCTTCTTCCAGAAACCTCTGAGATGCCACTACAAGTACCCAAGGTATACGGATAAGTATCACCCTTTAAGTTAAACAGATCAAAGAGTTCTGACCCTGCAAGTGAGTGGTTGCTCTGGTCGTCCAAGATGGCGTACACCCTCAGAGCCCTTTCTGGTTGGCCCTTGGGGTATATATTGACTAGGCATATCCTTGCACAGGACTTGTCACAAAGGTCTTCTCCGCAGACTTCTGTACATGAGGAAGATACTGTGGTAGTATTTACTGATTGATCTGTGTTCTCCCCGCCATGCTTAGTTGGGGGAGGGGAACCTCTAGGTGGTGTGGCACTAGGCTGGGCTGGATGAAGAGCTTGTACATGGTCCTCACTGCCACACTCTATACACTTAATAGCAATTTTACAGTCTCTAGCAACATGTTCAGTAGAGGAACAACATTTGAAACATATCCCTAGTTTCTTTAGAAGCTCTCTACGTTCCTGGATTGGTTTCCTCCTGAAGCCAATACACTTCTTGAGGGGATGAGGCTTCTTGTGAATAGGACACAGACGGTTAGGATTTTCTACCTTTTCGTCTTGGTTGCTGTTGCAACTGCTTTCTTCTGGTGCTGATGTAGGTATAGGAAGAATATCAGTCTTTTTCACCGAAACTGGGCCTCTGCGGTTTCTGCAGTTAGAATGTGAGCTGTCATAATTAATAGGAGGTGAACCAGGAACACTGGGATCCCCATAGGAAAAGCTTGGGTCATTCTTGGATTCTGCAATGTTCTTGATAAACTCACAGAAGTAGGAAAGTGGAGGAAAGGAGACTTGATTCTCATTTTTGTATCTTGACCCAACTGTGGTCCACCTTTCTTGAATATTATATGGCAACTTGGAGACTATCGGGTTTACCCCACGAGCAGTGTCCAGGTAACTGAGGCCCGGTAGGAGAGTGTCCGCCTTAGCCAGTAGGAGCTCCATGAGTAGGTCACTAAGTTCTTGAAATTTCTGATGATCCTTACCAGATATCTTTGGAAACCCTTGCAACCGTTTGAACAGAGCATTCTCTATTGCTTCAGGACTGCCATAGGTTTTCTCCAGTCTTTCCCAAGCAGCGGTAAGGCCTGCTATGGGGTTGTAAATGTGGACGGATCTGAGTCTTTTAGCACGTACTGTGGGCCAAGCCACCGGATAAGCAAATCTAGTTCTTCAGCTGCAGTAATGCCAAGGTCACTAATTGCAGTTTTGAAGGCACATTTCCAGCCTCTGTAGTTCTCAGGTTGGTCATCGAACCTTGTGAGTCCAGTCTTAGTAAGCTCACGGCGAACCATGTACCTTGCAAACTCTGACATGTCTGTTCTCTCTGACTTTTAAATATTGAGTTGCTGGCTGAGTAGCGGTGATTACGTTGTTTGTGGGGTTCTGGTTAACAGAGGTAGGTAGCGTAGGGGCTGCGTAGGCATTCAGCCTAGGAGCTAGCTTAAAGTCCATAGGTTTAGCCACATATGGATTTGAAACTGGACCGTTGCTTGCAGTCTGGTGGTATGGTGGCACATTAGTGTTTACCTGAGTATCAGTATATTGCATTTGCTGAGGTGCAAGGCTTTGGGAATCCATGAAGGAAGAAGAAACTGGATGCTGGACAGGCAGGACATTGTACTGACCTTGAATGCGGTGTGCTGCAGAAGATACTGTACCCTGTTGCTCTGGAGAAATGTCGTCCCTGACAGGAACATTTGTGGCAAATAGGGATTCACTGCTTTGGCTTAGTACATAGTCTCTTGTGCGCTTAAGGGGATCCTCTGCTTCCACATCACACAAACTGGTGCTGTCACTTTCACTTCCACTGATGGCCTGTTCTAAAATGCTTAACCTTGCCATGGCTGCAGCGTGCTCATACTGTTTCTCTCGAGCTTCTAGTTCTGCCCTTTTTTGAGCTGCATTAGCTTCTATTTCTGCTTTCTGTTGAGCTGCCTTAGCTTCCATCTCTGCTTTCTGTTGAGCTACCTTAGCTTCCATCGCTGCTGCATTAGCTTCCATCTCTGCTTTCTGTTGTGCAAAGGCTGCCTGTATCTTAGTAGCTTCCGCCTCTGCACGTGCTTTTATAAGTTGCTCACTGAGTGTGGAAGATTTTGAGGAACGTGACTTAGATGTACGCTTTGAACGCTTGGTAGACTCAGAAACGTGGGATGCCATTTCCTGCAGTTGCGCAATTCTTGCCTCTGTCCTTAACTTAGTTTCATGTACTAAGCTGTCTCGTTCTGAATTGAGATGCTGGAAGCTTTGCAATTCAGCTAAAGAATCGTCTGTATGTAGTTTCCTCAATATGCTTTCATACTCCTCAGCTTTCATTTTATAATGTCCATGCATAGCACAAAGCTGTCGCAGAGCTCCCTCTAGTGGTGATACATGGTATGCAAGCAAGCACATGGCAGATATCTTAGTCTGTATTTTCTGCCACCATTTTGAGAGTTCACAGGAGAGTTCATGCTTTAAACCTTCTAGATTGTCCCTAACCTTCCACGTAGGTTTAATCAAGCGTCTAGCCTTCTCACTGGGCTGCAGACTGAGGTCCATGCTACCTTGTGCTTCAGGGTGCCCTTCAGCCATGATGCAACACAAATAGGATATATATAACTTTGCTGGAGTGAGATGGCTGCTTGATAGAATCTTCTATGCTGAGGGGGTCTGAGCTGCAGATGCAACTTACGCTATGCTGATTCCTTCTAGCTTCAGGTAACTTGCTGTGACTGATTGTATGTCAGAAGTTGGTGAACTGTCTTACAGCCGTATCTGGCAGTCTTTATGCATCATTTTTCACTGTTCTGACTCAATAGCTTGGCTGCAAGTGTGAGGTTGTGAGAGTGTCCTGTAGTCTCTATGCTAACCAGCAATTTACACCAAGATATTTATCAGATAGTGTTCAACTCAACTGAGGAGGTGTAGATAAGATTCCAGATGCTTTAATCCAGGTAAATCTTGTAAAACCTCATACAGCAGTAGGTGAAAAATGATGAATCACCAGGAGCTGAGCAGACATGTTGCTTACAAAGAAGTGAAACTAAACTGAGAGAGAGAGAGAGGAGGAGCTACAGCATCACAGCTAAGGATACAGAGAGAGAAAAAGGGACAAACTACAAAGACAAACACAGTATCACAGATATATGTCAGTGAATTAAACCAAGTCCTGGGACATGACAGACATGCACATTTCTGCTGTGCAAAAACTTTTTTTTTTTTTTTTTTTTTTTTTTTTCCTCCTTTTCTTTTTCCATCCCTTTACCCGTCATCTGCCATTCTTCAGGCTTCTTCCATGTACTTAAATCACTCGCACTCGCGCTTCTTCTCCACTCCTGATCAGCTCAGATACTCTTAGCTTTTATATTTCTCTTTCTCTTTGCTCTGCTATCAATCCTATGATGCATCAGCAGAGCATCACATGGGAGACTAGAGACTGTACTATTTCTACCTGCTGGGAGACAGTGTAATTATCCTTTTGTCTATTTTCTCCTAAATAATCTGAGTCTGTAAGTATATTGTTAGGAAGACTGAACCATGAGCTCCTTCACCATAACACTGTGACAGGAACTGTCTGTTCATCAGTAGTTAAAGACAGAAGTTTGTCTCCCTCTGTGGAGAAGCCTGTGTGGTACAGTCCATCATACAGGAGGTGACTTTAGCTCCTGCATCACTCTATATTTTATCTACAGTGAAACCACTCAGAGATGACCACCCAAAAGTATATTAAAAAGTGGTCTTCTGGGGGGGGGGGGGGCAGTATTGTCAAAGATGGTAAATATGGAAAACTGGAAGGCTGTCACAGAAAATGTGGTATGGTCTTTTGGAGAGGTTTCCCTGTATATTGGTGGAATAGGTGCATTATGAATAAGAAAAGAAAATCACCGGAGTGTTTCTTGACATATAACTCCAGCAGAGGCTGAAAAGCACAATTAGAACGGGCCCTTGAGTGTTGGTTGAAAATTTCTATTCTTTCACTCATCATATTAGAAGGAGTGAAATCCCCAGTGAAAATACTCACAATAAATTGACTTGCTGTGGATAAGTTAACAGGCTGTGCAGATTTTATCACAGCAAATTGTTGACACACTTGCCGCTAAAAGTGTTGAGCGCTATATTGTTAGAGCTGTAGTACAAGCCATTCTTTTATTTGGCCATTGATCCATTCTGCTTATTTGCCCAACAGTATTTGTTATGCAGTTTCTGTAACATTGTTCCTATTGTACCCCAATATCAGACATAGTCATCAGTGCAGTGTGAATGTTGGCATAATGTTGATGCAGTACTAGCCCGCCGTAGCCTTGTGTTCTATAAGGATTCATTCACACGTCTGCATTTAGCACGGACAACACACAATCCTGCTCATTTTTGGGTTGTGTGTGGTTGATGACTTTTTTTTTTTTTTTCTTCTGTGTGTGAAAAGTAATGGACATATGAATGGCTCCATACACTATGTTGTTTCTGGATAATACATGGACAGAAAAGTAAATGTGAAAGGGTCTGTCAGATGGGTAGATGGGTTTCCATGTTCAGTTTTTCTATTCCCCCACCCCCTTTTTTCTTTTTTTTTTCCTTTCCCTCTGCTGAGTAGTAGTAGCACCTGTCCTATATATTTTCTCCTCCTTTTCATATCCACACCTGATTTTGGCTTAAAAAACAGCAGAAAAAGAAAACAAAAAAACTCTACTGAATGGCGTGGGGTCAGGCAGCCTGCACCGCTCCATTCATTTCAGTGGAAGAGCTGGAGTTAGCCAAAGTACAGTGCTCGACTATATCTGCTGCTCCCATTCAGAATGGTGGATGAAAGTTCCCCCACTGATCTACAAGTTATCCCCTATCTTATAGATGGAGGATAAATTCCTTCTGTGGGCAAACCCCTTTACGTTAACCAGAGAAATCTTATTCTTTTTCCCTATATTGATCTTTTGTCGGTCTTGTTGAATGCTGTTGGCATACATCATGGAAAGTTGTGTCTCATGAGGAGTTTGAGCAGTTATAATTCCCCGGAGATATTTGATCTGACGATGAACAAGGAAGTCATCGCCTTACAAGAAAATTGAAAGACTGGAAATTTTGTTTTTGTGTTGACAGAGATTAGTTTTGTTGTCCTTCAGTCACAAAGATTCATAGGACGCAAATGAAACAAACCGCTTGGTAAAAACTAAACTCTTTATAAAGTGCACAGCTGTTCAGTCCAGTAGTCTGTGCTGGTTAAAGGGTGAAGCATATTAAACCAGCAAAAAGTCAGTCAGGTCAGGCTCACCCGAATGTATCGCCTTTTTCCCCATGAAAATGTATACCTCTGTTGCCGAGATACTCCTTTATATCATATGAAAATGAGCAGACTGGAGCACCAAGGGCGGCTCTGTTGCTCCAAACTGCTACACCCCACACACCGGGAAGGGGACACCTTCCCACCTTCAGCAATTGTTACGTCTGTTCATACTGGCAATATGTAGTGAATATGGGATGGACCCTCCCTGGCAACACTTGACAGTGCTTGGAAGAACTTCAGCCTATTTTTCTAATAGTAGTAAAATAGGTCAAGAAAGTACATTACTAAAGGGTTCACCAAACATCTCTGTATATAATAATAAAAAAAAAAAAAAAAAAATCTATACATACACATACATACATATGCCTTTGTCGTCAGCCTGGGACAGACTGGCTCTGTCTATAAACACTAACTTAAGAAAGCAGAGCTGCGGGGTGGAGGGACAGAGGAGCAGGTGGTTAGGCAGGAGGGATGTCTCAGACTCCCTATACACACTGCTTCTAAGCTGTGGTCAAGATCCCTGCCCTGGAGCAGACATTAAGGACCACCAAGGCACAAGATCTGGGGAAGCTTAGTAGCAGTTAACCCTTCCCGCTAGGTACTGATTTGCATATCATTTTTGTGCTTGTTTACTGGACAATCACTTCAATATTCTGGTACTGAACAGAAGCTGAACATGTACCACAGGTGCCCCTACATATGTATCAAGGAATCCTATGTCCAGCCATGTCCTAGGGAGGGAGGTGTAAATGGCTGACTGGTTACCTTTTTAAGCTTTTTTTTTTTTTTTTTTCCTTTTTTCAATTTGACCTTATTTATATTGGAGTATTAGCATTTATTTATTTTATTTTTTTTAACAAAAAAAAAAATGTTTTACCCTTGGAATAACATATAGCGCTAAACTAATGTAAGCAGATTTATTGACAGCTGCTGAAACCAGCTGGGCGGTTAGTTTTCAGTGTTATGGCCATTGCTGCCACTTTCATAGAGATTAGTGTTTTGGTGGAACTGACCATGGATTTGTGTAATGTACTGCATATACGTGACTTCATACTGACGGGGACACAAACCACTGCTGTTCTGTGACGTATTGGGGTCCGAAATATGAAGAGCTGAGTTAGGGGTGTTGCCAGTGGATTGAAAACACGCTTGTCGTGCTACATGATGTGTAAGTGAGATTTTACCATAGACTGCAATACATTAGTATTGCAATCCGTTGTCTAAGTCCTCACATGAGCAAAGATTGAGGTCCTTTGGGGGGTAAAAAATAAATAAACGTGAACACGTTAGATTTCTCCATGTGTGAAAATGCCTGCACTAATAAAGCATAAAAATATATCCCAAGGAGAGATCTTCATCCTTTTATAAGTCTTGGAAAAAACCCCTTTAAATGGCCACTTGCTTTTCATTCAGTGAGTTCATGATAAATTCTGATGTGTTTGCTCCATACATGCCACAGGGCAGAGTTTAATAATGCATCCCCTGCTACTAGTGCTTTACAAGTACTGTAAGGCGGCCATAACCTCTAATATAAATGATTTAGTATTGACTTCTAGTTAGTACCTTTTACGATTCCCGTGATATACTGCATTATTATCGGGGTATATGAGCAGATATCGCTGTTACAAGCTATGCGTCTTAGAATGGTTGTTATGAAGGAGCTGTTACCTCTCCTGATATGTGTTATAATAAATCTTGTATTCCATGTGAAAGGCATCCCTACATAGTCTGACGCTGCGCAGATTGGACCCACAGACAGAGGAATAGATTACAGAACACAGCGGTTTTGGGTTTTTTGTGTTTTTTTTTGGCGGGGGGGGGACGGGTAGAATTACCAGTTTTGGTACAATCTTAAAGCCCCATAGCAAGAGTTGTACAGCAATTTTTCCTAATTCCTCTATTGTTGGTAATGCTTATTATATCCCATAAGAAGGCGTTCAGAGCTTGTCATGTGCAGATACGCTTCTATTGGATTGGAATTCTTCAGTCGGTTATTAGGAAATATGTCGTAGATAAATCCTTTTCGTCCATACTCCATATGCCTAATCCTTCTTAATCTGGTATATTAAACTGTATTCATGAAAACATGGCTAAGCTATCACTGGTTTTGTGTGTACAGGCTGAAATGGGATCTGAACAATTTCATCAGACTGTGATTTTTGCCTTGGCTGTTCATGTTTTATTATGTGACATTGGGACTAATCTGTCAGTAGATATGAGCTAGTAGTCGGCTCCTATGGATCATTTGCAGCTGCCATTTGTACCTGTGTGATGGCGTGGAGAAAGCTTGTTGGAAAGGCCCGCCCTCTTGTTTGCTTTATTTCCACTATGTATTTTGCAGTTCTTTATAGGAAGTGGAGCGTGTACAATCTTGGAGGCGGATTCATCAGATAAAGATTATTCTTCATAATTATATAGATGAGATTTTATAAAGTCTTGCACTCTGTTGTACAACTTTTATGCCAGAACTATAGAGTGTTTTGACTTCTTGAGCTTATTTAAAGGTATTGTTCATTACTTTTTTATTTATTTATTTTTTTTCCTTTAATTTTTGGCCTTTCTAGTGGATAGGTCATAAATATCTGAACAGAGGAGGCTGCCAGGCAGCCCCTGCATGGATCAGAAGTTCAGAGGTGGGTCCGGTCTTTGTACTATACAGTACACAGACCAGGAAACAGCTGGCTCCATGCCCTGTATAGTGGCCGGACACCAGTACTGCAGCTGAACTCCCATTGACATCAATAGAACTTTTCCTATCTAAAGGTATGATGCTGCTCAGCATAATGCCGCGAACAATTGTCTGTGCCTGGTTTGGTGTAGAGTTTCCTGGTAACACTCCTCTTAAAGTTGCACCAAATTTATCATGCGGCACTTGATAAATTTGGTACCGATTAACCACAGCAGACTCCAACATAATGGATTTGATAAATGCTCCCCTATGTAATTTTCCTTTTTATATTAATGGTTTCCAAGATCTCTCCATATGAACTTTGATGGATTACTTTCAGTGGTTATAAGGCTGTCCTGGTCAGGTGATGGACACATAGGTGCACGGCTCGTTACAAGACAGATGTCTGATGACTGTGCTGTAACCATGACAGGACAGTAGTCCTGCAGTGACTCAGCATCTTGGAGAACTATGGTATGGGGACACAGTGCAATCTGGGGATTATGGCCAATATGTGGACCATAAAAGCCTTGACCACAGCTGCCCACTTACAGCCGTCCATATAATATATCTAAGGGGTGTATACATCTGTAGCCGGGCTGCCGGGAATCCACAAGAGTTTTATGACCTTCAGCTTTCTCTGTTAGCAATAACTATTTTACTAGGGAAACTAGTTTGCAGAAATGTTTCATTAATATCTCTACTAATTCATGTACGTGTGGAAATGGTTTTATTATATTACAATATTAGCAGAGTTTTCATTGCTCCTATTCTGTAGACTTGTTTAGTCACTATTATATATTGTAATATCTCCATCTTCTCTCCTTTTAGATGGTGTACCTCAGGTTTATTACTTTGGTCCTTGCGGTAAATACAACGCCATGGTGCTAGAACTACTGGGGCCAAGTTTGGAAGACTTGTTCGACTTGTGTGACAGAACGTTTTCCCTGAAGACAGTTCTTATGATAGCCATACAGCTGGTAAGTAATTTGTATCTGTCATTTCCTTACTGACGTTTGCTATTGATCATTCATTGTTGATCAATATCAATGGCATATAGTAAAAAATTATTGGAGCTGTTATGTGGTATGGTAAATGGCACTTATCTGATATTTTCAGTACACGTCTGTACGATCCAACTCTTGTTTCACAATAGCGACATGTTCAATGACTATGATGGAATTTGCCCTCACACACAATGATTTAATGTTCATTTACACTTACACTAATTGTAAATGCAGCTTAAAGAGAACTTTTTGCTACCTCTGCCAAGTCCATCTCTTTGCATCAATTAATAGGCCCAGCTCCACTGAGTCCAGGACAGTTGGAATTTTTTCTCTAGTTCCCTCTGTTCCTGAAAAATCAGTACTGTTGGTTTTGGTGCCTGATATGTTATTTAGGCTCAGTACTGTCAGGAGGGCGGTGTCAGGCAGGAGCAGGTAAGGGCTGTGATTCTGAGCTCTGACATTGGCTGCCTCTGATTAGATCTCTGATCCACGCCCCCACTCCCCACCCTGAATCTGCCTGCCTGACAGTACAGAACTTGAGTAGCAGATCAGGCACCAAAACTAATGATTAACTTGGAACAACTACAATATATAAAAAAAGGGTGGTTTTATACTGCATTTTACAGTATCAAATGGAGGTATATCAAGATGATTTCCTGATATATGGTGTATCTTTTGACAGAGGCGTCAGATAGTTAATACAGTGAAGTCATGACGGACTCCCATGTTAATGATGACCTGTTACCACTCCTGACATGTCTGTTGTAGTAAATCCTTCTGTTGCCAAGTAAATAATGATTCTTAGAACTGCGGTTTCTCTGTTACTCCTCTAATTACTGAAAAATTCACAACTGCTTATTACTGTTCCCTTTGTCCTTGCATAGTCAGCACCGATTGACAACCAACTGTTACCAGTTGGGGTCGTGTCCAGTTTATGCTGCTGATAATTATTTTCTAAAAGCATGTAGGGGCATATGTATGAAGACTGGCGTATTGAGCGCCAGTCTTCATAACCCTGAATCTGGTGATGGAAGAGCCGCCTGATTTATGAGCAGGTGCACGCCTCTTCATAAATGTAATGGATCCTCCACCAGGCCTTACGTCTGTGCCAGTTTGTACCTGCCGTACATTTCAATGACATAAACTGACAAAATCTACCGCAACTCCCACACCACTTTCACGAAAGTGGCGTGAGAGGCACAAATATGCCAATTGTGCAGTGGTTTGCTGTGTTAACACCAAATATATGGCATAACGTTAATAGCAGTTTGTGTGGTGGTCATTTTTCTGTGGATTCATTTGTATGGTAAAGTGAAGAAGGCTACACTATTCTATATAGCAAAAAACAAACAAAAAAAATTCATACGGACATATAGTACCCCAGTGGAAGCTGGATACTGTTTGGCTTAGACGCTACAAACATTTTGCTTCGAGCCCATGTTGGGGATATATATTTGGAGGATTTCCTGGTATATATCTAGAACAGAAACACATACGCCATTATATAAGCATATTATGGGACACTTTGTCCATAGACGTCTTCTGCATTTTAAAGGGCTATGCCACAAAGAATATTTATCCTCTGTCTTTAAGATAGAGGATAAATAGCTCATTGGTGCGAGTCTGACTGCTGAGACACCCACCGATCCTGAGAACAGAGGGCTGCTTCCCCCCTGTTATGAATATAGGGCTGAATGTAGGTGAGCCCCTGCTGGATGGGAAGTATCACTGCTCCCATTCACTTCAATGGGAGTGCCAGAGATGGGCAAAGTAAATCACTTGGCTATATCTGACGCTCCCATTGAAATTAATGGATGCTGAGATGCATCCTATCCACCAGGGGCACACCTACATTCAGCCCCAGCTCAGGATCGATGGTGGCCTATCCTATGAATGTGCTTCCTGCCCAAAAAAAATTACATGTACTTTACTTTATAGCCTAATGTGGAAACTTGCAGATGTAGCAGAGTTAACCTGAACTTCTACAAGTAGTTAAATTGCTACGCTGTGATTTCTTCTCACAGAAGACAACAAAAACCAATGAAAAGTTACTGGAATAGCATTTATCTATGACTTTACGTTGGTTTGTTGTCTTCTGTGATAAGATCTCACACTTTAGCAGTTTAACCAATTGCAGAAGTTCAGGTTAACTCTGCTTCATCTGTATCCAGTTATCTACAGTCTATAAACGTAAAATGTTGTACATCGGTGTACACACACTCTAAAGGAATTTTCTAGGCCTCCCTTTTTAATGTAAACTTTTCCTTCCATATGCGTTCATTATTTGTCCGCCATTCTGTAAAGCTCTGTTGGACCTAAACCATCAGAATGGGAATAGTTTTCTACATTTCATTTATGTAACGCTATTGTGAACATGTTTCTGCATTGGAAGTTTTAGTAAGCTGTAACTTCCTGTAATATACATTGTGCTGCTAGATGAAGAGGCATTTTCTGGCGGTCGGCTGTGACTACCCCTATTAATGATTTCTGCTTGGGTGTTCTAAGTTTATGAAGGAGGATTTCCCTATCAGCCGCAGTGGTGAGCTGGTTTTTGTGAGCACTACATAATACTTGGAAATGAGGACTGGAGCCCACTTCCCCTAGTGAGAACACCTGCTTGTGGAGGGTCCCAGAAGCAGGAACAGCTTATAGGCCTCATTTCCCAAAAGTTTCTGGGGTATGATCACACAATATACAACTGCATGACAAGAAAAATCCATTGTGTATTTGCAATGGAAGCCGTAGGAAAAGTCTGATCCTCAAGGGTACTCATTCACATTAGCCTGCGGTATCCTTGTGGCTACCCTCTACCGTTTTCACACGTTTTATGTGCATAAACCCCCTAAAGAATTGATATGTCTGCCTTTTTTTCCCTCGGCAATATATAAGTCCGTTCCAATAGGAGCTCAGCCACTAATTCATATTGTGCTATAGATGAATGAAGGCTGAGCTGTCATTGGTTGATGTGGACATCAAGGCCAGTTTGACTGTTGCAGTTTCCGTAAATGAGTCTTGTAGTATTTTTTTGACAAATTCCATATAACAGACTTTTACCGTTTGTGAGTGGTGGGGTCGCAACAAACATAACAACGAGGGCCCCTCTCTTACATGTAGACTGCGCTCCATTCGATTCTATGAGCTTTCTGGATATAGTGGTGCGCTGTACTCTTCTTCTCTTCTACCATTCCATACAGAAGAATAGAAGGGTGCTGCATATGTTCAACCACCTCTCCACTCAAACAGGGGGACTTCGGTCTTCCGATGGGACTTCCCAATGGTCGGACCATCACATGCTGATGCCATATTCTGGCACCTTCTGCGGATAGAAGGTAAGTTGTGTGGTGTTGTACAACTCCTTTAAACAATGTCATGAGCGGTCTATACACACAACAATGATAAATAATATATTCACACTCCTTACTTGTGATTTTAACGCATGTGTATTTGCTTCTTACAGATTTCCCGCATGGAATATGTTCACTCGAAGAACTTGATATATAGAGATGTAAAGCCTGAAAATTTTTTGATAGGTCGTCCAGGAAACAAGAACCAGCAAATAATTCACATAATAGATTTTGGCTTGGCAAAAGAGTACATAGACCCAGAAACAAAGAAGCACATACCCTACAGAGAACACAAGAGCCTTACAGGAACAGCTAGATACATGAGTATAAACACGCATTTAGGAAAAGGTAAGTGTCCCAGAACACTTCGGACTTGAATGTTGCAACAAAAAGAAAAAAAAAAAGGAATATTAATGTGAAATTCAGTGGATGTGGAGATCTTTTTTGCTCATTGAAGCTGTACTGTGGGACATCCTTACTGTGTATTGCCCATTACGAGCAGTTAGGTGGTTTTTCTTCCCTAAATTGGCCTCAACTTGTGTAGCATAAAAGTAATGAACTTCCCCACGGTGCCTGTCGCTAAGCTTTCTGTTGCTGAAAAGTCAAGTTATAAGCTTTTAGAAAGTTATATTGGTGTATGCAAATTTACCTTATCTAGCCAGATGGGGTGGGGAACAACAGGACTAGATGAAGCTCTGCCCTGTCCCTGTGACTAATTAAGGTACATTTGCATATCTTGATCTAAGGTTTTAAAGGCTTATGACTTGATTTTGCAGCAACAGAAATTTTATTGAGGGGCACCATAGGAAAAGTCATTACTTGATGCTGCACAAACTGGGACCAGTATACATTACAGGAGAGTCAAAATGAGGACCTGTTCACATGTCCATCCCTCTGGCCACTCCATCACTTTTCTGTTGAGTGCTCAAGGGAAGAGGATGACATAACCGATTCTATAGTTTCCAGTGTGTTCAGGTTTGTGTGTGGTGACATCAGACATTTCCCCAAGCTGGATGGAAAAACATGCAGTAGGTGGGTGCATTAAAGAGGACCTTTCACCACCTCTAACAAGACCAACTAGTTACATCAATTAATAGTTGCCCCTCCGCTGATTCTGACACAGTTAGAATTTTTCTTTAGCCCCCGCTGTTCCCAAGAAATCGATGCTGTTAGTTTCAGTGTCTGATATGCTATTTAGTCTCTGTACTGTCAGGTGGGCGGTGTCTGGCATGAGCAGGCAAGAGATGTGATTCTGAGCTCTGACACTCGCTGCCTCTGATTGGAGCTCTGAATCACACTCCCTGTTTGACATCGCCCATATGACATTACAGAGTTTAAAGAGGACCTTTCGTGTCCTCATGAAAATGCAATTTTATATACCGCTAGAAAGCTTTCCCGTATGTGCCCCGGGGCTGGAGATATGCTGATGTAAGTGAGAACCTCACACTGGCAACTTCATAGACTGCAACTGCAATAGCGTCTCTCTAGAGCCTTCAGTCTATGATTCCTTAAAGGGATTTTTAAGGAAATTTCAATAACCACACATTATGCCATAAATGTCAAATCTGATAGGTGTTTATCCCAGACAATGTATAGGTGGGTGCATCTATCACCAGGGAACGTGGGGCCCCTGACTGGGTGCCCCAGCCTCCGTAAACAGCAGTATGTAGTTCCTACCTGTGTAGAAAACGGGCTGCAATGTCCAGTCAGAATGTGACTTTCTCCTTTTATTGAACAGCTGGCTCCTTCACTAACCTCACACTCTTAATCCACGTGGGTAACATTTTCTAGCTCTAGTGCATTCTTGTTGAATCCCCTAATCGTAGTGGGTTTTACTGTATGCAGATACTGATCTACAGTCCACCAAAAACATGCCAGTATGTCATCCGCAATCATGAATCTGAAAGACTGGTGTGATCCCCTATGTTTGTATGTGCCGCAGATGCAGATATAAATAGGACAGGCTTCATAACTTGTGGTCCTTGTATACGGCACGGACACAAGACCTCAAAAAATGTGTTTGTTTGTATGGGCCCATAGAAATAAATTGAGGGTAAATTTGTCCTGTTCATGTGGCCTAAGCAGTAACGGTAGTAATTTTTATAATTTATAGTTTTTGAGGTGTGTATTTTTGTTTTTTTGTTTAATTATTTTGAGTAACTTTGGTCATGTGACATTGTCATGTGACATTGTCACAGGAGCTAATTGGTTTCCTTTCCTGAAATACTTTTGTGCTGCTTTCATCAGTCCAAGTATCCCTTTAGATACTCAGTTTGTTTTGTTTTTTTGTGACTTTGCCAGGTGTAAATACCGTACATTATGTATCACCAGTTGTTGAGATACGTCAGCTCACTCTTGACAAGAGCCCACAAAAGCTAGGGTAGTGGAATTTTCCTTAAAGAAGGAGGGGACATGTCCTTCCATTGACCTCAAAAGAAATGGCATCTGAAAGGTGTCTGCAATATGCTGGCAAGTTGGCTCCATGGCCTGGCTTGTAACTGTCTGCTATGTAGTAATACGCATGTTGGAGTTTAGTCGATGGCTGTCTGTAAATGGAGTCCACTCCAGTTTTATAATAGGCAGATGCTGATATTTTATGATGGTTATTCAGGAGAATAATGTGACAGTCTTAGATCTCGTATAATTGTATTTGTTGAATTATGGCAATAAAAACTAGCACTGTAATGCTATGTCAATCCTGACTTGTCTATTACCCAACACTTTATTAACTATAACTACGTACAGGGAAGAAAGGGCTCTGAACTGAAGATGGACCTCAGTCTCTCTGGAGATGGGTGACATCCATTATTAGGTCTAGTGGGCAGGATTCCCTGCAGGTTTGTGCCAGTAGCAGGAGGAGGTTCTGTGTCTTGGCCTAATATTGTGGTTTTTTTTTTGTTTTTTTTTTTCCGCAGCTCTTAATATATGACAACTCATCTCCTCTTTTGATATATCTATTTTACTAAAATCTTCATATTCCAAAATTATTTTGTAAAGAACAGTTTTCTTAGAACTCTGCAGTGTGCTGTTCGTGTGTTATTCCCGCTAGAAATTTAAAGAGAACCATTCACCTCCTCCTCGACTTTCAATAGGCACTGCTTGACTGATTCTGGTGCAGTTGGAATTTTTTCATGAGCCCCCTCCGTTCCTGAACAATCAGTGCAGTTAGTTTTAATGTCTTATATGAAAATCAAGGCTCTGTACTATCAAGAGAGCGGTGTCAGACTGAAGCAGACAAGGGGGCATGACTCTGAGCTCTGACTCTTTTCCACCTCTGGATAGTGTCACAGCTCAGAATCACACTTCTAGCCTGCTGAGAGTGCACAGCCTGAGTAGCCTATCAGGCACCAAAATGAACTAGACTGATTGCTCAGGAACAGTGGGGGCTAGAGAAAAAATTCCAACTGCGCCAGAATCAGTAGAGCAGCTTCTGGTGAAGACTTTTTTTGTAGAGTGAATGGAGCAGCATTGTGTCACGCTCTACCTGCCTCTCCATCAGGACCAGAGAACCAGGCCCCATACTTAGTCTGTGGGGTTCTAGTGGTCAGACCCCCACCGATCTAGACGTTATTCCCCTATCCTATCACTAGGGCATACATTCAAACTTTAAAGGATGCAAAGACCTGGTATTAGTGGTGGTGCCAAACTATAGGGACACACCCCCTTAAGAAGCGGGAATGGTAACTCCCAATTGTCAATTTATTCATAAGTATTCAGGAGGATTAGCAGATTTCTAAGAAGATGCTCCAGAATTGTTACTACTTGATGGATACAGGTTTCTGTCATTCATTGTTATATGTGGATTCTGAGATACTTGGGGGGGGGGTTATGTTAAAAATGCTTATTAAGTCTATAATGTGAGACTTTTCTAGAGTATTTTGTGTGTGTGTGTGTGTGTGTGTGTATGAACATAGTCAAATTTACATCTAAAGACTGAAAGCTCCAGCTTGCTCAGATACCTGAGATATGGTTAGTCAGTATAGACAGTCCATGATGTGTTTCCCTCACAGATTATTGTAACAAACTCTCAGCTGTGAGCAGGTCTATGTCTGCACTGCTTTAGGAGACTACTGGAGAACTCTGAGCCTCTGGCTAGGTGTTCTGGATGCTAGATAGTAGATGCATTTTGAGAATCCTGTCACTTGTTAGTAATGGGACGTTACATGAAAAGTCTCATGTGAATGGAGCGATGAACAAGCATTGCCACTGCAGCTCTTTTTTGCCCTATAAAATTAGCAAACAGTGCGTGGCTATCTCATGCAGTCCCATAGTGCAGATTGGGTGGTGCTAGAGCCCCACTCTTGTGACTGTTGGGTGGCTCTGGTCAGAACCCTCGAATGTTGTAGGTAAGTGAAAAGCTTAAATCTTTAGACAACCCTTTTAAAGGTGTTATCTAGGAAGCGTTTTACTTTCCCCGGCTTCTATTTGGACCGTACCTCACATTCCCAGGCTGCACCCAAGCAGCACCCAAGTTGATCCACCGCCGCTTCCATGTTCACTATGGGGGCTGGCAGACTAGGTCATTTTAATAAAGCCAGCCCCCATAGTGCTACCGCAGAACCCAGGAGAGGAGGGAGGAGGCAGTGTAGCTCAGGGGCTGGCTTTAGTCGTGAGAGCCAGGGTCTGAGCCAGCCCAGACTAGAATGGTAATGGGTGTAAATCATGGCGGTAGACAATAGTGGTTTATAGAAGCAATGGGAATTAAATCCTGTGTACAATGTACAGAAGAAGCTTCTGTTACACCAGCAGCGAGCGTCCAAGAAGGAATGTGCCATTGCATATTTTACTGACTTTTTTTTTTTTTTTTTTTCTTTCTATTGCATGTAAAAAATCTATACACTGTCTGCATCATGTGACCATAATTTGTGCCTGAGAATGACCCATAGAAGTCAATGGATAATCGCATCTGATCTATAATACAGATCTTTGGATCTGTATTATAGATGGGAGGAGTGATCTAGGAATCTGGATAAACTCTTGTGTTAGACATGACATTTTCTATACAAAAATATATCCCCTTTTTCTTTAATGGACATTTTTTTTTCTAATGGTCGTGTTATTTAACAATTATTGCAATGTACAAGAAACCTTCTAAATCTTCAGTCCAATAAACAGATCGCTTTATGATCTTAGTGTTGTGAATTGGTCAGAAGTCCCCGTATATGATGACTATAATGTAGGACATAGTAATCGTATTGAAATCCACCATGAAAAAATGGCATGTATACTGTAAGCCGTGTTTTAATGTCCATATTAGGATTCTGCATTGGGCATCTTTATAAAAATATTTTTGCTCTGTGACTCAGGTCCTGGCATATAAGGCTGTGGCATCTTCTGATGTTGGCAGCGATCCTAGTACCATAGACTTGAAGTCAATATAGAAATTGAATTGAAGAATCTCAGGGCTAGACATAAAAATAAATCTGTACGGCTTAAGTAGATCCAGCATTTGAAAGCAGGAAAGATGGAATTGATCTGTCTGGTCTCTCCATTTTCCTGTTTCTATGATTACATCTGTTCAGGATTTCCAGATTCATTAACGGATTGCTTGGCGTGCTTGGAAATACTAAGCCACAGCCATTTTCCCCTCCTCTCGGCATCCGTTATGGACTATGTAAACTTACAGAAAGGGAGGAAAAAGCACATTCAGCCCGTCTTCCTTCTTTCAGTGAATATTCCAACCTGTTAAGCAGCTTATTGCTGCCACCTGCTGGCAGAGGAATTGAATGTTTATTATGAATTTGAAGGATTTGTAGTTGTGGATATGTAGCGTATGTCGAACGTTTCAGGTGACATTACAGAATCATGAAAACAGCATCTCATGTTTCAGTCGATAAGATGGCCAAGAGCTGCTTGATAAAAATAGCCCAAGGCATTTCTCTCCGCCTGTTTAGAAGCATCAATACTTGAAATTTCTCTTCCCTTTGCACAGAACTGTTTATTGTATTGTCACCCACAAAAGAATGCCAAGCGTCCATGCCAGTCATATTATCAGTAGGTTTGTGTACTGGGAATAGAAGTCTAGAGAATATATTTGTTGTGGGGGTGAAGACATTTCGTCGTCTTCTGCTCAGTTGTTTAGCTCCTTGCTAGAATGCCCGGCTCTGTCAGCAAGTTGGCAGATGATCTGAATTTTGCCCTTACCACTTTATGCCTAAGCATTTGTTAAAGGGATATACTGACCAGTAACATTGAGAATATATTGAAATATGTCAGCCATGATTGATAAATAGGACTCCACAGTGAAGTATGGACACCATATTTTGTACACATGCCATCATTGCCCTTTTAAACACAAGTTATTAATAACTTTATTGACTGCGTTTAAGCCAATCTTTCCATGCCAAGCTGACATAGGTCCAGGAAGCAAAGATCTGGGTTGTGTACAGGATCCTCACACTGGTATACCTACTTTTAGTTTTCCCGCTGTCTATTTCATGAATGGGGAAAAAAGGTGAATATTAATATAAATCAAGGTAAAACAAAACAAAACAAAAAAATCTACACCATAAAGGAAATGCATCACCAAAAATGGCCTATTTTTGTAAAGTTTTTATGTTACACATAAGTTTAATAGACCTATGAGCCTGAAAATAAGACTGGCTTCTAATAAAAACAAATTATGTGGGGGTTTTCTTTGCAGCAGTCTCTTCATTTACATCACAGGAAAACAATGGGCGATCAGACCTCTACAGATAACACTACTGACCCATCAATACATCCACTACAGATTATACATGGCCATGACTATACTATAAAGTGGATCACTAAATGTTAACGAGACAGAGGAGACTCTCAGGCAACATGGCCGCCCCTATAATCATGTACAGCAAATAGAATAAAACCTACAATCAGAAAATGAAAACAGATCAGTAAAAAGAGAGAGATTTCACAATCTGGTTTCAATATATTAAAAAAAAAAAAAAAAAGTTGGTGATGCATCCTTTTAAGGCTGGGACAACATGGGGTGAACACGCTGCAAAATTTATGTTTTTACGTAAGCCGCAGTGACAAAAATCCCCTGAAATCGGATGGTTTTTGCAGCAGCTCTCCACATCTTTCCAGCTTTTGCATTGCCTTAGCTGACAGCCGTGGGTGGAGGCTGCAGCAGTTACTGACATGCTGCTGTCCCTTTGCTGTCACATGTACTGTAGGTGACGTTGGTGTCGTCATCCAGCCCTGGCTGCCATATTCCTTTTCCTGATAGCTGGGACCCAGGGCTCCATGATGAAAGTTCCCATATTATTTATTAGGAGTTTTGTATACCCTTCCCAAGTTTTCTTTAACCCCCACAGTGCCACCGTTGTTAATTATTGGTGATCACAGTCTTTGCCTCCATGCCAGGGTGTAGATAAAACAGGTCTGCAATGTGTGATCTCCACAAAACTACCCCTCCTGCTTCCTGAATCCTCTGAGTATGACCTAAAGAGGAGAGGGGTATTGGAGTGAGCTGCTGAAGAACCTCAATCTTCCTAATGAGAGTGGACATAATAGTCACCATAGACTGGCCCTGGTTATTTTACAGGAATCTGCTGATCAGTGTGTGTGGAGGCCGCAGACAGTCTCTCAAGGATCCAAGTGGCTTAGTTTTTCACACAAATCTTTCTATATCCCCATGGTAAGATGAACTACATGAAAGTTAAGAGGACTTGTCAGGATTGTTATTTACTAATATAGAGATTTCGGGAACACAAAGTCTTTTCATATAACTCTCTATTCTGCTGTTCCAATGTTGTTCCTAGAAATTTATGTATGCGTTCACAACTGGTGGTTTCTTCCCCATGGCAAATAAGTGTGCCTGTACACAGTCTGACAGCCAGCACTGTTTGGACAGTACACTGGCACACCCCCAGCTGGTACCACCCAGCTGTCAATTTATTGGAGGAGTAACAGAGGAACAGCACAATGCACAGGCCCCCAGAATTTTTATTGTATTGGATACAAATATTTATTAGACCGTACATGGATGGCACTGTGCACACTAATGCTGAGGAATTCCTACATTCTTGTGTACTCAGGTGCTGTTACCTGTTCTGTGCAGATATGTTAAGATGTCTGTTTTTGTGAGTAACTTATTTTTTTCTTTGTTTTTAGAGCAAAGTAGAAGAGATGACTTAGAAGCATTAGGACATATGTTTATGTATTTTCTACGAGGAAGCCTACCTTGGCAAGGACTTAAGGTAAAGCACAGTTCAATAGAAGTCACCCTAGCACAGTGGTTATACACATTTGCCAGTGCAATGTTGTATGTGATATTTCTTTATGTATTATGGGTTCACAAAAGGGGCAGTTTGGGTCACTCGTTACAAGCAGATAGCATGTAGCCACTGCTACCAAACAGTGGTCATGTCCTGTACTACCAGCATTATGCATCTGTGATAGAGCCATGATGCCATTAATATGACATCTGAATGCAGTGACCACATTAGTCGTGTCCTGTACTACCAGCATTATGCATCTGTGATGGAGCCATGATGTCAGTAATATGACATCTGAATGCTGTGACCACAGTGGTCATGTCCTGTACTACCAGCATTATGGATCTGTGATAGAGCCATGATGTCAGTAATATGACATCTGAATGCTGTGACCACAGTGGTCATGTCCTGTACTACTGGTATTGTGTCCTTACCAATAAAATAGGGCTTTATAAACGTTATACCCATTTAGGCTATGTTCAATAGTACTGCTTGCCGCAACATTTTCCCATCAAAGCTATGGACTTCTAAATGGAACCTGATGGATCCGATCATAAGTCAGTGGGGTCCATTGGGTGTTACCAGTGTCAATCGGTAGCTGATCAGTTTCATTGTTCTGGTTTCCATCATAAATTGAAGTAGCTGAGCCTTATAGTGCATCATTAAGTAGCAAAAATGGCAATAAATTTAGGCACCTTGACAAAAGGCATAATTCTTTTGCCACGTAAAAAATAAAAAAAAAAATTATATTAAAATCCCTGGTTTTAGAGACTGTTCTAGATCACCTCACTTCTGAAGCCCTTTTCTTGCACAAGAGTGGAGATAAAACTTGGCCTACAGTCATGGCCAAAAGTTTTGAGAATGATACAAATATTAATTTTTACAAAGTCTACTGCTTCAGTTTTTCTAATGGCAATTTGCATATACTCCAGAATGTTATAAAGAGTGATCAGCTTAACAGCAATTACTTGCAAAGTCAATATTTGCCTAGAAAATGAACTTTATCCCCCAAAACACATTTCAACATCATTGCAGCCCTGCCTTAAAAGGACCACCTAACATCGTTTCAGTGATTGCTCCATTAACACAGGTGTGGGTGTTGATGAGGACAGGGCTGGAGATCAATCTGTCATGATAAAGTAAGAATGACACCACTGGACACTTTAAAAGGAGGCTGGTGCTTGCCATCATTGTTTCTCTTCTGTTAACCATGGTTATCTCTAAAGAAACACGTGCAGTCATCATTGCACTGCACAAAAATGGCCTAACTGGGAAGAGTATTGCAGCTAGAAAGATTGCACCTCAGTCAACAATGTATCGCATCATCAAGAACTTCAAGGAGAGAGGTTCCATTGGTGCCAAAAAGGCTCCAGGGCGCCCAAGAAAGACCAGCAAGCGGCAGGACCGTCTCTTAAAAGTGTTTCAGCTGCGGGATCGGGCTACCAGCAGTGCAGAGCTTGCTGAGGAATGGCAGCAGGCAGGTGTGAGTGCATCTGCACGCACTGTGAGGCGGAGACTCTTGGAGCAAGGCCTGGTCTCAAGGAGGGCAGCAAAGAAGCCACTTCTCTCCAGAAAAAACATCAGGGACAGACTGATATTCTGCAAAAGGTACAGGGAGTGGACTGCTGAGGACTGGGGTAAAGTCATTTTCTCTGATGAATCCCCTTTTCCATTGTTTGGAACATCTGGAAAACAGCTTATTCGGAGAAGAAGAGGTGAGCGCTACCACCAGTTTTGTCTCATGCCAACTGTAAAGCATCCTGAAACCATTCATGTGTGGGGTTGCTTCTCAGCCAAGGGAATCGGCTCTCTCACAGTCTTGCCTAAAAACACAGCCATGAATAAAGAATGGTACCAGAATGTCCTCCAAGAGCAACTTCTCCCAACCGTCCAAGAGCAGTTTGGCGCTCAACAATGCCTTTTCCAGCATGATGGAGCACCTTGCCATAAAGCAAAGGTGATAACTAAATGGCTCAGGGAACAAAACCTAGAGATTTTGGGTCCATGGCCTGGAAACTCCCCAGATCTTAATCCCATTGAGAACTTGTGGTCAATCATCAAGAGACGGGTGGACAAACAAAAACCAACAAATTCAGACAAAATTAAAGCATTGATTCTGCAAGAATGGACTGCTATCAGTCAGGATTTGGTCCAGAAGTTGATTGAGAGCATGTCAGGGAGAATTGCAGAGGTCCTGAAGAAGAAGGGTCAACACTGCGAATATTGACTTGCTGCATTAACTCATTCTAACTGTCAATATAAGCTTCTGTTACTCATAATATGAATGCAATTATATTTCTGTATGTGATAAAAACATCTGACAAACACACATAAAAACCAGAGGGCAGCAGATCATGTGAAAATATAATATTTGTGTCATTCTCAAAACTTTTGGCCATGACTGTACATATCCCCTTCATTGGAGCCATTAGGTTATTTTTCTGATCGTTTAATTGCAGATATGTTATTGTAATTTAACTAAGACATTCAAGCTTTGTATTTTCTTTATTGCAGGCTGACACATTAAAAGAAAGGTATCAAAAAATTGGAGATACAAAGCGAGCGACTCCAATTGAAGTACTCTGCGAGAATTTCCCAGGTAACTAACTACTGCCTATTGTAGACAAGTGTTCATCGTCTATCTGTGTAAAGCAGACTGATGAATGAACAATGCCTACTGAATATCCACTACAGCTTCATTGTAATGCCAGTTTTGTTTTATGAAGATGCCTTATTCATCTGTATGTAAATTGAGGCTTCGGGCAGGCAGCAGATTTTATCAAATTTGCCTCTATCTTCAATGAGCACATTTTACAGTCTGCTTGTATTGTGTCCTGAATTGCATACTAGATGATAGCAAATGTGCAAATGCATTGCCATCACTGCATGTTTCTGCCATCCAGATAGTTCATGTTTGGAAGTTTGTTGTGTTACTTGGGTTTTCCTCTTAAAGGGAGTGTGTCACTAGAACCCAATCATCAACCCTGCAGATAGATGGGTTAGGGTCACTTGAATCAAATGGTGTTTTCCGCTTATGATTCAGTGCCTTTTGCACCCTTGTTGCTCTAGAGAACACATTTGTATACTGACAAAAACGGCGCTATCTTGGCAATAGAGGCCCCGCTTCACAAGGTGAAAACACTGTTTCATTAAGGTGACCCTAACCTATTTATCTTGGTTGATATGCTGGGTTTTAGTGACAGACTACATTTTTAAGTTTTGGAAAACTACTTGCTAATGCTTTATGCATAAGGACTTTGAATTAGATTTTTCAGCAAAAAGGTGTCTGACAGTGACTTAAAATGGGTTTATACACAGGCAGTAATGTATTTGGACCAGTACATTCTGCGCCAGTCTTGGTAATGTCCAGATGTACTAGAATTAAGAGACTCTGTCGTCTTAATAGTTCTGGCGCACCGCAGGAGGTCCATGCACCAGAACTGTAATCTGCTAGCACTAGTTTTCTGACATGAGTTGTAGTAAATCTGTTATCTAGGTTATATCTTGGGCATTATTAAAACATAGAACCGTGGTTTTGATGTGATATGAAAGAGGAGAGTCTCATCTTTTATGTGCCGACATGATCGTGGTCAGGAATGGCATAGTTTTTAGGTACGCTTCAGATTGGCAGGTAGTGTCAAGTTTAGAGATATTCATAACTCTTCCCCCCCCCCCGATAACCTGATGTTTGCTTTTATGATTTCTGCTCAAAATGTCTTTTTTTTTTTTTTTTTTTGGTAATTTTTATTTTTTTATTTTTAGAAGAGATGGCCACGTACTTGCGCTATGTAAGACGGCTAGACTTTTTCGAGAAACCGGACTATGACTACTTACGGAAATTATTTACTGACTTGTTTGATCGAAAGGGATATATGTTTGACTATGAGTATGACTGGATTGGTAAGCAACTGGTAAGTTCTCAATTTCTGACTCATCAGCTTTCATGGATATTTAGCATCTAGTTTTGTTTTTATTAACCCAATAGCTTACAAGCTTGTATTGGGTACATCAGGAATCACATAAACTGATGACATAGGATTTTTGTGCTTATTCCTACTTACCCTTATGTGAGGGATACTTTTCCTGGTATGTGAACTAGTTGTATGAAGAGGGTGACCCGAATCTATCGGACATTTATGGCATATCCTTTGAATATATACGATAAATGTTCAGGTGGAAATGCCCCTGTAAATGCATGCACTTTGCAGTTTTATGCTATTTAATACAGTACAGAATTAGGCTAGGTTCTCACAGGGCAAAAGAGCTCATTTAGCAATGTGTATTTCAGAAATCTGCCGACTCAACAAACGCCCAAAAAATTGTAGTACTTGAGCTACATTCTATATGGAATAGCAGCAGGTCTCCCACTGCTTGCAAAACAAAGGTTGAAAATTGAAAAAACACACAGCATAAACTAACATGTTGCTCTATATTTTTGGGGAATTCTCATCCACAATGCTGGTACCACTGCGTGGTACACCGTCAGCAGTTTTTTTTTTTTTTTTTTTTTTCTGTCCATCTTATCAGCCCGCTCACATCTTACAGATGCCATTTTGTGGATTCCAGTTTTTGCAAAATTGTCTGTCTTTGGGTAAATCTTCAGATCTTTTGACGTTGTCTCATGCTCTTTCATTGACTTTAGCCTACACCAGTTGGCTCCATTCATGCCGATCCAGCTCTTTCATCAAACAGAGAAGCACATCAACACAGAGATAAGATGCAGCAAGCCAAAAACCAGGTAAATGTTGGGAGCTTCTTAACCAGTTCCTTAAGTCATTATTGTGAATTAATTCTCATTGTTAATATTGGTAAACCTGTCATTCCTAATACATCTAAATGATATGGTAATACAAATAACACTCTTCTATTGACACAAGTATTACATGCCACCTTCTAACATGTTACATCGAGAGCCTCCTGATTTTATTTTTAGCGTTTATACATTTTTTGAGAAAATGCATACTTGGTAAAGGATTGTGATTCAGATCTGCAGCATAAGGAGTTAAAGGGGTATTCCCATGAACATAATCATATCTAAATTTGTAGATAATTAAAAGTCAAACACTTTTGCATATATAACTAGTTACAAATTCTGCAGAATTTTAAAGATTTTTTGTAACCATCTTAGTGGTGATAGTTTGTTTTCTTGATCGGTTGCCAATGGATACGACCACAAATACAGAAAATTTCTATGGTCTGGGACTTGTCAGGAATCCAGTCATGCTTTTCTTATTGTAGCTGGGTTATCAGGCAGGGGCACTACATGTATCAGAAGATATCCTGGTCATAATAAGGAAATCATGGCTGATTTTCTGACCTTAGAAGGGTCCTGCATTCATGGTCATATCCGCTGGCAACCAATGAAGACAACAACTTGTGACCACAAGATATTTAGAAAAAATCTTTAAAACACTGCAAAATATTTAATTACTTATATTTGCAAAAATGTATAACTTTTAATTATCTACAAATTTAAAAATGGTTATGTTCGTGGGAATACCCCTTTAAGGCTCGAGTTAACATTGAGTGCCAGTGATACTGCCAGACAAGTTTGGCAACTCTCAGGTGTATAGTTTAACATGTGGGAAACCCACATTTATATTCTCCTAATATGGACCCAATATTAGATTTGGTTTATAGTGAAAATGGTTGAGATTGAAATTCAAGAGGTGACATATTGGAACTGTTCTAGGAGATGTGCAACTATTGTGATTTATCCTGGCGAAGAGAACAGAGTCCCACCAACCTGTATTATCGATATGGATTAGCTGGTAACACTTACACTATACTCACACATCAAAGTTAAATCCAATGTGGTTTTCCGCAGCAGAAATCAGAGACTGATACTTGAATTTGTGCCATGTGTATTCAGCAAATCTGTAGGAGAAATAAGCCCCATTGTCATTCAGTTTACCATGTGGAATAACTAGCATAGTGCTTATTTTATTTTTTTTAATGAACAATAATCACAGAATCCATGCCGAAATAGGCCCTAAAAACTGCAATTTTGATCTGTAAGTTTGCATGTGGCATAATTTAATACAGAAAAACAATGAGGGGAATTTATTAACCCATCTTATGCCAGTTTTCTGGCATAAATGTGGCGCATCTGTAAAGCACAGTGTTTTTTTTTGTACCAAATATCTGACAAGATGTGGGTTCTGCACACCACTCACCACTGGTGGGGGCATCTTGGCCCAACAAATTTATTATAACTCGCACAAGAAAACTGGCGTGAGTTATATCTGAAATCTACACCAATCCTACAGACTCTTAATAATTCAGACGCATCACATGCCAGTGAAACATTGATGAAGACTGGTGTAGGAAATGTCAGTCTTATTATATTCCTCCCAATATTTACAAGGATGGGGATGATTTTCCCCATGTAAAATTTCTTCCATATTATATTCTTCCATAATATTATTTATCCTCTAAAATTAGCAACTTTAGATTTATTATTGACTGGTAAGTTGCTGTAGGCAGCTGTTGTTTGGTTTAGTACACACGTTATCCCTATTAGGATTTCTCTTCTTAGGAGAAAGCACCCAGCGGTTACTTAGACTCTCTATCCCTATGAAGGTTTGTTTTGTTTTTGTTTGTTTTGTATTGATTTGTTAGGCCCATGCTTTATTCAATCTATCTGTTTTAAGAGGTTAGTGTATTAAAGGGCACATGTCACATGAGAATGCAATTCATTCCCCTTTTTTTTTTTTTTTTTTTTTTTCTTTTTCTTTTTCCCCTACGGAGGTGTTTGGAGTACATTTTTGTAATATACTTTAACTTCACTTTCTTATAGGAGAAAACTGGTTGTAAAGTCTGTCCTACAGTGGGGCACATTTATCAGTACTGTCGAACACCCGTGCGTAGTTTTAGACATATTTATGAATCTGGATATGGCCCTTCATAAATATGGAGTGTTTCTAGAAGCTCCAAAAGTCACCATAAGATCTGTAAATAAAATCTGTAGACAAAAATCTTAATTTGAAGGCTGTAAGGAACAGATATTTTGCACAGGAAATCTGTGCCATATTCATTCTTTTCAGTTTTATAAATGTTTCGTAAAGTGAGACACTTCTAATCCCCCGCCCATTCTGGTGCACAGTTTTCAAAAGTGTCTAGCCTGTCGTATTTTTACTTTGTTTCTGGTGCATAAATATGACGTAAATGCTGTGCACTATGAACTTTGTCGTAAATGTAGACAGAAAAGTGTCGGACTTGGATTGATAAATGTTCCCCAGTGTGTACAGTTTGTACTATACACGCTGTGTACCGTTCGTATTCCGTGCAGCCGCACTTCCTAGCCTGCCTTTATACTACTTGCTTTCTAAAGACTGAACTACGGAGATTATATATCTAACATGCATTTTACAGCCCCTACCTGACGCCTATCTGTAACTGCTGAGTGCTATTGTGCTAAGTACAGCCACCTTCTCTGCACAGTAAATATTAGTTAGGTGTATATGATCACTGTAGAGCAATCTTAGGAAACCAGTTAGTGTAGAAGCGGGATCGGAAGCCTGTCTCTGCATGGAACAGTGGCCATACACTGTGCATATAGTACACACTTTATATTCTGTGTACAGAACTCTCTCTTTGGCAATGCTCAGTTAGAGCGTTGCCATGGAGAGACTTTGCCGTCAGCTTTCTCCTATAAGAAAGTGAAGCAATAAAGTATATTTAAAAAATGTTCCCAAGAACCACTTACACAATAAAAAAAAAAAAAAAGTGAAATGACTGTTATGCTTTCAGTGTAGTGGATGGTCCTACATTTTAATTGACAACTATCATTTTATGCACAGTCATTTTCTATGTGATGGGTTCCCTTTAAAAAGAATTTGTCTGGTCGCTCTGGGACACTAAACCACCTGCAGGTCCTTTTATAGCCCTTCTTATAATGTAATCAGCGGGAGCACTTAAAATAAAAAAAAGCTTTATACTCACCCTTCCGCTTGTACTTCCCATGCCGGCGCAGTTCTTTAACAGAGCCAGAGGAGTACACCTCGACTTCAGTGCGCAAGCGCTGGACCTCTCGCGCTTATGCAATGAAGCCAGGGTGTAGATCTCTGGCTTCACTGAAGTACAGCACAGGCGTCGGGAGCACCAGAAATTAGTCCGATGAGACTCATTGGACTCCTCTTTAGGTAAGTATAAAACTTTTCTGGACCACGGATTGCATTATAAGAGGCGACACTAAACCCCTGTTCCATAAGGACTTGTGGGTGTTTTAGTGTCCTAATTTGTTTTGACAGGTTCTCTTTAAATCATGCATTACACCATACATTTTGCACCCGTTTCTATACTTGTTGGTTTAATGAATGGTACCCTAAGTGGGAACTAGCAAGCGAAAAGTACCACATCAGTGTTTATTAGCACTAAGAGACATAATTGGTTCTAATGATATAGTTGAGTATGAGAGATGACTTTTTCCATTGCAAGTTATTGTATGTAGTCTCAAGTGTTTTGTGTAATATATGCAGTAATATCAGATCTACGGTAGACTTGACAGCTTTTTGCATCATACGACATATTGTACTGATGTAGTATTGGGGATTTCTAACATAACAGACCATAAAATAGTACCTATTATACTGACGTAGTATTTGGGGATTTCTGGGCCACATACAGTACTTATTGTGCCATAGAAAAACTAATGTAATGGAGCAGTATTTAGAGGTTTGTCCGTTAGGCAATATGTAATAGTAATATGTTACGTATTTTACTCCATTTTTAGGGGTTCTTACATTATGCCCACTAACATGGTATTGTCATACAGACATAGAAGCCTTTTTTATCAAACTATCTGTAAACCTGTCTTGCTTGACTAGACTTTTATTTTTCCAGAGCAGTATAATAAATTTAAAGGAATCTTCCCACCTGGGTATTTATGGCCTGTTCATCTAACCATAAATATGGGTCCCACCTATCTCAAGCAGGGGGGTCCCCTGCCTAACAACTCCAAGCACAGCAGACCGCCTCTTGGACCCACATCTTTTGGACATTTATGGCATATCCTGTGGATGTAGCTGTAGTTGTCCAGATGGGAATATCCCTTTAAGCTGAGCTTGGCTTGGTCACTCTGGGCTAGAAAGACAGCTTTACTGTAATGAGGCCCATAATCTCTCGGGCTTTCTCCATCAGATGCAGTGAAACAAGTGCTGGTACTTATCAATAGGCATAGTTTTTAGGGTTTATTGCATTACACATGGTAAAATAATACTTGTACAGAGTGGCTGAAGTGAGACGCAGCTTGCTAATATTTAACTTTCTTTATAAAAATCAACCATTAATTTCATCCATATTCTGCTTTTTTGTATAAATATATGCATTTATTGCACATGTGAGAGTGTATATCCACATATATTTATACACGTTGTCATATGCGCACACATGTGTGATACGTGCACATTTGTGTCTAATAATAAGAAGCCCCATCTCGGGGTATGTATCTTTGAGCTTATGGCATAGTAAAAGCCTAACACCACTGAGCTCTACTAATGGTTATGTTCTTTTCTGCTTATCTAGTCTGCATGCCATATTGCTTTAAAGTGTAGTGTGCGCTGTAGTTGTAACTCTTCATATTCTGGTATATTTTGCTTGCTCTCTTTCTTTAATTTCACATGTTGTGATGACGCATGAGGTGTTTAATATGTTTTGGGTTTTTCTCCCTCCTTTTCCATGCATGTTTTATGCATTATATAATGAGCAGTCGGCAGACCACAGGGCAGCTTGGGACTCCCAGCAGGCCAACCCCCATCACGTAAGAGCTCACCTAGCAGCTGACAGACATGGTGGCTCGGTACAGGTATTTTCTGCTTCTTTGCATGACTGACTATTTGCGCGTCCCGTAACCCCCGCGTGCCCCCCACCCCCAGATTCCCATAGCATGCTTTTTGTTTCTAGCTGGTGTGATGCCCTTTAGTGTGCTCCTGAATGCATTGCTGTTCATTATGTGGTAACACTAAACATCGCATCGTCTCAGAGACTTGGACTAAATGTCATCATTTCACTCAGCTTTTTGTGTAGATGACATAACCGTGTAGAATATATCACTCACTAAATTCACACTTGGCTGTAGACCTAGGAAATAATCATAGATACAAAGATAAGTACATCTATCTATCTGAGAGCGGATTTCCCACAAATTAAGCATCTGTTCACCCAGGATAAGTTAAGTGTTTGGTCTCGACATGTTCCATTGCTGGGACACCCATGAGAACGGGGGTTCTGGAGTACCCTATGTGAATGTGTGACTACCACTCTTCACTTGCATACAGTAGGTCAGACAGAGATATCAGAGTACAGCGCTCCCTCAGTCCTGTAGAAATGAATGGGCAGTGGTTACACCTGCATACTACCACTTCGGTCACACAGGGGACTCCAGGACCCCCTCACTAGCTAACATTTATCCACAGAATAGGGGATGAATGTCTGTCATTGGGAAAACTCCATTAATATATCCTCAATTAAAATTTTTCCTAGGAGGGACCTGCCATTTTTTGTTTTATTTTCTTTTCATCAAAACTGTGTTTATTCTTTAGCTTTGTTAGGTCTTGGATTGCATATATTGTTGTGCACCAATCCTGCATGTGAACTTGTCTGTAAAGCTAAAAGTGACCACTTTGCCTTTAATTTATGGGTCAGCCATGTCCTTTATCTTGGTTTGCAATCATGATTTGCATTGTAAACACACGTTTTATAATATTAAGGGTCATTCATCCCTCTGTTCAGTGGTTGCGGTTACATCATGTCACACACAGCAATGTGTGAAAGATATTTATTGCCTTTGCAGGCTTCATAAAGTGCAAACAAATGTCCATTTCTTATGGTTAAAAAAATAAATATGTTATATAGATAGATAGAGACACAAGCAGGGTCAGATGACACATGCAAAAACATGTTTGTCCTTTAGTAGAACAATAAAAAAAGAATGATGCGGTGATGATAATACAGAGATTGCAAACACTTTGTTTTTAAGGGATTTTTTTTGTCTGTATCTTGTATCATCATTGTTGTTCTAATAAACATTAACTATATGTTTTTGGATGTGCAGTCTTACAAGTCTATATGTTGCTTTTATGATTCACTGCTTGGTTTGTACATGGTTTTTGGCACTCCAGCACTGGTGGTGGTCACTTTCTTCTCATGTAACATCTCTAGAATGGCAAATGGTTCTCCAAGTGAGAAATCGATGTCGCTTGTCCTCATGGGTCTGTATTATACTTCCTGAATAAAACTGGTGCAGACAGGGTTGTGTTGCAGATTAGAATACAGAAGCAATGATCTGATTTGTTACGTGTAACTCCCCCACCCCGAGTATAGAATTACATATTTTACAAGTTTCTATGTGGCATGCTTGGTCATCAGCCTTTGGTGCATGTATACAGTTTACCACTTACTAATTTGGTAACCATTTAGCATGTAGTAATGTAGTCATTTACGGTACTAATGTACTGCCTGGTTCTGAAATGCCTTCTGAAAAGTAAGTGTCACATGACCACGCCCCTGGTGTTTATCCCCAGTTTGCATCATGTCATGTTCTCTAAACACATGCTTATCTCCCCTGAACCCTACCCCTAAAGTACTAGATGTCGCACATTACATACCCCTTATCTTTCCCACCTACCTGACTTATCCCTTACCTCCTTGTCTTTGGAAGAATTGTGTCTCAAATGCTGAGTAGCGTCAGAGAATAGCAGAGTATACAAGAAGTAACTACAGTAAAGCCTTGTATCTTGTAATAGACAAGTATGCCGGGAGCTGTAAAACAGGCAGTATATCAGATGGGAGAACAGTCATTTAGTAAGCCCTGTCACCATCAAAACAAAGGTGCTGTACAAGATGAACTAGAATAAAAAAAAAATATATATATATATATATATATATATAACTAAATAAGGTCTGTAGTGGCATCATCTGCTGAGCTTTTGGGCACATTTAGGTACTTCCTAAGTTTTTTAAGCTTAAACCTTTAGTATGGTTTTAATATCACCGTTAAATGAAATGCTATTAATAAGTATGAGCACAAGCTTTAGGAAAGACTCTTCTTCCTTTCATCATGTTAATATATGCTGAAGGCATGTCTGAAAGACTGAATATGCTTTAGACTGAGCTGGTTTTAATTGGTTATACTGGATATAGGGATGAACTTTGCGTATACTGATAAATTAGTCCCTCTGTTAGAATACATACAAACATGTTTAAAGGGGCTGTCTGGATTTATATGATGAATTCTTATGGAGGCTTTGGTGATAGGCCATATAAAAGGGACGATCATCAATTAGTCTCAACAGAGAGTGACTAAACAGAGCGGTAGTGAATAATCCAGGCTTTCCATCCATTAAATGTAATGCACAATGTAATGCTTTATGTGCACTTTGGTACTGCAGGAGATTTTAACATAGTTGAGGGTCCTAGCAACAGGACACCCTGTGATCAACTCCATTTTCAGGGGTTACCTTCTAACAAAATTGAGTTGTCCAAAACCGAGAATCCCACAGAGGGATCTAATAGGTTAATTTTATTTTTTTTATAACCCTTCGTTGTTGCATGAAAATTAATGTACACTCTGTTCAAAGTGAAGCCTATGAAATGGGGAAAATTGCAGACCTCTTCTCCATAAAACTAGAAAAAAGCTGGAGCATAAATCCACTAGTTTTAAGTTCTTAATTTAAAATGATAAAACACTGGAGATAGAGAGAGATAGAGAGAGAGATAGATATAGATTGTTAGAGGTTCTTAAATGCATGTGTTTGCAGAATTGTTTTCCCTAGATTAAACGAAATCTGCTAGCTGGTTTGGGACCAGTAAATTGCCTTAGTTCAGTTAAGCAACTGAGGTTTAGGATCCAGCATACTACCGCCCATTGCCAGTATCTGTGGAAATCAAAGTTTGAGGAGGCCAGTGGTTGACTGAGATACGTCTACTAAGGGACCCCATGCGCTGAGTGAAGAAAAGGTCAGTATACCTGATTTCACTGGGCATGCACCCGTCTGCAGGGATGCACAGTGAAACGACTTTGACTTCACGGTCCGCGTTGTACGTTTGTCCGAGTACCTCAGCAGGCCCCGGCTTCTTCAGACTTTGATTTCTACAGATATGGGCTCTGGTGGTGTAGTGGTTTGGGGCCCCAAACTCCAGCTTCTTAAGCTCTTACTTGACACTTTCCATTTAAAGGGAACTTGTCGCTGACTTTGTGACCAATTAAACGCCACCATGCCATGCATGATGTCCATCTGTTTCGGGATTAGGAATCCTCTCCAGCTGCATTGGGTGCAGGCGCATTGCTTATATGAATCCGAGGACATTATACCCACCTTGCTTCACTGCACATGTACATTGCTTCTATTTTGCCAGAGCTCTCCAGCGTTTGGACGACATTGAATAAAGCTTTAAGTGATGACTCTATTTACTGCAAATAGAAGTGTTACAGGGAACGCTCCAAAACCTAAGTTAATGAAAACCAACACCAGTGTACCTTCTCCACTAATGCATTCTCTTCTATTCACATGGATAGTACATTACAACAATTTGGCAAGCTCTCAGCGTATTTTGGCTTGTAGAGTCTTTTTCATTTCATTTTAGTGTATTTGCTTTACTGAATAAATAACAGCTTCTACAAAAGCAATGATGCATTGGCGCCGATGGCTACAGCTTACATTTTCTAAATATCACTAAAAAAAAAAGTGTTAGAAAATCAGAAATATTAGCATTACACAACACACATGTTATACAGGAAGGAATAGGTATCTTTTCAGAAATATGTACAATACCAGACAGCCTGCATGGAACCAAACAATTATGTAAAAGCCCCCGTACACTTTGGCAGGTTCTGGTGTCTTTCCTCTAATTTCACCAACGATCATGTCTGAGGAGAAAAGGATTGGGCATGTTGAATTACAGTACCCAGTCCTTTTGCTCTCCATAAAGATAAGCGGACATCAGTAGGGTGTGTGGCAATGGCATACTACATGCTCCCTATTAAAAACACATGCAGGCTTGACTAAACTGCATGCATATGGCTGGCTCTGGAGGAAGAGCTTGTTCAACTGGCATCTACTGAAGGTGCATGCACTCCTTTAGAGATGTCCTTAGAAGGATGGAACCTCTTTAAATCCATTTTGTTATGGTGTTTCTTATAGTGAGCTACAGATTTGTAATGTAAAGGGAGTGTGTCACCAGGAAAGTCTTATTTAACTAGCCACTGTGCATTGTAATGGATATTAACACCATGATAACATTAGATGCACCATTTCTTTGGAAAATCCATTTTAGAAATATGCAAAGCCCTCATTTGACTTTCTCCTTAACTGGCCTTAACCTAAATGGTGCATATATTGGACAATCTGAAGGTATGACGTTCCTCAGCATAATGTCCCCTATCAGCACACACTGGCTGGTTTGATACGGAGTTTGCTGGTGACAGACTCTCCTTAACTGGCCCTTATTAACTGATACCAGGTAATTCTGGATGCAAAATCTTACAGATTGCTGGGGTAAATTAGGCACAGCAGGTCCTTATTCAGTTTTATGAGTGCCATACTTAAAATCTATTTACAGTAACTAGTCAGAAATGGCATAAGCATAGGCAAATGGGCACTGGTATTGCATTGTTTTCTTGTTCACTGTTTTGTGGTGTTTTTAATCAGATTGTGTTACCTTTTTACAAGTTGTGTGTTTGCCATCCTGAGTGTTTTTGAAAAGGGGATTCACAAAGTTTTACATTGTGTATTGAAGCACACAAAAAATGTTGTTTCCTTTTAATAGTTTTGGAGTACCTGGAGATTATGCCCACATTCAGATGTATATGTTTATGTCATCTGTTGTCTTTTACAGGTTGTAAGTTCAACAAATGGTGAGCTGAACACAGACGACCCAACCGCTGGACACTCAAATGCACCGATCACGGCCCCAGCAGAAGTCGAAGTCCTAGATGAAACAAAGTATGTCCTACACTGTGCTAGGCACTGGCCATGCAGGCTGCGTTTTATTGTTGGTTATTCTTAAAGTAATTTGATAAATTGGAGCATTTCCTTCAGGATGTGTTAGAGCACTGTAGAAAGCAGATTTTTACTAGTTATTCCTAGCGGCATCATTTCATTTAAATTAAGGGAACGGATTCTTTTTTGCTTGGCAGTATTAAATTCTCTTACCTGTTATTAGCGGAGGTCGGCACTAGCGGATTAATGTGCAATATCAGCAGCTTGAAAACCTTTAATTATTATGTTATGTAAGCTGAGTGTTTTATGATGACTTCGACCTGAGGCTTGTGTAAGTACACACTTCTAGCCCAACTTTTTTTTTTTTTCTTTTCTTCTCCAAACTTATCTTACTAGAGAGGCTGGCTAAGCTTCTTTTGAGAGTTACAGTATAATACGGTTTAGTTCTTGTTTAGGAGCCTCAATCATAAAATCATAAACCATACAAAAAAGCGTTTTATAATATACGCCTCAATTCTTACTATCCTGCCCACACCTTCAAAACCAGCCGTAGTTATAACCCCAAGATAATGCCCACAGTCAAGTGTCACATTGTCCACAGTGAGGGAGACGCGATACCTCCATAGCAGAACCACTTTACAGATATTACTGAATGTTGTGATCTCTGGGACCCCCTAGTGGTGATGAAGATGAGATGGAAGTGGGATCCATGTAGCTTATGCCATGGACAGAGGCACTTTGGGAAAACAGCTGTACAGAAAACTGAAACATGGCTCAATTCCAGTGGTGTTATGTTTTAGTTCCCGTCTCAAAATGTAGCTGGGAGTGTTGCTTTGAAGGAGCAACAGTATTCAACCAACACTTCCGCTCCTTCATTTTGAGACTCTGGTTGGGTCTTAGCTGTCAAACCCTTATGAACAAGTACATTGTAACATATGCTAGCTATATGCTATCACTTAACATAGCAGAAACTGGATGTGTGTTGCCGGCCGTGATTGAATGACACAGACGGCAAATAGATGTCATGTGTGTGCCGCCCCTGCACTGGCTGTGCTTTCGCAGTCCCATTCATTGGAGCCAGTGAGCACAGTCTGCAAAACTGACAGAATGGGACCTTTCCTGAGTTTTGCTCTTGGATCATGTCCCTATACATCGGACCCTGAAAGTACACGGCCGTGTATATGGGATGGTTGTGTGCATGAGGCCCTAAGGGTATGTTCACACGGTGAAATTTGGGGCTGACTTAGAAGTGGTTTTCACCTAAAAATTGGCACTAGATTTCACCCTGAATCTTTTTTCCATTGTATTCAGTAGGATGCTGAAAACATGGAACTTGCTTATTGCCCCGGATTCAGTCATAGAACCGCGGTGTAAGCTACTCCTCTGGTTAGGCCCATTCATCTCGGCCTAAGCAGGGAGTGAAATCTGGAGGGGGGGAAAGTGGGAAGGAATTTGAGGCAGAAGCCCACCTCAAGTTCCTCTTTCACTTCCATCATATGAACAGCCCCCAAATGTCCTTCTGTCATTGTGTACTGAACTATGCAGTTTGTGAGCAACAAAACAGACAATCACATATTGATTCCTTGAGCACAGCACAAAAACTGAACGGAGTATGCTTACTTTCTCAGATGGATATAGAAAAGGTGGCCATTCACATTAGGCAGAAGTAGGTTAATGGTTGAACAGCTGTTGAATGAGCAGGATCTTGTGATCCATCATTACACAGCTGTACACATTTTAGTCCTTTAGGGGAAAAAATTACATGGACTAACTACTATTGGATGAAAATTCTTTCTAGATGATGACTGCGTGTCTTTGTCTAAAACGATTATGAAGTTTCCGCCTGACAACCAATGGTTTTGGTTATAAAATAATCTCTTTTGGTCAGCTTTAGACTTAGATCCATGGTCAGCTTTAATTCTGAAAGTAACTTTCTCTTGAAAACATTGTGACAGACTTAAGATTGGCGTTTTGTGCGCCAGTCTTAATAAAGGCCTTGAATGCTACAGGGAATGGCTGATTTATGAAGAGGTTCCCATTTGGCAGAATGTATAGCTACGCCCATTAGGAATTGGCGTAGATTTCTATTATAACTCTCACCAGGAAACTGAGGCGCATCTGCCCACATTTGCCCAATGTGGCGAGCGAGGCGCAGAACAGGGGTTGTGGCGCACATTTGGTGCAAGAATGGGTTTTGTTCCAAATGTGCATCACAATATCACTTCTCTACACCAGAGGGATTGATACATTTGTAGAGGGATGACATAGTTGTGAGTTTGTGAAGTGACATCTGTTCCAAAGAGACCCGTCACTTGACAAATGATCTCTATAGTAGGGGCTTGCGCATGTGTAGGCAGAATGTCTTTGTATGTACAGTCATGGCCAAAAGTTTTGAGAATGACACAAATATTATATTTTCACATGATCTGCTGCCCTCTGGTTTTTATGTGTGTTTGTCAGATGTTTTTATCACATACAGAAATATAATTGCATTCATATTATGAGTAACAGAAGCTTATATTGACAGTTAGAATGAGTTAATGCAGCAAGTCAATATTTGCAGTGTTGACCCTTCTTCTTCAGGACCTCTGCAATTCTCCCTGGCATGCTCTCAATCAACTTCTGGACCAAATCCTGACTGATAGCAGTCCATTCTTGCAGAATCAATGCTTTAATTTTGTCTGAATTTGTTGGTTTTTGTTTGTCCACCCGTCTCTTGATGATTGACCACAAGTTCTCAATGGGATTAAGATCTGGGGAGTTTCCAGGCCATGGACCCAAAATCTCTAGGTTTTGTTCCCTGAGCCATTTAGTTATCACCTTTGCTTTATGGCAAGGTGCTCCATCATGCTGGAAAAGGCATTGTTGAGCGCCAAACTGCTCTTGGACGGTTGGGAGAAGTTGCTCTTGGAGGACATTCTGGTACCATTCTTTATTCATGGCTGTGTTTTTAGGCAAGACTGTGAGAGAGCCGATTCCCTTGGCTGAGAAGCAACCCCACACATGAATGGTTTCAGGATGCTTTACAGTTGGCATGAGACAAGACTGGTGGTAGCGCTCACCTCTTCTTCTCCGAATAAGCTGTTTTCCAGATGTTCCAAACAATGGAAAAGGGGATTCATCAGAGAAAATGACTTTACCCCAGTCCTCAGCAGTCCACTCCCTGTACCTTTTGCAGAATATCAGTCTGTCCCTGATGTTTTTTCTGGAGAGAAGTGGCTTCTTTGCTGCCCTCCTTGAGACCAGGCCTTGCTCCAAGAGTCTCCGCCTCACAGTGCGTGCAGATGCACTCACACCTGCCTGCTGCCATTCCTCAGCAAGCTCTGCACTGCTGGTAGCCCGATCCCGCAGCTGAAACACTTTTAAGAAACGGTCCTGCCGCTTGCTGGTCTTTCTTGGGCGCCCTGGAGCCTTTTTGGCACCAATGGAACCTCTCTCCTTGAAGTTCTTGATGATGCGATAGATTGTTGACTGAGGTGCAATCTTTCTAGCTGCAATACTCTTCCCAGTTAGGCCATTTTTGTGCAGTGCAATGATGACTGCACGTGTTTCTTTAGAGATAACCATGGTTAACAGAAGGGAAACAATGATGGCAAGCACCAGCCTCCTTTTAAAGTGTCCAGTGGTGTCATTCTTACTTAATCATGACAGATTGATCTCCAGCCCTGTCCTCATCAACACCCACACCTGTGTTAATGGAGCAATCACTGAAACCATGTTAGGTGGTCCTTTTAAGGCAGGGCTGCAATGATGTTGAAATGTGTTTTGGGGGATAAAGTTCATTTTCTAGGCAAATATTGACTTTGCAAGTAATTGCTGTTAAGCTGATCACTCTTTATAACATTCTGGAGTATATGCAGATTGCCATTAGAAAAACTGAAGCAGTAGACTATGTAAAAATTAATATTTGTATCATTCTCAAAACTTTTGGCCATGACTGTATATGGTAATAGTTTCACTTGGATTTTTGTCTTACATCTGATCACTTATGGTTACATTTAGTAGCTTTGCTTGCTCTTTATTATGGACATTTTCTTGGATTTACAATGTTCTCTTTATGAGCAAGTATGTGTCAGATAACACTAAAGAGACTAACGTCTTAGGGTCTGGCCTAATATGAGTGTATAGGGAAGATCAGACTGATAAAGCGAGTAAGTATAAGTTACATACAACATATGTAAAAAGCAGACAGTCATTGAATTTCTTGAGGTGCTATGTGGCTCTATGTCTGATTTTTCTCCTTTTTCCCTTGTGTTCTCCCCTTGCATAGCTGCCAGAAAGTGTTGAACATGTGGTGAGTTGTCCATATGCAGAGGCAGGCAGAACAGGCTCTGTTAAAATAACACTGTTGTCACAAATCCATTGTGAAACATTCCTAGATCTCTACCATTATTGCCTTAACATCTCATATTAATATTTATAGCATTAATCCTTTTCTGTTCTACGTGTCGGGAGCTGTTTTGCCTGCTGCAGTTTGTGTTTGTGTCAGTGAAGTAGAGTTTTGTGCACACTTGCCTGTTACACGTCATGTTCTTCTATGACAACTTCCTCTCATTTGCTTCCTTGATCTGCCACCCAGGTTAACTTGTAGTTCAAAATGATCATTCTAGATCCTGAGATCTAGATCGAGTCCAAATTCTAAATGTACATTTTTTTTTCTCTGCCTTTACACCACTGCCATATTTATATAGATTAGTTTTATTATTTTGGTAGTTCATGTGAGCTTGTGTTTTTTTACATTTGTAGTAGAAAATGTGCTATTACTTTCCTGTTCATTTTAAGAAATCCGTAGCAAATTAGACTTTGGTCAGTATAACTGGCCATATGTACAATAGTAACAGGAAACCTGGCTGGATGGATAGAGAGGGGTCTTCTAGCCACTTATCATACATAATATGTACGATTGGTAGAATAACCTTTTGCCTATTAGTTATCCCAGATTTTGAGACATCCAGTTTGCCAGGTATTGACTTATACTCATATTGTAGTGGGATAAAGCTGTCCTACCCCTGCCATGCCAGGGCTTCAAGGCCCCTGCTACACATCCAGGCTCTGTTCGTTATACCTTATCCCTTTCTAGAGGATCCATGATATTTAAAGGGCTTGTCAACTGGTGTACATGATCATAAATCTGACCATGTCCTACCCCTCACTGCACCTTCTTTCAGAAAAGTGGTAAGGGCAGTGTAAAAAGATCACTTGCCACAATTTGTGACTTTTTTATGCAACAGAAGTGGTGTAGAGTAGTGGAATATTGATAAATGCATTTTGTAGTACAAGTAAGGCAGGGTTCACACTACCGCTGGAGTCCGTTATGAAGGTGTCCGTTAAAAAAAACAAAAATGGACACCTATCATAACTGACACTAACTGATCTTAATGTGTCTGTTTTGTTTACTGATCCTATTAATGGTTCAGTTAAAAATACGGACACATTAGCATCAGATAGTGTCCGTTAGCACCAGTTAGTGTCCGTTTTTTTACACTGTCCGGTTTTTTTTTTTGTTTCTCCTTTCTGAGCATGCGCAGGAAAAAAATGGACATAAAATAACGGACAGTAACTGATGGCTATCAGTAACTGTCTGTTATAACTCCATCACCCATAGACTTCAATGTTAAAAAAAAAAAAAAAATAACGGACACTTGCTGTCCGTCAAGAATCCATTTTTTTCAAACGGACAAAAAGTCCTGCATGTAGGATTTTTTGTCCCCGAAAAAAAAACGGACTTCTGACGGATTTGGTGTAAACGGACACAAACGAACACTAACGGAAACCATATAAAAACCCATTGAAATGAATGGAAATTTTAACATATTTCTGACGGTTCAGCTAGTGTCCAATGCTAGAATATTGTAACGGACAATAGCAACGGACACTACTGACGGTCAGCAACGGTAGTGTGAACGCCCCCTAAAACATTTCCAAAATGGACCTCCCCTCTAAGAGATCATTTTGTTCTCTATTAGGTGGCTGCCCAAACAGGATTCATAGGATAATATTAGGGGCAGAGTGCAGAAATAGCGGTCACTACTGGGCCCTGGAACCTGAGGGGGGCCCCCCAGGTCCCTCTGTCATTTATAATATACTAGTTTTTTAAATGGCACATGTTATGGGGCCCCTGCCTACCTAAGTTTGCAATGGGGTCCAAGAGCTCCATGTTGCATCTCTGAATAATATGTGCTATTTATTACCTTGTAGTGCTCACTAAAGATTTCTTTTACTAGTAATTTAAGTAAGAATAAAGTATGAAACCTGTGACTGACTGTTTGGAGCCCCTTGGAGGGGCAACCAAGTGCCTGGTAATTTGGAAAGCTGGCGTTTTTGCGCTATAAGTAACTGTGTAGCAGATCAAAACACCATTGGCTTTGCCTCTTGTTCCTGCACCCACTTATTCTAATCGAAAGCCATGCTCGCAGCTTTTTTTTTTTTTTTGTATGCAACATAGTGACTACCTGTGCTATCCAATTGAGTAACCATGGTGTAATGAACACAACATTAATGCTTCCAGTTGTAACATAAGGCACCTCTATAATGTGTTAAATAACAGGCCATTGACTTATTCAATAGAATAGATGACTTGGGAGCGCTGCATTTCTATTGACCTCAATTCAGGCTGGTCTTTCAGTTGCCATATTTAGGTCAGAAGAGACAGGCTGAGGCTGGTTCCTATGCGCATCTGTTACACAATATTTCTAGCATCTGTTGCTCTTTGACAATTGAATCATATTTCTAATGCTGAAAACTGTAGCCACTGAATTGTAGACCTAGACTGCATGTTAGATATATAAATAAAGATTTTTTTTTCTTTATCCTTACGTTTGCTAGGGAAGGTTATCTCACCAGCATTCAGCACTCACTACTACAGTCATTGGGGCACATTTATTATGACTGATAAATCTCCATTCCTCCATTGGGTTTTACTGTGTTACGTTTCTTAAAATGTGTGCTGTGAAGCCTTGGGTGGTGTCGAATAAATACTTTAAACTATCAACAGAAACCTCATAAAATATAGTGTTATGGACATAAGCACAGAGCTGTCATAGAGAATGTTTTTAAGGAGTGTAATAAGATCCACAAGGATCTTCATTTTCTAAACAATGTTTGTGTATAAGGCAGATATGGGTAAGACTCTGTTCACACTACTGTCATGACCACCATTTATAACACTCAGGATAAGCTATGTCAGATCAGCTTTCAAATAGATAGACACATCTTAATGAAACTTAACTAAACTTAAAGTTTTTTGGGAAGTGGGCGTCATGTATTATAAGGCTTTGTTCATCTTACCAGATGGCTTCACCTACTTACTGCTATGATATAATCACTTAGTACATGTATCGTTATTTGTTTTACAAAAGACAAACTGGGGCAAAGCTAAATGGTAGCCACCTGTAGCTTTGTGTGTCGCATGAGCCATAGGGGTAATGTAAGGCTACATTTAAATATTTAAAGTTTTTTTTTTTTTTTGTATCTTTTCTGAGCCATTGTGACTGTCAGTGACAGCTTTTTAGAATGTAATTGAATGTAACACACTTTAGGCTTATTCATCTTATTCTAGCAGTAGAGTCCCCTTTTTGAATGGCCAGTCTCTAGGGCTCTTTCCTGCTGGTATTTTGTAACAGAATATCAATGGATTTCACTGGTTTCATTGGAAATTTTTTTCTGATTGTCTCTAAATGTAGAGTTATCTGTACTGATGGCTGTCCATTCGGTGTCCATGAAGAGTGCTCTATTCTGCAATTTTTCTTGATTTCATAATTGAAATCAATGCTGGCAATAGGACTCATCATTTTTCTTTTTCTTAATCTGTTCCATACCATTGACATGTGTGAAATTTGTAGTGATGAGACAAAGCACATGCCAGATGATCTCAGTGATAGCAATTTCACAATTCATGAACAAAAAAGCAAAAAGTTGGCTGGCAGTGATCTTTCTGGAGAGATGAATTTTGGGAAGTTTTTCCATTCCTAACAAAACCTTTCAAATAAGACCTTGCGGAGAGCACATTACATGTAAGTGAGCAGTTGAGACATAGTGTGTAGAACAGCACGGTGACCAAATGTGCCAACTTACTGGCTGTGTACTGAGAACTTCATATTTTCCTCGCAGAATTAAAGTTGGCTGTTTTTGGCAGATTTTTAATTCATTTTTGCAGTCCACGATTTCCACATTTGTTCTGATGTTGTTGGTTTGTGTTCACCATAGTGGTATTCACTGAATTTCGTGTTTGTGGTGCATGACAAGTCCACTCGCTATAAATCCAGCATGTCGCCCATATCATGGTGCTGTCTTTTCATTGTGCTTATTAATCCTCCTCTAATATTTTTTAGGTGCTGTTGCTTTTTCAAGAGGAGGAAAAGGAAAACTATTCAACGTCACAAATGACTCTGGAGAAGGGCAGACCATGGGGAATTACTCACTTGTTCATCTGCTGTCCTGTGATTACAAAAGTCATCTCCACAACGACCACATGTTGTTTTTTTTTTCTTCTACATATGTCTCTCCCCGTTACGAAATATCATGTTCCCATGCTTCTGTTTGATTGTCTTACATTTTCTTATGTCTGACCTTTTAGAAGCTTTAAAGTTTTGTCATGTTAGCATTATTTCAATGGACCAATGAAGTGGTACAGACGTGAATACCTGTCTTCAGCCAAATGTAGTTACACCACCCTTGGGAACTGCGAGCTGTTAATAGTTGGATAACTCGGCAAGAGGCCATTACACATGCAAATAGTGGATAAGGATTGTTTGCTAAAGCTTTAATATAACACACTAAAAGTCTTACCCTTGGAGATTTGCAGTTTGATATTGGCAAAGATTTACAGTATTACTGAAATGGTACTGCATTAACCGATTATATCGGCATTACCTTTCTCTCCACCATGTGAATGGTACAGCCACTGGCCAGAGGTACAGAGGACGAACCTGTCTGGACGGGATTGGGGATTAGAGCAAAGTTGAAAGCAGTTGGATACAGACTCCTACGAAAAATACGAATTGTCATGTTGTACCTCTTACAGTGATAGAGAGAAGTAGAAGCCACAAGGGCGCAAAGTCCTTAATGTTTGTTAACAAAAAGCGTGCTTCTTGGTAATATGTAGAAAAATTATATGTTCGTTGTCAAGAAACTGTTAAACTGATGTAAGAAAATAAACACTACATGGAGGAGAGGGGGTTAAGAATTACTGAATTATGCCTAGTCTAGCTGGAGAGCACTTTTTTACTGCTTGATGCAGAAGAGCTTATTACTCCGTTAGTAGAAATCTCTGGATACGTCACGTGGTTGGAGTGTAAACCATTTACTCTGGCAAGGAGCAAGCTACACTGGTGGATGCTTCATTGCCTTCCATATGCCTACAGTTAGTTGGTGCTTTCAGAGTTTTTCTCGCTATGACCCAACTTTGCAGTTGTTGTAGAGCATGTGGAAAGCGTTAGCTGGACACTTCATTCTCCATCAGTTTTTTGTTCTGTTATGGAAGAAGTGTCTGCATAATGGGGGAAGTTCTGTGTTTTTGTTTTTTTTTGTATTTTTTTTCCCTCAAAATTGTTAAAGTCCAGCAGTAATGTTCTGACACAGAACTTTGTAGCTTCTGAGTGCTGAAGCCCCGATTTAATTTTGTTAAGCTGGTAAATTAGCCGACTTTTTCATAAGATTTTTGAAGGGAAGTGGCTAGAACAAATATTTTGACCAAACTCTGGTTAATTTATGTAAAAAGACAAAAAAAAATTCACCTAGATCGAACCTATATTTTTTTTTCTTGTCTTTCCGTGCACACCCTATGGCTAATTTATTTATTTTTTAAGTCTGGTTTGTGGTAACATTAAACAATGTGTATTGCAGATAAATAAATGCACATCTTTGAGTTCATTATTGCATTTACAGGGATTTTAATTGTAACTTGTAATTTATTTTTGGTTAACAACCAAGAGTGCAGTGCTTATTTTTGATGGTTTATGTGCTCACATAAAACGCTGAAAATTACTGATCTGATGGTTGTTTATTTTCACTGTCGCTGTAAATTTTTTTTTTTTTTTTTTTTTACATTGGTCAAATACATGAATTCAACCCACTGTCATCTACAATATCCATACTGCAATTCTCAGTCTGCCTTGTTTGTGTTATTGTCTTAATCTCAAGAATGATATATATATAAATATATAAATACATATATATTTTTTTTCGTTATGAAAGATGAGAGTTGTGGCCATTCTAATGTGAAATCACTTCTGTCTCTACAGTATTTGACCAAATTTTGTTGCACCATATTGTAAATACATGCAGCAACTTGTGTTTCTTATACTACATCTGTTTTTGTTTTGCGTTTTTCTTTTCTTTTTTTTTCTTTTTTTTTTTGGGGGTAGATCTTTCTTTTGTGTGGAGAGAAGAAGCTATTTGGCCTGTACAGTGTTTATATGATCTGAGCTCATCACACATAACAAGGAAATGTGTATATTAATCCAATTGTGGACTTCAGATATTTAAATACAAAACCCTTTATTTGCTGCAATGACCAGTATGTAGACATTTTGCTTTTTAGCAATATTTAAGTGCTCCATTTACTGCCGTAAAAAGGGGAATTCTCTTTTGGCAGCACAAAACTGGTCAATAATAGGTAATGCAGGTATGTTCAGGTTAAGCCAACGATGTTTTGCATTTATATGCTTTTTCCCTGTCTATACTAATGAAGTCAACATTGCCTGAATGTTAAAATAATGAATACATCCCTGTTTAAAAAGTATGTAACTGAAGAAATAAAAAATAAAGGTAGTTTTTTTAACTTGCTGTTCTTTTATTTTTCTTATAAGACTGTACATGTTTTCATTGGTTGATTTTTATGACTGATGTGTAAACGTTATCCCCTTTTTTTGTACTGTTGCATGAGTTTATTAAAGTGGTTTTCCTATCTTATAGAGTGATGGCATACTGATGAGAGTCCGGCCCCAAAAACGGCACTGATCCTACACTGAAGCATTTTCATTCTCTGTATCAATTGTGTCCCAGAGTGTGTTCTGTGTGTTGTAATGGTGCTCTTTATATGAAAAATTTTGGATATTACTATTTTTTTGTTTTGGCAAGGTTCACATCTTGTTGGAGACTGTGCTAAAAATCGGTGGAGAGGAAAGTTCTGCGTGGAGGACTTTTCTCTCCACCAGTTTCAGTATAAAAATGGCGGAAACCCAACAGACACCCGGCGGACCCCATTATAGTCTATGGGGTTTGCAGGTAACCGCTGTTTTAGTGAACGGGGTCTTTGTGGTTCAGGTCCCCTGGCGGACCCAAACGATGGAGAGCCCAGCGCAACCTAGCTTCAAAGAGGAACTTTCACCAGCTCTGAATAGCCGAATCCATTCAGCTGTTCCAAAGCTACAGTGGGTACGGAAAGTAGTCAGACCCCTTTAAATTTTTCACTCTTAGTTTCAGTGCAGCCATTTGCTAAAAGCAAAAAAGTTCATATTATTTCTCATTAATGTACACTCAGCACCTCATCTTGACAGAAAAAAACCAGAAATGTAGATATTTTTGCAAATTTATTAAAGAAAAACTGAAATATCACATGGTCATAAGTATTCAGACCCTTTGCTGTGACACTCATATTTAACTCACGTGCTGTCCATTTCCTTCTGATCCTCCTTGAGATGGTTCCACTCCTTCATTGGAGTCCATCTATGTTTAATTAAACTGATTGGACTTGATTAGGAAAGGCACACACCTGTCTATATAAGACCTCACAGCTCACAGTGCATGTCAGAGCAAATGAGAATCGTGAGGTCAAAGGAACTGTCCAAGGAGCTCAGAGACAGAATTGTGGCAAGGCACAGATCTGGCCAAGGTTACAAAAGAATTTCTGCAGCACTCAAGGTTCCTAAGAGCACAGTGGCCTCCATAATCCTTAAATGGAAGAAGTTTGGGACGACCAGAACTCTTCCTAGACCTGGCCGTCTAGCCAAACTGAGCAATCGTGGGAGAAGAGCCTTGGTGAGAGAGGTAAATAAGAACCCAAAGATCACTGTGGCTGAGCTCCAGAGATGCAGTAGGGAGATGGGAGAAAGTTCCACAAAGTCAACTATCACAGCAGCCCTCCACCAGTCAGGACTTTATGGCAGAGTGGCCCGAAGGAAGCCTCTCCTCAGTGCAAGACATATGAAAGCTCGCATAGAGTTTGCCAAAAAAACACATGAAGGACTCCCAGACTATGAAACATAAGATTCTCTGGTCTGATGAGATGAAGATTGAACTTTTTGGTGTTAATTCTAAGTGGTATGTGTGGAGAAAACCACGCACTGCTCATCACCTGCTGAATACAATCCCAACAGTGAAACATGGTGGTGGCAGCATCATGCTATGGGGGTGTTTTTCAGCTGCAGGGACAGGACGACTGGTTGAAATTGAAGGAAAGATGAATGTACAGAGAGATCCTGGAAGAAAACCTCTTCGAGTGCTCTGGACCTCAGCCTGGGCCGAAGGTTCACCTTCCAACAAGACAATGACTCTAAGCACACAGCTAAAATAACAAAGGAGTGGCTTCGGAACAACTCTGTGACCATTCTTGACTGGCCCAGCCAGAGCCCTGACCTCAACCCAATTGAGCATCTTTTGAGAGACCTGAAAATGGCTGTCCACCAACGTTCACCATCCAACCTGACGGAACTGGAGAGGATCTGCAAGGAAGAATGGCAGAGGATCCTCAAATCCAAATGTGAAAAACTTGTTGCATCATTCCCAAGAAGACTCCTGGCTGTACTAGCTCAAAAGGAAGGGGCTTCTACTCAATACTGAGCAAAGGGTCTGAATACTTATGACCATGTGATATTTCAGTTCTTCTTTAATAAATTTGTAAAAATATCTACATTTCAGTTTTTTCTGTCAAGATGGGGTGTTGAGTGTACATTAATAAGAAATAAAATGAACTTTTTTGCTTTTAGCAAATGGCTGCAAGGAAACAAAGAGTGAAAAATTTAAAGGGATCTGAATACTTTCTGTACCCACAGTATAAGCTTATTTTAGTGTTGGCGCAACTTAGTGTACAATAGCCAAGTAGGTGGTAAAACAGAGACCCCACCCCCAGAGAAGCTAGTTTTATCAGCCACTTTAGGTCGGGACCCACGCTGCAAAAACACAGCGTTTTGGCCGTGGCTGAAGCACTGCGTTTTAGCACAACGGCAAAGCTTTTTTGAAAATCGCAGCATGTCAATTATACCTGCGGAAACTCTAGAGTTTTCCGTATAGGTGTGAAAAACGTTGTGGGAAAAAAAGTGATGCATTTCCACCACGTTTTTTTCTGCAGCTGTTTATTCTGCTTCGCTATGTGGGGCCTTAGCCTTATTTTAGCTTAGTGGATTTGGAACAATGCAACGCCAAAATGTTCAGGTTGATGGTGCCTATCAGATGATGTATGTAATAGGGCTTCTCAAACAGACAGGTTCTCTTCAAAACAGATGTTCAAGCCTGTTCCATATACCTACAAGGAGGGAAAAACTGCCATAACTTTTTATTTTTCCACAGAAACATATGAGATCTTATTTTCTGCAGGGAAACTGTACCTTGTAATACTACAATTTAATATTCCATATGATGTACAGGGAAGCTAGAAAAAGAATTCAGAATGGGGTGGAATTAGAGGGAAAAACTGCATTTGTGCCATTTTCTTATGGGTTTAGTTTTTATGGTGGTCACTGTGCAGAAAAAATGGCATGCTATTTGGTCGGCACAATCAAAATGATACCAAATTTACATAGTTTTTCTAATAGTTTTTAATACTTTGAAAAAAAAATCCAAAACTTTGAAAAATGCAAACATTTTAGACACCATATTCTGACTACCGTAATGGAGCTGTGTAAGGCAGCTTTTTACAGCACAAGATGTACTTTTTGCTTATACTATTTTGGGGAACACCTGCCATTTTGATCACTTTGTTCATTTTTACTTGGGAGGTGAAATGATTAGAAAATGGTGGTCATCGTGTAAGAGATTTTTTGATTTTTATAGTTAGCCCATTTTCAGATGCAGGGATGCCTAATTTGTGTGCTTGTGATCTAGAGAAAGGGGACGATTTTTAGAATTTTTGAATTTCATATAATTTTTTTTTTTTTCTTTTTAAATTTTTGTTTAAAAAGATCATCTGCAGAGAGCCACATACAGATACACATTTTGTCAGAGAACAGGCCTGTATGACCCTTCTCAGCTCATTTGCATTCAGACTTCTGTGGTTATTTTTATTGGTCAGTGGGAAATTTTTAATACAACAGACGGAAAAGCTAAAACGTCCAAGCTGGCAGTGCCATAGGCTTAGTGGTGACAGGTCCCCTTTACTAGTGTCCGAAGAATCACATAATTATACACAAAATGGCATATTTCATCCATTTAATAGGAATGATCTATTAATTCTTTCAATGCCTCTGACCATGTAGAATGGGGACATTAATACTAAGCTTGGGTCTCCAGGGATGCAGACATTAATTGGGTTACTCAGAAGTATTGTATTGGTAGCTGTGGCCTCTTCACTACTTACAATGCCAAGGACCATAAATTGTATATTGGCTGCACTTGTTATTGTTATTACAACCTGATTCATTTGAATGGGACTATGCAGCATGGCCAGGTGACCATAGATGTGATCTCTCTGCCTGAAAAGAGAAAGTTTAGCTTGGTATCCAAGTCCTGGATTACCCCTTTAAGCCTTTTACTGCCAGAGACCACCCATAACACTGATCGCATTTCCTTGGGGATCCTGTTGAAATGCTTCTCATGCCCACCAGATGTGTGAATGTGATGTAGAGCTGTATGGTTGATCTGCATCAACACAGTGAAGGAGCGAATATGATTTCCACCTATCAAAGTGTGGTGACCTATCCTAGGGGTGTTAAGTTTTGAAAACCATTTAACAACTTTAGACTACATGGATGCTAAGTTTCACACCTTCAATACTAGTCCAGATGAGTGCTTAGACACTGGTAATAAATGATTGCTGTGGCCTCTTCACTACTTACACAGGAAAGTGGTGCATATTATATAGTGAAAGGTTCTGGCACCCTCTAATGTTGCATGCAGTTATTGGTTTATTGTGAAGCAATCCATATAACAAAACATAATGTTTTGTTCCAGTCTGGACTTTCCTTAGACAGTTGGATTGCCGAAGTGGAGAGAGAAGAGTGTAGCACCTCTATTAGGAAAAGAGTCTAATGTATATGGCCAGTTTTAGATGCCTCAGTCAGTGCTGACTATGGTATATAAGTAGTGAGATGGAGGGAGGGGGTTCCACTACAGTGCCATAGATTGATATGGCAACCTACAGTTGAACAATGGTCAGTAGGTCTGCCATGTATGACTCTTAATAACAAATAAAATTACTTGTGTGTTCTAGGTATATTTTTCAATATAAATTTAACTCCTTCCCTAATAGTATGCTGCTGTGGGCACTGGAGCTGTGCCTGCAGCATTACACAGCCAAGGGCTGGAACTAGCCTCCGGAGTCAGAAGATACTTTGACTCCGGCTAATCAATAGCGATTATGGCATTTGGCGGTATGAACGTAACCCCCAGGGGTGGATGACATGGCAACTTGGAGGCCGGGCAGCTGCCTCCTGACTGACACTGTCCATTACACATAGTGCACTGGGGATCGGAGTTCACAAGTTTTTAAGTAAAAAAAAAAAACAAAAAAAAAAACATTTGCATAACATAAACAAACATGTTAAGTATCCTCATGTGCGTATATGTCCCGTCGCGACTATTCTAAAATAGCATTATTTATCCCATACGATGAACTCTGTAAAAAAAAATAAAATGGATAAATAACGCAATGTGCAAATTGATGTATTTTGGTCAGCTCACCTTCCCAGAAAAATAGCAAAAAAAACTGTGATCAAAAAGACATACATACCAAACATTGGTAGCAATAGAAAGTACAACTTGTCCCGCTAAAAGAGTCCTTGCATATCTCCGTCACCAAAACAGTAAAAAAAAAAAAAAAAATTATAGGTGTCAGAATACGGGTAGACCGTTGTTACTGTTTTACTTTATATAGTTTGCTATGACAAAAACTTTAATAAAAAATCTGGTTCAAAAAAATAAAATTGCTTAAAGGGTTTAAGAATTGTTGTTTTTCCCTTTTACCAATGACCGTACCAGAGAGAGAGGATTTGCCCCTAGGAAACCTATAGTAGACCTATATTCCACGGTGATTTTGGACATTCCTTTTATCCTGTTGCCTGACCCTGAAGTTCTGGGGTGGAGAAGCCAGCTGCTCAAGGTGAAAAGCTGCGGGTGCTGCTGCTGTGCTCCCCTGGAGACAATATCATGTGACTTCTCATGGCACAAAAGTGCTGCAAGGGGTTCTGTATGTGCTGGCAGGGATAGGGTTTGCAGTGAAACTTCCAGTGACATCCCCAAATAGACGAAGAGAGGAGATCACAGTCTTCAAAGATGGAGCTCAAGACAATTCCTTAAGTTGAGGTACTTGAATTCCTCTAGAAGGTCCTAGAGAATGGATTGTCTACCAGCGATCGTAGGGTATGTCACATGGCAGCAAATGAAGAGAAATTCCTCTTCATTTACCATGCCAAATAGCCAAAACGTAATGCTGATACCCCTGCATCGGCATTCCATCTCCGTTTTCCTCTGCTGAATAGGCCCAATCAGAAGGGAGTCCTGAGCCGTGGAATCCATGGCAAGATCAAGCAGATTTTTTTTTTTTCTGCGCCCTGCTACGATCTTTGCTTCAGGGCGAATTCCACAGCAAATTCCTACATGTGAACATACCCTTACAGTCCCGATATTGGCTTTAAATGTTCTTTTTGACCAGAAGCTGGCTGACAATGCCTGGGTGGTCAGGTTCATTAGGGCATTGTTTAAGGTACGACCTCTAATGATCTCCAGAGTCTCTCCTGGGAATCTAAACTTAGTATTAACTGCTGTGACTCCATTTACTTTTGAACCCTTGGATTCAGTCGCTATCAGAACTGACCATTTTATTGGTAGCTCTTACCTTGGCTAGGCACATTAGTGAGCTTCAGGCCATTTTTTCTAATCCTCCATTCACTGTAATTGATGTTAATGACAGTATCCTGATTAGGCCTGACCCAGCCTTCCTCCTCAAAGTGTCCTCCAGATTTCATTCTCAGGAGTTAATAGTCTACCATATGAATGAATGATCCCCAAGTCTTCAGCGAGCTGCAATGTGTGTCTCAATTTCAGAGGTACAATATTCAGTATCACAATATCTTTTGTCCACCTCTGAGTGGAGAAATTCAGCAGCTTCTTTTGTCCTTTTCAGGATCAGATCAAGGGAGGTCTAGTCTCCAAAAACACTTTGACAAGATGTCAGGATAGCTATTTCCTTGGCCTACACCTTTTCAGGTATACCTTTTCTTAAGGGGATTAAAGGTGCATTTCACTAGGGCAATTGCCACTTCATAGACAAACAGGGCTAACATCTCTATTGAATAGATCTGGAAAGCAGCTATCTGATATCCCCCCCCCCCCCTTCAGTTGGTCATGGAGGCTGTTCCTGATCTTTTCTTGAGAAGAAAGTGATTCAGGCAGTGGCTCCTCCCTAGGTGATTCTTACTCTAGTGCTGTCATGGTTGAAGGGAAAAATAATTATGGGGAATTTGACTTTTAACTCTCCTAGGAAGAATGGAACTAAAAAACAGGACTGTGGTTAGACTGTGCTAAGAGGCTTAATCCAGGTGTAAAATACAGATTGGAACTGCAGGAGCCCTGAAACCTCGAAGCTGGTATAGCTTTCCTGTAGAAAATGCACTTTAACTCTGAGGATACACTTTTAACTTTGTAAAACAAGGGCGTATGATGCTATTCACACTAATAGGGTTGTTGTTTACTATTTCATTTGCACATTCTTGCAGAACTGGACCCTCAAAGATCTTTTACTGATTATTTTTTGCGAGTCTAGTTACACTTAGTGTATCATCTATGTCCCTAACGAAGGGCAGATTTACTTTTTACATCAGATTTTCGGCAAACTTGGCTCCACGTGGCACTCTGTGGTTATTTTAGGAGGTGATTTTAAACTCTCATTCTCTGACTCTATGGACAGGATTTTCACAGAATCTCCCCACAATGATTGTATAGCAATGCAATCTTCCTGACAAGTTATCTGCATGCACTCCCTATTAGACTATGAAGCTTATCCAATAATCCAACACAAAACTTACTTTCTAGTTCCACCCACCTTAGACCAATAATTTAACTCTATGCTCTCTATGTCTTCACCAACAGGTCAAGCCTGGTGTGATCATACCCCTTTGTCCCTAGATTTCTATCTTAAATGCTAGGTCTGACATTGCTATCCAAATGACACTCTTGAAACATCCAGTTCACAGGGAGACAATTAGAGAACATCTGACCGCATCTTTCCAATTGTATTGAATTCTGTCTCCTCTGTAGCTGTATAATGGGAATATTATAGGTCTGTTATATAGAGTCACTGCATTGCATTTTCTAGGTACTTGAAAAAGGACAAGCAACTCATTCATAAAGTACCTTCAGTTATAAAAGAACATTTCATAAAGTACTAATACTGGTGAATATAAGAAACTTTGTAATACATTTTATTAAAGAAACAGGTTTCCTTCCTTTTACATATGAGTCTATGGAGAGGGGAGGGGGAATCAAGCGGCTGGTGGAATTACTGCTGCTGCTATTCTTCTAAACTGGCTCTGCTGAATCTTCAAGTTAAGTCTTCTTCACTCCACAGAATCGGCAACAAAATAAATACACTAGCAAGTACCAGCCTCCCTCCCACCTCCATGATCTTTATTTGAAGACAGAGTCTGGGTGAAGTTAAAGCAGAGAGCAGCCTAAAAAGTGGTGAAGGAAACAGATTACAAAGCTTTGTCCCACTCTGTTGGTCTGATGAAACGCGTTGCCTTTTATTTGTACAGTGGAATAAAGGAACTATTGTATTCATCCACTCTCTATTACCTTGTTGCCTACCAATACAAGCAGCGCCAACATATACCCCGTTTTTTTTGTTTTTATTTTATCTGATATCACTACCACTGTTCCTTATTGGGCAGTGGTCCGGGGGTTCAGCAGCAGTTTATGATAACGTTTTAAGGAGAGCATCCACAGTAATCTCTCTGTTTACTCCCAATCTGTCACAAGGTGCACGAACACCACTCAGAGGCGCCAGTGTGGTCCACTATCTTTTTTCTGTTATTTTCAGATTACGTTTATTATATTGAAATGTACTATTCATGAAAAGTTTTATAACTGAAGGTATAGTTTTATGTATGCCTGCCCTACAATTCCTACACTCTGTGAGCTGGTAGAGAAAATGAAGCAGCTTTCTCTGTATAGAGATGTTCCTTCAAGAACGTCTACCACCATTAAATGTGCTTATAAACCAATTATACCCACTTTTTTTGTTTACTATAGCGCAGTTACTTAAAGATTACAATTCTTCCTTATAGGTATTACCCTACTTCTAACAGTAGACACAAAAAAAGTGTGAATTACTCCGTGCTTTTCTGTCCCATATTCCACTCCCCAAACATCTTGTGATGTCACCTTCATCTTATTCTATCTATCATGGCATACACTAGGGTTATCCTCTCTCCTCCCTCATTTGCTTTGTGCATAGAACCCTTGCTGCTGCAGTAAGAGAATGTATTGATGTCCAGGAGGTGAGGGCCTTTTACAGAGAGTTTAAAAGGAGTCTGTCTCCAGATCCCAGAATATCAATCCGGTTCTGCATATAACTAGTCCTTTCTTTCGCATCTCTGGATGCTATTCGGTTGTCCAATTTGCTTTATTTAAAGTATTAAAATGTATTTGATGTATATGTGATTCCTCTTGTTATATTTCTGGTTGTTGCAATAAAAACATTCCTGAAAAAAATGCAACTGGTCCTGCAAAAACCAAGCCCCTGCATGACTACATTGATGGAGAAATAATATTTCAAGATTCGGAAGTGAAAAAAAAAAAACCTCCACATTATTAAGTACCAAACTAGGCTGCGTCCTTAAGGGAGAAAGAAGTATTATATTTTCCACAGTTTTGCAATATGCTTTCTGTATCAATTCCTCACAGGTTTAAGATCTTCACTTGAATTATTATAGTTATTGTTTTCTTCCTGGGGATAGAAATATGTACAGTACTTGTGATGTGTTCACACAGATGCATGACTTATTACAAGACACATCTCTGATGTTGTTTTGTTTTTTATGGAAACATGATGGCTTGTACTATATTGAGAGACATTCATTAACAAGGATTTCTTTGGATGAGACTTTTTATGATTTTTCAGTTTTGACCACTATAAAATAATCTGTTTTTATTTTCATCAGAAACAGCAGTCTGCAAACAACTTGCTGATAATTCACACAGTTCTAGCAGTATAGAAAATAATTATTTGATTAGCTAACGAAAAAATAGCTAATATTTGTCAGATTATTAGAGAATATTACCCATAACAAGTACTGATTGACAATAAAGCAATTCACTGCTTGTGTTACTTGCTTTTATATTATGCAGTGATTTGTTGTTAACCTGATTGTTACTTTCTCATGCTCATTGTATAGTAAACAGGAGGCAGATACCTGTATACATGCTGACAATGATTTATATTTTAGGATATGGCTAAGTTCACATCTGCACCAGAAACTCTTCACAGAGACCGCCAGAAATCGGCAGAGAGAAAAGTCCTGCACGGAGGACTTTTCTCTCTACAGGTTTCAGTATGAAAACAGCGGACCCCATTTTGGTCAAATGACAGAGAGCCTGGTGCAGATGTGAACCTAGTCTAAGAGATGCCATCAATGACAAAGGGTTGGATTATCATTTGATAATGTTTATATTGGGCAGTGACTGTTTGTACAAACACTGCCCTATGTGAAAGTTCACTCTAAAATATAACTGTTGTTAAAATGTTTTTCATAAATGACTAGTACAAACTGAGAAAACTTATTACAGGAAAGTGCCTCTTTCTTCACTCATCAGACACCTTTGTTCCCCCATTCCTGTCTGCAACACTGATCACTTACTTTCAGTTGCCTGCTCATATTCAGCTTCAGTAAAGACAGATTAGCAGCTGACAGACTCCTACTTCCCTTCATCTCTGACATAAAAGTCTATGGAGAGAAAAAGTGAAATAGGAAGAGGAACTGCTGAAAGGGAGACAAGCATAGACATACATAGATGTTGCTGCTGACTAGCAAGTGTACTGTCTCACTTCACTGTTAGATTCACATCTAAATGTCTCAGCACTGCTGTATAATGTCCTCCATGCTGCTGTTCTGAGAGTCTGCTACAAAAATATGGAGTAGGATCGTACATGATAGCAGCTAGGCCCCACCCACTAGATCAGGGAAACGGCAGACTCTATGATGGAGAACCTGGTGAAATATACAGAATACAAGTCATATAATGGCCAGATGTAGTGTTATTTTTCATGTACCTACACAGGAAAACTTATTCTTTTAAGTCACCTGAAACAAATGGTACACTTTAATATTACCCGGAGCAACTCAATTGCTAATGTTTGGGACTTTTTCTTCACTTCCACTTATTAATAGACCAATAATGTGGTAGTGATATTATTTACAGAATAAAAACCTCTATATTATATATAATATAATGCTGCTGCCAGTGACTGAGGGGTAGGAAGGACAATGTTGCTGGCAGTGGGTGCGGGCTGGCAAGAGGAATAATGCTGTTGCCAATCATGCTGCCCTGTAAATCTAGTGCTTCATTGTGGCATGTAGTGCTGAAACAGATAAAATACACTTATTAACATTTTAAGCATTATCAGTGAATTATTTGGGTTTTGTACAATTTTAGAGTGAAAAAAAGAAAAGAAGTACATTGCAAAAGTATGGGAACCGTGTGAGATGTGAGCTCAGAAAAATATGACCAAGGCCTCAGCCTGCTAGGGTTTAGGCTCATTCACAATTATCATTAGGAAAGGGTTTACAAATACCCAGCCTCCTCTAATCCTGTTCCATAAAGCAGCAGCCATGGGTTCTTCTAAGCAGCTGCCTAGCACTCTGAAGATGAAAATGGTGGAGGCCCACAAGGCAGGAGAAGGGTATAAGAAGAAGCGGTTTCAAGTTGTCTTTTCCTCAGTTCTAAATGTAATTAAGAAATAACAGTTAACAAGAACAGTGGAGGTCAAGATAAGGTCTGGAAGACCAAGAAAAATTTCAGTAACTGCTGCTTGTAGGTTTGCTAAAATGACAAATCAGAACCCCCAGATGACTGCTAAAGACCTGTCATCAGAAGGAAACCTTTCCTGCGTCCTCACCAAAAATGGATAATGATCCTAAATACATCTCAAAATTCACAATAAACTACTTCAACAGGTGCAAGCTGAAAGTCTTACCATGGCCCTCATAGCCCCCTGATGAGTTTAAGAAGCACCGCTCAGTTATGTCTGCTAATGGAACAATATTTCTACATATTGTAGCTCTGTTTCAGTAATGAATAGTAACAAATGTAATGCTGCTGAACTCCCAGAAGAGTATGGTTACCTCATTTGCGATAAAAAGCCTTACAAGTTAAAATTAAAGGGGAGCTACTAGCGTACCTTTTGTACATTGATCTGAAGAGTAGAATAGTATGCAGTAAACTCTAGCTCTCAACCTTTTTAACTATAAATCTCTGTATAAAAAGGAAATAAAGCCCATATATTAAGAAATAAATCAAAACAGATGGTATTGTGTTATTAAAGGCATGACAATCTCTACCTTTTATTATCATGTCAATTTTAGGTTCAAAATTCTGCGCTGATTTAATTCTTATAGTATCTTTACAGTGGTTGGAGCTATTTTTTCTGACTCAGTGCTCTAAATTCCCTACATAGACATAGACATAGATATTAAAGATAACATACTGCAACAAGAGAGTGCTTACTGTATACTATAGACTGTGGTATTATTGAGATCAGTCTGTAATAGTATGCAGTAAGCACCTAAATATCTTCTAGTGGTGGTTGCTGAACATCCTAAGGCCATGGTTTTACTTTTTTTTTATTACATTTATTTTTGTAACAGTTCCAAACTTTACAATGCATGGTGTAATCTAGGCCTAAGATCTCAGTCTTACTAGAAGACTGTAGTATAATGTTGTACCGTGTTAGCCATAGAAAGTAGTGGAAGAGTGAAGAAATCAGACGATACCTTTTAGAGTCTAACTGAGTATATTTGATAATAAACTTTCGAGAGTACTAGCTCTCTTCTTCAGACATACAAGAAACTGAAAATTCACACACTCTTTATACACACACAAGACCTGCAGACACCAATCTAATTAAAAGGCTTCCTGGTTTACAAGACGCCGAGACCACAGACGGATGTCCGCTTCTCAGCACGGGCGGCGCGATGACGTCACAATATCGCGCCGCCCGCACTCAGACACAGACGTCCTGTGCGTGGACAGGGAGGAAGCGCCGGCGGCTCCATTCATCATCATCGCAAGTAGGTGAGTGACTTTTTTTTGTGGGTATATTAATAGTATAAGGGGTGGTTAGGAGGGGGAAATATAACTATAAAGGGAGGATTCATTAGGGGGCATTATGACGATGGGGGGGTCCTTTATATAAGGGTTATTGGGGGGTATTATTAATACAAGGGGGAGGTTAGTTATATAAGGAGCCATTAGGGGGCATCATTTATATTAGGAGGCATTATGAATGTAAGAGACAGCCAATGTTGTCCTAAGCTTTATTTGTCTGTATAAACTGTTAATGTTGAATGTATTTCTGTGATTCTGTTCCTTTAAGACAGCAGCCATTGTAATTGTGACATGATGCTGGAGTGACTCCCCCCCCCCTTTTATGTCAGCTTGCCTGTTCTGCAGACAGAATGTGAGCAGAGAAGCAGGAAGTGACGAGACAGAGAGCAGCAGCCATCTTAGCAAGTGTTGTATTGAACTGGTGTGGAGATTTTTCTGTACAGCTAAGCTGTATCTTGGTCCAGAGACAAACAGAGTGTAAAGAGACAACAGGACTAGTGAGTCCACGTGAAAGGAACTGTGCTCAGTGGCTGATCAGTGAGACTGACATTGTGACTGTGTATATGGATACCACAGATAGAGACTCGCAGTGCTGTTGATGTACTGGACAGCACCTGCTAAACCCCGGCTTACATCCCAGCTCAGTGTATGGATTCGGCAGGACTGTCAGTGTGCTGAGTGGAATCTGCTGTTGGAATACATTGCATTCATTGGGTTTCCCTGTTAAAAAGGACTTCATTTCTCCCAAGATCCTGATAACCGTGAGGAGAGGACGTTTCGCTATAAAAGAAAGGAACGACTTTGGGCCCCACCGCGCGCTTCTACAGACTGTAAGCGGTCCACCTGGACCACTGGGGGAAAGGGGGTGCACCCAAATGTGATGTCAGGGTCAGTTAGGGATAGTTTTGAGTATATTGTTCATTCAGTGTCCATACTGCAGAATTGGACAGAGTAAAAGTAGAAACCATTGCAGAATTTGCCTTGAAATTGTTCATGCTATATTGTATATTTTTTTGCTTGTCTTTATCCCTGTCATTTTACCTTCAAATAGCCTTTATTAACTTATAGTAAATATATATTCTTTTCTTGAACTACCGCGTGTGCGTTCATTTCTGGTTGCGGAGACCAAACCACCTGCCTTGCTCTCGGTTCACATGAACATAAGGGGGTGGTCATTGATATAAGGGGTCATTAGGGGTGCATTATTTATGTCAGGGGGAATCAGGGGCATAATATGAGGGTCAATTTAATTTAATGAAAGTGGCACTTGGGCTTTATTAAGACTAAGGCCCCACGTAGCGGGCTGCAGGAAAAACCATGGCGGTAACATTGTGGTTTTTCCCGCAGCACTTTTCACAGAAGGTCCGCAGAGGTTTCCTCTGTGGACTTTCTGTTTTCAATACACCTATATGGAAACCGCCAGAGTTTCTGTAGGTATAATTGACATGCTGCGATTTCCAAAACCGCAACGTTTTTGGAAATCGCAGTGTGTCTGCTGCACATATTTTTCCGCAATGTGTGGATGGGATTTGCTAGAATGCCACGGTTTTTTCCTGTGGATTTTCGCCACAAGGGGCCCCATCCCATCCCCACTTTGCAGTAAAATATGCGCAGCAGAAACGCTGCAATTTCCAAAACAGTTGCAGTTTTGGAAATCGCAGCATGTCAATTATACCTACTGAAATGCCGGCGGTTTCCCTATAGATATAATTGAAACAGAAAGTCTGCAGAGGAAACCTCTGTGAACTTTCTGTGGAAAGTGCTGCAGGAAAAACCGTGATGCGTCTCTGACGAGTTTTTTCCCACAGCTGTTTTTTGCTGCGGGATGCTACATGGGGCCTTAGCCTTAAGGTGTTTTCCATCTCATTTTTATTGATGGTCTATCCTCAGAATAAAACATCAATAAGAGATAAGTGACTCCCCACTGATCAGCTGTATGACGGGGCTATGGCGCCTGTTTATATCACACGCTGTCTGTTTATAGTGTCCGTGTGATGTAATTACAGGCTTGTCACATAGACGTGTATAGGACGAGGCTGTAGTTACATCACATGGCCGCTATGAAAAGAATGACACTATGTAAATAGAGAAGGGGTCACGGCGCCTACACAGGTACCACGGTTCATTCAAACAGCTGATCCTGGGGGTCCCGGGTATTGGAACCCCAATAATTTTTTTTCCCATGTTTTTTTTTTCCCTTTTCAATTAGGAAATACCTGGGACATTATTAACAAGGGGCACTATTTAAAGGGGGTGCACAGGGAAGTTATTAATTTAAAGATGCACTTGGGGGTATTATTCATTATAGGGGGTTATATTATATATTTTATAATTGGGGGTAGCAGCAGCATGGGGGCTTTGTGTAGGTGAGGATAATGTGGGTCAGGTGCCTGGAAAAGTGAGGAGCCAAAGATGTCTGTGTTGCAAACTTTACAGAGACTGGAAGAAGTGGTCATGGCCATTCGGATGAAAGAGATGGGGAATGTGAAGGATTAGTCAGAGATGTCACCGGTAAGTCACAAAATGTTACTGTCCTGTATTCACCTAAATTGTCTGCAGAGCCCTGTGTAGAGCTGCTATATACCACTATACGCTCACCGTATACTGATAGTATCAGCATGTTCGCCCCCCCTGTGCTGAACCCCTAGCTACGCCTCTGTGTTATCTGTTTGCTATCAGGAGGTGATTTGTGACCCTCACAGTTCATACATCGTGTGACATGAAACTGGCATGTATATTAAGTCCAAATTGCAGAGTTTGAAATTTTTGCATTAACTTTGCATTAACTTGCATTAAATTTTTGCATTAACTCCATTCCTTTCTCTCTCTCTGCATCTTAAAATGTCCCATTAAAACCACAACCCGCAAATCTTCAATAGAGTGGTCTTCTCTGGAGAAATGTGCGGCCACTGGGAGATCTGTTCTGCTGTTATTAATGGTGAATCTGTGTGAGTTCATGCGCTGACTAAGTCTCTGCCCTGTTTCCCCCACATAGAGGCCTGTGTGTAATACTTCACCACCAATAAGTTTTTAGTAAGGCTATTGTGCGTTTGAGTATATTAAAGACGTATATTGTCAATCATTTGCCAAGTTAGTCACTTTAAGGGGTTCTACAAGACTCAATACTGACAACAGGTTATCATTTTTGGATATGTGGGGATCCAACACCATCACCCCCATGAATGAATTGTTTAAAGCACAATATATGGAGTTGAGCAATGTGCAGTGGCTGCACCACACTTTTGCAGCTTAGCTTCCATTTAGGTCTCTTTCACACTACAATTTTCATGTTTGAATTCTGTGAGAAAAACAGACTGCACACAGACACATTATAGTGAATAGAACTAGTCACACATGGTTTTTTTTATCAGGAACTAAAATACACTGAGAAAAACATATGGAAAGCACTATTTTTTTGACTTTTCTCTACTCGACTTGGCCTTTACTGTGTATATAGGTCTATGCAAAAAAAAAAAAAAAAAACGGACAATACACAGATGTCATCTGGGTGCTGTCTGTGTTTCATCCGTTCTTCATATATTAGGTGATGCTGAAAATTAAAAAAGAAACCATCTGCTTTTTTTGCTCAACCAATGTGCAGCATACAGAGCTATCTACTTTTAGCTACGTACACTGTGCTATATGGAGCTGATTTGTGGAATGTCAGACTCCTACCCAATGTTGATAATCTAGGCCATCAATATCAAGACTTGGAGAACCTTTTAAAACATTTTTTGGTTTAATCCAGATAAAATTATCTGGTAAGAAAGAGGGAAATTAAAGGGGCTATCCAGTTTCAGACCTATATTACCCCTTCCTGATATCCACCATATTATTATGGCAGTTATTGGGTCTTTAAAGATGGCGGCCGCCATAGCCACCAGATCTCCGCTGTATTGTATCGGTTCATTCATCTCGGACGAACTAAAATGGCCGCCACAAGTAAATGATGGCGGAACCACCACCGCTATTATCAGCGGTGATTCCTCTATCACAGAAGAGGCGCTTCAGTTCATGAATTCAAAAGTGACAGTGGCTCTTCCATGATATCGGGACCATTGCTGATAATATCGGCGGTGGTCCCTCTATAATATATCCCTGTGCTGTGAAACTATGATATCACAGCACAGGGATAGTACAAAAATAAAATTTGTGGCAGTGGGTGAAAAACAGAAAAATCATAGCGGAGCTGCCGTGGCTATTGCCAGTGGTGGCCCCGCTATGTATGGACCCCTGGCCATTTGAATTTAGTACCAAAGCACCTGTTTTGGCAATAAATTCAAATGGGCCAATCACACAAGAGCTGCTTCTTTGTGATAGCGGGACCACCGCTGATAATAGTGGTGGTGGTCCTGCTATCATCTATCCCTGTGCTGTGACACTATACTGTTATCATCAGCAGTGATCCTGCTATTACAAAAGGAGCCACTGCCGCTATTGAATTCAATAGCAGCAGCGGCTCTCCTGTGTTTGGCCTACAGGAGAGCCAGCTTTCTCTAGTAGCCCTGAGAGTGTTCTGCACTATGTTTTAAGACAATTTAAGGTGTGATTCATAACATACTTGGTCATCCTGAAACAAATTAAGGACCCAAACTGGCAGAAACCAAAACTAATTTTGACTGTTTTTCCATCTCTAGTCGTGGGGCAGCTGGCAGTGCCAAACATCTATATAAGCAATGACTGACTTCCAATAACTACACTGCCACAGAGGTCCAAATGCAAGGCACCAAATGTGGCACTTTGGGCAAGCTATCAGCCAAGAAGCCAAATTCTGATGTGGTGGAATAATAAAAGTGTATATGGCTCAATGTATAAACCTGAAATGGGTTTCGCGTAACTTCACGTTTATCACCACCCTTTTCACTCTTGCCATGTCTTTTTGATTTTAGACAGGCCTATCACAACTCCTAATGTAAACCCTTCCGTAGTTAGAATCCCTAAAACGTACCCGCCTCTGTTTATGCTCCAACATTACCTCACAGAATATGATGCCGTATCAGACTAACTTTATATGTCCAGGCACCATCTGCACGTTAAAGAACATGACTGATGACGGCTCATACAGCTTTATACATATGTAATGACAGTAACCTCTATTACACAATTGTCTGACCATTGTATAAGCAATGTTACGTCTGATGCCAACTCTGCTACCTCTTGTGTCACCCCCTCTACCTCATAGATTGTAAGCTCTTGCGAGTAGGGCCCTCGGTCCCAGTGTGTCAATTGAATATTTCTTTGTAATGTATCTTTTTTGTCAGTACTTGAACCCTACAAATTGTACAGTGCTGCGGAATATGTTGGCGCTATATAAATAAAATTTATTATTATTACTGGAAACATCATTGATCTTAATGGTTGCTGACCAATTATTGAATATCTTATCTTTAATGGACTTCAGAAATAACTGCCCCTTGTCCCTCCACACACCGTAAAAAGCTGTCAAATGAATTATGAGGAATTTACATTGCCACGTTACCGAGTCTTCTCTGGCAGAAGGATTTAAGTTGAGTAGGAAGGCAGAAAGGTTCCCTCCCCAAGACCAAACTTCCCCTGTAGTTCAGGAAGGGTTAATGTAAGGGAATCACTAGAGGAGCGATTCCCCAGTAGCTGCTGGAGAACCCTGGGGGGAGGGGCAAAACAAGACAGTGAGCCCTAAAGCTGAAAACCACTCACTGGCCCTGCCTCTTGCCTGACTGTCCTAAGTGACAGCCGACAACTCGGAGCTGGTCTCTACACTGAATAAGTGACAATACAGAACGCAGACAGAACAAACGACAAAAAGGGAGGTCAGCAAGCCAAGGGTTCGGTAACAGACAAGCAATGCAGTACAGAATCAAAATCCAAGAGAATAGTCAAAAGTCAAGGCCAGAGGTCAGGAATAGGAATACAGGTAACAAAAACAGCAAAGAGTAATAGCCAGAACACAAGAAGCAATAACCAGCGCCAATGTGAATGTGAGCAAAGAATAAATAGGAAGAAAGAACCCACCCCAGACTTGATAGGAGGAAAGGCTGTCAATCACACAGGCAAGGCCAAAATTAACTATTAGTGGAGCAGAGGAAAACCAAGGTGAAGTAGACAGGTGTGGCAGAAAATCAATTACATAGTCTAGGACAGTGTTCAGACTGAGCAACAAGAATCTTAAACAAGGAATCAAACTGAGCACGCCTCCTGCGCCGCCGCGTGCGGGTGGAGTGTGGTGCAGAGACCCGAACAGGCAGAGACGTTACAGTTAACCATTTAATCCCAGGTGGATACACATGTAATTGGAGATCTGGAAGGAGAGGCCAAAACGGCGGTGGACATCCTTCCACATAGCAGAACGGCCATGTTCCAGGGAGAGACCAAGGCTGTCTCTGGGGTATAATTTGAAAACTGGATAGTGGAATGCAGCCATTCATGGATGTGACATCTCATGCACACTAGATTGTAACCTCTGATGTTGTGAAACTGAATTCCCCCATCCTCACCCGGCAGCATCAATTTAGTCAGAGAAATCTGGGGTCGCTTCTCCCTCTATATGTAAGCTGTGAAGGCCGAACAGAGGATCAGGATGTCACAATGTTTCAGGAGTCGTGGAATGGTCTGCATGGGATATAGCAACTTAGAAAAGTGAGCATTTTGACTAGATAACATCTAGTCAAAATGCTCAGCAGTGAAAGTGGCAGGGTAGCCCAGCGCCCCAGCTCCTCATAAATCCTTCAGATTAATGGTGGGTAATTTAAAGTGTACACTGATTCCCGGGTCTTTCCGATATTTATACCCAGGTATTTAATGTGTGAGTTGTCAATTTTAATCAAGGTTCCCAATGCCCTAAAAAACCTGAAAGGGGTTATCCCAAAATCTCGCACTTGGATGTTTATCTTAAATCCTGAGTATTGCCTGAAATCCTTCTATGGTACGGATAGCCAGTTTCATATCCCACTTGTGGTCTTCTAGAAACAGAAGGATGTTGTCTGCAAAGAGAGTTACAGTCACTTGCTTATTGCTCACCTTGATCCCTGTGAATATTGTTCCACCCTCTAGGAGTGAAGCCAAAGCCTCCAGGGTCAGCATAAACAACAGGGGAGATAGTGGACAACTCTGTCAGGGTTGCACCGCCAATGAGGCGAAGTGAGGCGGCCGCCTCAGGCGCACTATCCGTCACTGTCTGGGGGCGGCATTTTTACCATTTATTTAAACCAGCCCAGGACAGGCCGCTTTAAAAAAAAACAAAGCTGAGCGGTACCTGTCCTGGGCTGGTTTATGAGACCTCTGCATGTCAGCGCAGGAGGCGATACAATGACGTCATCACGCCTCCTACGCTGAGACGCAGACGTCGCGGACAAGAAGAGGAGGTGGCGGCTCCTCCATCATGGGATTGCAGGTAGGTGACAATAACTTTTTTTTTTATATATATATATATACATATATACAGTCATATGAAAAAGTTTGGGCACCCCTATTAATCTTAATCATTTTTAGTTCTAAATATTTGGGTGTTTGCAACAGCCATTTCAATTTGATATATCTAATAACTGATGGACACAGTAATATTTCAGGATTGAAATGAGGTTTATTGTACTAACAGAAAATGTGCAATATGCATTAAACCAAAATTTGACTGGTGCAAAAGTATGGACACCTCAACAGAAAAGTGACATTAATATTTAGTAGATCCTCCTTTTGCAAAAATAACAGCCTCTAGTCGCTTCCTGTAGCTTTTAATCAGTTCCTGGATCCTGGATGAAGGTATTTTTGACCATTCCTCTTTACAAAACAATTCCAGTTCAGTTAAGTTTGATGGTCGCTGAGCATGGACAGCCCGCTTCAAATTATCCCACAGATGTTCAATGATATTCAGGTCTGGGGACTGGGATGGCCATTCCAGAACATTGTAATTGTTCCTCTGCATGAATGCCTGAGTAGATTTGGAGCTGTGTTTTGGATCATTGTCTTGCTGAAATATCCATCCCCGGCGTAACTTCAAATTCGTCACTGATTCTTGTACATTATTCTCAAGAATCTGCTGATACTGAGTTGAATCCATGCGACCCTCAACTTTAACAAGATTCCCGGTGCCGGCATTGGCCACACAGCCCCAAAGCATGATGGAACCTCCATCAAATTTTACAGTGGGTAGCAAGTGTTTTTCTTGGAATGCTGTGTTTTTTGGACGCCATGCATAACGCCTTTTTGTATGACCAAACAACTCAATCTTTGTTTCATCAGTCCACAGGACCTTCTTCCAAAATGAAGCTGGCTTGTCCAAATGTGCTTTTGCATACCTCAGGCGACTCTGTTTGTGGCGTGCTTTCAGAAATGGCTTCTTTCGCATCACTCTCCCATACAGCTTCTCCTTGTGCAAAGTGTGCTGTATTGTTGACCGATGCACAGTGACACCATCTGCAGCAAGATGATGCTGCAGCTCTTTGGAGGTGGTCTGTGGATTGTCCTTGACTGTTCTCACCATTCTTCTTCTCTGCCTTTCTGATATTTTTCTTGGCCTGCCACTTCTGGGCTTAACAAGAACTGTCCCTGTGGTCTTCCATTTCCTTACTATGTTCCTCACAGTGGAAACTGACAGGTTAAATCTCTGAGACAACTTTTTGTATCCTTCCCCTGAACAACTATGTTGAACAATCTTTGTTTTCAGATCATTTGAGAGTTGTTTTGAGGAGCCCATGATGCCAGTCTTCAGAGGAGATTCAAATAGGAGAACAACTTGCAATTGGCCACCTTAAATACCTTTTCTCATGATTGGATACACCTGGCTATGACGTTCAAAGCTCAGTGAGGTTACAAAACCAATTTTGTGCTTCAGTAAGTCAGTAAAAAGTAGTTAGGAGTATTCAAATCAATAAAATGATAAGGGTACCCAAATTTTTGCACCGGTCAAATTTTGGTTTAATGCATATTGCGCATTTTCTGTTAGTACAATAAACCTCATTTCAATCCTGAAATATTACTGTGTCCATCAGTTATTAGATATATCAAATTGAAATGGCTGTTGCAAACACCCAAATATTTAGAACTAAAAATGATTAAGATTAATAGGGGTGCCCAAACTTTTTGATATGACTGTATATATAAATAGGCCGTAACCTGCTGAAGTATCCCCAGCAGGTATCGGCCTATTTACTTATCGATCCCCGCGCCTGCTGTGGCCGCCCCCGCTTCTCTTTCTGCTATCAGACGCAGAAGGGGGAATCAGAAGCGGCAGCGGGGATCGATAAGTGAGGCAAAATACTACTATTATTATACTCTGGGGTATTTTCAGACTCCGGAGTATAATAATCGGAGACCCAGGGGAGGTGATATACATAAAAACCAATGTTACTCACCTCTTCAGCGATCCAGTGTTACTCCCAGCAGGCTTTGGCCTTCTTTGGTGACGTCCCAGGCATCATGTGAGCCAGGCATCATGTGAGCCAGCCCAACGTCATTATGTTGCGACGCTGGTCTGTGCGACATTGAAGAGGGCCGGAAGCAGGGAGTGCATCGGAGCCCAGGTAAGTAACACTGGTTTTTATGTTTGTCATCACCTGGGTCTCTGATCATTATACTCTGGGGTCTGAAAAGACCCCAGAGTATAATAATAATTCATGGGTGGGTTACTATGGAGCAGAATACTGTGTACAGGGACCACGATGGGGCATAATTACGTGTGCAGGGGCCACTATAGAGTATAATACAGAGTGCAGGGGCCACTATGGGACATAATTCCGTGTGCAGGGGCCACTATGGAGCATAATACCAAGTGCAGGGGCCACTATGAGGCATAATACCGTGTGCATGGGGACACTATGGAGCATAATACTGTGTGCAGGGGCCACTGCGGGGCATAATATTGTGTGCAGGGGCCACTATGGAGCATAATACCATGTGCTGTGCAGGGGCCACTATGGAGCATAATACCGTGTGCAGGGGCCGCTGCGGGGCATAATACCGTGTGCAGGGGCCACTGCGGGGCATAGTACCGTGTGCAGGGGCCGCTGCGGGGCATAATACCGTGTGCAGGGGCCGCTGCGGGGCATAATACCGTATGCAGGGGCAGCTGCGGGGCATAATACCATGTAATACTGTGTGCAGGGGGCCATTATGGGCCATAATACTGTGTAATTACAGCCTTGTCACATAGATGTGTATAGGACGAGGCTGTAGATACATTACATGGCCACTATGAGATGAATGACACTATGTAAACAGAGAAGTGGTCACATCGCTTACACAGGTACCACGGTTCATTCAAACAGGTGATTAGTAGGGATCCTGGGTTTTTGAGCCCCACTGATTAGTTTATTAATGACCTGGAAAACCTTTTAATTAGTTAACACCTGGGGTATTATTAATAAGGGGCACTATTTATACAGGGTACACACGGACATTATTAGTATAAAGATGCACTTGGGAGTATTATTCATTATGGGGGGTTATATCATATATTTTATAATTGGGGTAGCAGCAGGATGGGGGCTTTGTGCAGGTGAGGACAATGTGGGTCGGATGCCTGGAAAAATGAGGAGCCAAAGATGTCTGTGTTGTAAACTTTACAGGGACAAGTCACAGCTGGAAGAAGTGGTCATGGTGGTCCAAAGGGAAGATAAGGGAAATGTAACCGATTAGTCAGAGACGTCACCTGTAAGTCACAAAATGTTACTGTCCTGTATTCACCTAAATGATAGAGGATAAATACCTGATTGATGGGGGTCTGTCTGCTGAGACCCCCACTGAGCCTGAGAATTGTTTTTTTTTTCCCCCACTGGGTGGGAATCCAGCCTGGCTTCAGCCATATATAGGTGTGTCGCTTGGTGGATGGATGAACCCGCATGACTCTCATTCACCTCGATGGGAGTGCCAAAGATACCCGAAGTCCAGTACTCAGCTATCTGCGGCGCTCCTATTATAGAGAATGGGGGCCACATGGGCTCGTCCATCCACCAAGCAGAAGATGTGTGAAGTTACTTTCATTGTTAATGCCGTGTTGTTGATTTCTGATACTGAAGTAATACAGGAAGAAGAATTCTTAAAAACTGTTTCATAAGTTTGTGTATGTTTATTGTACAACAATAACAGCGTGATGCTAACAGCATGTAAATGCAATTTTATATATTTTTTTTTTGGGGGGGGGGGGGGTGTCTTTCGATAGTCCGCCTCAGCAAAGAGGCTAGGTTCACCACTGAACTCTGTCTCATATCTTTGGAAAGTGTGATCAGCGCAGACAAGAGCCCAGTTGTAAATAGTTGTACCTTAGACTCCTCATAGATCTTATCTAGAAATGTCCTGAACTCCTCCAAGAAGACTATGCGTTCGAGGAGCAAGCACAGCCATCCCCACCTGATGTTGCCAAATGCTTTCTCTGCATCGATAGTCACTAGGGATGGCTGCGCCCGGCTCCCTGCTCCCCTCTTCACCCAATCTAAAACTGTCAAGATGTTCGTAGTGGCATTGTGACCTTGTATGAAGCCAACCTGTGATGGTGCGATCAGGGAAGGCATAATCAATGCCAACTGATCTGCCTAGATTTTAGATAGGATTTTGCTATCAACATTGATAAGGGAAATTGGGCAATACAACCCGGGCTGGAGAGGATCCATGCAAGGCTTTGATAATACTTTTATGTATGCGGTTTGGGCCATTAGGGGTACATTATTCACCTGCAATATCCCATTAAATAGATCTGCAAGTGTAAAACTAACCAGTTCTCGAAGGGTTTTGTAGAATTCGTTTGACATACCATCTGAGCTTGGGGCCTTACCTGTGCGCAATGCCTTAATGGTGTCAGAAACCTCCTTCACCATGACAGGAGTATTTAGGGAAGTTAACTGCTCCCTGGTCAAGTGAGGTAGTTTGATATCTTTGCGGCATTGGCTGTAATCACACCAGATTCCTCATAAAGGTTTGTATAGAAGGAATGGAGTATTGAATTAACATCTCCTGGGTGTGACTTATTGGAACCGTCTGGTGCCTGCAGTTTTATGATAGGAGCCCCTCCCTGCATTCCCTTTGCCAGTCTTGCCATTTTTGCCGAGCAGAATGAGTGACAGCAAGCAGAGATCTAGAAAACCGTGAGGAATTGATACAGTAAGTATATTGGAAAATTGTAGAACTTTTTATTATACAAACAATAACATTTGTCTCTAAATATTGGTCTGAAAGTGGCCAACCTCTTTAAAGTGCAAGAGTGTGGATTGGTGAGTAAAATATCAGCCACAAAGATGCCCCAGAGAAGTGAGGCATGGTGAGGCATATAAGTGTTGAGGTGAGGTGAGGTATATAAAGGTATATACAGGTGCGGCATATAAGTGTTTGTTATTTTTCCTCACTCCATGGCCCTCCTTTTATTGTACTCTAGGGTCTGAGGAGACCACAGAGTATAATAGTGCTTCATGGGTGACGAACCCCAAAATTTTTGAGCTTGGGCCGAGTCTGAAATGTTTGGAAAATTCATATTGAATCTAAGACTGACATATCACTGTGTGGGAGCCAAAAGGGGGGTAAAAGGGAAATTTACTGTGTGGGGGACTAAAATGAGACAATATATTTGTGTGAGCTAGTAAAGGGGACAATATACTGTGGGGGACCAGTAAAGGGGGCAATATACTATGTCTAGACTAGTAAAGGGGACATCATACTGTGTGAAGGTGTAAAGCAGCTGTCATATCGTGTAGGAGCCAATAAAGGGTGTAATACACTGTAGGAGCTAGTAAAGGGGATAATATACAGTGGGGGGGGGGGCATTATACTTTGTGTGGACCAAATAAAGGTATTTTTCGATCTGCAAATGGAAGGGCATAGCCAACAATTTTAATTACTGGACACCATCATGAAACCAAAGATCGCTGTGTTGTTGTTGTTTTTTTTTGTGGGGGGGAAGGCATCTAGGTTCAGCTCTGGGTGCATCTAGTCTGCCCTTATATTATTACCATTATATCTTAGGATAGATGTGTTTATCTCAGGCCTGCTTACATTCACTTACTATAGATTTAACAACTACATCTGCTGGAAGTTTTTTCCAAGCCTCAACTACTCTTTCAGTGAAATAATATTTCATGATATTGCTTCTGATCCTCCACAAAATAATTTCAGATTGTGCCCCCTTGTTCTTGTGTAATAATAAAAAAAAATCTGTTTGAGAAATCCATCCTGCAACTACTCTGTTGACCACGTGATGGTGCCATTTCCCTTCCTGTGCTTTTTTCCTTTCTCCACTCTCCACTTTTTTTTTTTTGCGTTGTCAGATAATTTAGTTCAAGCAAGATTCACATTGCCGTTAAAGATTAATAGCAATGCAAATGTATGTATAACCTCTTGAGATGCTCACCTTTCACCCCAATTAGTCCAGGCATTGATCCAGTGAGTAAAAAAATATACATCTTTGGGGCTAAAACGTGTCATTGGAGATAAGTATTGTGTTGTTGTACAACAATGCAGAATATCTACAGCAGAATAAAACTGGGAAGCAAGCCCTGTGCATGATGCAGAATGGTTACTGTCCTCATTTATTACAAGGGCTGTATAAATTATTTCTGACCTTTTCCAAATATCTCCACAATTAGGAGACGCGTGGAAGTGCCCTGTTCTTTAGAAACAGAAGAAGTGCCGTCTGAAAATGCTCACATGATTTTGTTATTTTAGATGTGATTTATTCATGAGAAATTTCTTGGAATGAATCCATTGATCAATACAAAAAGATGTGCGTCTTTCTAAAGGCTGGCAGAATGCAATTATGTTCTGAACTGGAGCCAATTTTTATCTTGGGAAAAAAATCCCTTGTTTGCCTGGGAATACAGTTAAAGGAGCTCATAAATGATTAGTATGCAGTTCTCATTAGAGCGCTGGAGAGCTTTTTCTACCCTGTGCTTCTTTGCATATTGCTTACCCACTGACTCTCAATAGAAAACCCGCCCCCCCCACCCAGCGCCACCTCAAACCCAAAACGCACCCCCCCCCCCCCCCCACCCTCTTCCCAAACACAAAAAACCTCTGTAAAAAATATATATATATATATATATATATATATATACCCCCCCCCTGCTTACACATCTGACTCTCATTAGAAAACCATCACGGTGCGGTCTCAAATACATTCTTATTTTCTTTCTTCACAACCTCACCTATTGTTAATGTCAAAGATGCTTCTAGCAACCTACCACAAAACAACAACAACACGCCAAAGCATCAAAAAAAACACGACCAAAAAGCAAAAAACCCAGACCCCCCCTCCTTCTGCAATGTCACCATTAGTTCAGCAGTCATCTTCTTTTTCTTCTACAGAAAGGTCTATTAGAACGTGTATTGTGCATCCTTGTCACTGCCTGTTCTGCTGAAAGCAATTCCCCCCCCCCCCCCCCCGGGCCCAGTTTTTTATCCTACAGTAAAAGCAAGAAATCGGTTAGGAGTTTTCTGTATATATATATATATATATATATAAAATATACTATATATGTAGATGGTATGTTGCTTCTTAAATAGAAATCACAATTACTTAGAAGAAATCCACATTCCACTTTGATCATAAGACTGTAGAGACTGAGTGGTTTTAGTGCAGGAACACACCCGCATCCTCATCTGCAGCCTCCAGGATTAGATTTTCTTTCCTTTATGCTCTTTATAGACACTTACAGCACATTTCCAAAACTGGCCTTTGTATGTGTCTCAGTGTATACAATGAAACTGCTACATTTAGTTGATAAAGACCACTAAATTACATTACAATATATTTTTTTTTCTACAGAATTTAGTATGTACATTACGATGAGGGCTTTTGTTTTTCTGGAGCAATGTTCTATCACAGATATGCATAGACAATGTCAAGAGTCTCTTTACATAATGAGAATGATAGGTAGGTGGAGGATTTTCACACTGTTATAGACTGCCATGGGAAGCTGAAAGAAAGATATGGGAAGGACCTCAGAATATTTTTTTATTATAATAGTGACTTCATTATATATTAGATAACATGCTCTTGCAACATGTGGTATATAGGGAGGACTACCATGATGCTTAAACCGTTCTGTTTTTGTAAATTGCAGCATGTCAATTATACCTACGGAAACGCCAGCGGTTTCCGTATTGATATAATAGAAGCCGAAAGTCTGCAGACAAAAATACTGCTGACTTTCTGTGAAAACCACTGTGGAATAAACTGCAATGCGATTACGCCGCGGTCTTTTCCACAGCGGCTTTTGGCTACAGCTCGCTACATGGGCCTTAGCCTTAGAACAAGTTCCTAAGGGTAAAAGCATGAAACCACTAGATGTGATAAACTGTATATGCTAGATTCACTTGTGCCTAAGGGCTTGAATGAATGTTTGGATTGTATATATAAAAGCATTTAATAATGTACTATATAATATAATAAATAATATAGATAAAGAAATAGAAATAAAAAGAAGAGATAGATAGATAGATAGATAGATAGATAGATAATAAAGATGCATTATGTTGGAGATGTTGTCATTGTATCCCTTTGATCAACTCAATTGTTATCATAAGAGGTCAAAGATTATGTAAATGGTTTTAAGCAGATATGACATGAATACCTTTGATATATTTTTTAACATTTATTTATATACATAAATATTTTTTATACATTCTAGGATGAGAATAAAGTTATGTGAAAATACAATAGGTATTGGTATGACTATATGTTTTACATTGTATCATATGTGCTTTAGTCTCATTGATTAGCATTTTATTATATTTATCATTTTGTTCGTTTTCCATATTTATATCCATTTGTAGTTTTTAATGGATATAGATTGTGAGATATTTGTATCCCTCCAAATCATCTAAAACTATAGGATAACCTCCATAAGGAGTGTGGAACTGGTTTTTTGACCATCTGTTCCCCTCTGGGAGATGATATTCCCTCAATTCCGATGTATGGAATACTCCTGTGCAGTGCAAGCCCCGCAATGCTGCTCATTACATGGGACCAGAAATGGTCACGTGTGGAAAACACACGGAGCGTTTCTGTTCATATTACATGCTGTTGGAGGAGCTAAACATGCCAGGTTGGTGCAGCAATATAAATGGATACAGTATGTAGCTTATACTCTTGATGACGGTAGATATAACCTCCAAAAATGTGTTGGGTATAGACGTACAGTACAGACCAAAAGTTTGGACACACCTTCTCATTCCAAGAGTTTTCTGTATTTTCATGACTATAAAAATTGCAGATTCACACTGAAGGCATCAAAACTATGAATTAACACATGTGGAATTATATACTTAACAAAAAAGTGTGAAACAACTGAAAATATGTCTTATATTCTAGGTTCTTCAAAGTAGCCACCTTTTGCTTTGATTACTGCTTTGCACACTCTTGGCATTCTCTTGATGAGCTTCAAGAGGTAGTCACCTGAAATGGTCTTCCAACAGTCTTGAAGGAGTTCCCAGAGATGCTTAGCACTTGTTGGCCCTTTTGCCTTCACTCTGCGGTCCAGCTCACCCCAAACCATCTCGATTGGGTTCAGGTCTGGTGACTGTGGAGGCCAGGTCATCTGGCGTAGCACCCCATCACTCTCTTTATTGGTCAGATAGCCCTTACACAGTCTGGAGGTGTGTTTGGGGTCATTGTTCCTAAATGCAAACCGGATGGAATAGCATGCCGCTGCAAGATGCTGTGGTAACCATGCTGGTTCAGTATTCCTTCAATGGTGATTAAATCCCCAACAGTGTCACCAGCAAAGCACCCCCACACCATTACACCTCCTCCTCCATGCTTCACGGTGGGAACCAGGCATGTAGAGTGCATTCGTTCACCTTTTCTGCATCGCACAAAGACACGGTGGTTGGAACCAAAGATCTCAAATTTGGACTCCTCAGACCAAAGCACAGATTTCCACAGGTCTAATGTCCATTCCTTGTGTTCTTTAGCCCAAACAAGTCTCTTCTGCTTGTTGCCTGTCCTTAGCAGTGGTTTCCTAGCAGCTATTTTACCATGAAGGCCTGCTGCACACAGTCTCCTCTTAACAGTTGTTGTAGAGATGTGTCTGCTGCTAGAACTCTGTGTGGCATTGACCTGGTCTCTAATCTGAGCTGCTGTTAACCTGTGATTTCTGAGGCTGGTGACTCGGATGAACTTATCCTCTGCAGCAGAGGTGACTCTTGGTCTTCCTTTCCTGGGGTGGTCGTAATGTGAGCCAGTTTCTTTCTAGAGCTTGATGGTTTTGGCCACTGCACTTGGGGACACTTTCAAAGTTTTCCCAATTTTTCGGACTGACTGCCCTTCATTTCTTTAAGTAATGATGGCCACTCGTTTTTCTTTACTTAGCTGCTTTTTTCTTGCCATAATACAAATTCTAACACTCCATTCAGTAGGACTATCAGCTGTGTATCCACCTGACTTCTGAACAACACAACTGATGGTCCCAACCCCATTTATAAGGCAAGAAATCCCACTTATTAAACCTGACAGGGCACACCTGTGAAGTGAAAACCATTTCAGGTGACTACGTCTTGAAGCTCATCAAGAGAATGCCAAGATTGTGCAAAGCAGTAATCAAAGCAAAAGGTGGCTGCTTTGAAGAACCTAGAATATAAGACATATTTTCAATTGTTTCACACTTTTTTGTTAAGTATATAATTCCACATGTGTTAATTCATAGTTTTGATGCCTTCAGTGTGAATCTACAATTTTTATAGTCATGAAAATACAGAAAACTCTTGGAATGAGAAGGTGTGTCCAAACTTTTGGTCTGTACTGTATGTCTGCTGACTTGTTTGTTTTACATGGTACTTTGATTTTAATATACATTGGATGGCATTCTGAAAACTATACAAGCAGAGACCCGCTGGCATTTGAATAGGCCTTCTTGGATACAGGGGCAGGGTTTCAATATTGGTTTTCCCCTTTAAAGTGAGTCCTGATATACCTTTTTATTGTCAATAATTATCTATACTTTGCCGAGTACTTTGGATTAAAGGATTGAGCTGGGAGCAAAACTCTTCTTCAAGATGACCTACTTAAGACACAAATGAATTCCAGGTGGAGATGTGTTATTTAATATCCCCTCCCCCTGGGTAAGCTTTATCCCACTTTATTATACTTATAGTGAAGGACGCTCTTTTCGGATGAGGTTGAGGTAACCTTGTATATCTCTTTCTTCTATTGATTATACTCTGAGTAACCTGGTGACAGAAGAAGCCTGAATAGGAGAGCAATTGTACAAAAGCTTTCAGTACAGTTATGTTTTCAGATATTGTATCCTATTGTGTACATTTACTTTTGTGAACATTCATTCACATACTGTGGATTCCTCATTGAAAGGCCATTTAATGCAAGTGAATGTTTTTCTTTCTAACCCCATTTGCAACAAGTAGAAAGAAATCTGCATACATTTTAGTAGGTGAAATCCTATCACAATTCTTATCTTTAAGCAATACCCTATCCCCTCTCCATGAGCATATTGTCCTCACATCTAATCCTCATATTCACACTCACATCACCTTCCACCATCTCTAACTCAAGAATATTTCCTCCATCTGTCTCTTCCTTACATGGGAGATTATGAAATGCTAGTTCATGCACTTGTATTATTGCAGGAAAGACTTCTGTAATGCCCTCCTTTGTGGTCTATCAATAAACAGACCTTTCTTATCTATCCTAAACTCTGCTGCACAACTCCTGTCCCTGTCCTTGTGATCCACCATTTTCAGTAGTGTCTTTCTTGACTGATCATCAAACATAAAATACAGTTTAAAATTCTCTTTTTAGCAAACTTTTACAAATTTATATACAATATTGCTTCATCTACAATCTTTCTGTAATCTTTCTCATGCCTATATTTATTTAGCTTACTTGTATGGCGCCATCATATTCCGCAGCGCTTTTACTGACATTGTGGTCACTGTCCCATATAGGGCTCACAATCTACATTCCCTATCAGTATGTCTTTGGAGTGTGGGAGGAAACCAGAGTACCCAGAGGAAACCCACGCAAACACGAGGAGAACATACAAACTCCTTGCAGATGTTGTCCTTGGAAGGATTCGTACCCAGGACTCCAGCGCTGGCCCTACATTAAAGATCAGCTGTGTTCATACATACAATCCCGCCATCAACATAGCCAAGTAATTTGCCTGATCAAGAGGGCAGGTTTGGAAAAAAATGCTCCGAGTCTGCACAAAATGGCAAATGGTTGGCCAAATGTGCCTGATCACTCCATATGCTTATATTTTCGGCTGACTTATGGCTTAAAATTTCCAAGATGCACAACAAATTCATTTTTTAGCAGACAGACATATGCCATCAGTCACTGACAACCAGTCATTCACAGTAATTTTTTAAACAATTATTGGCCCAAATGGGCAAAATCTGCCATTTCATATGGCTTTATCTTGTATGTACAATATCACCAGGTTAAGCTCATATAGACAGGGTTCCTTTTTAATGTGTCATGTAACTGTATGCATGCTTTCATTTATCTGTACTGCACTGGCTTTTGTAATTGTTATAATGTGTTACCCTACATACATAGGTTTGCCTCTAAACAAATTAATAGTAAGACAATTCATGAGATATTATGTACAGTTTTTGGCACCAAAAAAAACACAGCTGAACTAGAGTGGGTGAAGAAGAGAGCACACACAGTAATAAAAGGAATGGGTGGGTTGCAGTGTTAAGTCAGATTATCTGTCTAACTTGGGCTCATTCCATTTGGGAAAAAAGATGACTTAGGGGTAACCTAACCACAACGAACTATGAATGTACGCCTAGACCTGTAACCATGACAAGAGGGCTTCCTCTATGTCTAGAAGAAAGAAGTTTTCACATACACACGTGGACAAAATTATTGGTACCCCTCGTTTAATTAAAGAAAAACCCACAATGGTCACAGAAATAACTTGAATCTGACAAAAGTAATAATATATAAAAATTCTATGAAAATGAACAAATGAAAGTCAGACATTGCTTTTCAACCATGTTTCAACAGAATTTTTAAAAAAAGAAAACTCATGAAACAGGCCTGGACAGAAATGATGGTTCCCTTAACTTAATATTTTGTTGCACAACCTTTTGAGGCAATCACTGCAATCAAACGATTCCTGTAACTGTCAATGAGACTTCTGCACCTCTCAACAGGGATTTTGGCCCACTCCTCATAAACAAACTGCTCCAGTTATCTCGGGTTTGAAGGGTGCCTTTTCCAGACGGCATGTTTCATCTCCTTCCAAATATGCTCAATAGGATTTAGGTCAGGGCTCATAGAAGGCCACTTCAGAATAGTCCAATGTTTTCCTCAAAACCATTCTTGGGTGTTTTTAGCTATGTGTTTTGGGTCATTATCCTGTTGTAAGACCCATGACCTGCGACTGAGACCAAGCTTTCTGACACTGGGCAGCACATTTCTCTCTAGAATCCCTTGATAGTCTTGAGATTTCATTGAACCCTGCACAGATTCAAGACCTGTGCCAGATGCAGCAAAGCAGCCCCAGAACATAACAGAGCCTCCTCCATGTTTCACAGTAGGAACAGTGTTCTTTTCAAGATATGGTTCATTTTTCCGTCTGTGAACATAGAGCTGATGTGCCTTGTCAAAAATTTAGATTTTTGTCTCATCTGTCCACAGGACATTCTCCCAGAAGCTTTGTGGCTTGTCAACATGTAGTTTGGCAAATTACTTTTGTCAGATTCAAGTTATTTCTGTGACCATTGTGGGTTTTTCTTTCATTAAACAAGGGGTACCATCAATTTTGTCCATGTGTGTACATCATAGACATGGTGTCTTTACAGTAAGGGTATTTTTACATGAACCAGTATGAGGCTTATAACAAGCACTGACTGATGTGAGTTTAAAGGGGCTTTACACCCGCTGATGCAAACTATGTAGGATGTTCAAGAGGGGTCTGGATGCGTTTCTTTTGAAATATATTTTTATAACTTAGATTTACTAAATTGCAGGAGATGGGATGTTTATCCAGGAATTTATTCTGAATTCCACATTTTTTGTCTGAGTGAAACGTTTCCTATAATATGGGATGGTTGGCATTCTCTGTAGGATTATAGGTTATATGGATCTGTGTCTAATTTGAACCTTGTCAACTGTGTAACTATGTAATGTAACAATGGATAAGACTGTCCCCCACAATCAAAACCTTCAAGAGGAACCTGAAGACTAATCTCTTCAGGAAAACCTACAGTCTTCAATCACACTGCAGCACCATTTGAACAGCCTCTACCCTCACCCACCGTCTCTACCCCCCTTCCCTCACAGATTGTAAGCCATTGCGGCCAGGGTCCTCTATTTCACTGTACCATTTGGTCACTAAGTTAATCTATTGTACTTGTTGTAATTGTGTTTTGTATGTAAACCCCTCTTCAGATCTAAAACATCATGGAGTTATTGGTGATCTGAAAATAAATAATAACAATAAAGTAACTAATACTATTCTGTGGAACCAGTGGCCTTTTCTTGTATATTTTACAGGGTTCTACTACAGATGTATATGCAGTGTATGAACGGCTCCTTATATTAGCGTATATATTAAAGTGAAGCATAAATAAAAGTGTCCTATATATATTTACTGCATTAGGAAAGTCATGCTGATCTTGTTTGGCTATAAACATAATGCATTAGCACCAATTATAAATTTATGCCTGACTCTATCTAGAATGAGTCACATATGACATTTACAAATACATACAGGTCACAAATGTTGTTTTATTTCATATGAACTGTGTATCTACACAGTATCTCCTTAGTTCCTACATTTATATTCCTGTGTGTACTTCCCAGAAACAGCCTTACTTACAGACAATCTATCTTGAAGGATACAAAGTTGAGTTGAATATTAATAGTTTAGTTATTCTTGTATTTTCTGTTAGATCAATCTTTTATTCAGAGTCATATATAAACATGTCTTGTGGCATTTCATTCCTCTTCTTCTTTAGGCTCCATGCAAACTTATTAGATTTTGTTTCTGTAACAATACACACCTGTAAGGTACAAATGTATTTTATATTACTTTTCCCCCTAATCATATAGTGTTGATGTATTGTACACCACAATGGATATTCACTAACACACTACAGTACCAACATTTGTTGCTACAGTTTGTATGACGAGTGAGCAGTGTGGCTTGCGGTAAGTAAACAATACTGGGAACCACGCTGTTTCATTGTGTCAAACCCCCGAAGATCTAATATTAATGGCCTACCCTAAGGATAGGCCATCAATACTAGAAACTAGGTAACCCCTTTAAACATATTTTTTAAACAATATTTTATATATTTTTTTAAATGTCCATGTCACTATGTATATATAAAGGGTACCCGAGTTTTCATGAAAAGAACAAAAAAGTCAAAAATAAAAATAGAAATATCTGCAGTGTCTTGCTGGTCAGTCTGTTCTATGACTGTATAATTCTTCATACATGGTGTCCTATCAGTTTTTCTGCTGCTAATAGTGACATTATGGCTGTAATACATTTTACATTTGTCTCTCAGGCTGGAGGCATGTACAATAAGAAACAGTATGCTCATTTCCCTATTCATAATTACAACTACTGGCTTATTTACATGAAATTCTGCCAGGAGTATCTGTAAAATAGTAAATATCTGAGAAAAGCCCAAGAGACCATAATATAGGAGATCCAGGAACACTGAATTGCAAATACAGAGCAAATACATGCAGAAAAAAAAGATCCCTGACACAGGAGAAGAGTAATCTATGAGCATAGTCAGAAAAACTGCTTGCTGCCTGTGACTGACACCCTATCTGTAATAACAATAGCAACCAGAAGTAGATCCAAGTACATCAGTAAGCTTTTTTACATTGTAAGCTGTGAAATGTGCAGAATGTTCAGCCCAGTTCACAAGGAAAGCTGTTTTCAGACGTGTGTGGAGGCTGTGAGGAAAAAACAGCCCCTCTCCTCTTTATTTACTGTGTAAAGACAGAACAGAGTCCCTCCTCCTTCCACTCACTGTGAACCGCCTTGTTTTTTTTAATTTTATCCATGGACAGGACTTCCCTAGTTAAAGGGAGTGAACAGCAAATTACAGGTGCATCTTAATAAATTAGAATATCTTTTAATTTCTTTCAGTAATTAAATTAAAAAAGTGACCTCCTATATTTTCTAGATTCTTTACACACAGAGTGTTCTATTTCAAGTGTTTTATTTCTGTAAATGTTGATTATGGATTACAGGTAATGAAAATCAAAATCTAAGAAAATTAGAATATTGTAAAAAAGTTCAGTATTGTAAATTCAGTGTGTCACCTGCCAAGGTTTCCTGAGCCTTTAAATGGTCCCTCAGTCTGCTTCAGTAGGACACACAATCATGGAAGACACTGATTATGGATTGTATTACTAGATTACTGAACTGAATGAACATTTCAAAGATGTTCTAATTTATTGAGATGCAATTGTAGGTAAAAGGGAGAGACCTAGTGGCAGGAACTTTAGAGAGAGTTTTTAGGCAGATAACAGCAACATTTTTAAATAAAGTGCATTAAATTTTGGTCCAGATTCACATACGCTAATAAATGATACATATACCATAAACAGAAGCACACAGAAGAAATATTATTAATAATACCAAACATCATTATTAATAAATTAAATAGAATTAATTTACAAAAGGGACAAGGAACAAACAGACACAAAATAAGCTCCCTAATGGTAGGATAGGGTAAATAGTATATATCATAAAATCAATTGCTATAACGCTCCAGAAAGAATCCAGAGTATCAAGTAGTAAATAATAAACTGAATGCCATCAACTAACCAGCATGGATGGTATGCGCATAGTTTATAAATACATCAAAGAGCGGAGAGAATGCAAAATATCATATATAATATTTATATTATATTTTTTATATATTTATTAACAAAGATGTTTTGTATTAGTAATAATATTTTTTCTGTGTAGTTCTGTTTATGGTATGTGCACTATTTGTGTAGTTCACAGTTTTCATCTACATTGAGTACTGTTAGGGTGGGTTCACACTACCGTTAACGGATGTCCGTTATGATAGTGTCCGTTAAAAAAAACAAAAAAAACGGACGCCTATCACAACAGACATTAATGGACACTAACTGATTTTAATGTGTCCGTTTTTTTAACTGATCCATATAATGACACATTAACATCAATCAGCATCACTAAGTGTCCGTTAGTGTTCGTTTTTATACTGTCTGTTTTTTTTGCTTTTTTTTGTTTCTGCTTTCTGAGCATACGCAGAAAAAAAACAGACAGTAATAACAGACAGTATAATGGATGACGCTTGATGTCCGTCAAAAAACCATTATTTTTCGTGGACACAAAAATCCTTCATGCTGGATTTTTGTGTCCGTGAAAAATAACAGACGTGATGGATTTGGTAACAGTAACGGTTACTAACGGACAACAGATAAAATCCCATTGAAATCAATGGGATTTTTAACAGTTTTGTAACGGTTCTGCTAGTGTCCGTTGTTAAAATCTTGTAAAGGACACTAGCAGCGGACATTACTGACGATCACCAACAACAGTGTGAATGACCCCTAAGCCCATTTGTTGGTAGCCTCTAATAAGTGAACCGAAGTTGTCTGAAAAGTTAGTGACCATTTAAATAATACTATATCCTGAAATTTTCAGTGGCCACCAAGTCTAATAATAGACTGACACTTGCCTATTCTGTAGGGGTTTTTCTTTGCAACAGTCACCTCATTTACATCACAGACAAAGCAGACAGGATTACAATAAAAGATAACATTTCTATTGGTAATACCATTGACCCATAACTGCATCCACTACTGACAATAGATATCACTGCTCATCTACTCTCCATCCCTGCCTAGGAAACACTCCTACATACCTCAATGAGTCAGCTTTAGACTATTGCTGCATTGAGACTATTGAGCCTGTTGTAAAACATATCACTGCTGCTAACTGAGCAATGTAGAGGCTCAGGCAAGTTGGAAGCCCCATAATTATGTACAGAAAACAGAAAAAAAATTCAACAATCTACAAGATATATTTCAAGATCCAGTTTACTAAATAAATTAAAGCATTGGTGATACATTCTTTTTAAGTCTGCTCAGGAAATTTGGATATGTTATACACACATATATGCATACAAAATACATATTTTGTTCTGACCAAACTAACCTTAGGGCCCCAAACGCACTATTCAATCTGGAACGGAAAATCCAATTCCGTACATTGGCTGGATTTCCTGATCCAAACCTAGTCAGGAGACGGTACTTCTTGCATCATAGTGATCTAAGATGTTTAGGAGTGCCTGCTGCCTTGAAGCTTTATTGTCCCGTACTGTATATAATAACCAAGCTGGCCTATTAATGAGCCATGCCAACTCAATCACAGAAAACAAAATCTTAGATACTAGATCAAGCTCTCCTTCCTGGCATAATCTACCAAAACTCTTTAGAACCCTATAAATCTCCAGCATGGCAGGAAAAGGTTTCACATTATGGTAACACTATTTCATTTATTGACTTTGGAAGCACCTGCACACCTCACAGGTTGGATTGGATCCAGCAGAATTATTTGTAAAAACTGAACAACTGTTCTCAAGAGAACTGAAACAATGGCAGATTGTACAAAGCAATTCCAAGATATAGACTTCTAAAATGAATGTTGAAAGATTTCTGACACATCTGTACCATGTGTAGGAAATTTTACATAAAAACTAAAAGGTTCAACTCCTTGCAAAAAAAGGTTCACAGCTTTCCTTCAATACAGCAAACTAAATCCTGATAATATTTGTATCCAGGAAACTTACTTTACCCATAATTATTACCCTACCTTACCCAGTGCTATTTCTGTCCAATTGTAGAAGTGTAGCCATTTTTTTTTATTAAAAACTCTCTTCTTTTACAAATTGATTTGGTAATTAAGGGCCCCTAGGGTTGCCATATTATTCTACTAACATATGTATATTGTTAATTCCTATGTTCTCAACATCCAACATGTCTTTTTTTAGTCGCTATTTGGGGTCAGTTCTCTAAACTTATATGGGGTGGGGATGTTCTCAGTCAGTGCGATGCTACACAGGTCCTCCCCACTAACAGGCAAATTATCTTCTAAACTGAAAGGAGAGGTCTGGCAAGCCTCACACTTGTTGAGTATAGGAGACTGTTGGAAGCAATACAACAGTCCTACTAGGGGGTACAATAACTTATCAAGATTAGACAGGAATTGGCTAGATCTTAATAATTTATCATTTAATCATTTTAATCAAGATTTTATGCCCAACATGTACCCTATGGAATTTAAGTTTTTGTCACCAGGATACTGTTCATACTACTGACAATTGAATGAGTCTCTTCTTATTGATCCAGGAATCATTCAACATATCTCTTGGGTCCTTTGTTTCTCTGTTACTTCTTATACCAAACTATCAATATACTGGGTTGCCCATAAGTAACTTGTGAGAATAGGCATTATTGTTGAGCTTTCCAGACACAAAAAAGAATGTACAAAAGTAAAAACCGATTTAGAGCACAAACTTTTGAAATTAAAACTTGCCAAGGAAACAAAGCCATCATTTATTTCATGAGTGTCATCAAAGATACAACACTTCAATTGGATGGAACTGTGTTGCTCTATAAAGGTACTCTGATAGACACTGTATTGGCTATCAAGTTTCAGTTGCAGCATTGAAGAAAAGCTTTGCACCTTTTCCTTATGCAAATGTATCCCACACTTGGTAGGGGAGTGTCAGAAATGCTTGATCATTCATTGTAGAAAGCAATATCTTGGAGTTATTTCTACAACTTTGTTACACTTTGGCAATTTGATGGACACTGGCCAAGTCCTATAGGTTAGCAAATAAACTTGACAAAATGCTAGCCTCTAAACTGGATTGTCAATACCTTAATGTGGTATGTCATATAAGTGAGGCTGTATTTACATAGCTGCAATGAAACAAATGGTGTGCACTCACACCGTTTGTAGGGGCAATCATACAAGCACTGTGTTGGATCATGACTAGTCTTTTATTGGTGACCTATCCTGGGTCATCAATAAAAAAGAACTAGATAAGCCCTTTAATATTTCAGAAGTAATTAAGTGAGTTCCTAAAATTCTACTGTTTAAAAAACTTAATATTATTTCTGACACTTTTGATATGGCCACAGTAGAACACTAATCCTTGGATCCCCAACCTTGTATATTATCTACTCCTTAAGTCTGGGGGCTCACAACTGCTTACTTTACCCTATGTTTAAGATAAGATAAGATAATCCTTTAATAGTCCCACCATGGAGAAATTCAGTTTGTTACAGCAGCATAGATAATACAACCACAAAAAACAATATATACAGAAGCTCCAAAGTAGAAGCATTACAGTGACAGTAGGTACAGATAGAAAAGTACAGGTAAAAAAAAGTAGTAGAAGGGATACTTAAAGACCTTTCAGTTCTCTGTATGGAATGATCTTAGTTTGGTGTTGGTTGTACAGCCTAACCGCAGTGGGGAGGAAAGACTTCCGATAGCACTCTTTCTCACACTTAGGGTGGAGCAGTCGGTCACTGACAGTACTTCCCAGTGCTATCAAGATCTCATGCATAGGATGGGAGTTATTCTCCCGCATGGAGCTCACCACGGACAGTATCCTTCTGTCACCCACCACCTGCACCGCGTCCAGGGCGCTCCCAAGGACAGAGCTGGCCCTTCTAATCAGCTTGTCGAGTCTATTCCTATCCCTGGTTGTTATGCTACTCCCCCAGCAGCCCACTCCGAAGAAGATGGATGATGCCAATGCAAAGTTGAAAAAGGCCCTAAGAAGTGCCCCCTGGATTACAAAGGCTCTCAGCCTCCTATATGTTACTAAGGTGTACTACATACGTTTTTCTCCAGGAATGGCCATACATGTTCAGTATTTCATTGTTGTTAAAGGGGGTTAAAGGGTCCGAAATAAAATGATCTTTCTAATCTAAGCTACCCACCCCACCCACCCCACCTACCTTATAAATTACTTAGGTTACCAAAAATCTATATTTATCTAGATTGCACATTTTCCGATTTTCCGGTAACGTTCCGTTTCCCCATTTCTGGAAACGGAACGTCACCAATACTAACCCACCCCCCCCCACCCCATCATACTTACCTGTTTTCCTGTCCGGATCTTCTGGGCACGGGATGTCACTTGTTCTGGGCCTCCCACGCCTGCGCCGAACAAGTGAAGTCCCGTGCTGAGAAGATCCTGCGGGGAAGACAGGTAAGTATGATGGGGTGGGGGGTTGAGTTTGTTGGGCAGGGCTAGTAGTGGGTGGGTTATCTAGGGAAACAGGGAGGGGATATGAGTTAGAAAGGGGAGGGAGTAAAAGAGGAAGGGGGAGGGAGCCAGCTCTGAGTGAAGCACAAGGCATCATGTTAGTTGTAGGAAAACAGAACAGGAAGTTACCCATGTAAACAAATGCAGAAGATGCCAGAAGCTCATAGAGAAACCCAGAAAATCACTCAAAACACTACTAAAGGTATTTGGTTGCACTTATTAACCTATTAATAGCACTAACAGACCTTCTTGAAAACTTATTTTTTGGCCGGAAAAACCCTTTAAGACCTTTGTTTTCCTCTTTTTTTCTGTTGTTATTTTTTGTTTGCTAATGATTATTCTGCAGTGATATCAGTGTATACTGTAGTGACCAACAGATCATTCAACTATATTAGTTGTTACTGTTCTGGTCTAGAACATCATTAAGTGACAAATCTGATGCAAGTATTACTTGCCTTGTCTCAGTGTTATCCACTTACTGATATTCATTATTATTTAACAGTCACATTTTTGTTTATTTTCTACTAATGAATTTGTATTTTTTGTAGTTCATTTACTAAATACCTCAAACTGAATTTTTTTTTTCTAAATCGACTAAAATATGCACGTCAGGTAAAGAGACAAAAGGTTGTGACACTTGTAAGGTTTCTTTTGGGACATCTTTAGTAGGTTTTTCTCTGTCTAAGCTGTTAAACAGCACACTCAGTGACAGCAATGGGATAAACATAATGTCAGGATGTCTTGTGTATCATGGTGTTAAATCCCTTAGGGATGACCTGAGGCATTTTTAGCAGCACATCCACATAATCCAGCATGTGCTTGGTATACATTTATTTCAATCATTCTAATGGTGAGCCTGAATTGGTATATAAAATACTTTCCGGAATATTCTTAGTTTAGCCTTGCTTAACTTGGTCATATGTTTTGTTACCTCATGAAACAAGCTTTTGTGGGCCTCATTCATATGGGTCCCTAAACTAATATTATACCTGTACAACTGTAGATATACCTCTCTCTTGGTCATTGCTTACAGGGATTCTACAGGACTTTGGAAAAAAAAAAAATAAGGTACTTCCACTGATGTCCAGATTCCACATGTCTAAACACCCTTTGTTAGACACAGGAGGTTGTTTTGCTTGAGGGCATGACTATGGTGAATAAAGCAGCTGCCAGCTCTGTCCTGTGTGAGACACTGGACCTAGAATATAGCTAGGGAGGGTTTCATGCTGCTTGAGACCTGTGGGGGTGGAGTCAGGGGGGAAAGGCCTTAAAGGAGTTGTCCACTTTCAGACAAATAATGAGAGTCAAATGTTATTGTTTGTATAATTAAAAGTTATACAATTTTTCAATATACTTTCTGTATCAATTTCTCACAGTTTTCTAGATCTCTGCTCGCTGTCATTCATTCTGCTTACTTATAGTGGATAAATATTAGCCCATGGTCATGTGATATACAGTCCATGGTCATATAATATACTGTCCATGGTCATGTAATATACTGTCCATGGTAATGTGATATACTGTCCATGGTCATATAATATACTGTCCATGGTCATGTGATATACTGTCCATGGTCATATAATATGCTGTCCATGGTCATGTAATATACTGTCCATGGTAATGTGATATACTGTCCATGGTCATGTGATATACTGTCCATGGTCATGTGATGGGCATACAGCTGAATGGCTCGTTATAATCACAGCATCTGCCTGATAACTAGCAGTGCACCTGTGTATCCATCACATGACCATGAACTGAACTTTTTATTCTTGCTTATTTTCCCTGTAACTGGGACTGATACATGTTCACACAGAATTTTTTTAAGTGGATAAATCCATCCAAACTTCTCTAAAAAGCCATGAGTTTTACAGAGGTTTTAGATTAGCTTTTTGTAATGGTCGCAACTATTTTGATGCTGTTTCAATGAGGTTTGGACAAGGCTTTTGATGAATGAGGTTTTTCAGCCTCTATTGAAACAGCATATGACATTTTTCCTTGATGTGGTTTAGAAAACTCATAAGAAAAAACAGCCAGCATAGTTTCTCACTGAAGTGAGCTTTTTTTGTTGCATATTTTGCTGTGGTTTTTTGAGTCAAAACCAGAAGTGGATTTAGCTGAAGGAAGAAGTGTTAGAGCTTCTTATAAATTTCCCATTCCTTTTGTAGCCACTCTTGGCTTTGGCTAAAAAAACACAGCGAAATCTGTAACAAAAAAGCTGATTTTCTGCAACGTGGGGCCTCAGCCTTACAATGGTATTGCAGGAGCCTTCCATGTGGATTTTGTAGAACTCTTGAAATCCTAATGGAAAAAACTATGTGAACATAAGAGTTTCAGAAAAGACCAAACAAATATTGGATTCATTAAAGTCATCAAGTGTCCAATGTGCCATACAATATTCTTCATGGAGTACATGCTAATAATTTTATATATTATTTATTATATATAGGTAATAATGTCTTCACCAACACTAAACTGTGTAAGACGTACCAGCACAGAAATTATTTTCTTAGTCAATGAAGACTTTTGAAGGCTCTGGTTGCCTCATTATTGTATATTGTACTTTTGGAGAATGGTAAATGGCAATCAGCTTTAATGATATTATCTGTAAAGACAGACAATGTCACTAGGACTTCAGCCTACATATTCATCTGGTTTATAGTACTACAGTTGCTCACATGATGAGAATTTGGTTCCTCACCAATGCTCTGGGTTACAGCAGTATATTCAGCGATGCTGGAAGTTGTCAGACTGGGTATCAACTGAATTCATCATTTAGGATTATGCTGAAAATAGCAATTCAAGAAATGTCACTGGTGTCAGGTCTATTTGAAAAAGTTTTTGCCCTTCACATTATTATTATTATTATTACTATTATTCTCTTTTTATATACCTCCAGCTTCACACTTGAAATTGGATCTTAGTATTATTACTTGTGATGCCAACAGTCCTAAGAACAGGGGCTGTCTGATCCCTCTTTTTCAATCGAGAGTCAACTGCACATGTTTGGTTATTCTATATTGTAGTCTATGTGAAATGCTTGACTGTTTCAGTATCATACATAGAGTTCAGTAGATAGTCACCTTGAACAGAACAAGACAGGTACCTCCATCCTTAGAATTGGTCCCGCCATCAATCATACATCAAATTGATAAGCCATAAATGGCATAAAAATATAAAATAAAATTCAATCCAAATGCTAAAATTCCATTTAAAAAAATCTGGCATATTTTGATATTTTATTGATATTTAACCATTTTTTATGGCATAAATGTTATTAGAGAAAAACAACCTTTAGATTATTTTCATTTTTTTTTTTTATATATATTTTATCACCATATAAAACAAAACTCGATCTGGATGTACACACGTGGACAAAATTGTTGCTACCCCTCGTTTAATGAAAGAAAAACCCACAATGGTCACAGAAATAACCTGAATCTGACAAAAGTAATAATATATAAAATTCTATGAAAATGAACAAGTGAAATTCAGACATTGCTTTTCAACCATGCTTCATCAGAATTTTAAAAAAAAAGAAAACTCATGAAACAGGCCTGGACAGAAATGATGGTTCCCTTAACTTAATATTTTGTTGCACAACCTTTTGAGGCAATCACTGCAATCAAACGATTCCTGTAACTGTCAATGAGACTTCTGCACCTCTCAATAGGTATTTTGGCCCACTCCTCATGAGCAAACTGCTCCAGTTATCTCGGGTTTGAAGGGTGCCTTTTCCAGACGCCATGTTTCAGCTCCTTTCAAAGATGCTCAATAGGATTTAGGTCAGGGCTCATAGAAGGCCACTTCAGAATAGTGCAATGTTTTCCTCAAAGCCATTCTTGGGTGTTTTTAGCTGTGTGTTTTGGATCATTATCCTGTTGCAAGACGCATGACCTGCGACTGAGACCAAGCTTTCTGACCCTGGGCAGCACATTTCTCTCTAGAATCCCTTGATAGTCTTAAGATTTCATTGTACCCTTCACAGATTCAAGACACCCTGTGTCAGATGCAGCAAAGCAGCCCCAGAACATAACAGAGCCTCCTACATGTTTCACAGTAGGGACAGTGTTCTTTTCAAGATATGCTTCATTTTTCCATCTGTGAACATACAGCTGATGTGCCTTGCCAAAAATTTCGATTTTTGTCTCATCTGTCCATAGGACATTCTCCCAGAAGCTTTGTGGCTTGTCAACATGTAGTTTGGCAAATTACTTTTGTCAGATTCAAGTTATTTCTGTGACCATTGTGGGTTTTTCTTTTATTAAACAAGGGGTACCAACAATTTTGTCCACGTGTGTATATATATATATATATATATACTGTACATCAATGAATATAAGCCAATTGTCTGGTGTAACTGCATTGAGAAAAGCTACGTTCAGTAAGAATTTATGGAGGTCCTCAACAAATGTCAGCAAAACTGGGGTGTAACTAAATGTACTTGCATTGTTCAGTAATGGTCAGTAATGTGGCATTGATGACTGTATTCTCCATCGTCCATATATAGTTTTGGGAAATGTACTTCTCTATCTCGCTCTCCAGTACTGCTCAGTCTGTAGGCCAGGCTTTATATATTACATCTAATATTGATACATCTTCAGCACAGCAGTTAACATATCACATAGTTTTATATTCAGCACTGTGTGATCCCAAGCCTTGATAAATAACATATGGTTCTGCAGAGTCTTCTATTATAGAATTATTGTATCCCTTTATTGCTCATAGAGTTAAAGTTAAAGCTTTTGTAATCCCCTTCAGTTATTGCATTGAATAGATTCTTCATTTGGAATGAAAGAAACATCTTCAGCGGTTTAGATAATTCACTTCATCTGGTGGCCGGCAATGTTAACAATCACATCATATACCAGCACTTAGAGAAGATGAAAGGAGACCCTGGGGCACTACAACTGCAGTTTAGAATGCAAGTAAAATACATTTGGAGTGCTATGTTTTATCATCTTAGTCTATAAAATGGTAAATTATCTATAGCATAGCATAGCTGACTGTGTTAAAGTACTTGACATGACCATTTAGAAACAGTATATGGCTATATCTCAGGCAATGTTCTGATAAAATAAATAGCTTAAAAATTAATTGAGAAATATTCCAGAGAAATATAGAAAATGTTACCATGTCAATAACATCAAAGAAACCTGATATGGTTTTATCAAACACTGTGCAGAACTCTTTCTTATTGTTTTGTTGAAGAGAAATATTGACCGGTAAATATAAGAATACAGTTCTGTACAATGCTGTGGAATATGAAGAAGCAGAGTTGGATGGGAGACAGCAGAATCCTGAACCAATGAAGAGAAAATAAGGCCGGGCCCCACCGGGGCGTTTTACAGTCTCTGTGTAGTGGATGGCATTCTAGCGAATCCCATCCCTACAGTGCAGTAAAATATGCGCAGTTTTGGAAATCGCAGCATTTCCTTATAGGTATAATTTTAAGCAGAAAGTCCGCAGAAGAAACCTCTGCGAACTTTCTATGAAAAGCGCTGTGGGAAAAACCTCAAAGCATTGCCACTGCGGTTTTTCCCACAGTGCTTTTTTGCTGCCTCAATGTGACTCTAACTACCTTGGACTCCTTGTAGGCACTGTAGCAAAACTATAGTCAAAGATCACTCCTCCACTCTAAAAATACAGGCAACAGGAAGAACTAAGAAAAATTAATAGTGGGTGTCGTGATCTGTAAGTACCTACATAATACATTTCACTTTTAACTAATTTCTAGAAATATCTGCTTAAGGCTAAGGCTCCACGCATTATTGTTGAGTTTTCTCTGCGGACTTTATCCCCTTATTATACCTATAAAACGCCAGCATTTCTGCAGGTATGACTGACATGCTGCAATTTTCAAAAATGCAGCTTTTCCGCAGCTGATTTTTTTCTGCAATGTGTGGATGGAATTAGCCAGAATCCCATTCACTTTTCCGGTACTGTAAAACGTTGAGCTTTCACAACCTGGGGCTTCAGCCTAAAGGGGTTGTGCCAAGATTCAGCCTTATCACCTTTCCTCAGCAATCAACCACCCAGGTCACAGAAACAGTGGGCTATATACCACTTCTGACTGTATCAGCATTCTGATGTTCCATTCAGTTCTATCAACTCTAATGGACTGCTGGAGATAGCAGTACTGTGCTCTGCTTTTTATAAACAGTTTTAAAAATACTAAGTATGTACAAAATTCCTTCTTCATTGAGGAGTTAACCTACTTGTTTATAGTGAAATTGATTTGAGAAGAGTGTGAAGAATTTGATAAGCATTCATAGCGTAAAAACTTGTCAATGAGTTTGACACTGTTGCTGTGACCATGGCAGCTTGTTAAGTACCATTTGCCTGTGAGTCTAGATTTTGTGACATAATATGGGCGCTGCAGAGAAAAATATAATAATGGCTATAAAACCATGCACATATTATTGTATTTATTACCATTTATTAGTGCAATAGAGGGTTTCATTTTTATGTACCTCATAAATCATTTATCATTAATAAAATGAATGAATATCTTATGGGACACCACTGTGGTCTTTGTAACACTACTTCAGTACTCACAACTGTCCATCAATAATAGGATGAGTAGCCAGCAGAACACCAGGAGCTGATCTGCAGGCACAGGACAGGCCCTGCAGACCTAAAAGTGATGACCTATCTTAATGATAACCCTTCAGTTTTGAAAAGATAGATAACCCCTTGAAGTTCCACAGTTTCCACCAAGTCATCTAAGTGATCCGATTCCTGCAACCCCCATGGTCCAAATGGGAATAAAAGTTATTTGTTAGTTCAAAGAGTCTTTACAATGAATTCATGTCAAATATCTATCTACAGTGGAGAAAAAAAGTATTTAATCAGCCACCAATTGTGCAAGTTCTCCCACTTAAAAAGACGAGAGAGGCCTGTAATTGACATCATAGGTAGACCTCAACTATGAGAGACAAAATGAGAAAACATACAGTCATATGAAAAAGTTTGGGCATCCCTATTAATCTTAATCATTTTTAGTTCTAAATATTTGGGTGTTTGCAACAGCCATTTCAATTTGATATATCTAATAACTGATGGACACAGTAATATTTCAGGATTGAAATGAGGTTTATTGTACTAACAGAAAATGCGCAATATGCATTAAACCAAAATTTGACCGGTGCAAAAATTTGGGTACCCTTATCATTTTATTGATTTGAATACTCCTAACTACTTTTTACTGACTTACTGAAGCACAAAATTGGTTTTGTAACCTCACTGAGCTTTGAACTTCATAGCCAGGTGTATCCAATCATGAGAAAAGGTATTTAAGGTAGCCAATTGCAAGTTGTTCTCCTATTTGAATCTCCTCTGAAGAGTGGCATCATGGGCTCCTCAAAACAACTCTCAAATGATCTGAAAACAAAGATTGTTCAACATAGTTGTTCAGGGGAAGGATACAAAAAGTTGTCTCAGAGATTTAACCTGTCAGTTTCCACTGTGAGGAACATAGTAAGGAAATGGAAGACCACAGGGACAGTTCTTGTTAAGCCCAGAAATGGCAGGCCAAGAAAAATATCAGAAAGGCAGAGAAGAAGAATGGTGAGAACAGTCAAGGACAATCCACAGACCACCTCCAAAGAGCTGCAGCATCATCTTGCTGCAGATGGTGTCACTGTACATCGGTCAACAATACAGCACACTTTGCACAAGGAGAAGCTGTATGGGAGAGTGATGCGAAAGAAGCCGTTTCTGAAAGCACGCCACAAACAGAGTCGCCTGAGGAATGCAAAAGCACATTTGGACAAGCCAGCTTCATTTTGGAAGAAGGTCCTGTGGACTGATGAAACAAAGATTGAGTTGTTTGGTCATACAAAAAGGCGTTATGCATGGCGTCCAAAAAACACAGCATTCCAAGAAAAACACTTGCTACCCACTGTAAAATTTGGTGGAGGTTCCATCATGCTTTGGGGCTGTGTGGCCAATGCCGGCATCGGGAATCTTGTTAAAGTTGAGGGTCGCATGGATTAAACTCAGTATCAGCAGATTCTTGAGAATAATGTACAAGAATCAGTGACGAATTTGAAGTTACGCCGGGGATGGATATTTCAGCAAGACAATGATCCAAAACACAGCTCCAAATCTACTCAGGCATTCATGCAAAGGAACAATTACAATGTTCTGGAATGGCCATCCCAGTCCCCAGACCTGAATATCATTGAACATCTGTGGGATAATTTGAAGCGGGCTGTCCATGCTCGGCGACCATCAAACTTAACTGAACTGGAATTGTTTTGTAAAGAGGAATGGTCAAAAATACCTTCATCCAGGATCCAGGAACTGATTAAAAGCTACAGGAAGCGACTAGAGGCTGTTATTTTTGCAAAAGGAGGATCTACTAAATATTAATGTCACTTTTCTGTTGAGGTGCCCATACTTTTGCATCGGTCAAATTTTGGTTTAATGCTTATTGCACATTTTCTGTTAGTACAATAAAACTCATTTCAATCCTGAAATATTACTGTGTCCATCAGTTATTAGATATATCAAATGTTGCAAACACCCAAATATTTAGAACTAAAAATGATTAAGATTAATAGGGGTGCCCAAACTTTTTCATATGACTGTATCTAGAAAATCACATTGTCTGATTTTTTAAGAATTTATTTGTAAATTATGGTGGAAAATAAATATTTGGTCACCTACAAACAAGCAAGATTTCTGGCACTCACAAACCTGTAACTTCTTCTTTAAGAGGCTTATGTAGTAATGGCACCTGTTTGACATTGTTATCAGTATAAAAGACACCTGTCCACAACCTCAAACAGTCACACTCCAAACTCCACTATAGTGAAGACCAAAGAGCTGTGGAAGGACACCAGAAACAAAATTGTAGACCTGCACCAGACTGGCTGGGAAGACTGAATCTGCAACAGGCAAGCAGCTTGGTGTGAAGAAATCAACTGTGGGAGCAATAATTAGAAAATGGAAGACATACAAGACCACTGATAATCTCCCTCGATCAGGGGCTCCACGCAAGATTTCACCCCGTGGGGTCAAAATGATCACAAGAACGGTGCGCAAAAATCCCAGAACCACACGGGGCACCTAGTGAATGACCTGCAGAAAGCTGCGACTAATGTAACAAAGGCTACCGTCAGTAACACACTATACCACCAGGGACTCAGATCCTGCAGTGCCAGATGTGTCCCCCTGCTTAAGCCAGTACATATCCGGGCCCATCTGAAGTTTGCTAGAGAGCATTTGGATGTTCCAGAAGAGTATTGGGAGAATGTCATATGGTCAGATGAAACCAAAGTAGAACTGTTTGGTAGAAACACAACTCGTCGTGTTTGGAGGAGAGTGAATGCTGAGTTGCATCCAAAGAACACCATACCTACTGTGAAGCATGGGGGTGGCAACATCATGCTTTGGGGCTGTTTCTCTGCAAAGGAACCAGGATGACTGATCCGTGTACATGATAGAATGAATGGGGCCATGTATCATGAGATTTTGAGCGCAAACCTCTTTCCATCAGCAAGGGCATTGAAGATGAAACGTGGCTGGGTCTTTCAGCATGACAGTGATCTCAAGCACACCGCCAGGGCAACGAAGGAGTGGCTTCGTAAGAAGCATTTCAAGGTCCTGGAGTGGCCTAGTCAGTCTCCAGATCTCAACCCCATAGAAAACATTTGGAGGGAGATGAAAGTCCGTGTTGCCCAGCGACAGCCCCAAAACATCACTGCTCTAGAGGAGATCAGGCAATACCTTTTAGAGGCTAATTGAGTATATTTATAAGTAAGCTTTCAGAAGAGCAAGCTTCCTTCATCAGACATGGTGTTATACAAGAACTGAAAATTCACAGATTTTTATACACATGATCTTCAAAGGATTTTAGAGTCCTTAAAAAAAACAAAAAACAAAATGCAATCTAAGTAGAGAAGTTATTTACAACAGGTCAAAAAACAATCTGGAAAGTTGTGGTACGTGACAGAGGGATCTGTTATCTGTTTTGTCCCACAGTCACAACAGGTGCACAGAATTAGGGGGACATTCTCCTGCAGGTCTTCCAATGTGGTGTACCTCATAATATGTGTGCAATGTCCCAGCACAGGCCTCTATGTGGGGGAAACAGGGCAGAGACTTAGTCAGCGCATGAACTCACATAGATCCAATATTAATAACAGCAGAACAGATCTCCCAGTGGCCGCACATTTCTCCGGAGAAAACCACTCTATTGAAGATTTGCAGGTTGTGGTTTTAATGGGACATTTTAAGACGCAGGAGAAAAGGAAAGAATGGGAGTACAAGTTTATGCAAAAATTTCAAACTCTGCAATTTGGACTTAATATTCATGCCAGCTTCATGTCACACTATGTATGAACTGTGAGGGTCACAAATCACCACCTGATAGCAAACAGATAACAGATCCCTCTGTCACGCACCACAACTTTCCAGATTGTTTTTTGACCTATTGTAAATAACTTCTCTACTTAGATTGCATTTTATTTTGGTTTTTTTTAAGGACTCTAAAATCCTTTGAAGATCATGTGTATAAAAATCTGTGAATTTTCAGTTCTTGTATAACACCATGTCTGATGAAGGAAGCTAGCACTTCTGAAAGCTTACTTATAAATATACTCAGTTAGCCTCTAAAAGGTATCGCCTGATTTCTTCACTCTTCCACTACTTTCAATGGCTAACACAGTACAACATTATACTACTATCAACTTGAAAGATACCACAATGTACCGCAAAAGAATGGAACTGAAAAACCGGCTTAAGAAACTTGCACAACTCAACAGCGACATCTTCTTCTTAACAAAATGCAAAAAGGAGAGACTCATCCCAAAAGCCTTCAATTTATGTAACCCAACCCGGCACACCTACAACAGCCGATTTGCAGAACAACTATGTATTCGGACATCTGAAAAGCTGCGGAATAATATCATAAAAATTTCCTATAACAACAAAAAAAGAACACAGGAGAAGATACAGGCCCTGAAATCATCATTGGATAATGACACAGAGGAAATGAAGGCCAAACTCCACATATACTACCGGAAACTTCAGAACATGCTTATTAACAACAAAAAGAAAAAGCTCCACAGACTGAGACAAAAAGACCTCATTACTACAGCCGCAAATACCATCCCAGCTCAGCAAAGCTGTGTTGTGAATCTTTCCTCTTATGAGCCAAACAAACACGAAATGTCAGTTCTCTCCAAAGGTCTCTCCTTCTGCCCCTCAGCACACACTGACCATATCAAACTCTGCAATGATATGGAGGAGTTTTTCAGAAAAATGAGATTAAGGGAATATTTTTATGACAAAGACCTTCCATACAGCAGCAACTCTGAGATGGAACAGCCCATAAGGAATCCTACCAAAAAATCTACCTGGACCCCATGCCCTGGAACTAATGCAGCACTGGATAAATATATTGACTGCTTCAGAAGCAAAGTAAAATCAGAAATCCTGGAGAAACAAAAGAAACAGGTGCATAACCTAACCCTGCAGGAACAGAAGGCCATTACTTCACTGAAAGAAAATCAGGATATAATAATAAAACCAGCTGACAAAGGGGGCCCAATAGTCATAATGAACACCTCAGACTATATCCAGGAAGCAAACAGGCAACTGTCAAATCCCATCCATTACTCCAAACTTGGAAGTGATCCCACAAAGGCCTATATGAAAGAACTAAAGAGTATGATCAAGAAGTTTCCAATCCAGATCCAGAATCAGATAAAAGGACTTATCCCACAAGATCCCAGGCGGGGCTGCTTCTATATGCTCCCAAAGATACACAAAGATGGCAACCCTGGGAGGCCTATCATTTCTGGCATTGGGACACTGACAGAAAACATCTCAGGTTGGGTGGAAAATCTCCTAAAACCCCTTGTCAGGGATACTCCAAGCTATATCCAGGACACCACTGACCTTCTTAACAAACTGAATGCCCTGGATCCACTACCTGAGGGTACCATTTTGGCCACCATGGATGTGGAATCCCTGTATACCAACATTCCCCACAAGGATGGAGTTGCAGCATGTCGGGTACACCTGGCAAAACAAAACCTCCCAACAGAACCAGTAACGCAGCTCATACAATTCATCCTTAGCCACAACCATTTTACCTTTGGAGAGGATCTATATCTACAGCGAATGGAAACTTCAATGGGGACCAGATGTGCACCCCAATATGCAAATCTCTTTATGGCAGAACTGGAAGGAGCATATTTATCAACATGCGCCACCAAACCTATGATTTACCTTCGCTATATCGATGATATCCTTGTCATCTGGACTGCAGGCGAGGAGGCCCTACTTCAATTCCATAATGACTTCAATGACTCTCACCCTACCATCAACCTTAAACTTAGCTATTCAGGGAGTGAAATTCACTTTCTGGATACCACAATATACATCAAAGACCACCAGCTACTCACATCGATATACCACAAACCCACAGACAGAACGGCCTTCCTGAGAAACGACAGCTTCCACTCCAAGCACACAAGACAATCTATAATCTACAGCCAGGCTATACGATACAATCGTATTTTCTCCGACAAAGCAGACCTGGACAAGCACCTCCTGGATCTGAGGATGAAATTTCTGCGAATGGGATACAAACCAAAAGTGACAGACAACCAATTAAACAAAGCGGCAGCCATTAACAGAGACAGTCTGCTCACATATAAAAAGACCCAGAAAGAAGCCCGAGTGCCCCTAGTTGTCACCTACAACCCACAGCTGGAGATCCTACGAAGGATTGCCAAGGATCTCCAACCTGTGCTACATAGGGACAACAGACTCAAGGACATATTTCCAGTCCCCCCTCTCCTTTCCTTTCGACAACCACCAAACCTGAGGCGTATTATTGTCCGGAGTGCCCTGAAGGCCCCAACTGAAAATGGCACCTCACCTTGCCTACATAAAAGGTGCATGACCTGCAAGCACATCCACACCGCTGACAGTGTAACTGTCCCACAGTCACAACAGGTGCACAGAATTAGGGGGACATTCTCCTGCAGGTCTTCCAATGTGGTGTACCTCATAATGTGTGTGCAATGTCCCACCACAGGCCTCTATGTGGGAGAAAAAGGGCAGAGACTTAGTCAGCGCATGAACTCACATAGATCCAATATTAATAACAGCAGAACAGATCTCCCAGTGGCCGCACATTTCTCCGGAGAAAACCACTCTATTGAAGATTTGCAGGTTGTGGTTTTAATGGGACATTTTAAGACACAGGAGAAAAGGAAAGAATGGGAGTACAAGTTCATGCAAAAATTTCAAACTCTGCAATTTGGACTTAATATTCATGCCAGCTTCATGTCACACTATGTATGAACTGTGAGGGTCACAAATCACCACCTGATAGCAAACAGATAACAGATCCCTCTGTCACGCACCACAACTTTCCAGATTGTTTTTTGACCTGTTGTAAATAACTTCTCTACTTAGATTGCATTTTGTTTTGGGTTTTTTTAAGGACTCTAAAATCCTTTGAAGATCATGTGTATAAAAATCTGTGAATTTTCAGTTCTTGTATAACACCATGTCTGAAGAAAGAAGCTTGCTCTTCTGAAAGCTTACTTATAAATATACTCAGTTAGCCTCTAAAAGGTATCGCCTGATTTCTTCACTCTTCCACTACTTTCAATGGCTAACACGGTACAACATTATACTACTAGAGGAGATCTGCATGCAGGAATGGTCCAACATACCAGCAACAGTGTGTGCCAACCTTGTGAAGACTTACAGAAAACGTTTGACCTCTGTCATTGCCAACAAAGGATATATAACAAAGTATTGAGATGAACTTTTGTTATTGACCAAATACTTATTTTCCACCATAATTTGCAAATAAATTCTTTAAAAATGTCATTTTCTGGATTTGTTTTCTCATTTTGTCTCCCATAGTTGAGGTCTACCTATGATGTCAATTACAGGCCGGCCTCATCTTTTTAAGTGGGAGAACTTGCACAATTGGTGGCTGACTAAATACTTTTTTTTCCCCACTGTATATATAATTCTATATAGTATAGCCATATATATATATATATATATATATATATATATATATATATGTACCTTTTTCCTTGCAGAAAAAACAGCAGATATAACACAGACCAAAAATGTGGCAATGTAAGGCTAAGGCCCCACATAGCAGGCCACAGCGAAAAGTGCTGTGGGAAAAACCATGGCAGAAACGCATCACGGTTTTTCCCAAAGCGGTTTTCACAGAAAGTTTGCAGAGTTTTCTTCAGCAGACTTTCTTTGTCAATTATAGCTATAGGGAAACCACCAGTATTTCCGTAGATATAACTGACATGCTGCGCTTTTCAAAAATGCAACAGTTTTGGAAATCGCAGCATGTCGGCTGCGCGTATTTTTTCTGCAATGTATGGATGGGATTCGCTAGAATTTTGCAGAGACTGTAAACGCCATATTCCAAAAAACTTCCCATACATATTAGATAAATCTAATGTGTGTGGAGGAGATACCTACTGTCATTCAATAGTACATGTAGGGGTGGAAATGAAAAGCAGATGGGATTTTAACTGGTTCTGCTGAGTATTAAGCCACTGCCAAAAGTGCTAAATAAACACATAAATGCCCTGTTGAGTTGAGCATACATGTTCGTAGATAGCTTAAAGTTGCTATGAGATTGGGGATATTTAGTTTTTCATTGTTCTATTTTATGCAAAAAATTAGTTTAATTGCTGCCTGAACTCAATGAAAGCCTGGGAGTCTTTGCTTTCCCTGCCTACCCACAGTGGTTTTCAGCGTCCCTTATGTTTATCACTGTGTCTGGGTGGGGTCACTGGACTCACAGGCTCTCTCTATGAATCCTGAACCACAGAATAATATACTATAAATTCCCAAGCACAAAATCTCAACTATCTTGTGCTGTATTCAGATTTGGCTAAAGATACCTTGTGTTATGTATTCTGTAGTATGTATACTGTATTTCTGTTTACGACAATTATCAGTTATTTGCACCATTTAACAAGTGCACCTCTTGGTGGTTAGCACAGTATCACTGGATGGCTCTTTATGCTTCTGGAATCTTATGAGTTAAGGTTCTTAGTTCATCATCATTCAGACTCTCATGTGTTTTAATGGACAGTTATCTAACCTGAAGATTAAGTCTTTTTTTATTGCCGCTATCAAGAAAACTGAAAATGAATTCTTGCTTTATTGAAAATATTAATCCATTATTTAAAATTTCAGTAGGAAGGAAGATATTCATCAAACTATGTGCACAGCAGAAATGTTTATATAATCCTCAATGGGTAGTATATTGCTGTCGGGTTTTATTAAATCAGACACAAAACTTTCTTATTAGAATTCTAGGCACGGTTTAGAAGAGTATAACCATTTTGTTTCTTATTTCCATTTTAGGTTTTACAGTGATTTAAGTAAGAAGTATTACATGGAGGGGCATTTTTAAAGGAGAGAGCCCCAATGTTCCCCAAAAGTGCTGATTCAATATCCTCAAATAGAATGAGCCCTGCATCTTTGTAGAAGAGAAGGGTGACATAGCCCCATGAACCAAGTCCACTCCCTATTGTTTGCTAACATAGCGGCACATCTGAAAGGGCCTCAGGCATGCCAAGGTTCACATAAAAAAAGAGGATATGGCCAGAGCCCATGTGGTGTCTATGTGGCTGCCTGAGAGACGGGACCAGGTCAGAATGGATATGAACAGATGCTGCAATGCTAGCAAACAAGGATATTGAAAATATAAAGTAGGAAAGAAGAGTGGGGGTGCCAGAATCTTCAGACATGCTTGTTTAGGAGTCTGGTGGTATCATGCAGGATCTGAATGGGGGGTTATTTTTATCTTTGGCGCTGTTAACATCTGAGTGTGTTGTGTTTCTGTATCTAATGGAAAACATGGTGCAGTGCTGGATCTCCCCACTCAACAGATATTATTTAATTTCATTGAAATTTAATTTGGTCTGTCGGGTCTGCCAATTTGATGGGGATAATAATGTTATAGTACATGCGTTACTATTCTTCATGTCAAATCTGAGTCTGTCACAAAGGTTCCAGACATTCCTTTTGATTAGGATGTGTACATGACCTTTGCTAGGAGGTCCTTGAGTCTTTATATCATTAATGCTGTTTTCACCCTAACCAAGTCTCAGACATGAGACTAATTCCATGTATGAGTTGAATTTACCAGCCTGTACACTATGCCAGGAGACAGACTCCTAGTATTATAGTTATCTATGATGCTAGTAATGCCAACCACTCCGCTACATACTGTTCTGTACTATAATCAGTATAGGACAAGTATTTCATGGACAGACAGGGACTCCTAGCATCATAGATAACTATAATGCTGGGAGTCCGTCTACACCGTGTACAGGCTGGTAAATTTTGCTCAAGCACGGAACGAGTCTTATAACCAGTCTAAAGCCAATAATTTTCACTTACACCTAAGATCAGTTAAAGCTGTTACCAATTGTATTTGGTTCAGAGTTAAGAAATGAAGCCATTGTAGGCTTACTTAATATAAACAAGATATGTCTGGCTATATATATGGCATTCACTCTATTTCTATTATACAGAAGTATTTCTCATTTGCATTTTTCAATTTTCCATTTATATCCAGCCAGTGTTAGTTATTTAAGAATAATGCAATGACAAGTATAGTATATTCTGCTCTGTACTAGAGACATTTTTTACATGAAGAGTTTCAGGTTTAGAAAAAATGTCAGCACTTTGTGTGTTTGTTCTCAAGTATGAATGATGATCCTTTCTGCCACACAACACTGAGAAAGCTATTTCTCATAAATGAAATTATGTTAGGATTTAAAGAAGCTATTAATCATACTCACATTACTTAGTGGAAATGAAGGATTTATAGAGCAGATAGTTTTACAAAAATAATTACCATATGTTTAGAGCTCTCACTGGCATAATAGTACTTCTATGTCCTTTATAGGAAATCTATGTAATCACTTATCTAGTATATCAATAGATGCATTATTATTTGTGCAGTAATGTTTCACAAACATTGGAACTGCTCTTTGCAGAGGATCCAGCATGGTAACAAGACTAAATTAGGATATTTATTAGAGAGCACTGGCCTCTGACCTCCCCCTATATAATTGGCCTGACCCCTCAACTGAGCTGCTGATAGAGAACATGTAGCCACACCAACAACACCTTTCTAATTTAAAGTGAACTGATGATGATCACATTTTTTTTAATCTAAATAGGTCCAGAATTATTTGTGGATTTGTTTCAAACAAGCCTACATGGAGATCAAGCTCTGTTACAGAACTCTAAATCCCTTTTTCCCCTTTACATAGAGTTTCAAGGGGCTGTCCATCCATTTAAAGTTCACATCAGTGGTTTTGCCCACATGTATCCAAAACTGTGTAGTTCCAATTTTGGCTCTGATCCCTTAGTCTTGACGATGGTCACATGACCCGATGGCTACTGGTATGATTTCCTGTCTGCCATTCATGTGACATGCCCTTCATCTTCCATGCCCCTTTAAACAGAGCATGCTGAAAGGAATGCCTGTTTTATTTTATCCTTCCCGCCCTGTAGAGACTGAATGTGCTGGTCTTGTGCTCAAATTGCCTCCTTGTTTGTGCTTTTTCTATAGATTGAGCACACCCATCATTTTTACCATCTAGCCCTGCCTATTGAGGGAACATGCTATGCTAGTGCCTCAGCATTGTTACCACTGATATACAGTGTGCCCGTTTCAGTAAAGATTAGGGTGGTGATCATGTAGCCAATTACATGATTAATTTAATCAGATGAAGAAGGTCCTGCTGTGGAGAACACACTAGAGGATGAAGTAATAAAGGTTGCTACCCTTATTATCTTGGCCATCAAATGCTATGGAGAAGTGGGTGTGAAGGGATTAGGTAGATAATTTTTTTTAATAAACAATTACTTTTTTGGGGTCATCTCACTTAATATTAATTATTTAATAAGTAAAATTATAAATCTGTTGAGACATCTCCTAATCATAAAATTTGTGGCTGCCTGCAGCTGCTGCTATGTGATCAACACCAAGAAGGAAATGTCTTGTAATTATGGAAATGATAGGATTGATAGACATATTAATGATGTGCAAATGATAAAAAATGTCATCAAAATATTCAAAACATCTCAAATTATTTAGTAATGTGTATGAGTGCCATGTCCAGAAATACACACACTTACATGACTTGTCATGCTATCACTGAGGTTATTAATGGCTGCCTGAGGAATGTTATGCCATGCTGAATGCACTTGGGTGTGCAAGTCATCAAGTTTAGCTGTTGGCAGCAACCTTTGCAATTGGCAACCAATACTCCATGTGAGACAAGTCCAGCGACTCTGCAGGTCATTGTAGCATGTTTAGACCATACAGGCTATGCACAGTAGCACAAGTAACATGCAGCCTAGCTTTATCCTGTAGAAAAACAGTTCCTGGACACTTTGGAGAAATGACTGTACCACTGGTTCCACAACCAAATCAATGTAAGATCGAGCTGTTGGAGGAGGTAGTAGTTTTATTGTATAACTATTTGTGTTCATCATTTTTACTCCCATATCACTGCAATCCGATGTTTGATGAAGGTCTTCTTTAGCCGAAACTTTACAAATGTCCTGGATTGCCAATAAATTGGAGTTATGCATTCTAACTTGTTGAGTGCCTTGTAATAAGGTGCTAAACAGCTTCCTGTTTTACATTTTGTTCCATTTTTTGTTACTTTTTTGATGTTATACATTTGAAAAATTTTAATAAAATTTAATTAAACCTAACTTGATGAGTGCCAGGATTTTGTGTTATAGTAATGAAACATCTGTAGCTGGACATCTATCTGGCTCTTAGCCCAATGTCCTGATGATTTGTGTTGACACTGTTTGCTGCCCTAGGCTTCGGATGTGATGTCTTGCAGTACAGAATGGATTGCTGCGAGTTGTTCTTCTGATCAGACAATTTGGCCTTGCAGAGGCTCACCTCTGAACATCTCTTGCTGTCATTCCAGTTCATTGTTGTTCTCCCAACCATTGGGATACGCAATGTTGAACAATGCTGACATCTCGGCCTAGGCACATAACAAGTGATAAACCAAGGTCTCCCGGTTCAAGCATTCTGCCCCTCTCAGTTTGTGACAAGTGGCAATAACTGGCAGATCAATGAACAAGAGTCATCACACAATAATCCCAAACCACCTGATGCAATTTTTTTAGGTTTCATATGGCTAAAAAACTTTGCTTTTAATCTAGTTTTTATACTACTCCCACATGCCACTAGGTGCTTCAAAATTTTATCATTTACAGTTTATAGCGACAACTGCTTCTACCTTGATTAGCGTTACCTTATTTCCTTCTTGGTGTTACAATTTCAATGTTGAACAGTGTACAGTATATTGCTCTCAATGAACCCATTCCCATCATCTGCAGAGTGGCCACCATAGCTGCCTGGTCTCCAATGTTCTATAAAGCAGAGACCCGGCATTATTTCCCAAAAATAAGAGTTCTCTCTGATTGTGGGCATTTTCACTTTCTATGGCCCCCTCTAGGTGCCACATATTACGAGTCCCCATCAGCCTGATACCTTTTTTAGTGCAAGATGGCTCCTTCACAGTGAGATTGTAGGTTCAAGCCACCTAGGGTTGCTACTAAAACAGTAAAAAAAAAAATCCCTAAAAATTCAGATCATTCCCCTTTGTCTAGTTCTCAACTAAAATAAATAAACAAAACCAAACATAAAGAAATTAGGTATCCCTGCATCTGAATATGCCAGAACTACAAAAGTATAACAGTATTTTTCCTGTATGGTGAAAAAAAATATAAATGACCAAACCGCCAGGTTTTTGCTGTTTTGCCTTCCAAAGAAATGTAAATAAAAAGCAATCAAAGCATCACACATTCCCTAAAAAGGTATAAATAAAAAGTACATTTCGCCCTGCAAAATGACCTCTTATGTAGCCACATATATGGAAATATAAAAAATTTATGGATGTCAGAATATAGCAACTCCTATAATTTTTTTTTTCAAAGTTTTGGATTTTTTCAAGGTGTTAACACATAAAAAAATCTATATAAATTTCGTCTAACCGTAATCGTAATGACCGTCAGAATACAGGTAACATGTCATTGTGGCGGCACTGTGAATGCCGTAAGAGCAAAACCCATAAGAAAGTGTTGCAAAAGCAGTTTCACTCTAATTGCACCCCATTCTGATTATTTTTCCAGCTTCCCAGTACATTGTATGGACTATTAAATGATGCCAATATGAAATCCAATATGTCCCACAAAAGTCAAGCCCTCATACATTTTTGTGAATGGAAAAATAAAATAGTTATGGTTTTTGCAAGGCAGGAAGAAAACACTAAGTTAGGATGTGATATTATTGATCACCCACTTATTGTATGATGGTGTTGTACTGGTGGTCTGACCACTGGGACTCCTATTGATTATGGAAATGGCAGTCACTTGTCCCCTATTGTAAAGTAGTGGTAATCACACATGTGCACTACTTCTCAATTCAAAGTCTATGGGACTGGCATAGAAACTGAGTGCTGTACTGTACACTGAATGGAGCAGTAGTGCATATGCAGGATCAATGCTTTGGTCAAACAGGGCACCAAATACCCCAGTTCCCATGATTGGTGGGGGTTCCCAAGGTCAGACTCCCAGTGATTAAGCATTTCATTTGGTAATAGGTGATAAATGATATTCATGGATTGAGGAACAAATTAACTATTACGTGCACCAGTGGTGTGGCTGTGTCTGTTTTCACCTATGGTCACCACCCATTGCTGCCCCCCACATAGATTGTCCCGTGACCACAGGCAAAAATAGGCATTGGAAGGTACAGTCATGTCCCGACTTTACTGAACATGTCATTCGCATATGGATTAAAAAGTGATTTTCTCATTAGAAAGATTAGGCTCCATTCAGATCACGTTTTTTACATCCATTTAACACATTCGTTTAACAGATGCAAAGAAACCTGATCTGAATGAAGCCTTACATTTTGACACAGAAAAACAAGGAACAACACAAGTAATTAGGTTAGATAAGATATTGGTGATGTAGACTTGCTTTAACGATTAATAAATACATTTATAAAGAAGTTTGGTATGATTTACATTTTAACAGTTTTTTTTTAGCTGTCTTGCATAGTTGACTTTACTTGTGCATATTATATCTGAGGATAATACATATTTAATTTGCTGGCTACTTTATGATAAAGTGGAAAGACATCTGTTTCCTCAATATAAAGTGAGTTAATAAATAATATATTGCTATATTCAGTTTGCCTTTATAACCATATATTTCCCACCTGCTATCATTTGACTAGTTGAATATTAAAATTATATGTGTTGTTTTCTTTCCACTTCCTCTCTCAGAAATTCTTTACTGTGTATGTCCTGAGTTTATTACATTTCAATCACTTTTCTCTCCTATGAGGAGGCAGATTTATGCATTTAGATAATATTATCTCTACATTTCCTTGTATACAATCCCTGTTCAACTCAACTAATATGAAAAATATTTGCTTCCCAATTTGTCAGCTGTATAGAAAGCTGAACACTGTCGTTCTTTTTCACATTTCTATTGAAACAGTAAGTTTTTTGGTTGAATGCCATTTCAGACTGGAGTGTTTTTCCCCTGGTGCAAACTGTTGTACATCTATGGCGGTGAAGTAATGTAGTTATCACCAACTGCATTAAATGTACAGCATGCGGCAGGGATATTACTCCTGTGCCTGTACTATGTGCAGTGAGTCTAAGCTGTATAATACAGTTGATTTTCTGCTGCAATGGCTGGAATTGGAGATAACTATGATCCTAGCTGGGTAATCCTTTGCATGTAGCAGAAGGGACTTCCTCTTTTAACCCATCATGGGCTGCTAGTGGGCTTTCACAACAGTCAGGAGCTGTCTGTCAGTTTTACAGTTTCAAAGCAAAACTCATATTGTGAAGTACAGTGTAGACTTTTAATGATTTCTACCTTCTATTTTATTATTAAGGGTTGTGAGTATATATAAGATTAATATATATTAATATTAACAATATGTTTCCTTAGTTATTTTAACAATGGAAATTGTGCACGTTAATAGCTGCGGTGATCTGCAACAGACCTGGTGCCGACTGGCTTGAAATGTCATCTATTTTTGGAGCCAGGAAGGGAAGGCTACCTCTTTTCTGCTAACAATTTGAAACTGGTAGACTACAACCAGTGGCGTAACTAGGAATGGCTGGGCCCCAAGGCGAACATTTGACATGGGGCCCCCCCCAAGCCGCCGCCCCCAACCCCCCCAAGCCGCCACCCCCAACCCCCCCAAACCGCCGCCCCAACCCCCCCCCCCCACACAAACCGCATTCCTGCGCACACTATTATGCCCCATAGTGGCCCCTGCACACGGTATTATGTCCCATAGTGGCCCCTGCACACGGTATTATGCCCCATAGTGGCCCCTGGACACGGTATTATGCAGCATAGTGGCCCCTGCACACAATATTATGCCCCATAGTGGCCCCTGCACACAGTAGTTTGCCCCATAGTGGCCCCAGCACACAGTAGTTTGCCCCATAGTGGCCCCGACACACAGTAGTTTGCCACATAGTGGCCCCTGCACACAGTAGTTTGCCCCATAGTAGCCCCTGCACACAGTAGTTTGCCCCATAGTGGCCCCAGCACACAGTAGTTTGCCCCATAGTGGCCCCTGCACACAGTAGTTTGCCCCATAGTAGCCCCTGCACACAGTAGTTTGCCCCATAGTGGCCCCTGCACACAGTAGTTTGCCCCATAGTGGCCCCTGCACACAGTATTATGCCCCATAGTGGACCACCCATGAACGATTATTATACTCTGGGGTCTTTTCAGACCCCAGAGTATAATGATCAGAGACCCAGGGGAGGAGAGAAACATAGAAAACACTGCAACTTACCTCTTCCTCGCTCCGGTGCACTCCCGTGCGCTACTAAGGCCATCTTCATTGTCGGACCGGATCTCGCGCGATCCAGGCCGGCGTAGCGACGCATAATGACGTCGGCTGACGTCTGGGATGTCACCAAACAGGCCCGAAGCCTGCAGAGCGGCGGATAGGTGAGTTACAGTGTTTTTTATGTTCGTTCACCTCCCCTGGGCCCCCGATCGTTATACTCCGGGGTCTCAAAAGACCCCGGAGTATAACGATAGCAGTGATTGTGGGGTTCGCGGTAGCGACTGCCACAAGGCTCCGGGCCCCGTAATGTTCCGGGCCCTGTGGCAGTCGCTACCACTGCTACCCCGGTAGTTACGCCCCTGACTACAACGAAAGCAATATTACATGAAAAACTAAAATGACTAGATACTATATTGTTGTTTCTTGTTTTTAGGATTTTTTATAATACCCACTCCCAAAAAAAGAACTAAGTCCACAATGTCACCAATGAAAACTACAGCTCATCCCATATAAGACTAGCTCTCATTTAACTCTGTAAGAATTAAAAATTTATAACTCTTTGATTGCAGCAACAGAAAAAAAATATGATTTAAAAAAATACATACAAAAGTATTTAAACATAAATTATAACTATAAATTTGTTAACACTGTAGTTATACTGATCCAAAATAAAGTTAAAGGGAAAGTGTTGCTAGGAAATGACCGATTGTTTAAATCTCAGTTTTATATTAAACATATTGTAAATAATTTTGATGATGTTGTTTTTATTTTCCATGTTATTATCTATTTTTTAAAAAAGTCCTAAAAATTGTGCAATTCGAACTCTTGGCACTAAGCCTAAAATAGCTGGACTATGGGCCAAAATGGTCTGGAGAAGATCCTATTAAATTCTATGGGAGAGTTTACTAGCCATGCTCTGTGACCTCTTCAGAGGTCATTGCAAAGAGAGGAGTAGTAGATGAGCAGTGAACTCACCTATTGTGACACTGGAGGATTCTATGTCTTATCTACATATATATATATATATATATATATATATATATATATATATATATAATAGCTGTGATCATCAGTGTACTGAGAAGTGGGATGGATGCTGCAAAAAAATCTCCTACAGAAAACAGGAAATGTCAACATATTATGTGGATTACTGGCCAGAGTCTGAACTGTAGGATTTTTTTTTTTAAAGATAGATAATAACATGGGAATTTTTTTTTAAAAAACTTCACTAAAACTCTTTAAAAATATGTTTAACTTAAAACATGATAAAAAAAATTAGGTAACTTTTAAGTGACACATTCTCTTTAAAGGGGCATTGCATTCATAGTGAATTTTTTCACTAGTACTATATGATGGGGGATATAGTTACCAGAATTCTGTTGTATATGTACAGTATGCAAGGCATAAATTGGTGCAAGGAAGAGACATGTGTCTAGCAAGACAATGAGCTGTTCCAAATGTCATATTAAGGTGTCCTGGATTAAAGAGAGTCTGTCAGCAGTAAATTGGTTATAAACCTAATCTCAGTACCTTGTAGAGGTGACTCTACAGTTTCCAAATATGCCTCTATTATTCAGATTTAGAGCCCCATTTTCATGTAAATTGATGGTTTATTCATATGGAAATAAGGGGGAAAATGCTTTGGGAGCGGGTCTTAGGTTGTCTGCGCTTTGGTGTCGGCTCTAGATTGAGTAAAGCACTTTTCACCTCATTCACATATGAATAAAATGGTGATTTACATGAAAATTGGGCTGCAAAGCTAAATAACAGAAGCATATTTGGAAACTGTTGAATCATCTGTACAAGGTACTGGGATTAGGTTTATAACCAATTGTTGGAATAATGTTTATTATTGCCAGTATTGCAACAACTACTGTTTATACGTTTATAACTGCATAAGCTTCTGTCTCTAGGCATAGTGTTAAGTTGTTAATAAAGCTCTGTTAAAAAGGTGGGGGCTAGAGTAACAAAACCAGGAAGTTCCTCTCTGTTTTTTCTCTTTGTAGCTACAGCATAGAGAAGAGCACATGGAGTTCACAGACAAGTAGCTGAGATCATAAGTTACAGAATACAGTGTATTATTCTTGTTCCTCAATTACTATCTGTTTACTGTTGAATGCCTGGACAGTCAAAGATTAATCCGCTGCCAACACCAATATACTGCTGACAGACTCTCTTTAACATGTCATTATTACTGCCTTGTGAACACTATAAAAACACAAAATTTAATGATGTGGTAAAAATGCATTAATCTAAGTTCTACAAGTCAACATATTCTTTAACCCCTTAAGGACCCAGCCCAAAAGTGCGTTAAGGACCAGGCCTCGTTTTTCAAAACTGACATGTGTCACTTTATATGGCAATAACTTTGAGACGTCTTAACTTACACAAGTGATTTTGAGATTGTTTTTTCGTGACACATTGTACTTCATGTTAGTGGTAAACACTAATGAATATTTTTGTATTTATTTATAGAAAAATAGGAAATTTGATGGAAATTTTGAAAAAAATCGCAATTTTCAAAATGTGAAATGCTCTGCTTTTCAGATAGATAGTCATACCACCCAAATACATTAATACATATTATCTAGCATATCTCTGCTTTATATCGGCATCATCTTTTAATCGTCCTGTAATTTATTTTGGATGTTAGAAGGCTTACAAGTGTAACAGCGATTTTGCAGATTTACAAGAAAATTTCCCAAACTAATTTTTTAGGGACCACTTCAGTTCTGAAGAGGATTATAAAGGCCTATATATTAGAAACCCCCATAAATCACTCCATTTTCAAAACTGCACCCCTCAAATAATTCAAAATAACATTTGGGAAGTTTGTTAACCCTTTAAGAATTTCACTGGAATTAAAACAATATGGAGGTGAAATTTAGACATTTAATTTTTTCCCACTAATTCCTTAATTTAGCCCTAAAATTAACACATTCACAAAGGGTTAAAGGAAAAAATGCATCTCACAGTTTGTTATGCAATTTCTCCCGAGCACGGAAATACCCCACAAGTAGGTGTAAACTGATGTTTGGGCGAATGGCAGCGCACGGAAGGGAAGGAGCGACACTGGGCGTCTGAAAAGCAGATTTTGCTGGAATAGTTTTCAGGTGCCATGTCTCATTTGCAAAGCCCCTAGAGTACCAATACAAAGGAAAACCCCAAAAAGTGACCCCATTTTGCAAACTACACCCCTCACAGAATTCATATAGGGGTATAGTGAGCATTTTGACCTTACATTCGTTTCACAGATTTTGCTAACACTGGGATGTATAAATGAAACATTACTAAAATGTCACTTTATCCCCAAAGTTTTCATTTTCACAATGGGTTAAAGGAGAAAAAGCACCCCACAGTTTGCAAAATAATTGCTCCTAAACACAGCAATACCCCATATGTGGTCGTAATCTGCTGTATGGGTACATGGCAGGGCTCAGAATGGAAAGAGCGCTATTTATCTTTTGGAGAGCAGATTTTGCTGGAATAGTTTTCAGGTACCATGTCGCATTTGCAGAGCCCCCAAAGTACCAATACAGTGGAAACCCCCTAAAAGTGACCCCATTTTGGAAACTACACCCCTCACAGAACATATCAAGGGACATAATGAGCATTTTGACCCTACAACTGTTTCACAGATTTTATTAACATTGGGACATTAAAATGAAAAATTACTTTTTTTCCAATAAATCGTCAATTTAGCCCCAAATTTTTCATTTTCACAAGAGGACAAAGGAGAAAAAGCACCCCAAAGGTCGTTACACAATTTCTCCTGAACACAGAAATGCCCCATATGTGGTTGTAATCTGCTGCATGGGTACATGGCGGGGCTCAAAATGGAAAGAGCGCTATTTAGCTTTTGGAGGGCAGATTTTGCTGGAATTGTTTTCGGATGCCATGTCGCATTTGCAGAGCCCCTAAAGTACCAATATAATACAAACCCCCAAAAAGTGACCCCATTTTGGAAACTACACCCCTTATAGAATTTATCTAGGGGTATGGTGAACATTTTGACCTCACAGCTGTTTCACAGATTTTATTAACATTGGGACATTAAAATGAAAAATTACTTTTTTTCCAATAAACCATCAATTTAGCCCCAAATTTTTCATTTTCACAAGAGGACAAAGGAGAAAAAGCACCCCAAAGTTCGTTACACAATTTCTCCTGAACACAGAAATGCCCCATATGTGGTTGTAATCTGCTTTATGGGTAAATGGCAGGGCTAAAAATGGAAAGAGCGCTATTTAGCTTTTGGAGGGCAGATTTTGCTGGAATAGTTTTTGGATGCCATGTCGCATTTGCAGAACCCCTAAAGTACCAATATAATGGAAACCTCTCAAAAGTGACCCCATTTTAGAAACTACACCCCTCAAGGAATGTATCAAGGGGTATTATCATTTAGAGCCTAAAAATGCTTCCCAAAAATTAATGTACAAAGTGAAAATTAAAGTTTTTAAAGAAATATCCAATTTCAGTGCCTAATACGTTGCGGCCACTTTGTGGCATCAGAGACATGCACTCCTAAAACTATTAAGTGGGATATCCCGGGGACAAAAAAATTATATATGTGGGTATAAACTGCTGCTTGGGCACGCAGCAGGGCTCAGAAGGGAAGGAGCACTGTGTTTTTTTTTAGCTTTTGGAGTACAGATTTAGAGGGACTTTCTGGTCGCCATGATATTTTTGCAGAGCCCTGGAGGTGCCAGTAAATTGGAATTCCCCAAGAAGTGACCCCCATTTTGTAGGGGCAATTTTAGGGTCTCTGCAAATGTGACATGGCGTCCAAAAAAACAACAATCTAAATATGCGCTCCAAAAGCACATAGCGCTCCTTCACATTTGCGCCCTGCTGTGTGCCCAAATGACAGTTTATGCCCACACGTATGACACTGGTGTACCCAGGATAACGTACTTAACAATGCCATATGTGGGTATAAACTGCTGTTTGGGCACAGCCGGGCACAGAAGGGAAAGAGCGCTATTTTGGTTTTTAGAGCACAGTTTGCTTTTTGGACACCATGCCACTTTTGCAGAGACCATGAATTGTCAGTAAAGTGGAATCCGCAGACATGTCACCCCATTTTGGAAACTATACCCTTCAAGGGATTTATCAAGTGGGGTAGCGAGCATTATTAACCCTTAAGTGTTGCATTCTTTTAATTTCCAAAAATGAATGCGCAGCTGATAATGAAAAGTTAAAAATGAAATTTTTCTATAGATACGCCATTTCAGTGCCCGATATGTTGTGCCCAGCTTATGTCTGCACAGACACACACTCCAAAAACTGGTGATCGGGGATCCCGGGCACAACAGCTTTTGGAGCGTTCATCTCTGATACAAGCCGGGCACAACATGTTACGCACAGAAATGTCGTATTCCTGGAATAATTGTCATTTTCACCTTTCATCATCAGCTGCCTATTCATTTACGGATAATAAATTATAGCAACACTTGGGGATTAAAAATGCTCACTGTACCCCTGGATAAATTCCTTCAGGGGTGCAGTTTCCAAAATGGGGTGACATGTCAGGGGATTCCACTGTACTGGCATTTCAGCTCTGCAAAAGTGCAATGGCGTCCAAAAACCAAATAGCGCTCCTTCCCTTCTGTGCCCGGCTGTGCCCAAACAGGAGTTTATACCCACATATCACATTAAGTACCTTATCCTGGGTACACCAGTGTCATACATGTGGGTATAAACTGCGGTTTGGGCACACAGTAGGGCACAGAAGGGAAGGAGCGCTATATGGCTTTTGGAGTGCAGATTCAGATGTTTGGGATCTGGATGCCATGTCATGTTTGCAGAGCCTCTAAAGTACCAGTAAAGTGGAATCCCCTAGGGAATGACCCCATTTTGAAAACTGCACCCCTCAAAGAATTTATCAAGGGGTGTAGCGAGCATTAGTATCCCAGACGTGACTGCACAGCGGATGGGGAAAAGTGAATATGTAATCTGTGCGTAGTACATTGGGTACACTAAATTCCCTACTATTTCCCCAGTAGTTCCTATTATTGGGGGGTCACTCTGGGGGTCACTTCTGGTTTATTATCCCTCGTAAGCTCTAAATCTGGTTTGTACCCTAATATACGCTCGCACAGCTTATACATTCCCTTCCTGCCGCAGCCAGTTATGCTCTAATGATTTGGCGATTTTTGGGGTTTTTGTCTTCACATTGTACGAGTTATATTTTCTTTATTTCTCTGGTGATGTAGCCATATGAGGGCTTGTTGTTTTCAGGGTGAGATGTATTTTTTAATGACATCATTTTTAGGTGCTTACAACTTATTAAATACATTTTATTAACTCTTTCTTGGTGGATTAAAAAACAACCCCATCAATTCTGGCACTGCGTTTTATCTTTTAAATTTTTCACCATGCAGCGTAGAGCATAAGTAACATGTTATCTTTATTCTGTGGGTCAGTACGATTATGGCGATACCTCATTTATAATGTTTTTTTATGCAATACCAATTTTGCAGAACAAAAACCCATTTGGGGACATAAATTAATTTTTTTTGCATCGCCATCTTCTAAGATGCGTAGCATTTTTATTTTTCAGTTTAGAGAGTTGGTTTAGGGCTTATTTTTTGCGGTACAACCTGTGCTTTTTATTGGTACTGTTTTGGGGTACATATGACTTTTTGATCACTTTTTATGGCATATTTTGTAAGGTGAGATGGCGAAAAATCGTTACTTTTGGCGGGTTTTTTCAGTTTTTTTTTCCCCAACTTTCACCGTGTACATTAAATATGGTTTCAGTTTTATTGTACAGGTTGTTATGGACGCAACGATACCAAATATGTATTGTTTTTATTAATTTTTAGGTTTATTTTTTATATAATTCATTTTATATAGGAAAAGGGAATTTTTGGGGCTTTATTCTTTCATTAATTTTTTTCACATACTTTATTATTTTTTTTTTTCACTTTTTTTTTACTTTTTCTTGTGTCCCATTAGGACACCTGAGCCAGCAATGCTTTGATTGCTGTCTCAGCACTATAGACTGCAAGACACAAGCATACTCGTGTCTTACAGCCTATACAGGAAGTCAGCGCTATGGAAACACAGCGCTGACTTCCTGATGTATCGGCAGGATCAACCAGGTACTGGGGGCTCCAGGCAGCCTGGGGTCACTTGGCAGACCCCGGGCTGCACATTAGAGATATCGGCACCCCCCGATCTCGCCGCGGGGGGTGCTGGGGGGGGTCGGCAAGACGGCGGAACCCCTTGGATGCCGCGGTCATGTTTGACCGCGGCATCCAAGGGGTTAAAACCGCCGATCGGAAGTTATGGCCGACCGGGGGTTATGGAGCAGGGTGTTAGCTGTCAGATACAGCTAACACCCGGTTCCGATACCGCCCGCTCAGATAGTGAGCGGGCGGCCGGCCTCGGGCGGAGTATTACGTCCTGGTGCGCGAAGTACCTAGCGCCCAGGACGTAATAGTACGTCCAAGGTTGTTAAGGGGTTAATCATTGATGGAAGTGATGTTTGTAACGTTAGATGCCCAACCTTCCGAAGGAGACGCATTACTCTTTCCTCATTGAAATAAAGGTGCATTTTTATGGTGTATGCCATACACTGCATTGTGCCAAACAAAAAAGTTGTCAACTGAATTATATGGACAACTTAATATCAGTTAAATTAAATATTAAAAGGTTAAATTAGAAAATATTGCAAAAGCTATGGCTGAATGTACTGTTCAGTATTCAACCTTTCTATAAATTTGAATATAGAATCTTTTGTGCAGACTGTTTATGTATGTACTGTATGTATGTGAGATTCATCGTCTGGGGCCATTTATCTCTATTCTGATAACTGAAATATATTCCTTTTTATATGTGGCAATCACCACAACCTAACCTTTCTGACAACATAAATGTGTAATTTACAGTGACAACAATAATTGTTAATTGTAATGAATTGCCACAAGGGATTTACACACAGCAATCACAAGATGAAATGCATCAGAATTCAATAGATTTCTTGTAGTTTACCTTAGATGAATAATACGCAACGATCTTTAGTCATAATTTTATATACAATTTTTTTATGGACATGAATGGTACAGTTAGGTGATTTTTTTTTCTCAAATATTTGAAAAAAAAATCTGAATTTGACATGTCACAAGATTAAATAGGTAAACCTGGATGTTGCTAAGAAACCATAGACTTCGGTAAGAGTTGTTGTTAGCTGTGGCTGATAACTAACATTTTGTCCAGTTCCATTATTTGGAAATTTTATCTGAAAGATTGCAATGGTAGGTGACCAGGTACCATCTACTGAAAAAAAGCTTAGGCATGAATATTGTGTGACATAATTGCCCAAATATGGCTGATTATACAGAATGCCACATTGTGCAACCAAATTCTGTTTCCCAGTTCTCATGATCAGTCAGGCTCCCAAGAGTTGGACCCCCACTGATCAAGTTACCTCCTATTGTTTAGATAGGCATTAACTTCATGTAACTGAAATACACCTTTAGGCCAACCTTAAGTTGAACCAGATTCATGTTTGCAACATAATTCACTCCTAGGACTGCCCAAATGTTTAGGAATCATCCGCAAACTTCTGCATAAACTTTCCCCCTTCCTGTCTCTGTGGTTGACCATGCCCCTTTCCCACCTTTTTTTTTTTTTATAAAACTCTTGGCAACTGTGCAAATTTTTGAAGAAGTGTGTGGCACTTAATAAATTTGCCCCCTCAACCACTAATATTACACACACACAATAAACAAAGAATACTCACCTAACCGCATTCCCACAGACCTAAGGACACAGATAGAGTTGGAAACACTGCCTGCCACCCGAAATGTGGGACTGCGTCGCTCAATCCAGGGTGGCATGAGGGTTCCCCGGCTACTATAGGGCCTGATGTGGATGCACCGTTGGCCCTATGGTTATAGTTGCCCTGGCTATACTTTTTCCATAACATTGAAGGTTTTAAGCAAAGGGAATTGATCCTGCTTGATATAACTTTCCCAGGCTTTGTATACCGTTCAGTGATTTGAATAATTATCAGTCACTGTGCTAACAATTGTGTGAAATTAGATGGAAGTTAGAAGTGGACATCGACAAATGAACATATCCTGACTAAATTGAATCAGTAACTGTGATCTCAACCAAGAGTTTTAATTTACTTCTAAGTCAAAGTGGTGAGTAAGATATTAATGTTGATACTTAGACATTTTAAAAGATCAAAAGCAAAGTGAGTGTAATGATGAATTAATAGGGTAGACTAATAAATGATGATCAATGACAATATTAGGTAGAAAACACAAGTAAACTATTTAGAATTAGAGTCTGTTAATTAAACTATCAATCTCCCTTGTCTCCTTTTCCAATAAAATGTATATTACGCACCCATACCCACATATTTTCAGAACAAAAACACCTTCCACCTTGTGATAAGAGTACAAGTATCAGTGAATCTATACAGTTTAGTCTAAATTTTCATCTAAAATGTATGCATATTCATGTTTGTGAATAAGTCTGACTCAAGACCTATGGAAGATAAAAGTTCAGGATGTGCAGATGCCACATATTACAGGAGGAAAACTACTCAATTAACCCATTACTCACAGCTGAGCACCTGCTCCTAATGCTTTGGATTGTCAAACCACCAATCCCGCGCACATCTAAACTGTTTTGGAGAGAACAGGCGCCCTCCTGTAGGCATCGAAATCCCTCTAAAAGTAATGCCTTTCCATGGTAGCCGGGGACCTGATGAAGGCCCACAGGGCTGCTTTCTTTATAATTCTATTTGGCATGGCCTAATAGAATTCCTGTCAGTAAAATCATAACACATGAATCCCCTCTCCTGAAATGTTTACTAAATACAAAAAAATTAAGAATAAAATAAACAAATAACACACATATTGGGTATTTCCGTGTTAGTAATGACCTGAACAATACAACTGCAATGCCATTTTACCCACATGGTGAATGATATACAAACAATTAAGTTATGGGTCTTAGAAACTGGTGATGCAAAAAAACCCAAAAAACTGTTACTCCAAAAAGGGGGTTAAGGCTAAGGCCCCACATAGGGAGCAGCAGCTGAAAATGCTGCTGAAAATATCACGCATTTTTTTCTCCACAGCATTTTTCACAGAAAGTCTGCAGCGTTTTCCTGCGGATTTTCTGCTTTTATTATACCTATATGGAAAACACCACCATTTCTGTTGGTATAATTGACATGTTGCGAATATTTTTCTGCAATGTGTAGATGGGATTAGCCAGAATCCCATCCACTTTGCAGTTAATGTAATATGTAGCATTTTTTGGCATGACATTTCCACTGCGACCAAAATGCTGCATATTCGCAACATGGGGCCGCGGCCTTACTTTGCAAAAGCAGTAAAACATAAAAAAAACTATACAAATTTGGTATCAATTTAATCATATCAATCAAATTAATAAAATTATCAGGTTATTTATCTGCATAAAGCAGCTTGTCAAACAAACTAATTCCAGACAAACCTGGAAGCCTTCAATAGGCTCCCGGCTGTTATGGCAATGGAACTCCAGCCCCGGATTGCCGTACTATTATGGCAGGTGTCGGGAAGGGGTTAAACCGCATGGCAAATTGCGCAAAATGTATAGCATAAAAAGTTAAAGGCAAAATTGCTGGGTTTTTTCTATTCCTTCCCAGAAAGAATCAACAAAAGTTAATCAATGAGATATATCTACCCCAAAATAGTACCATTAAACACTAACACTTGTCCCGCAAAAACAAGCCCTTGTACAGTTGCATTGATGAAAAAAATAAAAATGTTAGGTGACAATGGAAAAATGCAAAATAATGGTTTAGTTATTAATTATAACATAACTTATCATAAATAAATAGCATAATTGAATACAAGAGTGTTAGGTAGTTGTCCAGATGGGCAGGGGTTAATTTGTGTCTGCCAGTACTTTCTGCCTTAGGGAGGGGTTTTTCCCTGTGCCTCTGCCCCACCCTTTGTGCTATATATTCTTGGGCTTCACTCTTGCACTCTGCTGGTTATACTTGTGTGTCCAGCCATACCTGTGCTGTTAAGCCTGGTTCTCAGGTTGTGTATGAATTTCCCTGTGTATGTGGATTATTTGATTTAGCTGTTGGGTGGTCAGTGCAGGGGACTGCTGGTTTATGGTGTGTATAATTTCAGGGTCAGCTCACAGGGATTCTAGTTAGGTTCCTGTGAGGTGTCCTCTTTTAGAGGAAAACTCTGGCGTCAGGTAGGATCAGTCAGGGCGGATCGCAGGGCGATTTCTATTCTTATTTTCTCCTGCCAACTCTGTTTACTTTCTCAGTTATTTTGTCTGCCCTTTATTTGTTTTGTGTTTTCTCAATAAACCAGTTTATTATGCATGCTTGTTTATGTTTCATTTGGTTCGGGGTCAGACATAACAAAGAGACTTTGTATTATATCTTTTTAAAGCAAAATCAGGCTGAGTTCCTTCCTGAGGAGGAGGTGGTTGGAAAACACACACACATACTGCAGTAGCTAACATCTGCTGCACATACAGGTGCATCTCAATAAATTAGAATATCTTTGGACCGTTCATTAATTTCAGTAATTCAATTCATAATCAGCATCTTCCATGATTGTGTGTCCTACTGAACCAGACTGAGGGACCATTTAAAGGCTTAGGAAACCTTGGCAGGTGACACACTGAATTTACAATACTGAAATTTTTCACAATATTCATATTTTCTTAGATTTGGGTTTTCATTATGTAACGTCTTTGCCTGTTCAGGTCTCTTCACCACCCTCCGCCCGCACGCGGTGGCGCAGGAGGTGTGCTCAGTTTGATTCCTTGTTTAAAATTCTTGTTGCTCAGTCTGAACACTGTCCTAGACTATATAATTGATTTTCTACCACACCCGTCTTAGCACCTTGATTTTCCTCTGCTCCACTAATAGTTAATCTCAGCCTTGCCTGTGTGATTGACAGTCTGTCTACCAATCCAGTCTGGGGCAGGTCCTGACTTTCTATAAACAGGTTGTCAGCCCTCATCTTGCTCGCTGGCTATTGATTCTGTCTTGTGACTTGTCCCTGCTAACTCCTTTTCTGCTATTCCCTGTATTCCTATTTCTGACCTCTGGCTCTGTTTTTGACTATTCTCTTGTATTGTGATTTTGTACTGCATTGCTCGACTGTTACCGACCCCTTGGCTTGCTCACTCTGCTTCTGTGTTGTTTTGTCTTGTCCTGTTCTGTGTGTCACTTATATTAGGAAGAGACTGATGGACCAGTTGCTGGCTGTCGCCTAGGACAGATCGGGCAAGTTAGCCAGGACAGTGGGGGGTTCAGCTTTAGGGCTCACTGGCTTGTTGTGCCCCTCCCTCCAGGGTTCTGCAGCGGCACTAGGGAATTGCTCAACTGGCAATTCCCTTACACATTACCTGTAATCCATAATCAACATTTATAGAAATAAAACACTTAAAATAGAACACTCTGTGTGTAAAGAATCTAGAAAATATAGGAGGTCACTTTTTTAATTTAATTACTGAAATAAATAAACGTTTCAGAGATATTCTAATTTATTGAGATGCACCTGTAGTAACTAAGAAAGCTCTTTTGACACTATTAGATCTAGTATGTTCTGCCACTGTACAGAATGAGGCAATAAATCACTTAATAAGCAGCAGCTGCTCTTCCACCTTTTCCATAGACTGCTGTGAGACTGGATACGGATATAGGTGCTATTAGAGATAAGAATCTGAGTAAAGGGAAGAAGGCGGAAAACAGCCTGGCAAGTGTTGAAGAAAACATTATCCTTGAAAATGATATATACAGAGTTTCTAACATTTACCTGCACTACTCATTTATGAAAAGTTGTTTTATAATTGGAGGTACACTTTAACTTTTATTTCACCGAATAAAATGCTAGCTATAAAAATAAATGTTTGTGGTGAAAAACAAAGGGCTGAGGCACCAATATATTAGATCAACTATAGATATAAGGTAATTCTTATTCTTATACCGTTACTTAACTTACCACTGATTGGTCAAGATGCATACCCTGACACCAAATACCTATTGCCTAGTAGTATAGGCAATTGCCAATAAGGGTCGCTAATACCTGATCATTTTAACAACCTAGGGAAAGTGTGCCAAGACAGGGGGAAAAGTAGAAATAGGCCTATACTGCGAAGATCCAGGGTCTGGAAGGTGGCGCTGCCTCTGCTCTGGGTGTGTTAGCTGTGACGCCTGTCACAGCCAACACTCTGTCTCAACATTTTCTGTTGTAGTGTGGTCTAAATCAAAGTAAGTAAATATACTTCTCCTAAATGCAACCCTAACCCATCTGCTTTGATTTGGACAAAGGGGGTCCTTGGAGCCCAACATATTAGCTCTGATGATACACTTCCTGTTTCATTGTACAATCTTGGTATCTTGGTAACCATGGATGTATTGAGCCTGTACCCCCTGATGTGTTGAGGCACTTTGCCTTGGGGCTTACAGGTATTACCATTTGCACAAACCAATTACAGTTAATTATTTTTATAATGAGAATAATTTGAAAGAGTGCATTAACCTTGTTAAATCTGAAATATTGTGCTTTTATAAGGTTTTAGTTCTAAAGATATGTTTTATATGAATTCATGGATGTGACACTTGGTGTAAAATGTCCCCTGGTGTGAAATCATACAGCCTGAGCTCAATATGCTTTTAGTCAATAATTCTTTTCTAAATGAATATCTTGTCACTTCCTGCGGTGCCAATGGCATATTCTCCTAAATGAGTATGACAGGAAATGATTCTCTGCTTTGTTTTAGCAAATAGAGTCATTCAATAACATTGTAATTGCCAGGATAAGCATACATACACCATTTAAGAGTTTATTTCTTACATTTGCTCCCTAGGAGAGCGTTAGATAACCTTATGTCATTCATTAACAGCTTATTCAGATTAGTAGTTAGTAAAATATTCATGTCAATTTAGAAGTTTTCTGTAGATTAGGCATGGAATTGTGTGTGACTATACTGTATAATTTCACATCCTTATTGTAAGACTGTCTTTAATTAAATTCCATTAAAGAAACTAACACAATCATTTCTTCTTCATGAAAGAATGTTATTGTCAGGAAACATTGCATATAGTCTCCTCGCTTTCTTATTTCGTCCTTAAAGAAGACCTGTCACTTTTCTGAACATGTTTGTTATAGTAAACACTTGTATTCACCATGAACTAACAATTCTAAACATCTATTCTTAGAACTCAGCATTGTGCCATTCCTTTGTTATTCCTGATAGAAATTTATGAATACATTAATAACTGGATGTTATTATTTACCTTGACAAAGGTCAAAGGTATGTGAGTGTGCAGGGACACCCCCAAATGTTACCTAGTTGTCAGTTTATTAGGAATAGCAGAGAATGGATACAATACAAAGTTGTAGAAAATATAATTCAGAATTTTAATGCTATCACTGTACAATTTACAAATAGGCAGCAAAAAGCATAATAATAAACCATATAAAATATGTCCCTATAATAATCTAGGCAGATTATCCAACAAACTACCCAGCCTCTCCAAGTAAATCAGGTTATATTTGCATATAGCTACTTTAGTGTCAAAAAGACTTTACATAGTGTACCTTTATTGGCTAACCATGCTTTGTTTGGTAAGGCGGTCGTAAATATTGGAAAAAAGTATAAAGATGGGGCAACACAGGACAAACGTGCTGTAGAATTGTCATCAGGGAAATTCTGCAATATGTTCTCCTGCAAGCTTTGATGGCAAAAACTTCCAGAAATTGAGTGGTTTTGCTGTCAGTCTGACCATCAAGGTGTCTCTTCTTGGATCCTCGGTCTTCCTCTTGGCCCACACAGAAGAGTGTCAACCAATCAGTGGCTGAGCAATGATGTTCCGCTTGAACAGAATATCACTACTCAGCCACTGATTGGCTGACGCTCTTGTGCAGTAAACAAACATCAGGGACCCGAACAGAGACTCCCCGCTGGATCCTGGGCTGAATGGACAGGTAAGTATATACTGAATGTTATTTTAAGCTTCACTATGCCGTAAAAAAGCATGTGGAACACACTATACTGTGGCTATAAATTGCAGCAAACCCACTACGATCCATCACCATGTGTCCCAACCATAGGGTGGATTCACACATGGGATTTTTGTTGGAAAGTCACAGTTTTTGAGGCATCTAATGCAGTTTTTGATTCAAAACCAGAATACTTACCATTCCTGCTGGATCCACTTCTGGCTATCTCTCAAAAACTACTTTGAAACCTGAGAAAAAACGGTGTCTTTTTTCCCCACAAAAAAGCTGTTTCAGTGCATTGCTGCAATACATGCCTCTTTTTCCAAACTGGAGAAAAAAATTATTTCTAAATATCATTCTAATAAACAATGAATTATATCATTGTAATAAACATTAATAGAGCCCATACATTTGAAAACTTTAAATACATTATATTTATAGCCAAATGAAACATCTCTCATTTATATCCCCTGTATAATTGATGGAGGATATTTTCCTTCTTGTTTATTTAGGTCAGTAAAAGGGAATATTGCTACTGCTAATCTTCAAACAGGAAACGATAACCTTGTTGCTTAGTAACAGGCCTCATATAGCTATGTTTAAGGTGTACAATATTTACAGTTGTTAGACCTTTAATCGAATATCATTTGCATCTTCAGTTTTATGTAATGAAACAATATAATTCATCCCTGGTTTTTTAAAGTAGGATCCAATAAAAGTAAAAATGACTGATACAGTAAACAGTAGCTAACAAGTAGTAATCCAATATACAGGGTTGTGAAAATTCATATTTTCTGCTTAAGATGCGCCCTATTATCTACAAGAATAGACGATGAATGATTTACACTCAGAGAACGGTTCCTGATATTTTTAATCTTGTTAATTTATTTGGCACTTATTTAAAAAACAGGTACTAAAGCTACATGTACATTGTATGTAACTATGGGTCGGAGGTAAAACAGCATGGATGACTCATAGATAATATCTATATCATGTGCCCTTCATGTACCCATTCATTTCATGTAGTGAGCCCAGGTTACAAAATGGACAAGAATAGGACCTGTCCTATTTTTACTTTGAGGGGGGGGGAAGGCTGGTCTGCAATGCCTGCCATCAGAGTGAACTCTGATCACGGGCATTAGCTCCGGGTCTCCGCTGTACATTACAGCAGAGACCCAGTAGCTGCTGCATCTTTAAAGACACGACATTTACCATACTATTATGTCGGGAGGGAAGGGTTTAAATGGAGCATTGGTACAGCATTTGACTTTCCCTGGCAGTCCAAGACATGCAGCAGACATGTGTGATGCTTCATTGAAATGGGTGACATGGGCCTATTGGTCTTGCTATTGATGGTGGTCCCAGCAGTGGGTCCCCTGCCAATCAGACATGTGTTCCCTATTGTATGGATATGTGAAAAGTCAACCCCTTTAACTAATTAAATCAAATCTGACAACTTTCTTGTGATGGCGTCCTGGAGGCACACCCCTTTTTGATGTCCTACCACCAGGGGGGTTTCACACCCATTTTTGGGGTGTGACATGTCCCCTTTTGTGGCATGTGTATGAAATGTGCCAGCCATGCCCTTTTTTGTCATGTGGCCAGCACATAGAGTGCCCAAGTCACATATAGCATGACTGGGAACCCACTCTTCCAGGATGATAGAAGTCACCCCTTTTTGTGGGAGCCTCTGGGATGTTCTGGGAGAGTTGGCAAGTTTACTTTAATAGAATGCTCCAGGTCAAACTGATGCAGGGCATGATGGGGGTGCCACATGCAGATTTTCTGTTTGCTGCACCTTCAATTCCAGTGACATGCACTTCTCCCTCTGACCATGAATAGAAATAACACAAAGGAGAAAATTTCTGAAACTGTGTAAAAGAAAAACTGGCTTTGTTGCCCATATTAACCAATCACAGCACAGCTTTCATTTTATGTTCTGCTTTTGAAAAATGAAAGTTGTGATTGACAGTTTTAACTTTTTTTTTTTTTTTTTTTTAAAGAAAAGTTCATAAATCTGTCCAAGATGTTTCAGTTATGCCCGGATTTTTCCTTTAAGCTTCATATACAAGTATTATCAATATCATTGGACTGAATCAATATATGTATAACCAACAATAGATCTCTGGGCTAGCGTGTAGTTATAAATTGTGCCGCAAGGTGTGTAGCATTTTGATAATTTTTAAATCTCTGAGTGCTTTACATCTTGGCATCAACGTAGATGGAAACAGTCAGATTGATTTATTTTTATGTTGCCCAGGGCACATTCATAAGTCATGACAACAGCATTACTTTCTGGAGTTATCTGACATCTATCATCATGTACTTAGTACAAAGAAATAAGAAAACACAATGAAATCCAACCCTCCACTGTTTTTACACCTGTCTATTCATGTGATAAATGCTGTTGCTGTTGAAATCTAATTAAGTTTTCACACTGAAGTAATGAAGCAATTAACAAGAATTCCCAAGGATAGAGCGAAAATAAAAATACAACATGACAACGTTCTGTGTCCAGAATCCTGACATTCATAAACCCATGGAATGATTAAATTATAGCATGATAAGGGAACCCATCTGTAAGGTATATAAGTGATGTTTTATTACAACACTACAATATATTAGATAATATTTTGAAGGAAATCTCTGTTATATAAGTAGATATAGTTTGATATCAGATATCATGAGAATCACTCCTACTACCTGTGGTTGTGTTCTGATAATCCATCCCAGGCTACAGGGAATTTCAATTCCCCATGTTTTGTTTTGCAGATCCATCAACAGAGTACAGACTGCAACTTTTACAGCAACGTTTATAACCTTAAAGGGGTTCTCCAGGACCTGAAGGTAATTTATACTGGATAGGTCATCAGTATCAGATCGGTTGGAGTTTAACATCCGGACCCTGTCCTGATCAGCTGTTTTGGCCACCAAAACCCATATACTAGGTGTAAGGCCAGAAGCAGCCTTGCTCTTATTCAATTGAATGGGAGCAGGGCTGCAATTCCAGGCAGCACTGCTACAGTATACTGATCATAAACAGTATACAGACTGTATTCTGATGACAAATTTGCAGGACATGGGAAAGTCTATAATTAAAAAAAACATGCTTGTACAAAGTATCTGGCAGATTTGTTTTCATTTTTTATCACAATGTCATTCAGTACATGGCAAGTGCCAAATTTATTATGTATTTTACACAATTTTTACGCCTTCTTCAACAGCTTTGGAAAGCATTTAAAAATATGAATGAAGTAATTGATTTGTGATATGTACTAAATATTTAATGCTGTGTTCCACTGGCAGAGCCGCAACTTGAAGTTCGTGGGCACCAGTGCAAAATCTGTAGTGGTGACTCTACCAACCTTGTGCCATTTAGGATAATGGTGAGCGCTAGTGAAACTAATCGAACTGAGCTGGAGTCAGTGGAGTGGAGTCTATTAACCGATGCTAAAATCTGGAGTTGGAGGTGGTGAAAGGTCCTCTTTAAGTGGGCCACTAACTTTTCACCAAACTTTGCATAACTCAATAGTACAAGAGAATTCAAGAAACTTTGTAGCTTATCTTATTAAAGAAATATTCTCAACTTATCTGTCTCCTGTCATTCTCCTGTACCCTGGACATGGGTTGTGTTAGAGTAATCCTATAGCTAATCTTATATATCCTACATTGTAACCTCATATAGCCATACATATATATTCATGCATTATGAACCAATGTTTCAAAAAGACTTTGTATTTCATATCACATGACCTTTTCTTGTTTTTACCATTTTTGTACATATTCTCATTTTTATACACAGCAAACAACTTGTACTGCCAACTTTTTGTGTAGACAGTCTGACCAGATATGTCGCAAGATATGGGTGAAGGATGCGAGGGAGTCAAGATTACTTCATCCATCATTGTTAGGTAGCATAAGAACTATTGTGTAACATGGGTTAAATATAATTTGAGATGAATTCCCAGAAATTGTGTAAAATCCCATATTTGTATGCCAATAATCCATCCCCAATTTATGTAAGCTTGCGTATTTTGGCCTCATGGTTATTAACTCATTTTTTGCAGGATGCAGACAGGTCCTGTGATGTTGGTTGAGGGTAAGTATGCTACATATAAATAGGTACTGGACAGCCCCCTGGTCTAAAAATATGGGTGCCACTAATACACTTTTCGCCCACACTGTGCATCTTGCGTTATCATATGACTGGCACCTTATATTAGCCTTATTCATGTGCATTTGAAATGTTTGCACCCATCCTTTTCTTGGATTGTAGGTGTGTGGGTGGTTATATCATCAGTACTGCACCTGTGCTATCTCCACCATATACTATTTGGACCTCCCTGCATCCTACAGAGAACCATAGCTTCATCTGACATCTGCAGTGATAGTTCCATACCCTCCTAAATTGACATTCACTCTGAAATTATCTGCTTAAAGGGATTCTGGCAGCACCAAAATTACTTTCAAACCACTAATGTGCTGTTGTAGAGATGGTTAGTGGCATAGTGAACATATCTTTCTTATGTCAAAGTACAATCTTGCTACTGAGAAATAAAATTTTAGTCATATGCAAGTGAGTTGTATGTTACACATGGTGCAAATCACTGCAAATCGCTGTCAGTCTTCCTGTTCTGGTGATGATACTAGGTGGTGATGCAAGTAGCTTAATTTCATGTGGAATAAAAGTTGAATTTCTCAGCAGTAAGACTGACCTGTGAAACAAGAAAGGTACAGGTGCATCTCAATAATTTAGAATATCTTTGAAACGTTTATTTATTTCTGTAATTAAATTTAAAAAAGTGACCTCCTATATTTTCTAGATTCTTTACACACATAGTGTTCTATTTCAAGTGTTTTATTTCTGTAAATGTTGATTATGGATTACAGGTAATGAAAACCCAAATCTAAGAAAATTAGAATAATGTAAAAAAGTTCAGTATTGTAAATTCAGTGTGTCACCTGCCAAGGTTTCCTAAGCCTTTAAATGGTCCCTCAGTCTGGTTCAGTAGGACACACAATCATGGAAGACGCTGATTATGAATTGTATTACTGAATTACTGAAATGAATGAACATTTCCAAGATATTCCAATTTATTGAGATGCACCTGTATATTTACTATACCACTAACTGACTAACTAACATATAAATGGTTTAGAAGCAATTTTGGTGTGGGTAGACTCCCTTTAGGCTGAAGTCCCATGTTGTGGAAACGCAGCTTTTTTGTTGCAGATTTTGCTGCACTTTTTTGAGCCAAAGCCAATAATGACTACAGAAGGATTGGGAAATATATAGGAAGTTCTTATAATTCTACCTTCTGCTGTATCCATTCCTGGCTCTAGCTCAAAAATCGCAGCAAAATCTGCAACAAAAAAAAAACTGCGTTTTTGCAACATGGGGTGTCAGCCTTAGAAAAGAGCTGCGTTTTACATTACCTGCAAAGTGGATGGGATTCTGGCTAAAACCATCCACACATTGTAGCAAAAAATCTGCAGTAAACATACTGCCATACCAAGAACACATGCGTTTTTGTAATTCGCAGCATATCAATTATACCTGTGAAAACGCTGGCATTTTCCGTATACGTATAATAGAGGCAAAAAGTCTGCAGACTTTTTTCTGAAAAACGCTGTGAAAAAAAAACGTGATGCGTTTCCGCCATGGTCTTTTCTGCAGTGACTGGCTATGTGGGGCTTTAGCCTTAATCTGTTCTACTAGCACAAAATGGGACTGCAGCTGATAAAGGTATAATATTACATTTATATTTGCATATAAGTCTATGGAGAGGGATGGACAGGGAAACTCTCAGTTTTGCTTTATTCACATCAATGTAGGTCAATGCTTCTCTATAATGCTCTATACAACCATTCTACTGCTATTGGGATTCCTCTACATTTTGTGTGCAGTCTATGAGAGACATCATAGCAGTTAGTCCCCACCCACCAGCTCTACAACTGGAAATTACAGATAGAACCTGCTAAGGGGAAAACTGCTAACAAATGCAGAATGCAAGTCATATAATGGCCAGGAATATTGTTACTCCTCATGTATACACAATGTACTATTGATTTACGTATATTAAGAGATTAGATATGTTTCAAGAAAGAGAGAACAGTATATTATTACTTGCAGGTTGCTTATATAGTACCTTTTGTTATTTTATATGATTTTATTCTTTGCACTTTGTGTTATATATACAGTAGATGTAAGCGGTATATGGAATACCAACACAAGTGATTTTTATAACATGGTAGTGCTTTGCATGGTTTCTGTTAAAGTGTCACCTTAATAAAGCACTGGGCTACAATGTGATATACACACTGCTGACAGTTCAATCACAGCACAGTAACAATACAGGACTCTATATATTTAAAGTGCTGATACTGTTTTCCTTCCAAATGACAGTGCTGACAGATAGACCAAAAAGCTCTATAGACATTTCAACACAGCAACAGAAAACGAGACTGCTGGAAGCTGTCCTCCATGTAGCCGGCTGAGAATGATGAATAGAGTGTGATTATATGTGACAGGTATTAATATGACCATTCATTTACCGCAGAACACCTGCAGCACACTTTAATAAATGGGATACAATGAGCAGATTATTTGCCAGTAAAGGGAAGTGAGAATCCTTCCCAAGATTTTTGTATAGGCGTATTAAAGGTTACAGGTTAAACAACATATAACAACATGGAGGAGAATATAATGAAGGATTTCATCACTGAAGAGGCTTTTACGTTATGGAAATGCATATAACATTTTTCTGCATTTTTATTTTCCACTGAATCAAATTAATATCAGGATTGTCATTTTACATTGAGTGGATTCAGTTGCTAATTTATTTTAAGCTGTAATATAATACGGCTGAGATGAACAGTGTGCTCTGCCTGTGTTAAGGTCAGTGGTTTAGGAAGGAAAGCACACACTGTAATTTAGAGAATTATGCTGTTGGCTGCTCGGTGATACAGTAGGGGGCATTTATGAAAAATGTTCACTTGAGGTTTTGTGCAGAGAAAAAAAAAAATTGTTATGGAATTACAATACCAGTGGTTTTCATTTACATTGTCAGGGAAATTCAGACAATGTTGAACTACAATCACTGACTCATAATCACTAAGCCAGAGATAGTAAATATAAGGGTGTATTCACATTATGTTTAAAGCCATTGACCCAGTGATTGCCAAAGTGTGTCCTTTTGGTTAGCATACATTTTTCTACATGTAAACTATGATATTTCATAATAATAGGCATACAATAAAAAAACAAAACTATTACAATACTATTCTGCTGTGTGCCTTGTTTATTAAAATCCATTCGGCCATTCCAATCAGCTCTATTAGTCAAGTGGGCAGAAACACTTGGTTTAAAGTCCCTAATTTGCATAAACAATAAAAGGACTTCCTGCCCACTTGGCTAATACAACCTAATTTGCTTAAACACTAACGGAGTAATCTTTGGAATGGCTGAATGGATTTGGATAATCAGAACATGTAACTGCTCAGGGTGACAAAAGCTATCAGATGATGTTTGCCAATGGCTTTTGAGAGCTTGTGACAGGTCCTCTTTAACTTATAAGATTGCTTTGCTCATAAATGCCTAGTGCCAATCAGTTGTGGTATAACAAGGTGAATTATAATGTTATTTGGTAGACTTATTTAGCTATCATTCTTACTTTTGGTTTACTAATATGTGGCCATTTAAAAGTATTGAAGCTCAGTTGATCTTACAAAATACAACAACTTTGAAAGTGCCTTTAAGTACAGTACCAAAAACCACAAAGCTCTATGATGAAAAAGTCTCTGAGGACAATCCTAACAGGAATGAGAAGCCACCACAGAGGTCAAATCATTGCTTTACTTAGTTAAAGCTGCCAACATAGTATTTCACAACATCAACTGTTCAGAGCAAATCAGGCTTCATGGTAGAATTGCTGCTACTGAAGGATGGAAATAAAAACAAGAGATTTGAGAAGACGTCATGAATGGAAATCTGTTCCTTGCATCTGATTGTCTGAAGTCCAAATTATACATTTATGGTTTCAACAAGTGCATCTTTGTAAGACACGAAACAGGTGAGTACTTGAGTGGTTTCTAATTGGAACAGCGCGTCAAAAAACGCTGCATATTACATTACCTACAAAGTGGATGGGATTGTGGCTAATCCCATCCATACATTGCAAAAAAAAAAAAAAAATCTACAGCGGAAATGCGATTTCAAAAACCATCATGTTTTTGTAAATCACAGAATGTCACTTATACCTACGGAATTGCTGGTGTTTTCCATATAGGTATAATAGAGACAGAAAGTCTGCAGAGGAAAACTGAAGAATGCTGTGGGAAAAAACATGATGCGTTTCCACCATGGTCTTCTCCACAGCGTTTTTCGGCTGTGGCTTGCTACGTGGGGCCTTAGCTTTGTTGATGAAACTATTGCCAATTTATTTAGAATTGAAGGAAGATTTAACTAGCATCCTTCAGTGGCATGCCATGTCATTTTTTGCACTTAATTGGTTTGCCATTTTGTTTTTAACAGGGCGTAAAACACAGGTTGTATAAAAACTATTAAAAAAAGAACAAGAGTAATAAATTTTAGTGTAGGATGACCCAACCCCCATAGTCACCAGATCTAAACTGAACGGAGTTGGTTTCTGATGAAACTGGAGGATGAAGGAAACGTAGCACAAAGTGCTCTGTATATATGGGAAGTTTTGTTTGCAAAAGTATCTCAGTTATCTCTTGAAGTTGGTACAGAAAATACCAAGCTTGTACAGAGGCAAAGCTGTATATGATTCTGAAAAAATGTATTTGTGCCATTGCATAACTAATGACTTTATTTTATATTAAATACTAGTAAACAAAAACTCACCTACCTACGTTTACCGTAGGTGTGGCCAATTGTGTGACAACACAATATCTGCCCATAGACTTGTCTGTTATTGAAGTTTAATCCTGTATATTTCAAAACATTAAATACATTTTTACTTTTTTGGGATATATATTTTTTTTAAATCTGTCTTTAGTTACTTCACCTAGATTACAGGCTGTTGTGTTCCATTCTCAGCGAAATCCGTCAAGGAAATTGTCTGATGGCCCGTCTTGTAGCCCTTATCTCTACTCTCCTAAGACTGCATAAAAGCAAATTTAAGCTGAATCCAGCTTGATAAGAATTCATCTTAAATGAGATTTTATGAGCCTGCAGGAGAGCAGAGATGAATTATATAGACCAAGTTGTCAGACAGGTCCTCTGACAATTTGGTTTGTAGCATTGGGACATACAGTAACAGTCTGCAATGTCTGAAAAACATGCAGACTGCAGAGCAAAAACAGCTTAAAATTTTTAAATAAAAACCTTTTTAAATATTTTTTTTTTTAATTTACCCAAAATAAGTACAATACACCATTCTTTTTAAAGCTGACCATTGCCTTTAAAGGGGTTGTCAAGGCAAAATTTGACAACCAGTTTAAGTTTTAAATCAAATGGGGGGCAATGAAAAAAAAAAAAATCATACTCACCTTTCCACGGAGCTCCGGTGCCTCCCAGTCTTCTCGGTCCAGTGTTGATGTCTGGTGGAAGTCCCAGCCACACTTGACTGCTGAGGCCAATCAGTGGCCTCAGCAAAGGGCATGCAATGTCACTACCTGTGACATCACGGGTCTCTTCTTGAGGCTTCCTCAGGCCAATCAGTGGCTTCAGCAGAACTCAGGAAGAGACCCATGAGAAGCTGCCGGAGAAGGACTGGAATGCGCCGGAAGGACACCGGAGCAATGGGGACAGGTGAGTATTTTTTTTTTTTTTTTTTTTTACCTCCCCCCGTTGCATTTCCAAGTGCAGTCTACAGACAAACTTTTTTTCCAGTCTTGGGCAATCCTTCTGAATCTAAAGCTGTATTTTGGGGTCACTTAGAATCATGCCACATGAATTAACGATTGCATAATACTTGCGTGGTTGGGTGAGTGAGACTGTGTGCCTATTTCGTGATTCACTTTCCTCTAAAGGTCATGTAGGGCTGGGCACGATTCCTCACACTCATTTCTATACAGAGCATGATCTTGAGTGACGCTACAACTAAAAGATGACCTAATATGAATAGGATCTCTGCGGTAACAGTGTGTCTTTAATATGCTAGCAGGATATGCTTAATTAAAAAATCCCATAATTCAGCAGTCTATGATTTTTATAATATTATTAATTTCCTTTTGTACATTAATTTTTCCATGTCTCTACATTCTTTTGAAATGAACTACATGCCTTACAATTCAGCAAGGAATAGCATTCACAAGTTACTTTCACAGATTATTTTTACTTGTCATTTTCTTTATTCGCCTGCACAATCCACTGCCTAGTGAAGGTTATAATTACCATTTTTGAGCTATTATGAAAGTTCTTTTGTCTGTAGATGCTAACACATTTTCCCAGCGCCTTTCTTTTTCTCTTTTAAATGTGTTATCTCCAGTTGGTTTCATAGTATATCGTTTTCCTAATTTGGGAAAGTATAGACATTACAAATCTTGAATGGGTAGTTAAATTGCTCACTGTCATATCAATTAATTTGTTAGTGGAGAACAGAGGGAGATAGGGAAAGAAAGTATTTGATTATTTTTATCTTGGCAGCTAATTATCTATTTGTGCGACTGATGTAGAATCCATTGTAAAAGAGTTTTGTATTTGAAGTTGCAATTATAAAGATATTAGACAAATAAAAATATTTATAAAAGTGTAGGAATAGTTCTAATATATTGAGAGAAGAAATCCATACATATTTATAACTGAAATAATTAAGAATACATTAATAATTGATGGTATATTGTATGCGACAATGTGAAAAAGCACCTACTAAAAGTTCAGCTTTCTAATTCCGTTGGCTAGGTTGTTTCCTGGGAAAGCAAGATGTCAAGGAAAAATAATACAGTGGTCCCTTTGGTTACAAATGCCTCAGGTTATAATATTGTTAACTTATAATGGTCTTCCTTGGGCCTTCATAATCCAAAGTCACATACAAGGTATAGTGCAACAGGCAATACCGATCTGTGACACATGTGATTGGTTAAAAGTACAGGCCAAAAAGCATACATATTTTAATATTAAAATGTCAGTAATTGGCCATATTGTTTACCAGTTCATTTACAGCTGTATAGAAACTATCAGAGGTTATTTTTTTAGTACAGTGTATAGGACCTGAAGAAGCACTTGCAAGTTGGTTTATCTATATTAGTTATCTGCTTTGCTGCTCATTTTATGTTCTTGGGATGGGATTTTTGGGTCTTAGAAAGCAATTACTAGTTTTCCATAGTGTTATATTCTTAAATTACGATATTGTCAAAATACACATCCCTGAACAAGCGAATATTGTAACATTTAGGAACTACGTATTATATTATTATACATTTATCTGAACAATTATGGTAAGAATAAAGTATTTTATTATATATTATACATGCACAAATGCAAACATTGTATATACAAAGGTATATTTCAATATAAGTATGCCATTTTTATGTATTGCCATAAAAAATGCCATTTAACAAAATTTTAAATTGTTTTTGAAATAATGTACAACTTTGTTCTGATTTTGAAAAAGAAAACAACAACAGAGCAGCCTTTCACTGAACCCTAAAATGTGTAAAGTGCTGCAGAATATGTTGGTGCAATATAAATAAAATGTATTATTATTATTATTATTATTATTATTATTGTTATTATTATACAATGCTGCACTTCATACACTGCTCCCTACACCTGCACATCTTCAATTTAGTAGCAATTGTAAAAAATACTGCATTCTTTTCAAGTCCCATGCACATCGAAGAACACGAACCAGAAAATCCGGCCGTACATCGACCGTACATCCAAACTCACTCAAGAGACTTGGACTCCCTGAAACCCTGTCTCCCTGTGGGGCTCTACTGTCTGTACTATGTACAGTATGAGGCAGTGAAACTGTGGACAGACATGGACTGCCAATATCATAGATCAGATTCCTTACGGTTTTGGGCAGGGAGATTTGCCCAATGTATAGATCAGATTTTCCAGCCTGTGTTGTCCCATGTGCATATGGTCTTAACACGACAAATCTGCAATAACGCACACAGCCGCTACCAAGTTAAAGGCATGAAGATGTATTGAGCAATGTAAAGAATTAGGAGCTGCAGCATACCCTTCAAACTGCTGATAGGTTGGCATTGACTTAGAACCTATTAGATTAGATATTAATAACCTATCTTAGTCCATCAATAATGTCAAACTGGGAAATCCCTTTAATAAAGCCCATTATTGATTATGTTTCTGCAGCCAAAGTAGAAAATATAGAGGGATAGATGAAAATGAATGAATAGAAATTTCTCAGAGCAACTAGTCTAGTCCTAGAAAATAAAAACTAAGGTGTTGAAAATATCCTAACAAGAATAAGTGAAAACATTAATATTAATTACAACAGCCTCTTGTCTGGATTGGCCCAAGAAGCACCACATGACCACTTACACACAATACACACATTTTTATAATAAATATGTTATAAAAAATTTTGAATAAATAAAGGGAGTGTGTCACCAGAACCCAGCATTTCAACCCAGACCTGTAGATAGATAGGTTAGTGTTGCCTGAATCAAATGGTGTTTTCAACCTTATAAATCAGTGACTTCATTGCCCAGATATTGCCGTTTTTATAAATATGCAAATGAGCTCTCTCAAACAATGAGGGTGTTCCTGCTTACCTCTTTGGAACAATGATAATACCTTCATTGCTCCAAAGAGCTCATTTACATATTGACAAAAACAGCAATATTTTAGCAACAGAGACACCGATTCACAAGGGGAAACATGGGGGAGAATAACTCCGATCCCATGTATGAGACTGTGATTGCGCTGGGCAGTACTGTCAGTGACCGACTGCTCCACCCTAGGTGTGAGAAGGAGCGCTATCAGAAGTCTTTCCTCCCCACCGCGGTTAGGCTGTACAACCAACACTGACCTAAGCGGAGATCATTACATACAGAGAACTTAAATATCTCTCTGCCTGTTAAATCCCCCCCCCCCCCCCGCTACGTCCTATCTGTCTGTCTGCTATCAAAGTAATGCCTCTCACCTTGGAACATTCCTGTACATGTTGTATTTGTATTTGTATCTGCTTATCTTATCTTATCTTTGCTGCTGTAACACACTGAATTTCCCCACTGTGGGACTATTAAAGGACTATTATTATTATTATTATTATTATTATTATTATGGATTAATTCAGGTAGCCCTAACCTATCTATCTGTGGGATTGGGTTGATATACTGAGTTCTGGTGACTCCCTTTAAATAGGATGTTGCTTCATCAGTATCATTACAATGCTTCACAATGTATTTCCCCATCTCTGGCACACACACACTAGGTCATACACTTTCAACACATGTCGGTGAACAACTACAGTAATTCTAAATTTCTCATGACTCCCTCTCTCTTCACCTTTTTTTATCGTCCATGGTTTGATGAGGCGCAATGGACATTAAAAAACAACAGCAGCAACAACTGTCTTTGGTAATAAGCCCTAAGTGTTATTTTTATTATTTGTGGAAGAGAATATGGGATCCCATTGTCATTACAGCTAATTATGCAGGAGGAAAGCTTCACACAAACACATCTAGGTAAATGAATTTTGGCTGCTGTAAAATAAAAGAGCTGTCTTCTAGTCCAAGAGATTGTATGTCATATTAATAGGGTATTAATTAAATTTTGTTTTACATTCTAAATCATTTCTTTTCAGGTTAAATCATCTCCTGTATCCTCAAAAGGAGAATCAATCATTGCTGATATCACATGCAGGTTTATTGTAACCACTTGCTTTACAGAGGAGCCTTGATAAATGGTTGTGATTTTTTTTCCCAGTTGTGACATTATAAATGCATTGTGATGTTTCTGTATTGGGAGTCAATTTAAGAAAACTACTGATGACTCCTTCTTAAGGTGTACTGAGAAAGAAAGAAAGCAGAATTACTTGAAATAAATTGGCAGATTGTAAGCTTTAAGATTTAGTTGTATTCATGTTACATAGTGCTTTGTAAATAAATGCTCAGGGACAAATAGTATCAAAAACTAACAAAATCGGTTTAGGGCCTGGGGGTACCCGGATCATGTCCTAAGAGATGCATATCATGTGGCCAGATCAAAAATAGACAGGCTTTACTGGTTCCGCGGACTCGTGAAATGTCAGCAGAGATGCGTATCATTAAGACTTATGATAGTGCCGCACATCAAATCCAACAAACACTCCAAACTTTTTGGGGTATCCTAAATATGGACCCAGATGTGGTTGACCTAGTGGGAGATTACCCCAAAGTTACATACAGGAGAGGTCCGAATTTAAAAGATCAACTGGTACATAGCCAAATGTCTCCATTAACATCAAATACAACATGGTTGAGTGGTACTACTCTACAAGGCACTTACAGATGTGGTAATTGCCGTGCTTGTGATCTGGTCAACACATCTAAATTTTACATCAATATGCAAAATGGTAAACAGTACCCGCTGAAGGCAAAAGCAAACTGTCGCACAAAAGGAGTAGTGTACCTTATGTCTTGTGTATGTGGGGTGCAATACATTGGGAAAACAATCCAGGAATTTCGAAGGCATATGCTTGAACATGTTGGAGATATAAACAGAGGAGCAAATAAACCCATAGCCAACTATGTCACGCAGATACATGATGGTGACATATCTACGATCAAATTCCAAGTGTTGGAAGTGGTAACACCACCTGAGGAGGAAATTTTGATAGGAAATTATTACAGAGGGAATCAAGATGAATTTTCTGGTTACAAACGATGAAACCATTTGGCCTTAATGATCAATTGTCATTCCACTTCTTTCTGTAAGGTAATGTTGGTCTAGAGACAGGAGAATATACTTGGGTCAGCCTGTATACCAAGACCCAAGTGTATATACAGTGGGGAAAAAAGTATTTAGTCAGCCACCAATTGTGCATGTTCTCCCACTTAAAAAGATGAGAGAGGCCTGTAATTGTCATCATAGGTAGACCTCAACTATGAGAGACAAAATGAGAAAACAAATCCAGAAAATCACATTGTCTGATTTTTTTAAGAATTTATTTGCAAATTATGGTGGAAAATAAGTATTTGGTCAACTACAAACAAGCAAGATTTCTGGCTCTCACAGATCTGTAACTTCTTCTTTAAGAGGCTCCTCTGTCCTCCACTCATTACCTGTAGTAATGGCTCCTGTTTGAAATTATCAGTATAAAAGACACCTGTCCACAACCTCAAGCAGTCACACTCCAAACTCCACTATGGTGAAGACCAAAGAGCTGTGGAAGGACACCAGAAACAAAATTGTAGACCTGCACCATGCTGAGAAGACTGAATCTGCAATAGGCAAGCAGCTTGGTGTAAAGAAATCAACTGTGGGAGCAATAATTAGAAAATGGAAGACATACAAAACCACTGATAATTTCTCTCGATCAGAGGCTCCACGCAAGATCTCACACCGTGGGGTCAAAATGATCACAAGAACGGTGAGCAAAAATCCCAGAACCACACAGGGGGACCTAGTGAATGACCTGCAGAAAGCTGGGACTAACGTAACAAAGGCTACCGGCAGTAACACACTATGCCACCAGGGACTCAGATCCTTCAGTGCCAGAAGTGTCCCCCTGCTTAAGCCAGTACATATCCGGGCCCGTCTGAAGTTTGCTAGAGAGCATTTGGATGTTCCAGAAGAGTTATAGGAGAATGTCATATGGTCAGATGAACCCAAAGTAGAACTGTTTGGTAGAAACACAACTTGTCGTGTTTGGAGGAGAGTGAATGCTGAGTTGCATCCAAAGGACACCATACCTACTGTGAAGCATGGGGGTGGCAACATCATGCTTTGGGGATGTTTCTCTGAAAAGGGACCAGGACGACTGATCCGTGTACATGAAAGAATGAATGGGACCATGTATCGTGAGATTTTGAGTGCAAACCACCTTCCATCAGCAAGGGCATTGAAGATGAAACGTGGCTGGGTCTTTCAGCATGAGAATGATCCCAAGCACACCGCCAGGGCAACGAAGGAGTGGCTTCGTAAGAAGCATTTCAAGGTCCTGGAGTGGCCTAGCCAGTCTCCAGATCTCAACCCCATAGAAAACCTTTGGAGGGAGTTGAAAGTCCATGTTGCCCAGTGACAGCCCCCCAAAACATTACTGCTCTAGAGGAGATCTGCATGGAGGAATGGGCCAACATACCAGCAACATTGTGTGCCAACCTTGTGAAGATTTACAGAAAATGTTTGACCTCTGTCATTGCCAACAAAGGATATATAACAAAGTATTGAGATGAACTTTAGTTATTGACCAAATACTTATTTTCCACCATAATTTGCAAATAAATTCTTTAAAAATCAGACAATGTGATTTTCTGGATTTATTCTCTCATTTTGTCTCTCATAGTTGAGGTCTACCTATGATGTCAATTACAGGCCTCTCTCATCTTTTTAAGTGGGAGAACTTGCACAATTGGTGGCTGACTAAATACTTTTTTTCCCCACTGTACATATTCCCTTAAGATATGTTTTACCCCGCACTGTGAGTGTGACATTTAAAAATTGATGTAACCACACTTAGGAGATATATAGGACAATCGTGAAATATTGTGATGGATATATCAAGTACGATATACAGGATATCACTATTGTTTATACCCTTAATAATATCATGGTAATAGTGGGTCTTATCTTTACTTTATATATAAGGATAAAGACCATATGGACTCCATAATTGGGGGAATATTTATAATATAGTGCAATAGTAATTATGATTATAGCCACACGATATCTAGTTTGTTCTTGTCATCCTGATTAACGATTTATAGGGTTTAAACAATCTTGACCAAAAGGATTGGTAATGCATATAGACCATGATATTATCCCAGGTGTTTATCTCTCTGTAGGTTTGTAATCCTCTTGATTTGTGTGGGGTCACAGATGACCTTATGAATAAGTTACCATTTCCTAATAACTGTTGAGATACATCACTGCTGGACTGGTACGCTGATGTGTTCACCTCATTGAGTTCGCAATCTACTTTTTCTTCTACAGACTGTTATCCTTTTTATCACGATAAATCATACTTACCTTCAGTGTATGAAGTCGCTGTAGTCTCTGAGGTAGGAGGGACACTCGCAAGTTCCGTCAACTCCGCCCACCAATGACATAGTCAAATTCCAATTGGACGCATCTAAGCTCTGCCCACTGATGATGCGGCTGTGACTCTATTGGACTGTCGATCCGAGGAAGAGGCGTGTCACCATTACAGGGGGATGGTTGGCAGTGTCCAATGATAGCTCGCCACCAAGGTGGACGTGTCTCCGCTTGGTGGCGCATTTAAACCACATGAGAATCGGCCGCGCTCTGCGGTCACACTAGCACCGATGCACGGACGAGTCGGATGGGGAAACTAGCTGGTGGCCACTGACCGCCTGTTTCATTTAGCTCACATGCTGATATAACTCTTTATGGATAGATAGCAAGTATATATCCCTGATGAGCCGTTACATACTGACCTGCGAAACGCATGGGGTAGTAAACATACAGCTATCAGGAGGCAGTGTAGCTAGGTTTCAATTGGTAGGAAGACCACAATGTTACTAGTGGATTCCTTCTTACTTACAAACCAATATTTGTATACCGGTATTATGTCCAGCTATTAGAGACTATTGTGGGTAAACTTTCATCTTCATGGTTGTTTGCAACTACTGATGATTACCAACCATGATCTGAACATTGAGGCGGCTTAATTAATGTAGTCTATATGGATGCCACCCACGTTTTCTAATGCACCATATAGCCTCGTAACTAGGACATGTTATAGAGTTATATATTAGCTTAACCCCTAAAAGTACATGTACTACAGATATTGCTGATCTGAGGATTTAGTATTAGCATTAGCACTACTTTGGGGTGAACAATATATACTCATTGAGCGGGTATTGCATTTTATATCACTTGAGCGGGTACTTATTGTGTGTGTTTCATCACATCGTTATAACACACATTTTATACGTACTTTAAAATAAAAGTTACGTTTTAGTTGTTCAATATATTAATATTTTTGTTTGTTTAAATAATAAGAATCTTATTGACCATTTAAAGAAGAACTTTTACCACCTCCTCCAACTCCAGTTCAATATGCAATTAGGCTCTTCGGAGCAATGATGGCATTGCCATTGCTCAATAGAGGTAAGCAGTAACGCTATCATTGCTCCAAAGAACTAATTTGCATATTGCAAAACCAGTGATATCTCAGCAATGAAGGACTGAGTGTCAAGGGGAAAATACCAATTGATTCAGGTGACCATAACCCATCTATCTGAACTGAAGTAAGTGAATTACATCACAATATATGTATACAGTTAAACTGGTGGAAGAGTGAAGAAATCAGGCGATACCTTTTAGAGGCTAACTGAGTATATTTATAAGTAAGCTTTCAAGAGTACTAGCTCCCTTCATCAGACATGGTGTGATACAAGAACTGAAAATTCACAGATTTTTATACACATGGTTTTCAAAGCATTTTAGAGTGCTTAAAAAAATGCAATCTAAGTAGAGAAGTTATTTACAACAGGTCAAAAAAACAGTCTGGAAACTTGTGGTGCGTGACGGAGGGATCAGTAATTCTTGCTGTTATCTGTTTGCTATCAGGAGGTGATTTGTGTCCCTCACAGTTCATACATAGTGTGACTTGAAGCTGGCATGAATATTGAGTTCAGTTCATGGTTCATACATAGTGTGACATGAAGCTGGCATGAATATTAAGTCCAAATTGCAGAGTTTGAAATTTTTGCATAAATTTGTACTCCGATTCTTTCCTTTTCTCCTGCGTCTTAAAATGTCCCATTAAAACCACAACCCGCAAATCTTCAATAGAGTGGTTTTCTCCGGAGAAATGTGCGGCCACTGGGAGATCGGTTCTGCTGTTATTAATATTGGATCTGTGTGAGTTCATTCGTTGACTGGGTCTCTGCCCTGTTTCCCCCACATAGAGGCCTGTGGTGGGACATTGCACACACATTATGAGGTACACCACATTGGAAGACCTGCAGGAAAATGTCCCCCTAATTCTGTGCACCTGTTGTGACTGTGGGATAGGTACACTGTCAGTGGTGTGGATGTGCTTGCAGGTCATGCACCTTTTATGTAGGCAAGGTGAGGTGCCATTTTCAGTTGGGGCCTTCAGGGCACTCCGGACGATAATACGATGTGGAATCCCTGTATACCAACATTCCTCACAAGGATGGAGTTGCAGCATGTCGGGTACACCTGGCAAAACAAAACCTCCCAACAGAACCAGTAACGCAGCTCATACAATTCATCCTTAGCCACAACCATTTTACCTTTGGAGAGGATCTATATCTACAGCGAATGGGAACTTCAATGGGGACCAGATGTGCACCCCAATATGCAAATATCTTTATGGCAGAAATGGAAGGAACATATTTATCAACATGCGCCACCAAACCTATCATTTACCTTCGTTATATCGATGATATCCTTGTCATCTGGACTGCAGGTGAGGAGGCCCTACTTCAATTCCATAATGACTTCAATGACTTTCACCCGACCATCAACCTTAAACTTAGCTATTCAGGGAGTGAAATTCACTTTCTGGATACCACAATATACATTAAAGACCACTGGCTACTCACATCAATATACCACAAACCCACAGACAGAACGGCCTACCTGAGAAACAACAGCTTCCACCCCAAGCACACAAGAGAAACTATAATCTACAGCCAGGCTATACGATACAATCGTATTTGCTCCGACAAAACAGACCTGGACAAGCACCTCCTGGATCTGAGGATGAAATTTCTCAGATTGGGATACAAACCAAAAGTAACAGACAACCAATTAAACAAAGCGGCAGCCATTAACAGAGACAGTCTGCTCACATATAGAGAGACCAAGAAAGATGCCCGAGTGCCCCTAGTAGTCACCTACAACCCACAGCTGGAGATCCTACGAAGGATTGCCAAGGAGCTCCAACCTGTGCTACATAGGGACAACAGACTCAAGGACATATTTCCAGTCCCCCCTCTCCTTTCCTTTCGACAACCACCAAACCTGAGGCGTATTATCGTCCGGAGTGCCCTGAAGGCCCCAACTGAAAATGGCACCTCACCTTGCCTACATAAAAGGTGCATGACCTGCAAGCACATCCACACCACTGATAGTGTACCTATCCCACAGTCACAACAGGTGCACAGAATTAGGGGGACATTTTCCTGCAGGTCTTCCAATGTGGTGTACCTCATAATGTGTGTGCAATGTCCCACCACAGGCCTCTATGTGGGGGAAACAGGGCAGAGACCCAGTCAACGAATGAACTCACACAGATCCAATATTAATAACAGCAGAACCGATCTCCCAGTGGCCGCACATTTCTCCGGAGAAAACCACTCTATTGAAGATTTGCGGGTTGTGGTTTTAATGGGACATTTTAAGACGCAGGAGAAAAGGAAAGAATCGGAGTACAAATTTATGCAAAAATTTCAAACTCTGCAATTTGGACTTAATATTCATGCCAGCTTCATGTCACACTATGTATGAACCATGAACTGAACTCAATATTCATGCCAGCTTCAAGTCACACTATGTATGAACTGTAAGGGACACAAATCACCTCCTGATAGCAAACAGATAACAGCAAAAATTACTGATCCCTCCGTCACGCACCACAAGTTTCCAGACTGTTTTTTTGACCTGTTGTAAATAACTTCTCTACTTAGATTGCATTTTTTTAAGGACTCTAAAATGCTTTGAAAACCATGTGTATAAAAATCTGTGAATTTTCAGTTCTTGTATCACACCATGTCTGATGAAGGGAGCTAGTACTCCTGAAAGCTTACTTATAAATATACTCAGTTAGCCTCTAAAAGGTATCGCCTGATTTCTTCACTCTTCCACTACTTTCAATGGCTAACACGGTACAACATTATACTACAGTTAAACTGGTCTCATTGCATTGGAGAAAGACTTTATTTTATCGAACAGATATATCAAAGGACCACACTGGATTTTGCTTTGAGAGACTGAACTGTCAATTGTTTTATTCCCAGAACTCTGGTTGCTCTGTTTATTACATTATTTTGAGACAGTTGATAAAGTTGAATTTATAAATTGCCTGTGTATGTTCCTCACCTGGTTGCAAAGCTGTCTTGACCAATTGCAACTACTCGCTTCCTACTCCCCGCCCTATATTTCATGTCTGTGGAGATGACAGACACAAAGACCATTGGAGACAAATGGACTGAACATAGACTAAAATAGTGCACTCTTTTCTGTGCAGAAAAATGGTTGTGTGACATGCTGTGACTATTGTGGGACTGAAGTACACCAAGCACATGGACCAAAAATGTAACTGTGTAAACATGGACCCAAACAGTAAGAGACAGGGACACAAAGCTCTGGTGCAACAGGTTTATTTTAAAAAAATGGCAAAAATAAATAAACCTTATGTCAGGTAAAACAGGCAAAGTAAAACACAGCCTTAACTTCAGGCAAAATAAGAAAACAAAATCCTGCTCGTCCGAGCCTCTAACTGAACAGAAATAATCCTAGCTATATACGTGTGGATTGCTCCAGCCACACGAACAAAACAAAATCGCAACAAGGCACAGGTCTCACCAGACTCTCAGCTCCAGACAGACCCAGGCGCCTCCACTCTCTTCCAGGGTCTGCCCTGAAGTGCAGGCTTTGTAGGCTTTTATGGGCCAGTAATGAGGCCTAGGACTTACACCTTGGCTGAGGCCTACTCAAAATCCGCCCTGGACCAGACATATGTTAAAAACCGGGGGCTAATATAGCGAGACTCCAGTACTCTGCCAGTCACCTTCTCACAAGGCATACAGTTGCATATAGCTAGTGTGTATGTTCAGAGGTACATTTAACAGCGTTTTCAGTATTTTGATATTATTACTTATTCTTGATTGTGATAAAGGCCTTATGGGATTTATGCTGCCCATACGCAATAAATAAATATCTAAATGCCAGTGAATGTTGCTGGCTTTATTGTCATCTATTTAGATTTATTGTGTTTTGCTGGTAGATTAACTATCAGATGTGTCTGGCATTGATCTGTCTGTACCTGTTGAATAGATGTGATAGAACTAGGACTGGAGGAGAGATTGAATGACATCTTTTATAAGTGTGTGACCAGCTTTAGTTTATCACATACAAGTTCTGGAGATGTCCGACTGAATTCTTTATGCCATTAGAAAATTCCCTCATGATAAATTTCTCCCAATGATCCTAGCGAACGCACCAGAATTAACATCATGGTAGAAGTCCTGATAATATAACAAGTCACAGCCACAAAGCGCTGCTGGAAAAACGTGGCATAAACGCATCGCGGATTTTCCTGCAGCGCTTTTCACAGAATGTCTGCAGAGTTTTCCTCTGCGGACTTTCTCTTTCCATTATACCTATACGGAAAACGGCAGCGTTTCGTAGGTATAATTGACATGCTACGATTTACAAAAGCGTTTTTGAAAATCGCACCATTTCCGCTGCAGTTTTTTTCTGCAATGTGTGGATGGGATTAGCCAGAATCCCATCCAGTTTGCAGGGATTACAAAACGCTGTGGCCAAATCGCAGAGTTTATGCTACGTGGGGGACCCAACTTTAGACTCACGTTTCCTCAACCAGTCTAAATATGTTCCCTGCTGTAATGAGATGCACCAGAATTATTAATTAAATCTGTCAGGCAGGCCAAGCTGTCCCCACCCTGGAACACCTCGATTACCCCATGCTCTGCCCGCTTCTCTCGAAAGTGGTCAGCAGGTTGAAAAATAGAAAAAGTTGTACATTTTGGTACAAACACCATGCTCCAAAAATGCGTCACTTTGTGCCAGAAAAGTTTGTTGGGGTGACCATTTTTGTGAATTTTAATGTCTTGTGATGAATCTGGAGTATCTCAAATTGTTTGCGTAAAAAAGCTCAGGAAGGTGCAAACCCTCCCCTTTGCCACTGTGTAGGGCTTGATAAATTCTCCCTGCTATCCTTTTGTACAGAAGCATAATCACTACCATTTTCTTTTTTCAGTGTCATATCTCCGGATCTTATTCCCTTTCATATTTACAAATAATATGTAATTTAACACAATTGTGAAATGAATATTTTCACTACAATAATAAATACAACCATTTGTTTTGGCTTAAAAGGCTAAAAGCAGAAGCATGTGCCCTAAGAGAGTTCTGTCCAAACAGAAAGGGCCTGTTATTTGTCTGATGATTGGCAAAGAAGAGGGATTTGGTTGCTGGCAGAACATAAGATGAAGCTGACAACAAAGCCTTCTTTTCATGCTATCCAAATGAACATATTTCTAATCTGAATTTCAAATACTTGACAAGAGGGAAAATCTGCAAGAAGAGCTTTGAGCAGGAAATTACTTCATGGTTTTAGCATAATTAATTGTATAGACAGTCGTGCAGCACTTACAGTATGTAATGTGCAATGCAAAGAAATCCACCAGCTGACGCTCTGCTGCTGCTGCTACTACAGAGGAGGCAACTGTGAAAAGACACCAGCTATTCCCCTTGAGACTGGTCACTATTTTGCAGTTCAGTCGATTCACAAATTACATCAAAAGTTGACGACTAAATAAAATTTTGTTGTAATATCAGGGATTTTGTTATAATAGCAGGGATAACTTCAGGCCATGGTGCAAAATCTGTAACCACAAGCTTTCTTGAGAAAATTATGATATCTCTGCCAGGGGTATTACCATAGTAAAGTCACAGCATAGGAATAAATGTCACCATGATATCATTCAGCACTACCATGGTCATCATTGTATTAGATTTCGGCACTAAATATTGTCACATAATAGGAACACCAAACACAAGGCCATGGTGATGCACAGTACGATTGTCATAGTCACAGTGAATAACACATAGGAAGATACTCATAGTCCATATTAAACTAATGTACACCAAAAGAGTGTTTTATCAGCTTACTCTAGGATAATAGTCATTATAATTCATTTTTATTTCTCACTGTATTGTAAAACATAGTTCACTTTGTTTTTCAATCCTTTAAAAAAATAAAATAATGGTACCATGTGAAATACATTATTTTCTTACAATGGGAGCCATTGGGGTCAGTTTATCATTGCTTTGCCCCAGGTTTGCCCTATTTTTAACATTTTTTTCTTTTCTAATTTATTAATTGCTTACTCCATTTTTATGTTTTGTACCTTATGTACCTTTTTTTAAAAATGACTTGAAATGTGGGCATTTGGTGTACTCATAATTTTCTATATGGACTTTTTAATAAGTTACACAATTATTGCTCAAGCACACTCCACTTCTAACTTGGCTTCAAAAATATACCAAAAATCCTTAGTGAACTCTGGTGTTCTCCACCTAAAGATTTCTGACAAATTTCTGAACCAGCATGAAACATTTTCATAACACCAGTTAAAAATGATCCAAGTAAAAAAAGTGGCATAAAAAAAATCCCCTCATGATAAACATCAATCATCCCCAATGAGTGATACATGGCATTCAGTTTCATTCACTGGGGACAATTTTGCAAATACCTTGAAAGATTGTTTTTACCAGTGCATACACTGAATGTGCAACATAGACAGCCTAATGCACAAAGTGATGTCACAAAACAGGAATAACAAACATCAGGGGAGATTTAGTACTGCAGAAAACTGGTGTAAAAGTGGCACATCTTTGGTGCATGGTTAAAGATGCACCAATTAGCTGTTTTTACACCTTCCTCAGAGTTTTATTTTTTTTAAGATAGTGGGTAGTTTGGGGTGGGGACCCTCGGCCCATGAGATTTACTATGGCTAATGTAGATTTCAGTTTTGCACACTTATGGGAAATTATGCATTTTATTTTTACATACAATTCTTATTGTTTGCCAAATGTGGTGTGAAAGGGAAGTAAAAGCAATCTGAGTACAATCTGTTTTCACTGATGAGGGCTGACAAGCTTGGAACAGCTGCAGTCAGGTTGGAAGACATGGCTCTATAATTTGCCGCTGAGTCAGTGCCATGCACCAGTGCCTCTGGGTGCATAGTCAGACACAAGTGCAGAGAGGATGCCTTACACGGCTCTGCCCACTACTCTTTATTGTTATGTTTAATGGAAGCGATACAATGCACATGCCTTCTGACTTAACAACTCAGTCCTGCCCTTTACATTTCTCTCAAAACACTTTGCAATTGCGAATAGAATTGTGCAAACATGTATTTATCATTTTAACAGCTCGCTACTTAAGCTATTTTTACCATTTGGAAACAAGAAAGAAATTGATTTTCTTCTCTCAAGCTCGTTTTTCCTCTCAGCTTTATGTGATAAACAACAAAATGCAGATGAATTGATAGCTTTCCTGGTTGGCATAGTGATGAAATAATTATGGCAGATTGCTTTGTACAAAGGAGGGCCTTTTAAATGAAATCATTAGCGGATGTCAAGGATCTAATTAATGTTTACAGTTAGGAATGTAGAAGAAATCTGTCCTGTCTTCCCTTCAGCTAATAAAATATAAATAGTTCTCTTCTAGTCCTTGGAGATGCATACAGAGTGTATGTGTATAGACACCTAGAATATATGCATGATGAATTAAACTGAGCAACACTGACATTTAAATGTATTAGAAGTCTACAGCGCTGGAATAGTAATTACCTCCAGAAGCGTAATATAAATATTTAAAGACGCTGTACCTCTGCAGTAGCCACATATGCAATGGTCTGAACTGATCAAAAAATCAATTCAGAACAGTACCTGCAGCAAAATACATGGCCAGGGAAACACGATCTTGAATGCATTAATATGAAGCAGAATAGAGTTTTGAATTTTAAACACAACATCCTGTAGGCATCGCAAAAAATCATTTCCATTGAGCTTTTACCATAACATAAAGGGTGGTATGTATCACATTTTTCCTTCCATTTAATAGATGACCCTGAAATGAAATCTTTCTTGGCAAGGAAAACAAATATAGCAAATATAACTTTTTTGTGAACATTTGTGAACTAAGATAACATTTGCACTTAGATGCTGTGTATAATCCTAATCAGACCAGTAACGTTATTTTACAATATAAGTACAGATATATTCCTCAAAACTAACTTTGAAATACATTACATTACTTAACTTACAGAATAGAATGTAAACTTATCATCTTCATCCACAAAGTTCTCCATTGAGCTGCACCTCCCTACATTTCTTCCCTCATCTCTGTCTACCACCCAACCCGAGCTCTCCATTCAGCCAATGACCTAATTTTCTAGTTTCAGAAACTCCCACTCCCACCTCCAAGACTTCTCTTAAGTTGCACCAGTTCTCTGGAATGCGCTACCATGGACAATCAAATTAAGGCTAGGGCCACACAGCGGCTTTAACTGCAACTCCCACCGCGTGATGAAAGATCACTGTGTCGCACTATGACTCCTTCACTCATGTTAGTGAATGGAGACGCATTGCAACCCTGTGGGTGCCGCAACCGTTGCAAAAAAGTTGAACAACGATTAATTATTTTGAGACTAGAAGTCTTGGTCGAGGCACCTACTAGGTTGCAATGCGACGGCATTCACCATCAGTGAGGGAGTAGCAGATTGGCACAGTGATATTTGGTTGCATGATGAGAGTTGCAGACAAAGTTGCACTGTGGCCCTAGCCTAACACCCAACTACTACAGCTTCACAGCATCCTAAAAACACATCTCTTCATGCAGGTCTATCACATTTCCTAATGTAGCACTTCTGCATTTATGCTCCCCAACCACATTATCCCACTGGAAATTATGTCTTTATCTGAGTGTAACACTACATGCCCAGGTTCTTTGGATCTGAACATAAAAGGACACCAGCTGGTGAGCAGCTTGTACAGCTTTATTTATTTGTGTAATTAAAGTAACTTTTATCATAAAAATGACTGGTCCTCTGTATAAGCACTTGTACCTCTTGTGTCCCCCCCCCCCTCTACCCCATAGATTGCAAGCTCTTGTAAGCAGGGCCCTCACTCCTATTGTGTGAAATGATTTACTAGTCTGTAATGTCTAATTTTGTTTATACTTGAACCCTATGATTTGTAAAGTGCTGCGGAATATGTTGGTACCTGTATACAAGTGCATCTCAATACATTAGAATATCATCAAAAAGTTATTTTTTTTTTTTTTTTAGTAATTCAATTGAAAAAGTAAAACACATAAATTATATTGAGTCATTACAAACAGAGTGAACTTTCTCAAGTGTTTATTTATGTTAATGTTGATGATTATGGCTTACAGCCAAGGAAAACCCAAAAGTCATTATCTCAGAAAATTAGAATATTATATAAGACCAACTGTAAAAAAATTATTAAACACAGAAATGTTGGCCAAATGAAAAGCGTGTACAGTAAATGCACTCAATACTTGGTCGGGGCTCCATTTGCATGAATGACTGCATCAATGCAGTGTGGCATGGCATGGAGGCGATCAGCCTGTGGCACTGCAGAGGTGTTATAGAAGCCCCGGTTGCTTTGATAGCAGCCTTCAGCTCGTCTGCATTGTTGGGTCTGGTGTCTCTCATCTTCCTCTTGACAATACCACATAGATTCTCTATGGGGTTAAGGTCAGCTGAGTTTGCTGGCCAACCAAGCACAGTGATACCGTGGTTATTAAACCAGGTATTGGTATTTTTGGCAGTCTGGACAGGTGCCAAGTCCTGTTGGAAAATGAAAATTCTATTTCTATAAAACTTATCGGCAGAGGAAGTATAAAGTGCTCTAGAATTTCCTGGTAGACGGCTGCGTTGACTTTGGTCTTGATAAAACACAGCGGACCTACACCAGCAGATGACATGGCTCCCCAAACCATCACTGATTGAGGAAACTTCACACTAGACCTCAAGCAGCTTGGATTGTGTGCCTCTCCACTCTTCCCCCAGACTCTGGGACCTTGATTTCCAAATAAAATCCAAAATTTACTTTCATCTGAAAACAACACTTTTGACCACTGAACAACAGTCCAGTTCTTTCTCTCCTTCGCCCAGGTAAGATGCTTCTGGCGTTGTCTATTGGTCATGAGAGGCTTGACATATAGAATTATTCGACACTTGCAGCCCATGTCCTGGATACATCTGTGTGTAGTGGCTCTTGAAGCAGTGACTCCAGCAGCTGTCCACTCCTTGTGAATCTCCCCCAAATTTTTGAATGGCCTTTTCTTAACAATGCTATCAAGGCTGCTTGTACACCTTTTTCTAACACACTTTTTCCTTTCACTCAACTTTCCATTAATATGCTTTGATACAACACTCTGTGAACAGCCAGCTTCTTTAGCAATGACTTTTTGTGGCTTACCCTCCTTGTGGAGTGTGTCAATGACTGCCTTCTGGACATCTGTCAAGTCAGCAGTCTTCCCCATGATTGTGTTGCCTACTGAACCAGACTAAGGGACCTTTTTAAATGCTTAGGAAGCCTTTGCAGGTGTTTTGGGTTAATTATTCTAATTTTGTGAGGTAATGACTTTTGGGTTTTCCTTGGCTGTAAGCCATAATCATCAGCGTTAATATAAATAAACACTTGAAAAAGTTTACTCTGTTTGTAATGACTTAACTTTTTCAATTGAATTACTAAAAAAAAAAAATAACTTTTTGATGATATTCTAATTTATTGAGATGCACTTGTATATAGTTTAGGGTTGTATTAATAATTTTGCTGTGATCAGAAAGCACAATACTATACAACTAGAAGCAGATACAAAGAGATTTGAGCTTGGTACACTATGTTGTTTTGTTTTGAGTGTAGAATGAGTCAGTAATTTAGGATTAGTATGAGATACTTCTAACACTCTCTTCACACTAATATATTCTTTTCCAATTCATTTATTTTGCTTCTTGATAACCAGAACATGACAGACCCACAAAAGTCAATAGGATCTGTTACAAAACAGATCTGTCATTACTACTATAGCTTCGGTAATAACTTGAGCCATGGCCAGGGGTATAACTATGGTAACCAGAGGAATGGGGGAGGGGGAGCGTACAGCCAGCAGCTTTTTTGTCAAAAAGGTAAATGCATGTGTAATCTGTATGCGTGATACATTAAATGTTTATATGTGAATGTGTAAAAGGTGTTGCTGGTGTGAACATAGCCTTAGTGTGTGTAATGCTTATAAATGAGTGTGTGAAATATGTGAATATGTGTATTTTGTATATGTGAGTATGTCTAAAGTGCAGATGTGAATGTATGTAATGTGTATGAATGAGCATATATATTGTATATGTAAATATCAATATTATGAATATTATCACCAATGTCTTATTATTATTATTATTATTATTATTATTATTATATTTTCAAATTAGCAGCAGCATGAAAAGAAGCAGATTTTCACTGCTTATTTAACAGCTGATATTTCCTGTACAGTACTTTGTAAAAGTTTTAGGCATGTGTGGAAAAATGTTGCAATATAAGAATGCTTTCAAAAATAAAAGTTTAAATAGTTTATTTTTTTCAATTAACAAAATTAAGTGAATGAGAACAAGAGAAATGTAAATCAAATCAATATTTGGTGTGACCACCCTTTGCCCTCTAAACAGCCTCAATTTTTCTATGTGCACTTGCACATAGTTATGAAGGAACTCGGCAGTGAGGTTTTTCTAAACATATTGGAGAGACTCAACGATGTTAATATAAGGATTCTGTGAGGGCCATATCATCACTTCCAAAACTCCTCCTCCAAAGGGTGATCGCACCAAATATTGATTTGATTTACATTTCTCTTTTGTTCTCTTTTGTGTTATTCATTGAATGCCCTTGTAGAAGCATCTGTATCATATATTTCAGCAGAAATATTATTTTCATGGTAAAACCTAGTTGGACTGACCTATCAGAATACCAAAGTATCCTCTAGTGGGCCAATAATGGGCTCCTAGTACAAAAGGGCTACAGGGGTGCATTAGATAACAACCAATTTGGAGTCATACATTTGTCACTAGTGTCTGATTCTTATGGTTAGACCTTTTGATGAGCTATCTGCATGTACAATGATAACTACAAAAGATTATGATGAGATTAAAAGTGGAAGTGCAGGTTTTATATGGATGGCAGGCCCAAAACTGCACTGTCTGGTGTAAAAAGAGGGTATGGTGAGCATGCTGCTTAAAGAAGGTCTTGACTCTTTCTAAAGGAATATATTCCATGTAGTCAGGGTCTACATGTGTCAAAACCAGACTGGCTTCTTTAGCCAGTACATAACACATGTTGCGACCTGTCCAGTCTCGAAACGTAGATCATTGCTCAAAAAAGAGAAGCAATATATTTTATTTCCGAAGAAGCAGGGTGGCCACAATAACCACTTTTTACTCCAAACCACCCAATAATTAACAACGGACTTGTGAAATCAGCAGAAGTGTCCGCAAAGACGACTTTTCTACATACAACGCCAAAAATGCACTGAGCATAATTCTGCAAGGTGAGGGGCTGTCCTATAGGATGTCAAAGTCCCATTCACATGCCTTTTGCCCCACTGAGTAACCCTATGAAGTGCTGTTTCCCTCTTTGTTTCTAATATATCTGGCAGGTGCAAGGAATCAATGTGATTCCAATTCCGTATGTGAAAACCAATGGTAATAACCGTGGCGCACCTATATTACCGTATCTTTATTTAAAGCACATTTAGATGATGACAGATGAAAATGTGGAACACCTGAAAATGTGAAAAGAAGCTGCCAGTGACCATGCGGTCGGTGTTCCCCTAAACGCACAGAAAACAATCATTGCTAACAGGAAATCGAGAACACATTGGTTTTGAGTTGTGCTTCTCTGCGTTTTCCCATCCAGTCTTTTAGAGGAAGCCAGTTAATAAGGCCATTAATTGTCTGAACATCATTACAAATAATCATTTACTTAACCCCTCACCCCTCTGAAAATGTTAGGCATTCACTTTAATAGATGAAAGAGGAAAAATGAACTCAGCAGGATTTTGCCTGTAATAAGTCACAAACTATAGCATTTCCACATAAAAAATTGAATTTGAAACATCTATTAATGAAGATCTATTTACCAGGCAGTAGAAGGAAGTGTACGATTATGCCGCTCATTAAAGCCAAGAGGTATTTCTTTTCTGTAGTAGACCCAGGGGAAACATGTCAAACTGTTGTGCATTGAAAGGAAATGCTTTCTTTGCACTAAGAGCCACTGACCTACAATCCAGAAATGATGTTGTGGAGTCTGAGGTGATTTATTTGCACAGTTGCTTCCTCACAGAACATGGATAATAACACTTAATCAAAAATAAAATAAAGAATATTAAATTATATCGCTGTAGAATGCTTGCCCATTAAGAAGCAAAGGATGGAAAATGAATCCCTGAAACTTAGTAGGAAGACTAGTGATTAGGTGTCTTGTAATTTTATAAAGGGGTGTAATTTAAAGGGGTTGTCTGGTTTAGACACATAAAAAGTCACAAACTGAGGGTATGCAATTTTTTAAACTCTGCCTATGATAAAATTTGTTCCAAGTGGCATTTTTTTTTTACCATCCTCGCCATTAGGGGTGGCCTAGGGTGTACTGGGGTTGGGGCTATCAGACCTTATTGTCATTCACACCAGTTGTCTGCATAGATTTCAGAAAAGGTGCATGGACACCAGAGGATGCACCTAATATAGGATGAGGCATGCGTCTCCTCACATTTTTCGCTGGTGCAAGAGATATCAAGATCAGCAACAAAATAGCCGGTCCTGATAACTCCCCCCAATGTCTTTTTGATAATAGGTGTCCCTCTGCTCAGCAATCATCTGTAGTCTGTGAAAAACCCCTGGAGCAAATGACAAGTTACACATTATTGTCCAATGAAATCAATAGGATGTCTGTGTAAAACATGGACATGTTGGGTCCTCCAGAGAGAAGCAGAGAGATGTTACCACTCTCTGCTCTGACTAATAGATGAGGGTCACTTTTACAGCCTAACTCAAAATTACTAATACTTAAAAACAAGTTTTCTAAATCAAGCATCCTCTTTAAAGGGAGTCAATCACCTCCCCAAAGTGTATTCACCACCATATTACAAAGCCCTTACATAAACGATAAACATCACACATTTATTATGTATGTTACTTTTCTAGATTTGAAGAAAAACAAATTTTAAGTCTTATACAAATGAGGCAATTGGTGCACTGGGGATGGCCTTCAAGTAGGATGGGTGATGTCATAGCAGTATGAGGATCAACTCGGACTACATGGGGTGGCTCTGGCAGGAGATGGTGGGGGTCTGAGTGGCAAAAGCAGTGCTCCTGGGAGATCAAGGCCCACCCTCTGACTCATTTGCATAAAGCATCACAGTTGTTTTTCGGCAAATGTACAAATATGACTTACATAACAAACATATGTTGCTTATACTGTAATGTGTTGTGTAGCATGGTGGTAAGAGTTGAACATGCTTGGGGGAAGATAGACTCCTTTTAATATAACAAGTGTCAGATGTTTACAAAATTGAGGGTGAATGTAAAACTGTTTCAAGATTTATAGAAGGAAAACATAGAATAGGAAGAAGGAGGGGAAACTCTAAATGTAAAATGTGCTACAATAACATTTATATATAGAGGTTTTGTAGAAAAGGGCAACAGAATTTTGGCTGTTTTCAAGTACAGTATAAGCTATGTTAGTGGGAGTCATGCAGGCTTGCTTTAATTTGAATGGCGTTGCAGCACACAAACCCTTTTCCATTCACATGGGGGTACAAGGGACATCTGTTTCTCATGATTGTTGAACTTTCCATGACTCGGACACCCAAAAATCAGACACTGATAAGTTGTAAACTTGCCACAACTGCCTTAAAGGGAGTCTATCATTCGCAAAACCACTTTTAAGCTAATGCCACGTTGGAATGGCCTTTAAAAAGGCCATTCTTTTCCTACCTTTCCTTTTTTTTCTTCTCCCAGTCGATTCCAAGATAATTTGTTTCTTCATGTATGTAAATGAGCACCACAGAGCACCCGGGGCGTTCCTCCTTTTCTGCGAGCACCCACCTCGTCATCGCTTATCACCGCTCCTTCGTCTGTTGTGGTGACTCCCCCCTTGGTCTTCTCTGTATCTTCTTTCTTCTAAGTCCTCGTACGCAGCGCTGTGAGCATGCACAATCGGCTCTGCCACAGTACATTCTTGTGACAGACCACTGGAAAATGGTGGCCTGTCATGCGCAGTCGGCTCTGCCCGAACCCGAAGTGGCAGAGCCGATTGCGCATGTGCGAGAATTCGCTGGCATACAGCGCTGCCGGCGAGAACTGAGAAGAAAGAAGAATGCCATTCCAACTTGCCATTAGTTTAAAAGTGTTTTTGGTAACGATAGACTCCCTTTAAGGTCTCCTTCTTCTCTTTTTTTTTTGACACGACATACATTTCAATATAATGCAAGAATCTTGATTTTTTTAGGTATTTGTTTCAATAGTGTGAACAGTAAATGCTTTTTATTGAGATAAATGATCTTGTATTAGTAAGACCAAAAAGGTCAAGCTGTCTATATATAGAGTTTGTCAACTAGCCAGTGGGTAAAAGATGTAAGGATTTATCTAATAAAATCTTTGTAGTAGTATATCATCATATGTTCAATGTAATCATAAGCTTAAAGGGAAAGGAAAAAAATTAAAATAAAAACATGTCACTATAATAAATGTATAAATACATTTGATAGCATTCAGGTACACAGTCAGAAAGCCCACCTAGACTATAATGAGGACAGTGAGTAAGCCCTTAGTAGAAGGATCACATTCAGGCAGCATGAAGAGGAAAAACCTGTTGTGACTCTCTATATGTGCAGTTAATTGTGAAACGACCCCCCTTCATTCCATGCAGTTCTTTAGCATCCGTCCTAGTTACAGGTTTGTGACTATGTACCATCTTTATTTACTAAAGTGATTACATCCCATGGATAAAATAACCTTGTTTTGCTAATTAAAGGTTTTTATACATTTATTTGTAATGACATTTTTTTTTATTTTATTTTATTTTTTGTTTTCTCCAGGGACCCATTTAAAAACATTGTAGGCATCATGCTTATTATGTATTGGTATTATGTATTGTACATTTTCTGTCCCAAAGAGTTATGGTAGCGTGGGCTTCTGTGCACCAGTGAAGCATATGTAAAAAGCGTCACAACCATTCAATGTCATTTATAGGGCTGTTCTACTCTTATATGGCAAAGGGCCTCCTAAGGACCCTGTTTAAGTGCAACTTCTACAGGGTTGTCTAAAGGTATGGAGACACTGGGAACACCATCCTGTGTGGGACATGCTGCTAAGGGGGAAGGGGTAAATTTGTGTGAGTTGTATCTAAAACGGCAGCCATTTTGCAACAAAGTAGATTTTTTCAAATAGGAAGTAGTGCTTTTGACATATGTATCGGATAGAGATAAATACGCATATATAATCCTAGTAACATGCTGTACACAGGGTGGCTTTTCCAATCACATTTTTTCATTTATTCAGGTAACACCATCCCTTTGGACCACCCTGGTGTCTCCATACCTTTGGACCACCCTGTATATCCTGAGAAATTGGTTTAGAATATGGGAAACATCTACTTTTACCTTAGTCACACAATACCATTTGAGAATAACAGACTATAATCCTAACTATACTAAGGGCCTACTCACTTTCATGACAACAGATGGACATCTTAAAAAAGAACTAAATTCAGGTTTTCTATTACCTCTTATTTTTGTCTTTTCATTATTACCAAACAATTCCATCCTATTAGTGTTCACTTTCATTCTGATATCACAAAATCAATTGTACACTTGGTTATAGCGAATAAAGGATTTCTTTTCTAAAACTTGACATGAAAAAAGACAGGTAACAAGGTTCTCGAAAGGTTTGCAAGATTTTATGGACTAACTATAATGATGCTGAGGAGGAGGAAACAATAGAGCAGCAACTGTTCCTTTAGCTCCCTTTGGTCTTAATTAGCCAAATAGTAGCCCTAAACATAATCCAGTTTATTTCAACTCCCAGGATATGGCTTTGCTTTGCATTACACAAACAAAGCACAAAAGCTAATAAAATAATATTACATGTTATAAATGAGGACACCTATACGATGCCATAATACAGAAATGCTTTGTCTACATACCCCAGAAACTTACACCGCCAGACCCAAAAAAGTGGCTAATGAGCATATGCGGCATCTTTAATCAGATCCATCTCAGCCAGTCATCAGTGGCGAGTAAGATTATACAATATACTCTAGAACTTAAAAGAAAATTCCCTCTATCAAAATTTAGTAATATACTTTATTGGCGAATTGTGTCTCCTTTCTGTGAAATCCTGCATTGTTTACTCTTTTCTTTGATTCTCTATTGAGAGTTGTTCCTAGCTTCTCACTGTGTATGATGTAGGGCAGGGGTCGGCAACCCCCGGCACGCGTGCCAAGAGTGGCACGCGAGGCTTATTTCCCTGGCTGGCAGCGGAGTCCTCACCCAGCAGCTTCGATCGGACCAAACATGGCCGAAACGAAACTGCTATTATTATACTGTGGGGTCTCTTCAGACCCCCGAGTATAATAAGCGGAGCCCCCCGGGGAGGTGATCAAACATAAAAAAACAATGTTAACTCACCTTCCCTGGATCCGCAGCGGCTCTGCGCTCTTTGGGCGCTTCTGCCTGATGTAAGAGACCGCTGACAGGGCCTCAGGGGTCACGTCCGAAGTCATTACGCATAATAATGAGACGTGTCCCCTGAGACCCGATCAGCGGTCGCTGACATCAGGGAGAAGCGCCCACACAGCGGCTGCGGAGCAGGAAAAAGTGAGTAAGGGTGCATTCACATATGTCCGGCGCAGCTATCAGTTTCCCTCCAGTGTGGTGCACACAAGCCGGAGGGGAAACTGATGCCAGGACGGATCCCATAGTTTTCTATGGGATTGGTTCTGGCACAAGAGGCATCAGTTCTGGCGCCGGGTGCTGCCTGAAGATGGATGCGGCATCACCCGGCGTCTGCACAGTCTATGTACAGTAGTGAAGCCGGTAATTGCCTGCTTCACTATTGTACCTGAGTGAATTGCTCAGGATTGGTTAAAGCTATAAAGAAACACTTGGATTCATTTTAAAGAGGAGAATCCAAAGAAACATCCTGAGCGATTTGCTAGTGAAAACAATGTTCGGCATTGAAATCTCAAGAAGCAAGGGAAGAAATAAAGAGATGCAGAATTTCACAGAAAGGAGCTAAAATTTGTTAATAAAGTATATTATACAATGTATTAATGACCCAAATACTGCCAGAAAATAAAAAGTTGTCTGAAAATTTAGTTATAAGCGTCGATTGTTGAAGAACTGGCTCCCAATTGCATTGGTCTAATTACATAGACTACATTGATTATGTGCAGCATGTCCGTGATTATACAGGGCAATGTGCTGCCAATAATCTGCATATTTTAGGGTGGTGCCACAAAGTGCCTGGCCGCCAGTGCTCTCACTTTGCAGTAAGTCAAACATCGATTAATTTCAGTTATATTGCATTACTGGCAGAGAGACAACAGCAAAACTACGCAGCCAGTAATGAGATATAGCTGAAAATAATCTGTGTTTCATTTACTCAGAAGTGATATCGGCGGCCTTGAGACTGAATATGGTTTTAACCACAACCAGTTACATTATGTGGCACTACATTTAACATCAAATGCTCCAATCAGCTAACCAATGAGTGTTGCTTGCTGGTTGGCTGAATGGCAGCAAATTTAGACATGGCAATTATAGGGAATTGTGATGATAAATACACTTTTGTATGTATCTTTACTGGGTTATATAGTTCAGTGTGTATAACCTTAGTGAATTTATTGTTTATGCATGTGGTTGGTATGTGTGTATACAAGTAATGTCAGGGAAAAAGGGGTGGAATGTTTCTTCCTGCCATCAAGACCAGATACTGCAAGGCAAGTTTTACTGCTTTATGACTAGTTGGCTTTAACCAGAGAGAGTGTGACTGGCTAGTGACCTTATGGTTAAATCAACATAAAATAAAAAAGTTATGACTTTTGAGGATGAAAAAAAGAACAATAATGATTTGACCTTAGGTTAAAAGAGGCTATGTCCTTAAAGGGCTAATAGCAGACTGGCAGGGTAGTCTGCAACTACCTGCTGATCCCTACTATCTACTCATAATGAAAGTGTTGTGAAGACTACAGTTAAGCTGTTACTGAGGAAGTCGCTTCATAAGGTCAGAATGACATTTCACAAATGAGCAGCAATATTAGTGGTCATTTAAAGAACTAATGCAGACAAAAACACATACTAGAAAAATGCACCTACACTAGTTCATAAATATGCCCTCATTTTCTATATAAAGTACAATGTATGACACAACCTTTTTCTCAAGCTAGTTTTGAGACATTGCTCTTGTTAATATTAAGTGTTTCTAAATTCTGTGAATATACTGTAATAGGCATGTACAGCCACCAGTGCCAGGTCTATGGCTGCTCCGTCTGGGTTCCACTTCTCTGTAGTTAACTTGCCTCTGTCTCCAGAATGCCCTTTCCTAAGCTGCCTCTCAGAAACCGATTCTCCAAGTAAACTGAAGCAGCCCACTGGCAATGAAGAACACCCAGACATTCTCTCCTAAGTGAAGTTCTTTTCAAATGTTGCAAATACAGTAGGTGGAATACATCACTGGAATACAGTTGTCGGTTTGACAGGTGAAAAAGCAATAGCAGAACCTAAGACCTACTTCACAAGATCACAGGTCATGTCAGCAAACAGCACACTTGCATTGTCACAAGGAATGAACTGCAGACCTCCAGAGAAACTACTCTCCTCTTCATGAGTGCCTCTAAATTGTGCCAGTTTTGGGGAACTTACTGGAGACCCTCTGGCTGCGATGTGACTTCATTCCTCAAACTGTCTAACAAACTTCCAAACTTGACACATTCTAAACTGTCCTCCTCACCTACAAGTAGTCTCACTCTGAAGCTGAACTCCAAGCCAGCTCACTCATGGAGAACACAGGAACATGCCCTTAAATACAGGGTAACCTGGGCAATTCCTAACGTCAATGGGTCTCACCATAAGGGTGCAAACAGAAACTTCTCTAGTGGCTCAACTTCATTTTGAAGTTAAGGAATGTGTGATACAGCTCCCAGAAAACACTGACCACACAATGGGCCTACCCCATTTAAAGTGACCTAGGCATATAACACAACACATGATGCAATAGCAAAATTTCATAAGATGTAATATAACAATAAACCATCCTGCGCCAATCTACTTCACTGTGCCGCATCACTGCATGGGCTATCTTTTCAGGGAGTTAGCCCTTCCCATGCAACACCACCTTGCACATAAAAATTTAGCTGATGTAGCCAAATTATTTTAGAAATAGGTATTTGCTTATAATTCCTGCATTTTGGACAAATACAGACAGACCAAATAAATGCAAGCAATTTAATGTTGGCTATTAGTTCTGATTTATTGCTCAAAGGAATTAATAAGAGAAGTGCTACAAACAGAACCTCAGCATTTAACAACGCTTGGATTTTACTGTTCGGAATTACAACATTTACAGAAAGTTCTCTCTTGCTGTGATTTTATTAAGTGTCCCCTGTTTCCATTTCTTCACAGCTCCTTTCAGATCCAGCTGTTTGAAAAGACCACCCAGATCTGTAAGCAGAGTATTGGGATTCAGGCTTTTCAGTAATTAGTGATGTCATGGAATTCTGGACTTACAGCGTAGCCGAAAAATGTTTGGAATCAAAATATGCACATCCATATCCACATTGTAATGAATGACATGTGTATAGCCAAGTTATTTCTAGATTACTACCTATATCTGACTATATATAATAGAACGTCTTCACATAAGAACACACAGAATAGAAATGGTAATTATACAGGATGTATGTTATTCTTTCATGGCTCCAGATGTGATTCCTGAGAATCTGGGTGTTTCCAATTATATTATTAAAAGGCAGACTATCAAAGACACCACAAGAGTTAAAATACTAGAAAACAAAGTAATAAGGGAAGTTTATTAGGAAAGGAATCATTGTGATGCCACTAGAAGCAATGGTAAGTTAAATGGTCACTTACCAGTTAGTGGCAGCAACTTTACAGAAGATTTTCAAGCAGAAAACAGCAACATTTTTTAAATAACGTGCATTAAATTTTGGTCCAGAATCACATGTTCCAGTTAGTAACCATTGGCTAATTTGACCAGTTTGGTTATTTTACTAATAGTCCCTGAGGAACTCTGAAGATAAACAGGGGGAAAAGCATTGGATGTGCTTTCCTGTATTCTTTATTTCTATCACTGTTTTGGTTTTGTTTATATGTAGTAGAGTAGTGTCTATGAGGATTTTATTGTGGCTATTAAAAGTTATGTTTTATGGGAAGGTGGTTCATCTCATTCTGTTACATTTAGTACATAAATTGAGAGCTTCCCCAGCATACATGCTAAATGTTCATCGCAACATAATGTGAACACTGCCTTAGCTAGAACAGGCCTTCAGGTCAAATTTTACAAAGCACTATCTATATACAGACCCCCATTCTGTGCACCATGTAGCATTGTCAGCAGTGATGAAGAAACAGATAAAATATCCCACTTTTCTTATGCTCATGGACTTGTACCTCTATTTAACACAGAAATAACAGTTTGTTTCACAGATTGGATCCTGCTGACTTTCAGAACAGCAATATCTTTAAATGCTACTGGAAATATAGCTCTCTCTCTCTCTCTCCTAGCTGAAAGCAAAGCCTGGTATGATTGATCCCTGGGAGGTAAAAACTTGAAGACTACAATTTACTGCTTTGTAATGTTCAAAGTTTGTACTTTCTATAAAACATGAAAAATAGTCCTGTCTTACCAATTAACTCATGGCAAATGCTCAGCATTCTAGAAAGCAAATAAAAAGATCACCACAAGGCATGAATGAGTTTGGTGGTTAAATTGAATACTTCAACTTGAGAGACAGGCATAAAAAGAATGCCACCAGAATGCTGATAAATGTTTTAATACGTGGCATTTCCTTACAGTAATTAAATGACATTGCTTGTCAGATTTTCTTAGCTGCTAATTCAAATTTCATGGCATATTTATTAATATTATTTCACTTTATGTTTGCTGTACGTGTATGAGTTTGACTAGTTAATTTTAATGCCGCAGTAAAATATTATTGTTGGCAGCCCTGCTTACTTATTTATTACCATTTTCTCACATATGCAAATAAATGCTATCACAACTGAATTAGAGAAATGAAATATAAATGAGCATGAACTTTGGAGAAAAACATCCTAGAGAATTTAATTGTATAAGATGAATTTCTTATCTTTTACTACACCATCTACACCACAGGCTCACTGATTTCAATCAACCTAAATACTAAATTCTATTGATAATAACAGATATGGATGTGCAGATTGTATAAATAATATACAGATGTATCCTTACTTATTTTTCCACTTAGATTGACATATCCAAAATGTGTGGTGATAATGATGATCATTTTTGACAAACAACTTTTTTTGCAATCAATTTGTTGCGAACAATTTTGCATTCATTTTTCAAACTATGTATATGATGTATTTTTCTATGTGTGACTACCCAGTAGTTGTGATGTCTGACCCAGATTTGATAACGTGGCATAATATTGCATTAATATTATATTGTAAGAAACTGGAGAACAACATTTGCCGGAAGTTAAAGCTTTACCTATCACTTCATTTGACTTTTCAGGATGAGCTGCCATGTGTGAACCCCAAATTTTTGGGGTACACCACCCATAAACTATTATTATACTCTGGGGTCTTTTCCAGTGTGCTCTTCTTTTTTTATTTATTTTTTTTTTTTGCAAGACTGTACCAAACTCTTGTTTTAGCCACTCTTACACTGCTATCTCTCCGATGGATTTCTTTTTTTTTTTCAACCTAATGATAGTCTGTTTCACTTCCATTTAAAGCTCCTTTGACTGCAGGTTGTGGGTTCACAACAACATTTTCCAAATGCAGATGCCACATCTGGAATCAACTTCAGACCATTTACCTGCTTAATTGATGATGGAATAATGAGGCAATAGCCCATGCAGCACATTAAATAGCTTTTGAGATAAATGTCCAATTAACTTTGGTCCCTTGAAAAAGATGCAGCTACATACCAATAACTGTAATTCCTAATCCCTAATGTAACTCCACCAATAAGGATGTGAATACCTTCAAATTAAAGATGAGAGTCTATATTGATTATATTACTGTATCTTGAATATGTTTGGTAAACAGCTAAAATGCCTAAACTTGAGTCACTGTCCAAATATTTCTGGACCTAACTATGCATGTCACTTTCACTTTGACATACCTTCAGTTGTGTTTGCCTTATTGAGATAGAAATTGAGTAGATAGATTTCTATAAGCCCTGACAATGTTCTACACTATGCTTTAAGCCAATTTAAGCTGTGGTTTGTACTGAGCTTGTTCAACCCAAACTGAATCTTGCTCCCAAATCACCCAAACTCGAAATAAAACAAATCTTGAGAGGTTCACCCATCTCTAGCAGGAATGTGTTCTCAGTGGGGAGAGGTGTCTGGCAGTAGCTTTTCTAACTTGAGAATAAAGGGCATGTTTAAATTCAATTTAGTGCAGATTAACCAAAGTGCACTTATACATGGCACTTAGGGCACAAGACAGGCCAGCCATGGAAGAACACCAGGTAAACTTAAAACCAAAACAACAAGCTTTAACACATGGTTTGATATAGCTGCACTGTCACTTACTATGTTAGCAATTGTCTTCCTGCAGAACTCCCCTCCATCTTTACCACCAGTATTTATCCATATCAGTCCTTCTCTTCTGACTTTTCCCATGTACAGCTCTCACACACTTTTCACTCTCTTCAACCACCCTACTGCTTTTAGCAGTCAAACCAAGCATAAGCATCCACATAAATCACTGAACCACCTTCTGTCTCTGTCCATTTTGCTCCTCCTAGCTGCTGGGGACATCTCTCCAAACCCTGGCCCTCCTTCTCTCCAAAATTTTTCCTCTTCTTACACACACAGGAATCCTACAAACCTAATCAATATTTACCGTGTTCCCTCTCCTTTTCTTTCTCCTATCTCTTTTAACTGTTCTCTCTGGAACGCCCGCTCAGTGTGTAACAAACTAGAATATATTAATGACTTATTCCTCAGTAACTCTCTCAACATGCTTGCCCTTACTGAAACCTGGATCCAGCAGTCTGATACGGCCTCCTCTGCTGCTCTGTCTCATGGTGGCCTACAATTCTCACACACCTCTAGGCCTGACAACAGGAAGGGTGGAGGGGTAGGGATACTTTTATCACCGCAGTGCATTTTTCAGGCCATCCCACCGGTACCCTCACTCACATTCCCCTCATTTGAAGTACATGCTATCAGACTTTTCCGCCCACTGTCCTTACGTGTAGCTGTGATCTACTGTCCACCGGGTTCACCCTACCAATTTCTGGATCGCTTCGCTTCTTGGCTTCCCCTCTTTTTATCCAGTGAAATTCCTACCCTCATCATGGGTGACTTTAACATCCCCACGAACACCCCTGTCTCCCCAGCTGCCTCACAGTTTCTCTCAATAACCACGTCTTTTGGTCTTTCACAACTTTCCTCTTCTGCCACACATGTAGATGGCAACAGCATTGATCTTGTCTTCCATCGACTCCTCACAGTTTCTAAATTTACTAACTCTTCTCTGCCACTCTCTGACCATAACCTTCTGTCTCTCACCATCAGTGCTTTCTCTCCTTCACAGGACACACCTACTCATCATACATATAGGAATTTACGTGCTATTAACACCCAGCACCTCTCAGATACTCTACAGTCCTCTCTGTCCCCCATCTCTTCACTCTCCTGTCCCAATCTGGCCACTAGTCACTATAATGAAAGCCTTAAGAGTGCATTGGATGAGGCGGCTCCCCCCTCCACTCGAAAGGTTAGACGCAGGAGGAAGCAACCCTGGCACATGCCACAGACACGTTTTCTTCAGCGGTGCTCTAGGTGTGCTGAACGTCTGTGGAGAAAATCACGTACACCTGCAGACTTCCTCCACTTTAAATTTATGCTTAAAACCTATAATTCTGCCCTTCACCTAGCCAAACAAGCCTATTTCAGCACTCTCATCTCTTCTCTCTCCAGTAACCCTAAAAGGCTATTTGAAACTTTTCATTCCTTACTTACCCCTAAGGTGCAGATGCCATTCACAGACCTTAGCGCAGATGACCTGGCCTCTTATTTCCATGATAAAATTGATAAGATCCGTCAGGAAATAACTGCCCAATCCCCAGGTGGCATTGACCCCTCAACAGCCGCACTTCAGACTGTTCATTCTCATCTTTTGAACCTGTTACAGAGGAGGAAGTATCTCAGCTACTTTCCTCTTCTCGCCCTACAACCTGCAGTAGTGACCCTTTCCTCTCACACCTTCTCCAGTCTCTGTTGCCTGCCGTCACGACTTACCTTACTAAAATATTTAACCTCTCTCTCTCTTCTGGAAATTTCCCATCCTCTTTCAAACATGCTGTCATAACCCCACTACTGAAGAAATCCTCCCTTGACCCATCCTGTGCTGCTAACTATCGACCTGTCTCTAACCTTCCTTTTATCTCCAAAATCTTGGAACACTTGGTCTATTCTCGTTTAATCCGCTATCTTTCTGCTAACTCTCTTCTTGACCCCTTACAATCTGGCTTCCGCACTCTGCACTCTACTGAAACGGCCCTCACAAAAGTCTCCAATGATCTCCTGACAGCTAAATCCAAAGGTGACTTCTCTCTTCTTATTATTCTAGATCTCTCAGCATCATTTGACACTGTTGACCATCAACTCCTTCTCACTATGCTCCGCTCTGTCGGCATCACAGACACCGCTCTCTCCTGGTTCTCCTCTTATCTCTCTGACCACACTTTCTGTGTATCATTTGCGGGCTCTGTTTCTTCCCCTCTTCCCCTTGCCGTTGGGGTTCCTCAGGGCTCGTTCCTAGGTCCCCTGCTCTTCTCCCTCTACACAGCCCCCATTGGACAATCCATCACTAGATTTGGCTTCCGGTACCATCTTTATGCTGATGACACCCAATTATATATGTCATCCCGTGACATCACCACTGCACTAATACAAAACACCAGTGACTGTCTCTCTGCTCTCTCAAATATCATGTCTTCGCTCTATCTGAAACTGAATCTCTCAAAGACTGAACTACTGCTGTTTCCACCATCTAATAGATCTGTCCCTGATATCTCCATTGCAGTCTCTGGCCTTACCATAACTCCCAGGCAGTATGCCCGCTGCCTCGGGGTTTTGTTTGACTCAGACCTCTCCTTCACCCCCCATATCCAATCACTCGCATGCTCATGTCATCTACACCTCAAAAACATCTCCAGAATCCGCCCTTTCCTTACCACAGATACACTAAAGACACTTATTGTTGCCCTGATTCACTCTCGCCTTGACTATTGTAACTCCTTACTAATCGGTCTTCCCCTTACTAAACTCTCCCCTCTACAATCTATTCTGAATGCGGCGGCCAGGCTCATCTATCAGTCTAGACGCTACAGCAATGCCTCCGGTCTGTGCCGGTCACTACACTGGCTGCCTATTCAATACAGAGTACAATATAAACTTATCACCCTCATTCACAAGGCTCTCCTTAATGCTGCACCTCCCTACATTTCCTCCTTCATCTCTGTCTATCGCCCAACCCGTACTCTCCGTTCACTCAATGACCTAAGACTAACATCCTCTATTATCAGAACCTCCCACGCTCGTATACAAGACTTCTCCCGAGTTGCACCACTTCTCTGGAATGCTCTGTCCCAGACTATCAGATTAACTCCCAATTTCCACAGCTTCAAGCGTAAACTAAAGACATATCTTTTCAGACAGGCCTATCACAACTCCTAATGTAAACCCTTCCGTAGTTAGAATCCCTAAAACGTACCCTCTGTTTATGCTTCAACATTACCTCACAGGATATGATGCCGTATCAGACTAGCTTTATATGTCCAGGCACCATCTGCATGTTAAAGGACACGACTGGTGACGGCTCATACAGCTTTATATATGTCTATTATTATTATTATTATTATTATTATTATTAATAATTCTTTGCTCTGATATCTGTTTTTGAGGAAGAGAGTTGGGGCACCAGCATACACATTAGATGGTTGACCAATTCCACCAAAATTGGTAGGTTCATTTGACGTTCATGTAATGTATATGGCTTCCTTTAGTAAATGCTATGTATATGCCATCACTTATTGTAGAAAAAAGCCTTTAAGCAAATTGTTTAATCTAAATTGCAAAAAGTTATTTTTAAACTTTTTATAATCTATAGGGCTTTCTGAGATGTCAATATAGAGAATTTGGAAATTGGTTTTGAAAAAAAGATAAAAATAAGAAGATTTGTTTCATTTCTTGTACGGTATGTTGTGAAATGGGTAGTTATCTTGCACAGCCACCTTATTGCTGTATCAGTATAGTGGATTGTAATTACAAGCTAAGTACTCTCAACATTGCCAATAAATAGCTACCAACATTTCTAAGCCATTGCATCTTATCATATTTGGACACAAGGTCATTAAAGCTTAACATTACAATAGCTTTAGTCAACAGACTGTATGGGTAACAAGCTTTGATAGTAGCAGGAAGCATTAAGGAATAAATTCTCTCTCCTGCCAAAGAATGCTCCTCATTATCTCCAGCATGGAAGGAAAGATTCTAGTAACCAAGTAACTATTTCAGCTTGTTTGTTTTATTAATTTATAGGGTGTGACATCAGCTTTAACAACCTGAGAAAGAGAAAAAAATTACTGAAACATAGGAAATGTGATTTCCTGCCTTTTTAGAGGGGATTGAAAGAAAGAAGAAAGAGCCTGGATATGTGACACAGTAAGAATGTAAAAGGTCAAAAAAGAAATATATTAACATTCCAGTAATATATTTCTCTGGAGTCATGCTTGCAAGTTAAAAGGAGCAGAAGGTCAGGGCACGATTATGCATTGAACCCTACTGTAAATGTTTCTTGTGACTTTATTAAAATTGTCCACATATTATTAATACAGCATGATTTTTATCCGCACCATCATTAATCAGATTCTTTGTTGGGTGGGTAAAAATCATGCGATGATTTTTTTATCCGCACCATTCATTAATCAGATTCTTTGTTTGAAAGGGATTGTCTTCTGCTTAAAGAAATACTAAGTCTAGTTTAGCCTTAAAGGGGTAGTCCCATCTCAAGGATCATATTTAAAGGGAGTCTACCACCTCCGCCAAGCATTTTCAACTATCACTACCATGTTACAGAGGATATTACAGTGATAAACATCATATCTTTGTTATGTATGTCACTTTTGTAGATTTGGAGAAAAACAATTTTAAAGTGAAATGAGTCAGTTGGTGCACTGTGGGCTGGTCTTCTGCTCCCTGGAGCACTGCTCTTGCTACTCAAACCCCTACCATCTTTTGCTTACACCACCCCATGTAATAAGGGTTGATCCCCCCCACTGCTATCACATCACCCATCCTACTTAGACAGCAAGAACAGCTCTCACAGGGCTGAAGGCCTGCACCCAACGCACCAACTACTTCATATACATATGGCTTCCAATATACAAAAATGACATACATAACAAAATGATGTTGTTTATCGCTATTATGTGCTCTGTATTGTAGTGGCAGCAAAATGGTAGACTCCCTTTAAACTTATAGTTTAAGCTAACTGAAGTATTTCATCCAATGCATTGCTTTATCTGTCTTGTTCCATTTGCCAGCTACAGCTAAATATGCCTCCTCCGCATTTACAGCTTTTTGCCTAGGTTACAGACCACCTCTCTAGTCAGACTAATGACTCTGAGTCCCTGTTACTGGCCATCTACATCCTCTTTTCTCCCTTTGTCTGCCTATTGCCTTCAGTTGATGAGCCAAGATTAGTGCTAGAAATGTTTTTTGCTCACGACCTCTGCTATCTGTAAATGCAGAGATAACTGTGCAGTTTACAACAAGCATGAGCATGCTGATGGACTGAGCTGAAAACTAGGAAGTGGAGGGGAGAGGAGACAGGAGGGCTGCTGAAAACCTCAGATGAGAAAACTCCTTTAATGACCAATCAGAACTTTGATTTTTACATCAGCTAAGCTATTTGAGGGCTTGTTTTTAATAGGATGAGTTGCATTTTTCTTTGCTACTATTTTTGAGTACATACAGATGTAGCAGAATTAAACCCAACTTTTGCTATTGGTTAAACTGCTGCAGTGTGATATCAAATTGCAGAAGACAGCAAAAACCAATGAAAAGTCATGAAAAACATTTTTCAGTGCCTTTTCATTGGTTTTTGCTGTCTTCTGTGATAAGATATCACACTGCAGCAGTTTAGCCAATTGCAGAAGTTCAGGTTAACTCTGCTACATTATTGATTAACGCCAATCAGACATATATATGAGATTGAGGTAATAAGCCACTGTCAGATATGTATGTGCTTATCTCTGGGGGGAACAAATGATGTTTCCTTCACACTTGCGCCTGGTATCCGTCCGCTTGCAAACCGTTTAAAAGTAAAAAATGGTTTGGTACAAAAAAGATTCCAAACGGTTACACAGTGGATACCCGAATCTGTCTTTTTAGATGGAAAGTCAATGGGTGTCTGTCAAAAAAACGGACCATTTTTATGTCAGTTTTCTGTCAGTTTTTGTCAGTTTGTGTCAGTTTTTGACCAATCCATTTTTTTTTCTTTTTCCTTCTTCATTCTGATGATGCGCAGAGGGAAAAACGGACTGCTAAACGGACACAAACAGATGGCTGTCTGTTGTAATCCGTTTGTAATCCACCTTTCATAGATATCAATGTTAAAAAAAAACGTTTTTGAGGCAGTCCATTGTGTATCCTTATTTTTTGTACGAACACAAAGTCCTGCAAGTCCAACTTTGGTCTCCGTTCAAAAGAGCGGATAGATGGCGGAAAGGCTCAATACATACACCTACGGATTGTATTAAAAACTCATTGAAATGAATGGGTTTTTAAACAAACTGTTTCCAGTTTTTCTGATCTTATGGCGGATTCACGACGGACGAATACCAGGCGCAAGTGTGAACGAAGCATGATTTTAACATTTTAATATCCAACATTCTTGTTTCTCTAAATTTCAGATGTTAAGGAACAGTTAGACTGTCTTCATACACATTACATTATCGTTGTGTCCTGATGAGATTTTGCTAATGTATATGGCCAAATTAAGGCTGCATGCACATGTATAAGTATGTGCTGTGAATTTGTGGTAGATACCAGCTCTACACAGGGCTCTGCAGACCATTTAGGCATTACAGTGCAGGAAACATTTTGTGACATATTGATTACATGACTGTAATTGTTCACATTTCCCATCTCTTCCATCTGGACCACCATGACAATTTTATCCAGTTGTGACTTGTCACTGTAAAGTGTACAACACAAGCATCTTTGGCTTCTCTCTTTTCTAAGCACCAGACCAACATTGTCCTTACCTACACAAAGTCTCCATCCTGCTGCTACCCCAATTATAAAATATATAATATAAAAATCCTCTGGGAATGAATAATACCCCCTGTATGCATCTTTAGATTAATAATAACTCCTGTGTGTCTGCTTAAATTCATAACAACCCTGTGTGCCACCTCAATAATACCCATGTGCCTGCTTAAATTAATAAAGCCCGTATGTGCTCTCTCTCTCTCTTAAATTAATAGTGCCCCTAAATTAATAATGCTCCATGTGCCCTCTAATAATGCCATTTTGATACCTTAAATTAATACTGTCCAAATACCCATAAGTTAATACCCCCTAATGCCCCTTATATTATGCCCCCATACATAAATACTTCTTCCTAATGTCCCCTTATATTAAAGGAGGTATAAAAAAAATGTAATTACCTACCCTCAATCACTGATGCAGGGCTCCAAAAAAAACACTGCCCTCTCTTCTTGTTCTAACCTGTAGACTACAAGCTACTTCAGGCCTGCAGCCTTACGAACCACTGTGACCACAACAACACCTCTTTGTCTGTCCAAAGTGACGTCATCGTGCCTGTCTGTGTCAGGATATGGATGTGTTTTCAAAAAGTGGCTTGTAGTCTGCTGGCCTGAAGTGCCTTGCAGCTTACAAGTTAAGAATAGTAGAGCAGACACAGATACAACTGAAATGGCTGGTTTCTAATTGCTGGTGTTTGTGGCCCCTCTGCCCCACCGCACTTGCTATGAATCTGGTAAAATCTGTAGGTTTTCTGACTTGCTGACTTGATGATTCTATAATCATTTGCAAAATTGACAAGAGTAGATCAATTTGCTAAATTGAGTCCCGTGCAGTTGACATTGGTGAACTTTACACTGCTTTCATTTTTATAATATAAAAGGAGAAATGATAAATCATACATTTTGTAGAATAAAGTAGGGGTTCTTTCTCTTTTTTTTTAATTATGGTACTAACAGACCAAAATTAAATTAATCTGCTTAAAATATGAACGGAGACTGGATATAAAAAATAATCACAATATTATACCAGAATTTAGATAATTTTCATAATTTCCTTGTAGGGAATAATTGATAAATTGCCTTTGATGACCCAGTTCCCTATATATATATATATATATATATATATATATATATAAAGGTGGGGAAAAAAAGTATTTAGTCAGCCATCAATTGTGCAAGTTCTCCCACTTAAAAAGATGAGAGAGGCCTGTAATTGACATCATAGATAGACCTCAACTACGAGAGACAAAATGAGAAAGCATATCTAGAAAATCACATTGTCTGATTTTTTAAGAATTTATTTGCAAATTATGGTGGAAAATAAGTATTTGGTCACCTACAAACAAGCACTATTTCTGGCTCTCACAGACCTGTAACTTCTTCATTAAGAGGCCCCTCTGTCCTCCACTCATTACCTGTAGTAATGGCACCTGTTTGATATTGTTATCAGTATAAAAGACACCTGTCCACAACCTCAAACAGTCACACTCCAAACTCCACTATGGTGAAGACCAAAGAGCTGTGGAAGGACACCAGAAACAAAATTGTAGACCTGCACCAGGCTGGGAAGACTGAATCTGCAATAGGCAAGCGGCTTGCTGTGAAGATATCAACCGTGGGAGCAATAATTAGAAAATGGAAGACATACAAGACCACTGATAATCTCCCCTGATTAGGGGCTCCACGCAAGATCTCACCCCGTGTGGTCAAAATGATCACAAGAACGGTGAGCAAAAATACCAGAACCACACGGGGGGACCTAGTGAATGACCTGCAGAAAGCTGGGACTAACGTAACAAAGGCTACCGTCAGTAACACACTACGCCGCCAGGGACTCAGATCCTACAGTGCCAAATGTGTCCCCCTGCTTAAGCCAGTACATATCCAGGCCCGTCTGAACTTTGCTAGAGAGCATTTGGATGTTCCAGAAGAGTATTGGGAGAATGTCATATGGTCAGATGAAGCCAAAGTAGAACTGTTTGGTAGAAACACAACTCATAGTGTTTGGAGGAGAGTGAATGCATCCAAAGAACACCATACCTACTGTGAAGCATAGGGGTGGCAACATCATGCTTTGGGGCTGTTTCTCTGCAAAGGGACCAGGACGACTGATCCATGTACATGAAAGAATGAATGGGGCCATGTATCGTGAGATTTTGAGTGCAAACCTCCTTCCATCAGCAAGGGCATTAAAGATGAAACATGGCTGGGTCTTTCATCATGACAATGATCCCAAGCACACTGCCAGGGCAATGAAGGAGTGGCTTCGTAAGAAGCATTTCAAGGTCCTGGAGTGGGCTAGCCAGTCTCCAGATCTCAACCCCATAGAAAACCTTTGGAAGGAGTTGAAAGTCTGTGTTGCCCAGTGACAGCCCCAAAACATCACTGCTCTAGAGGAGATCTGCATGGAGGAATGGGCCAACATACCAGCAACAGTGTGTGCCAACCTTGTGAAGTCTTACAGAAAACGTTTGACCTCTGTCATTGCCAACAAAGGATATATAACAAAGTATTGAGATGAACTTTTGTTATTGACCAAATACTTATTTTCCACCATAATTTACAATTAAATTCTTGAAAAAATCAGACAATGTGATTTTCTGGATTTGTTTTCTCATTTTGTCTCTAATAGTTGAGGTCTACCTATGATGTCAATTACAGGCCGGCCTCATCTTTTTAAGTGGGAGAATTGCACAATTGGTGGCTGGCTAAATACTTTTTTTTCCCCACTGTATATATATATATATATATATATATATATATATACAGTACAGACCAAAAGTTTGGACACACCTTCTCATTCCAAGAGTTTTCTGTATTTTCATGACTATAAAAATTGTAGATTCACACTGAAGGCATCAAAACTATGAAATAACACATGTGGAATTATATACTTAACAAAAAAGTGTGAAACAACTGAAAATATGTCTTATATTCTAGGTTCTTCAAAGTAGCCACCTTTTGCTTTGATTACTGCTTTGCACACTCTTGGCATTCTCTTGATGAGCTTCAAGAGGTAGTCACCTGAAATGGTCTTCCAACAGTCTTGAAGGAGTTCCCAGAGATGCTTAGCACTTGTTGGCCCTTTTGCCTTCACTCTGCGGTCCGGCTCACCCCAAACCATCTCGATTGGGTTCAGGTCTGGTGACTGTGGAGGCCAGGTCATTGTCCTGTTGAAAAATAAATGATGGTCCAACTAAACGCAAACCGGATGGAATAGCATGCCGCTGCAAGATGCTGTGGTAACCATGCTGGTTCAGTATTCCTTCAATTTTGAATAAATCCCCAACAGTGTCACCAGCAAAGCACCCCCACACCATCACACCTCCTCCTCCATGCTTCACGGTGGGAACCAGGCATGTAGAGTCCATTCATTCACCTTTTCTGCGTCGCACAAAGACACGATGGTTGGAACCAAAGATCTCAAGTTTGGACTCATCAGACCAAAGCACAGATTTCCACAGGTCTAATGTCCATTCCTTGTGTTCTTTAGCCCAAACAAGTCTCTTCTGCTTGTTGCCTGTCCTTAGCAGTGGTTTCCTAGCAGCTATTTTACCATGAAGGCCTGCTGCACACAGTCTCCTCTTAACAGTTGTTGTAGAGATGTATCTGCTGCTAGAACTCTGTGTGGCATTGACCTGGTCTCTAATCTGAGCTGCTGTTAACCTGGGATTTCTGAGGCTGGTGACTCGGATGAACTTATCCTCCGCAGCAGAGGTGACTCCTGGTCGTCCTTTCCTGGGGCGGTCCTCATGTGAGCCAGTTTCTTTGTAGCGCTTGATGGTTTTGGCCACTGCACTTGGGGACACTTTCAAAGTTTTCCCAATTTTTCGGACTGACTGACCTTCATTTCTTAAAGTAATGATGGCCACTCGTTTTTCTTTACTTAGCTGCTTTTTTCTTGCCATAATACAAATTCTAATACTCCATTCAGTAGGACTATCAGCTGTGTATCCACCTGACTTCTGAACAACACAACTGATGGTCCCAACCCCATTTATAAGGCAAAAAATCCCACTTATTAAACCTGACAGGGCACACCTGTGAAGTGAAAACCATTTCAGGTGACTACCTCTTGAAGCTCATCAAGAGAATGCCAAGAGTGTGCAAAGCAGTAATCAAAGCAAAAGGTGGCTACTTTGAAGAACCTAGAATATAAGACATATTTTCAGTTGTTTCACACTTTTTTGTTAAGTATATAATTCCACATGTGTTAATTCATAGTTTTGATGCCTTCAGTGTGAATCTACAATTTTTATAGTCATGAAAATACAGAAAACTCTTGGAATGAGAAGGTGTGTCCAAACTTTTGGTCTGTACTGTATATATATATATATATATGAAATGTAGGTTTTTATTTATTTTTAAAGTGATGTCATATACTGTATCTGTAACAATTGACAATTTTAAACAGAAAGCAATGCTAAATGCTTTGTTTCCCTGCTTTTATTTAGTTGCCATTACAAAAAATAATTTTTATGAGATTTAGACTCTGCAATAATAGGTCTTGTATTATGCTCATGCTGTGCTTCAATAGACTCTATCTGACAGCATGTCATTTGCAGAGTCCTGAATCTTCAATTACTCCACTCAGCAGGCTATGAGAAGCTGCTCTTCTGACAATCGTTTTGTTATCACTTTTAATAAAAACTTAATATCCTTTCTTCCTGGGAAGATCTCTGTCTTACAATACCAGTATAGATATATGTTTGGCAAATAAATGGATATTTTTAATCTTTTATTAGTTTAAAAATAACCTTTTTAAATAAATATTATCTTATTATTTGTTAACAGAGAGGAGTAGGATATCTGAGCAGTCATGACCTGGGTATACCAAATTACTTACCTAACATGTAAACCTTTAAATAATAATAACAATAATATATATAAATATATATAAATAATTTTTTTTAATGAATAGCTACCTGTTATAACCACCTGGTTAGGGAAAAACTTTTTGAATGTGTACACTTTAAAGTACACTCAGATGTGTATGTTGTTACTGCTGTTACTAGACTACATACTAACATAGCTGATGAATTTGGATGAAGACACAGGACCAGCAAATCCAACTTATAACCCTTCAGTGTTGATGCAATGGAAGGCAAGAAAATCCTATGAGGCTGATGCCAATTGCCCCATATCAGGAGAAAAAATTCCTTCCCAACTCCAAATCCAACAATCAGTATAAAACCCTGGATCAACTTGTCTATACCAAAAATCTAAAACCTGTAATATTTTTCCATTCAAAAAAGGTATCCAGGCCCTTTTCGAACTTGCACATTGAATCCACCATCGCCACTTCCTGTGTCAGTGAGTTTCATAGCCTCACTGCTCTTACCGTAAAGAATCCCCGTCTATGTTCTCTCCTCTAGGTGTAGAAGATGTCCCCTTTGTCACTGTTATCAGCCTAGGAGTAAAAAGATCATTAGGAAGGCCTTTGTACTGTTCCTTCATGTATTTGTACATTGTGATTAGATCTTTCTCTAATTGTTTTGGTCCCCCTTTTCTGCACTCTCTCTAGTTCAGTTATATCCTTCTTATATCCTGGGGCCCAAAACTGCACACAGTAGTCTGTGTGGCCATACTAGTTATTTGTATAGAGGCATAACTACGTTCTTGTCATGAGCATCTATTAATTAGTTTTAATGCATCCCATAATTTTATTTGCCTTAGCAGCAGCTGTCTGGTACTGGTTGCTAAAGGTAAGCTTACTGTCTACCAAAATCCCCAAGTTTTTTTCAGCAGTAGTCTTATTCAATAACTTACTATTAAATATATAATCATACATTTTATTTCTTCAACCACAATGCATAACCTTACATTTGTCTATATTAAACTTCATTTACCAAGTCTCCGCCCATGCTTCCAGCTTCCTAAGATCCCCCTGTAATATTTTACAGTCCTCCCCAGTTTTGATTACTTTACAAAATTTAGTGTAATCTGAAAATATATAAACCCTGCTCTCTCTACCATTATCTATCTTTAATAAACATGTTAAAAAGGAGAGGACTCAATACTTACCCCTGTGGTACCCCACTGGTGACTGAAACCCAGTCTGAGTATTTCCCATTAACTAGCATCATCTGTTTCCTATCACTTAGCCAGTTATGTACCCAAATGTATATATTTTCCCCCAGTTCCAACATTCTCATTTTGTATACCAGCCTTTTATGTTGTACAGTATAAAATACCTTAGATAAGTCCAGATATACCACATCTACTGCATTACCCATGTCCAGTCTAGAACTGATGTCTTTATAGAAGCTGATTGGATTAGTCTGACAGGACCTATTCCTCATAAACTCCTTGCTGATTGCGTGTTTTAAGGTTATTTTCATTGAGATACTCCAGGATAGCATCTCTTAAAAACCTTCAAAGTTTTACCCACCTTTGAGGCTGGTGTCCGGGATCTCTTTTTGACCCCTTTTTGTATATTGGCACATCATTTTTTATGTGCCAATCTTGTGAGACATACGCAGTTTCTAGATATTTATGAAATATTAGATACAGTTGTCTGTATATTACTGTATTTAATTCCTTCAGAGCCCGGGTGTGAATGCCATCAGGACCCGGTGAATTACCTATTTTAATGTCTTCCTGGGTTAAGCAGGTGGCATTTAATGTAGAATTTACCTTAACTGTAGTCAAGTCCCCAGTCACTGCATTTTCCTGTGTAAAACCAGTACAGAAGAAGGTATTCAATATATTAGCATTTTCCTCATCCTCCACCACCATTACTCCCAGATTATTTTTGAGACAGCCCACAGTCTCAGTTTTAAGTTTCTCTCTATTTATGTAATTGAATAATGGGGTTATTTTTACTTTCCCTGGCTATAAACCTCTCTGTCTCAATCTTTGCCACCTTTACCTGTTTTTTATACATCTTATTTTTCTCCTTACAATTCTTTAAAGCTTCTTAACTTCCATGACTGAGTGTGTATCCGCTCTAGGGATGAGATTGCAGCAGAATGCAGTCGTATAACACTAGGAGTGACATACGAGTGTCATCTGAGTGCATTCTGTGATGCACTCACGTCTATGGGGGCTTCCGATCCGTTCTGTTCCCATGACACGGAGCAGTTACTCTGAGTGTCATCCAGCTGCATTACGCTGCAAACTTGGCCCCACATTGGATGCATACTTGGTTATGTGCATGGGTTACTAATAGTTTAAACTCTGTCTTTTTTTATCATTTATTACGCCCCTCACAGTTTTATTTAACCACAATAGTTTTCTTGTGTTCCTGACACATTCCCATATAGTATACATCTTTCATAGGGGTATTTAAGATGCTTTTAAAAAATGTCCCATTTAGCCTGTGTACTTTTGTTTGTAAGGACTCTGCTCCAGTTTATAGCCCTAAGGTCATCCCTTAACTGATAAAAATTAGCGTTCTTGAAGTTTAGCATTTTTGTACCCCCTCTGGTACACATCTTATTAAAGGATACTTGAAAATGTAGTACCTTGTGGTCATTATTACCCATCTGACCCCCAACCTCCACTTTTGATATTCTGGTGTGTTGGTTAAAATCAGGTCTAGAAGTGTCTCCTCTTATGTTGGGTCCTGCAATAGTTGGGAAAGGTAATTATCTTTAATTATTGCCAAAACCTGTTCTTTTTGTTGGACCTGCAGGTTTCTGTTTCCCAATTTATATCAGGGTAGTTGAAATCCCCCATAATAATCACCTTATTTTTATCTGACTCTATTTGGTCCATAAGTACTCTTTCCCCTTCCTTTCCACTTGGAGACTTATAACAGGCCCCTATTAATATTTTATTTTTCCCTCCCTTTATTTTCACCCATAGGGACGTCATCTTGGAAGTTGTCTCACAGTATAGGCTTTAGGCAGGATTTTATGTATAAGCAAACCCAACCTCCTTTCTTATTTATCCAGTCCTTTCTGAATAGACTGAACCCTTGTATATTTACAGCCCATTCCTAGTTGTCATCCAGCTATGTCTCGCTTTTCCCCGCTACATCATATCCCTCTTCCAACATTATTGCTTTTAATTCCTTAGTCTTGTTATTGAGACTCCTCGCATTAGTGTACAATCACTAGTTGTTTTACTTTATCCCTAAACATGTCTCTTTTCTTCACCCTTTAGTGGCTGGCCTGTTTTAGGCTTTGATGACCAAGCCATTTTTTCCATTGTCACATACTAAGCCCTATAGCTTTTTTAATTTTTCCATCAATGTAACTGTATGAGGGCATATTTAGTGTAATGACACTATTTGGGCGTATATATATTTAATTGATTTTATTAACTCTTTCTTGGGAGAAATAGGAAAAAAAATAGCAATTTTGCCATTGCCTTTTTATACTATAGATTTTGCACTGTGCGGCTTAAATAATAATAAATGTATGCACTGGGTTTATACGAGAACATTGATTCCAAATTTGTATTATATTTATAGGCTTTACTTCTTTTACAAAATAAAAACACTTTATATAATAACATTTTTTTTTCCATTGCCATTTTCCAAGACCTATTCTTTTGTTAACAGAATTGTGTGATGGCTTATTTTTTGAGGGACCAGATGTTTTTATTGATGCCATTTCAGGGGCCATAACACATTTGATCGCTTTTTTTACCGCTTTTTTGGTAGCCGAGAGACAAAAAAAAAAACACCAATTCTGGTATTATTTAACATACAGGTAAAATTATATTGCAGTTGTATTGCTTGGGTCCTTCTGAGCATGCCAATATCGAATATGTGTGTTATGTTTGGAATTTTTTATTTTTTTTATTTATTAAAAACTTTGGGATGGGGATTAATGTCCATTTTTTTTTTTTTACTATATTTAAACACTCCTCCCCCCCCCCCAAAAAAAAACATTTATTTAATTTTTTTATCATTATTTCTTTGTCCCCCTAGGGGACTTTAACTTGCGATCTTCTGATTGCTTTTATAATATATTGCACTACCTATGTTGTGCAATGCATTATATTACCTGTTATTTTATGACAGTCATTCTATTAGGCCATGCCCTTGGCATAGCCTAATAGGAATTTACACAGGCTATGTAAATGCATTAGAGCCACCTCCCTCTAAAACCTCTTAGATGCTGCGGTTGCTATAAGAATCCATAGTTCAGAAAATGCTCCACCAGTCTCTTCAGTACACCAAGAAGCCTAGACCTGCTTAAACGCAAAACGCAGATTTAGCGACTGTTAATAGATCTAGTAATAGTGTGTTTGTTTTCTTTCTATACTCAACCTTGTGCCTTTTATAATCTGGTAGATCACCACTGATATTCAGTAGATGTATTTTCTAACTTCCTATTTTCTAGAGTCAATGCCTTCTGCAGTCAGTATTTCATTTAGAATCAGACTGAGACAGCCTCACCTCTACAACTATGGTACATCCATATGACTTGCATGAGGCTTGCAAGAGCAGTCATTCTTCTTTTTCTTATAGAAAGTTATATTTCATCATGCACAAGTCACAAGTTCCATGTTATAGGCTGTCATACTCCTCTTACATTACTTTATACAGCAATGAAAAAGTTTGGGCACCCCTATAATCTTAATCATTTTTAGTTCTAAATATTTGGGTGTTTGCAACAGCCATTCAATTTGATATATCTAATAACTGATGGACACAGTAATATTTCAGGATTGAAATGAGGTTTATTGTACTAACAGAAAATGTGCAATATGCATTAAACCAAAATTTGACCGGTGCAAAAATTTGGGTACCCTTATCATTTTATTGATTTGAATACTCCTAACTACTTTTACTGACTTACTGAAGCACAAAATTGGTTTTGTAACCCACTGAGCTTTGAACTCATAGCCAGGTGTATCCAACATGAGAAAAGGATTAAGGTGGCCAATTGCAAGTTGTCTCCTATTTGAATCTCCCTGAAGAGTGGCACATGGGCTCCTCAAAACAACCTCAAATGATCTGAAAACAAAGATTGTTCAACATAGTTGTTCAGGGGAAGGATACAAAAAGTTGTCTCAGAGATTTAACCTGTCAGTTCCACTGTGAGGAACATAGTAAGGAAATGGAAGACCACAGGGACAGTCTTGTTAAGCCCAGAAGTGGCAGGCCACAAGAAAAATACAGAAAGGCAGAGAAGAAGAATGGTGAGAACAGCAAGGACAACCACAGACCACCCCAAAGAGCTGCAGCATCACGCTGCAGATGGTGTCACGTGCACGGCAACAATACAGCACACTTGCACAAGGAGAAGCTGATGGGAGAGTGATGCGAAAGAAGCCGTCTGAAAGCACGCCACAAACAGAGCGCCTGAGGTATGCAAAAGCACATTTGGACAAGCCAGCCATTTTGGAAGAAGGTCCGTGGACTGATGAAACAAAGATTGAGTTGTTTGGTCATACAAAAAGGCGTTATGCATGGCATCAAAAAAACACAGCATTGCAAGAAAAACACTGCACCCACTGTAAAATTTGGTGGAGGCCATCAGCTTTGGGGCTGTGTGGCCAAGCCGGCACCGGGAACTGTTAAAGTTGAGGGCGCATGGATTCAACCAGATCAGCAGATTCTTGAGAATAATATACAAGAATCAGTGACGAAGAAGTACCCGGGGATGGATATTCAGCAAGACAATGATCCAAAACACAGCCCAAACTACCAGGCATTCATGCAGAGGAACAATACAATGTTCTGGAATGGCCACCCAGTCCCCAGACCTGAATATCATTGAACATCTGTGGGAAAGAAGCGGGCTGCCAGCCGGCGACCACAAACAACTGAACTGGAATTGTTTTGTAAAGAGGAATGGCAAAAATACCCACCAGGACCAGGAACGATTAAAAGCTACAGGAAGCGACAGAGGCTGTTATTTTGCAAAGGAGGATCTACTAAATATTAATGTCACTTTCTGTTGAGGTGCCCATACTTGCACCGGTCAAATTTTGGTTTAATGCATATTGCACATTTTCTGTTAGTACAATAAACCCATCAATCCTGAAATATTACTGTGTCCATCAGTTATTAGATATATCAAATTGAAATGGCTGTTGCAAACACCCAAATATTTAGAACTAAAAATGATTAAGATTAATAGGGTGCCCAAACTTTTTCATATGACTGTAGGTAGAGAAAAGGTGCCTTATGTCACAGAAATAAACATGTGGCAGAATCTTAAAAATATAAAGCACAAGTATCATCAACTATATAGACTTTCAATATAACCTTTTCTTAAGAAAAAATTGGTTGGTTTAAAGTTACATTCACAACACTTTTTGTGACATGTCATATGTATCCTGAGACATACCCACAGACTCCAGGACAGTAGGCATAAGATCTAACAGTGTTTTTTTCCCCTACATTTAGAAGAATTACATCTGGATGTCTTGTTTGATATTTTTTTAAACAAAGTTAACATTTATTTATTTTTCATTTTTTTCCATAGTACAGACATATTCTACAGTTTGGTCCAGAGAATGTCATCATTCACCACAGTCCCTGTCACTAATGGGACTTACATTATAGCACATTGACACACTAGGCCAATGTTATGCAAAGTCTATTAACCAATTAGTAAATTTGTGGCGTGTGGAAGGAAACTGGAGTACTCCAACTGAAGAAACTCCTGCACACATGGGGACATGAATGCGCCTAATCAGCAGGGAGTCTTGAGCCGCGGACCCTGCGGGTGGAATCCTGCTGCAATCTCTGCCTCCCATTGAAAACAATGAGAGGCGGATTCTGGGGAGAAATCCGCCCCCAGTTCCGCGGCGAATTCCTCCATGTGAACACAGCCTTACCTAATCCAGATAGGGCTAATCTGGAAGGACTGCGGAATGTAGATAAAATACAACAGGCCATAAGGAGTATAATGAAGAATACCAGTGGATGCGTATATAAGGAGTATGAGAAGAAGCTAATTCCACATTAATAGGCCATGTGTAATGGTTGGCTTGGTATGGGGCAGTTATCAGGCTTCCTTAGATAAGACCATTATTGTAGTTCTACCGAGTGGAAGGATGTATCACTGTCAGAGTCTTATTCACCAGTATTGCTATTAATATCAGATTTAATTTCTCAACCAGAATCACTCTAATATCAGATATCCAGGTAATTAAAACAATCTTGGCTAAGTGACTTATTTGAGTTGCATGCATTTATTTATGCTTACTTGTATAGCGCCATCATGTTCCACAGCGCTTTTCACAGATATTGTCAGTCACTGTCCCACATAGGGCTCACAATCTACATTCCCTATCAGTATGTCTTTGGAGCCTGGGAGGAAACCCACGCAAATACAGGGAGAAGATACAAACTCCTGGCAGATGTTGTGCTTGGCAGGATTCAAACCCAGGACTCAATCACTGCAAAGCTGTAGTGCTAACCACTGAGCCAGTGTGCCATCAATGACTTAAAGGGGTATTCCCACATACATAACCATTTGTAAATTTGTAGATAATTAAAAGTTCAACATTTTTGCAAATATAAGTAATTAAACATTTTGCATAGTTTGAAAGATTTTCTCTAAATATCTTGTGGTCACAAGTTGTTGTCTTGATTGGTTGCCAATGGATACGACCATGAATGCAGGACCCTTCTAAGGTCAGAAAATCAGCTATGATTTCCTTATTGTGACTGGGATATTTTCTGATACATGTAGTGCTCCTGCCTGATAATCCAGCTAGAATTAGAAAATCATGGCTGGGTTCCTGACAAGTCCCAAGCCATTCGTGGTCGTATCCATTGGCAACCGATCAAGACAACAGACTGTCACCACTAAGATAGTTAGAGAAATTCTTTAAAACTCTGCAGAATTTTTAACTAATTATATTTACAAAAATGTTTAACTTTTAGTTATCTACAAATATAGATGTGATTATGTTCATGGGAATACCCCTTTAACTGTTGGTCAGTTTCCAAATGCTGCAAGTCAGTAGTGCTAACCACTGGGCCCTCATGCAGATATTATATACTTCTGCAACTGTTATATATATATATATATATATACATATATATATATATATATATATATACAGTCATATGAAAAAGTTTGGGCACCCCTATTAATCTTAATCATTTTTAGTTCTAAATATTTGGGTGTTTGCAACAGCCATTTCAATTTGATATATCTAATAACTGATGGACACAGTAATATTTCAGGATTGAAATGAGGTTTATTGTACTAACAGAAAAGTGCAATAGCATTAAACCAAAATTTGACAAGTGCAAAAGTTGGGCCCTCAACAGAAAAGTGACATTAATATTTAGTAGTCCTCCTTTTGCAAAATAACAGCCTCTAGTCGCTTCCTGTAGCTTTTAATCAGTTCCTGGATCCTGGATGAAGGTATTTTTGACCATTCCTCTTTACAAAACAATTCCAGTTCAGTTAAGTTTGATGGTCGCCGAGCATGGACAGCCCGCTTCAAATTATCCCACAGATGTTCAATGATATTCAGGTCTGGGGACTGGGATGGCCATTCCAGAACATTGTAATTGTTCCTCTGCATGAATGCCTGAGTAGATTTGGAGCTGTGTTTTGGATCATTGTCTTGCTGAAATATCCATCCCCGGCGTAACTTCAAATTCGTCACTGATTCTTGTACATTATTCTCAAGAATCTGCTGATACTGAGTTGAATCCATGCGACCCTCAACTTTAACAAGATTCCCGGTGCCGGCATTGGCCACACAGCCCCAAAGCATGATGGAACCTCCACCAAATTTTACAGTGGGTAGCAAGTGTTTTTCTTGGAATGCTGTGTTTTTTTTGACGCCATGCATAACGCCTTTTTGTATGACCAAACAACTCAATCTTTGTTTCATCAGTCCACAGGACCTTCTTCCAAAATGAAGCTGGCTTGTCCAAATGTGCTTTTGCATACCTCAGGCGACTCTGTTTGTGGCGTGCTTTCAGAAACGGCTTCTTTCGCATCACTCTCCCATACAGCTTCTCCTTGTGCAAAGTGTGCTGTATTGTTGACCGATGCACAGTGACACCATCTGCAGCAAGATGATGCTGCAGCTCTTTGGAGGTGGTCTGTGGATTGTCCTTGACTGTTCTCACCATTCTTCTTCTCTGCCTTTCTGATATTTTTCTTGGCCTGCCACTTCTGGGCTTAACAAGAACTGTCCCTGTGGTCTTCTATTTCCTTACTATGTTCCTCACAGTGGAAACTGACAGGTTAAATCTCTGAGACAACTTTTTGTATCCTTCCCCTGAACAACTATGTTGAACAATCTTTGTTTTCAGATCATTTGAGAGTTGTTTTGAGGAGCCCATGATGCCACTCTTCAGAGGAGATTCAAATAGGAGAACAACTTGCAATTGGCCACCTTAAATACCTTTTCTCATGATTGGATACACCTGGCTATGAAGTTCAAAGCTCAGTGAGGTTACAAAACCAATTTTGTGCTTCAGTAAGTCAGTAAAAAGTAGTTAGGAGTATTCAAATCAATAAAATGATAAGGGTACCCAAATTTTTGCACCGGTCAAATTTTGGTTAAATGCATATTGCACATTTTCTGTTAGTACAATAAACCTCATTTCAATCCTGAAATATTACTGTGTCCATCAGTTATTAGATATATCAAATTGAAATGGCTGTTGCAAACACCCAAATATTTAGAACTAAAAATGATTAAGATTAATAGGGGTGCCCAAACTTTTTCATATGACTGTATATACATATATATATATATATATATATATATATATATATATATATATATATATATATATATATACAGTACAGACCAAAAGTTTGGACACACCTTCTCATTCCAAGAGTTTTCTGTATTTTCATGACTATAAAAATTGTAGATTCACACTGAAGGCATCAAAACTATGAATTAACACATGTGGAATTATATACTTAACAAAAAAGTGTGAAACAACTGAAAATATGTCTTATATTCTAGGTTCTTCAAAGTAGCCACCTTTTGCTTTGATTACTGCTTTGCACACTCTTGGCATTCTCTTGATGAGCTTCAAGAGGTAGTCACCTGAAATGGTTTTCACTTCACAGGTGTGCCCTGTCAGGTTTAATAAGTGGGATTTCTTGCCTTATAAATGGGGTTGGGACCATCAGTTGTGTTGTTCAGAAGTCAGGTGGATACACAGCTGATAGTCCTACTGAATGGAGTGTTAGCATTTGTATTATGGCAAGAAAAAAGCAGCTAAGTAAAGAAAAACGAGTGGCCATCATTACTTTAAGAAATGAAGGTCAGTCAGTCCAAAAAATTGGGAAAACTTTGAAAGTGTCCCCAAATGCAGTGGCCAAAACCATCAAGCGCTACAAAGAAACTGGCTCACATGAGGACCGCCCCAGGAAAGGAAGACCAAGAGTCACCTCTGCTGCGGAGGATAAGTTCATCCGAGTCACCAGCCTCAGAAATCGCAGGTTAACGGCAGCTCAGATTAGAGACCAGGTCAATGCCACACAGAGTTCTAGCAGCAGACACATCTCTACAACAACTGTTAAGAGGAGACTGTGTGCAGCAGGCCTTCATGGTAAAATAGCTGCTAGGAAACCACTGCTAAGGACAGGCAACAAGCAGAAGAGACTTGTTTGGGCTAAAGAACACAAGGAATGGACATTAGAGCTGTGGAAATCTGTGCTTTGGTCTGATGAGTCCAAATTTGAGATCTTTGGTTCCAACCACCGTGTCTTTGTGCGACGCAGAAAAGGTGAACGAATGGACTCTACATGCCTGGTTCCCACCGTGAAGCATGGAGGAGGAGGTGTGATGGTGTGGGAGTGCTTTGCTGGTGACATTGTTGGGGATTTATTCAAAATTGATGGAATACTGAACCAGCATGGTTACCACAGCATCTTGCAGCGGCATGCTATTCCATCTGGTTTACGTTTAGTTGGACCATCATTTATTTTTCAACAGGACAATGACCCCAAACACACCTCCAGACTGTGTAAGGGCTATTTTACCAAGGAGAGTGATGGGGTGCTACGCCAGATGACCTGGCCTCCACAGTCACCAGACCTGAACCCAATCCAGATGGTTTGGGGTGAGCTGGACCGCAGAGTGAAGGCAAAAGGGCCAACAAGTGCTAAGCATCTCTGGGAACTCCTTCAAGACTGTTGGAAGACCATTTCAGGTGACTACCTCTTGAAGCTCATCAAGAGAATGCCAAGAGTGTGCAAAGCAGTAATCAAAGCAAAAGGTGGCTACTTTGAAGAACCTAGAATATAAGACATATTTTCAGTTGTTTCACACTTTTTTGTTAAGTATATAATTCCACATGTGTTATTTCATAGTTTTGATGCCTTCAGTGTGAATCTACAATTTTTATAGTCATGAAAATACAGAAAACTCTTGAAATGAGAAGGTGTGTCCAAACTTTTGGTCTGTACTGTATATATATATAGTGCCTTTCAAAAAGTATTCGGCCCCCTTGAACTTTTCAACCTTTTGCCACATTTCAGGCTTCAAACATAAAGATATAAAATTTTATTTTTTTGGTGAAGAATCAACAAGTGGGACACAATTGTTGAAGTGGAACAAAATTTATTGGTTATTTTAAACTTTTGTAAAAAATAAAAAACTGAAAAGTGGGGTGTGCAATATTATTCGGCCCCTTCACTTTCGGTGCCGCAAACTCACTCCAGAAGTTCAGTGAGGATCTCTGAATGATCCAATGTTGTCCTAAATGACTGATGATGATAAATATAATCCACCTGTGTGTAATCAAGTCTCCGTATAAATGCACCTGCTCTGTGATAGTCTCAGGGTTCTGTTTAAAGCGCAGAGAGCATCATGAAGACCAAGGAACACACCAGGCAGGTCCGTGATACTGTTGTGGAGAATTTTAAAGCTGGATTTGGATACAAAAAGATTTCCCAAACTTTAAACATCCCAAGGAGCACTGTGCAAGCGATCATATTGAAATGGAAGGAGTATCAGACCACTGCAAATCTACCAAGACCCGGCCGTCCCTCTAAACTTTCATCTCAAGCAAGGAGAAGACTGATCAGAGATGCAGCCAAGAGGCCCATGATCACTCCGGATGAACTGCAGAGATCTACAGCTGAGGTGGGAGAGTCTGTCCATAGGACAACAATCAGTCGTACACTGCACAAATCTGGCCTTTATGGAAGAGTGGCAAGAAGAAAGCCATTTCTCAAAGATATCCATAAAAAGTCTTGTTTAAAGTTTGCCACAAGCCACCTGGGAGACACACCAAACATGTGGAAGAAGTTGCTCTGGTCAGATGAAACCAAAATCGAACTTTTTGGCCCCAATGCAAAACGATATGTTTGGCGTAAAAGCAACACAGCTCATCATCCTGAACACACCATCCCCACTGTCAAACATGGTGGTGGCAGCATCATGGTTTGGGCCTGCTTTTCTTCAGCAGGGACAGGGAAGATGGTTAAAATTGATGGGAAGATGGATGGAGCCAAATACAGGACCATTCTGTAAGAAAGCCTGTTGGAGTCTGCAAAAGACCTGAGACTGGGACGGAGATTTATCTTCCAACAAGACAAAGATCCCAAACATAAAGCAAAATCTACAATGGAATGGTTCATAAATAAACGTATCCAGGTGTTAGAATGGCCAAGTCAAAGTCCAGACCTGAATCCAATTGAGAATCTGTGGAAAGAGCTGAAAACTGCTGTTCACAAACGCTCTCCATCCAACCTCACTGAGCTCAAGCTGTTTTCCAAGGAAGAATGGGCAAGAATTTCAGTCTCTTGATGTGCAAAACTGATAGAGACATACCCCAAGTGACTTGCAGCTGTAATCGCAGCAAAAGGTGACGCTACAAAGTATTAACTTAAGGGGGCCGAATAATTTGGCACGCTCCACTTTTCAGTTTTTTATTTTTTACAAAAGTTTAAAATATCCAATAAATTTCGTTCCCCTTCACGATTGTGTCACAGTTTTTGTTGTTTCTTCACCAAAAAATTTTAATTTTATATCCTTATGTTTGAAGCCTGAAATGTGGCAAAAGGTTGAAAAGTTCAAGGGGGCCGAATACTTTCGCAAGGCACTGTATATATAACTACTGGTATTTATAACAATGTATAATTGCATACATTTCTATATCTTTTGACAGTATACTTTTACTAAAGGTAAGAAAACGATATATCCACTGTATATAAATATGAACAGAAATGTAATAGAAAAAAGACAAACAACAATATCCTTCCAGACTTATTGAGAAAGAAGCAAACATAACAGAGAATAATATGATTTATGACACATTTTAAAGAGATCTAACCTTTAACTCGTACAATGTTGGCAAGCTATTCTTTCTTCTGTACATATTGCTAGGGTCTACATATAAATTGAGGATGTCCATCAATAGTCATTATTTTTGTAAAGCACTCATGGGTTGTTAGTCTAGTACCGCAGTAAATGTATTATTAATTTTTTTTCTCTCTTAAAGCTTTGCAGAAAATCCTGCACAGTTCAGTAAGGAGGTGATTGATCAAACTACATTTTATATTTGTAGCTGAACTGATAACATTTTCTTATGTTATGGGCTAGGCAGTTAGTATAAATCAATTTTATTTATGAAGTTATTAAAAAATGCTTGCAGCCTGTGGTTCTTCATGTGAGAATGAATTAATGGCTAAGACCTACTGCTACTTCAACTTTTTATTATGGACAATTATTTCTACAGTAGTAATTTCAGATATATTAATGCTTCAGTAGAATATCTATTTTAAAACTTTTAGATCCTTTTGATGTACAGAAAGGGTCCATGGCCTGGGTATAACGTACATCTCTTCTTTTTTCTGCTTATGTGTAATTTTTTTTTCTTGATGAATATGTAAATCTAAAAAATGAAATAACATGACACATTAGTACCTACCCATTATACATCTCTATAAAATACAGCCTATTTACTTACGCTTAGTCAATCGGTTTCCATAGCAATTTTGCTCATTTTCATGTAAATTAGTGCGACATAGCAATTTATGTCCAAACAATAATTTAAACACAAAAATAGTTTCAGTATAGCCACAAGTGGCATTTAATAATTATAATCCAAAACTACTATGTTTTACAGAAAGATGGCAGGCAATGTTTCAGCACAAGACAGCTTAGTACCAATATAATATACCAATCTCTAGTGCCCTACAGAGAAATTCTTCTATGTCATTTTGCTCTCAGTCTGAAGAACCACAGAACATATGGTGCTCCCTAAGGAGTGTGACAGACACTACATTGTATATCAATAGAATAAATAAAATAAAATAGACTCTGTAAACTGACTCTGCAAACTTGTACTCATACTGTGGTGCCAAGCTGATGCTAATTGTTATAGGTGTGCAATAACCTTCTTGTTAAATAAATTCACCTGTGTGTACATCACATGACCATGGACTGTATATCACATGACCATGGACTGATTTTTATCCAGTGATCCATTGGAATGCATAACAAATGACACAAGACAGAGATATAGAAAACCATGAGGAATTGATACAGAAAGTAAATTGGTATATAATTAGTATATTAGTATAATAAGTATATTAGTATATAATTTTGGGGAGGGGGTGGAAGGGCAGGTCCCAATGAGAGGAGAAAGAATAATTTTTCTTTGATATCATATGCTATGAAGTTTATTATATTTGCCTGTTCTATTGATTTATGCAAGTTTTGTTGAAACAATAGTGCCTATTTAAAGAGGACCTTTCATGTTCTTAGAGATCAGTGGTATAATATTCTGCTGAATATTGAATTCCTTTGTTGCGCCCAAGTGCAAGAGATACTGCCACCGATATCCTTCCACTGTCAAAAGGGCAGGCCTTACAGCCTAACATCATCACTGGACTGTGAGGAACACCCCCCAACACCCTGCTCCATAACTGATTGGGGGTTCTAACACCTTGGATGCAGTGGTCAAACATGCCGTGGGCGCTCGCAAAGGGGTTAAAGGGCTGTGACATCACAGGGCTGGCTGTTGATTGGCTGCACGCATGGCATTGTAGGTGATCCCGCATTCCCAGAGTTCCTTGACCCATGTCCTAACATATACAGCAGCCATTTTGAACTAAATGCGATTTGTTACCACGAAGCGCGAGGAAATTCAGATTCAATGCGAATCGAATATTTCCTGAAATTCGGATTGAATTCCATTTCGTCAGCTTTGATTCGCTCATCTCTAATCATTATCATGTAGGGGAAAATAGAAGAACATATCTACAATCAGAAAATTAAAGCACATCATTTGCTATATTTCAGAATATATTATAATAAGCTTTAACACATGGTATGAAAGAGCTGCACTGTCACTTACTATGTTAGCAATTGTCTTCCTGCAGAACTCCCCTCCATCTCTACCACCAGTGCACACTATCCATATCAGTCCTTCTCTTCTGCCTTTTCCCATGTACAGCTCTCACACACTTTTCACTCTCTTCAACCACCCTACTGCTTTTAGCAGTGAAACCAAACATAAATATCCACATAAATCACTGAACCACCTTGTCCATTTTGCTCCTCCTAGCTGCTGGGGACATCTCTCCAAACCCTGGCCCTCCTTCTATCCCTAATTTTTCCTCTTCCTACACACACAGGAATCCTACAAACCTAATCAATATTTACCGTGTTCCCTCTCCTTATCTTTCACTTGTCTCTTTTAACTGTTCTCTCTGGAACGCCCCGCTCAGTGTGTAACAAACTAGAATATATTAATGACTTATTCCTCAGTAAATCTCTCAACATGCTTGCCCTTACTGAAACCTGGATCCAGCAGTCTGATACAGCCTCCCCTGCTGCTCTGTCTCATGGTGGCCTACAATTCTCACACACCTCTAGGCCTGACAACAGGAAGGGTGGAGGGGTAGAGTTACTTCTGTCACCGCAGTGCACTTTTCAGGCTATCCCACTGGTACCCTCCTTCACATTCCCCTCATTTGAAGTACATGCTATCAGACTTTTCCACCCACTCTCCTTACGTGTAGCTGTGATCTACCGTCCACCCGGCTCACCCTACCAATTTCTGGATCACTTCGCTTCTTAGCTTCCCCTCTTTTTATCCAGTGAAATTCCTACCCTCATCATGGGTGACTTTAACATCCCCACTGACACCCCTGTCTCCCCAGCTGCCTCACAGTTTCTCTCAATAACAACGTCTTTTGGTCTTTCACAACTTTCCTCTTCCGCCACACATGTAGATGGCAACACCATTGATCTTGTCTTCCATCGACTCCTCACAGTTTCTAAATTTACTAACTCTTCTCTGCCACTCTCTGATCATAACCTTCTGTCTCTCACCATCAGTGCTTTCTCTCCTTCACAGGACACACCTACTCATCTTACATATAGGAATTTACGTGCTATTAACACCCAGCGTCTCTCAGATACTCTACAGTCCTCTCTGTCCCCCATCTCTTCACTCTCCTGTCCCAATCTGGCCACCAGTCACTATAATGAAACCCTTAAGAATGCATTGGATTAGGGGGCTTCCCCCTCCACTCGAAAAGTTAGACGCAGGAGGCAGAAACCCTGGCACACGCCACAGACACATTTTCTTCAGTGGTGCTCTAGGTATGCTGAACGTCTGTGGAGAAAATCATGTTCACCTGCAGACTTCCTCCACTTTAAATTTGCCAAACAAGCCTATTTCACCACTCTCATCTCTTTCCATCAGGAAATAACTGCCCAATCCCCAGGTGGCACTGACCCCCTCACCAGCCACACTTCAGACTGTTCATTCTCATCTTTTGAACCTGTTACAGAGGAGGAAGTATCTCAGCTACTTTCTTCTTCTCACTCTACGACCTGCAGTAGTGACCCTTTCCCCTCACACCTTCTCCAGTCTCTGTTGCCTGCCGTCATGACTTACCTTACTAAAAAATTTAACCTCTCTCTCTCTCTTCTGGAATTTTCCCATCCTCTTTCAAACATGCTGTCATAACCCCACTACTGAAGTAATCCTCCCTTGACTCGTCCTGTGCTGCTAAATATCGACCTGTCTCTAACCTCCCCTTCATCTCCAAAATCTTGGAATGCTTAGTCTATTCTCGTTTAACCCGCTATCTTTCTGCTAACTCTCTTCTTGACCCCTTACAATCTGGCTTCCGCACTCTGCACTCTACTGAAACGGCCCTCACAAAAGTCTCCAATGAACTCCTGACGGCTAAATCCAAAGGTGACTACTCTCTTCTTATTCTTCTAGATCTCTCAGCAGCATTTGACACTGTTGACCATCAACTCCTCCTCACTATGCTCCGTTCTGTCGGCCTCATGGACACCGCTCTCTCCTGGTTCTACTCTTATCTCTCTGACCGCACTTTCTGTGTATCATTTGCGGGCTCTGTTTCTTCCCCTCTTCCCCTTGCTGTTGGGGTTCCTCAGGGCTCGGTCCTAGGTCCCCGACTCTTCTCCCTCTACACAGCCCCCATTGGACAATCCATCACTAGATTTGGCTTCCGGTACCATCTTTATGCTGATGACACCCAATTATATAGGTCATCCCGTGACATCACCCCTGCACTAATACAGAACACCAGTGACTGTCTCTCTGCTGTCTCAAATATCATGTCTTCGCTCTATCTGAAACTGAATCTCTCAAAGACTGAACTACTGCTGTTTCCACCTTATAATAGATCTGTCACTGATATCTCCATTTCAGTCTCTGGCCTTACCATAACTCCTAGGCAGTATGCCCGCTGCCTCGGGGTTTTGTTTGACTAAGACCTTTCCTTCACCCCCCATATCCAATCACTTGCATGCTCATGTCATCTCCACATCAAAAACAACTCCAGAATCCGCCCTTTCCTTACCACAAATACACTAAAGACACTTATTGTTGCCCTGATTCACTCTCGCCTTAACTACTGTAACGCCTTACTAATCGGTCTTCCCCTTTCTAAACTATCCCCTCTAACAATCTATTCTGAGTGTGGCGGCCAGGCTCATCTAACAGTCTAGACGTTACAGCGATGCCTCCGGTCTGTGCTGGTCACTACATTGGCTGCCTATTCAATACAGAATACAATATAAACCTATCACCCTCATTCACAAGGCTCTCCATAATGCTGCGCCTCCCTACATTTCCTCCCTCATCTCTGTCTATCGCCCAATCCGTACTCTCCGTTCACTCGATGCAATACAAGACTTCTCCCGAGTTGCACCACTTCTCTGGAATGCTCTATCCCAGACTATCAGATTAACCCCCAATTTCTACAGCTTCAAGCATAAACTAAAGACATATCTTTTCAGACAGGACTATCACAACTCCTAATGTAAACCCTTCCATAGTTAGAATCCCTAAAACGTACCCTCTGTTTATGCTTCAACATTACCTCACAGGATATGATGCCGTATCAGACTAGCTTTATATGTCCAGGCACCATCTGCATGTTAAAGGACACGACTGGTGACGGCTCATACAGCTTTTTATATGTGTAATGACAGTAACCTCTATTACAAAATTGTCTGACCATTGTATAAGCAATGCTACGTCTGCTGCCGCACCTGCTACCTCTTGTGTCACCCACCCTACCTCATAGATTGTAAGCTCTTGGAAGCAGGGCCCTCAGTCCCAGTGTGTGAATTGACTATTTCTTTGTAATATATTTTTTTGTCAGTACTTGAACCCTACAAGTTGTACAGTGCTGCGGAATATGTTGGCGCTATATAAATAAAAATTATTATTATTATTATTATAACATAACTATATTTTCATAAAAGATTTCATTGTCTTTCTTGCAATAGAAATTTTACAGGTCAGCAGGAGTCTGACTCTGTCTATGTGATACTAGCCAGTGGTTAGTCAAAGTAAGATAGAAAAATCAAGTGCTATGTGTAATTGCATAGTTTTAGAGAATGTCTGAAGCATAGCAGAAATGGATATGGCTAAGGGTCATTATGATTCTCTGCTGTTGTAACTATACAATGTGTCACTTTTACAGCTTGATGACTTGGAAGGCTGATGATCTCAATAGTAGCAGCTGCAAATTTCATCTATATCCAGACTCATATGTCTCATTAATATTCATTGATTTACTGTAGACATTTTCACACATTTCCTATCGCCATCAGTTTCCTGCAATAATAACTTTTTTTTCCCCTTTATTTATTTATTTTTTTTAGATCAAGTACTTTTAAAGCTTCCTTGAAATTGTGAGTCTTTTGGAAAGTGTTTTAAACAGACATCTGAGTATAATAAAACAATCCAAGGATCTGAAATTCTGAAATGTTGTTATGACATGAATTTCACCCCTTGAAGTATATTAAACTGCATAAGAATCTTAAGCCAAAAAATGGTTCTGCAAACCCATTAATCTAGATGGTTAGAATGTTATCCAGTTTGTGTCAAATTACATTTCCCATCTCACTCAATCTTTTCTTGGACTGTCTCTTTTTATCAGTAATGTGGGAAAGATTGTTAAAACTCTATTTTGCTTCTCTTTCCCCTTTCCTTTTTCTAGCCAATGGAAATATAAGACGTGTACTTAGTTTCTTTCCTTGAATACATTTTTTTTATTTCCAGAAGCAGATTAATGAATTTACATTCCCAAATTCTAAAGTCAGCAGACTAAATTTGCAGATTTGAAGATGGTAAGATAATAGGAGAACATGTGACTATGTGTTGCCTAAGCAGTCACGTGCCATTTGTGTACATGTCAATGTTGAAGCCAGTGAATTTAGCACTGACATAAACAATAAAAAAAACAGCACCTCTCCTGGTCCAGCAAGTATCAATACCTGCAGGGATTGAACTAACAGCACTGCAATAGAAGAGCAGTGAAAGGTAAATTTATTTATTTATTTTAGACTCCTTTAAGGCATTTCATTTTAAGGAGTCAGACAACCTCTTTAAAGTAAAATTAGAGCATCGAGTATAATATCCTAACATAGATATGCTGGTGATGGTTACTGCATACACTAAACAGAGACCCTCAAAGTACTAAGTACAAAGTACTTCTTTTTGGGGTCCAAAAAGAACTTTACATAGTCTCTCTACAAGTTCTGCCAGCTACAGTCATAGAATTGTGTGGGCTCCACTGGCTTAACATACCCTCTGCTGCCCTTCCCCATAACAGTGCCAGCCACTGCTCTCTCTCTCTCTCTCTCTCTCTCTCTCTCTCTTGGTGGCACTGGATACAGCCAAACAATTGGCACAGAAGCGCATTGGAGTGACCAACAGGAGAGGGAGAGCACAGAACATACAAATATATTGATGTACACTATACAGTGTTGCAGAGTTTAAGTACAGTGAACATAATGTGAATGATAATACACGTCACATGAGAAGTCACCGTGTGCTGCTCAGCAATGCTTTGTTGACCCCTAAGATCTCCATGATCAGCAGTACCAAGAGATGTCAGCATTCATTGGAGCTCATGATCCTTTCACTACAGTATTTTGACAAGTACCCTTGTGGCTGTGCCTGTAACTTCAGCTGAGCAGGTTGAGCAGATCTGCAGTACCACATCTCACACAGTGCTTTACCACATTCTGTACTGTACCATGGTCAAGGGACTGCAGTGCTCCAGAGAGTACCATTGCACCTTCATTCTTCTGACGATAAATTCCATGACATTGGATCCCTACCTATCATATATTGGTGGTCTATGCTAAGGATAGGCTGTCAGTTGATAATCCTGGATATTCCATTACTTATGTGCACATATCTGGTACATATGGGTCATTTATAACACCTAACAAGCTATATGTCATCCAGAAGAAACCGATCGCTAAAAGTCTGGTAATAGAAATACAATTAATGTTATAAAATAAATATGTTAATAATAAATAAGTACATCTTTTTGGATTATCACCAGAGAAGCTTTTTCAATGTTTCCTCTCTTTTAATGGCATTGAATTATCAGCACTGTAGAACCCTACAGGTCTCATAGCTATATCCTCTGGCAGCTATTTAATGCTATAAAATTAGATTTATTGAACCAGATATTAAATGTTAAATAAATATCAATTGATTTTAAAACCATAGTTATTGAGATTTAACAAGCACCTTAAACATAAATGAAGTAGCCAAATAATTAATTCACAATCACACAAGCATTAGCCGCTGTAATTTATATCTAGTTGACACGTTCACCAGCAATTGACAATACACTTAATGCAGCTACAAGGCTAGCTAACTGAATTATTATGGGCTGATTCTCTGGTAGCAAATTCTACCTTTTTATTAAATAAGTGAAAAACAGTAAATAGAAAAAAATGATCTATTGTATGTAGTAGTTGTATCTTGTAGTAATGTTTCTTTGTAAACGCCATGCATTCTTCTTGGTTGTTCAACCACAGATTCACACGTTAAGGCTAAATTTTGTTATATGTTCTCCTGGCATATAGACTAAATGCATCCATTAACCCATAGGCTATAATTAGCACAACATACGTCCCTATGCCACTCATTTGGGTGGAATATGTCACATATGCCATTTTGACTTCAGTTACAAAGGTATATATGTTGACTTTTTCCTGTGTTGAAATGTAGTCATCTACACTTTTAAGCACAAAACAGTTCCACAAAAAAACAATGAGAGATTTATGGGCTAAGCATTGGCAGATTTCATTGCATTTCATTGTGTTTAAAATTATTATCATCAGTTTTGTGTATTTTATTTACTCAAGATGAACTTTTCAAAAAAAAAAAAAAAAAGATCAGAAGGCCCCTAAAACTGACTGCATGGATAAATGTACATAGTATATTACTATAATAAAGAAGTGCATTTATTCTTTAAAATATATTGCTTCTTTTTCAATGACCAGCCAGGTGGCCAAGAAGAAAAGTTTGTTGCTCGAAGAGAGATCAACTCCCTTCATCTACATCGTCACAAGTGCACTGCAGAATCTTGCATTTCCTGGGGCACATGGATGTTGTGAGCACAGAATTTTATCTTTTCTGTTCGTCTACTAGAGAGCCTGCACATGACTCAGTAAAGCAGGTTGCCAAGGTCATTTACAATCAGTTTCAGACATGAAAAACACTGAAGACAATAAAAGAATGACAGATGAGTTGCGGCAAAGTGATTGGAAATAAGCCAGATTCCTATAGTTGTCACTAATGCACGCACTACCTGTTATTATATAACCAGAAAGACAGCAGCCCAATAGAGACCATACACTTGAACTCTCATTCAGCTGACAGCTACTGTAACTACCTCCTAACTCCACCATTTACATTTAACCTTAGCTACAATTGAATGTTTACTTCAATAGGAAGACGTTAATAAACCATTGCCATAAATCTCCAAGGGTAGGGTCACACTACTGTTATTAATGTCCGTTGCATCGGATGAAAGCAACAGACATTAAGTGACTGATGCAGACGGAGCCCTCCTCTAGTGTCAGTTTGCATTTAACCTCATGTGAAAAACATGACTGAAACTTTTTACTTTTCTGAAGGAAGAAAAAGTCATACATGCAGGATGTTTTATCTGGTTACAAGAAAGCTTCCGTCATGTTTTTTACATTAGAGTCAACAGGAATAGACACAGATGGAGGGGGCTCCATCTGCATCTGTCACTCTATTACCATTAATGTCCGTAATATTCAAGACAGTAGTGTGAACCTACCCTAATTGTGGATTATCTCAAGGAGAACAGATGATGAGATCCTTCTTTCCCCAGAAATCTGCCATCAAGAAAAAGTTGGGAAACTCATAAATTTGTTGGTCTATAGATTGTTGGCAGATCCCAATGAAATAGCAAGTACCCTATCGCATGTCTACCCTATCTCTACGAGAAAATGTCTTTTACTACACAGAATTTATTTTTTGGTATAAATATTGTTTTACTTTATTGGACACTTTTATACTTAGTTTTCTTTAGGATAATTCATGAACAGAATTTTTCTGCTAGACAATTCCAGGTATATGGCTCTACAACTTGCTAGTACTTTGTTTCATCCATTATCTCTTGATAAGGGCAGCACTATGTCATAACTCTGACACCACATGTTTTATAACCATAATGCTGTTGATTTGCTGATGTAACACATTGCAGCTGCCCCAGAAAAAATATGTTGCTTTTAGAGAAAAATGCCAGATTTAAGGCGCTTTAAATCAATAATAACTGTTGTCTGTCTTGTAACTGATATTTTTCACACAGACAAAAGGTATAACTCACCTTTTATTAGTTTGTGTTGTGCATTGCAGTAGTTTTCTAGCAAAGCGAAAAACTTTGTTATTATCTTGTTATTTTATCTTTTGAAGACAGCTGCAAGTCTGTAAATGAAGCTGCCAAGTGCCAGACATAATTGTAATCACCCATTCTGTAAAACTTCCTCTAAGCTGATGTAGGTACAGTACGTGTAGAAAGTGGATTGCTCTTTTAGAAGGTCAACATTACATATTCATTTTTTAATAATAGATGATGTTTCACATCTCAGCTTACATTAATTGCTCTCAGGAGCTGAGAAATACCTGAGCAAGCACACTTTTAATTTGAGTATCTCAGACGATACCATACTGTGCTATGTACTGTTTAAAACAATTTACGGCTAGTAGTAAGGAAAATATTTTTTTCTACGGTGTATAGAATGATTCTATGTATATAATAAAGACATTTATTTTAACACTTTTTATTAGTTTTTATTACCAAGTTTGCAGCTAAACTTGGTAATAAAAACTAGGGGTTAGGGGTTATATATGTTATATATGTTTTATAGGAATATAAAACCTAAAAGAGAAGTAAATACATGATTCATTTGCTTTTTCTCTTCTTCAGAACATTCTACACATTCCTAAAAAACATACAGTGTTGTACAAATTCAGCAGAGAATAAGGCTGAAGCCCCACGTTGCGCAAACGCAGCGTTTTGGATTACCTGCAAAGTGAACGGCATTCTGGCTAATCCCATCCACACATTGCAGAAAAAAAATCTGCAGCGGAAAAGCTGTGTTTTCAAAAACGCCCACGTTTTTGATAATTGCAGCGTGTCAGTTATACCTGCGGAAACACTGGCGTTTTCTGTATAGTTATAATAGGGGCACAAAGTCCACAGAGGCAAACTCTGCGTTTTTTTCTGCAGCTTTTTTTTTGCTGCATTTAGCTACATAGGGCCTAAGCATCAGGCTAAGGCACCACATTGCGGAAATGCAGCTTTTTTTGTTGCAGACTTTGTTGCGGTTTTTTGACCCAAAACCAGGAGTGGTTTGAGCAAAAGGTAGAAGTATAAGCAATTTTTAAATATTTCTCACTCCTTTTGTAGCCATTCTTGGCTTTGGCTCAAAAAAACGCAACAAATTCCTCGACGGTTTTGGAAATCACAGCACGTCCACTGCGCTTATTTTTCTGCAATGTCTGGATGTGGAATTTCCACCATGTCCTGTCCTTTAAGGGTGATACATTTTCCACCTTTATCAAATCCTGCAAGATCTTGTTCCATACTTCTACAGTGCCAACAGAAAAGTAATGCTTCCGAATTTTGCGCTAAAATTGCACTTTTTTTTTTTTAACCGTAAACAATAACTCTGTGATTTTGTACAGATCATGTATTAATTTGTTGCACTGAGTTTTGTTAGGATCATTTACATATTTATATAAAGATATTATGTGCCCATTCAACCTCCTCTTTTCTAGACTAGATGAATTTTGTTTTTATAGCTGATTTTCATACATGAAATCCATGCCGCATATTAATTTGGTTATCCTTCTCTGACAACTCTCCAGCTCTCTGTTGTCTTTTTTAGTAACTGGTGTCTAAAATTGGATGCATGCTCAAGGTGTGTTCACACAAGTACCTCTTTATAGAGAGGTAAAATTATATTTTCTTCTCTAGAAGCCATGCCTTTCCTATTACATAACTATGGCCTGTGTATTTAGATGAAGCAAACTGGCATTGCATACTAAAATTTAGGTCACCATTGTAACACTGGCACTGTATTTTTCTCAGCAGACATAGCCGCTTGGTTACCTTTGTGAGTGCTCCTGTTTCTTTAAGAATTAGTTTGCCACCTGAAAGCTTCCTTATTCCAATCCCTATCTGCCTGTGTAGGAAAGCTTGTTTCCCTAGCCATGCCATGCCTGAGCAATGCTTTAGTTTCTAGCTGTATGTTGAGCAATGTTTCAGTTTCTATGCCATGACCCATTGTTTGTGCGAACACACAGCAGATTGGCATTGTGATCCAGTTTTATTTCCCTAGGCACATATAATATAAACAGATTATAAAAACATAACCTTATATTTATTAACACTAAATGCCACTTTCCAAGTTATTTCCTGTTGCTTATATAGCACCAATATAGTCTACAGCACTTAACTGAGATTGGCCTCATTTACATGTGAACATTTTCTTATTGGGGCTCGGTTTAATGGCCAGTTTAATAGGAAGCCAAGTAACTAATATGCTTTTTGGGGGCAAGTGTTGTAGACTCCCCATGTTTTCAGAGTATAAAGTGTAATTTCTTAACCAAGTAGCCTCACAAATATGATATCTTTGTTATGCTAATGCTGGAGGAAGGCCCTCTAAGTCAAAGTCAGATTTGTGATGGCTAAACTGGGATGTAAAGTCTAAAAGATTCACCCTTTTAGAAGTAGTCTTCCATTGGCAGATATAACACGACAAAACATAGTCAATGCTAGCTAGAAGTCGTAAATGGATAGAAAACACGAAAACAGTAGACTTAGAGAGAAGATGGAGTCAGGATCAATGTCAAGGTCCATAAACTAAAGTAGTTCACCAGGAAAAAAGGAACAATGTAATGGGAGGAAACAAGAGGACTGTTACGATAAATGTTAGAGCAAAAGACAGAAAAACACAAAAGGAGGATCTAAAATCTCTTGATCACCAGATGGTATCTATAAACTGGGGTGCTCTTTAAATAGACTACACAATCTATAACATCTTCTGGCCCCAGTTACCCTGACCAGTAATAAAGTGTGGGCCTGTAAGCTAAAATAAATGGTTTTAAATCAGTTTTTAGAATTGATAGGTTTGTCTTGGTGTATTTCTTGGATAGTCACCTACACACGTGGACAAAATTGTTGGTACTCCTCGTTTAATGAAAGAAAATCCCACAATGGTCACAGAAATAACTTAAATCTGAAAAACTGAAATTTGCCAAACTACATGTTGATAAGCCACAAAGCTTCTGGGAGAATGTCCTATGGACAGATGAGACAAAAATCGAAATTTTTGGCAAGGCACATCAGCTCTATGTTCACAGACGGAAAAATGAAGCATATCTTGAAAAGAACACTGTCCCTACTGTGAAATATGGAGGAGGCTCTGTTATGTTCTGGGGCTGCTTTGCTGTATCTGGCACAGGCTGTCTTGAATCTTTGTAGGGTACAATGAAATCTCAAGACTATCAAGCGATTCTAGAGAGAAATGTGCTTCCCAGTGTCAGAAAGCTTGGTCTCAGTCGCAGGTCATGGGTCTTGCAACAGGATAATGACCCAAAACACACAGCTAAAAACACCCAAGAATGGCTAAGAGGAAAACATTGGACTATTTTGAAGTGGCCTTCTATGAGCCATGACCTAAATCCTATTGAGCATCTTTGGAAGGAGCTGAAACATGCCATCTGGAAAAGGCACCCTTCAAACCCGAGACAACTGGAGCAGTTTGCTCATGAGGAGTGGGCCAAAATGCCTGTTGAGAGGTGCAGAAGTCTCATTGACAGGAATCATTTGATTGCAGTGATTGCCTCAAAAGGTTGTGCAACAAAATATTTCTGTCCAGGCCTGTTTCATGAGTTTTTCTTTTTAAAAAATTCTGTTGAAACATGGTTGAAAAGCAATGTCTGACTTTCATTTTTTCATTTTCATAGAATTTTTATATATTATTACTTTTGTCAGATTCAAGTTATTTCTGTGACCATTGTTGGTTTTTCTTTCATTAAGTGAGGGGTACCAACAATTTTGTCCACGTGTGTATAACGTTTTTACTTATGGTAGTAGTGATTTTCCCCTTTTTCTGAGGGTTTGTGCACACTCACATGGCCGTGTACAGTTTGTTTAGTAGAGAACTATACAGCCCCCTTGCATTGCCCTAAAGGCTCAGTGGGAGTTCCTGTTTACTACTGTACATACTGTACTTCATATGATGAGCGTACCATGATTTTTCAATGGATTAGTAAACCACCATGTGGCACCATACTCAGTCTGAGGAATACAGAGGTAAAGTACAGGGGTTATGAACCACTATGGAAGATCTATTACAACTGTGTATGAAATAAAGCCAATATATAGTCATATGAAAAAGTTTGGGCACCCCTATTAATCTTAATCATTTTTAGTTCTAAATATTTGGGTGTTTGCAACAGCCATTTCAATTTGATATATCTAATAACTGATGGACACAGTAATATTTCAGGATTGAAATGAGGTTTATTGTACTAACAGAAAATGTGCAATATGCATTAAACCAAAATTTGACTGGTGCAAAAGTATGGACACCTCAACAGAAAAGTGACATTAATATTTAGTAGATCCTCCTTTTGCAAAAATAACAGCCTCTAGTCGCTTCCTGTAGCTTTTAATCAGTTCCTGGATCCTGGATGAAGGTATTTTTGACCATTCCTCTTTACAAAACAATTCCAGTTCAGTTAAGTTTGATGGTCGCTGAGCATGGACAGCCCACTTCAAATTATCCCACAGATGTTCAATGATATTCAGGTCTGGGGACTTGGATGGCCATTCCAGAACATTGTAATTGTTCCTCTACATGAATGCCTGAGTAGATTTGGAGCTGTGTTTTGGATCATTGTCTTGCTGAAATATCCATCCCCGGCGTAACTTCAAATTCGTCACTGATTCTTGTACATTATTCTCAAGAATCTGCTGATACTGAGTTGAATCCATGCGACCCTCAACTTTAACAAGATTCCCAGTGCCGGCATTGGCCACACAGCCCCAAAGCATGATGGAACCTCCACCAAATTTTACAGTGGGTAGCAAGTGTTTTTCTTGGAATGCTGTGTTTTTTTGACGCCATGCATAACGCCTTTTTGTATGACCAAACAACTCAATCTTTGTTTCATCAGTCCACAGGACCTTCTTCCAAAATGAAGCTGGCTTGTCCAAATGTGCTTTTGCATACCTCAGGCGACTCTGTTTGTGGTGTGCTTTCAGAAATGGCTTCTTTCGCATCACTCTCCCATACAGCTTCTCCTTGTGCAAAGTGTGCTGTATTGTTGACCGATGCACAGTGACACCATCTGCAGCAAGATGATGCTGCAGCTCTTTGGAGCTGGTCTGTGGATTGTCCTTGACTGTTCTCACCATTCTTCTTCTCTGCCTTTCTGATATTTTTCTTGGCCTGCCACTTCTGGGCTTAACAAGAACTGTCCCTGTGGTCTTCCATTTCCTTACTATGTTCCTCACAGTGGAAACTGACAGGTTAAATCTCTGAGACAACTTTTTGTATCCTTCCCCTGAACAACTATGTTGAACAATCTTTGTTTTCAGATCATTTGAGAGTTGTTTTGAGGAGCCCATGATGCCACTCTTCAGAGGAGATTCAAATAGGAGACCAACTTGCAATTGGCCACCTTAAATACCTTTTCTCATGATTGGATACACCTGGCTATGAAGTTCAAAGCTCAGTGAGGTTACAAAACCAATTTTGTGCTTCAGTAAGTCAGTAAAAAGTAGTTAGGAGTATTCAAATCAATAAAATGATAAGGGTACCCAAATTTTTGCACCGGTCAAATTTTGGTTTAATGCATATTGCACATTTTCTGTTAGTACAATAAACCTCATTTCAATCCTGAAATATTACTGTGTCCATCAGTTATTAGATATATCAAATTGAAATGGCTGTTGCAAACACCCAAATATTTAGAACTAAAAATGATTAAGATTAATAGGGGTGCCCAAACTTTTTCATATGACTGTACAACTATGTGCATTTGCCCTGAGCTTTAAATTATGTACAGTAACGAAGCAGCTAAGAAGGACCATACTGCTTGCAAAAAATGAGTCAGTTTTCTAAATTACTAATAATTTGAATCTATTAGCTAAAGCATTGGTGAACAGGATCAATAAACTTTGTTCCCAATACATACACATGGATTAAGATGGATTCAGCTTGTGCAGACAAGCGGCAGCCCAAACACAGCAGGCTGTCAATATAATCACTGCCATGTGCTCCAATTGGGATAAAGGACTGGACAAAAAGGGCATGTTAGACATCCTTAACCTTCATAAGACCGTTGATTTAATCACATGGAATTAGCTCTATGGTATGCTACTCTGAGTTCTGGAGTGTCTTTTATCACTATAATTAAGATTCTTTGCTTTCTACTATAGCAAGAATAGAAACCAAGAGATTTTACTTTATCATCATGTGGGTGGACTAGGAAGGGCAATCTCTGATCTTCTCTTCTATGATGTGTTTTTCTGTTTGAGTTGAATAATTCTAAAAAAACATACACATGGCCATATAACGGATCTGTGTATGGGTCTATTATGTACTTACATGTATTATGTTCCAATGCTCACCCTGTTATCGGAGTGTTTTCCCATAGAAGCATTGGCTATAAGCACAATACAAAATAGTATGGACTCTACATACTGCCTTACAGAGTCCCTACATGCAATTAAACTATGTGCATGGACATTAATGGCTTTTTATGGAGCCATAATAAATAAAGCACTCAGGGGTGGACCCCAACGACTGAGAGCCCCATTCAATGGGTCTATTGTTTTCCCATATCTCAGCATACAGCACCCCTTTTACATCTCTGTAACAATCCACTGGTAATCTTTAGCCATAAAGTTTATTAGTTTAGGCATTTACCCACAATTTAATAGACAGTATAAAGCTGCCCCTGAGTCCACTAGTGGAAGAGTGAAGAAATCAGGCGATACCTTTTAGTCCACTAGTTCCCTACTGCAGCTCTGTATGTCTCAGCTTCATTCTTAGTGAATCAACAGAAAAGTTCTCATGTTATGGAAATATTGCTTCTAGAGGAAAATTTCTTCAACATACCCTTTCAACATGAATATTGAGACCTACTTGTGATACCACACAAAGGGTTTCAGTAGAAGCTTTTCTATCATATACCGGGGGACACAGACAGCTAAAAACTCTTGTGCAACAACAATTTTGTTCCCCTTGTTTTTCAATATTTCAGCATAGAGCACTGTTCTATGTTAGCTATGAAGTTCATTAGCTTAGTCATGCAGTCATGTTCCCAACCAGAGTGTTGTGTCCCCCAGGTGGAGTTTTAAGGCACCCCTGTTAGAATTTACTGGTTATGCAAATTAATAGACAGTAGAAAGCTCTACCAGGCCATTGAGCATCTGCACAGGTTGCACCAGTGGTATGTCCGACCTCGATCACATACACACAATTAAATTCAAGTATTAAAGTATTTAGTATTCTTTTTCTGCCAAGGCTTATGTATATGTGATATTGTGAAAAAAAAATACGCATTGAGTTAAACTCATATTTCTGTTATCCTAAAGCAGTGCTGAGATGTTTGCATTTGATAAAAATCTTTGTTTCTCTTTTCTAATGTGAACATTACAAATAAGACCTTTTTTCTGCATTGTTTTCCATTTAATATACTGTGCAGCTTGGTTTAAACATTGCATCCCAACAAAAAACATCTAGATAAATGCTTCACACAATGGCCGATCTACTGTGAATTTGCTAAAATACATAAAATCATATAATGCAGAGGCGGATAACAAACAAGCTCTTATTCCATGCATATGCATGACGTTCAGTAATCCAGATACACTGCATTTCAATATGCTGTCATGCCGCTGAGATGCAAACGAGGAGGAAAGAACAATGCACGTTTTCAGCATCATAAAACAATGCAGAAGGGAACCTGTTCAGATCTATTCAAGGCTCTTTGCTTTTACTGCATTTGCTCATTTAGCAAACTAGTTAGAACGCATGTACATCATGTTTTCTCAATGATGTTGTAAGGCTTTTCTTAGATTTTGTTGATGTGAGAAACTGTGTCCATGCCTAATCATGCTATGGGGAAAAATGTAATGTGATGCTCTCGTACTAAAGCAGAAGACTGACTGGCCCTGACAGATGGGACGAGAAAAAAAAAGTCAATATGATGTCTGAGGCACTGCAGAATAAATTACATGATTCGTTGAAATCTTGGGCTTCACACAGACATATACAAAATTGGAAAGATAAAAGCCTGCCTTGGCTTCAGATGATATTTACAGCTTGATGGATTTACTAGCAGCCGAAATACAGTTGCACTGTATTGAATTATTGGCCTCTGTTTAGTTGGGTGCCTGTCAGGGCTTGAATGTCCATTTAAGCGTAAGTGAGCTGGACTTCAGCCAAATCTATCTGGGTACTTAGTAAGATGAGAGCTAATGGCAACCAGCTTGAATAACAAAGAATGTGAAAGGCAGTGGGAGATTTAACAAAAAGAATATTATTTGCTTATAAATTTTAATGACACAGTAAATATTAATGGGACTCAGCATGTGAATAATTTCTCAACTGTTCTTGCTTTCTCTTTTTTAATAAAAAAACAGTGTTAAAATGCCTTTCATATTTTACATTTCATTGTTTATTGTCATTCACAATAAAACAAATTGAATTTTATTCCAACTGTTTACTGCAGCACAATCCCCAAAATACGGATCTCAGAATAAATCATGACTGCCTGTGACCCATTTTAGTTGTTACTGTATATTAGTCTGCACAAAAAAAAAAACCTTTATTCCTAGCATTGAAAATAAACTCTTCTTAAAACAGAAGGAATTTATATAGCTAACTACTTGTATTTACATGTTAACAATAGTTTCCCCACTATGCTGACAGATGTATACTTTAGCATGCACAGAGTCTTAAGGTACAGAACTATTACTGCAATTAATAAAAATAAAGTAATTAAAATATCCTAGACATTTTCCAAACTTTGTCCCTGCCCTAAATCTAAATTCACCTGAAAATTTAGGTTAAGTCACCAAAGCTGTTTTTGTTCTTATTAGTGCTATACAGTGTCCATTGAAATGGTGCTACACACTGCCCATAGAAGCAGTGTCTATAGGAATCAGACAATACATTGTCCATAGTGCCTTCATGCATGAGCAACATGGTGCCTATTGTGCTTTTGTTATTATTCTTTATATAGAGACATTAATTCCATGGTACGGTATATTTGTGAAGGGTTTTACATACATAGTACAACTACAATAAGTACAATGAGTACAAACCGAACCAACTGACTAGTAGAAAAGAAAACTCTGCCCATAGGCTTACTATCAATAAGTGCCATGTATATAGTTCCCTTATGAATAGTTATACCCAGTGTATATAAAGGGTCAGTTCACACTGAGTTTTTTGCAGGAGGATTTTGAGGTGGAATCCGTCTCATCTGCCTGAAAAAAAAAAGAAAAAGCCAAATACGGAAAGTATTCAGACCCCTTTAAATTTTTCACTCTTTGTTTCATTGCAGCCATTTGCTAAAAGCCAAAAAGTTCATTTTATTTCTTATTAATGTACACTCAGCACCCCATCTTGACAGAAAAAAAAAAAAAAAGAAATGATATTTTTTGCAAATTTGTTAAAAAAGAAAAACTGAAATATCACATGGTCATAAGTATTCAGACCCTTTGCTGTGACACTCATATTTAACTCACATGCTGTCCATTTCCTTCTGATCCTCCTTGAGATGGTTCTACTCAGAGGCGTAGCTATGGGTTCAGCGGGGGGGCGAACATGTCCAAGTGGGCCCCCAACTTGGACATGTTCGTATACCGATACTATGAGTATACGGTGAGCGTATAGTGGTATATAGAGGCTCTACACAGGGCTCTGCAGACGATTTAGGTGAATACAGTGCAGTAACATTTAGTGACTTACCGGTGATGTCTATGACTAATCGTTCACATTCCCCGTCTCTTTTATCTGGACGGCCATGACCACTTCTTCCAGTCTCTGTAAAGTTTGCAAGACAGACATCTTTGGCTCCTCACTTTTCCAGGCACCTCACCTACACAAAGCCCTCATCCTGCTGCTACCCCTATTTATAAAATATATACTATAACCCCCCATAATGAATAACACCCCCAAGTGCATCTTTAAATTAATAACTTCCCTGTGCACCCCTTTAAATAGTTCCCCTTATTAATAATGCCCCAGGTGTTTCCTAATTAAGAAGAAAAAAAAAAACAAGGGAAAAAAAAATTATTGAGGTTCCAATACCCGGGACCCAGAGGATCAGCTGTTTGAATGAACCGTGGTACCTGTGTAAGCGCCGTGACACCTTCTCTGTTTACATAGTGTCATTCTTTCCATAGTAGCCATGTAATGTAACTACAGCCTCGTCCTATACACGTCTATGTGACAAGACTGGAATGACATCACACGGTCACTATAAGCAGACAGCGTGTGATATAAACAGGCGCCATAGCCCCTTCATACAGCTGGTCAGTGGGGAATCACTTATCTCTTATTGATGTTTTATTCTGAGGATAGATCATCAATAAAAATGAGCTGGAAAATGCCTTAAGGCTAAGGCCCCATGTGGCGTCCCGCAGCAAAAAACAGCTGTGGGAAAAACCGCGGCGGCGACGCATCGTGGTTCTTCCTGCAGCACTTTGCACAGAATGTTTGCAGAGGTTTCCTCTGTGGACTTTCTGCTTCAATTATATCTATAGGGAAACCGCTGGTGTTTCCGTAGGTATAGTTGACATGCTGCGATTTCCAAAACTGTGACTGTTTTGGAAATCGCAGTGTATCCGCTGCGTGTATTTTATTGCAAAGTGTGGATGGGATGGGGCCCCATGTGGCGAAAACCCACTGAAAAAAACGTGGCATTCTAGCAAATCCCATCCACACATTGCGGAAAAATATGTGCAGCAGACGCACTGCGATTTCCAAAACTGTTGCGGTTTTGGAAATTGCAGCATGTCAATTATACCTATGGAAACACTGGCGGTTTCCATATACAGTAGGTGTATTGAAAACAGAAAGTACACAGGGTAAACCCCTGCGGACCTTCTGTGAAAAGCGCTGCAGGAAAAACCACAATGTTACCTCCGCGGTTTTTCCTGCAGCGCTATTTTTGCTGCAGCCGCTACGTGGGGCCTTAGTCTTAATAAAGCCCAAGTGCCACTTTCATTAAATTAATTGACCCTCATATTATGCCCCTGATTCCCCCTGACATAAATACTGCACCTCTAATAACCCCTTATATCAATGACCACCCCCTTATGTTCATAATGCTTCCTAATATAAATGATGCCCCCTAATGGCCCCTTATATAAATAACCTCCCCCCTTGTATTCATAATACCCTGTAATAACCCTTATATAAATGACCCCCCATCATCATAATGCCCCCTAATGAAGCCTCCCATTATAGTTATATTTCCCCCTCCTAACCACCCCTTATACTATTAATATACCCACAACTGCGCTAAAAAAAAAAAAAAAAAAAGTCATACTCACCTACCTGCGAAGCTGATGAATGGAGCTGCCGCTTCCTCCCTGTCCACGCACAGGACGTCTGTGTCTGAGCGCAGACGGCGCTATGTTGTGACGTCATCGCGCCCCCTGTGAGAGAAGAAAACATCGGTCTGTGGTCTCTCATGTAGCTTGCGGTTTACAATACTGTGAAGTTGCAGGATACGTTTTAACTAGATCGGTGTCTGCAGACCAGTTAGAAATAAAGGATGTATTAATGGCGGCCCCAGGATGGGCCCCAAAAAGTCAATGGGCCCAGGGCAGCTGCCCCCTCTGCCCCCCGCTAGCTACGCCTCTGGTTCTACTCCTTCATTGGAGTCCAGCTGTGTTTAACTAAACTGATTGGACTTGATTAGGAAAGGCACACAGCTGTCTATATAAGACCTCACAGCTCACAGTGCATGTCAAAGCAAATGAGAATCATGAGGTCAAAGGAACTGCCCAAGGAGCTCAGAGACAGAATTGTGGCAAGGCACAGATTTGGCCAAGGTTACAAAAGAATTTCTGCAGCACTCAAAGTTCCTAAGAACACAGTGGCCTCCATAATCGTTAAATGGAAGAAGTTTGGGATGATCAGAGCTCTTCCTAGACCTGGCCATCCAGCCAAACTGAGCAATTGTGGGAGAAGAGCCTTGCTGAGAGAGGTAAAGAAGAACCCAAAGATCACTGTCGCTGAGCTCCAGAGATGCAGTAGGGAGATGGGAAAAAGTTCCACAAAGTCAACTATCACTGCAGCCCTCCACCAGTTGGGGCTTTATGGCAGAGTGGCCCGAAGGAAGCCTCTCCTCAGTGCAAGACATATGAAAGCCCGCATAGAGTTTGCCAAAAAACACATGACGGACTCCCAGACTATGAGAAATAAGATTCTCTGGTCTGATGAGACGAAGATTGAACTTTTTGGCGTTAATTCTAAGTGGTATATGTGGAGAAAACCACGCACTGCTCATCACCTACCCAATACAATCCCAACAGTGAAACATGATGGTGGCAGCATCATGCTCTGGGGGTGTTTTTCAGCTGCAGGGACAGGACAACTGGTTGCAATTGAAGAAAAGATGAATGTGGCCAAGTACAGAGATATCCTGGAAGAAAACCTCTTCCAGAGTGCTCTGGACCTCAGATTGGGCCAAAAGTTCACCTTCCAACAAGACAACGAACCTAAGCACACAGGTAAAATAACAAAGGAGTGGATTCGGAACAACTCTGTGACCATTCTTGACTGGCCCAGCCAAAGTCCTGACCTCAACCCAATTGAGCATCTCTGGAGAGACCTGAAAATGGCTGTCCATCAACGTTCACCATCCAACCTGACGGAACTGGAGAGGATCTGCAAGGAAGAATTGCAGAGGATCCCCAAATCCAGATGTGAAAAACATGTTGCATCATTCCCAAGAAGACTCATGGCTGTACTAGCTCAAAAGGGTGCTTTTACTCAATACTGAGAAAAGGGTCTGAATACTTATGACCATGTCATATTTCAGTTTTTCTTTTTTAACAAATTAGCAAAAATATCTACATTTCTGTTTTTTTCTGTCAAGATGGGGTGATGAGTGTACATTAATGAGAAATAAAATTAACTTTTTTGCTTTTAGCAAATGGCTGCAATGAAACAAAGAGTGAAAAATTTAAAGGGGTCTGAATACTTTCCGTACCCACTGTACCTATCTTCAGGTGGATTCCACTATGAAAAATCCATTGAATTCAATAGGAGGTAACCATGCCATTTTAATGTCATTATGTAAAAAAAAATGCATAATTATATTAATAAATCACGATATTGTTTTTTGACATGGTTTTTGACACATTTTTTGCAATAACTGCTAGCTTTTTTTTAAGCGAAATTTCCAGGTCTATACAGTGTGCTGGAGTAAAAACAATACGTAAAAAAAAAAAAAAGCATCCAAAACTGTTTCCTAAATCCTGAAGCACATTTTTTAGCCTTCAAAACACTCAAATGTGAACATACCCTTGTAGATCCAACTGAAGCCTATAGGAAAAGTACTGCACAACAAAGTATCAAAGTCAAGAAAGCTGCCAAAGTCCTGCACAAGGAGGAAAGGTCAGCCCCTCGGCACAATACCTCACTCAATAACCAATTCAGCAAAATAGAAGGTTAAAACAGAGCTTTTAATCAAACTGATAAAAAACACGTTTGGGATGCATTACATAATCACTCTAAAATTCAATGCATTCTTATGTCAGCAGTACCATGGTAACAGTGGCATAACTAGCAAAGACTGTGCCCCTCAGCAAACTTTTGACTTGCCCCCCCCCCCCCCCACAGCATAGCATCCCCTTTCCTGGCCCCCACACAGTATAACACCCCATTTACACACACTATAATGTCCAATAGTGGCCCCTCCACACAGTGTAATGTCCCATAGTAGCCCCTGCAGACAGTATTATGCCCCACAGTGGCCCCTGTACACAGTTTTATGCCCCACAGTGGCCTCTGCACACAGTATTATGCCCACAGTGGCCCCTGCACACAGTATTATGCCCCACAGTGGCCCCTGCACACAGTATTATTCCCCCAGTGGCCCCTGCACACAGTATTATGCCCCTTAATGGCCCCTGCACACAGTATTATGCCCCATAGTGACCTCTGCGCACAGTATTATGCCCCACAGTGGCCCCTACACACAGTTTTATGCCCCATAGTGGATCTTTTCAGACCCCAGAGTATAATGATCGGAGATCCGGGGAGGTGACAAACATAAAAAACACTGTTAGTTACCTCTCCTGGGCTCTGGCGAACTCCTTGCTGCTTTCGGCCCTCTCCAATGTCAGTACAGACGTCACGTGGGCCAGGCCGGCATCGCGACGCATAATGACACTGGCCTGGCCCATGTGATGTCACCAAACAGGCCCAAAGATGGCTGGAGAATGCTGTAGTGCAGTAGAGGTGAGAAACAGTGTTTTTTATGTTTCTCACCACCCCTGGCCCTTCGATCATTATACTCTGGGGTCTGAAAAGAATTCTTTCATGTTGGTAGGTCAGTTCCACCATGGTCACTAGGTCTCCTCTGGATGGGATGTTAGCAGACTTCCAGTTGCGTAGAAGAGCCAATGACGCTGACAGTAAGGCGTGTCCAATCAACACTCTATGTACCGCTGGGAAAGAGTCGATCTGCAGGAATAGGAGTGCCAAAGCTGGTGAGGGGGGTATGGAGTATCCCACCAGAGAAGAGGTCCACCGGAAGACGTCTCGCCAATATGGCACCACTTGGGGACATGTCCACAATAGATGGAGTAAAGTTCCTTTCTCACCACATCCCCTCCAACAGGAGTTCGAAGTCTGCGGGAATATTCGGTGAAGTCGCTCTGGGGTATAGTACCAGTGGAGGAGAATTTTGACAGTGGTTTCATAGTGAGTCGTACACCGGAATGTCTTCTTCGCGAAGGCCAGCGCTTTCTGCCATTGTATGACCAAGTATTGTTGTTGAAGTTGCGTTTCCCAGCTAAGTAATGGAGTAGATTTAACCAGACGGTCTTTAGAGCCTATAGTGTTGTAAATGGAGCTGAGAGTCTTGGTGGCTGGATTGGGAATTTTGAGAAGGTCCAACAGAGATTTATTATAAAGAATTTGTTTGTTGTGGTTAGAGGATAGGAAGTGCTTGATTCTCAGGTATGTAAAGAAGCAAGTGGAGGGTAGGGAGAAGGTGGATTGTAGAGACTGGAATGGGATCCACGATTCTTCACTCCACATCTGTGAGATAGAGGTGATACCCGACGATTTCCAGATGGATAAGTTGAGATCCAGAATTGCTAACTCCAAGAATTCAATCGGGGCCCGCTTAACGTTTAGTGACTGCTTCTTTCCTGTAGAGTGGTGGATATGTCGCCAGCTGTCTGTAAGGTGTTTCAGAATTGGGTGTGTGAAGGTACCACCTCAGTCCAGAGGGAGTAGAGAAGCCAAGATTTGAGGCTGTGCCATTGTATCATATAAGACTCGATACGTATCCAGGATTTGTGGGCGTTGTTGTGCCACCATTCCTTTAGAGTAGAAAGGTGTGAGGCCATATAGTAATCATAGATGTTGGGTACTCCCAAACCTCCCACTCCCCGTTTCCTGTGTAGAATAGAAGATGGGAGTCTTGGTTTCTTGGAATTCCAGATAAGCTTGTTGAGCATAGCCTTAGTTTTCTGGAGGAATATGAGAGGGGGAGCTACAGGAATAGTTCTGAATAAGTATAAGATTTTTGGAAGCAGCATCATTTGAAAGGCAGATATCCTGCCTAGCCATGACAGGGTGTGTTTTGAGTAAGATTGGAACTCTTTCTCGAGGTCTATCAGTCGATAAATGTAATTGGCTTTGACCACTTGTGTAATAGAAGGAGTGATCTTTATTCCCAGGTAATCCAGATCTGTAGACCTCCAATCATAAGGAAACTCCTCCTTGAGCTGTTCCAGAAGTGGCTTGGGGACACCCAAAGGGAGAATTTGTGTTTTAGACTCATTAATTTTATAAAAGGAGAGGGCTCCATATTCTTTGAGCATTCCGATGGCAGCTGACAGAGAGGTTTCTGGGTGAGTCAGGGACAATATGATGTCATTCGCGTAGAGGGAGATGAGATGGGATGAATCCAAGATTTTTACTCCTTGAACTCTGTCGCTTTGTCGCAGGGTCTGCGCCAATGGCTCAATGGTGAGTATAAAAATCAAGGGAGAGAGGGGGCATCCCTGTCTCGTTCCATTCCTTATAGTAAAGCTATCTGACAGTGCACTGTTGGTGAACACTCTGGCCGATGGAGAGGAATACAGATTGGATATAGCAGTGAGGATAGGGCCAGAGAATCGCATTCTCTGTAGGACAGAAAAGCCGAAGGACCAGTTAATCCGGTCAAACGCCTTCTCGGCATCCAAGGCGACCATCAGGGCTGGAGTCCTCCTGCGTTCCAGCAGATCTATCAGATGGAGGACACGTCTGGTGTTATCTGGAGCCTGGCGGCCCTTGACAAAGCCCACTTGATCTGCGCCAACTAAATCTGGGAGAATGGGAGCCAGCCGAGCTGCTAAGATCTTCGCATAGAGCTTGAGGTCCGAGTTTAGCAGCGAGATTGGTCTGAAATTCTGCGGTACATCAGCTGGTTTGCCGGGTTTAGGAAGGGTGATGATTAATGCCGCCAGGGATTTGCGTGGAAGTGGTGCTCCTGACATAGCGTGGTTGAAGAAGTTCATGAGATATGGGGCGAGTAGTTGTTGAAAGTAAATTAGATACTCATTAGAGAAACCATCTGGCCCAGGGGATTTGCTCTTAGGTAAGGACTGTATGGTTTTTAGCACCTCTGGGAGAGTGATAGGGGTGTTTAGGGCCAAGAGATGTTCATCTGTCAGGCCTGGTAACTTTAGGTTGCTTAAGAAGCCGGACACCAAGGTGGAATGATCTAGTGGGAGAGGAGTATGCTCTTGTAGATTATAAAGTTGTGCGTAATAATCTTTAAAGGAATTGGCGATGTCTCTCGGGTCTGTTAATTGCACTTTGGTTATAGGATGCTTGATGTATGGGATCCTTGATTTAGCTGCTCTTGCTCGTAGTTGTCTAGCCAACAATCTGCCGGCTTTGTTGCTTTGGGAGTAAAATTGAGCTTTAGAGTTTTTCAGAGCTTTTTCGTAGTCTTGTAGAAGAAGGAGACGTAGATGTTGTCTAATCTGGCTAAGTTGTTCCAAAGTAATCGGATTAGGGTTACTTTTGTTTGCAGCTTCCACAGTACGAAGTGTAGACATTGCCTCCTTGATTGCTTTCTGGCATTCTTTTTTATTCCCATGCGCTATTTTTATTAGAGTGCCACGGATGTATGCTTTATGAGCATTCCAGAGAGTATAGGGGTCATCGGTAGAGGTGGAGTTTGTCTGGAAATAATCCTGGAGGTCTTTTTCTATTATCTGGCGATAATTAGGATGACTCATGAGGTAAGTGTTATTTCTCCAGAGTCTAATAGCGAAAGGTGGTGTCTTTTCTTCTATAGTGAGAGTAATGGCTGCGTGGTCAGACCAAGTGATTGATTCAATTGTAGATTTTATGGAACTCATCAGGGTTGGAAGGTCTACCAAGAATATGTCGATGCGGGAATAGGAGCCATGGACTGCTGAGAAATAGGTATAGTCCCTTTCGCCCGCATGATGTGCGCGCCATATATCATGGAGATTTTCATTATGCGGAAATTGGTGCAGGCAGGATGTGCTCTCCCTACTGGTGTTGGTCCAATCCAGAGAAGGGTCCATTATGTTGTTAAAATCTCCACAAATTATTAATGAACCTTGTTGGATGTCTTGAATTTGTCGTCGGACTTTATACAGAAATGCCAGGGTCTTTTGGTGTGGAGCGTATACGTTGACTATTGTAAAGGGGGCATTGTTGAGGAGGCAAACAATGATGAGGAATCTGCCTTCGGGGTCCGCTCTTTGTGCTGTCAAGGAGAATGCCACGGAGTCTCTGAAGGCGACAAGGACTCCACGTTTTTTTGATTGGTGGTGTGCATGGCAGATTACAGGGGAAGGAGGGATGTTTTAGCCTGAAGGCGTCCTTTTGTAGAAGGTGAGTTTCTTGTGCACAAAACACGTCTGCAGAAAGTGAGAGAGCCTCCTTCCAGATGTACGTACGCTTCTGTGGGCTATTGAGGCCACGGACATTGAGAGAGGCCAACTTAAGCACCATACTGTCACTGTAAAGTGAGAACGTCCTGAGTGTGTTGGATCCACAGGAGAAGGGTAGGCAGTGTCGCAAGTGAGAAGATCAATAAACAAAATGAGTGAACAAACGGTTCAAAGACGAATACAGGTTAACTGTATGTTTGGGGGTATCTATTAGAGGCTTGCCGGTTAAGCCACTAGAGCAAAGGGGGGTTATGCACCTAAGTATAGAGGTGTAGCCATCCTGGAAAATCATGTATGGTTTGTAGGAGATCCTCGTCCTGCAGTTGAAGGATGGGAGGCACTTGCCGTATCTTGAGGAGATGATAGTGGTATCCTCCAGGTCGATAGTAACGCTTTACCCTGATTCAGGTTATGGATGGTGAAGGTGGTCCCGTCTTTCAGGATGATCAACTTCACAGGAAACCCCCATCTATATTGGATTTTATTTTTTCGGAGCGTTGTTGTGACCGGAAGCAATTCCCTGCGGAGGCGTAGGGTTGTAACGGAGAGGTCCGTGTAGAGCTGCACATCCCTGAATTTGGGAGGCCAAGAATTCTGCTTGCGAGCTGCTTCTAATAATTTTTCTTTTACATGAAAGAAGTGAAATCTAGCCAATACGTCTCTTGGGATCTCATCTCCTAGATGTCTAGGGCGAGGAAGCCTATGCACTCTGTCGATAATGACATCCGTAGTTGAGGAGTCGGGCAGTAAAAATTTGACATATTCCTGTAGGTATGGAAACAGATCAGCTGTTTGATTCTGAAATGCCTCTGAATTTGATGTTGTTTCTACGGGAACGGTCTTCCATATCAGCCATCTTCTCCTTGAGGTTTTCAACGTCGTCTTCAAGGTCATTGTGTGCATCAATGATTTTGTTGTGTGACGTAGCTAGGTCGCCCATCTTAGTTTCAATATGCGTTACTCGCTTATCCAGTGCACTGACTGAGGACTGAAGAGGCTGAAGCAGCTGTGTAAAATCCGCTTGAAGGGAGCTGCGGAGGGCCAAGAGCATGTCTCTCAGAGTATGTTCAGAGGCGGGACCGCTAGTGGTTGGGAAGCAGTCTAAGCCAATCGGTGGAACGGATGTATGGGCCTCAGAAGAAGGTTGGTCTTTGGAATAATCTAGGTCTCCAAGAAGTTCCATCCGAGGCTTTTGTTTAAGTGGGCTTGTATTCGGAGACAGTGACTGTCGTAGAAGAGAGCTCCGCTCCTTGGTGGATTGAGCTGATGTAGAGTGGTTTTGCTGTGTTGCATATCGGATATCGTCAGGGGTGGGAGGTAGATGAAGAGCCATCAATTCTTTGGCGTGGTTAAAGTCTGCCCCCCCTATGATTGTTGCAGTGATTCCTGCAGCAGTCGTGGGCGTTGAGGGTACGAGCTCTATTTGGTCAGTGGGTGGAAGGCCCGGTTCTCCGTCTACGCCACGGTCCCACTCAAAATACTTAGTCAGGTTATTGTCCGGTTTTTTGGCGGGTTTCCTACCCTTCACCAGGTATTTGTCTCCAAAGATTCAACGTTTAAAGGTAGGATATACCAGAACAGGCTATTTGTCGCTAATAGTTGCTAGAAGGTGCATTAGATCCCCAAAACTAGGTCGCCATCACCCAGGAGGTAGGAACCAATGAGAATTCTGTGGGGATGATGCGAGCTACAGCTTGGTGATATTGCAACCAGAGATTGAGATGTGGAGGCCAATTAATGATCACAGAGCTGAAGTGGCGGTGTAGGCCTGTACAGGGCAAGGATCTTGCAGAGTAGGAGTGCCAGTGAGGGTCCGTTCAGGGCCTAGTTATGGCTAGGTGGAGGGAAGGCAGAGGACCAGGTCGGGAGTCTCCTTAATGCCTTTGGAAGGCCTCAGTACACTCCCCTCCCCTCTCTTTCTGCTGTAGATCTCCTACCTGGGAGCCGAGTCAAAGACCTGAGACAAGCAGTGTCCCCCAGGGATGTAGGCCGCCTCTGCTGAGCGTCTGGGTCTGATGTCTCCAGCTGCAGGCCTCAGCGCGGTGTCTGCCGCTCCAAGCGAGCCGCCGCTCCGCTGCTCCGCGCGGCGACCCGCACCACACGGAGGTATCGCCGCCGCTGCCCTCCGATCCTGCAGAGAAGCAACGTCGGCAGCGGCAGAAGAAGCAGGAAGAATGCGGAGGTCCGCGGCGTCCGGGCCAGCCGGTATGACAGTCGAGGCGCGGAGCAGACGTTGAGTCAGGAGCCCATCGCTTTTCTCTCCACGATGGCGGGCGGTAAGGTAGGCCTCAATCTCCAGGACTACTCTCTCCCCGAAAAAGTGTCATCCAAACTGCCTCCGGAGCGCACCCCAAGGTTCAGGGGAAAGCCTGGAGTCAGGGGCACGAAGATTGAGACTGGGATGCTGGTATAATCAGGTGGATTACGGAGATGCCGGCAGGAGTTCATAGAAATGCGGCCATTAACTTCGCCGGCTAGCCACGCCCCCTGATTTGGATACTTCTGTGATCTCCTGGTTTGTATGTTTCACTCTGCTGTAGGTTTGATGGTCTGGTGTTTGTCTGCAAATGCCCCTGTTTTCTAATACTAGCTATGGTGTCATAACCTGAGTCCTGATTCCAAGCAACCTTGTGGCGGGCTCTCGTGAAAACGTCAGAGGTGCCTTAGAGTTTATCAGCCAGAGCAGTGTGGGATTTTAGGTACCTTGTTTTGCTTGCTATCTGATCTGTTAGTTCCTGCAGTGTATTTAGAAACTCCCAAAAAAGCAATTATATTACTACTAATTGCTCAAGATTTAATTCCATTACATCTGGAGCATCTTTATTTATAGTTCAATTGTTGATGTGCTCTAAAACATTTCAGATTCAGACCACAGGGTAACAAGTAACAATGTGGCCCAGGGCTGTTTTAACACATTGTTGTGCCCTGTGCAAAGATTTCATAAGTGGGACCCTCCCATCACCATTACCTAGAAATACCTGACCTGTACAAATTATAATGCTCCCTTATAGTATAACGCCCCTTAGTGGCTATCACAGTGTAATCGCTCCCTAGTGGCCCCATGTAATATGCCCTTATAATGTCCCCCTCCAGGTTGCCCCCCACAGATTCATGTCCTTACCCCAGGTTGCCACCCCCACCACTTCATGTCCCCCTCCAGGTTGCCCCCACAGTATCATGCCCTCACCCCAGGTTGCCCCCACAGTATCATGTCCCCCCACAGATATGGCCCCCTCAGGTTGCCCCCACAGTATCATGTCTTCACCCAGGTTGCCTCCCAAAGATTCATGTCCCCCTCCAGGTTGCCCCCACAGTATTATGTCCTCACCCCAGGTTGCCCCCACAGTATTATGTCCCCCCCACCTCAGGTTGCCTCCACAGTTTTGTGTCCCCCACTGTATATATATCAAGGAAAAAAAACAAGCCTTAATACTCACTTTTCCCTGTTCACTCTTTTCTCTGGTCCCGGAGTCTTCAAGGAGCAACAGGAGCGATGTAAGTGACGTCACTACATCGCACCTCCTGCTCCCAGGACACCGAGAGCAAAGAAAACTGCTGGGTGAGTAGGTAGGGTGCCGTCCGCTCCCTGCTCCATCATTGTCTACAACTCATCGGCATCCAGAGTTGGGGTAGCCTGGACCCTCTGCCCTGGACAGCGGGACAGCAAATGTAGGACTGTCCTGCTGTCCAAAGGGGACACCCACCACCATAGGGCCCGCTGCAAGTGCAACATTGGCCCTATGGTTAGAGCGGACCTAATGTGGCCGCATGGCAAAAACTACTTTGGGGATTCTACCAACCTTGAGTTCAATACATTAAAGGCCTATGCTGAGTTTGGTCTTTAGTCTGTCTCCTGGATCCTCCTCTTCATTCATCTCCCAGTACTTATTCAATTTTGCATCCTCCCTTTCCATCATTCCTAGTAACCACTGCACCTCAACATGCCGGATCCTATAGCTGTTGCTCCGCTTGTTACCCTATTAATTACACACATTATCCCGACAAGCACAAGCTTCATTGTTTCTGAATACTGCCGCATTGTAGGAATATTAATAAATTAGGATGTGAAACCGTGCAACATGTTTATTATATGTATGCTGATATCCCCCATGTCATTCCTGTTACCCTACTTGTATTCTTTATCACAACGCTTTTAGCATACAGAAAAAAAAATGGAAGAAATTAAATGATAACACTTTTATTGCCAAAAGCTTTGTTGAATACAGAAATACATTAAACTGTCACATCCTTTCCATTTTTCTAAATGCATTTTCTTAGAGCATTGTTGGTAGAACGCCAACTTAATTTCCATCCTTACTGTACAAGCTGTATTTTTTTCAACAAGAGTTAGTAATTAATAAAATCTTTCTCAATAAACACATTCACTCAGCTGACAGGCGCAGGTTAAACATTGCAGGAGCTCACTTAAATGATTAGATTGCAATTTGTTTCTATGGTTACTTCAGCTATTTGAAACTTTGCTTGGCTCCTGCTGCTTAAAATGTTCTTGGCAAACTGTAAGTGGAGCAGTTTGGAGATGTCAAAAAGTATTGGCTGAATTTAATAGCCAATGCAGTTAAAGTGCAGCTATCACTGTAGCTTACTGGTCAGCACCTGTGGCATACACAAAAGAGAGGGGACTGCAAAAGAAAAGATCAAGCTAGATCCCACCATGGTACTGGATTTTGTTTGTTTGTTTGTTTGTTTGAGTTGGAAGGGACCTCAAGGGCCATCGAGTCCAACCCCCTGCAAAACAGGAATTCCTAAAACATCCCAGCTATATACCTATCCAGTTTCCGCTTGAAGATTTCAATTGATGGAGAACTCACCACCTCCCGTGGCAGCCTATTCCACTCTCTCACTACCCTTACTGTTAGAAAGTTTTTCCTAATGTCTAATCTGAATCTCCTTCCCCTTAGTTTCATTCCATTACTTCTCGTGCTTCCTTCTGCTAATGAGAATAGGGTAGATCCCTCTGCACTGTGACAACCTTTCAGATATTTAAATACCGCTATTAAGTCTCCCCTTAGCCTTCTCTTCTGCAAACTAAGCAGTCCCAATTCTTTTAGCCTCTCCTCGTAGGACATGGTTTGTAGACCTTCCACCATTTTGGTTGCTCTTCTCTGGACCTGCTCCAATAAATAGGTGTCTTTCTTAAACTGGGGAGCCCAGAACTGTACACAGTATTCCAGGTGGGGTCTGACCAGGGCAGAGTACAGCGGAATAATTACCTCTCTTGATCTAGCTTCAATGCTCGTCTTGATACATCCTAGAATTTTATTAGCCTTTTTAGCCACCGCACCGCACTGTTGACTCATGTTGAATTTGCGATCTATTATTATGCCCAGATCCTTTTCCCCTGTACTCTCACTTAGTACTATTCCTCCCATACTATATATGCTTCTTGCATTTCTGTTACCCAGATGTAGAACTTTGCATTTGTCCCTGTTGAATACCATTTTGTTCACCTCAGCCCATTGTTCCAGTGTGTCCAAGTCCTTTTGGATGCATTCTCTCTCCTCTCTAGTGTTGGCCATTCCTCCTAGCTTTGTATCATCTGCAAATTTTATTAGTTCCCCATTAACCCCATCATCCAGATCATTTATAAAAATATTAAAAAGTACTGGGCCCAGGACAGAGCCCTGCGGCACCCCACTTTTTACTTTCTTCCAGTTTGATGTATAGCCATTTAGAATTACTCGTTGTGCCCGATCATTAAGCCAATTGTGAACCCACCTCACTGATATTTTATCAAAGCCATACTTGATCATTTTTTCAATAAGAAAGTTATGTGATACTTTATCAAAGGCCTTACTAAAGTCAAGATATACTATGTCCACTGCATTTCCCTGGTCCAACCATTCAGTGACTTTATTATAGAAGGAAATAAGATTAGTCTGACAAGATTTATTAGGCATAAAGCCGTGCTGGCTCTGATTAATTAAAGCCTTCCCATCCAGGTACCTAATTAAATGTTCTTTAACGATTTGTTCAAAGATTTTTCCTACTATCGAGGTCAGACTTACCGGCCTATAATTTCCTGGGTCGTCCCTATTCCCCTTTTTGTAGATGGGGACCACATTTGCCCTTTTCCAATCTAGAGGGACCACTCCTGTTTCCCATGACTTATTAAAGATTATTGCAAGGGGTTCTGTTATTTCCTCTGCTAATTCTTTTAAAACTCTAGGGTGTAAATCATCCGGTCCTGGGGACTTGGTTTCCTTAATCTTAGCTAAATGTTCTCTTTTTTTACAATCCAAGACAGAATGTCCTGGTGTATGCTGGCCCCACCATGCCCTTTATATGTCTGTCAAGCTTGCATATAATGCTGTTACTCCTGGGAGAGATCTGCAGAAAATGTTACTATCCAGTGCAGATGGGATGACACCAAACAGTGCTGGTACCAATCTCTCCAAGTCCCAAGTCATAGAAGCCAAAGGATCTTCCTTTGTGGTGTGTACACCATTGGCTAGACAGTTGCATTGCAGCAGTAAGGTCCTAGGTTTGAATCCGACCAGATGCAACATCTTCATAGAACCCTTATGTACTTTTGGAACATTTTTTTGAGCAGGACTGCTTCACAGAAACAGAATGAGCTACTGGGTTCAATTGAGACCAACAGTATTTATAGTGCTATTCTGATGTTTTTACCATGGATACATAGCCATGTCCAATGTGATATGATGATCAATGGAGACTGATAGTGGAATAACATAAGGCTCAGATGCCCTCGTTCAAAATCTCAGCTTTATCCTCCCTGCACAATTTCTCGTTATGACCATCAGCTGTGTCCCATCCATATATTTCAGCAACATTTACAATTCCCTTTTGTTCTCTATCTGGGCCCAGACCGCTATAAAGAGTTATTCTTTGCACACAAGCTTCTCATGCCCTGTCTGTGCCCCCACACAGTAATTGTGCCCTTTATTGTGCTACAGTCTCCCTTCACAGAATCCCTTCATGACTATACACTATCCAACTGCTATTTTTGTCATTAGAAAGTAAATTTTCTTCTTTGTGACATTAAAAGGCTGTGTATCATAAATCTTCCCCTGTCTCACTCCAGTAAACCAAATGGCAGGGGTAATACATTTTCTATGTATACCACCAAAAGATATCAGAAAGGAGCTTGTATTATGTGCAAAGGTAATCCGCGTTAATGTGGTAAAGGTGACCTATGGGCTGCACTGGCATATGGGCCCATTCACAACTAAAATCATTGCGACCCCTATAGTAACATCAGTGGGATAAGAGGAAGATTTCATAGCTTCATAGATTCATAACTATATTGCAGTATATTATGTCATTATACCCAAGAGATTTTAACATAAAAAAAAAAAAAAAAAATGAAAATCCCTATAAAAATGACAGTATACATGCATTCTGTTTTGAGGTTGGCTTAACGTTAAATCCATAATTGTTAAATGCTTTTTGCAGCAATAAATAATACACCATACTTGGAAAAACATGCAATGACTTTTAGACCTAACAAGATAGTAATAAAAAATATACATTCCTGGCAATACAGTTTTATTTTTGCTACTTCATTGGAAGTACTGATGAGGTTTCACCTTGAATATGGAGTTCATCGTGGCACTGCATAATTCAGTTGATATCCTGGAGCTGAAGAGAGAGTAGAAAATGGAAACTATGTTAATGTGAGATAAAGAAGATTTTGTGGGAAGGTGCCAGAGAAGATTTAAGAGCAAAATTGTTACCATTTATATAACCAAGCCATAAATGTGGAAGTCATTTTATACATATAAACCAAGGTTTGTATAAAAGTAAACAGTAATTTTGATTTCTGGCTATATAGATAAGGGTCTTATCTAGGTTAAGGTTGTCTCTATATTATTTGTTTTACTTATATATATGGTGCTAACATTTCTCACAAAGCAGCAAATCCCACTGGGGTTCACAATCAGATTTCCATATCATAAGCGTAAGGAACTAGAGTCATTACAGTGGAAGTTAGTTAACCCAGCAGTATGCTTCTATATGGGAAATCTTGGGTGCTACTTTTACTGCAGAGATGGCAGCTGACATAGGGAATCTTATAGGCAGTGACTCCAGAAAAGGCAACCAATACCCTGTTCTGTACTGACAAGGGTCTAGAATGCAGAAACATCTGTCTATTGATGGGTGTCTTTTCCTTTTGGAGTTGATTTTGATTTGGCTGATATCTCAAGTCATGATTTAAAGCTCTTTAAAGGGTCAAATAATAAGCTGCAGGGTAGCTTCCTATCAGTGGCATAAGATAGAGAGTTGTCTTCCATCAATGCAGAAGGAAATAGGTTTACCAGAAGGAATTGTGTTTCCGTCCTCGAATCCGCTTGAGAAATGCGGAGAGAAAAGTCAAGCAGGACTTTTCTTTCCGCATTTTTTGGGCAGAAATCCAGCAAACCCCATTATAGTCTATGGGGTCCGTGGGTTTCCATGGGTAACCGCTTTTTAAGAGAATTAGGTTTTCGTTTTTCAGGTCCCCAAGTGGACCCAAAGAATGGAAAGCCGAACGCTAGTGAACCTAGCGTAACTGAACATGGTGAGTATAAACTCTATGCTAAAAACTGGAAACAAAAAACATAAAACAGTATAATGTGAACCTAATGCTACTTGTGTTTGACAATATCTGTTGCTTGCAGCTTCTCTACCTTAGGTTTCACATGACAGCACATCTTATCTTTCTGCAGTTTAGTGGATAACACTAAACTGTGATGATATTGCTAATCATTTAAATACACTAGACCGCTGATCTCCTAGATCATACAATATATAGAATTTTTGTAGGGACCCTTGAGCTTGAACAATAATAAGAAAATGAAAAGGGTCTTCCTCCTTCTGAAACTTTTTGTTAATCTGGTGACAAATAAACATTTTTCAATGACATAATGTTTATGATAGAAGACCCAATACCCTCAAGATAACTAATTCTATTGCTGACTTATTCTCATTTAGAGTACATATTTGGAAAACAAAATTAAAGTTGCAGCAAAAATGTTGTGTGAATACAGCCTACAGTTTATTATTCAGCAAATATTATTAAATATGATGCATATTCTGCATAGATGAAAGCCAATACAGGGTACAACACATTACTTGGTTCAGTTATATTTCTAAAAAAAAAAAAAAAAAAAAATCATGGAATGCAGTCAGCAAAAATTGGGCCAGTCTATTAAAATTAAGAACATTTGGTAACGATGAAAGTCTGTAAAATAGTTGTGGAAATAACATATTTTATGGAGCCCTGAGAGATGTGAAAAGTATGATTTGGTGTAGTTGAGAAAACAGGAACAGCAGTTAACGGCTGCAAAGCCTCAGGGTTTTACAGTTGGATATTATGAGGTGAGCAGAAGATAAAATTATTTTCTCTACAACTCGCAGAATTCCAGGTCAGGATACACATAAATTGTAGAGATTCTTAGTAGTTAACTCTTTGTAAACGGGAGCTTGTTTGCTTTATCTATCTACAAAGCCTTGCCAAAGTTTTCAAGCCCCTAAAAATCAACAGACTGTATCTGGATTAGAAATAACATTTGCAAAGTTGTAGATAACATTTGTAGATTCATACTCATGTTTACAACTGTGTATATTTAATTAAAAAAATCTATGAAAAAACAGTTGTAGTTTATGACAGACATTTTTTTTGATTGTGAACAAGCTTTTTCTTAAAAAGAACATTTCACAACCTTCCCCAATTCCAGTTATTTGCATCCTTTAGTAGATACCCCACCACTTATCCACGCAAAACATGAGTGCTGGAATATCTTCTTTAATCAATATTGATGGAGCTTTTTTTAATCACATTAAGGTGAATGTCTACTTTTAACATTATGCCCAAAATTCAGTACTGATTCATTGCCTAATACACAGGTGCCAAACATAAGGCTAAATCCAGTGCACACTGAAGAACGCCAGGACATTGTTACATCTTGGCTTTATTCAGCATCTAGTAAAACACGCCCTGGTGGTGGCAGGGCTGGCATTAGGGGGTGGCAACTTGGGCAAATGCCCAGGACCCCCATTTCCAAAAGGTAAACCAGATTGGGGAGCCTTAGTAACAAGTGTATTGGTGTACTATGCACGCGGATACTGTGGACATCTATGCCAGAGCAGGGAACTGTAAAGTCCCTGCTCTGACATAGATGACTGCATTAAAGACGGGTCCTCATGAGTCTCCTGCCATTGTGTTTCATTTCATTCAAATGATGACAGATAGTTCACGCTAACACTGATGCACCCTGAGCCGGCAAGACAGCTTGAATTTCTTTGGAACTTGATTAGGACTACTTATCCACTATCCAGACTATCCTGTGTTGCAACCTTTCATCAATTTTTCTCTTCCATCCATGTCCAGGGAGATTAGCTACAGTGCCAGGGGTTGCAAACTTTTTGATTATGTTGTGCACCATGGACAAAGGAACATCAAGGTCTCTGTAGATGGACTTTTAACCTTGAGATTGTTGATATTTTCCCACAATTTTGGTTCTCAAATCATCAGACAGTTCTCTTCTCCTCTTTCTGTTCTTCATGCTTAGTTTGGCACACACAGACACAATGCAAAGATTGAGCCAATTTCTCTCCTTTTTATCTTCCCTAAGGCGTGATTTTTATTTTGTCCACACCTGTTACTTACCACAGTTGAGTTTGAACGCGTATCATATGCTTGAAATAAGGTTACTTACCCACAATTTTGAAAAGATGCCAATAATTTTGGAGTTTTGTGTGAAATTATGTTCAGTTTGCTATATATAAAAGGAGGGACTATTATTAATAAGGCTAGGGGAACTATTATATAAGGGGGGTGTGATGATTCCACTTAAATATGGCTATAACTCAAAGCTGTATTTTGATCTCTGGGTATCGTATCTCCTTCTTGCTTCCATTTACTCATAATGTGCGCAGCTATAATCCTAGGTGTATGGTCAGTAGTGGCAACATTGTGACAATAGGGCTTTGTATCCATCCCAGAATGGCTCCATTGTATTCCTACACAGCCCTGAGTGATCAAATATACATGCACTGTTCAGCCTGGGCTGTTAGATCAGACATGGTTGATAACATTGTATCATTTCACTTGGTCCCATCTCCATATAAAGAATCTGGACTTGAGTGCGTTAATCAATTAGACTTGCCGTCACCGGTGACCTCATTCTGGGAGGTGGCATAAAGGGTATATAAGATGAGGTAGGGATCAGTGGATGAGATGCTACTATGAGGAGAGGCTGCTGTGATGAGTTACTGAGAGGCTGGAGTTAATGCCGCTGCCTCCACTGGTGATCTCCACATGCTATGTGTGAGTGTTGGACTATAGAACCACATCAAGGAGATGTGTGGTAAAGTAATCATTTCACCTTTATTCCCTTTTATTTTATTGTACTGTATCTTGTAACTGTTACTGTTAATGCTTGCATATATCTACATATCTGTTCTGAACTGCATGTGTTAGATGTTAATACCGACCCATTTAGGGGTTAATAAATATATAAAATTTAGAAAGCTTGTCTTGTATTTATCCTGCGGACCCAGCACTCACTGGCGGTGAGTGTGGCTTTTATGAAAGAAGTCTCAGGTGTGGGCCAAAGCGGTGTTGGCGCACTGAGGATCTTTCACAGGGGGTATGTCCAGGGCAATAATAAAGTTACTCCTTATAAATAGCCCCCCCTTAAACATATTTATAAGGAGGATCTATAATTAATAAATCTAGGGGAACTATTATATGGGGGTGTTTATAAGTAGGAATATTAATAATAAGGGCACATCTATAGAAGGAGAAACTATTATTAATAAGGGGGCTTATACTATATATATTTGGAACTATTATTAGGAACTATTATTAATATGGGGGCTATTTATGAGGAGGATTTATTATTAATAAAGCTAGGGGAACTATTAGCCCCACATTATTAATAATACTTCTTTCTTATAAATAGGGAAACTATTATATGAGGGGGAAGAAGGAAGAACTACTAATAATAAGGCCAGCCGGAGGGGGGAACAATTATTAATAAGGGGCCTATATATAAAAGGAGGGGCTATTATTATTAAGGCTACAGGAACTATTATTTATAAGGGGAACTATTAATAAGGTTGAGGGACTCTTATATATAAGGGGGCTATTTATAAGGTGGAACTATTAATAATAAGGCCAGTGGTGGAGCTATTGTTAATAAGGAGGAACTATTATTAATGAGGCTGGGTAAACTTATTTATAAGGGGGGCTACTTACTGTATAGGAAGGAACCATTACTTATATAGGGGAACTATTACTGATAAGGAGGGGGAGTATTATTTATAAGAAGGAACTATTATTAGTAAGAGGGATCGATTTATAAGGGGAAACTATTATTCATAAGCAGAGACTATTATTTATAAGGGGGCACTATAATAACTCATGAGGCGATACAAAGGTTTTCATTTGTATTGTGTATGGGCAAAAAGGTGGTTGTTATTTCTGGGGGCAGAAAAGGGTATTATTAAATCACTATTTTAAGGGTTTTTTTTTAGTCGCAAAACTGATTTTTGATACTGATGACAGTATGTGATCTGTTGGGGTTCAACTATTCTAGCAGACTCTGGGTGCTGAAGGCTTTTAGTGGACAGGATGCAGCACTGCTGCTATTCAAGTAATAGGAGTGGCACAGCAGCCCAATCCACCGTATAGTGGTGGTTCTTGGTAATTGCAGCACCACTCCAATTACTTGAATAGGAGTGGTGCAGCATCCTGTCCACTAGCAGTGTCCAGCACCTGGAAGTTGCTAGAACAGATGATCTGTGTGGGGTTCAGGTGTTGAACCCTGACAGATCACATGCTGATGATCTGTCCTGTGGATAGGTTATCAGTATAAAAAAAATTAATATGGGGCTGGAAAAACCCTTTAATTGATCTGATGTTTATTAGGATACAAGTATTGTGTAGTGCACAACTATTATCTTTGCATCACTATGTAGTGTAATGTAGGTAGTCATTGTGGAGGTTGTGTACTGTCTGGGTCTTGTATAGAGGTATTATTGATATAAGTGCTCTTTATATAATATGTTTTGTTTGGTAATTGTCTGTTTACTGATAATAATTCTACCCAGAATAGTGGTACACACATAGCAGTTTCACAGCTATATATATGTTTACAAATATTTTTTTGTTCTCCTGATCTTTTAGGAGTATATCAATGCTACTGGAAGTGCAACACTGACTTCTGAAATAACTGAATATGATGGTATTGTTGGTATGTCAGGATTTGGGGCCCCACTTTTAATTTTGCCAAGGACCACACTTTGTCTAAAACTGGCCCTGGGTGGTGGCACCTGAGGCCGGCATGGACAGGAATGTGGATAGGTGAGGGACAAAAAAGGGGGTCATATGCTGTGTGGTGGAAAAAAAGCGGGGTCATATGCTGTGTGGGGTCCAAAAAACAGGGGTCCATATACTGTGTGGGGGCAAAAAAAGGGGTCATATACTCAGTGGTGAACCTAGCCTCTTTGCTGCCTGAGGCGGACTATAGAAAGACGCCCCCCCCCCAAAAAAAAAAACCAAAAAAAAAACAGAGTTTCCATGCTACTAGTTTAACACACTGTTATCGTCGCACAATATACACAATACACAAAGTTATAAAACAGTTTTTAAGAATTCTTCTTCCTGTATTACTTCAGTATCAGATCAACAACACGGCATTAACAATGAAAGTAACTTGACACATCTTCTGCTTGGTGGATGGACGAGCCCATGTGGCCCCCATTCTCTATAATAGGAGCGCCGCAGATAGCTGAGGACTGGACTTCGGGTATCTTTGGCACTCCCATTGAAGTGAATGAGAGCCACGCGGGTTCGTCCATCCACCAAGTGACACACCTATATATATGGCTGCGGTCAGGCTGGATTCCCACCTAGTGGGGGAAAAAACCCAATTCTCAGGCTCAGTGGGGGTCTCAGCAGACAGACCCCCATCAATCAGGTATTTATCCTCTATCATTTAGGTGAATACAGGACAGTAACATTTTGTGACTTACAGGTGACGTCTCTGACTAATCATTCACATTTCCCTTCTCTTCCCTCTGGACCGCCATGACCACTTCTTCCATCTGTGACTTGTCTCTGTAAAGGTTGCAACACAGACATCTTTGGCTCCTCACTTTTCCAGGCATCCAACCCACATTGTACTCGCCTACACAAAGCCCCCATCCTGCTGCTACCCCCAATTATAAAATATATGATATAACCCCCCATAATGAATAATACCCCCAAGTGTATCTTTATATTAATAATGTCCGTGTGTACCCTGTATAAATAGTGCCCCTTATTAATAATACCCCAGGTGTTAACTAATTAAAAGGTTTTCCAGGTCATTAATAAACTAATCAGTGGGGTTCAAAAACCCAGGACCCCCACTGATCAGCTGTTTGAATGGTACCTGTGTAAGCGCCGTGACCGCTTCTCTGTTTACATAGTGTATTTCATCTCATAGCGGCCATGTAATGTAACTGCAGCCTCGTCCTGTACATGTCTACAGTATGTGACAAGGCTACAATTACATCACACGGTCACTATAAACAGACAGCGTATAATATAAACAGGTGCCATAGCCCACGTTTATAGCGCCCCATTTACACACACTATAAAGTTCCACAGCAGCCCCTGCACACAGTATTACACAGTGTTATGGCCCACAGCGGCCCCTGCACACTGTATTATGCCTCTCAGCGGCCCCTGCACACGGTATTATGCTCCATAGTGGCCCCTGCTCACGGTATTATGCCCCGCATTGGCCACTGCACACGGTATTATGTTCCGCAGCAACTCCTGCACACAGTTTTATGCCCCATATTGGCCCCTGCACTGGTATTATGCTCCATAGTGGCCCCTGCACTTGTATTATGCTCTATAGTGGCCCCAGCACACAGTATTATGCTCCATAGTGGCTCCTGCACTGGTATTATGCTCCATAGTGGCCCCTGCACTGGTATTATCCTCCATAGTGGCCCTTGCACTGGTATTATGCTCCATAGTGGCCCCTGCACTTGTATTATGCTCTATAGTGGCCCCTGCACTCGTATTATGCTCTATAGTGGCCCCTGCACTCGGTATTATGCTCTATAGTGGCCCCTGCACTCGGTATTATGCTCTATAGTGGCCCCTGCACTCGGAATAAGACTGGGCTAATAAGGGGAAAAAAAAAGTGGGGGGGGGGGGGGGGGGGGGAAAACACAAAAAAGAAAAAAAAAACGGGGGGGGGGAAAAGGGCCCGAAAAAAGGAAAACCCCCGGGGGGGGGGGGGGCCCCAAAAAAAAACCACCCCCACGCCCCCAAACAACAACAAACCGGAGGAACGACCCCCCCCCCCGATGAAGACTTGGAGAGATTGGTTTCACCCGCCCCTGGGGGCGCCGCGGTGGGCCCCCCCCGGGTGGTTGGGGGGGGGTGGGGGGGGGGGGGCCTTCTCCCTCTTTTCGGGGGGGGGGTTGCCCCGGGGGGGGAGGGGGGGGAAGAGAGGAATGTTTTTTTTTCCTGGGGTGTTTTCCACCACCGGGGGGTGGGGGGGGGGGGGGGGGGGGGGGGGGGGGGGGGCCCCCCCCCCCCCGGGCTGGGCCCCCCCACCCCCCAACCGAGGGGGGGGGGGGGGGGGGGGGGGGGGGGGGGGGGGGGGGGGGGGGGGGGGGGGGGGGGGCGGGCCCCTCCCCCCCTCGCCGTGCGCCGCGGGGTTTTGGGGGGGCCCGGGCGGCCCGCAGGGGGTTCTGGGGGGGGGGGGGGGGGGGGGGGGGGGGGGGGGGGGGGGGGGGGGGGGGGTGGGGGGGGGGGGGGGGGGGGGGGGGGGGGGGGGGGGGGGGGGGGGGGGGGGGGGGGGGGGGGGGGGGGGGGGGGGGGGGGGGGGGGGGGGGGGGGGGGGTTGGGGGGGGGGGGGGGGGGGGGGGGGGGGGGGGGGGGGGGGGGGGGGGGGGGGGGGGGGGGGGGGGGGGCGGGGGGGGGGGGCCCCCCCCCCCCCCATGCTCTATAGTGGCCCCTGCACTCGGTATTATGCTCTATAGTGGCCCCTGCACTCGGTATTATGCTCTATAGTGGCCCCTGCACTCGGTATTATGCTCTATAGTGGCCCCTGCACTTGTATTATGCTCCAGAGTGGCCCCTGCACTTGTATTATGCTCCAGAGTGGCCCCTGCACAGGGTATTATGCTCTACAGTGGTCCCTGCACAGGGTATTATGCCCCATAGTGGACCACCCATGAACTATTATTATACTCTGGGGTCTTTTCAGACCCCAGAGTATAATGATTGAGACCCAGGGGAGAATACAAACATAAAAATCAGAGTTACTTACCTATCCTGGACACCGGTGCACTCCTTGCAGCTTTCGGCCCTGTTTAATTGCGCACACACGTCACGTGATCAGGCCGGTGACACGACCTGATGACGTCACCACAGGCCTCAAGCCTGCTCGGAGTTACATCGGATCGCAGGAGGTGAGTAACACTGTTTTTTATGTTCCCTCACCAACCCTAGGCCTCCGATTATTATACTCCGGGGTCTGAATAGACCCCGGAGTATAATAATAGTAGTATTTGCGGCCCGCGGCCCCTAACTTACCGATGCCCGCGGCCGCTCACAGCGGCATCCGCTTCCCTTTCTGCGGCCCATAGCAGAAGGGGAAGCGGGGGCGGCGCACGAGCAGACGCGGGTAGGTAAATAAATAGGCCCTGACCTGCCGGGGATACTCCAACAGGTTACGGCCTATTTATATAGATAAAAAAAAAGCTATACTCACCTGCGATGCCTTGATGCAGCCGCCGCCTCCTTCTCCTCTTGTCCGCGACGTCTGTGTCTCAGTGTAGGCGGCGTGATGACGTCATTGTATTGCCGCCTGTGCTGAGATGCGACGTCTTGTAAACCAGCCCAGGACAGGTTTTTTTTTTTTTTTTTTTTAAAGCGGCCTGTCCTGGGCTGGTTTACATTAAATAGTAAAATGCCGCCCCCCGGACAGTGCCACCCGAGGCGGCCGCCTCACCTCGCCTCATTAGCGGTGCGCCCCTGCATATACTGTGTGGGGGCAAAAAAGGGTCCATATACTGTGTGGGAGCAAAAGAAAAGGGGCCATATACTATGTTGGGGCATATTATGTGTTATGTTATGGTTAGTAAGCCACGTTGTGTGACATCACTTTGTTCTGTCTATGGCTGGAAGGTCCCCAGTACTGTATAGCTGGGGAGTGCTGTGGACCTCCCAGCCAAAGACAGAACAAACAGCTATAGGGTTTATAGCAGTCCCAATTTCGACCGGACACCTAAACCAGTTGCCTCATAGGCCTCCTTACCACACTACTGTGTCCTGGTGTAGGGAATTTCATACTTATCTATTTTTTTTGCAAAGCACTGATGTGGTGCCAGGCTGTGCACCTCTTTTAATGTTCTTCTGGCCATGCTGTCTCCTGCTCTATGGTACAATGCGGTACAATGGTGCAGGTGACAGGGTAGCCGGGAGGACAATAGAAGAGTTGCACAGCTGGGACCCACATCAGTGCTTTGCAGGAAAAAGAGATAAGTATGAAATTCACCAGAATTTTGTGGCCTGGACTGTAGGTGATGTAATTTGAGGTGGGGTGGGGAGAACTATTACCTGTGGGGATCACCAATATCGATGTGGGGAGATGTATAAGACACTTTTACATATGGGGGGACTGTTACCTCTAGGGAGCAAATAATTAGGGCACTATTACCTATGTGTATTAACAATATGTTAACATCAGCCTTATGGTTGCCTTCAATAGGCTACAAATGTAACTACACCTAGCTGGCATAGCTACATTTATACAGTTTCAGAATTACTAACAACCCTTTGAAGATAACTATAAGGCTAATGTGTCCCTTGGGAGAATGAGTTTGCACCCCAGGCCTAATATCTATTTATAATGGTTGGAAATCTTGCTCTCCCAACTCTATTATACCATAAGCAGCAGCAGCATGGAGGTCATTATGCAGCAGCAATGAACAGTGGTTACTGTGAGGATGACAATGGGGGTAAAGCAGCAGCTGTGTGAGTGATCAGTGTAGGAGGTGGGTAAAGGGAAGAAGAGTTGTCTCCTAATTGAGGAAAAGGTTTATTTTCTGTAATAAGATATTTTACGACCTTTCTTATCTAGGCTTGTGTTATTGATTTATGGGAAAAAATGAAAGAACAAATACTCTATTTTATCTTACAATGGTTATAAAATTTGAAATACATTGATTTATGGGAGTGCCACATCACTCAATATATTCTAGTCTGCAATGTGTTAAAGGGGTTTTCCAGGACTATGATATTGATTACCTATCCTTATCAATATCAGATTACATAGTTACATAGTTAGTATGGTTGAAAAAGACATATGTCCATCAAGTTCAACAAGGGGATGGGAAACATCATGACATTCTATACATTTCCATAACCATCAACAATATTTTGCTCTAAAAAGATATCTAATCCTTTTTTGAAGCTGTCATCTGTGACTGCTGTGACCAGCTCCTGGGGTAGGCTATTCCATAGGTTTACAGTCCTTACAGTGAAGAAGCCTTGTTGGCTTTTGATATTAAACCTTTTTTTTCCAGACGGAGAGAGTGCCCCCTTGTCTTTTGAGGGGATTTTACATGGACCAGGTTTTCCCCATATTTCTTGTGTGGGCTATATATATAGATTTATCATATCTCCCCTTAAGCGCCTCTTCTCCAGACTAAACAGATTTAACTCCTTTAGTCTATCCTCATAACTGAGGTCCTCCATGCCCCTTATCAATTTTGTTACCCTCCGTTGAACCTTTTCCAACTCTAGGACATCCTTTCTATGTACTGGTGCCCAGAACCGAACTGCATAATCCAGATGGGGCTGCACCAATGACTTAGAGTTATGACTTATATTACATCCCTGTACTGTGAGTCCATACCACTTTTAATACAAGACAGTATTCTGGTGGATCTAGATTGTGGGAATCCAACAGACTGTACCCCTGTTGATAATCTGCTTTAGGCAATTACTGCTTCCTCTTCTCAGGATAGTGACATCACATTCATTGGTCATATGGCCATGCTGCCAGTCAATTACATTCAAATGAATGGGATTGAGATGAAATAATAATAACAATAATACATTTTATTTATATAGCGCCAACATATTCCGCAGCACTGTACAATTTGTAGGGTTCAAGTACAGACAAAAAAGATACATTACAAAGAAATATTCAATTCACACAATGGGACCGAGGGCTCTGCTCGCAAGAGCTTACAATCTATGAGGTAGAGGGGGTGACACAAGAGGTAGCAGGGGTGGCATCGGAGGTAGCATTGCTTATACAATGGTCAGACAATTTTGTAATAGAGGTTACTGTCATTACACATATATAAAGCTATATGAGCCATCACCAGTTGTGTCCTTTAACGTGCAGATGGTGCCTGGACATATAAAGTTAGTCTGAAACGGCATCATATCCTGTGGGGTAATGTGAGAGCGTGAACAGAGGTGGGTTCGTTTTAGGGATTCTAACAATGGAAGGGTTTACATTAGGAATTGTGATAGGCCTGTCTGAAAAGATATGTCTTTAGTTTGCGCTTGAAGCTGTAGAAATTGGGAGTTAATCTGATTGTCCAGGATAGGGCATTCCAGAGAAGTGGTGCAACTTGGGAGAAGTCTTGTATACGAGCGTGGGAGGTTCTGATAATAGAGGATGTTACTCTTAGGTCTTTGAGTGAATGGAGAGCATGGGTTGGGCGATAGACAGAGATGAGAGAGGAAATGTAGGGAGGTGCAGCATTATTGAGAGCCTTGTGGATGAGGGTGATAAGTTTATATTGTATTCTTTATTGAATACAGAAAAAAGTAGGGAAAAACTGGGATATTTTGGTTGAGCGCTGCAAGTAAGGGTGTATCAATAAAATGTTCGCAGAGAGAATGCTTGTAAATAAAAACACACATTTTATTTGTTCCACACCGGACGTACAACAATAGGCTATGCATTTCGACACTGTACTAGCGTCTTCATTAGGCCATAAAATATAGCAGAGTCCAGGGCAGGAGGGGAACCAAATTTGGTTTCCCAAGTATTGCTGCTATACAATGTATGGTGCTGTGTTTGGTATGTAGTGAGATAGCTGCAGTAATTGTCAAAGCACTACAGACTCTGAAAAGTGGATTGGTGGGGGTCCAGGCTGTAGGACCCCCACTGATCTGATGTTGGTGACCTATTCTAAAGATAGATCATTAATATCACAGTGCCGGACAGCCCATTTACATATTCATATTTCAGAACTAAGATGTATACAGAGCATACATATATAGACTGGTATGTGTATCCATTAAAGCTATTATGGCTGTGAATGGTGAATGACTCTGCATTATAAAATAAGATGCTAACAGATTTCAGGGAGGTTAAAATATAATAAAGGAAAATATTAAGAACGATAATAATAATGCAAATGCTTACAACCCTATACAAAATGAGAATTGTAACTGTGGTTTTAAATATTATGGAATCAATTTTCTATACATTTCTATTTGTACATATACCACAAGGTAGTTTGTACTCACCCTGACTTCACTGCTGGTTGATTAAAAGACTAGACATTTCCCCTTGAGATTCACTCCTCTGCCTAATGTGCTGTAATTGCTAGAGAGTGCTTGGAACACCAGCATGGAGAACTGTTCTGTAATAAATTTAGGTCACTGCAGAGTTCATCATCTATTCCTTGGCAACAGAAGATAAAGTTCTGCTTAGTTCATCTCTGGCTTTTAGCTGCAGTGTTACAGTTTTTTTTGTCTAATGATTATAATGAAAGAAAATGTAGGAAAATTGTACTGGATGTCACAAGTCTGTGCCTCATAGTGGCTAAGTATCTTAGTCTAAATGGACTGCTTTAGTCTCATAATTTAGCATATGAGCATATGATTTACAGTCATATGAAAAAGTTTGGGCACCCCTATTAATCTTAATCATTTTTAGTTCTAAATATTTGGGTGTTTGCAACAGCCATTTCAATTTGATATATCTAATAACTGATGGACACAGTAATATTTCAGGATTGAAATGAGGTTTATTGTACTAACAGAAAATGTGCAATATGCATTAAACCAAAATTTGACCGGTGCAAAAGTATGGGCACCTCAACAGAAAAGTGACATTAATATTTAGTAGATCCTCCTTTTGCAAAAATAACAGCCTCTAGTCGCTTCCTGTAGCTTTTAATCAGTTCCTGGATCCTGGATGAAGGTATTTTTGACCATTCCTCTTTACAAAACAATTCCAGTTCAGTTAAGTTTGATGGTCACCGAGCATGGACAGCCCGCTTCAAATTATCCCACAGATGTTCAATGATATTCAGGTCTGGGGACTGGGATGGCCATTCCAGAACATTGTAATTGTTCCTCTGCATGAATGCCTGAGTAGATTTGGAGCTGTGTTTTGGATCATTGTCTTGCTGAAATATCCATCCCCGGCGTAACTTCAAATTCGTCACTGATTCTTGTACATTATTCTCAAGAATCTGCTGATACTGAGTTGAATCCATGCGACCCTCAACTTTAACAAGATTCCCGGTGCCGGCATTGGCCACACAGCCCCAAAGCATGATGGAACCTCCACCAAATTTTACAGTGGGTAGCAAGTGTTTTTCTTGGAATGCAGTGTTTTTTGGACGCCATGCATAACGCCTTTTTGTATGACCAAACAACTCAATCTTTGTTTCATCAGTCCACAGGACCTTCTTCCAAAATGAAGCTGGCTTGTCCAAATGTGCTTTTGCATACCTCAGGCGACTCTGTTTGTGGCGTGCTTTCAGAAATGGCTTCTTTTGCATCACTCTCCCATACAGCTTCTCCTTGTGCAAAGTGTGCTGTATTGTTGACCGATGCACAGTGACACCATCTGCAGCAAGATGATGCTGCAGCTCTTTGGAGGTGGTCTGTGGATTGTCCTTGACTGTTCTCACCATTCTTCTTCTCTGCCTTTCTGATATTTTTCTTGGCCTGCCACTTCTGGGCTTAACAAGAACTGTCCCTGTGGTCTTCCATTTCCTTACTATGTTCCTCTCAGTGGAAACTGACAGGTTAAATCTCTGAGACAACTTTTTGTATCCTTCCCCTGAACAACTATGTTGAACAATCTTTGTTTTCAGATCATTTGAGAGTTGTTTTGAGGAGCCCATGATGCCACTCTTCAGAGGAGATTCAAATAAGAGAACAACTTGCAATTGGCCACATTAAATACCTTTTCTCATGATTGGATACACCTGGCTATGAAGTTCAAAGCTCAGTGAGGTTACAAAACCAATTTTGTGCTTCAGTAAGTCAGTAAAAAGTAGTTAGGAGTATTCAAATCAATAAAATGATAAGGGTACGCAAATTTTTGCACCGGTCAAATTTTGGTTTAATGCATATTGCACATTTTCTGTAAGTACAATAAACCTCATTTCAATCCTGAAATATTACTGTGTCCATCATTTATTAGATATATCAAATTGAAATGGCTGTTGCAAACACCCAAATATTTAGAACTAAAAATGATTAAGATTAATAGGGGTGCCCAAACTTTTTCATATGACTGTATATACATTATGGTATTTTCTACAAAAATTAAGTAAGATAAGTAATATAATAATAGTAATAGCAACAACAGTGGAAAAAATATATACCTATATCTATATATTTCTATGTGTGTGTAAAGAGCTACCTAACAAACAGTTAATCCAACAAATTTTCATTGTTAACCTCTCATAAATCAGGTAATACACAAAAAAGACTACAAATATTCCCCCAAACTCTTAAACAAAAAATATTCAAGCACAGAAAATAATATAATACATGTTTATTGTAACAAATAATGAGATGCAAACCACTGATATTAAAAACATTTAAAATTCACAATGAGGATGGAGTATTGTGGACCACCCCCTTGCCACCCAAGCATATCTCAAATGATAGAATTGATCAATTTAAGACCATTTCATGAATGTAAATAAATAATGAAATCTTGCCACAAGATCCACATAGTACAATAATGGCCAAGACTGAACAGCTACCGCAGAAAAATTGATACCTGTATAACAAATAAGTGTAAATAAATATTATATCAATACAGCCAAGTTACATCACCAAGGTACTAAATTACAATACAAAAGTCCTTACTTAATACCAAATCCTCGGGCTGCAGATAAGACTTACAATGATGTGAAACAATATGGAGGGTGCAGGGAAGGTGACTACTATCTCCAACCCTCAGTCCCAAAGTGCGTTTCGTCCCACAAAAAGGATTCATTAGTTAGAATATACTGCTTTTAGGAAGCAAGGAATTGTCAACTGTTGTTGGACTGGCACAAATTTAGTTAAAGGACTATTCTAGGTAAAACAGTGTACTATTTTATTTCTACAGTATTACTCAACCTTGGTAGATGGATTCAGACAAGTCATGTACTATCTCCTGTGGCTCTGCCTTTGGCGTTGCAATGTTCCTTTAATAACTTAACAACTGGTCGTACAACTAAAGCAAGATGTCTTGCCATAATGTAATCATAGGCTCTTGTACTTGTCTTATAATGATTGATTATTGATTTACAATGATAGTTTCAATGGTAGCCAATAACAGTATTAACAAATTGCAGATTACTTTCCAATATATAAAATGGTAACATATAGTTGCAATGTAGGCAATAAATCTGCCTTTCTGGACTATTGCTATGGATATTTATAGTAGGAAAGATGCAATCATGAAAAAAGAAAAGAGGAGAACATGATATCTCCATATTTCCTTTCATTATGTGTTCTTAATGCTCAAAGGAGTTATTAGGGGAAAAATTATTTGTTCAACAGTGTACAAAATAAAAAAAGCATAGTCACCTCACCGATCGTCCACTGTTCCAATTCTACCGCTGCCCCAACTCCCATCACTCTCTGCTTTCTGTTGTAGCAATGGCTTTCTAACCATTAGCTGTAGTGGGTCACTGCTGCACACAGTGATTGGCTACAGGCGTATGGAGTTGGTGAGGTTAGTACCGTATGTCTTTTTTATTTTTGTACACATTGCTGAGCTGTTTTTTTGACTGGAGAACTCGTTACAGAATCTCAAGGTACCAATGCACTGGTACCAATGGGAGCTTAGATGTGCCTGCAATGAATTCAACATGAAATTTGAGGAATATAAAGTATATGTATTATAGAATTGATGGTATTACATTAGGGGGATGGTATTGGTTCATGACTTTCTGAGCCTTAAAAGAAAATTCACATTATGATATTAAAGTGGACCTTTCATCACCTCTATAAACCCTAACTGTTTACATCTTTCAATAGGGTTTGCCCACTGATTACAGTGCAGTTGGAATTTCTCTCTAGCACCTACTATTCCTGAGCAATCATTTCTGTTAGTTTTACCATGCAATATGCTAATTAGGTTCTCTTCACTAAGATGGGCCGTCCTTGGCTGTCTGCCCTAAGCTAGGCCCAGTCAAGTTGACAGCCTGATCCCACCCACCTGACAGTCTAGAACCTAATTAGTATACTGGGTCCTGAAACTAACAGCAGAGATTGCTCAGGATCAGTGGGGGGCTACAGAAAAAATTCCATCTGCCCTGGAATCACGATAGTATCAAGACAGTATTGAGCATGTGTGTCCACCAGCATTGGACAGATAAAGTAGATGTTGTAAGAGGGAATTGAAAGAACACGGAGAGTGTCATATTAAGTAAGTAACATAAATATTAATATCTAGACAGAGGAATGTGTTTAAAAAATAATATAATAATAATAATAATAACAATCTCTCTCTCTCTCTCTCTCTCTCTCTCTCTCTCTCTCTCTCTTATATATATATATATATATATATATATATATATACACACACACACAGTGGAAACCAGAAGTTTACATACACTATATAAAAAGACACATATGCATGTTTTTTTCACTATCTGACATGAAATCAGAATAAACCTTTCCCGTTTTAGGTCAATTAGGATTACCAAAATTATTTATATTTGCCAAATGCCAGAATAATTAGAGAGAAAGAGAGAGAGAGAGAGAGAGAGAGAGAGAGAGAGAGAGAGAGAGAAAAGAGAAATTTTTAAGGCATTTTTATTACTTTCTGCAAAGTCAAAAGTTTGCATACACTAAGATTACTATGCCTTTAAACAATTTGGGACAGCCCATATGATGATATCATATCTTTGGACGCTTCTGATAGGTTTATTGGCAACATCTGAGTTAATTAGAGGCATGTCTGTGGATGTATTTTAAGGCACACCTGAAACACTCTGTTTCTTTGTGTAACATCATGGGAAAGTCTAAAGAAATCAGCCAAGATATCAAGAAGAGAATTGTGAACTTGCACAAGTCTAGTTCATCCTTGGGTGCAATTTCCAGATACCTAAAGGTGCCTCGTTGATCTGTATAAACAATTATACACAAGTACAAACAAGATGGGAATGTCTAGCCATCATACCGATCAGGAAGGAGATGGGTTCTGTGTCCCAAAGATGAAGGTGCTTTGGTTCGAAATGTGGATATAAACCCAAGAACAAAAGCAAAAGACCTTTCTGGCTGAAGCTGGTAAGAGTGTGTCATTATCCACAGTGAAATGAGTACTGTGTCGACATGGGCTGAAAGGCCACTCTGCCAGGAAGAAGCCATTACACCAAAAGAAACATAAAAAAGCCAGATTAATGTTTGCAAATGCACACAGGAACAAAGACCTGAATTTTTGGAGACATGTCCTTTTTTCTGACGAAACTAAAATTTAACTGTTTGGCCATAATGACTATCGTTACGTTTGGAGGAAAAAGGGAGAAGCTTGCAAGCCTAAGAACACCATCCCAACTGTGAAACACGGGGGTGGCAGCATCATGTTGTGGGGTTGTTTTGCTCCAGGAGGGACTGGTGCACTTCACAAAATAGATGGCATCATGAGGAAAGAACATTATGTGGCAATACTGAAACAACATCTCAAGACATCAGCCAGGAAGTTAAAGCTTGGGTTCAAACGGTCTTCCAAGTAGACAATGACCTGAAGCATACTGCCAAACTGGTTACAAAGTAGATTAAGGATAACCAAGTCAATGTTTTGGAGTGGCCATCACAAAGCCCTGATCTCAATCCTATTGAAAATTTATGGGCAAAGCTGAAAAGGCAGTTGTGAGCAAGGTGGCCTACAAACATGGCTCAGTTACACCAGTTCTGTCAGGAGGAATGAGCCCCAATTCCTACCAACTATTGTGAGAAGCTTGGAGAAGGATATCCAAAACGTTTGACCCAAGTCATACAGTTTAAGGGCAATGGTACCAAATACTAATGAAATGTATGTAAACTTTTAATTTTGCAGAAAGTAATAAAAATGCCTTAAAAAATTTTCTCTCTCTCTCATTATTCTGGCATTTGGCAAATATAAATAATTTTGGTGATCCTAATTAACCTAAAACGGGAAAGGTTTATTCTGATTTCATGTCAGATAGTGAGAAAAACATGCATATGTGTCTTTTTATATAGTGTATGTAAACTTCTGGTTTCAACTGTATATATATATATATATATATATATATATATATATATTTATATATATGGAAAAACTGTAAAATACTTATTCATGGGAGAACTTCTTTTTGAACTTTAAAATCAAGCTGTAATGTGTTCAAGATCTAAATCGCTATTCAGTATCCTGAACCACTCCTTTGGGTGTTAAAACAACTTTATAGATCTTCAATGTACATCTGAATTTATGAGATGAGAAGAGCAGAGTGGATGGATGGCTAGTTAGGAAAATCTGTGTTGTGAACATAAATCACTTATAGATAGAGAGATGTGGCCGTTGGCAGAACTGGGACATATCTTCATTCTTTATTTTACAGATAACTGACTTCACTACACATTTCACTAACTTGTTCTCTACAAGAATAATAAGAAGGATAACAGGGATGTATATACATTAGCAAATCTCCAAGTACAGTTTTAACATGTCTACAACATCATTCACATAACTAACATTCATTTCTTACCAGGAAATTTTACAAAAATGAAATTAATATGAAAAAGATTTTAAAAAATTACTTTAATTTGAATACACAGTAATGTAAACATTTTGAGCTTAAAATGAGTCTACCACCTTCACTAAGCATATTCAACTACTACCACTGCATTACAGAGCACATTACAGTGATAAATAACATACATTTGTTATGTCATACTTGTAGATTTGGAGAAGAACAACTTTGAATTCTTACGCATATGAGGCAGTTGGTGCACTAGGGTTTGGCCTTCAGTCCTGGGAGCACTGCTCTTGCTGCTGGAGTAGGATGGGTGATGTCATAGCAGTGCGAGGATCAACTCTGAATGGGGTGACACAGGCAGAAGATTGTAGTAGTCTGAGTATCAAAATCACTGCTCTGGGGGCTTAAGGCCTGCCCCCAGTGCACCATATGCCTTATTTGAAAAAGACTTACATTTTTTTTTTTTACTGTAATGTGATCTGTAACATGACAGTGACAGTTGAATATGCATGGGGGATGTGGTAGACTTCCTTTAAAGAATTTTTCTGAGGGGGTGCTGCATTGATGTCCCACCTTACCTAGTGATTTAACATCATTTTCTATTTTTTGAAAAACACTAGGTAGTAAAGACCTGCAGGGACCAGGTCAGTGTCAGGATGGGAGATGTGAGGGATCAGTGAGAGACTAGTATCTACACAGTGTCGTGGCACAAATTTCTGGGAACTAATAGGTGGTATACTTGGACTAGACATTCTAGAGATAAAACAGATTTATTATCTAGCCTCAGTCACTGTAATAATCTTGGTACATTTTAAGACTGACTGTCTGGACTAAGTTTACACTTTCTACAAATTGGACACGATTAGTAAATCTGCCCTATTATTTTATTAGGAATTAGATGTGTAAATGCAACACAGTGTTATGCAGCAGTTAGGTCAATTTCACACAAGTATATCATTGCAGAATTTGGATTTGTCATATATTTATAATTATAGATCATATAACATCTACATGTCATCATTATATTACAAACTAGAAAACTGACTGGCTAAGGAGGAACAAGTAACAGCCCCTTTGAAAAGCACATAGAATACATATATTGATATGGATGGGTCCATATTTTATACACTACAGACCTAACTGAACTTTTTGTATACACAAATAGATATTACAGGCATATGCTGTATATCTGCATATGTAAAAACCTCATACATTAATATAGGCTCTCCAATATAGATCATACAAATATCCACAGAATGTGGACGAATCATGTAGCAATGCCTGAATAAATGGGAAAATGAATTGCTGAAGTTTTATCTGACCATTGTAAATGATGCAGCTCAAGAAAAGCCTTGGAGACAGGAGTGGAATGTTCGGATAACAGGGGATGCAAGTCTAAGGTCATTGGCAGAACGGAGAGGACGGTTAGGGCTGTAGACAGTGACGAGGGAGGAGATATAGGGAGGCGCAGAGCTATGGATGGATTTGTAGGAGAGTATGATAATTTTATATTGTATTTTGTGATGGATGGGCAACCAATACATCGACTGACACAAGGTAGATGCGTCTGTGTACCGGTTTGACAGAAAGATAAGTCTGGCGGCTGCATTTAGGACAGGTTGTAGAGGGGAGAGTTTAGTAAGAGGAAGCCCAATTAGAAGAGAACTGCAATAGTGAAGACGAGAGAGAATCAAAGCGACAATGAGGGTTTTTGATGTTTCCATGGTGAGAAAAGGGCGAATTCTAAAGAGGTTTTTAAGGTGCAGGTGGCAAGATCGTGCAAGTGTTTGAATATGTGGGGTAAAGGTGAAATCTGAGTCAAATACAACCCCCAGACTGTGGGCATGCCGCGTTGGGGTAATAGTAAGGCTACAGACAGAAATGGAGATATCAGGGTTAGGTCGGTTAGTAGATGGAGGGAACACAAGAAGTTCAGTTTTTTAAAGATTCAATTTTAGATAAAAAGAAGACATGATGTTAGAGACAGCAGAGAGACAGTCACTGGTGTTCTGTATTAGTGCAGGGGTGATGTCATGGGATGAGGTATATAGTTGGGTATCATCAGCATAAAGATGGTATTGAAAGCCAAATCTGTGAATGGTTTGTCCAAATGGGGCTGTGTACGGAGAGAAGAGGAGAGGACCTAGGACCGAGCTTTGAGGAACCCCAACCGCAAGGGGCAGAGGAGAAGAAATAGCACCAGCGAATGAAACACTAAATGAGTCGTCAGAGAGATAGGAAGAAAACCAAGAGAGAGCGGTGTCCCTGAGGCCAATAGAGTGGAGCATAGTGAGGAGGAGTTGGTGGTCTACAGTGTCAAATACTGCTGAGAGATCCAGAAGAATAAGTAGTGAATAGTTCCCTTTAGATTTAGCCGTCAAGAGATCGTTGGAGACCTCTGTGAGGACCATTTCTGTAGAGTGTTGTGCACGAAAACCTGATTGTAAGGGGTCCAGAAGAGAGTTAGTAGAGAGATAGCAGATTAGGCGGGAGTAGACCAAGCATTCCAGGAGTTTAGAGATGAAGGGGAGGTTAGAGGCAGGTCGGTAGTTAGCAGCACAGGATGGGTCAAGGGAGGGTTTTTTTTCAGTAGTGGGGTTATGACAGCATGTTTGAAGGAGGAGGGAAAGATTCCAGAAGAAAGAGAGAGGTTAAAAATTTTAGTAAGGTGAGTTGTAACAGCAGGGGACAGAGACCAGAGGAGGTGTGATGGGATAGGATCACTTGTGCAAGTAGTGGGGCGAGAAGAAGGAAGGAGATTCTTCTTCTCTTACTGGGTCAAATAACTGCGAACAAAAAAATAAATTCTACACAAAATATAATATGAAACATATATAGTTTATTAAATACATATTCAACAAATTAATTACACAATCACAGAGGTAAAAATACATCCACAATAGGTATAATACACGTGGTATGTATTAAGTATGTAAGCATATAAACACATGGGGACATATCAAAAGTCAAAAAACTTATCCATATCAATGAAGCGGAGACTGATGAACCCAAACCCCACAGAGTATACAAAATAGAAAAAGGTTCCCTAAAGAGGCAACCTAAATGACACAGGATAAAAAATGAAAAAAGGAAGGAGGGATGGGCAATCAGTCACACCATGCATGAAATAAAGAAACACAACCATGACAAAGTCCCTGTATGTGTGAATAAATAAAACCTCATGCCATACCACATGTGCGTTTTTCCACACGTGGTATGGCATGAGGTTTTATTTATTCACACATACAGGGACTTTATCATGGTTGTGTTTCTTTATCATGGTTGTGATTGTGTAATTAATTTGTTGAATACAGTATGTATTTAATAAACTATATATGTTTCATATTATATTTTGTGTAGAATTTATTTTTTTGTTCTAAGCTAGCGATTCTACGCTTTAGTATCACATAAGATTGTGCATTATTAGCCCTTTTTGTGTGTGGGTCAAATAATTGGCTAAGGAGGGACAAGTAACAGCCCCTTTGAAAATCACATAGAATGCATATATTGATATGGATGGGTCCATATTTTATACACTACAGACCTAACTGAACTTTTTGTATACACAAATAGATATTACAGGCATATGCTGTATATCTGCATATGTAAAAACCTCATACATTAATTAATATAGGCTCTCCAATATAGATCATACAAATATCCACAGAATGTGGATGAATCATGTAGCAACGCCTGAATAAATGGGAAAATGAGTTGCTGAAGTTTTATCTGACTATTGTAAATGATGCTACAGCTTTATTAGATATATAGGGCTATATACTACACTTCCACTGTATTAATCTAAAATATAAAATGAAGTAACTTTATAGTCTTCATAAAAATATAATTTTTTGTTTCTATAGCTGCTAAGCAGAGCTATGCATCTCCATGGTAACATGTAGTCTGGCCCTACCATCATACTTTCTTTCATCTGCCCCAAATACTTCTTAACATTTTTTTTCTCTGTTAAGCAAACATAGGAGGGAGTATGATATTAGGACTAGACTACACAGTATTTGTTTGTAGTCTGTAACTGTGGTGACACAAATGTTGTAGTTCATTATTGTTTATTTTCGATACAAGAGAAAAATATTTCAATATTACAGCAATACGGGAATAATAAAATGAATTGTGCAGGTGGAAATAGCCTTTTTGATATAATACAATACCATCCAATCCTGAGGTAATAAAAAATAAAACAAAACAAATGAAAAACCAGGCTCATTACATTACAACAATGAAAGTTGCATAAAGTTATAAGAATTATCCACTCTGTAATTTAGTTCTTGATACTGTTTTCAAGCAGGAGGACAATAGAGTAATTCACTGTAAATGGGAAGAAATATACTTAACATTTTGCAGACTTATTCTACACATAATCTGGTGTTTCTGATTCATAGATTGAAGATAAGGCTGTTTCTGGGTAATTTTGGCCTAAATATATTCGCAATCTGTTTCACTAAGGTGAATAAGTTGCAGTAGTTTAAATATTGTAGAAGTGAAAGCTGATAAGGTCATTTTAACAGAATCAGCTCAGAATTTAATCATAGGCATAGTAATTGCTTATATATAATTTGGAATAAATTACTTACATTGAATTAAAGTGTTTTTTTCTCTTAGGCCTCTGAGTAATAAGCCATGTATGAAAGGGATTTCAGTCAGTAATAAGTGAGAAAATGAATGACTGCAAACAGCTAAAGTAGGAAACAAATTATACTGAAATTTCCAAAGAGGGTTGAACTGAAGCAATAAGGAGACTAGATATTAATTAAAGCACATATGATTCAAGTGGAAACAGGGCAAGGGATTGAAAGAAGGAAAGTAAATGAGAAAATGCTTAGGTCCATGCACACAGAGTTACTGCAAGTACAGCTCTTGTAGAGTGGTAATCAGAGTCCCACCAATCTGTATAGCATTGCTGCATGCAAAGGGAGTCTACCACCTCTCCCAAGCATATGTGCTATCACCACGTGATAAGGATAAGCAACATACTTGTATTATGTATGCCACTTTTGTAGATCTAGAGAAAAAATAATTTAAAATCTTATGCAAATGAGGCTGTTGGTGCAATGGGGGTGGGTCTTCGGCTTTTGGAGAACTGTTGTTGCTGCTGATTTAGGATGAGGAGTGGGAAGGACAACTCCCACTGCAAATGGTGGTGCAGACAGGAGATGGTAAGGGTCTTAGTGGCTATTACTCAGCTCCAGCAACAGTCCTCTGTGGACCTCAGCCCTCCTGGCACAGACCGTCTATCTGTCCAGCTGGGTCCACCACCTCCTGCTCCCTGCAGGATACTCCAGACTTCTGGAGTTACACGCCCCCCACCCAAAGGTGTGGCTGAAGGCCTTTTCAGGGCTGGGCCTGGGTCCCTCAACAGCGCCCTCTGGCTCACATACTCACATACCCTCCCCCTCAGCTCACTACCCATGGGGTGAGCTACAATGGGACGAGACATCCTATGACGAAGTCCCTCTTCAACCAAGTATGCCTGTTCAGTGTCTCTCCAGAAGTCCCAATCTGGCGGTCTCTTCTTCCAAATTCCGCTCAGTCGAGTTTTCCGTTTTTTCAGCACTTTAAATGCTACACCAAGGTCCTGGCCATTCTGTGAAAAGGCAAGTTTTACTTCATCACCTTCACAATTCGCCATACAGGGGATCACATCATTTTCATCACATTTCTCGGCATAGTCTTCAGCCATCCCATTGCATGACTTTGATCCCTTTAGTAAATAGCCGTAAGAATCTTCATCTTTACCTATCACGAATCCACAGGAGCTCAGAGACCAAATAACACGTACTTCATGCACATCAATGTCTTTAGAGTATAGCTGTTTCACGGGTACTTTTTCCATAACCTTCATTTCAAAGCAAACTTTGCCATCACCATCAAGGCTTAGAAGTTTAGGAGACATAGGCTGCTTGCTCTCCTCTTTGTTTGAGATACACCAGCTCTGTACTGCAATATCTTCTCCTTCTGCACAAGGGCCATACAGTACACCCTCACATAATAGATCACGCTGAACTACATTTTCTGGTATGTCTTTAACAACTTTCACATCCTTGGTGACATGTAACCATCTCTTACTTCTGCATGCAAATGACGGCTGCTCAGTCTTTGCATTAGAACCTCTACCACGGTTACTTCCATTAGTTAGGGACATAGCAACATTGTATCTCAGCCTCTTCTTGTTGCTATTAGCATCAGGCGGTAAAACAACTTCTGCCTCTTCTCTTCTTTTTGGGTTGACTGTATTACTTCCTGACTCCCCCTTCTCAGACAACATGGAGTCATTATTCACCATTTGTCCATCAGACATTTGGCTAGAGACAGGCACAGCAACACCTTTATCCACAATGGCTTCAGACACTTTAGCTGTTGGGACAACATATGTGTGGTCAGTCTTCTTATGGACTCTTGTTCCACACTTTTGATGACCCTTCACCTTATTTACCATCTCACAGCCCTCTAGGCTTTGGACCTCATTGGTTTGAAGCTGGACCCACTCTGTCACAGGCAGTGTGTGACCAATCGCAGTTTCTTCTTCTGTTGGACCTTCTTTGGCCTCCTCACATTTTGCAGGAAGTCCACCTTTAGCAGCATCTTCCTGGGGAACTATACCCTCTACTTGATGTTTTACCGAATCACGTGGTTTCATCATAATCTGATCATTGGTATCAACATTAGTGGACAGGTCACTCATGTCTGTCTGACTTAATGTCTCTGCTTTGTCTGCCTCTATGCTTGCAGCTTTCCCCAATTCTAACGCCTTCTGTAGCGCACAAATCTCTGATTCCAGCTCCAGGAATTTCTTCACTGCCACATTTTTCTGAGCAGCTTCCATCTCAGTTTTTACCATTGCAACTTGCAGATCTTCCTCAATCTTCCTGACATCTTCTAAGGCAGCAGATGTAGATGCCATCTCTTTATCCACTATGCCTCCTGATTCTAGGATATTCTGCAGTGTTCTTCTAACAGTTGTCAGGTCAGCATCCTGGATGATATTTTCTGCTTCCCTCACTGTTCCCTGAACTATATTGAACTGACCCTCCAACATCTTCTGATAAAGCTTCTCCTCATCTGCAGACTTTTTGTCAAGTCTTTCATTCAAGTCCCGTATCTCAGTGGCTCTCTTATCTTGCTCTTGGTTGAATAAAGACTCTATTTCTTGAATCCCATTTTTCAGGGATAACAGCTCTGATTCTTTAGAGGTTAACAGGCTCTGCAGCAAATCCTTCTCAGCTTCTAGTGCTTCCAGCTTTGAAGATAGTGCAGATGCCGACTGTTCAGTATTGGATAAAGACTGCTGCAATCGATCCAATTTTAGATTCCACTTCGGTTTTTAACTGGTCAATCTGCAAAGTGCGCTCTTCCAACTTTATTTCTGACTCACGCTTCACTTGATCCATCTGAAACTCCAGCTGTTTCTTTATTTCCTTCTGCTTGTTCACTTGCACCTTTAGTTTAGCAACAAGCATTTTTAGATCTACAATCTCAGCAGATAAATTAGACAGGTTTCCCTCAAACTGAATCCTCATGTCTTTTATCTGGAGGTCCAATTCTCTCTTGGCCTTTTCCAGCATCTCATAAGCATTAGCTTTGTTCTCATACAATATCTGCACAGATTCCAGGTTTTTCTCAACTTCATCCTTGGAGCTAACCAAATCCTGCATTTCAGTGCGCAGTTGCTTGTTGAGCCTCTCTAACTCGGCCTTCAATTCAAGGGCCTCTGCTTCAGCACTGTCACGTTCTTCTGCATATCTAGCAGAAAGAGCCTTCTCTTCACCAAGCCGCTGATCAAACTTTTTCTGCTTCCTTTTCAAATTTGACACAATCGGATGTTGATGATCACGATCTACACCTACATCTTCTAGTTCCTGCTGCAGTCTAATTTTTGTCTTCTCAAGTTTGTCATAAGCAGCAACCTTCTCCTCAAACCGTTGATTTGTAGCTTCTAGCTCCTTTTGCAACTTTTCCTTTAGTTCTTCAACAGAGTCCAAGGACCCAATACTATCCTCCATTTTTTTTTCTTCATATCAGTCGCCTGAGCCTGTAGTGTTGAAATCTGTTTTGTCAAATCTCTTTTTGCTATCTCCTCTTCCTCTAGTTGCTCAAGGAAACCATTTTTCTCATCTTCCATTTGTTTTAGTTTTGTACTAAGGTCAAGCTTCTGACAGGTTTCTTCTTGCAAAAGTTCCTGAGTGTCCTGAAGCTGGAATTCTAGTGTAGAAAAATCTTTGGACAGTTTGATAAACTTGCTGTCTGCTTGAGAAAGAAGCTCTGTGACATTATTCAATTCTTTGTCTTTATTTTGCGCCAAAACAGACAACTTCTCATTATCTTCACAAGATCCTGACAGCGCCCTCTCTAGGCTACATATTCTAGCTTTGAATTCCCTTTCTCTTTGTTTAGCAGTTTCAAGCTCATCTCTCAATTTTTCAATGATACACTCTTTGGCAATGGAGTCTTGGACATGCTGCTCCTTTAAATCCTGCAATTGCTTCTCAAGCACTTGCTTTTGCTCTACACTCTGTATGACTTCATTAGATAGAGCACATTTCATTTCAGGAAACTCCTTAGTGACACAGTCCATTCCAGGCAAACCCAGTACCACATTTTTACAATAACTAGAATTTGAACTCCTCAGAGATTCAAGATCTTTCTTTAACTTCAGGTTCAACTTAAGGTTCTCTTTTTCTAATACCTCAAATTGCCGTTTAATCTCATCTTGAAGCTGCTGCACCCTAATATTTTCATCTTTGGCGCTTTGCACTCCAATATGAGACATACAGTCAGTAGGGACATATTCCATCATAGAACAGAGGTGCTTTAGAAAAACTGAGTCACCGTCATGCAACCCATTATCTTTACTTGCATTCCACATGATCTGTTCCGGGTTTTGTGTCTCTCTGCATTCAGACTGCTGCACTAATAAACCTATGCATAACTTCTCTGCTTTTTTATAAGCTGAAATTCTCTTTTTTCTTGCCCATGGTTTACTAACAAAATTACACAATATTCCACAGCAACCTTGGGTTCAACCGGCAGCAACCTTTTTTTTTGCTATCTTCTGCAGTCACATGTATTCAAACAGTTAACTTATGTGGCACTACAACAACCAGCATTTTCTTCTGTCTTCCACAGAAAACACCAACATGGCACCATAGCCTTTCACATAGACTGTTTGCAATATCCAGCTTCTACATACATTGCTTACTTTCTTGCCATCAGCAAAACACTTTACAGACTTCTGTGCCACAGTATACACAAAGTCCATTCCCTGGATTCCTCTTCCAGAGTTTTACTTTCACCAGTTTTGCACACAATTTGCTATGTTGCAATTCACTCACCCCTTCCTGGGTTTCTCAGTTGAAATCGCAGATTTCTTCCAGCTGTAGGCCACAATGCACACTTAGCAGTACTGCAGTCACCAACCACTTGTCTTCCAGGACTTGCGTGGATCTCTTTATGCGCGCGTTCTCCACCATATGTGACAACTTGGGGGGGAATTAGACTCAAAATGGCGGCTTTTCCTGGTCCGGACAGCGGTGGTTCATGGTACTGGGCGCCAGAAAGATAGCTTTCAGACGGTCCAAGTGTAAAATAAAAGTGGCTTTATTCAGCTTAACTGCAACATAACAAAACAACAAACACCTAGGCCACAGTTAGGGCACTAACTCACTCCTTGAGCCCCTAACTGTCCTGACTATTACTCAGCTCCAGCAACAGTCCTCTGTGGACCTCAGCCCTCCTGGCACAGACCGTCTATCTGTCCAGCTGGGTCCACCATCTCCTGCTCCCTGCAGGATACTCCACACTTCTGGAGTTACACTCCACGCCCACCCAAAGGTGTGGCTGAAGGCCTTTTCAGGGCTAAGCCTGGGTCGCTCAACAGCGCCCTCTGGCTCACATACTCACAATATATACACTTCTGTGTTCTAGGAGTGTAAGCAGAGGTGTAACATTAAGTTCCTGAACCCAATGCAAAATCTGTACTAGCCCCCCTGACCTTTGCATCCGTATGGTTTACCTCTGAATAGAACTAGAGAAGAATGAGCAAACTTTTGAATGCCCTTTTTCTCCTTTGTCTAACCTCCTAGACATCCTGATTTCCTAGAGTTCATGAAATACTGAGCCATCCATCTGCAGGTACACAGCAACCTATCTACATCTATAATTTGAACTCCTGCTCCCCTCCTGTGAGAATAGGAAGGGAGAGAAAGCTGCAGATCCCTCCTTCACCACCATAAGTTATCTTCAAATAATAAAAGTGTTCAGCAATGGATCCCTGTTTTTGTACATTTTACCTGGGTCCCTGGGGGCAGAACCATCACACTTACCTAGGTTTTGGCTTCTATGAGACGGTGGGCCGCATAACAGTCACTATGGTTCCTACGTTGTTGCAGTAGTTCAAGCACTGCCAGTAATACTTCTCGTGTATAGCATTCCTATTATGTGAACATCCTCATAATTTCTCAATAATTACCATAGATTTATATTTCCATTTTGTCCCTGCTAATGACATATAATGTACATTGGCTTTGAGAACTGGCTGTACAATGATGTCAAATCCTCCAAAGACATTATAATGGTAATCTTGTTAGATTACAATGCTAGACAATGGATAGAAAAGAGGCACATTCAGGAAAATAAACAAGAATGTGATCATGTTGTTTTTTTAGATATTTTTATTTGTCTTTCTCTGTCTCTGTGTCTCAGATGTTTCTATAGTGTGAGAAATATAATAGCTTTCAAACATATAACAGTCTGTATTAAATACACTAAACACAATACCATTCAGGGTGACCTTAGATTACCTGAAGCTTATCTCAGCAAGAAATACATTGTTGCAGTTATGTGTAGATTTTTTTTTCTAACAAAAGAGCTCATGCACATGTCATGGTAAAAGTTTTCAGTTGTACAGAAATGTAATAGATGCCCTTTTAGTAGTGGGCCCTACTGTACCTCCACTGTGTTCATGTGTTGGTTTTAATAGGGAAAGAAAAAGTGTGGAAAAAAACACATCAAAAAATCAATGAAAAATACTGCGGAAATCGATGCAATGCATTTTAGCTGTGTTTCTTTCTACATTTTTTTGCTGTGTATCACTACATAGAGCCTTAGCCTTAAAGAGGCTTCTTTAGAAGAAGTCTTTAGCATAGTCCCTTTCACATGAATCTCAAGAAAGGTGCCTATGGCAAAGTTTGCTCTAAGTAAAGTGCATTTGCAAAGTTCTTTATGGGTAAACAGTTAGCAATGGTCAGGATAGAGCACGGAATAGGCATACTTAGAGGTAGATACTTGTTAGGCATTTGTAACGCAATGTCTGCATTCAGAAGATGGCACAGAGGTTGTTAAACATAACACCACTGGACTAGAAATGCCGGAGTGGTGCTCAAGCACTCCTACTTTTAGAGTACTGCCCACCCCATAATAGCCTGTGTAAAACAAGCTGTGCAGGGTCATACCGCAGAGGGGACTTGGCTGAACTCCACCTGTGGTACAAAGCCCAGGTGATAACTGTTAATCTTCTCCAAATCTGCCTAAGGCTAAATGCAGCGTTTTGCCACTGTGGAAACGCCACGGGAAAAAAACGCAGAGTTTTACATTACCTGCAAAGTGACTGAGATTCTGGCTAATCCTATCCATACACTGGAGAAAAAAAAAACGCTGTGGAAAAGCTACGTTTTCAAAAACTCCCATGTTTTGTATGTTTTGCTGTACAATGTTTACCAGGCTTAAATTCTAAAAAACAAATCTGGAGGAATTTTCACATGGCTGCCCTTGTTACTATGTAATGCTGGGAGGGAAATAAACCATTGCATGTTATAATTACCATACACAGGTGTTACATAAATAGATAATACATTGCAATGAGTCCTGTGTTTCCTATTGAAGGCAATTTGTTATGTGTGTTTCTAGTATCGCATCCCAAGAAAACTATTTTCCTGGTGACCTTGAAATATTAATGGTGCAAGCAGTATAGCTTATCTTGCTACTTGTCACCATCAACAAGTAAAACTCCTATTATTGCCTCTTTGAAATAAGCCAGCAATGGTAAGAGAAGCTCTACAGTTAAACCTAGCCGACACGAAGCCTGTATTACTTATTTATGATGTTACATGAATCATCTGTACTTTTCCTGATAAGCCCTGGGCTGTGTGCCTTTCATTTCAACTGACATTTTGCTGCCATTCGCTGGGCTAAGTAACCACTGTGCAATCTCTTCAAGCTGATGCATGGTCATTGTTTTGTGCAAAATGGATTTTTAAGTCAGCTGAAAGGCTTTCAAGGAGAATATAATTTGACAAAGAACATTCTTTTGGTCACATAAGAGAAATCAGCTTATTCTGTACAGAAGTGTATTTCAAGATTACCAAAATGATTTCCACAGAGAAAATGACAAGGGAGGGTATTTGCTAGTGGAAAGCCCCACTTAGTTTAGAAAGAGAGATACCGACTTGCAGGATTTCTCATATTGTCTGAATTTTTACTGGAACTGTAGGTTATAGTCAAGTTAAATTTACAGACCAAAGCTTTGTACAATATACTGGGAATAGCCACATATGGCGAAGGGATATAAGGTATTAAATATATCAAACACACATCATCACATTTATTCCAGGAAAAAGAAATTGCTTATGGATGGATGGAATTCCTACTTTGTTAATTTTTTTGTATAATAGTTTATAATGTGTTTTTATGTTGTTTCTCTTTATAAATGCCTAACATGAAAAAAATTGAAGAGTAAGGGGTACTTGGAGAATTATTTTCCTGATTTATAGTGCCATCATATTCCTTAGTGCTTTACAAATATTGTCACTTTCATAAGTAGGGCTTACAATCTAAATTCCCTATCAGTATGTCCTTGGAGCGTGGGAGGAAACCTATGTAGACAAAGCGAGAACATACAAACTCCTTGCAGATGTTAGCCTTGGCTGAAATTGAACCAAGGACTCCAGTAATGCAAGGTAATGGTGTGAACGACTGAGTCTAGGTTCACACTTGTGCTTGGGTTTCTGTTCTTCGGGTCTGCTTGGGGACCTGAAAAATGGAAACCCAATTCTCTTAAAATGTGGTTACCTGCAGTAACCCGTGGGCCCCAAAGACTATAATGGGGTCCACCAGGTTTCTGCACAAAAAATTTTTCAAGCGGATTTGGGGACAGAATCCCCGAATGTAAACCAAGCGGTGGTGTGAACCCAGCCTTAGCCACCATGATAAGAGTGATTGTAAGATGTTTTACTCTTCTCTGTGGTTTTATTTTATATATATATATATATATATATATATATATATATATATTCATTCATTTATTCATTTATTTTTTTACAGTTAATGGATTTGTTCATTGCTACATATTAATGGCCTATACTTTGGATAGGTCATCAATATAAGATTGATGATTCAATATCCGCCAACCCAACTGATCAGCTGGTATCAACTCAGTATACATTTGAAGAGGGGTTTACATACAAAACACAAAATGCACAAAAATAAGTACAATAGACTAACACAGTGACCAAGTGGTACAGAGGTATAGAGTGCCCTGACCACGGGCCTACAAATTCTGTAGCATGGAAAATACCTACACATATGCATTACAGAGCTGGATACCCTACATGTGTTACAATATAGTGTTTTTGTGAAGCCCTGTAGAGTTGTACTAGAAGCAATGGTTTTAAGATTAGTAGAACATTAATAGAACATTGTTTTTCATGTCAATAAATCATGTCACATAATCTTTATGGACTTTTAAGTGTCACCACCAAAATTTGCATCACTCAATAGAGGGGTATCTAAAATCTAATAAACATCATGGGAAATGAACAAAATCATAATTGCAAAATCACACAGGTGTAAAATGCAAACTCATAATATGTAGTTATTAAAGATCACAAGGGATTGCTGTATGACAGGTGCATATGAAATTAGCAGAATCATGCTAATTGGCAATGGCATACTCATCTGTAAAACTCACATTAGATTTAGTCGCTACAAATCAAATGTAAATTTCTGTGATGCAGATTAATTCATGTGTTCATTAAATCTCTAATAAACCTAGAACACACAGAACACATTTATTCATTTAAAGGAGTTGTCGGGATTTTAAGAAAATTGCTTAAAGGGAATGTATCACCAAAAAAATTAACTATTTTTTTTTTAAATCAAGTTTTATGTTACACATACTTATTAACAATTTTTTTTTTTTTTTTTTTAATTCCATGCTACTATCTATATTTTAATGAAATCCTACAAACCCTACTGTTCTAACTTTGGCTACTACACTAAATAAAATGCCAAGACTTTTCTGTAGGAGATTTCTTTGCAACAGCCACCTCACAGATGATTATAGCTATCATGTGAATAAGACACAGAATCTATCAGTCACAATAAATGATTTCACAGCTGATCTACACCTTTCTGCACAGGTCTCAGAGCATGCCTAGAAAACTCTCCTATATAAATCAATAGGTTTTGCCCCGACCATTGTGTCCATGGCCCATGGTTCATGACCAGGAAACAGAAAGTCAAAGATTATTTAAGGCTTACTGGCACGAGCTGGCAAGTTTTTTTTTGTTTTGTTTTTTTATGTAGATAAAATCATGGAAAATTAAAATCGTTGATTGTAATGTTAATCTGTATTCCCTTAGTCCAGACAGCAGCACAATGTGGGGTATCTCTGCCCCTGTGTGTTGTTTAGGACAGGTGGAACCTTTAATTAGCACCAAAAAGGTGCCTCCTACTAGCCCTATAAGAGGGCACAAGAGACCTCCCTCCACTGTGTAAATTATAAAGTAACAGGAAACAAGCTTCTAGGGAGGGAAGCCTTGTGCTGCTGTCTGGACTAAGGGAATACAGATTGACATTACAATCAACGATTCCCCTTACGTCCGACAGCAGCACAATATGGGGAGATAGCAAGTAATTCCCCTAGGGAGGGTTTCCTCGCCTTACAACATCAAGGACTGACTGACCAAAGGCAGTTGTCTGGAAACTGCGGATGTCCAATGATAATGTTTAACAAAAGGTCAACTGAGATGACTATGATGCAGCCGCACAAATCTGGTCCAATGGTAAGGACCGATACTCAGCCAAAGAAGTCGACAACCCAGGTCGAGTGGCCGTAGAAAGACTGGAGGGAATAACTCCTGAATAAGAAAGGAAGACTTAATTGTCTCCTTGATCCATGTGGATAGAGTAGGCTTGGAAGCCTTTAGGCCTCTGTTTTTACACTGCATATCAATTAGTAGGCTTTCGGCCTTCTTAAGCGGTTGAGTGTGGAATAGGTAAATCCACAGACACCTTACCACATCTAAGGTGTTGAGCTTTTCTTCCTCCTCAGAGGTTGGAGAGGGGAAAAACACAGGTAACGAAATTAGCTGATTGCTATTATAGTATGAGGGGACCTTAGGGATAAACCCAGGCAAACCTAAGGTGCACCCTATCTGCAAAAACAAAATGTACGGTTCTCTAGAAGAGAGGGCCTGGAGTACCCCTACTCTTTGGCAGATATAATAGCCAACAAAAAAGTGGTTTGTAGGCTAAATATTTTATCCCCGTAGTCTCCAAGGGTTCAAATGGAGGACCGCACAGGCCTGTAATGACTACCGCAAGGTCCCACTGGGGATGATACTGAGGGCTTTAGCCTCATTGCCCCTTTAAGGAACCTTGCAACCAGAGGATCCTGAGACAGACGTCTGTTCAAATGAGCGGAGAGGGCCGCAATCTGCACTTTCAAAGTGGCAGGGGCAAGGCCCTTATCCAAACCGTCCTGAAGAAAATATCAGCCGTTGAAGGTTGTAGATTATTAATACCCTTCTTGGAGCACCACTCCATGAAAATCTTGGCTGTCCTCTGGTAGTTCTTATTGGTAGATTCTGCTCTTGCAGAATAAAGGGTCTTCAGGACGGCCTCTGACAGTCCTCTATCCTGCTGTAGGGACTGCTCAACCTCCAGGCTGTCAGGTTGAATCTCCAGAGATCCTGGCACTTCAGAGATCCTTGGGAAACCAGGTTCTGGATGGGGGGGAAGCCTCCAATATATCCCTCGACTCATCTCCATGAGTTGGGAAAAACCAAGCTCTTTTTGGCCAGAATGGAATGATGGCTATCACAGAGACTTGGTCCTGTCTGATTTTCATTAATACCTTTGGTATTATTGGAATTGGAGGGAAGATGTATGCCAGCCTGGACCTCCAAGGGATGGACAGGGCATCCACTGCCAAGGGATTGTCCTCCTGGTAAAGGGAACAGAACTTCTCCACCTTGGCGTTGAGTCGGGTTGCCATGAGGTCTATTTCTGGAAGACCCCTGTTCAGGGTAATCTGATGAAAGACTTCTGGATTGAGTGAACATTCTCCTGATACGGCATAACCCCGACTCAACCGATCCGCTACTATGTTCAGGGAGCCCTTGATGTGAACTGCGGATAAATGGGTTAGTTTTTTCTCTGCCCATGTAAATATCAGATCTGCCTCCCTAAGGAGGGTTGGTGATCTGGTGCCTCCCTGTCTGTTCACGTACAGCACTGTGGTCATGTTGTCTGACCGGATTTTGACTGCTCTTCCCTGGGAAGAGGCAAGCAATAGAGTAAGGCACGATATACGGCTCTGAGCTCCTTCCAGTTGGACGAGGTCCTTTTTTCAGGAGCGCTCCAGACTCCCTTTATGGAGTTTTCGTCTAATGGGCTCCCCATCCCGAGAGGGATGCATCTGTAGTCAACAGGGTCCAAGAAGGTTGGACCGTGGACCTTCCGTCTTTCAGGTGCAACCACCACTTGACGGGAAAAAGACGGGTCCTGGGGGAGAGTCGAATCTTCTTGCTGAATGTAAGAAGGGAGCGATCCCAAGCCTCTAGTAACTCCTTCTGGAGGGGACGTAAGTGCCACAAGGCCCATGGGACTGCCTCCACTGCGGAAGACATCAAGCCCAGGATCTTCATCAATGTTCTGATGGAGGCTATCGGCTTTTGAAGAGGTGCCGGACTGCCGCAACCAGCTTCTCCTTCCTTGCTGGTGTCAAGGAGATTTGCAGGTGGACTCAATCTAGGAAGTAGTTTTCTCAGAGGAACTTCCTTCGAGTTGAAGGGATCGTTTTTGACTTCTCCCAATTTATAAGCCATCACAGACTCTGAAGGCTGTCTGTAGGTACTGGAGCAGAACAGACTCTGACTGGGCCTTTATCAACCAGTCGTCTAGATAAGGCACCAAGAATATCCCCTGAAGCCTGAGGGCGGCCGTTATGGGGGCCACTACCTTTGTAAAGGTGTGGGAAGCAGAGGAGATCCCGAAGGGTAGTGCTGTGAATTGAAAGTGCTTCCTGTGGCCGGAAACTACTACGGCAATCCTTAGAAAAAAACCTTCTGTGTGGAGGTAAATAGAAATATGCAAATAGGCGTCTTTTATCCAAAGTCACAAAAAACATCGCCTTAGAGGAGAAAGGTGGTGACAGACTTTATGGTTTTCCTATGGAAGAGCTTCTTTTTGATGAAGCGGTTGAGGTACCTTAAGTCTATGATCATTCTCCACTTGTCTGCCGGTTTTGGCATCAGGAAGACGGGAGAATAGACACTGGATCCTTCTTCTAGAGAAGGGACTTCCACCAGGGCTCCCTTGTGAATGTACTCTCGGATGAAGCATTCCAGGGAGGCTGCGAGTTAACACAAACCGATCCTGAGGAGGACGGAGGAACCTCTTTGGATTACCTACCGGACCCATGGGTCTCGAATTTTTTCCTGCCCGCAGTTGAGAAAGTGGGAGACACGACCTCCAACAGGAATCTCGGCCACAGGAAAACTGCTTCTGATGTCAAAAGCTAGGCTTGACTTTTTTATCATCAGACTTCGGAATCTCCGGCCGGCGCCTCTAGAGGAATAACTAGAGCCTCTCTGGACTGCCTTCCACGACGAGGCGGATAGCCTCTACCACGGCCAGAGCCAGACCTACCTCTGAAGGCCTGGGGTAAAGGTTTACCCTTCTTGTCGGCCAAGCCCTCTAGGATCTCATCTAGGGCACAGCCAAAGACTCTACCCGGCTCAAAGGGTAATGCGCACAAATTATACTTTGAGGGGAACACAGCTCTCCAAGGTTTTAACCATAGAGGTCTTCCTGCTGCAGTGTTCTTGGTAAGTGCCAGGGATTTGGCCGCCAGCCTTAATTGATGGTGGGAGGCTTCCATTAAATATTCAGCTGCCAGGGAAACTGAGCCTAGAAACTCTAGCAGCTCGTCTCTGGAGACTCCAGAGTCGGTCACTTTTGAGGTGGACCAGGTCAGTACATAATTTGGCTGACACTTCACAGGACGCAACCGCACAGCGGTCTTGGGCGAGGCAGCTGAATAAGCCTTCTTGAAGGTATTGTCGAAGCGCCTGCCATGGCGTCGTGCAGATTTGCTCCATCATCTGATGGTACCTTAGTGAGGCAGGACAGTTTAGCCACCGCCATATCCACCTTGGGAGGAGGACCCCATTGATCCCATTGAGCAACTGGGAATAAAGCGCTGAACCTCCTAGGAACCACAAGAGGTTTTTCAGGACTTCTCCACTCTGAGGACATTAATTTTTGTAATGTCTGGTCCACTTGGAAGACCCTAGGCCCTCTATAGGTGGACACGGAGGCTTCCCCGTCAACATCACGATCCTTAGACCGGATGGACTTCAGCAGCCGGCTTAATTTTTCGAGTGGAAGCACGGCCTGCTGGGATCTTCAGTGGAATCGTCAGATGAGAGTGTCTCGTCCACTATCTGATAATCTTCATCAGAGATCCGTAAGGAAGATTGTGTCTCAATCTGCGGTCTCTTGGCAATCTGGGCGATGGAAGAACGAATCCCCTTTAAGAGACTCCTTATAAAGTCCTTTACCCAAGTAACAACCTCTTATAGAAGGTACTTCCGGCAGGGTCCGCGACACTGGTGACAGCGGGTAAAATCATAGCCGTCAGGTAAAGGGGTATTGCAATCCAAACACATTAGGTGTTTCAAGTTTAGAGGAATTTTTCCTCCTAAGTGCATCGCCATTACGTGCTGCAGAAGATGACATCTGAAACATCAAACAGCCACGTGACACTGAAACAGGGAAGATCGCCAAGCATCGCAGAAAAACCCAAGGGGTACCTCTTTTTTTTTTTTTTTTTTTTTGGAATCGGTCACTTGAAGAGAGAAAAAAACCGTCAGAAAAAAACCAGCCACCGCAACCCGCAGCAGAGGAGCTAGAAACCACTCACTCAACAAATAAAGGACTGCATTCAGACCTTTTAAATGTAATCCAGCAGCGAGGGGAGGAAGCCAACAAAGAAACATTTATACAGCACCAAAACAAGTCAAACGCCATACTGGAACATAGAGGAGCATAAGCCTAAGCCAGAGGCTCAAAATACAAGCAGCAAAAATCAATTCTATATTTTGCCTTTAAATTTTAAATTTCCAAACTTACCGCACTTTTTCCGAGAAAACCGGAAGTAGGGCGCGGTGGTGCGCAAAGGCTTCCTTCCCCTGGGAACACGGAACCGGAGAAAAGTTCCGGCCGCGGAGGTTCCCCGCTTACTTCCGGGATCGCGCCGCCTGCAGATGGATGCCGGATAACGCTGCGCTGCGGTGCGAAGGCCAGAAGGCCCGAAGGACCGGAGGTTTTTTCTTTGGGACCGAGGTACCCCAAGAAGGTAAGCCAGGAGTAACTAAAACCCCTAGCAACGGGAGGTCACAAGAGACCTCCGTCCACCTGTTCCACACAGGACAGAAAAAAAACACAGTGGAGGGAGGTCTCTTGTGCCCTCTTATAGGGCTAGTAGGAGGCACCTTTTTGGTGCTAATTAAAGGTTCCACCTGTCCTAAACAACACACAGGGGCAGAGATACCCCATATTGTGCTGCTGTCGGACGTAAGGGGAATCAGCTTTACCAAAAATTCTTAAAAATATGTTTAACATAAAAATGTTAAAAACAATAGGTCATTCTCTTATGACACTGTCAGAAATCTCAGTTCTGACACTATCGCTTTAAAGTTACCGTGCCAACCTGAGAGGGTTCTGCAATGTTAGAGTTCTCTGGGCTTATCCAATTAGCAGCAAGGTGCCTGAAATTATTCTACCTTGTTTGGCTTTCATACCTTAACTCTGTATTACACAGCTTTATACTGATCTCTAAGAACCGACTCTTGGTTTGTAACCAGAAAACTGCTCGGCTCCTGATCCTGACTGATGTGATCTCTATGAACTGACTCTTGAATTGAAACCGGAAAATCGCTTGCCTCCTGATTCTGACCCTGATGTGACCTCTAGGAAATCAACTCTTTGCTTGTTACCGCAAAACTGCTTATCTCCTGACTCTGGCTCTGACTTTTCCTCTTTAACCCTTAGGAGACACAGACATTTTTCATTTTTGTGTTTTCGTTTTTTACTCCTTACATTCCAAAAGCCATAACTTTCTAATTTTTCTGTTTACATAGTCGTATGAGGACTTGATTTTTGCGTGACAAGTTGTACTTCAAAGTGTTACCATTTATTATTTTGTAGAATGTACCGGGAAGCAGGAAAAAAATTCAGAATGAGGTGGAATTGAGAAAAAAACGCAGTACCGTTGTTTTCTTATGGCTTTTTTTATGGCTTCCACTCTGCTGTAAAAATGCTATGTTAGGTTTATTCTGCAGATCAGTACAATCACGGTGATACCAAACTTATATAGTTTTTTTCATGTTTTAATAACTTTACAAAAATTCTAAATTTTGAAGAAAAAAAAATTCTTTGAGTCACCATATTCTAACCCTTGTAACTTTTTTATATTTCAGCTTATAGAGTTGTGTAAGGTGTCTTTGTTTGTGGGTCAATATGTCATTTTTATTGATACCATGCTGGGAGTTGTATGATGTTTTTATCACTTTTTATTTCATTATTTTAGGGATGTAATTTGTCGAAAAAATGCCAAATCAGCCATTTTGATTTTTTGGCGTTTACCGTATGGGACAAATGTTTTTATATTTTAATAGTTTGGGCATTTTCAGACTTGGGGATACCTAATGTGTTTATTTAGTTTTATTTATTTATAATTATATGTGATCTAGGGAAAGGGGGGTGATTTAAACTTTTAGGTTTTTTTAAATTTTTTTATATTTTAAAAAACTTTTTTTTTTTTTTTTTCAACTTTTTTTTTAGCGCCTTGAACATGTGATCTTTAGATCACCTGTGCCATAGACTGCAATACTACTGCATTGCAGTCTATGGCAGATTTGCTATGTAACTATTGAAGCCTGCTGTACGCAGACTTCAGTAGTTACAATACAATGGCAGGGCTGGGAGCCTTCAGAAGGTTCCAGGCTGCCATGGTAATGGGATGCCTCCCGCGATTGATCCGCGGTGGGGCCATTCCGTTACCGAAAAGCAAATAGAAAGTGAAAGTAACCACTCAGATGCCGTGGTTGCATTTGCCCACGGCATCTGAGTGGTTAAATTCCTGTGATCAGAGTTATCTCTGATCATGGGCAATGCTGCCAGGTCCCTGCTGTATGAAACAGCACAGACCCGGCAGCTAGTGTGGCCGCTCTGTTTCAGAGCCATGTTTAGTAACTGTACATTCTGGTGCGCCTAAGGGTTAACTGACTATTGACCTGGACAATTACAATCCAGATTTGTCATTCTGATCCTGATTGGCCATGTAAGTTAATGGTGGATTCTGGTTTTGATTTCTGTAGTGGAGCGTTTATTTCTCGTACGGTTTCTGTGGTGATAACTTTGACCCCAAATTCAGTAAAGTCCATCTAGCATGGGTGTCTGGGACCTATCTCTCTGCACTGGTCCTAGCCAGTCCTGCACTGATGACATTACATACATTATTCTTGTGACTTCATTGGCCTCAGTGGTGATACTTGCATGTATGCACATGACTCCTGAAGCTAATAATTGGCTGCAGGGGTCATATGAATAATGAGGTCTTTGCTGCAGAACTGGTATGGATCAATAAAATAGTGATATTGGAACCTTTGCCTGCTCTTAGGTCATTTTGTTAATACCTTTCCGACATCCACCTTAACAGTACATTCAAATATGGTTGCCGCCATTTTTGATATTATCACCGGCACCCAGAATGAGATCCGGGACAGGCGTACCGTTGCCTTTACAGCCGGAAGCCTATTGAAGGCTCCCAGGCTTGTCTGGCATTCATTTTATGACAGGCTGATTTATGCAAGATGTCATACAAATTATGGCATATTGTAATGCATTACATTAGTGATTAGACCACCTGGGGTTCAAGACCCTTAAGGGTCTAATAAATTATAAAAAAAAACCTAAAAAATATAAAAAATGTAAAAAGAATTAAAAGTTCAAATCACCCCCCTTTCCCTAGAATATATATATAAAAGTAAGAAATTACTGTGAAACACATACACATTAGGTATCCCCGTGTCTAAAAATGACCAGTCTACAAACTTATAAAAATATTTTTCCCATATGGTGAATGCGGTAGCGGGAAAATAAAATCAAAAGCGCCGAACCACCATTTTTTTGCAGTTTCACCAAAATTTGAATTAAAAGTGATCAAAGCAATAGACATTCCCCAAAATGGTATAACTAAAAATTACATCTGGGCCCATCTCTGTACATGGAAACATAAAAAATCACGGGTGTAGAATATGGTGACTTTAAGAAAGAATTTTTTTTTTGCAAAGTTTTGGATTTTTGCTTAGGGATTAAAATGTAAATAAAACTATATAAATTTGGTATCCCCAGAATTGTACTGAAACATAAAATACAGGTGACATGTCATTTTGGCCCATAAGAAAGTTGTACAAATTCACTTTTTCTCCAATTCCACCCCATTCTGAATTTACAGCTTCCCAGTACATTGTACAGAATAATAAATGGTACCATTATTAAGCACAATTTGTCCCACAAACATTAAGACCTCATATGGCTCTGTGAATGCAAAAATAAAAAAGTTATAGGGTTTGGAAAGCGGTGAGTCAAAAACAAAAATCAAAAAATGCCACCTGTGATAAGAAGTAAAAAAAAGTTGAATATCTGTTTGTTATTTCTTTATAATATAATTCTATTAGCATTGAATTCCCAATTTTACTTTTTTCATTTTTTAAACTCTAAAGCTAGGTTCACATTTGTGCCTGATTTCCCTTCAGGGATTCCATCCCTGAATTCACTTCTCTCCACATTTCTGCATTTTTCGGGGCGGAATCCCGGCGGACCACGGGTTTCTGCGGGTAATCGCTTTTTAAGTAAAAACCCGAATGCAGGTGTGAACCTAGCGTAAGATATCATTTCATTTTTATGAAAATAAATAATGGCAATGTATATTTTGCTTTCAATGTTAAGTAAAAAATGTAAAAAAGTGGAAAACTGTATATTTTATCATCAGATTGTGAAAGCATGTCTTTCTTCACTAGTTACTTGCCAAAGCATTTATTCTTTGTGTTTCTGCCATATACTGTGACATAGAAAACTGAGCATTTTGTCCCACAAGTGCCCTTTGTTCCTTTGCCCCTCCTTTGTAATACTCTTCTATTGTTTCAAGCCTAAATCTGATTAAACAATTAAATATTTCAGCTGTGGAATTTGGATAATCAGCAATAAATGAAGTCATGTTCTATAATCTCATTAGTACAGTTAGAAAACAATATGTACTTGCATTATATTATAGAGTTTGATGGTTTTGGGATGTCACGCAGTTTAATTGGGAACTTAAAGTAAGGTTTACATTTTAATATAGATGAGAACTCTTATAAAGAACACAGTGGTCGAAATCGCTACAGGTTAGCTGCTGCAATTCACTGGTAACCAATACATTGCAAGTTACAGTTGCAGCATTGTGGGTGGGATATAAACAAACCTCATACACATGTTGTGTTAAAACCTTACAGCTTAATGGGAATTACTCTGTGAGTTGTACACTTGTAGCAATAATTGTGAATTACTGCTGCAGGTTTTACTTATGGATTTTAACAATTTCAGGACTGGGCCATTTTTCCTGGTTCAGGACTGGACACATTTTTTTTTTTCTTTTTTCGCACATGCAGTCTTAAGGACTATAACATTTTTTTTTTTTACTTTGGGATATTCATAGAATTTTTGTGCTGTTTTTCAGTGATAAAAAGGACTTTATTTTTATGTTATTATTTTTCCAAATCCATATTTTTATTTATCTTAATATCAGAGAAAATGTAAACAAAAAAGGTGGGAAAATGTGTCTGTTTTTCACACTTTTAATGTTTTTGTTTTTTAGTAGCACAAAGTGCTACTGAAAATTTTTTTTAAATAGTTTCCCTCTCTGCTATTTCAATTATTTTTGTGCTGCCAGGGGTGGAGCTAGAACCTGTGATGTGGGTACAGTACTGCGCCCCCTTATATCTCCTCTCTCATCACTGTCTACCACCCTAACCGTTCTCTCCGTTTTGCCAATGACCTTAGACTTGCATCCTCTGTTATTCGATCATGCCACTCCCATCTCCATTACTTTTCTTGAGCTGCACCGGTTCTTTGGAATACTTTACCCAAGACAATCGGATTAATCCCCAACTACAGCAGCTTCAAAACTGCCCTAAAATCACATCTGTATGGTCAGGTTTATCATGTGACCTGATCACAGTGTAGTGTGCGGATGTGTAGAACAATAACACCTTTTATCCTTCCTCCTTTCTTCTTCAGATCCTGGCCCCTTCATCTAGAAGTTACACTGCACTCCTTGCACGTAGTATATGTTTATTTACAGATACAGACTGGTGATGGGCTCATACAGCTTCAGTTACATAACCTTTTCTATTAATAGATGGCTGTACCATGGTTGCAAACAAGCCCTCTGACTTCTGATTTGTAAAGTGCTACGGAATATGTTGGCGCTATTGCGGTGACCAGATGGAAGGTAACGCTGCAGTTGGGATTGCGGGGTGCAAACAGCGCAGACTTGTCACGGTCTCTGGGCACGAGGGCGCAGCGCTGGTGCTGTCCCACGTTACCACCACTGGTACCGGTGATGAGGGGGCTGCACAAATGTTGGTGGTGATTGTTCCCCCAGGGCGCTTCCCCTATACTGTGCCGACTGGTGGTGTTTGGGGCGCCCTGATGTTGTCGGTGCAGAGTCAGACACAGAACCGGTTGTAAAGTTGAACTTTTACTTCCATGGGTGTGGAGGCACAAATGCTTAAACAGTTTCTTCAATACAAAACAACGGGGTACGCCTGGTGACACAGCAAAGTCCTGGGGTGCAGGGTAGACTTGATGAAAGGTGTTCCTAGCCCCTTATACTTCAGTGTTACAGCCCTAAGGTGCGTCTGGGCTCCTATTTGGCTCATAGGAGGATGCCCACCATGATACTAGTACATAATATTCCCCACTCACGTTATGTGGTCCTGATAGCTCAGAGTTTCGGGGTGCAATAGTCAGGGTGGCAGGATATTCCACAGGTCTGGCCTTGGCCCCTGGATCCTGTGATACTGGCTATGGAGCACGTGTTCCAGAATGTTCTCTCCACAGTCTCATGCTGACAAGATGATGATGCTTGACTTCCTTCAGGGCGATGGCTAGGCAGACAGGGGACAGGATCTTCTGAATAGCTGGAGTATGTCAGCTCTCCAACCTTCCTGGGCCTGTCTAGGACTTGAGATTCCTGCACTAAACTCACTGCTTTCTTCACAGGACATCACACTTATCTCCTCACCTCCTCCTCCTAACACTCCACACTTCTCACTCCTCACACGCAGGACCTTCCTGCAGGGGTGTTACCATGGGGACCCAGTGATCAGCTGACTCCTCCCCTTTTCCCAGGCGATGTCCTCCCATTGGACATTTGGTTACTATTCAATCCTATGGGAGGTGTAATGCATGTGTGAGGCTCACTAGGTGGCGCTGTGTTGTGTGAGACTCAGGACCCCCTGCTATGTCACACAGGCTATGAAGCAACAGGAAATAATACAATGCACAGAGATCACCCTCAGCCCAGCCATAGCCAGCTCTGGGATGCCACATACTCCCCCTCTTTCACTGAGCCGACCTCGGCGACGGGCTGGGGTGAAGGTGAGAAATTTAACATAACGTTAATAAATATGAACAAAGTGCAAATGTCACTAACAGTTTAGAAAAATATAATACTTAGAAACTTGAGGTAAGACCTCCCGGCATAGTCCTGGAATGTCCATGAGAAGTCTGAAGGGTAACTGAGAGATAATTAAACGTAGACTTATGGAACCTTTTGGCGGTACCATCAGACAGTCCATATAGAAACAACAGTAGTGCAAATGGGTCCAGAGGCTCTCTGGTACAAATTTCGTGAGTGTCCATTATCATGAGAGTCTCTCTGAGAAACAATAAACAGTCCTTTCTGTAAGGAAGAGTAGGCACTCTAGCACGAATGTCCATACCGCAATGGGGTAACAGAACTTCCTTGGCTCGGTGAGCCAGGCACTATGGCTTGGATTGTTGCATATAAATGTAAATATGGCAAGATATTATATATATACTGTATATACACACAGGAAAAACATTAATGTAATCAGAGCAGGAATAACATATATACAGAAGCAGAGACAGTTAACCTCTTTTACCCAAGGACAGCCATGGCATCACTATAGCATGTTGGAGGTATGCCTTTTGTGGTACGCTCAGAACGCCTAAGTGGAACGAGATTTGAATCAGGAACAGAGTCACTGAAATCAATTAAATCATCTGTCGAAGGGTTCTCTTGCACTAGAGCAATTGGTGGATAACAGCTAAATGGTAGTAGTTTAGGCGCCCACATAAGCTCAGTTAACGTTGGGGGTCTCTCTTTCGCTTCAGAAGGTGACAAGATCTCTGTACTCGTTGTCTCAGCTGGGGGCACCTCTGTGGGTAGTCCTTCTTTAAGGCACAGCTTCAGACGGTTTCGGTGTACTACTTGGGGCTGTCTCCCAGGTTTAGAGATCTCATACACGTCGGATTCAGGATATGGTATGGAGATGACACTGTATGGTTCTTTCTCCCAGAATGGATCCAATTTCCCATTCCGATGGTTATTCCTTAACCATACACGGTCGCCAACTTTCAGGGGCGCTGCATGGGCGTGATGGTTGTAATCCTCCTGTTGTCTCCTACGAACCTCATCCATGCGCGTTTCAACTATCTCTTTAGCTTCCTCCATACGTCGGCGGTGTTCAACAACCCAGTCTGTTATGGGTAGTGGATTGATGGTGTCAGGGACCTTCACACCAAGGGTTAAGTCTGAAGGAAGTTGACCTTGTCTTCCAAACATTAGATAAAATGGTGCGTATCCCGTAGATGTTTGGGGTGTGTTGTTGTAAATATAGGCCAAGTCCTTGATACGCTCAGGCCACTCAACACCAGGTGTAACTGCGGCTGTTCTTAGCATGCCGATGATCACTTGATTTGCCTTCTCGCACATACCATTCCCTTGAGGGTGATACGCTGTGGTTCGCAACTTCTTGCAGTCTTGGAACTGACACAGCTCACGGAACAATTGGGATTCAAACGCCGATCCACGGTCGGTGAGGATATGCTCAGGACAACCGTAATGGCGGACAAACTCTGCGTAGAAGGTCTCAGCCGTAGTTCTTGCTGTAAGATCTCTGACAGGCACGATGACAAGGAACTTGGAGTAATGATCCACCATTGTCAGAGCGTAGCTGTAGCCGGAACGTGTGGGACCCAACTTCACATGGTCCAGAGCAACAATTTCACACGGCTTTTGAGTCTTAATTGGATGTAGAGGGGCCTTCTGATCTCTTCGACCTTCCTTGGTGATACTACAGGCGGGACACTCTCGGCACCAACTCTCAATGTCACTCCTCATCCCAACCCAATAGAAGCGACGACGGATGGTAGCTTCGGTCTTTTGTACCCCGAAGTGACCGGATCTGTCATGATACGCCTCAAGTATCATCTGTGCGTCTCTTCTTGGTACGAGGATCTGATGAAGCCTTTCACCTGTGACAGGATCAAGAGTGTTTCTATGTAGAAGGCCTCGTTGGACAAACAGGCGCTTCCTCTGTCGCCAAAGGCGTTTTAATTCCACGTCATGAAGACCTCTCTTTACACGGGTTGGTATTCTTCCTGTAAGCAGGAAATCTGACAATTCTCCTAAAACTCTGCTCTCTTCTTGGAACGTTTTCCACAGAGATGGCTCCTGGAGGGATTCGGCAGCTGTTTTCGCCAGAGATTCTCCTTCTACAGGGACACCAATAGCAACCTGTTGGGCAAACTTGTTGTAGAATGGTGGCATCTCCACCTCTTCCCAGATGTCTTCTCGGGGTGGTTCTTCTCCCACAGGCAACCTTGAGAGTGCATCAGCGTTAGCGTTGGACTTGCCACTGCGATACTTGACAGAGAACTTGTAATTCGCGAGTCTTGAGGCCCACCGTTGTTCAAGGGCTCCCAGTCGAGCAGTGTCCAGATGCGCCAACGGATTGTTATCTGTGTACACGGTAAAGGGTGTGGCAGCCAGGTAGTCTTTAAACTTCTCTGTCACGGCCCAGACAAGCGCCAGAAGTTCGAGTTTGAAAGAACTATAGTTCTGGTCGTTCTTCTCCGCGCCTCTCAGACTCCTGCTGGCGTAGGCGATGACTCGCTCTTTGTTGTCCTGAACCTGGGACAACACTGCACCCAAACCTTGGTGACTTGCATCTGTGTACAAGCGGAATGGCTGACTGTAGTCGGGATAGGCTAGAATTGGTGGTTGCGTCAGAAGTGCTTTAAGCGCTTGAAAGGCTTCCTCTTGACGCGCTGTCCAGTCTACCGGAAGCTTTCGGTTGTAGTTTTCTCTGGGAAAACCGCGCAACAACTCGTTCAGAGGCTCGGCTACTTGGGCGAAGTGTGGTATGAAACGCCGGTAGTAACCTGCGAATCCAAGGAAGCTTCGGACTTCTTTGACGGTAGTTGGTCTTCGCCAGTTCTGGATTGCAGTGATCTTTTCAGGATCAGGTTGGACGCCTTGTGCGCTCACGACATGCCCAAGGTAGTGAACTTGGGGTTTCAACAGGTAGCACTTGGAGGGCTTCAACTTTAGGCCGTGCTGTATAAGTACCTTGAATACCTCGGACAGGTGACGAAGGTGTTCTTGGTATGTCCGGGAGAATACAATAACATCGTCCAGGTACAGTAGCACACTCTGGAAATTCTCATGGCCGAGGCACCTCTCCATAAGCCGTTGGAATGTGGCTGGGGCATTACATAGCCCAAATGGCATACTATTAAATTCAAAGAGTCCCATCGGGGTCGTAAACGCAGTCTTTTCACGATCTTCAGGCGCCATAGGGACTTGCCAGTATCCACTGGTTAAGTCCAGGGTCAAGAAACAGGTAGCTGATCCCAAAGCCGTTAGAGATTCCTCAATCCGCGGCAATGGGTATGCGTCTTTGTGCGTGACGTTGTTGAGTTTACGATAGTCCACACAAAATCGTAGGGTTCCGTCTTTCTTCTTGACAAGGACTAGCGGGGCTGCCCAGGGGCTGTTACTCTCCCGGATGACATCAGCATCTCGCATCTCTTGGATCAACTTTTTCACCGGTTGGTACATCGCTGGTGGTATTGGACGGTGACGCTCCTTGATTGGATGGTGGTTGCCAGTCAGAATGCGATGTTGTATGGTCGTGGTCTTACCAAAGTCCAATGGGTGTTTGCTGAATGCCTGTTGGTAACGCTTGGCCACATTGCGAACCCCATTGATGTGCTCTATAGGGGTATTGGCGTCTCCCACGTTCAATTCATCCCACCAGGACTTCGTGGCTCCATTCTGAATGTTCTCAGCAGCTTGGGTGGAATGCTGTGTGGCGGTAGAATCACCAGAGAGAATGTCTTCTGGTGCTAACCGGTGTAGCAGGGCCACAGAGTGGAACTTGTGGAGGTTCACTGGAGCATCGCCCAAGTTGACTAAGCGGACAGGAACACGTCCATTGGAAACTGTGACAAGGCTGCGGGCAGCCATGACAAGTGGTTGGCCATCTATCTGTATGGGTTGTAGCAAGGCCTCGTAGTCCTGATTTTCTATGCCGGGACGGGCACGGCACCACACCATAGTTTCTGTTCCAGGCTGTAGGGTTACTGGACGGGTATCTTGGATCCGGACTCGACCAATTTCACCTTGTTTGTTGGCGAACTTGTGCTGGGCATTGAGTACACGAATGGCCCGCTGAATGGTCTGCTGGTCACTGGGAGAAGCTGTAAGGAGAGAGGCATGCAAGGCATCCAACACTTCTGCAAAGCAATGGCGTAAAACATTCATGCCTAATATTACAACTGCAAACCTATCATCCTCTACATCAGTGACAATTACACCCTGTCTAGGCAGTTTCAAGTCCCCAATCTGGATAGTGGGTTCCCAATAACCCTGCTGTGGTATGGGCTGTCCATTGCTGGCACACAGATTTATCCATGTGTCAGGTGTTCTATTCAACACACCTAAGTCCCAATGTTCAAGGAACACCTGCTTGCGCAGGGTTGTTACCTGAGATCCAGTGTCCACCAACGCTGTCAGAGGGACGCCGTTCACCCGGATTGTGATGTGTGGGCAGGCTGAGACGAAGCGTGACAATGGCACTGAAGATTCACCTGGGCCCTTCTTCTTTCCTCCCGAGGGGCGGCCCGCTGCCTCGGGGGTGGCCCATTTAACTGAAAACACTGAGGCCTGGTGTGTCCATATCTATGGCAATAGGTACAGTATGGCCTCTCACTCTGCAGAGGTTTCACTGAAGACGGACGTCTGGGTGGCGACTCAGGTGAGATGTTGAGACTTCGCAAAGGATCACTGGACGATGAAGACGGCTGGGTCAGACGATCTAGACGGACGGTGATCTGTTCCATGGCACGGGTCAGATGATCCACTCGGGCCAGAAGGTCATCTCTGGAGTCTGCTGGTGTAGTCTGCGCAGTTTGGGCAGCAGGTGAGGTACCCAGAGGTAGTGGCAGGACAACTGGAGCAATGCTTGTTGAGGGTCCAGGTGAGGGAGCACAGATGACTGGGCTTGGCTGGGGCTGCTCCTGTCCCAAGACCTGGATGGCAAGGGCCTTGAAGTCAGCAAACGTGATGCTGGGATGTTGTGCAGCAAGCATTCGCAACTGACTCTGGAGCAATGTGGTACCCGCCCCTTCTATGAAGCGGTCAAGCAAGATTTTATCAGAGTCCACATTCTCACGTGGATCCACTTGCACCACAGCTCTGAACGCCTCTTGGAGGGATAAAGCATAGTCCCGCAGGGTCTCACCAGGTAGTTGTCGTCTGGAAAAGAAGCGCATCTTTACCTCGGAGACAGATCGCACGTCAAAGTTCACCTGGAGTTTGTCGAGAATTTGCCCAGGGGTTCTTTTGTCAGAGGCAGGCCAGGATTTGACCTCCCTAGCTGCAGCACCCTCAAGCTGGCCCAGCAGGATCTGAATCTGCTGTTCTGTATTCAGAGGATAGAACTGGAAGAGAGACAGCATCTTCTCACGAAAGTCCCTGAGAGTATGCGCCTCCCCTTTGTAGCGCGGCAGCCATGGTGCGCCAGGGTAAAATGGCATGGAGAATGGTAGGCTGCTCGCCATGGGCACTGCTGGATCACTAGAAACAGATGGCACAATGTCACTTTGCTCAGTCATGTTGTTTGCAGGTATGACTGAAATTAGGTCGCCGTCTCTTTAAGAAACTCAACTGCTTGCTGGCAGGGAATGGAGACTACAACTTGGAATGCTGTCCCTTTAAGAATGCTGTAGCTATTAACAGAGTCACTGTGATGCAGGCTGACGGTGTGCTCCCCCTCTTTAATGGTGGCACTCCCCACGGACACTGTACACGGAAAACACTCGCTGGGGCCGTGGGAGGACTGAAGACAAGGACAGGCAGGCACAGTACTCACTGACAGCAACTGCAGCGTGGACCAGAGATCAGCGGTGCACAGCAGGGACGGTGATGCGGCACCGGAGAGTCAGAAATGGCGCCGGCACGTTCGCCTTTCACTTTCTTGTATGGGTGCGCTGGAGCATTGCGCTCAGAATTCTGGGCTCTCCTAAGATGGCGGCAGATGGGTCTCCTGGCCTCATGGGCAGTGCTAAAAATCTCCCGCACTTTTGAAGGTACAGTTAACCCTTTGTGGGCGTTCTTACACAGCGATGTGGCGCAGCAAACAAGTCCTGGGCGTTCTAACTCTTCCAGGACTGTAACAAACTGAGAGGACAGTCTTTAGGGCTTACTTCAGGGGTATAGGGCTCCCCCTCTTTGTGGCAAGCACTCTCAGGGAATAAACTTGATCTTAGCAAAGTCCACAATAAAGACCGATGCTCTGGAGACAATTTGGCGCACTTTTCGTGGCGACTTTCTCAAAATGGCACACACCCGTATCCTGTTCGTGACGCCAGTTTTTCTTGCGGTGACCAGATGGAAGGTAACGCTGCAGTTGGGATTGCAGGGTGCAAACAGCGCAGACTTGTCACGGTCTCTGGGCACGAGGGCGCAGCGCTGGTGCTGTCCCACGTTACCACCACTGGTACCGGTGATGAGGGGGCTGCACAAATGTTGGTGGTGATTGTTCCCCCGGGGCGCTTCCCCTATACTGTGCCGACTGGTGGTGTTTGGGGCGCCCTGATGTTGTCGGTGCAGAGTCAGACACAGAAACGGTTGTAAAGTTGAACTTTTACTTCCATGGGTGTGGAGGCACAAATGCTTAAACAGTTTCTTCAATACAAAACAACGGGGTACGCCTGGTGACACAGCAAAGTCCTGGGGTGCAGGGTAGACTTGATGAAAGGTGTTCCTAGCCCCTTATACTTCAGTGTTACAGCCCTAAGGTGCGTCTGGGCTCCTATTTGGCTCATAGGAGGATGCCCACCATGATACTAGTACATAATATTCCCCACTCACGTTATGTGGTCCTGATAGCTCAGAGTTTCGGGGTGCAATAGTCAGGGTGGCAGGATATTCCACAGGTCTGGCCTTGGCCCCTGGATCCTGTGATACTGGCTATGGAGCACGTGTTCCAGAATGTTCTCTCCACAGTCTCATGCTGACAAGATGATGATGCTTGACTTCCTTCAGGGCGATGGCTAGGCAGACAGGGGACAGGATCTTCTGAATAGCTGGAGTATGTCAGCTCTCCAACCTTCCTGGGCCTGTCTAGGACTTGAGATTCCTGCACTAAACTCACTGCTTTCTTCACAGGACATCACACTTATCTCCTCACCTCCTCCTCCTAACACTCCACACTTCTCACTCCTCACACGCAGGACCTTCCTGCAGGGGTGTTACCATGGGGACCCAGTGATCAGCTGACTCCTCCCCTTTTCCCAGGCGATGTCCTCCCATTGGACATTTGGTTACTATTCAATCCTATGGGAGGTGTAATGCATGTGTGAGGCTCACTAGGTGGCGCTGTGTTGTGTGAGACTCAGGACCCCCTGCTATGTCACACAGGCTATGAAGCAACAGGAAATAATACAATGCACAGAGATCACCCTCAGCCCAGCCATAGCCAGCTCTGGGATGCCACACTATATAAATAAAGTTATTATTATTTATTATTATTATTATTAGTGACGAGGTTTTATTTATGACACATTAGTTCAAATATAGGATACTGCATATAGGAGCTGAAATGGACCCAGCAGCTCATGCAGTTCCCAGACCCCTGGTGGTCACGTGTGCACAGCGGTCAGGAAGGCAGGGGCGGTAATAAACCGTTCCTGCCTTCCACATTGGAAGTCCAGCTGTAGTAACAGCCGCCCCCTACTTCTGCAGCCACACAATTTTATGCACCTGCTTCACACTTGAAGGATGCATATATATGTCTAACTGAAGGTATATAGTTAATGAGTATTGACTTGAGCTGCAGGTAAAAACACACCAAATTTTGAGTGGTTTTGCTACAGTAATTTTGCAGGAGGAAATACTGCTAAATGTCCCTACAGATATTAAGCAGTTCTTTTGCTGTGTGAGGCCTTACCCTAAAACTTAAAGCTCACCTTCAGTTCACTTTTCAGAAATGAATAGTGCATGATATATGAAACTTTGCACTAATTCTTATTAAGGAAAGCTGTTTCCTTTTCCGCTTATTAGGCTGCTTTCTTTCTCCTCATCTCCTTATCAGCCTGTTTGTTTACTTAGAAATAGAGAAGAGCAAATGGAAGCTCAAAGTTGAATTTGATCAGAATTTTAGGAAATATTCGATTTGCATCGAATCTGGATTTCCTCACACTTCATGGTAACGAATCGCACAGCTCCGTTCGGGGGTTTTAACCCCTTGGATGCCACAGTCAAACATGACCGCGGCATCCAAGGGGTTCTGCCATGCTCCATGTCCCCCTCCCCTGGATCTCACCGCCGAAAGGGTCGGCATCTGCACCTGGCGCACCCGGGCAAGTGTCGGGGACCCATTAGTGATACTGCTAATGGAGAGGGGCCTGGCAATCACTGGGCCCCTTTTCATTAGATGCCAGACCAGGGGAGGTGATTAAAAATAGAAAAATACTGATACTCACCTGTCCTGGGCTCAGCATCCACTCCGGAGCTCTTCTGGCTGGTGACTGAGGTCCTGCTCCCCAGGCCTCACTACTGGCGCCTGTGAATGGGTCCCAGTGGCCCAGTGGCGTAATGATGTCTTCGCGCCCCACGTGACCACTGAGGCCCAATCACAGGCCCCAGCAGAGGAGCGAGGAGGATGCTGCAGACTACCGGATACCCAGAAGAGGTGAGGTAAGGTGAGTATAATTGTTTGTTATTTTTTAATCACATCCCCACTTTTTTTTTACTTTTTTTTTACATTTTTTCTTTTTGTCCCCATAGAGGATTGAAGCAGCAATATTCTGTTTGCTGCCTCAATAGGTATACGCTGCAATATACGTGTATTGCAGTGTATAGGAGGCTGTCAGCCTGTGCAGACACATAGGCTGACAGTCTCCATTCAAGGCAGGATCAACCAGGTATGTGGAGGGACAGCAATGGGGCAGACCCGGGGTCACCCAGGGGGAAGCCGATTGGGACCCCAATATAGAATGAAATCCCTGAGATGCCACGGTCATGTTTGACCATGGCATCTCAGGGGTTAACATCCACAATCGGAGCTCAGCTCCGATCGGGGGTGTTAGAGGACAGTGTCAGCCCTTACATGCTGCTGACACCCACAAAGCAGGGTGCACACACAGTTTCTGGGTGCACACCATGCTTCCACCGTGGTTTGTGGGAAGTCCTTCCCGGCAGTGCCGTACTAATAGGGCAGATGTCAGGAAGGGGTTAACGCGATTCACTGCAAATTAATTCGGATCAGATCGAATTGTTACGTAAAATTTGGTAAATCGGCCTAATCGAATTTTTTAAAAATTTGCTTATCTCTACTTAGAATCTGTTTAGTAATATTAATAATAATATTAATAACTTTATTTATATAGCGCCAACATATTCCGTAGCACTTTACAAATCAGAGGACACATGATACAGACAATATGAGACATTACAATGTGACAAAGAAATAAACATATCAAACAATAGTAGTGAGGGCCCTGCTCGCAAGATCTTACATTCTATGAGGAGATAGGGGGACACAAGAGGTCAGAGGGCTTGTTTGCTACCATGGTCCAGCCATCTTTTAATAGAAAAGGTTGTGTAACTGAAGCTGTATGAGCCCGTCACCAGCCAGTATCTGTGAATAAACATATACTAAGTGCAAGGAGTGCAGTGTAACTTCTAGATGGAGAGGATAGGATCTGAGGAACAGAGGAGGAAGGATAAAAGGTGTTATTGTTCTCCACCTCCGCACACTACACTGTGATCAGGTCACTTGATAAGCCTGACCATACAGATGTGATTTTAGGGCAGTTTTGAAGCTACTGTAGTTGGGGATTAATCGGATTGTCTTGGGTAAAACACTCCAGAGCACCGGTGCAGCTCGAGAAAAGTCATGGAGACGGGAGTGGGATGTTCGGATAACAGGGGATGCAAGTCTAAGGTCACTGGCAGAACAGAGATGATGGTTAGGGCGGTAGACAGTGATGAGGAAGGAAATATCGGAGGGCGCAGCACTATGGATGGATTTGTGGGTCAGTGTGATAAATTTATATTGTATTCTGTGATGGATGGGAAACCAATACAGCGACTGACACAAGGTAGATGCGTCTGTGTACCGGTTTGACAGAAAGATGAGTCTGGGGCGGCCACATTCAGGACAGATTGTAGACCAATTAGAAGAGAATTGCAGTAGTGAAGACAAGAGAGAATCAGAGCGACAATGAGGGTTTTTGATGTTTCCACATTGAGAAAAGGGCGAACTCTAGAGATGTTTTTAAGGTACAGGTGGCAAGAGCGTGCAAGTGTCTGAATATGTGGGGTAAAGGTGATTTATGCTCAGTTTGCAGCCTGATTGAAGGGTGAGCGCAAGATTGAGTGAGTGGAGTGAGTCGACCCCTGACAGCCGCAGCTACATCACGTGCTAGAATGGCCTGTACTGACACCCATGAATTGCACAATAGGAGAAGTTGTGTGTTACTCTCATGTGGTGCAGCCTTTTTGACAACAGGCGTTTCCCCAGCTATCCAGGACAAGAAATGGTTCCCTATGTAAGGGTGGCTCCTGCACTCTCTAGGGGGATGAGAAGGCTTGTAGAAGTAGGAGGTCAGTTCGCTGCTGGAAAGCCACTCAGAGGGGGCAACATCTAATGGCACCAGTGAGCTTGTATAGCCCCATGATCTGCTTGCAACAAGGAGAGGGACACCTAGGCATAAGATATTAGCTGGTTCTGTGAACCAGTGTACCTTAGTGAATCCCTGGTGAGATAGTGGAAGCACATTGTTCGACACTACAGCCCACAGGCCTGTATAAGTTACACTTTAGCATCTCACCATAAGAGTTGTCCTTGTAAAGACCTGCTGTACCGAAACATCTACACTAATGTGGAATCAGAAGTGCAAAGACAGATGACCTGTGTATGTGTCTTTTTGCAGAGTGCTGGGCGAGTGCTGGGCAAGTGAGAGGCTGGACAGAAGGACAGCAAAAGAGCCATGGTGAGAAGGAGTGGTGTCACCGCCTGAGTGCCATATTGCCATCCCAAATCAGGGCTGGTGAATGCATGCCGAAGCCCCACTTACATTACTTCAGGGGAGAATCAAGACACAAAATACACATAAGACAGTAGACTGGTCTAACCTGTATGGCCAACTTAACATATTTTTTTCAAACTTTGATTTTTAAGTGTAGATTGTTTAATTTCCTATGCATGATTATGATGGTAGCCATCATAGTATCCTCTCTCTCAACAGCAGGCCCAAGATATGGTTTATAGAAGTTACAATGACCATAGGAAAATGGGACAGTTCTAGGCATTTTTTGAGAGTGGTAGTATCAATATGGATCTTGTATTATTTTCCTCCAACTTTAAAATATTAATCACAGTAATCCTACCTGTGATGATAATGAGGTAACTAAGATGCGATCTCTACAGAACAAGAAATGTTGGCCTATTATTAGTTTCAGTTTTTAGTTTTCAGGATTTTTATAATAAGTATAGTGACATGGATACTGAAAAAACAAACAAAAATCCTTTAAATTAAATTGCAATGTGAGCAGAGCTGCAATAGAGTGGTGCAGTCACTAAACAGTGTGCCATACACAGTGCAAATATAAGCTGATTTAAGTCCTACCAATTCACATACATTCCGCTTTTTTGCTCTTATGGTTCTAAATAAATTTATTTGGAACAACAAACCCAAGCATTCCATTATCTGCCTAAAAGTGAAATTTTTCTTCCAGATGTATTCAATTACTTTACTGCCAAGTAAAGTAATTGAATATTGTAGTGGTTGTCAGTGGCTACAATAGATACAATGACTGTCTATTGAGAGAGTGGCATCTTCCATTCCGCTGGACTGCTGCATCTGACTTAGCTAAGGAACCTATTTTACTCTCCTCATACCTCATACATAAAGTTTAACCAGAAATTCCTTATCACTGAGTTCCTTTGAAGTTGTGATAACTCTGTTGAATGGTAAATTAATAGTTTTTGTATGTTCCTCATGTAGGTTTGTCACTTAATGTGCATTAAATTATATTTTGTTTTTAGTAAGTTTGAAATAGGGGAATTTTAGAAAGATCTCCTCTTTGACAGCATTACATTATTGTCTGTTCTGTTATCATAAAAGCATTTTTAAATACCTTTAAAGCTATTTTATGCCTATGTGATACACAAGGCAACATGGCAATTTAATGTAGGGGATGGGAGCATGTACTTTTTATAGGCACTGTAATAAAGTACACATTAGATCCTCTGTGCATTTGTGTTTCAGGGAACACTGGGATGAATGGTTCACAGTAAGGAAGTCTAGCATCAGTGGTTCTCAATAAAAATCTTTTTTTTTAGTAATAAAACAAAGTTTAAACCATTGCATATTAGCTTATACATTTCAGGTGTACACAATACCCAATTTCAACTTTAAAATGTCAAAAAAATGTTAACCTTGGGTTAAAGTACTATTTAACTTGGAAGGTTTTTCAAGTCAAAGATTATATTTATTCTCAAGATAAATACTTGAGATAAAAGTCATTTAAGTATAACAACTACTCAGCTTGATATGTGAAGGTTAAGCTACCAAAACCTCATGTCATCATAGAACAAGCTTATACATGTTTATAAAATCAAGTTATTGATGTTGCTTAAATATAAATGTATAAATGTTATATTTTAGTAAGCTCTAATGTATCATTTTAAAGCAACATTTTGTAAAGGAAATGTTTCATCAAAAAGATTAAAATATTATGTAAATCACTTTTTATTTATAGATTTTTTATGTTTAACATGTCTATCCATACAACCAATATTAAAGTCATATTAAAACTGGAGAACACATAATGGGATAATTATACTTGTTTTCTGCAGTTCAGTATTTAGCTTTGTTGAGTAGACTAAGGTAGAGCCATCTCATCATTATTAGAAGGAGGGGGATTTAATGACAGATAACATCTCTTTTGCATTGCTTAATGCCTTAGTATGGTTGAAAAGTAAAACTAAAGGTAGTCTAGACTTGGTATGCAACTCTACTAGGTTTCCCTGATGGCTGAGGACATGGGTTGGCCTCCATCACTTTCTAAAGACTGAAATAGTCTATTGACACTATTATGATCCTTTGCTCCAATTGAAGATGTCATAAAGCATACACACCCTATTGCACTGTTATATAGGCTATGCTGAAAGGATATGAGGTTGTCCAAAATGGTTGATACACAATGCATTCCCTTTAAAGGAATTTTTTTATATTTGTAGGAAAACTGTGTTCAGAAAATGCTTTAATATCTCAATATGTGTAATGAGTGTATTGTATCATATAACATATCTGTAATAGGAAAATAGTCCAGGATGTACACGCTCATAGTACATAAACACAGTGTAGCACATATCTTTTTATTTTATAGAATAAAGGAGTTTAATATAAAACACGTTGTCTTTTCTCATCTAATATTTTTTAATAACATTGGACAGAGCTCCGTTTGCACGTGCCTGCTAAGGTACATGTCAAGGGTTCACAATTAGGTAAATTATTTTTGCAAAATTTGTATTATCTAGTCAATCACTAAATTTGCTACTTGACCATACTATAAGTCTGACTATTGGGAATACGTACAACATCATTAGTGTTGCTGCAGAATTTAGCACAAGTCCCAAAAGTCTGGGAACTTCACCTCTTTGTTTGTGGAATTCAAATTATGGTTAGCAAGTCTCACTTCCTCTGGTATATGGAGAGTCACCAGCTTGGGAAGAAACAACACACTGACACTGGGTGTGAATCAATGGAATCACTGAAAGGTCTGACCCTCAATGTGGTTTATTTATAGCATTAGTCCTGAGGTCTTGCCCCTCATAGGCTATTGCTTTTGATTAGCCACTCATATGCTTAAGTCAAAATCACTTACATGGCAAAATGATGCTTTCATGTTAGTGCAAATGACTATTAGATCAGTTTGCCATAACTTTAAGTCTAAAGTTAAACGTGTATTGGTAATTTTCCAAAATGTATTAGTCTAATAAGTTGAAAAGGAAGCATTTTTCACTGTTAAGTTATATTACAAAGCATTTTCATTTATAATATGACTATACTAAAAATAGATAGAGCATCTTGGTGATAAACACTTAAGAAGATAAAATAAGGCGCACTAAATTATGTAATCCAATCATATACTTACTGGCAATAGGCATGGGATAGCAGATTTAATACATGCAAAACAAGTCTAAGTTCTTAATAGAGTTACATAGGTATGATATTGGTGTATACTTATTTTGCAGAAATCATGTGTGCTTTATACAAAGCCATACTGATGGAAATTTAAGCTTTAACCTGACTGAGCATACAAGGCTGCTGTTGAAATATGTATGAGTAGCTCATATGCTGCCAGAAGAAATTAGTGTATTATGTATGACTCTTTTTGTCTGTGTAACAGAAGAACATTTATCCCAGTGAATGTTTATCATGCTTAAAGGGTCAACTAATGAGGGAAAAGTCACAAAGCTAAACATAAAACTTTAACTGTATATTAGCTAAGGTTGTGTTTATTATCCGTAAAGGGACCTCAAGTGATACCTTAATTGATCTACTGAAAATGGTCTTTGGAGGGGCATTTTAGTATGCAAATTCAGGTTTTTAATTCTAAAATGAATGTGCATTAGCTTGATTTATACAGTAGGAAGAGACTTGAATTACTACAATTCTTTACTTCCTTTCTTAAAACAGCAAATGAAAGAATCACATTTGCCCACAAACCATTAATGGTAACCAGTTACAGCAGTGTCAGCATAGTACAGAGAGGTGTGGCAGTCCTTCTCTTACTCCTCATTCTAGGAATAAATGTCAATCATTACTATACCTTGAGTCCAATAAGATTTCATCCAAAGTGCAAACACTTTTGAGGTGATACAGTTATTGTCTTATATTTTTGCTTCCTCTTCCTGTTTCGAGGTTGATAGTGCTTACCTTTTCTTCTCTGGACATTCATTCTTCCAAAAGCTACTTCTCTCCAAGAAAAACATCAAGGACAGACTGACATTCTTCAGATAGCACAGGGAGTGGATTTTAGGGACTGGGGAAAATTTATTTTCTTTGAAGACCACTTCAAACTGTACAGTACATCTGGAAAAATTGTCCAGCTAAGAAAAGGTGGGTACTACCATAAGTTCTTTGTCATGCCATCCTGTCCATTCATGTGTGTGGCTGCTTATCATCCAAGGCAGTGGGCTCACTCACAATTTTTCCTAAGAACACTGCCATGAGTAAAGAATGGAATCTAATTATCATCCAAAAGCAACTTCTTTCAACATCCCAGGAACAATGTGGTGATGAACAATACTTTTTCCAGCATGATGGAGTACCATGTCAAATGGCAAAAGCAATAAGTTGATTTGGTGAATAAGATATTGAAATTTTGGGACCATGGCCAGAAAACTTCCCACATCTCAATCCATTGAAAACCTGTAGTCAATTCTCAAAAAGTAGGTGGTCAAACAAAATACAGAAATTGTGATAAATTCCAGGCACTGACTAGACAAGAATGGATTTCCATCAATCAGGATTTGGCCCAGAATCAACAATAGGGGTGCATAGCTTTTCTAGTCATCTATGTAAAAAGTCCACAGCACTCAGAAGTCTTGCATCATCGGTCTTTATTAATGGTCACAGTCTTAAATAATAAGCAAACAAAAAAATTATAGAAGGAGATGAGGCACTCAACATCAATAAATACCCAAAAGGTCTTTAAAAATTACATATTTATTAGAAAACAAATAAAAAACATATATAGAAATACATTGATGAAAACTAACAATACATAATAACCAAACAGGTGTCAGGGAATATCATGGAGACCAACATGTAGAAAATGAGGTAAGTATGATGCAAGATTAAATGCACCAAATCAGATATAGGTAGTGCCAGTAATCAGGGCAAACATATATTCTTATGTGTCCACAATAGGGAAAAAGAACTCAAGGCTCTTATATAGTATATATGCTTATATGTCCACAAACCCCCATTAAACCCCTCGTTTAAGGAAAGAAAAAAATACAATGATCACAGAAATAACTTGAATCTGACAAAAGTAATAATATATAAAAAATTCTATGAAAATGAATAAATGAAAGTCAGACATTGCTTTTCAACCATGCTTCAACAGAATTTTAAAAAAAAGAAAACTCATGAAACATGCCTGGACAGAAATGATGGTTTCCTTAACTTAATATTTTGTTGCACAACCTTTTGAGGCAATCACTGCAATCAAACGATTCCTGTAACTGTCAATGAGACTTCTGCACCTCTCAGCAGGTATTTTGGCCACTCCTCATGAGCAAACTGTTCCAGTTGTCTCGGGTTTGAAGGGTGCCTTTTCCAGATGGCATGTTTCAGCTCCTTCCAAAGATGCTCAATAGGATTTTTTTATATATATATATATATATATATATATATATATATACTAATAAAACTGAACATTTAATATTAAATATTAAAAAGATTCAAGCAGTTCAAGGGGAGTGATCTATAAGATCACATGCCAGTGTAAACTGGAATATGTTGGAAAAACTAATCGAGAGTTGAGGAAAAGAATTGGTGAGCATCTTGGGGATATACGGAATGAACGGGATACCCCAGTGGCGAGACATGTTAATTCTTGCCACGGGGGTAATGTAAACTGCCTGCGTTTTACCGGTATTGATTTGGTAAAACCTCATCCAAGAAGGGGTGATTGGCATAAGATGACACTACAGTGTGAGGCAAAATGGATATTTAAATTAAAGACTGAGATCCCAAATGGGCTTAATGAGCGGCTTAATTTTTGCTGTTTCATTTGATTCCCCCTCTTGATTCCCCCCTTTCTCCCTTCTTTCCTCCTTTCTTTTTTCACTTAATAAGATAGATCATACCTTGTGGGATTTTTTTGAAAGGGTATATTTTGACAGTACAAATTGAAAACATTCTTGTGTAAACCTTTTTTTATTAAATTTTTTTGAGAGATCTTTCAGTATATACACCTCGGGGTCATTTATGATCGCAGTAGTATTTTTCATTTGTTGTATATGTTTTTTGTCTCCATTTGACCTGTTTCCCTTTAAACTTTGGCCATATTTTGCTCTGGGTCATTATTCTTTCTGATTCAATTGAGCCTTCAATGTTCTGGGGCTGTTGGACTTGGATGGTAGGCTGAGTGGGCCTCTCCAGGCTTTCTTCCCGTCTTATACCTATGCGATTTATTGTTGCCTAGCAACCGGGTGGCTGTTGGGTTACTGCAGTATGCTTTTGGACCTTATTTAAACTATTGTGCTAAGTAGATGGTAATTTAATCTCCTCCGTAGTTGACGCGCATTGAGGGGTGTATGTAGAAGCCTGTCTCACTGCATATGCTCGTTTTCAGTGCAATATGATTGGCCGGAGATCGGGAGGATATGCGCATGCGCGATGTTATGATTTCACGCATGCGCAGTATGATTGGCCGGAGATCGGGAAGATATGCGCATGCGCGAGATTTTTATTTCGCGCATGCGCAGTATGATACATATCGCTCTTAGTATAACGAAGATGACGTGGTCTTGCGTATGACGTCATCAGTGTGCGCTGTTTCTAGCGCAATTTTCAAACATCATTTATGTGAGTTTGGGTACACCTGGTTTGATAGGTGGAGTCCATTACTATATAAATTGCCCTGATATGCTGGGGTCTTGCTACCATTGTCACTACATGGAGTCAGTTAGCGTTTTTCCTCCACTGTGGGGTTTTGTTTGCTTTGCTTTACCACTGTAGGCAGCATTTATTTATTTGTTTATATGTATTTATCATCTTTGACCAAGAATTTTGGAATCTATGAGTAGTCTAGTAAGTCCCCTGATGATTGGTGCGTCACTGTACCAGGAAACGTGTAGGGACTAGGGATATATAGGGTCATTTTAAGGACAGCTTGGCACTGCCCTTGTTAGGGCGGGAGTCAATTTGGGTGTAAGGGAAAGTCTTAGGGGGAGGAATAGGGACTGCAATTTCTTCCTCCTGTGATGCACCCTCATCTGCTGGGTTACTCCCATCTTCAGATATTGGTAAGATCGTTTCATTATTTAATTGTGTGGCTGCCATAATATACAACTTTATATGGTGGTGATTTCATATGTATTTGTTATAACGTTGGACTCTATAGAGTGGCAAATTTATTTATGATGGTTGATCTATTTTCTTTGGGACCTTTTTAATATTTAATATTAAATGTTAAGTTTTATTAGTATTTGCATCAGTGCTTTCTATTTATAATTTATTTTCTGTTGCAATTGGTGTATTGTTTTGTCAAATGACATAATACTCTACACCTCTGCTCCTTTTTTGCTTTTGTATTATCAATAGGATTTAGGTCAGGGCTCATAGAAGGCCACTTCGGAATAGTCCAATGTTTTCCTCTTAGCCATTCTTGGGTGTTTTTAGCTGTGTGTTTTGGGTCATTATCCTGTTGCAAGACCCATGACCTGCGACTGAGCCCAAGCTTTCTGACACTGGGCAGCACATTTCTCTCTAGAATCCCTTGATAGTCTTGAGATTTCATTGTACCCTGCTCAGATTCAAGACACCCTGTGCCAGATGCAGCAAAGCAGGCCCAGAATATCACAGAGCCTCCTCCATGTTTCACAGTAGGGACAGTGTTCTTTTCAAGATATGCTTCATTTTTCCATCTGTGAACATACAGCTGATGTGCCTTGCCAAAAATTTCTATTTTTGTCTCATCTGTCCATGGGACATTCTCCCAGAAGCTTTGTGGCTTGTCAACATGTAATTTGGCAAATTACTTTTGTCAGATTCAAGTTATTTCTGTGACCATTGTGGGTTTTTCTTTCATTAAGCGAGGGGTACCAACAATTTTGTCCACGTGTATATTCTTATGTGTCCACAATAGGGAAAAAGAACACAAGGCTCTTATATAGTATATATCCTTATATGTCCACTATAGGGAGAAAACAGTGCTCCCTGCAATAACCATATATGGTAACCCACTGGTATATATAAAAGCATAGTGCAAGAAAACAGTCACATAATAGTGTTTGATAATGGAACACTTACCCATCTGGAGTGTAGTTACAGTGTGGTCTCCTCCCACCCTATTGTGGACATATAAGCATATATACTATATAAGAGCCTTGTGTTCTTTTTCCCTATTGTGGACACATACGAATATATGTTTGCCCTGATTGCTGGCACTACCTGCAGTGCTGGCCAAAAGTATTGGCACCCCTGCAATTCTGTCAGATAATCAATTTCTTCCAGAAAATGATTGCAATCACAAATGCTTTGGTAATAATATCTTCATTTATTTTGCTTGCAATGAAAAAACACAAAAGAGAATGAAAAAAAAGTCAAATCATTGATCATTTTACACAAAACTCCAAAAATGGGCCGGACAAAAGTATTGGCACCCTCAGCCTAATACTTGGTAGCACAACCTTTAGACAAAATAACTGCGAACAACCGCTTCCGGTAACCATCAATGAGTTTCTTACAATGCTCTGCTGGAATTTTAGACCATTCTTCTTTGGTCAATTTCTCCAGGTCCCTGAGATTTGAAGGGTGCCTTCTCCAAACTGCCATTTTGAGATCTCTCCACAGGTGTTCTATGGGATTCAGGTCTGGACTCATTGCTGGCCACTTTAGAAGTCTCCAGTGCTTTCTCTCAAACCATTTTCTAGTGCTTTTTGAAGTGTGTTTTGGGTCATTGTCCTGCTGGAAGACCCATGACCTCTGAGGGAGACCCAGCTTTCTCACACTGGGCCCTACATTATGCTGCAAAATTTGTTGGTAGTCTTCAGACTTCATAATGCCATGCACACGGTCAAGCAGTCCAGTGCCAGAGGCAGCAAAGCAACCTCAAAACATCTGGGAACCTCCGCCATGTTTGACTGTAGGGACTGTGTTCTTTTCTTTGAAGGCCTCTTTTTTTTTCCTGTAAACTCTATGTTGATGCCTTTTCCCAAAAAGCTCTAATTTTGTCTCATCTGACCAGAGAACATTCTTCCAAAAAGTTTTTGGCTTTCTCAGGTAAGTTTTGGCAAACTCCAGCCTGGCTTTTTTATGTCTCTGGGTCAGAAGGGGGTCTTCCTGGGTATCCTATCATAGAGTCCCTTTTCATTCAGACGCCGACGGATAGTATGGGTTGACACTGTTGTACCCTTGGACTGCAGGGCAGCTAGAACTTGTTTGGATGTTAGTCGAGGTTCTTTAGCCACCATCCGCACAATCTTTCGTTGAAATCTCTCGTCAATTTTTCTTTTCCGTCCACATCTAGGGAGGTTAGCCACAGTGCCATGGGCTTTAAACTTCTTGATGACACTGCGCACGGTAGACACAGGAACATTCAGGTCTTTGGAGATGGACTTGTAGCCTTGAGATTGCTCATGCTTCCTCACAATTTTGCTTCTCAAGTCCTCAGACAGTTCTTTGGTCTTCTTTCTTTTCTCCTTGCTCAATGTGGTACACACAAGGACACAGGACAGAGGTTGAGTCAACTTTAATCCATTTCAACTGGCTGCAAGTGTGATTTAGTTATTGCCACCACCTGTTATGTGCCACAGGTAAGTAACAGGTGCTGTTAATTACACAAATTAGAGAAGCATCACCTGATTTTTCAAAGGGTGCCAATACTTTTGTCCACCCCCTTTTTTATGTTTGGTGTGGAATTATATCCAATTTGGCTTTTTGACAATTCTTTTTGTGGTTTTCCATTGACAACAAATTTTATAGAAGATATTATTACCAAAGCATTTGTGATTTCAATCATTTTCTGGAAGAAATTGAGTATTATCTGACAGAATTGCAGGGGTGCCAATACTTTTGACCAGCACTGTATATCTGATTTGGTGAATTTAATTTTGCATCATACTTACCTCATTTTCTACATGATGGTCTCCATGATATCCCCCTGACACCTTTTTGGTCATTATGTATTGTTAGTATGTAACATCAATTATTATATAACTAGTTGTTCCCTTACGTCCTACAGTAGCACAATATGGGGTATCTCTGCCCCTGTGTGTTGTCTAGGACAGGTGGAACTTTTAATTAGCACCAAAAACGTGCTTACTAACCTGCCCTATAAGAGGGCATGAGAGACCTCCCTCACCTGTGTTTTTTTCTGTCCTGTGTGGGACAGGTGGAGGAGGTCTCTTGCGACCTCTCTTGCTGTAAGGGTTTTTTTTTCTTACCTCTCTTGAGGTGGTCGGTCTCCTCCTGTTGCCGCCTTGCATCCGTTCTTCTGCAGCGCTCTTCTGCCGGTAAATCTTCGGCCGGCGGTAGGCTTCGGCCTAGCCGAAAGTGATGTCGGGCTTTGTTGCTGGCCGGAACCCTTCTCAGCGTCCGGGTTTCGGTGGGGCCGGATTTCGCCGGTCTCCTTCGCGGCGTACTTCTGGGTTTTTCGGCAGTGCTCAGGAGGGTAAGTAATATTTATTTTTATATTTATTTATTCTTGTTTATATGTGTTATATGAATTATTTATTCATATCGCTGGGCTTGCTCTGCATGGAGATTTTATGTATATTTTCATTGTGTTTAGTAATTGTGTTTGACTCCTCCTCCACTTATGGTTGCCTTTAAAATGTCCCATAGTCCATTTGGGCTGTGGGCTGTGATTTTTCTGGCTCTCCTCTACTGCTAAGGAGTAGTAATATTCCCTTCTGTGATTCAGAGATTACTTTACTCTACTACTGCTTATACTGTTGCTGTGTTTTTTTGCGACGACCGACCTCCTTAAGGTACCCCTCTTTTTTCTGGTTCTGGTTGCGGTTTGTAATATTGGTATTGTTATTGTCTGTGACTTTTTTGTGGTCTTTTTAGATGTTTTCTTCTGCTTCTGGCTCTGGTGATGGAGATTTTAGGAGGAAGAAATCCTCCAAGCGTAAACATTTAGCCTGATTAGTCTGTAAGACTCCCTTGCTTGGCGGCTACGAATTCACCTGTTGTCGCCAGTGTCGTGGCCCCCCTTCTGAGGAGCCATCCATACATGAGGTTGTGACATGGGTGAAAGAATACATGGAGGATTCTCTCAAAGAAATCCGGAATTCTATGTCCCAGATCGCCAAGAGACCACGTCTTGGACAAAGATTTTCAGGTTGTGGATGAAACTTTGTCCTCTGATGACTCCTCTGAAGATGCCAGCAGACCTCTCGTCCCACTCGAGAAAATTAATAGGCTGCTGAAGTCCATCCGGTCTAAGGACCGTGATGTTGATGGGAAAGCCTCCACGTCCACCTATAGAGGGCTCAGAGTCTTCCAAGTGGACGAGACATTAAAAAAATTAATGTCTTCAGAATGGAAATTTCCGGAGAAACCCTTTGTAATTACTGGTAGGTTTAAGACCTTGTTTCCCATCGCAGAGTCTCAATTGGATCAGTGGAGTCCTCCCCCTAAAATGGATATAGCGGCAGCCAAGTTATCTCGCTGCACTCTAGTACCATCTGAGGATGAAGCAAATTTACAGGATCCTACAGATAGAGGCATGGAGAATACTCTCAAGAAGGTCTACTCAGTGGCCTCAGCCCAGGCCTCGGTCGCTGTTGCGTCATGTGAAGTCTCAGCCAAACTACGGGCTGATTTGCTCCAGCTTGAGAGGGACATCGATTCTGCTGTCTCCAGAGACGAGCTACTTTCTTTTTTAAGTTCAACTTCTTTGGCGGCAGAATTTTTAGCAACTAAGGCAGGCGTCAAAGTCCTTGGCGCTTTCCATGGCGGCAAGGAGACCCTTATGGTTAAAACCTTGGAGAGCTGATTTTATCTCCAAGTATAACCTTTGTGCTTTACCATTTGAGCCAGGAAGAGTCTTTGGCAGTATCCTGGATGAAATTTTAGAGGGCTTGGCTGATAAAAAAGGTAAAACTCTGCCTCAGTCTTTTAGGGATAGATTTGGCCCTGGCCGCGGCAGAGGTTATCCACCTCGACGTGGTCAGCAGTTCCAGAGGGGCTCTAGGTACTACTCTAGAGGCTCTGGACGGAGATTCCCCAAGACTGAGGATAGAAGGAAGCCCAGTTTTTGACATGAGAAGCTGTCTTCCTGTGGCCGAGATTCCTGTCAGGGGGTCGTCTCTCCCTTTTCTTCAGCACTTGGCAGGAAAAAATTCAGGACCCTTGGGTCTTACAGTAAATTCAGCGAGGATATGCACTCGAGTTTCTCTGTCCTCCCCGAGAACGATTTGTCCTAACTTGCTGTCTTCCTGCGTCTCAGCAGGGTATTTTGGAACGCTCCATTCAGGAGTATATCCACAAAGGAGCTCTTTCTTCAACTCGGTAGTGGCATCAGCCATCTTCTTTGGAGTGGTGTGATGATTCCACTTAAATATGGCTATAACTCAAAGATGTATTTTGATCTCTGGGTATCGTATCTCCCTCTTACTTCCATTTACTCATAATGTGCGCAGCTCTAATTCTAGATGTATGTTGTCAGTAGTGGCAACAATGTAACAATAGGGCTTTGTATTCATCCCGGAATAGCTCCATTGAATTCCTACATAGCCCTGGGTGATCAAATACACATGTATTGTTTGGCCTGGGCTGTTGATCAGACATGGTTGATAACATATAGAAGGCATTGTGTCATTCCACTTAATCCCATCTTCTTACAAAGAATCTTGACTTGAGTGCGTTAGTCAATCAGACTTGCTGTCGCCGGTGACCTCATTCTGGGTGGTGTAATCAAGGGTATAAAAGATGAGGTAAGAGGTCAGTGAGGGAGATTACAGAGTATACTGTGATGAGCATGCAGGCTGGAATGCTGTGTTGATGCCACATGCTAGGAACCTCCACTGGTTATCCCCACATGCTATGTGTGAGGGTTGGATTATAGAGCCACATCAAGGATATGTGTGGTAAAGTAATTATTTCACTTTTATTCCCTTTTTATTTTATGTACTGTATATTGTAACTAGTAACTGTTAATGCTTGTATACATCTGCATATCTGTTCTGAACTGCATGTGTTAGATGTTAATACCAACCCATCTAGGGGTTAATAAATATACAAAATTTAGAAAGCTTGTCTTGTATTTATCTTGTGAACCCAGCACTCACTGGCGGTGAGTGTGGTTTTTAGTAAAGAAGTCTCAGGTGTGGGCCAACACGGTGTTGGCGCACTGAGGATCTTTCACAAGTGGCCTGCTGGGGGAGCAGTATATCAACCAGGGACAGAGATAAACTTGACAAGCTGATTAGAAGGGCCAGCTCTGTCCTGGGGAGCCCACTGGACCCAGTGCAGTTGGTGGGTGACAAAAGGATACTGTCCATGGTGAGCTCCATGCAGAAGAAGAAGTCCCATCCCATGCATGAGACTGTGATCGCGCTGGGCAGTACTGTCAGTGACTGCTCCACCCTAAGTGTGAGAAGGAGCGCTATCGGCAGTCTTTCCTCCCCACCGCGGTTAGGCTGTACAACCAACACCGACCTAAGCGGAGATCATTACACACAGAGAACTGAAATATCTTTCTACCTGTTAAATCCCCCCCCCTCCTCTGCTACTTCCTATCTGTCTGTCTGCTATCAATGTAATGCCTCTTACCTTGGAACATTCCTGTACATGTTGTATTTGTATCTGCTTATCTTATCTTTGCTGCTGTAACACACTGAATTTCCCCATTGTGGGACTATTAAAGGACTATTATTATTATTATTATTATTATTATTAGAAGAAGTTCCTTCTCTAGAAGAAGGTTTGGGGGTTTATTCTCCTGTTTTTCTAGTGCCAAAGCCAGCAGGCAGATGGAGGATGATTATAGATCTGAAGTATCTGAACCGTTTCATCAGAAAAAAACGGTTCCGCATGGAAACCATAAACTCAGTTTCTTCTTTTCTTCTCCAGGGCGACGTTTTTGTCACCCTAGATCTGAAGGATGCTTATTTGCATGTGCCAATCTACCCTCCGCACAGGAAGTTCCTAAGGATTGTGGTTATAGTTTCCGGCCACAGGAAGCATTATCAGTTCTCGGCCCTCCCTTTTGGGATCTCCTCGGCTCCCCACCTTTACCAAGGTGGTGGCTCCCATAGTAGCCGCCCTCATGCTTCAGGGACTCTTTGTGGTCCCTTAACTAGATGACTGCCTAATAAAAGCCCAGTCAGTGTCTGTTCTGCTGCAGCATTTACAGATTGCCATGTCCCTGCTTCATAGCCTGGGATGGCTCATAAATTGGGAGAAGTCAGAAATCGTCCCCTCAACCCAAAGGAACTTTCTTGGTTACTTCCTAGATTCAGACCGGCTGGAAATCTCCTTGACAACTGCAAGGAAAGAGAAATTAATTACAGCGGTTCGGCAACTTTTCAGGAGGCCGAGAGCGTCCATTAGAACTTTGATGAAGATCCTAGGTCTGATGTCATCTTCCATCATGGCGGTTCCTTGGGCCTTATGGCATCTACGTCCTCTTCAGATGGAAATCTTAGGAATTTGGGATCGCTCTCTTCCCGGTCTCAACAGGAGGATTCGACTCTCCCCCAGGACCCGTCTTTCCCTCAGATGGTGGTTGCACCTCAAGGACGGAAGGTCCACGGTCCAACCTCGTTGGACCCTGTTGACTACAGATGCATCCCTTAGGGCATGGGGAGTCCATCTGAACGGAAATAAAGGGAGATAAAGGGAGTCTGGAGCACTCAAGAAAGAAGGACATTGTCCAACTGGAAGGAGCTCAGAGCTGTGTACCATGCTTTACTCCATTTCTCTCCTCTTCTCAACGGAAGAGCAGTCAAGATTCGCTCAGACAACATGACGACGGTATTATATGTGAACAGACAGGGAGGCACCAGATCATCATCCCTCCTCAGGGAGACAGATTTGATTTTTTCCTGGGCAGACAAAAATCTGACCCATCTATCCGCGGTTCACATCAAGGGCTCCCTGAACTCAGTAGCGGATCGGTTGAGTGGGGGTCTTGCCATATCACGAGAATGGTCACTCAATCCAGAAGTCTTTCATCAGATTACCCTGAAATACAGTCTCCCGGAGATAGACCTCATGGCAACCCGACTCAACGCCAAGGTGGAAACGTTCTGTTCCCTGTACCAGGAGGACAATCCCTTGGCAGTGGATGCCCTGTCCATCCCTTGGAGGTCCAGGTTGTCATACATTTTCCCTCCAATTCCTATGATACCGAGAGTATTGATAAAAATAAGACAGGACCAAGCCTCTGTAATAGCCATCATTCCATTCTGGCCAAAAAGAGCTTGGTTTTCCCAGCTCATGGTGATGAGTCGAGGGATATATTGGAGGCTTCCCCCCACCCAGAAACTGGTTTCCCAAGGATCACTGAAGTGCCAGGATCTGAGGAGATTCAACCTGACAGCCTAGAGGTTGACCAGTTCCTACGAATGTATAGAGGAATGTCAGAAGCCGTCCTGAAGACGCTTTCCTGTGCGAGAGCTGAATCCACCAAAAGAAATTTCCAGAGGACGACTAAGATTTTTTTGGAGTGGTGCTCCAAAAGAAATGTTGATATTTCTAATCCTTTGACTTCTGATGTTTTGGATTTTCTTCAGGATGGTTTGGACAGGGGCCTTGCCCCTGCTACTTTAAAGGTACAGGTATCGGCTTTATCGGCCCATTTAAACAGATGGTTGTCCCAGGATCCCCTGATTGCAAGATTCCTCAAAGGAGTGGTGAGACTGAAACCTGCGGTATCTTCTCCTATTCCCCAATGGGACCTTGCGACGGTCCTTTCAGGCCTTTGTGGTCCTCCTTTTGAACCTCTGGAAGCTGCAGAGCTAAAATTTATAGCCTTTAAAACTACTTTTTTGTTAGCCATCACATCTGCCAAATGGGTAGGAGAGCTTCAGGCGCTCTCCTCCAAAGAACCTTATATTGTATTTTTGTCGGATAGGGTCCACCTTAGGTTTTTGCCTGGTTTTATTAATAAGGTTCCTTCACGTAATAATTATAATCAACTGATTTCTTTGCCTGTTTTCCTTCCGGATCCATCTTCAGAGGAGGAGGTAAAACTTCATACTTTGGATGTGGTAAGGTGTCTGCGAATTTACTTATCGTGGACACAATCTTTCAGGAGAGCTGAAAATCTCCTAATCAACATGTATGGTAAAGACAGAGGTCTTAAAGCTTCCAGACCCTTCTTGTCCAGGTGGATTAAGGAGGCAATCAAAATTTCTTTCCTTGCTCAAAGGTTGCTTCCTCCAGTTTTTTGTACAGCCCATTCGACCAGGGCTGTGTCGACTTGTTGGGCTGAGAATTGCTTGCTTCCACTAGATCAAATTTGTGTGGCTGCTTCTTGGTCATCCCAGCTGACTTTCGTTAAACACTATCGTTTGGATATCCGCAGTTCCGAGGCAACTGCCTTTGTTCAGACAGTTCTTGAGGTTGTAAGGCGAGGAAACCCTCCCTAGGGGAATTACTTGCTATATTTCCATATTGTGCTGCTGTAGGACGTAAGGGAATCGTTGATTATATTGTTAATCTGTTTTCCCTTAGTCCTAACAGCAGCACAAGGCTTCCCTCCCTAAAATCTTGTTTTCTTTTACTTTATAATTTACACAGGTGAGGGAGGTCTCTCGTACCCTCTTATAGGGCAGGTTAGTAAGCAGTTTTTGGTGCTAATTAAAAGTTCCACCTGTCCTAGACAACACACAGGCTCAGAGATACCCCATATTGTGCTGCTGTTAGGACTAAGGGAAAACAGATTAACAATATAATCAACGAGTATATAAGATCAATGTATTTCTATATATGTTTTTTATATGTTTTCTAATAAATATGTCATTTTAAAGACCTTTTGGGTATTTATTGATGTTGAGCGCCTCATCTCCTATATTTTTTGTTTGCTTATTGTATCAGGTATAAAGGCATGCTAGTTATAGGGTTATTCACGACTTATTAGGAGATAACAGTGTTGTTTAGGGAAGGTAATTCCTCCCTTTTCTCCTATTGTATGCTGCTATGTCATTTTTATTTGCATTTGTTCTTAAATAATAGTAGATGGCAACCAGGGGTGAACCTAGCCTCTTTGCTGCCTGAAGCGGACTATGCAAAGACGCCACCCCCCAAAAAAAAAAATAGATAAAAAATTGAGCTTACATGCTACTAGCTTCACCCGCTGTTATTGTAGCACAATATACACAATACACAAAGTTATAAAACAGTTTTTAAGAATTCTTCTTCCTGTATTACATCAGTATCAGATCAACAACATGGCATTAACAATGAAAGTAACTTAACACATCTTCTGCTTGGTGCACCACAGATAGCTGAGTACTGTACTTCGGCTATCTTTGGCACTCCCATTGAAGTGAATAAGAGCATGGGTTCGTCCATCCACCAAGCGACATGCCTATATTCAAACTGGCTGCAGTCAGGCTGAATTGCCACCCAGTGGGACAAAAAAAAACAACCCAATTCTCAGGCTCAGTGGGGGGTCTCAGCAGAAAGACGCAGCAATCAGGTATTTATCCTCTATCATTTAGGTGTATACAGTGCAGTAACATTTAGTGACTTACAGGTGACATCTCTGACTAATCCTTTCCCTTCTCTTCCCCATATAACCCCCCATATTGAATAATACCCCAAGTGCATCTTTATATTAATAATGTCCGTGTGTACCCTGTATAAATAGTGCCCCTTATCAATGCCACCATGTACCCCCATAAATAGTGCCCCTTATTAATATTGCCCCAGGTGATTCCTAATTAAAAGGTTTTCTAGGTCATTAATAAAATAATCAGTGGGGCTCAAAAACCCGGGACCGCTACTAATCAGCTGTTTGAATAAACCGTGGTATCTGTGTAAGCACCGTGACCGCTTCTCTGTTTACATAGTGTCATTCATCTCATAGCAGCCATGTAATATAACTACAGCCTCGTCCTATACACGTCTATGTGACAAGACTGTAATTACATCACACGGTCACTATAAACAGACAGCATGTGATATAAACAAGCGCCATAGCCCCTTCATACAGCTGATCAGAGGTGGGGGGGGTCCACTGATCTCTTATTGATAATCTGTCCTAAGGATAGATCATCAATAAAAATTAGCTGGAAAGCCCCTTTATTAAAGCCCAGTTGCCACCTTAAACAGGTTGTCCAGGATAACTACTTTTTTAATATGACGAAAGGTTCTCCAGAGCATTCCAGTCCTGCTGCTCGGGTGTTTTCTTCCCCACAGCACTGAGACATCCCATGTCCGCAACCTCAGCAGTCATGTGCGGTGGGGACTTCCACCAGAAGAAACCACTGGAGAAGCAGAACCAGACCGTGGTGGGAGACCTCTGAGCACAAGGGACAGGTGAGTAGGGTTTTTCTTTTTGACTTGCCACCCCCCCCCCACAGCATAGCGCCCCCTTTTCTGGCCCCTACACTATATAACGCCCCATTTACACACACTATACTGTTTCACAGTGGCCTCTGCACATGGTATTATGGCCCACAGCGGCCCCTGCACACGGTATTATGGCTCACAGCGGTCCCTGCACACGGTATTATGCCCCACTGCGGCCCCTGCACATGGTATTATGCCTCACTGTGGCCCCTGCACACCGTATTATGCCCAACTGCGGCCCCTGCACATGGTATTAAGATGCACTGCGCCCCTGCACACAGTATTATGACCCACTGCGGCCCCTGCACACGGTATTATTCCCCACTGCGGCCCCTGCATGTGGTATTATGCCCCAGTGGGTCCCTGCACATGGTATTATGCCCCACTGTGGCCCCTGCACACGGTATTATGCCCCATAATGGCCCCTGCACACGGTATTATGTTCCATAGTGGCCCTTGCACACGGTATTATGTCTCATAGTGGCCCCTGCATACAGTATTGTGCCACACAGTGGCCCACCCATGAACTATTATTATATTTCGGACCCCAGAGTATAATGATCGGAGATCCGGGAAAGTAAGAAGACATAAAAACCACTGTTACTTATCATGGGCTGCGGCGGACTCCATGCAGCTTCCAGCTCTCTTCAATGTCGGCACAGATGTCACTTGGGCCAGGCTGGCATCGTGACGCATAATGACGTCGGCCTGGCCCACGTGGTGTCCTATAGCAGAAGGGGAAGCAGAGGCAGCCATGAGCTGGAGCGTGGATAGGTAAGTAAATAGGGCCCGTTACCTGCTGGGGTTACTCCAAAAAAAAAGTTATTCTCACCTACCTGCAATCCCTTGATGAAGCTGCCACCTCCTCTTCCTTATCCGCGCATAGGACATCTGCGTCTCAGCGCAGGAGGCATGATGATGTCATATCATCGCCGCCTGTGCTGAGATGCACAGGTCTCCTAAGCCAGCCCAGGAAAGGTATTGCACAGCTTTTTTTTTTATCAACGTGGCCTGTCTTAGGCTGGTTTAGGTTAAAAAATTAGTTAAAATGCCTCCCCAGCAAGCAGGCACTGATAGTGGCGCCTGAGGCGGCTGCCTCACTTCGCCTCATTAGAGGTGCGCCCCTGATGACAACTCTATAACCTGGACCTTTGGTCACTGCATGACCACAGAGTGGCACACATGCTCCTTACCCCATGATGGCTGAATGTCTGTTGATAAAGGTCATACAGTGACAGAAATGTTCAGGTTATAAAGTTGCCATCTACTCTATTAACATAGTAACTAGAGATGAGCAAATCGATTCTGCAGAAGTGGAATTCGATCCGAATTTCAGGAAATCTTTGATTCGCCATGATTCCGGATTTCCTGATGCTTTGCAGTAAAGAATATTTAGTAAGGACCTTTGTGACATCAGATGGTCACAAGATGTTCTCTAGTTATGTGATTGGGTAGGCGTGTATTTGCTTGTTAGCAGATCCTTCCACATGAATAAAACTTGTCCGTGCTGGAGAGAGAGAGAGAGACATGACCGTGGCATCCAAGGGCTTTCGCCATTTTGCCACCCACCCCGGCTCTCTGCAGGCCGGAAATAGCTGTTTATTCGCCACGAAGTAATTCGGATCAAAGTGAATTTTTTTGGAACTTCGAATCAAACTGCCAAATCGAACTTTTGAGAAATTCGCTCATCTCTAATACTAACCATTAATGTATTGCCACCACTGATACATTTATCGATATGTGTCCATTAATAAAGACTGATGATGCAAGACTTTAGTGCTGAGGATTTTGTCCAAAAGCTGATATTTAGCATGCAGAAATATTGAAAAATAAAGGTCAAATCTGTAAATATTAAGTCTTTGCATAAACGTGATGTATTCCATTCATCTTCCTCCCACTATTTTTAGGGAGGATCTGGCGTATTGTCAACGTTTTGAAAGCATTCTCAACAAGTGCTCTTTCAACAGGAACAGGACAGATCACAATTTCATTCTATACAAAGACTTTGAAGGGATCAATCATCGGGTTCCAGTAGCGATTGCTGAACTCGAAGTCACAGGGGATGATTTTAAGACAGACAGTACCCCCAGAGAAGGACCAATGCAGACGCAAGCTGCCGAGGAGGGGAGGAAGGAATACCACCAGATTGGATAACCAGCAGATTCCAGGTGCGTACAACCTGGGACAATATTTCTTCATATAGCCTTACAACCACACAAATGAAACTTTTGGGTAAGGGCCTCTCATTTTGCCCTACTTCCCCTTTAGACACATTCAGCTTGGAGGAGGACCTCCAGAGATTGTACAGAAATATACGGTTAAAGATCCACTTTTCCAATGCAACATATGACCAACAGGACACTATGACACCCACATTCTTGATTAAAAATCTAGGCCTACTTGTTAAAAGCTATTCCAACCTACCATGGACATATCACCCAGTGTAAACATTTGTCTCCTGATATCCTGGAACCAGGTACAGAAAAAGGAACTAAAATACCACAGTAATATAACCAACACTGAAAATTTGGCCATCCAGTCCCTTTGGGAAAACAACAACTTAACCATCAAGCCCACAGATAAAGGTGGAGCTATAGTTGTCATGGATAAGCCAAATCCTTGGTACTGGAATTGTTAAAAGTTGTTGTAACTGATAATTTCTTTCTTTTTGGTGATCATTTATATCTGCAGAAAAAGGAAATAGCAATGGGGTTGAACGTGGGCTCCCCCTTATATGCTAACTACATGGCAATTTTTGAGGAGCCATAAAATTTCCACAACTCTAACTAGCCAATGGGCTAGATGTTGGCATAAATACATTGATGATATATTCTGTATATAGGGGGCCTCATGATTCACTGGACGCATTCCACAACTACCTTAAATTCTATCATCCCCCCAAACTCCAATTTACCATACATGCCAACCAACAGCATATGAACTTTTTGGCGACTAATTATATCTGCAGAAACAGGGGATAGCAATGGGGTTGAATGTGGCTTCCCGTATGCTAACTACATTGCAATGTTTAAGGAGCCATAAAATTTCCACAACTCTAACTTTAGCCAATGGGCTAGATGTTGGCATAGATACATTGATGATATATTCTGTATATGGGGGGCCCAGTGATTCACTGGACACATTCCACAACTACCTCAATTCTATCATCCTCAAGCTCCAACTTACCATACATGCCAACCAACAGCATATGAGCTTTTTGGACAAATTGATCACAAAGGAACCCAAAGGTGTCCTACCAGTGGACCTTTACTCCAAACCAATGGACAGAAACAGCCTATTATATTTTGCAAGCTGTCACCCTCTCACCACAAAAAAAAAATCATTATTTCATTGTCAGGATTCTCTATCCAGCTACTGCACCTTTTACATTTCCTGGACAACCTGGGAAGCTTTTGCAGTTCCAGAGGCTTCCTGGCTTGGTCCAGTTAGCAGCAGAGGAGACCTATATAAGGCCATGCCCTCCTGACTCATGTGCGGACTATTAGCTCTGTTTGCTATCTGCTAGTTTGCTACTAGCAGATAGAAAACTGACTTTGTATTGATACTCCTATACTCCTATACTATTCTCTGGCTATGTTTTTGGATTCTTCTCTGTCAGGCAATTTGGTTTTGGTGTTACCGATTGGATTAGACCTTTGGCTTGTTTACTGGACCTGACTTCGTCTCACGATTTGGTTCCTTGTTGCCCTCTTCAGCTGCTGACTTGTGATTTGACGACCATTCTGTGTTCTCTGTTCCTGTGAGTAAGTGTGTGGATTTGGTATTTGGTTTCTGTTGCAGTGCATCTATTTGTAGTACACTTTTCTATTTTGGTGACAATTCCGATCTCCAGATTCAGCCAAAGTCCATCTCTTCTTGCGAGGAGCTCTGGTGAAGGCGTCTGGGGCCGGTCTTGGCTCGCAGAGGTGTGTTGCGTTTAGGTAGCATATTCTACTGCTCGCAGTTGTCAGTCCATTTCTGCTGCTGCTCTCCTAAAGCCTGTTCTTAACCAACCTTGTTATTGTGGCCTTGCATCTGAATCCTAACATTAAGAGTACAGTAGGCTTGACAGAATTGTATCTAATCTATCCACACAAGAAACTAGACTTAGTGAAATGACAGTCCGACCTAGGGAAAGTCCCAATGATGTTCTAAGTCTCACACAATCTGCACATTCAACTAACCAAAATAAGAACCATACCCCCGCACCTCATAGATTCTCTTTCAAACATACATACTCATACATACTCAGTCCTAAAATCTCCTACATCATTAAAAAACATTGACCACTATTATACCGTGCCTATCTGACGATTGACGGATTTCATACCTCTTCACTTATATGCTACAAAAGGTAAAAAAAAAAATATTCGGGACCATTTAGTCAAGGCAGATGTGGGAAGCCTTAGTCAACTCCCCATTCTGCAAGAAACTATTACTGTCTCTACCCCATCATTTCCATACTATGGGTCATAAGGTTGACCAGCACAGGTATCAAGTCATTGAGCAGGTGGAGCAACCCAGGAGAGGTGGCAATCGGATAGCCCTCCTAAAGAAGCAAAAGACTTTTTGGATACATACGCTCAACTCTCTGGAGCCTCAAGGCCTAAACAAGGAATATGAATGATATTACAGTTGCTTATCTATATACTGACATTTAACTCATCATTTTCTTTGCCTGGTTTTCTGTCTTCCTTTGGACATCTTTTATATCCCTATGCATTCACTCTCTGTATCTGCTTATCTATTACATTTGTATTTATTTATATCTATTCTTCCATCCTTCATATTTCAACTTATCCATTCCAAGTCCTTACATGTTATACAGCTCCCCATATCCCTATGTACATCCACATTCTTTCCTCTCATCTATCTCTAAGTCTTTTTTTATACATACTAATGCATCCTACATTCTCTAACAGTCCTCTCATTCATTCCTTTATTCATTCCTTTTTGTCATGATATACTCCATACTATATACTCATATTCATATATTCCCTCTTTACATTTATTTTCTAATATTTCTCTACAAAATCCAAAAAGATAATCACAATGAACCTAACAAAATTAATACTTAACTTTTAATAATAAATCAGATAAAAAGTGCATCAAAGTACAATTATAGAAAAAATTCAACCCTGAGCCACAATAAATGACCTGTTGGTAGCACAATGATAAATTATATGATAATCAATAATCCAAACACGGCAGCCTGGAACGATAGAAATTAATAATAACCAGGACTTACCGTGATTCAGATGAGACCAAAATAAATGACAGAAAATAGTGGGTGGGTGAATGGATGCAAAAGGCAGGTACTTTTCGGGCACAAAAGGCTAAAAAGGGACCCAAAATAAGGTAAAAATCTCACCCTAAACAATGCCCTACATATGATGTAAAAGGCCTGGTATTCCCTAAAAGCCTATCTCGGGGCCACTACCCTAAATAGCATGCAGCCCCGACCGGAACATGGCCCTAATGTAGACAGTCCCTATATTCACCCTCTCCAATATATAAAGTGCTACAACAACAAGTACAATATAAAAAACGCCTCTTTTACAAAAATATAAATTCCAAACAATCCATACCTGTAATCCCGACATGCATGTTTCGTTAACTTCATCAGGGGATTAAAATGGTAGAACAAATTTAAGTATACAAATATGCCATAATAAATGTGAAAGTAGAAACACAGCAGTTTGTTGATGCCAGATTATCTACACAAAGTTTCCACAAAAATGGCCAAATGCAGTAATCATGCAGACATAATCAGCATATGGTGCCAACGTAATCATACTATGCCGCACTAACATGCATCATAAGCGGCAATAGTCCCAATGCAAAGAGTAGGGAAGAAACAGCACAGTTAGAACGCTATAAAAAATCTCCCCCCAGGATATATGGAGTGCCAAACATACCTGTGGACATAAAGGACACTACTTACTTAAGTAGTAATCAGTGCAGGTTGAATAAACGCAGTGGACATGCGCAGTATAGAGATTCAACGCACACACCCGATGCCAGGAGAACAGGGAGCGCGTAATGTGCATATCCTGACACTCCCCAGTCCGCTCATGCGCAAAAGGAAAGTGAAAGAAAAAGCGCTCACTGACAACAATCAAGATAGCGCTGCCAGCAAGTGTCAATGGCTGCATCTGAGTACATATACTGATAAATGCCAACCCACCATGTATATTACTGATCCCTCTATAAGTAAAAGCTAAATAGCAACAAGAGGCCATATAACCACACAATAATGCAGGCACTGGATATAGAAACATGCCTGCACTATACAAAAAAAGTATTTAAACAGGAAATCAATAATTTATTGTAGCTCAGGGTTGAATTTTTTCTATAATTGTACTTTGATGCACTTTTTATCTGATTTATTATTAAAAGTTAAGTATTAATTTTGTTAGGTTCATTGTGATTATCATTTTGGATTTTGTATTGTATTGGATAATCTTCACTCCATTTCTTGCATTATATTCTTTTTTGGATCTCAATTCTAATATTTCTCTTTTACATTCATTTATTCATCTCCTTTTTCTTTACATACTCCATATTCAAAATAGTTCGTACTTATGCCCCCGACTTCTTAAATTTGGCAATCTCCTGGGTATGCGCAGTAGATTGCCACTTCCGTGCACGTGCACATTGTGACGCGTATTACGTCATTTCTGCTTTGTCACTTCGAGTCATGGACCAGCGTCCTATTTATACTACAGCCACACCTGACGCGGCTTTACAACATGCGCTAAATGCCTCCTATACTAGGTAATCATTGTATTATATTATATTTTCTTACCATTGTGTCTTTGTCTGATTTTGCTCATTATTCTCCTTCAATTCTCTTTACGTTATTCTTGGCCACCTCTTCATTACTCTGCTCCATACCACATGGTTTACATTACAACCCATACCAACTACATGGCTACGTTCATGGCTATCCATATGGCTGCCCATATTATTTGGATGTCTCTACTCCCACATTACAGCACTACCTGGTCTTGTTCGTCAGGCATTATCTGTTCCCTCTTCCCCCACACTCTATTACCCATTCCTAGTTTATACCCCAGGATACATTTCTGTTTTTTGCTCTGTCTTTTAATACTGTTTAGGCATATGTTGATAATTTATCAATAACATCTCTAGGATACTTGCATCTGCCTGCTAACATATAACTACAGGCCACTACCCACTTGGCTACTACCTGCCTACATCTACTCTACAGTCTTTGGCTTATTTTGGACTTACTCATCTGAAAACCTGTCTCATTGGAAGATCTTTCATTATGTCATTTCCCATGTATCCGAACCTGGGATTTATTCCTATATCATTTTCTCCATTATACTTTTACTATTTTGCACATTATGTTTACTATGTTTGTACTTATATATGTTCACCTTGTGTATTATATCTGTGTTACTTATTATATAATATATTTTGTATTCCAGATGTATCTTGACAAAGGCAATTTTGCCGAAATGTTGAATCTACTAAATATGGTTATGAAATAATACACTCTGAAAACTAAACTGGATATAATCGATGCAATAAATAAGCACTGGTTTTGTACACATCTAAATTTGGAGTGCCTTGTTTTCTACCTTCATGGCATTACGGATTGGAGAATCCTCCAACTGGTACTCAAACACAACGGAAGGAGTGCAGTACCACTAACACATTCCTAAAAGATCTAAAACACTGAAGCAGCAAACTTTATGATAACCAAAATTTGTGTTAATCTCAAAACTTTCGGGCATGATTATATTCCAAATACCTATCTACCAACCCCTGTTCTAATCTACAAAGGCTGTGGGTAAAAATGATCTTCTAAAACTATCAGTCCCACATCGCGTCTGGATAAAGTGGTGCCCAATTACAGTTGCACAGGTGGCAAGGGTTTCACAACATGTGTCTGCAACATGGAAGATTATGGTAACAACTTTAAAAAGAAAATTTAAAAAGAAAAAAGTGTTTCAGAAAAAAAAGCTTGTATAAGGTTGATACCCATGAGAATATATGAGCACTCCGTAGTTTTTACTTTTCTCTAAATGCTTTAATTAACTTATTAAGATTTTTCTGGAACCAACATATTCTGTAACACCACAAAAAAAAATCCATTCTCCAGTGAGGTTAAAGTCTAATATGTGTGTTTTAAATTCTCAGATGCATAGAGTGTAGATTCATAAGAAGCCAATTAACCTAGAATAACCTAATGTTATTGATGTATGTATTCAATACTCGTAACACAATAAAAATGGTTTTAAAAGAACGGCCAGAATTGAAGAAATTTAGAATGAATAAAATGTAATTTTCAAATCCTGCTATACAGTTAAGGGGCATATTTGTCTTTATGGCATCAAAACTTGACAAAACAGATTTCCTACCAGATGGGGTGAAAGCTTTTACAAAGCATAGAATTTTTTTTTAAATGTATAGGAAGTTTTCTTGTATAACCCAGCATCTCAATATCAGTGAAAAGGATGTTTTATTTTAAGGAACTCAAGTTGCAAATCTATTTACTATGACCTCTGCAGTCACATTTTTATTCTTCAAATGCATTAGCTAAAGGACATGTTTCTAGCAAAATAACTTGCCTTTTAGTTTTGTCGTGCGTCCAGTGCTTCTTTATGTTTGTCTATAGTTATAGATATATGCAACTCCTGTGTAGTCTAATCTTGCAGTCATCTGCCCTGTTCCTACTGTCTTTAGGCTAGTTAGAAAACATAGAAGATGGAACAGAGTGCAGGACTGCAGGATCAGAATCTATACAGTGCTTCAAATCTGCAATTATTGAGACCCATAGGTCTGTATAGGAGCTATATGCACTAAATAGTTCTTCATCTTTTATTCTTAAAGAGATTTTTCAGATTATAAATATTAATGACCTATCCTAAAGATGATCTGATATTGATCTCTATCTATTCTTAGCATAGTTCATCAATAGTTTTATGATGGAAGCCTCCTGCCCACTCATACACTGAGTTAGCGGCTTCCAAAGTGGGTGTTAACTGACAGCTAACACCCTGCTCCACTAACCCATTAACTTCTTAGATGCTGCAGTCAAATATGACCGCAGCATTTAAGGGGTTTCCATGTTTATTTTGCCTCCCCATCGACCCCCCCACAGCGAGTTCAGGTGGTGCCGATACTTATTTTTGGCAGTCTGGTGTCAGAAGATTGTTGGTTCAAGTCCCCAAGTAGGATATCACAAAAATATAAAAAAAAGTGTAAAAAAACCCCCTAAAGTTTAAAAAAAAAAAATTGATAAATTAATAAAGCCCAACAATGCCCCTTTCCTACATAAAATGAATTATGCAAACAAACCCTAAAATTTAATAAAAACAATGCATATTTGGTATAACATTGAAACATTATTTAACCTGCACGGGTGAACATTGTGGGGGAAAAAAAAAAACAGAAAAAACGCCGTAATGATTTTTTGCCATCTGACCTCACAAAATATTGTATAAAAAGTGATCACAAAGTCAAATGCACTCTAAAACAGTATGAATTAAAGGCACAGCTCATCCCACAAAAAATAAGACCTCAACCAACTCAAAAAATAAAAAGGGTTACGCATCTCAGAAGATAATTATGCAAAAACAATTTCCCCACTTTTCTTTCCCCAAATGGGTTTTAGTTCTACAAAATTAGTAACATATAAAAAAATAATATAAATTATGAATCGCTGTAATCGCACCAACCCACAGACTAAAGGTAACATGTATACACTGTACTGCAAAAAACTTGCAATGCTAGATTTTTTTTTTAATCCGCAAAGAAAAAGTTAATAAAATTTTGTCAAAAAGTTGATTATAGGCACCCAAAATATTGTCATTACAAAATGCATCTCCTCCCGCAAAAAATAAACCCTTGCATGGCTACATCTCCGAGCACACCTACGTCATCACCCTGTCCCTGCATCACTGCCCCCTTCTATCTTCTTGTTGATGCATTTTCCTCCTCTTCATTGCTTCTTCCTCCTGTCAGCTCGAACGAGATTTTGTTTACGCCAACAGGAGAAAGAAGCAAAGTGAAGGAGGATGCGTTAGCAAGTAGGAAGAAGGGGGCAGCGATACAGGGAGAGGGTGATGATGTGGGTGTGTTCGAAGCACAGGGGGAATGCTCCTTGTGCTCCGTGAAGGCTAATGTACATAACAAGAAAAGGGCTTTTTTTTGAAAAACGGCGGCAAAAGTAAGGAAATAAAAGGTATGTCTACAATAACCTTTCTAAAGGCTACATGAATATAGCCTTAGCTAAAAACTGAAAATCTGAATGATAGACTCCCTTTAAAGGGGTTATCCGGCTTCCAAAAATTATCTGTGAATACATCCACTGCAGTGCTAAATACTCACTGTTACCTTGTGCAGCCTTTTCTTGCTTTATTTTACTTGAGACTCCTTGTATCACTGTTATTTACATCCAGTGAATCTGTGAAAAAACTACATTTCCCATTTCCCTGCTCAAAACTACATTTCCTACATTTCCCTGCTCTCTCCTCCAATGAAATCACAGGTAATAAATCATTCCCACATCTGAGGTCACATGATGCTGTGATGTTTCATTTGCAAGCTCACTTGCTCCCCTCTGAGAGCAGCAAAGACAGAGATTAAGAGCAGGCAATCATGGGAACTGTAGTTTTTTCACAGATTCATTGCATGAAAATAACAGTGATACAAAGAGCAGCAAGTAAAATAAAGCCAAGCAACGGGTGCACAAGGGAACAGTATTTAGCACTGCTGTGGATGTATTTGCCAATATTTTTTGGAAACTGAAAAAGCCCTTTAATGTCATATGTGAGTATAATCTGCTGTTTGGGCTCACAGCCAGGCACAGATGAAAGGAGCATTATTTGTTTTTTGAAGCACAGATTTAGATGGTTTGGTTTTTGGCCATGCCATTTTTGCAGAGCCCCTGAAATGCCAGTAAAGTGGAATCCCCTGACATGTTACCCCATTTTGGAAGCTACACCCCTGAAGGAATTTTTACAGGGTTGCAATGACTATTTTTGGCCTTCAAGTGTTGCATTAATTTATTTTCCAGACATGAATGTACAGCTGATGGTGAAAGGTGAAAATGGCAATTTTTTCATGAATACTTCTTTTCAATACGTATGTTGTGCCCAACTTGTGTCAGAAACGAACACTCCAAAAACTGTGGTGCCCAGGATAACAGCTTAACCATTTTTGGAGGGTTTGTCTCTGCTGACACAAGCTGTGTGCAACATATCGGGCACTGATATAGCGTATCTCTGGAAAAATTGCAATTTTCACTTTTTGTTATCAGCTGCATATTCGTTTCTGGAAACTGAATTAATGCAACATTCAAGGGTTAAAAATGCTTGCTATGCTGCTTGATAAATCCCTTGAGTGGTGTATTTTCCAAAATGGGGCCACGTGTCTGTGGATTCCACTTTACTTGCAATTCAGGCACTCTGTGAAAGTGGTGTGATGTCCAAAGATCGAACTGAGCTACAAAAACCAAAATAGCTCTCCTTCCCTTCTGTGCCATGTGGTGTGCCAAGCAGCGGTTTATTCCTATATGATGTTGTTAAGTAGGTTATCCTGGGTACATCAGTGTCATACATATGGGAATTAATTGCTGTTTGCAGGAAGCAGATGTGAAGGAGACCCTAAATTTCCCCTACAAAATGGGGTCAATACTTGGGGAATTTCAATTTACCAAGTCACCTTTGCAGCTCTACAAAAACAAAATGATGTCCAGAACTGGTCCCTCTAAATCTATACTCCAAAAGCCAAAAAGCGCAGTGCTCCTTCCCTTCTGAGCCCTGCTCTGTGCCCAAACACCAGTTTACACCTACATATACAACTTTTTTGTACCCGGGATAACCCAGAAAAGTTTTAAGAGTGCTTGTCTCTGTTAACACAAAGTGGGCAGAACATATTGGGTACTGAAATGGCATATTTCTTTGAAAATTTAAGTTTTCACTTTGCACATTAATTTTTGGGAAGTTCTCTTGAGCTCAAAATGAAAATAATTCCCCTTGAGAAATTCCATGAGCAGTGTAGTTTCCAAAATGGGATCACTTTTTGGGGATTTCTATTATACTGATACTTTAGGGGCTCTGTAAATGCAACGTGGCATCCGAAAACTAATCCAGCAAAATCTGTCCTCCAAAATACAAATGGCACTCTTTCTATTCTGAGCCCTGTCAGCGTGACTGCTGCTGAACCACCAATCGATCATGTTCATTTGATTCATGCATTTTGTGCAGCGGCTGCTGTGCTTATACTTAACCCCTGAAGTTGGAGAAACGCATAGGGTCTTGCTAGTTATATGGGTACTCAGCACCATAGATCTTGGCAAGTGGCTGACCCTCTTATAGCCTTTCTGGGATGTTTATGAGACATTAGGCCAGTAGACTCATCCCGGCTGAGCTAACTGGTTTATTTTGGGTAGTCCAGCACATTTGGTCCAAGATGAAATTGTGCTGACCCTTTTTGATGCATATTATCTATAGGAAGCCAGTTTATTGAGGGTCATCTCAGTTATTAGGTTTTATTGGTGTATCTACTACAATATTCTGTGGAGATATGGTCCCAGACCTCCTACGGAAGCTTTTCAGCTATTGATGACAAGTACTGTTGTGGTTATACGGTGTTATTCTTGAACACACTAAGACACTATTTTTATTATATTTTATTTGCACTTATTAAAAGTTATGTTTTATATTCTATTCTAACATATCTTCTTGGATGTTTTATTGCTGGTGGCTACAACAAGCATTTCAATTATTAACACAGTACTAGTAGGTTATGGATATAGTTTGACTTTGTGCTAGTAATGTATTTGTCTCCCAATGTATGATCCATGAGATAGAATGTTTTAATGGAATCCAGATAAGACTTTCAAATAAGGCCAGACTAATTAATATGTATTCAATCAAGCAAGGCATCATATTAAACAAGGAATGGATATAAAGGAATATGATAAGAAGCAACTAAATGTCAGAAGTTATGGTTAAGGTTTGTAGCTTCAATGTTGTAAACTATATGCTCGCGTGGAGAAAGCATCATACTGGAACCTGATGCATGCAAATATTTATCCATCTACCGGAGCCGGAGACAGACTAAAGAAGGAAATGGACTAGTACTACAAGAAAAGCTTTATTATATATATATATATATATATATATATTTCAATTTGGCAAATGCTATCTATTTTAGAGTTTGGGTGTAGCAATTTCCACCTCAAGTATGTAGGAAAAAAAAAACAAAATATTCCAGCATTTTTAAATATCTGGATGTTGATTGTGAATATTTGTACTTGATAAATGCTCCTGTGAGAGCCAATAGGTGGTGCTTTTGGCCCCAATAAAGTAATTCCAGCTTTTTTCAAGCTACTGGTTAAGATGTTGTTGGTTTTTTTGATAGATAGGTAGGTAGACAGATTGTCAGACAGCTACCTATAGTATTTTAGGGTATTTTTCTGAGTAATAAATTAAATTCACTTCTGGATAACATAAAAAATAGACACTATGAATAAAATATGCCAAGTCATGTAGTGTTTTGGATAAAACTAGTGCAAGATAAGAAAGCTTGTAAGCAAAGGCAAATACAGACATAACACTCAACGTACCATGTCTGCAAATTCATGAACTATAACAATATAAGCAACAAAATGTCACACATGCAGAAATAGTGGAACACTGGAACAATATGAAATTATATTTGGCAACTCCTGTAGGACTATAAAGCACAAGTTTCACTTAAACATATGGAAATACTTAGATCAGAAGAGCTGAGGCTTTTGAGTAACACATGTGAATGCAGCTTGAAATTTATCCCCATGAATTCTCCAATAAACTACCGTACATACATATGATCTGTATAAACATATAGGAATTGCTATTACTTGGCAATGTAAGTGTGATCATAGGATATTAATATCAAGAATATTCACAGACTTTTTATACACAAAAACATGGACCTTCAAATGATCTTAGATTCTTTAAAAATAACAAAATGCAATAAAAGCAGAGAAGTTATTTACAAAAGGTCAAGAAATAAACAATCTGGAAACTTGTGGGGCATGACGGAGGAATCAGTAATTCTTGCTGTTATCTGTTTGCTATCAGTTGGTATCTTAGAGTAGCTGCTGTATGGAAGGTCTTTGTCACCACCTGATAGCAAACAGATAACAGCAAGAATTACTGATCCCTCCGTCACGCCCCACAAGTTTCCAGATTGTTTATTTCTTGGCCTGTTGTAAATAACTTCTCTACTTTTATTACATTTTGTTATTTTAAAGATTCTAAGATCCTTTGAAGGTCCATGTCTTTTGTGTATAAAAAGTCTGTGAATTTTCAGTTTCTTGTATAACACCATGTCTGAAGAAGAGAGCTAGTACTCTTGAAAGCTTACCATCAAATATACTTAGTTAGCCTCTAAAAGGTATCACCTGATTTCTTCACTCTTCCATTAGGTGACAGCCAACAACTTGGAGCCGGTCCCTACTCTGAATAAGTGACAACACAGAACGCAGACAGAACAAACAACAGCAAAAGAGAGAACAGCAAGCCAAGGGGTCGGGAACAGTCGAGCAATGCAGTACAGAATCACAATCCAAGAGAATAGTCAAAATCAAAGCCAGAGCTCAGGAATAAGAATACAGGTAATAGCAGAAAAGGAGCTAGAAGGGACAAAGTCACAAGACAGAATCTCAATAGCCAGCGACCATGTGTGAGCTGATGACCTGTTTATAGCAAGACCAGGACCTGCCCCACACTTGATTGGTAGACAGGCTGTCAATCACTCAGGTAAGGCTAAGATTAACTATTGAGGAGCTGAAAGAAACAAGGTACAGGAGACGGGTGTGGCTGAAATTCCAATTACATAGTTTAGGACAGTGTTCAGACTGAGCAACAAGAATCTTAAGCAAGAAATCAAATAATAATAATAATAATCAAACTGAACATGCCTCCTTCGCCACAGCGTGTGAGTGGAGGGTGGCACAGAGACCCGAACAGGCAGAGATGTTACACGGACAGCTACAACAGCGGTCACATATGGAGACAGACTGACCCCGTTAACTATAATGGGGTCTGTCGGGTGTCCATTCTTTAAAACTGAAACTGAATGACTTGCAGGAGTTGTATGGGAATGTACCATAAATAGCTGTCACGGGCAGCAGATTGTGGACAGATTGTGCTGTGCTACCAAACTGGTTTGGGGTAGGGTCATCTCTAATTGCATTATTTCAGCAAAAACCTTGGTTTTCACCCTTTAATTCCCCCATGCAGGGATCCAATGTTCATTATCGGGAGTCCACCAGGTTTGCTACATGCTGAGGTAGTCCTGGTTTGGTAGTAGTTGGCCAGACCGACAAATGTGGTGCAGAGCAGCACAGAAACAGAATAAAAAGTATAAAAACACAGAGTGTGAACTGCGACTAAAAACAGGACAGACAGGTGTATTAACTAAAAACAGACAGGGCAGGACAACATACAGGTAGCAGAAATAAAAACAGACAAGACAGACAAACCAGAAGCATGCCTGCAGATCAGGAACAGGACACATACCAGAACAACACACATACACATTGCTCAGCCACTGAGCTAAGGGAAGAGCAGGTATAAATAGGCAGGGGCAGCTAGGGATTGACAGGCAAAGGTCTTCAGGTTGCAGGGAGGAAGGATGTGCCCACCCTATGGGCTGGACCAGCTACAGCAACAGAAGTACACACACAGCAGCTTGCAAAGTCAGAAACCGCATACTGTGAACCATAGACAAGCCAATGGCAGCATTTGCTAGGAAAGCACACCAATAGGCGTAGACCATTACAATAGCAATGGTAGATTTTGGGAAGCTGCTTTGTGTGCTTTTGCTGTAAATAAAGTAGTATACTCAGTATATGCTATATTTTTCTCCTGCAGTAGTATACTAAGTAGTATACTATATTTTACCTATATATAGAATTTTCTGTATATAAAGCAAATGTAATAAACCTCTTTTGATTACTTAAAGTGTATATTTCAAGATATATTATTTCCAGATGTCAGTATAATAAAATACAATAATAACATGCAATTTATTTTATTTATTTTTAATATTTTTATTCTTATCCTGTCATATGCATAATGTGTAAAGAACAAAATCAATATACCTGTGTGTAGATATGTAATGGTCTTTGCTATAGTACATTATTTTTACTATTTAGCTGGGAAACTAGGAAGGCATACTAAATAGTTGGCTGAAAGGCTGTAATAACATGATAATTAAATATTTTTAATATTACACATTTATTAATCTGCTGCTGAATACCCCAAAACCTGGTATAACGCACTAGGCATCATTCTGCTATGTAATAAAAATTGAAAACATTTTCTAGGAACCTGCAATCACAGCCACATGGTTGTGCATGCAGGTAGCACTTTTATTGCTGTCTATGGGAGTTATGGAGATGACTAAGCCAGCAATCCCTTAGATTTTAAAAGAGAGCAACATGCAAGGATGGCCACTTTGTTACCTGTTATGAGCTGAATAGGATCATTAAATGACCAGGCAGGGTCACTGGGAAGGAGGGGGGGGGTCTCCTGTGCTTATATGACTCTCTGTGACCTCTCTATAACCCTATAATAATAATAATAATAATTTTTATTTATATAGCGCCAACATATTCTGCAGCACTGACAAAAAAGATACATTACAAAGAAATATTCAATTCACACAATGGGACTGAGGGCCCTGCTCGCAAGAGCTTACAATCTATGAGGTAGAGGGGGTGACACAAGAGGTAGCAGGGGCGGCAACAGACGTAGCATTGCTTTATACAATGGTCAGACAATTCTGTAATAGAGGTTACTGTCATTACACATATATAAAGCTGTATGAGCCGTCACCAGTCGTGTCCTTTAACGTGCAGATGGTGCCTGGACATATAACGTTAGTCTGATACAGCATCATATCCTGTGAGGTAATGTGGGAGCATCAACAGAGGGTAGGTTTTAGGGATTCTAACTACGGAAGGGTTTACATTAGGAGTTGTGATAGGCCTGTCTGAAAAGATATCCTTTAGTTTACGCTTGAAGCTGTGGCTATTGGGGGTTAATCTAATAGTCCGGGATAGAGCATTCCAGAGAAGTGGTGCAACTCAGGAGAAGTCTTGTATACGAGTGTGGGAGGTTCTGATAATAGAGGATGTTAGTCTTAGGTCATTGAGTGAACGGAGAGTACGGGTTGGGCGATAGACAGAGATAAGGGAGGAAATGTAGGGAGGTGCAGCATTATGGAGAGCCTTGTGAATGAGGGTGATAAGTTTATATTGTTTATAAGTTTATATAACCCATCACTTGTTCCATTCCATTCCAAGGGGTGTACATAGAAATTATTGGGCTCCATAGCAAAGGTCATTCCCCTTCCAAAATAGGTAGAGTAAAGAAGGTCTGGGTTGCAGAAACAATGTACTTTCTCTTGATATTTTGAAATAAATGTGTTTGAAGAACAAAATACTCCACTAGCCCAGCTGACAGGCAGTAACCTTTTTAGTTACAATTTTCTCCATAGCCACCCTTATTTTAATGTAAGGGTTATCTCTTGATAGGGTAGGGAGAATGTCTGACAGACTGTATCATAAATCTCAATAAACAAAGAAGGTGGAAGGATTTATGATACTTGGACTGCCAGACATCAAAAGAGATCAATGTGTCATGAGAGAGACCTAGGAACCATCTGTTAGAAAATGAATCAGATCAGATTAAAAGTCATTCTGCCTTGTTAAGGTGCCCATAGACTGTCAATACTTGTTAACCAACTGCTTGTTTTCTATTATTCCTAACCCCCATACATATGCATGCATGCACGCTTTGGCTGAGTGTGCATGTGTTTTCAATGGCAGTGGTTTATAACCTATAACTCAATTTTTTGTCATTTTGTAAGGGTTTGTTTTTGCCAGGATACTGACTATACACCATTGGACCAGTGTGATAAGGTTTATTCATGTCAAAATCATCTGAAACAGTTTGATGAACTTATAATTAGGCTTCATTCTGATGTGTGTCCTGATGTGCCATGATGTGTGTGGCATTCCATTTCAATAATTTAGACCAGGTACTATAATATATTGGAATGGAACAGAGCATTGGAAGTCCCTCAAGCACGTTGTGGCTTTATTGCATCATTATGATGGCTTTTGTAAAATTGTGGAAGAACCATTCATAATAGATTGTGTGGACTCACCCTAAGACTGGCTGTTTTTGTGATGATTTAATTCCATCACAGTGTTGTTGGTTTTGTAAACTGCTATCTGACACCCCAAATATTGTCAGATAAGTAAACCCTGTGACATCTGAAAGATTATGCATGGAGTTCTGTTTGCTATCTAACAATTTGTGTACATTGTTCTATAGTTGTAGAAACCTTATTTACAATCTGCCCTATCAGTTTCTTATTCGATGTTCTCCTGCAGCTTCTCATTTTAGAAAAGAATTACATTTGTCATTTGCAGTTCTTTTGTACGCGCGTCTGTTGAACCTTCTCCAAGGTTGACTGACATGTTTAAGTCTCAAATGGGCCATAGCAATAAAGAAAAAAGTAGTATGCCTTTTCAAGACATTTCTACTTTTCCAATTTGTACTGACCAACATCAAAATTGTTACAGTTTTGGAACTGAAATGAAACAGAACACATTAAAGAGAAACTCTGCTTAAAAGCATTACACTGTGGATCATTTGGAAAAACTATTTAAAAAGTGTAATATAGGGAAAGAGAGACCAGCTGAAGATGTCATAGGAATGTTGCAGACACAGGACTTGGAATACAACATTATTTAACACATTACAAGTGAATGCTTCAGTAACACAGTGAGCAACAGTAGAAAATGATCTGAAACAGATGTAGAACGCAAGTCTTTTTTACGTATGTTCTGATGTCTTTGAACTCATTGGGAATAACACAGTTTCTGAGCTCACCTTGGTCAAAACAATCCCTTAAGTTAAATTTGGATACAGCCGCCCTATTGTCTTTACTTATCCAAGCCTTCGGTGCAGCAGGTGCTTCCTTATGTTGACCTGATTTCTGTGTGGATGTTTGTCAAAGGGTACTTTGCTCATTTGCACATGAGATCCATATTGACATGGGTTAATACAAATAGTACTCTGATTTTGTTCCTTACCAGCTGCTTCCTTTGCATTTCTTCAGAGCTCTGAGCCCAAATCTCTACCCCAGTTGGTTTCTACAGCAAAGACTACGAAGTTGTTCCATAACTGCTCCATTTTCCTTTTATAATCTGTCAATACTTTCATAACCTGTCAAACATGAGTTGAGAAAAGGTGCCCTTCATCATTACTCTCAGCTGGAGAGCAGGGTGAGCATGTGCTCTCTGTCTCCTTAAGGGCAGAGTTGGTGAAAATAGAAATAGGAAAATAATTGTTTAAATGGGGACACATGGATACACAGATTTCTAATCTACAATTTATAATTTATTGACTGTAAATATAGGTACTGTCTTATGTAAATATAAAAAGGGAAAAGAGCCCTGAATGTATTTGTTTGCAAATGGATGGTTGCAGTTACCAAATGCTGTTCAAATTAGATGAATGTTTCTAAGCACATGGAAACATGCAAAGATTATAATCGAATATAGTTCCTGAGCTTGAATATGGTTTATAGCTAGGACTTTGCGTTCAATTTTATCTTGTATTAGTAAAATATTGAAGCTTCAGAGATAAGATTTTTATTATTGAAAAAGAGACCATTAGAACTAATTTGCAAAGTTTCCATTAGAGTTGATTTTCTTGTTAATATTTTACTCAGTTTTGGAGAGGACAATGTCAACTGAATTATAACAGCAGACGACATCAGACTATGAATCAATGTATTAAATTCCACATACTTAATTACTGTAATGGCTTACAATTGCAAAGCATGACAAAGCATGTCCATCCTGCCCTCAAAAAGTGGAATAAAAAGTCATTTTACAAAAGCTACATGCACCGAAAATGATGCCAATGAAAACTTCAACTTGACCTGCAAAATATAGACCCTCAAACCACTCCATCAATGGCAGAATAAACATCTTATGGGTTAGGGAATATGGCAACACAAAAGCAAACAGCATCTTTAATTTTGAACAAATAGTAATAAGTAAAAACATGATACAAATTTGGTATCACTATATATTGTATTAAACAAGAGAATTAAGTTAGCACATTAGTAAACATTGTAAACATTAAAAAAACAAAGGTGGAAATTGCTATTCTTCAAACTACCCCCATTCCATTGCCTACCTACCACATGAGATAGCTTTCTCCTATGCTGAAGCAGCTCATCTTTCCTACCACTCTATTTAGACTGCAAAGTCTTCTTAGTCCTCCATTTTCTCTGCTGCTGAGATGGTTGTACTCAGTTACTGCACTCTATTATGTGACATCAGATGTAGCTGCAGGATCAATCTTTAGAAAACTCAACACGATATTGTCTTCTTTGATATTTATGGCATATCCAAAGCACATACTGTAATTGATAGATATGGGTCCTACCTCTGGGACCCACACCTGTGTCCCAGAATGGGTGTCTTTTAACTTCTTGTGCTACCTGGTGCTCCATCTGCTATGAATTGAGAAATAGTCAAGCATTCACAGCTCTTTATATTTACATCTCTAGGAGTATAAAAAAAAACAAGCACACTTGTTTGGCTATATTCATAACTCACATAGATAGTTTCTACTGTCTGAAGTTGGCTACAAAAAGATACTGTTTATAGTCAATATATTACATATATTGATAGTGAGACCTAATTGGGATAGTAAGTGATGACAATATCTGTAAAGTACTGCAAAATATATTACTGCTATATCAGTAAATAAAAAAAACAGTCAATATCCATTCATTAACCAAACAATTCTGTACTCAAGTAATAAAAGATTAATATGCGGACTAATTAGTTGCTCTGGAAAACAAGACTACTCTTTCGTTCAGGCAATTTTGGTACATGAGGTGCTTTATTTTCTTATGTTTGATATAGAGGTTTCATTTCTTGACCCTAAAGATTATTTGACTTGTTAAAATCAATGGAACATCTGTTTCATCATGCATCATGTGAATGTGTGTATGTGTCTTTGTATACCATATGGTACAATAAAACAGTACATCTGTATGTAACGTGGAAGAGAAGCTCATTGAACAAAAGACCATTGAAACATGAAGAAGAAATTTGTATGAATTGTGAATGAATGCCATTCATTGTTCCATTGAAATCAGGTATCCCAGTATTAAGACATAAATTAAATGAACCTTTCAGTGGTGAGATCTCATATTTGGTGGGTCTTTTAGAAAGTTTCAAGCAATTGGACACCTTGGTTCAAATCATTCAATTCAAAACCTAAATGTTGTCTAAACTGAAAGTTTTAACAATTTGTTTCAAGTCGAGCTATACAAATTGAATTTAAAACAGCAACTTGATGGAAAAAATATCCAGCTGTGAAGCAATTATATTACCCCTGAATGCTTCATTGCTTGTGTGTGGTCCTGCTCTGGTGTAAAATGTATATCTGTAAACTGGATTCAAATGTCTGCTAGCACAGGGATTTGCCAGCTGTATCAATGTTAATAAAGACACACGTAATGGGCATTTGTCGATCTTGACAGATTTCGATAGGAAAACATTTAAGCAACAAAAGAAAAATATTTCAAGATCCTAATCTTTCCATACATATTTTACTTCTTCACTGTTGTGTATGTTTTTAAAGAACTCATGTAGACAAAAGCTAATAAAACTAGGCAGTCGTAGTGTAATCATCATTATTATAGTCATTATTGTAATTATGGCATATGGAATAATGTACATTTTACTGTTCATTATAAGAATATTAGCACTCAGAAATTTGTAGCATGACCTTACTAAAGGACAAGGCTGATGGCATTACATTTATACAGATCACCAAAATCCAACTTGATTTCTACATATACAATGGGGGGGGGACATAATTCCATATAACACTCGCCTCTGCTGTTGCAGGACCTCATTTTGATGCCCTAAGCTAAGATCACACAGCAGAATCTAACTCTGATTTTGAGGCATATTTTGTCTGAAAATCAGCTGTAGATTCTGCCTTGATTCTGCATCCCATAGAATTGATATCGGAGCAGGATGCTGAAAAAAATAAGTTTCCTGCTTGATATTGCTGCAGATTTTGTGGCCAATTCAGCCACAAAGTCAGCAGCTGGAGACTTCCCATTCTAGTCCTAATTAGCTGTGGAAAGCAATTGGGGGCTGGGGGGGATGGGGGGGCAGAAAATGAAGAGGAATCTTAGGCAGATGATTCTTCATTTACGGCCGTGTGAATGGCTCCTAAAAAGGAAATTCCTGTCCACCATTTATTGATTTGTTTGAAACACCATAATCCTTTTCCAGAAAGGAATGTGGTGCTTATATAAGCATTATTCACATTTATATCAATGAATTATTGTAAAAGTGTAACATAACAAAAATCATAATGTTAAGTGTATATCCAGAAATGTGTCTAGAATCAACAGTATATGTATACTGACCACCATATATTATGTATTTCGTCAATCTTCTTTGAGAAGACCAGCCAGAGAACGTGGTTATCTCAAAGAGGTTTGACTATACATGGAATATTTTGGTTTATGGCTGCTATCAAATCCTGACCACTATTTTTAAGAAAAAATACCAGTTAAATAACAGGAAACAAACATAAAACTGAAAATTGTAACTAACCATTTGTCTAAATGTCATTATCCATTTAAATAGCAAGGTTTTTGCAGAAGGAAGCAGCTTTAACAAATTTACCTTGCCTTGCAAAATATCCTTGAACAGGTTAAAATCAGTTTGCCTACCCTAATATAAAAGTGACAGGTCTTGTTATTGCTTTGATCTGGGGAACCCCTGGATGGGACGTGCTACATTATTCTAAATTCATTATATGAATCCAACAAACATTTTGCATACAATGTCCAGTACTTTTTGATTTCACTATACAAAATTGATCTAGTATCTTAAAACATATCTACAACTGTAGCAAGTAACACGTCAAATGATTAAGTATAAAAACCATAATTTATAAGGGTAGCCAGGGGCTTTCTATTCTGCTAGAATGGGAACAGTCTATCACTTTTGCTGAGTGAAAATTTTCAAGCTTCTTTTGCCTCTAGCATTGGTGTGTGATTTATTCTGGTTACAGTTCTAATATTTTAGACCTAGTGAATGTTGACCTAGTAGCACATATATTTACAAGTGAAAAATTAGAAACTACATATGTTAAAAACCTAGAAGTGGGTTCTACAAATTAAAAATGAGACAGGTATTTGTTCTAGTTTTCTATTTTTATGCCCCTAAACTGATAAAATATATGCTGTTTTATACATGCTTCCATTTTCTTTCTGTTTAATAGTCTTTCAATACACCCACACATATCTTTTGATGACTACATAGTGTCATAAATCTCCTTGGAGCTCTTATCATAATTTCCACTGCTGCAAAATGCTGATGTCATATTGTTATGACATCATAGTGCAGTCATATGCATTCTTTCCATCAATACACTATCATTTTTCTCATGTATAGATGGGCTTGCAGAAGATTGTGTTGTGGCATTTGGACAAGTGTTTATTCCGACCTAACATAAGTTGTTATGTTATTTTATTCTATCTTTTTCATTGATAGTTAAAGAGTAACTAAACTTTTGAACAACTTTTGATTTTCTGGCAACATTTGTGACAGTAATAAATGTTTAACCCCTTAACGATGCAGGGCGTAATAGTACGTCCTGCGTCGCATGACGATGTATGGAGAGCGCTCAGGAGCTGAGCGCTCTCCATACACCGCGGGTGTCGGCTGTATAATACAGCCAGGACCCGCAGCTAACAGCAGCAATCGGTGCCTGCACCGATCGTGGCTGTTAACCTTTTAGATGCCACGGTCAAACGCGACCGCGGCATCTAAATTTCGGAGCCGACAAGGGCGCCGCCATTTTTACCTCATCGCCGCCCTCCGGAACGTCATCGGAGGGCGGCGCTTGGTTGCCATCACAGCCGGGAGCCTATTGAAGGCTCCCAGGCTTGTCATTTCAGTATAGCTATTACGCGATGCCAGAGGCATCGTCTAATAGCAGTGAAGGCATTTTGCTATTCACTGCGATACAGTAGTATCGCAGTGAATAGTATGATCGATCAGACTCCCTAGGTTTCAAGGTCCCTAGGGAGTCTGATCATACAAGTAAAAGTATAAAAAAAAAAGTTTTTAAAAGTATGTAAAAATTAAAAAAAACACAAAAGTTCAAATCACCCCCCTTTCCCTAGATCAGATATAAAAGTAAATAAACAAAAGTAAACATAAACACATTAGGTATCCCCGCGCTCAAAAATGCCCGAACTATTAAAATATTAAAATATTTATCCCATACGGTGAACGGCGTAGCGGGGAAAAAAAAAATCAAAATGGCCAAATAGCGTTTTTTTCAACACTTTGTCTCCTATAAAAAATTGAATAAAAAGTGATCAAACCATCAGATCTTTCCCCAAGTGGTATCAATAAAAACGTCATGTTGTCCCGCATAAAAAGACGCCTTACCCAGCTCCATACATGTAAATATGAAAAAGTTACAGGTGACACAATATGGCGATGCAAAATTTTTTTTCTATTTAGCAAAGTTTTAAATTTTTTAAAAGGTATCAAAACATTACAAATACTATATAAATTTGGTATCGCCGTGTTCGTACTGACCCACAGAATACAGGTAACATGTCATTTTTACCACACAGTGAATGGTGTAAAAATTAAATTGCACCTCATTCTGAATTTTTTTTCCAGCTTCCCAGTACATTGCACAGAATATTGAATAGTGACATTACAAAGTACAATTTGTTTTGCAAACAATAAGCCATCATGTGACTCTGTGAACTGAAAAATGAAAAAGTTATGGCTCTTGGAATGTGGGGAGGGAAAAACGAAAATGCAAAAACAAAAAATGGCCCGGTCATTAAGGGGTTAATATACTTTTATAATGGACTTTGGCTCTTTTATGATAATTCCTGTTTATTGCTAGCTGAAATCTGTACATTGCTTGTAACTAGAGTACAAGCGGACGGCTCATGTATAGTGCAGGAAAGCTGAAGCGGGGGGGGGGATACTTCAAACAGTTTTATTTTGGGCATTTTATATCATACAACAGTGATTCTGGTATCATATGAAAGTTGAGATTCTCAGGATTGCAGTTTTACTTGTATTATTAACAGAGATATCACCAGTTGTAAACACAGTCAGGGTTGAAACCAGCCAAACTAATCTTTTAATCTCTTAGAATACAGTGATATAACTAAACTACTGAAAATCCCCTGTGTAGCTCAGGGCTTAAGTACATGGCAGTATTATGACACTCCAAATTGTACACAACCACAGTATAGCACTCTTACAAAGGTATAGGATCTTACTGTACCAATTTCATATTACAGAGTCTCTATGGCAGCACATTGATCCCATGTGGCTTCATAATCTGGACCTCTATGACCTGTGTATACTGCTGTACATGCTCTTTAAACATGTATCAGCCAAGCACATGAAAGACTGTAGACTGTAAGGAAGGTTAAACTGATACTAATACATATTTAAAAAATTTTAAAAATGTGAGTTTATGTTATTTTTATATTTCCAAGTAAACGTCTTATTATATTGAACACATCAAGTAAGGGCTTATTATATTCAGGAAAACACAAACTCTGCAAGTAAAGATAAAACAAAGTAGCAGTATTGTATTGTTTTAAGTAGAACTTATTTTTTCATTATGCTTTAGAGCATTTAGCAGCTTCTAACATCCATCATAAAGAAAACATGTTGTATTAAATATTGTATGATGTGATGAGGCATTTTAACATTCATTGCTAAGTTATGTCACCAAAAACACATTTTACAGCTGGCTGTGTGCAACAGAATTATAAATCACAGCAGATACGCTTAATACGTGGTTTTAAACAGCATAAACGACTATTAAAGTTTCATTTTCATTATCATGGCATGTGACAACAATAAGCATATCATTACCTTAAATGAGAGAAATATGACTTGATATCAAGATCAAGAATTAGAAGAATTCAGCGAATGAATGTGTTATGAAACTTGAAATTTATTTTTTTACTATCATCTATTTATATATCTATCTATCTATCTATCTATCTATCTATCTATCTATCTATCTGTCTTCTATCTGTCTGTCTGCCTGTCTAGCTAGCAATCCAACTATCTAGCCACAATTATATTGGAGATTTAGATAAAATGAAAGGCCAAATACAAAAAAATGACATGTTTTTTCAAATTCCTACTACTAAATTCATCCAGTTTTGCCAGTCCTGACCACCATGTTTGGCTTATGGAAACAGGCAACTAGTGCTGCTCTACACTCTTTCTGTAACTCCCCAAAATGTGAATAGGAATTGGAAACAGCATAGCACAGGGGTCAGCAACCTTCAACCTTATTCTGCTATTTTTGGAACTCCAATAGAAGTGAATGGAGCATGCTGGAAGTTGTAGTTTCACAGCAGCTGGAGTGCTGAAGGTTACCCAGCATAGCAGATTTAACGATGATTTTTCTGCACCTGTGGAACTAAGGAAACAGTGTAGTTGTTCTGTAGCATCCATTCACCTCTTTTGGAGTTATAGAGACGCTGTAAAGCAGCACTGTTTTCCTGAAACTGCCTTAGGAGTTGGGATTTGTGAACAGTTAATCCGCATGTAGGCAGCGATTTTCCAAGATGAAAATAACCTTTTAACTATAGACAAGCAGTGTATCTACATAACTATGTAAGCATATTTAGTAATGTTATATGAGTATTTTGGCAAAATATTTCATATTTCAAATACAAATACATGAAAAATATTGGACAGAGTTTTCAAAATCTTTTTTAAGATACACAGCATCAAAACTGCTTCAAAGGAAAAAAAAAGTAGTTGCCCATATACATTTGCTGTTTGCTGCTTTCATTTACCAAAGGGCTTCTCAAAATTAATAGAGGGTATGTGTTATATATATATATATATATATATATATATATATATGGCATATATATGTTTCCCCCTTTGTGGCATATGTCTCAAAATGGCACACTGACATAATACACTTTGTACAAGTTAAGGCCTTTGTTCATGATAACCTCATAGCTGGAGCACATGAATACTTTCCACCAAAAAATCACTGACAACTTTAACAAATTTTAAACGTTTTGTGACTTTTTTTTTTACTCTTAGCCATAATCCATTTAACTTGTTTCTTTTGCAGTACTCTAGGTTTTTGCCACATGTATTTTTTTGTTTATTTGATGATTGAAACTTATTTTTCTCATTTGCTCGGTTTTAGAAGGGATACATATTTTAGGTTAGATGAGATACCCTGAAGATTTGGTGCCACAGTTTAAAACAGCCAAGGAAGCATCATCCCCATATTTCAGTTATCTCCTATACTAGTAGATCAAATGGCTTCTTATAAGATAGGATTTGGTGTTGTTGTATAAATATTCCTCTAATGTAATAGACTGAGTGTAAACTTTATTGAGGACAAGAACTGAGGTGATAGCAATGCTGAAGAATTTTAATATCCGAGGTAAACAGATGATATGTAGTGGTCCATATGTCTGTCTAATATTTGTAGTTCTGAAAAACATGACTTAAAGGAGTATTCCAATCTTGGCCAAACATGGCTGAGATGTCATAGCTCACTGTGCTTGGCCAAACATTGCTGAGATGACATAGCTCACTGTGCTACATTGTTACACAGTACTGCTACACCTCTACGCTCTATTGGAGTTATGGATACTATGTTTTAGAAACAGACAAAAGCAGCCATTCTACATAGTATCCAAAACTCCCATAGAGCGTAGAAGTGTAACTGTACAGTGTAACAAAGTAGCCCGGTGAGCTATGCTGTTTCCTTAACCACCTCTGTACCGACCATAGACTATATACATCCGGAAGGTGGTTGCCTTGTTCTGCAAGGCCGTACCGGTACGTCTAAGCAGATCTCAGCAGCTGCACAAAATCATGCAGCTACTGAAACTGGGAGCCGGCTGTAAAATCATCCGGAGTTCCCAGAGAGAAAACAGGAAAGGTTTATTACCTTCCCTGCCTTCCCGATCGCTGTGTATACAGCATCTGTAAGAGCTGCTGGGTCCTACAGGACCCAGGTAAGCTCTGTAGTAACGTGCAGGAGGCTGTACTCCTCCTGCAACTTGGGCTAAATGTACCAGCCCCAGTTACAGGGGAAATCAGCCTCCCCCACAAAAAAAAAGTTATTAGATATCCCCAGAGGTCTATTATGACCTTATGGGGACACAATGTAAAAAAAAAAAAAAAGTCCCACCCCCGACGACACCATACAAAATAAAAATTACCGTAACGGAAAGGAAAAACTGTTTTATAAAGTTTCTTAGTAGCACTTTGTGTTAAAAAAAAAAAAAAAAAATGAAAAGTGAAAAACAGACACGTTTTCCCACCTCTTTTGTATATATTTTCCTGGATATAAAAAAATTAAAACACATGCAAAAATCAAAGCAACATAAAAATAAAGCCCTATGTGTCACCGAAAAAAGACGCGGAAATTAGTTGAATATTGCATATGATAAAAATGTTACAGCCCCCAAAACCGCACATACAAAAAAATCCGAAAATGTGTCTGGTCCTGGACCAGAAATTGGCCCGGTACAGAAGTGGTTAACTTCAGGACTTAAGGAAAGGCTGAGTATTAACAGGGCTTGAGTAAAAAAGGAAACATACAGTACAGACCAAAAGTTTGGACACACATTCTCATTCCAAGAGTTTTCTGTATTTTCATGACTATAAAAATTGTAGATTCACACTGAAGGCATCAAAACTATGAATTAACACATGTGGAATTAGATACTTAACAAAAAAGCGTGAAACAACTGAAAATATGTCTTATATTCTAGGTTCTTCAAAGTAGCCACCTTTTGCTTTGATTACTGCTTTGCACACTCTTGGCATTCTCTTGATGTGCTTCAAGAGGTAGTCACCTGAAATGGTCTTCCAACAGTCTTGAAGGAGTTCCCAGAGATGCTTAGCACTTGTTGACCCTTTTGCCTTCACTCTGCAGTCCAGCTCACCCCAAACCATCTCGATTGGGTTCAGGTCTGGTGACTGTGGAGGCCAGGTCCTCTGGCGTAGCACCCCATCACTCTCCTTCTTGGTTAAATAGCCCTTACACAGTCTGGGGGTGTGTTTGGGGTCATTGTCCTGTTGAAAAATAAATGATGGTCCAACTAAACGCAAACCGGATGGAATAGCATGCCGCTGCAAGATGCTGTGGTAACCATGCTGGTTCAGGATTCCTTCAATTTTGAATAAATCCCCAACAGTGTCACCAGCAAAGCACCCCCACACCATCACACCTCCTCCATGTTTCACGGTGGGAACCAGGCATGTAGAGTCCATTCGTTCACCTTTTCTGTGTTGCAGAAAGACACGGTGGTTGGAACCAAAGATCTCAAATTTGGACTCATCAGACCAAAGCACAGATTTCCACAGGTCTAATGTCCATTCCTTGTGTTCTTTAGCCCAAACAAGTCTCTTCTGCTTGTTGCCTGTCCTTAGCAGTGGTTTCCTATCAGCTATTTTACCATGAAGGTCTGCTGTACACAGTCTCCTCTTAACAGTTGTTGTAGAGATGTGTCTGCTGCTAGAACTCTGTGTGGCATTGACCTGGTCTCTAATCTGAGCTGCTGTTAACCTGCGATTTCTGAGGCTGGTGACTCGGATGAACTTATCCTCCGCAGCAGAGGTGACTCTTGGTCTTCCTTTCCTGGGGCGGTCCTCATGTGAGCCAGTTTCTTTGTAGTGCTTGATGGTTTTGGCCACTGCACTTGGGGACACTTTCAAAGTTTTCCCAATTTTTCGGACTGACTGACCTTCATTTCTTAAAGTAATGATGGCCACTCGTTTTTCTTTACTTAGCTGCTTTTTTCTTGCCATAATACAAATTCTAACACTCCATTCAGTAGGACTATCAGCTGTGTATCCACCTGACTTCTGAACAACACAACTTATGGTCCCAACCCCATTTATAAGGCAAGAAATCCCACTTATTAAACCTGACAGGGCACACCTGTGAAGTGAAAACCATTTCAGGTGACTACCTCTTGAAGCTCATCAAGAGAATGCCAAGAGTGTGCAAAGCAGTAATCAAAGCAAAAGGTGGCTACTTTCAAGAACCTAGAATATAAGACATATTTTCAGTTGTTTCACACTTTTTTGTTAAGTATATAATTCCACATGTGTTATTTCATAGTTTTGATGCCTTCAGTGTGAATCTACAATTTTTATAGTCATGAAAATACAGAAAACTCTTGGAATGAGAAGGTGTGTCCAAACTTTTGGTCTGTACTGTATGTGAAAGCAAAGTATCACTTATCCCCTGGTAAAAATTAACATAAAAACAGCTGTGCAAACAGCTGTAAATAATGTAAAAAGTTATTTATTTTATCTTTTAGTAGTGTATTTTGTCTGATTTCTAGTAAAATACTAAATCTAAATTATATATTACTAGTATTAAAGGGCTATTCTTATCACTTAGACACTTATGGCATATCCACAGGTGTAAATAAGTGATAATCCACTTCCCATATTATCAATCGGTGCTCATTATAGCTATTAAAAGGATCTAAGGACCAAGAGATATAAAGATATTGCATGCTCAACTATGAAATGTATAAAGATAAGATACATCAGTGCACTACAGAGATCATCCTTAAAAGTTCGGGTTAGTACTTTTATTCAAAGAAAACTACAACCAATCAAAGGCCTCAGTGGACCTTGCCGGTCTGTGATGTCACAGAAGAGGCGGACTAAAAATGCTAGAGAGGGGGCCCAGATGCAACGACGGAGCCCAGGAAAGGTGAAAGAAGGTGATTACCAGTACCAGCACTCCTTGGACTCTGTTAATTATACTCTGGGTCTGGTCCAAAACTAAACGAATCTCACAAGGTTCACCCATTTTATTATACCTGAACATCTACAGGCATGGGCGTAAGTGTTGGCACCCCTTAAATTTTTCCAGGAAATGAAGTATTTCTCCAAGAAAATTATTGCAATTGCACATATTTTGTTATACGCATGTTTATTTCCTATGTGTCTATTGGAACAACACAAAAAAACTGAAAAATATGCCAAAAAGTATGTAATTTCACGCAAAACTCCAAAAATTGGCAGGACAAAATTACTAGCACCCTCAACTTAATATTTGGCTGCACACCCTTTGGAAAAAATAACTGAAATCAATCACTTCCTATAACCATCAACAAGCTTCTTACACCTCTCAACTGGCATTTTGGACTACTCTTCTTTTGTAAACTGCTCCAGGTCTCTCATATTTCAAGGGTGTCTTCTCCTAACAACAATTTTAAGATCACTCCACAGGTGTTAAATGGGATTTAGATCCAGACCCATTGTTGGCCACTTCAGAACTCTCCAGCGCTTTGTTTCCACCTATTTCTGGGTGCTTTATGAAGTATGTTTGTGCTCACTGTCCTGCTGGAAGACCTATGACCTAGGACAGAAACCCAGCTTTCTGGGCCCTACATTGAGACCCAAAATCCTTTGGTAATTTTCAGATTTCATGATGCCTTGAATATAGTCAAGGCACCCAGTGCCAGAGGCAGCAAAAGAATCCCAACACATCTTTGAATCTCCACCATATTTGACTGTTGGTACTATGTAGGCCTCATTCTGTTATTGGCAAACAGTAGAATGATGTAGAATCTCTATCTTGTTCTCATCTGTCCATAATACTTTTTCCCAGAAGGATTTTGGCTTACTCACGTACATTTTGGCAAACTGCAATCAATTCATCAATTTTTCTCTTTTGTCCACATCCAGAGAGTTTAGCTACAGTGCCATGGGTTATAAACTTCTTGATTATGTTGCGCATCGTGGACAAAGGAACATGAAGATCTCTGGGGATGAACTTGTAACCTTGAGATTGTTGATATTTTCCACAAGTTTGGTTCTCAAGTCTTCAGACAGTTCTCTTTTCCTCTTTCTATTGTCCATACTTAGTATGGCACACACAGACACACAATGCAAAGATTTAGTCAACTTCTCTCCTTTTTATCTGCTTTCAGGTGTAATTGTTATATTGCCCACACCTGTTTTTTCCCACAAGTGAGTTTGAATGAGCATCACATGCATGAAACAAAGATTTGTGTGAAATTATGTCCAATTTGCCTTTTTTTTCTCAGTTTTATTATGTTGTTCCAATACACACAAAGGAAATAAAAATTTGTATAACAAAACATGTGTAATTGCAATAAATTTCTGGGAGAAATACTTCATTTTCGGGAAAAAATTCAGGGGTGTATACTGTATAAATCACGTTCTTTTTTATTTTATTTGTCATTGGCAAAACATTATTGAAGGCAAAGGTTAGATAATCCAAGGCCATTTTACCTGAATAATAAAAGAAATTAAGTCTACCTCCTGCCATAGTGTAACTAGGAGGTGCATCTGCTAGAGATTAGTTGTCTTTTAATCTGTTTGAACATGAATTTCCCCAGGGAGTCGAATAGTAGAATAATTCTTGAATTTCTCACAGTGTCTAATAGCAAAATTAAAGAAATTATTTGATTGTAAAATAGTTTACCTGCTTATTAGATTATACTGTGATGTAAACATTATTGCCAAAATTGCCAATGTAGTAAAATTAATTGTGTTTCAATTTGATGTAATGTAATGGTCTTTCTTGTAAAGTTTTACTAAGGTGTCATAGGTGATATACTTACATTGCTAACAAGTATAACACTAACATGAAATATTAATTAGATAACCATTTCACTAACAATAACAGAATATTTACAAAAACATAAAAATGTTAAATATCAGGAAGAAAATTTACTGTAAAAGTGACAGTAATTAATAAAACTTAAAACTGGTCCAGCTCATACATAAATAGCACTTTATAAACATGCTCACACATCATACCATAAACCAAACAGATACAAATAACACATAATCTTAGCTAAGTGATTCACTGAAAATAAACAACCAAATAATACTATAATTATTTTCCTTTTGTTTTATAAATCTATAACCATTTGCACACAAAAACAGGCACTTTAAAATAATTTACTAAATATAGAAATATGAGTATATGTGTATGAGATGTTAAATCTCTGTTTGCTTTGCTCAATGTAGGTCTCCATAGGAGACTCCGCCACAGATTCTGCTGAAAATCAGTGGAAAGAAAAGTCCTGCATAGAGAATTCTCCTCCAGTTTCATTATAAAATTGGTGGAAACCCAACGGACCCCATTATAGTCTATGGGTCTATGGGTGTCCGCAGGTAATACAATACAATAAACTCAGTTATAGCATGCTACCAGGAAAGGAGATGACTAGACTAGAGTACAATAAAAAAAAATCTCCAGCAGTACGCAGTCTTTATACTCCAAAGAGTGCATCTTCACCAGGTCACCAAACATTCTCCTAATCTCCTCATCAGCTGAATTTTTCTGCTGAATTAATACTAAGCACTGTGTATTTAATGACTAAAATTAGACATGAACTGAAAGTTATTTCTTTTAAATCTTTCCCAACATCCACCGTAGTACGGTGGATCTTGGGTATTTAAATATGGCAGCCGCTCAGCATCTGTATTATAATTATTAATTGGTGGCAATGCCCACAATGCCCACAATCAGTGCTCAAAATAATCAATGGCTGTAACAATAAGAAACGTGTCAATAACTCAATAATGAATAAAGCTACATTAAAAATAAGCACACCATTGTTTTTCTTGTGCAATTCTCCATGTGTTGGATGTGTCACATGACACCCTTCCCATTGAAAAAAGTAAAGTTGAATCCAAAATGGCGGCTTTGCAGATGGCCACCATGGGCGTCACCTGGCCTCAAATGTTTCCCCTCTCCCATGTACTAATATGCCACAAGCGGTAAGGTGATATCAGCAACCACTTCAATTTTATCTGGGTCTATCCATACTTATGGCCCACCCTGTATATTGTCTTTAATGGCATCTCCACATCACATTTTTAACATCCATTGCTAAAAACAGATGAAAATAGATTTGTTAAAAAGATCCACTAAACGAATGTTAAAATCTTGATGTGAACAGCTCTTTAGAGTGGTCCAAACTTTTTCCCAGCTGCTCACTTGCTGTGGATCATCAATATTTCCTGTAACGCACAGCTATTAATGTATTTAATTCCATTAGACCTCAGAGACAAACAGCACCCGACCATTTCCATTACCTTTTGTTCTTATATAAATTATTGTACACATTTTAGCTGTCTGGTTCAAATTCTAGTTTAAATTGTATAATAAACATTTTAATGTTTTCATATATTTATTTTTTTATTTCCTCAACAAAAACAGAATCTGTATTTTCTCCTTATGCCTAAATGAGTAGGTCAGTTATTTTTAATGATAAATTAATAACTTGTATACTAACGTGAATTATTGATATTAATAGGTTTTAGGCTGAAGTCCCACGTCGCAAAAACACAGCGTTTTTGCCACGGTGGAAACGCTATGGCAAAAGATTCTGCATTTTACAGTACCTGCAAAGTGAATGGGATTCTGGCTAATCCCATCCACACATTGCAGAAAAAAAATCCACAGAGGAAAATCGCAGCATGTCAATTATACCTGTGGAAATGCTGGCATTTTCCGTACAGGTATAATAAGGGCAAAAAGTCCACAGAGGGAAACTCTGCAAACACGCAATAAAAAATGCTTCAGAAAAAAATGCGATGAGTTTCCGATGTTTTTTCCACAGAGTTTTTTTGCTGCGTCTTACTACATGGGCTTTAGCCATGGGAGGTTTTTTTTTTTAAACTCATATATTAGAAAGTACTGAGATTATTAAAAAGTGGAGTAAATAGGATGACTGTAATTTAAGACTGATCAGATTTGACTACCATTGATATAAACAATATTTCATGTAATTTTACAGTCCACATAAATATATTTATAAAAATATATCAATAAGACATTTTGTAGAGACATAATGTAAAATGCAAAACCTACATTGAGCAAATTAACTTACCCTTAAAATTATAGACTGTTCATGTCTTTGTCAGTGGGCAAACTTACAATATCAGCAAGGGATCAAATACTTATTTCCTTCACTGTAAAGTACTCATATACATTAGATTAAAGCTGTCCGAATTGGCTGATTTTGACTGGGTTGGACTACTATTTGAAATGTATAAGGGTGTCTGGACTTTTCCCAACAGATCATACTTGGAAAAAGTGATCAGACCTGTTGAATTTTACATACCATATCTTTTTTTCAGGGGTGATAGTCTAAGGTGTCGGGCAGTGGCTTATTCTTCTTTCCATAGTGAGAACACATACAGTGCTGACCCAGCTCTGACATGGCTGGCACATTGCAAACAATAATTAAAACCAATGACAGTTCATGTCTAGTTGTAGTCCAGTGTTCCCTCTAAGCTGAATGCTCTGGAAAAGACAGAGATAAAACAACATACTATTGAGGTCAACTGGCCTAATAACAGCTATTAATGTCTGTAGAGTGTGGTATTTTTTTAAACTCATCAATCATTTTGAGAGTGCACAGCTTTGAGGGAATAGTGTTGGAGTTGTCCCCCTCTTCTGTCTTTTCATTCTGCTAAGACTTCCATGAAGGTTTTTTCAACCACAAGTAATCACTGCCAAGTTTGCAAAACAGACATCTTTGTCTCCTAGTTTCCAATCATTTTCCTCACCTTAAGTGGCTCTGAGAAGTCTGTTTACTTAGAATTTTTGTCACCTTTTGTCAACCAAAATATTTTCTCTCACATGGGTTTATAATGGCAGGACGGTGATGTAGAAGTCAACCAGATTTTCCACACTGTCTGTGCTAAAGAGATAGGGAAATACAGACCCTAGACCAGATCTCAAATAAATTCAGCCCCCTTTAAACCACATAAACACTGATGTTGTGATGTGTATTCTCTTAGGATTCATCTGAATAAAAGATGTTATTTTCTAATCCTTCTACTACAATCTCACGAACACCCTTACTGGAGGTCATGTGAGGTGTGGCTGTGGCTGGGAGATCAGTACAAAACCAACTGATGTTACTCCTTCCTATTTCCACATAAACCCAGATTATGTTATACAACAACTACTATGTTTCCCAAGCTATTATCTGAACAGGAAGCGTTAAGTGCACCAAGTGTAGCATGTAGATTTGTTCAAGAACCCAAATCAGAACTTATTAAAGGAAGTTTAATAGGATGAAAAGGGTCACAATGCTTACATAAAAAACAAGTTAAATGACACAGTAAAATTATGCAAAACGGTTTCATATAATTAAATAAACCAGAAACCTAAAACACATGTACAGTCATGGCCAAAAGTTTTGAGAATGATACAAATATTAATTTTTACAAAGTCTACTGCTTCAGTTTTTCTAATGGCAATTTGCATATACTCCAGAATGTTATAAAGAGTGATCAGCTTAACAGCAATTACTTGCAAAGTCAATATTTGCCTAGAAAATGAACTTTATCCCCCAAAACATATTTCAACATCATTGCAGCCCTGCCTTAAAAGGACCACCTAACATCGTTTCAGTGATTGCTCCATTAACACAGGTGTGGGTGTTGATGAGGACAGGGCTGGAGATCAATCTATCATGATTAAGTAAGAATGACACCACTGGACACTTTAAAAGGAGGCTGGTGCTTGCCATCATTGTTTCTCTTCTGTTAACCATGGTTATCTCTAAAGAAACACGTGCAGTCATCATTGCACTGCACAAAAATGGCCTAACTGGGAAGAGTATTGCAGCTAGAAAGATTGCACCTCAGTCAACAATCTATCGCATCATCAAGAACTTCAAGGAGAGAGGTTCCATTGGTGCCAAAAAGGCTCCAGGGCGCCCAAGAAAGACCAGCAAGCGGCAGGACAGTCTCTTAAAAGTGTTTCAGCTGCGGGATCGGGCTACCAGCAGTGCAGAGCTTGCTGAGGAATGGCAGCAGGCAGGTGTGAGTGCATCTGCACGCACTCTGAGGCGGAGACTCTTGGAGCAAGGCCTGGTCTCAAGGAGGGCAGCAAAGAAGCCACTTCTCTCCAGAAAAAACATCAGGAACAGACTGATATTCTGCAAAAGGTACAGGGAGTGGACTGCTGAGGACTGGGGTAAAGTCATTTTCTCTGATGAATCCCCTTTTCGATTGTTTGGAACATCTGGAAAACAGCTTATTCGGAGAAGAAGAGGTGAGCGCTACCACCAGTCTTGTCTCATGCCAACTGTAAAACATCCTGAAACCATTCATGTGTGGGGTTGCTTCTCAGCCAAGGGAATCGGCTCTCTCACAGTCTTGCCTAAAAACACAGCCATGAATAAAGAATGGTACCAGAATGTCCTCCAAGAGCAACTTCTCCCAACCATCCAAGAGCAGTTTGGCGCTCAACAATGCCTTTTCCAGCATGATGGAGCACCTTGCCATAAAGCAAAGGTGATAACTAAATGGCTCAGGGAACAAAACATAGAGATTTTGGGTCCATGGCCTGGAAACTCCCCAGATCTTAATCCCATCAAGAGACGGGTGGACAAACAAAAAACAAAAAATTCAAAAAAAAATAAAACAATAATTCCCCAAAAATAAAACCCCCACCAATAAATTTTTGCCCAAAAAAATTTAAAAAAGACAAGGGAAAAAAATAAAAGAACCCGAAAAAAAAAAAAACAACACTACAAAAAATTTCTTCCCCTATAAACATATTTAATTTTTAAAAAAAATTTTTTTTTTTTAAAAAAAAAAAAAAAAAAATATTTTTTTTTTAAAAAAAAAATAAAAAAAAAAAAAAAAAAAAAAAAAGGGAAAAAATTAAAAAAAAAAAAAAAATTATATTTGTCATTCTCAAAACTTTTGACCATGACTGTAGATGAGAGAGAAGCAGGACAACTTCACCATTCATGAGCCCCCAGAAATGACCATCAGAACTGTTTTCTCATACATTAAGGCTAAGGCCCCACGTACTGAACCACAGCCAAAAAGCGCAGCAGAAAGAAACGCAGTGGAAATGAATCATGTTTTTTTTCCGCAAAGTTTTTCACAGTAAGTCCACAGAGTTTTCCTCTGCAGACTTTCAACTTCTAATATACCTATACGGAATATGACAGCATGACTTGCTGCGATTTGAGTTTTTGAGATCGCAGCATTTTCGCTGTGGATTTTTTTCTGCAATGTGTAGATGGGATTAGCCAGAATTCCATCCACTTTGCATGTACTGTAAAACGTTGCAGCATTTATGCTACATGGGGCCTTGGCCTCAGAAGTTTTTTTTGTCTTCAACCCCTTCCTGCCACAGACATTTCATTTTCATTTTTAACTCCCCGCCTACCAAACCCCAGAACTTTTATATTTTTCCATTCACAGAGCCAAATGGTTTAATGTTTGTGGGCAAAATTTTACTTTGGAATGTTATCATTTAATATTCCATATGATATACTGGGAAGCTGGAACAAAATTTAGAATGTGCTGAAATTGGAGAAAAACTGCATTTGAGTGACTTTCTTATAGGCTTTGACTCTCATAACTTTTTTAGATTTTCTTCTACAGGGATGCATAGGGCAATAGCTAAATGTACTTTTTAGTTATACTATTTGGGGGAATGGCTATTGTTTTGACAACTTTTTATTAAAATTTTTAATAGAGGCAAAACTGTGAAAAAATGGCAATTTGGCTCTTTTGATTTTTTTATTCCCATTACAGCATTCAAGTTTGTAGACTTGCACTTTGCACTTCTATTACTGACTGCATAGAGCAACCTAAAATAGAAGGTAATACCAAACAAGCCTTCAATAGTTTCCTAGCTGTCATGGCAATGGATCGCAGGCCCTGGATCTCGTTTCCCCAAAATGGCGGTGCCCATGTGCCACCTAGAAAATGATGCCTTGTTCACCCTTGGTCATCAATTCTTCCTGAAATTTTACAACTCTAAAAAAAAGTTCAGTCTCCAAACTATTAAACACCAAAATGTGCCAGTTTGTATTTATTGGGCACTAATAAGAAATCCTGATATTCTGAGGGATGTTGTCCTATGTATCCACTACCTTGCTATAAGAGACCCTAGACTGGCCTTGATGTAAAACCTGAAAATGGTCCAGGAATTCCACCATCTGTCTAACTATATGCCAACCTGTCACCATCCACCTTGGAATACAGAGGAGAATTACAACCAGTAATTTTGCATAGGGAGCAGATGAAAGTTTATTTCCTAAAAAACAACTTGTAATTTGAAGGTTTATGCACAAGGTATGCCATTGCATAGTACATGATACATGATTCTTGAAAAATACGTATGCAATAAGCATATTTAGATGCAGCACATATTTTCCAAGCTGTTCTACTATACAAAATACACATAGTAAATTCACACAATGTTAGTGGTGTCAATTCGCCTATGAAGTGTAAGAAAAAATCCTTAGCATAAAGAGGACTTTTATCATCTTCACCAATTCCAATTCTAACCATCTTTTAATAGTTGCTGCTCCACTGATTCTGATGCAGGTAGTTCTCTAGCTCCTATCATTCCTGTGCAATCAGGGCAGTTAGTTTTGGTGCATCATATGCTACTTTCTTATGTGGAACCCCGCTATCATATAGCTGCATTCCAAGGTTTATTAACCCTTTTTTGGTCAGCGGACCATTTTTCTGTCCCCCTCCTATTGGAGTCTGAGAGTCTGAAGAAGGCCATATTTAGGCTGAAAACGTTCACAACAAGTCTCTACTGTATACGTTGTTCAGATATCTCTATGAATGTGTCTGTTACTTGAACTCCGGATCGGTGATAAATAAAACAAGTGATACATAACCTCATTTGGAGTCTGAAGCCCCTATAATTACGATACTGATGGGTTGGGACCCTACTTCCTCACTCCTGAAGAAATATATCCAACCACGTGCTACACCGCATTCCTAAGTAACAAATCATATGCTATTTATGCTCTCTACTTTTCGGTGGGCAGTGTCAGGCAGGAGCAGGAAAGGGGGGATTCAGAGCTCCAATCATAGGCAGCCAGTGTCAGAGCGTTGAAACACAACCCTTGTCTGCTCCTGCCCGACACCAACCTCCTGACAGTACAGATCCTAAATTGTGTATCAGGCACCAAAACTAACAGTGTTTATTGCTCAAGAACGGGGCTAGGAAAAAATTCCAACTGCACTGTTGGAATTTTAAAGAATGCAAAGAGCTGAACTTGGGGGAGATGGTGAAAGGTCCTCTTTAAAGTTATGTCCTGACATTATATGTATTCAGCAGTTGCACTTTACCATTAATTTATATCCTAGAGTTTTTAAAGCCTTTTTCTACTCTAAGGCTAAGGTTCCACATAGCGGGCCACAGCAAAAAAGCGCATTCTGGAAAAACCGCAACAGAAACGCATCACAGTTTTTCCTGCAGCGCTTTTCACAGAAAGTCTGTAGTGGTTTCCTCTGCAGACTTTCTTCTCCAATTATACCTATAGGGAAATTGCCGGTGTTTCTGTAGGTATAATTAACATGCTGCAATTTCCAAAACTGCAACAGTTTTGGAAATTGCAGCATGTCCGCTGCATGTATTTTTCTGCAAAGTGGGGATGGGATTGGCTAAGGACCCACTTTGAGGAAAAGCTTCTTTTTTTAAATGCAGATTTTGCTGTGGTATTTTGAGCCAAATCCAAGAGTGGCTACAAAAGAAATGGGAAATATAGAGGAAGCTCTAATAGTTCTACTTTTACCTCAATCTACTGTAGTCCTGGCTTTGGCTCACTTTCCTGTGACTGTAAAATGCCGCAGTTTTTAAAGTACCTGGTCATAAAGTGATAAAATCTTGTGCTTGGTTTTTAGCACTGCCCCAACCGATCCAGGTGTTTGTGAAGAAATGCCGCCTATTTGATACCAAACAGTATGAGTCTTATGTGCCTTGGTGAATTTAATTTTGTGTTCAACTGTAAAATAAATCATTTTGTAATGATATTGGTGTTATTATATGCACTGTGTTTACTTTCTTTTGCTTCTTTTTGCCATACTGGGACATTGTACCGAATTTCTGTGACAAGTTTGTGCACTGTTTTACGTAAACTATATGGTTTCTCAATAAGTTTATATGTTTGATAACAGTTAAGGGTTTGCCACATGTCATTTAAAATCTGCCTGTGACTCCTCAGCATTGAAATACAAACTATCAAGTCAGAGTTTAATACCAAACACTAAGGAACAACAGTATACAGCAAATCTCAGCAAGTGGATAGTTTGTCACTGTAGACAATTCCTACATAAATTAATAATTTCCTGCTAAAGCCAAGCGACTTCGATGGGAACATGTATAATTGCAATAATGACCGCACATTTTTGTACACAATTTGAATTTTTTAATCCTACTAGCAACAGCAAATCATGAAATAAAACAGTTATATGACAGGGCTGAATCTAATTGTCTTAATGACTCTGGCTGAGACTCTTGGCCTTGTCTTAATCCCACCAGTCTGTTTAAGGGCATCTGCAGGAAATCAAACTGTGGCTATCAAAAATCTACTGTAGCAGATGTGGTTATAACAGAATAAGTCTATCTATCTTACATAATGTTTTATCTAATTTTTATTGAAAGATCAAACAGACTATTTCAATGTGCTAAATTTGACATTTTGCTTTTATATAGTATTGGAGTGTCTTTTAGAGAATGTCTCTCTAAATAATCTATTTCAACACTTTTTTCATGGCAGTTAAATGACAAGGTAAAACATATTATTTACTTGATGTACAGTACATTTCAGCATGATCTAGACAAGTGTCATTGGGAAAGAGGAAATAAATGAGTTTAATTTTCTGTGATCAGAGCATTGTGTCCTGACAGTGGCATAGCGAGGAAGAAAAGAACCTTTAATCTCAGTGTTGTATACAGTCATATGAAAAAGTTTGGGCACCCCTATTAATCTTAATCATTTTTAGTTCTAAATATTTGGGTGTTTGCAACAGCCATTTCAATTTGATATATCTAATAACTGATGGACACAGTAATATTTCAGGATTGAAATGAGGTTTATTGTACTAACAGAAAATGTGCAATATGCATTAAACCAAAATTTGACCGGTGCAAAAATTTGGGTACCCTTATCATTTTATTGATTTGAATACTCCTAACTACTTTTTACTGACTTACTGAAGCACAAAATTGGTTTTGTAACCTCACTGAGCTTTGAACTTCATAGCCAGGTGTATCCAATCATGAGAAAAGGTATTTAAGGTGGCCAATTGCAAGTTGTTCTCCTATTTGAATCTCCTCTGAAGAGTGGCATCATGGGCTCCTCAAAACAACTCTCAAATGATCTGAAAACAAAGATTGTTCAACATAGTTGTTCAGGGGAAGGATACAAAAAGTTGTCTCAGAGATTTAACCTGTCAGTTTCCACTGTGAGGAACATAGTAAGGAAATAGAAGACCACAGGGACAGTTCTTGTTAAGCCCAGAAGTGGCAAGCCAAGAAAAATATCAGAAAGGCAGAGAAGAAGAATGGTGAGAACAGTCAAGGACAATCCACAGACCAGCTCCAAAGAGCTGCAGCATCATCTTGCTGCAGATGGTGTCACTGTGCATCGGTAAACAATACAGCATACTTTGCACATGGAGAAGCTGTATGGGAGAGTGATGTGAAAGAAGCCGTTTCTGAAAGCACGCCACAAACAGAGTCGCCTGAGGTATGCAAAAGCACATTTGGACAAGCCAGCTTCATTTTGGAAGAAGGTCCTGTGGACTGATGAAACAAAGATTGAGTTGTTTGGTCATACAAAAAGGCGTTATGCATGGCGTCAAAAAAACACAGCATTCCAAGAAAAACACTTGCTACCCACTGTAAAATTTGGTGGAGGTTCCATCATGCTTTGGGGCTGTGTGGCCAATGCCGGCACTGGGAATCTTGTTAAAGTTGAGGGTCGCATGGATTCAACTCAGTATCAGCAGATTCTTGAGAATAATGTACAAGAATCAGTGACGAATTTGAAGTTACGCCGGGGATGGATATTTCAGCAAGACAATAAAACAAAGCTCCAAATCTACTCAGGCATTCATGCAGTGGAACAATTACAATGTTCTGGAATGGCCATCCCAGTCCCCAGACCTGAATATCATTGAACATCTGTGGGATAATTTGAAGCGGGCTGTCCATGCTCGGCGACCATCAAACTTAACTGAACTGGAATTGTTTTGTAAAGAGGAATGGCCAAAAATACCTTCATCCAGGATCCAGGAACTGATTAAAAGCTACAGGAAGCGACTAGAGGCTGTTATTTTTGCAAAAGGAGGATCTACTAAATATTAATGTCACTTTTCTGTTGAGGTGCCCATACTTTTGCACCGGTCAAATTTTGGTTTAATGCATATTGCACATTTTCTGTTAGTACAATAAACCTCATTTCAATCCTGAAATATTACTGTGTCCATCAGTTATTAGATATATCAAATTGAAATTGCTGTTGCAAACACCCAAATATTTAGAACTAAAAATGATTAAGATTAATAGGGGTGCCCAAACTTTTTCATATGACTGTATTTCACTGCAATGAAGTAGCATCACAGAACTATACACAGTCTGTGCACTATTATGTTCTTGCATGGTCTGATGTATTTATATGGATTATATACACATTATTTTACTTCTCTAATCTTCACATCCACATAAAACTATAATATTGGCCAAAAGACACAGACTCAGACTGGTGCACAGGTGAAAGGTGAATCTCCCAGTGGGCCCCTGAACCAGATGGGCATGCCACTCACCCAGGCATAGCACAGTACACTCATTGTAATTCATACAGAGTAGATTGTTTAATAAACTACACAGTTTATTTTTATTGTAGACACATAGGGGTGACTGAGATGACATCTGGGCTCTATCTTCTCAATCATACTACATGGGTCCCAATCATCTTGTAGCATCTTGTTGCTGTCTAAGGTCTGCTGCTGTGTTTGGAGCACTTATCTGTGGCTCACAGAACTTAGAGGATCCTAGTTCAAGACAAGAGCTAGGCAGCAGGCTACTGAAAGGACCCAGGGCAGAAACAATCAAACACAAGAGCTAGGCAGCAGGCTACTGGACCCAGGGCAGAAACAATCAAACACAAGAGCTAGGCGGCAGCTACTACTGAAAGGACCCAGGGCAGAAACAATCAAACACAAGAGCTAGGCAGCAGCTACTACTGAAAGGACCCAGGGCAGAAACAATCAAACACAAGAGCTAGGCAGCAGCTACTACTGAAAGGACCCAGGGCAGAAACAATCAAACACAAGAGCTAGGCAGCAGCTACTACTGAAAAAAAAATATGTTGCCAACATGTTAGTAATTTGCAATCAAGCATCAAGTAATATTTGCATGTAGCTATATGATGGCCCCCAGAATTAATTTTACTGGTGGACACTTCAGTCTGATGTTGAAAAGGCAATTGTCCTATTACTGTTTTCTTTTTTTTATGCTGTCCTTCTTTTGTTGCTATGGAATTACATAAGGTTCTCTGTTGCCTTAGATAATGGTGAGGGATCAGCTGTATTAGGCTAGACATATATATATTCATCATAATGCTTGTCATGCAACAACAAGGTTTACCACAGTATGAAACACACAACATACGTTTGTTTCTAATTCTTCATGCTGTTTTAGAAGCTATATGGCCTTATGGTTTTTATTACAGAGCCATAGACTCTCCAGGTACCACTGTATAGTGCCTCATTAAGGTACAGTATTCTTCTGTGGGGCAGTGCTTCTTCAGAGATAGCTCTGTAACATGGCATATAGCAAAATGAAAGCATAAGAGCAAAGGGGCAGCACTCACAGGTCTTTAAGACATCCATTTATTTCTTCAAGCCATGGAACATTTCTTTTTTTTTGGTTTATACAGAGAAACCTTTCTATGCCTTTCTATGCAATCAGAGGGATATGGGTGTACAGTATGGCTCCATAGACTTCTATAGGCATTATATTTTGGTCTCATACAACCTGAAACTTGTGAAAAGCTATAATGTAGTCATGTGCACGAGTCTTAAAACTATATGGAAAATGGTCTTGCAATAATTAAGATAATATTCATAGACAGTGGGGAGATTACTAACCATGTCTACTTTTTAGAGGGTGCATTTTTATACTGTACTGGCATCTTTAGACTATCTAATTTACATTTATATCGCCTATTACCTTTACTATTATATCACCTATACCTTACTTTGTAACAGAAATTCTGGTGCTTATTGTGGCAACTTAATCCTGGCCCCCTTTTTGACAATCCCTGGTAAATATGTTTGAAACAAATAAAAATATGGTGCACAGCATGTAGGGCAGGTTTTTGCATCAAATTAAACCAGAATTCTGGCACATTTAGCTAAGAAAATTTACTTCAAAGTTTTGGGCAGGTTTTAGGGAATTTCGAGTAGTGTTTCTTTTTTTTTTTTTTTTTACTTAAATATTTAGTAGACAGATGTTTGTTGGTAGTCAGTAGTCATGGCATATTTGTACTAACTGCCTTGTACAGATTTCAAGAAGTTACAACCAAAAACCAATCAGGATCAAAAGCAATGTCTAAGGCAGTTCATCAAATATAATTATATAATTCACTGTATACTCCAATGACCCTCAAACTATGTCTCAGTAGTTGACAATATAAGTAAAACAGGTCTAATCTCCAATTCTCCACTAAACCTAAAATAGTTTGTGACTTCCTGTCTCCTGGAGATGGACCATGGGCCATAGATAGCGCAGACCATTGACTGTGAAATCACTTGTTATAACTGGTGGATTCTGTTTCTTATCAGTTTATCATGATAGCTGTGATCATCAATGTACTGATAAGTGAGGGGGCTGCTGCAAAGAAATCTCTTACAGAAAACAGGAAGCATATTATTTGGCTTAGTGTCCACAGTCAGAACTTCAGGATTTTTTTAAAAATTGAGATAATAGCATGGAAAAATAATAAAAAATTTTAAAATTATGTTTAAAATAAAATTTTATTTAAAAAACAGGTTCTTTTCCGGTGACACATTCATATACATACATATTACTATGATGAGTGCAGACAAAAAAAACTAATATCAGTATGGAAGATACCAGAAAATACAATGGGTATTAAAATAAACAATTATCTGAATATTTTGTATAAAAACTGTATTAAGTTGTTCCGAGAACAGAAGTTGTTCACAGAGAACAGAAGTTCAACTTCTCTAGTTAGAAGAGAAGAAATGTAATCCCTAGCTACAAATTATTTATCGTAACAGCTGTAAACAATGGAATCTGCTCCCATAAGAACTGGCATTGACAGACTCTCTAGATAAATTTAAGAAGGCGGGTGAACATTTTCCTGCAGAAACTGCATGAACAGAGCTACTCCACTATTAGTAGCATTCAGGCTAAATTCAGATTATTATTATTATTATTATAATTAAAGTAACCTTTACAAAACTGTCTACAGTATCTTTTTTAAATAAACATGTGAAGCAATATTAGAATCAATATCTTTGATTGATAATAATACAGCACCATCATATTTTGCAATGTTTTATAAATGGAGAATGAAAAAATATATAAAATGGCAAATTGAAGAGGTAGGCTACAGTGCACCTTTAGTTTGTTGTATGTTGTATGGTGATGAGGATTTTTTTTGCTCATAGATCATACTTACAATTTCCCTGGCTACCTTATACATTTGGTAAAACACTGAGGGAGAAAGGAAGTATGCTATCTGTGTTTACAATGTATATCACCCCATAAATAATTAGGAGCTATATATAAACAGAATAACAATTATACCTCATAATATTATCAATAATAATAATAATAATAATAATAATAATAATACATCTTATTGAATAAAGTGCCACTTATCTTCAACCTTTTCATATAAAGACATACCAGCCATAGTATTTTTTTTAGTTGGAAAGCTGAGCTCATTATTCTGAGTGGATTTAATACTGTACAATCCACCACAGTCCACAATCTAGAAAAAAGGTTATAATGCTTTTGACAGTAGCCTTAAGTTCTACTCAGAAGATGTAAGCAGAGACAAATATAGGTCGCGACCACAAGCAGACAGCATGAATTACAAACTAGCTTAGGTTCCTGAGACAACAAAACAGTAAGGTCCGTAAACAAAGCCACATATTCCCTGGGTCGGTGAAATCTTACAAAAGTTCAATATTTCACACAGGAGTGGGAATCAGAAAATCAAATACTGTTTGGGAAGCAAAATAAAATCTGTGTATGTATACAGTATTATCATCAGAAATACATAAATTATTTATCTTGATAGAACCAAGACAAATATTCACGCTATCAATAATAATATTAATAATAATAATAATAATAATAATAATAATAATAATAATAATAATGATACATTTTATTTATATAGCTCCAACATATTCGGCAGCACTGTTCAATTAGTAGGGTTCAAGTACAGACAAAAAAGATACATTACAAAGAAATGGTCAATTCACACAATGGGACTGAGGGCCCTGCTCGCAAGAGCTTACAATCTATGAGGTAGAGGGGGTGACAAAAGAGGTAACAGGGGCGGCATCAGAGGTAGCATTGCTTATACAATGGTCAGACAATTTTGTAATGGAGGTTACTGTCATTACACATATATAAAGCTGTATGAGCCGTCACCAGTCGTGTCCTTTAACGTGCAGATGGTGCCTGGACATATAAAGTTAGTCTGAAACGGCATCATATCCTGTGGGGTAATGTGGGAGCGTGAACAGAGGGTTCATTTAAGGGAATATAACTACGGAAGGGTTTACATTAGGAGTTGTGATAGGCCTGTCTGAAAAGATATGTCTTTAGTTTACGCTTGAAGCTGTGGAAATTGGGGGTTAATCTGATAGTCCAGGATAGAGCATTCCAGAGAAGTGGTGCAACTCGGGAGAAGTCTTGTATACGAGCGTGGGAAGTTCTGATAATAGAGGATGTTAGTCTTAGGTCATTGAGTGAACGGAGAGTACAGGTTCGGCGATAGAGAGAGATAAGGGAGGAAATGTAGGGAGGTGCAGCATTATGGAGAGCCTTGTGAATGAAGGTGATAAGTTTATATTGTATTCTGTATTGAATAGGCAGCCAATGTAGTGACTGGCACAGACCGGAGGCATCGCTGTAGCGTCTAGACTGATAGATGAGCCTGGCCACCGCATTCAGAATAGATTGTAGAGGGGAGAGTTTAGTAAGGGGATCTATCTATCTACAGTATCTATCTATCTATCTATCTATCTATCTATCTATCTATCTATCTATCATAATGATAATAATAATAAATTTATTTATATAGCAACAACATATTACACAGCACTTTACTAATCACAGGTATGTGAACAGACATATTATTTGACATTACAATGTGACAAAGAATTGACATATCAAACAATAGGAATGAGGGCCCCCTTCTATCTATCTACCTATCTATCTATCTATCTATCTATCTATCTATCTATCTATCTATCTATCAGCCTGCCAGATTGACTATACTGTAGTGACTTTAACTTATGCCAAAAACTGTTGAAATCTATGCTAGCTACTAGCTGATGTAGGTAGGTTTGGGTTTCTGGTGTATAGAGTTCAGGCGTATACCTTTCGAGGCCCCACGTAGCGAGCCGCAGCCAAAAAGTGTTACGGAAAAGACTGTGGTGGAAACACATTGTGTTTTTTTTGCAGCGCTTTTCACATAAAGTTTTCCTCTGTGGACTTACTGTCCCTATTATACCTATATAGTAAACACCAGCGTTTCCATAGGTATAATTGACATGCTGCAATTTGCAAAAAATACAACGGTTTTTGAAATCGCAGCATTTCCGCTGCAGATATTTGTCTGCAATGTGTAGATGGGGTTAGCCTCAATCCCATCCACTTTTCAGGTACTATAAAACGCTGCGGACAAATCGCAGCATTTTCGCAACGTGGGGCCCCGGCCCAAAAGAATTATTGAGCACCTGCATGTGGAACTCTATGAATCTTCCCTATTGACTTCACTGTGCAGCATCTTTGACCTGTTGTAAAAGAATAGAAGTGTTGTATCTGGGATGTTAACAAAATATATTTTAAACAATAATATAAACATCCATCCAGTACTAATGCATAGTTCTTTTAAATAGGCTAGAAATATATTTGGTAATAGTATACCTTCAAGCTGTTTATGTACATCTTCACAGTATATCCACATTGGATTGAAACGCTATGCAACTGCAGTGATGAATTATACACTGCAACATTTTACAGCAGCATCAAACTAGAGAGGATTTTAAGAATAAGTACAGTATACCTGTGTTTCTCCGAAAATAAGACAGGGCCCTAAATTATTTTTTTCTCCAAAAAAATTGTTAGGGCTTATTTTTGGGGTAGGTCTTATTTTTCAGGCACCAGAGCAATTCAGAATCTTTTCTGATTCGCTCCAGACGAATCTTGTAAAATGTTTAGGAACCCTAACCCTAATTCTTGTGATTCTTATATTCACAATTGATGGTGTAGTGTCAGTGGGTCTTAAACAAACTTACTGGCACTCTCTCTCTCTAAACACTTTGTGTGGCAGTGGCACCATGCCCTCTCTATCTCCTCTCCTTTACGCTAAGTGGCAGGTGCTGTAATGGAGTGGCTGCGTCTGTGGGAGCGAGTAAGGGTGGCACATGATGTCTGGTCATGTAGGTAGCCAATCCCTCAGCATAGTAGCAGCTGGGAGATGGGACCCAGGAGGCGACACCCGAAGGCAGACTCTGTAGGAAGGAAGTGGGACTTGGGAGCGGCTGAACAGATTTTGTCCTGCGATGGCGGGAGGTAACGAGGCACTTGACGATGATGGTTGGGATCTACGGTATGACTATTCTCCATCTCCGTGACGTCACGTCACAAAACCTGGTGCTGGAGGCGCTGACTGTAACTAGGGCTTATTTTCGGGATAGGGCTTATTTTTGGAGAAACAGGGTATGTTTGGAAATTCACCTGCAGTGCAGATTTTAGATCTGCAGTATGTTATTTAAGTTTTGCTGATTTGTACCATAGATTCTACCATAAGCAATGCAAAGAATTATATCATTATAGGGTAACTTACTGATTGGAGGTTGTCTGACCATTGAGACCCCCATCGATCACTAGAACTGGGGTAATATTTAATTCCAGTGGTCCCATTGAAATGAATAGAGTGGCACAAGCTGTCCTTCCTGCTGCTCCATTCAAAACTGGGATGAAACACATCCCAATTTTTGTGATAGGTGGACCCCCACTAATAAGCAAGTTACCCCCTAACCTTAGCAAGTTACCCCTTATCCTGGCAATTAGGACATAAAAAGGCAGTGCAATGGTGGGAAGTGGTTAAGCACAGCTTCAGTGTAAATCAGGGAAAAAGTCACATAGAGTACAAGGTGTTCTTTATATGCCCATCATGAATGTACCATATACCAAGAAATGCAGCATTTTGGTGCCGGACATTTTTAAAATATTATCTGAATGTTAGATGTTATTAGTTTATACTGTATATACATTGGTTTAGCGTGTTTTATTTTCTAATACAGAGAAACATAGGAAAAATGTAGCTATCTGAATAAAAATCATACAAAAATTGTAAAAAAAAACACATTATGGTAATCAGACTGATTTAGTTATACTTGATATGTCTTCTAGAACTCAACATTGTGTTTTTCAAATTGTAAGGAAAAATTGCTTGTCGACTGCTTTACAAAATATGTCAGATGTATCATATTGAAGAAAATCTAAAGTCAAAGTCTTTTACACACATTACAGCTAACAAACAGATGGTATTTTATATTCCAAGACACGAAGTAACCTTTGCAAGTTTAACGTAATCTAGAAAATGCATATCATGACACAGTGTGAAACTGAACACTTGTCAGGAATGAAAAATAATAAAAAGCTAAAGTATGAAATGAGTTTCTATATTACAAAATGTAGTGCTTTTTTCTACTTTCCAATATAATTTAAAACAATATAGTAGCTGGAACTACTGAGTAACCACATTATACATTAAAATCACATTTAACCAATGAATGAATGTCTGAACTGAAGAAAGATGACTACCACTACCTACAATACCCCTCCGCCTAGCAATCTCGGGCAATATTATGCAGGCACTGCATGGTGGTATTATCCATGTACTATTATCAAGTGGTATTTTTCAGTTACTCATATGATTTTATTATTTCTTGGAATAATTACCACTATATACCATTATAAATTCACCCACGTGCACTTGATAATTGCTTGGCGGTAGGAATAACATTTCTGTTGGAAACATACAGTATTATAGCCCTAGCTATTTGTAGAATTTTATTACTAGTTAAGAAGTTACAGCTCTTGAAAGCTGCATTTTGTTTTTATTATTTAATACTTAAATAATAATAATAATTGTCATAATGAAAATCCCATACTAAAAAAACGGGAACAGCCAGTCAGATCACATTTCTCATTTTCAACCCTGCACTAGAAAATGAAATCTATAATATGATTGGTTGCAATGGGCAATGTTCCCACTGGTTTTATTCAGATAGGTCATCAATATTTAGTATAGGATAACTATTTTAAATATATTATATGTTTACAATAATTAATTTGGGAATAAATGAAAATAGAAACTGGGGGGCATTCCTCACAGCTCAGTGTCATCACTGGGCTGTAAGGAACTCCCCCTCTCTCTGTACTCACCCATAGCGCTGTACTGTCAGAGGGGGCGTTCCTTACTGCCCGGTGATGACGCTGAGCTTTGAGGAACGCCCCCCCAGTACAAGTCTATGAATGAGAACTGTCAGGGAGGGCGTTCCTCACAGCGCACCTAGACTGTCAGGAACGCCCTTCTGACAGTAAACTGTGAAACTACGAACCCCGATATCTCCAGCCCCGGGGGACATACCTGGAAAGCCGGCAGTGCGCTGAATTCACCATATACATGAGGACGTGAAAGGTCCTCTTTAAGGAGTTTAATAAAGAGTGGCATTTTAACACAAATCTTCACATCTTCTGTACCTTGGGAGAGCACACCTCATATATGATGAGGAGCACACCTTCACATAAATGAGATGCACCAGGCCATGCACCTGGAGTGAAATCTATGCCAACTCATGGATGGTGCAGAATTAACAATTTATGCCACAACTTGCATTTAAAAACCCGAGACTTACAACTCTTTTTTACACCAGAAAACTGGTGTAGATTTACAATAAATCTCCACTGTTATTACAGTGATGGCTTGCAAGTTCTTGACTTGGCAACTAAACATACAAATAAAAAATACTGCAAAATTGTTTATTCTTTTGTGTTTTGCCCAGTAAACATTGACCTATTGAATCATATTGAATTTGATTAATCATATTTATAGGGATTGTTTCACATTATGCATTAGAAGAACATCACTAGGACATGTCAGCGATGTCCAATCAGTAGAGATCCAAGTATTAGAAGGAATATTTTATATTGGCTAGCAGCATGGATGACTTTAGATTATAATGAACACACCAGACAGCAGTCAAAGAAAGCCAGATGAAGCCTACAGAAAAGATTGAGGTTGCATATCTCTTTTTTACATTGTTGGTGCCTCTTCTTTTTTGCATTTGGTGGAGCCACAGCATTCAAGTCCCTTTTACTAAGGCACTGGTGGCATATTCTGTTGGTGAAAGAACCCCTTTAAAGCTCAGACCTTGTAAAAAATTTTAAAATGTGCTTTTAATTGATAGGGGTAGAAAAACAAAACTATATGAACTTTGATGAACTTTGATAATGGAATATTATAATTTGCAATGAATGTCAGACAGACATCAGTATAAAGATTTGCCTTTTTGATCTAAATGTTTTCTATTACATCAAGACAGATCTGTCTATATCATATAGTAGTGGAAAGTGCCTTTTCTAATTAAACAGTAATCATGGCCATAGATTCAGGGTCTTCATTAACATCTTCTACCAGGTGTTTAACTTACCGCTTGACTGTACAAACCTCTCTTTCTGGATCTCTGGCACTGAGCCTTCTTTGTTTTAGCTCAGATGCCAGATCCTGCTTAACTATTCACGTTTCAGCATCCAGCCATCTGGAGTAATATGGGATGAATAGACATTGCTTTTGATTTGTAATGAAATTAATAACATTTGACAAAGACATTAATCACTTATTTTGGATCTAATATACATCCCAGTAGGCAAACATATCTAAAATAAAACCTATAGAACCAAATAAATAACCAAAATGGCAGCAAATAATAGGGTAGTGAAGAAATGGTATGCAGCAGAAAATATAAATCTATCCAATTATTATTCAAACAAACATGAAAAAGAAATAGCACTCTGTCGAGGCACGATTGGCCAAGCATCTGGGCTTTCATTCATGCATAATTAAGCTTTAGACAGCTGCAGGCTTTTCTAGTGCAACAGGGCATAGGATATCATAATAGGCTTTAGAAGCCATATCAATGAAACAGTTTTAGCCTGTACTTGAAAATTGTATAAATAGGCATAATTGAAATGTAACCATTATTCAAGATTGAACAGGACAATAATAGAAACCTTTTCCTTTCATGAAAGGGAAAAGATGATTTTAGTTTTCATTTCCTAAGGATATACATGACATAGATACATACCATAAAATATAATTAGTAGTAAAAAAGAAGCAGAATATACATGATAAAACATGCTGCTACAATGTGTACTCCTAACAGCCTTATACATTTAACGTCTAATTTGTTCTTGAAATGTACACAGGTATTGTCCTCTAGGTTGAACATTAACTCCCTTGTAACCTACTGTTTATTTTCTCTCTCTAGCTGTCTCCTCTGTACCTCTTCGGGGCCAAGTCACGGTAAATTCACAGTTTTTGGTGATTATATCACTTACTATCATCGCTCATAACATTTTGCTATTTCCTAGATTTGCTGATTGAGTGGTTATACGCTCTTTCCCACCATATATCTGTATATAACTGGTAATGCCAAAGATAAAAACTACTCATCCATGAAGCAGTAAACAGTCCAAGCTCACATAGAAGGATTACAGAGAACTGAGGTGCACAGCACAGAGTAACTATTGAATCACCAACAGCCTTGCAGGCCAAAATGAGGGCCATATGCCTTACTTCTTTAGAAAATAGGGGAGATTTACTATGTCACATGTGCCAGAATACTGGCTTAATTTGCACCAAAAAACTGGTGTATATGCTTTTTAGCACATTTATTACATGTTTAGTGCTAAGGCCCAGGTAAAATGCTGCTAAAAACGGCTGTGGAAGAAAAATGCAGCTAAAATGCAGTGCTTTCTTCTGTGTTTATTCATACATGTTAAACAGAGTCTGTCACCAGGGTAAAGGATATTAATCCAGCAACACAGTTAGATAGGTCAGAATTGCTTATATTCTTTATTCCCCCTAAAAAGGTAGTAAAATGTAATTATTCCACAAAAAAGTCCTTATAAAGCTTTGTTAATGGGGCAATGAAAAAGTTATGACTTTTGAATTGTGGATAAAATTCTCTGCATACTTAAGGCCAAAACTAGGCCATGTCCCTAAGGGGTTTAAAAATATACAGTTATATATGTACCCATTTATACAATATGTGTTAATATTACATGTTTTGTGTATGGGAATGTCTTTAGCTCTTCAAAATCAAACATCTTGTTACAAAACAAAACCAGTGGTGCGGTACGAGTTTCTTTAGCTCCAGAAAAATAAATAAATTAACATAACTAAGAGAAAATTGCACATGTTTTGCTGTTTTAGTCAGCTGAAAAGAAAGAATAAAAAAAAAAAAAAAATTACAAAGCATAAAATATGCCAGTGTTAAAATAGTCAGACTTGTTGGATGTTTACATAACAAATATAAAATAATATAATTCAGGCTTAATACATCACAATTATCTCAGAGAAAAATATAAGCCACTTAGAATACTCATTCATGCTTCACATTTAAATGCAGTCACGCTGCATGCATTATTTTTCACATACTGACTAGATGTTACATTGACCACTGTTCAGCATAGAGCTGTGAATTTCAATTAGAATGTAAGATCCACAATAGAAAGCCCTTTTAATAGTCACAGGGCAAACACACACTGAATGCTTTTAAACACAACTCTTTACTGAACAGTTCTTTACTCTCAAGCAAGCCCAGTCTTCTCTGTTTTAGAAAAGTTCCAACATTAGACAGTTACAAGGTTGAGGAACCTCCGTGATCACTTGGTACACAGTCACTATCAGAAGAAATGGTACAGATGATGGAATGGCAAGAAATCTTGGATGTCGCCCTTGTGGACACTGCGTGGCCTGCCCAAATGTAGACAGTGCTTCACATTTCTGGAATTTTGATCACAGTCGTGAATATACTATTCAACATTCCTTGGATTGTGAGTCCTTGTGTAAGGGAATTTCTAGTTGAGCGATTCCCCAATGCTGCTGCTGAAACAAGGGAAGAAGGGAAAGACAGAGACAGTGAGCCCTAAACTCGACTCAGCCCCTGTCCCTACCTAATTGCCACAACTGTCCTAATGACAGGGACAACTGGGCGGAAATCCCTTCTATAAGTATACAAAGAACAAGACAAGACAAACAACACAGAAGCAGAGTCAGCAAGCCGAGGTCAAACCAGGTAGACAAACAGTACCAAATTGAAATCCGAGAGAATAGTCAAAGGGTAAGCCAGAGGTCTGGAATATGAATACAGGTAACAAACAGCAAGAGAAGCTCTTAGCAAGGGACAAGTCTCAATAGCCAGCCAACGTGTGTTTATAGGAAGTCCAGAATCTGTCCCAGACTTGATTGGTAGATAGCAAAAATTGATCCAGGAACTCAACCAATTGAAGATATGCTATATTTATTTAGTGAATGTGAAATTCATAAAAAGATAAATGTTTTTGGTTGTGCAAGACCTTCATCAGATCAAATCTCGGATTGCCATTGGAATGAAGAGAAGAAAATAGAAATGGAGTATGAGGTAACACGGCTCCATTGTGTCTCCATTGGATCAATTTTTGCTAAAGTGTGGGGTGAAACCCTTCTGAGCACCAACTACCCATTAGGGAGTGCCGTGATTATATTTTTTCTATTTGATTGGTAGATAGACTGTCACTTACACTTGCAAGGCTAAGATTAACTGTTTGAGGAGCAGAAGGAAACAAAGGTGCAGGAGATGGGTGTGGCGGAAATTCAATTACAGAGAAGAGGTAATAGAGCAGTGTTCAGACAGAGCAACAAGAACCCTAAGCAAGGAATCAAACTGAACACGCCTCTTGCACCTCAGCGTGCGAGTGGAGGGTGGCGCAGAGACCCGAACAGGCAGAGACGTTACACCTTGGGGATTATGTATTTTGCCACATGCCTTTGTAACTTTATCTATGTTGGGTTGACGACCAGAGAATTTAGACGAGGGGTGAGGGAGCATGTATTGGGCATTATGAAGGCAAAAGATTCTGTGGAAATTGACACCTTAAAAAATATCCCTTAACATTTTAGGCTCCTACACAATTCTGACCCTGCACTACTATGTGTACATTTTTGTATATGGCTATTGTATGTTTACATATATATATATATATATAGTGACAACTTGGGGGGATTAGTCTCAAAATGGCGGCAGACTCCTGGTCCGGACAGCAGTGGTTCGTGGTACTGGGCACCGGATAGATAGCGCTCAGACGGTCCAAGTGTAAAAAATAAACGGGCTTTATTCAGCTTACATGCAACATAACAAAACAACAAAAATCTAGGCCACAGTTAGGGCACTAACTGACTCCTTGAGCCCCTAACTAGCCTAACTACTGCTCAGCTCCAGCAATAGTCCCCTGTGGACCTCAGCCCTTCTGGGACAGACCGTCTCTCTCTGTCCTTGGCTGGACCACCATCTCCTGCTCCCTGCAGGATACTCCAGCCTTCTGGAGTTACGCGCCCCACCCAAAGGTGTGGCTGAGGGCCTTTTCAGGGCTGGCCTGGGTCGCTCCCTAGCACCCTCTAGGTTCACATACTCACAATATATATATAATTTTTATACATATGTGTTTTCCTAGTAAAACCATTTTTCACTTAGCAATTTTCACTTTTTAGCACTTTTCATTTTGCATGGATATTTTTTCACCTTGCACCTTCACTTATAATCACGTTTGGTCACTTTCACTTTAGCACCTTATTCACACCATGTGTTATTCTCACCACTTTATTATGCATATACATTATTTGTGGTATATTAGGTGACTACCAGGTTCTATAATAGCTATTTTCCTCTGTGTGAATTTATATCTTACTGAGTATTTACCTATATAATTTATTAAATACATCTATTTTGTAAAAGGTTTCCTTGTTATATTAGTTCTTTAGGACCTTTCTATTTTTGCTATATTAAGTATTTTTGCTACCTTCCATCCTGCTGCGTACTTCTGAACATGTGCGTGCATCATTTTGATAGCGATCCTTACTGGATGAGCCTGCTGTGTTTTTAGAGTAATTTGGGGCTATTTAGGAGCATTTACATGTTGCTCCTTCTGTTTTATTACAGATTTCATTGTTTATCTGGTCTATCTTTTATTTGAATTTATCAATAAAGTTGCATGTGTTTCATAGAGTCATATGATCTTTATCACATGACGTTGTCTGTGATATTCAGGCATGCTCAGTGCTGGTTTGTGTATGTCCAGCCACACATAGTGTCCATCTTGGTTTTTCGAAATACAGGTGATTCTCATTTCTTTACTTATGATTCCCCTTTATATACTTCATTTTGTATATGTTTGACATCCCCCTGACGAAAACATCTAGGTGAAATGTGTGTTGGGGTTCATCAGCTAGATTTGGTCTGTATTGGTGGTTTATTTGCTGGTTACTTTGTTATCAATCCTTATATATGGTTTGGCTATTTACACTTACACTATTTATCCCAATGTTGGTTTATGTACCTCTCTGACTTAGTTTATATATTATTGTTTTTTTTCTCTACATTATTATCTTGTTCATAGCCTTCCTGTATATAGTAGCCATTTGTCTTACTATCGCATTTATTTCCACCATTTTGATTTATGTACTGCAAACTTACCTGTCTGCTGACTGCTTTCTGTGACTGGGGCTCTGTGTTTTCTCCCCTTCTTTCTTACTCTCTTGTAATTTTTATAACTTTAATAAAATTGGATTTTAAGGTTTACATTTTGGGATTTTGTTTTGTATGTTTATAATGTACCCACCAACAATGTATTTTTGTGGTTTTGGTTTTGTATATTAGACATTTACAGACTTAACTACTTCAGGGCAGGCTTTGGCTGCAGATAGCTGACTGAAAACTTAGACCTGTCAGAATGTATTCCAGAGAAAGTAAGGGGAGGGAAGTTCGGCCATGTTAAATACATGTGCAATAGACAAGTGCACGTGCAAATTGCTATATTGCTACATCGCCATGCTGTGATTTCTCTCCCTTAGTGGGAAAAATTAATTACCCCACATTATAAGAAGTGATGAACCCTATGCTACAGTAGGGGAAAATGTGTTTGGACAAGTGATGAAATATTGAGACTATAGGCCTGTAATCATATTGAGGACTTTTGTTAGATAGATGGGCGGAAGTGCAGGATAAGCAAAGGGTAAGAGTTCTACCATGCTATACATGTTCGTCTATGCTGTTGTAAAGAGCATTGTCTTAAAGATACATTAATGCAAGATCACTTGTAAAAATGGCTCCAAGGACATCAATGTAAGTGTATGGTGTTGAGTATTTTGGTATGCGGCCTATAGTCTAGGATATCATTAATTATTTTTAATGGGGAACATACAGGTGCATCTCAAAAAATTTGAATATCTTTGAAATGTTTATTTCAATAATTAAATTAAAAAGTGACCTCCTATATTTTATAGATTCTTTACACACAGAGTGTTCTATTTCAAGTGTTTTATTTCTGTAAATGTTGATTATGGATTACAGGGAATGAAAACCAAAATCTAAGAAAATTAGAATATTGTGAAAAAGTTCATTGTTGTAAATTCAGTGTGTCACCTGCAAAGGTTTCCTAAGCCTTTAAAGAGGACCTTTCACGTCCTCATGCATATGGTGTTTTACATACCGCTAGAAAGCCGACGGCGCGCTGAATTCAGCGCACTGCCGGCTTTCCCGTTATATGCACCGGGACTGGAGATATCGGTGATCTAAATTTCACCATTCACTGTCAGAAGGGCGTTCCTGACAGTCTAGCTGTGCTGTGAGGTACGCCCTCCCTGACAGTATTCCTCCATAGACTTGTGCTTGGGGGGGGTGGCGTTCCTCACAGCTCACGTCATCACTGGGCTGTAAGGAATGCCCCCCCTGACTGTACAGAGCAATGGGATGAGTTCAGAGGGAGGGGGCGTTCCTTACCACCCAGTGATGATGCTGAGCTGTAAGGAACGCCCCCTCCCCAGTACAGTGCTATGGACGAGCACAGTCAGGGAAGGCATTCCTCACAGCACAGCTAGACTGTCAGGAACGCCCTTCTGACAGTGAACGGTGAAATTTAGATCACCGATATCTCCAGCCCCGGTGCATATAACGGGAAAGCCGGCAGTGTGCTGAATTCAGCGCGCTGTCGGTTTTCTAGCGGTATGTAAAACCGCATATACATGAGGACGTGAAAGGCCCTCTTTAAATGGTCCTTCAGTCTGGTTCAGTAGGACACACAATCATGGAAGACTGCTGATTATGAATTGAATTACTGAAATATTCTAATTTATTGAGATGCACCTGTATTTTAATGTGTTTAATAATAAAAGTTATATTTTAGTATAGAGGATTACTGCTGCATGTTATATTTTCAACAGCAAAAATATGTAAATAAAAGATAATAAAAAAAAAGTTGTGCAGCTGCTGAAATGGGGAGCCAACTGTAACTTCAGCCAGAGCTCCCAGAGAGAAGGCAGGGAAGGTTTATTACCTTCCCTGCCTTCCCAATCACTGTGTATACAGCCATCTTACAGCTCCCCTCTGACCCGGCGGCCACGTGATCTGCTGAGATCAGCATGTGTTAGAGCTGCTGGGTCCTACAGGACCCAGATCAGCTCTATAGTAACATGGAGGAGGCTGCATTCTTCCTGCAACTGGGGCTAAATGTTCCAGCCCCAGTTACAGGGGAAATCAGCCTCCCCAACAAAAAAAAGTCATCAGATGCCCCCAAAGGTCTATTATGACCTTATGGGGACACAATGTAAAAAAAATAAAATAATTAAAAGTAAAAAAAAAAAAAAAAATAATATGCTAAACACACGTCCTTATTAAAGGTTATAGCCCCACCCCCAACGACACCATACAAAATAAAAATTACCGTAATGGAGAGTAAAAACTATTTTAAAAAGTTTTTTTAGTAGCACTTTGTGTTATTAATTAAAAAAAAATGAAAAGTGAAAAACAGACCCATTTTCCCTCCTCTTTTGTTCAGATTTTCCAGGATATAAAAAAAATTAAAACACATGCAAAAATAAAAACAACATAAAAATAAAGCCCTATGTGTCACCGAAAAAAGATGCAGAGATTAGTTAGATAACGCATATGATAAAAATGTTACAGCCCTCAAAACCACTCATTCAAAAAACCCAAAAATGTGTCTGGTTTGGAAGGGGGGGTAAAGCATCTGGTATGGTAGTGGTTAAAACCACTTTGGATTGGAACAGAACTTACAAAATCTGCACTTCTTCATAACAAATATTTGGTAAATAAAAAAGCTAACACAAGCTATGGCTGGTGCTGGCAAGTCCTAAATGTTTTGTTATTACAAAAATGGAGGCAGTCATTGGAAGCATTGAAAGCTGCCATATTGCTAAGCCAGATGCCAAAGGCCTAGTCATGACCTGTGAGGCCTTTTTCTCAGTTCTCTTCACAGACTACACATCTGAACTCCATTGAACTCAGGTCCAAACTGAACAAAGAGAGAATCAAGCCTGAACACAGCTATACCCTCCTACCACAATCATCCTGAGAAACACCATATAATACATAGGGTTCACTTTAAGATAATCTGCAAACGGCATGCTAAACGAGCTTCAAAAACAACATTGTTATTCTCTATTCAGATCACGTTTTTACGTCCTTTTAGCACATCAGTTTAACAAAAAATGGATGCAAAATGATGCAAACGGATGGTCAACCATTTACATAGATATCAGTGTTAAAAATAAAAAAACAGATGTTTCTGTCCATTTTTGTTGAAGGACACAAAAACATAGTAAGGCCTGGTCAGGTCACATTTTTTTCCATCTGTTTAACATAGGCCAAAAAACTGATCCATTTCTGTTAGTTTTTTTTTTTAAGTACACAAAAACATAGTTTGCCATACATTTGTTTCTGTCAGTCATGACAGCTGGAAGCCTATTGAAGACTTAGGGCTTGTTATTGCTAAGATTCTATTACATGCTGCCGTAGGCATCATGCAATATAAATGAATGAATTTCATATTGTATATAATATATTGTATGGGAGATTGGACCCCCTAGGGTTCAAGTACCCTAGGTGGTTAAAAATAAAAGATAAAAAAAATAAGTTTCAAAAAAGTGTAAAAATAAATAAATAATAAAAAAAATCTAAAAGTTTAAATTACTCCCTTTCCCTAGATTACACGTACAAATAAACAAACAAATTAGTTATTCCTGCATCCCAAAATGCCTGAACTATAAAAACATAATGATATTTATTCCATATGATGAACAGTATAGCAGGACAAAAAAATCAAAACACGCATACTGCCTCAAAAAGTTGAATATCAATCAAAGCATAATATACAGTGGGGAAAAAATTTAGCAAGTTCTCCCACTTGATGAGAGAGGCCTGTAATTGTCATCATAGGTAGACCTCAACTATGAGAGACAAAATGAGAAAACATATCCAGAAAATCACATTGTCTGATTTTTTTAAAGAATTTATTTGCAAATTAAGGTGAAAAATAAGTATTTGGTCAATAACAAAAGTTCATCTCAATACTTTGTTATATATCCTTTGTTGGCAATGACAGAGGTCAAACGTTTTCTGTAAGTCTTCACAAGGTTGGCACACACTGTTGCTGGTATGTTGGCCCATTCCTCCATGCAGATCTCCTCTAGAGCAGTGATGTTTTGGGGCTGTTGCTGGGCAACACGGACTTTCAACTTCCTCCAAAGGTTTTCTATAGGGTTGAGATCTGGAGACTGGCTAGGCCACTCCAGGACCTTGAAAATAAAAGATAAAAAAATTGTTGCCCTGGCACTGTGCTTAAGAACATTGTCATGCTGAAAGACCCATCCATGTTTCATCTTCAGTGCCCTTGCTGATGGAAGGAGGTTTGCACTCAAAATCTCACGATACATGGCCGCATTCATTATTTCATGTACACGGATCAATCGTCCTGGTCCCTTGGCAGAGAAACAGCCCCAAAGCATGATGTTGCCACCCCCATGCTTCACAGTAGGTATGGTGTTCTTTGAATGCAACTCAGCAGTCACTCTCCTCCAAACACGACGAGTTGTGTTTCTACCAAACAGTTCTACTTTGGTTTCATCTGACCATATGACATTCTCCCAGTACTCTTCTGGAACATCCAAATGCTCTCTAGCAAACTTCCGGCGGGCCCGGATATGTACTGGCTTAAGCAGGGGGACACGTCTGGCACTGCAGGATCTGAGTCCCTGGCGGCATAGTGTGTTACTGAAGGTAGCCTTTGTTATGTTAGTCCCAGCTTTCTGCAGGTCGTTCACTAGGTCCCCCTGTGTGATTCTGGGATTTTTGCTCACCGTTCTTGTGATCATTTTGACTCCACGGGGTGAGATCTTGCGTGGAGCCCCTGATCGAGGGAGATTATCAGTGGTCTTGTATGTCTTCCATTTTCTAATTATTGCTCCCACAGTTGATTTCTTCACACCAAGCTGCTTGCCTATTGCAGATTCAGTCTTCCCAGCCTGGTGCAGCTCTACAATTTTGTTTCTGGTGTCCTTCCACAGCTCTTTGGTCTTCACCATAGTGGAGTTTGGAGTGTGACTGTTTGAGGTTGTGGACAGGTGTCTTTTATACTGATAACAATGTCAAACAGGTGCCATTACTACAGGTAATGAGTGGAGGACAGAGGAGCCTCTTAAAGAAGAAGTTACAGGTCTGTGAGAGCCAGAAATCTTGCTTGTTTGTAGGTGACCAAATACTTATTTTCCACTATAATTTGCAAATAAATTCTTTAAAAATCAGACAATGTGATTTTCTGGATTTGTTTTTTCATTTTGTCTCTCATAGTTGAGGTCTACCTATCATGTCAATTACAGGCCTCTCATCTTTTTAAGTGGGAGAACTTGCACAATTGGTGGCTGACTAAATACTTTTTTTTCCCCACTGTAATTCCCAAAATGTTATTAATAAAAACTACAACTTGGCCCACTAACAAAAGGGCCCTTACACCTCAACGTACATGGATATTTAAAAGTTACGGATGTCACAATATGGCAATGAAAAAAGTTTTAAAGTTTGGAATTTTTTTTTAAAGGTATGTAAGTATAACAAAAACTATATAAACTTGGTAATGCTGTGGTTGTACCAACCCACAGAATAGAGGTAACGTGTACAGATTTTTTTTTTCCAATTTCATTCCATTATGAATTTTCCAGCTACTCAGTACAGCATGTTGAAAATTAAATGGTACCACTGTGAAGTACAATTTGTCCCACAGAAAATAAGCTCTCACATGACTCTGTGAATAAAATAAAAATAAAGTTATAGCCTTTGCAAAGTAGAGAGGAGAAAAACGAAAAAGTCAGAAAATCGATGTGGCTTAAAGGGTTAAAAATTTGTGTCACATATACAGTGCTGGCCAAAAGTATTGGCACCCCTGCAATTCTGTCAGATAATACTCAATTTCTTCCAGAAAATGATTGCAATCACAAATGCTTTGGTAATAATATCTTCATTTAATTTGTCTTCAATGGAAAACCACAAAAAGAATTGTCAAAAAGCCAAATTGGATATAATTCCACACCAAACATAAAAAAGGGGGTGGACAAAAGTATTGGCACTCTTTGAAAAATCATGTGATGCTTCTCTAATTTGTGTAATTAACAGCACCTGTTACTTACCTGTGGCACATAACAGGTGGTGGCAATAACTAAATCACATTTGCAGCCAGTTCAAATAGATTAAAGCTGAGTCAACCTCTGTCCTGTTGTAAGGGAATTGCCAGTTGAGCAATTCTCCAGTGCTGCAGCAAAAACCTGAGAGGAAGGGAATACAGAGACAGTGAGCCCTAAAGTTGACCCAGACCCTGTCCCTACCTACTTGTGTCACTGTCCTAATGACAGGAACAACTTGGAGCCGGTCCCTACTCTGAATAAGTGACAACACAGAACGCAGACAGGACGCACAAACAACAAAGAGAGGTCAGCTAGCCAAGGGGTCGGTAACAATTGAGCAATGCAGTACAGAATCAAAATCCAAGAGAATAGTCAAAGTCAAAGCCAGTGGTCAGAAAATCAGAAGAGCAGGTAACAAGGAGCAAGGAGTATAGCCAGTAAGTGAAATGCAATAGCAGGCACCAATGGGAAAGTGAGCAAACAATAAATAGGGAGAAAGAACCCGCACCAGACTTGATAGGAGGACAGGCTGTCAATCACAAGGCAGGACTAAAGTTAACTCTTAGTGGAGCAGGGGGAAAGCAAGGTGAAGGAGAAGGGTGTGGTGGAAAATCAATTAAGGAGGTGAGGGAATAGGACAGTGTTCAGACAATACAAGAAAAACCCAAGGAAAGAATTACAACTGGGCACGCCTCCTGCGCCGCAGCGTGCGCCCGGAGGACGGCGCCAAAGCCCGGACAGGCAAGGACGTTACACCTGTGTCCTTGTGTGTACCACATTGATCATGGAGAAAAGAACGAAGACCAAAGAACTGTCTGAGGACTTGAGAAGTAAAATTGTGAGGAAGCATGAGCAATCTCAAGGCTACAAGTCCATCTCCAAAGACCTGAAGTTCCTGTGTTACCGGGGGGGGTGTCATCAAAAATTTAAACCCACCCCCCGCGGCCACCCCCCCCACATGGGGGGGGAAAAAAAAAAAAAAAAAACCAAAAGGGACCCACCAACACACAAAAAAAAACCCCCCCCCCCCCAAACCCCCCCCCCCAAAAACCCCCCTGACCCGCAAACCAGGCGGGTTGCCACTCCGGAAACCAAAAACTTTTGGAGCGTTCTCTGGCAGTGGACAAAAGAGGCATGTTCTGTGAAGAAAAGCACGCACAACAGGCGGGAAAAAGGCCCAAGAAAGAACAGTCCCTACAGTCAAACATGGTGGAGGTTCCCTGATGCTTTGGGGTTGCTTTGCTGCCTGTGGCACTGGACTGCTTGACCGTGTGCATGGCATTATGAAGTCTGAAGACTACCAACAAATTTTGCAGCATAATGTAGGGCCCAGTGTGAGAAAGCTGGGTCTCCCTCAGAGGTCATGGGTCTTCCAGCAGGACAATGACCCAAAACACACTTCAAAAAGCACTAGAAAATGGTTTGAGAGAAAGCACTGGAGACTTCTAAAGTGGCCAGCAATGAGTCCAGACCTGAATCCCATAGAACACCTCTGGAGAGATCTCAAAATGGCAGTTTGGAGAAGGCACCCTTCAAATCTCAGGGACCTGGAGAAATTTGCCAAAGAAGAATGGTCTAAAATTCCAACAGAGCATTGTAAGAAACTCATTGATGGTTACCGGAAGCGGGTTCGGTTATTTTGTCTAAAGGTTGTGCTACCAAGTATTAGGCTGAGGGTGCCAATACTTTTGTCCGGCCCATTTTTGGAGTTTTGTGTAAAATGATCAATGATTTGACTTTTTTTTCATTCTCTTTTGTGTTTTTTCATTGCAAGCAAAATAAATGAAGATATTATTACCAAAGCATTTGTGATTGCAATCATTTTCTGGAAGAAATTGAGTATTATCTGACAGAATTGCAGGGGTGCCAATACTTTTGGCCAGCACTGTAAGAGTTATTAAACCATGCCACTTTAGCCATAATGCCTGAGGGAAGACAGAGGCTTCTCTTCCACATAAGAAGACACCAGTTACAGATTTTGTTATGGAACCCATGAGCCCATCTTTAAATTATGTCCCAAGGAGATAATGGTCAGACATGAGGGATATCTGAAAAAATAACTGCTTTACAAATATGGCCTAATTTTTCTAACAAGATGCTTTTTCCAGTTTATTGAAAAAAACTTACAGCTACTGTTTTTGAAACTTTAACAGAATAAACCTACCACACACCAAGTGTATACATGTATCAGAAAACAGACCCCATAAATAAAGTCACCTACCAGAGGGGCTGCTACGAGGACAACAACAGTGCAGGACAATGGGAAAACCACCAGTGTTCTAACACTCAGATGTCCAGGGGCCCTCAAAATAGTCACCCAAGCAGATTGATTATGTACTCGGGGTGTAAATCCAGTAAAATCTCTCAAATTATGATGCAAGCATAATAGAAAACTCTCCCTAAATATCCATTGGAGTGTCCATACATATTCTTCTTCTTAGCAGGTAAGACCAAGGGTATGTTCACACGGCGGAAAATGAAGAGGAATTCCTCTTCATTTTCCGCTGCTGGCATTTTCGCCGTGGACTAGCCATGACGGGATGCCGATTCCGTCACGGCATCCCGCTCCTGATTAGGCATGGATGAATGGGCCTAATCAGGAGGGAGTCTCAAGCTGCGGAATCTGTGGCAAGATCAAGCAGGACTTTTCTTTTTTCCGCATCCTGCTGCAATCTCTGCCTCCCATTGAAAACAATGGGAGGCAGATTCCAGGAGGAATCTGCTCTGGATTCGGGGGGCGAAATCCGCCCCCAAATCCACGGCAAATTCCTCCTAGTGAACACACCCCAACATTACCTCATGTTGGTCACAACACAAAGGCTGTACATGCGACTCAAGTCCCATGGTGCCTTATCGGGGTGTAAATCCATCTGGGTCTTGAACAATAGCTGTTGATATTCCAAAAATACCTTGTTGCAGTATCCCAATGACAGGTCCTATAATACATTGTACCGTCCCAACATGTTTCTCCCACTCTTTACATATAATGGGCTTCATCATAGGACCAAATAAAATAAATGCCCTAAGGATGAAGGGTCATGAGAACAGCACCTCATGTTTTTGCAGAAGGCGCCAAACTAGCGTCCTGGTTTTTGCAATCTTTCAGAAACATTAATGTATGATAAAAAACACATATGATTAATTCATTAATTCATCTTAATTTGCAGCTTGATCTGTAACTTGTAAGACATGTTTCTAGAGCACAGATACAGGTTATTAATAGGATATGCTCTCTTATGCCAGATCTTTGTGACTATTCATCTTGTTCATTAACTATGATTAACAGCAACATTTTCTTTTAGCAAGTCAAGTAACACCTTAATGTCTTTGTTGTATGTTAAAACGGAATGATTGATCTATGGAAAGCATAAAATGCTGTGTTCTTTCATTATAAATCAGGTAATTGGTATTAAATCAGTAGTATGCCAAAAAGTACAATAAAAACAGAGGTGTGCAGCTATAGAGGATGCAGAAGTAGCAGGGACACATGGGCCCTGGTGCCAGAATAATAAACAGTACATGGTGAGTGGTGTCCATTTTACAGAGATTGCATCGGGGCCCATAATAATAATATAGTAACATGATTAAAAAAATGAAAAAGGTCTGTCAACCCTACCATGATAAAGGCAAAACCCCTATGAGACAGATGCAAATTACTCCAAGGTAAGGGAAAAAATTCCCTCCTGGCTCCAAATGTTGCCATCAGAATAAATCTCTGGATAATGTCCCATCTCCAAAATAAAAAAATATATATTTACTTATATCACTATATTTCTTATATATCTAGTATTATATAATTAGTATTTGCCATTTTATATTTTTTTTCTTTTTTGAAACTGATGTCTGTTTTTGCTGTTCTGTAACATTAGAAATAAAATGCTTTGAGGATTTGGTGTACCTTAAGCTGTCTTATGAATTCTGTGCAGAAGTAAAAAAAAACACGCTGACCCTTTTGTTGTTGATATTGGATGTGGTGTGTCATTCAGGATCTGCTGAGCACACACTGAGTCTCAGCTAAAATTGATTTCCTTTTTTTTTTGTTAAGAAATAAAAAAAGCAGCTGGCATTAAAATGAATGGCCTTCTTTCGATTTTCCTTTTCCACTGGAGCATTCAGTGAATGTAACAAGCATAATAGGCTGAAGTAAACAGTGTCAGCTTCTGTTATATCAAGAGGTCTTTTAAAACCAGCAGACAGTATCTGAAGACCTGCAAATTGTGTCAGATAGTGAAAATTAGTTTGTTTCCTAACAAGTGTTTTGACACTATTGTGAAGAAGCAGAATAAAAAAAGCTTTGCTAATTATTGTATCTTCTGCATACACTATTATGGTTTTGTTTCATTAATGAGCAAAAATAGCAGCCTCAGTGAAACTTGTCCTAGAAAATAAGCATTAAGAAAATTAGCTGTACAGCTATAGACAGCTTCTTCTTGGAAAGGAATGTGTTCACAGGGTAGAAATGTTAGGCTTATCAAAAGATAATTCAGTTTCTCCTGTGATGAGTTAAATAAAAATATAATGTAACATTTAGGGCCATTTAAAATTATAATAGATCGTTCAGATAGCAATGTTTTTCACATTATCCACATATACTGTATATACATATGTATATATGAATGTGTGGTCATTCATATATTGTACTACTACAACTAAGCACAGAAAAGTAGCTATAGTAAGTGTACGAATAGCAATCACTCTTGGCCCTTGAAGACATAAAGTGCACCTCTTGTTATAAAACAACTTTTCATAAATGAACATAAATGAATGGTACATATGCATATGAGAAACTTTAATCCAAGAAAGAAAAGTAAGAAAGCACTCAAAATAATAAAAAATACGAAAGGAATTTTATTGAAGTACAAAAACAGTATAAAAATACAAAACAGAAACAACAGTACAAATACGTATCTCAGCATATGTAAAACGAGAGAGGCAGAGGCTGAATAGTATGAATAAATATAAGGGAGATAACTTACAACCATGCATAAAGTATATAGCAGTATATAAATGCAAGGGGTACTAATGGTTAGTAAAGAGCAAGTGCATATATAAAACCCCTATATAGATGCCCAATGTATAACACTATACATGTATTTTTGCAAAGTAAATTACATGGTATAAGATCTAAACATACCTATGACACAAATGCCGCTGCCTGCTGACAAAACCCATGAAAGAGGCAGAGGCTAAGTAGTATAAATAAATATCAGGGAGATAACATACACCCATGCATAAAGTATATAGCAGTATTTAAATACAGAGGGTACTAATGGTTAATAAAAAGCAAGTGCATATATAAAACCCCTATATAAATGCCCAATGTATCACACTATACATGTATTTTGCAAAGTAAGTTACATGGTATAAGATCTAAACATACCCATGACACAAATGCCGCTGCCTGCTGACAAAACCCAAAGCACGTTTCGGCACACACAGCCTTCGTCTGGGGGTGGTGTCAGTGGAGAAAAACAGAAGCTTATATAAGCAGTGTAATCAAGGCCAAACTTTAGAACTGGTGTCTTGCTACAAATCTCCATACCAATAGTGATACATGAAAGCCATCCTGAAGTTACCTGATTATAATGGCGCATGCCCAGGCCATCAGTACCTCTTACAACCACGTGACCACGTCCGCACGCGCTGACGTGGGTGGGAATCACAGCGTGATGACGTCATAGTCACGAGTCCCAGCCACGCCTCGCGATATTGCGGATAGGACACTCGGGAAAGGGGTAAGAGAGCCAGGCATGCGCACAGCAGGTTAGATGAATAAATGAAATACTACAAGAGGCATGGAGGATCGCAATAGACCAGGAATCTATATCGCTACAGTTACAGGAATAAATAAATACATCCAAAGACCCATATATATATATATATATATATATATATATATATATATATAAACTATATATGAAATAACGATGAACACACAAATAGTGCCATAGTTGTGAAAGAGAGGTTGTAAAGGACCAAAAATATGTCCTCTAGAACAAATACATATAAAAAGTGACTCTGTCTTGCGATTTGGTTCTGGCGTTCTCGATTGGATTTGACTACTGGCTTTGTTTTCCCAGACTCGACTTTGTCTCATGATCTGGTTTCTCATTGCCCTCTTCAGCTGCTGACCCGTGATTTCACAACCATTCTGTGATCTCTGTTCCTGTGAGTTTTGTGTGGATTTGGTTTTTGGTTTCTGCTGCAGTGCATCTATTTGTGGTACACTCATCTGTTTAGATGATAATTCCGTTCTTTAGATTCAGCAAAAATCCATCTCTTCTTGCAAGAGGCTCTGGTGAAGGTGTCTGAGGCCGGTCTTGGCTTACAGAGGTGTATTATGTTTAAGTAGCATTTTCTACTGCTCGCAGTTGTCAGTCCATTTCTCCTATAGCCTGCAGTTTACTCCTTGTTACTGTGGCCTTGCATCTGAATCCTAACAGAATGTTCTACAATATTAAAGGGAAACCTAGATTAGCAGCAATACTGTGCTAGAGTACAGAAGAAGGACATTTCAGTAGGCCTGGAAAAAACTAACATAACCATATTTATTTCTGAAAAGTGTCAAACCATACAAAGTTCCTGCATTCATGGTTATATCCATTGGCAACTGATAAAGACTACCAACTGTCACCACTAAGATGGTTAGAGAAAATCCTGAAAACCCTGCTAAAGTTTTAAATATTTATATTTGAGAACATGTTTAATTTTTAATTGTCTATAAATTTGAACATTGTTATGTTCATGGAAAAAAACATTTTAAAGGCCCTTTCAGACAAACATTTGCAGGCCAAGATATACAGTCTGTTTGTCAGCCATAATTACTGGCCCAAGTCAAAGTCAGGCTGAGAAATATGGCCAAGATACAGATTATATTTCTTGTCCCAGATACATTCATAGGAAAGACTCCTAACTTGCTGCAGGTAATAAGATCAACATGTTAGGTAGGTAGATATACTGGTAAATAGGAAGTGTAATTTTTAACAAATGGGCACCAATATAAAATCTGTAATAAACACCCACACCTACCATGAGATATCTATAATATTAGTGTCTTCATATGTGAAAGAGTGATTTTCGAGGCATCCTTAAAGTGTACCTCCAATTATAAAAGAACACTTCATAAATAAATAGTACAAATGTAATATATATTACTAAAGAATATGTTATTTTTTTCATATTAGTCTATGGAGAGGGGAGGGCGAGTCTGCTGGAAAACACATATAAATTACCGCTAATGCCACACTGCTACACTGTGAGTCATGGAGCTTTGCCTATTGTGCTGATGCTTCAAGATAAGAATTTATTGATGCATATAATGAGGCAATAAATCAGTTAACTAGCCAGTGACAGCATCCTCACCCTCCCTCTCCATAGAGTTCTGTGTGTAGAGTGAATACGGAGATGTATCTCTATGTAAACAAACAGATTGAAGATAAGGAGGAGGAAAGCAGCCTAAAAAATTGAGAAGGAAACATATTTTAATAAGATATATTGCAAAGTTTCTCATATAAAACAAACTTCATAGCACATAACATGAAGATAGAAACTTGGAGAAAATGTTATAAACAACAACAAGTGTTGTCTCCAGATCTATCATAGTGAAATCCTCTACAAATCATGCTCTTACTACCAACAAATAGCAATAATCCAAGCCAAGAAGCCTTGCTAACTGGACCAAGCCAAGAAGCCTCTGGAACTGCAAAAGCTTCCCAGGTTGTCCAGGTAACGTTAAAGGTGCAGCATCCAGAGAATCCTGACACATACCCTTGAATACAATCAGCAAGCCTCCAATAGTAGCCATGCTAAAATACAAAAACACTCCTTGTAAACTGTATTAAAAATGCCATTGTGACAGAACTAAACAGTCTGATGGAAATAACACCCCAATAGTGTAAAAAAAGTGAAGGATTTATTTACCTATAGTACACATATGCAACATTTCAGCTCCACAATGAAGTCCTTTTCTGAACTTCAAGCCTTGAGTCATTTTCAAGGCTTGAAACTGACTCCAATGTGGAGTTGAAATGTTGCATCTGTGTACTATGGATGAATAAATCCTTCACTTTTTTACACTATTGGGTGCCGGTTTTATCATTCTGTGTTTTTTCTGTTGGAAATAATTAAACTAGTTCACATAAAATTGACATTTCATTGGCTACATTAATGTACTTTGTCTTCTTAGATCACCCTCTCAGATCACAGCTTATCCCCACTGACCTCAACCTCAAGATATACATACTATCTTAAAACACATTTGTATCAATTAACATTGATGTTCTGAAAACTCCATTTTCCATATACTTCTGCTTTCTTGTCCATCCTTGCCCTTTCAGAACACTACAATCAAATATCGACTTGTGCCATTCCCTGCCCTAAGTGCTTTTCTGTTTGGCTGAAGGCAAAGTTCTCAATCTCCTAAACTAATTCTAAATGTCTTTTTGTCACTTGTAGCTCACTTGTGTTTCATTCTGATGGACAGATAACTAATACTCTTCTCAGTGTTTATGACCTTGTGTCCTTCTTTGAAGAGAGATGGTACACATGTCAAACTCTCTTTATATAACTACAACAGAACAAATCCCTATTAAAGCTAATTGCAATACATAACATATTACAGTAGTGCCATGATAACAAATAAAGACTGCATCTTGGCCCACAAAAAACAAGACCCCTAAAAGTACTGGCTCATAATAGTTGTAATCATACTGACCTACAGAATAAAAGTAACATGCTGTTTATGTTGAAGAGTGAAAAGAAGATACTTTTAAAAAACTAGGATGGAATTGTTGTTTTTTATTCCCCAAGAAAGCACAAATAATATTTAATAAATAAGCTATATTTGCCCCAAAATGGTGGCATTAAAAATTACATATACCATAAAATTATATATAATATACAGTGGGTACGGAAAGTATTCAGACCCCTTTAAATTTTTCACTCTTTGTTTAATTGCAGCCATTTGCTAAAAGCAAAAAAGTTCATTTTATTTCTCATTAATATACACTCAGCACCCCATCATGACAGAAAAAACAGAAATGTAGATATTTTTGCAAATGTATTAAAAAAGAAAAACTGAAATATCACATGGTCATAAGTATTCAGACCCTTTGCTCAGTATTGAGTAGAAGCACCCTTTTGAGCTAGTACAGCCATGAGTCTTCTTGGGAATGATGCAACAAGTTTTTCACATCTGGATTTGGGGATCCTCTGCCATTCTTCCTTGCAGATCCTCTCTAGTTCCGTTAGGTTGGATGGTGAACGTTGGTGAACAGCCATTTTCAGGTCTCTCCAGAGATGCTCAATTGGGTCGAGGTCAGGGCTCTGGCTGGGCCAATCAAGAATGGTCACAGAGTTGTTCCGAAGCCACTCCTTTGTTATTTTAGCTGTGTGCTTAGGATCATTGCCTTGTTGGAAGGTGGACCTTTGGCCCAATCTGAGGTCCAGAGCACTCTGGAAGAGGTTTTCTTCCAGGATGTCTCTGTAGTTGGCCGCATTCATCTTTCCTTCAATTGCAACCAGTCATCCTGTCCCTACAGCTGAAAAACACCCCCATAGCATGATGCTGCCACCACCATGTTTCACTGTTGGGATTGTATTGGGCAGGTGATGAGCAGTGCCTGGTTTTCTCCACACATACCGCTTAGAATTAACGCCAAAAAGTTCAATCTTCGTCTCATCAGACCAGAGAATCTTATTTCTCATAGTCTGGGAGTCCTTCATGTGTTTTTTGGTAAACTCTATGTGGGCTTTCATATGTTTTGCACTGAGGAGAGGCTTCTTCAGGCCACTCTGCCATAAAGCCCCGACTGGTGGAGGGCTGCAGTGATAGTTGACTTTGTGGAACTTTCTCCCATCTCTCTACTGCATCTCTGGAGCTCAGCCACAGTGATCTTTGGGTTCTTCTTTACCTCTCTCACCAAGACTCTTCTCCCACAATTGCTCAGTTTGGCAGGACAGCCAGGTCTAGGAAAATTTCTGGTCGTCCTAAACTTCTTCCATTTAAGGATTATGGAGGGCACTGTGCCCTTAGGAACCTTGAGTGCTTCATAAATTCTTTTGTAAAATTGGCCAGATCTGTGCCTTGCCACAATTCTGTCTCTGAGCTCCTTGGGCAGTTCCTTTGACCTCATGATTCTCATTTGCTCTGACATGCACTGTGAGCTGTGAGGTCTTATATAGACAGGTGTGTGCCTTTCCTAATCAAGTCCAATCAGTTTAAATAAACACAGCTGGACTCCAATGAAGGAGTAGAACCATCTCAAGGAGGATCAGAAGGAAATGGACAGCATGTGAGTTAAATATGAGTGTCACAGCAAATGTTCTGAATACTTATGACCATGTGATATTTCACTTTTTCTTTTTTAATAAATTTGCAAAAATATCTACATTTCTGTTTTTTTCTGTCATGATGGGGTGCTGAGTATACATTAATGAGATATAAAATGAACTTTTGCTTTTAGCAAATGGCTGCAATGAAACAAAGAGTGAAAAATTTAAAGGGGTCTGAATACTTTCTGTAGCCACTGTATAAACATATACACACGGTAATAGAGGGAATTTTTTTATGCTATTTCCTTGTAATCCATTTTGTATTAAAAGAGTTGTGCAGGACTACAAAAACATGACTGCTTTCTTCTTCTCAGGAGGTGACATCATGTCCATTGGTGACATGTCAATGCTGCAGCGCAATCCCAATCATTTTAATGGGATGGAGATGTGGCATGGCCATCTGACCAACGGATGTGATGTCACTGCCTGAGAAGAAGAAAGCAGCCATTTTTTCGACGTCCTGCACAACCCCTTCAAGGTTGATTGAACTTTTTTGTAGTCTATGATTAATGGAGTTATTTTCATGCAAAACTTTTTATGATTTTAAGAGCATGCTCCTCTTTAAATGCTTGTATGCCTAATGACTATGCTGATGCCTACATAAGAAATAGCTAATTCACTTTTTCAAAAAATAATTTTCAATGTGCTCTCAGTTGTAACCTCTCAAGACATTTACTGCTTAAAATTAATAGACAATTTTAAATGATATTCAGGCTTTTGTGACCCTGACTAAAAATTATAGGAAAATACAAGTTTTTGGTCCTGGACAAATCTGTAAAATATCTATTATTAATAAAATATATTATTTTTTTTATTTTTTGATCTATGGGAGAGTTTTCTAGGCATGCACTGCAATTTGTGCAGAGGTCATTGTGCAGTAAGGGAAGAGTAGATGAGCTGTGAAAATTAATGTTGTGAATAATGTGTTCCTGGATTATCTATATATAGGTAGTACCTGTTACTGTCACAGCCTGTGATGATAATGAGACACCTGCCGAAAAAAGATCTCCAGAATACAGGAAATTCCACGCTATTGTTAGATTTAGTGGCCAGAGTGAAAACTACAGAGCTTAGTATTTTTTAAATATAGATAGAAAAGAGGAAAATAAATTATCAAAAATTATTTTAAAATATTTTTAACATAAAAACTTGATATAACCCTTTTCTGACAGACAGTTTGTGACATTTTTTTCCCTTTTTGTTCCATGTAGACATATAAGGGTTTGTTTTTATGTCAGGCGAGTTGTATTTTACAGTGACACATTTTCAGGGTACATATAATGTATTAAAAAATGTATTAATTCTTTTTGGACGGGCCTGGAAAAATAAACATTCAATTCTACAACAGTTTTTTTTTTTCTGTGTATATCAAGCATTCAGGTGCATCTTAATAAATTAGAATATCTTTGAAACATTTATTTATTTCAGTAACTGAATTAAAAAAGTGACCTCCTATATTTTCTAGATTCTTTACACACAGAGTGTTCTATTTCAAGTGTTTTATTTCTGTAAATGTTGATTATGGATTACAGGTAATGAAACCCAAATCTAAGGAAATTAGAATATTGTAAAAAAAAAGTTCAATATTGTAAATTCAGTGTGTCACCTGCCAAGGTTTCCTAAGCCTTTAAATGGTCCCTCAGTTTGGTTCAGCAGGACACACAATCATGGAAGACGCTGATGAATAGAATTACTGAATCACTGAAATGAATGAACGCTTCAAAAATATTCTAATTTATTGAGATGGACTTTACTTTATGCTTACTTTAGTCTGTATTTTTAGATAATTCCGGCAATATGTAATGTCCAAGTTTTTTATGTTTTTAGGATTTATTCACAATGAATATACTTTTTCTGAAAAGTAATTTGCTATTTTCTTTCTTTCTCGATAGCTATAGCTTTTCCAGTTAATATATCCTTGTCCTTATGAGGACTTTTTTTTTTTTTTTATTGCAAACGGTATTTGTCACAGGCACCATTTTCAGGCACTTATAATTTAATAATTAAAAAAACAGCAATTCTGCAATTCAAATTTCTTTTTTTCCACAGAGTTCACTGTGTGTTAATGTTGACATGTTTACCGTATTCTACAATTCAGTCCTTGATATTGATAATGTTGATAAAATAGTTATAGTTTTTTTATGACAATAGAGTTGTGTGAAGTTTGTTTTTGTGAATTGTAGTTTTCATTAGTACCATTTTTAGATAAATATGACATTTTGATCACTTTTTACTTTATTTTTTTGACGTGAGATGAAAAATACCAGCAATTTTGGCATTGGTTTTTATTATTTATTTATTTATTTATTTATTTATTCATTTTACAGAGTTCAATATGTGGTATCAATGATATGGTGAATTTATTCTTCTGGTCAGTACACTTAAAGAAATAACAAATGTATATAATATGTTATGTTTTATTATTTTTGTATAATATAAATACTTAAGAAAGGAAAAAGCTTTTTGTGGTGCTACATTTAAAGACCCAAGGCATTTTTTTCTAGTTTTTTTGTGGACAGAACTATATAAAGACTTATTTTTGTGGAAAAAGCTCTAGTTTTTACTAATACATTTTGGAATACATATAGCATCTTGATCACTTTTTATTTAGTTTTTTGAAGTAGCATGAAAAGATAATGCAACTTTGTCATTTTTTTTATTTCATTCAGTGTGCGGGTTGAATTATGTGATAGCTTTAGACTTGGCAGACCTGGAGACAATTGTCAATCCTTCAGCTGCCATAGTAACCATAGGTACACAACATAATTGCATATCAGGTGGTTACTGGCATTATAAAGGGAGTAATCTCCATCTCGGCAGTTACAGGGGGACTTTAGCTGTCAGTTAACGGGGCACAGCTACTTTGTCCCTGCAATCATCATGATGATGTACAAATATGGCAAATTGTGAGAACTCCTTCCCTTTATGACAAACATGTATGTCAAATGTTGGGAATGGGTAAAACAATAGTTCACATGACACATTGGGGGGGATTTATGAATTCATGTGCATGGACAGGTGCCTGATTTATGATGAGGCTGGAGCCTTTACATAAATCAGTCATTCCCTGTGCCAGTTGTGACCTTTAAGGATATCCCCTTAAGGACACTACCTATTTTAGGCCTTAACGGGGTATTCAGACTCACAGCTTAAAGGGGTTGTCCAGAAAAAATTGGACAATCCGTATAAATTTTAAATACACCAGGGGCAGTGAAAAAAAATTTAAAAAATTCATACTCGCCTTTCCACGGTGCTTGATTCCTCCATGTGTGGTCCGGTCTTCTCGGTCCCGTTCTGACATGTGGCAGAAGTCCCAGCCACACATGACTGCTGAGGCCAATCAGCCGCTTCAGCAATGGGCATGCAATGTCACTACCAGTGACATCACGGGTCTCTTCCTGAAGCCTGCTGAGGATGCTGATTGGCCTCAGCGGTCATGCGAGGCCATTTACAACAGGCACGAGCTACATGCAAGAATGAGCTGAAAACTTGGAAATGGAGGTGAGAGGACACAGGAGGGTAGCTGAAAGCCTGAGCTGAGAAAAACCCTTTAAGTCTAAGGCCCCACACCGCTAAAAAAGCTGATTTTTAGTTGCAGAATTTGCTGTGCTTTTTTGAGCCAAAGCCAAGAGTGGTATAGCAAAGCAAAGTGAGCCAAAGTTGGTGGCTACACCACCCCAATCAGAGGGGGAGACCCCCAATGCATCATAAATTCAAAATATATATTAACACTGATGAACAAAACTAAAACTTAACATTCATTTAATAAATAGAATAAAATTAACCTCCAATGAGGCACAATCCAAAGTATAAGCCAATAGGCAAAACCCAAAATAGGCCACAGAAAATGGGGCATTAGCTCCTAACATAAGTATAGGGTCAGCCATATAAATTTGAATAGTAGTACACAAAAAGGGTGGATCTTACCTGATCAGATAGAAGAGAGAAGCAACTCCAAAATTAAACAAAAAGCAGAGGCAGCCAGGACAATCCCTTATCTGCCCTTCAAAAAACTGTCTTTCTCACCCCAAGTGACTCCTGCTCTGACAAGGGCAGTTCCAAGCTGTACCCTTACACACAAAGTCCCTAACAGAATTAAAGGAATTAGCAAAAAACCCATAGTGATGGGTCAACAGATAAACCCCAACCACAGTGGTGAATGGGATAAAACAAAACCCTTCATTGGGTAGTTACAGACCCCCCGGTAAAAAACAACAAACCAAGGGGAGAGAATCATCCAGACCCATCTATCTAGCTAAACATTTTGCCAGTGGCAACAGACTACCAATAGAAAAACCTGTATTGCATTGGGTATCCCGACTGACCTTCTTCCAGATGTGAGACTTTTGTCTGAACTTGGAGAGGAGGAAGGTCAACTAAGTGGACAGGGTCCATTTACAAACCTACAGAATAAAAGTACGAAGGTACCTCCCTCCTGTGAACTCTCATGTATAGATTTCCTTCTCAATCAAGTGACAACTGATCTGTGGAAAATCAAACAGACACATTCCCCCTTTAATCTCAATAGTAGTGAGATGGTGTTACGTGATCTGAAGCTCAATAAGGAGCTGATAACCCCTTTCTTAATAGGGAGTGATGTTGCTACTGTTAAAAGGTGCCCTAGATTGGTAGCCTGTTGCCACTGCCAATACAGGAATAGAAAAGGAATACAAAATATATATTAAATAACTATACTGCTCCCTTCTGCTCAATCCACTCCTGGCTTTGGCTCAAAAAAACACAGCAAAATCTGCAACAAAAAAAGCTGCTTTTCCACAACGTGGGGCCTCAGCCTAAGTCTCAACCCCTGTTTTTCAAATCTGACACCTAATGTCACCTAATGTAAGAATAACTTTCAAATGCATTTATTTACTTATTTGAGACAGTTTTCTTGTGGAACAATATAGCTTTTGGTGGTGGTAAATTTTGGTCATTACATTTTGTGCTTTTGTTTTTTGTTTTTTTTAAAAAAAAAACACAATGTACAGAAATTTTTCAAACATTAGGAATTTTCAAAATTTCAATAACCCCTCAGGATATGATCAGTTTGGGGGGTTTGTTGTTCATAAGATTCACTCAATGTTATAAATGATATTGTAATTTTTTTTGCAGTTCATTATGATTATGTTGATACCAAATTTATATAGTTATGAACTTTTACTACTTTTTCAAATAAGACCCAATTTTTCAAAAACAATTCTCTCTTTGCTTTTTTACAGCATTATACTTTTACAGCATTGACCTTATGTTAATAAGACTTTTATGAAGGCATCTCTACCAATTATGGTTAATTTTGATTATTTTATATCATAAATTTAACATATATTTTAAAAAAAATTAGTTAAACATTTATAGTTATACTTTTATAGTATTTTTTTATAGTTATACCTAGGCATTTATAGTGATACATTTAGAACTATACTTTTATCGTTAAACTTTTTATTTACATTTTTCTACAAGTGAACTTGAACATGTGCTCACTTGATAACTTGTACAACAAATATGTTTTCATACATGCCTATTAGGCCCTGTCTCTGGTGATGACAATCCCTCAGCACCCAGTAGTTACATTGTGGGAGCTCTCTAACCACTTAGATGCTGTGATCAGTACAAACTCCTTGCAGATGTTGTGCTTGGCTCCAGGACTCCAGCGCTGCAAGGCATCGGTGCTAACCACTGAGCCATCAGGCAGCCATTAATTTGCCATAATTAGAATTAGGTCTGACTCTGGGAGTAAGAACAGTTTCTATGCCTGCTACATCACAGTGCCATACAAACTCAGTGCACCTAATAATTTGGTGCTGAGTAGGAAGGGATTAAATTGCAATGGTTAAATGACTGAATGTGGTCCTAGCATGTGATAAGAAGCACTGGGGACTAGAAATAGTGTGAGTGGTTGAACCATGTAAGTTTCTAAAATAAACAAGAAATACATTTCTCATATTATTTCTTGTGAGAGCACAACACAGAGTGATTAAGTTGAAGTGTTCACATACTAGTAATACCTATTTCAAGAAACAATGTTAAATTGCTAACAGTATATTTCTAAAGCTATTGGAAAAACATAGACATCAGAAGGAATTTATGTGATCTGCAGAGACTTTCTTCCTTGATTAAGGCTTCATCCATAATGACAATCTTCTGGCAAAGGGCAGCTTGACAGGCTGAAGGAGAATAAAAACAAAATTGCAAGCACAATTTTTAATAATCCTGCCAACTTCAATAAAAAGTAAAACAAAGAAAACAAACATTTATGTAAACCTAGCCTAGAGCCACTGGCAGTATCAGCAGCAAGGATATGTAGTGGGAAAAAGTAAAGGAAAGTAAAGAAGATGAACTTAAGAAAAGTCAGTTAAGTAGTCAGATCCAAGTAGCTGAGATCTGAACATTTTTTAAAACGAGCTGATCCTATTTCTCATTCTGAGCAGAGATAATACCACACATAAGTGGTGAATCTTCACTAAAATAAATCAAGCTATAGAATCGATAGTCTCCAGTGCATAAGAAATAATACAATGAATAAATTCTCAAATGATAAAGAAAGAGTTTACTTGAGACAGTCTCAAAAGGGAGTAATTGCAAAGAAATTTTACATATCTGTGCAAAACCAATTTTAAGAAACATTTGCTTTGTTAATATAGATGTTGTTAATGTCCTTTCTGCATCTAAACACAAATTATCATTCAAATAATCATTTTAAATTGGAAAAGTGTTTTTTGTTCATAAAAACATGAAAATTACCATAAAACTATATAATCCCTTTAATGGTAAATGACTTAACTATCTATCTATCTATCTATCTATCTATCTATCTATCTATCTATCTATCTATCATGACCAGGTACTAGTTCGCAGATCATGATAGATATATTTCACCATAATGATCCCATGTGCACCTGTGCAAGTGTGTTCTTAAGATTGTAATTCCATTACAGCCGCCAAGGTCAGATATGAATAATACTACCACATCTCTTATAAGCAACCCTTTTTTTTTTATTAGGTTAGTGCACGTTAGAATAATTAACACATAAGACTAGAATATTCTGGTAACAGAGAAAATAAAGATTTTCTTAATAATAACAATAATAGTAATACATTTTACTTATGTAGCACCAACATTTATTCTGCAGCAATTTACAATTTGTAAGGATCAAGTAATAAGTCAATTCACACAGTGAGATTGAGAGCCCTGCTTGCAAGAGCTTACAATCTATGAAGTAGATGGGGGTGACACAAGAGGTAGCAGGGGCAGCATAGGAGATAACATTTGTTATACGGTGGTCCAGTCGGTTTTGTGATAAGGGTTACTTTCATTACACATAAATAAAGCTGTATGAGCCATCACTAGTCAGTGTCTTTTAATGTGCAGATGATGCCTGGACATATAAGTTAACAGCACCATATCCTGTGGGATAATGCAGGAGCGTAAACAGAGGAGGATTAGTGTTAGGGATTTTAACTTAGATTAGGAATTGTCATAGGCCTGTCTGAAAAGATGTGTCTTTAGGATGTGCTTGAAGCTGTAGAAATTGGGAGTTAATCTGATTGTCCAGGATAGAGCATTCCAGAGAAGTGGTGCAAGTGGGAGAAGTCTTGGATAAGGGAGTGGGAGGTTCTGATAATAGAGGATGTTAGTCTTAGGTCATTGAATGAATGGAGAGCACGGGTTGGGTGATAGAGATGAAGGAGGAAATGTAGGGAAGTGCAGAATTATGGAGAGTTTTGCAGATGTGGGTGATAATTTTATATTGTATTCTGTTTTGAATAGGCAGCCAATGCAGTCACACAGTCCGGAGGCGTCAGTGTAGCAACTGATGTAGCCTGGCTGCCACATTCAGAATAGATTGTAGAGGGGAGAGTTTAGTGAGGGGAAGACTGAAGACTGATTAGTAGGGAGTTACAGAAGTCAAGGCGAGAGTGAATCAGGGTGACAATCAGGGTCTTTGATGTTTCCGTGGTAAGGAAAGGAAGGATTCTGGAGATGTTTTTGAGGTGGAGATGACATGAGCATGCGAGTGATTGGATATGGAGGGTGAAAGAAAGGTCTGAGTCAAACATAACCCCAAGGGGGGAGGCATACTGCCTCAAATTTATGGTAAATGGAGATATCAGGGTTAGGTCTGTTAGATGGTGGAAACAGCAATAGTTCAGGATTTGAGAGGTTCAGTTTCAGATGAAGCAAAGGCATGATATTTGAGACAGCAGAGATACAGTCAGATGGGAGATTATGGCTAGGCATAAGGAGAGAGAGAACGGAAAGTACTGATGACGTGGACCTCAAATGAGGGGAAGATGAGTGAGGGTTCTAGGAGAATGACCTGAAAAGTGTACTGTGGTGATAGAAGTATGCCTACTTCTCACTCCTGTCTGTCAGACCTATAAGTATGTGAGAAATGCTTTAGACAGAGCAGTAGGGGAGGCCATCTCAGACTGCAGGATCCAAGTTTCAGTGAGGGCTAGCAGGTTGAGAGATGTACTGAGGAATAAATCCTTAATATATTCTGGTTTGTTACACACTGAGCGAGCATTCCAGAGAAAACGGTTAAAAAGGACAAGAGAAAGATAAGGAGAGGAAATATGGTGAATATGGATGAGGTTAGTGGGACTTCTATGTGTGCAGGTAGAGGAAAAGTTAGTGGAAAGAGTAGGGCCAGGGTTTGGAGAGATGCCCCCAGCAGCTAGTAGGAACAAAATAGACATAGACAGAAGATGGTTCAGTGATTTATGTGGGTGTTTATGTTTAGTTTCACTGATAAAAGAAGTATAGGCATTAGGATGGTTAAAGAGAATGTAAAGTGTGTGAGAGCTGTACATGGGAAAATGAAGACGAGAAGGTCTGGTATGGATAGTGTGCACTGGTGGTAAAGATGGAGGGGAGTTATGCATGAGTGCAATTGCTAAGAAAACAGGTGCTATGATGATGCACTTTGTATAATGTGTGCATTAAACATTCCACCACTCTATTGAAAATATATAATAATTATATAATTACATTATATTAAATAAGTATACAATTAAAATGGAATATAACTGGGAAATAAATAGTAAATTAAGATAAAAAAATGTGTATGAATGTAACAGAATATATAGTTTATTAGAGACATTGCAAATGTGGGTTCTTCACCCACAATATCATCTGAGATAGTTGTGCTGAAGAAAATGTGCCATTTTTCACAGAATGGGACTGCCTGCTGATATAGACTATTGCTCTCTCTGTCTCTCTACCTACAGTATCTACTGTATCTAAAAATTAAGAGGATAGCTGCATTGCAATACTATGTATGGATGCAAAAAATTTTCTAGGGACTCCAATCCCACTTGACACAAAAAATACTCCAATAAGTGAAAATAAAGGTGATGTTTGTTCACCGAAATAGCAACATTTCAGTCCTACTTCATGAGACATTTCTCGTTTAAACCCCATGAAGCAGGACCAAAGCAATGAAGTTTGGGTGAATAAACTTATCAACTTTATTTTCAATTATTGTAGTACTGCCTTTATCTATCTTAGCTCAACACCCTATAAACTAAACAAATTAATGGTCCAAATGAGAAAATACTTGTGAAAGGCAAACAAAATCAATGATATATTCTTAGGATACATCATCAATATCGGATTGTTGAGGGACCAGCAACGGGGATCCAAAATTATCAACTTTTCTCAGTAGCCACTATACAGAGAACTGAGCCAGAAGCTGATAGCTTTGTTCTCTGTGTAGTAACTTAGCACAATTACTACACATGAGGAAAGGACATTACTGCAGCTCAGCTCCTATACTGTACAAGTGAATGCTGAGTTGTAGTAGCACAGCATGGTCACTATACATTATTTATTATGCTTACTTGTATAGCGCCATCATATTCCGCAGCTCACAATCTATATTCCCTATCAGTATGTCTTTGGAGTGTGGGAGGAAACCCACGCAAACACAGGGAGAACATGGAAACTTCTTGCAGATTTTGCCCTTGGCAGGATTTGAACCCAGGACTCCAGCGCTGCAGTGCTAACCACTGAGCCACCGTGCTGCCCCACATTGAACAGAGCTATCTGCCATATACATTGAACAGAGCTATCTGCATACAGCTCTGTTCTCCATATAGCATTTGCTGAGAATAGCTGATTGGCGGGTGTCCTGAGTGTCGGGCCCCCACCAATCTGATATTGACCAGAAAACTCCTATAATATCCATACTAAGCATAGTTGCTTGATACACCTGCAGTGATTTTAGATGAGAGGTGTACCCCTTCCTAAAACAGAGATTTTTGACTGCTCTTATTTCCAGACAGTCTTTACTTCTGCTTAAAAGTTTGTCTGCTTTGCACAGTGTATACTCTATATCACCTGATACAGATATTTCTAACAATATTACTAACATCAATTGTATATGGCTAGGAAACAGATATAGGGATCAACAATCCCTATTGTGCACAGAATGCAAATAAGCATATATGATAGGATACATACAACTAATATTGTATTATGTTTACATTTCTTCATGAAAAATAAGAATATTCATGTACAGATTTTATTTATCCAGCATTTGTAAAATAAGACCCATGAGAAAGATTCTGTATATAACAAAATAAAACCTGAAAAATAAATAAATGTATGTATTATCCAGTTATTGCCTATTCACATGAAATGAATGCTTCCTGACATCCCAATAGGGACTGTGTGTAATGTAGTGTATGAGAATGATCACATAGGCCTTCAGGGTAAATGTAACAATTTATTGTGTTCAGAGGTCTAATGTTAGGACAAGAATTACTTTGCACTGACAGTTCTAAAACTGTGATAAATGTTATTGCTATGCCATTTGAAAATGCCTTTTAAGAAAGAAGTTAGTTTCTTAACCTCATCCAATATATTTCACTTTTTTGCTTTCATAAAATGTGTCAAGCCTTAAAACCATAATTTAATATTGGATAGAAATCTTTACACATCCTTACCTTTGTTCTTATGAAATTGAAATTTAGAACAGATTCTTAAATCCACTGAGCACTATTTTTGTGTATTACTCTACATCACAGTATGTCATTAATCATTCTAGCAGGCATTTTATCTCAAAGGAGATGCAGGGAAATGATAATGTTTTATATGAGTAATTAATCCTGAGGCAGATGTGGTTTCTAGGGCAGCTGCCTTTAGAGAATTGACAAGTTTCAGAACATTCTCTTAATAATAGGTGAGAAAGGTCTATTTGTTGGAATGTCACTTCCTGCAAACCTGAGTTAAATTAGCATGTAATATCTGAATTATAGAGAACTGTTCCTACAAGACTTTGTTACAGGAAGAAAACAAAAAGTCATAAGTAATGATAAATCAATGACATTTGAATAACTACATAGCAAGCCAACCTATAACTGGTTTTATATAGATTGGGAAATTCTAATGAACTACTAAACCTAAAACAAATGTTCTCATATGTCACATTTAGCTCACAAAGGGGTATTAAAATTGGTTTCCTATTAACATAAGCATATTTAAATTTGTAGACAATTAAACGTTACATTTTTTTTTGCAAATATAGGTAAATAAACATTTTGTAAACATTTTCTATAACCATCTTAGTGATGACAGTCTGTTGCCTTGATAAGTTGCCAATGGACACAGCCATGAATGCAGGAACTTTTTATAGTATGGTTCTTGTCAGAAACCCAGCCATGATTTCCTTAGTGTAGGCACCTTATCTTCTCATGCATGTAGTTTTCCTGCCTGATAGCTTGCCTGCAATAAAGAAATCATGTCAGCACTAAAATATAGAAAATTTTGAAAACTCTGCAAATGTTTTAATTATTTACAAAACTGTTTAACTTTTAATTGTCAACAAATTTGAATATGGTTATGTTCATTGGAAAACCTCTATAAATCCAGACACTAATGCCATAACACCAAGAATTCTTGATATTGCGCAGTGTATTGCCCCCTCTAACATCAATGACAGCTTGAAGTCTTTTGTGGTAGTTGTGGATGAGGCTCTTTATTTTCTCAGATGGTAAAACTGCCCATTCTTCTTGGCAAAAAGTCTCCAGTTCCTGTAAATTCCTGGGCTGTCTTGAATGTACTGCGTGCTTGAGATCTCCTCAGAGTGGCTCAATGATATTGAGGTCAGGAGTCTGAGATGGCCACTCCAGAACCTTCACTTTCATCTGCTGTAGTGAATGACAGGTCGACTTGGCCTTGTGTTTTGGATCGTTGTCATGTTGGAATGTCCAACTACGTCCCATGCGCAGCTTCCTGGCTGATGAGTGCAAATTTGCTTCCAGTATTTGCTTATAACGTGCTGCATTCATCTTTCCTTCAACTTTGATCAAGTTTCCTGTGCCTTTGAAGCTCACACATCCCCACATCATCAGTGATCCACCTCCATGCTCTACAGTAGAAATGGTGTTCCTTTCATCATAGGCCTTGTTGACACCACTCCAAATGTAACGTTTATGGTCGTAGCCAAAAAGTTCGATTTTTGTCTCATCACTCCAGATTACCTTGTTCCAGAAGTTTTGAGGCTTGTCTCTGTGCTGTTTGGCATATTGAAGGCGAAATTCTTTGTGGCATTTGCGCAGTAATGGCTTTCTTCTGACAACTCGACCATGCAGCCCATTTTTCTTCAAGTGTCTCTTTATTGTGCATCTTGAAACAGTCACACCGATAGTTTTCAGAGAGTCCTGTATTTCAGCTGATGTTATGTGTGGGTTTTTCTTTGCATCCCGAACAATTTTCTGGGCAGTTGTGGCCGTAATTTTGATTGGTCTACCTGAATGTGGTTTGGTTTTTACAGAGCCCCTGAGTTTCCATTTGTTAATCACAGTTTGAACACTGCTGACTGGCATTATCAATTCCTTGGATATCTTTTTGTATCCCTTTCCTATTTTATACAGTTCAGCTACCTTTTCCCATAGATCCGTGGACAATTCTTTTGCTTTCCCCATGACTCACAATCCAGAAATATCAGTGGCTGGAGGAAAGATGCAACAGTCTATCTGGATCCCAGAAACTCACTCAGCTTTTATGCACACACACTGTTTACAAGCAAACAGGTCACAGGTGAGGATGTTACCTTTAGTAGCTATTCAAACCCCTTTGTGTCAACTTCTGGGCATGTTATCAGGCCAAAATCACCAGGGTATGTGAACTTTTGAACAGGGTCATTTTGATGTTTTTGGTTGTCATTATGATTTAAAAAGAGAAAACACAGAAGAATAAATGGCTTCAACCAATCACTGTGGAGAAAAAGTTTGTGTTATCATGTCATTCATATTCTCTAAAAAAACGCCAAAAAAAACAAAAAAAAATCTGCCAGGGTATGTAAACTTTTTAGCACAACTGTATATGGAGTTGCTCCCACCTTTGCAGCTAAAACAGCTTCCACTTTTCTGGAAAGATTTCTTATGAGATTTTGGAGTGTGTCTGTGGGAATGTTTGCTCGTTCATCCAGAAGATCATATCTACCTATCTCAGTTCTAACTCATCCCAAAGGTGTTTGATGGGATTGAAGTCAGGCAGTGGCGTAACTAGGAATAGCTGGGTCCCAAGGTGAATATTTGACATGGCACCCCCCCCCGCATAAACAGCATTCCTGCACACACTATTATGCCCCATAGTGGCCCCTGCACACAGTATTATGCCCCATAGTGTCTCCTGTACACAGTATTATGCCCCATAGTGGCCCCTGCACACAGTATTATGCCCCATAGCAAAAGGTTGAAAAGTTCAAGGGGGCCGAATACTTTCGCAAGGCACTGTAGTAGAACAACTGTCCCCACTGGCCCTGTGCCTTTCTCATTGCAGGCCAGCTCCCACAGGGTGAGATTGTGGGAGCCGACCTGTTCCTTTGACAGCCGGGAGCCTATTGAAGGCTCCCAGGCCTGTCATAGGAATATTACTAATGAAGCTGGTCTATGACCAGTTCAATAGTAATGTAGATAATCTCCCATAGTATTGCATTCTATGGGACAATTCAAGCCCCCTAGGGGGGTTAATAGTAAAGAAAAAAAAAAAAGAAAAAAGTTAAAAAATATAAAAAGACAAAACAATAAAAGTTCAAGTCCCCCCCCACTTTCACTAGAATATATATAAAACTAAAAAAAATACTGTGAAACACATACACATTAGGTATCCCTGTATCCAAAAAGCCCCGTTCTACAAACTTATAAAAATATTTTTCCTCTATGGTGAACACCGTAGTGGGAAAAAAAAAAATCAAAAGTGCCGAACTGCTGTTTTTTTTTCGCTGTTTCACCTCTGAGAAAAATTGAAATCAAAAGTGATCAAATGTGTGACTGTTGTTCATGGAAAAAATTAAGACCTACCCCTAAAATAAGCCCTAGCCCTTTTTTTGGAGAAAAAATAATATAAGACCCTGTCTTATTTTTGGAGAAACACGGTATTTACTTCCGGCAATTGGATCCATTTTTTGGAGTACATTTGGTTGGTGATCCCAAGTCTGAAGGGGTGATCTACAGTGCCGTTTTCAAGATTAGATTGATCTTTATACAAATTTGTGGACTTTTTCAGGATGAGTTAGCCATATGATTTCTTTATATTTACTATACTCTCTTTACCTGAGATTATCCACTCTATCAATGTTACTTGTAGCTATGAAAGAGTAATAGTGCTAGAAAATGAGTCATTTCAGAAATTCATGACCATTTGGCATTCTTGGATGTCTTTTACACATTATGTGCCATCTATATGTTAAACTATGGATATTAGAAAACATCTACATACTGACTGCATTCATTTTTTATGGTTTTTGCTTGTCAACTTAATTTAATGTCCTTTGAGACATTAACTATTCTTTCAGTTAATCTTTGTTTCTGTTATGGGTTAAATATACTCTATGTTCCTCCGTGGAACATTTGCTGACTACCTTGACATTCATACACCATGGTACTACTTGTCCTTAGTAAGCTGGCATTCCTATTTCTTCTGATGGGAGATTATATTTCTTGCTGTTTGATAACATTGTCTGAAATATGTATGTTGTACTTCTCTTTCTTTATGAAATAACAAAAAGTATGGATTGAGAGCAATATTACATATTTGAACTGGCTAGCATAGTACCAAACTTTTTTGACATCCCTTCACATATTCTTATTTTTGGGTTAGGTTCTGGGAATGTAGAACAACATATTTCTAAAGACATAGAGTAATAGGATTTATATTCCCATATGCATTTTAGTATAAAATTTGTTAAAAGTTGCTTTTATTATTAAGATTAGAAGGTTCCTTGACACATTTATTGCTATGATATCCGTAGGAAGTATACATGCCTAAACCCCTAAACTGTTGAGATACTTACTCACAAATTCATTATATTTTATGTCTCTATCTTGATATAGGCTATAGATCTTCACTAAATAGCTTTTAGTGAAAATGATAAAAAAACAAACTTAATCTTGAGTTTAAAACTCAAGTACCTTTTCCAATATTTTCAATGACTTCCACTGATATACATACCAAATGATAGAAGTTTTCTCAATATTTAAGTGAATTCTGGCCAATGGATTTTTTTGTCACCTTACACCGTCAGTCAAAACTTTCCCCAAGGAATTGTAAGTATGTCTGCTATATACATAAAAATGTTCTACTTCCAATTAATAAATGACAGCTATAAAAGCTATCAATCAATGTTTTACAATGTATTGAATATTCTCTATTGCTAATTAAGCAAAACATATCATTATTGTATTGCAAAATATATCCAGGAAATGAAAACTTTCAAGCATTACCCTGTATACATTGTAATAACCAGAACACAGTGTTCACTGCAGACACAGCAATAAACCTTTCATTTCACAATGACATTCCACAGGGTACTTATAATTCAGTGTTACCTTATCAGCCGTCTAATCTCCCACTCTAGGGAATGTGTAAACCATTGGAAAAAAAGTGCAGGAGCTGTGTTGAATCTTAATGTCTTCTATTTCATCAGACTCACTTTCTTAAGGGCATTTAATCAATGAGGACAAGAAGTAGGCAGATTTTTAAATAAATGTGTCACTTTAGGTTAATCCACAGCACAATTTAATGTGTTTGTTTATGCTATTTGCCAGTTATGTGCTGCTGATGCTTGATACAATTGATAATCTGTAAATCAAAAACATGAGAACAAGCAGTTTGAAAGTACTGGGGAGAAACTTTTCTGACACTGATGCATTTTACATATCATGAAAGTACAATTCAAGGGTATTTAAATAGATTGCCACAAGAACAGGATGGATCAGCAGCACTAGTTCATGTACGTGCACAGAATATTTAGTGGAAACTTGACTGGCACACATTGAAAAACTCTGAAAAAGAAGTACAGTAGTACTTTGGGAAAAAGATAGCAAGTGGATAAGAAGTAAGACTCCACAGCATGCTGTATATAACTAGCAAAGAAAGAAACAAATAAAAGAATAAAATCAATAAAAAAATGAATTTATGTGGCACAATTAAAAAAAAATCTATAGCTGGCTTTTTCATAATCATCACAATCATAATACAGTACAGATTTATCCTTCCCTAGCTGTTATCTTGGTTGGACATGTCCAGATACAATAAGTCTATCACAAGCAGAGATTGTTTTGGGTTCAGTTGGCTCAGGTCCCAGATCTGTTTTAGGTCGAACAAGTTTGGTACAAGCATACCTTAAATTAACTTAAAACATAGTGTAGAATATTGCCAGAGCTCCTAGAAAACTATCCAATTTCTAGCTCTCTAAGGCAAACACAGCCGAAGTTATATCAAAGTGAATGTGACATACACTGCAATGACACTCGCTTTTACGCATTTTAACATTTACAATGCTCCAAAAATGACCATTTTTGGGTGGAAAAGATACTTGTTCATGGTTTTTTAGACACACATGGTGGTTATAATTCAAAAACCAATGCTTTTGTAGAAAAATTAGCCTATCTTGATGACTTGTAAGTGCTACAGGCTTATTGTTATTTGGGAGACAAATTTGTGGCTGTGAGCCTAGTAGAAAAGTGATGAAGCATTGAAGAATTGGCTTTAAAAAAAAAAAAAAAAAAAAAAAGCTACCAACAATTATTTCTTTATGGGAGCAGATTTTCACTCAAACATTGCATTGGTATTGGAAGAATCAATGGTGGAGTTGTTATGTTTATTTTCTTGCTATTATGCCAACAGAGTGGCAGTGGCAAGTGGCACTGCCAACTATAGAATTTGAAGAAAAAATTTCACACACTGTCAGCATTCCTGTCATTTGAAAGGTGAAGTAGAATTGACTTCTTTAAAAAGCCACCTTTATGGGAGCAGATGCAGCACCAATGAGTGACAATTGCAAGATTTGAGGAAAGAATTGTGACACACTATCAGTGTGCCTGGTCTGCCAGCTGAAAAAGCAAGAATATACTCTGAAATGGAATGTTTTCTATGACCACAAAAACAGCCCGGGTGTGATGATTCTGCCTAAATATGGCCATAACTCAGCGGTATTTTGGTCTCTGGGTATAGGGTCTCCCTTCTGGCTTGCACTCACTCATACTGTGCGCAGCTATAAGCCTAGGTGCATATTGGCAGTAGCGGCCAGGCTGGAACAATAGGGCTCCATTGTATTCCTATACAGCCCTGGCTGATCAAACAATAGTGCATTGTTCAAGCCTGGGCTGTTGACTAGATATGACTGATAACGGTATCAATTCACTTTGTCTCATCTACATACAAAGGGTCTGAACGTGATTGAATTAACTCATCAGACTTACTGTTGCCGGTGACCTCATTCTGGGAGGGGGCATAAAGGGTATAAAAGATGAGGTAAGAGGTCTGTGGGAGGAGATTATGCAGGAGATTACACTAAGAGATCATGCTATGGAGTTTTGGGAAGAGACCTTCACAGACTTCCACTGAGAGAGACTTTGACTGAGATGCTACTATGAGCAGGCAGGTTGGAATGCTGCTGCTGACGATGATGAGCCTACAAGAGACTGTGAGAGACTGTTATGAGAGCATGCAGGCGGGATTATCGTTTTAATGCCACATGCTGAAAAGCCTCCACTGGTGACTCACACATACCATGTGTGAGTGTTGGACTATAGAACCACATCAAGGACATATGTGGTAAAGTAATCATTTCCCCTTTAATCCCTTTTATTTTATTTGTACTGTATCTTGCAACTAGTAACTGTTAATGCTTGCATATGTCTGCATATCTGTTCTGATCTGTATATGTTAGATTTTAATACCGACCCATTTAGGGGTTAATAAATATATAAAATTTAGAAGGCTTGTCTTGTATTTATCTGGTGAACCCGGCACTCACTGGCGGTGAGTGTGGTTTTTATATGAAAGAGGACTCAGGGTGTGGCCAAAGCGGTTTGGCGCACGGAGGATCTTTCACACCGGGGCAGGCAGAAAAGACTCCTGGATTATCCTGCCCACTATCTCTGTATGAAAGAAAATGCCACATAAACATCGTGTTGGCAGAGTAACAATTTACAGAATTTCAAGAAAAATTTTGGGCACACTAACAGCATACCTGGCCTGCCAGCTGAAAATTCTAGAATATCTTGTGAAATGGAAAGGATTCTATGACTCTGAGAACAACACTTGGGAGGTAGAGAAGAACCTAGATTATCCTGCCTATTACCCCTGTATGGGTGCACATGCCACCTCAACATTGTGTTGGCACAATGTACATCCTCCTGCCAATATCAACAGCAGTGGAAACATGTCTGCCGGTGCCACCACCACCCAGGCTTGCCTTATATCTACCCCAGGTAAGTCTTTTGGATGTTGGGGCTGCACGTCGGGTGGAATTTTTACTATTTCAACAGCCAACACCCTCTTCCTGAGATGTCACCATGTCACCCTAACCCGGGTTGCCAGGTCTTATCTGAAAAAATCATCAATGGATTCAGTAATGTCAACATATTTCCCACTTTTTTGTGGCAATGGGATTCCTCTATGCCCTCACAACTCCTATCAGATTTTCCCCTAGTGCCTCTATCAGCACTACCACCAGAAGAACACCCCCTGCCACTACTACCTCTACCAACACTCATGTCTTCCCCCTCTACCTTCTCTACATCCAAAAACACTGTCAATTCTCATCCAACTCATCATAAAGAGGAATAAGAGAAATTCTTGAGCTATGATGAATATTTCTCTCAGCAGATCCCATATGACTACTAGAGAATGGGATCTGTGTCATTGAAGATGACATGGTTGAAAGTATGGAAAGACAGCATGGTAAGTTACATGTTGAGGAGGAATACACAGAACTCTTACTCAACATTTGTGGTTCACTGCTTTCAAAAATAGAACAACACTGTGGCTACTGACGGGGCTGTCAAGACTAGAAGTAGTGTTGCTGTTGCCATTCACATTCTTTTTGTTAGTACTTGCACTTCCTCTTCCCCCTCCTTTTGCCTATACCCTGACCTGTTTTTTTTCCAGTCATTTTACTTCACACCACTTAATTGTAATAGTGATTGGCAACAATTCTAACAGTATGTATTTATTTTTATAGTTTTTTTTTTTACAAAACATAATTTAAAGAATAATAGCTTATAATTTTTTTGCTATTAAAATTATATCCCTTTGTAAGTATATTACGGAACCAAAAAAAACCCAACCTTAACAAACGGAAACTTTTTCACATTAGCAGGCTACTTCACACTATTTATTAGCTGAGAAAAAACCTTAAATAACAGATTTTTTTTAGATTGCACAGGCTGCAATATTTGTATTGCAGCCTGTACAGTGGATAAAAAAAGTATTTAGTCAGCCACCAATTGTGCAAGTTCTCCCACTTAAAAAGATGAGAGAGGCCTGTAATTGACATCATAGGCAGACCTCAACTATGAGAGACAAAATGAGAAGAAAAAATCCAGAAAATCACATTGTCTGATTTTCAAAGAATTTATTTGCAAATTATGGTGGAAAATAAGTATTTGGTCACCTACAAACAAGCAAGATTTCTGGCTCTTACAGACCTATAACTTCTTCTTTAAGAGGCTCCTCTGTCCTCCACTCATTACCTGTAGTAATGGCACCTTTTTGAAATTGTTATCAGTATTAAAAACACCTGTCCACAACCTCAAACAGTCACACTCCAAACTCTACTATGGTGAAGACCAAAGAGCTGTGGAAGGACACCAGAAACAAAACTGTAGACCTGCACCAGGCTGGGAGGTCTGAATCTACAACAGGCAAGCAGCTTGGTGTGAAGAAATCAACCGTGGGAGCAATAATTAGAAAATGGAAGACATATAAGACCACTGATAATCTCCCTCGATCAGGGGCTCCACGCAAGATCTCACCCCGTGGGGTCAAAATGATCACAAGAATGGTGAGCAAAACTCCCAGAACCACACGGGGGGACCTAGTGAATGACCCGCTGAAAGCTGGGACTAACGTAACAAAGGCTACTGTCAATAGTGCACTACGCCACCAGGGACTCAGATCCTGCAGTGCCAGATGTGTTCCCCTGCTTAAACCAGTACATATCTGGGCCCGTCTGAAGTTTGCTAGAGAGCATTTGGATGTTCCAGAAGAGTATTGGGAGAATGTCATATGGTCAGATGATACCAAAGTAGAACTGTTTGGTAGAAACACAACTCGTCGTGTTTGGAGGAGAGTGAATGCTGAGTTGCATCCAAAGAACACCATACCTACTGTGAAGCATGGGGGTGGCAACATCATGCTTTGGGGCTGTTTCTCTGCAAAGGGACCAGGACGACTGATCCGTGTACATGAAAGAATGAATGGGGCCATGTATCGTGAGATTTTGAGTGCAAACCTCGTTCCATCAGCAAGGGCATTGAAGATGAAACGTGGCTGGGTCTTTCAGCATGACAATGATCCCAAGAACACCACCAGGGCAACGAAGGAGTAGCTTCCTAAGAAGCATTTCAAGGTCCTGGAGTGGCCTAGCCAGTCTCCAGATCTCAACCCCATAGAAAAGCTTTGGAGGGAGTTGAAAGTCCGTGTTGCCCAGCGACAGCCCCAAAACATCATTGCTCTAGAGGAGATCTGCATGGAGGAATGGGCCAACATACCAGCAACAGTGTGTGCCAACCTTGTGAAGACTTACAGAAAACATTTGACCTCTGTCATTGCCAACAAAGGATATATAGTAAAGTATTGAGATGAACTTTTGTTATTGGCCAAATACTTATTTTCCACCATAATTTGCAAAGAAATTCTTTAAAAATCAGACAATGTGATTTTCTGGATTTGTTTTCTCATTTTGTCTGTCATAGTTGAGGTCTACCTATGATGTCAATATGGTGTAAAAAAACCCCGATCGGTTATGGAGTAGGGTGTTAGAGTTACAGTTAACACCCTGCTCCATAACCGATCGGGGGATTTAACACCTTGGATACAGCAGTCAAACATGCCGTGTGCGCTCACGAAAAGGGTTAAAATAATGGATTTCTTTTTAGATTTGTTCAGGCTGCAATTCTGTATATATGAGTAGCAACAAAAAAAAACTGCTTAAGATGTGAATAGTTTTTCAGATTAACACTCCATCACACTGTGTATTGGCTAAGCAGAGCAGAAAAAAAAACATTAAATAAGAAGAGATTTTTTTTTTCAGTTTAGCGCAGATTAATGGGTGAACTACAAAAAGGAACAGCAGTTTGTACGTATTTAATTAAAAAAAAAATTAAACTTGTGAAAAAAAACCTTAACAAAAGATTTTTCACTAGCCGGACTGACTGTCAGTAAAAGTATGTTTAAACACTCTGTATACAACAGCACAGATATGTTCCATCACTATTATCTATAATCACTAATATGCCTGTAATTGCTTAAATCTGACTAAATTCTACTAACTCCTAAGTATTGCTTGCAAATTTTAAGCTTTTCAGAATTGTGCTCTGTATGATGCAGTGAGATGAATCACAGCCCCTTCCCTATCTTCACGATCACTGTAAAGCCTCGTGTTCAAGCATATGGCATATTATATAGTGTATATGACATCAGTACTCTAAGGCAGGGGTCCCCAACCACCAGTCCGCACACCAGGATCGGGCTGTTGGGGGTTCTTTGTCGGTCCGTGGGCTGGCCTCAGTCATAGCTGGATACGTCGCGCTAGGCCACGTTGCTATGGTAATTTGTAAACTATCTGGTAGCGTGGCGTCCTGTAACTGCTAAGGATGCTGCGCTATGCGATAGTTTACAGGTTACCATAGCAACGTGGCCTAGCGTAAAGTATCCAGCCTCGGTGTCGCTTACCTTACCATCCCGGCGGAGAGTCTTCCTGTCCACACGGTGGAGCCCACAAATAATCCCGCCCCCATATCACCAAAGCCCCGCCCCTGTCCCACCCCCCACATCACCCTGCCAGGCCATCCTCTACAGCAGCCAGTCCCTGGTGCAAAAATGTTGGGGACTACTGCTCTAAGGTGCCCACTAGAGATGAGCGAAGTATTCAAAGATTTGAATTGGCAACTTCGCCGAAATTCGCGATACGATTCTATTCTATCCAAATTAAATTGCGGCGATTCGCGTAACAAAAACAGCTATTTATTGGCTGCAGAGATGGCTGTCAAAATGGCAGAACCTCTTGGATGCTACGGTCATGTTTGACCACAGCATCCAAGATGTAAAAAACCCCCGATCGGTTATGGAGCAGGGTGTTAGCTGTCAGTTACATAACTGATCGGGGTATTTAACACCTTGGATACAGCGGTCAAACATGCCATGTGCGCTTGCGAAGGGGTTAAAGGGATGTGACATCACTGGGCTGGCTGTTGATTGGCTGAACACGTGGCATTGTGAGTGATCCCGTGTTCCCAGAGTTCCTTGCCCCATGTCCTAATATGTACAGCAGCCATTTTGAACTAAATGTGAATCGTTACCACGAAGCGTGAGGAAATTCGGATTCGATGCTAATCGAATTTCTCCTGAAATTCGGATCGAATTCCACTTCTGCAGCTTCAATTCACTCATCTGTAGTGTCCACCTATTTTTTTTGTGCAGGATAAAAGTCTCTTAGGTGTTGTCGCATTAGAAGGTTTAAACTTTTACTTTGATCAGCTGTTGCAGTATGGTGTCAGCTATATTTTACAACTGACATCCCCTGTATCTAAACACAATACATTTAAGACACTGTTTGGGGACTGTATTCCACCAGGACCATAAATTTACAGTGTTGTGCAGAAAGTATTAATATTACCATGCAAAAAACAATAGTATGCTATCTAATGTCTACACACAATGCACACAAACTCTATTCTCATGGATAAATATTAAATATTGGCCTCACATAAGTTTCCATGTGTCTAGAATTGCAAGGTTTGTTGCTCAAACTTTATTGGATTGACATAATCAGTTATTTATCCATTTATTTACAATGCAATTGGAAAGTCTTCAGACACATTCACTTTTTCACATTTTATTATGTTAAGGTCTTGTACTACAATAAAAGTTTTTAGAGTTCAGAGACAAGATTGTGTGGAGGCACAGATCTGGAGAAGAGTACAAATAGTTTGTCCTGCATTGAAAGAGCACTGTGGCCTCCATAATTGTTAAATACAAGATGTTTGGAACAACCAGGGCTAACTATAACTGAACTCCAAAGATCATGTGTGCTTATGGGAAAAACATCCAGAAGGACAATCATCACTGCAGCACTTCAACTGCTTTGTGGCTGAATCTGCAGCACTCCAATCTAAGCTTTATGGCTGAATGGCCAGATAAAAGCCTTTCCTTGGTAAAAGACACACTAAAGTCCATCTGGACTTTGTAAATAAGCACCTAAAGGATTCTTAGACTGAGATTATCTGGTCTGATGAATCCAATATTTAAATGTTCGGCCTCAATTCTAAGCATCATGTCTGGAGGAAATCAAGCAGTGATCATCACCTGCCTAATACAGTTCCCTACAGTGAAGCATGGTGGTGACAGCATCATTCCGTGGAGTTGCTTTTCAGGGTATGGGACAGGGAGTCTGGTCAAGGCTGAGGGGAAGCTGAAGGAACAAAGTACAGAGATATTCTTAATGAAACTTTATCAAGAATGCTCTGGACCTCAGACTTGGTTGAAGGTTTACCTTTCAACAAGATAATGACCATAAGCACATGGCCAAGACAGGAGTGGCTTAAAGACAACTCTGTGAATGTCCTTGAGTTGCCCAGCCAGAGCCCTAACTTGTACCTATTTGAACATCTCTGGAGAGACCTGAAAATGGCTGTCCACTGATGGTCTTCATCCAAATTGACATAGTTTGAGAAGATTTGCGGAGAATAATGGCAGAAAATCCCCAAATCCAGGTGTGTAATCCTTGTGGCATCATACTCAAGAAGACTGGAGGCTGCAATCATTGCCAAATGTCCTACAAAATATCAAATCTTTTAGATACACTTGCACACGGTTTTTTTCATTAGAAAATTTTATTAAGTTTTTCAAAGAAAACATCATAAACCAAAACTGTTGCCGGTAGATCCAGTCATAAAAAATAAGGGGGGGGGGGGGGTAGATTTAGGAATGATTGGGAAAGCAACAGTAGGAGAGTCTAGGGAAAAAGAGGGTAAAAACGGGTGAAGAAGGGGTATGGAGGTGCTCCTGACACAGCAGGACGTGATACATAATATGTACAACAATTACAGTAAAGCAGTTTAACCGATATAAAGCATATAGGGCCGTGATAGCAAACCTATGGCACGCGTGCCAGAGAGGGCACGCAGAGCCCTCTCAGTTGGCACGCGCGCCGTCGCCATGATCGCTCACTAACATGGAATCCGGTACAGGATTCTCCGTTAGTGAACGATCGCTTCTTTCAGCTGTATGTGCATATGTACATACAGATTAAAGCTATCAGTGCAACCTCTGCCCCGACGCAGGCGTGATGACGTAAGTCATCAGCGCCTGCGAACAGAAGAAGGAGGACGCTCTTTGTGGGACTGCAGCTCTTTGTGGGACTAGGTAAGTAGCATAAACTACTGTGTGGGGGCCTACTGTGGAGCATATACTGCTATATGGGGGACAATGTGAAGCATCTAATACTGTGTGGGAGACACTGAAGCATCTAATACTGTGGGGGGGGACACTGAAGCTTTTACTACTGTGTGGGGGGACACTGAAGCTTATACTACTGTATGGGGGCCCACTGTGAACCATCTAAAACTGTGTAGGGGGACTTACTGTGAAGCATATACTACTGTGTGGGGGCCAAGCGTGAAGCATATAATGTGGGGGGCCCAAAGTGGAGCATATAATACCGTGCGGGGGCTACTCTAGAGCATATAATACTGTGCAGGGGCCACTGTGAGCATATAATACTGAGTGGGGGCCACTCTGGAGCATATAATACTGAGTGGGGGCCACTCTGGAGCATATAATACTGAGTGGGGGCCACTCTGGAGCATATAATACTGAGTGGGGGCAATTCTGGAGCATATAATGCTGTCTGGAGGCCACTTTGGAACGCATTGTACTGTGTTGGGGCCCTTCACTATTTATATCACACAGTATCTGTTTTATAGCAGACATGTGATATTATTACAGGCTGTAATAACATTGCACGGTCAATATAAAACAGATCCTGGTTAATTTAAGGTTAAATTGCTGTGTTGGCACTTTGTGATAATTTAGTGGGTTGCAATTTGGGCACTCGGTCTCTAAAAGGTTCGCCATCACTGATATAGGGAAAAGGAGAAAGCATTAAGGTGGGGAGGAGGTCCCAGGAGAAGGAGTATAAAAAGAGGTCTGAAAAGAGGGGGGAGTAATAGAAGACATTCCAGAATTGTGAGACTTTCTGATGGGCACTGTCATCTGGTCTAAGAACCGCCATCAGATCTTCCATCCCTCGAATGTGCAGGATCTCCTGGAGCCAGTCCGACATGGTCTAGGGAGTGCTGGACTTCAATCGACGGGGGATGATGGACCTGGCCGCTATCAACATAAAACCGACCAATTTTCGAATATGTTTCTGAATCTTGCGAGACAAAATTGTGAGGAAGAGGGGGACTGCATCATTCTCACTTGCACACAGTTTTTGATGTAACGTGGCAGGGAGTTTGATCCAAACATCAAGGAAAACTAACCACAGATCTTCTGCGGTTTGTATTCTCTTCATGTAATTCCAGACAGACTCACTGACGTTAAGATCTGGCCATATCATCACTTCCGGGACTTCTGCTCCAAAGGGTACTCAAACAAATATTGATTTGCTATAGATTTCTCTTTTTCTCTTTTTTTCATTCACATATTATTATTATTATTTTATTATTATTATTATTATTATTATTATTATTATTATTTTATTATTATTATTATTATTATTATTATTTATTATTAGTTATTTGTTTATTATTATTTATTAGTTGACAAAAATAAACTACTAACATTTCTATTTTTGAAAGCATTCTTGCTTTGCACCATTTTTCTACACCTGCCTGAAACTTTTTCACAGGACTTGTACTGTAACTTCACTGTGCATAAAGAAAGACACGATGGATAAGGTAGTTGTGTTGAAATTGGACCACTTCTGCCATAGGGTTCTATGATTACTAGTTTTGGCCCTTACCACCTCATCTTTTTTACTGGTTACAATCTGAAAACCCTCCCTATATACATGGGAATGCAGGAATACATAAAAGTTCAAATGCTCAAATACAATTTAAATAAGAAAAATGGCCAAGATTTAATAATAGTCAGAGTACTGTCCAAAGACTGTCCAAGTTTATACTACCTATGCCAAAATGTTGGTGAAATTTGGGCACATTTTATTGCCTCCTTTTTCTGAGAAGCCATGCGCACATGTCCAGCATATGAGTCAAAGATGCACCTAAGATTCCAAAAATTTATACCTAGATGTAACAACAATCGTAAACCTGCCCAAATGTGTTCACAGCATACATACTGACAGTATTTACAGTAGGTTTGTTGCTGTAAACTCACCTGTGGCTAACCTTCTGGTGTGTACTGTAGCAGCATAGATCACATTTCTACAATTCTCATCCACATACTGCTACTGAAACCCACATCGCAAAGTGACCTGTGCAGAGTGCTTTAAATGCACTGCATGTCAATTATAGCTGCAGGTCACATTCACAATTTTCAGCCTTTGCAACCTTTGTAATACAGTGGCTGAAAGCTGTGTGAAGCCTACAGTGATTCCAGCCAAAAAAAAAAAAAACTACCCAATCCCAGGTGTTTTTTGCTGCATCATCATTTTAGAAAACATGTTGCTGAATTTCCATGATGAAGATAGAACAGCATGTCCGTCCTGTGGGGCCCCAGTTCTTTTTTTATGCTCTAGTGAGGTTTAAAATAATAAAAACTGCATGCACACCTTTCCATTTGGCATGGGTTCCAGTGGAGAGTCCCTGTACGGGTCTCTGGTGTTTCTTTATTCTCTGCCTGCACAGGAGCATGTCAGCCAATCAGAGGCTATGCAGGGATGTTTTATTCAAACTGATTGGCTGACGCGCTCCTGTGCAGGCAGAACGTAAATAAAGACAGATTCTCCACTGGATCCCCTGCTGAACGGACAGGTGAAGATGCAGTGTTTATTATTATACACCTTGTTAGGGGTTAAAATAAGATCTGGAATACCCCTAGAAATGTTTTAGGCTGAAGCCCCACATTGCAAAAACGCTGCCTTTTATAGTACCTGCAAAATTAATGGAATTCTGGTTAATTCCAACCACATAATCTAAAAAAAAAATCTGCAGTGGAAATGCTGCGTTTTCAAAAACACTCACATTTTTGAAAATCGTAGCATGTCAATTATACCTGCGAAAACGCTGGCATTTCTGTATAGGTATAATAAGGGCAGAAAGTCTGTACAGGAAAACTCTTTTGAAAATGCAATAAAAAACGCAGCAGAAAAAAACATGATGTGTTTCCATTGCGTTTTTTTCCACAGTATTTTTTGCTGCATTTGGAGTCTTGAGTAAATCACAACTGTCTTAAAACTGTTTAATTCCGGTGTGTGATACATCCAGGACCCCCACAGATCAACTGTTTCAACATAAACAATACTCTGGTGAACTCTGCTTTATAGGTCATGTCACATCAATCAGTCACATGGCCTATTTGCAGCTCAGTCCCATTCAAGTGAATGGAGCTGAGCTGCAATAGCAAGCACGGCCACAACACAATGTATAGCATCATGCTTGGTAATAAGTGAAGAGTGCCTATGTACTACATTGATTTCAATGGGTACTCCGTTTTGAGGCCTTAGTCACTGTATCATTTCTGTCATTGGGCTATTTTTGGGCTGATAAAATTTTTGAGGGAACTTAAATTTTTTGTATTTAATGCAAATAAATGGCAATAAAACAGTATGAATAAATAAAACGTGGAATATTACTGTTATAAATATGCATTAAACTTAAAATATAAGTATGATTCATAACCAAGGATGATTAATCTAGCATAACACATGCTGAATAAGTTCATGTTATGTATTCTAATTTGCAATTTCATCTCCTGAAAGTCATTACTGGATATATTTATAAATCTCAAACTGTGTTTCTTAGGTGATTTGTCATTGATACACATTTGAACAGATCTACACTATATAATTTGTAAGTGAAATAATTCAGCATCAGTCTTAATTTGTCAAATTTCCACCGGTTAGACTTTATTCACACATTTTGGGGGCTTGTGATGCCCGTGATAATCACAGACAGCAATCCAGTCTGCTTATTGTTGGGTTGTGTGCTATCTGTGCTTGATTCATTTTTCATATCCATTGGTCAAGGGAAACCTAATGCATATTTACATGTGGCCATTAAAATAAACTGCAAAATATGAACTTGTAAATAGTGTGCTAGGCTCATTTCACTCTAAAGTATTTTGGGTGTTTCTTTCAGTGCTTTTTCCAGAGTTGACTATTTTTTCCTTTCCTTTTTTTTTGTTCTTCCTTTTTAAATCTATAGGAAAATACTCACGATTCCACCGCTCAAATTAACTGCAAAAAAACGCACTCGTTTTGGTACTGTAAAACACAGCATTTTTTTCAGCTGCATTTCCGCAGCATGCAAAAGACTGTGTTTCCTAATGGCATGATTATACGGAATGTAAATTGAATGGAAAAATATCCACTACTAATTTGTCACAGACTTTGCAGTAAAATCTATAGCAAAATATTCATGTGGATTTCATCCCATGCATCGGAAAGGGTGAATCAGCTGTAAAAATAAATGGGCATTCTCTAATTTTTTCCTCCAGAGAGTGAATAATATTTGTTATAATCTCCCCCACTTTGCAGTTACTATAATATGCTACAGATTTTCCGCCAGCAAATACAGATGGAAAATTAACAATTTATACACCATTTAGGACTCATCCATTTTTATCTTCATTGTTCTGCACATTTTTTTTAGAGATAGAACACTGACATTTGTTTTCAAATCATCCGCGTTGCGTCAGTGTGTCCATTTTTAAGGTCAGAGTTTTATCTGTTTTCATCTGTTTTTTTACATTTTTAAACTTTTAGACAACTTTTGATTTTCTGGCAGTATTTGTTTCATTAGTAAATTTTGTAATATACTTTATTAACAAATTGTGGATCCTTTCTGTGAAATCCTGCATTTTTTCACTCTTCCCTTGCTTCTATATTAAGATATTTTTTTGTCTCTCACTGAATGTTACTGTGTAGGAGTGTTTGGGGCTGTGTAACATGTAGAGAAAATGAGGGGAGGGGAGGTTCATACAATTATATCTTGGACATTATGAAACTTACAAACTTGCTTTTGTAATATGAAAGAGGAAGTTCTCTGCTTTCATATGACACTAAGTGCTAACTAAATTATTTCCAGAAATATCACAGGTTGAAAACACAGCTGTATGCAGCTGTATAGTGTATATGATATCAAAATCACAATCCTGTGTTTTCAACCAGTGATATCTCTGGAAATAATATATATATATACATTTTACAGAGCCCTGTACTCCTTTACATAGTAACATTTAGTGAGAGGCCGAAACAGCTCTCAATACAGAAACAAGGAAAACAGTAAAAAAATGAAGGATTTCACAGAAAGGATCCAAAATTTGTTAATAAAATAAATTACAAAATGTATTAATGACACCAATACTGCCAGAAAATCAAAAGTTTTAGAGCACCATTAATGCTATGCCATGGTGCTATACATTTGAGGGATTACATACAAAAAACTAAATACACAAAACAAGTACAATACTAAGAGTGACTTTTACAGTGGGATAAAGTGCCCTGTCCACAAAGGCTTCCAATGTATGAGGGACTGATCACATAGACTTCAATAGATCAAGTCTTCAAAAACAAGAATAAAAGTATAAAAGTAGAACAGAAACATGGATCTATTAAAAACATGGAATTGTGCATTGAAAATATACAGATGTGATCCCAGCGTTCTTGACACCTGGACAGTTAAATGAAGGTTCATCTCATTCTTAGCAACATTTTAGGACAGAGGTTCACAATTGATGGGTCCTCATGTAGGACAGGGATTATAAAGGCAGGCTATGATAGACAATGGGTATTTTCAGAATTCAGTGATCATTTCACTCAGTTCTCCCCTTATGTTTAGCTATATCAGTTTATATATAGGGTGCAGTCCCTTTAAGAAGTCTAGGTGCACCTGCAGCAGGCCCTATCACAAAGCTGGAGTGAGTTATACCAGAAATGTATGGCAATCCTGATTGGTGCATATTTCAGTTATGGCGTATGGGACTGCACCTGAATTATTAAGAGACCAGAGCCTTTTGAAACTGGTACAGGACACCAGTCTTATATAAATTCCCCTAGGGTGTCATTCTCATGATATACAGAATGTTAAAAGCAGCAAAGTACCCAATGACACAATAAAGAATATTCATTTGATTGGGTAGAACATTGTTATGCATGAGCCCTTGCTTATCTCTCTGACCACATGTTCTTTCCCTACTTCCATAGAAGAGACTTTTACTTCAGAAAAAGATCTTTGTTAATCGAATGTTGCTGTTAGTAATCTCTGGCAATAACCTTAAAGAGGTATGATACCATTCCTAATCTGCAAAAGCACCATGATCAGACCTTTTAATCTGAATTACATAAATGGAGATGCTAATACTTATGGTTACATTTTTAATATTTGCAGGCACTTGACACTGCAATGCAATATGCTATATATTGTATGTATACATTATTAGGACTCTAGCATCTTCATGCCCTTGTAACTCTGCCCTGATGATTGTCGGTTCCATTTAACGGTCTTATTTCCTAAAGGGCTTGGTCTGAATTTAGATTGTTCTCTGCTTGTATTTCCTAGTATCATTAATATATCATTTATTCTTTGTGCCTTTCAGGAGCATTCATTATGACTCATTTCCTAAACATGGAACGCAGACGAGGGCGATCAGCACATACCTTAAAAAATAAGGTGAATTGCATAATTTATTTGTAAAATTCAGTAATATCTCTCATCTTCTAATGTTTCACTGCAATTCTACCAACTGTTTTTGCTTATATCATTGCTAATCATTTCTTCTCCTGCTGTTTTACTCTTTCATGTTTACTATAATATGATACAATTGGGTCATATTTATCAAACTCTTTGATTTGCCAGATGACATTAACTGGAAATGAGTTTTCAGCATTTTCACTAACAACTGTATATTGAAACATTCCTACAAATCCCATTCCATTTGCATGCTGCTTGGTGTGATTTGTCTTTTTAGCTTCCCTAAGGCAATAGAGAGAATCCATTATAGTAATCTCTCTCTCTTTTTCCTGCTTTCTGTAAATCCCTTATTATTGTCTGGTACATGAAATGCAATCTTGCACTCAGTTGAACAGCATTTTAATATCTATGTGCAAGTTTTTACATTATTGTGCACAAATTTACAGATGACAATGCTGTACACAAAATGTTCATTTAGGGTATTGAATAAAAATAAACTTAACAACAAAAGGGACTTTATAAATATTAACTAAACAAGAAATTAATGAGTTTTAACTAGTCAGGGATAGAGTCTGCTTGTTTAGACTATTAAAAAGGCATTATAAATTATTAGTGCATGAATGAATGTTACAAAATGTTCATCACTGATGGCAAATAATTATTACTTAATACATAGGAGGGGGTATTGATCTTTTTATTTTCTATGCTCCATAAGGCTAAGGCCCCATGTAGAGAAACACAGCTAAAAAAAAAGCTGCAGAAAAATATGCAGAAAAAATGCATTGTGTTTTTTCTGCAGTGCTTTTCATTGAGTTTTTGCTTCATTCCCCCTCCTATTAAATATAGGTTAAATGCTTCCTATTTCGTAGCTACAATTAACATGCTGCATATTGCACAGGTTTTTTTTTCCTCAATGCATGGATGAGATCAATGAAATCTCATAAATTTTGTTGATACTGTAAAGCTAAGGCACACGTTGTGCAAAAAGCTGCTTTTTTTTTTTGCAGATTTTTCTACATTTTTTGAGCCAAAGCCAATAGTGGATTTAACAGAAGTGAGAAGCATAAGTGCATCCTTTATATTCCTTTTCAAGTCACTCTTGACTTTGGCTCAAAAAAACTGCAGCAAAATCGACAACAAAAAAAGCAGCTTTTTCCACAACCTGCCCAAACGCAGCCTTTTTTCCCCCCATGCTTCTGCAGCAGGCAAAAATGCTGCATTATAGGCCATAGCCTTAAGCTAAAACTCCACATAGTGAACCACAGCAAAGAAAAACACAGCGGAAAAAAAATGCACTGGAAATGCATTGGGTTTTGTTTTACAACAGCGATTTTTTTTTTCTCTTCCCTTACTAAATCTATTGGGGAAAACACTTTCTGCAACAAAAATTGATATGCTGCGTTTTTAAAAAACACATGCATTTTTTAAAATGTAGCTTTTCTGCAGCTGTTTTTTGTTGCAATGTGTGGATTAAATTAATTATTGTTAATTGCAGCGTTTTTTCCAGTGTGTTTCCGCAGCAGGTACAAACACTGCATTTCCACAACATGGGCCTTAGCTCACTCTACTTCCCACCTCCTTCTAGAAACCATTCTTAGGCTAAGGCCCCACGTAACAAAAAAATCGCGGAAATGCATCGGAAAACTCTGCAGACTTTCTGTGAAAAGTGCTGCTTCAATTATACCTATAGGGAAAAAGCCAACGTTTCCGGAGGTATAATTCACATACTGCGATTTACAAAAACGCAATGGTTTTTGAAATCGCAGCATGTCCGCTGCTGATATTTTTCTTCAATGTATGGATGGGATTAGCCAGAATCCCATCCACTTTGCAGGGACTGTAAAAGGCAGCGTTTTTTTCCGCTGGGTTTATGCTATATAAAAGCTCCCAACGTACATAATAAATGTACAATGTCCTTAGACAGAGACCAAAAGTAGAGGCATAGCGTGAGTGGGTTCAGTCACACCTTGGCCCATGAGCCTTAGGTGGTCCATAAATTGTCTCTTCCCAGTATGAGGAGACCAATACTATAAATTATATATTATAGTTGGGAGGCCTGATACAGATTTTGCATTGGGGTCAAGGAGCATCATGTTACTCCTCTGTCCTCTTGGCCTCTGTCTAGCAAGTACACTGTAATATACCACAAAATGACAGCATAGCACAGTAGACTGTCATAGTAAACATTGAAACCAATACACATTATGTGGACAGTTTAGAATAAACTAAGGCTCAAACCTAAAGGGAAGGATCTGCAAGACTTTGTTTTCAATGGTGTTTGTTGATCTTCAATTATTTTCTGCTTGGATAAATTGCATCAAAGTACCATAAGGCTTTGCCCATATGTTTTTTCTGCACTTATTAAAAAGAAAACCAGGATAGTGTGAGTGTTGCCTAGTTATATGGCACATCCTGGAAGAAGCCAGAAAAGAACACAACCCAGGGTTGGGTGAGAATTGCAAGCATGTGGCTTTTATGAAATGTTGTGATAAGTGCCTTTTTGTTAACTGTTTGTGAGTATATGGAATACATAGCTCTGTTTTTACGCCTTATGTCAGTATCAGTCTGTATCATGTTTTGTACTTTTCTTTACGATTATAAACTTAGCCCTGAAGCTGATTCAGTTTCTAAAGAAGGTTGGGAGAAAATGTGTGATAAAATATACATGGTGATGTGGGATAAAATATACATGGAGCAACAACTCCACTTGGGCTGTCATTGTCCATTGGCAGTGATGCTTTGACATACCTGCGACACCAAAAAGAAAATGTGAAGTGAGAGAAATAGATACTGGATTAGCATTTTTCCCTTGTATCAGTATAAAGGGTGGTGATTGGAAACGAGATGTACTTTTTGATTACTTTTCATTCCTTTTTTGGGGGCAGGAAAGGTAACCAAAAACCAACAATTTTCACATTGCATACTGTATATTTATATAACATTGGTCACCAAACAGGATAAACTGAATAATTATATGAGCATTTATGAATAAATTTATTTGGCATGAATCAAATTTGGTCCAAAATTCCCAAAAGTTTTGGATTCTAGCAAATCCATTTCAGTTGAATCATTCAAAATAGTGGATGCCATTTTACAGAACTGAACAAGGTGGATCACATTACAAGGGTGAGGGTGATCACATTCCCTTGAGTGGCAGACCTCCCCATAATGCTTTGCAGGTAGTCCCTAGCCAATCATGAGGGACAGTAGGTGTATGAGGTCACTGAAGACTCACTTATAAGTCATAGACTTTATAGAGTTTAGAAATAGCTCAACCATGAATGCAACAATTTTGTGAGGATAGGGACTGCAGAGAGAGCACAACAGATCACAGACAGAGAGATAGACAGAAAAAAACTCAGAATATAGATAGATAGGATTAGTGTGCTTCACTGACAAGAGATACAATAGATTTAATATAATATTTCAAATTAGAAATGGATATAGAGAGATAGATTTTAGTGAACAGGAAGTCAGTACTGGTGTCACTGTATTAGGTAGGGCAACAATCACATGCTACATCACAACAGTCACACAAATTAATTGTATGATTTTGTGGCATACATTATACCACCCATAATATAAGTTATAGTATTATTTCCCTGTAAATTACATTTCTATTCATCTTTGGTGCAAATAGTGTGACAGCCATAATTTCCATTACCATATTTCCTGTGGCACGTCAGCATTTTTACACCAGTGTTAATTGTATCACCACCACCAATTACACTTCAGTCCGTCTTTTGGTGCATACAGTGTGCCACCCATAAGTGCTGTTATGGTATTTCTTGGGGCAGGCCAGCTGTTTTTACAATGTCTTTAATTACATTTTATTTCGCTGCTCAGCCCGTATGACAATTTAGTGATGCACAGTACTCACTGAGTTACATGTGGTGCCCATAACAATTACTGTATTTTCTACTGCACTCCAGCATTTATGCATCATTGTTTATTATACTATACTATTATACATGGTTGAACATATATTGCCTTGTCCATTATGTTCCATATTAAACTATAGCTGGTACTATCACTACTATTACTTCCATCTACACAGCCAGACATCTCCTGTCTTGTCCATCATGTTCCATACTGTACATGATTCATGATAAAATTATTTGGACTGAAATTAATCTATCATCAAATTTGGTGAAATTGACTTGAAAGGAATCTCTAGAGCAGGGGTAGGCAACCTTTTTTGTTTTTTTGTTCGGCGTGCCAATTTTAATTAAAAAATCAAAGATGAGGTACTCGGAGTGCCGGTCAATAATTGTAAGTCTGATGATCCCTAAACTAAAGTCATATACCACAAACCATAACACAGAAGTGCTGCCACCAGATGCTTTAGGACACATGCGTTTACTGCAATTTCCTGGGACGCTCCTGTACTTTCTGATTAGAAGCAATGAAAGTCCACGTGCAGCCCCCAATTAGTGGTAAATGTAAGTGTCCAGGAGCACCGTATGGCGGCATCCTTATGGTGAATACACACTATGTATCTAGATGCAGATATAGTTTTAGGCCACTGGAACTTTTACTTCAATGTAAAACTGCGTTCACATGGTGCATTTTTGCACAAAAAAAAATGCCTGTGTTTTCTGTGCAAAAACACATCCTTAATGTAGAAAACACATCGTTATACAGAATAATGTCCCATAGCGGCCCCTACACACAGTATTATGTTCCATAGCGGCCCCTGCACAAGGTATTATATCCCATAACAGCCTCTGCACACCGTATTATGTCACATAGTGGCCCCTGCACACGGTATTATGTCTTATATTGGCCCCAGCACACGGTATTAGGTCCCATAGCGGTCCCTGCACACGGTATTATGTCACATAGTGACCCCTGTACACGGTATTAGGTCCCATAGCGGTCCCTGCACATGGTATTATGTCCCATAGTAGCCCCTGCACACGGTATTAGGTCCCATAGCAGCCTCTGCACACCGTATTATGTCACATAGTGACCCCAGCACACGGTATTAGGTCCCATAGCGGTCCCTGCACACGGTATTAGGTCCCATAGTGGCCCCTGCACACGGTATTAGGTCCCATAGCGGCCCCTGCACACGGTATTAGGTCCCATAGCGGCCCCTGCACACGGTATTAGGTCCCATAGCGGCCCCTGCACAGGGTATTAGGTCCTATAGTGGTCCCTGCACACGGTATTATGTTCCATAGCGGTCCCCGCACACGGTATTAGGTCCCATAGCGGTCCCTGCACACTGTATTATGTTCCATAGCTCTCTTCAGACCCCCGAATATAATAAGTGCAGGACCAAGAGAGGTGACAAACATAAAAAAACAATGTACTCACCTTTTTCTGCACTCTGTTAGGTCCTGTTTCTCACATGACTTAATAGGAATCCTTAAATGACAGCCTGTTGGCCAAAGTTAGGTTTTATGGCAGCCGCAGTGATCTCCCCCTCTTACTTACCTCTATTAATCATGGCATCTAAGTGGTTAAGCTATGCCTGCTGCATTGCAGTGCTGTACTATTATGGCACCGAGCCCTATCTATATGCTCAGCAGATAATAATTGTAGAGCACAGAGCAGAAAAGGGTAAACTGTCCTTTTTCTTTAGACTCCAAACACATGAGATATAGCTATGAAATTAGTAGATAAGGGAATAAGAAATTATATGGTAGTACAAATATAAGGTAGCACTTGTAATATTTAATGTTTTCTAAAAATGTAAACTGGTTATAAAAATGTAACTGAATACATGTGCTCATAGTGTCAGTATAATTTAGATCAAAAATAGCAACTTTACATATACTGTTGTATACTGAATAACTTACCTATTTATACATTACGGTTATATTTCGCTTATACACTTAGAGGCTCACATAAACATAGAACTCAGTTGACCTTGTCAACAAAGAACATGAATGAAGTTTGCTTGATGTGACAGCTTGTTGTGTATAGGTTTTATGCTTCCTCATCAAACACAACTACAAGACTTTGTATCAAGTCACATGGGAAAAACAAGTGAAGCAAGCTCAATAAGGAATGCTCTCAATGCTGCCAAACATCGATACATTATATTGTATATTTACTTTTATCCTTTAAACATTTGACTTCAGTCAACAGAAACTGTGCATCTATGTGACAAGCATGTTAGACTAACGCTGCCTTGTTAGCTCCCTATAATAAAAGAATGTTATTTAGAGTTGGATATGATAAAACAATAGAATCCTGAAAAAAATAAATTAACCTTGAGTTTTTTCTGACAATCAAACTTTATTTAGGATGACATCATGCATTGCTACAGAGCTGGTCACAATAACCAATAAAAAAGCATAAACTATTCAATGCTGTTAAGCATAAAGTGTAAAATGTAAACTTAGGCGAAAAGTGAAGTACAAAATTCTGAAAACAAAGCTTTAAATTATAAAACAGGCATTCTACAATATGCATATGTGATTTCCCAAAATAAAAACTTACAAAATGCAATTAGTGCATGTAGAGATTTGTAGCATATCGTCATGCACATGGCATAAAAGTGAAATAAATTTAAGGACTATAAGAAGAATCAGAGAGCATAGAACATGGGAGGATTGTAGAAAAGGAAGGGCCCTTGCACACGACCGAGTCCCGTCCGTGGGAAATGCTTTGTGTGTGGGTGCTAGCACCCAGACTGAACTGGGCAATGTGCATAGGAGTCACTGCATCATAGTCAGTTATGATGCAGTGAGCTCCAGAATGGTCAGATCGCTACATTAATGAACCGATAGTGTTATGTTGTGATTGGACTGTTCTGGAGCTTACTGCATCATATCTGACTATGATGCAATGGCTGCTATGCACACTGCCCAGTTCAGTCCCGGGCCTACCTCCCATATATGGACCATCTCCCATGGACGAGACTTAGTCATGTGCAAGGGCCCGAAGACTGAAGCCATCTGTCAAAAATTTTAAAAATATTTCTCGGTACTATAACCGTTGTCTGTCAGGCCATCTTCTTTCCTAGTGTGGATGAACGATTTGTAAGCTAGTGTTTAGCAATGATCTTTTTGCACAGGATAAAGATTCAGTGAGGAAAGTATGAACAAATCTAGACCTGATCTCTTCAGGGGTTCCCGTTTCATCATTAAGAAACCAGGAACTTGGGGGCATTTCCAAATAAGGTAAAAAAAAAGTGCTAGAAGTTTCACAACACCTTGGACACTCATCTAGGTATTCTGGATGCATGGTAATCTCAAAGTGGTATTGTGGGCCCTGTGTAAAATCAATAGCTGAGTAAATTGCTCATTGCTATTAGATGAGACTGTTATTAGGAAGCTAATGCTCTGCTTTGTTCCCCCTCTGTAATCTGTCTCAGACAGTCTCCCATCACTCATGCATGGGGTGGATAAAGCAGCTTCTCAAGACTTTTGTAGCAGTGTCTTATAAAAACTAGGTATGAGATGAATATGTGGGGGTACTATATCAAGTTTTGGGATTGGAAATTCTGAATAAAATAATGCTTTATTCCCAAAATGAGTGGTTGTTGCATGTCTAAACCTTAGGAAGTTAAACATTTGAGAAGAGGGAATCAAATTTGATTTGGAGCATAGGGAAATTCTTAATGTTAGTGACTGAGTATATTTGAGATAGTAACCAAACACCTCTTTCCAATCTAGCTCTGTATAGGGATATGGACATGAACTCCTTCAACCTGGTAAAAAATCTTCACAGTATACCAAATTAGCTTCTTTTAGAACTGACAATTTACTTAGACTTGGGCTAGTATGTAGGGTGCCACAAAAGATAAAATTTGAGAGATGTAAATATTTGAGATGTAAATAAGACCGAGGGTTATTTGTGATTTATTACCTTAATAAGGTTACTGTAACATTTGGTGTGCCTAGATTTATATTTATAAATATTTATATTTCCATTTTAGAAGTATGGAATGATTCAGAAACATTATTGCAATGACTTAATTCTAATGCACATGTACATTGATTTAAATAACATTGCTCTTCTAGAAATAATTCCCTTTCCCGCTTAGCTTACCTAGAATGGATTAACCACATTCATAACTGCCTATAAGAATTGTAACCCATAAAAATAACCATTCTAGTTTTTAGAATTCATATATTCACCTGAAATATTACCTAAATCAAATATTAATTTTGAACTAACACTGTAGAAAGTTTTGATAAAAATATAGCTGTTAAACTAAAATGGGAAATTAAATTCAGATGGTTCTAGAACCTGGAAAATAATATTTTAGAGGCTGCCCCATAGCTAAAGCATCAGTCTGGTAAATTGTGTTTTCTTTCTTTATGTATCTACATTATTCTCTCAATGTATATACCATTCAGCTATTCTTTGTTATCTGAAAAGTCATGGGAAGTTATGTGTAAGGGAATTGCCAGTTGAGCAATTCCTCAGTGCTGCTGCCGAAGAACCCTGGGGGGAGGGGCACAACAAGACATTGGACCCTAAGCTGAATCCCCCCACTGTCCCTGCCTACTTGCCCGATCTGTCCTAAGTGACAGCCAGCAACAAGTCGACAGTCCCTGCTTATAATAAGTCATAACACAGAATGCAGACAGGACAAACAACAACAAAGGGAGCTCAGCTAGCCAAGATGTCGGTAACAATCGAGCAATGCAGTATAAAATCACAATCCAAAAGAATAGTCACAGACAAAGCCATACATCAGAAACAGGAATACAGGAAACAAAAAAAGCATGGCGTGAAGGTAGGTACACAGAAGCAATAGCAAGTGCTAATGTGACTGTGAGCAAAGAATAAATAGGAAGGAAAAACCCACCCCAGACTTGATAGGATGAAAGGCTGTCAATCACACAGGTAAGGCTAAAATTAACTATTAGTGGAGCAGAGGAAAACCAAGGTGAAGGAGACGGGTGTGGCAGAAAATCAATTACATAGTCTAGAACAGTGTTCAAACTGAGCAACAAGAATCTTAAACAAGGAATCAAACTGATCACGCCTCCTGCGCCGCCATGTGCGGGCGGAGGGTGGTGCAGAGACCTGAACAGGCAGAGATGTTACATCATGCTTCTCTTAAGTTGGGCAATGGCCAATTATGGGGTTGACCCATAATTAATGTGATCTCAATCTGACCTGCTGAAAATTACAGTACATGCCTCAGTTTCTGCAAAAGTCACAACAGAACTCCCTCAAACTCCATGAATTGTTCTACACAAGAACTTCATAGAAGGGACACAAACTACTATTACAGTTAATGCTGATTATAAGAGAGGTTCCTGTCATTCAGGTTTAATGAGGAAAACCACAATGTATCTTCCCTGACTGTATACATATGGTGTGTTATAATATTTAGGAGAAGTATCTCCTGACAGGCAGAGATAGTACTGTCTGTAGCTGCCCATGTGATACAAAGCTGGGGGATATGACAAATATAAGATATGTCTTGTTATATATATGTCATACATTTTTATGTAATGTATTAGTTATTTAAATGGGTATTTTGTTTTTCATAAAATTTAGTTTATTTAATGGGGTATTTTGTTTTTCATAAAATAAACTTTATTTATTATGTATGTGAAAATTATATAATCTCCTCAGTACTCTGCATATCAAATCCTTGTCTTTTTAAAAAAAATTTTTTCAGTCTTTGAATGAGAATCTTCAAAATTTACTACTTAATTTTTATAAAAGAAAGCTGAACCACTGTATATTGTACACCTTTACCTGTTATGTCACCCCTAATTCCTAATAGATTATAAGGTTGATGAGAAGCTCATCTTTGAAATGATACCAAGATCATTATGATACGTCCTCTGCAACTAAAGTGCCATCCGGGCCAGATGACAGGGAAAGGGTTAAAGTCCCCCTGCTCTTGTCCCTACAGTATTATGTCCCTCTCCTACCACACAAAAATAATAATAATAAAAAAAAAACTAATGCTCACCCCTCCTTACTCTCCTGTGTTCTCTGGTCTGGAGTCTTCAGGGAGCTGCAGGCAGGATGTAAGTGATGTCATCACATCGTGCCTGCAGCTCCCAGGAAAGAGAGGATGAATGGTGTAGCAGGGAGCGGACGGCTCCCTGCTTCATCATTGTATGCAACTCGATGACCTGAAGTTGGGACAGCCCGATGGGACTGCATATGAAGGACTGCCCCGTTGTCCCAACGGGGCCCCTGCTACCATAGGTGCCAGTGGAAGCGCACCGTTGACCCTGTGGTTAAAGCGGCCCTGATTCTGCAGCACTTTACATGTATTGGTTTTTTTTTTCAACTGTTTATTTAAAGAGTTTTATCATATAAAGAAGGTAACAAAACAAGGGAGAAATGGAAGTAAAAAAAACATAAAGAAATAAAGAACATTCTAAACACAGAATAATCGGAGAGCCCCAGGCACCTCCGAATAAATACAAGGCAGGTAAACAATGCAATGTGCAAACATGCGGGCCAATGAGGGCCCAGAAGAAACTAGCTAACCAACAACAAAACAGGGTAAGACGAGACAGGAGGACAAAGGGAGAAAAGGGGAGAACTACATGTATTGTTAACAGTCACTGTTCCAAGTAGGGCTCAAAATATAATTCCCTATTAATATGTCTTTGGAGTGTGGGAGGAAACCCACACAAACACAAGGTGAATATACAAACTCTATGCAGATGTTGTCCTTGGTTAGATTCAAACCCAGGACTCCAGCACGTCAAGGCAACAGTGCAGTGTAAAGAGCTGCAAAATATATTGGCACTATATAAATCAATTATTGTTTACTTCTGGAAAATAGAAATTTGTTCTGGCCATGTGATAGACACTCATGTGTTTGGCCAATTACAAGGCAGACCACTGATAACTGTACTGCAACTGGAATGATTTGTGTGATCAGGACAGAATTCATTCCCTACAAGTAAAAAATGAAGTTTCTAATTTATTCATCTTGAGAGCCATGAAGAATTGGATATGGAAAGTATATCGGAAAATTGTATGTCTTACTCATTTATTACACAAAGAATAAACAATATTTACTGAAACACCCTTGAAATAAAAATATATGCCATATATTTAGATTTTAGTATAATGTTGTACCGTGTTAGCCATTGAAAGTAGTGGAAGAGTGAAGAAATCAGGCGATACCTTTTAGAGGCTAACTGAGTATATTTATAAGTAAGCTTTCAGGAGTACTAGCTCCCTTCATCAGACATGGTGTGATACAAGAACTGAAAATTCACAGATTTTTATACACATGGTCTTCAATGGATTTTAGAGTCCTTAAAATAACCAAAACAAAATGCAATCTAAGTAGAGAAGTTATTTACAACAGGTCAGAAAAAACAATCTGGAAAGTTGTGGTGCGTGACAGAGGGATCTGTTATCTGTTTGCTATCAGGAGGTGATTTGTGACCCTCACAGGTCATACATAGTGTGACATGAAGCTGGCATGAATATTAAGTCCAAATTGCAGAGTTTGAAATTTTTGCATAAACTTGTATTCTGATTCTTTCCTTTTCTCCTGCGTCTTAAAATGTCCCATTAAAACCACAACCCCCAAATCTTCAATAGAGTGGTTTTCTCCGGAGAAATGTGCGGCCACTGGGAGATCGGTTCTGCTGTTATTAATACTGGATCTATGTGAGTTCATTCGTTGACTGAGTCTCTGCCCTGTTTCCCCCACATAGAGGCCTGTGGTGGGACATTGCACACACATTATGAGGTACACCACATTGGAAAACCTTCAGGAGAATGTCCCCCTAATTATGTGCACCTGTTGTGACTGTGGGATAGGTACACTGTCAGTGGTGTGGATGTGCTTGCAGGTCATGCACCTTTTATGTAGGCAAGGTGAGGTGCCATTTTCAGTTGGGGCCTTCAGGGCACTCCGGAAGATAATACGCCTCAGGTTTGGTGGTTGTCGAAAGGAAAGGAGAGGGGGGACTGGAAATATGTCCTTGAGTCTGTTGTCCCTATGTAGCACAGGTTGGAGCTCCTTGGCAATCCTACGTAGGATATTTAGATATATTTAGATTGTGAGCCCTACTTGGGACAGTGAGTGATGAAAATATCTTTAAAACACTGCGGAATATGTTGGCGCTTTATAAGTAAGTAAAGCAAATAAAATAAATAGCAGTTGCACAGTGCCATTTATGAGGTCATATAACGTGCTGCATGTAACACCTTTTGCTATTGCTTATAACAGATTTAAAATGTGTCCATCAATTGATTACACCATAGGAAATGCTTTTTAAAAACCAGACTAAGAATCAAATGCAAGTTTCTCTCCAGGCAAATGGCAATCAATACTCTGTATAACAGAGTCAATTAACAAAGGAAGTCAGAAGATCAGAACAAAATACTCCAAGAATGAACAATCCAACAGCAATTTGCAATAATGGTGCAATTGTCAATAAGACAAAACATTGAGTACTTGTCAACAAAACTTGACAATGCAATTAAAGGCCTAATTATTTTAAAAGCCTTGTCTACTCTGGCAAATAAAATAGCACGGTGACACACAATGGGATCTATTGTTTAACACAAAAGCTTTTTTTTCCTTTAACAAGTATCATCATACAACTTCAAATTAAACTTTTCAAGATATAAATATTACTTATCTTGCTGGACTACTTGAGTTGTAATTTTATAATTTCCACAGTTTATGAACCATTGTCATCTAATGAAATAGCATTTGACATACAGTCATATGAAAAAGTTTGGGCACCCCTATTAATCTTAATCATTTTTAGTTCTAAATATTTGGGTGTTTGCAACAGCCATTTCAATTTGATATATCTAATAACTGATGGACACAGTAATATTTCAGGATTGAAATGAGGTTTATTGTACTAACAGAAAATGTGCAATATGCATTAAACCAAAATTTGGCCGCTGCAAAAATTTGGGTACCCTTATCATTTTATTGATTTGAATACTCCTAACTACTTTTTACTGACTTACTGAAGCACAAAATTGGTTTTGTAACCTCACTGAGCTTTGAACTTCATAGCCAGGTGTATCCAATCATGAGAAAAGGTATTTAAGGTGGCCAATTGCAAGTTGTTCTCCTATTTGAATCTCCTCTGAAGAGTGGCATCATGGGCTCCTCAAAACAACTCTCAAATGATCTGAAAACAAAGATTGTTCAACATAGTTGTTCAGGGGAAGGATACAAAAAGTTGTCTCAGAGATTTAACCTGTCATTTTCCACTGTGAGGAACATAGTAAGGAAATGGAAGACCACAGGGACAGTTATTGTTAAGCCCAGAAGTGGCAGGCCAAGAAAAATATCAGAAAGGCAGAGAAGAAGAATGGTGAGAACAGTCAAGGACAATCCACAGACCACCTCCAAAGAGCTGCAGCATCATCTTGCTGCAGATGGTGTCACTGTGCATCGGTCAACAATACAGCACACTTTGCACAAGGAGAAGCTGTATGGGAGAGTGATGCGAAAGAAGCCGTTTCTGAAAGCACGCCGCAAACAGAGTCGCCTGAGGTATGCAAAAGCACATTTGGACAAGCCAGCTTCATTTTGGAAGAAGGTCCTGTGGACTGATGAAACAAAGATTGAGTTGTTTGGTCATACAAAAAGGCGTTATGCATGGCGTCCAAAAAACACAGCATTCCAAGAAAAACACTTGCTACCTACTGTAAAATTTGGTGGAGGTTCCATCATGCTTTGGGGCTGTGTGGCCAATGCTGGCACCAGGAATCTTGTTAAAGTTGAGGGTCGCATGGATTCAACTCAGTATCAGCAGATTCTTGAGAATAATGTACAAGAATCAGCGACGAATTTGAAGTTACGCCGGGGATGGATATTTCAGCAAGACAATGATCCAAAACACAGCTCCAAATCTACTCAGGCATTCATGCAGAGGAACAATTACAATGTTCTGGAATGGCCATCCCAGTCCCCAGACCTGAATATCATTGAACATCTGTGGGATAATTTGAAGCGGGCTGTCCATGCTCGGCGACCATCAAACTTAACTGAACTGGAATTGTTTTGTAAAGAGGAATGGTCAAAAATACCTTCATCCAGGATCCAGGAACTGATTAAAAGCTACAGGAAGCGACTAGAGGCTGTTATTTTTGCAAAAGGAGGATCTACTAAATATTAATGTCACTTTTCTGTTGAGGTGCCCATACTTTTGCACCGGTCAAATTTTGGTTTAATGCATATTGCACATTTTCTGTTAGTACAATAAACCTCATTTCAATCCTGAAATATTACTGTGTCCATCAGTTATTAGATATATCAAATTGAAATGGCTGTTGCAAACACCCAAATATTTAGAACTAAAAATGATTAAGATTAATAGGGGTGCCCAAACTTTTTCATATGACTGTAGACCTCTTTGACACAAAACTAATGTGGTTATATTGAAGGAAATAGCAGTTGTCAAATAATCTGCCAGTGTCTCAGTTTTCTTTTCACTTTTCTAGGAAATCTGAAATCTCTTCTGAAAGGTAACTATAAGAAGGTAACAGTTTCTAAGATTATGAGGAGAATAAGTGCTTATTTATTATTTTTATTTATAAATTGTTACTTTAGATACACTTCTAATGTGCAGATTATCACTTAGATAAATAAAATATAGAAAACTTTCTTCTCTAGCCACTATGGCAAGTAATAGTCCTACTGCCTAAAGGCCTCAATCTTATGGTTTACCACCATTACGGATGCTGAAAAAAATAAGGGCAAGTCTAAATGACGAGATAGGATAGTAGAGCATTTATTTTTTATCATCTTAAATATTTTAAATCCAGGGATCCACATACAGTGCTGGCCAAAAGTATTGGCACCCCTGCAATTCTGTCAGATAATACTCAATTTCTTCCAGAAAATGATTGCAATCACAAATGCTTTGGTAATAATATCTTCATTTATTTTGCTTGCAATGAAAAAACACAAAAGAGAATGAAAAAAAAAGTCAAATCATTGATCATTTTACACAAAACTCCAAAAATGGGCCGGACAAAAGTATTGGCACCCTCAGCCTAATACTTGGTAGCACAACCTTTAGACAAAATAACTGCGAACAACTGCTTCCGGTAACAATCAATGAGTTTCTTACAATGCTCTGCTGGAATTTTAGACCATTCTTCTTTGGCAAATTTCTCCAGGTCCCTGAGATTTGAAGGGTGCCTTCTCCAAACTGCCATTTTGAGATCTCTCCACAGGTGTTCTATGGGATTCAGGTCTGGACTCATTGCTGGCCACTTTAGAAGTCTCCAGTGCTTTCTCTCAAACCATTTTCTAGTGCTTTTTGAACTGTGTTTTGGGTCATTGTCCTGCTGGAAGACCCATGACCTCTGAGGGAGACCCAGCTTTCTCACACTGGGCCCTACATTATGCTGCAAAATTTGTTGGTAGTCTTCAGACTTCATAATGCCATGCACACGGTCAAGCAGTCCAGTGCCACAGGTAGCAAAGCAACCCCAAAACATCAGGGAACCTCCACCATGTTTGACTGTAGGGACCGTGTTCTTTTCTTTGAAGGCCTCTTTTTTTTTTCCTGTAAACTCTATGTTGATGCCTTTTCCCAAAAAGCTCTACTTTTGTCTCATCTGACCAGAGAACATTCTTCCAAAAAGTTTTTGGCTTTCTCAGGTAAGTTTTGGCAAACTCCAGCCTGGCTTTTTTATGTCTCTGGGTCAGAAGTGGGGTCTTCCTGGGTATCCTACCATAGAGTCCCTTTTCATTCAGACGCCGACGGATAGTACGGGTTGACACTGTTGTACCCTCGGACTGCAGGGCAGCTAGAACTTGTTTGGATGTTAGTCGAGGTTCTTTAGCCACCATCCGCACAATCTTTGGTTGAAATCTCTCGTCAATTTTTCTTTTCCGTCCACATCTAGGGAGGTTAGCCACAGTGCCATGGGCTTTAAACTTCTTGATGACACTGCGCACAGTAGACACAGGAACATTCAGGTCTTTGGAGATGGACTTGTAGCCTTGAGATTGCTCATGCTTCCTCACAATTTTGCTTCTCAAGTCCTCAGAGAGTTCTTTGGTCTTCTTTCTTTTCTCCATGCTCAATGTGGTACACACAAGGACACAGGACAGAGGTTGAGTCAACTTTAATCCATTTCAACTGGCTGCAAGTGTGATTTAGTTATTGCCACCACCTGTTATGTGCACAGGTAAGTAACAGGTGCTGTTAATTACACAAATTAGAGAAGCATCACATGATTTTTCAAAGGGTGCCAATACTTTTGTCCACCCCCTTTTTTATGTTTGGTGTGGAATTATATCCAATTTGGCTTTTTGACAATTCTTTTTGTGGTTTTCCATTGAAGACAAATTAAATGAAGATATTATTACCAAAGCATTTGTGATTGCAATCATTTTCTTGAAGAAATTGAGTATTATCTGACAGAATTGCAGGGGTGCCAATACTTTTGGCCAGCACTGTAAGAAAAAAAGGGACCATAGACCTCCGTGATTCATCAAAGTGATTTAAAGTCAATAAAACTTCAGGTTGGAGAGCAAAGCAAAGACGTTTTAAAATCTTTATTATTATATTCAGATAAATGGTTACGTTTTTCAGAGTAAGGACTCATTTGTCAGACCACACTTTGAGGGAGTGAGGAGTTCCACTTCCAGTCTCCTATCACTCACTACCTCCTTTAGTCTCTCTCAATGGTCCTCCTTGCCACCCACACAAAGGGACACACACTGGACCTCATATTCACCCGCCTCTGCTCTCTAGTCAACCTCTCTAACTCTCAGTCCACGCTCTCCGACCACAACCTGCTGACATTCTCGGCCCTCTCCTCTGTAATTGACCCCCCAACCTCTAAACCAACACGCCCTCGCAGGAACCTCAATCACCTTGACATCTGCACGCTCTCAGACTCTCTCCAACCGCTCGCTGACATATCGTCACTCCAGGACACAGATGCCGCTTCTGACTTCTACAATACCACCATCACTGCTGCCCTTGACTCTGTGGCCCCTCTCACTAACACCAGAACCCAGCCAATCAATAGACAGCCCTGGCACACTGACCTGACTAAAAAACTGAGACGTGCCTCACGGGTTGCAGAACGCCTCTGGAAGAAAAGCCACACCCAGGAGGACTTCCTTAGGTATAAAGAGGCAGTTCTCACATTCAAGAATGCACTCACCTCTGCAAAGCAGGTCTACTTCTCCACACTAATATCTGCCCTATCCCGCAACCCCAAACAGCTATTCACTACCTTCAACTCCCTTCTCCGTCCTCCTTCAACATCACTTATCACAGCCGGCGACTTTGTCTCTTATTTCAAAAGCAAAATTGACACCATCAGAGACAGTCTCACCTTACACCCTTGACAACCACTCTATCCAACTGCTCGGTGCTCTTCATCTTTAACACTGTTTCTCCACCATCACTGATGAAAAGCTCTCCACCCTAATCTCTAAATCCCACCTCACCTCCTGTGCACTCTATCCAATCCAGTCACATCTCATCCGAAAACTCTCGGAAGACATTACTCCTGCCCTAACCCATCTCTTCAACCTATCCCTAACCAATGTATCCTTCCCTTCCGCCTTCAAACATGTTACTGTCACACCTATACTTAAGAAACCCTCCCTGGACCCATTCTCTCCAGCCAACTATCGCCCCATCTCACTGCTCCCGCACGCCTCAAAATTACTGGAGCAACACGTCCACTCCGAACTATCCTCCTATCTCTCGTCCAATATGCTCTTTGACAGACTACAGTCAGGCTTCAGACCCCATCACTCCACAGAAACTGCCCTAACCAAGGTCACTAACGACCTTCTAACTGCAAAGCCAAACGTCACTATTCTGTCCTCCTCCTCCTCGACCTCTCCTCTGCCTTTGACACAGTCGACCATTCCCTCCTGCTAGAAACTCTCTCATCCCTTGGCATCTCAGACCTGGCCCTTTCCTGGATCTCCTCATACCTCACCAACTGCACATTCAGCGTCTCCCACTCACACACCACCTTCCCGCCATGCCCTCTTTCTTTAGGTGTCCCCCAAGGCTCCGTCCTAGGACCCCTCCTGTTCTCAATCTACACCCTAGGCCTTGGCTAACTCATAGAATCCCATGGTTTCCATTACCATTGCTATGCTGACGACACCCAAATATATCTCTCTGGACCAGACATTACCTCTCTGTTGTCCAGAGTCCCAGAATGCCTAGCAGCTGTAGCCTCCTTTTTCTCCTCCCGCTTTCTCAAACTCAACATGGAGAAAACGGAGTTCATAATCTTCACCCCTCAACACATGATCCCCCTACCTGACCAATCTATCAAAATTATGGAACCACTCTCACCCCAGTCCCACAAGCCCACTGCCTTGGGATAACCTTAGACTCTGACCTATCCTTCAAGCTGCATATTCAAACCCTCAACACCTTCTTCCACCTCCAACTCAAGAACATCCATCGAATCCGCTACTTCCTCACCCCTGAAACTACAAAGATGCTAGCCATGCCCTCATAATCTCCCACCTAGACTACTGTAACACCCTTCTCCATGGCATTCCAGCTAACACCCTCGCCCCCCTCCAGTCTACCTTAAATTGTGCTGCTCGCCTAATACACCTCTCCCCCCGTTCTTCATTGGCCGCCCCCCTCTGCCAATCCCTTCACTGGCTACCCATTTCCCAGCGAATAGAGTTCAAATTACTAATGCTGACATACAAAGCCATCCACAACCTTTCCCCTCCATATATCTCCGACCTAATCTCCCGCTACCTGCCCGCACGTAACCTCTGATCCTCTAAAGACCTCCTACTCCGCTCTGCTCATATACGCTCCTCACACAAACGTCTCCAAGACTTCTCCTGTGCATCCCCCATACTCTGGAACTCATTACCAAGACACATCAGACTTTCCCCCACAGTCACAAGCTTCAAGAAGGCCCGGAAGACTCACCTATTAAGGAAGGCCTACAACCTCCAATAATGCTACTGTCACCACACCACTACCTGAACAGCCTCTACTCCCACCTTCTGTCTCTATCCCTCTTCCCTCATAGATTGTAAGCCCTCGCGGGCAGGGCCCTCTATCCCACTGTGCCAGTTGGTCTCTGTCAGCATTATCTGTTTTGTATATCTGGTGTACCGTATGTAAATCCGCAAATGTAAAGCACCATTGAATTAATGGTGCTATATAAATAAACAATAATAATTATAATAATAATACAATGTGTATAATATAAATAGTTTTTGTTAAATATATATTTTTCTTACAAAATGCTGAAGTTTTGTACGTGATACATAATACATTATATTACAAAATTTGTATCGTTAATACATTTTGTAATATAATTTTATTTAATGTAATTTTGGCTACTTTCTGTCCTGTGCTGAAATCCCAATATTACCATTTAAAACGTCAATACCTGTCATTCACTTAAAGGGATTATACAAGTTATAAAGTCATCACTTATTGATTGTTGTGAGTCCCAGTGATTGAACCCCCTATTGATCATGAGATAATTCTCTATCCTATCAATAGGAAATAACTTAATAACTTGATACAACACCTTTAATAATTCAGAAAATTAAAGGTGGGTATAGAAGATGAAAGAAAGAGCCAGGATGAACATTGTATTGAGGTCAAAAATCTGTCTTAAATTTCATGCATACTGTTGAGGCACACAGTCCTTAGCCAATTGGATTTAAAGTGGTAATTTTAGCTGATTTGTTTCTAATGTGTATAGACAAGAAAACGTTTATGGCAAGGTCCAATCATTGTCATATACTGATGACGTCATTTGATCTGTTCTTAGTTTCCATGAAGGAGATTAAGTAAGTAACTGCATTCAACACCATAAAACAAGAATAGCTCATAAATGACATATTGACATTTTCTAAAAACATACACTGTTTTGTAACATCAGAACATTGTATTGCCATGACATTGTAGACAGAGAACATTTTACACAGTCACTCCTTTGTATTTCCATAATAGCGTTTTTGTTTTTTTTTCCCAAGATTATGTGCCTCAAACTTAAAGGGAGTCTGTCAGCATAAAATTGAGATATAAACTAATCACAGTACCTTGTAGAGCTGTCAGCGCAGTTTACAATGATGTATTTCATGTTTAAGACCGCTGCTCCATTCTTGTAAAAAGTGTCCTTTTACCCCATGGCTTTCCATCAATGGGCTTCACTATCTGCTGCTGCTAACTGCTGCTCAGCTTTGTCTCCTGCTAGTTGGCTGACATCTCTCTCCTCTGCCTCAGCACACAGTACTAACCTTACTCTGCATGTCTGATGATGACACATTGCTCCCATCTGAAGCCAACTTCTTTCACTTCCGGGTGTCATCATCAGACATGCAGAGTACAGTTGGTACTGCGTGCTGAGGCAGAAGAGAGATGTCAGTAAACTAGTGGGGTTGGAGGTAGGCAGCAGATAGTGACGTTCATTGATGGAAAGCAATGCTCCTAAAGCCCTTTTCTGCTCATTTGCATAGGGATAAAGGGACAACTTTTACAAGAATGGAGTGGAGTAGTGGTCCTGAATAAGAAATACATCATTGTAAACTGTGCTGACAGCCCTACAAGGTACTGTGATTAGTTTATATCTCAATTTTGTGCTGACAGACTCCCTTTAAGCATCTTTATTGCTTTTATTACACTAACCTGTCAGGGTTTCAACTTATTTAAATGAAGTATGTATACTTTATTTTGTACTATACTTTATATTTATTTTTTTTATCTCAGCATTTGAATAAACATAATATCCATATGTTTTCTAAAGATAATGTTATTTTTCATATATTTTTTATATTTTTTCCTTAATGTATTTTTCTTAAAATTACTGCACAAAATTGTTGTCTTACCATGTTAGCCATGAATTGATGCACAAACCTAAAACAGATGTACAGGAAATTTCAGATTAAATAAACTAATGCATTACATTTAAATAAGCTATTATAGGCTTGCAGGATAATTTAGAGATCAGTGAAGCACAGTGTCAGTTGAGATCAGTAAGCTTATTTATGATGAATGTTACTTCATTTAATCCTTTTCCTTCTTATAACTTGTGAATCACTTACATGGATTTGTTCTTTCAATTATCTTTTTGTAGGTTGAATGTCATTGGTTGCATATATATTTTTTCTTCTTAAAGATATTTACAATATGTTATGAAGTTGAATGAACTGCAAGATGAAATGGAACTTATTCTTCTATATGTGTAAATACCTCTTTGGATGAAACATTTACAGATTTCCAGGTTCAAAAGAAAAGTGCTTGCCACACATCATGTAACATAGCATGTGTTAAAAATACACCATTTTCTTAGAGCTCCATTTGGCTCATATAGAGTGTCAAGTTTCCTCTGTGCCCAGCAGGATCTGAATTGGTCATTGTAATGGAAAAAAGTACCTAGCAACATAATAATTTTACTTAGAAATTTTGCTTTTATATGACTGTAACAAAAGTAGCAGTCACACTTGGGCCCTAGTCTCTAAAGGAGCCACATAATAAATCACTAAAATGATAAAATGGCACATGGTAGGTGGTTAGTACTGTTACAGATTGGAAGCCCAGCAGTTTCAAATTACACCTCTGATTCTTGATTTGGCATCTGGTTTACTTTTAACATAACTGAACGAAGGTGTGTGTATGTAGCCAAAACGTTTCATCACACAAAAGTAGTACAAAAATAAAAAATGAACTTAGTATTTTTGGCCAATATATGTGTGTGATGATGATTTCTGGTCATAATCACATCCGCTGGTTGGTTATAGTCAATGTTTTTGATATGAAGATGTTTGATTCTTTAAGATAACAGTGCCAGTCCTTTCTCGGTCTTGTCATTGGATTATTTAAAAACAATGTAGGAAAAAAAAAGACATGGACCGCACATCCACAAGTTATGTAGTGATCTATCACTGCTAAGCAAAGTTTTGAAAAAAAGAAAATAAGGGTCTTAGCATTTTTTTTCATCAAATTCAATAAGTCCACTAGCCACTTTACAGCGATCTCAATTTACTGGGCCCCAATTCTATTAATTGCAGCACTGCATGGTGACCACCACAGCACATCCACATGGAGAGTGACCCAGCAGCACAATGGTATCCCTACTGCTACTCTAAGCCCCTTTGGCTCTGGGCCACTCCACCCCACAAGCATCACACAACAACAATAGCAGACACCATGCAATATAACACAACACATCTCAGGAGCTCACCTTTACTTGTGCTCTCAGACAGCACATTGAGAGCTAGTTGGTGAATACTGCTAGGCTATTTTCACATGGTCGGTGATCAGAATTTTGCATCAATATATGTAAGCCAAAACCAAGAGTGTAACCTACATAATAATAAACTATGCCCTGAAACCATTAGTAATCTTGGCTTACAAATATCATACTGAATAGGTGAAAGTGGCATTACACAGTACTAATGTTTACTAAAAACTTCATGTTCTTTTTTGAAATTTTGCCTACCAGTGTTAGATCAAGACCAGGAGTGAGTCCAAAGCATGGAAGAGATGCAAATCTTCTCATAATAGTTTATCCTTCTATAGTTCCCTCTCCTGGCTTTGATTTACAAATACCAATGCAGAATACTGACCAAAATAGTGGCATTGTACCCCGCAAAAATATATATATTCATGTTTTCTTTATCCTAAGGCTGCTTCACACAGGCAGTATTTGGCCATTATTTCGCTTCAGTATTCAGTAACAAAATAAATCAATTTCATTATGTTGCAAGACTTAAAAACAATTACAGTGGGGAAAAAAAGTAGTTAGTCAGCCACCAATTGTGCAAGTTCTCTCACTTACAAAGATGAGGCCGGCCTGTAATTGTCATCATAGGTAGACCTCAACTATAAGAGACAAAATGAGAAAACAAATCCAGAAAATCACATTGTTTGATTTTTAAGGAATTTATTTGCAAATTATGGTGGAAAATCGTTGATTGTAATGTCAATCTGTATTCCCTTAGTCCAGACAGCAGCACAATATGGGGTATCTCTGCCCCTGTGTGTTGTTTAGGACAGGTGGAACCTTTAATTAGCACCAAAAAGGTGCCTCCTACTAGCCCTATAAGAGGGCACAAGAGACCTCCCTCCACTGTGTAAATTATAAAGTAACAGGAAACAAGCTTCTAGGGAGGGAAGCCTTGTGCTGCTGTCTGGACTAAGGGAATACAGATTGACATTACAATCAACGATTCCCCTTACGTCCGACAGCAGCACAATATGGGGAGATAGCAAGTAATTCCCCTAGGGAGGGTTTCCTCGCTTTACAATGTCAAGGACTGACTGACCAAAGGCAGTTGTCTGGAAACTGCGGATGTCCAATGATAATGTTTAACAAAAGGTCAACTGAGATGACTATGATGCAGCCGCACAAATCTGGTCCAATGGTAAGGACCGATACTCAGCCAAAGAAGTCGACAACCCAGGTCGAGTGGCCGTAGAAAAACTGGAGGGAATAACTCCTGAATAAGAAAGGAAGACTTAATTGTCTCCTTGATCCATGTGGATAGAGTAGGCTTGGAAGCCTTGAGGCCTCTGTTTTTACCCTGCATATCAATTAGTAGGCTTTCGGCCTTCTTAAGCGGTTGAGTGTGGAAAAGGTAAATCCACAGACACCTTACCACATCTAAGGTGTTGAGCTTTTCTTCCTCCTCAGAGGTTGGAGAGGGGAAAAACACAGGTAACGAAATTAGCTGATTGCTATTATAGTATGAGGGGACCTTAGGGATAAACCCAGGTAAACCTAAGGTGCACCCTATCTGCAAAAACAAAATGTACGGTTCTCTAGAAGAGAGGGCCTGGAGCACTCCTACTCTTTGGCAGATATAATAGCCAACAAAAAAGTGGTTTTGTAGGCTAAATATTTTATCTCCATAGTCTCCAAGGGTCCAAATGGAGGACCGCACAGGCCTGTAATGACTACCGCAAGGTCCCACTGGAGATGATACTGAGGGCTTTAGCCTCATTGCCCCTTTAAGGAACCTTGCAACCAGAGGATCCTGAGACAGACGTCTGTTCAAATGAGCGGAGAGGGCCGCAATCTGCACTTTCAAAGTGGCAGGGGCAAGGCCCTTATCCAAACCGTCCTGAAGAAAATATCAGCCGTTGAAGGTTCTAGATTATTAATATCCTTCTTGGAGCACCACTCCATGAAAATCTTGGCTGTCCTCTGGTAGTTCTTATTGGTAGATTCTGCTCTTGCAGAATAAAGGGTCTTCAGGACGGCCTCTGACAGTCCTCTATCCTGCTGTAGGGACTGCTCAACCTCCAGGCTGTCAGGTTGAATCTCCAGAGATCCTGGCACTTCAGAGATCCTTGGGAAACCAGGTTCTGGATGGGGGGAAGCCTCCAATATATCCCGCGACTCATCTCCATGAGTTGGGAAAAACCAAGCTCTTTTTGGCCAGAATGGAATGATGGCTATCACAGAGACTTGGTCCTGTCTGATTTTCATTAATACCTTTGGTATTATTGGAATTGGAGGGAAGATGTATGCCAGCCTGGACCTCCAAGGGATGGACAGGGCATCCACTGCCAAGGGATTGTCCTCCTGGTAAAGGGAACAGAACTTCTCCACCTTGGCGTTGAGTCGGGTTGCCATGAGGTCTATTTCTGCAAGACCCCTGTTCAGGGTAATCTGATGAAAGACTTCTGGATTGAGTGACCATTCTCCTGATACGGCATAACCCCGACTCAACCAATCCGCTACTATGTTCAGGGAGCCCTTGATGTGAACTGCGGATAAATGGGTTAGATTTTTCTCTGCCCATGTAAATATCAGATCTGCCTCTCTAAGGAGGGTTGGTGATCTGGTGCCTCCCTGTCTGTTCACGTACAGCACTGTGGTCATGTTGTCTGACCGGATTTTGACTGCTCTTCCCCTGGGAAGAGGCAAGCAATAGAGTAAGGCACGATATACGGCTCTGAGCTCCTTCCAGTTGGACGAGGTCCTTTTTTCAGCAGAGCTCCAGACTCCCTTTATGGAGTTTTCGTCCAATGGGCTCCCCATCCCGAGAGGGATGCATCTGTAGTCAACAGGGTCCAAGAAGGTTGGACCGTGGACCTTCCGTCTTTCAGGTGCAACCACCACTTGAGGGAAAGACGGGTCCTGGGGGAGAGTTGAATCTTCTTGCTGAATGTAAGAAGGGAGCGATCCCAAGCCTCTAGTAACTCCTTCTGGAGGGGACGTAAGTGCCACAAGGCCCATGGGACTGCCTCCACTGAGGAAGACATCAAGCCCAGGATCTTCATCAATGTTCTGATGGAGGCTATCGGCTTTTGAAGAGGTGCCGGACTGCCGCAACCAGCTTCTCCTTCCTTGCTGGTGTCAAGGAGATTTGCAGGCGGACTGAATCTAGGAAGTAGTTTTCTCAGAGGAACTTCCTTCGAGTTGAAGGGATCGTTTTTGACTTCTCCCAATTTATATGCCATCACAGACTCTGAAGGCTGTCTGTAGGTACTGGAGCAGAACAGACTCTGACTGGGCCTTTATCAACCAGTCGTCTAGATAAGGCACCAAGAATATCCCCTGAAGCCTGAGGGCGGCCGTTATGGGGGCCACTACCTTTGTAAAGGTGTGGGAAGCAGAGGAGATCCCGAAGGGTAGTGCTGTGAATTGAAAGTGCTTCCTGTGGCCGGAAACTACTACGGCAATCCTTAGAAAAAAACCTTCTGCATGGAGGTAAATAGAAATATGCAAATGGGCGTCTTTTATATCCAAAGTCACAAAAAACATCGCCTTAGAGGAGAAAGGTGGTGACAGACTTTATGGTTTTCCTATGGAAGCGCTTCTTTTTGATGAAGCGGTTGAGGTACCTTAAGTCTATGATCATTCTCCACTTGTCTGCTGGTTTTGGCATCAGGAAGACGGGAGAATAGACACTGGATCCTTCTTCTAGAGAAGGGACTTCCACCAGGGCTCCCTTGTGAATGTACTCTCGGATGGAGCATTCCAATGTAGTCTGCTGCATTGTAGGGAGGCTGCGAGTTAACACAAACCGATCCTGAGGAGGACGGAGGAACTTAATTGCATAACCTCTTTGGATTACCTACCGGACCCATGGGTCTCGAATTTTTCCCTGCCCGCAGTTGAGAAAGTGGGAGACACGACCTCCGACAAGAATCTCGGCCACAGGAAAACTGCTTCTGATGTCAAAAGCTAGGCTTGACTTTTTTATCATCAGACTTCAGAATCTCCGGCCGGCGTCTCTAGAGGAATAACTAGAGCCTCTCTGGACTGCCTTCCACGACGAGGCGGATAGCCTCTACCACGGCCAGAGCCAGACCTACCTCTGAAGGCCTGGGGGTAAAGTTTTACCCTTCTTGTCGGCCAAGCCCTCTAGGATCTCGTCTAGGGCACAGCCAAAGACTATACCCGGCTCAAAGGGTAATGCGCACAAATTATACTTTGAGGGGAACACAGCTCTCCAAGGTTTTAACCATAGAGGTCTTCCTGCTGCAGTGTTCTTGGTAAGTGCCAGGGATTTGGCCGCCAGCCTTAATTGATGGTGGGAGACTTCCGTTAAATATTCAGCTGCTAGGGAAACTGAGCCTAGAAACCCTAGCAGCTCGTCTCTGGAGACTTCCAGAGTCGGTCACTTTCGAGGTGGACAAGGTCAGTACATAATTTGGCTGACACGTCACAGGACGCAACCGCCACAGCGGTCTTGGGTGAGGCAGCTGAATAAGCCTTCTTGAAGGTATTGTCGAAGCGCCTGCCATGGCGTCGTGCAGATTTCCTCCATCATCTGATGGTACCTTAGTGCGGCAGGACAGTTTAACCACCGCCATATCCACCTTGGGAGGAGGACCCCATTGATCCCATTGAACAACTGGGAATAAAGCGCCAAACCTCCTAGGAACCACAAGAGGTTTTTCAGGACTTCTCCACTCTGAGGACATTAATTTTTGTAATGTCTGGTCCACTTGGAAGACCCTAGGCCCTCTATAGGTGGACGCGGAGGCTTCCCCGTCAACATCACGATCCTTAGACCGGATGGACTTCAGCAGCCGGCTTAATTTTTCGAGTGGAAGCACGGCCTGCTGGGATCTTCAGTGGAATCGTCAGATGAGAGTGTCTCGTCCACTATCTGATAATCTTCATCAGAGATCCGTAAGGAAGATTGTGTCTCAATCTGCGGTCTCTTGGCAATCTGGGCGATGGAAGAACGAATCTCCTTTAAGAGACTCCTCATATAGTCCTTTACCCAAGTAACAACCTCTTATAGAAGGTACTTCCGGCGGAGGTCCGCGACACTGGTGACAGCGGGTAAAATCATAGCCGTCAGGTAAAGGGGTATTGCAATCCAAACACATTAGGTGTTTCAAGTTTAGAGGAATTTTTCCTCCTAAGCGCATCGCCATTACGTGATGCAGAAGATGACATCTGAAACATCAAACAGCCACGTGACACTGAAACAGGGAAGATCGCCAAGCATTGCATAAAAACCCAAGGGGTACCTTTTTTTTTTTTTTTTGAATCGGTCACTTGAAGAGAAAAAAACCGTCAGAAAAAAAAACCAGCCACCGCAACCCGCAGCAGAGGAGCTAGAAACCACTAACTCAACAAATAAAGGACTGCATTCAGACCTTTTAAATGTAATCCAGCAGCGAGGGGAGGAAGCCAGCAAAGAAACATTTATACAGCACCAAAACAAGTCAAACGCCATAATGGAACATAGAGGAGCATAAGCCTAAGCCAGAGGCTCAAAATACAAGCAGCAAAACTCAATTCTATATTTTGCCTTTAAATTTTAAATTTCCAAACTTACCGCACTTTTTCCGAGAAAACCGGAAGTAGGGCGCGGTGGTGCGCAAAGGCTTCCTTCCCCTGGGAAAAAGGGACCAGAGAAAAGTTCCGGCCGAGGAGGTTCCCCGCTTACTTCCGGGATCGTGCTGCCTGCAGATGGATGCCGGATAACGCTGCGCTGCGGTGCGAAGGCCCGAAGGACCGGAGGTTTTCTCTTTGGGACCGAGGTACCCCAAAAAGGTAAGCCAGGAGTAAATAAAACCCCTAGCAACGGGAGGTCACAAGAGACCTCCGTCCACCTGTTCCACACAGGACAGAAAAAAACACAGTGGAGGGAGGTCTCTTGTGCCCTCTTATAGGGCTAGTAGGAGGCACCTTTTTGGTGCTAATTAAAGGTTCCACCTGTCCTAAACAACACACAGGGGCAGAGATACCCCATATTGTGCTGCTGTCGAACGTAAGGGGAATAAGTATTTGGTCAATAACAAAAGTTCATCTCAATACTTTGTTATATATCCTTTGTTGGCAATGACAAAGGTTTTCTGTAAGTTTTCACAAGGTTGGCACACACTGTTGCTGGTATGTTGGCCCATTCCTCCATGCAGATCTCCTCTAGAGCAGTGATGTTTTGGGGCTGTCGCTGGGCAACACGGACTTTCAACTCCCTCCAAAGGTTTTCTATGGGGTTGAGATCTGGAGACTGGCTAGGCCACTCCAGGACCTTGAAATGCTTCTTATGAAGCCTCTCCTTCGTTGCCCTGGCGGTGTGCTTGGGATGAGATCTTGCGTGGAACCCCTGATCGAGGGAGATTATCAGTGGTCTTGTATGTCTTCCATTTTCTAATTATTGCTCCCACAGTTGATTTCTTCACACCAAGCTGCTTCCCTATTGCAGATTCAGTCTTCCCAGCCTGGTGCAGGTCTACAATTTTGTTTCTGGTGTCCTTCCACAGCTCTTTGGTCTTCACCATAGTGGAGTTTGGAGTGTGACTGTTTGAGGTTGTGGACAGGTGTCTTTTATACTGATAACAATGTCAAACAGGAGCCATTACTACAGGTAATGAGTGGAGGACAGAAGAGCCTCTTAAAGAAGAAGTTACAGGTCTGTGAGGGCCAGAAATCTTGCTTGTTTGTAGGTGACCAAATACTTATTTTCCACCATAATTTGCAAATAAATTCTTTAAAAAATCAGACAATGTGATTTTTTAGATATGTTTTCTCATTTTGTCTCCAATAGTTGAGGTCTACCTATGATGTCAATTACAGGCCTCTCTCATCTTTGTAAGTGGAAGAACTTGCACAATTGGTGGCTGACTAAATACTTTTTTTCCCCACTGTAAAACCAATAAAAAACAGAATGTGGTACAATGTGGTACACAGGGATGGCAAACTTATAACCACAATATAATTTTATGGGTAACTCATGATACGGTTATACAAAACAATTACAGCCCAATAAATTCATATAAGAATAACAAAATCATCATAGCTGAAAAAATAAATAAATACATCATGAAATAAATATAACAGCGAATCACAAACCAATAATGAAAGTGTAGCAGTGCCAAGTGCAAATGTGCAAAAAATTGCAAATAGCTATAAACCAGGGCTCACGTGTACTCTGTTATAGGATAGATCACATAATCAATATCAACCAGCCATCATACCAAGACCCCTGCGACCATATGGACCACCATCCCAACACAAGTTTTGCGATAGCTTCCTCAGGGGGTGCTGGTTCAGTGTGTTATGGAGGTTTATATAGGCACAAAAAGTGCTGTCAAACTATAATAGCTCATGAATAGAGCTCACCTGTGCTTTCCTATGCGGCGCATGAGCTAGAGCCGGATCTCCACCACATCGAGAGTAGCGTCACGTGCGGTGGAACGCAAATGCGTTCCACCAACACATAAAGCGTTGCCGTCGCGATGTGATGAAAGAGTAGGACACCCAGTGCATGTGCACAGCACCAGTGAATAGCGGCGGCCATTTTAGAATTAAGAAAATAACACTACAGTCATATGAAAAAGTTTGGCCACCCCTATTAATCTTAATCATTTTTAGTTCTAAATATTTGGGTGTTTGCAACAGCCATTTCAATTTGATATATCTAATAACTGATGGACACAGTAATATTTCAGGATTGAAATGAGGTTTATTGTACTAACAGAAAATGTGCAATATGCATTAAACCAAAATTTGACCGGTGCAAAAGTATGGGCACCTCAACAGAAAAGTGACATTAATATTTAGTAGATCCTCCTTTTGCAAAAATAACAGCCTCTAGTCGCTTCCTGTAGCTTTTAATCAGTTCCTGGATCCTGGATGAAGGTATTTTTGACCATTCCTCTTTACAAAACAATTCCAGTTCAGTTAAGTTTGATGGTCGCCGAGCATGGACAGCCCGCTTCAAATTATCCCACAGATGTTCAATGATATTCAGGTCTGGGGACTGGGATGGCCATTCCAGAACATTGTAATTGTTCCTCTGCATGAATGCCTGAGTAGATTTGGAGCTGTGTTTTGGATCATTGTCTTGCTGAAATATCCATCCCCGGCGTAACTTCAAATTCGTCAATGATTCTTGTACATTATTCTCAAGAATCTGCTGATACTGAGTTGAATCCATGCGATCCTCAACTTTAACAAGATTCCCGGTGCCGGCATTGGCCACACAGCCCCAAAGCATGATGGAACCTCCACCAAATTTTACAGTGGGTAGCAAGTGTTTTTCTTGGAATGCTGTGTTTTTTTGACGCCATGCATAACGCCTTTTTGTATGACCAAACAACTCAATCTTTGTTTCATCAGTCCACAGGACCTTCTTCCAAAATGAAGCTGGCTTGTCCAAATGTGCTTTTGCATACCTCAGGCGACTCTGTTTGTGGAGTGCTTTCAGAAACGGCTTCTTTCGCATCACTCTCCCATACAGCTTCTCCTTGTGCAAAGTGTGCTGTATTGTTGACCGATGCACAGTGACACCATCTGCAGCAAGATGATGCTGCAGCTCTTTGGAGGTGGTCTGTGGATTGTCCTTGACTGTTCTCACCATTCTTCTTCTCTGCCTTTCTGATATTTTTCTAGGCCTGCCACTTCTGGGCTTAACAAGAACTGTCCCTGTGGTCTTCCATTTCCTTACTATGTTCCTCACAGTGGAAACTGACAGGTTAAATCTCTGAGACAACTTTTTGTATCCTTCCCCTGAACAACTATGTTGAACAATCTTTGTTTTCAGATCATTTGAGAGTTGTTTTGAGGAGCCCATGATGCCACTCTTCAGAGGAGATTCAAATAGGAGAACAACTTGCAATTGGCCACCTTAAATACCTTTTCTCATGATTGGATACACCTGGCTATGAAGTTCAAAGCTCAGTGAGGTTATAAAACCAATTTTGTGCTTCAGTAAGTCAGTAAAAAGTAGTTAGGAGTATTCAAATCAATAAAATGATAAGGGTACCCAAATTTTTGCACCGGTCAAATTTTGGTTTAATGCATATTGCACATTTTCTGTTAGTACAATAAACCTCATTTCAATCCTGAAATATTACTGTGTCCATCAGTTATTAGATATATCAAATTGAAATGGCTGTTGCAAACACCCAAATATTTAAAACTAAACATGATTAAGATTAATAGGGGTGCCCAAACTTTTTCATATGACTGTATATGCTATAATAGTACCAATAGATACCAAACAGCATATCAACTATCTACAGCGATATCAATAGACATACAAAGACATGACTACACAATAATAGAAACATACAAAAATAATGAAATAAATATAAAAATAAAAAATATGTGTATAAAAAGTAAAAAATAATAATATGAAAATGTGAAGATTGAGTATAGTATAATGTGTATAAGTGTCTATACAAGTGTAAATATACAAAACTTCATGTTCTTTTTTGAAATTTTGCGTACCAGTGTTAGATCAAGACCAGGAGTAAGTCCAAAGCATGGAAGAGATGCAAATCTTCTCATAATAGTTTTTCCTTCTATAGTTCCCTCTTCCGTTATATTCATGTTTTCTTTATCCTAAGGCCGCTTCACACAGGCAGTATTTGGCCATTCTTTTGCTTCAGTATTTGTAAGTCAAAACCTGGAGTGGAACTAACACAAATATAAACTATAATAAGGAAGATACAATGATACCTTGCTACTTCTTTCTTCCCTTTTTCTCTCTTCCGTCCTTTGGAGGAGGTTATTGGTTGCTCTTCCATCCCACTGTTCCCCCCTCCCTCCCTCTTTCTCTTTAGTATATGTTTTCCTGATCGTAGTTCCCATTGTGTGTTCCTTTGTCTGTTTGTTCTTCTCCCATTACCTTTAAGATGTTGCTTTATGGTCCCGTATATCTGTTCAAATTCTCTGTTATTGTACTGTGCTCCACAGCGTTAGTTTGGGTCTTATCCCAAGCTTCTTGTTTACAGGCGAGGCCTGCGTGCCTTTGCGTCATTTGTTTGCTCCCACTATTTTTGTTTTTTTTTTCACTGTACTTAAAAAATCTTTAATAAACTTTGATTAAACTTATAATAAAGAAGATTTACACCTTTTACATGTTCTAGAACCACTACTTGTTGTGGGTTACAAATACTGATAAAAAATACTGCTATGATGAACAATAGCTATTTTTTTACACCCCTTCCTCAGGCCTCCAGAACATAATAATTTCATTTCCGGTTCTATCCGAAACAAGTTTGGCCTGAAACAAATCTTTGGGATGAAACCGAAAATGAAATGAATCTTCAGAGGTTCACCCTTCTCTAGTCAGGAAATCTTTACATTATTGTGGAATCTCTCTTTGAATACTTTTCATTTGTTTATATTTGTTACAAGCTTTGTTGTGAGCCTCAAATGATTATAAAGCTTATAATTCATATTCAGCATAAGATGTTAAAAAAAAAAAACATTTTAATGAACCAAACTATGAATTATATTCTATAACAATTAAAAAATTTTAATTGAAAAATTTCAAATAGGTGAAAACAATGTCACGTAAATCCCTTCATGACATCTTTTACACAGCAGAGATTAGGTGGAAATGCCCACCATAAGAGTCCTCTGAAAGCCAGGAGCCTCTTGAAGACTTCCAGCAGTAGCAGATAATAATACTACCAACTTTAACAAGTGTATGCCACTTAGGTGTGGCCTGCGGTAGCAGTACAATTTTAGATGTTCCTATAAATGCTGCAAACTTACATAAACAAGGGGGCAGGTTCTGCTATACTCATGTGATCCCTGGGCTTGGCAGCATCCCAAGTGCATGTTGTATGGATTGCATATGCAATGTATAAACTCAACCTAACACTAGGATTTGATTGAGAAAGATCATTCCCATAAATGTTCATTGAATTTCAAAGAAACCTATTTAAAACGCCTTGAGAATTTTAGTCTTGTGTCCACGGTAGTCTTAATACACACCTGGCTCCCAGATATGTTATAGTAATATAACTGTTGAGACCTGCTTGTGAATTTTATAATAATACATTTTATTTATATAGCGCCAACATATTTTGCAGCACTTTACAAATCGCAGGGTTCAAGTATAGACATAATAAGACATTACAATGTAATAAATCAATTCACACAATAGTAGTGAGGGCTTACAATCTATGAGGTAGAGGGGGTGACACAAGAGGTAGTAGGGGAAACATATGGGGTAGTATTACTTATACAGTGGACCTGCCATATTTAAGATGAAGGCTACTTTACAAATAAATAAAGTTGTCACCAGCCAGTGAGATCCACAGATCCAAAGTGTCTTTGTCAGGAATTCCAATATACTAACTCCTATTTGCAGTCGCCACCTTAAGATTTACATGACCACCAAATAAACTCTGCTTCAGTCTGCAAGCCTGTCAGAACTTTAATAGATCCAATCAAATCAATCAAATCAAATACTCCAATAGTTGGAGTATTTAAACCTTGCTGAACATCAGTCTTGTGCCTGTGATTGTCTAGTGCAGTTGGACTACTCTAATCTACTGAGAAAATACTTGTTTCTTACTGATCTCCTGATTCTGAATGCTGGTTTATTCTTCTGCTTTACTCCCTTGGCTTTGGTCTTGGATTTGCATTTGAATTCTTGGATTTGCCTTTGGCTAGGACCTTGACTCTCCTTTGATGCTCATTTTGGCATTGCCTTACTCTCCTGCAGGGGCGTAACTACCGGGGTAGCAGTGGTAGCGACTGCCACAGGGCCCGGAACATTACGGGGCCTGGAGCCCTGTGGCAGTCGTTACCACGAACCCCACAATCACTGCTATCGTTATACTCCGGGGTCTTTTGAGACCCCGGAGTATAACGATCGGGGGCCCAGGGGAGGTGAGCGAACATAAAAAACACTGTAACTCACCTATCTGCCGCTCCGCAGGCTTCGGGCCTGTTTGGTGACGTCCCAGACGTCAGCCAACGTCATTATGCGTCGCGACGCCGGTCTGGATCGCGCGAAATCCGGTCCGACATTGAAGATGGCCGAAGTAGCGCACGGGAGTGCACCGGAGCGAGGAAGAGGTAAGTTGCAGTGTTTTCTATGCTTCTCTCCTCCCCTGGGTCTCCGATCATTATACTCTGGGGTCTGAAAAGACCCCAGAGTATAATAATCATTCATGGGTGGTCCACTATGGGGCATAATACTGTGTGCAGGGGCCACTATGGGGCAAACTACTGTGTGCAGGGGCCACTATGGGGCAAACTACTGTGTGCAGGGGTTACTATGGGGCAAACTACTGTGTGCAGGGGCTACTATGGGGCAAACTACTGTGTGTCGGGGCCACTATGGGGCAAACTACTGTGTGCTGGGGCCACTATGGGGCAAACTACTGTGTGCAGGGGCCACTATGGGGCATAATATTGTGTGCAGGGGCCACTATGCTGCATAATACCATGTCCAGGGGCCACTATGGGGCATAATACCGTGTGTAGGGGCCACTATGGGGCATAATACCGTGTGCAGGGGCCACTATGGGGCATAATAGTGTGCGCAGGAATGCGGTTTGTGTGTGGGGGGGTTGGGGGCGGCGGCTTGGGGGGGGTTGGGGGCGGCGGCTTTGGGGGGGTTGGGGGCGGCGGCTTGGGGGGGGCCCCATGTCAAATGTTCGCCTTGGGGCCCAGCCATTCCTAGTTACGCCACTGCTCTCCTGGTATACCCTTGGCTAGTTTGTTACTATCTTTGTTCTCCTATAGGTAACTGTATATCTCACAGAAAATAAATGGTTTCAAACGATAAAACTTAACTTTTAATATTATAAAATTAAAATTACACAAAGGACGTCCACTAATCTACTAAAAGACAGATCAATGTGGTCTGTGCCTGCCTATTCAAAGTTTATTCAGGATTTAAATGTTAGACAGTATTCACACTCTCCAACTTTCCACTGGACCTAGGGTGTAATAAGATACTTTCACCACCCTTAGACTAAGGTTATAGTATCACGGCTGCATCATACAACAGGTCAGTATTTTGTCAGTTGCTCTTAGTGCTAGGAAAACCCAAACACCTGGTCCACACACACATAATTTGTAAAGCCTCACTGACTAAACTCCTGCACAGCCATGATATACCTCCACAACCCTAGTCTGTAGTAAATACATATGCCAGTAATCTAGGTACAGGTCACAGTAACTTCATTTCCTGTCATTAAAATGTTATAACCATAAGGGAAACTATGATATTCTGACCCTTATACTCAATAAACCCTTATATTGCAGCCATTACTGATATCCCCTATGTTGACTCCAGGGATATACAGCTACCATTTCCATTAGTGACTCAAGTTCCACCAACTAATCTCCAGGCTAATCAGACTGCGCCAGTCTCCTGTCAGTCCTTCATGCCCCCAAGTGGTATGGCTTGTGGTCAACTAACTCAAAAATAGAAAATAGAAAATAAGCTTGCTCTACGCGTTTCCCCTGTGTTATCTATATCAGGTTCATCAGGAGCCAATGCTAATAAACTTATCAGTTGGTCTAAGCTGCTATTTTTCAAAAATGCAGTTACAACTGCAGTTCCTGGAGCACTGATGTTGTGCTCCAGTGTATAGAGTAGCCGACGCCACACTGAGCCTTGCCTGCTTTATAAAGGTCAGCCCATTCATTCGGTGCCACCCCCTTTCCTAATGCTGTCTGCAGTGAGCCAATAGAAATCACTAGCTCACTCCACCTATCACGCCTCCTAGGGGGTGTGTCCACCTCAGTCCTCTACTGTGTTCATGTGACTGCCGATCATGTGACCACTGAATGTAAACAATTACAGTGATCCAGTGCTAGACGGTGAATCTACTGATTCACATTTGATTTTCACCTCATCTACACAAGCTGCTGATCATCTGGCCGCTGCATCTCAGCCATTCCGATGATCAAGGGCCAACTGGTAATTTTGTATACTTAACCTCCATTCCTCCATACACCAGGTCATAAAACCAGAGGGGAGATATCCAAAACAGAGTTAAATCCGGATCCATATTATCCTATCACAACCGTACTCTAAAGGAGTCGGAGGTTAGGTATAACCCCAGACCGTGACAGCGGATGGATCATCAATCTACCTATCATAGTTCACATAGTTCACATACAGTGGACTCTCTCTTATTGTTCCCCAAACTATAGATAACCTAACCATCCCACTCAGATCCATTTGCATACCTCCTAATGGTCAATCCCTACAACTCTAACTCTTTTCTATCTCAACCCTCTGATTGCGTACCAAAACTACCGTACATCATAGCTACGACCCATCAATCACCACAACATTATATTGTAAATCGTACCTCACCACCTAGATTCAGGCAATGCAAAAGATAGCGGAAGAGAGACCCCTAAACGTCTACCCATCTAAATATGGGGCGATAAATGACACGATAGACGTCCCATATTTCTCACCCCTATTCATCTTTCTTCAATAAATGGCGCAAAGGATATCAAATCATTGAGGCCTCTAGGTTTGACACAGTCAAACCTAAATATCCATTCCGCTTCCTTCCTCAAAATTGCCCTATCCCAATCTCCTCCTCGTGGTGATTTGCGTACTAACTCAATGCCCTGAAATCTCAATGTAGATGGGTCACCTCCATGTTTGCTCCAGAAATGTAAACTGGTTTTATTCTTATTTCTGCTAGTGTACCTGTTGTCTTGCACTCTTTGACTGATCTATAAAAACATAAACAGATTTATCCTACTGTAATGGTAAAATAATATCAAAATAGCTGCATCACTGTTTTCTCTGCTTTGCCTCCCAAAAAGAATTGAATAAACAGACATGAAAAGGTCCCAAAATGATATGAATAAAAACTATATCTGCAAAAAAAACCCAAACATCTAACACAGCTCCATACATGGAAACATAAAAAGTTATGTGTGTCAGAATATGGCAAATAAGATAATTTCTTACATTTTTCAAAGCTTTTGTTTTTTAGAAAGGTATTAAAACATAGCAAAGCAATTTAAATTTGGTTACACTATAATCGTGCCAATCCAATATTATTTGCATGAGTTTGTTGATTTTGCTTCTGTTCTTATAACATAGCCCTTATGTTCGAAAAAAAACCTAAAATAAAACACAGCATTAAATCAACTTTGAAAGAAATTAAAAAAAACACAGATAAGTGTAAACCTTATTTTTTTTTGCCAAATTAACTGAAGTTAGAAAGGGATAAATAATATATCAGAAATGTAATATTTCACATTATTTTTATAAATAGCAAAATGTTAAGAATAAAAATAATAATTTTATACTGATTTAATAGTTTTTTTCTAACACTATTTAACTGTCAAACTTGACAGCAGGCATGTTGTGTTACCCCCCCAAACGTTCATACATTTCTCACCATAAAATTACTGGAAGTGAGTTAGAGAAATCTGGATTTTTTATTATTTTTACATTTTAGACATATTTTCCATACATCATATTATTAGTTAATGTAGTTGGCCAAGCCGTTTGGTACAATTGTGTTGTTTTTATTAAACAGGCTGTCAGGGTCTATAATTCACACATCATTAACTGCATCATTAAGACTGCAGAGGCCCTGTGGGTCTTAACTAGTTGTAACAATCTTAGGAACAGAAAAATAATTGTAACATGCAATGTGCTTTCCTTTCCCCAGCTTTAAACCATATGTAATGATATCCTAGCACAACTCCATTCTGTATAGGAATGCAGATATATTTCACTATTGTTATAATGTTTGTAAAATGTGTACTACTGACACTTGTCTTCATTTTAAAAGTGCATATCAATGGGCTACAGATTTCTGGGAAAGAAAAAAGTGGTCTTGTTGCTCAAGGGAACTAAATTTCATTTTTTAAACTGCACTGGTAAATTGAAGCATGACCTCTTTTTTTCTCATGTATACATAATGCAAAAATGTGCTTTAGGGAGTCATAAAATCCAATTAAAAGGCTGTTGGCACCTTGGCAACGATTTTTTTTTGACTGAAATTGAATAATTAACTTTGCAAATAGCATTTATTATGAATTTTCTCCTGTGTTTTTGTACATAGGTCTATAAAATTCCATGTTAAGAGAAAAAACAAACATACCCAATCTAGTCTGCATTCATTCAATGTGGTGATTGAGGCACGGATTTGGGCTTGCTGCGCCAAATGTTCGCCACAATATCATCCCTCTATGCCACAAAAACTAAAGTATGGGGATTGATGAATTCCCCCATTCTCTCTAGGTTTCATAAAAAAACAGGAATTTATCTATAGGGTACTACCTTCCAAAAGGTGATACTAGAGTGATTTTTCCTTTTTTCATCAAGGAGAATGTATTTGTATATTCACAATCAAGGGCAACATCTGCATGGAGTTTATATGTTCTCCCTGTGTTTGCGGGAGCTTCCTCACACATTTCATAAATATACTGAAAGGTGGATTGGCTTCCCATAATCAACTGACCCTAGTGGGTTTTGGAGATAAGCCAGACTTCCTACTACAAAACTCTGACAGCACTTTGGGTCCACTATGTGAGAAAGTGCTTTACAAATGTTTGTCATCAGTGGGACTAGCCTTTACATTAGATGACATGACTCCATAAAACATTTGGCTTTATTTATGACAACTGCATGAATATATAGCAAAAATAATTGATGTATATGGCCTTTACCTGCTATCTGATTGCTCACTGTATATACACACTTGGGTTCTGTGCAGCTCTGATATATATACTGACCCTGTTAAAATGAGGATCAGGGCTACCCCAATACCCCAGTGGCAATAGTTGCTGCTGGTCACAGAGACATGATTGGAACCTGATTGGTTCAGGTCTCAATCATCTGATGGCCATGATAACAAACTTTCCCAAGGATTGCTGCATATGTAACAATAGCTCTCCTCTATTCCTGTGTCAGAAAGCAATCAGAGGAGAAACAGTGTGATACTGTGTGACATGTGTTACATCTAACATAGTATTACATCAATACATATAAAATTTGTCCCTGATTAAGTAGGATTTATGGCTAGGTGAATATTAGGGTAGAGAGTTGAGTGATAGGTTTATAGGGCAGTATAAGCTTAGGGTTAGTGCAAGTGTATCATTAATAAATAATTTTATTTATTCATTTAATTAATTTATATAATTAATTATTTTTCAGTTGATTCCAGTTAAACTCATTTATCAATTCAGAATTTATTCATTTCTACCAGTTGCTTCCTACCAATTCATATAACATTAAGAAACAAACTGTGGGGTGGTTTTTAGACTTTAACCCCTTGTGAAAATAAAAAATCGGGGAGAAGCAAGATTGGGAAAAAAGTCATACACACCTAATGTAACCCGCCGCGGAGGAATCGATTTAGTTTTTGGCCCCGCCCCTCAGAGCCAAGAGGTCTAGTGGCAGGACAAACTTTCTTCATGATGCTACCAAATATCGTACAAGTACTGGGAAGCGGAAAAAATCAGAATGGGGTGGATTTGAAGAAAAAGTGCATTTAGCAACTTCACGGGTGTTTTAAGGCATCCTGGGCAGCCAAAATGACATGTCACCTGTATTCTATGTTTTGGTGCGATTCCGGGGATACCAAATTTACATGGTTTTATTTACATTTAACCCCCAAAATCCAAATCTGTGCAAAAAACTTTTTTAAAAGTCGCCATATTCTGACACCCGTAACATTTTTTATACTTCCATGTATGAGATGCATAGGGCATCTTTTTTGGCGAGACTAGGTGTACTTTTTAGTTATACCATTTTGGGGAATTGCTATTACTTCTCGATCACTTTTTATTCAAATTTTTATCAGAGGCAAAACTGTGAAAAACGGTGGTTTGGCACTTTTGATTTTTTCTCGTGCTACGGCGTTTAACTTACGGGAAAAATATTTTTATAGATTTGTAGACCGGGCACTTTTGGACACAGGGATACCTAATGTGTATGTGTTGCACAGTATTTAAGTACTTTTATAGTGTTCTAGGGAAAGGGGTGATTTGAACTTTTAATAGGTTTTTTTTTTTTTACTTTTTTTTACTTTTTTAATCTTTCTTCATGATGCCAACCATTAGAAAGTTATTAAGACAAGCCGGGGGCCGGCAAGGCCCCCGGGGGGCGGAGGGGGGGCGGGGCCCCAGGGCGGGGCGGGGGGGCCCGCAACCCCCGGAAAAGGCCCCCCCGCCGAGGCCTGCTGGACCCCAAAGTCCTGGCAGCATGGTGGCGCCAGCTGCCGAGGGGGCCATTAAACCCCCAAAATCCGCTGTACTAGTATGGCGCAGTCGGGAAGGGGTTAATAAAATTGTAAAACAACTGTCAGGTCCAAATACTAATTAACTATACCTTTGATAAATTCCTTGAGGGGTATCGCTTCTAAAAATGGGTCAGTTATGGGGGGTTTCCAATGTACTGGTATGTTAGGGGCTCTGAAAATGAAAGATGGCACCCACAACCAGCAAAATTTATTCTTCGAAAGCTCAGTGACACTTCAACACACTGACGTGTACCCATACATCAGTTTACATCCACATATGGCATGTTTCCATTCTTGGGAGAAATAGCATAATAAATTGTGGGATGCATTTTTTTTTTCCTTTAACCCCTTGTGAGTGTGTAAATTCTAGGGTTAAAGGAATATATTAGTAAAATAAATTGAAATGTCTAAATTTCACCATTCTCTTTTAAATCCTGTGAAATACTGAAAGGGTTAACAAACTTCCTATATGCTATTTTGACTTATTTAAGGGGTGCAATTTTGAAAATGGGGTGAGTTATGAAGGTTTTTAATACACAGTCCTTTCAGACCCTCTTCCAGGCTGAATTAGTCCCTTGAAAAATGGGTTTTGGAAATGTTCTTGGAAATATTGCAAAATTGCTGTTTGACTTATAAGCCTCATAATGTCCAAAAAAATCAAATGCTGTTTTAATGTTTGATGAAAATAACAAAATATATCTCTACCACAAAACATAGCTCCTTCCTATTGGTACTGGGATGTACAGCGCCAATAAATGTCAAAAATTAAATAGGAATTGGGGGGATAGTAGGACAAGACAGTAGCACGAAATTGTAAATAAAGGCTATAGTCAAAGATCCTTGAGAAGAATGGCCCCGATAATTTTGAGAGTGGTGAGTCTCCTGAATAACATTCAAAAATATTTGTACACTATGGCAATCAAATAAATCACAAGACAGAGTACAATAATAATAAGGGCAGGTAACTCCTCAATTCTGAATGGTGTAAATCACTACCATAGGAAGTACAGTGCTGGCCAAAAGTATTGGCACCCCTGCAATTCTGTCAGATAATACTCAATTTCTTCCAGAAAATGATTGCAATCACAAATGCTTTGGTAATAATATCTTCATTTATTTTGCTTGCAATGAAAAAACACAAAAGAGAATGAAAAAAAAAGTCAAATCATTGATCATTTTACACAAAACTCCAAAAATGGGCCGGATAAAAGTATTGGTACCCTCAGCCTAATACTTGGTAGCACAACCTTTAGACAAAATAACTGCGAACAACCGCTTCCAGTAACCATCAATGAGTTTCTTACAATGCTCTGCTGGAATTTTAGACCATTCTTCTTTGGCAAATTTCTCCAGGTCCCTGAGATTTGAAGGGTGCCTTCTCCAAACTGCCATTTTGAGATCTCTCCACAGGTGTTCTATGGGTTTCAGGTCTGGACTCATTGCTGGCCACTTTAGAAGTCTCCAGTGCTTTCTCTCAAACCATTTTCTAGTGCTTTTTGAAGTGTGTTTTGGGTCATTGTCCTGCTGGAAGACCCATGACCTCTGAGGGAGACCCAGCTTTCTCACACTGGGCCCTACATTATGCTGCAAAATTTGTTGGTAGTCTTCAGACTTCATAATGCCATGCACACGGTCAAGCAGTCCAGTGCCACAGGTAGCAAAGCAACCCCAAAACATCAGGGAACCTCCACCATGTTTGACTGTAGGGACCGTGTTCTTTTCTTTGAAGGCCTCTTTTTTTTTCCTGTAAACTCTATGTTGATGCCTTTTCCCAAAAAGCTCTACTTTTGTCTCATCTGACCAGAGAACATTCTTCCAAAAAGTTTTTGGCTTTCTCAGGTAAGTTTTGGCAAACTCCAGCCTGGCTTTTTTATGTCTCTGGGTCAGAAGTGGGGTCTTCCTGGGTATCCTACCATAGAGTCCCTTTTCATTCAGACGCCGACGGATAGTACGGGTTGACACTGTTGTACCCTCGGACTGCAGGGCAGCTAGAACTTGTTTGGATGTTAGTCGAGGTTCTTTAGCCACCATCCGCACAATCTTTCGTTGAAATCTCTCGTCAATTTTTCTTTTCCGTCCACATCTAGGGAGGTTAGCCACAGTGCCATGGGCTTTAAACTTCTTGATGACACTGCGCACAGTAGACACAGGAACATTCAGGTCTTTGGAGATGGACTTGTAGCCTTGAGATTGCTCATGCTTCCTCACAATTTTGCTTCTCAAGTCCTCAGACAGTTCTTTGGTCTTCTTTCTTTTCTCCATGCACAATGTGGTACACACAAGGACACAGGACAGAGGTTGAGTCAACTTTAATCCATTTCAACTGGCTGCAAGTGTGATTTAGTTATTGCCACCACCTGTTATGTGCCACAGGTAAGTAACAGGTGCTGTTAATTACACAAATTAGAGAAGCATCACATGATTTTTCAAAGGGTGCCAATACTTTTGTCCACCCCCTTTTTTATGTTTGTTGTGGAATTATATCCAATTTGGCTTTTTGACAATTCTTTTTGTGGTTTTCCATTGACAACAAATTAAATGAAGATATTATTACCAAAGCATTTGTGATTGCAATCATTTTCTGGAAGAAATTGAGTATTATCTGACAGAAATGCAGGGGTGCCAATACTTTTGGCCAGCACTGTATATATAATGGGGTAATGTGACAAACCATAGAACAATAATGCAGTTTATCAATTATGTGCCACATAACCTCCTTGACATTCTATTTGCTGCAATCTATTATTATGTGTGTATTATTATGTTGCAATGTTATGACTCACTCCTATAATATGTGGTCACTTGCACACTGTGTCAAAATTCTGCAGCAAGGCATAAGCAAGTACATCAATAGAATGCCCAATATATAGAAACCAAGCACCAGTAAATATAGACAGAAGTACAGCGGAGCCAGGCTAAGCTAAATATTGTACTAATTACAGGTAGTGGTGGAGTAATACTATAATTATATGATACTAGTCGCTTCCACTGAAATTCAACAACAGTACTGTACATTCACCAAGCTGTCAAAAAATGCAACTTGTATATCAAGATCAAGCTCCAGTAAGGACAAGAAAACCACTGCGGACCCAGACCAAGGTAAATGGCACTTTTGCCGAAATCGACAGTAGAGTGGCAAGAAAGCTGGAGCATGAGTAAAAAAAAAACTCCCAATGATATAATGAGTAAACAGAAAGCGGACTCCAGGATCCAAACGTACAGCGGAGCTGGCTTAAGTTTGATTACAGGTATACCGCACCGAATATCATGGTGGTTACATGTATCAGCAGCATAATAATAGCAGAGTAGCCTGTGCATGGAGTGATTCAGATATAAACACCATGCAAACAGCATTAGCCTGTGTTAGGTGTTATATAGACACCAGGCAAATAGCATAGGCTTATGTTGGATATTATGTGGGTTGCATGTTGAATCAAGGCAGCTAGAGAGTGTTGTAAAGAGGGAAAACTATCTATCTAACCCTGGGGCAGTCTATCCCTACCCTACATACGATTCACCGGTATAGCTTCTGTCAAACAACAATTCAAAGTGAATCCCAGTTGATTGACAGCACTGGTGTCCAATAAAACATGGTTGCTGTAAACAAACCAAGTCAAAGTGAAACAAAGTATTTCTATAAGTAAAATATACCAGAGGATTTGTAATCAAAAGTTAATTTATACCAAAGATTGAGAGAAAGTATAAATCAGGATAATTGGAGGATGTGTACGCATTAACTAACAGATTATAAAAAACAACCAAAATTAAAGGTATCGTGCAGACCATGGGGCTTGATAGTATTAAGTTTAAATATCCAACAACTCTCCTCCTGCAGCAATCTGGTATCTAAATCACGATCTCTAATGTCACTCTTAAGGTGGCATATACCCCAACCTGTCAGATCTTTATAATTCAGATTATGTGTCCCTTCAACCCCTTCACGCAAAATCACGTACATGATCAGGAGATGATCCCTTTCCATACAGGGGGATGCCAGCTGTATAATACAGCCATCACCTGCCACCATCAGTCTTGCTGTTAATGCCTTAGATGCTACAGCAAAATGCGACCGTAGCATCTAAAGGGCACAGGCACCATGGGCGCCTCCATTTCTAATGATTGTCACCTTCCAGAATATCATCTAAACTGCAATGTGTTTCCTCTCCGTATTTTTCCACAGCGTTTTTTCGCTGTGCTTCGCTACAAAGCGTTCTGTAGCAAAAAAAAAAAAACGCTGCTGGAAAAAACATGGCGGCAACACATTGCGTTTTTTTCCCGAAGTGCTTTTCACAGAAAGTTCGTAAAGGTTTCCTCTGCAGACTTTCTGCTTCAGTTCTACCTATAGAGAAACCATCAGCGTTTCCATAGGTATAATTGACATGCTGTGATTTCCAAAACTGCAAGGGTTTTAGAAATCGCAGAGTATCCGCTGCGCATATTTTACCGCACAGTGGGGATGGGATTCACTATAATCCCATCCTCTAGACAGTGACTGTAAAATACTGCATTTTTTTCCGGGCATTTCCAACACATGGGGTCCCAGCCTAATTTTGGTATCACCATGATCATACTGACCCAAAGAATATAGGTAACATTTAATTTTTACCACATAGTGAAGGCAATAAAAATTAAACCCATAAAAAATTGGCACAAATGCGTTTTTTTTCCAATTCCACCTCATTCTGGTTCATTGTTTCCAGCTTCCCAGTTCATTGCACAGGATATTGAATGGTGCTGTTTTGAAGTACAATTTGTTCCGCAAACAATAAGCCATTATGTGACTCTGAACTGAAAAATTTAAAAATTATGGCTCTTGGAATGTGAGAAGGAAATAACGGAAATGCAAAAATGAAAAATGGCTCCGCAGTTAAGAGGTTAAAATGTCTAGCCACAGGTGGAGGTAAATATGGCTTTTGATTTTTATTAGCCTTAATTTCCATCTGTGAACTTTTATGGTCAGAATATGTTTTCTGATTTTGATTTTCAATTATCATTGTGTTTACCCACATAATAAAGATTACAGGTGTACCGCAGAACATAACACCCTCAGTAGAGCAGGTAATATGGTCATGGATGATAAACTGCTCTCCTTGAATGTTGCTAAACTGAGTCTGTTTATGGAGCACCTGACAAGACACACAGAATCCACATGGGAAAAAAACCTGGAAATTTCTCAAGATTTCTGGCGACAGTAGAGCGCAAAGACTGCAGACAAGATAATTGCCAATGGTATTGGATTTATTACATCTGGATGAGGCATGAGGATCCAATTGTTTTTTCAAATCCAGATACTGCAAGAGAATGCCCCAATGGTGATTCAAGATAGTCTGCATGGTGCCTCACTGGGAATGTAATGTCATAATAAATTCTGATGCATTTGACCTTACCTGAGGTTCCAATATGGTGGACCTATCTGTTGGGCATAATTATATGCTATCTTGATGGCTTTGTTAGAATAGTGTCTTTCACGTAGGCATGACTTTTAATCATATACCTGATGTTTAAAATCTTTGAAGCCTGAGCAATTCCTCCTAAAATGGAGAAATTCTCCCTTGGAGATTCCTCTGATTGTTCTTGGGAGATGTGCACTTCTTGCATCAAGCAGACTATTCATGGTTGTATCTTTTCTATATAAATCAGTGGCCCTCAGAATCAGTTTTAATCAAATACTGAAAAAAACATGGGTAGGACTATATACGTCATCGTAAGTTTGATGTTGTAGAGATTTTCATAGTGAGTGAGTCATAACATTGCAACACGGAGTAATGACATTGCAACATGTTCACAATTTTATAATAGATTGCTGTCTATTTTGGAGCCATATATTTTTTTCCTTCTATCCCTCCTTTATGCAAGCATCTATAAATAAAATAAATAATAAAACATTAGTGACAAGTAGGAGTTATTGTAGGAGGAGATATTGAAGGGGGAATATTGACTGTTTAGCAGGCATTTACTTAACAAAATAAACATTAGTAGTTCATACTATAGGTGTCAAGAGGTTAAGATTGGGAGGATTCACTGTTTTCCTTACATCTATCCATAAAGAAAAAACGTCAAGGTCAGAGTGACCTTATCACTCTGGCTCCAATTCTGGCTTTTAAGACTTTGATCGCCATGGTCAATGACCACAGCACGATCAAAGATGACTCTTCCCTTTCCTGATGACTTGATTGGACAACAGGGTACATAGAGAGAGATCAAGGGCTATCTATTCAATAATAGTGCTATTAAGGTACACTAGTGGTCCTCTAAAAGCAGCCTGTGTTTTAGAGATACAGAGTATAAAATTTAAGCATGCAGATGTTTTCTAATATTTTATAAGAGTCAAATAAACATGTTCAATATGTTTATGCTAAAACATTGCAACTTTAAAATAAACATTTAAACACAAATGCAAAAATATAAAAAAAATTAAAATCTGTGAAAATCCATTAAAAATCTATTATTAATCCATAAAAAGCCATTGGTTTGTATAAAATACAGTTTATTGTGCCAACATTATATAAAACAAAAAACCCACATGTATTAGATATCTACATGACTGTAATAATGTATAATATTAATACAAAAATTACAAACATAAACTGTAAAAAAAAATGTAAAAATGCTAAACCCTGTTTTGTACTTTTATACTTGCCTTATAAAGATTATATAAATGACATTGTAATTTCTATATACCCAAAAGCAGAACTTAAACATGATAGAAAATTGTAACATTAACATTAAAGCGTACCTCCAGTTATAAAACAACTTTTCATAATTGAATAGTGTGTGAATTGACCATTTCTTTGTAATGTATCTTTTTTGTCTGTACTTGAACCCTACAAATTGTAAAATGCTGTGGAATATGTTGGAGCTGTATAAATAAAATGTATTATCATTATTACATGTGAATATGAGAAGCTTTATAATATATCATATTAAAGAAATATGTTTCCTTCTTCTCTTCCTTTTCTTCACTTAGACTATTTATTTAGAGTCTGTCTCCGAATCCAGCTCACATTCAGAAGTCTATGGAGAGAGGAGGGAGATGAGGAGGCTGTTAATTGATTTATTGCCTCATTCTGTGCAGATATAGACTCTTATCTTCAAATACAGCAGTGTCAAAAGAGCTCTCTGCCTTTAGAGAGTTTAGCACCTATTTCTGTGTCTTTTCCAGCTGCCTCCTCTTCTCACCTCTCCATAGAGTTCTATGTAAAATCTAGCTTAGTCTGTTAAGTAGAGATGCAAACTTCATTAATAAGATACATTACAATGTTTCTTATATTTACCTGCATTATTCATTTATCAAAAATTATTTAACAGTTGGAGGTATGCTTTAAATTGTGATGGCAGATATTTGTGTGAATAAATCAGCCTTCTCTACCTTCCCTGCAGAACTACAAACTACCAACAGTATCTGTCTACAAATGGCTCTATAAGCAATTGAGACTAAAATGTATGCAGCATCTAATCTTCAGCTTGTACAGGTTATGGCAAAAAAGGTCCCATATTGATTCCACAATGTAACAGGAATAAAATAATAATTCTCTGTAGTCTTAAACATATGCAATAAAATGTAATAATTATAGTGCAGCAGATATACTTTAAGCTCAATGCACAAGGTTCCTCACATAGCAGTATATATGCATAGCCGTATGTATTTAACTGTGGCAAAATGGAATTCATGCAATATTTTCATCTCTAGAGATTTGTTAATTGAGTAAGTAAATGCCACATGTTGACGTAAATCAAGACAAACTAAATTAAAGGGTAATCATTGTCAGCTTGTCAAATAGATTGTAGTTGCAGATGTTTAAGACTACGAAGGTCATCTGTATAGCAGGTTCTATTCAAATCTCTTAATACAAAGAATCTCTTCTTTTACTTGATCTGAAAATGGCTAGTACTGTAGCTCACATCACTGCCAGTTTGACAATGTCAATTTGGCAGATGCTGAACAACATAACCTGTCAAAGGTACTTTGAAGGATTTCAGAAAGTAATTTATAGTATTCAGATGGACTAACTATTAACAGGCCAGATGGATACCTAATTTTTCTTGCTAAAATATTGGTGTGATTGGGGCATGGAATTTCTAAAAGATGGTTCTGTCTTCAGTTAAACAAAGCTCCATTGATTTTCTAGGAACATGATCTCTAAAGAGCACTAGATTTACAGTGTTTACATTACATTGTTTGTTCATCAGACCCCATCTGTTTCATATATCTCTATCTCAATCAAAAAGTCATCATTGTGCATTCTTTCAAAATAACACTTAAACCATTAATATTGATGGTAAAACTGCTTCATTTCTTCATAGTGGTAAACCATATGTGCTTAGGTTTACTTGAGCTATACATTGGACGACAGCAAAAGATAAGAAATGGAGTGAAATAGTCTAAAATAATATATCAGATACCACTTTAAAGTTCAGTTAACAGTATAACATAATTATGTCATTGCAATGATTCTCTATTACTTTGAAAAGAGCAGGCATGCTTGCCATAATAATGTTCTTTTAGGGATGTTGAACTCTTAATGAGTTATCTTATACTTGATATTCAGTGTTCCCCAAAGGCTACAACTTACTGACATTTTTCTTAACAATATTTCTTATCTATGGTCAGAAGATTTATTCACTCATTTTCATTAACATTAACTATTTAAAGGCTTATATTGTAAGTAACATTTTGAACCTATTGTAACTTTGTCTTTCACAAAAAAATTATCTATGGTTACTGCCCTTGAATATAATAAGATAATTATAAGAGCAGCAACAACCATGATAATAATTATGCATTTTATGTATATAGAGCCAACATAGTCCCAAGCACAGTACAAATGTTAGGGTTGATGACATTGTGCACTACACAAATCTTAGGGTACAGAGAAAATGAAGTGCTATAACAAATGTTATACTGCATCTACCCTGCTTCTGAAAACATATAAATTAGATTACCTTGCACAAGCAGGACAATGGAAAAAGTCTTCTGAAAGCTAAAAGTGGCCAGTAAAATTCTTTAAAAAGCTTTTAGTCAAGTATGAAAATATATTATTTACAGTGCCTTGCGAAAGTATTCGGCCCCCTTGAACTTTTCAACCTTTTGCCACATTTCAGGCTTCAAACATAAGGATATAAAATTTTAATTTTTTGGTGAAGAATCAACAACAAGTGGGACACAATTGTGAAGTGGAACGAAATTTATTGGATATTTTAAACTTTTGTAAAAAATAAAAAACTGAGAAGTGGGGCGTGCCAAATTATTCGGCCCCCTTAAGTTAATACTTTGTAGCGCCACCTTTTGCTGCGATTACAGCTGCAAGTCACTTGGGGTATGTCTCTATCAGTTTTGCACATCGAGAGACTGAAATTCTTGCCCATTCTTCCTTGGAAAACAGCTCGAGCTCAGTGAGGTTGGATGGAGAGCGTTTGTGAACAGCAGTTTTCAGCTCTTTCCACAGATTCTCGATTGGATTCACGTCTGGACTTTGACTTGGCCATTCTATCACCTGGATACGTTTATGGAACCATTCCATTGTAGATTTTGCTTTATGTTTGGGATCATTGTCTTGTTGGAAGATAAATCTCCGTCCCTGTCTCAGGTCTTTTGCAGACTCCAACAGGTTTTCTTCCAGAATGGTCCTGTATTTGGCTCCATCCATCTTCCCATCAATTTTAACCATCTTCCCTGTCCCTGCTGAAGAAAAGCAGGCCCAAACCATGATGCTGCCACCACCATGTTTGACAGTGGGGATGGTGTGTTCAGGGTGATGAGCTGTATTGCTTTTACACCAAACATATCGTTTTGCATTGTGGCCAAAAAGTTCGATTTTGGTTTCATCTGACCAGAGCACCTTCTTCCACATGTTTGGTGTGTCTCCCAGGTGGCTTGTGGCAAACTTTAAATGAGACTTTTTATGGATATCTTTGAGAAATTGCTTTCTTCTTGCTACTCTTCCATAAAGGCCAGATTTGTGCAGTGTACGACTGATTGTTGTCCTATGGACAGACTCTCCCACCTCAGCTGTAGATCTCTGCAGTTCATCCAGAGTGATCATGGTCCTCTTGGCTGCATCTCTGATCAGTCTTCTCCTTATTTGAGATGGAAGTTTAGAGGGACGGCCGGGTCTTGGTAGATTTGCAGTGGTCTGGTACTCCTTCCATTTCAATATGATCGCTTGCACAGTGCTCCTTGGGATGTTTAAAGTTTGGGAAATCTTTTTGTATCCAAATCCGACTTTAAACTTCTCCACAACAGTGTCACGGACCTGCCTGGTGTGTTCCTTGGTCTTCATGATGCTCTCTGCGCTTTAAACAGAACCCTGAGACTATCACAGAGCAGATGCATTTATACGGAGACTTGATTACACACAGGTGGATTATATTTATCATCATCAGTCATTTAGGACAACATTGGATCATTCAGAGATCCTCACTGAACTTCTGGAGTGAGTTTGCTGCACTGAAAGTAAAGGGGCCGAATAATATTGCACGCCCCACTTTTCAGTTTTTTATTTTTTACAAAAGTTTAAAATAACCAATAAATTACGTTCCACTTCACAATTGTGTCCCACTTGTTGTTGATTCTTCACCCAAAAATTAAAATTTTATATCTTTATGTTTGAAGCCTGAGATGTGGCAAAAGGTTGAAAAGTTCAAGGGGGCCGAATACTTTTGCAAGGCACTGTAGCAATGTTATTTCTACCTAGTGTGGGTGTGCCAATCCTGAGGCTAAATAAACCTGGTATGTGTTTAGATCACATGTTTCTCTACCCTTCTTCCCCACCCCACATTCCATATTTCATATTGATAAGCTAAAAAGGAAAGCATGGGCTATTGGAAACTTGAATTGTTGTATCATTTTGACGCCATCATAGAAATGTCAAAACATATGTTAACATTAAAGAGGTTGTCCAGGCTAAACAATATTTTCTAATTATGCCAGGGAAGGTGGAAAAAAAAAAACATACTCACCCGTCCCAGATGCTCTGCAGCTCAGCTTCCTTCTTGCTGTTGAATTTCTCGCCGGCTGTGACATCCCAGTTCCCTTCTTGAGGCCACTGATTGGCCTCAGTGGACATGTGACTGCTGAGGCCAATCATTGGCCTCAGCGGCCTCAGGAAGGGAACCGGGGATGTCACAGGTAGTGATGTCCCTGATTACCTTCTTGAGGCCGCTGATTGGCTGTCACATGCAGCGGGTACTTCCACCGAAAGACAACAATGGAGCTGCAGGATTGGACCATGCAGGGAGGCACCAGACAACCCCTTTAAGCCTGGGAATGTTGCTGTAACAAACCAAGGCTAGAGTTGTGAAAAGGAAGGCTTGTCATGGCTAAATGTAGAAAAAAATATGCAAAACAATGAAATCTTCTGGTCTTTAGGATGTTTTAGATGTTTTGCAAGGTATATTATCTAATGACATTGCAGCAATTTGAGAAGTTTTCTATCTTCCGGATAAGATTATAGCACTGAACCTACTACCGCTTCTGACTTTCTTGTTAAATTATATTTATAATATATTAATTATATATATAATATTTGAAATATTGATGTCAACACTAGTAATGGGCAAACCTCACGAGATTCATCTGGTGAATATTCATAAGGTTCACCTACAAGTTTAAGTTCAGGCAAAACATGATCAGTGCTATTATTAGAGGCTCAGGGAAGGCTGAAAAACAAACATCTCATATTCACCTTTCCTGACCTCTTGCATCACAGCATCATGATGTAACCACTCTAATCACAGACCTCAATGGTGACATTGGCCATTGATATCATCCAGAAGAAAGGAAGAAGCCGGAAGATGTCAGGAAAGAAGTGGTTATCTAGCTATCTGAATATATAATATATATATATTTTATATATATATATATATATATATATATATATATATATATATGTACATGTAAAAAGTTTCATTGTGGAACTGATTGCACTAATATGGGCTAATAAACCTTCACTTTTTTACCAGCTTATTCCACAGCAGTTTATAGATTTTATCATCACTCTCTCAAGGAGGGATCACAAAAAATTATTTAAGGCTAAGGCCCCACGTTGCAGAAACGCAACTTTTTTTGTTGTAGATTTTGATTTTTTTTTTAGCCAAAGCCAGGAGTGGATTCAGCACAAGGGAAAAGTATAAGCCCTTCCTATATATTTCCCATTCCTTTTGTATCCATTCTTGGCTTTGGTTGAAAAAATGCAAATATAAACTGCAACCGAAAAAAGCTGCATTTCTACAATGTGGGGCCTTAGCCTAACAGTACACACGTGGACAAAATTATTGGCACCCCTCGTTTAATGAAAGAAAAACCCACAATGGTCACAGAAATAACTTGAATCTGACAAAAGTAATAATGTATAAAAATTCTATGCAAATTAACAAATGAAAGTCAGACATTGCTTTTCAACCATGCTTCAACAGAATTTTTAAAAAAAGAAAACTCATGAAACAGGTCTGGACAGAAATGATAGTACCCTTAACTTAATATTTTGTTGCACAACCTTTTGAGCCAATCTCTGCAATGAAAAGATTCCTGTAACTGTCAATGAGACTTCTGCACCTCTCAACAGGTATTTTGGCCCACTCCTCATGAGCAAACTGCTCCAGTTATCTCGGGTTTGAAGGGTGCCTTTTCCAGACGCCATGTTTCAGCTCCTTTCAAAGATGCTCAATAGGATTTAGGTCAGGGCTCATAGAAGGCCACTTCAGAATAGTCCAATGTTTTCCTCTTAGCCATTCTTGGGTGTGTTTAGCCTTGTGTTTTGGGTCATTATCCTGTTGCAAGACCCATGACCTGCGACTGAGCCCAAGCTTTCTGACACTGGGCAGCACATTTCTCTCTAGAATCCCTTGATAGTCTTGAGATTTCATTGTACCCTGCTCAGATTCAAGACACCCTGTGCCAGATGCAGCAAAGCAGGCCCAGAATATCACAGAGCCTCCTCCATGTTTCACAGTAGGGACAGTGTTCTTTTCAAGATATGCTTCATTTTTCCATCTGTGAACATACAGCTGATGTGCCTTGCCAAAAATTTCTATTTTTGTCTCATCTGTCCATGGGACATTCTCCCAGAAGCTTTGTGGCTTGTCAACATGTAGTTTGGCAAATTACTTTTGTCAGATTCAAGTTATTTCTGTGACCATTGTAGGTTTTTCTTTAATAAAACGAGGGGTACCAACAAATTTGTCCACGTGTGTATATCTTTGGAGTGTGGGAAGAAACCCACGCATAAACAGGGAGAACATGCAAACTCCAATGATGTCTTTGGCTGGATTTGAACCACAAACTCCAGTGCTGCAAGGCAACAGTGCAACCACTGAACCACCATGAATCAAATTGCAGTTGCAAGCACACACTGCATATCTGTATAGAGTGCTACTTACATGTATAACTTTATTTTTTTGCTATCTATCTATCTATCTATCTATCTATCTATCTAAGCTACCTTGAGTGGAAGGCTGATGCAAAGTGAAGTTAAACCTGTTGATAGCCTGGCTTGTCTTTGTCACAACTATGGTGTTCCTAACACTATACATTCCATATAAATTTGTATTACTGGGATTATCAATGTATTGTCAATTAGTTCAAAGTAAAAACTTTGAGTACATAAAGAACTTCATTGAGGTCTTTTTGAATATTTTTTAATTTACTTATTACGTTATATATACTACGTGCTAGATGTATTGTTTAATATAATGCATTGTGCATTTGTGCAGAGTATTTCAATCTGCTTGTCATACTTTCAAAGATTCATAAAAATTCAAAAGATAAGGAGAAAAATCAATTAAATTATGGATAAATTATGATTGAGAGGTATCAGATGAAAGACTTAAGTAAAGTGCTGTTATCAATATTCTTACAGAATGTGACAAAAGCTAACAAATCTAAATTGATTACTCAAGCTTGAACAGGGAAAGTAAGTGCATATTTTATCACTAATTTTAATCTGAGGATAGATCCAGTTTACAACCAGACGAATGTGATGCAATAAATAGGTCCTTATGTCCCAACTAGAGATAGGTGAATCGATTTGTTATAAGCCGAATTTGTCCCAAATATTCAAAATTCTTTGGTTTATAATTAAACCAAATACTTGATGATTTGTCTCGGCGAACTAAATGGCCACCGTGGCATGCAATGCACAGTGAAAATACAGAGGTGACAAGCATGTGTGAAGTTCTGTCATCACATGACATCATCTGACGGTCTATCAGCCAATAATGAGTGATAGGTAGAGACCTAACAATTCTGATCACAGACAGAATATAATGCTCGTTGCAAGAAGGAGAAGAGCCATTTTGTGATACTCAAGATAGGGCACAGATGTTTTATTCATCACTGCATGATCCAAAGCAATTGCTTCATTTTATACTGGAAAACAGCAGCAACAGTTACAATAGAACTACAGAATAATAGGAGAAGTAGAGTTGAAGTTTAGTTAGATTTAATCAATTACAGGCAGTCTTGTGGCATCATCTATCATATTATTCCATGCCATACTGCCACTCATGTTGCCACAGCTATAACCAAAACCACTACTCAGCCAGACATGTCCTGCGGCCTGATCCATTATTTTATTCCATGCTGTACAGTCACTCATGTTGCCACAGCTACCACCACTGCCTCCACTAGGCCAGCCATGTCCTGCCTGCGGCTTGCTCCATCATATTAATCCATGCCGTACTGCCAGGGCCGCATTAACCATAGGGCCAACAGTGCACTTGCACCGGGCCCTATGGTAACGGGGGCCCCCTTGGGACAGCGGGGCAGTTCTGCATATGCTTTCCCACCATTTTGGGCTGCCCCAACTTCAGCTCATCGGTGTTGCATACAACATGACGTCACTTACATCGCATCTGCAGCTCCCTGAAGACACCGGACCCAAGACAGCAGGGAAGCAAGGAAAGGTGAGTATTAGTGTTTTTATTTATTTATTTTTTTCATTGGAGAGAGACAATAAACTGTGGGGACAACTGCAGTGAGAGCTTAAACTGGGGTTAGTTGGAGGGAGTTGGAGGGGGACATTAAACTGTGGGGCAACTGGAAGGGGACATTAAGCTGCGGGGATAGCTGGAGGAGAACATTAAACAGTGGGAGTAGCTGAGGAAAATTATATTGTATGGGGCCACTAGGGAGGCATTTTACTGTGTGAGGGCCACTAAGGGGTCATTATAATTTGTGCAAGTCGGGTATTTCTAAGTTGTGATGGGGAAGGGGCCCACTTATTAAACCTTTGCACCTGGTCCACCAATGTGTTAAAATGGACCTGCCTACTGCCACAGCTAGCACTACCACCACTCAGCCTGACATGTCCTGCAGATTGGTCCATCACATTCTATTATATCACACTGTTGGTGCAAGATGTGGGCATCAAAAGAACTAAAGTTATATTTAAAAAAAAAAAAAAACCTGTGCCATTGCATCATTCATTGCTAATGCCATTTTGATTTCACATCTGTTACCATGAAGGGATAATTTTTGACAGCTTTTTGTTTTGAAACACTTCTTCTTCATAACTTTTCATTTAGACACACAGACTAAAAATTTCTCTAAAATAACTAGCTGATAGCATTTACAAGTCATCAAAATGGGCTAATTTTTATATAAAACCATAGCTTTTTGTGAAATACTCGCCATGTGTGTAGAAGATAAAAACAAAGGCAAGCACCTTTTCCCCAGAAAATGGTAATTCTGGGAGCATTTTAAATTTTAAAATGCGTAAAAGCAAGTGGCTGTGTAGTGTATGGTTAAACTAGCTAGAAATTGGATAGATATGTTCCTAGGAGCCCTGACCTTGTCATACACTATGTTTAAAGCCAATGTAATCTCTGGTACATAGTGAGCTTAATTGATCTGAAACTAATCTTTGGACCAAACCACCTGAACCCAAAACAGGTTCACACATCTCTACTCCCAACTAATAGTAATTGGAACTAATAAGGGTGGGTTCACACCTGCGCTTCAGTCCATCCGTTGCCAATCCGAGAGAAAATCTCGGCGAACGGGATTGGCATCGGATACAGACAGGTCAGCGACGCATTTGAATGGGTTTTTAAAGCAATGCGAGGGTGTCCGATTGCACCCTCTGCGCTGCGAAGCCGTTTTTTTCCTCGGAAACAAAGTCGGACATGCAGGACTTCGTGTCCGAGGAAAAAAAAAACGTTTCGCAGCGCAGAGGGTGCAATCGGACACCCTCGCATTGCTTTAAAAACCCATTCAAATGAATGGGTTTTTAACCAATGCGTCGCTGACCTGTCTGTATCCGATGCCAATCCCGTTCGCCGAGATTTTCTCTCGGATTGGCAACGGACGGACTGAAGCGCAGGTGTGAACCCACCCTTACAGAGGCGCAAGGCTTTACAGATATGCTTTGATCTGTAACAAACCAAAAGTCATAAGGGAACAGGTCTACCTTTCCCATTACAAACATAAATTTCATTGGACAACTAGAAATTACAAAGACCTATCTCTAGAAAAATAGGGAATACATTTATACCATAAGACCAATTTGGATTACAGGACTCCTGCTGTATCATCCAAAATTAAAGAAAAAGTATCACCTATATTTTTTACATATTAAACCGGAGGAACCACATTCTGTATTAAATTTCTGTTTTTATTTTCTGATTATAAATTTTTTAAAATTTAATTTCCTGAACATGATTATTGGTGCAGCCATCTTGTTTTTAAAAGCATTTAGATATATGCTTTACAGCAGCTATGTCATCTATAATAACCTGAAGTCTGGAGATGAATGATTGACTTCTATGTAAGAGTATGCTATGCATGCTCTGTGACCTGTGAAGAGGTCATTGTGCAGGGAGGAGGAGAAGTAGAGTGGAGTGGTAACCATCATTGATAGTTAATGGTGTGATCCTCTGCTATCTATATATAATATAAAAATGACAAACATTTGTAATGCACTTTTCTCATGGGACTCAAAGCGCAGGGAGCTTTGTGGAGTTGTGGAGTTAGTGGCTGCCATACGGTGTTCATCCCCAACACCCACAAGGGTCAGTTGTTTTACAGAAAGCTAATTTACCTATCAGTATATTTTAGGCATGTGGGAGGAAACCCGAGCAACTGGAGAAAACCCATGCTGACATGAGGAGAACATACTGTACAAACTCCAGATGTTGCTTTTGGTCAGATTGAAACCCAGGACCACAGCGCTGCAAGACATCACTGTGCTCATTGTAATCCTTTTTGTGGTAATAATGAGAGGACTATTTAAATACAATCTCTATTTGATAGGAATTATCAGTCTGTTTTTAGTCTTAGTGGCCAGAGTGAAAGCTGAAAGATCTAAGGATTTTTCTGCAAAATATAGATGGTGATGTGGAAAATTTTAAAATAAAATCACTTGATTGAACCAGTAGAACAGTTTTTCATTACATATTCTTTTTAAGGCTAGAAGCTCTATAAACCACCAGTAACAAGATGTGGAATGTCTAACCACCAAGAACCAGGCTGTTAAATTCACCACTGACATGACATTTACACCACCGACCATCAGTCAGGGTGGGGCCCCGGACTGTGAGTGCAGAATTACCTGATCTACCTTCCCCTTTGGCGTGCTAGAAACACTCCTCATCTCCTGTGGCTGGAAAGAACAATAAGGGAGTAGGGTTCTAGCAGCAGCTCCTGACTGGTGGGATGTACAAAGTTGGTGGGTAAAATGCTGGGGACAGGAGGCTGCAGCATTTAGGGGTTGAGGTGAAGGGGAGCCATTCTAACATTTCCCTTGTCCGTTAATGTGACGGGGTGAATGTGTGATTAGTGCTTCCTTCCTAAATCTCAAATGCAGGGTTCCTGTAGGATATAAGGGCAGGCAGTGGCAGGTCTGGCTTTCATGTGTGCTTTTTACATTGGGTCCTTATATCTAAAGCCCTGAGTAATTATGTTTTAACCCTTATATTGCATGTTCTTATCAGCCCTGACCCTCCCTACATGATGCCACCACTCTCACACGCACACACAACTCACTGACCCGCGCATTGCCAGCTCCAGAGGTTGTACTAACAGCCGGTGGTATACTACATGTGTATATAGCCATACTACAAACAGTATGAAGACTCCCATCATGGTTTTTACATGGAGGCGAATGCAAACGGACACACAACGGAGGGTACTCCATTTACATCTGTCATTTAATGGTTGTTGCTCTCATCCTGTGACAGATGAGAGCGAGGGACATTAAATAACGGTAATGTTAACCTAGCCTAAGTCATCAAATTTATACTGTACTTTATTCACCAAAATTGTCTGCAGAGCTCTGTGTAGAGTTACTATCTTACACTATATTCGTATACCAGGGATGAGGGCCCACTTGGATATGTTTGCACCCCTGTGCTGAACTCCTAGCTACACTCTCACTAAATATGAATCAAATTGGCCTTATTATAACATCGATTCCAACCATTTAAATATAACTTATCCAATCTGGTTGGCTTTGTGTACCACCACATCTACAACTTGCGAGTAGCCTCTATGTGGTTTATATAATAAAACTATTTACTTGACCACTATACTGTTCAATACCAGCTTTTAGGGTGATTTATTTTTTTTATGTTCTCCCACCTACGAATATAGCACAATTTACCTTTATACATTATGGATATAAGTGGTTTATATACAGTAAATATTCCACCCTTTGTATTTTTATGAGAATTTATAAACTTATTTAATTCTATTATAGTTATCCTTCTTATTTTATCAATTAATCAATGAGATTTCATGAAGGCCTTGTTAACTATATAGTAGAAAAACCTTGAGCTTGGTATATCTTTGGTTTTAATCAGATTTTCCAATTTTCTCAGAATATGTATTTCACATATGTCCAACTAGCATTTAACACATGTCTGCAGCCAAGATGATAAGTCTAAATTTGGTAGTAGGTCTTAACCCCTTCCTTATAGCTGGCTTAATAGTATGTTGGATGTCAGGCCTGCTCAGCAGCTGTGCAGATGGCATAGCCACTGGGTCTCCACTGTTTCACTTTTGGAAGGTGGGAAGTGAAAATGCAAAAATGAAAAATTGCTGAGTTGGTAAGGGGTTTAAGTAGTGTAGCTGAATTACTCATAAATTGATCTTTACACTATGTCTCCTGACCACCTGCTTATTCCATTCTTTAGAAGCCAAACTGGTAGTTTCCAGGTTTATGAGTTTTCTTTATCCCAAGTAGACAATATGTAAGTAATCCCTTTTAAGTGTAGAGTAGCTGTTTAATAAAGGAAGAAATCTGAGACAAGATGCACCACTTTTTAACACAGTAGACAGAACAGGACAGGGATCAAGGTGAGCTAGGGTGGGCATACCAGAAAACGCATTAGTTATTGCTGAAATCTATACCAGCCCCTGGCTTACATAGATTTCATTTCCGGTGCACAGGACCTCCTGAGATGCGCCATAAATATTAAGAGGCTGGAGAATCTTTATAATTCTGGGAATTGATTGACTGGTGTAGGAAATGCCAATCTTAAGAAATTCCCCACATGTTTATAACAATTAGATTAAAAAAAGTATTTATTTATTTATTTATTTATTTATTTGACACTTTATGCATACCTAACCTTTCCTATGACTTTTGAGGATAAGCTACTAAATGTGTAACCATGAGGAGTAACACTATTTCTGGCCATTATGACTCATATTCTGCATTTCCTAACTAGTGGGTGTAGATTCACTGCTATGATATCTCCCATAGAGAGCACATAGAGAAATCAGAAGACCTTGCTCCTTAACTCCCTCACTTTCTCTCTCTCTCTCATTCACTCAGAAGCAGCAAAAAACACTATATAAGACATAGACATACTGAACAGTATTGATATGAATAAAGCACTTGAAGTGTTTTATCCCCTCTCTCATTCTCCTTCCCTCTCCATAGACTTCATTGGCCACATGTTATTTGTTAACGGACAATACGACTTGCTTTCAGGGTGACTACCAACATAATATGCTTCCCAATGTAATATGGTACAACTTTTTCTATTTTATTTATGCCTCATATGGCTCTATAAAATCAGAGACACGTGGAATTAAAGTATAGATTTCTATGGACATTGTACTACAGTTCTGCATAGCTTAGAGGCTGATTATTTATATGGTACTTAATCCCTAAGGCTGCGATGTACCTGAGAATAAAACAATAAACTGTGCAATATATTCATATGATGTTGTACAGATCTCCATTATTATGTAGATTCCTGCACTAAAATAAACTATTCTTGCATAAATATTTGCGTAAACAGTTTTTAAAAACTTGCAAAGTGTTAGAATTTTACAATAGTTTTTTCCCCAGAGACCACTGATAAATGTCACAATGTGGGATCAATTATCCATAGAATGTTCTCCATATGTAAACTGCAAGTGCAAAGCACAAACATTTACTATTATGACTGATGATCTTTATATACTGTTTTGTATTCACCACATGGCAAGTGTCATAGAGGTCGGATGCAGTCATCCACTTAGAAAACACAGTGACCACAAAACAGAAATACAGCACACTCACAGTTTCATTATTTTAGTACAGAAAACCAAAAACGAATATCAAAATCATTTAAGTAAATTTCATTTTGTTCCTTAATTTGGAATAATTTGAATATATTTATATGAATAATTACATTCATAAAAAGCAAAAAACAACTAAATATAAAATAGATAATAAAATATTAAATAGTGAAGGTAGAAAATGTAAAAGTAGCCAAGTGACAAGTGTAAATGTTAACATTGAAAAATACGGTAAGGGTGGGTTCACACTTGCGCTTGAGTCCGTCTGCTGCCAATATGAGTGAAAATCTCGGGAAACTGGATAGGCACCGGATAGCGACAGGTTAGCGACGCATTGCTTAAAAACCCATTCAAAAAACCTCTGCGCTGCAAAGCAGTTTTTTTCGTCGGACACAAAGTCCTGCATGTTCGACTTTGTTTCCAACGAAAAAACTGGATTTGCGGCGCAGAGGGTGCAATCGGACACCCGCGCATTACTTTAAAAACCCATTCAAATGAATGGGTTTTTAAGCAATGCGTCGCTAACCTGTCGCTATCCGATGTCTATCCAGTTTCCCGAGATTTTCACTCGGATTGGCAGTGGACGGACTCAAGCGCAAGTGTGAACCCACCCTTACTTGTATTTTATTTTTTAAGCACAATCTGTCAGGGTATCAGAATAAGATTTTCTTCATTCTGTTAAATAAACACAGACTTCCTTGTTTAAACACTTCAGTTGTTCTGACTGAACAAACTACTTTTAATCAGTCTTTGACATATCAACTGGAAAATGAGTTAAGTGGAAAAAAGGCATCTTAAGTATATGTTTTAAAATAACACATTACAAGAGAAAAACGACAGAAAAATAACATAATTGGCCCTTGCTGGTTTTGGCATCATACAAAAATATAAAAGGATATACTAGACAGCATTTAAAGATGATGAAACTAAAAGCATAACAGTAAATTATCATCTTATTTCGAAAATGTTTTTTGTAAAATTCAGCTTTAGACAGTTTAGTAATCAAAATGTTACATATTATAAAATAAATTATAAGGATATCTATCTAGTAGTGCACATTTCTAAAATTTAAGAGCTGAAGCCCACTGCCAGAGGATTACTTGGAAGCATGAACAGGATGCTCTATAGTGATCTGGACTAATTGTAATAATGCAAGTTAATATCAAGATTTTTTTTCTAATTTTTCCTCAGATCTGTCATTATTGGCAACTCATACCCTGGATATCAGTTTCTCTAAGCAAATCAATGATATTTAAAACTGAAGAAGCAGGAAGTTTCAGACAAGAATTAGGCTTAGAAGATTGTGTAAAAACTGTGGAATTTTAGGATTTTTTTTTTCTAGTTCAGATGATAACATGGAAAACATAACCCAAATATCTAAAAAACTTGATTGAATCAGTAAGTAATTTTCTGAAAAAATACTTTATGGTAGATCCACCAAATGTGATTAATGGTGGTCAAATTGCTGATATTCTTAATAATCTTGAGAATGGATGATTCCTAGACCTAATTTCTGGAAAACTCTCCTTATTTTTAGGAAACCAGAAAATGTTGGCATAAAAAGGTAAAATATCAGAGTCAAAAAGTTGGCTCATCACAAGGTCTATAAGTTCTGGTGCGACAAACACGGCAGTGGAGGTGTCTTGTATGCTTCGTAATAGTGAAATCACAGACATCCATGCAAGCACTGTGCGACGTGTGTTACACAAGTCTGTAATCGTGGCCATAAAATAGGTGAAGAAGCCTCGACCTCAATATCATCATAAAAAGTGTTGAAACTCCATGGCAAGCGACCCAAGTTCTTGGGCCTAGCAACCACAGGCAGACCACTACAATAGTGGACACATGCAGAACCTGACAGACCTCATTGAATATAATGGGATCCATTGTGTGTCCATTCTTTCAAAATGAATCCCCTGGACCAAAAAGTCGGACTTTTTCGTACAGCGAATTTCAACTCAAACTGTGAAAAAGTCTCCAAACTGAGACTTCATCTTATATGCGAATGTAGCTTTATGTTCAACATTTAAGTGATACAGAATTTTATTTCAGTCTGAAAGCCCTTAATGTGCATGTGCTCTTCCGTTTATAAAATTAAAATTTTGACATTTTAAAGTTTTGACATTTTTGTGACCAACATTTCCACTCAAGCTTTATAATATTTTTCACACATTTTAACAATAAATCATGACAGCACACCAAGAAAAAAAAAACATTTCTAATAACTATAAGGGTTTAGAGAGAAAATGTTTAAATTATTTTAAAAACATTTTATTTTTATATTCATTTATTAGTGATGCTTTATCTTACTCTTATGAGAACAGTTTCATCATTTACAATACCTATTCATTTTAAAGAAAGTGGTAATACACACCAAATTGCTTAAATTTTATGCTCCCCAGTTACTATTATGCTATTGTCATAATTTTAGTTTTCAGCCACCACTGCAATAGCATAAAAAGTTACTGCATGCTGTTCTAATATAGAATTTGATGTATAGACATTGTGCTGTAAAATCTTAAGGCAGGCCATACACATTAAATAGCTGTCCGTTTGACAGCGGATCCTTCCATCCCCCCCCCCCCCATATGTATACACTTATTGCTCAGCAGAATAAGCAAGTGGCAAGTGATCTGAATATCTGCCTTATCTCCCTTTGTGAACTAAAGGATTAGCCATGATCTAACGGCCCAATTCTTTTTTTCTCCTATATCTGCCATCAGCGAAGAGTCAGGATATCTCCATACACATTAGGTGGTCAGCCAGTCTCACCAAAATTGTTGTGTTTAGTCAACATTCATTTAATCTATATGGTCTTCTTAAAGTGGTTGTGCATGATTCGGAGAAAACTGTGGGGTATCCAGAGTGGGTATAAAAGAAAAAAAAAGAGACATTGTCACCTGTCCCTTGCATTTTTTGACTGACATTGTTGATCCCTCTCCAATGATCTTTGAGGCTACTGATCTCAGCGGTCACATAAGCTTCATGGCTTCTGATGGTTAAAGCCCTGACATTTAATGGAAAGGGTACTGGGAGCAGACAACAGAGCACTGGAGACAGGTGAGTATGTCTTTTTTTTTCTTTTACATCATGGCCAGCTGTTTTGCCAAGGGAAAAAGATTCTTTGGATTCCGTGTAATAGAATAAAGTTATAGAATAAAACACTGGATTATCAACAATAGCTTAACATTTTATTAAGAAAGGTATAAGAAGATATCAAAAAGGTCTTATAACAAGGAAAAGTATAAAAGATATTAGAATGTAATTAAATCAACACTTCCAACACTTAAAAGTATATCAAAAGGTATATCAAAGTATATCAACAGGTAATTAAATCAACACTTACAACACCTAAAAGTATATTGAAAAGTATATCAAATCAACACTTACAACACTGCCAAGCTTCATTGATGAATTCTGATAAGGGTAGCTTCAGGAAATATCACCAAGCCATTGTGACAGGTATCATGCAGCATCAGGCGTCCCCAATTACTGCTATCAGGATTGCAACATCGGCCAGGGGATATCATGCGTCTTTATATACCCTTTGTGTGGTCATAGGAGTGGGCGGTTACAGAAGTGTATACACCTCTGTAAGGCTTTACTCGTCTCCAAGCTCACATTCCTGTGAAAGGGACCAACTCCCACAGGAATGTGTCATGGGACACGTGTACCTCACACAGAGTTGAACTTTGATCTGGCTTTATGTCTATCTAGACATTATCTAGTTAAACTTTAAACTGGCTTGATGTCCATGTAAACATTACAGAGTTGAACTCTGATCTGGCTTTATGTCTAACTAGACATTATCTCATACAGAGTTGAAATTAAGGTTACTATGAGCTGGCTTCTATAATAACTTATCATGGGCAGCCATTTTATCAAGGGCAGCCATTTTGGTTTTTTGCATTACATTCCACCCTAGACAGGTCAAGTAACCTTATATGCACCATAAGCTACTTTTATTTTGGTGCCTAGTGGGTTTTAACATAGTGTATAAGGATGGAATACATTGTAGACAGCAACAGCTCATAATTAAAAGAGCTATTACACAAAGGATGACTCCGACAATTTGTCTAAGATATCCGAAATCGGGTAGGAAGGCTAATAGCCAATCCCACCACCCTTGATTTACATCTTGTTTAATGTGAGTAATCATTTCCTGCAGTTGCTGCAACTTGTCATGAACATCTTCTGAATGATCAGACAAATTGAAGCAACACATTCCTGCAAAGCTGTTACATCCATAACCATGCTTAAGTAATAAGTAATCTATAGCAGCTATATTCTGTAATATTGCTTTCTTATATGATTGTAAATCTAACAAAACATCCTTTATAATGGCACTAGTAATATTTATATTCTTTACCATAAAGCAAGCCATGCGTGATATAGTTTCATGATTATATACTGCTAAACCTGGTATTCCTACCAGTGATACAGCCATACATATATATACACATGTTCTGATGTTTGCACAGGCTGCTGTGCAGGTGTGTGCTGAAATTTTTTCATTACAACCAGGAATATAAGTTTTATTACATGTGAATTCAAAGCATAATTCTACTTCTGTTACTGCCCCAGTTGATATTTTGCTCATATTTTCCTCTAGATCTGTATAAGTAGGGCAGTTCAGACAAGCATAATAAGGACTTATCCAATCCACATAGAAATGTAGATCGGCTTCCTCTAAGACAGTATCATTTAACTGAATTTGTAACAATTTAGTCCATACTGCAACAGGAGTTGGTACAGCGACCAAACAAGTTTCCAGGACATTGCTGGAATATGCATTTTTCAGGCAAAAGTCTGTCATATTCAGTACTCGAGCTAAGTACAGCCACATATTTTCTTTTGTTCTCCACAGTTGTCACATTAGAACTAGCTTGTGCTTTATGCTTAAACATTTTATTCTATAAATGGAATCCTGCCGACTACGCCAAAAATGTTTTGCCAAGGGAAAAAGATTCTTTGGATTCCGTGTAATAGAATAAAGTTATAGAATAAAACACTGGACTATCAACAATAGCTTAACATTTTATTAAGAAAGGTATAAGAAGATATCAAAAAGGTCTTATAACAAGGAAAAGTATAAAAGATATTAGAATGTAATTAAATCAACACTTCCAACACTTAAAAGTATATTAAAAGGTATATCAAAGTATATCAACAGGTAATTAAATCAACACTTACAACACCTAAAAGTATATTCAAAGGTATATCAAATCAACACTTACAACACTGCCAAGCTTCATTGATGAATTCTGATAAGTGTAGCTTCAGGAAATATCACCAAGCCATTGTGACAGGTATCATGCAGCATCAGGCGTCCCCAATTACTGCTATCAGGATTGCAACATCGGCCAGGGGATATCATGCGTCTTTATATACCCTTTGTGTGGTCATAGGAGTGGGCGGTTACAGAAGTGTATACACCTCTGTAAGGCTTTACTCGTCTCCAAGCTCACATTCCTGTGAAAGGGACCAACTCCCACAGGAATGTGTCATGGGACACGTGTACCTCACACAGAGTTGAACTTTGATCTGGCTTTATGTCTATCTAGACATTATCTAGTTAAACTTTAAACTGGCTTGATGTCCATGTAAACATTACAGAGTTGAACTCTGATCTGGCTTTATGTCTAACTAGACATTATCTCATACAGAGTTGAAATTAAGGTTACAATGAGCTGGCTTCTATAATAGCTTATCATGGGCAGCCATTTTATCAAGGGCAGCCATTTTGGTTTTTTGCATTACACCAGCCCATAGGTTGATCCAAATTTTGGACAACCCAATTAAGCTCCCTCTGGTGGTGACTACAGGTAGCCAGAATTTTATAATTTACACATATATATATATATATATATATACACATATATTTAGAGAATGTATTTGTATTAGAAAAATATTCAGCATAAATACATTATTATTATTATTATTATTATTAGTAGTAGTTGTAGTCATAGTAGTAGAAATAACAATAATAATAATAACAACAGATGATGAGTCATAGGTATAGAACATTCGATATCCTAACCAAAACAACATAATATAAAATGGTTATTTACTTCCCTTTTCTATTATTTATTTAATATCCTCAGAAGCCAACAAGCATTTTAGTGCTGATTGTACAGGAAATACTTACTTTGTGTAAAAATAGCTTAAACAAAATACTTCCAGGTTCAGCTTTCAGGTTTATATCCCATAAGAACAATTGGCTTTTTCTGTTTAGTGGCTCTTTAAATGTAATGATTCCCTTGATATACTTTTCTAAAATTTTAGAGTTTGATTCTTTTCATGCATTTTTAAGGCTACATAAATCACTATTTAACACCAGCAATCTTATAACAGATGTGCTGACAAAGATAAAGAGCTTTACAGCAAATTCTTTTAATAAATCCAAGGATTAGTTTGCTTGCAGTATGCATTATACTGTGGTTCCTAAATTATTTGGAGACTGGAGTGTTAGCTAAAGAATATGTTGATCTGTTATATGTCCCTTCTTAAAAAAAGGTCACTTCACAAACTGATAGGATACTGGATTTGCTAAAGAATGCAATGTGTTCTTGAAAAAGAAACATAATACACATACCTCATGTAGCCCTAAATAGATAGACAAATGGCCCCAGTGAATAACATAGTATATTAATTACAAGTCAAGTGACTTAAAACCTTTCAAGATAATGGGTCTTTTAAAACATAAACAACACCACTCTTGTTCATGGTCTATGTCTTCTATTGCAGCTTAGCCCTATTTTTCTAGCCTACAGATAAAAACTTCACAGTCTAAAGCAAAATTAGGGTGTAAGCAGGGAGTAAATGTTTTAAAGGGAGTCTGTCATCAAAATCTAGCATATACCCTGCATATAAATAGTTTAGGGTCACCTGAATCATCTATAGTCAATAGGTGACTCCTTTGCCAAGATATCAATTTTTGTCAATATGTAAATGTGCTGTTTGGGGCAATGATGAAATTGCTGTTGCTCCAAAAAGGTAAGCTGCAATGTCCTTGTTGCTCCAAAGAGCTCATTTACATATTTACAAAAACAGTGATATCTTGGCAATGGAGACACCAATTCAAAACATCATTTGATTTAGATGATTCTGACCTATTTATCTGTGGGTTAGGTTGATATACTAATATAGATCACTTTGACTGAGGCTTCAGAAGGATAAATACCCACGATCAGTGTGTGCACTGATGATGGGCTTTGCCGCCGGATGTTTACTGTATAATACAGTGGAGACAAGGAAGCTATGGCAGCTGCACTGCTATATTTAAAAATGTAATAGTATGGCAGATGTCGGGAAGGGGTTAAAGTGGTTTTCCAGGCTTTATAGTTGATGGGTCATGAATTAAAGGTCAGCAAAGTCTGACGACTGTGGTGAGTGCTGCAGCATCTTCAGTATTTACCAATCACTGTGCTGTACATTTGTACAGTAGCTCTGTTTGGTATCGCAACTGAACCATTTCACTTGAGTGAGCTGTGATCAGGCCATGATCTTTTATATCTATATTTTTTCCATATATTTTTATATAATCCTCCAAAGCAGAAAATAAAGACCTGCAGAGGTTCATTCTTTGGTTTATAGTAATGTGAAATACTGTATGGCACTATATTACGAAGGCAATCTCCCCTTGAAGCAATGTATAAGAGTGTGAAAATTTGTATTATACATATAATAGTATAAGAAAATATATGTCAGAAGTGACTGTGGCAGCTAAATGGTTTTACGGAGGGAGTGCTCTCTGTAAGCTCACTGGCATCCCTGTGTAGGGGCGCACCTACCATGAAGCAACCTGAGGCGATGGCCTCAGGTGGTGCCTCATGGAATAAACTGGGGGATGGCATTTTTTTTAGTTGGACACTACTTATTGTGTTATTGCAATAAGCGGCAGCCGATACTTTTTACTCTCTTGTCCATGCTCCTGTCCTGGCCACCCTCCGCTGATGCCTCTAGGCACTACACTTACATCACGACGCTGAAGAACACCAGGACGCTATATACAGCATCCTATCATTCTTCAGTATCGGCTACAGCGCACCCTAGAGGCACCAGAGGAATGCAGCCAGGACAGGATAGTGGACAGGTGAATGAATATTATTGGCTGCTAATCTGTGTTGGGGTGGGGGGAAAAAGGGGGTCCTAAACTTAGTGGTGGTGAGGTGTATGTAAAAAAGGGGGGTCATATACTGTGTGGGGGGTATAAAGTAGGGTCATAAACTGTGTGGGGGCCATAAATAAGGAGATCATATATTGTATGGGGGGTTAAAAAAGGGGGTTATATACTGTCTGATGGCCATTAAAAGGTGTCAGATACTGTGTGGGGGCAAAAAAGGGGTCATATATTGTGGGAGGGCATAAGAAAGGGATCATTTACTGTGGGCTGGCATAAGAAAGTGGTCATGTACAGTGGGGGGCAAAAAGAAAGGGGGTTTTATATTGTGTGGGGCCAAAAAAGGGCGTGTAATACTATGTGGGGGCCAAATAAGGGGATTTTTTGATCTGCCAATGGGGGCGTATCTTAATTAGGGGGACCCCATCATGTAACTAAGATAGCTGGGTGGGTATTTTTTTTTTGGAGGGGGCACCGTTTTATAGTTGTCCTCAGGTATCAGAGAGGCTAAGTTCACACCTGTCCTTGCCACACGATTGTGTGCTGCTGATGAGTTGCCGCATGACAGTTGCCGCATGACTTTCTGCATGACAGTTTAGTGGTCCCTGCCAGAGACAGGACCTAATCAAAGCTGCAATATCAGTGGAACCCTGCCAGGTGTGATACATTGTGATAAAGGAGTAATATACTATGGGAAAAAATTAACAAAACATTACAATTTGTATTGCCACATCCATAATGATCCATACTAAAAAAAAAAAAAAAAAATTATATTTATCCTAAACAGTGAATGAGAAAAAAATAAAATACATTGTCAAAAATGCCATCTTGCCTCCCACAAAAAGTTATAAAAAGCAATCAAAAATCATTATGTATCCCAAAATGATAGCAATGAAAACCTGACTCAATATACTGTAGATATACACTCATAAAGCTCTGTTGATAGTAAAATAAATTATAACTCTCAAACACAACAAAAAATTTTTTTGAAAAGCGTTTTTATTGTGCAAAAGTAATAAGCCATAAAAAAAAATACAGAAATTTTGTCTCACTGTAATTATAACAACCCACAAAATAAAATATCATGCTAATGATACAGAAATATAAAATTCTTTAATTCTAACGTGACTATATCAAAAAAAATAAGTAAGTAGAGATGAAAACTGGCATTAAAAATAAAATTCATCCTGCAATAAATAATCCCTTATGTGGCTAAACAGGTTAAAAAATAAGAAAGTTATGGCTGAGATGAGAAAAATAAAAAACTCTACTTCCTTAAAGTTGCTTTCCTTTCTCATCTCAGTGTTTCACCTTCTCCTATCTCCTCTCCCCTCCACTTCCTAGTTTTAAGCTCAAGCCAGCAACATACCCCTGCTTATTGTAATTTGCACAGTTATTTTTGGATTTACATCCAAGCACTAATCAATGCACTGTTCAAGCCCTAACCAGGGCTCAGCAACTGAAAGCAATTGGCAAAAAGAGAAGAGAATATAGGTGGCCATGAACAAGGACTGAGCCATCAGCCCAATCTGAGAGGTGGTCTATAACCTAGGCAATAAACTGTAAACACAAAGGAGGAATAGTGAGCAGTATCTCATCATAGCAAACTGAGCAAGATAGCTAAATCAGTGTATCATGTAAAACAGTTAGCTTAAAGGTATTGCCCAGGCTAAAATTTTATTTATTAATTAGGGTGGGGGAGGTGAAAAAAAAATAAACAAAATACATACTCACCTGCAGCTCCTTTGTTGTCTTTTGGCGGAAGTACCGCCACATGTGACCGCTGAGACTGGAGAAACAGGATATGACAACTGGCCCCCTGCCTAATTAGAAAAGTATGTTTTAGCCTGGACAACCTCTTTAAGCTACAAGTTTAAATATGATCCTGGTGTTGGGAATACCCCTTTAAGGTAAGCTGTGTCCTTAAGAGGTTAAAGTCTAATATGTTTTCCTTAAGTGAATAAATAAAATTAAAAAATTACTATTAGATTTATATAGGCACATTGTTTTTTTTTTTATAAGAGTTGCTTTAGTTTATCTGCTCAGATATACTGTACATATGTTACATATTGTGAAAGCAGAGTCACATACACAACAGCACTGAATCTATGTGTGAACATTAGATTATTTACTTTTTCAACTAATCAATAATTGTTATAATTAAAATTGATAGTTGCAATAACATGGCAGAAGGCTACTGCCAGAATACTGATTGTATATTTGGCTTGGAGAGATCAGCAGTCACAGTGTAGAACACTTATTTTCCAATTTGTTTTTTGCTGTGTGCAAATTGCTTTAGCAGTAGCCAGCTGATTCAGTCCTTGCCTAGAGGTACACTAGATTAATTGGGAACCACACATTCATTGCATACTGAATAGACTGCATAATTGGTGAATTTTCTGTGCTGTTATCAAATATATTTTACATCATTTGACTTACCTTTATTATATTTAAAAAAAAAACAAAGGTCTTAGCTGTAATATAATAAGTATTTTAAGGAAATGTATCATCAAAAATTATATTATTTGAAAGTTTGTATTATTAACATATTTCTATTATGTTTTCTATTTCTGTATCCACAATAATATGATCTTAAAATATTCCAGTTTTCACACTACCCTCTAGAATAGGCTGCTACTTCACATTTTACCTCAGATCACTTGTCAACTTTGCTGTGTAAAGTGGGACAGGGTCAGCTAAGGCTGGGGGAGTTAATAAAGTCTGTTGTTCTGCTAGAGGCTTAGATAAGGCAGGATACAAAAATTATACACTACCATTTATTACATTATTTTCACAACTAATATGTAAATAGCTAAAAAGTAAGACTACACTATAGCATTTCACACATAATGACTATGCAGAAAAACATGAAACAGACCTGCTCTTAGGTTTCTCTTTCTGGTACTTGAAGGCAGGAAGGTATGATATACCCACAATTGCCAAATAAGATGGCATGACCTACTGTGCACCAGGAGGTGGTGAAAACTTCTGGGCAGCTGATATACTGTATATTGACCTTCCATAGTCATGTGGTTTAGTGTTAAGGGGTCAAACTATGAGATCACAAAACAGTGGGGTTAATTTACTGAGCTAAATGCACCAGAATTCTGTCCTACGGGGTCAAATTTATTATGCCTTATATGCTAGTTTTTTGGTTGCAATTTTTGTCATATATACTGTTTTGTTTTATTTTTTTGCACAAAAATAAAGCCTTTTGTTAATTTTGCACCATTTATTGCACCATTTATCCAAGTGGATTTATCTGGCAAAAGCTCAACTTTTAGTTAAAACCTTTATCAGTCCTGACTCCCAACCTGGGGTAAGTTTTAATTCTGATGCATCAGACCTCTCGTGGTGTGCCTGATTTTAAAACTTCTGTGCCTCTTAATAATTCTAGTACATCTTGCACCATAACACAGTTTTAACAAGTTGGCCCCAGTGTGAGCCAAAAGGTGGTGCACATGACACTTTTGTACAACTGGTTTTAGACACTTTTTTGCACCTCACTTGATAAGGGAGCGTGACTTAGCCAAAAAAGGTGTGGCTTAGTTTAAAAGAGTCATTGCTTATGAATATTAATATGATGTATATATATATATACTAGCAGAAGGACCCGGCTTTGCACGGGTACATTTCATTTTTTTGTTTGTGTACTGTAGTGGCCCCATAAGAATTGGCCAGTTTTGCACTTGACATCCAGTATGGCAGTCCAGTATAGGTATAGTCTATTTATGGCTGTGTTGCTATGGAAACCTGGTAAATGAAATGTGAACTTATATTGGCTGATGCACGTCATATGACTGAATATTTAAGGACCTGCGAACTGCTATTGACTCATACAGGTGATAAATAGCTTGGTTGCTATGGAAACCTGGTGTAAAGCTGTGTGTATGTCAAGACTGAAGATCCTGCGATTTTCCATTGGTCCATAAGTGTCATGTCATCATGTGTATCTCAGTTTGTATATCAGTGAAAGACCTACGATTGGTTGTTATGGAAAACCTGGAGTAAAGCTGTGTGTATGTGACTTTTTGTAACAGTGTCATCCGCAGTGCCCTGCCCCTTTAAAGCTGACCCACAGCAGTGAAGAAAAATGGCTGGGTTGTTATGGAAACATGGAGTGCAGCTGTGTGCATGTGGCTGACATTGCCTTGCCAGATTGGAGACGGGCTTGGGTCTACTGGGTTGTTTCAGCAGCTCGCAGTTGTCTGTGACATACCTTTTCAGATTGGAGATGGGCTTGGGTCTGCTGAGAGTTTTCATTAGCTCGAGCAGCAGCCATTCATAGATATATATATATAGTTATATTAACATATGTCACAAATGTGCATAATGTGGCACAAAATTTTAGTGCTATGTAGGTTAAATAATAGATGTTATTAAACAAATGTGTCTAAACAGGCACTTCATTTATTATCTAACATGAGGCACCTTGATAAATTTCGCACATCTTTAGATTGCCATGTTTAAGTTTACATTTTTAAGCATGAGAGTAAATCTGCAGCAGTATTTTTACACTGTTCCAGTGGTTGGCTAGCACCATTTTCAAGCAAATGATGACCTTCCTATCCTAATCCTTGCAGGACATATTGGTATTTAGTAGGCATTATTGTCCAGCCCTTGGGTTGACTGGTTCTGAGATATATTGAAATTCTGCAATTGTAAGTTATAGTTTATTCATGCTGTAGCCATTTTTTATCCAAATATTGTGTTTGAGTCTTATTAAGTTCAGTTATCTTTGGAGTAAAAGACTTTATGTGTGGCAGCCCATCTATTTTGAATAAAACAATACAGGGCAGTGTCTGCCTGAAATACCACAGAATGGTTGTGTACATGCATTTTTAAAGGCTCTGTAAACTGATGGTGCTCTAGAAATAATAATAATAATAATAATAATAAAAGCTTTGAGCATGAAAATCCTAGGATCCTGGATTTTTTCTTCATTTACTTGTTTGCATTATCTCCTGCATCTCTGTGCACCATGTGGATCAAACCAGGTCTCTTAATGTTTGTGGGACCACCCAAAATTTTGTATCAAGTTGTATCAAAAATTTGAAAAGTCTCTATATCATTCTCAATAAATTTATGATAGGTTGGATTCATACTTGCATTTTTAATGCATTTTTTGACACCGTTTTTGATGTCACTGTTTTATTTTAACCACTCCTAGGACTGGATACTGAAAGGAAGGAAAAGAAGAAATATATGAGTATCTCTCTTATAGACTCCGTTCAATGGGTTGATCCTGACAGGTCCTTTTCTGACACTTCCTGGGACTACTGCTGGTATTTATATCCTGATCCCTCTTGACACACAGGAAATGACATTTAGCCAATCATTGGGTGAATGGTCATTTCCTGCATCCAGAGGGACCAGGAAGTAGAGAAAGGTTTGGACCCAGCAAGCATGAAAGTGAATTGGCAGAAGATCAGTGAGGTGAGTAATGCTTCTTTTTTAACCATTCAATGCCATTTGTACACATTTTTTTCCTGTCAGACAACCCATTTCAATAATGCATGTGTAAATGCAACCAAAGAGTTGATGTGTTGAGTAGATACAAGCAGAATATGTTACTGACTAAATAATATGCATTATTACTTTCTAGCTTTAATAACTATTTAAATTGTTGTAATAACTGTGTAAGGAAATACATTAAATAAACATCCACATGTTAACAATGAAATTCAACCTGTTCAAAGAATCCCATGAAGATATGACTTGAGTTAAATTAAACTCCTTGTAAATACACTGGCATGCCACAGAGATGGTGGGGGACACTGAAGCTTACATACTTTCCTTTGATTATGTCTATTTGCTTAGGTCAAGATGAAATTGAACAAGGTACAGATTAATAATGCACACAGAAAATCAATAAGCTATATTATTAGTCACAGTGAAAATTGATTTAATGTCTAATAAAGAATATCAATTTGGGTGTATTAATGATGGATTTACCACAGTTATATATTAGTACCAATTAAAACAGATTGGGATTCCTATTTATTGATCTCCTGATTATTTTAGCATTTTAACACATAAGATTCAGTTTTATATAAAAATAATATTTGACCTTGGTGTATTATTTCCAGGATCAAGTTAAAAACTTGATACTATGGTTAACCAATAATGTATCATTAACAGTGCTATTCCACACTTGTATATTACTTGCCTTAACTTGTGCTTTTCTAGTAATCACACATTTTGCATTTTATTAGTCATTTTCATTGGTGAAGAAAAACTGGAAGTGTTAACACAATTGAAAACACCACATGTAATAGCACCTTAAAAGGACATTGTCATGATATTAGGTGCAGGTATGATCTTATGATATCAATATTGGTCTATATTACTGCACAGTGGGGGTTGGTGCCTAGAATTAAGCCTAGTGGGGCAAATGGAATGTGGTCAGCCTACTACTGTCCTGTCCCTGAAGCAATCAGCCATTTGGTCAAAAGCCTTCATCTGCATAAGACTGCAACCCTCATTAACCCAGCGGGGGTTCATTTAGACAGGATGTTTTATGCAAACGATCCTCATATCAATGATAGACACACTGGCACCATTGTTAGTTCAAAAGAATTATGGTTTTATGACAATATCTGGCCTGGTAACATCTTATAATCGCCCCGATAAATTCCCCAGATGCGTCCGGTCAAGGCGCATGCTCAGAATATACACGTTACAGTTCAAAGCCCAGGAAAGGTCCAGGCACTGATCTCCTTACCCAAGGGGAGCTGGAGTGTCAAACTTGGAGTCTATGTATTGGGGATCTCGCCAGGAACCCCATTATACTACCAGCCAGACTCTATAAACATCATGCATAGAATTATACTGAAAAGTTATTCTGAGAGATGTAGAGAGGGGGCTGGGGCTTCTCCACCTGGTGACCTCACTCAGGGAGGAGACCAGGGGAGTCAAAAGGGCTCTGCCCAGGCTGAACCAGTCTCTGTTGTCTGGTGAATTTGGAGATGCACGCTTCTTGGAGGCCAGCTGTGAGGGAAGGCAACCATGTGATGACCATGTGGTTGACATGCGGCCTAAGCAGCTAGGCTTGAGGCCTTGTTGTGGACCTAAACGAGGGGTAACCGCATGTAAGCAACGCATGTTTTGCCCAAGACTGTTCCCTGAGCCTGCCACATGGGCTCAGAGAAATGGACTAACTACTTGTTCCAGAAGGTCTTCTGCCATTTTACTCTGCTAAGGTCATCTGCTATTGGACGTCCATAAGATACGTGCCCTGGCTGAAGACTTGGAGGCCAGAGAAACCTTCACAAGCTGGTGTTGGTAATATATATTCTTTTCTTTCTTTTATCCCCATTTTTATTTTATGTATCGTGTTATGCTGTTTTCACTTGTATCTGCTTGTTAATCGCTGCATGTATTCTATGTATGTGTTAAGTGTCTAGTGCCGACCCATTTAGGGGTTAATAAATATATAAAATTTAGAAGGCCCGTCTCTCGTATTATCCTCTGTCGGACCTACATTCACGGAAAGTGGGTGTGAGGTAATCAAAGTGATCTCAGGTAGGCCAGGAGTGGTTTCTGGTAAGACCTCAGATCCTTCACAGACATGTTAATAAACTATTTTTCTCTGATGTTGAATACTGTTTGCAGAAGTATTGTTTGTTATTATTATTAATTAGAATAGTCATATCCCTATTAATATAGTTACATAGTTGATAAAGTTAAAAAAAAACAGGCCCATCAAGCCCAACCTATAATCTTACCATGTTGATCCAGATGAAGGGAAAAAAATATTTTTTTTCTTGACTCCAAATATATTAATCATAATAAATTCCTGTATCAACCACCCATCTCCAAAAATCTAATACATGTAACTTGTGATATTTTTATTTCATGTTTTAATATTTTTGTTAGTTTTAACCACTTATGAAATACTAAGTCATATAGTTGTATATAAGAGTACATATAACTAAACAAAAGAAAAACATGACTCATGACTCATTACATAAGTCAAGAGTAATTTATCAATTCGTCAACCACACACATAAAGCTATGTTCACATTAGTGTCACTCGCAATGTCCACCTGAAATAGGCAGATGAAAAAGTCCTGTGCACACAGCTCTTTTATTTGCCAGTTTCAGTTTTAAAATGGCGGACAACCGAAGCACCCCATTACAGTCAATGGGGTTCATTGGGCTCCATCTGTAACCGCTATTTTAGTAGTCTGCCTATTCATTGTTCTGGTCCACCGACGGCCAGAACAATGGATAGCCAACGCCAATGTGAACTGAGCATCATACGGTGAAAGCAGGTAACTGAGAAAGGAGTAACAGTTATAGTCTGCTGTACTGTTTTTGTTAAGTCAAGTTAACAGAAAATATGAAGAGAGAGGGGAAGGGGGGTAACAATGTAGGATATGGGTATTTTGTATAACTTAAATTCAGAACAAGCTTGAATCCTATATCTAAAGGGTAGTGGGGCTGCCAACCAGGAACCATTCCAGTGCTTTCCACATGTAATTCAATTTGGAACATTTTGTTGGTTACATTTTTGATGTCTCTGTTGAGGAAGGAATTACATTAAAGACCCCTCATGAACTTGTATAATGAATCAACCATCCTAGCATCATGTAGCAGTGAGTTCCATATTATCAAAGTCCCATCTATAACAATGAAGAAACCTTTTCTCCTCTAGATATCATCATTAGAAAAATCTCGGTGCTGTCTATTCAAATATTTGCACATTGCAATTAAATCGCCCCATAGCCATCTATTTCTTCCAAACTGAATATGTCAAGTGTTATGACAGTAGTCAAAGTAATTCCTAGTCATGAATATTTTTACTATAATTCAGATTATAGTTTCCAACAAAAGATATTGTGTAATATCCTAAAATACTGAGGACTGATTCATCAAATTTCTGTTAATTATAAAGTCTGAACCTTTGGGATTTATGAAGCTATTGTATTTTAGGGCATCCCAAGAAGTTCAAGGATACCTACTGTGCCATGCTATGCTACTGAATTCTCTTCATTGAGCCATTTAGACATGGTCATGAGGTCTTAGTTTTTTATCATTCAAAATGCTACTAAGGTGGTAACCTATGTATCTGTAAATTTGAGGAATTCTGACTATGACCACCAAATGTCCTAATAAAATGGTTGCAACAAGCATTTTAATATAAAAATGCACCTATGGAATTTGATAAATTGTGTTGGTAATAATTAGAGATGGATGGACCGCTTTGTCATGAGCCAAATTCGATCTAAATATTTCAAATTGCTTGTTTTTTATTGAAACAGAAATAATGGTGATTCATCTTAGACTAACTAAAATGGTCGCCACCATCTGTTTTAAATCTCCAAAGCATGCAACTACAATTTTATTAGATAACCTTCATGATCCAACAATCTATTGTCATTATTATTTATAATAATAAATATTCATGTTAAGATGGTCAAAAAAGCATCACCAATTTAAGTGCACATAACAAACCATGCTCTAGATAAAAGAGTAACAGTCTTCCCTGGACTTGCAGATGAAGGGCTGATGTAATTATACCCTGTCTCTCACCTATGTCCCACAATGACTACTGTCCTTACAAGGACAGTCCCAAAACTCTCCCTGCATCTCCCTATCAAATTGAATCCTTTTCCCTTATTTCCCTTTTCCCTGCACTCACGGTGGAGCATCTACCTCTATAGCCCTACAACCAGCAAGCTCACTATGGAGATATATGTTTGAGCAGCTTGAAGGGCTTCCACCCCCCACTGGGCTTATACTCATAAATCCACTGAGGATTGCCCCTCTATCTTGTTGGGACATTAAATGCATTGAGGTGAAGGAAATAAGGGAAAATGATTCAATTTGATAGGGAAACACAGGGAGAGCTCTGGGGACTGTCCTTGTAAGGATAGGAGTCATTGTGGGAAATAGGTTAGAGGCAGGGTATAATTACACCAGCCCTTCATCTGCAAGTCCTGATGAGTCCCCATCGTCTCTCAGTAGGTCCAGGTAGGACTGTTGCTCTTTTATCTAGAGCATGGTTTGTTATGTGCACTTAAATTGGTGATGCTTATTTGACCATCTTAACATGAATATTTATTATTATAATTTATATTAAAAGTTAAGTTTTATAGTTCTTTTGGTCCTCTGCTTGTGACACCACATGTTTGAGCAGGAAATACAGAAGAGACACGTGTATTTGAGTCACTGACTCAATGTTTAACATTCTAGCACCACCTGTCATCAGCTGACAGCCTATCAGCCAATAGACAGTGGTAGGTGGACACCTTACAGTGCTGATGTCACATACAGTGTATATGATGTTCCAAGCGTCATCAGAAGCTAGTTACAGTAATGCTGGAGATATTGTATGGTCTATGTTTCATCTCACTGCATCATACATAGCACATTTCTGGAAAGCTTGCAAGCAATAGAAAGGTAGATTCAAGCAATTACACCAGCAGATTAAAGAAAGAATCAATAGATAGAAGTGAGGGCATAGCTGTCCTACTGTTTGAGGTTGAGACTGCTGCATGCCTTCTCTAATACAGGAATGTATTAGCGGGCCACAGCCAAAAAGCACTGTGGGAAAAACTGCAGTGGAAACAGATTGAGGTTTTTCCTGCAGCACTTTTCTCAGAAAGTCTGCAGAGTTTCCGTCTGCAGACTTTCTGCTTCCATTATGCCTATACAGAAACCACCAGCATTTCCATAGGTAAAATTGACATGCTGCGATTAGTAAAAATGCAAACATCTTTAAACCGCAACGTTTCTACTGCTTTTGATTATTTTCTGCAATGTGTCGATGGGATTAGCCAGAATCCCATCCACGTTGCAAGGACTGTAAAATGCTGCGGCGTTTACGCTACGTAGGGCCCCACCCTTACAGACACATAGACAGGACAATTAACACTGTCATTGCCAATCATCAAAGTCTGTTGTGCAATAAAACAGTTTCATCTGTATACACAGTCTTTAAACTCTGTTATTTTAAACTGGCTTTTCCTGAAATACTTGTATGTAAAAACCAACAAAAACAAATCAGATGATGATTCTATTACAGATAAGACCTGGCAACCAGGTCAGGGTGACATGGTGACATCATAGAAAGTGTGTGATGGCAGCTGCAATAATAAGAATTTCACCGAACATGAATCGACAACATCCAGAAGACCTGCCTGGGGAAAATCTAAGGTAAGCTCGGATGGTGGTGGCACTGGCAGACATGTTTCTACTGCTACTAGTTTTGGCTATGTCATCTCCTGTATGGCAATTTTTTTGTACATTAATAAATGACAAATTGATGGCAGGGTATAAGATCTGCAAGCAGATAATTAGCCTCTGGCATGCAGACACACGTGAAGGAACTAGGTCTCTCCGTACTCACATGAAATGGTATCACCAACTCATTTGGCAAAATGAAATTGGCAGTGGCACCAACTGAGCAATACCGTTCTATTCCTTCTTACCATTATCCTATTTGTAGGCAGCCCACATTGACACCTAGCACATGGTCATCATTATTACTCATTATCATTTCCATTTGCCTCTCCTCCTCCTCCACACCAATGTCAATCTTCATCCATAAAGGAATGTGTGTCTGTCCAGTAAACAGTAATCTGCACTCAGTTATCTAACTGATATGCAACTTTAGCTCTCACCTGGCCATGTTACTGGTGCTGTAGTTGCTACTGTGACACTAAGTGGAATCCTCTGTGTTTTGCCAACTAATGGCAGCCTCAATGGAGAATGCCTCGCTGCCATAATTTCTCGAAGAAAGTTGCCCCTGCTTGAAATCTCCATTTGGGCCTTTCCTTTTAAATGTCCATGTGGGAATAGGTGCACACAACCAATACATGGAGCAGCATTTATGGGCACATGGGTAGAGACAATGCATAGCTGTCATGGCCCACTGAGTCAATGTTTTGAGAATCATAGGACACAGTATAGAAACGCAGCAAGGGCTGGTGATTTCTAATACTACTTAATGACATAACCTCATGGGTAAAGGGCAGGCTGATAGTATGTCCCAAATTTTCCTTGAAATTTTGTAAATTGTCACTTTGTCAACAAAATGTGACATTTTCTTCCATCCCATACAGGGATAACCAGCAGGAAAATCCAGGTTCTATTCTGCCTCCCAAGTGTTGTTTTCAGGTCAGAATGAAGAATTCTTTCTATTTCAGAAGATATTCTAGCTTTTTTAGGTGGCAGGCCAGGCACGCTGATAGTGTGTCCCAAATTTTTCTTGAAATTCTATAGTTGGCAGTACCACAGGCCACTGCCACTCTGTTGGCATAATAAAGAGAAAATAAAACAAACAACCCCATTATTACTTCTTCCAATACCAACACAATGTTGGTGTGGCATTCTGCACTCAGAAAGGGATAATTTTTTATGGCTTTTTTAGGAAGCCAATTCTTTATCGCTTCTCAAGTGGCTCTCAGCCACAAATTTGTCTCTAAAATAACTATAAGCCTATTGTCATCAAAACAGGCTAATTTTTATACCTACCATGTGTGACTAAAAAAACATGGACAAGCATCTTTCCCTATTAAAATGGTAATTTTTGGAGTATTTTAAATAGTAAAATTCATAAAAGCGAGTGGTAGCACAGTGTATGGTTGTACTTGGAGTTGTATCCACTGCTTGCCATCTGTTTTCCCATAGATATACATGTCACTTTTACTTTGGCTGTGTTTGCCTTAGAGAGCTAGAAATTGGATAGATAGGTTCCTACGACCCCTCAGAGTGTTCTACACTATATTTTAAGATGTGGTTCATATCAACCTTGTTCGATCCAAAATGAATCTTGAAAGGATGGCTCATCTCTAGTAATAATTATTAGGAAGCTTCACAGTGGCTTAACCTTTAACCCATTCCCGACTTCATAGTACTGTGGATGTTGAGTATTTACATATGGTGACCACCCAGGAGCTGAGCGGCCGCCATAGCTGCGGGGTCTTTGCTGTATTATACAGCAGAGAGCCACTGCTAATGCCCAGTCAGTACCCACACTGATCACCGGCAATAAGAGCCCTGGCAAAGCTGACCAAGGCGTCATATTGAGAGGGATTGCCAGCCACATGTCATTTTGGCTGAAGAGTGAACACCGTAAGAAAGCCCATAAGAAAGTCTCTAAGAAAGTCGCACAAATGCAAATTTTCTCCAATTCCACCCCATTCTGAATTTTTTTCCAGCTTCCCAGAATATTGTACAGACTAATAAATAGTACCATTAAGAAGAACAGTTTGTCCTGCAAACATTAAGCCCTCATATGGCTCTGTGAATTCAAAAATAAAAAAGTTATGGGATTTGGAAAGCGGGGAGTCAAAAACAAAAATTTAAAATTTCCTCTGGCGGGAAGGGGTTACCGATAGTCCCCACATATCGATCCTATGTCTTACCTGTTACTGATATGACTTTCAGCACACAATTCAGTTATGTTTCTTTGCTCACAAATCTTTAACTTGAAAGTAGCAAAAAAACTAATTTAATTCATAGTTTCCTCTTTCAGTGAGTTTCTGTTAAACCATCTTTGGATTGACAGATAATTGTCCAAATAATTTTCAGATCAGTTTTTATATCATGTTTTTGTACTCACCACACAAACATGAAATGCATTTTATGATATATATCATGTATAATGGTATCTGTTTTCACTAGAAAATATGACACAATTGAAATGATTTTTTTGAAAGTATAATGAAAACGCTACATAGTACACCCAGCTGTATGAGGGATCTGTTTTTATACCGATCTTTTTATGGCTCCCACAGAAATCTGTTGATCCATATTGAACCTTTGCATACTTCGTAATTAAAAGAAAGAGGAAGTGGTTTTCTATCTCATACACAGGCAGAATACATTGGAATAAAAATTCTTGCAATTTCCATTGGACACCATAAAGTAGAGGCATTCTCTTTTAAAAACATAGAACCCATTGTGGCTCCATGCTTTTAAACATGTGGGGGGATGTGATTTATTATTACTGTCTTACCTTGACTCATGTTGTGTGATACTTTAGATTTGAGTGCATTTCATTAAACACAATTTTGGTGTAAATTGGCACATTTTAAGCCATGCCCCTTTTCGAGGAACATATGAAAGCTGTCTAGTGAGGTGCAAAAAAAGTGTCTAAAAAAACTAATACATTTTTCAATCATAATTTTGGATGCCATTTTTATTTTGGAAAAAAGTTCCAGGACTGTGTCTGTGGAAATCATCATCATTGCATTATTTGTAAAAGTGTTTGCCTCTTTTTTTTTTGTAAATGGGAAAATAATCAGAATGATGTAATATACAGGGATCATTTGTAGATTCCTGTCTTTAGAAACATGTGGGTACTTGCTGCTTCATAAAACAAAGTGAACTCACAAGTGTGACTAAACTGTAAATTTGCTCAGTGCTACCTTGTCAGGGCTAGGCACATACTCCACAAAGACCATGTGAATTTTTCTTTATGTTATAATCTAGTACATTATGATTTTTGCTTAATATGTGTCCTTGAAATGTGCTTACTGAACCCTTTTTTTTAATTTAGACAAAAAAAATTGTATTTTGTATATGGGATATGCCTTGAATGTAAATATATCTGACTAAAACAAATATTATCTGTACCTATTATAATCTTTCTTTACTTCATGTATGATTTTATTATGAAGACAGAATCAGAAAATGTTTATTAAAACATCTAGCAGTACATCTAGTGTAAATGCTGAATGTGTGCTGCTTGCTGAAACTAGTAACAAGAAAATATTTGAAAATGGAGTCTTTACATGCTAGAGGGATGACTAGGTTGAGCTACTGTCTCATTCTGGGGTTCTTGTTGGCATATGTGGCAGTCAGGACTCTGGAGTATGCTATCATTAGATTACTAAAGGGTCCTGGCTGTAGAAGCACAGTTCACTACTGTTGACAGGTATCAGTCAGCAGCTGCAAGTGTCCTTGTTAGCTATAGAGTTTTTCTTTTGAAATTCAGACACACTGGGCAACTGTGAATGCAGGGATTTACGTGCCTCTTACATATATTTTATAGGCTGTCTACTAGTTATTAGAAAATTCAGGTTAGTAGCTTATCCTGACCTAAGATAAGGAATGGCTTAGTGTGACTGTTGTCATGCATCTTATGAAACATCGCAAATCTTAGCATTATGTCAAAACTGTTTTGTGTCACATCTGACAATCTGGTTGTTATAGATACATCCATAACAATTACAGTCTTTTAAACGAGATTGTCGGGCAATAGATCCATAGCAATTAATCTGTCTCTTATTATTTGCTAGTGTTTAACTCAAGACAGAAATGTTGCTTAACTGGGCATTACCGTGATTCTCTAATTTTGATTTTTCCAGTGATCACATTTTTCTAAAAATACATTTATTTATTGTCTGCAAAATGTTTACAATTTATAATAGAAAATAAAAGGTTAGTGTCATGATATTAGGCTCAGATATGGTCTTATGGTATTAATATTGGTCTATATCACTGCACAGTGGGGGTTGGTGCCTAGGATCAAGACTAGTGGGGCAAATGGAATGTGGTCAGACTACTATTTAGCCCAGGTCTATTGTCCTGTCCCTGAAACAATCAGCCATTTGGTCAGAAACCTGTATCTGCATAAGACTGCAACCCTCATTAACCCAGCGGGGGTTCATTTAGACAGGATGTGTTCTATAAACAATCCGCATATCATTGATAGACACACTGGCGCCACTGTTACTTCAAAGTAATTATGGTTTTATGACAATATCTGGCCTGGGGAACATCTTACAGTTGCCCTGATAAATTCCCCAGATGCGTCAGGTCAAGGCGCACGCTCAGAATATACACATGTCACAGTTCAAAGCCCAGGAAAGGTCCAGGCACTGATCTCCTTACCCAAAGGGAGATGGAGTGTCGACCTTGGAGTCTATGTGTTGGGGATCTCGCCAGGAACCCCATTATACTACCAGCCTGACTCTATAAACATCCGGCAAAGAATTATACCAAAAAATAATTCTAAGAGATGTAGAGAGGGGGGCGGGCCTCCTCCCCCTGGTGACCTCACTCAGGGAGGAGACCAGGGGAAACAAAAGGACTCCGCCCAGGCTGAACAAGTCTCTTTTGTCTGGTGGCCTTAGTGATGTGCAATTCCTAGAGGAGAGGTGTGGGGGAAGTCAACCATGTGATCATCATGTGCTTCCCATGCGGCCTTAACAGCGAGGCTTGAGGCCATGTTGTGAACCTGAACGAGGGGTAACCGCATGTAGACAACACATGCTTTGCCCAAGACTGTACCCTGAGCCTGCCACATGGGCTCACAGAAATGGACTAACTACTTGTTCCGGAAGGTCTTCTGCCCTTCTGCTAAGATTCATCTGCTACTGGACGTTCATAAGATACGTGCCCTGGCTCATCTGGAGGCCAGAGAAACCATCACAAGCTGGTGTTGGTAATATATATTCTTTTCTTTCTGTTATTCCCATTTTTATTTTATGTACCGTGTTATGCTGTTTTCACTTGTATCTGCTTGCTAATCGCTGCATGTATTCTATGTACAGTACAGACCAAAAGTTTGGACACACCTTCTCATTCCAAGAGTTTTCTGTATTTTCATGACTATAAAAATTGTAGATTCACACTGAAGGCATCAAAACTATGAATTAACACATGTGGAATTATATACTTAACAAAAAAGTATGAAAAAACTGAAAATATGTCTTATATTCTAGGTTCTTCAAAGTAGCCACCTTTTGCTTTGATTACTGCTTTGCACACTCTTGGCATTCTCTTGATGAGCTTCAAGAGGTAGTCACCTGAAATGGTTTTCACTTCACAGGTGTGCCCTGTCAGGTTTAATAAGTGGGATTTCTTGCCTTATAAATGGGGTTGGGACCATCAGTTGTGTTGTTCAGAAGTCAGGTGGATACACAGCTGATAGTCCTACTGAATGGAGTGTTAGAATTTGTATTATGGCAAGAAAAAAGCAGCTAAGTAAAGAAAAACGAGTGGCCATCATTACTTTAAGAAATGAAGGTCAGTCAGTCCAAAAAATTGGAAAAACTTTGAAAGTGTCCCCAAGTGCAGTGGCCAAAACCATCAAGCGCTACAAAGAAACTGGCTCACATGAGGACCGCCCCAGGAAAGGAAGACCAAGAGTCACCTCTTCTGCGGAGGATAAGTTCATCCGAGTCACCAGCCTCAGAAATCGCAGGTTAACAGCAGCTCAGATTAGAGACCAGGTCAATGCCACAGAGAGTAGCAGCAGACACATCTCTACAACAACTGTTAAGAGGAGACTGTGTGCAGCAGGCCTTCATGGTAAAATAGCTGCTAGGAAACCACTGCTACGGACAGGCAACAAGCAGAAGAGACTTGTTTGGGCTAAAGAACACAAGGAATGGACATTAGACCTGTGGAAATCTGTGCTTTGGTCTGATGAGTCCAAATTTGAGATCTTTGGTTGCAACCATTGTGTCTTTGTGCGACGCAGAAAAGGTGAATGAATGGACTCTACATGCCTGGTTCCCACCGTAAAGCATGGAGGAGGAGGTGTGATGGTGTGGGGGTGCTTTGCTGGTGATACTGTTGGGGATTTATTCAAAATTGAAGGAATACTGAACCAGCATAGTTACCACAGCATCTTGTAGCGGCATGCTATTCCATCCGGTTTGCTTTAGTTGGACCATCATTTATTTTTCAACAGGACAATGACCCCAGAAACACCTCCAGACTGTGTAAGGGCTATTTGACCAAGAAGAAGAGTGATGGGGTGCTACGCCAGATGACCTGGCCTCCACAGTCACCAGACTTGAACCCAATCGAGATGGTTTGGGGTGAGCTGGACCGCAGAGTGAAGGCAAAAGGGCCAACAAGTGCTAAGCATCTCTGGGAACTCCTTCAAGACTTTTGGAACACCATTTCAGGTGACTACCTCTTGAAGCTCATCAAGAGAATGCCAAGAGTGTGCAAAGCAGTAATCAAAGCAAAAGGTGGCTACTTTGAAGAACCTAGAATATAACACATATTTTCAGTTGTTTCACACTTTTTTGTTAAGTATATAATTCCACATGTGTTAATTCATAGTTTTGATGCCTTCAGTGTGAATCTACAATTTTTATAGTCATGAAAATACAGAAAACTCTTGGAATGAGAAAGTGTGTCCAAACTTTTGGTCTGTACTGTATGTGTTAAGTGTCTAGTGCCGACCCATTTAGGGGTAAATAAATATATAAAATTTAGAAGGCTCGTCTGGCGTATTATCCTCATAGGCCCAGCACCCTCACTGGAAGTGGGTGTGAGTTAATTGAAGTGATCTCAAGTGTGCCAGAAGCGGGTTCTGGTAGGACGAGATCCTTCACAGTTAGTCTGAAATGTCATCTTGATTTGTTAAAGAGGTTGTCCATGTCCATGAATTATAGAACAGCAGGAGTGGATATAAAACAAAAAAAGGCATACTCATCTGTCACTGGCACTTCATTTTGTGGTTGTGGTCCCCTTTTCCTCAGTTAATGGGACTCAATGAGCTGGATGCAGGGAGGCTCACATGACTCCCAAAACCAATCTGTGCCTTCAGCAGTCACTGTAGAGAGACCACTTATTGGCCTCAGTGATGATTTTAGCCTCCCCACTTCTGGGTTGACAAGTCCAAGTATATGAGGGAAGTGAGACTTTGACCTCACAACGGAGCGTTGAGGACAGGTGAGTATGCCTTTTTTTTGCTTTATACCCATCCCAGTCATCCCTGAGTTTCCTGTAATTCATGTACAATTCCTTTAAGGCTTATGTAAAAGACCATGGCATTGTGTGAGCATAGGATGTTGTCAAGATGATCAAATTACCGTTATACACTGTTTTATAGTCTATGTTCTTTAAGACTAGTTAAAAGTAGAGGTGACCTATATTATAAGATGGCCACACACTTGTGGCAATGAACAAATAATATGCATGGCATTCATATGGACATTACCTTGAAATATACTATTCATGACAAAAACTGTAGTCATTTTGGTAACGTGTTTAGAAGGATAAATACACTTGTAAACATTTTTAACTCATCTTTATCTTCACATATTGAATGTCTGATCCACTATACAACATAAGCATTACCTTGAAAATAGCCTATTCTTAGGGCTATGATCTCTATTTTCTTTTAATAATAGATCTTAGTATATTGGTTGTTTGTCACTTACCCTGATTATAATTAGAGATGAGCGAATTTCTCAAAAGTTCGATTCAGCACTTCTATTCGAAGTTCCAAAAAAATTTGCTTAAATCCGAATTACTTTGCAGCGAATATAGCTAAAAAAACACCTATTTCCTAGCTTCAGAGAGCCTGTATAGTGGGGTAGAACACTGTGCCTTGCAGTAACACGCATAGGGAACCTACTGTGGTAGTCAAACAATACTGTGAGTGCGAATGACACGCACATGACAGGCGTTGCTCTTAGAATTGATGCACACTTCACTTATTTGGACAGTTACGGGGTCAAAACTGACCATCTGCCTAAAGTGTGAACCCAGCCTTACAGGTCCTTGTTAGTGCCAGGTAGAAAGAACCGTGCAGAGAACCAACATCCTACTGTAGAATGAAAGAGTGCACTCCTTTTAAACCGTCGTCTGTCGATTCCACATATAATGTGGGGTTGGCAGCAGCATCATTAAACCACAGAGTGGCAAGGCGACATAATGTGGAGGTGGCAGCAGCATGAGGAGGCCATACAGTGACCCAGTGGTAGCAACCTTAGGAAGGCATACAGTGACCCAGTGGCTGCAGCATGAGGAGGGCATACAGTGACTCAGTGGTTGCGGCATGAGGAGGCCATACAGTGACCTGGTGGCAGCAGCATGAGGAGGACGCAGAGTGACCCAGTGGAAACAGCATGAGGCTGCCATACAGTGATCCAGTGGCAGCGGCATGAGGAGGCCATACAGTGACCCGGTGGCAGCGGCATGAGGAGGGCATACAGTGACCCAGTGGCTGTGGCATGTGGAGGCCATACAGTTACCTGGTGGCAGCAGCATGAGGAGAACGCAGAGTGACCCAGTGGAAATGGCATGAGGATGCTATATAGTGAACCAGTGGCAGCGGCATGAGGAGGCCATATAGTGACCCAGTGGCAGTGGCATGAGGAGGGCATACAGTGACCCGGTGGCTGTGGCATGAGGAGGGCATACAGTGACCCGGTGGCAGTGGCATGAGGAGGGCATACAGTGACCCGGTGGCTGTGGCATGAGGAGGGCATACAGTGACCCGGTGGCAGTGGCATGAGGAGGGCATACAGTGACCCAGTGGCTGCAGCATGAGGAGGCCATACAGTGACCCAGTGGCAGCGGCATGAGGAGGCCATACAGTGACCCAGTGGCTGCAGCATGAGGAGGCCATACAGTGACCCAGTGGCAGCGGCATGAGGAGTACACAGAGTGACCCAGTGGAAGCAGCATGAGGAGGACATACAGTGACCCAGTTCCTCCCCTGTGTGACTTTGTTCGCCCAGGTAAACGAGGTGTAGAAAAGTGTGACACCGTTGTGCCCTACACATGTGGTATGCTGGAGGAGCACTGTAAATTGTCCCTGCAGTGGAGGCTGAGGAAACAGTGGAGGATGAGGTGGACATTGTTGCAGGACCAACGGTGTCAGAACGTGGAAGCGGAACTTGCGCCACCTGGCCAAGTTGCTTGTGACAAGGTGACAATGTGAAGTTGGCAACAGCATGAGGAGGGCATACAGTGACCCAGTGGCTGTGGCATGAGGAGACCATACAGTGACCCGGTGGCAGCGGCATGAGGACGCAGAGTGACCCAGCGGAAAAGGTATGAGGAGGCCATGCAGTGACCCAGTGGAAACGACTTGAGGAGGGCATACAGTGACCCAGTGGCAGTGGTATGAGGAGGCCATACAGTGACCAAGTGGCAGCAACATGAGGAGGCCATACAGTGACCCAGTGGCAGCAACATGAGGAGGGCATACAGTGACCAAGTGGCAGCAACATGAGGAGGCCATACAGTGACCCAGTGACAGCGGCATGAGGAGGCCATACAGTGAGCCAGTGGCAGCGGCATGAGGAGGCCATACAGTGACCAAGTGGCAGTAACATGAGGAGGCCATACAATGACCCAGTGGCAGCGGCATGAGGAGGCCATACAGTGACCCAGTGGCAGCAACATGAGGAGGGCATACAGTGACCAAGTGGCAGAGGCATGAGGAGGCCATACAATGACCTAGTGGCAGCAACATGAGGAGGGCATACAGTGACCAAGTGGCAGCAGCATGAGGAGTACACAGAGTGACCCAGTGGAAGTGGCATGAGGAGGCCATACAGTGACCCAGTAGCAGCAGCATGAGGAGGGCATACAGTGACCCAGTGGAAGTGGCATGAGGAGGCCATACAGTGACCCATTGACATTGTGGAGGTGTGAGCAACCTTAGTAGGCCATACAGTGACCCGGTAAGAGAGTGTGGAGGTGTCAGCAGCCTTAGTAGGCCATAAAGTCACCCAGTGGCAGAGGCGGAGGTGGCAGCAGCGTGAGGAGGCCATACAGTCACCCAGTGGCAGAGTGCAGAGGTGGCAGCAGAGTGAGCAGGCCACAGAGTGGCAAGGTGATATAATGTGTAGGTAGCAACAGCCTTAGGAGGACATACAGTAAACCAGTGGCAGAGTGTGGTGAGGCAGCATGGATAATTTAATCTGCTGCATCAGGCATTGGTGGGTGGAAGTTCTCACTGATCCATGCCTGATTCATCTTCACAAAGGTCAGTCTCTCCAAATTTTGGGTGGGCAGGCGAGTTCTCCTTGGGGTAACTATGGCCCCCAAGGCACTAAACACCCGCTCTGATGCCACACTTCTGGCCGGGCAGGACAGCTTTTCCAGGGCCAACTCAGCCAGTTGCGGCCACAAATCCAGCGGATCTTTGATGACGGGTGGCAGGGTGTACTCTAAGTATGCCACCACCTGCTGGTTCAACTTCTGCTCTGTGTCTAGCTGCTGATGAGCAACTTCTTCACTATGCGGCTGAAGAAAGCTGCTCATCAGCGACTCTAGGCTCAGGCTGCTGCTGATGGAGCCGATACTGCTCCTGCCAGCCCCATTCCCTCCCACAGCTGCCATGCCAGTGCAAATTGAGCGCTCAGGGCCCCCCCGGTTGGACATTCGAGAGGATGGACGATGGCCCAGGTAGGCAGCGGCCAACTTGCTACATAGCATGTCTCTATAGTAGTTCAGTTTGTCCTCCCTCTCAGTGGGTGTAAAAAAGGTCCCCATTTTTCCCCGGTAGTGAGGGTCCAACATGGTGGAGAGCCAGTAGTCATCCCTCTGCCGAATGGTGACAATTCAGCTGTCACTGCGCAAGGAAGTCAGCATGCATCGGGCCATTTGTGCAAGTGACTCCGAGGGACCCCCTGCATCTATTTTCACTGCATAAGGCCTCAGTGTGTCTGGTTCATCTGCCTCATCCTCCTCATCTCCCTCTGGCTGTTCTGGTTGCTCCTGCTCCTCCTCTCCACCCATTTGACTACACATTGTTTGTGCTCCAATGTCCTCCTCATCCTCCTCCAGTTCAGCCCCCACAGGGCTCATGTGGCCTTGAGATGTAGACGCCACATCTCCAGTCCCCTGACCAGACAGATTGATAAGAATCTTTTCCAGGATGTGAATCAGTGGAATGACATTGTTCATCCCATAGTCCTTGCGACTGACTAACAAAGTGGCCTCCTCAAAGGGAACTAACAAACGGCAGGTGTCACGCATGAGCTGCCACTGGCTAACGTTAAAGTTACACAGCGGAGTACCTCTGTCCTCTTGGATCATCAAAAAATCATTTATTGCTTTTCTCTGTTCATATAGTCGATCCAACATATGGAGGGTGGAATTCCAATGGGTGGAAACATCACATATCAGCCTATGTTGTGGGAGGCCGTTCTGCCGCTGCAGCTCAAGGAGGGTGTGCTTGGCGGTGTACGAGTGGCTGAAGTGCATGCAAAGTTTCCTTGACATTTTTAGGATGTCTTGCAGATGGGTGGAACACTTAAGGAAACGCTTGACAACCAGATTGAACATGTTTGCCATGCAGGGCACATGGCTCAGCCCTCCTTGACGCAGGGCCGACATCATGTTCTTACCGTTGTCAGTCACCATTGTTCCGATTTTAAGTTCTCTTGGAGAAAGCCAGGAGTTGATTTCTTGATTGAGGACACGGAGCAGTTCCTCCTCTGTGTGACTTCGTTCGCCAAGGCAAACGAGGTGTAGAACAGCGTGACACCGCTGTGCCCTGCACATGTGGTATGCTGGACAAGCACTGGGAATTGTTCCTGCAGTGGAGGCTGAGGAGACAGTGGAGGATGAGGCGGACATTGTTGCAGGACCAATGGCGTGAGAACGTGGAGGCAGAAGCTGCGTCACCTGTCCAAGTTGCTGGTGTGTCTGGGCAGGCACCACATTAACCCAGTGGGCTGCAAATGACATATTTTGCCCTTGACCATAGTTACAGCTCCACACGTCAGCGCTGCCGTGCACTTTGGCAGACACCGACAGGCTCAAGGACTGGCCCACCTTCTCTTCTACATATTTGTGCAGGGCTGGTACTGCCTTCTTGGCAAGGAAATGACGGCTTGGGACTCTCCACCTCAGCTCGGCCCACCGGGCCATGCCAACTAAGGGTTGTGTCTGACGAACCCACCGACTCTTGGCTGGGGGTGTCTGATGTAACGGGATGAATTGGATGACCGAGTCAACCAGTCTACAACCGTTGGGTTGCTGGTCAAGACACGACCACAACTTGACACTGGGAGCTCAGGCCTCTGTAACTGACCCCCTGCTGCCATGCCCCCTTACTCTGCTGCAACCTGTGCCTGCGCCAGAAACATTTAGGCCTGTGGCCCTCCCCTGTGCATCGCTTCTCTGTCTGACATACTGTTTGATGAAAAAACTTAATTGTAAAGGGATAAAGGACCTGTTATTTTCTACTTTGAAGAGAACGGCAAATATACCCCTTATTTCTTCACCCACTAATGAGCATCAATAAAAAAAAGCGTGATAAAGGCAGAGATTTGTGGCTCAGAATTATTGAATTATTGACAATACTATTTATAAATGGCCTGCAACTTTATACTGGTAACAAAATTTCGAATATGGTCCTTTTTATGTGTTTTGACACTAATAAACACCTTTAAATAAGTGATAACCGCTAAGAATTATTGAATTAATATTGACAATACTGTATTGAAAAATGGCCTGCAACTTTATACTGGTAACAAAATGGTGAATATGGTCCTTTTTATGTGTTTTGACACTAATAAAGACCTTTAAATAAGTGATAACCACTAAGAATTATTGAATTATTGAATTTTTATTGACAATACTGTTTTAAAATATGGCCTGCAACTTTATACTGGTAACAAAATGGCGAATATGGTCCTTTTTATGTGTTTTGACACTAATAAAGACCTTTAAATAATTGATAACCGCTAAGAATTATTGAATTATTGAACTTTTATTGACAATACTGTTTTTAAATATTGCCTGCTACTTTATAGTGGTAACAAAATGGCGAATATGGTCGTTATGTCTTTCCCCACGTTAAAGGCCTTTATTACAGATAAGTGCAGATATTATTGGATGATAATTCAGTTTTCTTTGGCACAATAGTACTGAATAATGTTATGCCTTGTAAGAAAAGTGAATAACCCCCTTATAATAAATGCCTTTAAAAAGGCTTTTTTTTACAGATACGTGCAGACATGGCTTTGGCACAATAGTACTGAATAATGTTATGCCTTGTAAGAACAGTGAATAAGCCCCTTATAATAAAGGCCTTTAAAAAGGCTTTTTTTTACAGATACGTGCAAATATGGCTTTGGCACAATAGTACTGAATTATGTTATGCCTTGTAAGAACAGTGAATAAGCCCCTTATAATAAACGCCCTTAAAAAGGTTTTTTTTTTACAGATACGTGCAGATATGGCTTTGGCACAATGTTATGCCTTGTAAGAACAGTAAGAACAGCCCCTTATAATAAAGGCCTTTAAAAAGGCTTCTTTTACAGATACGTGCAGATATTAGTGTATGATATTTCCATTTTTTTTGCTGTACTGCACTGCAAAAGGTTTGTTGTGTTCCACCTTGATGACACAGATATGAGTAATGAGCAGCAGTATAACGGCAGCGAGTGCTGCAATGTGAATTATTCTGCAAATTCTTGCTGTAAATGAGCCTGTCACCACCCAAATTCTTCTCTCAATTCCTCCCTATGCTTTCCCTACAGTTCTAAGGCTCAGCCTCCTTCCCTGAACTTCTATATGTTTTCTGTTTTTCCCTAGCTCCTGCCGACGCCTGTCCCTACAGTAAGAGCGATGTGGAATGACTGTACCTAAAATGGCCGATGGTTTTTATAGGGCTGTGACATCACAGGACCTGCTGACTGCTGATTAGCTGCACGCTTGGCATTGTGGGTGATTTCGCGCTCCCAGAGTCCCTTCCCCCTTGTCCTAACATGTGCGGCGGCCATTTTAAAAAAATTTTTAAAAAATGCGATTCGATGCATTGAAGCGTGAGGAAATCCAGAATCGTGGTAAATCAAAGATTTCCTGAAATTTGGATCGAATTCCACTTCTGCAGAATCCATTCGCTTATCTCTAATTATAATGTTATGCACAAAATGTTGGTGCTTTTCCATAAAGGTTATATTTTTTAGCTAGAGTAACAGCTAGAATAAATCTCCTGAAATTAGGCTCAGAGAAAAGTTTCAAATCAGTGTTAATAAATTTGCATGTAATCAAAAGTTTCCTGATTAGAAAAAGAGTTAAAATATTGTCACTGCTTTTCACAGTGAAGGTGCAATGGCAAAGCTGGCATTGCTCCTTCTGTAAAAGCAGGCACCACTGAAATCAATAGCAGACGGCTCCTGCATTCACAGGCATAACAGGTACTACCATCGCTATTGTTTTCAATGTCCAAGCTGACTCCGGCAATGAATGCTCCATTTGAATTAAGTGCCAAAATAGTGTGACTAATATGATTGGCCTCAGTGTTTTGGCACTTAATATTAACTTCAAATGAGCCAATCATTGCCGGAACCAGCCAAGCCATTGACATAAATAGCAGCGGCAGCTCCTGCTATGCCTATTAATACAGGGGCCACCTGCTATTCATTTCAATTGCTGGGTCATTTAGATTTGCCCAAAGAGAATCACAAAGGTTTTGAATTCTATTGAATCTTACACCTTTGGTAAATTCAGAACAAACCCGGTTTGTTCCAAATTCATTTGCTTATTTCTAGCAAAAATAGACAACGTTTTGTTGTGCAAATCTAACTTTCCCCAAGAAACTAAAATATATAAAGTGCTATTTTCAGATCAATGACCTCTACAGCAAATAAAAGTAAATTTTAAGCTGAATATGTCAGATATTAGCATTTTTTTTCTAGCATTTTTGCCAGAACCCTAGCGTACCACATCATACATTAATGGGAGCCATCATTATTCATTAGGACCTATTTTAAAAAAAATCTGTCATGGCTGTCATTGCTTAGTTCTGAAAGGAAGCTATAAGGTTAGTGTAAATGGAACCCATCACATTCTCCTTGAAATATCAGTTCTGGAACATCTTTTCTCATTATCTCTATGTTGTGCTGTTTTTTTACAATATCTCCAAGAAATGTATGAATAAATTTACAACTGGGTGTTACCATTCGACTTGTTAAAGGGATACGTCCCTGCTCATTGTGTCATTGTCAGTACTGATTGGACGGTATCACACTATGCAGACACACACACCCCTATCCAGTCTTCATTTTCTTCATAAATTTCTTGTAGGAATAACAGGGAAACATCACAACAACCAGATTTATAATATGAATGCTCCACAATTGCTATTTTGTGGGTATTACAATTATTTACTAAAACAGACAAGGCAGTAGAGTCATCAGGTCTTCTGTAGTGAGAGAATACTATTAAAGCAATTCAAGGTTATTGTATTGAACAAATGTTTTGACTGTGACTTGTAGCTGTCCTTTGTGGTCTTTTATTACAACCTACTTTAACTGTAGAGTTGTAAAGTTTGAAGTGATGCACATATCTTAAATTCCCATAAGACATAAAACTCACCCATTAAGTGACTAGATAAATTGGTTTCTCCTTCATAAAAATTAATAGAGTCAAATATACTAAAAAGTCTAGTCAGATAATATATAATTAATGGGGGTTTTATAGACTGTGGACCTGGGATAGGTCATCAGTATCAGATTGGTGGTGGTCTGACAACTGGAACCTGCACCAATCAGCTGTTCCAAGCAGCCTTGGAACCTATATAGTTGATGGAGCTGAAGCAGAAGGCTCTGTCCACTGTATAGCAGATGTGGTGGAGTATTGAAGCTCTGTTCCTATTCACTTGAATCTTACCCTGAGGATAGCTCATCAGTATTAATATTGGACCCCCTAAGTTTACCTAGTATCAAAAGGTGGCAGAGGCTTAGCTAGGGATTCAGCACAAAGGATGGGGGGGCCATATAGAGACCGTATAGTGGCAGATAGCGGCTCTACACATGTCTGTGAAGACCATTTAGGTAAATACAGTACAGGAAAAATGTTGTGACTTACAGGTGACATCTCTGACTGTAATCATTCACATTTCTTATCTCTTCCCTCTGTACCGCCATGACCATTTCTTCCAGCAGTGACTTGTCTCTGTAAAATTTGCAGCACAGACATGTTTGGTTCCTCACTTTTCCAGACACCCAACTGACATTGTCCTCAACTACAGAAAGTTCCCATCCTGCTGCTACACCCTATTATAAAATATATAAGATAAAAATTCCCTGAAAATGAGCAATACATCCATGTGCTTTTTTAATTTAATTATGCTCCTATGTGCCCCATTTAATTAATAGTGCCCCTCAATGAATAATACCATGTGTACCCCCTTAAATCAATAATGCCTGAGTGCTACCTAAAATTAATACTGCTATTTCTCCTATCATTAATTATACTCTCTTAAGTCTCCGTGTATAAATTCTACCCCTAATGCACTCTTACATAAATATTGCACCCTAATGTCCTTGTATTAAAGGGGTATTCCCACGAACATAATTATTTTTATATTTGTAGATAATTAAAAGTTAAACATTTTTGCAAATATGATTTTTAGATTTTCTCTAAATATCTTGTGGTCACGAGTTGTTGTCTTGATCGGTTGCCAATGGATACGACCATCAATGCAGGAGCTTTCTAAGGTCAGAAAATTAGCCATGATTTCCTTAATGTGGCCGGGATATCTTCTCATACATGTAGTGTCCCTGCCTGATAACCCGGCTACAATAAGAAAATCATAGCTGGTTTCCTGACAAGTCCCAGACCATAGAAAGTTTCTGCATTTGTGGTCGTATCCATTGGCAACCGATCAAGACAACAGACTGTCACCACTAAGATGGTTAGAGAAAATCTTTAACTACTTATATTTGCAAATGTGTAACTTTTAATTATCTACAAATATAGATATAATTATGTTCATGGGAATACCCCTTTAATAATGCCTATTAATAACCCCTTTGTATAAAAGTAGTTGTCCAGGAATTGGACAAATCACAGAGGAGGCCAGGATAAATTAATTATAAAAAAATCATACTCACCTGTCCCCGATGCTTTGGTGTTCATGGCCTCTGTTAGATTGTGCGTGCCCCATGCCTTCCCCACTGGAATCCCTGCCCCAAACATGACTGCTGAGGCCAATCAGGAGACTCAGTGGTGGCAGGAAAGGACCCCGTGACATATGTGAGTGACATCACCAGGTCCTTTCCAGCTACTGCTGAGGCCTCTGATTGTCCTCAGTGGTCAGTTGCAGCACAGAACTTCCAGCAGGGAAGTCACAGCGCGTGGCTGATCAGACAGCGACAACAGACATTGGAACACTGGTGACAGATGTGATTTTTTTTTCATGTTTCACCTTCTCTGGCCTCTGTTGTGTTTTGTCCAGTTCCTGGACAACCCCTTTTAAGAGGGTTGTCAGGGGAATATTAAAGCTTGCAAGTACACTTTGTTATTCCCTGGAAAACCCCTTTAATACAGCCCCAATGCCCTCTTATTTTCATACTGTGCCAGGACGTCTTAGGGTAGCTTGTGGGCTATGGTTTACAAGCTACATAACAGCAGTTGCAAATGCATTGGAGTATTGCAGATGAAGTTACAAGTGTAGCTTGCGTTGCTGCTGCCGCTATGCCTCTGTAAGGTGGTAAATATCTGCTAGATTAGTTTTGACTCAATGCTAAAGAAGACTATAAGCATTTAATTCATTTCTATGCATCATGTGTGACAATAATGTTAATATTCACCATAAATCAACTGCAAAATATATCCTGACTGTATAAAACAAACTTTTAATACTAAAGTAAAGTTGCAACCTTAGAAGTAACAGTCACTTTTTTCAATATGATGAAACGATTTTAATAGCAAAGCACTTTTAAAGCAATATATAATATGCACTCAGAGATGACAGAAAAAGATTAATGTATTTTTTCTGAAAGACTTTTTTGATTCATATGGTCAGTTCCAGGCATAGCAAGCAAAACCTATAAAGAAAATCATAAATGATTGATTCACGAGCATATGTGTCCTAAATTCAAAAAGCAATGCAATAAAATGCCATAAAACCTTTATATAAACAGAGAGCTAGTATAGGTGTGGCAATGGCCTTTATCACTTATTGATATTTTCATTTCTTAACCTTTAATGCCGACTTGATCTCAAATACAGAAATTGAACACTCTAGGTTTACAACATGAATATTTAAAATTGATGTAGAAAAAATATAGAGCAAGGGACGACAGCAGTGTAACATAAAGGGACACATCAGTACTTTCTAAAATGTGAAAATAGCTTAGAAGCACTTACTGTAGATGCAGTTGGCAGCTGTCCAATACTGCATATCATAGGGAGCAAATAAAAATCAACCATAACTGGCCACAGATAATAACATAAAGCAACCCGTGTGTAACAATGACTATCTGAATATGAATAGAAATTAGAATTTTGAAGTATATTTAGATTCCATATTTTTCACTAAAGAAATGTAACCCCTTAAGGACATAAGACATAACCTTTTTTAGTTTTTTCATCTCTACATTTTCACAAGTCACTTTTTTATTTTTCAGTCAACACAACTGTATGTGAGCCTGTATTTTTTAGAAATCTGCAGTACTTTTCAATGATACCATTTTGGGTTACATACAAGGCATCAAATAACTTATTATTTTTTGGGAGGACAGGATGTGTTGACTGTGCAGTATAAATAATATATTACATTTATTCTACAGGTGTCTGCAATGATATCAGTACCACACATATATGGTTTTTGTTATGCTTACAATATTAAAAAAACCACATATTTTGTAATATTGTTTGTTTATGTGTTACTGCATTCCAAAACCCTTAAGATATTTATTTTTCTGTCAATCAAATGAAACATTGTTTTTTGATGAGATGACTAGTAATTTGCATTAGCATAAATTTGATTTACCTATACATTTTTAATTAGTTTTTATTCTGCTTTTAGGTGGTGGGATGAATAAAAAACAGAAATGAACTATTTTGCTTTTTTAAGTTTTACATCAGATGAGGTATATTCACATTTTGGTGATATACATATGTGTGCTGTCATTGATCAATCATTGTAGCTCTACTTTGTATTGAGTTTGATCCATGAAAGATGTGATGTCCATGCTTTTCAATGACTTAATAAAGTACAATGTTGGTCCTCAAAATAGAATATAAAATAGAGAATGTCTTCATTTTTTTCTACTGACTCATTGTCCAAGAAAAAAGCAGACATGTAGATAGACATGTAGATAAATAGAAGTATTAAATACAATGGATACACGTGCTGTCTGCACCGAATGTAGACAGCACACATATGTGAATCACTAACATGTGAATAAGCCTTTACTGTGCTGGGTAATTAACAAGTTACATTTTTAGTACCAGTCATTAGAGATGGCGCAATCACAATTATATGTATTTTTATATTTTCAAATAAAACCCATAGTGTAAGGATAAATAGGAGTTTTTAAATCTATTTTTTTAAACCTTGACCATGTAATCCTGTGATTGCGTAGGTAAGGGTAATAAGTGTATTATGCCTGACAGTGTTATAATGACAGGCAGCTAATCAAGCTCTGGTACAGGGCAATGCCAAATTTATATGCTTTTTATGTGTTACTGTTTTTGAATAAAACCACTTATTTTTACAACCTAATTAGTTTAATTTAGTGGAGTTCACAGGAAACTTTAAGTTTTACGCTAGGTTCACACTAACGCATGAATTTCCACCCTGTAGACTATAATGGGGTCCGCTGGTTTTCCGCCTGGTTTACGACTATTTTATATTGAATCCGGCAGAGAGTAAAGTCCATCTGATTTTAGGCGGATTCAGCGCTGGTGTCTCCTATGGAGACTCCAATGCTAGTGTGAATCCAGCCTTAGTCTCATCACAATAAAAAATGCCATACAACGACCGGTTTTGGAATGCCATCACATGACCCTTTTAGAACAATGAGAGTGAATCAGACTATTCACTTGTCTGTTTTCTGACTGACCATTTTACAGGTCCATCAAAAAACTGACATGTTCTATCTTTGTCCATTTTGACAGGCCACCATTGAAATGACTCCGTTTTAACTGCAGTAAAAAAGAATTGCCATCTGAGGAATGGACATTAAAAATGGTCTTTTAAAAAAAGGATACAAGGCAGGTGACATTCAGCAATCACAAAAGGACAAATGGACATGGAACGGATGCATAATGGCTGTTAAAAGTTAATTTGCCCATTTTTAAAGGCGGAGAAATGGACACAATTATGTGAATAAAACCTAAATGTCTTGAGTCATAGTGACTGACTCAGTCATTCTCTGTCTGCAGTTATAAGGCCTATGATGCAAATCAGTGTGAATTCCCTAAAATCAGCCACATTTACCCTTCTTAGAATGTATTTACGTGTATCAATGTTGTATTGCTTTTTGGGTGTAATTTATGCATAATCTCTGCAAAAAACAAAGAGCTACAAAACTGACATATACCTTAAACCTGACCAGTACTTTTGTGCTGTGGCAACCATATTCAGGATCTTCTGGCTTTGAAAAAAAAAAACTATTCTGCAGTAGCCTGGTCTTAAAGAGGTAAAATAAATATTTCAGTTCTTATTTGTTTCACCTAAATGAGAGCTTATTTTGAGTCATAGTCAAAGGAAACATGCACGGTGGCTCAGTGGTTAGCACTGCAGCGCTGGAGTCCTGAGTTTGAATCCTGCCAAGGGCAACATCTGCAAGGAGTTTGTATGTTCTCCCCGTGTTTGCGTGGGTTTCCTTCGGATACTCTGGTTTCCTCCCACACTCCAGACATACTGATAGGGAATGTAGATTGTGAGCCCTATGTGGGACAGTGACTGTCAATGTCTGTAAAGCGCTGTGGAATATGATGGTGCTATATAAGTAAGCACAATAAATAAAAATAATTTAGCATCTTTTGATTCTCTCAATACATATGAAATAAAAAAGAAATTGGTATGGTACTACTAATCTAGTATTTGTTATTCAGCATAGAATAAGTATGTACAGTAATGGATGATGTGTGTCCTACTGATCATGGCCGGTAATGTGGTAATGTAGTCATCAGGTGCTTCCGCATTGATAATCCCTTCTGTATTTCATCTATTTCTGGTTAAAAGTATCATGTATACAAAGGGGGGAACAAATGTTAGAAAATATAACACTGCAGTATTACTCAGAATTTGGTTGCTGTCTCTAACTGCAGAGACTCATAATCTGAATAGGAAATGTAAAAATAAAACAATATGAATTTTTTAATTAAGACTTTTTGTAAAGCTGCTTCATTTTCCGTTTCAGATTTATTGGCACAATAAAAAAAGATTGTAAAGATAGCCTTCAAAACAGTTTCATGTTCATGTACATTATCTTTCATTGAGATTAATGTTCTTGCTTTTTAAAAGTAAGCTCCATAAATATTGTTTTGGGCAATCTAGCAGAGTATAAAATAACTGAAAAGTCTGATATACATAGAAATATAGTTAATAGTTGCTAAGGATAATATGAAATGAACCTACAGGAATATTACACTTCTGTAACATGGCCATAAAAGGCTTAAGATACTGGCTTCCAGCCAGAGCAAAATAATTGCTATGAGAAAAAAAAATCCCATTTTATTTTAACAATGCCCTTTATATCCATATATTAAAAGGCCAGTTGTACATAAATAGATTTATTATTCTAGCAGTATGAATGTCAGAGTAATGCAAAGATTGCTACATGCAAAGGGACAGTAGAGTGTAAATAGTTATCTGAGCATTTGGAGAAGAACACATTATGGAGCTAAGCTTTGTTTTCTACCATGGAAATATTTTTCTTTACACATTCTAGCAAAATATCCCTGTATGTAAATGCAAAGCTGAGAGAGAATGATTTATTCAGATGGGTAATGAGAACAAATATCAAGTTTGTTAATTTAGGTAAAGCTGTCTATGCCTATTAAATTTATATGAGTGCCTCCCAATGTTAGAAAAAAAGACGACCAGCAAGTACAATTTCAAAATTTACAAACCCTGTTTGTCGGGAAAAAAAGCCACTTTCAATTTCATAGATAGTTGCTTAGAAAACAGCAACAAGGAAGATAAGGTAAAGACAAAATACAAATAAAGAGGATGGAAGAGGGAGCAAGGGAAATGGAAATGTCAAGTTTGATTTTTATTTTTTGAATTTTGGCCAGCACAAACAATGGTGTACCTGTAAGATTGCTCAAGATGTGCCCACCAGGGAACTCCAAATACAAATGTCTCACAAATTATTTAAATTATTTATAAACACCACATAAACAAGTGAAATATATCTCTTTTTTTTCCAATCTGTTTTTATTTTGTCATTGTAATTTTTTTTTTATATTTTGTTCATAACTATGGGCGCTGCCATCTTGCCTTAGCTTCTCCTCTGCTCCATGAACACCATTTACTGATATGCTTTACAGCATAGTTTTAGCCATAGGCAGCAATAGATCTATAAGAGAATGAGGGAGAGGGAGGGGTAGCAGATAAGCTGTGACATCATTTATTGTTAGTAGTGGATTCAGTGATAGGTGTTATGTAATGGCATTTATAGAGACGTTAACTTCTACTGTAATACTATCCTAAAAATATAGATAGTGGCATGGAAAATGGAAAATAAATTATTCAAAATTGTTAAAAAATATGTTTAACATAAAAACATGTTTTAAAAAGTAGGTCATTTTGGTGACACATTCCTTTTATTTCAGTGGTGGGATGAGCCCACAGATATCTTCCTCATCTCATCAATACAAATCCAGCCCAGGTTACAGAACAAAGCAGAAATAATTCCGTCAATGTTGTAATATATTGTGATGTTGTCCAGAATTCCAACCTAAACAAACTGATTATGAATGGAAGTACATCCATCTGAAATCTTCAGTGTATGGCCAGTCTTATGGGAAAACCCATAGACAGATATAACCAGCCCCATATGCTTTTTTACACCACATTCTTTATAAACAACCTTTTAAACACATAGTAACATAACCACAAAAGACAAGACCGTACAAAAACAACTTCTTTTATTCTGATTGCCAAATTATTTAAGGCAGGTATAAAAAGAAAGCATTCAATATACATTTTACATAAAATAAACTAGATTACAGCATAAAACAAGTAACCAGGCAATGGCATTATATTCTCTCTTCTAAAACTGGATAATTGTAAACATTAAAAAAGACTGCAGGACTATTCAAGTAATAGAACAATCACAGATGTCTTGTGGTATGCAGGTTTTCAGGTTATTTGTCATTCAAGATTAAAAGAGACATTTTATTATTCACAGATGTTCATTATTTACTTATTTTAATTTATACATTATGTACAACCCTTTTATTTACTTAAACTGTGGTACTGGCAACCCCATGCCTTCCATATGTATATTTTCACAATACACAATTACAATAAAACAATTATTACAGTAACATTTTACAGGGATGCATCTTAAAGGGAGCCACCAAATAGACATCTACATTGTACCAAAGTATCGTCATTACAGCCTGCTTCTTACAGCCTACGGCCAATATGATTAGTTTCTGCAAATTTCAGGCACATGGATACATAACATTATTTACATTTTAGGGAAAAATAATCAACAGCCATTTGTAGTAAACACTATTCAACATGACAAGTACATTTTACTGGTTGGTGTGCAGTTTAGCAGCAGACCCTACACATGTGCGAGCCTGGTTACCGATACAAAAAAAAAGTAAAGAATATATATTTATATATATTTATATATTTGTGTGCATGTTAATATACAAAACAAGATTGTGAGCATGGTATATCATATATATACATATATATATATATATATATATATATATATATATATATATAGTACATGCCCACAAACATCTAATTACAGAAACATGTTACTCTGTTATAAAAAGAAAAATCTGAAATTTACAAAAAGAAGAAATGAAGAAAAAAATGAAATGATTTTTTTGCCTGCCACTTAGGCATTCTTATATAAACACCATGGAACTGATGTCTGTAATAAATTGCTCTTCCATGTGATCCAGTCACATGATTTAATGTACATTTTCAATGTATTCATTCCCTGAAAGAGAAGAGAAAAAAAATACATTTATTACACATATCTAACACTGAATACATAAAATAATTACTTGACTGTGCAGAGATCTGAATATTTGCATTGACAGCACATTATTTTCTCCTTACATCTAATTATGCATAAGATTTCTAAAGTTTTATAAAATCCATTCCCTGCCGTCTCTTGGGTGCCCTTTACTCAGTGATAACTTCAGACATATAAAGTTTCATTGTTGAAATTGTTCTCTTCTTAGATACAAATCTGTGTAATGTAACCCACTGGCCATTGTAAATCCATGTGACAAAAATCTAAGACTGTACAAGATCAAACAGCAGAGAGAAGTTTCGGCTTGACATTTAACTAAAATGGTATAAAGTAGAAATGTTCTTCAGCTAAGAAGGTAGAATAATGTAACTGATGGCTTTAAGACTTCAGTGGTATCTTTCTTCTGCACTGTTGTGACTATCAGTAACATTTATAGAATATATTACCATACATTTTTGCAATAATGCCTTGTAATTGGTAAAAAAAGAGTGTATATAATAAAGTTATATACTAACTGCATGATCAGTATGGGTTATATCCTTGAAAGTGGCTATAAAAGTTTCTTGTTTGAGAGCAATAATGGAAGATAACTATACTATTCTGAATAGTCTTCTCAACTCCAGTGCTCAAGCACCTTACACAGATCATAATTTGAGAATATTCCAGAGAGAGAACACCTGTGGCAGTTCCACACAGTACTTATACTGGCTGGGAATACCATTGGGTAATGGAGTAGATAAATCATGTTTAGAGGGCTATACCTAGTGGAAGAGTGAAGAAATCAGACAATACCTTTTAGAGGCTAACTGAATATATTTGATAAGTCAAATATACTCAGTTAGTCTCTAAAAGGTATCAGCCTGATTTCTTCACCCTTCCACCACTTTCTATGGCTAACACGGTACAACATTATAAGGCTATACCTAGATATTTAAGATTCATGACAGCTGACCATGGTTATATCACCAACTACACTTCAAACATGCCACTAGCATTTATTGACAGTCATGATCTTAGTAGGTATAGAGTGATAGGGTCAGACAACAAAAGGAGGTCCAGTCAATATGTTCATCATGTCCTCTATGAGGATATAAAGTGTTATTTGCCTAAGACCAAGATTCCTGTGTCTATAAATTTTAACAAAGAATTGTCTAATTCCACATACTGTATATTGTAACTTAAACCCCCAATGGCATTCCAGTGTTAAATGTCGAGCTTGGGGAGATGTGTCCAATGGGTATCAACCCAAAGCCCCTCCTGTACTCCCTGTAATTAACAAATCTCTTTCTTTCTCCATCTCCCTAAGCCTATCTAAGGTCACTGGTCCCATCAGAAATTCATATTGCCCTCAGAACGGACAACGTATGCACAGGTTCTCTTTAAAGGGGTTAAAGGGATTTTCTGTCCAATATTTAAAATGATAATAATAATAAATTATTATCAATTATTATTATAAAACAAGCTCAGAATGCTGTTTTAAAATAAAAGAGGTAATACCTCAGCAATCCCCCCCCACTGATTTCAATCTCATGTCACCCTAGTTCTCTGTTGCTCTCTGCTTCCTGGTAACTCTTGGTGTTGAGGGAATAGGTAACAGAGACAGAGCGGAGGGTTAGGGGGAGACATTGTTGGAATGGGGGTGGGGTATTACTTAACATCTTTAACAGCTTTGAGCTTTTTTTTTAGCTATAATTCCAAAAACCTCTTTATATATAATCTAAAAAGGTGCTTTCATGCTAAATTTACTTTTTGCCATTCTATGCATTAGCAAAACTTTATTAAATAATAGGTCTACATTTTTTTATCTTATTCAGAGCAAAATATGTGCCTAACATTTATATTTATAACTAGACAACAGTCATATAGTAAAGTTACCCATAACCTACTTTACACTGCAATGAACAAATAAACAATATCATGTACATATGCGTTACATCAAATGAGTACAAACTACATATAGGGAACTTTTTAGCATTTCTGTTCACAGTGGCTCAAATTACAGCTACAGAAAATGTTTCAGTTTCCAAGGAAACTTAAATTATGTAGGGTTGTGCTGTAAAAAAGGCCTTAATTTATTATAAGACAGGCTGTGGACTATGATAAAAAGATGTCCTTGACAGGGATCACTGGCTATATTTTACTTTACAAAGCTTACTGCAACTGAATGAAGCTTTCATTGGCATTCCTAAAAAGGAAAAAATTATCTTTCATAAAAAAGAAATCAAATCAGAATGTGCTCATTAGCATTTCCACTGTGTCTGAATGTCTAGGATTGGCAATGAAAAATATAGTGAATAAGCAGACACACAGAAATTGGATTTTGTTAATTTACCTGCTAAATTCCCAATACTGAAAAGTTCCACCACTCATAAGTCTGTAAGTGCATAAGTATGAAAAAGCGAGTGTGTACATATATTATATATATGTTATATATATATATTATTATACACACACAATTTTTTTTACTAGGATACACTCTATTTACCTTCTCTGTGTAGGAAACATACCGGATGCAGATGCCTGAGCAGCCACCTGCTGAGTGGCAACAAGGGTAGCAGAGGTCAACCCTAGAGGAAAAGCCCCATGTGAGAACATTCACTTGAATGCAGTGCACATGCATCACAAATTCTGTCCCCGTTTTACATACAGAATAATAACACCATGAACAGGAATAAAATAAAATGTCATGTTTACTGGGGCTGGTGAGCTGTGAAAAAATTACACACAGTCACCATTTAACTAGGCTTTTGAGTTGTGATAATCAAAATGTGAATAATGTGGCTATATGATTTTGATTTCATATATGTAACATAGTATTTAGGCCGAAAAAAGTCTTATTGCAACCGGTTTAGGAAAGTGACTAGAGTTACATCCTTTGAAGGTATCATAATGTACTTTTTGAAAAAGTCTACAAATTTGGTGGATATTTTAATTCTCATTATTTGCCTTTACTTTAATGTATGCAGAGTATTTATAGTATTTTGTATCATAGACCTTTACTCTCCTGTGACATAATTTGTAGTATAATTTTTGAATAGAGAAAAAAAAGATAACTATATTATACCCTAAAACAATCCAAAACATTCATAGGCAGTATAATACAAATGCCTTTCGAGGTCAAAGGGAATTCACTCTGTACTATTGGTGATTTGCATAGAATATAGGCTTTGTATACTATACTTAATGTGCTTAAGGATCAAGAAAGTAAGAATATAGGTTTGTTGTAGTAGGAGTTATATGGAAACTGGTTACAAACAACCAGAGATAATTGGAAATCATGACAAAACTCAGTTAAATGACCATTAACTAAGTAAACTGATTTGTGAAGGAACACAGATTTAGATACCTAAAGGACACTAACCTTGAAATGGGTCATACTGCCCGGGGATCAGGGGATATCCCATGCCAACATGAGTATGGTGATGTGTATGAAGATGCCGTTGGCTAAAAGGAGAATGCCGGTCCCTTTCTCTCTCGCTCTCTCGCTCCCGTTCAGTAGAAGCTTTTTCTGCCAGCTATATAGCCAAAAGACCAAACATTTTAGTATAATGTTATTAAGACAGATTAATCCTATAAAAATAACTGATCCTATAAACACATAAAGTGATATAGCCATATTTAAGATCAACCAAACATAATACTTATCCTATATATAAAATGAATACATGAAATTTGCCAAAACTATTTTATAAAGAAGATAGTCACCAAATATTAATATCCTATTCCAACAATCTTTATCCTGCCTGTCCATATAGAGGACAATTTGGGTACTACTACCATTTAAGATATAAAATCATGTTGTGGTCATCACACAGAAATCTGAATGAAAGTTTTGAAATCTTGCATAAATCTATTTAGACATCCAATAAATATCACTAACTGAAATCGCTCAACCAATGTTGATAATAGAATCCTAACAATTTGATCAATATTTCATCCACATAAAAAGGATCCCATACGTTTGACATTCTGAGGGGAAATCCATTACATACAAAATCTAGATTTATATATTTGTAGATTATATAAATAAAAAATATACAGTATGCCACTGCTAAGAAGACTACATAAACATTGACAACAATAAAATATATCACAAAGAAAACTTACAGCAGGGGACTTGGTGCGATACTGATTTGCGTGTTGCTGCAATAAATCTAGTGCTTTAGATTCAGAAGATGATTTGGAGTTAATGCTGGGGCTGGTGCTGGCTTTCTCAGATTCATCTCTTCCTGACACCTTCCCATAAACATTGTAGTGAGGAAAACCTGGTGAAAGGTATGCTCCTGTGGGCCAAAAATGTAATATGAACGTTTTAACAATATTTGACATAATTTTAATTTGACATTGTATCAATTTTATATTTAATTTTTATTTTATTTAATATATATATATATATGTATATTGCAAACCATATATCAATATATTTGAGGTTCTACTGAATTCTGGGCTATTGTCTCCAAACTTAAAATAGACAACCACAACTAGCTGTCTAGTTGTAAGGAGTAATACACATAATTATCCTAGTAGAATTAGTGACTCTTGAAACTAGAAACTTCTAAACAATTTGAAGTTCCCTTAATATAACTTAACATGAAATAAAAGCACCCAACACCGACGGTTGGATTATTAGGTATTTGGTGACTGCAATCTTTTTTTTTTTTAAATTTTCTTTGATATATGAATACGGATTGATTCTTTTTTATGAGAATTTTTGTTAGGAAATATACTTCAGTATGGCAATATTAAAATGTTTAGAGGAGCATTACAATTTTCAAATGAACATGCACAAAGCATGACACCTCTTAGAGAAAAGTGCATTTAAAGTTCTTTGATTTTTAATTCTAGTCAAAAACATCAACTTTATCAAACATGTAAAAGCATAAAAAGACTTACCTGGATAACTATGCATTAAAACTGGAGAGACTGCACGATATGCTGGATGATTTGGATCATACATCTGTGTATATGGGTAGGCATGCAAATATTGGATATATGACTGATGCTGCTGACTCATAGGAGATGAAACTGCAACTCGTGCATTTCTTGAATCTTTCCAGTTTACAGGAGTTTTCCGGTCATCATTTTTATTCTTGTTATCTTCCACTAACTGAGTTTCTGGGCGCTTGACCTCCTTGACTTCCTCCTTTGTGACTTGTAATGGCACTGGCAATACAGTTTCTTTATTAGGAGTTTTTGAGTTTTCCTCTTTTATTTTTTTTTCTCTGTCTATTTCCTCGACTTTTTGCTGCTCAAGATACTTTGACTGGTAAATGTAATGATGCCATGATCGGGAATCAGACTCCTTGAAACATAGAAGATATTTTTAAGTTAAGACAGAAACATAAATGTTGAATAGAAAATCTGCTGAATATTCAGTTGAAAGAGTGGTTGACAGCCACATGTTTTTATATTTTACCATTTATAGTTGGCTATTTTCACATCACGTTTATGAAGTTTGCTTACCACGTACACCTAGAAAAATTTACCGATAGGGCTCTATTAGTTTACCAGAGGTCAAAAGCATGTTCTTTTGTCCTCCTGCAGTCTGGTATATGTTATACTGAAAAAAATGCAGTATACATTGTGTAGGGTACACTGCACAGTATATTTTGTATACATGGGCACCTATTATTGATACAATGACATTCTTTACAGGGCTTTGTTAGCATCATTTCCTGGCATATATATCAAATGGAGACCATTAACATGATATGAACTGTAGTACTATAGAAGTAAATGGATACTCTGTAGGTCGCTCTTACTTCTGGTATATGCAGAAGACAACATTTATTTAACCTTTATATCACAGGAGCTATAATCTAACACTATAAATAGACAATAAACTGTATAACAAAACATAAAAGATTTACATCATTGCTAACAAGTAGTTATTGACTTGACTTTTATTTCTTACCTGTTTAAATCTTACAGTCGGATCCACACCAGTTTGTTTCATAGAGTCCATAACAGATTTCATTTCCACTGCTTCTTTTATAAGTTGGTGGTTCTCCATTTGTTTTGCCTTGAAGCTATCACATTGAACTTGCTGATGATTTGGCAAGATCTGGGTTTTCACAGGCTCTTCTGTTTTATTAGGAACGGTCATTTTTGTATTAATCTTAGCTTGTTCTGGAGTTGAAGGTGCTTTTGAAATAGTAGCTGATGGTATATTCTTTAGCTTTACATCCTCCTTAACTAGCTCCTTGGGTGAATTATCAGGTTTCCGCTCACATTCTCTTCCGTTTTGTGACATTTTTTGCTCAGCCATTCTCTGGTCTTCATAATATTTCTCATACTGTTGTCTATATGCTGGATTTGATGCAATTAGAGACTTTTGGTCCATGTACAGACCATATGCATACTGTCCATAATAAAGTGACTGAGCTAGTGCAGGATGTCGTTGTGTAATAACAGATTGATGCTGAGGAGGCAAGTTGTTGGAGTTTACTTCAGCCTTTTTAGCATCTAAGCTTTCTGTCTTTTCTTTTTTTTCTATTTCTTCGTCTGCCTCTTTTTTACTTTTACCTCCCTGTGTAGTGTTTCCATTTGCATTTACTTGAGTGCTGGTCTGTCCCGAGTGCACATATGATGGTGAATAGTACGGGTCATAACCATGGTAGTATGGAGAGTGAGACTCTTTTATTTGAGATGATTGTGATATGGGTGTAGAGTGACCCTTAACAACATTGTCTTTGTTACATAAAATATCTGAGGGAGAGCTAGTCTTTGACCTCATGCCTTCTGACCTACTGTCAGAGCCCCCATCATCAGCAGCATCTGATATATCAGAGTATGCTGGACTATTTGTCTTCGTAGTAGAACTATCTCCACCATTTTGTGTCAAGACGTGCAATGGTGCAATAGTAGATTGTCCATTTATCACAGTGCTACACTCAGCCCTAGAGGCACTTCCTATAGATGGGCTTGGTGCGTTGTCTGTAAATGTATACACTTTATCTGCTTCAGCTTTAATACTAGCCATTCGGCTTTCTTGAGTTTCTAGTCCATTAGTAAGAGAATCGCTCTTATTGATATGCTCTTTTAAAAAATGTCCGGATAAATCCTTGGCAGGTCCTTTTAAATCCTCTACTTTGCAAACTTTAGATTCTTCTTGAGGACTCAGCGGATCTTTACTTTCCTTCTCCTTTAATTTTCTTTTCTCCTTTTTCTTTTTGTCCTTAAGTGATGTAAGAGAAGGATTTACACTGCTTGGCTCTCCCATAATTGTCGGCTTTGGTTGAATAGGTTTTAATGGGGGGCTCTTTGGTGTTGCCTGGCCAACTGCAGTAGTTAAAGAGGGTAATCCTGGTATTGTGCCTGTTGTAGTGTTTGTAAATGCTGCACTAGGAATCGCTATTAATTGAGGAGGTGTGGGAGCTGGTGCTGGAGCAATTGGCCGAGTGGTTTTCAGCTTAGAAAGGTTTTTATCCACCTTGCAGTTGTTCGATTTTTTATTCTTTTCATTTTTCTTATCAATTATTCCTTCTGCTTCTAGTTTTGGCATTTCTACAGTAAGACTGCCATCTAATGCACAATTGTCCAGTGTAACTGACATATTAGAAATAACAGGGAGGCTATTAAGTTCCACATTTAGTCCTTTCTTTTTTTCCACAATTTTTAACAGTTTTTGAATTGCTAATTTGATTGTTGCAATTGTTTGTCAACTCTCTTTTGCCCTTTGGTGTACCAGGAGCATTTTGTAAACTAGGAGACATGGGCGCTTTTAATGGATCCAAACTTGTGCTTGATTCATTGCAGTCAAGTGCCACATTGCTTAGTGCTTCCTCACAGTCTGAAACTTTATCCTCACTGTCTTGCTCAAAATCCAGTTTGTTGTCTGAATCTAAGTGCGCGTGTGCCTGGTGATAGCGAAGTCCGTTTATGTGCTTGTACTTTTTGTTGCAATTTGGATGTGGACAGTCTATTAAAACTGGTGAAGAGCAGCCTTGGTCCAAAAAAGAATCATTTTTTCCCTGCGGGGTAGTTGGCATGCTGCGAGAGTTAGTTCGAACCCTTTTTCCTGATTTATTATCCTCTGAACTAGAATTCAGGTCTAGCTCCATTGCAGGCCTATTTTTCCTTTTACCAGCAGGTGAAGGACTTGCTTTAATATCCTCAATGGCACAATTTGGGGGGTGTTCGACGTCCACTTGTATTAATACTTCCTCGCCTCCCTTTCCCATTTGCCCCACCTCTGTTTTTATTATGAAGTCCTCTTGCTTCTGGAAAATTTGCATCATTGCCTGGGGCAGATGCTGTTGCTGTGGCTGCGGACCTTGCTCTTTTCCCTCTGCCACGACCTCCACGCATTTCAAGGTCACTTGTTGGTGAATCACAAAACCTACATATAAAATTCACATTTAGATGCTGTTCCAATTATTGTTTATGACTTTAGAATGCAAAACTATTTAGAGCAAAGCAAAACAAAATATGCATAAAATATGTATAGCATGTAAAGACAAAAGTTAGCACAATTTAAAGAATTGCAGGTTTTCTTTGCAGATGGTAGTTTACCTTGGAGGGGCCCAGTCATGTTTTGTACAATCCAGTAAAGTACCAACGTATGTCTTATTCCGCCATGTGACATTCACAACCAATACACCTGCACATGAAAAGAAAATTCTATTGAGTTTGTGTATTTTGTCAGTTTAGAAGCACATTCAGAGATTCAGTTGAATATGTTTTAATAGCTGTGGTTGGCTTACTTCCTTTTTTTGGTTTTAGCAACCTCAGTTTAAAACCCACAGGAAACTGTATATATGTATGCACAATCAAGATAGAATTGACAGCAGGAAATATTTTTTGCCATGTCCTGCTGTAAAACACTACCTTTTAGTGTTACTATTATTACACATAATTGCTTTCACTTAACAGTCAAATAGCACAATCTAAGTACTGGGTTAAAAAGAAAAAACACAAATAATCTCCTGCTTTTAGCACATAAAGAGGAGAAACATTTATTTTTTCCTGGAGGAATTTTAACCCATGCATAAAGTGAATTTGCCTCTTTATAGAGAGAACGAGTGATTACATTACACGGACAAAAATAATGTAAACTTGATTGTTCTAAAGTTGGAAAAATATATGGTATTAATATGCTGAAAAGTAACAATTACAAGAAAAGGTTTTCTTATTGGCAAATTCTACTACTTCTCATCTAAAATGGGCAAAAAAATACTGATATTACGTATAGCAACTAATAGGATTTAAGACTTCATAGACAATCCCTCTGATTTTCATACCTGTAGCCCATTGAACAATATTGTCTTAGCCTAAACCCATACTCATCAAAGCTTGCATATACTGTGCTTGGTCAATATGATTTCATGTTAATATATGTAAGGCTCTGTTTATATAACAATGGAGTCCTAGGTTCAAATCTAACAATGGACAACATCAGCAAGGAGATTGTATGTTTTCCATGTGTTTGCATGGGTTTCTTTCAGACACTCCAAAGACATACAATGATAGGGAGCTCAGATTGTGAGCCCTATATGGGACAGTGACTGACAATGTCTGTAAAAGCAGAATATGATGGCGCTATACAAGTAAGAGAAATAAATAATTGCCTGATTTTCAAAGTATATTTTATTGTTTGTTCAGTTTACACATAATTTTTTGGTGGCAGGAAAAAAATGACAAAGAAACCAAGCTTTAAAAAAGCTGCTCTTTTTTGTGTAGCTTTTTAACCATATGAAACTAATCACTGTGTGACCACCTGGTGCATTTTCTACCATTTTTTTTAGCCTGAGAACCCTTCAAAGTAGGGCCAGACACTTCTTTCATCATGGTGAAAACATAGCATCCTTCACTAAATACAATGGGACTTGTGGGCAATTTTTAATATGGATTTTGGCGTGAGAGCTCTCCGAAATCCATGCCAAGAATACTCAGTGTAAACATAGCCTAGGAGCTTCTTCAGATATATATGTCTTATTTGTTTATAGTGAGTTATATTGGTCAGACGTATGTCAAAAGAGTGTCTTCTATATAATTTTTATACCTATATTGAAACTTGATACACCTTTTAACAGCATGCCACAAATATGTATGGTGTGGGTGAATGAATGTCAATGACAGCAGTGCTAAAAATTCCTAGTGAATATAAGGCCCAAATGTGATGTGGTCAAAGATTTGAATGCTTGCATGCATCTGAAATAATAAATAGTAGCAAGAATTGCTTAGGAATACAAGTTTTTTGTCTCTGTCTTCATGTGGTTTAGCAATTCCTATTTGGATTTATTTAATTTTAGCTTTCACATACTGTACATGCCAACATTAATTTGTATAAAAAATGGTATTGGAGATGTTAGTAACAATCTTTGTTTTTACATATAAAATCTAATTCAAAATCTAATCCAGAAAGATAAGGTCATACACCATGAAAAACCATTCCTCCCAACTTCTTCATAAATATGTACACTTAGTTTAGCTGAGTGTACACGTATTCTCAAATGGGGAAAGCTGCTGCAAGTCAGCTCTGGTGCAGATTTATGATTTTGAAGATTTATGATTTTGAAATCCAACATGTCTGTGGTTTCTTACTCCTAACATTGGGAATGGTCGCTAGTTGGCTTATTGCATCTTTTTAAGCAGATGTACTGTCCACAGTCTAAGTAGCTAAAATGGATGGATAATGTTGCAGCAGAGATCATTGCTCCACTATTCAATTTATCATTGAGCTGTGTAATAAGACCAATGCAAATGAGTTCCAATTAATGTGTTTCTCCTTGATCAACACTCTTGTGGGCTGACATCTGGCACTGTCTAATACAGCCATACAAGAACCTTTAGATTCAACCAGTCCCACCTGTATCTTTTACATTAGCCTCTAATCTGTAATCTATCAAATGTTTTTGTTTCATTTTGTCCCTCAATTTTTAATTTTCCTAACTGAAAATTTTTGTATACCTTTTACAAACTCCTAAGAAATTATAATTAGAAAATTTTCAACTTAAAGTGTAAAGTTGTTTTGCAATATTTAGAACAGCTGCTTTCCAGACAAGAATGTTTCAGGATCGAGAGTGTCTTAAAACCACCACCAACCCCTTTATATTTATAGCACAGGAATACGCCTTATGTATTTTGAACTCCGTAGAGTAAACCAGATAGCTGTGTTACAAAGTCTCTGATCTAGCACATATGTATAGTGAAAATTGCTTTAAAGAAAACATAAAAGACACAACAAGCATAGCATTCAAAGCCTAATATAAAACAGAAAGCTTGCACAAATACTTAAACTAAATCCTTAGTAAAAAGCTTTTATTATTTCCGTTTCCCTGAGGGCTCCAGCATTCTCAGCACAAGCCAACCAAAGATTGGTCGGTGCTTGCCACAAACAATTCCGTGTGACTTGTTGGACTGAGATCTGTAACTAAAGCCTCAGCACAAAAGACCCAAATGTTATGTAAATGGTTTGAGCCTAAAACATTGTCATTTACTATATTGTTTATAATCTGAAAATTATTGCCTCTCCAAAAGATTAGGATTCACTGAAAGAATGTTAAATGTAGAGAATAAAGAAAAAGGTATAAAACATTAAGTAAATAGTTCTAGAATTCAGTACAGAAGTATTCAGAATAGGGATAAAGCAGCTCAATCATGTACTCTATGACAACTACAGACAAAAGGATGACAAGGTTAGTCATCTACATGCAATACCTGCGGCTGACTCCCAATAAACATGCACACTTAGCTTTATATTGGGTCTGAGATTAGATAAATGACCATTAGACATATCTTAAGGTGATACAAAGGATCAGATCAGTTTAACACTAGAAGTCCCAGAAATTTCGAGCTCCCCCTTGAAGTCCTGAAAGAGGGTCAAATGACCCTTAGTCCAAACAGACAACTCTGATGGCTCCAATTAGCATCCTTTCATTTGTAAATGTGGCCATTGTCTGAGGAATCTGCAGGTCTTGTAAGAAAGTGTAAACAAAAGAATGTAAGCTGCTCCTGAGTGTGTCTGCCCATCCCCCAGCTGCATTGTTGTGCTGGGAATATGTATAAGGTTGCTAACACCTTAGCAAATTTGCATGCAGCCTTTTGTGCTGTGGGGGATGTGAAGGGACTGCTTCACCTATTTTGTTCACAAGAAACAAAATGCAGAGAAGGCACACCATTCAACAGGCATTGGAACTGATCCTGAGCAACATCAACCCTTCTGACTCAGATGGAGAAGACATAGTCCTTCAACTGGATTCGGACTCTGAGGTGTCTTCAGGTTAGATTTTTCAAATTAACGATTTTTATTTCCTGGCTATCTTTTTTATTTAGAACCAAAACAAAATGTTAATTTGAAATTATTTATCTTGCAGATGAGGAGACTCCTCCTCTACCAAAAAAGAGAGCTCGGTTGGCGAGTGAGCCGACAGAGACCGCAGAAGATGGCACAGTGTGGCGTGAAGTAGAAGTGGGGAAACGTCTCCATTTCACCCCAATAGAACCGTACCCTACAGATGGAGAGCCAAGTGCTAAGGCCAGACGAAGTGTCCGGAGTCGCCTTCAGAGCTTCCTCTGTTTTATCACTCTTGACATGCTTCGTAGCATTCAAGAATGGACTACTCAACATGCACGTCACACGGAGCAGGTGGATTGGTTCATGGGTCTCCCGGAACTAATGGCATTTATTTCAGTCATTATCTTGCGGGGGGTGACCAAGGTTCCATCACTACGTGACAGCTGGTCAGCAAACCTGGCAAACCCAAGGATCATTGCAACTATGACCCGAAACCGCTTCCAAGACATCATGCAACACCTACGCTTTGATGACATGTTCACACGCAGTGAGCGAGTGGAGACCGATAAGTTTGCTGCAATCTCCGATGTGTGGAGATCGTTTGTCACCAACTGCATCGCATCCTACAACCCTGGTCAACACATCACTATTGATGAACAGCTTTTCCGTCAAAGACTCGCTGCTGTTTTCTGCAATACATTGCAACAAAACCAGACAAGTTTGGCATCAAGTTTTGGGTGGCTTGCGACTTGAAATCAAAGTACATCTGTAATGTCCTCCCATATCTTGGCAAGGACCCCAGTCGTCCCAGCGGGGAGAGACTGTCCGAAACTGTAGTGATGAGGCTGATGGAACCATTCATGGACAAGGGCAGAACTGTAACCACGGACAATTTCTTTACATCATTGTCACTTGCACAACGACTGCTTAGCCGGAAAACCACTATCCTCGGCACAGTCAACAAGAGTCGCCGGGAAATTCCTCAATCCGCTAGACAGATGGACCGCACTGAATTCACCACTCAGGTGTTTTCAACCACTGGTGCCACACTGACAGTGTATGCACCCAAACGAAAGAAGGCCGTCTACATTCTCAGCAGCATGCACAGCGTGGTTGAGACTGAGGATACCAACAAAAGGAAGCCAAACACGGTCACACAATACAACCACACAAAGTGCGGTGTGGATGTAATGGACCAAATGGTGCGGGAGTACAGCGTGCGTGCAGGAACACGGAGATGGCCAGTCGCCGTGTTCTATAACATGATTGACATGGCAGCACTGAATGCTCAATGGGTGCAGAAAAAAAAAAAAAAAAAAAAAAAAAAATCGCAAAAAAAATCGCAGCTACTTGCGATATTTTTGCGATCTGTCCCATTGGTCATATAGATCACTCCTCTGGGATTTTTTCGCACAAAAAAAAAAAATCGCAAAAAAAAAAAAAAAAAAAAAAAAAAATCGCTGGAAAATCGCACCTATGAAAAAAATCGCACAAAAAAAATCGCATCACATTGCGATGCGATTTTCGCGCAATTTTTTTTTCCCTAGTGTGCTTGAGGCCTTAGACAAATGCTTCTGGTCATTACTCACAGCTGTACCTTGCTCTAAAATTTCAAATTCTACTTAAAATATATAAAAAATGATTCATTGTTTCAGTGCTTTTTTGCTCAAATAAAACTAAACTAAATACAATATGTATAGTCTTTATATTATCAAATGCAATAAACTGAATCGAACTAACTAGAAACTAAATGGCGAAACTCAATGGAAAACAACAACCTCCTGTGGTGTGACAGTAATGGCCTTAATTACAGAACAAAAGACGGTGATTATAGGTTGTTTGCTTAAATCCTTCAGGTCATTCGACCCGTCTCTGGGTTCCAAAGGTAGAAATGTTAAATGACCCCTCTCTGGGACTTCTAGTGTTAAATTGATGTTTGTTTTCCCTGATGAGAAATATGGTCAAACCATGAGCTGGAGGCTTCAGATTGTTGACTGGATCCACTGACAGATCTTTCATGTTTATGCCTAGCAGACATCTTTTATTCAATATTCAAAGGAATTAAGGATCAGGCCATGGTTAAAAAGGAAATATTGAACATTTCTATTGATCACAAACATTTGATATTCCCAACATGATGGAAATCCTAGTCCATACCTTTCATCATATAAACGGATCAGACCTGATGAACCAGAGATTTCTCAAAGGATTTTAAGATACTATATATGTCCATATGACCATCCTTGAGTATTTTTCATATTTTAATACTATTATGTATTCTTTAAAACAATATTATATGTATAACATACATTTAGTTACAGCCAAAATTGCAATGACTTGTGTTCTCAGATTGGTGAGTGACCCTTTAATAACCTTATTGGACATGAGTGATAATTGCTTAACAAGAGGAACCCAGGTGTGAAAAACTGTAAAAGCATGTCTATGTCGTGGATACTCAGCCCAAGCAATGATTGTAGCTTGTCAAATATCCTGAGAGCATTCTGCTGTCTATAGTAACAGACCTTTGCTCCTGTAACTTACACTGTCCATTCCAGTAAATCTTTCAATCTCTCATGCATATAATATTCCTACAGAGGCTATAACTGGACTGAAGGCATACCGTGTGACTGGCTGTTAATTACATCAGTATTTTGATCAAAGAAAATATTTTGAGTTATTAACATCATTTAATACATAGTAACAAGTATATAACAAAAACAGTCACAATATAAGAAAACAGAGATTAAGCAATAAAAAAAACTCATTAAAGAAAAATGCTTTGTTTCCTTCAGCTACATGCATCTGGGATGTCGTTTCATTCGTAATCACCTATTTCACACACACACAAAAATCATTATCTTGGTTTCTTAAAACATAGAAAACTATGAGTGGAGGAAGGGTAATGTTTTGATCAATAGTAAACCTTGCAAGCAAATACATCAAATTAACCTTTTCTTCCCTCAAAGGCACTTTGTAAAGCAATAAATCAGAACAGCAGAGATCACACATACCAAGACAAGCTGTAGCAAATGCTTTACAACTGTATATTTTACAATTAGGTAAAATACGCTATAGTACTGTAAAACTAGAGTATTCAATTTGAAAAGAAAACATAAAAATAAATATTTAAAATAATTTAAAAAATGTCATATAGACAAATAGTCCGTATAAACTGTAAAAATAAATATAATGTATATGGCAAAAAAAAATTCATCTGTTTTTCAAAAAGGCAAAAATGTACTGTCGGGAACATCTGTGTTTTAGAAACTGACCAAATAAAATTCTTTAATTTTACATCCCTAGTGCTAGCTCTCTGGTATAAGGTAAAAACAAAAAAAAAAGACAAAATAAAAAATATACATATGTGTCAGGTGACTAGAAACAGTTTCAGGGATATTTTTAAGAGCCCTACTGCTGAGCCAAATGTTTGAAGAGTCATTTTAACCACATCCTGTAATCAAACCATCTGGAACACAGTGCTGCGATTAGTCACCCTGAACATTGGGCTTTATCTGAACAAATAATGTACTGCAATGGAGCTCAGGAGATAGGGCAGAGCTGACAAAGAGAAACATAATGAAACACTTTATGCCCTAGTGAGCTGCTGCTACTACAGTCATAAACCTTTGAGACACATTGCTCTGGTGTTAATGTACTAAGCACAGATTAAAATCACTGAAAGGACTAGAAATTACTGGTTTAGATAGGCTTGCACTGTAGGAGGCTCGTGAGGAAGGACTTTATTCGACATTTATTAATTACATCTCCTTAAGCAATGAAGGGGCTAAACAGTATAATTCCCCATATTATTTGTAAATAGCCATTTATAACATTTATAAAAAGGCAATGGGGCGTTTATGAATATCTATTGCCTAGATAATTGTGGTTTATTATTTTAGTCTTTGCACATGGAGATGGCTAAGCTCCTATGCAGCCAACAACGTATGCTGAACTGCGAGGATTTATACAAAGGAAGGGGGGATCTTCCTCGTCTTTATGCATTCTTTACACACACACAAAAAAAAACAAGATCTTTGAAGACCTCCTCTGAAAGAAACACACAGAGAAGGCAATGAAAAGCATAACACAGACTTAGCTTTCCCCTGGGTCTGCCTGCTCTTAAACACAAAAGAACCTATCACCACCTCAATCACTGTCGCATCCCCCGCAGCCTTTGTTCTGAAGCCTGATGAGCTGTATTGATTTGGGAAAATCGTTCAGCTTCTTGGAAAACTAGACTCAAGCTTATTCACTACCATCTATTTCTTCCTCATGAAAAGACAGTTGGTCAATATCCAGTTGACTGGTCAGCTAAAAGCATCTCTTGCTGCTTTCCTTTTCCCTGCTTCCATAGTAACAGTATCCCCTTCCCTAGATCTAATGAATTACATTGTGTCAATATGCAATGTGGCTTGGTGGCGAAATAACAGGACTCTATATATCTAGCTCAATATTAAAGGAACTGGAGGGAAGAATTCAGCTTTTTTTATACTGATAGATAATATTGTTAATGGAAACATTGAACAGAACATAATGTACTTTTGGCTTCATGCTGTCAAAACATATTGATGCAACTGTGCAAAAATAGCTGCTATACAGCGACATGTGCAGATTTATGTTTGAAGATTTTCAATAATGGTTTGTGAAACAAATTTTGATATGCAATAGTTAAACTGTGTTAGTGTGTTTATCTGTGAAACTGATTCTGCAAACCAATGAACACACATTTCATCAGAAGCCTATTACTTACTCCATGACACAACTAACAAATTCTAGCAAAAACAAAGAAATATCCTTTGTAGCAAACCAGGACCCCTGTATCTCTGCTGCGGGGCTAAGGAACAAAACGTGGCTTCATGCTCTTTGCTGCAGAAGAATGAAAAAAAGCACACAATGTTTCCTCTTGAGTCCCAGTCCCTTAAATCCGTTAAGACAAGCAATATATTTCCAAGCCCTCAGCTTATCAGTCAGACTATCTGCTTGTACTTGTGCAGTAATTACTGGATTTCTACCTGTTTCGACAGTTCTGTAACAAATAAGACTTTTTACAAACACGGAATCTGGTTTTACATTTAATAACTTACATGACAAGTGTAAAAATGTTATACATGTTATTGAGTAAACAAATCATACAGCAAAAGCACTGGAACCCAACATGACATTGTTGTAAATGGAAGACATGATGCTAGTGTAAACAGAGCCTTATTTTCTGCATGTGAACTGACAGCAAGAGCACAGTAAAATTACTTTTGAGTTTTCCCTATGCTATAGTAGAATGTAGGTGTAAGATTTCAACTCACAATAGCAAGGAAAGTCCAGCATACATAAAAATTGGCAACTTTATTTCATGTCCATAAAATCCACAGGAAGAGGTGAAGCGCTGTCACTGATGTATTTCAAGTCCTAGTGACTCTTACTCATAGCATACTTGGTATGCTATAGCTAAGAGCCACATAGGCATGAAATGTGTAAGCAATGGTGCTTCACCTGTTCCTGTGGATTTTATGTTCATAAAATAAAGTTGCCATTTTTATGGATTCTGGACTTCCCTTTTTATTATTTGCTGTTCAAATACTTTCTAAACTTCAGTGCATCCATATCAGGTGAGCTAAACTGCTTGCTTAACCTAAGATTACAACTTGTTTCAGAGTTGGACCAACCAGTTTGTCAGATAACTACACTAATACATTCTGACTTATGACAGAAGCCAAGAAAATAATGAATATTTTCTTTAAAATATGGTTTTGAGATATTTTTTTAACAATAAGAAAAATTAAAAATAAGATTAAGTAACGGAAATAACATTTATGCATTTAAAGCAATTTCACAAATATGTCTTGTACAAATATTCAATATCTAGTAGAATTTCTTTAGCTTTCTTTAGATGTAATACTTTTATAAATACTTTAGGAACTAGGACAAGGCTCTTTTTGTCTTCCAGTACTAACGCTACAGAGAAGTAACTTCTATGCATATGAAGTGGATTATGTGTATACTTTGTGTATACTATGATATTACACAGCACCTGTTTATTTTTCTTATGTGTAATGAACTTTTCAAAACGTGAATTGTTTTCAAGTCAAAGATACTGCCAAGAAAGCGCTTTTCACAATCTGATCCACTTGAAACATGAGCAAAGTAGTTTAAAGATCTGATGTGTATGCATAGCTGAAAGCCACTCCTGTGCACTTCTACTTCTTCAACAAAGGGACTGATCAAATACACATCACATTGTTATTCACTCCTAAAAGCCTCAAAGCCGCTGAGAAATATTCCAATCTACTTTCACATAATCTGATGCAGGGAGCTGCTTAAAATGGGTTGTGGGGGTTTAAAAAAAAAAAGTCTAGGTGCAGGGAATGTGGTAAGATAAAAAATACCAGTTACTCATCTGTTAAACTGCTTGCTGCTTCTAGACCGCCACTTTGGTGGTCTTCCCCAGTCTTTGCTTACATTGATGACATGCTGTACATCCACCTGACCAATCACTGGCCTCAGGGGTCTCATGTCACATAAGCAGACATCACCAGTGTTTGATCAATGATTGGCTTGTAGCATTCAGAGTCTGCAGTACATAATTGCTAGAGCAAAGTAAATTAACACTAAACTTAAAAATCATAGACAACCCCTTTCAGGTCAACGGCTTGTCCTATTTTGTTTCCAACTTTGAGAACACATACCGAAATACAGTGTGTTGTCCTGCAGCTCCAGGGGTTTCACTAGTGGGCAAATTTCCTATGATAGAGCCACATTATGGAACCTTATTTCTTCATTGTCTTTGATGCATGAAATATGGTTCCACAATAGGAAATTTGCCCAACATTGAATCTCCAGCAAAGTGAATATATACAAATTTGCTCTACTCAATATACTAGAAGACTCACCACTATGAGTATAAAACTCGACAATCTATAGGAAAGTAGAAATCATCTTCTTTACATTACTGACTAAATTACCTAACTATCCAACTCTGCTGTGAAGAAAAAAGATCAGAGCTAAAATCTGGAAACTTATATTATTGTAGCAATGAGACATTAAATGTTCACGTTGAAAAAGAAAGACATTTGGAGCTCAGCATAAAAGGGACATGTTGAAAAGCAGCAAATATTCTGTGCTGAAGCAAAAGCTGTTATCTATTCACGCTGTGCTGGAGAGTGTGAAAGCAGTCTCATAAATTATGATGTTTTAGTTAAAGTCAAAGCATTTATTTGCTTTTTTGCCAGCTCTGGGTCCTTTTCATCTTTTGCTACCAGGCCCTAGAGAACAAATTCCTAAACCTCTGCTGGCAGCCAGCTGAGACCTTGCTAAATCATAAAGGCTTCTAATAAAGTAATTCTGTAAAGAGCTTCAATTGCATTTACTAAAAATGATCATTCCCCATTAGGTATTTAAGTGGAATTCAGTGCAACAGAACATGGGGGTGGCAACAAAAGCATTCCTTGTCCTTTACAAAGGATCAAAAGCATTGGGAAATATGAACAGAAAATAGAATTGGAAATAACTATTGGATAACTTATAGCTATATATTAACTGCATTTTTTAGTTGAATAATTTGGTCTGTCGGAGGGGAAATTACAAGTAAATATAATTTGCAGATAAAATACTAAAATATCACATTTGCATCATATGGAGAAAGTACATAAATATTTACATCACGGTAAATACAATTGGAAGTCACACCAATAAAATTGTATTGTTAAATTAATATTATTCAACATTATGTACTAACACTATTTCAATATACCATGTGCCCACCCTGCCTATTTCCTGATATTAAAGCATACTTCCTTTTATATATTTTTGTAGTTTTAATGGTCATCCAGTCAGATTTTTTTTGAGAGAGCTCCAGACTATTTTCATCTATTTTTACAAGCTTTAAAAAATAAAAAAATAAAAACAAATCATAAACAAAGCTTTTACGAATACAAAGTCTATGAATTTAAACATTTGTCACATATTCTAAACTTAATATATAAGTAATGAAGTAATGAAAACATCAAACTGAGCAAAGTGAAAAAGAGTAGGAGGCCGTTGGAAGGGTGAAGAAAAAGAATGGTTTGGGTCGAAATTGTAGAATGATCACAATAGTAGTATTTGCCGCATGCATCCTAGACTATGTATATATAGTCTGCCCATGCACTAGATTGAAGTGATCTAATATCTACTAAGTGGCTAAACCTGTTTGATTATGTTAAGGTTTTGCAATAGGATTTGATTTTTACATTGACCAGACTTTCAGAAAGGTCTCTCTTGGCATTTGTTGGTATTCCATATTGTAATCCCTCTAGGACAGAATGTAAACCTTTTGCACATGAATGTCTTACTAGTCAAGGGAGTAGCTCATCATTACACGTGAATCCTCAAAGGGATTCACATTTGCTCTCTCAAGAGAATTTTAAGCAGTAGAAAACCATTCCAAATTGACTAGAATTTTAGGCTCCACTACTAGCAGAATAACATTGTAAATATAGTAAGACAATATTTTCATTTTTTTTTTCCCCTACAAAAACTTAATACCCTTGTTACTACACAATGGGTAAGTTTAAAAGACAATATTGAATACAATACATTGTAATCTGGTACAAAATATTTAGAATTTTGGCAAGTAGGCTGAAAATTGCAGGGAATATCCAGCATATTGTGGCTGACCGGGATGTTAATATTTGTGTTTATATGGAAAAAAATCTACTTCTATCACATTGAATAAACAGTGCGAATAAGAAAATGTGAATTATATCTTGACATTTTTATTGTATTTTAATCATTCAAGGAAAAATTGCTAAAAAAAAAGTTTTTTTTAGATAGGCAAAGAGTTGAAAGACAAGCTGGTTGAGCCAATTGATTTCTTTGTTCAAAGGGAATTACTGTTTCTGTCTAACAAACCCTGTGATTTATGGCTTGATCATTACTGCCTCACCCAGTTCCTAAAGGCAGCACTGCTAGCAAAATTTACGTCCATTATTTATCTCTTTACTGTTTTGATTTGTCGTAATTCATAGGCCCTTAAGCAAGGCATTCATTGCCTCTCTTGTTCTACGCTTTTAGCCTACTATTAACACATTAAGCAACGTTACTTCAATTTCATACTTAAGGTAATTCTGTATGTAACACATTACTGAGAAATCTAAACCACTTAGGAGTTGCGTGAGAATGTCCTTTACAGGCCTGTGTACTCAAATTCCTCCCAGTGAGCAGCTGGGCTCCTCTGTAGAAACAGATTTGTGGCAGGTTTTAAGACTAACAAAGCAGCACAAGATAAAATAGATGAGGAATAAAGCTGTGGGGAAAAATAATTGTGAAGCAAAACCTGGGCTTGGCTCTCTACAGATGTGCCATCTTATCACATACCGTCAATTTTCAATAAATAGGAGAAAATATTTAATCTTTACGGTTTTTCTTTCCATTTTGCTTTTTTCTTACAGCACAATGCTCTAAATGCTGCCTTGCCAACAAGCCCCTTCTCTACATATCAGACATCCTTATCATTAAAGAAAAAAGTAACACCAAATATTTTACTGCCATGCTTAGGTATTAGTTCTATTCTCTAAACAATGTTAATGGAGTGTGACTAATTGAGGTCCCCTGAAGCAAAAAAAAAAAAAAAGGTTAATTTACACTAGAAAGTAGTACTGGATTGAGCTAATATAACATAAACTAGATAAATAACTAATAACTAAAAAAAAAAAAAAATATTCCGTGGATATAAATATCCTATTTCATATGTGTCCCATTACTTGAAAAAGTTGTAATGGTGGACTAAAAAAATTGCTGAATATGAGCAAATAAGCGCTTTTTATTTTCTACTACAATTACAGGAGTGCTGCAACATTGTTTGATATGCTGCATTATATAAATATATATAAATCTCAGTAGGCTAGGCTGATTCAGACATCATGAGTCCAGGGTCCAATATAAACTCCACTTTAGGCAGCCAGTCACACATCTGCCCATCACACTCAGAGTGGGAAGCCATTCAGCTGCTGCTTAAGTGCTATGTGTGCAGATAGTCCTCATAGACATGACATAGTTGGATCACCCCTCTTATTTGCTGGAAAGCTCCCAGAAGTAAGCAGCAAGTGGGGAACAAATATAACACTGTAGATAGACCTGGATTCTAGAAAACATTGTAGCATGAGGAAGCGTCGAGTTTCCCATTAATGCCCTGTCTACCATCAATGTGTCTACAGCAATTGATTTGCTGACCTCACTTACTTGCATTGGCCTTACTCCTCTACAATATATGGCCACTTTATTAGGACCATTTAAGTTACCATTTTTCCCCATTATACATTATAGCTCATTAAAAAAACTAATAGTGATATTCTTCAAACACCATAATATAGGTGAAGCAAGTCATGTTAGGATAACACATGGATTGATGAAAGTTATAACTAAAAGTAAAGTTGTAGAGATATGTTAAAAAAGTCATCTGCTATAGACAATTCTTTTCCACTAACCCCATTAGGACACGTTAATCTCTTATCTACAGAGCCCTCCACTCCTGAGTAGCTCCCATTAATTGATAGCTAAGGAAAGAGTCTAGTGCAACTCTTAGTTTTGGAAGGCTGCCAGTGTCCATAGAGATAACATTGATTTTGAAGGAGGGTCTCTAATTCTGTAATTCTCCACATAAATATCTGAAGCTTAATGCACTTTATAGTTTTTAGTTTGTAAAGCGTTTTTTCCCGATGTGTAGTAAGGCCAATACATTTTATTTTTTAAACTTATTTTTTATTTAATGTTTTTCATTTTTTAAACTAATAATGATATTTATTAATATATCATAAATACCACAATAAATCTATCTTTATTTACATATACTATAGTATTCTTACATATACACTATTTCTACTACTAACAACAATCTATTGTCTTCCTTGGGTTTCTTTCACTGGCAAGGATTCTGGCACAGCATCTTGAGTTAGTGACAGAACCTTATAATCCCTGGCTGCAGATGGAACACCTCAGATAACTGCCTGGTTTATCATTAAATTATGCACAATGATTAACTTGACATCTCCTTAATCAGCATAATCTTATAAAGGAGTTTCAGCTGGATAGTTCTTATTTTTACACATTCCTAATGTGAAGCTTTCAGCTTTATCAGCATACCAGGACGCTCGAAAGGCGGTCAAAGTCTGTGTGTATTGCATTTGACATGAGCAATATCTACAAAAGCTGAAAATCATATCATATCTGGTTAAGAAATGAAAAAAAAATACTGTGTACTTCATAACTGATGGAGAGAATGGGTGGCATGAAATGGGATTGGCTAAAAGATGTATTAGGCCATATTATCTGAAGAACAGAGGTTTCTGGCACCAAAGTGCAAAAGTCATTTTTGTGGTTTTTTGAGTAGGTATGCAAGTAATGCTAACTCGTCTGACAGATGCACTCCAAGCACTTATTTCAGTCTAAATTACTACCCATAATGCACTGTTATCTACAATATCGGCTTTTCCAGCAGATAATCTGTAACCCTGAGTGGCACATGAAATCCTCTCAGAAAGAAAACAAGAGCATTATTGCTTTGCTCTGGGGACTGAAGTGTAGACGCCAATCAATCAAGCCCTTTGACAGTTTTTATAGTCTTGGCCCATTAGGCCTGACTAAAACTACAGGATTCTATTCAGATTTTCTTGGAATACAATCCCAAGGATTCCATATGGAAAATAAATGCTATTGTAGTTGTCCTACACTGCCTTTACCGACTGCATGGATACATGGAACAATACCCTATTTATATAAATTATTTTTCTAAATGCATCAGTATTGCTTGTTTTATAAAGCCACTTGAGCTATTCTCTTATACAATGGCCATTTTATTCTCTGAGACCTAATGTTTCTATTATAAGTGACAGAAAGCAAGTCTAACAAATAGTGAATAATATATGTAATATGCAAGTGTATGCGGGATTAGAACTTGACACAGTTTAGTAAAATCTAGTCTTACAAAGGCAGGCACAGTAGCATTCTAATGCTGAAAGCCATCATGCATACTACACACAGGTATGTTAAATGTAGCATCTACATCTACAATTTTGGAAGAAAGTGCAGCATTTACCAAGTGCATAGTCATCTCAGCAATGAACTAAGAATTGAGGAGCAGTACATCCAAAAGAAATAATATAAGTACAGAAATATACTCATGCTTCATGAATTAAGTATATTAAACCTCATTTTAATGCATATGTAATTACAGGCATCTATCCTTCGCATTTCTTCTGCTCTACCCTACAGATATGACATTTACTGAATACTTTCTAGTATAGAAATTGGCAGAATCTCAAAGGATTTTCATATTGGAAAGTGCCAAGAGAGATAAAGTCTTCTTTAATGTTCCTGGAAATCAAAACTATTCCTTTCAGGCACTATTCATCATGTAATTCCTATAAAGCTGGATCCAACAGAGCCTTAGAGCAGTGCATATACTTGAAAAATTAAAATATTCCATGAAAACACTAACTGAAGATTATACACCTACAAGCAGTGCCTGTAAGATTGATGTTACCCCACAGCATTGAAGCTTCTAAATATTCTTCCCACGGTAAATATTGTTTCATTGCTGTGCTTTCATTTTGAAATGAATAAAATAAGATGTGAATATAAGAACAATATCCTTCCTTATTCAATCAACTGAGGATTAGTGCAGCTGCATGCATGCCAGCATTCTTCTCATATAAATGGTTTCTTTGTAAAAAAAAATGATAAAAGAGCTTAAGACATAAGAAAGCTGTTGCTTTGCAAGCTAAATACATATTAAGTAGATGTTCTGACAACTTGTTGTTAAGATGTTTATACTTCTCCATTGATGCATACTCAGTAAGTTGTGGGGTTAACACTCCAGATATTATTTGTGAACTGATGAATGTTTACAGTTTTTTCAAGGAATTTAGCTCATAAAATAGGCAATATAACACAAGCCATGGAGGAAAGCAACAGGTAAGAGTAAAGTCAAATGAACATGTTAATCTTGGTGGGACTGGCCAACTATCTTAAGGGTATCCTGGGATGTGTTGATAGATGAAGTCAAGCAAATGAACAAACAAATGAGCATGTTGTATTTCAATGTATTTTCCTTACTTAAAGAAGAGAAGTCACCATCACATCATGCTTGTGTATTGGGAAGCTAGGCAGAATAGTTTTTGGCTAAACGAGTGTTCAGCCAACAGTTGTTGAAGGTGTAAGTACAGCTTTTGGCTAAAACATCCCTTTTTTTAAACTATTTAACATTTGTAATATAGCGCTCTGTATAACTATTGGTATGATTTAATATTACCACAATTTAGCATTTGTATTATGACTGCAACACCAGGACATCATACAGTTCTACTGAATCAAACAGAACACTTTAGGGTTTTATTACAATCTAAGTTCTCCTTTCATATAAATAGGGTATGTTTCAATTTGCTTCCTGTATTTGTTTCCACTCTGCATCCATTTCTCATTGTATAAAATAAGAATTATGGACACAAAATACAATATACAAATATTTAATGCATTTAAGAAAGCATAGATCAGTACAGTTCTTATCAGATTGGCATAGTCTGTAGTAAATGCTCTCATGAATGTAAGTCCATATTTAGAACATGGGGCCTGATTACTTTATTGGATTTGTAAATGATGATTAGCAATTAAATCAAGTGGGGGATATTTAACTGGACAACTAGTGGTTCTGGCTATTCAGAAAATCCCTGTGATAAAATATCTTGACTTTTTGAAGTGAAGAGTGAACTGGTCCTTAGTAGTTTGTAGGTTAGATTATGTTGACTGACTATAATCAGTCCAGAGGAATTATTTACAATAAACAGAAAGCAGACACTAAAAGAGATATTGTTGGTTTTATTAAAAATTCTTTTAACCTATCTGAAAAATAGCTATGAAAATTATAAAAGATTTTAAGGTACTTTTCAATCAACGGTATGGACGATGACTCAAAGTTGATGAACAAAATGGCCCAAAAATAGATTTTACGGAAATTCTCTTGGAATTCATTCATGTAGGCAAAACCACACAGCAGTACTATGTAGTATTAAGGTGCCCATGCACCTTCAATAGTTGTCATAGCTATTTCTTCCATCCCTCCCCCATATGAATGTGTTCTGCAGTAAGCTGCTGCCAGACACCTCTGACAGTGGCTTATCTTCTTAAGAACAAAAGGATCTGGTGTTCAAATTCAACAGCCTGATCCTTCTTTCCTTCAACATCAACTGTTGAGGAAATATTGTGAGACCTTCCCCATACACAATGATATGGTCAGATGGTCCCACCAGAACCAGCAAGAATAACTGACTTTTCTCTAATGTGTAGGCAGATTTTTAGTCCTTGTAGAATCAACAACAACATTACCAAACTATACCTCAGATCCAATGTCTTTAGGTTATCCATTAATCACCCTTTCTATACCCCCCTCAGTGTTTTAGTTGTAAACCTACAGTCTGTCTGCAACCAGCTTCTATAGCACAGCATGGGCTAGAGGGTCACTGCTAAAAACACACTTGCAAACAGATGTTTTAATCTGTTGGGTGTCATTAGTGTCAAAGTGTCTCTGGTGTCTACACCGTCAACATTTACAAGACAATAGGTATGAAGACTGGACAGCTATTACAGGACAAAAACATGATTTTAATGTTGTGAAATCTGATGGGGAAAAAACAATGAATGTATTTATATAAAGAAATTGCCTCAATATATTAAGCCATGTAGTCATGTAATACAAGTAAAACAAACTGTATACTAAGAAATATATTACCATCTTTCTTGACTTACTTACAAAAAAAGAAACATCACTTCTACTCTATTACACTCCAAAAAGCATCAAAGAGAATAGGTTCTCAGAATTTGTTCTATCTCTTCCCCGCAGTGTCATCTTATGTATACTTTCAATATGTTCTACAAAGCAGGCATAATACAGGCACGTATCTGAAATATATATCTCATTGCAAACTATAATTTTGTCAGTTTGTAGATTTTAATCTCAATGCTTCACATGAGGAAGTGAAGTGGCAGTTTACCAGGGAAAGCAGTTTGCTGTTCACTTCATCAGGGATGCCTGACAGCACTAAAATACAACCACAAAGCTGTAACGGAAAAATATCAACATCATTTCTTACATGCAATAAACATACTGACATCAGCCCTTACTAACTGAAAAGCAGTGAGTTCAACTGATAAGAAAATGGTTGGCATTTTTAAGCCTTTTATAACCATAATTTGGCTTCCAGATAAAACGATTGTCATGAGAAAACCTGCAAGCAGAGGAAATTCACAAATAATATTACATTCTGAAAATATAATAAAGAAAACAAAGCTTCTATCATATACACAAATATATATGTAAATAAGGATAGGTTCACACCTGCGCCTGAACTCCGTTGGGGGATTCTGTTCCCCATTCCGCTTAAAAAATGCGGAGAGGAAAGTGCTGAAAGCAGCGCTTTTCGTTCCGCATTTTTAGCCCTTTTCAGTGTAAAAATGCGGGTAATCGCTTTGTTAAGCAGATTAGGTTTCCGTTCTGGGGGTCCCCAAGCGGACCCCCCCAAACGGACACCCAAATGCAGGTGTGAACCTAGCGTAAAGGTACATGTATGGGTGTATCCAGACTCACACCCAACAAATGATGTTGAAGGAAAGAAGGAGCAGAAATGTTGAACTATACATGCCCAATCCTTCTGTTCTCACAAGAGATAAGATGCTGCCAGAGGTGTCTGGCAGAAGCTTTCTCCCCTACCCCCATTGAGAAAATTTACATACTCAGCTAAGCCAAGTGTATGGAGAAGTTGGAAGGACAACTGTTGAAGGTATATAGCCATCTTAAGTGTTTTTGGAGTTTCTCAGCACTAAATATGTAGCAAATAAACTAATGATCATGGAGGCAAGGATGGAGAAACAGTAAAGACAGCTGTAAATTATATTCATGTAGAATATGCTAAATAAAATACAACATATGTTATTGTCCAAACATAGCACGAGCCAAATATCTATCAATCCTTTATTATTGTCATAGAAGAACATTTCTTCTAAAAAGATTTTCCTGCAGCTCTGATTATGTTCTTTGTAATACATGGTATTAGAACTCATCCCTCCCCCATACATTCTTCTACTTCCTTTCAAAGCAGGCAAGGAACACCTGTTCTTTTTCTCATAACATGAACTTTATCAAGCTCAAGCCAAAATTTCAAGCCAAATGTGATTGCATTCAACAAAATATGTTTAAATAATGAATTAAATTAACTAAACAGTAATTTTTATACCATTTTAAATAAACATCCATTTTATGGTTTCTGGGTAAATACTTATATACTGGGTAAATATGGCAAACATACAAGGCTTTGATGCCCAGGGACATCCACTAGTGGATGGATATGTTTCAGACTGTTCTCTTTTATTGACACAGAAAGTATATGTACATCCTGGTCAATATTATGAAGAGCATTAATTTAACCTCATTAAAGGATATATTGGTTGTACATGTTTAGAGATCTTACAAGAAAAACCTATACTTGGTAAGACATCTTCCTGTTTTCAGAACACTTCCGAGAAAAAGGAAGGATCAAATCACTACAAAGAGATTTCCCAGCAAAGCTGGAAAATCTCTTTGTGCTTTCAAGCCTCAGAAGTACTCAATATATCCCATAAACAGACATTTGGTCTAGCAGTTGGAGCTTGGTTATTTTAGTAATATTCTATAATATCATTTACCAACAGACATTCATAAACAGACATTTTCAAAAGATCAAACCTTGTAAATGTAATTTTTGTCTATTTATTTCTATACATTTTATTGCAATTGAAAGGTTACTTAATTTAGCCTTTGCATTAAGACTTTAACTAGGTGTAAATAAGAAATATAATGAAAGGAGCAGAGGGCTTTTAAACCATTTACACCTCTTCTCTATAAACTATCTTTACACCATTTACTCATTATAAAACAGTGCCATACTATTAAAGTTCTTTGGTTTCTAAAAATAATAAAAGAAGAGACACATCTATGATGAAAAAAACACTCTTTACCTTTTCATTCCCATGCCAATCCTGTGCAGACGATCTGATGGTCCCTGCCAGTCTTTGTTTACAAGCTGGAAGTATGTGACTACTGCACCCAGGCGATGGCCTCAATGGTCACATGACATACTACTGCCATCAACACTTGGTACAGGGTCATGATGGCAATATGTAAGGCATGTAACCTATGAAGTCATTGACTGGCTGTAGCAGTCAAGCGCATCATTGGCAACAGATCATAAACAAAGACCAATTGGAGGATTTGTGAGGAATTGAATAGATGAGTAGTATATTTTTTTTTAAATTAACATTTGTTGCTCATTTTATTTAATTTTTTAAGTGAATAACCCAATTGAACTAATTTTCTTTATGTGTTCCTATTCCTAATAGTTATGTTTTACTTGTATAAGATCAGTAACAATAATGGAGGACAACTACATTCATTGAGATAATTTAAAAAGAACATCAGCAATTGTTATTTTCTGTCTTCCTAAAACCTATATGTTATAAAGGTTCATAAGGGCTTAAATGTATATATATCTTGAATGTATATTATACAGAAGCAGATGTCAGTTTAGCGGTAAGTAATAATGCATAAGAACTGGGGAAATACTTTTGTGTGTCGAAGACTAATGTGTAATAGGTTTAAGTAATAGTTCTAATGCATAGCCGAGGCTTTTCAGAACAATACTATTAATCCATCAAACCCTTATCAACTCTTAAGTAATTTGGGCTCTATTTACAATTTCGCTTTTGCTACTTTTCTACTTAAACCTTCCTCCTCCTTTATCTGCCTAGAAAATGTGGTTACCATAGTTTCTGTGTCATGCTGAGACTTGATCTGTAGAGCTGTTATTAAGCTGCTGATAACAGTGTTTCTGTTGCAATTTATGAGAAATGTCAGTTGAAGGCACAGAGAATTGTACACACTATATTTTCCCAGCTGGAGGGTTCTGTGAATGGAAAAGGAAAACATGAATACACAAGCTCTGTAGGTTAGAAAGGCAGCATCCTACCATTGTTTGGCGGCTGATTGTACAACTACTGGTGAATAGTTGAGAAAATGAAATTTTGTGGCAAATTAACACAATATAAAGTGACCCCCTGTAGTACAGCTGAGTGAGACATTAGTTTTTTTCTTCCTCCTAACAAAATAAGAAATTCTCCCCCTGAGAAACCCTCAAATAAACATAAAAACCATAAAACATTGCAATTATAGATAAGTACAACTAATACAGATGGCTCGCTTTTAGGCTCTAGCACAAAAGGGTTTTGATGCCACTTCGACTGTAACCAACAAAACCTTCACACATTGATGCATTGTTACCTGTTCAGTATTTTTTTTATTTTTTAGACACTGTCTACTATTAATGTCTTTTGGTGAATATCTTATTTGAAAAGCCTGAGATTGTATAGATTATTATATTTCCTTTTTCTTACTGCACTTACCAATTAAAAATAATTTATACTGAAATTATTGGATTGTCCAATATACTTCCAATAAGAAGAATTTATTCTAAGTGTCATTTAAAGAAGGCCCTAGATAGTACATGGGCCGATTATGGTCCATTTTTAGAAAATACCTTTCCTGGGAACAGACTCTCCAAACTTAACTAAATTGATAGGGAAAAAATGGGACAGAGTGTCATCCTATGAAAAAGTTGAAATTATGACAATCTTTATTTTACCCAATTCTTCCTCCAAATTAACTTATTTAACAATTCATTAAAAATAACTGGCTCCAAATGAAATCTGATTTTCAGCTGCAAACTGTTTTCTCAAATATTATGTATGTTTTATGTATATAAATGGTATAGCAATCCATTATGCAGGTAATCATGTTCAGAATTATCACTTTCATAAAGATATATTTCATTGAATTATTTAGATTTCATGTTTTGTAAAAAAAAGGTTTATAAAAAACTAAATAGCCTTCGGTAGACTTGTTTTCTGTGTGGGAGTTTTCTCTATGTAATTCTAGTAAATGTCAATCTGTACAAGCCATTGAGCTTCTTAAACGTCTACAATTCAGGGTCGGCATGGCACATTGCAGCAACATCTATTTAACAAGCACACATTTTACAGGAAACCAAGGATTAGCTTTCCTGCAAACCTTACAGGAAAACTCTTGCAAACAGGGAAAAGGAGAATGGTTACTTATCCGCACAAATCAAAACACACTAAACGGTGGCAGGCAGCCAGCAAAACTATTTCTGATCTGTTATCCCATCTGGTTGGCTTGTAAGTCATTGGAATATACATGCTAATATCTACTTTAGAAACAAATGCTCAATGGGACTCATAAAAGTCTTGGTGTGCTGTTTATTATGACTGCATAGCTTGTGATCCACAGAGAACGGTCTTCCGGCACTTGCAGGGATCCTAAGAGTAAGCCAAAGCACCTCAGCAACACAGCAAGAAAAGATGCCTTGACTATTCATATGGCCACAAGCCAAAAAGCGCTCATACATCAAGCAACAAGTATTATATTTTCAACATTCTGTTAGCAAAGCAAACCTCACTCTCAAATCCTGTGACCTTGGTATATTGTAATTGAGCGCAGACTGTTCATTCACATACGTGAAAATAAGTAAATGCAAGTCAAACATTATTCTGGCAATCTTTCCATGCTACAATGTAAATTCCACAGCTGCTTAAAAGCCTATTATGTGTGCTTGAAGTCTGGATCCTGGGTTAGTGTTATTTAATAGTCAAATCTGAGTTGAAAGAAAGTACAAAGGCACCAATTGAGTTAAGTATAGGGTATGTATATCTACATTATATATGATATTAAGGATCACATAGTATGACTGCATAAAGTTGATCCCTTATTTATTAAGTGAAGATAATTTACTGCAATGGTTTGATGCCAAGGTATGTGGTTAGAGTAGACTCAAGAAAACTTGTTCTGACTTTGAAAGAAGAAAGGGTCCGCTTTATTCCCCCCAATAAGTGTCATGGGGGTATTTCTAGAACTGTATCTCATTCCCATTAAAATGAGTTGAGCTGAGCTGTAAAATCAATGTAGCCCATGTTAAGACTGTCACTGCTTCTAAAATGGAGACTTATTATTGTAATGTTATAGGACCTTTAAACACTACAATCAGTTGTCACTGGCATTTTATATGGCAATGATTTGATCATATGTATTATAATGTTATTATTGACAATTAACAAAGAGACTGCGGCTAGATCTGACAATAAACTTGGTGAACCATGCCAAACATTGCTAAATAAAAGGTTGATCTTAAAAACAGCCCACTTGAGCATCCCCTTCTGAGATATTCCTTGCGCAGCAGTGTCCTGCTCACTAGTTTTGCAGGCAAATACAGTGGGGTTCTATTCAAATAGTACAGGTTGCATTTCCTTGAGCAACTGGATGGCTAGAAATTAAGATTTAGAAGGATATGTAGCACTAAACCTGTGCCGAATCCCCTTCAATATCAGAGACTGAACCCCCACAGATCATAAAGTGATGCTATACCCTAGTCCCATATCATCACTACAGTCATGAGAAAAACAATGTCCACCATCTTTAAAGTCTATAGTTTTACATATCAACACATAACAAAAGCATTTGCTTCTTAGAATGTCTTAAAACCGTGTAAATACAACCTCAGACAAGAACACAACACAAACTACACAATCTGTTGTAGATTTTCTGATGTGCTTAAACGCTGTCCTGTTGCATGACCCAGTTTCGGACAATATTTAGCTGTTGAATAGATGGTGTCACATTTAACTCTAGAATATTTTGTTATACAGTAGAGTTCATGGTCACCTCAGTGACTGCAAGGTGCCCAGGTCTTGTGACTGCAATACAAACACAAATTATCACCCTTCTACCACTGTGGTTGACAGTTCGTATGCAGCGTTTGTGCTGATGTTGTGTTTGGTTTTTGATAAACTTAGTGCTGGGCATTTTATCCAAATATCTCCACTTTTGTCTTGACTGTTCAAAGGACATTGTTCCAGAAGTCTTGTGGTTTATTCAGAAGCAACTTTAAAAACTTGAGCCAAGCTGTCATGTTCTTTTTAGAGAATTGTACTATCATGAACTTAAACATCATTGAAGAATGATAGACTTTAAATGTTTGAAATTTGCCCTATAATCCTTCCAAGATGGATAGGCAGCAACAATTGCTTCTCTAAGATCATTGCTAATGTCTTTCCTCCTTGGCATTATGTTAACAGGTGCCCCAGATCGGCAAACTGCCAAAAGTTCTGTTTTTATAGAGGTGGTCTTACTTGTTCATGATCAATTAATCAAGAGCATTTCATTAGTAACACCTGGCTGCTACTTACCCCCTTTTTTTTCACACACTGCTTCAGCAGTTTACCCTAGTTTTAGTTAAATAAAATTAAACACATGTTCATATGAGGTTATATGTATATCATTTTAAGATACCCAAGGATCAGATATTTAATATGCCCTACATTAAAGCATAGAATTCAGAGAGGGTCTACTTTGTTTTTCTTTTGACTGTATATGAGAGAAAACCTTTAATAATGTTTTATGAGTGCAGATATTCCATTGTTATTTTACTGTTTCCATACATATGCATGAGAACACAAATTATCTTAAATATATATATCTTGTGTAGCAAAGTAGCAAAGACTATGAAGTCTTATATCCAAATGTAAAATTAGAACTATGTGTTTTAATCCTAATTTAAGAGAACTTCCACAGCATACATACTCACATATCTAGTGCTGTTGCTTTGTGAATGGAAGGCATTTCATGGAAACAAATTATGCTCATCTAAAAGCAGTCAAGTGTTGTGCAACGCTCTATGCTGCAGCTAAAATTGTCTTGTCTACAATATGGATACAAATGAGGTAAACTGATCCAGGCACTGAGGAACCTATGATGAAAACTAGATGACACATTTATAGCATAGACTAGTGTCTGTAAAATAATGACTTTCTGCTCCAACAGTTTTGCAACAGGGAGCAGTAAAAGCAGTCATATCACCATTGTGATTTCGCCAAAATAGTTTATGTAATATATTTACCAAAACTTAAGAAAAACAGTAAAAGCGCACAGAAAATATTCCCTGCTTTGCAAATAAAGGCAAGTTGTGTGAAGGAACATTTTATATATATTATGAAATGTGAAAGTGAATACCAGATATTTATGTGTCAGTTGGTTTCTCATATAAAGGGAGCAAAAAGCTTGTACTTGTGCCTATAAAGACATGAAATTGTAAGTATTTTTCTATAGAAAATATGCTGCTATAGAATTATCTAGAATTACCTACGTTGTATTTGAACTAGCTATTCAACCAGGTGCAACATTTTCTATATATCTAAATATATGCATCGACATTCACCTAACATTATACAATAGAAAACCACCTTAGTTTATGGAATATTCCATCTATAGTGGAATATTTCAGAACATATTTTACAATATGGAAGAAGACTCTAAAGACTCTATGAGGCTAAGGCCACACGTTGCGGAAACGCAGCTTTTTTTGGCTCCAAAGCCAGGAGTGGATTGAGCAGAAGGGAAAAGTTTAAGACTCTCCTTTATATTTCCCATTCTTTTTGTAGCCATTCTTGGGCTTTGGCTCAAAAAACGCAGTAAAATCTGCAACAAAAAAATCTGCGTTTCCGCAACATGGGGCCTTAGCGTAATATGCATTCCCATTCCCCTAACCAGTCACATGGCTGTGTCCATTGCCGGAACAGAAAGTGCTGGTTGATGAAGGCAGCATCAGAACAGGGGCAGCAGGAGATTAGTAAAATGAATAGGACTTCTTTTATTAATTTATATACATTCTAAGCTGTTTAAGTAAATTAAAACGACCAGAAAACTCCTTTATATTAAAAATAATAATAGCTAATGTTTCACGTTTATACCATTATACCATACTAGCTCTATGACTTACATATAAAAACACTGAGAAACAGTGGTGCAAGTTCTGTTATTTTGCCCCTTTGACCTCAGATAATATAACATTGTCTCAGCTGGTAGCAAAATTGACATGAAAACAAAGTTGACACTTTACTTTTCTTCCTTCTCCTTCCTGCAACTCCAATAACAGAAACAGGGTGTGCTGAAAGAAGAGGACTGTCAATCTGTGGATGTGAGAAGTGTGTGGCATGCTGACAGCTTGTTCAGCACACAAAGGCTGCAAAGTGAAAAATGGCTGCCTGCTGAACAGTTTTCAGACGCACAAATTATCAGACATGCTATAATTCAATCTCAGCCCGAGAACTGCTCTAACGATTGGTTGGGTAACTACAGTCATTCCATGTTATATTATTTTGCTTTTAACAGAAAGCATAGTTGAATCTTTTATGAATGTTCTCAAAAAAGCTTTAAATGTACTGAGATTTCTATTTTCCCCAGCACAATGTCTTACAAATGAGAATCTGGCATTGAATAGAATTTTTTTTTCTTGTATTTTCACTACCAAATAAAATAATAAAAATTAGGGAATTCTGAGTTATTAGAGTGGAGCGCTTCATAATGGACTTTCACTCTCCCTAGTGAACTTGACACGTAGCTATGCATTATGTGGACAGTGTGTCGATATCAGTTGGCACCTTGTAATGCTTCATCTCACCTGAGGTGGGGCTGCTGGGAAATTGAACAATTACTGCCAGGTCTGCCTGCAGTTTATGGCTTAATACTGGGGTCTTAACAGCAGGACACCATGGATTAAATTTATCATAAGGGGAATTTTTTAATTAGTTTTGATAGAGTCTGTATTGGCTGAATTTGAGTCAAATTTACCAAATATAGAAACATTTGGTGTATCCATGAGTTTAACATGTCTGTCCTAAGATGTTACTCCACTTTTTATGCTTCACCCTTACTGGAGTGAGTTTGCAACAATTTTGCATCTTTTTAAAAAGTCATAGTTGATAAATCTGGAGTACAGCCAGATAGAAAGGCTAACCACAACAATTTTTCCCATTCATGTCTCTAAAGTGTGGTGAGTGAGTGGTGTAAAAATACAAGATGTCAGCAAAAACTTTGTGCAGATGATCTCAAAAACTCGCAAATCTCAGCTCTGCAACTTTTTTACACCAGAATTCTGGTGTGCAGAGTTTGATAGCCCCCCATGGTTACATTAAAGGCGAAGGCCCCATCTTGAGGAAACACTGTTTTTTTGTTGTTGCAGATTTTGCTGCAGTTTTTTTAGCTAAACTCAGGACTGAGACTTAGGGAGAAGTATAAGAGCTTCATTTATATTTACCATTTCTTTTTTAGCCCCTTCCTAGGTTTGGCTCAAACAACACAGAAAAATCTGTGACAAAAAAAAAAAAAATCAGTAATACCGCAATGTGGGGCCTTAGACTAAAGGGGTTGTCAAGCAATTTAACAATTTATAGAATGCTTAGTATGTTATAATATAAAGAAATCATACTTACCTTACTGATCTCCCAACATTCATGTTTAAACAATGCTTCTTCACATTCTGGTTTCTGTACTTTCAGCTGCAGCAATGATGTCCTAATATGGCCATGTGACTATTGCGATGTACATGGCCGTGCCAGGACATCATCACCAGAGAAGGGACTACAGAGACCGGCAGGAGACATGAGAGTGTCAGAATGAGAGAATCAGCAGAGCGGTAGAGGAAGTATACATGCTTTTTTTTATTTTAACATTAACATTCTAGGCTGTGTTTTATAAATATATGAAATTGCCTGGACACCCTTTTAACTTTAAAGTCCCTTAAACAAAAATAATTGTCTAAAGCAGACATTCCTTTTTGGATATCCTAAATATTAGCTTCATAACCACAGGCATCCTGAACTGATAAAATGTTTATTCCCCCTTTTTAGAAATAAACACATGTATATGTTGTTTATATTAGTATTTACACATAAAAATCGGTGCACCAGACCTCCATGATTCTGTTATGCAAGCAATGTTGTATTCCATTCAGCATTCTGCAAGCCTTGTATAAAAATGATTCCGTTGTTCACAATTGCCATCTATTCACATAAGATCTTGAAATTGCTCCATATATTTTCACTAAATATGACATAAAAGCTCTTAGAGATATAACCTATAAACAACATCTCAAAAGCAATTTCCGCAACCAGGATAGAGAGAACAAAGTTTAAGTTGGCTTACTTATATTGATTTTATAATATGCTGTATGATATTTCAAAATAATATACTCATGTTCTAAGTACTCAAGCCTCTCTTAATGGTTTTCATATGTAATTTCATAAGCATTAAATCTAAACCACCAGTTGTAACAAATCTCTGACTGCAGCAATGAAAAATGTACTTCCCAGCAACATATGGCCAGATGAAGGATGGATCATTGTAGCAGAAAGGAAAAGTCGAAACACCATAATACCATGGCTTTAAGGGAAAACCACACAAAAATACAGTAGAATATACAAACAGTTGAAGCATACTATGGTCAATATTACATTATGCTAAATTCCCGCAATACTGTAATAAATAATGATACATAATAATGATGACAGGTAACAAATTAGGAATGTCTTCCTTTCTCCTGGGAATTATTCCCATTTTTGTTTAAAAACTAATCTAAAAATGCACATTTAACTCTGCCATATGTGCAGTTTGTTCCTGGTGAGGTGCGAGGGGTGAACACCTGCCAGACACCTCTGGTGCCAGACACCTTGGGGAAAACAATAGTCAGCGGATAAAAAATAAAAAATGGTTCAATTAATTTTTCCCATGAGATCAAATGCCTGAGGGTATCTAACAGAGTCCATCCACATTGGATTGGTGTTGCACTGATATATCCAAAAACAGTGGGACCTGTCAATTTCAATCTAATGTCTGGGGCAAGCTTTTACAAAATTATTTTGTAAGATATTTTGTGCATAGTGTTAAATGAAACACTAAAACAGTCAACATTACTTGTAAAAGATAACTCTAAACACATGCTTAAAAAATCCACACATAGTGGTTCTCTATTTATAACACTTGGCGATTGTGTAGACATTCCTCTTGAAAAATATACTGATGTAGCTCTAAACATATGCTTCTTTATCTCCCTGAAGGGAAATGAGAAACTACAGCAGTGTGTGACAAGTTGAGTAACAGGTCTCATTTAATAGGAAGTACCTCCAGAGTATTAGATTCCCAGGCTCACGTTTCTGACAGAAGCAAGCTCTGGATTTAGTAGAGGTCAACAAAACCTCAAAATGTAGTGTTTTATTTTAGTACACTGTTTTTGAAGCGGAACAATTTTGTGTTCCCAGTAACTGTAAACAGGCAATTGAAGCACAGCTCGGAGCAATCATATGGTTTAGGATCCCCTTGGCCCAAATACAGACGCATTTTAATTAGCAGTAAACAACTCATTTACATAACTTCAAACAGTGCAATTGGTTTTGCACAGATGAAGTGGAATAGGCACAACAGCAGTTAACATCTATGGTGATCAGAGCTCATATAACCAATTCAGTGCTCAAAGGCTTGTAGAAAGAAGAAATAAAACAGAAGGGTTAGTTAATAACAGGGCTATCGCTGAATTGCATTGTGTTTGATTTTAGATTGGATAGCAAACCAATGAGCTAAAAACTATCAACAAGAACTGGGATAAGAATGTATTAGAGAATAATGAGCATAACATGAAAAACCAGGTGGGAGTAAGCCAATCCCAGGAAATCTGACTACACAAATTTCTACAATGCCATGTGTGCCCCAAATGTTACAGCAAAAATGTTATGGAAATTCTTCTACGCATCTGTGAGCAATTTTACGCAATATTTTCTTGTGGCAATGAACTTTTTAAACAGGATAGATCAAAAAGGATGGAAACCAAAAACATCCTCAGACAATTTTTGTGTATGAGATGAAGAAATTTACATTTCTTCCATGTATTTTTTTTCATAGCCTCTAGAGTAAAAGGGGTGTTTCATTTCAAAGGACCTTATGTGAAGTAGCAAGCCATCTGAATTACAGAGATGAATGCAACAACTAGTTACATTTTGAGACTGAAACAACTTGTCATTTAACAACCAGTTTTACTTCGATCCTATAATCATTCCTTGCACTACAAAGCTATGAGCATTTAAAATAGATTGTGGTGGGATGGAAAGTAATTGAAGCTCTCCACCGTATGGTAAGTGCAGCACAGATGGAGCTGGAAATTGGCATCATTGATCTTTGTGCCAAATAGATAGTCCTTTCTCCAGATGTTACAAAAAGTACAAAAAAAGCCCCAATGCAACCTACGCTAATATTTTGTCAGACGTGCAAGATCAATAGCTGGGTGCATGCATCATACTACTACTAACATGATATAAATGTATCCTTTTTAAAATCGTATTTGGACTCTTAAAGGAAATTTCATAACATTATGATCGCTGAGGTTCTTGACCCCCCCATGATCGTAAGAACAAACAATCTGTAGCACTAATTTAGATATATCAGGGTAAAAAATAGTCAGGATCCAAACACCTTGGTGAAACGGATTAGATCTTATAGTTCTAGGAACCTTACTTAGGCCTCCTTCGTGATGAGCGCAGTTTTTGGGTCCTGGGTTTCAATCTACCCAAGGGCAATATGTGCCTGAAGTTTATATGTTTTCCCTGTGTTTGCATGGGTTATATCTGGATACTCTGCATCTGTCCCACAAAACATACTGATTGGTTAGTTTGAAATTTAGGTGGGGCAGAAAGCTATGTGAATAATGCTAATCTCTGTAAAGCACTATGGAATACGTTGGCACCATATATATAGGATAATATAGTTATTGAGTAACTTCAGACATTTCTGAAGAGCTCAGTGGTTAGCGCTTTTAGTCTTGGGTTTGAATCCTGCCAGGGACAACATCTGTAAGTAGTTTGTATGTTCTACCTGTGTTTGTGTGGGTTTCCTCCCACACTCCAAAGACATACTGGTTGGGAATATAGATTGTGAGCCCTGTATGGGACAGTGACTGTCAATGTCTGTAAAGCGCTGCGGAATATGATGGCGCTATACAAGTAAAGCGGTTGGATATTTTTGCATACTTTTATTGTTGGCTAAGTTATTGCATGTTCTAACAAGTCCAATCTCTTATGTAATGTCTCTTTACATCCAAATTGCATGAAAGACACATAGGCACGCATTAACTAAAAGTCAAATTGTCAACTTAAAACAGGCAGCAAATGGCAATGTGCAAGATTTATCACAGTGGCTTATGCTGGATGATAAATCTGGTGCATCTTTAGACTATCTGTTCTAAGTTTATGCCACCTATTAGTTGGCTTACTTTGAAACAGAATTTCACACAAAAATTTTGGCGCAATTTGAGCACATTTTGTTGAATTTATGCTATGCCCCATTTTCTCCAAAGTTACACTCACAGCTAGTAAAAAACATTTTAACTCAAACTTAAATAAGCACTGAGATACCTCACATATTTACACCAGAGTCCATCATAACTTCAATAGTATATCTACACCATAGTAGTTTTACCTGTTGGTAGATCAAAGAGAGAGATCATATGACAATACCATTTATAGCCTAGCATCTACATGCTGACCTATAGGTTAAGAACTCCTGTTTTACCTTATTAAAAGCACCGAGTATCACAGCGTCTCTATCCCACTGATAAGTGAAATGTTATAATTACAGCAACATGGGAAATTCTTCTGCCGCCTCCCACGCTTCACTATTATTAAATTGCAGACTACAAAGCACAATGAGTATTTGCTTCTGGCACATCTGTAAATAGAAATGGTCCAGCAAACAACAAGCACTTTTTAATTCAACAAAGGTCAGAAGTTTAGTTTATTCAAGTGGAATGACTCCTCCAAAAGCTAACCTGCTCTTCCTTCACTATGGTAAACATCTTATCACAATCCTGCTTAGCTAGCATGAGACAACAGAAGAAGCAGAAAGGTCAGACCCCTATATTATTAGCCGGTCTGTCGTGAAGATACATCAAAGTAATGAACAGAACAGGGCTGCACATGTCACTTTTTTAATTAATTTGGGAAATGAAGAAGAATGGATAAATACAAGCCTAGAACATTATAATACACCATGAATATTTTGTCTATTAGGGTGGATACATGGACTATGAAGAACTAGATGTGGAAAAGGAAACTTAAATGGTTTACAGTGGTATAGAGGGATGGCTATTTAAGGCAGGTTTCACACTACCGTTGGAGTCCGTTATGAAGGTGTCCGTTAAAAAAAACAAAAACGGACACCTATCATAACAGACACTAACTGATGTTAATGTGTCCGTTTTTGTAACTGATCCTATTAATGGTTCAGTTAAAAAAACGGACACATTAGCATCAGTTAGTGTCCGTTAGCATCAGTTAGTGTCCGTTTTTTAACACTGTCCGTTTTTTTTTGTTTGTTTGTTTCTCCTTTGTGAGCATGCGCAGGAAAAAAAAAGGACATAAAATAACGGACAGTAACTGATGGCTATCAGTTACCCATAGTCTTCAATGTTAAAAAAATAACGGACACTTGCTGTCCGTCAAGAATCCGTTTTTTTCAAACGGACAAAAACTCCTGCATGTAGGATTTTTTGTCTGCGAAAAAAAAAACAGACTTCTGATGGATTTGGTGTAAACGGACAAAAACAGACACAATATAAAAACCCATTGAAATGAGTGGAAATTTTAACGGATTTCTGACGGTTCAGCTAGTGTCCGATGCTAATATCTTGTAACGAACAATAGCAACGGACACTACTGACAGTCACCAACGGTAGAGTGAACGCCCCCTAAATTATTGTCATCCCCCTAATCTTAGATCATTGCTATATTAACTGTTCTTAATATCTGTGTACGGTTTTGTTGAAAATCATTTCCTATATCAAAGTATTAACAACCAAGTAAGCTGAATACCAAAGCAATCTCAAACCTGCAAATTGATTCTACCATCACTTGGTATCTGCTTTCAATCAATCTACCAATATGATGAACTCAAATCTATATCAATCAAAACAACATCCTACAAGAACTATAATAAATCAGAGGTAATAAAATCACGCAGTCGTGGGACCATGTGCCCATTATTCATAGCCCTTCATTGACACCCAGAGTGAAGCCATGAACCACTTAAAGTAGCCATACACATAAAGTAGCCATACAAATTAGACAGAAGTAGGCTGAACAGCAGTCGAACATGAGATCATCTGATGAATGATCATTCCATAAATGCAGCCATATACATTCTAGTTCATATTGTTCAAACTGGTTGCAAATGATCACTGACACTTCTTTCCAGACAACCCGCCATCATTCATCCAAACTGATTGTTCATTGTTCAATCTTACATGACGGTTGATTGGTGAAATTGTCCATTTGGGTCAACTTTAGACTCATGTGTATTAAGTAGAATTAACCAACACTGATAAGAAGTTATCTCACATTTTAACTATTAGAATTAAGACTGAAGCATATCAATATTTATTAGCCTTTAGTTTCCGGCTAATTGATTGCTACATCTCGCTACATTGCTTCTAACCATAAAACATATGTTTCTGCTGTATATAGGTGACAGGTGCATTTTGATAACATCCATCTGTCACCTGCGAAAAGAAATCATCTTAAAGTGGAATATTAATTTTATTTTATTTTATACACCACGTCTTAACAAAGTCGCATCCAGAAATTCAGTATATGTACATAAATAAAGTTAAAGATGAAAAATAAATTGCACTACAAGCAGTCATAATGCAACACATTTTAATATCTGAATTACATTTTGGAAGCAAACTGTAATTTGTAAGCTCTCTTATCTAGATCACAAGATGCTAAAAATGCATGCTGGCATCATGGTATTGCTGACCGAATATACAATCAGGCATTTCTTGAACACTTGGTGAATTAAACACTAGAAAGATATTAAATCAGAGACCAAAATCAATATTCCAAAGATTGCTTCATTCCATAAAAATTCAGATCACGTCTGAAAAAGTACAGTCAGCAAACTATCTGTGCATAAATCATTTGAATTGGCCCTCGGCAGGAGAGGCCAAAACAAGGTAGGAAGAGTCTCTTTAAAGATGAACATAAATGTTAGTATTTTAACAAAAATAAACAATGTGATATACAGCAAATCACATCTATGTATAGTACTATGTAAGTTATAGGCAGGTGTGGATAAAATCCTGAAAAATGTAAGAATGAAGTTGAGGATTTGGTCAGGATTAATAGTGTCCTTAGTACTGAGAAATATAGGCAGATCTTTATTCATCATACAGTACCATCAGGGAGGCATCTGATTGGCTCCAAATTTCATAGATTGTAAGCCCTTGTGGGGAGGGCCCTCTATCCCACTGTGCCAATTGGTCACTGTTAGTATTATATTTGTTTTGTATATTTTGTGTACTGTATGTAAACCCTCAAATGTAAATCACCATGGAATTAAAGGTGATATATAAATAAACTTATAATAATAATAATAATAATAATAATAATAAAACAATAATAAAATGTATTCTGCAGAAAGAAAATGACCTCAAACATATAGCCAGTGTTCATAAACTGTGTATAAGGCTAAGTCCCCACATAGCAGGCCGCAGCCAAAAAGCACTAGAGTTTTCCTCTTCTGACTTTCTGTCCCTATTTTATCTATACAGCGCTTCTGTAGGTATAATTGACATGCTGCAATTTACAAAAACACCACAGTTTTTGAAATCGCAGCATTTCCGATGTGGATATTTTTATGCAATGTGTGTATGGGATTAGCCAGAATCCCATCAACTTTGCAGGTACTGTAAAACACTGCATTTTTTGCCGCAATGTTTCCACTGCAGCCAAAACTCTGTGTATTTGCAACGTGGGGCCCCGGCTTATGAGTACCCAGAAGAATTGATGCTGTTTTGAAAGCAAATATTTATGCAATTAAGATTTCTATTTTGTTAATTCACATCATTTTGTTAATTCACAAAAATAAACTATTAACACTGTGATTTTTGAAAGCATTATTACTTTGCAGCATTTTTTCCCACACCTGCCTATAAATTTTGCACAACACTGTACATTAAAATGTCAAAAAACATATATCATGTCACAACTAATGGATTAAACAAATGATGCAACCACTACTGACATTCTCAAGCAGAACATTAACAGACGTTATACTAGTTCAGACCTACCTTCTTCAGTTTCATGCCAGACAATCCCTTCCAAATTCACACTAGTGCCAGGTTCACAAGGTCCAAGGCATTCTGGTTCTGTTACTACTCCAACTTCACATGTGTTTACACCAACTGACCGAGTCCTTACTAAAAGTTGCTCCACAGGTGCAGCAATAGTTGAAGATGGTGAAAAATACGATGGCAGAATTGGAGATGAGATGTTGTTAGAAACCGGTGGTGGTGGAGGGGCAGGCACTGTAAACAGGGGATCAACCTGGTAAACAGAAAATATTTCAGTTTTATTGACTGTAAGTGATAATAACATAATAATAGTAAGCACTATCATAATAACTGCAACTATTCAACACTATTTCAGAGCATTACAGTTTCTTCACTTCATTCCTATTGGTGAGTTTAATTGCATAGTGAATTTACTGTCTTGATAAAGCCATTGACTCTGTTGCTGTGTTGGCTATATCTCTAATTTGCCACTTTTTGTTGGAAACTATGTATGCTATCCATTTTGACCTTGGCTTCGCTTTGATAGCACAGAAAAAAAGGTGCAGAGAAGTAGCATTCCCTGCAGAGAATAATTTAATGAGCAGTTACTGAGAACTAGGGCAGGAAAACCTGCTGTTGAAAGTGTCAGACTGACAGGGAGGGCTGTAATCCCTCTTACCAGAAAACTTTCCAGACAACAGCTCCAATAGAGCAAACGGAATAAGTGCAATATGCTAATGACGAAATTGGATGCTCTTATCTGGGCGATGTGTCGTTATGAAAATCTTCCCATAATCTTACAAAGATGGATATCACTCGCGTTAAGATGCATATAGAGGCTTGGATAATTTGGACAAGTTAACTCTCTCTTATACAGTGTTTATGGTGACAAAATAAAAAACTGTAAAAAAAAAAAAAAAATATATATATATATATATATATATATATATATATATATATATATATTGTAAATGCTAATAAATCTGTTGGTTTACTACACCTCCTAATAAATCGCAACCAGTTATAGAACAAATACAGCATATGCTATCATATGTGACTTTTCTACACCATAAGTGACATAAAGCTGTTGATAAATTTCCCTAGAGTGTATACAAATACATATAATGCTAACTTAAGAGATGGCACCAAACATGGGATTTCTCCAAGCTGCATGGCATTCCCATGATCACCACTTTGGATATATGTCAGAAAATATATATTTTTTTTACCAGCATCTTGTATAAAATGATGCCATTTTCTTCAAGCCATAAGACACCATACATCTCAATACACAGTGTTGTTTAGCTTGAATAAAATAGCTGGCAGGTTTTTTTTTTATGTTCTATTATATACATTCATTATATATCTACAAAAAAGGATATCAATTGATATAGACAAGATGAATCATAACTGCAGCTAATGAAGAGAATGTAAGTCCATTATGTGACCTGCAAGGTTCATAATATATTGACTTTTTCCTTTTTTCTTTTTATAAATCTATCCAGCTGCAACAATGCTGGGAGGATAGGCAAAGGAAGGCAATTATCTACACTGGAAAATATACACTGGTCTAACAGCTGCTAGTGGCAATGTGACAAATCAAGCAAAGTAAGAAAAAGACTCTTTACAGTCTTGCAGTGTTATTTTTACTTGATGTCTGCCAGGTGTTCATGCTTGCTGTAAAGTAGCAGCCTAGCAGGAGATATTAATCAGACAATTGTCGACATACAAGCTGCATATACATCTAGGTGTTTACTGAATTGTTTCTAGAGGATGGACTTGCAAATACTGGAGCTTTCTTTGAAAAGAGAAAAGATTTTCTCTAAAATACAAATTAAGGATGCAATTTAGCTCTAGCTTGTACTATACAAGTGTACTGAGAAAAGCAAATGTTCAGTAGTTGGAAATTAGCTTTAATGTTATATCCTTATAGGATATGCTACTTAATGAATGGAAGATGGAATTTCCTTAGTTCCTTTTCACTGTCTATCCATATGTATGAGATGTGGAATGTTTGTTATCTCGGTGAATCATCTCCATCATAAAGAACCATTGAAGTCAGATTGCTAGTATATTCCTTAACTATAAAGACTCATCAAATCCGATAGTGGTCTAAACTCAGTTCAGAAAAATGTGGGCGTATTACAAGCACGCGAAACATTAGTAAACCACAAAATGAATAAAGTGATGGTCTGTTGCCTCATTCACCATTTCTTACACTGCTTACATATTGTCAGCCATTGACTTTTATATACAGTACTCTGTATTTTTGGGCAGGGTCATTATTAGTACCTGTATTTTTTTTATTTTGCTTACTTGTAAACATTTGCAGATGGCAGGACCCATTTTTCTTTGGGGACATATTATGATTTGGACAAAAAACATACTCCACATTTGTCAAGTGTGGCTTAACTGGACAAGAGACCTATTGTGACTATTGTCCAAAGATATACATACACTTAGAGCTGACCCTTATTCTCAACCACCCCCTTGTTGTATTGTATCAGGTCTTTCCCTCTTTAGCTAGCTATACATTTTGTACTATGTTCTATTGTGTTATGCTACAACATATTTTGTAGGCTTTGAGCATATCTATTAAATAGTTGGCTGGACCCCTTGTACCAAATAAGCCCTCTTACCTCTTGTGTCCCCCTATTTCCTCATAGACTGTAAGCTCTTGTGAGCAGGGACCTTCACTCCTATTGTTTGATAGGTTGATTCTTTGTCACATTATAATGTCTCATATTTTCTGTTCATGTGTCCTCTGATTTGTAAAGTGCGCAATATGTTGGTGCTATATCAATAATATTATTATTATTATTAGGCTTTAAGTGTCAGGAGACATTAATTTGATTGACTCAATATGTTTCTGTAATAGTAGATTTTGAGTTTTTGTGTAAAATACAGTACAGACCAAAAGTTTGGACACACCTTCTCATTCCAAGAGTTTTCTGTATTTTCATGACTATAAAAATTGTAGATTCACACTGAAGGCATCAAAACTATGAATTAACACGTGGAATTATATACTTAACAAAAAAGTGTGAAACAACTGAAAATATGTCTTATATTCTAGGTTCTTCAAAGTAGCCACCTTTTGCTTTGATTACTGCTTTGCACACTCTTGGCATTCTCTTGATGAGCTTCAAGAGGTAGTCACCTGAAATGGTCTTCCAACAGTCTTGAAGGAGTTCCCAGAGATGCTTAGCACTTGTTGGCCCTTTTGCCTTCACTCTGCGGTCCAGCTCACCCCAAACTATCTTGATTGGGTTCAGGTCTGGTGACTGTGGAGGCCAGGTCATCTGGCGTAGCACCCCATCACTCTCCTTCTTGGTCAAATAGCCCTTACACAGTCTGGAGGTGTGTTTGGGGTCATTGTCCTGTTGAAAAATAAATGATGGTCCAACTAAACGCAAACCGGATGGAATAGCATGCCGCTGCAAGATGCTGTGGTAACCATGCTGGTTCAGTATTCCTTCAATTTTGAATAAATCCCCAACAGTGTCACCAGCAAAGCACCCCCACACCATCACACCTCCTCCTCCATGCTTCACGGTGGGAACCAGGCATGTAGAGTCCATTCGTTCACCTTTTCTGCGTCGCACCAAGACACGGTGATTGGAACCAAAGATCTCAAATTTGGACTCATCAGACCAAAGCACAGATTTCCACAGGTCTAATGTCCATTCCTTGTTTTCTTTAGCCCAAACAAGTCTCTTCTGCTTGTTGCCTGTCCGTAGCAGTGGTTTCCTAGCAGCTATTTTACCATGAAGGCCTGCTGCACACAGTCTCCTCTTAACAGTTGTTGTAGAGATGTGTCTGCTGCTAGAACTCTGTGTGGCATTGACCTGGTCTCTAATCTGAGCTGCTGTTAACCTGCGATTTCTGAGGCTGGTGACTCGGATGAACTTATCCTCCGCAGCAGAGGTGACTCTTGGTCTTCCTTTCCTGCAGCGGTCCTCATGTGAACCAGTTTCTTTGTAGCGCTTGATAGTTTTGGCCACTGCACTTTCAAAGTTTTCCCAATTTTTCGGACTGACTGACCTTCATTTCTTAAAGTAATGATGGCCACTCGTTTTTTCTTTACTTAGCTGCTTTTTTCTTGCCATAATACAAATTCTAACACTCCATTCAGTAGGACTGTCAGCTGTGTATCCACCTGACTTCTGAACAACACAACTGATGGTCCCAACCCCATTTATAAGGCAAGAAATCCCACTTATTAAACCTGACAGGGCACACCTGTGAAGTGAAAACCATTTCAGGTGACTACCTCTTGAAGCTCATCAAGACAATGCCAAGAGTGTGCAAAGCAGTAATCAATGCAAAAGGTGGCTACTTTGAAGAACCTAGAATATAAGACATATTTTCAGTTGTTTCACACTTTTTTGTTAAGTATATAATCCCACATGTGTTAATTCATAGTTTTGAATTTGTAGTGTGAATCTACAATTTTTATAGTCATGAAAATACAGAAAACTCTTGGAATGAGAAGGTGTGTCCAAACTTTTGGTCTGTACTGTACATGTTCATTTTTCACCTAGTACTACAATTATAATTAGATATTTGTTAAAATTAAGTTATGTATTTTACGTAAGATATAATTTGGCTGAATATCATATATTTTAACTAAAGTTGGATAGTGCAATTACTTCAGGACGTGTAGACACTAGATGTACATCATCTGCTATTCAGTGGTTCTACTGTATCAGCCAGAACATTACACAAATATAAATAATATATATATATATATATATATATATATATGTAGTTATTGGTTAACTACTCCTTTTTCTATCACACCATATTAAATTAAAAATATCCTGAAAGAGACTGCTGATGAGTGGAGATGTGGTTAATATGCTGCATTGCAGAGGACGGAATACATTGCTTTTATATGGTAAAACAGAAAACAATTAAGGTTTTATTGCAGAACCAATATATATGACACATGAAAGATCAGGTAATTAAATGGTAGAAAAATTACAAGCCATTGACGGAATTATGGTTTCAAAAGGCATGTGGAACAAACTGTTCCTAAGCCATATATTTGTCAAGGGATATGCTAATTATTTTATCACACAAGCTGCAAGGAGAAAAGGTATAACAAATCGGATTGGTCTCCAGAAGATGATAAAAATGTGGCTGATTCACAATGACAGAATCATGAAATGCCTCTGGCTTATGCTTTTTTTCTTAAGATATACAAATTTTAAGGCAAGAAATAAGAACATGCAGAGAAAAGTTAGGAAACAATAACTCTAAATTCACATTGCTACTGTATTTCAAGTATGATTTATAAGCAGCACAGATTTAGCTGCAGGACAACATTGCTGTCTAATTATGAGTAGTCAGACAACAGCTACGTGAACACATCAATTATGGACCACAGCCAAAAGCCCTTGAGATGTAGGAAATTAGCCTCCAATACTCTGTTTTACAAGCTTGCATCATAAAGAATAGTATGAAGAAGAGAGCTGAAGACTTGCTATCGTATTCCAATCACTGAAACAAGGCACCCACCCCATGCCTAAACAACTAGAAGAAACAACTACCAGTATTTGGCATTGAAGAGTCTGGGGGAGCACTAAAAAACTCCTATAGATCAGATAAAGTGATCCATTGAAAACATTGAATGGAAAATAAAAGATAAGACTTTATTTATTTCCTGCTGGCTTTGGGTAAAAATGATGATAAAAAAAAAACAAACCAAAAATATGTGATCTTAGCCATATGGTAACTATACAAATTTTGACCTTCAGCAGCTATTCCTCCTTTCTCTCCCATACACATGGAAACTACCTTAGACCAAATCTGGAGGTGATTCAGTGAGTGAAAACAAAATGTTAAAAATCCACATGCCCAACCCCTCTGGAAAGCTATTATTATTTACTTTTCTTATACAGCGCCATCATATTCCGCAGTACTTTACAGTCACTGTCCCTTATAGGGCTCACAATCTATATTCCCTATTAGTATGTCTTTGGAGTGTGGGAGGAAACCCACGTACACACAGGGAGAACATACAAACTCCATGCAGATGTTGTCCTTGGCAGGATTTGAACCCAGGACTCCAACGCTGCAGTGCTAACCACTGAGCCACCAATGGGACACATACATATTAAATAAGTCAGTCTTGTTGAAATTGGAGGGTTTAGCTGACATTCATTGTATATGTATTGGACTACTTCTACATGTCAGGATTTAGCTATAATTTGACATTCTTGGTGTTACTCTATAAGTAGAATGACCATAGCAAAATTCCTTTAACATCCATTTTCAACCTATAGGCATTTGTTTCTGAAGTACACAATGCACCCGATGGGTGAAAATGTACCTTACAAGAGAAACAACTTGAAATCACAAATATTACATATCATGTTATTTTAAAGACATTTTTGTCAAAAACATTTTTTTCATTGTTTTCTTTTAACATCTCGCCAAAGCTGAAAATCACCCCTTTGCTCAGTTATCTTTGCCCACGCCTTTGGGAACAGACAAGACTGCAATAGTCAGAGAGACTATTGTGTTTGTTCACATTCACAAGCATTCCTTTTTCTCACTTTTTTGTTTTAATTCAATTCAGACAGTTAAACAAAAGAGGCAAGCCACCCTGCCAATAACTAAAGTGCAATTGCTGGGAGTATCCAGGCTTATCTGGTTCCAGTCAGACAGCATAAACAAACCAACACATTTCCCTGCCCTCAACCCCTTTGTTATTTTAAGAGACACAGAAGGCTTAGAAGTAGTGTCCTCACAATTCATTATCCTACCTCCCTTGTGCAAAGAAGGAGCAGTACCACAACAGTGACAAAATCTATAGCCAGACACTCATTTCCTGTACCTCACCACTTATTCTTACTTCTTTGTCCATAGCAGTTGGCTACCAACTAGGTCTTAATCTGTAAACAAATGATTTGCTCTACAATTAAACTATTCATTTCTTTTTTTTCCGCCTCTTCTTGGAGGTAGTTGGCGGCTCTCCAATCTGAAGGCTCATAGGTTTTTCTATTATTTAGTACTCATGATGGTTAAAAGGCAATAAGCTCATTTGGAGTTTATAAAACTGTAAGCCGTCAACAAAAGCATTTAATGCTTCTCAGAAGCACCATGTCTTTTGCCTGCAGAATTAATAATGTAAAAAAAAATGTACTTTGCACCGCTGAAGTGCTGAGAGTTATTCTGTCAATTATTGTAAATAGCAAAACAGACAATCTACTTGAACTATTAAACATGTTTTTGCTGTTGTTCCCAGGCAGTAAGCAAAGACACCTTAGAAGTAAGGAAATGTCAGAGAGGAAGCGGAATCACTTTGAATGACACTCATTTTACTATGCAAAAGAAAGGCAGAATAAACAAATGTGCAATATTGCAGTTACCAGAAAGACATGTCCTGAACATGTAAGCGAGAAATAATGAGGCTCACTAGTTCTATTTCTAACTGTGTAAAAAGGTCTATTTACCCTGAGCAGTTGTCACATTATCAACATATGTCACAGACTGACCTGTCAAGTCACTTACAAAAGCCAGCTATTATTATGAACTCATGTTGTTTCCATCAGTCCACAACTTCCTCTGCATTAAAGGAGCCTTCTATGTAAATGAGTGTGTCTTTAACCTGAAAGCAACTCCAGTGATGGTCATGGACTTTGAATAGGGCTTAGCTGCAAAAATAGGCACAGCTATTTGGTCAGTGCATACACCATTCTCTCTGGTGACAGGACTGGCCAGGCCAGATGTGAACAGGCTCAGGAGACTTCTGTGGACACTTATTAACCCTAATTGTGGACACTAATTCTAGCATTGCATGTAGGGTTCTGGTGATGTCACTACCGATATGTCACTGGTACTCAACATGTGACCCTTGAGGTCAGTGATTAACAACAGTGGTCACCTGAGTCTCCTCACAATGGCACCATAGAAAACGTGGGATGTGCTGAGTGAACGGAGGAATGGGATTTCCATTTATCACTGAAAACCCACTTTAGAAATGATAAGATGATCTCAGTTATTACATATTAGACAAGGTGAATCAAGATAATTTGGAACCCTATTCATGCTTGGAGACTTTCATGTTGCCTCTATATTTTGTTAGATTTTTAATGTTTATTGGGAGATTAATGCATTTTACAGACTTAGCCCCCTTCACTTAGTCTTCTTACTTCCACTACTGGTAACATTAACTACTCAGCTTGATATTATAGCATATCCTTAAGCAAGAGAATAACACTTGCACATTAACACTGATAACCCCTGCTATCTACAGACTTTATTTGTTTAGGAGGACAACACTCTTGTTTGGGAAACTTGAGGATATCACAACACAGTGATTTAGACTTCTTGTCACAGTTAGTCAGTGCAAACAGTCTCTAGATGGTAAAAGTAAACATTCAAGGTTTATCAGACAACAAGATGTAAGTAACTAGATAGTGAGACAAGTATCAAAGGGGTTGACTATTCTTAAATCTCTTAGAACAATTAACAGACAGGATCCTTTACTTTCATTAATGATATGGTATTGACATGCTTTTTGTGATATATTCTAGTATATTTTATATTTTTATGCTATATCCTGACAGTTGATAGTATACTGATACATGAAGGTTGACATAAATAACTTTATTCAAGAAGACATTTTGTGGTGGATAGTATAAAGGCTTTTAGTAGCAACCCTCATGAATGTGGTGAAGGACATCAAGAAGCCTCCAACACTGCAAGCTTCATTGCACTCTTTTGGCAAGGGAATAATAAATTGCTGTAGCTTTGTCTTGGCTTTTGTTGCAAGAAACAAATCATTTTCTGCTGTTAGCATACTAATGGTCGATAGCTTAAAGTTTTAGATTGTTATGGTAAAATTGGGAGAACAGTGTTAACTTTTAGTGGACTTTACCAACACTGTTACATTATTAAACAGTAAGACCATCATTTTATCATGAGCTTTCTCTAGATGTTCATCTTCTACATCAGAAGTTAAGACATTGAGTGTTTTTCTTCAGTACAGTATGTTACATGTATCTTAAAGGTTACTTTAGAAACTGTCCACAGGAGATGCTTGACATTAATACATGTAACATTTTGCTGACCAACAGAAACCCCTTCTGTTTTATTTATTTATTTATGATTTAGGACATTTGGTTATAGCCTTGCAGCGCTGGGGTTCTTGGTTCTAATCCTACCAAGACCAGCATCTGCATGGAGTTTCTATGTCCAACCTATGTTTTCGTTGGTTTCCGCCAAGTACTCTGATTTTCTCCCACATGCTAAAAATATACTGATAGGTAAATTGGCTTCCAATAAAACAACAGATCTTTGAGATTTGGAGATGAGCATCTGCATGACAGATGATTCCTCTACTCGACAACCCTCCCTGTACTTTGACTCCCTTTTGTGAGATGAAGTGCATTACAAATGTTTGTCATGGTCAATGTTTGTCATTGTTATTTGTCATGATAAAACATATAAGCATATATAACCATTTAATACTAACCTCATACTAGTGTGTGATATTTGAAATTGTGAATAAAATTATCTCTAATGTGACATAACTAGTGTAATTTATGTATTCTTATTTCATACAGTACTAGAAAAAAAAAAAAACCTACCTTAATGAACTGGTACCAACAACTACTACTCATTGAAACTGTTCAAAAAGGACTATGTGAAGTATACACTTGAGAGATTAGGTGCCTTGTGAAGGTCTGCCCATTCCAGGTCAATAGGACAATATAATCCCTGCTTGTGTAAGAATACGTTAGAGTCAGTAATGCTGTGCAATGATATGTGCTTGAATTATGCATGAATGATACAGTTTAATTAAGTTAGGGATCGGATAGATCAAGACAAAATCATTGCAATTCTTGTCTGTGTGTAAAAGTTGATGCAAAATCAGGGATGAGTAACGTAAAAATAACATCAAAACCATTGTTTTGTATGGAAAATAAATCTGATAAAAAAAAGGAAATCCAAAAATCCACAGTATTATTATTCCTTGCTAGATGTGTGCACACTACAGTCAGAATGTGGAAATTTCAGTCACATTTTGCAACTAATTGGAAGCAGATTAGGATTCTGCCTAGGGGGAATGTTGTCAAACTAGGAGCTGGAGCAAATGAAGAAAGAGGTGAAAGTATTGTGAAGAGCTGACAGATTTACAGTGCTCAAGGCAATAAACGGGTACTAGATGAAAATGAATATGCTTTACTGTAATGCATGCAGTTCTGTCAGTCACATCTGAGCAGTAACAGCATACAACTAGGAAAGAATGACTTTTAGCTTATTTAAAAAAAAAGGCTCTGACCTGCATGTTAAGTAAAATAAATGGTACTATAATACTGTGTAAGCATTAGACAAACCAGAGAAACAAAATATTATGTAATGTGATGTGTGAGTTTAATGGGTGCGAGGTACAATGGAAATGTGTGGGTATAGCATCATTCCATTAAAATGTATCTGGAACAAATGAAAATGTAGGAGTATACTGAAATGTAGAATACTCAAATCATACAAGAAAATCTGTTGCTACAAAATATTTAATACATGTGCTAAATATGTTGTCTGTGAAATGGAAATAATATGATAAAAACAGCAACAAAGTCATTGTATTCTGAGAAAGGTCTTAAAGAATATGCAAGACCGGTGATCCACATTTAAGGGTCTTCAAGCTTCACTCTTCTATTTCTTATTTGAGAATGACCTCCCTTCCTTTTGTCTGAGCTGTATTCAGGGTAGGAAAGACACTGAATAATATTGGCTCAATATATGCACTAAATGCTATTACCTAATTATCCTTCAGGTTCCTGCCTGCTCTCAACATGATTGCTTCCAAGCAGGAAGTATCACAGCTCATTGGGTGGTCCATGACTACAACAAATTAGCCTAACTAACCCACACTTTGTATGTTTGACTATGGCCAATGAGGTTAAGTTATAAAGTGGAGACGGAAGAATAAACTGTCAGTTTAGAACACAAGTCTAAAAGATCACAGGACATTTCAATTAATGAGCACAAACATACAAAAGTTTTGAAATCCTCAGGATTGTCTCCGCTAAACAAGAAACAGATTTTTCTGTCAAAAACAGATGTTCGGAAATACACAGAAAGACACAAAGAAATGCATGTCTTGGAAGATCCAAAGACAATGATCATTTTAGTGATAAACTATTTGTGAGTGAAGAAATCAGTTTCAGGTAATAGACATTTGTTCAACTGTGAAGATTCAATGGATTTGCTTAGTGCTGTACTATAAAATAATTGCAAAAAAAAAGGATTTGTTATTTTTGATTTATAGTACAGATACAGCCTTGTTAGTCCTCAACAGCAGATCTGGCGACAGCAACCAGCAAGGTAGGGCAAGTGTCAGGATTCACTGCTTCTTCCTGGTTTGTATATTGAATAAGAGAATCTTTCTCTCTCCCCGGTACTTGCATTGCATATAGATTGTCCTCTGACTCAGGGCAGTAGGTGAGTGATCCTCTTCTGCTCTGTTAATACTTTTAGGAGAGGATTAGACATCTAAGTAATTCTGAGACTGTTCTTATATGTTGACTCTGAGTGGACTCAAACCCACAACCTACTGCATATAGGCAAGAATATAGGCTTAACTGTTGTCTATGAGAGGATTTTCTCAAACTAACATTCAATTTTATTCTTCTTAACAGACATAATTTGCTGGAATATACAGCAAATTAAAAGAAAAAGTTGAAAATTAAAAGTGGGAATTTTTATTTGGTAAAAAAAATGATGCAAACATTATTACAATAGACGCATGTTTAAATAGACATTTTACAACACAGTAAATTTCACGGACTTATTTGGTATCTTTGTAATTGGATCAATATATACAATAGAGCAAACCAGGTAATTTTTGAATTATGGTGCAATTGATTTTTTTCTGCATTTTGTGGTAGAAATGACAGAATAAGCTTGGACTACAAAGTGATTTCACAATGCTACCCGAGGCTGTGGTGATAACAACTCTCAGCTACTCCTCCAAAAAATCAGTGCCCAAATTTTTGTGATATTGCCATTTTCCTTAATGTGAGTACACTGGGTTATCCAATGCTGCCAGTGGAATTAAATATTGTAAATCCACATTTTCCAAATTTGTGTATGCTAATACAAAATAAAACACAAGAGGCACTGGAAATTAGATTTTTTTTCCCCAATCGAAATAGACAACAATCCAGTGATATTGCTATTCTGGTTTCAACATCCATTCAGGGAATCTGTAGTCACTTGAGGTTACCACTAACTGTGCATGACCATTTGTCGAAAGAGAAGAAAAGTGAAGCTATCCTTTAAAAAAGCACAAAAAGCATTCATTTAATTTCCATTAGAGATACTATTGGCAGGAAAACGAATCCCAGGCTGAACACACAACAAGAAAAGTGCTGCAACACTGCAGTTATAAAGTTAGAATAAAGCCCAGATTTGATAGCATTATCCATGTAGTGCGGTGAACCACACACAAACAAACAGCTCTGTATGAAGACCGAGAACCGTAAGGCCAACCCTTCCAATTCAAACATCATTATTGCTTTTTAACATGAGCCATCCAAATTACCCAGCCAAAAAAGAGGCAAGAGGAAATCCAAAAATAATCTGGTCTGCCTGTATATTTTGTAAAGTGAAACTGCAGGTTGTTAAACACAACTTACTACTTACTTAACCCTTTTATAATGTCCCCTATAAAAGTCATCTCAGGGGGTAAAAGTTCATGGTTCTTAGAAACTGATAACTCCTTCTACAAATGTGTTTCCATGGCTGGAGCATTAACAACCTGTGGAAATGTCATAATGTTTACAGAAACCAAGCTTTCAGAGACCAAAGACTGATATTTTCCTGCGCGCCTATCCCTTTTTGAGAGTATAAATATTACATCTGTATTCTAAGTTTAGGCTTGAAGAGAAAGTGGTTTCAAAAGGTTTTGAAATGATTTTCTTTGATGGGAAGCTATTTGATGGTTGAAAGGACATTTTTCAGAAAGAAACCTGGAGAGCATTATGAAAGGTTAGTGTGATGAAATCATACTCTGTATGATATTCATTAAAAACATTTTTCAGTGCGTTCAATACAAGGTTGGGTCACAGTAATGTATGTCGGAGTTACTTTTTAGTGTTGCATTGCTTACCTAATTAGTTATCGCCTGTTTATTTTATCAATATTTGTTCATAGAAAAAAATATTGCTTGCTTAATAAGTAAATATGTAAATGGATGTCACCACATTGTAGGGCTGTCTACATCTCTACAAGCTCAATTAGGATATTTTTGGCTAATAGAGGTCGGGTCCAACCTGCAGACTACTATGTATTAGTAGAGATGTGGGACCAGCATAGCTCCTCGCCCCAAGAGACTAAAAGCCTCAGAAATAAATCAATAAAAGCCTATGCATTTTAATGGTAGACCTGCCATGCTTCATTTAACTTACAGTGGCGGAGCAGAAAAAATTTCCCCCTGCAGTTAAAAGCAGATCATAGTAGCTTTAAGCAACGAGACACACCCACTATCAGTTCCTATTAAGGGACCGCCACAGTGTGTCCATGTAGTTAAAACAGCATACTGGTTTACTAAATACCAATAAAACTTATATATATGGATTTATAGCATTCATAACTCAGTGATCCTACATTTTTATAGACTAACAAAGGACAAACATGGCCAATTCTAATCACCAACCTCTGGCCCCTGACATCTAAGGGTCAAACAGCATCACAGATCTTCAACTACTCTTGCAATGAACACTTAGCCATAAACCTTTCCTTAAAGGTAGTCTGTCAGAGCAAACATCAGCTATAAACTAAGCACACTGTACTGTAGGGCGTCTCACACATTGGCAGCTTAGTCATTGTGAGCTGATGCAAATATTCAAAAAAGCCCCCAAGTGCTACTTGGGATGTTTCCTCAGATTCAAGTGCCCAGGAAAACTAAGGAAATAAATCTACATATTTACAAAAGGCTGAATTTCTCAGCATGGGAACATCGAATCACAATAAGTAATGTATCATTGTACAGATACCATTACTATCTGTTAAGTTTATAACTGATGTTCTTTAAGTATTCAAAGATAACTTTTCTTCATTGTAGACTATACACATAGTAAACAAGGCCAGACTGAACTGTCCAACAATTCCTTTCACTTGCATTTTACAATATGTGGAATCACCCCCATGTTGGTCATGATTAATATTTGATGTTCTTAACCTCTGTTGGAGAATACAACTTTATGGAGCCTAAAAGTAAGAAACTAAAGGTGGCGGCGATAGGGGTGAATTTAGAAGTCCAAATTATCACATCTTCAGTGGTTGCAAAAAAACAGTTCTCACCAATGAAAATGTGTCACATTGATAGTATCAGTTATTATTATGTGATTTTTATTCTTGGTCTTTAGTAATAAATACTACCATGACAGTATTCACATATGACTGAGGAAAGTACACATAAGACAATGATACAATCATTTCCACAAAAAATAACTGGGAAAAATATCAGAATTTCTATGTTCCAGTCATTGACTCCTTCTTGCATATGAAGATGCCTTAGTAACAAAATTAGTAAAAATACATGAATTGAGGTATACAAGCTAGTTTTTCCATCTGGAGGTAGCCAGGTGGGGAAATAAACTGGTCTGATCTACAGTAGACTGACATGAAAAGATTACTACTTTTATGTTTGGCTATATTGTCTGGTACAGGAATAAGTTAAAACATTTGTATGTATGTTTTCAATAAGATCATACTGTTCTGTCACTTCAAACATCTGTCACCTCTTACAGCTTACATGGGAGAGAAAAGGTCTTGGAAGAAAAGCAACTAAATAAAAGAATCTATTGACACCATTCATTCAACATCTCCAATCCAGTTTCAGTAAGAAATAAGACTCTCACTATTTCCCTATGCTGTTGTCTTCAGAGTGTAACATGAGTGTTTCTACCTGAATAGAAGCACAACGCGTATTCAAATGCAAAACATAGCATTCCAATTACAGTGAGAACTAAGGTGTAATCAGCCCTTTTATCCTCTAAGTCATTCACAATAGAAGAATGTACATAACACTGCTGGAGGTAAAAGTTCCTTCACATCAAGATAAATATTCTACTCAAGACTGGAATGTCAAGCTATTCTATATGTTCATATACCATGCCATTGAACAATAAATGATCAAATGTACGCCCACATTCACATTTCCTTTTTATATATTGAAAGAAGCAATTTTTTTTTCTTATCAAAGCATATTGAAAATCTTTATGGGATTAGAAATACAACATACCCATTTTTCAACTGAGGAAATGTACATATAAGTCTGTCTATAAAATTGTGATATTTGTGCCTTTTTAATAAACAGAAGCAAAAGTAAATTTGATGTATCTAATTTAAGTTTACGTTCTACAAATCTATTGATGTAGATGTTGTAAGCTTGATAGGATATATGGTTTAGCAAACACTAGCCAAAATAGATCAGGGAAAAAATTGCTCTTACTCTAGGATAAAGGTAGGCTTGAAGGATGAGAGAACTTTTCAAAATTTGTTTCAGTTTGATTTTGGTTGGTCTGTACCAAAACTTAGATTAATTACAAACCGATTTGATGCAAAACAGCAGTGCAAACTGTCTTAAAATGCTGTCACTCTGAAGACTACTAGGCCTCTATCTAACCCTCTTGTAGTTCTCTAACGCAAACACAGCCTTAAAAATGTCAAAGTGATTGCAACGGATATGGCTATGGATAAACAGATGGTAGCCAGTTATAACAAACAGCATGCACTTTCTGATTTTCTTAGGAATTTTTAAATTTCAGTTTTTTTGTGTATTTGGCAAGGATAAAAAGGTCAAATGTTATGGAACCACTTTTATGCAAAATGACAGTTTCCTATCCTATTTCTATCAATTAAATTAAAGTATTTTCTCCACTTCAAAGTACACTACACTTTCCCATAATCCCCACAATGTATTACATGTGCATTATTTCCTATCTACCTCAAGTTCCCCATGAAACAGACACTTTTTTATAATGCCTATGAGTTATCAGTGGTGTCTAACTTATAGTCTCTCAAGTTTGGCTGTCACCAGTCATGAGGGCTGTTTAAAAGTCATTATGGGAAAGACTATTGCTTGGTTTATCCTAGCATGGGTAATTTTTATAGATCCGGCAGATAGACCGGGCCAGTACACTGCACTCTATTCACTTGTTAATGATTTTTATTTGTCATGTTTTGTCACCATTTGTCACTTGTGTATAGATGTAGGGGTGCGGAAACCCTTTTGGGTCCTACCCGAAGTCTAGGGGTTGGAGTGTGTGGCCTTCGGGTTCCCTCCTTCCTTGCTCTCTAGTGTCTGTCTCTGCTTTTGTGGAGATAGACAACAGTGGCAGGCTCAGTAGCACTCTTGGGGTGGCAGCTCTTGAGGAGACTGATGCAAGTAGCTGGCTTGGTAGTACTCTTGGTGGTGGCAGCCTGAGAGGAAACCAAGCAAGATCTGACCCTTCTGTCTCGGCAGTTGGGTTAGTTCAGCTCCCCTTACTCTTGGGCCTTTTGGCTCTGAGTTTGGGGACAGTTTCGGAGGACCCATTCTCTTTTGAGATGGATTTTGCGATGGACCGCATCCTTTGCACGTTTTTTCAGTGGCACCCGTCACTTTTTTCCATGCACTGGTGTTTCGTTGGCACAGCTTTGATACCTTCGATAAAAAAAAAAAAAATCTGACCGAGATCATGTGGTCCTTTTCTCTGCTTTATCCATGCTGTCACATAGTTGCCGCCATGTAAGTTGCTTTGTCAAACTCACACTACATACTGTTCATATAATAATAATAATAGTCCTTTAATAGTCCCACAATGGGGAAATTCATATTCATTTGAATCCAAAGTTTTTGAAAGGTTTGTGCTGAATCCAGTTTCTTATGACATACATGTTCAGTAGCTGTCAGCTGAAGGTTCCAATGACTGACAATTATTCTTCCCAACCTCTCCATGCACATGGATGCTTGGTTCAGTAGAACATGCATGGATTCTGAATGGGGAGAGTGAGAACAGCTACTGCCTGGCTAATTTTCCTTCAGAATAAAGGATTGGGCATCTTGACATCAGCATACTAGACCTACTTTTTCCAAATATTGGTTGAACATTTGATACACATCATCACCTTATTCTAATATATATGACCACCTTAAGAACCATTACCAATTTCTAAACAGACTGTGAAATCACCCCATGTTTACAACGTGAATAACTATTAGCTAACTCGCAAACGATTTTATTATCTAATAACTACTGATCACCATTAAAAACTAGCAAAATTTGGAAAAATCCAATTGATTTAAGACAATGAAGGCTAAAATAAGGATATGTATGTTAACCTCCTATGTCTCATATGGCAAATATAGGATTCTATAATATGAATATTGCTGGTAAATAGCAAGCCCGCATACTAACTCTTCTTTAATCACCATATATGAAAAGAACAGGAAAGTAGCAACTATTACTATATACTTAGCACTAATTGGCTGAGACAATGAAAACTGTCTGCATGCAAGGCGACACTTCTTATCTGTAGCAAAGTGCAAGCAATAGTCTGTTGAAATCCAACATATACAATATCAACAACTTCACAACTCAAAAGAAAATAATGAAGCAGAAATGCAGTGAAGAACAATAAAATGTTATAGACAGGTCGAACTGACAATACTGCTGTTCTATGAGGCGGTGTTGACATCTCCATGTACACTGTTTTAGCATAAGCGTATCTACACCTTGTAACAGCCCTGTGCACACTGTTTTGCATTTTTAAAGACACTGCTTTCCTATTATAACCATGTCAAAAGATCTGTGTTTTCCCTTTTGTTACAGCTATGACAAACCCTCCCTGCAGCTTCACCATTAACATGTCTGTTGCCTGTCAGACCACTCAAAGATAATGTCATTTATCTGAGGGTGGCACAAGACCAGTCATTAGCCTCAATAAAAGACCTCAAACAAAGGCCAGATGATGTTTTCCTTTTCAATGCTTGTATGCTGGCAGGTCACAGTTGTAATGGATGAATGGCTAAAATTTAAGTCTAAACCTCCTCAACAGGAAAAAAGTGTGGAGACATAACATTTTTATTAGGTGATTTGCCACTTACCAGACCACAAAGCTAAAAACATTAATTTTCCCATTGAAAAATGGACTTGATATATACCACATATACACTGCTATTTGGAGGGGAATGAAAATCACAAACAGATGATACTATTCCAAAATCAATGAAATGGGATGTTGTCCAATTCCATGAAATTCACTCATTGATGTGGTACACACTTTGTAATAGTAAAACTGTATGCAACATCACAAAAGAACCTAGGATATAATAAAACCCTTGTGTGGCTCAATGCAGGGAGGTGGAAATTAAGAGCAGATGGGACTTTTTCTTCTATTGCTTTCTGCAGGAGAATGCCATTAGCTGTAACTAAAGCTAGATATATTGTTATACAAATGTATCCACTTTATACCGTGTGCTGATATAGTGTTGGACAATCTACTCATGTTTACATCCCAATATTACCTAATAAAGAATAGGAAATGTCATATAGATTGTCAAAGGCTGCAACAAATTAGTGATCATAGACATTAGATATATTTCACTATCACATTAAAAAGGACCCGTCACCACTTCTGATATATCTATTTTAGGAAATAATTGTATTCTCCATATAATACCAAGTGTTGAGCATTTTCTTAGGACTCGGTGTTACTCCTCCTAGAAAGTAACACATTAACTGACAACTGGATGTTACAAATTGGGGTTGACTGTGAGAACATGTCAATTTATTCACAATCTTCTAGGAGGGTTTAGAGAAGAATGCCAGAGTGTGTTGTTACACAAAAAAGTGCTTAAGAATTTAGATTTTATGGGAAATAAGAATATTTACAAAATCTGACTGGTCATTTTTAAGATTGAGGTTGCGGTACCATTGTACCATGGATTCATTCAGAACTAATCTAAGAAGACATATTTGGATCTCCCATGCCTATTCTCATTACAATATAATTCTAGTATTAGCTATTTAGAAGAAAACAACTACTCTGTGAGGAGGCAGAATCCAGTCCAAGTGTCAAGTTTTTCCAATAATAGTGGGGTGTTTAAGGTACCTCATTAGTTACATCATCAAACTGTATCATGCAAATGGTAATCCTAAAGTAGATACCCAGAGACAAACTTCCAGCAAGATAGTTTAGCATGTCTTCAATCAGTTCAGTAATACTACAATATATGAGAAATAATCCAACTTTACTAACTAATGAAAAGACTTCTCGAGTATAAGAAATCAATGGTTCAAACAAATTCATTACTTCATTTCAACAATGTTGGCCATTTCCTGATTTGCCGTCACTCAGATGCTACATTATTAAATAGTATGATTAAGTAAAAACCCACTAAGATCTTGAACCAGGCTTATTGTCAGGCAGCCATATTTAGCAGTGCATTTAATTGCTAAATCGCTTATGTAGATTTAAGAAGTGGCTGCTGTGAAGCCTCAATAGACTTTGTATTTCAATTAGAGTCAGTGACCTTTTTGACCCAGTGTTTTAGTCTGAAAAAGTGCAGGTTATGTGCAAGGCACTGAAGAGACACACCATAATCAAGGCCATCAATGCATTAATCAAGCTGGACTCTATGCAAGTATAAAGTAGTTGGGGGCTGGGACAATCTAATATTGAGTCTAAAAATGCGTTCTTGAAACCTTACTATTACAAGTCTATTTAAAAAGCCTAAAAAGGCAACAAAAATAAAACAGGATATACAGTGAACAAAGCAGAGTGCATGGATAGCATTTATCTTAAACAAGAACATAGTCAGTTTGATCTGTTTAAGATATTTCCCATTGAACTTCATAACCTTTTTCTTAAACATTGCTTTGGTCAATCGGATATGTAGAATAACAGGAAACTCCATTAGGCCCCATTGTTAATTCCTAGGACATAAATCCATGATCACCTTATGCAAGTCTCAGTTTTACAAAAGATTTTCTAAGCCTATGGCTTTAGTTACCTTTGAACCGTGAGAAATAAAATTTTTGGAACTGGCTCTACGCCCTAGTACATGCATCATTTGGTTTGCTTACTTTACAGAGTCGCGTACAAGCACATAAGCCATTTGTGTCCGCTCATTATCTTCTAACCCAATCAAAGAGTATAATAATCGTTTCCTATAATAGGAAACATATTAAAAGGTAAAGTGGAACGTAGTAGTTCAGATGTCTTACATTACATATCAGGGCGACAAGGAAACACCCATGAAGATAGACAATAAAAAATAGCTTCATTTGATATAAGTCTTGAACTATCAACCAATCAATTATCCCAGCTCCAATGAGAATCCTCATTTGTCAGCGCTGCATGTGTAGCTTGTCTTTTTTATTGCCCACACATTTGGACATATAATTCATTGTGTTTGAGAAGCTTCCTTTCTTACAATGATCCAGCCATTTTCAAGGTAAAACATCCATTTTTATGTTACTGCTGACCTCTTTGTAGAGATTAACTGCATTTTGCCTTAAATGCGACCACTGCATTTAGATCATGAAGATCTTTTTATATGAAATATACTACAGAATGGTTCATAGTAAAAAAAAAAAGTACAATAAAAATATTGTAGATAATAGAAGAAAAGACATCTTCCAATTTTAACAGCAGTTGACTGGACCATTTCTAATAATTCTGTAGAGTCAAGGCAACAGCAATAAGATATCACAAGAATCTGACTGGTTTAAAAGGAAATATTTGCTTGAGGCAGACCAGGAGGGGAAGGTGACAAAGAATACAACATTGTGATGTAAAACATGACTTTACTCTTTCAATGCCAAAGAAAGCTTCAGAGATTGCCTGGTAATTGAATTCACTGCAGAGTTAATAACCGAAGCCATAAAAACACAACAATGGATAAAATATAATTCTCACACACATTTTATCTCTGAAGGAGCACTGTGAAAGGAATTATTAAGAGAAGCAGGGAAACCACAGCATGCTAATCTTGGTTGCCATGACAGCAGCCTTTGAGATTCTGAAATGTACAGATTGCCAGCTAAACAAAATTGTTGATTGTGAACATTTGGCTGGAAGATTAAAAGGCTAAAGGGGATATAAAAGGGCGGTACCTCCCACATTCCAGGAAGCCACTAAATCCAATCGAAAAGACCTGACTCCTTAACCAGTGCTATTATAATCACTGGATTAGGGCAATTTATCTGGACTGTTAAGGCTGATTAAGAAACTGCACATTACAGATTATTGACAGGCAAAATACCTACAGTAAAAGAGCTAAAGCATAAACAAAGGGCTACAAATTTATGCAATGCATAGATTGCTGGCGGAAAATGTGATTATCTTTCTGCTTCTTCACACAGACACCTCTTGTGGCACGCATACTGTGTGCTTGTAAAAACACCGACAAGACTCAATTAGGTTTCTAATGTTCTATATACAACAGATTACATCTAAAATACAACTAATAGTTGTAGGAAAACGACTACCCTGATGATTTACTCTGAACTGATAGATTTCTAGAAATTGACTTATTTAAAAAATATTTTGCATCTTTAAGTCTCAAATACATTTTTAGGGTAATTTACTCCAATTAAACTATTTGTCATTAGATGCACTTTTTATGCAAGAGTTAAAACAAGTAGGTCTAACAATGAATCCAGAATGCATAATCTTCACAGTACTTAATTCATGAAGGAAAAAGCACACCACACACACAAGGGTTCACAGCCTGTAGAATGCATTTGACCCTTAATTATCAATCAACAAAAGCACTAGTTCCCCAGAGAAACCTTACGCCCTCTGGATAACTGCTAGTAAATAACCTGCCTCAATGAGCAGCAAGAATAGCCATTCTCTATAACCAGTCCTAACATTTGATTTGCTCATGTGCTTTCAAGCTACTTAGCATTCACACAGTTCAAGACAGACTGGTTGAAATCAAAGGAGTGCCTGAAACAGTGCTGTCTTGCATTTCTTGAAATAGCGCTCTTGTTACATCCTTAGAAAAAAAAGACTTTATTTTTTCTCAGTGCAATCCTATCTAGTACAGCACTGCCAATGCAAGAGGATACATGAGACACCTCCCCCACCCCATGGGCAAACAGAGCAGATTATTGTAACCATGTCATCTCTCACTGGTTGTTTATACTCTAGCCTGTTGTGCAAATAGAGCTGGCTGCTACAGGCAATAAGTATTATGGGGGAGGGGTGGAATAGTAGCTACATTAACACCAGATAAACACAGGAAACAAAACAAAGGAGAAAAAAACTTGACCTGCTAAATAAAAAGCCAATGAATATAAATAAGTCAGAGATCATTTGTAGACACAATGATAGGTGGGAACTGCTTTGCTAAATCTTCAGATTTGCTCAGTGATTAAATAAAGGGTCAAAAACTGTAAAACAAAAACAAAGTATTAAAAATTAGAAAAAGTTTGTCAACAATGTATCTTCCTGTTTAGAGCACTTGTTTTTATGAGTGGAAGAGTATAGAGGTTAAAGCTGGATTCTAACCATAAGTCTATCAGATGGTAAACATTCCAAAGAAGATAATATAATAAATACTAATACAATGAATGGAAAATGGTAGTGGGAAAATATATGATTGTACTTTACCTTTTCTGTTTTTAACTTTTTGTTTCGCCTGTGGCTTTCTTCATCTTCCTCTTCTTTTTTGCCTAGTACAGAGTTCCCCATTATCCCTGAATCAACTGTACTCTTAGCCAACTCCCCTGCAAGGCTATTGCCACAATGAAAAGGACTGCCATTCCCAGGGGCCTTTCCACCTCCAAAACCATACAAATGCACAACTGCTTGGTTATTCACTCCAGTGTTGGAATGCCCAAGGTCATACAATTTATTACTGCTGTCCTTTCTAGACTTTCCAGAATCCTTATCCCTTTTTGAGCCCCTGGTGCTTTGGCTTTTACTTCCAGTTCTCTCCTCTTTGACATTTTTCCCACAAGTAGTATTTGCAGTAAGGCCAACTCCATTAGTGCTATGGCCCAGTGCTGCATTCATGCCAGATGTAGTTGCCACCTCCCCAAGGCGTCCTGCCTCCTGCTGTCTTTTGCCAGTGCCACTGCTAATCTCAGGCATCCCATACAAAGATGCAGAAGGCAATGACTTATTAACATCCTTCGAAGTTTTACTCCTTTTCACTTTTGATTTGCTAGACTCTTTGTGGCTGCTCCCTTGGGAGCTAGATGCTTGCTGAACTGAAGCAAATTTGAGGCTGTCAGCTAATGTAGAGGAGGTAGAGTTAACTGGTCCACTTGACGCCAAGCAATGTCCACTGTCCTTGGAAGCGCAACCACTATTTGTTGAATTACTCATCTCAAATTTCTGTCTGTCCTTTTCCAAATCTGCATCCAAATCAATAATCAAATTTCCCACACCAATTTCCCAGTCATCACCACTGTCATACGCATCAACTGCAGTTGGATCCACACCTTTCCCTACAGTAGAAGTGCTCACTGACATCCTGAAGATGAGACAAGTGGTATTACATTCCCATGAACTTGTTTTTGGAGAAAAGTGGACATTCGTCTATCTCTGTGTTATGTTGTCCAAATTTCTTACTTAATAATAAAAAAAAAAAGAAAAAAAAATCCCAAATTTTAAGAGATCCAAGTTATTCCAAGAAGAAAGTTAAGTCTTTTGTCCAAAGTATTCCATTAACTGTTCAAATGTGACTTCGGTTGATTTACAGCTCCTGTGGGGTGGTAAAGACAGTCAAGGTTAGACAACCATGCAAGTGAACCTAAATATTTACTGTATTCTACCAGATGAGTCATATCACGGTCTTCTTATAAGTCACTATTTACACTTTAATAATGCAATAAAACATATATCATCTATAGAATAATGACCTTGCAACAAATTTATCTGTTTTCTGTTTTGTAAACAACACAGCAAGATGTATAAGGCGAGTAAAAGCAAAAAGCAATATAAGCAGACAGCAGAGAATGGCTAGGTGTGTTAAATATAGTATTACTGACTGCACAGGAAACTGATTAAGACATACACTTTTAAGTGTTCTGCACCAAGGTGGCCTCGGTGACCGCCACTGATGTTATGTTTGACAAAGATGTGTAAAAGGTATTATTTTTGCAAGGATAAACAATATGCTCAGTTATAAAGTGGTTGTAATAAAAAGAGACAAATAACTTACCTTGAGTCATTTTATCTATTTAATAAGGCCACCAAGATAGAATCCTACAACCCATAGAAATCGAACCAGGTGGATTCCTCATTTTAGCAAAGCACCATGAGTTCTCAAGGAGAAAACAAGTCATATATCCGGAGCAGAGGGTAACCATGTAATTCACAATATTCCTTGTTAGCATAAACATGAGAATCTTTCCACTTTATTCCTGTCTCTCTCTCTCCCCTCTCTCTCTCTCTGCAGTCTTCCTTCCTTCCTTTCAGTTTTACATCAGGGATTCACTCTGAAGAGAAAAGCACAAGGAGGAATTGTTTCACAATTTCATCCATGAGAGGAAAAAAAAATCCCAAAAATGGATAGAGGGAGAAAAAGTTGTAGGGTTTATTTCATTGACACCACTTGAATCACGTCTTTCCTTTAAACATAGATTTCACAGCCATCCTGATCAGTTAAGTAATGATCCCTATGAACAAACCTACAGGCGTCCGGTTGTAACAAGACAGAATGTGCTAACATCCAGATAAATTAGTGAAAGGGAGAGAGAGAGGGAGAGGGGGGGTGAAGAAAGAGAGAGAGGGAGAGAAAAAAGAGGGACTGAAACTCTGGTCTGGATTCAGCTCTGTGCTTTCTCAGGAAGTGGCATTTCCCACACCCTCCCCCAACCACTAGTTTTTCTGACAAATCTGCTTTCTTGAAAAACACATGAAGAGAAGGGGAGGGGAGGGGGCTGCTGCTGCTTGGAACAGTGATGGAGCTGTGATCTGATAAACCTATTATCAAAACATTTTTAAGTGTGATGCTCAATCTTCAGAGAGATGTGAACCTTCTCCTCTGCACACTGTAATTTGTTTGTGCTGCTTCAGCAAGTCATTGTGGCATTTAACTGTTTATGGTCAATATGTAAAGGCCAATGGCCATGCTCCCACATCTATAACATTGCAGCTGGCTGAATCTATGTCAACATGGGGATTTGCTATTAGTCCAGAGCATTTCATGTATCTGATGTTAATGTGGTGCTTTTGCTGGGTGCCAGTGAACTGATCTCTGTGCATGCTTAGTATTTTTAATTAGCTGACATTCCCAGTTAAAACGCTGTAATGAATTGCTGATAGATTGAAAGTCTAGAGTGGTTTGTTAGAAGAGGAGAGAGAGAGAGAGAGGAGGGAGGGGGAAGGGCAGTTAGCAACAAGCAGCCATCTGAAAGCAGCTATTTTGTTGCAGCTCAAGCTTTTACATCACGTGAGGATCAAGAGCTCAATTGCTTGTCGTGACGTGAAAACACAAAATGGGTGACAGGCAATATCAGGAAAATGCTCATCTCGGTTTTAACACAAGCAAACCTCTTTAGGTTCTCCTGCTCTCCCTTCCTCCCCTGCCACAACTATTACTCATGAATGCGAAACAGTTCTCTCTGCAGCTGTACATCTGTGTCTCAGGGGGAAAAGCAGACAACGTGCTATGCATGTATGGCTAGGGTTATTTCCCCCCTTTTGATGAGGGGGTTACGTGTCTGGAAGAAATCTACACATATTAATGTATCGATTGTCGGCTATTTATAAAGCACCAATATATTCTGCCACACTGTACACAGAATACACTTATATCATCGGCGGGGTTCAATAGCATAAGCCAACGTTTAGTACCAGGAAAGCTAAAGATCCAAATGATAAACTCAATTTTTGTAAAATGTACAAGTCATTGAAATGACACATAATGACTCTATATGGATTACAGTACTGAACAGCTAGGGCGAACATTTTATAAAAAAGTATCACGCACCTTGTCATTTACGCCTGTACTTGAATATATGTGAAAAGGTAGTGATCATGGGGCTAGCAGTTTTTCTTGAATTAGCTGTCATCTGTCATTAGAGAGAGAATAGATTGCATTGAGCAGTGTAGTTTAGGGTTAATATCCTTAACTGAGCTTCATAGGTTTCAATGTATGAGAGGTGGCAGGAAAAGTTGCAATCTTGCTGTCAGTGCATTGAGCGAGAGACACAGTAAAATCCACTCAAGGCTTTCTGTCTTGTGGATAGAATAATATTCTGTTTAGGTCTATATTAATGGTGTGGAGTTGGTTTCCAGGGTAATGTGTAGGAAATATCCTGAGTGTGGATGTATGAGGAGCTGCGCACCCTTTCATTCCTCTGATCTAAGACAAACAGCTTCCCAGTTATTTTACTGGACAAGTTAACAGTTCAGTATGACACAGCGTTTCACACATGTGTACTTACGATCTGAATAGGATCAAGATGACCTTTGCTTCTAATTGCATCAATGTTTTATGCTGTGCTGCCACCGAGAGATTATTATACACCTATATTGTGCTCATGATCCCTCCTGTTTGTACATTACAGATTGCTATTTCTTCTTAATGATCACTAGGCGAGCAGCAGAACTGGGGAAAATCACAACTGGGAAAGAGAGAAGAAGAGAATTGAGCAGTGTCTCTACCTGAAAGGACTTTTCTTTGTTCCTAATGCCCTTTCTCATATGACCAATCAGACTCGAGCATTTGGGGAACTCAGCCGGCTGATTGGCGGAGTTTTTCTTTAGCCACAGTGGGGGAGGCAAACGAGAGCATAGTGCTGTGTATACACTTCTAACAAACACTCATGTAAGAGGAGAAGCCAGTTACACGGCAGGCTGCAGAAAAAATTACCCTAGCAATAAACACATGTTCCTAACTGAATTATGAGCGGTGTGAAATGCAACCCTGCTCAGCACAAAGGGACTGTCTGTCACAATACAGCGCTGAGCACAGCCACAGCTGTGGAAAGGGAATATGCCAAAAACACATATGTAATTGCTGGGTACGGTCGCCACTCAAACAAAACAAGGCACTCATAAAAGAGAATTTGCTATACATATAGATGTAAATAGCTACAAATCCTCTACGTTATTATGGAATTCATTGAATATGAGAAATTGAATGTTTTTGTTCAGGGGTTCTTCAACATCAGCCATAACAGATAACATGTACTATTCTAATCCATGGTGTTTATACCGACTTTCATTCACTTTTATACCAGTTCTACTTTATACTTTTTCACACATATTAGGGGAAACAGAAAAATCACAATCTAATATGTATTTTAGAGAGTATGAAGAAATGAGAGTACTACTACTGGCAGGCACGCAACACGAGGAGAACATACAAATTGCGAGATTTGAGAAACTTAGGAACTTGAAAACGAGGACTAGAGATGAAAGAAGTATTCAAAAATTCGATTTGGCAACTTCACCAAATTTTGCAATATGATTCTATTCGATCCAAATTAATTTGCGGCGAATAAACAGCTATTTCCTGTCTGCAGAGAGCCGGGGTGGGCGGCAAAATGCAGGAAGCCCTTGGATGCCGCGGTCATGTCTCTCTCTCTCTCTCTCTCTCTCTCTCTCTCTCTCTCCAGCATAGACAACTTTTATTCATGTAGAAGGATCTGCTAACAAGCAAAGACACGCCTACCCAATCACATCACTAGAGAATATCATGTAACCGTCTGATGTCACAAAGGTCCTTACTAAATATTCGTTACCCGGAAGCATCAGGAAATCCGGATTCCATGTGAATCAAATATTTCCTGAAATTCGGATCGAATTCCACTTCTGCAGCTCCGATTCGCTCATCTCTAACGAGGACACATCCCCGCTATCTGAAGATCTGGTCATGCTGGTTGGACACCACAGGCTAGGCTGATCTCTCAGTTTCTCTCTCTCCCTTCTCAGCCTTTCTCTCTACCTTTCTCTTCTGCTTTTCCCTCCTCTTTGTGTTTCTCCTTCTGTTCCCTTATCCTCTTACCTATCTGCTACAACTCCATTTCCTCCTCCCCCATACTAACAACAAACCCCTCCCCTTCCCCCTCCCCCACCATTCCCATTCCCCAGATTTGGCATACATGAATACATTGGATTATGATATTTGACTTTGGCCTTTTTTGTTGTTTGAAGTTTGCGTAAAATTATATATATATATTATGTATATGTGTTAGTGCTACTCCTACAGCAGTGCTGCAAGGTATTAGAGATGAGCAAAATGGTTCAGATCAAACCAGATTTGACCCAAGTTTTCCAAAACTTTTGTCTCGACCTGAACTCGAAACATTTGGTGTCCATCACCCATGAATCACTGTTATACTCTGGGATCTCTTCAAAACCCAGAGTATAGCAGGTGGAGATCCAGAGGAGTTACAGCAAAATAATAAATGGTTATACTCACTTTGCCTCCTCGGTTCCCTCGTGGCATTCAACAGTGCCTCAGCATCCTCTAACAATCTCTTACAGCCTCCTTGCTAACATCACAGCCCCTGAGAACCACTGAGGCCCTATCATTTGGGGTGCACCGACAAACCAGATGAATGAACCTCATGAATATTCAGCAAAATGAATCTTGTGAGGTTTGCTCATCTCTAGAAGGTATACATAGGTAAGAGACTATACTGACATTAGAGTTCTACATACATGTCTTGTCCACAACTGCATTGATAACATTGACTTTCAGGTTTTATATGCTGGTCTTAATCTTTTCTGTGCCAAAGTGAAATGCAGCTAATTTATTAAGAGGCACAAATCTTGGCCAATTTGGAACTGAAATACATTTAAGCTATAATTTATGTCAGTTTCTGTCATAAATGATAGCAAGTTTTACCATGAAGCCCCGCTCCTTCGCCTCACTTTTCAGAAAAGTAACATGAAAGGCAGAAAATGACAAAAGTCCAAATTTTTTGCAAACTTTGTTAACTTTACTCTTCAAAACTGGCATGGGGATGATATTTGTGAATTTCAGTATCAAATGAGGCTTGTAAGTTGAATGTAGAAAAAAACAAAACAGTAAATTGATGGCAATCTATGACAGGTGAGACCTGAATTTGTGTAGAGGTGCTCAAGTGGTGCAAATAACATGCAGGTGTACTGCTCAGCCAAGCACCCGTACTAGTAAACATGCCCCAATGTGCAACATTTCCACTAGTTATCTACTGTACATGCGTAGCTCAGATGAAAATAAATGGCTTATGTCCGTGTATTCATTCACAAACCCAACTGTAGAAACATATTTCATTACAAACCTATTCATTCAAGTGATTGTTCAGACCTTGATGTTCAGATGTAGGAGAAAAACCTTCTTAATGACATAAGACAATGTGTGTCTTCACTTCAGGAGGATAGATCATCTCAGCCAGTGATGGAGATTAGTAGTTAGACAAGGTTTCTTCAATTTCATTGTACCCAAGCAAATTGCTATATGAGTGTTTATAACAAGGATAATGCTACAGTGGTTCATCTATATCATGAAAGGAAATCAATCAGAAACGTCCCCTTGAATAGCAAAGATAGGGGAAGAATATTGGAAACATCACAAGTATGCAGTAAGTCCGAATTATGGTGACATTTAGTAAAGTCATTCCAATAATGCATGCCCTTTGCATATATAAAATTCAAAGAAAATCAGATGTGTATACACTAAAGCTGTATTCACACAACCGATGGTCAAAACAACCATGAAATAGGGGCATTTTTCACAGCCGTTTTGCATCCAAGGGGCACCCGTTTTCAAAGATCCGTGAAAATGGCCATGTATTGAATTAAATTAAGCCATGTCACGGCCATTACAAAAAGGCCATCAAATGTCCGTTAATATTGGTCTTGTGAATAGGGCTTAAGAGCCCTTTGTATTTAGACTGAATCAATGGTGTTGTTGGAATAAAGCTAGCAAAACATAATATTATACATAATATAACATCTGACAACTGAAAATAATAACATCTGGAAATCTCATCTCAAAAAGTAAGTAACCATCTTCATCTCTTTGCCATCTTCTCTAGCATAGCGAATCACACCCAGTTCCAATATGGGCATGGAAATCTGGCAAAAGTATGCTAAAAAATCTGCCACAGATACCACCATACAGCCACCTGAAATATATTGTCACATTCAATAGGGAGCAGGAAACAAACTCATTTTTTATTATAGCCGTTAAGCTGTTGATCAGATAATTGTATCATAAAATACATTTTATCGGTGAGTACAACACAAAACAAAATTCAACACAACTGCTTAAAATTAACAGATAATATGTCACTGATTAATTATATGCATAAAAGAATGTGCCCAATAAATGTCTGATTTACTCCATCAGTTGTGTTGGACTATAGTTATCTTAAGTCAATGACCAGCCTTAAGCTGTCCATATATTTTAGACATCCCTCCACTCAATACCCATTCAACTGACAGCTACTCATTCCTTCCAAGTCTTCCACACACTTGAGTTTGTCTGAGCAGATATGTATTTTCAATAGTAAGAAGGAAAAAACCTGCTGCAAACTTGCTCTGGTAGTGCCTTATCTCCCACAGAAGCAAAGCAATGGGAATGTAAAATTCCAACACGTCCAATCCCTATTTTGCCCAAGATTTGCCATTGGGGAAGAGTTATGTAGATCCTATGAATATCAGATAGTTGATCGGTTCAGCCATCTTTTACTTAATGTGTATGCCCACCTTTTAGTCTGGACCTTTTGTATGAGTGTGTCTTTTAGATTAACTATGACTTTATTACTATAGCCATAACCACAAAGCTTAGTATATTCTTTATGCAGGGTCAATTAACCTTCATAGGCTCTACATAAAGTAAACCTGCCTAGCAATTTAGATAAAAATCAGCCCAACTGTTGTAAGCGTGATTACCCAACAAGTGAAAGTTCTTGGTGCAGCCTGACAGTAAAAGTAAACTTTTAATAGTCAGCGATATTATATGTATACACAGAAAAAGCATTAATGTAATATTACAATAAATATTTGACTCTGTATCAAATTTGTATTCTTGAATTGTAGTTACTTTTAGTAAATTAACCATATAATCGTAATTCTGCCTTCAGAATACTTTGACCCGACCTCCAATTTATTATATTTGTATATAAATTGGGTAATTTGTAATGATGCCCATACATACTGTATCCCTAATCTGTGGCGTAAGAGGACTAATGGATAAGAACTGTGATAAAAAAGAAGGACTTCAGACCCACGTCTTGAAATACTTGTGTGTGATTAGCGGGATACTTCCTCTGTGTTATTACTTACGCACCACCCATATGTAAGAGGAAGAAAGTAGAGCAGATGCCTTGCGACCAACATTGTTGGTTGGGGCTTTTATTTTCCTACTGTAGGTTTGGCTGTATGGTACAGTAAATGTCACCCTAATTTAAAGATGACAGTAGAAACATGCAGTGTCTATAGCTATAAAATTGTTCCTATTACACCACATCTTTATTTCACCAAGAATAATAGTTGAGATAGTGACAAAGTTTTTGTTTTTGATTTCTACATTCATAAATGATGTGGATTTATAGTGGTTGTGCTAGTAATATCCACACCTATCCAGAGGCAAGGAAATACATATTGTATGTAGTCTCTGTGTGTACGATTTTCTTCTGTTACACATAGAGATGAGTAAATCTCTTGATATTTATTTTGGGTGAGTTTCACTCATTTCTGGCATTAGATTAGTTTTGGACTAAATAAATTCAGCCTTATTTAAAAATGCTTCAATTGGACTATATTCAAAGAAGGTCAATGAGCAGCAGTAACCCACCTGTACAGCAGGGAGAGAGATGGCCGTGTTTAGTGTTGGGAATTCTGATTATTTTTCATTTTTAATAAATAGTCTAAGAGGGATGTGGAGAGTCTTTATTTAAATGTTATTACTACCTTAGTGTTGGAGCTTTCTGATACAAAACATTCCATTACTCAGGCTGGGGTTTAGTTTTAGTCACCACAATGGCCAACTCTATTCTCCCTTACTATCACCCTAGTACTCAGAGCCACCAAGGATGAGTGGAAGTACTGAGTACCATTGGAATCTGAACATCTGAAGTAATATTCAGGCTCTGGGGCAGCCAAAGGCTGATGTTAGTATGGTGGGAAGGGTCAATAACAATAGACCTTCCCACCATGATAATACTAGCCTGCAGCTATTGGTTTTGTTTTGACTGGGTATGAGAAAAGCATGAAACCCCATTTTTTTAAGACCTGACATTACCAGTATAGGAGTTATTAACTTACTAGCTAAATACCCAGCTGCCATTTTGAGGGATTCATCAGAAAAGAATCCCAAAGTTTTGGAATTGCTGGAATCCAAATTTTTGGGGAAATTCTGTGAAAATTTAATTCAGATTTGTTCACTTATCACTAGTTATATTACAAAAAACAATGCAAATAGCTTAGTTTTCCAAGTTTTTGAGGGGATTACAAATGCTGTAGATACAGGACAATAACAGATAAAATATTCAACACATTAACCATTGTAGTATTGAGATGCATAACCCACATTCTCACTGAAAGTTATTTTGCAGGTATAAAGGACATAATTGGTCATAAATACCTATTACCACATGTGCAGACATGTAAAACCAGGACAAGGTTGAGCTAAACACCTGGAGGTCATTCCACATTACCAATCAATTACTGATCATATAATCACAGATAATGACCCATTTTTGATGAAACTGAGTAAGAAGATACTTGTAAGAAAACTGATAAAACGCGCTTCTATGAGTCCTTTCACATTTGCAGATTTCATGCTGGTAATGTATAGTCAAGCAGCGATATACAGTAGGAAGTGTTCCTTGTTTTGCTTCATGTATATAGAAAAATCATTGGTACTCTATGACACAGTTTCATTTTGCAAATCCCTATTTACATAAGGTGATGTGCTCCTGACAGCCAATGGTCCTTATCCTCGCATAAAATATGTAATGAGGTGACAAATGAGCACTTGCTTGGTTTATTGGCTGATTGAAGAAATATTCACAGGGGGCAATGGTTGGGATTCTTGAGAACAAATGTTCTTTCATATAATCATCAGCATGTATAAAAGGTTCTTTATACCTGTGTCTTTATCACTGAGCAGGAGTTGTTTGGATACTAACCAGAGTCCTAAAAGTGGCCATGCACATTAGACAGAAGCAGGTTAATCTTCAACAACTGTGTCATCTTGTGCTAAACACATTTTAGGCCATACAGACCATACAATCTTGCCATTCATTTCAAATGACACAAGACAAAGGACAAACAATTTTGGTCGAGAATGTTCTTTCAAAGTATTATCTTTTGCAAAAAATATAGATGTTTTGTACAACTATTGGCCAAAGAAGTGACTTATTTCCAGACAATGACAGCTTAATGCAACTAAATTGTATACATGTTCATTATACAAATACATTGTGGCAGAACTACAATATGTATTTTTTGTAAAAGGTTGCCATATAAAGCTTAACTGAAGTAGTAATACATTATACACAGTTATAATGATGTTTGTTTACTACAGAATAATATTGTAACTGCTTGAGCTGAATAGAAACTTTCTATCACAACCAAAGCACTTAATTCACATCAGTACATTTCAGTACCTCTCTTTATATATGTACTGCATGTTACTGGGGCTGTTTTAGAGTGAGAAAGAGACAGCTACAGCAGTTTGCTCCTCTAATTACTGTGTGTAGTATATGGCAGCTAGTTTCCACCCACCAGTTTAGAAAGAAATGCAAATTAGAGATGTAGCACACATAGGGGGAGACTGCAAAAAACTGCAGAATATAAGTGATATAGTGATCATGCTTGTGAATAATCTCGTCCTACCAGAACTCGCTTCTGGCCTACCCGAGATCGCTTCGATTACCTCACACCCACTTTCCGTGAATGTGCTGGGTCAGAGGACAATACGCAAGACGGGCCTTCTAAATTTTATATATTTATTAACCCCTAAATGGGTCAGCACTAGACACTTAACACATACATAGAATACATGCAGCGATTAGCAGGCAGATACAAGTGAAATACAGCATAACACGGTACATAAAATAAAAATGGGAATAACAGAAAGAAAAGAATATATATTACCAACACCAGCTTGTGATGGTTTCTCTGGCCTCCAGGTGTTGAGCCAGGGCACTTATCTTATGAACGACCAGCAGCAGATGATCCTGGCAGAGTAAAGGGCAGAAGACCATCTGGAACAAGTAGTTAGTCCATTTCTCTGAGCCCATGTGGCAGGCTCAGGGCACAGTCTTGGGCAAAGCATGTGTTGCTTACATGCAGTTACCCCTCGTTCAGGTTCACAGCAGGGCCTCAAGCCTCGCTGCTTAGGCCACATGTCAACCACATGGTCGTCACATGGTTGCCTTCCTCCACACCTCTCCTCTAGGAATTGCACATCACTAAGGCCATCAGACAAAAGAGACTGGTTCAGCCTGGGCGGAGCCCTTTTGTCTCCCCTGGTCTCCTCCCTGAGTGAGGTCACCAGGGGGAGGAGCCCCGCCCCTTCTCTACATCTCTTAGAATTAATTTCTGGTATAAGTATTTGCCGGATGTTTATAGAGTCGGGCTGGTAGTATAATGGGGTTCCTGGCGAGATCCCCAATACATAGACTCCAAGATCGACACTCCATCTCCCTTTGGGTAAGGAGATAAGTGCCTGGACCTCTCCTGGGCTTTGAACTGTGACATGTGTATATTCTGAGCGTGCGCCTTGACCTGACGCATCTGGGGAATTTATCGGGGCGACTGTAAGATGTTCCCCAGGCCAGATATTGTCATAAAACCATAACCCTTTTGAAGTAACAATGGAGCCAGTATGTCTATCAGTGATATGTGGATTGTTTGCATAACATATCCTGTCTAAATGAACCCCCGCTGAGTTAATGAGGGTTGCAGTCTTATGCAGATACAGGCTTTTGACCAGATGGCTGATTGCTTCAGGGACAGGACAATAGGCTCGGGCCAGATAGCAGTCTGACCACATTCCATTTGCCCCACTAGCCTTGATCCTAGGCCCCAACCCCCACTGTGTAGTAATATAGACCAATATTGATATCATAAGACCATACCTGCACCTAATATCATGACAATGCTGCAAACACATAGTGGCTGATCCTGAAAAATTAAATTAAGCAAAAGGAATGCTTTGATGCTAGGTTCACGTTAGCATTCTGGTATCCATTCAAGTGAACCCGAAAAATGGAAACCCAATCTGCTCAAAACATGGTTACCCACAGAAACTCGCTGATCACATAGATTATAATGGGGTCCGCTGGGTTTCCACCTGGTTTGTGCCTGAAAAATGCAGAGAGAAAAGTCCTGCTTCAAGTGGAATGGGGGACAGAATCCCCAAACGGAGACCAAGCGCTAGTGTGAACCTAGCCTGAGTCTGTTTATTGTAATGCAGCCTATTTTACCAGTGATGAACAGGGCAAGTAACTGAGGGTGAAACCCTAGACAAAAAAAAAATCTAAATGGCCTCACTGCTGGTCCTGATTTATTACATCATTTTCAGAAAGTATATGTCATTGTTTGTTGCCGCTAGCTCCTTTACTCTACAAAGCATTGTGAGCCCTCAGCCTTCACCCCTATATGTTTGCAGAGTTGGAGAGACCTATGAAAAGTTTGGAGCAGAGCTAACTTGGGCTGGTTCTTCTTCTCTTTTGGGTCCCATAGTATCTACATGGGTTGCATCTATGGTATTGGGTACACTCTTGATTGTTTCCCACAGTTAGACATTTCAGCCCTAGGAGTAAAGGCTGGCTCCAGTGTTTAATGGAATTATTGATTGAAGGAGAGTAAAAAAAGGCTGCATCCCTTGACCACTATTTCACTACTATGACATTTATATACATATTTGGGCATTATATCGGCAGCATATTATATAAGATTTAGGTTTACAAGCTTTGAACTTTGTGTCTTGCGGCTCTTGAAACAGCCTTGTGATTAAATACCACAGCGATCAGGTTCGAATATCCACTTTTCTTCTGATAAGTAGTAGGAATACTGTTTTACACACAAATGACCTGTGTAACAAAAACCTGTCAGCTATATTATGACAACCCGGAAAACCGGAATGCCATATATTGGTTTCCACTGATCTCTTTGTCTATTTCGATATAGGGAGACATGTTCACGGTTCTGTGCATTTAAATTTCAGATATTCATCTGGAAGAAGTTCTTTGATATTTTTTCCTATGCATTTGCTTAGCGTCTAAAGATTTGTTGTTGTTATTCGAAGCATTATTATGTAAATGCCTGTATTAAAAAATAATACATACTCTTTGTTATCGGATACATTTGTAAACAATGTCTCGATTTCGTTAGAGAAAATCTAAAAAGGTTACTTAAATAAATACATCAATAGAACATGAATGCATGACATATTTTTTCATTTGCCTAGATCAAAAGCACATTGAAATTCACTATATTACAGAGACCAGTTTCCACTGGCAACCAAATGTTTGACTAAAACAGAATACTAATTAGGCATGCTATTCAAATTCATTATAGGAGACATTTCATCGGTTAAGGATTTCTAATGTTAATACAAAGTAGAAACAAGGGCACCGTTTTATTTTTCTACTGAACACTCAGATGTATTTTAATGTACACTCGTGTATTCACGGATATAAGCCTTCTTCCGTTGAAAGGACAAACATCAGTAAATTGACAGGGGTGTGTTGGAATGTTTGGCCTTTGGGGAATGTACACACCATGGCACATCAATGACCAATAGCATGAAGACCGTCCATAACCATTAATGGAAAGCCCCAGTAAAGAACAGCACACACCAATTATCGTCAAAAGGAGAACAATCACAGATGTGTGCAGTACAGATGAATAATAGGTGAAAGGGCTGTGCAAGGAACAATAAACATCCTGATTAAAGAAGGTTAATGGCAGCTGGTATGTAATAAACTCCTCATAGAAATCCATCATGACATAGAAATTTCATCATGATTTGACCTACTTAAAAATGTTTCCATCCTGATCCCCATCATCTCAATCATATTTATGTAAACTGTGATCAAATGGTGTTTTTTCTGCCATCCCCCGCCCCCACGCCAATAAGAATACCCAGAACAGCATTATAATAGTTAACAATCTAGGATTTTTTGTGGGTGAAGTTGGGGGTGTGAGTAAAAAAATGATCATAAACAGCAGGTTTGTGAAGATTTTCTTAAGCGGTCTTTAATTAATGAAATTATTATCACCTCTCCCAGGCATATTCAACTGTCACCACCATGTTATAGTGCACAATACAGTGATAAACAACATATGTTTGTTATGCATTTTACTTTTATAAATGTGAAAAAATAAAATAAAATGTTATAGAAATGAGGCAATTGGTGCACTGGGTGCTCTCTGGAGTACTGCTTTTGCTGCTTAGACCTCTACCATATCCTGCCTGCACAATCCCCGCGTAGTAGAATATGATCCTCCCACTGCTTTCACATCACTCATCCTACTTGAGCAGCAAGAGCTCTGCTCCAGGAGCTGAAACCCCGCCCCTAGTGTACTAACAGCCTTATTTACATATCCCTTCAAAGTTGTATTTCTCCAAATCTACAAAAGTGACCTATATAACAAAGATATGTTATTCATCACTGTAATGTTCTGTGTAATGCAGAGGTAGCAGTTGAACATGCCCAGGGGAGGTGGTAGACTCCCATTAATACAATAAATAACCAGCAATTTATTGATCAGTCTGCCTTGCTATATACTCTGGGTTTCTATTGGTGTAATGTACAGCTGTTGTATGGCACACATAATTGTCTAAGCATTGCAAATGATCCAAAAACAACTGAAAAGATCTAACTTGCTAGATTGTGTTATCATATGCCATGTTCGTTCATTGGCAGGAAACATTTGTCGCTGTCTAAAATGCATATAAATACCAACTTGATATTTATGGTTTCATACTAGCTATAGGGCTCTCACACAGACAGATTGTCAACTACTTGCCCATTGCTGTACTTTGGACTAGATTAGACAGCATGATGATCACCAACAATATTAAGTTGCTATAGGGGGTGTAAAGTTAGCAGTCACACCCGTGCTCTGGTGTCTGTGAGGTTTTAATGTTTTCTTTGGCACATAAATTTACACAAATATAATAAATTGCACATGATAGGTGGAGAATGCTGTCATCTATTGAGAAATGCAAAGAGTTGGAGTTGGTGGAAGTGGTGAAAGGCTTGCTTTAAAGACACATGGTGTTCCACAATTGGAATTTCCCTGTATAAAAATGAGACAAGTGACCCCAGAATACAGCATAATATCAAGAGAAGCGGTTTCCTGTGGATCAATTTCAGTGTGAATCCAAATTAATTTTAGTGACTTCAAAGGATGCCTGGCAGACAACCAATGTGAGTGGAAATGCTGTTTGAGGGAAACAGAATGCAAAATTCCAATTGGCAAAAGAGAACAGAAATTGGATCACTGAGCATTGGAAAACCATTCCCTGGTAAGATGAATCCAGCTGTCTGCTGCACCATGCTGATAGGAGAGTCAGAATTTAGCATGAATCAATGAACTCTTGCTGTCAGGTGTCAACAGTTCAGGCTGGTGGAAGTGGAGCAATGGTGTTCTCTTGGCACTCCCTAGGCCCTCTGGATGATACCTGTGTATGCACTAATGAATAGATTTGCATAATTATGGAGATGTGTATGTACAATAAACAGGAAATAGAGACATAATGCTGACATTTTTCCATATAGGCTAACCAGTTCTATATTTTGAACAGATCAATTGATGTGTTCATCGAGGCAAAATGCTTGTATGAACATTTTAACTGAGCAGTATCATGGCGTTTATTGTACTTCCATATGCCTCTGATTTCATGTTGTGGCATATGTTGTAGAGCCATGCACAGTGGGTTTTTCCCACATGTAACATTTATCCCCTATCCAAAGTATAGTGAATGAATCGTGGAGCATATGCACCCCCACTTCTTTCACATGGGATACTTAAGAACCTCTATTTTTCTGATCATTGGGGGTCTGAGTAGTATCTGCAAAGTGGATGGGATTCTGGCTAATCCCATCCACACATTGCAGAAAAAAATCTACAGCGTTTTTGTAAATCGCAGCATGTCAGTTATACCTGCAAAAACACGGGCGTTTTCCGTATGGGTATAGAAGGGGAAAGTCCGCAGAGGACAACTATGCAAACTTTCTGTGAAAAGTGCTGTGGGAAAAACCACCATGCATTTCCGCCACTGTTTTTCCCGCAGTGCTTATTGGCTGCAGCTCACTATGTGGGGCCTTAGCCCACATAGCTGTTCTTTTTGCAGATTTTGATGCTTTTTTTGCACCAAAGTCAGAAGTGGATTTAAGTGTTTAAGTGTTTCCTGTATTTCCCATTCCTTTTCAAGGGACTCTTCACTATGGCTCAAAAAACTGCAGCAAAATCTGCAACAAAATGCAGCTTTTCTGCAATATGGGGCCCTAGACTTAAGGTGACTATAGATTTTCTACAGCAGTTAGCCAAATACCAGGTCAACTGATAGCTATTCCTCCTGACCCTCTGTACACTTATATGGTCAGCAGAATGTGTGTGTTTTCTGCATAAGGTGCGGGAATAAATCTTTGCCAGACAAAACGATGCACAGGACAACATGCACGATCCTTTTTTGTTCTAAGATCATCTCTGGAGGAAGTGGGGACAACCTAATACACATCAAATAGTTGTCCAATCGGGATGAAATCGGCAAGTTCTTCTCACATTAATCTAATGTATATGGACACCTTTATTGCAAACCCTAAATCCTGCTCATATTGTGGCTATTACTATCCTTGAAGTGATATTTATACAGTATGTGTTTAGTGGTTTGTCGACTTGTACTTTTTTTTCCAGATAGGCCTTCATATTGTGTGAATCCATTTCATGTAAGTAACAGTGTAGTGTAATATAAAAGGTTTAATATGCTCTGCAGAATTATTCCCTGAGAAAATATGAAATCAGTATGACACTCCATAGTGTTTATGAGAAAGAACACTTTAACTCAGAGCTATTACTATGAGAGAAAAATGTGGATGTAAAAGAGATCTCTGGAAAGCTCTTGGCTCATCTGAGAGTCACTGACAGGTCATTGCAAAGGTCCTTATATAAATTACAGAACTGGAAACTAAAAATAACGCAGACAAGAGAGTTTTTGAGAACAATAGGTGGAAACCAACCACGTGAAGCATGCAAATTCTGATATAATGCATGTGCAAACATAAATGTAGTATTTCAATGTCTCCTGAAAGCCAAAGCAGCTAATGGAAGGAAGGCAGTTTTTAGAGGATATGATTACATTCCTTCAATTCCTTCCTTTGTTGCCATTTTTAAATGAGAACACATGCTTTTGAAAGGGAATACAAGCAAAGGGATATTACTACTGCTGCCATAAGACAAATGAGTGGTGATTCATACAGAAGCCATTAACTGCTGTTTAACTATGGCATTATCACATTTTCTACAAGGCTTTAACCAATGTGCCCTGGTCTGGTGCAATTTTCAAACTGCCTAAACCAAGGTGAAAAAGAAAAGTAGTAAAAACAAAGTTCTGTTACTTTAGCTTTACAAAGAAGCCTTTATCTATTTGTTTGCTGTGTGGAAAGTAACATAAAATAACAATGGATCCAATATTATCCCTACCCTTTTGAAACATGCAGCATTTACAAAGCATGCTTAGCGAGTTGAGGCATTTAAAAGATCAGTCTTTGGCTGCTGAATGAAAGACTGCTGTTTGCGTGACTCACATACCAAATGGAAATCTGCCTTCAAAGCTTAGTTTACTGTCTAATTATATATACACAAAACAGAGCTGACTATTACAAACAAATCATATAAAAAGGAATAAAACTCTTCTTAAGATGCGATTTCCATGGTTTTGTCATAACCTTAGAATGTAGGCTGTAAAGACTCGGGGAAAAAAAAAACTACAGCTGCAAGGTCCAGATAAGACCCATGTAATTGTTTTTCTTTTAATTATGACTTTATAAAGACATTATACCTCCTACTCAAAATGAGCAAAATTACCCTCTTTTCAATTTTTCAAATTTTCTTTATAGAAGAGATAGCTCATTTGCATTTGTTGAAATCTGCATTAATTTATCCCTTGTAGGATAGAATCTGTGTTAGGACTCAGACTACTGTTCCAAAGGCGCTTTCAGCTAGCAACACATTATCAGGCTGTGGTGGAGATAAAAGAAAATGCAAAATATGTTAGAATCCATAGCAGCAAAATTCTAATCAGCTGGAATACAATGACTCAGTGGGTAAAGTTAATTTGCATCAGTGTTCAGAGCTGAATGCAAATGCAAAGTGGAAGAAGAGATACATTAAACATCATGATGATTGGTTCACAGGACTAAAATTGTGGTGTTTACCATCATTATGTACTAATTGCAAGGAAGAAGCGTTAACGTTTTCTTACCGAATGAGGAGAAACACTTCACGAAAAATGTATGGAACTCGCAATTGATTTTATGAAAGAAAAAGTATGTGAAACAGTTTACTGATAGATGCATTAGCTGAAAATATAACCTGGGGGGAGGGGAACCATGTATTGTTTTATTTATAGTAATATTGAACAGGATACACATAAAACAAGCAATGTTGCAAGAAGGTGAAGGTTATAAAAATGATATGACGTGAGTGCTTTGTTCTGATTGTGTGCCGCAGAATTCGAGCAGAGCCATTTAAGCTAGCAAAGCTATTTAATTATTCAGTCCTCATTCACTTATCCTTTGGAACTGGGAGCCTGGAAAGGAAGGAGTTAAAAGTTTAGCATAATGAGGACTTTACCCTGACGACCTGCTTGGCTACTCTTAATAATGTCATGTTCTCCACAGGTTTGTTAACATTAATAAACATTAACATTACGGGACTGGTCAGCTTAGAAGAAACAGGGCTAAGGTTCATGACTACTTATGGGTTACATAAATAGCCATTGTAGATCATGTGAAGGCTATAACTCATCAACTGGCCTGTCAATTATATGTGTGACAAGCTGTGCCTGACAGACAACTCACTGGTGCAGGTGTTGGACTAGCCTCAATAAAGGATGTGAACTACACTTTGGTGTTCACAGGCAACTCAAATCCTACCCTGCAGTCTCTCCATTGTCTCATTAGCAGAGGGATATTCACAGAGGTACAACCCTGCTTGTCTGTACTTATTTAGGATCCAATCTCTGCACTTATTTAGGATCGAATCCTAAATAGGACCAATATCATCCACTGAAATATGGGCTAAACTTTTTATTTCAAATATCTTATAATAAATACATAAAAAATGTATTACATAACTTCTTTATTACCATCAGGCATGAAAAAAGAAACTTTCATATGAACCCATATAACATTCTATATGAAATTCTTTTGGACTGACTATCCTTTATTCTGGTTCAGCAATTATCAAACTCTATGATATTCTAGGAAATATTTCCTGTAATAATATTACCTTGGATAAAGCCATGAGGTTTAATGTGTAGTAGAATATGGATGTAATTATCCATCTAAGTTTTTGTTGTCCACGGTAGCCATAAGTAAATCTGGCACTTCTTTTTTTGTCTGGACAGTTATTGTAAAGAGAATAGAAGATGAATCCTGCCAACAGTATCATATAGCTGTTGTGTTGGCAAACTATTCCCTGGTGTCTGTAATTGGGGGATTCAAGGAGATGACAGATTGGATTTCAGTATGTCCAATTCTATTGTTTCCCTGAAATAAGTGTCATCGGAGTGTCTTTTTCTGCCTGCTTATTCTACATTTAACATACAAATAACATGTCCATTTAGTTTCAAAAACAATTCACTAAGTATGCTATGCTATTCTTAAAGCTCACATAGAAGCAAATGTAGACAGCCATGTGTGTGTTACCTAATCCCCATGCACAGCAGCCACTAGATGGGGGTCCATGAGCCCCTTTTTTATGATATGTACAAGGCTAAAGGTGATACCTGGTATTTTTTTGTGAATGAATATCTGAGAGAGGAAAATCCCTTTTACTATGGACAATGGAGCTTACATTCATATGGATCTGGCCATAGACTGTAAACTGAACAGTCATCTAAGATAGCTCCTTCATTTAGCTCATTCTTCACTTTAAAGATAATCTGTCCAAATTATATTCCGTACCAACAATAGCACCATGTAGGGACCTTTAATAGGAGCAAAGGATATACTTTTCTAGCCACAAACCAATGAAGCTGAGCAAAGATAATCATCTTTTTATCAATCAGCTGTGTACTGTGTCCTGATTTACATGATTTGCCTATAGATGCTCCTGCTCTGCTTTGGAATCTCCAATGCCACCCCTTTAGCTGTAAATGATACTTTCAGTCTCTGTCTGTGTCAAGGCTGTAGGCAAAGCTGTCAAATCAGGCACTGACCCTATTACACCTAGTAGCTACCCCAGGAGCTGGTCACAGAAGCAACAGCCGACAGCTAAAAAAATGGATTAGACGCCTTTTTAGAGCAAAATAGCATTGATGGTTAGGGAAATGTACAGACTGCTATGACGTTTCCCATCCACTTCTGAACTTGATGGACATATGTGTTTTTTCAACCATACTATGTAACTTGCATTTCAATAACTGTATTAATCCATCAGTTTGTAGCAACAAAGGTATGTTTCTACCCTTATTAAAGGTCCCTACAGGGCACTATTATTAGTATGGAAAACATTTTGGACCTGACAGACTCCCTTTAAATATACACTTGGATTAGCAGAGTGTGTATATATATTCAGTAGGGAATAAGTGGCTTGCTTATCTCTTGGACCAACAGAAAATTGGCTGTTATAATTCAGTCAGTCTAGCCCTCCTTTTCCCTAGTGGCAGCTTCTTGGGGACCATTAGACAGAAGACATTGACCAATTGGGATGCTCCAGCAAACCTCATTTCTATACGTATCGCTAAGTCAATTATTGAATCAGAGTACAAAGTTAAAGCACAAAGGGATATTTTTACACTAGCAGAAGAAATATATTATGCCACTGTAGTTTCCAGTTTCCCAAATGTAAGTTTCCTCTCATTTCAGAATCTAGGCACGTAGCACGAGATTAATACCATTGTTGTAGTAGTAATAATAATAAGAAAAGCCCACATGCGCGCACACAGCAAGCTGGATTTGATTACATTCATTTAAACTCTTCCCAAGACTTAACATGTATTTATTTTCCAAATATACAAAGCAGATAAGCAGCAGTGGAAGGTCAACATTGTTATTATGAGAGTATGAGTGATTACATGCTTAATCTACAAAAAAATCTGAAACATTTTGTGCATAGTCTAAAATGTTATGACTAGCAAACCACACAAATATTTAGAGAAACCTTTGGAAACTCTTCCAGTCTATTAAACATAATCCACCGTGTTTTCCTAACTCTGCAACTGCAGTGTACTCAGAGATAGTAGTACAGTTTTAGCAAAACAAATATACTGTACAGATAGCATCAGACATTTTTCTGATGAGGAAAAGTTTACATTAAACATTATTCATGTCGTCTTGATTTAATCTGGTTTCTATTGTATAAAGGATACATTCTCACACATTTTATAGCCTTGGAAAATCTATATGTCTAAACTTGTCTAGCTGAAGATCAGCATTAAGCCCTATACAAAGAGATTTGGTGAATATGCCAGTGGGAAAAAAAAGCCTGTGAAGAATAAAATTCTATCAGCACATTTTTGGGACCTAGCCTCTGTGCAGTATTCCCACAAACACAATAGAGCTTAATTGTAAGGACCATTTAACCTGTTTTGCAAACCTATGAAGGTTGTGTGAAATTGTTAATTATGAGGTGTCTAAGGGCCTAATGCAGGGATCAGAGGAAGCCCTAACAACACATGAATGCACTCTTTTGTTCCCACATGTTCAGCTCTTCATCCACCAGTCACTTTTGTGTCAGGATTTGCATATAAACTGTGATTAAACAAACTGTTTTAGCACATGATTTTGTAGGGACAACTTTTATTTACTGTAGTAGTTTTTCTGCTAAATTCAGGTTCCTTGTGAGAAATGCTAGTGCATGCTTCAAGATTGTAATTACAGTAAAAAAGTAAACTGGTAAAAGGGCATGACTTATGATTTCATAAAACCAGATTTATTGCAATGTAATAAAGATTCTTAAATATTGAAAACACAGTTTTGTAATTGTTTCGTTTTCACTACATTAGTATTACTATCATCCTTAATAACTCAGATTGGAGAATTCTTCACTTATTTAAAGTGAATCTACCATCAACAAAATACTTTGTACACCTCATATTTGCTGTAGTAGGCGTCTTAGAGAACATTCACACTACTATGAAAGTCCATTGCCCTCATGCATCATACGATGGTAGTAGAGTGACAGATGCAGACAGCGCCTCCTCCATCTGTGACAGAAGCTTTCTTCCATCATGTTTGTTTAGTTTGGTAATGGAAGAAAAAGTCCTGCATGCACAACTTTTTCTTCCATCAGGAAGAAGTAAGCGTCTGTCATGCTTTTAACATGATAGTAAATGCAGATAGACACCAGATGGAGAGCGCTCCATCCTCATGATAATATATATAAGTGATAAACATTCCCTTTAAAACAAATCTACAAATATATTAGAAATGTTAAAAATCAAAATGACAGCAATAGAAGTCTATAACTCTTCAATCCTCAACTCTCAAGCCACATGGACCAGGCAGATAAGTTCCCTATATTTATGTACTGGTTATTAGTAACATCCATTAATAAATGCTTCTAGATTCAAATTTTTTCCTAGCCCCCACTGTTCCAGAGCAATCGATGCAGTTAGTTTTGGTGCCTGATATGCTACTTAGGCTCTGTACTGTAAGATGGGCACTGTTAGGCAGGATAAGACAAGGGGTGTGATTCAGAGCTCCAATCAGAGGGGAACAGTGTCAGAGGTCATAAATACACCCCCTTGTCTAGATTAGAGATAAACAAACCTCTCAGATCCCTGATTTGTTCCGGGTCGATCAAGTTTGGTACGAACCACACCTTAAAATGGCTTAACAAACTCTTTGCCAAAATATAAATCACTTCATTGAAAAAGTTAATTACCACATCCATCACTTTAAAAGAACATATATCCACAAGAGACAATCAAAAACAATACTCAAAGAGATGAGAGACACGACAGGCATACTGTACACATTTATAGAAGAGGTATAACCAATTACTATAACATTCTAAGAAAACTTACCATAAAAATGACCATTAAAGTGAAATAAAAATACATCCAGACAGACATTTGTCAAATAACACATGAATATGTATGTCAATATGCACTGTATATACAAAATTATATGTGTCTAGTGGCATATTTTGTTTAGGTTGGTCTACAGATTTCATTCCAGAAATCTGTGGCAGACTGACATCACAGATATTAGCAATGAAATGGACTTACATGTATCTATGAATCACAAGATGATTTTTTTTTTTTTGCATTTACTTCATTTTAACTGCCTAATGTTATAATTTATTATATTATATACAGATATAAAATTATTAAAATAACCAACTGGATTCTAATAAAATGCATCCACTGAAGGGGATACCACAAATGGTTGTACCACAAATTAAACTTCCTATCTATTCTGACTAGTATTGTATGATTGTAATATGCTGAATGCCTGCAGTATGATTCAACACACCAAGCTATTCAATTCATGATTTTAAAAGAAGTTAGTACTGTACCCCCAACATATTTCACCGCACTACCAGCGTCAACAGGGGTTGGAACAAGACTTAACCCTGTACCTATAGGTATTTTGTGAATTAAACAAATTAAACTTTTGACCAACTACAAGAACTGGACTTTTGAGTTCCTCAATTTGAATGGAGACGCAGTCATGCATGCACACCCAAGCTCCACTTATTTCTACAGGAAATAGTCAAGTCCAGAAAGAAGTCACAGACAGAAGATGCAGTATAGACTTTTGATGGAAAACATAAGGTATGACAGGAGAAAAAATTGGTTGGATAGAATAAAATTAAAATTGTCCCATCCGTGGACTTTATTGGACTGTCTTCAGTTCTGGCTCCCATATTGTCATTACTTGGGTTTAATGACAACTGAGTGAGGATTTCCCATTTTATAGCAATACAGATAATAGTTTGAAATGATGATTTTTCAATCTGTGATGTTGTAGAGCTTCTTTTATATAGAAACAGACCGGACCTGATTCATGTTTAAAAGATTCACAGATTTTGTTTTCATTTCCAAATTCTGTTTTCTGACCTTTGGTTTATGAGACAAGACAATTTACTGAAGTATTTGAAAACATGAATAATGGATACTAAATATAAGCAGTGGCCTTTAGAAGTCTAGTGTGCATGTAAACCACAGAGTAGAACATTATTTTCTTATGGTAATCTTAATATTTTTATTGTGCATTATATAAAGCCCCAACTCCCTTGACTCAAGGCTCATTGAAAGGCTATTGTAAATTGGGATTATTTTCTTTCTCCGCTTTACCTATTACAGGCTGCTCTGCCCTTTTTTTATCCCATGGCAAACTTCCCCAAAGTGAGTTCATGACCACTATCTATTAGCATAATTGGAAGGGACACTGCAATGAAAACACTGGCAGATCTAATATGACAAGGTTATTTGTTATATCTCAGTATTCTTTGCACTATGATACATTTACCAAAGCAGGAAATCTAAAGTCAATTTGTAAAATGTATATTCATAATATACTTGTATAGCATGTCTCACCTCATTCAAACCTAATAAAACATATTTTTTCATTACCATTGATTAAAATGGGTTTGACAAGAAAGGCTGTCAATCTCTATTAACTATAATGTCTTCTTAATGGTAAATCTGCCCTTGCACAGCATGTAGATCAGAAAGAGTTCACATACATTGGTTATAGGACAAGCGAAGCTTAAAAGCCTGTTTTGAAATCACTTTTCCCTATAGTGCCCACAGGCACCAAGATTTGGAAACAATCAGGTAACCATTCTAGTGTCAGAAATATATACAAACTTAAAGTATTTTGCATGATTGGAATAATTTTCCCATTGGAGAAAATATAAATTTTTGAAAAAAGATATAATAAAGAAAACATTTATAACTCAATGTGGTCAAACTGTTGTCATTGCAATACTCTATATTTATTAAAAGGATTGTCCAGTATTAGAAAAACATGACCACGTTCTACAAGAGTGGCACATAGAATCTTGAGTGATGTCCATTGCTGTATAAGGGTGAAGGTGTTGAGAGCCTGGTGCACCATTCACTTCATTACAGGGGTTAGCCAATTTCTAATAATATTCACTAAAAGCCTCTAAACTATTTGTTGCATTCCATTCACTGGTAAGCAAAATTTTATTTTACCCCCCAACACAGTAGAGAACACTTCTGGCTATAAGCCATAAGCACCACAAGCACCATGTCTATAGAGTATAAAATTCAGTGAATTTTCAGTTTCTTGTATAACACCAAGTCTGATGAAGGGAGCTAGTAGTATAATGTTGTACCGTGTTAGCCATTGAAAGTAGTGGAAGAGTGAAGAAATCAGGCGATACCTTTTAGAGGCTAACTGAGTATATTTATAAGTAAGCTTTCAGGAGTGCTCGCTCCCTTCATCAGACATGGTGTGATACAAGAACTGAAAATTAACAGATTTTTATACACATGGTTTTCAAAGCATTTTAGAGTCCTTAAAAAAAAATTGCAATCTAAGTAGAGAAGTTATTTACAACAGGTCAAAAAAACAGTCTGGAAACTTGTGGTGCGTGAAGGAGGGATCAGTAATTCTTGCTGTTATCTGTTTGCTATCAGGAGGTGATTTGTGACCCTCACAGGTCATACAGTCATATGAAAAAGTTTGGGCACCCCTATTAATCTTAATCATTTTTAGTTCTAAATATTTGGGTGTTTGCAACAGCCATTTCAATTTGATATATCTAATAACTGATGGACACAGTAATATTTCAGGATTGAAATGAGGTTTATTGTACTAACAGAAAATGTGCAATATGCATTAAACCAAAATTTGACCGCTGCAAAAATTTGGGTACCCTTATCATTTTATTGATTTGAATACTCCTAACTACTTTTTACTGACTTACTGAAGCACAAAATTGGTTTTGTAACCTCACTGAGCTTTGAACTTCATAGCCAGGTGTATCCAATCATGAGAAAAGGTATTTAAGGTGGCCAATTGCAAGTTGTTCTCCTATTTGAATCTCCTCTGAAGAGTGGCATCATGGACTCCTCAAAACAACTCTCAAATGATCTGAAAACAAAGATTGTTCAACATAGTTGTTCAGGGGAAGGATACAAAAAGTTGTCTCAGAGATTTAACCTGTCAGTTTCCACTGTGAGGAACATAGTAAGGAAATGGAAGACCACAGGGACAGTTCTTGTTAAGCCCAGAAGTGCCAGAAGTGGCAGGCCAAGAAAAATATCAGAAAGGCAGAGAAGAAGAATGGTGAGAACAGTCAAGGACAATCCACAGACCACCTCCAAAGAGCTGCAGCATCATCTTGCTGCAGATGGTGTCACTGTGCATCGGTCAACAATACAGCACACTTTGCACAAGGAGAAGCTGTATGGGAGAGTGATGCGAAAGAAGCCGTTTCTGAAAGCACGCCACAAACAGAGTCGCCTGAGGTATGCAAAAGCACATTTGGACAAGCCAGCTTCATTTTGGAAGAGGTCCTGTGGACTGATGAAACAAAGATTGAGTTGTTTGGTCATACAAAAAGGCGTTATGCATGGCGTCAAAAAAACACAGCATTCCAAGAAAAACACTTGCTACCCAATGTAAAATTTGGTGGAGGTTCCATCATGCTTTGGGGCTGTGTGGCCAATGCCAGCACCGGGAATCTTGTTAAAGTTGAGGGTCGCATGGATTCAACTCAGTATCAGCAGATTCTTGAGAATAATGTACAAGAATCAGTGACGAATTTGAAGTTACGCCGGGGATGGATATTTCAGCAAGACAATGATCCAAAACACAGCTCCAAATCTACTCTGGCATTCATGCAGAGGAACAATTACAATGTTCTGGAATGGCCATCCCAGTCCCCAGACCTGAATATCATTGAACATCTGTGGGATAATTTGAAGCGGGCTGTCCATGCTCGGCGACCATCAAACTTAACTGAACTGGAATTGTTTTGTAAAGAGGAATGGTCAAAAATACCTTCATCCAGGATCCAGGAACTGATTAAAAGCTACAGGAAGCGACTAGAGGCTGTTATTTTTGCAAAAGGAGGATCTACTAAATATTAATGTCACTTTTCTGTTGATGTGCCCATACTTTTGCACCGGTCAAATTTTGGTTTAATGCATATTGCACATTTTCTGTTAGTACAATAAACCTCATTTCAATCCTGAAATATTACTGTGTCCATCAGTTATTAGACATATCAAATTGAAATGGCTGTTGCAAACACCCAAATATTTAGAACTAAAAATGATTAAAATTAATAGGGGTGCCCAAACTTTTTCATATGACTGTACATAGTGTGATTTGAAGCTGGCATGAATATTGAGTTCAGTTCATGGTTCAAACATAGTGTGACATGAAGCTGGCATGAATATTAAGTCCAAATTGCAGAGTTTGAAATTTTTGCATAAATTTGTACTCCATTTCTTTTCTTTTCTCCTGTGTCTTAAAATGTCCCATTAAAACCACAACCCGCAAATCTTCAATAGAGTGGTTTTCTCCGGAGAAATGTGCGGCCACTGGGAGCTAGTACTTCCGAAAGCTTACTATACTATATACTATACTAAATATACTCAGTTAGCCTCTAAAAGGTATCGCCTGATTTCTTCACTCTTCCACTACTTTCAATGGCTAACACAGTACAACATTATATTACTACTATAAGCACCACAAGTGACAATCACAGAGTTCATAGGGTGCAAATTTGAAGCAGTCACATGACTCACCCATGTGACCACTTTCTCAGCTGTTCCTAGACATATCCTTAATGTTCAACACATTGTTTTCAGTGTGACAACAGTTACATTTTGGGGATGCAAGGTAGAAATATTGACTAAGGTTGAGTGAGGAGCAGATAATAGGAAAACAAAGAAGGAGGTCTTGTGAGGATTGGAAATTGTGTGTAGGGAGGTATCAGAAGATGAGATCAGACAGGCATGGAGGAGCTAGGTTGTGGACAGCCTTGTGTGTCATTGCTAGCATTTTAAATTGGATACACTGGATAATTGGTAGCCTGTGGAAGGATTGCCAGAGGGAAAAATGAGAGCAGAATTATAGGAGAGGTGGATTAGTGGGTTATTGAGTTGAAAGTGGATATGATGGGAGCAAGAGTGTTAGATGAAAGACCACAAAGAAGGATGTTGCAAGTTGGTGGCAGCAGGTGATGGTAAGGATTTGGATGTGTGGTTTATTATTATTATTTTGCGGTAAATAACGACTGCAGCATCTAAGGGGTTTTGGAGAGAGGGAGTTCCCTCTCGGAACTCCTAAGAAAGAGATCACAGGGGTCCAATACCTTTACCTAGCATTCGGGAGCCTAATTAAGGCCCCCAGGGCTGCCTATGCATAACCTTATCAGACTGTGCCAAAGGCCTGGTCTAATGGAATGTCTGTCAGAAAATGTTAGGTACACTACATAGGTACACTACATAGGTAGTGCAATGCATTATAAAAGCGATCAGAAGATCTTAAGTTAAAGTCCCCTAGTAGGACAAAACATTAAATAAAGTTTTTTTAAGAAAAAAGCACAGTAAAAAACACACATTAATACATTAAACCCCATCCTAAAATGTATAATAAATAATACAAAAATCAAAACATAACACACATATTGGCTATTGCCACGTCCACAAGGACCTGAGCAATACGAATGTAATGTAAAAAAAAGCTATAGAGCTTAGTATGTGACAATGGAAAGACACAAAAAAAAATGTTTTGGTCATCAAGGACTAAACAGACCTCTCACTAAAGGGTTAAATGAGGACTTTCTTATTCAAAATATATTTACTCAATAAGTCCAATGCATTTTATAATGTTGACCATTTGACTTTAACTGTATGGAGAAAAAAAACGAAATAAAATGTTTAATATACCTTGCTTTTGCTTTATTTGCACTGTTTCTACAAAATGTACCAGGTAACATTTGTCCATCTCTGTCTAGACTCTAGAAGAGCCCAGGGGCTGCGGCTTTGGTGAGGGTTTTAATCACGCTCACCATTGCACAGCAATAAATATATGGTTACACAGCAGATCAACTTATTATCAGGATGTAAAGACATGGCTACAGTATATCATTTAAAAGTACTAATTTAAGATATAATAAAGTTATCAAACTTTTGCAGGTGAAACAAAAGTTAAATAGTATTTGCAGTGCTGAAAGATGACTGAATATTTGAGAGTGTGCTCACTCTGATTCCATAAGCGTAGTGTTTCATACATTTCTACAGTTTACAAAGTTCAATGAATATATTAAAGTGAATCAGTACATTAATATAAATGTATCCTTGGGCATTGATAGGATTGCAGTAAAAATGGCATGAGATTTAACAGATTGTAGACGTAGCCATTGGCACATTCCTTTAATTTTACTTTATAATGAAGTATGTAAGGTTTCAGTCTACAAAGATGTTGCAATGCTTAGTATACTCCTTATCTAGTTCCATCAGATCTGTAATCTCTGAACTTCATAAATATGGTGACTTTTCATCTACTTAAGACTTTTCCCACAAAAATATCTCATGCTGCGAATTACTCAACCTCATAGGCTTTATCAGGTTATTTTCATACATGGTAAAATATTTGTTCAATAATTGCTCTAAATGACATGTGTCAACGGAAGGCTTACATTTCATACAGTGCCTAGATTATATATATTTATATCTATATATTATATATAAATGTACTACAGTTCCAAAAATGAAAGCAGTATTTAACGTGCCAAAAATATAAATGTCATGTTTATGTAGAATTTATGTACCCATTTGTGTAAGATATTTTCTACTTCATATTTTCTCTTTTCATACATTTTCAGTCTATACCCAATTGTCTCTGATCACCTGGGATCTCAGAGCAGGATAGGGGGAAAGAAGCTGACTTCTGTGATATATGGGTTTATTTGTTTGGAAGCAGGATTTCTGTGTAAAAAAGTAGATAAAAGCACTCCAGGCGTCCTATGGGATATTGGGAGAATCCTACTTAACCTGCTCATAACTAATGATGGACAACCTTCTTTGTGCTTAAACTGATACAAGTAAAGTTGCCAATCACATTACGTTGGTGGAGTAGACAGGACTCTCAGTGTCTTTCCTAGGACTCTTGTTTTACTCCAAATCATATAAACCTCTGTATCACGGAGCTCAGCTTCTTCTCTTCTATCAGATTCTGCTCTCAGAGAGTGCAGCAGTAACCTTCACCTTCTACAATCTATGATCTTTGTTTGTTTTGAAGCTCCATAGTTTCTTAGTTCTTTACATACATTGCTTTTGTTGTTTAATTCTTCTTCAACACAATGGGGGGTATTTATTAACCTATCAACCCCACTTTTCTGGCAAAGATGGGTGTTAATGTGGTGTATCTTTGGCCCACGACCCTTTCTTGCGCAAAAGTTGCTCCACGGCCTCCATTCTGCACCTTGCTTGCCACTTTCTGCAAATGTGGGCTGTGTGAGTTATATATACGAAATCTACGCCAGTTCCTGATTGGCTTAGATTTGTATACTTACTCTGTGTTGTGCATCTGATTTATTAAGAAACTGGGGCTTCTTAATAATTGAGGCACAGCTCAGTCTGTTGGGACCCTTTTTAAGATTGGAGTAGGAAACTTAATAAATTCCACCCATTATTATCTTTGACCTCCCCCATGACTAGTATAGGTCGTAAATCCTATAATTTATCGTAAATTCTGTACCCTAGATAACATCACCTACTTTTTTCTACCTGTGTATGGTTTAATTTTACTAACAGGTGATCTCTATATTCAGTAACAGTTGTTCTGGTACTAATTCTGTCACACATAGAGAAAATGATTGTTTCTTTTAAGCAAACTGAAATTTTAGATTTTGTACGTAGTGCAGGGCAAACAATTACCTTTTGTAAGTCTCCCAAGTGATCAGTTCCACGCTGTTATTGTAGAAATAGAAATGTACAGCATAGTCTATATCAAATATCTTTGGTTCTGCCAGTATGTAGCATAGTGTATTACTAGAAGGCTGAAAATTTTTCCTTTAGGATTCATAAATACAGCCCTGTTAGAGAGAAAATAAGCAGTCACCATATAACTAAGCAGCAGAGATGAGAAATCCTGGCAGTTTATACTGCTTCACATGCACGGTGTAACTAAATGAATTATGAATGTGCCACTTTAGTTTACTGTCAAAGGTTATTTCTGCTAATGCATCTGCTTGAAGTCAGCTAAAGAGCACTGTGTAAACACACCTTAATCACTAAACCAGTTTCTAGGACTCCTTTGGTATTTATTGAATGTCACATTCTGGATACAGCACTTATCACTTCATGAATCACATAATGTCTTAACAATTATATAAAACATTTCTACCTTATATGTTTTTCTACACCTATTGAATACAGATGTGCATATGTTTTTAATTATCTTTGAGTATTGCAGGAACATCTGAGAAGACCTGAGTTTTCTTGAAAGTTGCCCAGCTATCTAGAAGCGGTAGTTTTTCTCTCTCTATGTTGGTGGGCAGGATGCTGTAATATATTATTCAGATGTAAAGTATGATTGTGGCAAACATGGCTGTTACTTGACAAGGAGGTGAGAAATAGTTCACATCTACAAATACAAATAGATATGAAGTATTTCTATTTACTATATATCAATGTTCAGTAAAACATAGGTAGAAATATATATACAGTGCCTTGCGAAAGTATTCGGCCCCCTTGAACTTTTCATCCTTTTGCCACATTTCAGGCTTCAAACATAAGGATATAAAATTTTAATTTAACAAGTGGGACACAATTGTGAAGTGGAATGAAATTTATTGGTTATTTTAAACTTTTGTAAAGAATAAAAAACTGAAAAGTGGGGTGTGCAATATTATTCGGCCCCTTTACTTTCAGTGCAGCAAACTCACTCCAGAAATTCAGTGAGGATCTCTGAATGATCCAATGTTGTCCTAAATGACTGATGATGATAAATATAATCCACCTGTGTGTAATCAAGTCTCCGTATAAATGAACCTGCTCTGTGATAGTCTCAGGGTTCTGTTTAAAGCGCAGAGAGCATCAAAAAGACCAAGGAACACACCAGGCAGGTCCGTGATACTGTTGTGGAGAAGTTTAAAGCCGGATTTGGATACAAAAAGATTTCCCAAACTTTAAACATCCCAAGGAGCACTGTGCAAGCGATCATATTGAAATGGAAGGAGTATCAGACCACTGCAAATCTACCAAGACCCGGCCGTCCCTCTAAACTTTCATCTCAAACAAGGAGAAGACTGATCAGAGATGCAGCCAAGAGGCCCATGATCACTCTGGATGAACTGCAGAGATCTACAGCTGAGGTGGGAGAGTCTGTTCATAGGACAACAATCAGTCGTACACTGCACAAATCTGGCCTTTATGGAAGAGTGGCAAGAAGAAAGCCATTTCTCAAAGCTATCCATAAAAAGTCTCGTTTAAAGTTTGCCACAAGCCACCTGGGAGACACACCAAACATGTGGAAGAAGGTGCTCTGGTCAGATGAAACCAAAATCGAACTTTTTGGCCACAATGCAAAACAATATGTTCCGTAAAAGCAACACAGCTCATCACCCTGAACACACCATCCCCACTGTCAAACATGGTGGTGGCAGCATCATGGTTTGGGCCTGCTTTTCTTCAGCAGGGACAGGGAAGATGGTTAAAATTGATGGGAAGATGGATGGAGCCAAATACAGGACCATTCTGGAAGAAAACCTGTTGAGTCTGCAAAAGACCTGAGACTGGGACAGAGATTTATCTACCAACAAGACAATGATCCCAAACATAAAGCAAAATCTACAATGGAATGGTTCACAAATAAACGTATCCAGGTGATAGAATGGCCAAGTCAAAGTCCAGACCTGAATCGAATCGAGAATCTGTGGAAAGAGCTGAAAACTGCTGTTCACAAACACTCTCCATCCGACCTCACTGAGCTCAAGCTGTTTTCCAAGGAAGAATGGGCAAGAATTTCAGTCTCTCGATGTGCAAAACTGATAGAGACATACCCCAAGCGACTTGCAGCTGTAATCGCAGCAAAAGGTGGCGCTACAAAGTATTAACTTAAGGGGGCCGAATAATTTTGCACGCCCCACTTTTCAGTTTTTTATTTTTTATAAAAGTTTAAAATATCCAATAAATTTTGTTCCACTTCACGATTGTGTCCCACTTGATTCTTCACCAAAAAATTAAAATTTTATATCCTTATGTTTGAAGCCTGAAATGTGGCAAAAGGTTGAAAAGTTCAAGAGGGCTGAATACTTTCACAAAGCACTGTATAAGACTCCATATAGAGGACTATATATAGGACAATATTTCTCTTATCATGTATAGAAATACCCTCACACTCACATTTGTGACTTTTCCGTAGAAAATTTAACACTGTGGGCGAACCAATTTTTCACGAGGTGGGGTCAACCCAAATATTTCAAGTTGTTCGGTTTTTGAACAAAACCTATTAAATAGTAATTTGTTAGGGATGAACTAAAATAGATGCTGCCACATGTATTGCAAGTAGAGACACATGTCTTGTGAGTCATTGTGCTGTTCTAACATCAGTTGACAGTCTCTCAGCCAATAGTCAGTGGTGGGTGAACTCCTTACAGATCAGATGTCATATACAGTATGTAAGGTTGTGTGGGCTGGAACACAAGGGATTTCAATGATGGTGGAAGTAGGGGGTGGATGTCTTATTTATCACTGCATGATACAGGGCACTGAGTGCTGCAAAGCTTACACATATAGCTAGACAATCTTAGGAGTAGGAGAATTACAACACAGTTTAGTCAGATTAAATCAGTTACAGTGATAGAGATAATGGCTAGGATGAGGGAGAATTTCTGTGTTGTGTGAGCCTGACTGCAGCAGTAATAAAGACAAACAAGGGACAGGTAACAGTTACATTCATCATATTAATCCATAATTTTCTGCCTGCCACAGCAACTACCACTGCCTCCACTGAGGCAGACATGTCTTGGTTCCTGGTCCATCACTTTCCATTATAGCACACTGTTGGTGCCACAGTGTTGGCATCAAAAAACAAAACCATTTTGATTTCACATCTTCTCCCATAAAGGGATAATTCTCCATCAGTTTTCAACTAGACACACAGCCACAAATTTGTCATCAAAAGGGGCTAATGTGTGCCTAAAAAACTTGGACAAAAACCTTTTCTCAAAAAATGTTTGAAACATTTAAATGTTAAAATGCTTAAAAGCAAGAGTTAGTGCAGTGTATGGTTAAACTCAAAGTTTTTATCCACTGCTTACCATCTGTTTTTCCATAGACATACATACATACTTTCACTTTGACATAACTTTGGTTGTTTTTGCCTTAGAGAGCTAGAAATTGGATATATAGGTTCCTAGGAGTCCTGACAGTGTTATACAATATGCCAGTTTAAGTAGTGGTTTGTACCAAACCTGTTCAACGCAAAATGAATCTTGGTCCTGAACCATGATAAACCCAAAATAAAATGACTCTTGAGAGGTTCGCCCATCTCTTTTTAGCACCTAAGTATGTTTTAGAAAGAAGAACTGGAGTGCTAGGTGCTCCTATGCATCTTCATAACTGTCAGCCAAATGCATGTTTGACTGACAGCTATTCCTTTTGACTACGTGTGCATGTGTTTTCATTGATGAGAGTAGAGTAAGCTGCTACCAGACACCTTTGGATTATCTCCGATGGGAAAAGGGATCAAGATTCAAAATGCCTGATCCTTCTTTTCTATACCAGTAGTTAGGGGGTTTTGGGAGGCCCCATACAAATAACACAGTTGACCATAACTTCAAGGTTTCCCCAGTTTTACTTCTATGTGTATGGAGGCCTTTACAAGCTTAAAAAATTACATGGAAATTTAACCTTGCTGAAGTCTGAAACCATGACCCAAGTGCTAAGTACAGAACTACCAAATTACATGCTTACAAAGTTTCTTGATGATCCTGGACTAGGGTGTATCCAACTCATCTGGATAATATCTGGACATGTTAAATTTCAAGTATGAATTACATTACGAACTCGTAATAATTTTAGTAGTGTTCAGGCAACTTAAGGTCTGTTATAACTTTATGCAGGAAACATACATTTGGAACCAATAAACATATCCTAACCCCAACATGAGCATGTAGTGCCTAAGAGATTTTTTTACTTTATACTTTAGTTAATTCTTTAACTAACCCATCTGTGTGGGGAACTGGCAGGCACAAACGTAGGTTGACCTTTTTGCAGAGGCCTAAGAAGTCAAAGATATTATCTGGTGGGTCAACTCTGGTTTATCTCTTTCTGAATGTAAGCCTTTCCACTCCCTAATGCAGTGCACCATCTATTCTAGTTTCTAAATCTACAGACTCTGTGGCCAGTCCTGGTCCACATGATTACCACCTGAGATGCATGTTTCCCTTCTACAGACTGGCCAGACATGTCAGGACCTGTGCTAAATAAGTGTCCCAGTTCTCTGGAATAATGGTGAAGACCCCTCTATGGACAAATACTGGATTTTTCCATCTAATTGCACTGCTTGACCCACAGTATTGAAATGAACGCTAGGTATCAGAACTATTGGATGTGTTAGATCCACAGGATCCATTGTATCCATGGGAGACCTCTGGAAACGCTATCAGATTCCCCCAATTGATGCTCTCCACTGCATACAATTACACCTTGCCCACATTTCTCAGTTCCCTGCTCCTTCCCCATGTCAAAATACCTGCTGATAGGTATTTTGATATCTAAAGGCTGGGGGAGCGGTGTGTGTCTACTGTATATTCTCACTTACTTTCCTCTAAGCTCACTCATACCCCTCTCCCAAATGGAGAGATTTTATTCCAGAGTTTGGAGAGAGGGACAGGGATTACAATTATTGGATTCACCTGCCACAAATAACAAATCAATTCAATTTGTTATTACATATCAATGTTATATTTCTCCTGTGTGTCTCTTGCATATGTGTAGGCTTATCAATTTAAACTGTCATGAATGTCTACCATTTTAATCATCTCATCTAGTTTTGTCCTCAGGTCTCCTACTTCTAGTCAAAGGTTGTAATGGTGTTATCTTCAATTCTAGGACGACCTGTACCTCTTACCCTGGAGCTATGTCTCTTGGAGTTGCTTCCAGAGGACACCTGGTTGCATCATGAGTGCATTGCAGGAATCCTTTTCCTTGCCCACAAGGCAATTTCCATTCTCAGGATGGCAGATAGATCACCCTCAACCTCTCAATGAAAGTGGCTGAATGGTATTCTTTCAAGATGGAAACTTTGTTTATAAAAATTGTGACTGCCAAGAAATTCTTATGGGTATGAGGGGCCTGAGGTAATTCTGCTCTGACTTTATTCACTGCCCATACTCTACCGGACTCCCTAACTAGTTTGTTATTATTTTTTTTTCTTACAAGATGCTTTACTGGTTTAACCTTCATACTAGTTGAAGTTGCTACTCCACCTGCGTACAGCAAAATGTACCTATATACACTGTACAGAAATATTGCTCCTTTTTTTAGTTTTCTTGTTATTTGTTGTTATGTATATACTTTTGCTAATAAACCAAGTTTAAAAAAATCCAGTGGAGCCTTAACCAAAGATAAAAAATACATTTTAAAGAAATATATTTGCAAATACAATAATCTCCATAACAGAATTTACACTTGACAAACTATTTTATTTATAAATGTTGTTTTTGCATCATGTGCATAAGATTCTGAGAAATTGGTACGGTGAAGTTTCTTGTCCCCTTTAATCCCACAGTGCTGTAGCTTTAGTGACTTATTAGATTGATTTCTAGGTCACAGCACAGAATTCAAAGACAAAGCATAAGCCCCAGGAGAATAAAATGACAACATTTGCTTGTAATGTGCCGTCTGTTTATTTTGACTGTTATTATTTGATGTGGGTGATTTGGTGGTGACTAATTATTGGCAAAACATATACAAAGTGGTAGGGACTCTTTAATGCTGCTAAACAAATCATTTGATATTTTAGGCAACCCGTTTTAATATAACTTACCCAAGTATAAATAAAGGTACCAAAATACATGAAACTACAGGTGATGGAAAAAGAGCATTTCAACCATACATCATTTTATCAGGTAAAATGTAAACAACGATATTTAAGTAATAAATAGAGATGAAGCTGCAGAAGTGGAATGCGATCCAAATTTCAGGAAATATTTGATTCACATCTAATCCGAATTTAATCACGCTTCGTGGTAACGATTCACATTTAGTTCAAAATGGCTGCTCTACATGGGGCAAGGAACTCTGGGAATGCGGGATCACCCACAGTGCCATGCATGCAGCCAATCAGCAGCCAGCCCTGTGATGTCACATCCCTTTAACCCCTTCGCGAGCGCACAGCGCATGTTTGACCACTGCATCCAAGGTGTTAAACATGAACATGGCATCCAAGGGTGCAGAAGTGAAATCTAATCTGCAGAAGTGGAATTTGATCCGAATTTCAGGAAATATTCGATTCGCATCGAATCCGAATTTCCTCACGCTTCGTGGTAACGATTCGCAGTTCCTTGCCCCATGTAGAGCAGCCATTTTGAACTAAATGTGAATTGTTACCACGAAGAGTGCGGAAATTCGGATTCAATGCGAATCGAATATTTCCTGAAATTCGGATTGAATTCCACTTCTGCAGATTGGATTTCACTTCTGCACCCTTGGATGTCGCAGTCATGTTTAACACCTTGGATGCAGTGGTCAAACATGCCGGGTGCGCTAGTGAAGGGGTTAAAGGGATGTGACATCAAAGGGCTGGCTGCTGATTGGCTGCACGCATGGCATTGTGGGTGATCCCGCGTTCCCAATCAGCAGCCAGCCCTGTGATGCCACTTCCCTTTAACCCCTTCGCAAGCGCACACGGCATGTTTGACCGCTGAATCCAAGGTGTCAAACATGACCGCGGCATCCAAGGGTTTCCACCATTTTGCTGCCCACTCGCCCACCCCAGCTCTCTGCAGCCAATAAATAGCTGTTTTTGGTACACGATTCGACGCAATTTAATTCGGCACGAATAGAATCATATTGCAAAATTTGGCGAAGTTGCCGAATCGAATTTTTGAATACTTCGCTCATCTCTAGTAATAAACTGTGTTATCATCAGGAAAGACATTGGCCATGTTTGAGATGTTTCTCCTATCTTTCATTTAAAGAATAATGTTCTCAGAATTTTCCCAGAAAGATGGTGGATCCTTCATCCACTGTCACTGAAAATACATGGCCAATTTAATAGCCTGTAAGAGTCAATATGAGTGACAGTGTTTATGGCTGCATATACAAAACAATAGTTCACCAGACAATCATTTTTTAAATTATTGTTCAACCATCAGCTAATGAATATGGCCACCTTAGTATATTCACAACCTGTCATTATGGACCATCAATGAGCCTTTGTTAACTGTTATAGTCTATTATGGTATTTTTCAAGAACTAGATGAGCTTGAAGCCGAGTCATGATCCTAGCCTCAGGTAGCAAAAGATATTATTTATCCTGTGTTAGCTGCATTATATAGCATAGATACACATAGTTGTGGCTTATGTTTCCCAATTTCTGTCCTCAAGTGGTACCAATTGGTGTAATTTTAAGCCCATTCGTTTGTTTGCCTAGTGTTTGAACATACGTTCTCGCTATATAAATAAGTTTTTTATTGTTAGAGTTGTTGTTAATTGTTAATACATGAGCTCTTCTGTTGTTGTTACAAATACATGAGCTCTTCTATTTACAGTTAAGGGAAACCTTAAGGCATTAACTATAGGCAGAACCTCATTTAGAGAGTGAGCAGAATTCCTAGGAGGAGCAGGTTTATATTTGAAGAAGACAGATCAATACATTGTGCCATTTGTCTGGTTGTATATTGCAGCAGCATAGGTTCTGACTATTAAATACATTTTATTATTATTTTTGTTATTGTTTTTTTTACAGTTTTTGACCTAACAAAAACATGCGCTTTTCTATTTACAGCTAAGGAAACCCTTAAGACATCAGCTATAAGTAGAACCTCATTTAAAAATTGAGCAGAATTCCTTGGAGGAGTAGGTTTAAATTTGAAGAGCACAGATCAATGCATTGTGCCATTTGTCTGGTTGTATATTGCAGCAGCATATGTTCTCACTGCTTAAATAAAGTTTTGTATTATTATTATTATTATTATTGCTATTATTATTATTATTATTATTATTATTATTATTATTATTATTATCAGTAGTAGTAGTATTGTTGTTGTTTGGAGTGTTTGACATAACAAACACATGAGCTTTTCTATTTACAATTAAGAAAAACCATAAGACATCAACTATAGGTAGAACCTCATTGAGCGTCTGAGCAGAATTCCTAGGAGGAGCAGGTTTATATTTGCAGAGCACAGATCAATACATTGAGCCATTTGTCTGGTTTTATACTGGAGTAGTATATGTTCTTGCTGTTTAAATAAAGATTATTATTATTATTATTATTATTATTATTGATGTTTGGAGTGTTTGGCCTAACAAATACATGAGCTCTTATTTACAGTTAAGGAAAACCTTAAGAAATCAGCTATAGAGTCAAAGAACTTTATTTAAAGATTGAGAAGAATTCATTGGAGGAGTAAGTTTATATTTGAAGAGCATAGATCAATATGTTGAGCTAGTAGGATTGAGCATTTTATTTCTTTAATCAAGAACTAAGAGGTTTAAAATACAAAATATTATAGTGAGAGTATGGTGTACAGTTTTTTTTCATTTACATATGGAATCCTTCTGATTTGTATCTACCCTGTAGATTGGGTAAAATGTATAACGGATATGTGTGTTGTATTCAGCGTCACAGCAAGGAAAGTAGTAATAGTATTCCCTAGTTGGAGACTGGGCAATAAGAAGCTAGTACTGCTGGTCATGGGTGCAAGAATGCCTGCTATACATCTATCTGTGTCTGTGTGGTTTATTATATTGACTTTCCCTTATGCATCTTTCTTTTTTGTAGGCTAGACTTATTTTGCTATCTTTTTGAGTGTTTTATGTAGACTCACCTAAACCCTAAGCCATAAATCACATATTTCTTTTATTATTACTCATTTATATTTTGCCATGGTTTCCACTTCATTACTTTTTATTGTGTATACTTTAACTGGATAGTTTACTTTTTTTAGCTATTTGCCCTTATTGTTATTTTATTAGCTATTTTTCTTTCTCTTAATAGGATCTGTGGCAGCCTATTGCTGTCTGTAGAGAGGCTTAACATAGTAATACTCTTTAGTCACATTTCCAGGCACATGCTTTTTAATAATCTCACATTGAGAAATGCTTGACTGATATGCCTCAAGCAGTAGCATTCAGTTGCTTAGCTGGGCTCTGTACAAAGGAAACAATACCTCAGTGATAGCTTTCTTTAACAACGTTAACATATTTTGTTACAGTGCTGTCTTTTAGCAAATGTCTAATTTCAGATCCGCCTCACATGCTTTCTTTGCAGGGTTTAAAGTACGTGATTAATCTTGACTTTACTTAATACTGTTAGGAATGTGGCAATGACCTCAGCTGAACACTGGCAAAGTGATTAATGTTACATGAACTGGGATACTTTTTACCCTGGATCCTGAATAAACACAGACAAGCAGTGTTCTGTTTCAGACCTTTGCTCGATTGAAAATGCACCATGGTTGCAAAGAGTAATGTTTCCAATGCAATAAACAATCTTGGTGGAAACACGGTTTGTCTCGTTAAAGAAAATGCTGTTTCAGTCTAAAGTCCCAGTGATCATAAAAGATAGATGATGCAATAAACAGAATGAAACAGAAGCAAGGCAGGTCAATTTTCAACCTAACTGCTGTCTCTCTTTAGTAATACATTTGGATATAAGAGAAAAGTGTATTCTAAAAAAGCACACAACAATATATCAAATAAAACAATAAAAACAATAAAAAACACACACACTGAGGAGTATATTAAAATCGTTTCCATAGTGACGCTGTCATTGTGACCTAATCCTTAATTACCCACATGGCAATATAGTACTGTTTACTACCATACACAAGATCAGATTAGTGAGGTTTAGAGATAAACTGGCAGATACTTATCTGAGTCATTATGTGAACAAGTTCTTAGGGAACTTAGCCAGGTCAAACTCAGGCTATGTCTATGGCTGCCAGACCAGCTATATAAAACTAGATGAACATGAAATGCTTAGGCTGCCTGGCTAAACTGTGGATATAACTTGATCCATTCAGAACACAAATGCCATGTCATGTCATACTCCGCATTTAATCTATTTTAAGGTTAAGTGGATTTGATTAATTATCGAGTAGGAATATATTTCATATCATTTAGCTCTTCCTAGGTAGTTTCAATAACAAAAGGACATTTTGTGGAAGGATACTTTGAATTAGAAGTAGGTTGGAGATACCATGAATGCACAACTATTGTATTTATTATTATAAAAAAGTTTCACAATTAAACCAATTGCATGAAAATTATGAAAACTGCAAATGCATAAAATCTAGCTGGAGTTTTAATTACAGACTGGGTTGGACTGGCCTGGTAAGGTACCTGTACACTGACTTTGACACAATGGATTGTAAACATTTTGCAGAAGAGAGACCCATTTGGAGGTGACCTTGTGCTGAACTAACTTGAGGACAAAATCTTCTCACTTCACATTGTGCTTGCGCCTTCAGCCTGAGGTATACATAAGGAGACATTCCCAACATATGTCTCTGATGGAAGGCTCTGACAAACGGTATGTCACTGTTTAAGTATACAGTTATACGTTGCCCATAGGCTTGCATTTTTAAGAAAAGATATACCATACAGAGTATGCCTCTGCATGGAAAAGTGCAGTTGACTATGCTTTTCTTTACAGTGAAAAAAGTAATACCTATGTATACCAAAAGATCTCTATAGAACCATATTTCTATCCATTGAAGGGACGTCTATGGAAAAAGCTTCCAAAATGCATATTCCAGATATGAATATAACCTCAAACCAAGTCCACACACTATAGAAATGCAGCTTAAAAACGCTGAGCAGAAAAAAGCAACTCAGCAACAAACAGGCTGCGTATCCACAAAGTGTGGCCTCAAACTTTAAGTGGTAAAATGTCTGGGATGTTGAATTTCTCATCAAAGCATTCAGTATATTACCAGACAGTATGTATCATGCCCTATCATGATCAGGCAGAATACATAGCCAATCTGTGGGCAGTTCTACATAATGTCACCCTAATGTAACTAAATATAGGAGAATCCAAAAACATCAATGTTTATAAAAAAAAAAAGAGCCATGGTATAATGACAAAATAAAGTAGATAAAGACTGGCAGACAGCCTATTGCTTTCAGTGTACCTCTGCTGACTTATGGGAACAGATCACTGTATACTAATTCTGATGTAATGTTACATGCTAAGTGCCTGTCTCCATATCTTTAGTGAATGTTGGGTCAGCAATGGAAATAAGCAATGTTAGAGAAAGTCAAAACATGACAGAACAATCAGTTCTAGGAAGGCCAGGACACTTGATCTTTGCATTTAAGGAAGGAAGCAGGAAGGAAAAAACAATAAAGATCTGGCGGATCTTAAAGATAATACATCTTGACGTCTGCTTTATCCATTAGTTTTCAAATCTAATGCAAGATGTTGTTTCAAAAATCACTTATTAAATGCATGGTGACAAGTTGAGAAATGCAAGGCCCAGCTAGTAAGACATCACTTGGATTAGAAATAGTGTATGACCCACAGTCAATGCTTGTCAAATGGAAACTTCTTCTAACAACACCCCTCCGGCCCCCATAAGTATTGTTCATTAAAAGAGATTGCCTATTACAGCAACAAAGACAGATTTCAGTCGTGAACAAAAGACAAAAGATCTGTGGTTAGACAAACAGTGATAGACATCTGCAGAATCTGGGTTTATGCCATGAGCGCACATATTAATGTGTCCAAGACTTAAAAGTCCTAGTCTTTCAGGGTGTAGACTCTTACAGATCATAAATAATTATGCAAATAAGTTCACCTGGGAGGAAAAAGGAAAACTTGCTCTAGTGCCTCTGTTTGGAAGGAAGTTCCTTATAGATTAATGCATAGTTTTCTAGAAATTTAGTGACATGATCTTGGATTAATGCCAAACCAGAATATCTCCTCCAAAAGGAAGAGGGACTCATCTGCAAACAAATTTTGGGGGATTATTGCCTCTTAGTGCAAAGCAGGGTGTACTGGTTGGCTTGGTCAGAGGTTATAGACGTAAGTCAGAAAGTGTAATGTGTGGGTAATATATGGGGCACTGGCAGAAATATATTGTCTCTCTTAAGCTACCTACAGAGAGTTTTCTTCTTTCTGGAGGAGAGCTAATTTACATACCCTTTTCCCAGGGAGTCTCTAAGTACCTTTATGCTACAATAGCTAGTGGTCTCTGCAAAGAGAAGGATGTATTATTTATCTTACTTATATATATATCCCACAGCGTTTTCCAGACATTGTCAGTAACTGTCCCATATAGGGCTCCCAATCTAAATTCCCTATGAGCATGTCTTTGGAGTGTGGGAGGAAACCCTCAGGGAGAACATACAAACTCCTTGTAGATGTTGCTTGAATTTAAACCTAGGACACTGCAAGGAAACGGTGTTAACCTCTGAGCCACCATGCTGCCCACTTCACGCCCACATATTCATGAGAAATATGTGTTTCTTTGATCTGCTGTACACTATTCACCATTTTCCTTTTCTTCCTTGAAGACCATGCTCTTCGCGCAGAGATTTTGGAAGGCTGTATTTTGCCAGATCAACCACCTAATAGCATGTACATGTTATGATACCTCCTTACTTGCATGAAAATGGTTAGAGCTGCACAGACCAGGCTCAAACTTCTTGCTTTCAGTCATATGAGCCATCAGGCTCAGACTGTAGATGCCTCTTGATGCAATATCCGTGCCAAAGCATAAAATAGCAGTTTGCCTTAAAGCACTGGCAGCTTCAGCAGTGAAACCAGCATATGGTATATAGTTCTATCCATCATTTACCAAGCACACTTAATACGACTTTATGAAGTTGGTTTTGTTAATACTGTGTAGGAAAGATCATATATTTCATAACTACAATTGGCGTCTTATCTATTTTATGAACAGGCTTTAGTACCATTAGGTAGGTATTTCAACCACAGATTATTTTCTGCCTGTTTTTGTCAAGTTTACAACCTGGATAATTGCTTAATATGTCATAAACATGAATTACTTGTTGTCGGCTCTGCTAACTTCACTGTTAGTCATTGTTTGACAACTGCATTTATTAGTCTTGCAGAAAGTGGTTGAACAGGTTTGTGGGGGATGGGGACGTGCTACTGCAGTTGTCTGCAATTCACAAAGCTGTCTGGATTGTACCTATTGATTTAACTATGAAGAGACTACAAAGGGCTATAGAGGCTTCAGTATCAGGAGGTATTTTACAGGCTGTAAGTATTTAAAATATACTGCCTTTTGTTATACCCCCTTAGTACTCTTACCCAAGGGACCACACTGTTTTTGGGTGTTTGTACTGCCTTTAAAGGTAGGTTCACACTTGCGGCGGCACTCCGTCCGCTGCCAATCTGACTTAAATGTCGGTAAACTGGATAGGGAAAGGTTTGCGACACTTTGCTTAATACCCCATTCACTTGAATGGGTTTTTAAAGCAATGCGCAGGTGTGCGCTTACACCCTCTGCACCGCGAAGCCGTTTTTTTTCGTCGGAAACAAAGTCGTTTCTGTCCGACTTTATTTCCAGCCAAAAAAAAAAATGGCTTTGTGGCACAGAGGGTGTAAGCGCACACCCACGCATTGCTTTAAAAACCCATTCAAGTGAATGGGTTTTTAAGCAAAGCGTCACAAACCTTTCCCTATCCAGTCCCTATCCAGTATACTGACATTTAGGTCGGATTCCCGGCGGACGGAGTGCCGCCGCAAGTGTGACCCCACCCTTAGCAGTTTTTCTGCAAAAACACAGCAGCCAAATGTTATTGATTATTCAATGGGGGAATTATAAATAGCTTTATTTACAATGGGGGCAATTCATCAACACTTCTATGCCACTTTTCTGGCTTAAATGTGATAATGTCATACATCTGTGGTCAAGGTCCTCTCTTGTGCCAAAGATGCAACACGATCACTACTTTTGGCGAAGGTGGGCAGAGCAGGGTTAAGAGCAGAGCAGCCTGGGGCAGGTACGCTTCGGCCAAATTACACTGTGTTCCAAATTATTATGCAAAAAGTGTTTAGGAGTGATAAGGTAAGAATTTTTTTTGCTTGTCAGTTAAACTCATTGATGGTGATGTGTGTCAGGGCTCTTTATATCACTGAAAGCAATTTCAGACACCTGTGCTAATTAGTTTGGCAGGTGTGTCCAATTAAAGGCAAGACTACTTAAGAAGGCTGTCCCACATTATTAAGCAGCCTACATTTTCAGCCAAAATGGGAAAGAAAAAGGATGTGTCGGCTGCTGAGAAGCAACAAATTGTGGAGTGTTTAGGTCAAGGCATGACTACAATCAACATTGCCAAGACACTTCATCGTGATCATCGCACAATCAAGAAATATGTAGCTGATTCACAGCACACACGTGTGCGTGCTGATAAGGGAAAATTGAGGACTCTTTCCAACAGGCAATTACGTCAGGTTAAAAGAGCAGCTTCAAAAATGCCTTGTCATAGCAGCAGACAAGTTTTTGAAGCTGCTGGTGCCTCCAACGTCCCCCCGAACAACAAGATGCAGGGTCCTTCAGAGGTTTGCAGCTGTGCGTAAGCCATCCTGTCGACCTCCTCTATCCACTGCACACAAGCAGAAATGGCTCCAGTGGGCCAAACAATACATGAAGACTGACTTCAAAACTGTTTTGTTCACCAATGAGTGCCGTACAACGCTCTATGGTCCAGATGGATGGAGTGGAGGATGGCTTGTTGATGGACACCCCATGCAAACATGGCTATGGCGCCAACAAGGTGGAGGTGGAGTAATGTTTTGGGCTGGAATCATGGGGAGAGAGATTGTCAGCCCCTTTAGGATCCCTGAAGGGGTAAAGATGAACTCCATAATGTATGTGGAGTTTCTCAAACAGCACTTCCTGCCATGGTTCAAGAAGAAGAACCATGCATTCCACAGAAAGATCATTTTCATGCATGATAATGCACCGTCTCATGCTGCAAATAACACATCTGCATCTCTGGCTGCTATGGGCATAAAAGGGGACAAACTTATGGTGTGGCCCCCTTGCTCCCCTGACCTCAACCCCATTGAGAACCTCTGGAGCATCATCAAAAGGAGTGTCTATGATGGCGGGAGGCAGTTCACATCTAAGCAACAGCTCTGGGAGGGTATTCTGTCCTCATGCAAAACAATTGAAGCAGAAACCATCCAAAAACTGACAAATTCAATGGACGAGAGAGTTCAGAAGCTTCTTTCGAACATGGAGTCCTATGTGCAAATGTAACATCACCTCGAATAAAGTTTTGGCTTGAAAACGGTTTGAATTCAGTTTGTAATAACCTGCTAATGCTTATAATTTCACAATGACCATTTTTTTGTTCTTAATAAAAATGAAAAGGTTGCAAATTCTGCTGTGCATAATAATTTAAAACATGCATTTTCAGTGTTTATTTTTTTTTTTAAATATACTGTTATCATAGGCAGTTTGTTCAAAAACCTTTCAATTATACTCGAATAGTTGATGACTGGAAAATTACAATGACTGCAATTCATATAGGTAATTTTGGAAAATATGAGAAAATATTATTTGCAGAATAATTTGGAACACAGTGTATTTATTACAACTCATGCTTGATATCCATTCTAGTGCAACAGTATTCCATTCACCTGTTGGGCCCTTATATGAAATACCAGTCTTTTTCAATCTGCCCCAATGTATTTTTTTTATATTTTAACATTTCTTGCTTTTTTGCTTCTTTTTATTTTTCAAAAAGCTTGTTCTGAGTCTACTGTATGGAACAACTCAAAAATGTAGCCCAAAAAAAAAAGCTTTTGTTTAGCTAAAAAAAGCTTCAGGTTAAAATCTAAGTGTGCTGGAAGCCTTAGGCTGGGGCGCCACGTTGCGAACATGCAGCGTTTTGGCCGCGACGGAAATGCAGCATCAAAAAACGCTGCATTTTGCAGTACATGCAAAGTGGATGAGATTCAGTGGAAAATATACATTTTCTGAAAATCACAGCATGTTAACTATACCTATGGAAACACAGGCATTTTCCGTATAGGTATAATGGGGGAAGAAAGTCCACAGAGGAAAACTCTGCAGACTTTGTGTGAAAAACACTGCGGAAAAAAACAAATGCATTTCTCTCTCAGTCTTTTCCGCAGCGTTTTTTTGCTGCGGCTTGCTATGTGGGGCATTAACCTAACGGCTGCTTTATCACTGTTTGGAAGACCTGTTCTCCCATATTGCAACAAAAGCTGTAAAAGATCTTAGTACAAATGGGAAGGGACACATTCCCTAGTCAAATGTTTGGGAATATCTTGCATCTATTTTGTACATACATAGAGAGGATCTTCACAATGTAAAGCCTACCTAGGTATAATTTGAACATGTCAATATTTGGATAGGGTAATGCCATTCTAACTTTTTGCTGCTGGTTGCTATTATGCAGTCTTCTAAAGGTGGCCTCATGACTTCAATAGCTGTCAGCAGCTATTGCAACCACCCACCTCTACTCCCAATACACCTGCATGCTTATTTCAGCTGAATATGCTTGTGCTGTCAATAAGGATAGGGGAGCAACCCTACCAGACAGCTAGGAAAGGGACTTGTCTCCTGGAGAAAAAAATACTGTGGTCTTAATAAACACATTAAAATGAATAGGTACGCATGAAGTCCACATAAACTACGGAGTACACACATACTTAAAATGCAAATGTGTGACTAACGCCTCATGCGCGTTAACTTCTGATCTAATCTAACATGTATTATCCCAAGATTTAAACTATTATCTGTGTCATGTTACAATGTATATAGCTCTGCTCAGGAGACTAGACCAGATGACTACAAGCCACTTACCAGTATGGTTTGGTAGATAAAATAAGGATGTAAGCAACGTAAAAGATAGGATATAATATTGATCATGGATAACAAGACTTAGAAATGAAAATATCACGTTTCCTAGAATATAAATTTTAATTTATAGTTAATCTCTAGACAGTACCTTGAAGTGCCAAAACCAGTCGTGTTTTAGAAGAGTAAAGTGCAGGAAGAAGACTCTGAAAGAACAGTACTTAGTGAAAGAAGTAGTCATGTTGTTCAACCAAGATATTAGAATTTGCTGGAATACTGTAAAGTGTAATGTTTCATTTGCTTGGTAAAGCTTAAGACCAAGGCTATACTGCAACTTCTTGTAGCGCTACTAATTGATTTGAACTATTGAGCTACAACTGCAGTCCCGATGAATGCATTCACTTGTATATAATCTTGAGGGCTACAGCTGTCACTCAATAGTTAAAATCAATCAGCAACGTTACAATGTAGCCCTGGCCTTAATCAGATGATCTCCATCCACGGCTTGACGCTACTGGTTTTTCTGGCTTGAGACTTGATATTGAGGCACAACGAGAGCTCACAATATCCGATAAGGCGAGGCATCTGTAGATATCCTGAAATAATTCTAATAACTGCAGTATACATATAGCTATTTCACTGAAAAAGTTTGGAAGAATTCTAATTTTCATAAACCTAAATGATCAGTTCCTGCTGTACTTTACTTACTACTTTCACAGATTGTGTCACCTTATACTATGTATAAGTCCAAGGGAGTTAAAGGGATTTTTCAGGCTAAAATTTTGGAGACCTTTCCTAAGAATAGGTCATCATTATCAGATTAACTGGGTTCTGACACCCATTACCCACACTTATCAGCTGTTCTCAGCAGATGATATACAGAAAATAGAGCAGGAAGTAGACAACTTTGGTCTCTGTGTAGTGTTCAAAGCAGGTTACTGCAGTTCAGCTCCCATTTACTTGAATGGGACCTAAGCTGCAGTACCTGGTCTCCACTACACAGAGAACAGTGCTGTCGGCCTCCTGCTCCGTTCCCTGTATATCATCTGCTGAGAACAGTTAATTGGAGGAGGTGCTGTATGTCAGACCTCTACTAATCTGATAGGATCAGTCATAAATATTCTTAGCCCGGTAAACCCTTTAAAACATGGAATTTCAATATGGATCTTACAGTGGTACATGAAAGGTTAGAATTCTTAAATTTGTACACAGCCCTAATATACTTATGTGTATGAGCCTTATGCATAAGACTTATTAAGAATCAGACTATAGCTGCTTGACAACTGAAAAGACTTGACAAGATATTCCCAAATGATCAAATCAGGCAGCATCCAGTCATTTATCTTTGTGCACTGGATCAATCCATGTACCAGTTTTCTCTGCTTGATAGATAATTCTATACCATATACCAATATCTTCAATACCTGCAGAGTAGGTCAGTATGAAATCACAATATTAATATACAGCTGATGGATCTTGCTGATTCTATTTACTTTTTCATATTTTTTGATAAAAACTAATGGCCATTTATTTTTTTTACTGTTTGGCCTTCCCAAGCTCTTGAGTTGTTTTATAGCCTCTTTATTCATATATTTATAATACCCTTGCTTCCTCTTCCCCAAAAGGAAAATACATATAGAGAGACTAATGAAGATTAAACAGTTTTCAGTTGTAATAATGTTATTTTATTAATAATAATATGTTTCTAGGGTCTAGTGTTATATGGAATTCTGGCCACATACTGATACAATGAGATGTTGCACTTGGTTTTGTTCTGATGGTTTTTGTCTTCCTAGCATAAAAGATAACTTTAGAAAAGAATGTGTGTAAGTGAGTGAGGGGGGATGGGTGGCGATAGCCATGGACAATGTGATCTCTGTTGTACTTGCTCACATGAGTCATGTGTTAGCTATGTGTAAATGTCTCAAAAATAGTCCGCTAGTTTAAATGAACTGTTTGTGTGATAAATGTGTCAGACTTTTATCTAGTTACATTTGCCACTGAACTGCTAGCGGCAATAAGTGGGTTAAATAAAGACTTTCTTTTCATCCGAGTCTGTAAATGGAAGAGTGATCATCAATCATTTCCTTTTTGTATGTTACAACTGTTATCAAAGACTCCAAACAAGAAGAGTGTAGAGGGAGAAAACACAATGGATCACAAAATGAATGGAAGAATTTTAACTGATTCCAATAGAAAATAGTTAAGTATTCTGCATTCTAAAGACATCAACATGTCAATGGAAGTTTTATACTGAAATAAATTCTTAATGCTTCTGCAAGGACAGAATACACAAATGTTGAATTATAAAATGTTTTTTTTATTTGAAACTAAACATTGAAATAAATAGATACTCCTGATATTTTAAGAAAAGAACACAACAGTTCATAAACCAGTCTGATGCCCCAACATATTTTGCTAAGCTATATAGAAATGGTTAGAACTCAAATCAATGTCTGTCCACAAATGGGATCTGAATGGAGTGTCCACATCTCCGAAGCACATTAGGGACTTGTTATTTATGGGAGAGTATCTAGAGGAAGCTCAAGCAAACACAGGCCTTGCAAATGTCCTGTTTGGTCAGACTTGAAACCAGGAATCTACTGAAAAAACAATACTTATCACTGAGCTGCTGTGCAGCCCTTTAGATATTTGATGGTGGATCCCACCAATTTAGGATTGTCTGCTGACGCAATAATGTGCATGAAAGCAGCCAAGCTGTGTTTCAATGTCTAATATTAGGGAAAACTAGCATGAGAACATAAAGGCAAAGTCCTTTAAATGTGTCCAACATCCAAACATAAATGCAGTCATATACTTTAATTAAACATTGGTCGAACCTACCGATTAGGAGACCAAACCAAGAACACTGACTCTCCCCTAATAGCAGAGGTTCAGGAATAAATAACCAGACATGTTGGATTCAAACATACCCACTCATTCGCTTTTATAGAAGATATGTTTCATTGGCTTCTCCCCTTTCCCTATTAAGAACATGTGCATGCTTAGCCAAGATGAATATGCATGTGTATGGAATAGCCTACATTATGAGATTTACTATACTGCTCATGTATGTATTGACTTTGCTCAGTCTTTTACTCCTTATCTGTTGAACTATCTGTTATATGTCTTGGTGTAAACATTGCCATAGCAGCGGCTCTACAGTATGGAGGATAACAGGGACCATTCAGATACATGAATGCTCTTATCAAGTGGTGGTTTATTTTCTATTATGTAAAAGTAGGTATACAGCTCTTCTATTTGTTGCAGCTCAATATACTGTTAGAAAAGAAGGGACCCATTTTTGGGTTTATTATGAGAGCTTGTTAAATTCTATCTACAACCCTGATAACATTGTAAAGACACTATGTAAGCTAATGCATTCTGTTTTAAAGAAATGTATGGTCTATATTTTTACTAATTAAACCAGATACTGAAATATTTTTTCCAATCTCTTATTTCTGATTGCAGTATTTTATTCTAGTTTTTTGTACATGATTTAGGGGGCAGCCACTTGGATCATAGCCACATGGACCAAGGAAACCTGTAGTATGAAGATGACTTATTGACTTCTCTAGGAGAGTGTTACCTGTGCAAAGTAGGAGAGAAAGTGAGCTGTCACCATCAGCTATTGTCAGTAGTGGGTCCTGCATTATCTCCCTCCAGTTAATTATGGAAGAGAGTAACAGAGGTGTTACCTTTCATTGTAATCTTGAAACTGATCATAATGAGAAGACTGCTTAGGGTGGGTTCACACTTGCGGTGGCAATCTGTCCGCCGCGAATCAGACCTAAATGTCGGAAAACTGGCTAGGGAAAGGTTTGCGACGCTTTGCTTAAAAAACCCATTCACTTGAATGGGTTTTTAAAGCAATGCGCGGGTGTGGCCTTACACCCTTTGTGCCACGAAGACAGTTTTTTTCGTTGGAAACAAAGTTGGACAAGCAGGACTTTGTTTCCAACGAAAAAAACTGTTTTTGCGGCGCAGAGGGTATAAGCGCACACCCGCGCATTGCTTTAAAAACCCATTCAATTGAATGGGTTTTTAAGCAAAGCATTGCAAACCTTTCCCTATACAGTGCCTATCCAGTTTTCCGACATTTAGGTTGGATTCGCGGTGGACGGAGTGCCACCACAAGTGTGAACCCACCCTTAGAGTTAGACTATTATGAGACTCAATGGTCAATGGGAATAATGCAAGATAATTTCATGAAAATTATTAAGCAAACATCAAGTGCATACAAAATATATTTACAATGAAAATTTATTTGAGTTAAATAATAGGACATTTTTTGATGACACATTCCCTTTAAGGAGACATCACTTAGCTCACTTATGCTTCGTTCACACCTGCGCTTGCTGTCCGTCCGTCGCCAATCCAGTGAAAATCTTGGCGAACTGGATTGGCGTCGGATACAGACCGGTCAGCGGCGCATTGGTTAAAAACCCATTCATTTGAATGGGTTTTTAAAGCAATGCGCGGGTGTGCGCTTACACCCTCTGCGCTGCCAATCCTTTTTTTTTCGCCGGACACGAAGTCCTGCGTGTCCGACTTTGTTTCCGACGAAAAAAAAGGATTGGCAGCGCAGAGGGTGTAAGCGCACACCCGCGCATTGCTTTAAAAACCCATTCAAATGAATGGGTTTTTAACCAACGCGCCGCTGACCGGTCTGTATCCGACGCCAATCCAGTTCGCCGAGATTTTCACTGGATTGGCGACGGACGGACACCAAGCGCAGGTGTGAACCCACCCTTAGATGTAAATTCACAATAGAATTGGTATTTTAAACATAATTTATCAGAATTTAGTTACTGTTGTAACTACTTTCATATAACACCAGTTGTCACCATTCACAATGAGCATTTCTTTGAAAAGACATTTTAATCTTTTAATGCCAATGTTTATCTCACAGTTGAGCTACTCTTGTCAGGGAGAAGGGATTTCTGAGCTGTATTATTTAGATGGTAATCATTTAAGTGAAAACTTTACTCACTATACATGCATAGACACTGTTGAAAAAAATGACCTTCTCAATTTCACATAGAAGACTATTTAAAGACTTTGTATGTTTTAGACAACCCTTCATTTTGCCTTTTTAGCATATGCTAAGCTAACAAAGGGCAATTCTCATTCTCAGAACCCTCCACAATCTGTTGGTCTCAGGTGGATAGTGATCTAAAACAGATTTTCTGGTTTGGTTTCAGTACTAGGTAGTACACATTTTAGATGCCAAATCCCATTAGTTTATGTTTAATATATGTATGCTTTGTAACAATATGCCACAATAAAAGAAAGGTGATTAGTGATGGCTTCAGCAGGGGTGTATCTAGATAAGACAAACTAATCTAGATAAGTATCTATGTGCCAATAAGCCAGTCTGCTTTGGCCAGGATATTAAGATGCAGCTCTAGGTCAACAAAATAAATATTTAGCCTCTACATAAGATATGGCTGTATAAAACAGATATTCACTAATCAAGAAGTGGCATCATTTGCACAACACTACTGTCACACATCTTGCCCCGCATTTCTTAAACATTTTTGACACTTTTGCACCTCAGTCAACAAGTGGGTGTGGCTTAGGGATAATTGATGTGTTTTAAGATGGAACTATAGGTTCCATTTTGGTGCAAAGTAAATCAACCAATAGGTGTTAAGTTAGACCAAGTGTCAAAAAATGTGCCAAATTTATTATCCGGCATGAGCCAAGTTTGGTGAATCTATAGATTGTCTGAACTAATTTTACTCTGCCTACACAGTATATTAGACAAGTAGTCCCATAGTATTTTTAAATAAATGTTTTTATTAATAATATTATCATCAGAAAATTCACAAAACTAAACTGACATTTTAAAATGCCTATGTGATAAACTGATGGTTTACATCACTGTTATTTTTTCTTATTCATTAAAATAAAAACTAGTATAATTTATGTCTTTATGCTTCATTTATCCCTTTTGGTTGTATCTCTATTTGTATTCTTTTTATGGTTGCAAGGCATTATTCTATTCAGGTGTATCAGCTATCTTAAATTGTGCAGCAATCTGTGATCAACATCTGAAAGCTTTTTGTATTCTATGCTAACAGTGTTTTGATATGTTTTTTTCCCTGTTTCCTTAACTGCCCAAGCTGTTTGGCTATGTCTGAATTGCTGATGATGAAGCCTTTGCTGGCAGGTTGCCCAGACAGCAGTGCTCCTGTAGATTCCAGTTTCTCTAGGAGCCGCTTGCCTTCAACATAATGGGCAACATTGAAAGCACCAAGTCATTTGGTCGACAAGGTCAGAGTGCCTTTCATTCCTGCAATAATCAACCAATGTAGCTCTTCTTTAGACCCAGGGAGAGAGAAGATAGAGGTCAAAAGAGCAATTACATTTCACATTGACTCCAGGAAAGGCTTAGAAGACCAAACCGAGAAACCGAGAAAAAAAAAGCAGAAATTCATTCTTGTTCATTTCCTATCTGTTCATTTTTTTAAACACTGCAAATCCCACAACACTGTGACAAGAATCAAATTGTTGTTTCCTTTATTAGATCACAAACCTTTAGCAATTTAAAAATTTTGTAATACTGCAAATAACACAAAGCAATAACATAAAGCAATACAAATGAAGAATGCCCACCTCAAGCGCTGCAATATTTCTTTCTCCTTCTCCAAATAACAAGTAACTATTCTTTTTATTTGATGATAAATACCACCTTGATATTAGCATACAGCTATTTATTTAGTATTAAATTGGGTGATTTGGAAAATATCATTTAGTTTTAAATGTAAGTAATTTGTGCTGCCATATTGTTGTTACTAAACTACCTTTACTTGACCTTACAGCTGCCAGGACTAATTACATCTGAAGTGCTGACCATTCTTGTAATGTATCTGGTAATTGCTATTACTATGTAATTTGTCTGCAAATCTGCATCTCAAAGATTATTAGGCACATTAGACTAAGTGTGGGGAAAATGACACACTTCCCACCCTTACAATTGAATCCAGGTTAATGCAAGTTCATGTTGATTACATTTTTACATGTTTTTCCCACAAATTGTTTCTTTCCCACAATTTACTGCATAGGAAATATGCTCAATTAGTAAAATCATGGATAGCGGGCTATAAATAATATAGAGTGGATTTATCAATACTGTCATAGACTCAGTTATTCATTTAAGGAACACATATTTTAGAAAGTCTCATTATAAAAATCCTTAATATTATCAAGGATCAATCCAGTGAAAATATGTTTTCCATCCTTGCACCCTTCCACTGATTGTATATCACACACTGCACTTCTTTTATGTATATTGCACTAATATCCAATCAGTTTCCCATTCTCTATGCTTATAATCAGACATCATCTTGCTTTTTAGATTTGTCTTACTATCTTGTGTGCTAGCAACTCTATGATGCCTCATCACAACATTACAAGGACTGATAGAGACAGTACCACCTCTGCAGGCTGGGGACACTAGTTATCCTTATCTGTACATTGTCCAAAATATCTAAGTGATAATAAGTATATAATTAGAGAGATTGCCAAAGGTGTAATATGAAGCTTTTGGGTCCCAATGCAAAATATGTGACAGGGCCCCCACTTACTATGTGCTATGTATAATATGTCCCCCCTAAGTCTTCAGAGCCCAGTAGTGACTGCTAGTCAATAGCAACTACAAGGCAGCTTGTTGGCTCAGTGGTTAGCATTCTTGCCTTGCACCACTGGGGTCCAAGGGCAACATCTTGGAGCTTGTATGTTCTCCCCATGTCTGCATTGGTTTCCTCTTGGTACTCTAGTTTCCACTCACATGCCAAAAATATACTGATAGATATACTGATAGGTATCTTGGCTTCCTGTAAAAATAACAGACCCCTGTGGAGATGTTTGCCTGCACAGTAGCCACTAACTCCACAATGCTTAGAGTCCCTGTGAGAAAAGCACATTACAAATGTCTGTCATTACCTCTACACCCCTGGAGACTGTGATCTCCTTCATTATAGCTGTTTGGCAAGAGCCTAATTGTGAGGAGTAGCTGAGATAGGAGTTTGTGCTCCAGTTTGATATAAAATAATATTATAATAAATTAATAATCATGTGGAACTGCAACCCTTCCACATTCATTAATTACTACCATTTCATCTTCTTATCTCAGTCATTTAGGAACCTTTTTATAGACAACCACAAAGGGCATATGAACATAAGGGAAGGTCACTAGTTTGATACCCGCCTTTATGATCCAGTTTGGAGAGCTTCTCTGTAAGCTCATTCATGGGACTGGCTTCCATATAATAACACACTTCCATTGAAAAAGCTATATGTTAAAAGAGTGTTTGAGTTAATCTTTTTAACCCCTGGGCAATCTTAAAATAATAACCAGTGCATACTCACCTGCCCGTTTGGCCAGGGATCCAGTGGAGAACCTCCATACTGGTCCCAGGTCTTTCTGACCTTTGGCCTGAACACGAGCACGTCAGCCAATCAGTGGATGAGAATTGATGCTGTGTTTAAACCAAGAATCAGTAATGAGCCTCTGATTGGCTGACGGGCTTGTGCACAGACAAACAGTCGCTGAGACTCCCTGCTGTATCCCCGGCTGAATGGACAGGTGAGTATGCTCTGTTTATTATTTTAAGCCTCCTTAGGGGTTAAAAAAATAAACTGGAATGTCCATTTAAACAAGTCCTACAGTGTGTTCTCACAGATTTTGTGATGTATTTCACACCGGAATCCATGACAGCGTTCCATGTCGCATATAGCCACAGAATTTTTGCCATATATTTAAAATCTGCATCTCATAAAAAAAAGAAATGACATGTCACTTCTTGAAATGGACTCCATGCTAAAAATCATGTAAAAGAAAAGCCACAGCGGGTAGCCACTGGATTTCCCTGGATCTGCAACTACAAATTTCTGCTGCAGATGTTAGTGTTTTTTATAGGAGCTTTTATAATAAGTTGAAAGTTGTAGGGCCATCTTAAGTTAGTTTTACAGCTTTTACATGGATAAATCACTTTTCTTCATGTTTTACTCCTACTGTATGTAGTCACACATGTTCCTGAGTGGGCATTTTGTTATGCTTGGAGAAGAGCTGTAGACGGCATGCAGGGGGGATGGGCTGGGAGTTTTCAGTTTCTAGCTGGAGACTGTCTTCAAATTCCTTCAGCATTTTTTTTCTCACACAGACATATGCACTCTCCTGAAGAGTCCTGGAAACTTAATTACCAGACACTAAGAGAATATAGAACATAGTTCAAAGGTTAAAGTGTTGGAGAAGAGCATGGTAATAGGGAAAATGTCAGTACATACCTTCACAGCTACTTGTTCTAAAGTGGTTAGTAACACATTCATCATTCTATTCACTTGATAGAAAGTGATAACCACGGTCAAATGTACCTTTTGGCATGTGGGACCTAACAGGGATAAAGGCCATTTTAGGAGAGTACATAACGGAATGGTATTATATTAATTAATTAACCCTGCTGTTCTGTTCGGTTCTACTATACACATATAATGTTCTGGTCATTTTTGACCGGGCCTATTAAAGTCTGGATTTTTAACTAATTTAAGTGTTTTATTTGAATTTATTTTGCATTATTATACTGTATGTGAACATGGTTGTTCATAAACAAATGAAAAATGAAATCAAAAACTTAATTTTTATTTTTTTTGGGTTTGCAAAAAATGTTACATGGCCTTATTGCATTATTCATGCATATTGCACATTCGCAAAAAAAAAATTTTTAAAAAAAAAAAAAATAAAAAAAAAAAAAAAAAATGTAATAAAAAAATATTTATATAAAAAAAAAAAAAAAAAAAAAAAAATAGTTTTTTTTTTTTAAAAAAAAATGGTGAGGGGGGGGGGGGGGGGTTGTAATGTTTGGGTGTGTTTTCAGTATAAGTAATATGTATGTGGGTTTTGTAGTTGGTTTTTGTTGTTTTGTATTATTTTTGGTTTGGGGGGGGTTTTTCGTGCTGCCGGCGGCGGCGGGGGGGGAATTCTCCCCCTGTGTGTTGTTTAGGACAGGTGGAACTTTTAATTAGCACAAAAATGTGCTTACTAACCTGCCCTATAAGAGGGCACGAGAGACCTCCCTCACCTGTGTTTTTTTCTGTCCTGTGTGGGACAGGTGGAGGAGGTCTCTTGTGACCTCTCTAGAGTTAAGGGGTTTTTTCTTACCTTGAGGTGGTCGTTTCCTTCTGTTGCCGGCCTGCGTTCCTTCTTCTCAGCGCTTCTGTCGGTAATTTCTCGGCCGGCGGTAGGCTTCGGCCTACCCGGAGGGTACGTCGGACTTTGCGATGGCCGGAACCCTTCTCTGTGTCCGGGTTCCCGTGCGGACGGATTTCACCGGACTCCTTCGCGCCTACTTCCGGTTCTCGGAAAAAAGTGCGGTAAGTTTGGAAATTTAAAATTTAAAGGCAAAATATAGAATTGATTTTTGCTGCTTGTTGTTTGAGCCTCTGACTTAGGCTTTTGCTCCTCTATGTTTCACTATGGCATTTGACCGTTTTGGTGCTATAAATCTCAGGAAGGTAAGTAATATTTATTTATTCTTGTTCATATATTATATGAATAGTCGATTCATATCGCTGGCCTTGCTGCATGATTTCCTATGAATTTTTTCATTGTGGATTAGTTTTGTGTTTGGCTCCGCCTACACTTATGGTTGCCTTTAAAATGTCCCATAGTCCATTTGGGTTGGGCTGTGATTTTCTGGCTCTCCTATTGCTACGGAGTAGGATTCTCCTCTGTGATTCAGAGATTACCCTATTTGACTATTGCGTGTGCTGTTGCTACATTTTTTGCGACGACCGACCTCCTTAAGGTACCCCTCTCTTTCTGGTTCTGGTTGCGGTTTGTAATATTGGTATTGTTATTGTCTGTGATTTTTTTGTGGTCTTTTTAGATGTCTTCTTCTGCTTCCGGCTCTGGTGATGGAGATTTTAGGAGGAAGAGATCCTCCAAGTGTAAACATTTAACCTGTTTAGATTGTAAGACTCCCTTGCCTGACGGCTATGAATTCACCCGCTGTCGCCAGTGTCGTGGCCCCCCTTCTGAGGAGCCATCCATACATGAGGTTGTGACATGGGTGAAAGAATATATGGAGGACTCTCTCAAGGAGATCCGGAATTCTATCTCCCAGATCGCCAAGAGACCACGTCTTGATAAACATCCTCTCTTGCGGGTCTCGGACGAAGATTTTCAGGTTGTGGATGAAACTTTGTCTTCTGATGACTCCGCTGAAGATACCAGCAGACCTCTCTTCCCACTCGAGAAAGTCAATAGGCTGCTGAAGTCCATCCGGTCTAAAGACCGTGATGTTGATGGGGGAAGCCTCCACGTCCACCTATAGAGGGCCTAGGGTCTTCCAAGTGGACGAGACATTAAGAAAGTTAATGTCTTCAGAGTGGAAATTTCCGGAGAAACCCTTTATAACTACTGGTAGGTATAAGGCCTTGTTTCCCATCACAGAGTCTCAACTGGATCAGTGGGGTCCTCCCCCTAAAGTGGATATAGCGGTAGCCAAGCTATCTCGCCGCACTCTAGTACCATCTGAGGATGGAGCAAATCTGCAGGATCCTATGGACAGACGCATGGAGAGTACTCTCAATAAGGCCTACTCAGCGACCTCTGCTCAGACCTCTGTCGCTGTTGCGTCATGTGAACTTTCAGCCAAACTACGGGCTGATTTGCTCCAGCTTGAGAGGGACATCGATTCTGGTGTCTCCAGAGACGAGTTACTTTCCTTCTTAACTTCGACTTCTTTGGCAGCAGAATTCCTAGCTGAGGCCTCCCATTATCAATTAAGGCTGGCGTCAAAGTCCTTGGCACTTTCCAGGGCGGCGAGGAGACCCTTATGGTTAAAACCTTGGAGAGCTGATTTTATCTCCAAGTATAACCTTTGTGCCTTACCATTTGAGCCAGGAAGAGTCTTTGGCAGTAGCCTGGATGAAATTTTAGAAGGCTTGGCTGATAAAAAAGGCAAGACTTTGCCTCAGTCTTTTAGGGGCAGATTTGGCCCTGGCCGCGGCAGAGGTTTTTCACCTCGACGTGGTCAGCAGTCCCGGAGGGGCTCTAGGTATTATTCTAGAGGCTCTGGACGGAGATTTCCCAAAACCGAAGATAGAAGGAAGCCCAGTTTCTGACATGAGAAGCTGTCTTCCTGTGGCCGAAATTCCTGTCGGGGGTCGTCTCTCCCTTTTTCTCAGCGCTTGGCGGGAAAAAAATTCAGGACCCTTGGGTCTTACAGTTAATTCAGCGAGGTTATGCAATCGAATTTCTCTGTCCTCCCCGAGATCGGTTCGTCTTAACTCGCCGTCTTCCCTCGTCTCAGCAAGGTATTTTGGAACGCTCCATTCAAGAGTATATCTGCAAAGCAGCTCTAGAAGAAGTTCCTTCTCTAGAAGAAGGTTTGGGGGTTTATTCCCCCTTTTTTCTAGTTCCAAAGCCAGCAGGCAGATGGAGGATGATTATAGATCTGAGGTATCTAAACCGTTTCATCAGAAAAAAACGGTTCCGCATGGAAACCATAAGCTCAGTTTCTTCTTTTCTTCTCCAGGGCGACGTTTTTGTCACCCTAGACCTGAAGGACGCTTATTTGCACGTGCCAATTTACCCTCCGCACAGGAAGTTCCTAAGGATTGCGGTTATAGTTTCCGGCCACAGGAAGCATTATCAGTTCTCGGCCCTCCCTTTCAGGATCTCCTCGGCTCCCCACACCTTTACCAAGGTGGTAGCTCCCATAGTAGCCGCCCTCAGGCTTCAGGGACTCTTTGTGGTCCCTTATTTAGATGACTGGCTGATAAAAGCCCAGTTAGTGTCTGTTCTGCTCCAGCATTTACAGATTGCCATATCCCTGCTTCAAAGCCTGGGATGGCTCATAAATTGGGAGAAGTCAGAAGTCGTCCCCTCAACCAAAAGGAAGTTTCTTGGTTACTTCCTAGATTCAGACCGGCTGGAAATCTCCTTGGCGACTGCAAGGAAAGAGAAATTAATTACAGCGGTTCGGCAACTTTTCAGGAGGCCGAGAGCATCCATCAGAACTTTGATGAAAGTCCTAGGTCTGATGTCATCTTCCATCATGGCGGTTCCTTGGGCCTTATGGCATCTACGTCCTCTTCAGATGGAAATCCTAGGAATTTGGGATCGCTCTCTGTCCGGTCTCAACAGGAGGATTCGACTCTCCCCCAGGACCCGTCTTTCTCTCAGATGGTGGTTGCACCTCAAGGACGGAAGGTTCACGGTCCAACCTCGTTGGACCCTGTTGACTACAGATGCATCCCTTACGGGATGGGGAGCCCATCTGGACGGAAACTCCATAAAGGGAGTCTGGAGCGCTCCAGAAGGAAGGTCGACGTCCAACTGGAAGGAGCTCAGAGCTGTGTACCGTGCCTTACTCCATTTCTCTCCTCTTCTCAAGGGAAGAGCAGTCAGGATTCGCTCGGACAACATGACGACGGTATTATATGTGAACAGACAGGGAGGCACCAGATCATCATCCCTCCTCAGGGAGGCAGATCTGATTTTTTCCTGGGCAGAGAAAAATCTGGCCCATCTATCCGCGGTTCACATCAAGGGCTCCCTGAACTCAGTAGCGGATCGGTTGAGTCGGGGTCGTGCCGTATCAGGAGAATGGTCACTCAATCCAGAAGTGTTTCATCAGATTACCCTGAAATACGGTCTATCGGAGATAGACCTCATGGCAACCCGACTCAATGCCAAGGTGGAGACGTTCTGTTCCCTGTACCAGGAGGACAATCCCTTGCCAGTGGATGCATCCCTTGGAGGTCCAGGCTGTCATACATTTTCCCTCCAATTCCTATGATACCCAGAGTATTGATGAAAATAAGACAGGACTAAGCCTCTGTAATAGCCATCATTACATTCTGGCCAAAAAGAGCTTGGTTTTCCCAGCTCATGGTGATGAGTCGAGGGATATATTGGAAGCTTCCCCCCACCCAGAACCTGGTTTCCCAAGGATCACTGAAGTGCCAGGATCTGAGGAGATTCAACCTGACAGCCTGGAGGTTGACCAGTCCCTACGAATGTATAGAGGACTGTCAGAAGCCGTCCTGAAGACGTTTTCCTGTGCTAGAGCTGAATCCACCAAAAGGAATTACCAAAGGACGGCTAAGATTTTTTTGGAGTGGTTTTTGCCTGGCTTTATCCCTAAGGTTCCTTCACGTAATAACTATAATCAATTGATTTCTTTGCCTGTTTTCCTTCCGGATCCATCCTCATAGGAGGAGTTTAAACTTCATACTTTGGATGTGGTGAGGTGTCTGCGAATTTACTTATCGCGGACACAATCTTTCAGGAGAGCTGAAAATCTCCTAGTCAATATGTATGGTAAAGACAGAGGTCTTAAAGCTTCCAGACCCTCCTTGTCCAGATGGATTAAGGAGGCAATCAAAATTTCTTTCATTGCTCAAGGGTTGCTTCCTCCAGTTTTTTGTACAGCCCATTTGACCAGGGCTGTGTCGACTTCTTGGGCTGAGAATAGCTCGCTTCCACTGGATCAAATTTGTGCGGCTGCTTCTTGGTCATCCCAGCTGACTTTCGTCAAACACTATCGTTTGGATGTCCGCAGTTCCGAGGCGACTGCCTTTGGCCAGACAGTTCTTGAGGTTGTAAGGCCAGGAAACCCTCCCTAGGGGAATTACTTGCTATATCCCCATATTGTGCTGCTGTAGAACGTAAGGGAATCGTTGATTATATTTTTAATCTGTTTTCCCTTAGTCCTAACAGCAGCACAAGGCTTCCCTCCCTAAAATCTTGTTTCTTTTACTTTATAATTTACACAGGTGAGGGAGGTCTCTCGTGCCCTCTTATAGGGCAGGTTAGTAAGCACATTTTTGTGCTAATTAAAAGTTCCACCTGTCCTAAACAACACACAGGGGGAGAAATACCCCATATTGTGCTGCTGTTAGGACTAAGGGAAAACAGATTAACAATATAATCAACGATTACTTGATGTTGGACAGAAGGCGCATCGTTTCCGTTTTAGGCTGGTTGCACTGCTGGTGGAGGCCGTGGGTATCGTCGCAGTGTAAAATCATGTCTGGCTTTCTGTCGTCTCGGTTACTGATTGCATTAGTATGGTGCATTGTGCTCATCAGATATGACCTGTTTGTGTTTTTTGGGAACGTAAGAAACTACTGTTGTATCCTCAGTAAAATAAAACGTAGAACTATAAACGTCTCTCTTACTGAGGATACCTTGCGGCAGTTCTGGCTTATTTTTTCTAACAGTACCCAGCATGGTCATTTTTCTTTTCAGCAACATCTGCCCCAGTTGGTGTGGGGGTAAAAAAATTGCCACATGTAACATTTCATCCTTTAAGTCCATGTGTCAAATCCAAAACTACTCGCATCCCTTGATTTTTTTCAGCTCTTTCTCTAGGGTTTTTTCCTATGTATACCTGAGCGTTTACAGCATATGAACTTTTGCTGTCGCACAGAGTCCATATTTTGATGCCATACTTTGCAGGCTTACTTGGAGATGGCTGGAGATTAGTATAAAAGGCTATCGGTCAATTTTGACCGAACAGTACAAGTGTAAAAAAAGACGTGGAGCAAAAAGTAAACAAAAAATAAATAAATAAAAACTGCTATTAGTAAGAACCCCTCAAATGAGGAAAAGTCAATGAACCACAAGTTTCAGAACAGCATAATGAATATTTAAAAAAATATCAAATTTCAAATTCGGTCATTTTTGACCGAACAGAACAACAGGGTTAAATAAATAAACATATTAATAATACATTTTATTTATATAGCACCAACATATTCCGCAGCACTTTACAATTTGTAGGGTTCAAGTACAGACAAAAGGATACATTACAGAGAAAGGCTAAGGACCCACGTTGCGGAAACACAGCTTTTTTGTTGCAGATTTTGCTGCCTTTTTTTGAGCCAAAGCCAGGAATTGAGTGGATTGAGCAGGAGGTAGACGTATAAGAGATTCTTATATAATTCTGATTACTTTTGTAGCCACAATGGGACTGAGGGCCCTGCTCGCAAGAGCTTACAATCTATGAGGTAGAGGGGGTGACACAAGAGGTAGCAATCACATTGAAATAACCAAATCCTCCCCATATTCTGAAGACAATGGCTGTATAACAGATCTGACTATATGGATTCATAATATGGCACTCATAGAACATGCTCATATTATACATTCACATGCCTCTTGATTTTATACATTGCTTTTAATGGCAAGTTTGTCGTAACTCATGGAGTCCCTACAGACTCCATGTGGTGTACAGGGCAGACTTTTACAAGCCTTTAACATGATTTATGGCATTAATAATAATAAATTATAAAACATTTTATTTGTATAGTGTCAACATATTCCACCACACTTTACAAATTATAGTGTTCAAGTACAGACAAAATTAGACATTACAAAGTAATAAATCAATTCACAGAATAGGAGTGCTCACAAGAGCTTACAATCTATGAGATTGAAGGGGGTGACACAAGAGGTAGAAGTTCTTATACATTATTTTCTAGTATTTTCGGTATTCTGTTGCCAAAAATGTTAAATATCTGCTATCTAGGGACATTTTTGTAACATATTAATACATTCCCCATTATACTTAGATATTTAGTGTGTTTCTTTTGCTCCACACATTTGATGTGTTCTGATACTGTCACACTAGAAAGTTTTCATTCGGCAAATGAGGCGCTGTATTACAAAGTAGGAAACACCCAAGTCTGCTTTTCAATGCTCGGTTTCTAACTATTCAAGCGGTTCACTCAACCCTGCTAAAAATTCACCTATTCAGAGCAGCATATCCTGAGCGTTGACAACCACACAATTCTTTCACACAAAACCTCAGTAACCCTTCCCTCTGATTCAGACACAACCCTCTTTCAACTGGAACCGTGTAGCTGGCACAGACCCAACTCATTCCACATTAAATGCATTCAAACAGCTGCTTTCACAGGGCTAGTTTGCATTTTAATTCCTCTTGTTGGTATAAGTACTCTGCACTCTGTTAATCTTACGCTCCTCCCAGTTAGGTCGTCTTCTCTTTCATGGCACATTAAAAGATCCTTAGGTCTATTTTGGCACAGAAATATCTCTGACTTTGAAGTTTGGGTATGATTCTACAAACTGGATTACACTGATTAAATATACTTAAAATATGTGTTCCACAATATGTATGTATATAATATAAATGTTAGATATATATATATATATATATATGTAACACTTGCGTCATTTTATTGTATATTAATAGTATTAATAACCTTTATATTTTTAATCAGTAATATTGAGTAGGGGTTCTATACGCTCACCAGAGGAAATTATTTTGATAAATAGAAAATGTGCACAGCTATATTTAGTGTGCATTCACATCAAGCTTTTACATCTGTTTAGCAGATTCGGATAGTGGATACAAGAAATAATTGCAATCAAAGGTAAACAGATGACCGTCCATTTGCAAAAAGACCAATGCAAAAAAAAAAAAAAAAAACTGATCCATTTCTGTTTTGTTTTTTGATGGGCACAAAAGTATGATATACTACATTGTCAGTGTCCTAACATTAAAAAGGGAATGTACCCTTAAGACCTTATTCACTTGACAGTAAAAATCAGCCACGCAACCATCATTTTGTAGTGTTGTAGGGGACATTAGTTGCATACATAACATATTTCTATTGTGTTAAAGTGATGTGTCACTGACAAGAAAATCAGCTTTTAGGCTAAGGCCCAGAGTAGTGAGCGGCAGCCAAAAAATGCTATGGAAAAGACCGCGGTGAAATCGCATCACAGATTTTTGAGCAGCGTTTTTCACAGAAAGTCTGCAGAGTTTATACCTATAAGGAAAATGCCAGCGTTTCTGCAGGTATTGACATGCTGCAATTTTCATAAACGCGAGTATTTTTGAAATTGCATAATTTCCGCTGCATATTTATTTCTGCAATGTGTGGATGGATTAGTCAGAATCCCATCCACTTTACAGATAATGTAAAATGCAGAATTTTGTGCTTCTGCTGTGGCCAAAACGCAGCATTTTCGCAACATGGGGCCCCAGACTTAGTCATATGTAAATTAACTGTTCAGTACACATCCAGGGTATGGCTGCACCTACCGGATTTTTGAGTGTAAGGGTGCTGGCCTGTGCCGCCTGCTAACAGATGTCGTTCAGGAGTCATCACCGTTAAGTAAATCTCTTTGATGCACAGATAGATGAGAGCCAGGTGCATATACGGTGCCGTTGTTTTGGTCACTACAATGCCGCACACACATCTGCCTCTCATCTTTCAGCACAATATTTGATTCAGGCTAAGGCCCCACATTGCGGAAATGCATAGTTTAGGGCTGCTGCAGAAAAAATGTTGCATTTTACAGTATCAGCAAAGTGAATGAGATTTTGGTTAATCTCATTAACACATTGCCCGGAAAAAAAGGTTGCAGAATTTTCCCTATAGATTTTAATAGGAGAAGAAAAAATGCAGATGAAATGCATCAGAATTTTAATGAAAAATGCTGCGAAAATAAAAAACTATTTTTTGCTGGGTTTTAGCTGTGTTTTGCTATGCGGTAACTTAGCCTTAGGGAGCCATAACACTGGCTCTAGTGTGACATATGAGTCTTTCGGGCAGCAATCACACAAGTAAACAATTGGCATTTGACTAACAGCTACCTAAAGTGTATAGCCAGCTTTAGTATGTGGATACACTGGACAAAACTGCCACTGAAAAGGAAATAGTTTTGCCTCTTTTAAATCTCTGGTCAGACTACACAGGAAGAATTGTTTGCAGTTATCGGCATAGCTGAACTGGAGTGGGTGAAAAGGAGGGCGACCATGGTAATTAACCCCTTTCTGACAGTTTTGGACGTTATGGCACAGCATGATTTTGCAAATCTGATGTGTGTCATTTTGTGTGGTAATACCTTTTGAACGCTATTACTTATCGTAAAATCCATATATACAGAAATAGAGCAGATAGTGAAAATTACCCAAAGCATATATGACTAGAGAAATGGTACTGTGCACTGACCATACATACAGAAATAGAGCAGACACTGAAAATTGCATTAATTGTAAAAGAAGTGGTAATGGTACTATGCAGTGCCTCTATATCCAGGGCAATAGATGAATTATTGTACTGGGCATTGGCAGTAAATACAGGGCAATATATATATATATATATATATATATATATATATATACAGCTTAATGCACAGATATATACAGCACACATATACAATGATAGTTTAATGATATTCAATGATAGTTTTAATTGTAGGCCTGTAATAACAACAAGGGAAAATCCTCTAAGCCTAGAGTAAAGAAGGTTTCACCATTATCAGACATTGGGATTCTTTACTGTAAGAGCAGTGAGATTATGGAACCTCTGCCATCTAATGTTGTGTGATGGTCGATTCATTAAGCAAGTCAAAATATCACAATTCATGGGAACTAGACTTTTGAGATGGGACATTGATCCAGGGATTTATTCTTGTTACTATATATGTAGTCTGGAAGGATTTTTTCCTTTAATATGGGCCAATTGACAACTGCCTCATGAGATTCCTTTGGATGAACAAGGTAGGATGTTAGGCTGAACATAATGGACCTGGGTCTTTATTCAACCTTTTCATCTACATTACTGTGTTATTATGTTAGTATAGTTAAGAGGGAATTGACATTGTGTGACCCATTTGGTACAGAACTGAAATGAACAATGAGGCTCACTGTACACAGCTGTGAAATAAGTTTGCTCTATATAATAAAGGAAAAAATTATTTACGCTAGGTTCACACTAGCACTCGGGTCTCCATCGATCGGATCCGTATGGGAATCCAAAACGGAGACCTTGTCCGTTTTTATACTGAAACCGGCGGAAAGAAAAGTCCTCCTTGCAGGACTTTTCTCTCTGCCGATTTTACGTGGAATCTGCAACGGAGTCTCCTATGGAGTCTCCAAAGCAGATTTAAATCCAGCCTTACTAAGCAGTGTGAACTTGGTTTGGCAGAACATTCAATGAACACTTCTGAACAACTGATATAGGCCTCCACTGTATACTCCAAGCAGTAAGTATTAGTTTTGTTGATGTCAGTCTTTGAGCAAATACTGCAAACAGATCTATGAGCTGAGAGTACATTAATGCACTGATACACTTGGGAATTCTCTATTCAGTTTCCATTCATGCAGTAATAATGACAAGCTGTAGAAACCCAGTTTAAGTGAAATCTAGTGTGCAGACCTTGAAACTATAGATATAACTAAATACATCTCAACTTCAGCTGAATGCAAGTTAAGTATATATGAATAGCAACAGTATTTTCTGAGTACATGATATCAAGGTATCTGAAGCATGATAGTATATTCTTTTTGGTCATTATCTAGGAGAGAAAAGTAGTGTGAGGCTCTGAATGTGTGAATAGTTGAACAGAGGCTGCTTACAGTCATTATTCTAAATATACCATTGTCATACCTCTCAGCTCAATGACTAAACATATGGATGGATGTATAAAATTGCGTTAATCTGCAAATGAGGATAAAAAAAATATATACCGTGCAGTATTTAAACTTTTGCATTGAAAAAGTATACAACTCTCTGTTTATTAAAATCTATAGGCACATCTACATATATGTATGCAGATTTACTGATATATACTAGAGGCAAGTGATCTAATTTGTCACAAACCGAGTTCGACCTGAATATTCCAAATTGTTTTTTTTTTTTTTTTAACAAAACCAAATAAATGGTGATTTGTCTCAGATGATTTAAAATGGACACCGCCACCTGTATGGCACTATAAAATACAGAATAGACATGTGTCTTGTGAGTCGCTATGACGTTCTGAAGCCACCTGACAGCCTCTCAACCAATTGTCAGTAGTAGGTGGACATCTTACAGTGCTGATGTCATATATAGTATATAAGGTTGTGTGGGCTGGAACACGAGGCATTTCAGTGATGGTGGAAGTAGGGGATGGATTTGTTATTCATCACTGCATGATATAGAGCACCGAGTGCTGCAAAGCTTGCAATACAGCGAGAAGTAAGAAATTTCGAACAAAGTTTAGTTAGATTTAATCAATTACAGGCAGATTAGTGATAGAAATCATAGATAAATGTAGAAGTTCTCCTCTTCCCATGGTAGCACGACTTAAGTTGGAAAGTTGCATCTGTACTACCCAAGTTCCTGGAACAATGCCCTTTGGACAGATGATAGACTAAAGTGGAGATGTTTGGCCATAATGCACAGCACCACATTTGATGAAAACCAAAGACAACATATTAGCACAAACTCCCTATACCGAATATCAAACACAGACGGGAAGCTGTAGAAACCAAGTTTAACTGAAATCTAGTGTGCAGACCTTGAAACTACACATATAACTAAATACATCTCAACTTCAGCTGAATACAAGTTAAGTATATATGAATGGCAACAACATTTTCTGAGTTCATGGTACAATACAAGATAGTCATGCAAAAGGAACAATGATCCCAAGCATACCAGTAAATCTACAGCAGAATGGCTGAGAAAGAAAAGAATCAAGGTGTCAAGGTGATGCAATGGCTCAGTCTAAATCCAGACCTCAACCCAATTGAAATCCTGTGGAAGGACCTTAAAAGAGCAATGCATATATGAGTGGCCATAAACCTCAATGAACAGAAACAACATTGTAAAGAAGAGTGTACCAAAATTCCTCCAGTATGATGTGAGAGACTTATAAAGTTATACAGAAAACAATTACATCATGTTATTGCTGATAGGGTGGCTCTACAAGCTAATGACTCATGTATTGTACTTACGTTTTCATACATGGTTCCATTTTGTATTCATTTTTGTTAAATAAATAATGACATGGTTTGTGTTGCTGTTCATTGGGGTTGTATTTAACTAATTCTAAGACCTTATAAGGATCAGATTTGTATTATACCCTGGTCCATAAAGATATATAATTCAAAGAGGGTGTACTGTGTATTTCTCATGACACTCCTTGTGGTAAAATATTCATGTTTCAGGTTTAATAATGCGTTAATGTGTTTGTCACTTTTGCAGTTTACTACTGTCTTTAAGATCATGCATTCCATTCCATTTCTGTAAATGGACCTGTTTGGGCCTGTTATTTTGTTGGTAGTTAGCTGGAGAAAATCTTGAGAGGACTTCTGTTATTTAGTTACTGGCAGTTCAGACGTTAAGACTAGCCAACATTAGGCACCAGTAGCTCACAGAAAGAAAGGGAACCTGTTATCTATGGCCAAAAAGAGCCCTTCCTTTCCCCAACAGTGCCTATGTTAGTGCCTTTTGAGTAGATATTGCCTCTATGTGACTTGTGAATGGAAGTAAACTCTACTGCAACGCCAAACACCAAAAGCAAGAAACCCCACTAGGGTGTGCCACAGGGAAAACATCTAACATTCATCCCATAGGTATATCCCCCTCATCACTGTGCCATCCTAGTGCGTGCAAAAAGTTTTGGCTCCAAAGCCACTGTGACCAGAGAGAGAACAGCTGCCATATTAGGACTTTCCCATGATGGTATTTACACCTGATTCCACTGGGACGTTGCATATGGTGACAGTGGTGGTGTAAATGGAGCCTACAATCATCTTGATAAAGACCTTCACTGTCTCTGACACACTGATGGCATAAAAAAAAATTTTTGCTGACAAGAATAGATCTTGAAATATCCACATTTAGTTATTGCTAACCAGGTATATTATTTGAACTTTTTTGAACAAATCTTGCAAATGTTATAAAGTAAGATTAGGAAAATATAGTATAGGGTGTTTATTATCCTAATGATGGTGGGCATGGGGCACAGTTGAAGTTTCGAAAAACTTTAAAATCTCACTTGACAGCAGAAAATCGTCATTTGACTCTTAAAAATCACATGTAGATTTTCATGGCATTTTAATGACCATTGTTACGGTCAAGACTACAAGGTGTCAACACGCTTATGGCAAATCTAATTATCTATGTAGGGTAGTCTGAAGCAGAAAACCAACCTTATTATTATTTTGATTTGGTATGCCATAAAGGTTAAAGAGAACCTCGACTCTCCTGACATATCTATTTTAGTAAATACTCCTATAAGTATTCCTCATGGAACAAAAATTCTGAAGCACTGTTGCTTAGTACTTTGGGCCACATGTACTAGTTAAACATTGTAAACTAAGACAGGCAGTCTAACAATGTGCCAAATTTATCACTCTGGCTCATGCTGGATGATACTTTTGGTGCATCTTTGTGGTTTACACCACCTAGTAGTAGGCTTACTTTGAGGCAGAATTTTATCCCAAAAATTTCAGTGCAATTTGTAGCATTTTGTTACATTTAAGTCATGCCCCTTTTCATGCTAAGTCACGCCCACATGTCAAGTCTGAAAACTTTTCTCTCAAATTGGATATGTTAAACTGTGCCAAGATGTGACTAAATACACCACATACTAGTGCATTTTTTACCAGGATCCAGTCATATAAACAACAGTAAATCTGCTATTGTATGAATAAACTGGTAACTGGGTATATCTATTTGCCTAGTCAATGAAGCATATCCTTAATAGAGATGACTGAACCTTACAAGATTCATTTTGATGATTAGTTTTGTGCCAAAAAGTATTATTAAAAATATTATTAAAGTAATATTATACTCTGGAGACTCTTTAGAGAATAATAATCTTTTTACTCCTAGACCGGTGTCAGTGACAAAGGAACATCCTCTATGTCTAAAGGAGAGAACATTTCACCAGAAACATAGACAGAGATTCTTTATGGTAAGAACAGTGAGGTTATGGAACTGTCACAGGATGTGGTGATGGTAGATACATTGTGCAAATTCAAAGAGGGCCTGGATGCCTTTCTTGAACGGAAAAATATTCTGGGTTATGGGTTTTAGATTGTGGTAAAGACAAGTTGATCCAGGGTTTTATACTGATTGCTTGATTTGGAGTCAAGAAAGAATTTTGTCCACTGACATGGAGCAATTGGCATCAGCCTCATGGGTTTTTTTTTTTGCCTTCCTCTGGATCAACACTGTAGGGCTGTAAGTTGGACTTGATGGACCAGTGTCTTCATTCAACCTGTTCTACTATGTTACCCCAGAATATAATAAGTGAAGGCCCAGGGGAGGTGTGGCAACATAAACAGTTCTACTCACCTTGCCTTACCTCTCCTAGGCATTCTCACATGATCCAGTGGTATCCGGAACATGGCCAGAAACATAACTTGAGCCCCAATGTAAAATATGTAGCGTTTCTCCACTTACCATGTAAGACTGGTGTCTTTTTAGAGCTACACACCTTGGCATGGCATGTAAAATGGGGAGAGTCCTAAAATAATCGTTCATTAATCACAATTGAAGTAAAATGTTCAGTTAATCGTGATTTTGATTTAGGCCAACATTAGCTCCAAGTATAAAACGATTTTTCATACGTGAATAGTACAGTTAAACATAACAAGCTTGGTAATATTGTAATATATCTTATTAGAAAAATAATGCTTCCTTCTCCACTTTTCATACTCCTTCATATCACTCAGTCTCTTTATTTCTAATAGCCCCTGTATCTTGTACCGCCCTCTTTCCTTTGTCTTCCCCATGATCTTCAATAATAGCCTTATTCTTTCATTCACACTTTCCACAGTAGCAGTCTCAGGTCCTTGGCTCAGATAACATTTGTTCTGCTTTGCAAATATTGTAGACTATAAAATGCGCTCCCTCCCAGTATAGAGGGGCTAAAGACTGAAGGGAACTGACTGGCAATAGTGTCTGAGGTTTATTACACCACAGACCCCACACTTTAACAAATTTCTGTGGACGCAGTCTATTCTTATATATATCCTTCTCATAGGAGATTGTCTTATTAATGAGCGATCGCTATTGCGAAAGTGATGAAGAGCAATCCGCTGTCCAATGTAGTGCCACAGGTTACTAGCCATGAACAATGATTCATGGAGGAATATTCTGGTGTGGTGAGGCCACATCTCTTTCTACATTTTATAATAATTTTATGTGTACTTTAAACATATAAATAGTGGGAAGAAATGTAAAAGGTAATGGAATTGCTAAATGGGATGAAGTAGTCCAAGGTGTGCAAATATTCTTCTTTATATCATGCAAATAAAAGGTAAATACCTGTGTACATATTGTACAGTAAGGGTATTTTATGATGTGTTTTTGTTGATTTACTGATATTGTGCCTTTGTGTCTTGTTTATATTATCCGCTCATGTCTTTGTCAAACTATGAAGTCTATATAACACTCTAGACTGTAAAAGACACTTACCCTATGACGTTAATTGCCTAGAGCTGGCATTCCATACATGATAAATCCAGTCTTACATGTTTAGAATTTCCACTTCTGGTTTTACGAGAGTATCGTCACAAGGATTTATTGGTAGTCTGATTTTATTATTCAACAATACCTGATGCTTAAAGCAAAATTGGTCACAGGTTTCTTTTTTTTTCTTTTTTTTTTTATATTTTCTGATTAATTTCTAAAAACATAAAAATATATTATGAAAAATACTTGTAATACACATTAATAAATGAATAATGTTTCATTTTTTTAAAGGGCTAAATATAAACTTTAGTATTGCCACCTGTGATATGTCATCTATCTATGTCACATATCAGTTTATGAACATGCATAAAACAAATATAAAAAATCATGTAAAATGTCCATAATTGTTTTGTACATGAGCTGACATAATTGCAGTTGTAGACTTATTTATGTAATAACTGGTATGATTATAATACACAATAGAAAATTGCTGAGTTTAAAGGAACTATTAAATCTTAGATTAAAATGTAGATTTTAATTACTATAGTTAAAATTGTTGGATGGTGAAGAAATAAATGAACTATTCATTGGGGAATAGCTCAGTCAATATGGTTATAAAGCCGACAAAAGGATTCTCATAATGTTGTGTTTTCATGGAATAAGTAGATGTCCAAAATAGAGACACTAACAAGAAACAAAGATACACTAGTGTAGGTATTCTTTGTCCATCTTTTCTTTCACTGTCTCCTTTTATATTTACCACCTACCAGCACTTTATCTAGACCCTTCTGAGGTTTTTCTTTTTTTATGTTTTTCTTATGTACACATGTGGGAAAGACATAGATTATATTTCACCTGTATAAATAATGAAGGACTCTTTAAAGGAACTGATTTAAGTCACATCACTTTGACACCAATATTTTTGCTAATGGCTTTTCTACTTAAGAGTAAAGAACATGTAAAATTTATAAGAGTTAAAGGGAAAGTCCTGCTGCTTGAAGCATGACGCCTCCCTCAAAAACAAACAGCTATATTTACTCTAAAATACTGAGGCAGTGAAGAGAAATGATAGTATAAGAACAAACCAGGAACAGGGAGAAGAGTCATATGGGCTGCTCTACTCTGGCTTCTCTCTTCACAAATACATAGGGTCCTGTCAATGTATCCGAGCCAAGTGGGAAGATGTTGGCAGAGGGCTGCCAAAATGACTTATCTTCCTGTATCCTACTAATTTCTATACCGTGTAGTACCATTCCAGAGTAAAACATGTTTTTAATGAAGGAGCCCGTCAGAATTGCCTGCAGTCTGTAGTTAAAAGTAGCCTGTCAGCAGTAAATTGGTAATAAATCTAACCCCAGTACCTTGTAGAGGTGATTCTACGGTTTCCAAATATATCTCAGCTTTTGCGCCACATTCTCATGCAAATCACAATTGTATTCTTATGCAAATGAGGAAAAGGTTCTTTGGGGGGCTTATAGCTAGACTGCCTAGACTTTTGGTCTCAGCTCTAGATTCCTGGGCAAAGCACTGTTCTCTCAATTTACATATGAATAGAACTACAATTTACATGAAAACAGGGCTCCAAACTGAACAAAGGCATATTTGGAAACTGTAGAATGTCCTCTACAAGGTAGTGTGATTAGATTTATAACAAATTTACTACTGATCAAAGGCGTAACCAGAGGTATAACTTGGGGCCCTAGTCCAAAATCTGTAAAGGGGTCTCTACTTACCTTATGTCTTTAGAATAGTGTTTTATTTTATAGGACAGAGGAATCTTTGAGGCCCCCTCAGGGTTCAGGGCCCAGTAGTGATTGCTACCTCTGCACCCACTATAGCTAAGCCCCTGGGCGTAGCTTGAATCTCCTGCGCCCAATGCAAAATCTGTTTTGGGGTCCCACTTGACATCTGCTATTTATAATCCTCTTGTCTTCTTATATTGTAGAGGCCTTTGGGCTCCCTCAGGAACCAGGGCCTGTTAGTGATTGCTACTTCTGAACTCTCTATATGTATTTCCCAGCTGCTGATAGACTTCCTTTAAAGAAACATGCGTTTCCTGACATGTTTCTTTTAATGAAAACTTAGCCTATAATAATGCCATTCTGTACAGAAAAGCTTGACCTTCATCTGCATTGGTGATATACTTTAGAATAACATGATAACAATGGGTCTTGTTGAAAATGTGAAAATGTTGCTTGTTCAGTTAGAACAACTGGAAAAAAATAGATCCAGTGTAAGAAGTTATGCTAAGTTTCAGCCTCATATGGTTTCAAACTTAGTAGGTGGAAAGACATTTTATTTGTATAAGCAGTGCGATAAAAGGAAATATTATACTACAATGTCAGTGAAATATACAATTTCTCATTACTCACATAGTCTGGTTTTATGCCCTTTATTATGCCTGAAATATCCTGCATTGAAATACATACATGGTTATGTTCCATCAGTTCAGGTTTGTGAGTGTAGCTGTTAAGTATATATGCTGACAGACACAGAAGAAAATAACATTTTCCAGCACCTTCCATATCTATTTATTAAATGTGAAACATCATGTAAATATAATTGCGCACTAGCAAAATCAATCTTTTCTCAATTACTTTGCCACTGCAGTGCTGAATCAACTTTGGGGAAATATCAACAGAAAAACAAACCGTTTACTTTTCAGAAATGTTTTGTTCCTTTTCTGCATGAATAACCGTGTGACAGCTTCTTGATACTACGTTGCTTCTCTTTACAACAGTGACATTGTTTTTCTTTTCATTGTAACAATATCTTTTTTTTTTTTTTTTGAAGTTTTAAAGAAATGTGTCACAAGATATATCAAATATTAGTTATGTCATCCTATCTTAATTGTTTGGAACAAGTATCTCAGAAGGCAAATATTTCTTTTTTGAAAATAATACAATTAAATAAATGAATAATTCTAAAAATAAACAAACATTTGTAAAGGGTATCTAGTACATTTGGATTCATTGGATTAAAAAAAAACACACATTCTTCAAAGAAAGGGCAGATAAGAGATATATAAGTGTTATCAACAAGGCAGAACACAAGATACTTAAATATGTATGAAAGAATATAAAGTAAAAATAAATAATTTACCAAATTGTACTAAGGTTTGTGCACATGGTAATGTAATGGGTTTGTACTCTGTAGTTTGGCATATACTCAAGTATCAGAATCAGTATGGTTGGAACAAGCTGTTCCTATGGGGCCCAGAAGTTGCGCCCCGAAATGAGACACAGGATAATGACGGTTGGAAGGAAGGACATTCCGGCACACATTTTAAGCATAGAGATCTGATGAAGGGGTACGTGTTTTATACACTAAAAACCCCAAAACGCGTATCCAACCAAATGAAGCTGAAGTACTCCAACCGTCATTATCCTGTGATCTCATTTCGAGGAGCGCAACTCTGGGACCCCATAGGAACAGCTTGTTCCAACCAACCATCACCACTACGGCACCATTTTCCTAGATGGCCGACAGTCCTAGATGAATGCGACCCCGTTCCTGACACACATACCGTAATCTCTTTCACTCTATTTATTCTATATAACAAATAGTTCCTTGACGGACGCATCCTTTCCAAAAAGTTTTCTTCTTGTGCAAGTATCAGAATCAGAATCATAGGCCCAAATATTTTTATGGGTGTCAAATTTACACAGATGGAAATAGGCATCTGCATGAGGCTTTAAAGAGTACTTCATCAAAACAACATTTTGTAAAGGAATATTACAGGTGAATATAAGAAACTTTCTAATAATCTGTTTCCTTTTCCACTTATTAGACAACTTTCCTCCTTCTTATCTTCACTCAGTCTGTTTGCTTAATAGAGTCCAATCCATATCCAGCCTCACGCAGAACTCTATGGAGAGGGGAGGATGAGAAGAAAGCTGCAACTGATTTATCACCCATCTGTACAGTGGTAGACTCATCTTGAAGGTACAGCAGCACAGAAGGGTTCCCCACTCACAGAGGAACAGGGTTTATTAGGTACAGCTATTAGTGTGCCTTCTCCAGCAGCCCCTTTCCCTCCTCCTGAACCCAGAGTACAGTTGTGCTAAAAAGTTTGGTCAAAGTCGAAGGAAAGATGAATCCAGCAAATACTGGAGGCAAATTTGCACTCATCAGCCAGGAAGCTGCGCATGGGACGTACTTGGACGTACAACATGACAACGATCCAAAAGACAAGGCCAAGTTGACCTGTCATTGGCACAGCAGAAAAAGTGAAGGTTCTGGAGTGGCCATCTCAGTCCCTGACCTCAATATATTGAGCCACTCTGGGAAGATCTCAAGTGCGCAGTACATGAAAGACAGCCCAGGAATTTACAGGAACTGGAGACTTTTGCCAAGAAGAATGGGCAGTTTTATCATCTCAGAAAACAAAGAGCCTCATCCACAACTACCACAAAAGACTTCAAGCTGTCATTGATTTTAGAGGGGGCAATACACGATATTAAGAACTGGGGTATGTGGACTTTTTAACAGGGTCATTTTGATGTTTTTGGTTGTCATTATGATTTAAAAAGAGAAAACACAAAAGTTTGACAATAAATGGCTTCACCCAACCACTAACCATGAGTGGAGAAAAAGTTTTTGTGTTATCATTCATATTCTCTGAAAAAATGTGAAAAAAACAAAAAATCTGCCAGGGTATGTAAAAAGTAACAAAGCTTGATAAATGGAGAAGGAAACATATTTCTCAAATAAGATATATAACAAAATTTCTTATATTCACCTGTACTATATATTTATGAAAAGTTGTTTTATAATTAGAGGTATACTTTAAAGGGATTCTATCATTGGGAAAGGCATTTTCAATAACACAACGTTGTAATAGCCTTTAGAAATGCTATTCTTCTCCTACCTATTCTGCTCCATGCAGCCATTTCTGAGAATTTTCTTTTCTTCTGTATGCAAATGAGTCTTCAGAAAGCACAGGGGGTGTCCCTTGTGCTCAAAGAAGATGCTCTCTGAAGATCCAGCGCCGCCCTCTCTCTCTGCTGTCGCCCCGACACGCATCAGCTGCCGAGTCTCTGTCGGCATCCAAATCCACATGAAAATGGCCGGCTGGACATGCGCAGCGGCTCTGTAGAATGCAAAATGGCAGAGCCGACTGAGCATGCGCGGGATTTGAATCACGAACCGAGTCTCTGCAGCTGATGACACGGCGGAGAGACGTCAACAGAAGAAGAGAGAGCGGCGCTGGACTCAGAAGAGTGTCTATTTGAGACAGGGGACGCCCTGTGCTTTTGAAGACTCATTTGCATACAGAAGAAAAAGAAAATTCTCAGAAATGACGGCCGGATCAGAAAAATAAAGATAGGAGAAGAATACCTTTCTAAAGGCTATTACTATGTGGTGTTATTGAAAAATGCCTTCTAATGAAAGAATCCCTATAAGGCTGAGGACACCATGGATGGGTGTGCTGATGGTACCATGTTATGAAAAATTAGCAGTGGGTTTGTCTGAATTTTGTCACAGCAAAAGGCACCCAAAACTGAGTGCTTTTTTATGGTGAACTTCCCTTTGTGGTTAATGCCACTGCATTGCAAAGGATGAAAGTTTCTCTGACAAACTACAGCACACATATACACACCTAGACTTGAAATCCTGCACCACTGTTAAATATGTATTGGATTTTTTTTTTCAAATGCGTGGGTGAGATTTGGTTTAATCTTATCCAGTTTGCTGTTACTGTACATCACAGTGGATTAGGTGCTGGCAAGACTGCGGTGGCTAATCCGCTGCAAGTACATCCTGTGGGAACCCGGCTTTATCAAGATAACACAATTTTCAACAGTTGCCAGCACAATAATAGCAGATTGTTGAAGTTCTAGCGTCTGAGGATTCTAGAAAACAATTGATATACCTTGGAGAAGTTGCATCTGTCCATACAGTCGATTTCCCCTACACAAACTGAGTAAAAACCTTCATCTTTGAGATCTGCATGCCCTTCTAGTGCATATGGAAACGATTTGGATGAGGTTTGGTCCAATGTGTAAAATGTCTAAATTTGTTTCTAAAACTTTAAATTTCAGATTTAGATCTTCTTTTTACATTAGCAGACCATTTACATTTGAACACAATATCTTATATTTAGTTATTAATTTTATATTCAAAATAATTTCTTCAGACAAAGTGCAATAATTACATAAGATATGCAAATTTAATAACAAGCTAGAGTTTTCTGGCTGGAGGGTGCCATGGTAGTATATTTTCACATCAAGAAATTATTAACAAATTCAATGCTGAAGGCAGTAAGAAAACAATTGAGAATAGATGATTTTCTAACTCATTAATCTTTACCCACTTTAACTGTGCTAAACATCACAAGACACAAAGAACACTGAAAGAATGTGCACTTGTTAACCTGCAATGTCAGCAGCATAATACTATTTAAACACTCATTTAATAATAAAGCACAATTAAAAGGTAAAATGGAAAACATGGTTACTGATCGATTTCACTAAAAGTGTTTTGTTCAGTTAATTACTAGCAGAATGCGTACAATAATCCTTATATTAAACCATACTAATTAACTGTATTTCATTTTGTACAAAATACTGGATTTTTTTGTTTTTGATATGGTTGATACAAATGAAAATTGTAGATCTAGTAGCAGTCAAAATTTTGTCCAAACTATTTCATTACATGGTTATTTTTGTTTTTGTTGTTTTTTTTTTTTTACATTTCTTTGTAGCTTTACACTTAAGTCATAAGAACTATGAATATGGAATTAAGTAGTAAACGGAATATTGTTAAGCAAACCAGAATATGTTTTAGATTTTAGAAAGTACCCCGTTTTGCTTTAAAGAGACTGTCCCAAGAAGTGAAGACTGCAGGACCTTTCTTTGTCTCCAGGCTCAACTTGAGCGCAGCCAGGTTGAATGTGGGTAAGACTGGTGGTGGTCGGTGCTCCCATTCACTTCAGTGGGAGCGCCAAAGATAGCTGAAGTACTATCTCTGATGCTCCGGTTGACGGGAACAGGAGCCCAGACCACCACCAGTCCTGCTCACATTCAGCCTTGCTGCACTCAGGTTGAATGTGGAGCAGGAGAAAGGTCCTGCAGTCTTCACTTTGTGGAGCAGCCCCTTTAATGATAGCTTTTGACACTCTTGGCATTTTCTCTTCATGCGGTAGTCAACTGGAATGGTTTTCAATTAACAGGTATTTATTATGTGTTTGAGACCATTAGTTGTGTTGAGCATTAGCAAGAATGGTACATAGTTACATACAGTGTTTAGTCCTATTAGGCTACTGTTCTAATCCATACAATGGCAAGAACCTCTCAAGTACAAATGAAACCTTAAAGGGGTTTGTTAAATTGAAACTGATGCAAGTTTAGAAACCTGTGTTTATGAAGCCTGCTGGACATAAATTTGCTTTTATAAACAAATTTGCTACTACATAAAACATTGACAGCAGTAGCGTAACTAAAGTCTTGTTGGCCCTGGTGCAAACTTTTTCCTGGGGCCCCCTACCCCTTCCCTACAGCAAATTCTTGATAGTGATGGTTACGGGGCCCCAGACAGTATAATATGCTCGACAGCAGCCCCAGATAGTATTACAGTCATATGAAAAAGTTTGGGCACCCCTATTAATCTTAGTAATTTTTAGTTCTAAATATTTGGGTGTTTGCAACAGCCATTTCAATTTGATATATCTAATAACTGATGGACACAGTAATATTTCAGGATTGAAATGAGGTTTATTGTACTAACAGAAAATGTGCAATATGCATTAAACCAAAATTTGACCGGTGCAAAAGATTGGGCACCTCAACAGAAAAGTGACATTAATATTTAGTAGATCCTCCTTTTGCAAAAAATAACAGCCTCTAGTCGCTTCCTGTAGCTTTTAATCAGTTCCTGGATCCTGGATGAAGGTATTTTTGACCATTCCTCTTTACAAAACAATTCCAGTTCAGTTAAGTTTGATGGTTGCCGAGCATGGACAGCCCGCTTCAAATTATCCCACAGATGTTCAATGATATTCAGGTCTGGGGACTGGGATGGCCATTCCAGAACATTGTAATTGTTCCTCTGCATGAATGCCTGAGTAGATTTGGAGCTGTGTTTTGGATCATTGTCTTGCTGAAATATCCATCCCCGGCGTAACTTCAAATTCGTCACTGATTCTTGTACATTATTCTCAAGAATCTGCTGATACTGAGTTGAATCCATGTGACCCTCAACTTTAACAAGATTCCCGGTGCCGGCATTGGCCACACAACCCCAAAGCATGATGGAACCTCCACCAAATTTTACAGTGGGTAGCAAGTGTTTTTCTTGGAATGCTGTGTTTTTTTGACGCCATGCATAACGCCTTTTTGTATGACCAAACAACTCAATCTTTGTTTCATCAGTCCACAGGACCTTCTTCCAAAATGAAGCTGGCTTGTCCAAATGTGCTTTTGCATACCTCAGGCGACTCTGTTTGTGGCGTGCTTTCAGAAACGTCTTCTTTCGCATCACTCTCCCATACAGCTTCTCCTTGTGCAAAGTGTGCTGTATTGTTGACCGATGCACAGTGACACCATCTGCAGCAAGATGATGCTGCAGCTCTTTGGAGGTGGTCTGTGGATTGTCCTTGACTGTTCTCACCATTCTTCTTCTCTGCCTTTCTGATATTTTTCTTGGCCTGCCACTTCTGGGCTTAACAAGAACTGTCCCTGTGGTCTTCCATTTCCTTACTATGTTCCTCACAGTGGAAACTGACAGGTTAAATCTCTGAGACAACTTTTTGTATCCTTCCCCTGAACAACTATGTTGAACAATCTTTGTTTTCAGATCATTTGAGAGTTGTTTTGAGGAGCCCATGATGCCACTCTTCAGAGGAGATTCAAATAGGAGAACAACTTGCAATTGGCCACCTTAAATACCTTTTCTCATGATTGGATACACCTGGCTATGAAGTTCAAAGCTCAGTGAGGTTACAAAACCAATTTTGTGCTTCAGTAAGTCAGTAAAAAGTAGTTAGGAGTATTAAAATCAATAAAATGATAAGGGTACCCAAATTTTTGCACCGGTCAAATTTTGGTTTAATGCATATTGCACATTTTCTGTTAGTACAATAAACCTCATTTCAATCCTGAAATATTACTGTGTCCATCAGTTATTAGATATATCAAATTGAAATGGCTGTTGCAAACACCCAAATATTTAGAACTAAAAATGATTAAGATTAATAGGGGTGCCCAAACTTTTTCATATGACTGTATATGCTCGATAGTGGCTTCCACACAGCATTATATGCACCACAGTGGCCCCCATACAGCATTATATACTCCACATTGCTTCCCCCACACACAGTATAATATTCTCCCCACAGTGGCCCCACACAGTATAATATACTCCACACAGTGGCCCCACCCTCTATTATATGCTTCCCACAATGGTCCCCACCCAGTATTATATGCTTCCCTCAGTGGCCCCCACCCGGTATTATATGCTTCCCACAGTGGCCCCCACCCAGTAGTATATGCTCCACAGTGGCCCCCACCCAGTATTATATGCTCCACAGTGGCCCTCACCCAGTATTATATGCTCTACCGCGGCCCCCATCCAGTATTATATGCTCCACAGTGGCCCCCACCCAGTATTATATGCTCCCAACAGCCATCCTCCGGGAGACCCAGGGAAGGTGACTAAAAATAACAAACATTCATACTCACCTTGCCTTACCTTTCCTTGGCATCCTCGCTCCATCCTGCCATCTTCAGCGTCTTCAGACCTTCTTCTGATATTGCTGCTGAGGCCTGTGATTGGGCCTCAGCCGTCACCTGGGGGTGGACTGACGTCATTATGCGGCCGCGCCCCATGTGACCGCTGGGGCCTAATCACAGGCCTCAGACACAGGACGGAAGAGCACCAGAGAGGACACTGTGCCCAGGAGAGGTGAGAATATGTATTTATTGTTTTCAGTCACCTCCCCTGGGTGCCCTGCCCTGCCATCTATTGGCAGGGCCCCTTTCCAATAACAGTATGTGAAGCGGTCGGGGAACCAGGCTTTCCCCAACCGCTATCATAGTGGTCCGGGGCCCCAGCCATCTCCAGTTGGCCATGGGCCCCATACCCTGCCGGGCCGACTGCGATTCACACTTCCAGTTTGGACTGAATTGATCTATTGGTCCGAACCAATGAACCTGAACTGAACATTAAAAGGTTAGCTCATGATCAACAGAACAGTATTAATGAAGGCTTTATTCTTTTTCATTTTTGTATCCTCTGCATGTAAAAATAAACAATGAGCTTTATCATAAAACTGTAATAGATTTGTGCCACAAGATCAATTTTTCAGTCTTTCATGCCTTCTGCTCATATTATCACATTACAAAAAAATTACTAAAATTAGTCACGTAAAGTGTATGGAAGTCTCACTACATTTTTGTCTGTTGCCATCATTGACTTTAAAGCATTAACCTTTCACCTCTGTGTCATGAATTGTGAAGGCATTTTTAAAATCAGAGCTCACTATAAATTGAAACACGTGTGACCATGTGATCATCTACAATCAAACAGTTTCCTTACAATGTCACAGTATGTTAATGTTCTTTTTTTCACTTATTAGAAGATATACATATTACAGTAATTGTTAAGTATTCTGCTTTTACACAAATCTGGAGATATGGAAAATAGACATATAGGGCTCTATGTTCCTTGTCTTAAACACAAAACAGTTAAAACAGCACTGTCAGATTTTGTAGACAAAGGGTCACTAAATTTGTGTACAATTTTGGCTACTAATAGTATGGACCTGTAGTCGACAGGTTCTAATAGTCCCTTGTACTATTGATTTATGAAAAGTTAGTCCAAAAAATTAGTGATCATTTAAAAGGATTATGCCATGAAAATTATTTTGCCTCTATCTGTAGGATAGAGGAGAAAATGCTGATTGACAGGGGTCTGAGCACTGAAACCATGACTGATCCTGAGAACAGGGATGTTTAACCCCTTTTGTGAATGTAACCCCCCAATGTAACTTAAGCCAAAGTAAAGCACTCTAATATTTCTGGCACTCCCATTAAAATGCATTAGAACAGGGATTCGTCTGTGTCCACCAGGGATTTGGCTGATTTCAATGGGGGTAAAACACCGCCTATTGTCAGGATCGGTCGGGGTCTCAGCTGTTAGACACCCACCAATAAACAATGTATCCTCTATCCTATGAATAGAGGATAAATATTTTCGATGGCATAAACATTTTCTCAGTTTACATTTATTTTTTGTACTTAAAACCTATATTTTACACATATAGTCATGGCCATAAGTGTTGGCACCCCTGAAATGTTTCCAGAAAATTAAATATTTCTCCCAGAATATTTAAATTGTTATACACATGTTTAGAAAAAAATGCCAAAAATGATATAATTTCACACAAACTCCAAAAATGGGCCGGACAAAACTACTGGCACACTCAACTTAACATTTGGTTGCACACCCTAATTAAGTAAGTTCGGGGTCATTGTCCTGCTGGCCCATGACCTAGGACGCAAACCCAGCTTTCTGACACTGGACCTTACATTGCAACTCAAAATCTTTTGGTAATCTTGATGACTTGCACACAGTCAAGGCACCCAGTGCCAGAGACAGCAGAACAACTCCAAGACATCTTTGAACCTTCACCTTTTTTTACTGTTGGTACTGTGTTCTTTTCCATTACATTTCATTCCATTCAAATTTCAACTGATAGTTTGCACTGACACTGATGCACCCTGAGCCTGCAGGACAGCTTGAATTTCTTTGGAATTTGAATTACCATCTGGACTATCTTGCATTGCAACCTTTTATCAATTTTTCTCTTACATTCACGTCCAGGGAGATTATCTACAGTGCCATGGGTTGGAAACTTCTTTATTATATTGCACACCGTGGACAAAAGAACATCAAGATCTCTGGAAATGGACTTGTAACATTGAGATTATTGATATTTTTCCACAATTTTGGTTCTCAAGTCCTCAGACAGTTTTCTTCTCCTCTTTCTGTTCTCCATGCTTCGTATGTCATACATTATTCAACGATTAAGTCAACTTCTCTCCCTTTTATCTGGTTTCAGGTGTGATTTTTATATTGCCCACACCTGTTACTTTCCACAGGTGAGTTTGAACAAGCATCACATGCTTGAAACAAAGTTATTCACCCACAATTTTGAAAAGATGCCAACAATTTTGTCCAGCCCATTTTTGGAGTTTTGTGTACAAATTATGTCCAATTTGCCTTTTCTCTGTGTTTTCGTGTTGTTCCAGTACACACAAAGGAAATAAACATGTGTATAACAAAACATGTATAATTGCAATAATTTTCTGGGAGAAATACTCTATTTTCTGGAAACATTTCAGGGGTGCCAACACTTACGGCCATGACTATAAGTATTGCCTACAACAGTGTAGCCAGGCAGTAGGGAAAGCAAGTAGGATGCTTGTCTGTATAGCTAGAAGTATAACCAGTAGTGTCTGATTACTAGGAGCCTGACTGATGGGCAGGGGTGTAACTAGCAAAGACTGGGCCCCATAGCAAACTTTTGACTTGGCTCCCCCCCCCCCTACATGATATAACGCCCTCTTTCTTGGCCCCCACACTGTATAATGTAAACTGTCCTTCAGACAGTATAATGTCCCATAGAGGTCCCTGCACACAGTATAATGTCCCAAAGCGGCCCCTTCACACAGTATAATGTCCTATAGCGGCCCCTTCACACAGGTGAACATTCCAACATAAGAACCAGTGTTATTCACCCCTCCTGGGCTCTGGGGCGACTCCTCTTCAATGACATCACATAAGTGATGCCAGCCTGACCCACGTGAGGTCTGTGATATCACTAAAGGTGCCTGAAAACAAAAGGGAGTACCGCTGGAACCCAGCAGAGATAAGTAACAATGTTTTTTATATCTATGCTCACTTCCCCTGGGCCTCCGATCATTATTCCCCCAGCAGGTAATGGGCCCTATTTACTTACCTATGCTCAGTCCTGCTCATGGCCATCTCCGCTTCCCCTTATGCACTCCAGGGGGCACTGTGCATTGCTTATCACGTTGCGATGCATTGGACCCCCTGGAGGGCAGAAGGGGAAACGGAGGGAACCGTGAGCAGGAAGGAGGATTGGGCTTGTTACTTGCTGGGGTTACTCCAGCAGGTAATAGTCTATTAAAAAAAAAGCATCAGGGGCCTGCCGGGCACCCTAGGGTAGCGAGCCCGTAGCAGCCGCTACAGCTGCTACGGCAGTAGTTACGCCACTGCTGATGGGTCTCCCAGTGATCACAAGAACATGGGACCGAATGTTACTTTAAAGCCTCCTTTTAAATGGAGCGTCAGTGCACTTGCGTGTCAGGGGATCCATTCACTTCTATGGGGCTACCGTGACTGTAGTCTTCAGCAGCATGGAAGTGATTGGAGAATTGGTCATACAACTACACTGGCACTCCATTCACAAGGAGGCTTTAGAGGGACTTTTGGTCTCTCACTCTCCTAATCACTTCTAATTGGACACTTATCCCCTGTCCTGTGGATAGGGGATAAGTGTTCTTAATGGCACAGGCCATTTAAATAAATTAATCTGTATAACCTTGACGAAAAAAGGAAAAGGGAGGGGGGCATGATTGAAACCTTTAAATATGTTAAAGGTGAAAATAAGGTTCAGGAGGGAAGTGTTTTTAATAAAAAACTAAACACAAGAACAAGAGGGCACAATCTGAAGTTAGTTGGAGGAAAGATCAGAGGCAATTTCAGGAAATAGAATTCCACTGAAAGAGTTGTTAGGGCTTGAAACAAACTATCAGCAGATGTTGTTGGGAAATCTACAGTAAGTGAATTTAAATATGCCTGGAATAAATACATCTATCCTAAGATAAAAATGAAATAATATAAAGGCAGAATAGATGGACCATGTGGTCTTTTCCTGCTGTCAATCTTGTATGTACTTTTCATTTAGGCTTCATGCTTGCAGCTTCTTCCGAAGCTCTATATGTCACCAGATTACCGAGATATCCAAAAGCATAGCACCACTGGACCATACCATTAAAGTCAGGGGGCAGACAGAAGTATAGTATGTTAATGTATAGACATTAACGGATGCTGCATATTGGCACAGTAGAGCTAAATATTCTAGAGTGCACAAGGCCTAACATACTGCTTAAGTTTCTGGTTGTTTATGCTGTGTATTATAATGTATTTATTCACTAGATAAAAAATCTGCTATTAAACTAAAGATTAAATGAATACATTTAGTCGCTAAAATAAGATTTTTTTTCTTACTAAACCAGGGACCTGGTTTATGTTTCTGTCAGTAAAGCAGTTGCATATGTACTGTCACCGTCTATTAAAGTCAATGGAAGGTATGAATAAAGCCGATTCTATATTCCAAAAATGTCTGTGATAGGAAAACAGAAGACTCTTTAGCAAGAGAAAAATGTATAATTTTGATTTCCAGTCAGTTCATCGGCATACTCATTTGCACTTTGGTTTCATGTAGATCTTGCATCATATACTCGACATAGAATATTTTAATACTTAGGCCTTAAGACATTTATATATTAACATCCACAATGCCATGTGATTCATCAAAGTCAGGAATTATTGAAGTCTACCTAATGAATTCATTACCATGCACATATCCTTCTCAGCTTATGCACAGAGACTTGTGTAGTGTGGTATGTAGGTCAAAAGGTGATGTATGAGCAAGTATTGTATTTCTCGATATTACCTATTTCCTCTATAGCACTATGACTTGCCGTGTATACTATAATGCTTCATAAATGTAAATGTTATAGTCTTCTCATCAATCCTCCCTTTGACTCAGGGGAGTAGCTAGTGGGGGCAGGGGGGCGGCGGCCCACTCCGGGGCCGCTGCAAGTGCACACAAAAACTTCAACTTTATCGGCATCTGCAGGACACCGATGCAGTTGAAATACATGGTAGATCAGGAAGCAGTATCTTCCTGTTCTGCCATACTATAAACTGTACATGTAGCAGTGATGGGGTGAGCAGTGCCTCCTCCTGCACATAGCCTGTGCGCATCTTCTATTTTCTTGCCAGTGGTACCATAGAATAGGGGGTCAAGGTTCCAGGAGGAAAGTAGAAGATGCACACAGGCTGTGTGCAAGAGGAAGTCCCGCCCGGAACCTTGAACCGTATTCTATGTTTCCAGTGGGAAGAAAATAGAAGATGTGCACAGGCTGTGTGCAAGAGGAGGCCCCGCCCACCCCATCACTTCTCTGTAAGTACAGTATAACTATACAGAGCAACAGAATATGGAATGGTATGTGGGGGAGGGGGATTATAACCTGTGGGGGGGTGCAATTAGCTCACTATTATTACAGTAAAAGTGCCCCCCACAGCTAACAGCATTACTTATGTGGGGGGGCTATTACCTGTGGGGGGCACTATGAGGCCACTATTACTGTAATAGTGCCCCCCATAAGTAACAGCATTACTTTTGTGGGGGAGAGAACTATTACCTGTTGGGGGGTGTGCTATTACAGCACTATTACAGTAATAGTGCCCCCCCACAGGTGAGGAGGCTATTACCCATGGAGGGGGGCATTGTTACATGTGTGGTGGCCCTGCAACCCAAATCCCGCCCCCAACCAGAACCACAATCCATACCCCACTGGGCCGCAGAAAAATTGTCACTGAAATTGGTCCTTGGTGCGAAAAAGGTTGGGGACCGCTGTAGGCCACAGGCTTGTAGTGGCTTGCGGCTTACAGGTTCCCTAGTGACAATTCAGATGTCAGCATTCTGGCGCAGGCGGGTGCAATGACGCCGCTACATAGTGCTTCCTGAGCTGGGACATAGACATGCCTGATACAGCAAGGAGAGTCGGTGGTGGAAAGTCCGAGCAAGGGAATCTTAGGTAGGTGAGTATTATTGTTGTTTTTTTTTGTTGGAGAGGGGGGGAGGCCTTAAAAATATTAAGGGTCAATAATGATAAGGGGTCATTAGGGAAAGCAGGAGCATTATTAATATAAGGGCCATTATTAATATAAGGAGCATTATTAATATAAGGGGGCTATTGGGAGTCAGTATTTAAGTAAGGGTGTAAGAGGGTATTGGGTTATACTAATTTAAGATGGGCGTTGTTGATTTAAAGGGGTTGTCCAGGAATTACAGTACTTGGGCAGGAAGCCACGGAAGGTGAAACATAAAAAAACCCAACATACTCACCTGTCTCCAGCACTCCGATGCCCCTCACCACTGTCAAGTCGAACTCCGCCCTCGGGCTTGTTCTGGCGGAAATCCTCACCACTAAAGACTGCTGAGGCCAATCAGTGGCCTCAGCAGTCACAGAAAAGGACTCGGACGTCACCAGTGACCACTGAGGACACATGCAGCAAGGACTTGTACCAGAACAAGCCCCCAGGTGACGCTGGACCTGACAGCAACTGGGGCACACCAAAGTCCTGGGGACTGGAGAGTATGTTTTTTTTTTTTTTTTTTATGTTTCACCTTCCCCGGCCTCCTGCTCCAGTTCTGCATTTCCTGGCCAACCCCTTTAAGGGAATATGCAGGAGAATTATTAATTAGGGGGCATTATTAGCTGAGGTATTATTAATTTCAGCAGGCATACAGGAGTTTTTCAGGGGGGGGACACAGGGGGCATTATTAATTTAAGGGGGCATACAGGAGTATTATTAGGGGTGGACAGTGGGCATTATTGATTGAGGGGCACTATTAATTTAAAGGGTTGTGCTATGATAAATTTTAAAGCAGACAGAAGGCGAGTGTTATAATGTACAATCTCCCCTGTACCTACGCTGGCTGTCACCATTGCTTGTATACAGAGCGGCTGCAGAAAGATGTCAAAACAGCAGAACCGCAGCAGCCCAACAATATATACTGCTGTACTATAGAGAGAAGTGATTGGCTGCAGTAGTCTTGTCAACTTGACATCAGTGCTGTAGCCGCTCCTTATACAAATAGTGCAGTGAAGGTGATGGCTGGCCCAGGGCAGTCACAGAGGGGAGGATGCAGGTGTCAGTGCATTTTTATTTACAACCCTGTCCTGCTGCCTGCATTAATATTTCTGATCCCAAACAATCCCTTTAAGGGGCACAAAGGGGCATTGTTAATTACATACATAATGCAGGTATCAATCATTTACAGGGGATTTTTATATCATGTATTTTATAATAGGGGGGAACCATCAGGATGGGGACTTTGTATAGGCAAGGAAAATGTGGGTCATGTATCTGGAAAAGTGAGGAGCCAAAGATGGCTGTGTTGCAAACTTTACAGAGACAAGTCACAGCTGGAAGATGTGGTCGAGATGGAGGAGACGAGAAATGTGAAAGATTACAGTTAGAGAAGTCACCTGTACTGTAAGTCACAACATTTCCTTGTACTGTATTTACTTCAACTGTATGCAGAGCCCTGTGTACAGCCAGTATCTATCACTATACGGTCAGCGTATAGTGATAATATCGGTATACCCAGGTAGGGGGCCCACTTGGATATGTTTGCCCCCCCTGTGCTGAACCCCTAGCTACGCCTCTGCTTTGACTGTAAACTAAAACTAGGGACAATATAGATTATTTCAATGTCTTTAAAGAATGATACTATAAGTTTTACTCCACATACACATTATTAAAGTAAATGTTACACTGCCCTATAGATCAAGTTAAGCAAGAGGGTCACAGGACTGACCAGTCATCTAATGTGTATGGAAGGGTACTAGCTTTCCCCAATGCCAAATGTCAGAGAAATGAGGTTTGGGAGGCATAGCATTCAATCAATAACTATTGAAAGTATATGGCTAGCTTAAGTTGGAATGTATTGGAATAGTTTAATATTTCTAAAGGGTTCCATGGTGTAGACACATGTGGATGCAGGGGGTTGGGGACCTGATCCAACTGGAGATGGCCAGGGCTCCATGTCTCTCTTTTAAAGATAATACACCTCTAGCAGCAGAGTTCGACACTCATCTTTACTGCCTGTGGAAGTCACTGTACTGAACTTTCCAGATGAGCTCCTATCTCTGGCAGTGATATATTATCTTTACAGGAGGGACAGCAGTCGGGATATCAGGCTTTCCATGATCTGTGCCATGAATCACAAGTGCAGACCCATCACTAGATAATCCCTCTAAATGGGCCTATCCTCTGGATAGGTCTTTAATTAGAGATCACTGCTGGTACAACACCTGAAAACCCTGTTAAGTGACTGTTTGAAGAGACCGCAGCACTTGCTGCAACCCCTTAACTATTTACGTCACACACCATCTCTTTTATAGCAGCTGTGCAATGTAATTACAGCCTCATCCTATAGAAGTGAACAGGATAAGGGCAGGTTCACATCTGCATTCGGTTTCCGTACAGGGGAGCCCTCTTGGGGACCTATACGCAGAAAGAAAAGGACTATAATGGGGTCCATGTGGTTTCCGCTCGGTCTCCGCACGAAACATGCGGAAATATGCGGAGAGAAAAGTGCTTCAAGCAGCACTTTCCTCTCCCCATGTTTCCGCACGAAACATGCGGAAACCACACGGACCCCATTATAGTCTATGAGGTCCACAGGTTTCCTTATGCAAACCGCTTCTCTCTGTGTATAGGTTTCCGTTCAGAGGGTCCCCAAGTGGACTCCCCTGCACGGAAACTGAACGCAGATGTGAACCAGCCCTTAGGCTGTTATTACATTGCATGATCACTATAAAGCAGATGGCGTGCAATGTAAATAGTGATGGGGTCACAGCGCTTGCAAACAGCTGATCAGCATGGGTACCAGGTGTTGGACACCTACTGATCTCTTATTGGTGACCTAGCTTGAGGATCGGTCACCAATACCAAGAAACTGGAATAATCCTTTAAAGAGGTTATCCACCTTTTAAAAATTGATCGCCTATCAATTTTAGATCGACAGGAATCTGACTGTTAGGACCCCACAGATTACCTGTTTCCCAGATCAAACAGTTCCCGAAATTGTTTACATACATGGTAACAGCAGTTATGGGTACTATAGCTGTCTGCCTTTTAAGTTTACAGTATTGGACACTGCCGCAGTACCCATAACTGCTGCTGGGGACCCCCGTCAAAGTTGGCATTGGCACCCTCAAGACTTTAGTTACACTACTGGCCAAAAGTGTGTCCCTTTGGCATAATTTTAGCTGGCTTACATCTGGATACACTTTCTAACCATGCTGAAAAGACACCTACTATCTGCTTTCAAATACAGCTGCAGACCTATTCATTTGGCTTTTTGTTTTTACTTGCAGGCATCTTTAAAGGCTTACTGTTATATGTGTGTGCCTTTGTTGTGCGACATACACACTGAAGAGAATCGGCAAGCAAGATGTGAACAAAACCTTATTGCTTAGTAGTCCAAATTCTAAGTTAAAACATAAATGCTGTGAAATCCTTAAATTAACTATGACCGTCATTAGTTTAGGAAGAAATGCTTTTATTTTTGTTAGGTAAAGTAGAAGGAATATGACTAGTATGTATAATGTTATTATAAGCTCCTGAGTCTTTTATATCCAGCAAGGCATTTTAGCAGTAAGAAGATAAAAGTTATCCTTTCCTACATAAAAGTTCTTCAATATATTCTTCAATATAATAAGAGCTTAGTTGTTCTTTACTGAAAAGACCAAATGTGAAAATGCAGATCTTAACAAAAAGATGGCTATAACATGCCAGAAAATGCTTTTATTAAAAAAAGAATGTAAACCATATTAAAACAATGATTAATAGAACCTACTTAGGAACTAACAGTGTAAAGCTGTGCTTTTTATAATTACTTTGTAAGTTATAATTTAGTTTTTAAAGATGTTAATAATAAAAGTAATTCCATCAAGAGTAATAATATTAACATCCCATTATATCCACTACATTGATGACATAATTTACAATTGTTAACATCTGAAATCAGTTTCGTCAGGGTATTTTAGGACAATACCATGTGAACAAAATAATATCGGAAAAATAACAATCATGTACTACAAGCTATTTGCAGTACATGTAATATAACTATACAAGCAAAAAATATCTTAGGAAACATTGGAAATAATGTCAACGTCTGGTATTATGTTGATTTTTTAACCTAAAATAACTACCATCACTAAAGGTAGCATCTTAGATGGCTGTCGGCCAAATGCTTAGCTGAGAATGTATGTTTTTCCAAAAGAAAGGAATAAGCCATCAGCATGTTTTATTTTACATGTTAAAATCCAAGATGATTGTGCTTTCTCAAAATTAGGAGAAAAATCAAACTGTCTTCTATATATTTGATAGGCAGCCAATCCTACTAAAATAAGATTGGTTTGGCTAAGGACCGGTTCACATCTGCGTTCAGGTTTCCTATACGCATACACAGCGGTTTACCTGGGAAACCACACGGACCCCATAGACTATAAATGGGGTCTGTGTGGTTTCCGCTCCATTTCTGCACGAAACATGCGGATACAATCGGAGAGGAAAGTGCTGCTTGCAGCACTTTTCTCTCCGCTTGCTTCGTGTGGAAATCGAGTGGAAAACACACGGACCCCATTATAGTCTATGGGGTCCGTGTGGTTTCCCAGGTAAACCGCTTTGTATGCGTATAGGTTTCCGTTGGGGGGATCCCCAAGCGGACTCCCCGAATGGAAACCCGAACGCAGATGTGAACCAGCCCGAAAATAGCCAGCTTAAGCGATATTAAGTTGCAATATTCACCTATCCACTGAGAAACTATCTTCATAAGTGCCACAGACTTTGAATGTAGCAGAAGAACACATGTTCAGCCACAAAGACAGTCAAACTTTTCCCATCTGTACTCTTGTAGTTGGGGGTATGATGAACCACAGTGCCCTGTTGTGGTACTCAGTAGAGTATACCACTGTAGGGGAAAAATGACATTTGCTTCTATCTATAAATTGCCCATAAACATTCAATTATTACTGGTTCCACTGGTCCCATTCAATTTAATTGAATATGCTAAAAACTAATGCATTTGGGGACTACAGGAACTACTATACACTCCATTGATGTCTGATACATGAATCAGGCAGAATAAACTTTTTCAGTGTGATATCTTTGCTACATATGGAAGTACATGGCGTTGTCTTAAACCCCTTTTCTAGTGAATTTTTGCTGAAGAGGTGAAATGGTGATGAACTAATGCATTAGGAGGGAATCGGTGCTGATCATTTTTGTTTGTCCAGTAGATATCCTATGTCTATAGAAGGACACATGATTTTTAGTAACTTACAGAGGAATAACCACTTAGTCATAATACTGTACTTTTTGCTGATAACATGGATAACATGAGCAAGAGATAAAGTCTAAAATGCATTTATCTCATGTCTATGACCAGATTTTGCAAAACTTAATTCCAAGATATGTAGATAATGCATTTCAAACAACTTGTCGGTAACAGATGGTGAATAATTTCAGTTTTTCTTTCCTGTAGCTCTAGTTTGTATACTACCTGTACTACTTGTACAATACCTGTTCTATCTGTACAATACCTGTACACTAATATTTTGTAGATTTGCTGCATGTGCATGAATTCTAGTACGTATATTACTTTATATATATTATATATTACTTATTATAGTACTGTTTTTTAACATACAGCTCCAGAAGCATAAAAAAACACAATTTTTTTTTAAATTTGTTTTGCTACATGGACTTACTACCCACCACATTTATAAAAATAGAGCACAAATGTGGATTGTGAAACATTTACCTAAAGATTAGTTCTGTGGTTACATATTCAGTCTACTAGTAATTCAGTTCACATGTCATGTTGCTTCCTCTTTGTATTTCATTACTTTATATACCTGTAGAAAATGCCTTATATAGTAAAGGATGTCAAAAATATTTGCAAACATGACCCACAAATTCACTTCATGTTCAGCTTCTTTATTTGTTTACAATGTGCAAACATTACATGTATATATAGAGTCTTGTCTTACCAGCAATGCTTTATGTTACAGGCAATTACCTGTCACGCTAGATTGCAATGCTTTCAGATAACACCATGCACCAGTTGTTATACTGCACATGCTACATCTGTACTAGTGACCCCCATCATCTTAAATGTAAAGTGGATTAATGGGAGAACACTATATAACATTATATCCTGCCCGCTTCAGTAGTATGACTGAATGTGCTTGAAAAAAAAAGCACAATGGTATAAATCTTTAATAGAACTCAGTGTTGGACTGGGGATGCTTTAGTCCGCTGGGAGAAATGATTTTGAGGACCCACCATATATTTTTATAAAACATTTTGCATAGTTAGGTCACTTTCTAGTGGCAGTACTCCAGGAATGTTTTTGTATCCATAGTACTGACTCAAGGCTCAGTCCTCCTAAGTCAGCATATCTGGTTTTAGAGCACTATAGAAGCCTGTGGTGCTCTAACTCTGGTTCTGGGGTGTTTTTTTTTTCGTAATACTGAGTGAGAAAGCACATGGACTTTGCAGGGACTGTAAAATGCCATGGTTTCCGCCACGGGGAGCCCCGGCCTCAGTGAAACTTCAGATCATTGGATCCCATTATTATTTCAGATCCTGGCCCCACAAGAGGATCTACTGACTCTCTGCTCAACTAGGCCAGTCCTTGTAGAAACCCTGAAATCCCCATACAACGTAACCACGAGTAACTATGTCTTTTTTTTTATTTTCTAGTAGCAGATTAACCTTGACCAGGGCAAAAATGAAATTTATTTTTTGCCTTTTTGAATATGTAGTCCTTGGCAGTGCGGATATTTTATCTAAGCACATTTCTTCCTACTAAAAAGCTCTGCCTTTTGCTTTGGAAAAAGAATTACAATATATCTTCAGAAAGGCTGTTTATCACTATGTCATTCTTCAAATTTAAGTGTGAATTTGACAGCTCTTAGCCATACATGAAAAATTGCTGATCCTGTCCTTGAAGTATAGGAAAAATTGGAAACATGCAATTCTATTTAGTTCTGATTCTCCAGCAGAAATCTGCTAACCCTGTAATAAAAATACTAGCTGGAACAAATCCATGGAGCATGTTTCCATCTAGTCAAACAACACATAAACTATTCTACCACCATTTGCTACAAAGGCGACAGATGTATTTGTTGTGCATGGAACCAGGTCAAAGGCTGTTCAGCTGCAGGAACAAACTTGATTAAGACTAGTGATAATGTTTTCAAAGATTGTAATTTATCTCCATTTGAACAGCATTATCTTTGTTCTATAGCGATCACACAGAACAAGGTTAACAAATATTCAATGATGAATATTTGAAAGCTGGCTAGATCTTGCTCTTAGATCTTTTAATGTCTGTTAGACCCAGTAAATGAGTAGAAAATACAGATTATGATCATAATCTGCAAAAGCAGTTTATAATATGGACAGAAAAAGAAACATTTCCTCTAGTACAAAAAGAAACTTCAGATTTATTCAGCGGAGAAAGTCAATGTTTATACTAGTCCTGTTATTAAAAAAAAAAAGTCTTATCTTTTCTTTCCATTTTCACTACATTGCAGATAGTAGAGCAACAAATAAAGGCAGTTGATGGAAAAATTGATAAAAAAAAAAGATTATATCTAATGTAATTTGTTGTTCCATCGACATTAATGTAACAATGATGGAAAGAGTCATTCAATCAATGATCACATTTTTTTCATTTAGTAAATAAAGCCAGTTGGATAAAACTACCACTACATCAACTATTGCTACAACTTCTGCCGATAATAAACTAAAAATGTATCAAAGCGCCCTGGCAAGATAACTCTAGCCTTCTACCCCCTAAACACCAAATTTGGTTAGACAAATAAAGCATTACCTGCATATGATAAGACAGAAAGGGGAAAGAAACTAAAACTTTTTTTTTTATAAATTTAAATCCTTTTTACCAGGCTTGAATGTAAAAGATTTTATAACATCCTTCCAGTTTATGTAATGGTACCTATCTGCCTGCAAGTTTAGCAGTGACACAAGGTAGACAAAAATATGAGGCACTGTCATGAGTAGTTAGACAAATAGTCAAGATTATGAGGTACTCGTGAACAGTAGGTCTTAAAGACTGCATATATGATAAATGATACATTCTGAAGTACTAGTGAGAGTCTTTGTTGACAACAGAAAATTAAGCATCCTGAAGCATCAAAGTGTTACTTGTGAGAATCGTGGCAGGAACTGGGTTGGGAATGGGGGTTGTTTTTTTTATGCCAATGATTATTCACAGGTTCACAATTTATGTACATTTGCCATCCACATTTTTCACAAACAGCATACATATCCATTTACTTCAATGCATTTAGTCAAACATCCATTTTTTTCACGCGTACTTGCTTTTTTCACAGATGCCGATGCATTGCATCAGTGCAAGTCTATGGGTCCGTGAAGTAAAATGGATGAACCCAGAGGTATTGAAAAACATAGGAAATGTAAAAAGAAAAAAAAGTTGATCCATTTTTTACATAAGTGAAAAATGCATCAACCACGGACAGCACATAACCAGAAAATAAGCAGGGTAGCGTGCTGTCCATGACTATCACAGGCATCACATGTCCGCAAAATGCAAATGTATGAATAAGGCCTTTATGTGATATATTTATTGCTCATAGATTTTAATGGTAATGTGACATTAATTTTTCATTTCATGTGTTTGCCAACATTATCTCTCTTTTCTTGTAAAGCTTTGTTCTTTATTGCAAAATTGAATGAAAAGACATTTGAAAAAATTAAAAAAAAAATAAATAAATGTTAATATTTGATGTTTTTTGTTACGTCCTGGAAGAAAACCCACAGTAACATCACAACAGATTTAGATTCATTGTTACAAATATAAAAGACATTCTCTGACATTTATGACCTAGGGACAAAGATAAGAAAGGGGAATGGTCTGTTGTTTGACATGGTTAGAGCTTTTAAGAAACAAAGGAGTACTTTTTTTCTCATTGTTGAAGAAGCCTTGAATTGAGACTCTATACACAAGAGTGTAAAGGTGGCCATACACATTAGACAGAAATGAGTAGATGGTCTAACAATAAATGATCATCTGGTGAACGAATCTTGTGATGAAAACAAAATGATTTAATCTGTAGTAGATGTAAACTTTTACCATTACCCCGGATTACCCAGTGCACTTGGTGTTAGTGTTCAGCTCAGCCGTATGGGTGAACTATAGTACACAACCTGCCTTGATTCATGTCCAATTACAAAGTCTTAGTTCTCAATCCCTTATTACATGAAAGTTGGGTAGGCCTGGTGCACAGGCAAATAGTAAGGCTACGATCAGACTGGCTGGATGTTGTGCAAATTTCTGCGTACTCCACTGCAGATGAATAGAGTTTCACAAAACAATGGGGAGAAAAATCAGCTCAGATCTAAACAGAGTCCCAAACATCTGTATCACAGAAGCTACAATGCATGTAAATTAGGATTTACAATACACCATTCATACACAGTAAAGTAAAATCAGCTCAGTCTTTGGGACATGCTGTCCATTCTCAAATTTGGAAACATCTGATCATACCCTAAAGCTGCACATACACTTTATATAGCTGTTGTCTGACAGCCATTTCTTCCCCACACCCCCAATAACACAAACATTGGCTTGGCTGACTTCTCATGTTTTTTCAATAGAGAAAGGGGAATAATTGGTTTAACTTTCACAAAAACAAAGGCTTGGACAGGTTGAAGCATGCCTGATCCTCTTCTTTCTTTCTTTCTTTCTTTCTTTCTTTCTTTCTTTCTTTCTTTCTTTCTTTCTTTCTTTCTTTCTTTGCCCTTGGGGAAGACTCATTAGACTCCCATACATATTAGCCAGTGGGTTTGGTAAAGCCATCTAATGTGCATGAATTTAAGCTTAAAAATAGTTTAATATGAACATATTGTGGGTTTTCTCATCAAGTGTCACTGAAGTAAGCTGTACTAGGCAGAACTCCAGATGGTGACCAGAATTAGGAGTGGGACCAGTGGAAGACTAAAGCAACTAAGTGATTTTTAGAGACCTGTTTTTCTAGACATAGTATTGCCTGCACCTAAAACTATTGGAAAGCATAAGCACTTACTGCATATATGTTACTATTGAATTCAATCTAATCTGTATGAAGTAAGGAGTTAGTGGTGGATGCAGATAGCTAGAATGTGGACTACTCTAGTGTAAATGATGCCCTTTGTCTAGTAAAAAATGCTTTCTTTATGTCATATGTGATTGTTTAGCTTGGAGTCATGTTAAACAGTAGAACATTTTGCTATAATACTAAGCAAAACATATAATGTGCACAATCTAACCCTCTGTACAAGAGACTTACTCTTAAGGTACACATACAAATAATAAAGTTGGATGAACTTGCCAATTTCTGTGGACAACTACTGTATCTTATCTATATAGGGTATCACAACTATACCTGAACATATAATGAATGGAGTGTGTTCAATTTCAATGCCTAATCCTTTTGTACTCAAGGGAGATAAGCTGCTACTAGTGGTGTCTGGCAGGGACTTACTCCTCTCTCTCCATTAAGAACACCTGCATGTTTGGCTCAACCAATTTTGCATGAGTATTGACTTGAGCAGTCACAAAAAATGGCTGTTGAAGGTAGAAGGGCAAGCTCAAGAGCTCTGAAGAAAATAATCTTGAAATTAAACCTTTTTTCCTTCAAAATGTAATATTATTGACTTTTTCAGTGATTAAATCATAAGTTAACTTGCTGTGTCGGCAATTTGTTGACCTGCTTGTATGTGTTTTCCAGTTGGACATTATTTAATAGTGATATAGACTACAGTGCGTATGTGAGTGGTCTACCCTGTGTTTTGCTCAGATTGCATGGAGCATATAATAATCATTTCTAATGTTTTGAAGTGTTTTTCCATGTACATGAAATGGCTTCACAATAGCATTTTAATAGCTCACATTTCTATCATATTTTCCTGTTTGTGATTCATTTTTTCCATTGAAAAGAACACTTGTGTTTTATAAGCTCCTATTTGCTGCTGTTTGAACAGCATGGTGTTTTGATAAAATAATAATGAATCGCTAATTCTAAACACATTTCACTAGCAGCAAGTAGCGTTATTATTTGTGAATTTCTTTCAGCTCACAATGAATTGGCGTCCATAGCATGGAAATTACCATAACGCCCCTTGTTAAATGGTTTTGGCTAAATACCAGTGAAATTAGATATGCCCTTCTGTTCATGAGTGACTGCTCCATGAATGCCAACTAATTATCCTGGCTATAGAATCTGCAGGCTTCTTTGTACAGTTTGATGTGAGCAAATATTCACAAGGTTAAGTCCAGTGGAGGTTTTGTCCTGTGTATTTCACTCATCTCCATTTCTCTTGCATATTATATCCTAATGCTTTACCTGGATAATACCAGATATAAGTAAAACAAGCCTTGAAATGTTGCAGAGATGTGTCCAGCATCATTTAGTCAATGCATGCAAATAAATTAGTTATGCAAACTAAAGTTTCCATTGTGTAACCATCCTGAAGAATAATTATCATCTATGATGAAAAATGAAGTAAATATCATCACGCTTTCAGTGGCTGCAAAAATAACTACATTTTGACTCTCATAATATAGTAAATTAAACCTCAGCTCAATGTTATATGCATATGACTGTATTACTGCTCTGAGTCATTTGAAACCATTATAGGGCTCCTATGTAAGTTCATGGACCTCTATTGTAACTCCATATGCATCTTAGCTAAAGTCCAAGCAAAAAGAGTTCAGTGCAATTCTGTCTGAATCCAACATAACAAAAGTTCCAAGTCCTATTACATGTCATTTGTGTAGAGATATTCTCCCCTCGAAATACTGCTATGTATCTTCATAGTTATGAATTACTAGGAAAACTTGTATAGTCTAACCTTATACAGGTGCATCTCAACAAATTAGAATATCTTTGAAACGTTCTTTCATTTCAGTAATCTAGTAATACAATTCATAATCTGCGTCTTCCATGATTGTGTGTCCTACTGAACCAGACTGAGGGACCATTTAAAGGCTTAGGAAACCTTGGCAGGTGACACACTGAATTTACAATACTGAACTTTTTCACAATATTTAAATTTTCTTAGATTTGGGTTTTCATTACCTGTAATCCATAATTAACATTTACAGAAATAAAACACTTGAAATAGAACACTCTGTGTGTAAAGAATCTAGAAAATATAGGAGGTCACTTTTTTAATTTAATTACTGAAAGATATTCTAATTTATTGAGATGCACCTGTAGTATTGCTCTCTTGTATCTGTAATTTAGCTCTTGTTTGACTACTGAACTTACATTAGCAATGGTAGGAAACAGATGGAAGGCAGTATCAGACTACTCATTTTTCATAGTCTGCAACCATAGAGAATCTTACACAGAAGCGTTGTACATAAAATAGTATAATATTTTTAATCAAGACTATTTGGAAAATATACATTGTTTAGGATTATTCAATGCACTGGGGAAATAAGAAAAATGATTACTTCAAGGGCATATGCACCCTTACATACTTTTGTGAATTGAAAGTGAGTTTTTTTTTTTTTTTTTTATTCTGAAATTTTGGAACATTGAACTTTGTAGGTAGCAATGCTAGTATGCTTGTTGCAAACTACAGAAATTCTTTTGTTGTGTCATCACTGACCTATTACTTTGTTTGGGACAGTTGCTGTTACACTATCCAGCAGTTGATTCATTAGTGGAGCAGCTGATCACCCTCTTGGGCAGGGTTGTTGAGGGGGGAACTTTCTGATTGGTTAGCCTCTCTTTAAAGTATGAGGGCCTTTCTGGCCAGCCAGTTTATTATCCCTGGACAGCAGATCACCATCACCCACCCAAGTACTTGAGGTAATGGGCATAGGCCCGAGGGGACAGTGTGTCTGGTCTGGGAGGGAGGACAGGTGGCGGTTAAACCTGTGCCAGAACCAGAGGTGTCCCCATGGAAGGAAGCTAAGGGAAAGGTAAGGAATCCTCTAGAACCCTCTCAGCTAGCGGCTAGTGCGGGAGAGACCCTGAGAGACTTCCGGGATGGGGTCTCTGAGCATATACCTCAAGAAACTGGGGTTGACAGTGGGGATCTGAGGGATGCCAGCACTCCAGAGAAGGTGGGGAGGAGACCAGGCCCGATGTCCTAGTGGGGTTCCCAGGGGGCCCCATAACCAATGCTGCCTGTCAGCCAGGGGAGTGGCCTAGTCGAGAGGCTCCAGCTTTCCCCCTTAACTTACTCTAGTACAGAACCAGGGACGAGGAAGCTGGGAAGCATAGACCACCACGAGGATATGCAGCCGGTTATCCATTTTAGGCCCAGTGGTTCCCAGGGAAGAGGGTTGACTCCTAGTGTGCACCTAGCGGAGGGTATCAGTGAGCCTGGAAGCGGTTCAGGTACCAAGGCCTGTCCTGGCGGGGTGAGGCCACCAAGGTGTGTGAGGAAGATGAATGTAGGATCCTTCTTCCTCCCAGCACTCTCTAAAAGGGGGAGGTGTGATGATGCGACCACCAGTTATGTATATTTCTCTGAAATGTATTATTCCTTATTTATATTAGTCTTACATACCTTTAATAATGTTGGGTTTAAGCTGTGTTTACATTGGTGGTGAATTTGCTTCAGTGGTTTTATGCGTATACCATGGGAGAGGGCCTTTCTGGCTAGCCAGTTTATTACCCCTGGACAGCAGATATCCAAGGGGGGAGAGAGGGCTAGTGACCCGGAGTTCAACCCCAGATACATATCTTTTCTGCAACTAGGAAAATATCCCTTTTTCCTCAGGTCCTGCAGTGGGTTGAGAGGAGGGGGGATACCTGGAGGGGAGGTGTGGCTGGACACTAGCCTTATACTGGGAGGAAGGGCTAGGATCTTGGTCACTCAGGAAGGAGGCAGCTAGGGGTTAGCCACTCTGTAACTTGCTTAAGGATGTGCCCTGACGCCCAACACATGGAGGCCCAGAGAATCAGACTACTAACTCGGTGTGGGTAATTCTTTTCTGTCTTTTATTCCCATTTTATTTTCTGTACTGTAGTGTGCTTTTACCTGTATTTGCTTGATAATCTGTTTTTTAATCCATTGTATTTCTGTATATGTTAGTGGCTAGTACCGACCCACTCGGGTTAATAAATGTATAAAATTTATAAAGCTCATTTCATATTATCCTATGAGACTGGTCCACTCACGGCGTGTGAGTGGGAGGTAAGAAGGTTGATTGCACGTGTGCCAAGCGGCTTGGTAAAGTGAGATCCTTCACAATCTGTTGTATTGCTATTTTATTTCTTTACTTCACCTCCATCATATGTTATTATTTCCATGCCATTCATTGTCTATTAGTGAGTTTCCATTTCCTTGCATTGCATGCTATCTCCTTTGTTGATACATGCTTCACACTATTGCTTTTGCGACTACCTGACTGTTACACCATTCAGACCTCATATAAGTCCTGGGGGTGTCTGAGTCCCTGGAGAGACTTGAAAAGGCAGCTGCTATAGGTGAAGTCCAGTTCTGATGTCTAGTGTTCAGTTGGGGTTGTTATAGTACTAAACATTTAGTTTTTCCCAGGTTTCCTTATTTTTTCTTCAAAGATTATTTACCATTTTTCACCCTATTGATGCAAAAATAAAAAATCCCTCTGCATAACTATAGGGAACGCAAAAGTATCATGGGCACTGGGACACAACAGATGTACTTCTACATATGTATTAGACATACCTGACTAATTTATTCTGCTGACAGTGCCTGACCCAATTGTAAGTTTCACCACACTCAGTATATTCACTTCAACAGCATATAACACTAGGTTTCACACTGGGATAGCTTCAAGAGCAATTTGAACAAAACATCTGCTCACATGTTAGTAGTGTTGAATGATAAATATCCACTTTTTATTTTATCAAAGCACATTAGAATGTAGACCAAGAAAACACGGATTACTTTCCCATAACAACACATTTTCAGACAATATTTTGGGACCATGTGCCTTGTTCCTTATAATGGGGTCTCCGCCACAAAAATGAATACCCATATTTATTGTCTGAACTATGGCATCCCCATCTGTATTATTCTTGTATTATTATACCTAATAGTCACTGGCACAGATGATCTACTCTCCCATGCCAAGGGAAAGAAAAAAAGGCTGGCACCTGAAAATCCAGGTCCAATAGAGGTTTCTGCATTGCCACATTGCCACATCCTCTGTTTACCACATAGCACTCATTGATCAGAATGTGAACTTCATAAGAGAAGACAAAATGAGTTATAAACCACTTATAGCTTTATCAAGGCCAGGAACTTATTGCTGCTGTCAAAGACAGCTAGAGACCTGTTTGCTGGATTGCCTTATGCCTAAAGATGTCATTACAGTCTCAGCATAGCACCCCCAGTTCTGCCTGTTCTGAGTCTCATGCAATTTCCATGGACCAATGTACTTCCCATGGATAATACAATGTGTTTTTTCAAAAGCTTAACTTAAACCACCTGGGCCCCAATACATAATCTGCAACAGGGCTTTTTGATAAGCCTTCAAGGGGTTTTCCATTTTGATACTAAGGACCTATCCTCAGGATAGGATATCAGTATCAGATTGATGCGGGTCTGACACCTAGACACCATGCCAATCAGCTGTTCCAGGCAGACTCTACAGCCCCATACAGGGGATGGACCCAAAAGCAGAAAGCTCTGCCACTTACAGCAGCTGTACTGGACTACCTCAGTTCTACTCCATTCAACTGATATCTTCATGCATTATCCCAGTACAGTGATAGACTGTGACCATGATCATTGTCCAAATCATCACTATGACATCATTGTGACTATTACTGCTTTCCTAGTTATTACCCATCTGCTTTAACTATGTCCTTGTTTATTATCCCTGTACTGTGAGGTCACCGTATTTATTGCAATTGTATTGTGACCTTACTGGGGAAGAGAGAGATTTATCACTTAAGTCACAGAATTAGGTACCCAGAGAGCTCACTCAATAATAAAATATAACTTTTATTGTAAAGTTAAAACATGAACCCATATAATGGGCCACGTCAAACACGCAAAACGAAACAGTGATAGCCAGATCTCTACATATAGATAAGTAAATAATGATAAAAATACAAGGGTCCTGAAAACATCCCTACAACCACCCCCACCTATTTTCATAAAAAAACACACATACAGAGACCCTTAGATTTAAATAGCATGGCAAACAGAACCACTAGGGAAAATCTCTGCCATTCAGCTTAAAACTGGTGTGGGGGGTGGAAAAGACGGGAAGAGACGGTATCCCTTAAAATGCACAACAGAGACCAAATTTATACTCTTAGGTTGTGTTAAACAAACAATAGTGGCAGACCAATGTATATAAATGTTGCATAATCCACAGGCTCTATCACTGTAAGCAGATGGTTAACATAGGAGAAGGTACAATTAGTCGATACATTGCAATACCAGCAATGTCATTCATCTACACCCGACCCACTTTACTCACTCCCTAATGCTATATCCTGCAACATGAAAGCCTGGATATCGCTCCAATAGATCCACCCTTATAACCAGGGGTGTAACTTGAGAGGGTGCAGTCGCACCGGGGCCCAGGAGCATTAGGGGGCCCATAAGCACTGGCATCAGTATTGAGATTGCAGCTTCCATCTGGCCCATAAGCCAAGGAGACCCACAGATTACCCTAACCACACTAAAGTTGATTAAACTCCTTAGTAGCCGTAACCATCACTATCAAGAATTCGCTGTAGGGATGAGGTAGGGGGACCCGGACAAAAGTTTGCACCGGGGCCCACAAGACTTTAGTTACGCCACTGCTTATAACCCTATAATAAGGTCACTGTTCACACAGCCAAATGTGTACCATCCGGTTATGATGACTACTACAAGATGTCTAGCCAAATGGGGGATAGATTTAGATTATAACACAGGCGATATCAATATTAATACACAGCTATACAGGACAAGGTTTGGAGAACCACTACACAGTGAGGTCGGCGATAGTAGTCAGCTGTGACTAACTCAATCTCCCCTCGCTCATTGAAGTTATAATCTGTGATCTATACGCCTGTATATCCAGATATCTCACCACTAAAACCACCTATATTGACTGATAATATAACTAATCTCGACGTGTTTCACTTGTTTCTATGTGACAAGTTCATCAGGAGATGGATATGTATAAGTTCACAGCAAGGGAAATTGCAGTAAAAACCACAGTTCCCGGAGCTCTAATGGTGAGCTCCGATACTTAGAGAAACCGATCGGACTACCGGAGTTCACCATTAGAGCTATAACTTCAATGAGATAGGGTAGATTGAGTTAGACACATCTGTCTACTATCGCCTACCTCACTGTGTAGTGGTTCTCCGAATCTTGTCCTGTATAGCTGTGTATTAATATTGATATCGCCTGTGTTATAATCTAAAACTATCCCCCGTTTGGCTAGACATCTTGTAGTATTATCATCATTGGATGGTACTTATTTGGCTGTGTGAACAATGACTTTATTATAGGGTTATAAGGGTGGATCTATTGGAGCGATATCCAGGCTTATTTTAAGCCAGTGTCTGGTGTAAAAAAGTTGTTGGCAGAAAATTGAAAGTTGTGCAAAAGTTATCCTTTAATAAAGTAGGGTTATCTTAACTCTAGTGCAGAGGAGATCAAGACTGGTCTGTAAAATATCTATCTTCATAAATCTCCCCCACTGTGTTTATTATCCATGTGGTCAGATATTATTGTGGGTATTATCTGGTTTCTGTGATATAACTGTAGGAAAGGGGTTTATATATATGAGGTGCATATCAGGTTCCTCTGCTATAGAGAATAATTATTATTGCTATTAGTATTTGCAAGTAAAACTGGGGGGGGGGGGGTCGGGGTTGCTAAAGATTTTGAATCGGGGCCTAGGAACTTCAAGTTATGCCTCCGTTGTGAGTTCTGACAATAGACGCCAGCAATCAAAATATTTTTAACTGGTTTTTTTTTGTTTTGTTTTGTTTTTAATAAGGAGCACATAATGTATAGAAAACAGCCCTTGTATATTTGCATTGATTCCATTTAAGACTTCCATACATATTTCATGTGCTTTGCTTTAAAAGGCCAGCCTGGAAGCTTGTACTCAAAGTATTAATTATTTATTACAGCAACAAGGTAAAGTATATACATATACTTCAACTTTTATTATATATCATTCTATGTCAGTATCTTATTAAATAAAACAATGTGAATAGTAAAGTAATCATTTGAGGAAACCACTAAAAGCAACACAGATGTTCTATAAGAATAAACAATAAATAGTATCAAACAATCAAAATCATCAGTGGTGTTTTTTCTGCAGCACATAGGCATTGTGTGTCCACAGGACAAAAGGAAAAAAACAATAAATATATCATGGAGAAAATAACATAAACATACAGAGCAGTAAGCATGAATTTTCTCACAATAGAAATTTGCAAAATATAACAGCTCTTTGATATTCTACTCTCATATGGCAGCACAAAAACACAGCTGCTTTAGAACAACTGTTTTCTAAGAAAAAAAATAGTATTCCTTTAAAAACTCTTAGGCTTATATATTTACAATCTCAGTGCCACAAATGTATGCTATAAAGTTTATAGAAACTCTGTCACCTTGTAGAAGAGTATATAATAAGCACAACCCATCAAACATTCTAAAAAAGAACTTAAAAAAGAGAATTTATCCAATAAATATAATTTTCATGTGTATACTGACTACTAAGTGCTTCAGAGAAGAAGTTAAATGGATCAAGTGCTACTCCTATAGATCTTGGTAACTGTTAATGTAACACAAAGGGCCCAAAATCCATCTAAATATATTTATAAATATAAAATGTAAGGTGACAAGTTCACTTTAAAGGGATTCTATCATTGGGAAAACATGTTTTTGAACTGAAGCAACATTGGAATAGCCTTTATAAAGGCTATTCTTCTCCTACCTGGAGTTCGCTGTTCTAGAGTATGCTGGTGTAAGAAACTAAAGGCTATTCCAATGTTGCTTCAGTTAAAAACATGTTTCACCAATGATAGAATCCCTTTAAGGTTAAGGCTCCAAGTAGCGGGCCACAGCAAAAATGCGCTGCAGGGAAAAACGCGGTAGAAACACGTTGTGGTTTTTCCCACAGCGCATTTCACAGAAAGTCCGCAGAAGTTTCCTTTGTAGACTTTCTGCTTCAGTTATACCTAACGGGAACCCGCCAGTGTTTCCATAGATATAATTGACATGCTGCCATTTCCAAAACTGCTAGAATCCCATCTACATTGCAGGAACTGTAAAACACAGTGTTTCTTTCTGCGGCATTTCCACTGCCGCCAAACTGCGGCATTTACGCCACATCGGACCCTGGCCTAAAGGTGGTCCTAGGCATAACTAAAACTTGCCTAAAAAAGTGTGCTAAATTGACATGCGGACAGTCTACATCTAAATCATGTTGGTGAACCTCTATACTTCTATACAACTGCTACGATCTCAATTTATTGTTCTTCTGGTCTTCTCATGTACTCTAGCATGGGAAAAGAATACATACAAATAAGTCCTACTTGGTAGAATAAGGAAAACTTCCACTTTCTGGAAGGTTGGCGCCTATAGATCAATGTTTGGTTTCCCAGAAATCTAGTGGATTGAAGTCAAGCCAAAATAGCTCCTCCAAAAGGAAAAAAAAAAATCCACGTACATCTGTTTTGGGGTTATTGTCCCTTATCAGTAAGAAGCAGGGTACTGGCTAGACGTCATAGATGTTGGTCAGAAGAGTTACTATATCTCTTTAAGGACAATGCATTTGCAGTTCACCTTTTGGACTAAAAGACATACATGCCCTGCTATGGGTCCTAGGATAACAATATGCAGATAAGTCCTCCTTGGTAGAAAAATTAAAGGGGTTGTCCAGGCAAAATTGGACAAACCCTTTAACTTTTAAATAAGCTGGGGGCTGTGAAAAAATAAAAAAAAATGCATACTCACCTGTCCCCGAAGCTTTGGTGTCCTCCCGGCGCGTTCCGGTTCTTCTGCTCCGGCGGCTTCTACTAGGTATCTTCCTGAGTTCTGCCAAAGCTGCTGATTGGCCTCAGCAGTCACGTGACCGTTGAAGGAAAATTGGTGGCCTGAGCAGGCCTCAGGAAGAGACCCATGATGTCACAGGTAGTGACATCACATGGCCTTCGCTGGTTGGCCTCAGCAGTTACATGACTATTGAGGCCAATCAGCAGCTTCAGTCGAATTCTGGAAGAGACCCATTGAGTAGAAGGACTGGAACACTCCAGGAGGACACTGGAGCATCGGGGACAGGTGAGTATAGTGCCACCTTTTGGAAGGTTGCAACCTATAGATTAATGCCTGTTTTAGTAGAAACCCAGTGGAATGATCTGGGATTAAAGTCAATCCAGAATAGTTTGTCCAAAAGGAAGATAGTACCATACACAGACAGGTGTTTTGGGATTATTGCCCACATCAGTGACAAATTAGAAAAAGTACCATGTTTCCTTGAAATACTTAGGGAACAAAGTATAGGGACAGGTTTGGAGCTATTAGTTACCATTTTCAAGGCAGTAGCACCATTTCCTATTAAGGCAAGAGTTGCAGGGCAAGCGATATAAAAGAATAATCTTTGACCCTGTCTACCTGTCTTATACCCTTTTTGTTATTGTCATCTATATTCATGCTAATATCATTTTTTTAGATGGTGCATTAAAAGGTACGTTTTCCAAGCACAAGTAAAAAATTTTGAATGTAGATATTGTGCTTTCCTGTAAGGATACGTACCCCTGATCGCAGGGGTACGTATCCTTAGCATGTAGATATTAACAGTATCAATGAACAAATAGTAAAATAAAAGTAAATATTATGCTTAACTACCTATTATATAATAAACCGAGCAAACAAATACTTATATAGTGGGGATACAGAACATGTCTACATGGAAAATCAATACAAATAATAATTAGGAATACATTCCGTGGAGCTGATCTCCTGAGATGTATAATATTTGCACTTCATAAAGTGTATTTTTCTGATTAAGAATGATCAATGTTAATGATTTTACCGCAAGAAACATGTCCATAAAATGATAAAGTACGATGGCTTTGATATGGGTCACTGAATTTTTGTTCCACGCACATGGTCACATGTCAGTGCTAAGACCAGATATAATACAAGACATTAACTAAAATGATGAGTTTACATGAAAGGCATAACGTAACCAATGCTTTTATGGTTCTAAGGCAATTATGAAATGCATTGAACAGTCGCAAAGGTCTCCAGATGGTTAGAGGAGATACTATTTGTAGGTCTCCTAACTGCATGCATTAAAAATCTTAGATCTTTTCTTAGAGGATCATGAACAAGGAGTAATGACCTTTGGCCGTAATGAACTTTAGCCATATGGTGACAGAGACCTCTTCAGTACTGATTAATATTGGTTAATGTGATAAGGCACACTTATTTATTATACCTAATTCTTATTTAAATGGGTGTCAAGTATAAGGAAGTCTAAGACCATTTGCCATTTGCATCACATCAAACTTATATATATATATATATATATATATATATATATATATATATTATAATGTAACAGAAGGAAGGACAGATAGAGAAAGAAGAAGATAGATAGATAATAATAGATAGATAGATAGATAGATAGATAGATAGATATGACGTTTGTGAAATGCTTGGCTTATTTGCCAATGCACCAATGCACCTATGCTGATATTTAGTATTATTATTTTACAAATTGTTCACTGCCGAAAGTGATTGCACATTTAGAAGTTATTATTATATTATGATATCACAATCCCTTCTGTGCAAATCCTTGCACAGATGCCCTGAACGCCATCCAGTGCTACTCCTGGCTCTAGAATCTGGCTCTAATTTTTATGAAGAACTTTTAGCTCATATGGAATCTTTTCATCTTTCAATAGTTCCGTGTTAACTTCTAATTCTCATTCTCGGTGACATGCTTTATCATTCCCTTGTGGAATAACATTAACTCCAGACTTCGAGGTTGTGTCAAGTTCAGTGCAATTACTGAATTACATAGAAGAGCAATGTATATCTGAACTATTTGTCTTCTTAAAGGTTTTGTGGTTAATTTTCTCAATGAAATCATAGTGAAATATATTAAGGATTTATACATGTATGAGTTTTAGATAATCTATAATTGTACTTTTGAATCTAACTGTAAAGATTTAGGCATATGGGGATATTAATCTGTGGTATTTATTTATACTTTTAGTTAAAAATATTTTTTTCATACGATAAATGATCAGTGTTAGAGAGTGTCATTATCAATCTATCTATCTATCTATCTATCTATCTATCTATCTATCTATCCATCTATCTATCTATACAAGAACAATTCAGACAGCACCTCCCAATGTGAACAGGTGCAAGCTACTGTGGTATCTATCTATCTATCTATCTATCTATCTATCTATCTATCTATCTATCTCTCTATCTTCCTTAACCTATCAATATCCTACTCTATTAAATGTTAAACATAACAATAGATTTAATATCATGTAATATCACCCAATTTGTGGGTTTTTATTCTAAACTATTGCTAATTCATATATTTACTAATTGATGCCAGCATGGCATTGGATAGCATTGAAGTGGAGGTTAGAAGATTACAACTGTGACAGAACACAGTGACAGATGCAAGGGACAGATTGGAAAGGAGATAAGTGAACTGACAGACATGAAAATAAAGGAGGTCTAGGAGGCGTGTGGCAGATTGCACTGTCTGACCATTGTAGGACATAACCGACAAAAACATTCATTAAGTCAAGAAGGAAAGCTTTGGGGAAAACATTGGGAACAGAAATTTTTGGAGAAATAAATTAGCGTTAATGTTATCATCAACAATAAAAGTATTCCTTCTTAAATTCAAGTTTGGGATAATAATGATATCTGTCATGATCCTGGTACTGATAATAATTCAGAATTTAGACCACAAACACCTCCTAGACGGTTTTTTGGAAAGTTATAAAGATAGAATCTTAATAAATCTATAGTTCTAGAAGTATACTAAGGTAACTATTTAAGAGGTTGCCTGCTTCAGATGAGACCTGTTCATTTGTCCATTCAAGCAAATAAGAGATCAATCCCTATCAGTAAAGCCCTGAACGCCTTCCAACATGAAAACCCAATTAAAGAGTCATCTGCTGTGAACAATCCCTTTTTGTCAGAAGGGTCCACCATCTATTCTGGAAACCTCAACAATCAGCTGTAATCTGTTTGAGGATCCTACATTAAAAGGATTTTCCCATGAACATAACCACATTTAAATTTGTAGACAACCAAAAGTCATTTTTGTAAATATAAATAATAACCTTCTTAGTTTTTTTGTCTTGATCAGTTGCCAATGGATATGACCATGAATGCAGGAACTTTCTGTGGTCTGGCACTTGTCAGAAACCTAGTCATGATTTTCTTTATTATGGCCATGACAGGTACAGTACAGACACAAGAAGATTACGCTGCCACAATAAGGAAATCAAGGCTGGGTCACTGACTTTTAATTGTCTACAAATATAAATACGTTCATGGGAAAAACAATTTACATGTGTAATTTTTCTGTATTAAAACCACATGGGAAGTGTAGTATTACAAAGTTCTCATTGAAATTAATGGACTATCCTACCATAATAGGATATTTGAAAATATGTCTTATAACCCATACAACCCACTTAAGTATATTTCATATAATGAGCTTTACATTAATAATCTAGGCTGTCTTCACAATTGTCTCAAGGGCATAATGATTGCTTTATCACATATACAGAAAGTAATTATCCGAGTTTACCATCAATCTGGTAAGTCTGAAAATATATGCGACACATTAAGTGACAATAAATATTAATGTCACATCAAACACTTCCTACATTGATATTTATTATATATTCTCTCAATGCACAATGCTGCTTCCTATTATGACCAGTATCAATTAATAATTGATTTTTCTAACTAAATGACAATAATGTTGACCGACAAATCAAAAACTGTTATAGATTGTAAAATTGTTCCAAAGCAGTCACAGTCTATTCTATTTTCATATATTATATCAATGTTTTTAATGAAATGTGCTTGAAAGTTTAACATTCACCTTGTCTGCAGTGCTCAGTGGGAATCTTATTCTCAGTCAGTAGATCACCACTCAATAAGGTATGCTGAAAGCAATTACGTGATCATGGAGCTCTTAGGTGACCGCCATACAATGCCTATTGTTTTAAACAAAGCTCTAATCATTAGCTAATTGCTCAACTAGCATTTGAAAGTGTGAAACCTGGTTGTTTTCTTTCAGCTCCTCTGTGCTAAGGCAGCTGCAGCTCTTCTAGTACTGACCCTTCCTGAGCAGTGGGCAAGCAGATGTGATGAAACCAATCTAATCATGGCACAATGTTGCTTTGGGAATGGGATAAATTAAATAGTTGTATTAGGTGTAGTGTGAGCCATAGACACAAAGCCAAAATCTGGTGAACTTGGAAATGCCATTTATATTGCTTCTCCTAGTTGTAGGATTTATTGTTGTTACCTCCAAACCTGTTTTAGTTTATCAGTACGTAAAGAAAAAAAAAACAATGATGTCCGAGGACAAAAACATATGGAATAATACTGACTTAAATGGTTTAAGAACTGGGTCTAGACATAGTCCCTAAACCATTTAGGTCAGCGTTATGCCATATGTTATGGTCAACCACCTCTTCCCTGGCCCAAGGTTAGAAATAACCTGATATCTCAAAATTAGCAAACAATATTCAAAAATGTAATAAAAGTTTCCAGTATGAATATATATATATATATATATATATATGGAAGTTTCCTGTATGGATATATATATATGTATATATATAGATTCAACAGAAATATCCGGTTATCCATTTTCTGACATTAATGGCCTTTCCCTAAGATGGGCCATCAATGTTAGATCTGTGGGGTCCGACACCCCTGCAGATCACTGAGACAGCACAGCTCTCAGTATTGTTCACATACTGCGAGCCACGCAATTCACTCGGCGTACAAACCATAGCGGCGAGTGTAGGTACTGCAGTGCTGCCCCAGTGTTGCTACAGTTTGTACGGAAAGTAAGGAGATTGTCTTGATATCGGTGATCTGCAGGGGTTCTGGGTGTCGGATCACAGCAGATCTAATGTTGATCTCCCTGTTCCCTTCTCTTTGTGAACGAATAGTCAGTTGTTTTTACTGTTATTGCCAATGTCCATGACTATTATTTTTGTTGTTATTTTTTTTTCTTTTAATGGTATGGAAAAAGTAATGAGGCCTATTTACTAAGGTGTTTCACACAGTTAGTAAGAAGTCTGCTAGAGATGCACCAAATTTATCATTTGGCACATCTCTGAGCTAGACACTGAAAGAATACTGCTGTGCATTCTAGCTATAATGTACACCAGTTTCCAAAACACCATTTGATTCAGGTGTTGAAAAATGAAAAATTGAAAATGACATTATAAGACATATTGAGATATAATGATGCAAATTGATATAAACCTTTAATTCCAGCATGAGAATGAAATTCTGCATCAACAAGAAAAACCTCTCTGTTGTGTAAAAGGCTTTTTTCACAACAAAATGCACTTTTAAAATGAATAAAAATGTTTTAATAATCAGTTTTTATTGTTTTCGAATGTAAAGTTCAGTAGCAGATGTCTTTAATTTTCTGTTCCCTTTTCCTCTACATAAACATACACATATATGGACAGAGATGCAGTGGAGTTGTTATTCTTAAGGCTTCATGCACACAACTGAGATTTTAACAGAAGGCATTCGGATGACACTGGGATGACATCCAAGTGCCTTCCATGCTACATTGATTTCAACAAGGGGTTTTCATGGAATTGAATAGGACATGCTTCATAATCCTCAGAATGGGACAGAGTATCGGAACCCCCTAGGACTGCGCACTGGGTCATGTGCATGAGTCCTGTTATTACATTTATAGGAACAGAAGGATATAGATATGATATCATGATATAGTGTTCTCATACACTTATTTCCAAAGTAATTCTTTCCCTATTCATGTGGCTGGAATCTTAGCAATAACTAAAGACCCATTTAGCCAAAGCAATTATTGATAAGATCTGAATGATTAAAACCATTAATAATGGAAATGGTAAGTGTGCAGAAGAATAACAATGCATTGTTGCTGAAGATGAATTTCTATTCTGTAAAATGATAATTCTTATTTGTTAATATCGTAATTTTTGTTTTTTACTTTACTTTGTATCTTTTTTTCTTTGAGTGACTAAGAGATAAAGGACACAGCCATATTCACACATGTACACAATATTTACCTCTATTCAAGGCAGTTATTATGCAGATATTGATGAAGTTGGGCATTGTAATTCATACAAGGTCTCCATACAGACACTAAGCAGGAAATGTTGACATCTGAACCTGGTAATACATCCTACTAACTAATAGGCATTTGTGCCTCAAAGCCAGATCGACAGGAGAGGTATCAACAAAATTAGTTACCCATATATCTTTTAAATGGCCAACTGAAAAGACACACACCAAACCACAATATATGTCAATCCAATAACTGGGGTTTGCTATTAAATGGTGACCCTGCATCAGCAGCAAGGCAGGAAACCAATACATTAGCATAACTAATATGCTCCTAGAGACCTCTCATAAAACACCAATGGTCAACCAAGAAATTATACACATGGACAAAAATGGGTTAGTAGTAAATACCCCAAAGTAAATATGGATATGAAGTATCAGAAAAATGAGTCTCAAAATGCACTATTACTTAAAGGGATTTAGCCAGCTGGTGGCTATTATTCATACTTATGACCAATCCTTAGGACAGGTCATCAGTATCAGACTGGTGGTGGACTGACACCTGGAGCCATCACCGATTAGCTGTTCCAGATAACCTCCGGCACCAAAACCTATACAGGGAAGGGAGCCAGAAATCAAAGGCTCTATACACTGTATAGCGTTAAGGAATAGGAGTAGAGCTGTGCTACTCCAGCACCCCACTGTACAGTGGATGGAGCCTTCTGTCTTTAGCATGTCCTTAGAAGTAGAAGTAATAGAATAATAGTAATAGAAGTAGTCTATTAGGTTAAAAAGTCTTTACAAGGGATAATATCTAGAAAAGTCTAAAAGAAAGATGGAAGGTTATTGTTTTACATAACTACGACCCTTAAAGGGAATTTGTTACCAAAAATGTTTGAATTTTTTCCACATCACTGCTATCTATATTTTTTTTAAAAAGTACTATAGTCTGTTATACAATTTTCACTCTGACCACTAAGCCTTATAATAGAATTATGTAGGCATTTTCTTTGCAGCACTTACCTCATTTATATCATAAACATGATTACAATAGAAGATAACACCTCTATAGGTAAACCCATTAACCCATCATTGCACCCACTACTGACAATTGATAATGTTGCAGTTTATCTAGCATTTCCTCCTTGAATAGAGCATGTCTAGAAAGCTCTCCAATAGACCTTCATGCGTTACTGCCTATGGCCGTGACTATACTGTAAAGCTTATCACTTAATGCCATTGACAGAACAGTAAAGCTCAGGCAAGATGGCATTCCTTTTCTTTTCAAGGGAGATATTCCACCACCATAGGAGTCTGGCACTGGTGTATTCCCCTTCCCTAGTGAGAACACATGCACACTCAAAGAAGATGAGTGTAAGGAGAGGTAGAAAGGAATAGCTGTTGGCCAAATGAGAATATGAACGATAGTTAAGGGTGACTAGAGATTCCAGGATGTGTGTGACTCAGCCTAAGCCACTTTATATCTTCTTGCATTTTTACCTGGGGATTACTCATGGCCAGACTCTTCTATGTTTGTTATCTTGATTTTCCTCCAGCATTTCTATTAGACTAAAGATATGCCAGCTTTCATCAGGTCTACCAATACAATATATAACATACAATTCAGTGATTTAGGCTCACTTGCCTAACTTTTTGTTATAGCAATCATTTTGTTCTCTCTTTTTCTATACTCTTATGTTTCTCTTCTCAGTAGAAATGCATGATGAAAATTATAGTTCAAGGATCACATAATATGTGAAGAAGAAAAAAGTGTAAAAATTGGGAGCATCCCTAGAGTGATATTGTATGAGGAATAATTGGACGGGCAATAAATGAGAGGCTGTACTTCTATCAAACGAAATGCCTGCATGTGGTATGAAATGTACAGTTCTTTGAAATATAACTTTTATAAAAAGCTCACTTTAAGGAGAAGGGAAATTCTATCATGAAGGACATTTTTAATAGATGTAGTAAAGTAAATTCAGTTTATTAAATGTGCAGTAGAAGAGCAGATTTTATTTATATTGCATCCTGTTAAACATGCATGGTATTAAAAATAAGTACTATAATAACTATGTGCCAATAATTTTAAAGCTAAAAGCCCAAAACACGTAAGAAAAGAGTAAGCCGAACCCACCTATTTTATGTTTGGGGAACAAAGGATTAAGCCTGATTAATCTTATTGCATATGCCCGATATTTTGTTCCTCTGGGAGCTAAGCCCTTGCCAAATGTGTCTTGCAGTGGCTTAACCTCCTGCCCCCATTAAAAGGACATGCATACTTGGCCAATCTGAATGTACATGTGTATAAAAGGGTTGTGAGAAATAACTGGCTGAACATCTGTTTGACTGAAAGCTATCAAAGCTGTAAGGGTACCTCTAGACTCTGGCTTTTTGTAATACTTTCACCTGATGGCTATATCAATTCCATTTGCAAATGTATACCAATGAATAAAGATGGATCCTATTGACTTATAATGGAGTCTGTCAAATTTTTGTTGTTGTTTTATTATTTTTTACAGCAAAAAAAAAATGGCAGATTGTGTTTTTCTTGCTCACAATGTCATTTACATAGGCTAAGAAATACTTTTGATTGCCCCTTTAACTTAAAGAAGTGTACATTTTATGGAAGAAGGTTTTCCAGGTTTCAGTAATTTCCCTTTGATGGCATATGAATTGCACATACAGCATCAAAGTAAAGCCAAGTAGCAATAAAAAAAACCAGGAAGGTACAGTTGGATGTCAGTGATAGAATGGGCCAAGATCCAAAATCTGGGTTAAGAGTGGACAGATAAAAAACCAGTATACTATTCAGGAGATTTAAAAGAATTTAAGCAACAGAGGTACCCATGAGCCAAAAAATAGACCCCTAAGGCTACGATCAGAATCTCAGCTCAGATTTGACAGAAATTTTGGATGAAAAAGTCCTACAAGGCTGACTTTTTCATCCAGCAATGTCTGTTAAAAAATAAAACGAGACACCTGACAGATCACATTATGGTCAATAGAGTCCTTCGGGATCAGTTATACATCATTAGACAGACCATTTTTCCCATTTTTCTGGTCCTGGAAATGTAAACTCCAACAACGTGTCAGCATAGCATAGCTTAGTGAATGCTTGAATCAGAGATAGCATAACTTATTTGTCTCTAACCTATAATGGTGACCTCTGTTGCTAACATGATTGGATCCAAAGACCAATAGACTGGACCCATATCTTTACCGTGGGCATGCCTGATGGTGTGAGTGGTGTCACTGGCTATATGCAAAGGTGAACATGTAGTAGTGTATCTGAAGTTGTTCAACAGTTTGAGTTAATAGTTGACTAAAGTAAAACTGACTATACACATTAGACGTGTTAGCTTAAACCACTCATTTTGTAGGAACCAGCCGACCAGCTAATGAGTAGTGTGTGCCTCAACTTTACAACAACAAATAGAAATGGGGATCTTTGATTTTACCAAGTTTAATCCTTTTTTTTCTCAGGAGAGATACAGTAAGCTGTCATTAGAGGTGCCTAGCAGTTATTTACTTTCCTCACCTTATTCAGAACACATGCACTCTTAGCTAAACCAAGTGTGCATGTGTATGGTAATTGGGAATAATAATTGTGAGTTGATAGCTGTCTGAGGTGCACAGCCAGCTTTAATAAATACACATGGGTAATTATATACTTGGAAACTCCTCTTTATTGTATCTAGTTTGTTTTTGTTCAAGAAATCTTAGATTGGCGAAGAAATTACTCAAAAACAATCTGTCATCTCCAGAGATGTAATTATCAGGTATGGCATTAGATCTTCTGAGTATTTGCTTTCTGTGGTAAGCTTGACAGTTACTTCTATTTCAAAGCCAACAAGATCAACTAATAAAAAAAATGTAGATGTCTCTTCATCAAACATTTTCCCATGAGCGTTTTATAATTGACATACAGCTAATGCTCGTAGAAAATTATATTGGCAGGATCTACAATACTGTACTCAGGTCTACTATGACATAGCACGTATGGGTGAATAGGAAATCACCTATTTTTACTTTTATACTTGAGTATTTTAAATTCTTCGTATCAATGGGACAGAAGGTCAATGCCCTGAGGTCTCCATCTGAACTCGCTGAACTAAAAAATTTTTCTATCTATCTGTCTATCTATCTATCTATCTTTTTGCCAAAAGGTATAAATGCTTAAAGCGCAAATACTAATTAATAGGGTCAAACATATGAATGAGAAATAGATGAAGACAGATGTTGTAAGACGAATAAGAGGTTTTGGCAGAGGTAATTGTTGAGCTAATACAAGCTTGCAACACCTAAGGAACAAAGGTAGGGCAAGGATTCAAAGCTAAATAAATTCAAGAAAACCAGTTTCATATGTCAGATTAGATTGGTGATGATAATCTGTGTTGAAATATGAATTATTCCCATGTGAGGATGTATGTTTGAATTGAACAAATGAATGCTAATATGGCCCAGTCTTTAGCATTTCAATTGTTACAATATTTGGTTGCGTTTACATGTACAGTTTTTATGCATTTTTAAATTGCAATAAAATATTTATGTAATCCTTAAAAAATTATCAAAAACTGGAGCACAAATGGTAACAGTAGTAAATGCATTTTTTAAAATAGGGGTTTCATCATTGTGGTAAAGCAGCCACATATGAACTTAGATCTCAGTAGGGTTCTATAGTAATCTAAGTGGAGTTCAGTAAAACTGCAGGGGGTCTTGGTGTTGTGGTCATAATACGCACATTAAAATGTGGCTGTATTAGGGCTGTGTAAAGAGACCTAAGAGCAGAATAGCTTATTAGTAAAAGCATAATATTTGCTCTGGAACAACAGAGCAATTCATTGAGGCTGCGAATGCCACCAACATGTGGTTGTCCTGGACGTATATTAAGCACCTACAACATAGCATTGCTAACCCATATTTTCGCAATGAGCAACCAGAAATGTCATTATGCATCCCCGTTACTATTACTATTACTATTACTATTACTATTACTATTACTGCGCTTGTATATTACGTAGCTGACACCCAACTACCAGAAAGAACTGGTCCTTTTATCAGATATGTTGTTGATAATTATTTTTTTAGCTGCATTAAAGATCTGATCAGCTGCCAAACAAGTGTTTGCTTGTTTGTCAGTAGATCTCTTCCATGTTTACACATGCCAATAGTTGTTTGCTCAGTCATCAGCCTGTGTAAAATGGCCTTAAATAGACCAAGATTTTACAAGCCAAAGTAAAGGATGATTTACTGATTTTTTATGAAATTTACCAGTAGACTAAGAAATCTTAACTCCTTCTGCCACAGGCATTTTACAATTTTTGTTTTTGACTCCCTGCCTTCCAAATCCCATAACTTTTTTTTATTTTTCCAATGACAGAGCCATATGATACATTAATGTTTGCGGGACAAATTGTACTTAATAATTGTACCATTTAATATTCCATACAATGTACCGGGAACCTAGAAAAAAATTCAGAACAGGAATTCGAGAAAAAACATTTTTGTGCGACTTTCTTATGTTCTTCATTTTTACGGCAATCACTGTGCAGCCAAAACAACATCTCACCTGTATTTCATGGGTTCTTGGAGTCGCCATATTCTGACAACCTTAACTTTTCTATATTTCCGTGTACAAGGATGCGTAGGACATCTTTTTTTGCGGGCCAGATGTACATATTAGTTATACTTTTTTGGGGAATGTCTATTGCTTTTTATCGCTTTTTATTCAAATTTTTAAGAGAGGCAAAACAGCGAAAAAACATCGGTTTGTCTCTTTTGCATTGCAAAATGCAAGCAGTTCTATTATAGAGCATAATAGAACATAATGCCAGACAAGTTTGGGAGCCTTTAATAGGCTCCAGGCTGTCATGACAACGGATCACTGACTCTGAATCTCGTTCTGAGGACTGGTGATCCACCCCTAAATCGCGCTGCTGGGAAAATGTTGACTCGGTTAGCTTTGACCTAGGCACCAGGGACCATAATGCCCACTATCAGTGCGAGCACTGACTGCGATCATTAGCACAAGGTCTCTAAAGCGGCCACTCAGCTCCTAGAGATCTTTTCTAGATCTGTAATACCATACAAAAAATATTAATTCATATGGTGCTGTTCCTGGAAAATAAATATAGCGGCAAATTTAATAAGACTGGCGTATCATACGCCATTCTTAATAAACAGCCTGACTGGGGCAAGGATTAAGAGATTTATGAAGGGGCTGTAGCCTCTTCATAAATCCGTTGGATTTCCCGGCCGCATAATGGAATTCTATGCCAGGTAGAAACTGACGTAGATTTCCACTCTAACTTATAGAATATGTAAATATAGTTATAATAAATCAGTCTGCCTGCCCTGATCCCTGCCCTGCTCTGCCCACACTTCCACAATGTGGTGGATGAGGCTTGGATCGGGGCTTGTGGCAAATGTTTTTTGTAAGAAAGGGCCTTGAGCCAAACGTGTGCCTCAATATCATACCTCTATACCAGAAAACTGGTGTAAAGGGAATGATGAATTTCCTCATATTCTTTATCCTAATCTCATATAAACCTTTTAAAGAGGACCTGTCACCAGGTCTCAAAAGCCCAAATAAATACATCATCACTGTTACCCTGAGCATTTTGGTGTTTAGTTTATCCAAATCCATTCAGCCATTTCAAAGATTTAAGTTGGTTAATGTGTATAGAAATTAGGGTCTCATAGCCAAGTGGACTACTGTGATTTCACTATCATGCAGTGTTACCAATCTCCACCCTAATTTGCATTAACACTAGGAGCACTTATAACTTTGGAATGGCTGATAGGATTTGGATCAACGAAACACCATAAAGCTCAGGGTTACTGCATCTATCAGATGTATGTAACTGGGCTTTTGAGACCTGGTGGCAGGTTTTCTTTAAAGGGGTTGTGCCATTAAGAACCACCGAGTCCTCCAGCCAACAGGGGACCGAAACTCCCTTAAGCCTCCTTGTGAATGGATCGCCAGTGGCCAGTGCTCTATTTACTGTAGTTGAACCTCCAGTGATCAGACACTTATACCCTGTCCTGTGGATAGGGAATAAGTGTCCTCAACAGCACAACCCCTTTAAGTATTAAATGTCAATGTACAGTTGGTATCTCTATAAAACGGCAATCTCAAAACATAAGCTGGCCATACACATTGAATGATTGTTGGCCAAATCCAACAACTTGAAACAGACTTGCATGATATCCAAAGTGTATAAGTCTGCCTAACTGGAAGCAGCTTTCTTCCCTCTCTCATTCAGATGAAAGTACAGTATGCGTATAGTATGTTTATAAAGGATTAGGGCCAGATAGTTGTCTGCCAAATTATAGTTTGTCCAAACAGTAATTATATGTGAAACATGTTTCATCAAAAAAAGCAATAATTTACAGTAAAAATACATAGAGCATATGGTCATGTACAAATATGCTCCTATAGATTAAGCTCAAAGACAGAATAATGGTAAACTAACAAGGCTACTGCAGAAACTGTCAGGATTGTCACTATTCGGAGTGGCAATGCAACACTTTGCCATAGAGAAACACTGTCTAGTGGGGTGCCATTCATGAAGAGGTGCAGGAGAAGTTGAGGATTAAGGCTAAGGCCCCATGCAGCAAATCTCTGCAAAAAAATGCTGCGGAAAACGCATCGTGTTTCTTTTCACATAAAGTATGTAGAGTTTTCCTCTGCGGACTTTCTGCCCATATTATACCTACACAGAAAACGACAGCATTTCTGTAGGTATAATTGACTTGCTGTGACTTTCAAAAACGTGAGCCAAAACACTGCATTTTCGCAACGTGGGGCCTCGGCCTAAAAAGGTAATTATGGGTTTTTAAAATTATATTATTATAAATGCAGCTGACATTTTTCTTAAGACCTGGAAACCTCATGTAACTAAAATTTATAGAAAGTAAAATGATTTATGTGAATTATTTCTAATAAACTAATAAACCAAGAGACAAAGGATGGACATTATTGATCCATGACAAGTCTGATCTTCAGAAGACACTTGTGACTTGCATTAGGGTAAATAAAATCAGGCTCATTGTACACAGCCATCTCTCACCACTACCCTCATTATTCCAAGAATAATTAAGTTAGAAAGTGGAAGTTTTATGTTATCCCTCTGCGTAATGTGTAATAGTAATCTATAGGGACTAGTCTGCTACATGTCTGTCTCGTTTCTGTCACATTTATTCTCCAAGGTCTGAGCAAGCCAGACCTAACCACGTACTGTTATGTAGAGACAGCAGTTACACTGAATGCTGACTGACCTATGACCACAAATTGCAGCATATGTTCAGTGAGTGATTGCAGGGATCGCTCTGAATATTATGTGTATTATACTAGAATTAAAATCCCTCTTCATGACATTTGTGAAGTGCCTGAAAGTACGATGACAGTGTCAGTAAATGCATTGCATATCCCTGTGTGCAGTAAGTAAGACTTGTCAGCTCTCCAGCCATACCGTATATGTAAAACTAAATATTTGTGTTTCCAATCTAAAGGTATGTTCACATGACAGAATTTTTGACTCAAAATCTGTTTTCAATGGAATGCAGAGATTAAAAGGAGTCTGTCAGGCATACTCAACTGTCAACAGTATATCTTTGTTATGTATGTTACGTTTGTAGATTTGGATAAAAACAACTTTCGGCTTAGGCCCCACCTAGCAGGTCGCAGCAAAAAAGTGCTGCAGCAGCAACGCATCACGGTTTTTCCCGCAGCGCTTTTCAAAGAAAATAGAGGATAGCTGAAGCAATGCTTCGGCTTTGGCTTTCTGCTGCAGGAACATGCCCTTATAATAATAATAGTCCTTTAATAGTCCCACAATGGGGAAATTCAGTGTGTTACAGCAGCAAAGATAAGATAAGATAAGCAGATACAAATACAACATGTACAGGAATGTTCCAAGGTGAGAGGCATTACATTAATAGCAGACAGACAGATAGGACGTAGCGGGGGGGGGGGGGGGGGGATTTAACAGGCAGAGAGATATTTCAGTTCTCTGTATGTAATGATCTCCGCTTAGGTCGGTGTTGGTTGTACAGCCTAACCGCGGTGGGGAGGAAAGACTTCCGATAGCGCTCCTTCTCACACCTAGGGTGGAGCAGTCGGTCACTGACAGTACTGCCCAGCGCAATCACAGTCTCATGCATGGGATGGGAGTTATTCTCCCGCATGGAGCTCACCACGGACAGTATCCTTCTGTCACCCACCACCTGCACAGGGTCCAGTGGGCTCCCCAGGACAGAGCTGGCCCTTCTAATCAGTTGTCAAGTTTATTTCTGTCCCTGGTTGATATACTGCTCCCCCAGCAGGCCACTCCAAAGAAGATGGCTGATGCCACTACAGAGTTGAAGAAAGTCGTAAGAAGTGCCCCCCGGATTCCAAAGGCTCTCAGCTTCCTAAGCAGGTAGAGACTGCTGTGGCCCTTCCTGTACAGGGCCTCCATATGATCTGCCCAGTCCAGCTTATTATTAAGGAGCAAACCCAGGTACTTATAGGTGTTCACAATCTCGATGCCCGTCCCCAGGATGTCCACTGGTTTTGGAGGGCATCTGCCTTTACGGAAGTCCACCACCATCTCCTTGGTCTTCCCCGCGTTAATCTTCAGGTGGTTCTGGTGGCACCAGTCCACAAAAAAAAACAAAAAACGGTTCAGTTCTCTGTACTCCCTGTCATCATCGTCTGTGATGAGGCCTACTATTGCAGAGTCGTCAGAATACTTCTGTAGGTAGCAGCTGGATGAGTTGCACCTAAAATCAGCAGTGTACAGTGTGCTGGAGCATCTTTATTTAGAACGTTGTGTTGTGTGTCACCACTCCTCCCCTTCAATGGTGCATGTCCCTACATACTGTGACACTTTTTAATTGCCATTATTGTGTAGGGACACAACCTACATTTCATTTTATTTATACATTACAGGGGGAATAACAGAGTAATAGCACAGGCCAGTTCTCTAAAATATATGCTCCAGCATTGTTATTTCATGGGGAATGCAAGTAGAGTAAGTAGACTAAACTCATTTTACTGTTATAACACGTCTACTGAATGCTTTAAAGGATTTTTTTTTCCACTCATTGCTTTTTTTTTTTCCAGAAATATACATTGCTGACCTATCCTTAGAGATCTCTACTAGAACAAAGGGTTCACAAATGGGAGCACTCATTGCTTTTCCTGACAAACATTCATTTAAATGAGCCTGAGCTGTTGAACATTCACAATGGTTAGACCTTTACCATTAACACTATGACCTACATGAGCTACCTTCTAGATATATATTTCCATAAAACCCCTTTAAGTATTTGTGCCTCAGCCAGGAGTATATAAGTCTATACTGTGGATCTAAAAGCACTCTGTGTGCTGTCATATTGTGCTTCAAAGCAAAGTATTCTTTTCTAGAACCAGATCACATGGAGGCTTTTATGGACACCATATTTAGAATGGTTGTTACTTAGTTGTTACATGTTAACTTTCTATGGCCAGGGACTTGTCAGATGCCCAGCTATGGTTTCCTTATGGACAGGTCATCAGGCAGGGACACTTCATGCACGGGAGATAACTCAGCCGCAATAAGGAAATCATGGATGGGTTTTTAACCATGGTCGCATCCATTGGCAACCGATCAAGACATCAGATCATTAAGGTCTTTAGAGAAAATCTTTGCAAAAATGTTAAACTTTTAATTTTCTACATATTTAAATATGGTTATGTTAATGGCAAACCCATTTAAGTAACATTATAATGTCTACTAGCCTACCTAGCTAGCATCATGTAATAGATATGTGTAAGCTGCTAAGTAATACAATAATAGGAAATTAATGTATCTGAAGAGGATAAGATGGGTTTAAAGTACACATATAATTAAAGGCATACACACATATAATTATATCCATTTAATTAGCTGGCTCACTGGAATAGCTACTTTTGCAAAGCGATCCTTCCAGTTTATGAAGATTATTTAGGTATTACACATAGTCATGTGAAACAAGCTCATTAGGCATCCAAGACAAAGCTGGCAATATGGTCTTCTTACACTGATCTCTATGTAATCAATTAGTGCAGCAAGGCAAGAGTAGATCAGATTGGTGATCAGATGACATCTGCTCCTTTCACAGTGATTGGCAGGAGTAGCTGTCACCCAATGCCAATGAAATTAGGACAGCAAACATTGCAATATGGCCTATTAGTAAGAGAAGGAAGTTATGCCCAAGGTCTGGCACTAAAAAAAATATATATACTCACATACAGATAGACTAAGTCTTTATCACTGTTAACTAGCTGCAATGCGTATTTAATAAATAATAATAATAATAATTCCTTATTGTAATTACTAATAGTATAATATACTTATATATTACTATGATAGCGCATGTCAGTATTAATGAACATTTTTATTCTTTTTCTATTTCCTGATGAATATCAGCAAGGAATCTTATAAAATGTAGTAATATAAACAATATTATATTACATTAATAACATAACCTAATATTACCTATATCAACTTAAGGCTAAGGCCCCACGTAGTGGGCCGCAGCAAAAAAGCACTGGAGGAAAAACTGCTGTGGCAATGCATCACAGCTTTTACCGCAGCTCTTTTCACAGAAAGTCAGCAGAGGTTTCCTCTGCGGGCTTTCTGTTTCAATTATACCTAAAGGGAAACCTCCGGCGTTTCCGTATGTATGATTGACATGCTGTGATTTCCAAAAATGCAACAGTTTTGGAAATCGCAGTGTGTCCACAGCGCGTATATTTTCACAAGGTGTGGATGGGATTCACTAGAATCCCATCCACTTTGCTATGACTGTAAAACGCTGTGTTTTTTTCCCGCTGCATTTAGAAAATTGCATGTTTTTAAAGAAAAGAACCATCTTATATACAACATCATATAAAAAAAAAAAAACATAAAAAAATCTTAAAACTTAATTTAGCAAGTCACTATTGAAGAACAATTTTGATTGATAGAGAAGTTAAAAATACAATAGTGGCTCTGTGATTGACACTGTTATCCTGGGATTGAATCATCAGGATATCTTCATTGAGATTGTCCCTGCATTTTCTTGGATTTCATCTAAGTTCTGAGAAATTTTAAAAAGCTTATATTTATAATAATATAATGATGTTTCCCCCTGAATAACATTAATAACTTACTGTAGATTCTAATGTCACATAAGTTATGTAGAATACATCAGACCAAATGTGTGAACATTATATGTAGGCATATTAATACTACTAAGATATTCTTTAACCTAGCACAAAGAAAGTATTTAATCACATTGCTCTAGCCCCAGTGACGCTTGGAAACTAGGGGGTTCATCCATTAAAACAAATAAAAAAAATAAACTAAGGCCAGTTTGTGATTAAAGTTCTTAACTAGAGATGAGCGAATTGAAGCTGACGAAGTGGAATTTGATCCGAATTTCAGGAAATATATGATTCGCATCGAATACGAATTTCCTTACACTTCGTGGTAACGAATCGCATTTAATTCAAAATGGTTGCTGTATATGATAGGAAATGGGGCAAGGAACTCTGGGAATGCGGGATCACCCACAATGCCATGCGTGCATGCAATCAGCAGCCAGCCCTGTGATGTCACAGCCCTTTTAACCTCTTCGCAAGCACCCACGGCATGTTTGACTGCTGCATCCAAGGTGTTAAAACCCCCAATCAGTTATGGAGCAGGGTGTTAGCTCATCTCTATTCTTAACATGTTTGTTTTATGCCCACTACACTCAGACCCTCTCAGTTTTAATGAATTGATCTTAGATCACCATAGAATCCTACATTTAATTTAGTAAATCTGTCTGGATTCAGGAATTATGTCCACAACAAATGCAATAAAAGGTAGCCACTTGAGCAGCATATAAAATTTTATTTTATACATATATGCACAAAAATAAAAAAAAAAACTGCATAAAAATATATGCATTAATATGCATCAAAACCATTTCTCAGTGACCATGGAGTTCAGTGTTCTAAGAGAAGTAAAGGTAATAGAATACTTGGCTAAAACCGCATGTTTCCATGGGACTGGATGACTATCTTTCCTTGCGTTTGTGGGGACTTCCTCAATTTCCCCTGATTCATGATGTTGGTGGAAAGAAGTTTTGGGTATGTTAAATTTCAATACCTGCTCCTGTTATTGTCCATGGAGATAAGTCTCCACCAGCATGCATAATTCAGATAACAGGGTAGTAAAGCTACATGTATGAAGTTACAGATAGCTATGGGGATGGAATGCAAATGGGTAGAAAAAGGTGGTAATGTGTTTGGTGCTAAGAGAGATGAGGCAAAGGGCAGGTTTTTGGCTGGAGGACCTGGGTTATAAATTGGCCACTCATAGGCTGAATGTTCTGTTCAATCCAATAATTGGGATGTTGAAAAGGTTATAGAGTGTAAAACTGCCATCATTCTTTAGGCCACAAGTTATCATTAATATTATAGCATAACATCAAAAAGAAACCTTATCAGTAAGCAGTTCAGTATCTTTCTAGCTCTCAGTGTTCCTTCTCTGTATCAGGATAATTTATTCTCACTCTCTCCATTTCATTCTACCTCCCTCTCTCTACATTGAAACATTTGGCCAATGTACAGCACCTATTATAAATAACCTTCCTTTGGCTGGAGCCTTCATGCATGACAAATTATTGGAGATTGTGTGTCACTAATATCACATTAAAACACAATTTGTGTGCTGTTCATGAAGGAAAGATTTAATATATAACTCAGATCATATTATAAAATTAAAAGTCATACATTCCCAATCTGCAGGCTTATAGGAAATCCTGGAAATTCTACTTATGCTTTAGCTTGTCTACTGCAATGTATATTCAACCCTTTCTTTACCTCAAGTCTACTGGGTGACTTAAATTATACTGATTTATATTAGATCTGATACACCACTGTAGCTGCTATGACCATATGTGGTATCTGTGGATACATTGTAATCTGAATACTAAGGGAACCATGTGACTGGTAGATTTTACATCAAATTATTATTATTATTTAGTTTTAGAGCATCATTTATTCCATGGTGCTGTTCATTGGAGAGTTTACATACAATGCACAAAATACACAAAGCAAGTACAATACGAACAATGATCAACTGGTACAGTGGGATAGAGGGCTTACAACCTATGAGGGGAGGACAATAGAGACCATAGATGATGGTAGAAACTGTTCAGTTGGTGGTATAGTGGCAGCAGAGTTATTAAAGGTTCTGGGCTTTCCTGAAGAGCTAAGTCTTCAGGGTCCTCTTGAGTCATTAAGAAACTGATCCTTGGAGTTGCCAATAATTGGACCCTCACCAATCTAACACTGATAGGTATCTATATAAAAATCACAGTAACTATTTTTAGAAAGTTTTAATAACTACTAACCTTTCCTGCATCCCTAGAAACATAACAGCTGTCAGATCCCAAATCTGGAAATCTGATTTTATCTTAGGGTAAAACCCATTAATACTCCTACAAGTATAAGTTCAGTCAGTTATGTGTCCCCACTGAGACTAGGGGCCTATGATATCAGATAACAAGAACATCACCTCATAACTGCTATTACTGCCTCCTTGAGATAATATTTATGTGGTTGAGGGACATGATCAAAACTGAATTTATATTTTAAAGAGGTTAACTGTGATCTAAATCACAAACTATGCTCAGTTATTCTATAATGTTAATGTAACTTAAATATTGTAGTTTTTTGAACCATATTTGCCTTCTATATCTGTATAATGGTCCCTGGATCCCCAAGAATGGCATGGTTTCATGCGAGCAATCCCAATTCCCATGGTTCTTCAGCAAAGATAGTTCTCCCTTCCTTCTGTAAATACTAGGGATGAGCAAACCAGTTCAGAATGAACCAGATTCAACCTGAATTTTCCAAAAGTCTTAGGTTAAACATGAACCTAAAACCAGAAGTGAAATTATTTTTACTCTGGGGTCTCTTCAGACCCCAGTGTATTGTAGGTGGAGGCCCAGTGGAGGTGTAAAGAAATAACAAATTGTTATACTTGCCTTCCCTCACCTCTTCTGGCCTCCTTGCAGCATCTGGGGCTCTTTCTGGGTCTTCTTCTGGCTTCTTCTGGCCTCTTGGGTGACAGCATATGCCCCAGGGTCACAGTTGAGGCCCAATCATGTCATTGATTGGAGTTTCATACATGGATACTCAAAGCAGTTACCACAATTCAGGGAGACACTCTCATCAGGATAAAGTATACTGACAGTCTGCAAAATGATGCAGGTTGCATTTTCAAGTTTTATTTTAACCCTTTCCCAACATCTGCTGTAATAGTATGGCGGATTTCGGCTATCTAAATATGGCGGTTGCTTAGGAGCTGATGATATATGCGGAGACCCAGCAGTAATGCCTGTTATTATTAGTTTCCTCCTGGCGCCTCAGTCACAGCTTAACAAGATGCTAATTTCCTGGGGAATGCACACCACCAATTTGGGATGGATCTTGTTATAAAAATTCAAATCACCTTCCTTTCCCCCTTTCCCTAGGATGCATATAAAAGTACATAAATAAAGCGAGTAGTATAATTTTGTACTGTGTTAGCCATAGAAAGTAGTGGAAGAGTGAAGAAATCAGGCAATACCTTTTAGAGGCTAACTGAGTATATTTGATGGTAAGCTTTTGAGAGTACTAGCTCTCTTCTTCAGACAAGGTGGTAAACCATGTTTGAAGAAGAGAGCTAGTACTCTCGAAAGCTTACCATCAAATATACTCACTTAGCCTCTAAAAGGTATCACCTGATTTCTTCACTCTTTCATAAATAAAGTGAAACACTTATACATTAGGTATTCCTGTGTCCAACAACACCCGGTCTACAAACTTATACAAATATTTTTCCCATATAGAGAACGCTGTAGTCAAACCGCCATTTTTTTTGCTGTTCTGTCTCTCATAAAAATTTGAATACAAAGCGATGACAGCAATAGACATTCCCCAAAATGGTATAACTAATAAAAAGTACATCTGGCCCTGCAAAAAAAAAAAAAACGTTGCCTTATGCATACCTATACAAAGAAATATAAAGAAAAGTTACAGGTGTCAGAATATGGTGACTCTAAGAATTTTTTTTGCAAAGTACATTGTATGGAATATTAAATGGTACCATTATGAAGTACAATTTGTCCCACAAATATTAAGCCCTCTGTTATTATGGCTCTGCTATGGCGTTTGGAAGGCATGGAGTAAAAACAAAAATTGAAAATCAAAAATGTCTGTGGTGGGAAGGGGTTAAACATATTTTTAAGAATTTATTAAACTAATTTACTAAAATTCTAAATCCTGCAATTTTGAGTTTGGGCACTAAACCTAATAATATACTGACACTTGCCATTTCTTTAGGGGTTTTCTTTGCAGCAGTCACCTCACTTTCATCACAAACAAGACAGACAGGATTACAATAGAAGATAACACTTCTATAGATACAGTGGGGAAAAAAAAAGTATTTAGTCAGCCACCAATTGTGCAAGTTCTCCCACTTAAAAAGATGAGAGAGGCCTGTAATTGACATCATAGGTAGACATCAACTATGAGAGACAAAATGAGAAAACAAATCCAGAAAATCACATTGTCTGATTTTTAAAGAATTTATTTGCAAATTATGGTGGAAAATAAGTATTTGGTCACCTACAAACAAGCAAGATTTCTGGCTCTCACAGACCTGTAACTTCTTCTTTAAGAGGCTCCTCTGTCCTCCACTCATTACCTGTAGTAATGGCTCCTGTTTGACATTGTTATCAGGCAAAATAGGAGCCCCCATAATCATGTATATATAATTCACTATTTAGTTTCAATAAATAAATAAACTGTCAATACATTCCCTTTAAGCCCATAACTTTGCTTTAATAATCCCACATACCAGTGGATATAAGAAAACATCAGACTGCTCTAGTTGTAAAATAGGTTGCATTCGGTTCACAGCTTCCAGCAGTTAGCCACAGAAGATAGTTACAGCAAAAATAACCTCAAGCACTTCACTTTGGTCAAAGATAAATCATTTTATTCTTAAATCAATATATTCAAAGCAACTGCGCTGACATTTCCAAAGTGTAAGAATTATCAAATTAATATACATTTTTGTAAATGGTTTTTCCTCTAGACAAGTAAATGCCATTTCAGATTTCAAGGTCAGTGAATGATCTCTGTAGCAAAAAAGCAGACATTCCGAAAACCAGCGAAAAATGTCACTGCAAGATCAATGATTGATGTTCAGCATATTAACTTAAGAAGCTAATATTTCCATGGTACACTAAAGTGCAATGTGTTTTATTTTCATTAGAACTGCACATTTAGTAACACGATATACTGCATATATATTCTGGAAGTCTATGTCAAATCAGCTGCTTTATTTTTACAGACTTCACAAGAATAAAAAATGTAACATTTCAATAACTTGATATTGCTAATAAAAATGAGGCAAATATCTTATCAATCACTGCCATAAGACTTTTCATGATGATTCAGGATACAGATGTGTCACTGGCAAGGCAATACACAATGGTACATTTTTGCATCTTCATTGTTATGGAGTTCAACATCAATTATACTATAATAAATGGAGTGTTTAAAGGGAAGCTCCAAAGACAGCTAGAGTTTTTATTGGAATTGGAATAGTGAGTTCCCTTGGGTTACAATGGTCTCAGGTTACAATATTTTCAATTACAATGGTCTTTCCTGGGCCATCTTATACTGAAGACATATTTAATTTGCAATGCAACTAGCAGTGCTGACATGTGACACTTCCGATACAAAATGTAAAATGGCCACAGTGAAGAGTGAATTGGTGTATTACAAAGGCAGCATATGAACACATGGGGCTGAAGTGTATGTAATGCCTGGCTGTCTACTAACATCTGTGTTCAGTTTGGTGCAGTGCTATATATTGTATTGCTAACTATATGGACTACATGTACTTCAAGGGTCTCTACTTGTGTCAGAACAAGGTTCTTCTTTGGACCTCAGGTGGCTCTATTTTATAATTACAGCTTACTGTGTACTCTGTACAGGACCCTGAAGAGGTTCCTGTTCTTGTTCTATATCTTTAAAATAGGGGATAAATTACTGATTGGTGGTGGTCTGACTTCTGAGACCCCACTGATCCAGAGAATGGGGGTGTTCTAATTTCCTTCAGAATGTAGCGGTCGACACCTGCACCTACATTCATTTCAATGAAAGTACCAGAGATAGTTGAGTGCTGTACTGGCTATTCCTAGCGCTTTCATTGAAATGAATGGAGCGGAGGCTTGCATTCTGCATTTACTGCTACATTCTGAACCAGACTAAAACACACAAGATGTTGGGATTGGTGAGGGTTCCAGCCGTCAGATAAATAAGTGATAAACAATTTTTCTTGGTATAATCACTTTAAATTTTATTGCAGCCCTTGAGAGTGGCACCACTTAAGTCCTTATTGACATGTCTACATATCATGTATGGAGTCCTCATTTTTCACGGATAGCATATGTACCCATTCATTTCAATGTGTTTATTCAGACGTCTGGGGTTTTTTTCACTGATGCTGATTCATCATGGATGTATCACACATCTGTGGGTCTGTGATACAAAAAAAGGTGGGACCATATGTCACCCATTTTTTATGGATCCAGAGACATACAAAATATAGAAAATGAAAAAAAAAAGATGATCTGCTTTTCACCACGGACAGCTCAACATGAGCAATGTAAATAACTTACGTGGTAAAAAGGGAAGCTTGATGTTCAAGCGCATATTTCTGACCAAACAGACCAATCTTACAGATACATACACAAATTTTTGTTAGGATATGACCAATTCTCATTTTCTTTATTTGTTATTATCATTGTAAACCAAAAACTCCCAATTCCCTATAATGCCATCATACATTCATTCAGATTTTGTCTATCCTTATAACTGAAAAACATCTATGCATGGCACATCAGTTTTGCAGATGAGACAGATGTTAGTCAGATCAGTTGGATATATCCAAGTTTGTCTAAATGAATAATAAATGGTCCGATATCTGCACAAGGAAGAGTAACAAACAGTCTCAATATGCACCAAATTCATCATCCAGCATCAACCACTGTGAAATTTGGGCATTTTAAGACCGTCTAGTCAAATTGTAAAGGATGTGTCACACAGTCAAATCCCGGTCAGGACAAGTACCAATTAGAGATGGACGAATCAACTCATACTGAGCCAGGTTTGATCAGAATATTCCAAATAGTTTGATTTTTTACGAAACCGAACAAAGGGAGATTCATCTCACGCAAGCTAAAATGGCCGCAGCATTAAACTCTTTCGCTTTCACTTTGACATAGCTTCAGCTGTGGTTGCCTTAGAGAGCTATAAATCAGATAAATTGGTTTCCAGTAGCTCTGAAATTGTTCTACACTATGTTTTAAGCCATTTTAAGGTGTGGTTCATACCAAACTTGTTTGAAACGAAACTTGGACCCAAACCCGAAACTAAATGAATCCTGAGAGGTTCGCCCATCTCTAGTACCAATCCAAAAGAAACGTTGATCGACACGCGCTTGCATCAGCCTAATTGCACAGGGGATATAATGTGAATTGGAGAGCAATCACTACAGCTGCATAGGTTACTGTCAGTATATCCCTGACTACATAGGGGGATGGGTATTGTCTGCCTCTGATCAACAGCACTATCAGACTGGGCTATTATCAGGAATGAGCATTCCTAGAAGGGTTCATTGCCGATAATAGCCCTGAATATGTTGTCTAATAAGTCCTTTAGACAGTATTAGTAAATCTCTTTATTATAATTAAATATAGGGGAACAACAAGATATTGAAAAAGAAAGGCACAGTCAGAGCAATTTTCCAGGATTCCCAAGTTGGAATGGATCCTGGTCAAAACAGAACAACAGACTTACGTTAGGTTCACGCTAGCAAGACTTTTCTCTGCAAGTAGAACTTTTTTCTTTGCCCATATCAGTATAAAATCAGCGGAAACCGGGAACAATCCCGTCGGAACCCATTCTAGACTATAAACAACAAATACTTACTGTGCGCATTTGCTAACCTTACTATTAGGTTCTGTCTGGTTTTCCACTACTTTTGACAGCAAGAATAGTGCAGCGAGCAAAATAAAACTTCTTTTGCCAACAGAATAAAAGAAACCTTGACAGATCTATTATAAGTCAATGGTTTATGCCAGTCACTGTTGTAAAGTGGTAGAAGCCACCTCCTTCCACAAAATGGCCTTAGGTAGGTGTCTTTGCTTGGTCCTTATCTAAGATTGGCCTGTATGTTAGTTTTATATAGTTGCTTGTGCTTTGTATGTCTTATTGAGCATTGTATGACATGATATAGTGTTTATTGTTGTGTATATGTTTCTGATTTATTGCATCACATGATGTAACACTGTCACTTTAACTGTGTTTGCACCAACTTTGGTCTAGTGTTTTCTGGATAGAGGGTGGTGCAGTGATTCTAAGCAAATGGGCAGAACCCTGTGTTGCCTATTGGTTGCGCAGTTAGTGGTATACTTTTCACACGATCTCCTATTCATGTTATGGTCTGATGCCCTGTAGTTATGCCAGGTGGGAAAAGACTCACAATAAAGGAAAACTTTCCAACACCTTTGGGTTTTCAGTTAGTGGTGCAATCCCAGAATTGAGCCTGACTGTATCCAAAGCCAAATGTGTTTAACTTAGAGTGTGTCTAAGAATTGGGAGCCATAGGAGCTGAGCGCAAACCCCTATGAGAACCAGGCAGTGGCTGTGTCTTGCCTCAGGATCTCTGCTTTAGGTTGCTGCAATAGGTTGCTAAGCATTCAGACTATTTACAGCCAAGTTGACCTGCTGTCATTGATCCCTGCTACAACTGAGCAACTGCTTTTAACTACTTTGTGGCCGTACAACTGTTACCTCAGTAAAGCACTGCTGACAATGTTCCTGTATAAGTTGAGTGTGATTCCTGTTTGGGTCTCTCCAAATACTCAAGCAGCAGGGATCCAGCTTCCCTGTCCTTGGGTAGATTGGAGTGGGGACATGCTTGGCCTTGCACAATCTAGTGATGCAGTAGGTTAAGGCCTTGGCACCCTTACAATAGTGAGATCTTAACAGTCATAACATAACAGAAGTCATTACATTATTGTGAAAAGAGACTTATCTCTTCTGAGCTTAAATAAATAATAAAACCCATTTACTATAGCTTACAGTAGAAACAGGGACTCAGACATTTTGGATTAATAAAAAAATATTTGATTAAGAAAACCTTTTGTGTTCTGTCTAGCAGCTGAATCAATAAATTTAGCATTTTATTGCATTATCTTGGCATGTGTTAACAAGTACATTTTAAGACTATCATGCTGTGTACAAAAGTACAAAGAACTCAGCATTGCCAAAAGAACATCTGTTTGTATCATGTTGCTTGTAAACCCAGTGGCATAACCCTCAGGTGACACAAAGTCCTGTCCATGTAAGACAGCATTCCAAGTAAAGTGTTATAATCTTTGTGAAAAACAGGTAGAACTCTGTATAACCAGAATTTTTGAAATTCAAAAACATTTACAGTACTAGGGCTAGCCATACTAGCATCCACTGCCTCCATTTTTACTATATTTCAATAGAAATTAGAAATGTTAATAATCTCCTCTTTTCTATTTGGTAATACAGCATAGCAAACTCAGCTTTTTTTGCCTGCCAAAGAAAAAGAAAACCCAACAGAGCACATGTGAACTGATGCCATTGCCAACTGATAGCATTTGTTATTGAAATTAAGGGCCACATCATATCTACTTCATGGCACTATGTCTATATGCACCATGCCTTAGCAATTGATATGGGTCAATGTACTTTTTCTGGTGGCTGGAACCCTCAAAGGCTGGATTTAGACTTTCAGGTTTTTAAGGCTGAGGCCCCACATTGCAGAAACGCAGCTTGTTTGTTGCTTTTTTGAGCCAAAGCCAAAAGTGGCTACAAAAGGAATGGAAAATATATAGGAAGCTCTTATAGTTCTACCTTCTGTTCAACCCACTCCTGGCTTTGGCCCTAAAAAAAACACAGCAAAATCTGCAACAAAAAAAGCTGTGTTTCCGTAGCGTGAGGCCTCAGCCTTAAGCAGTTTTCTAGGCTGGGGCCCCACGTAGTGTAAACACTGCGGCGGAAATGGTGGGGCAAAAATCGCTGTGTTTTACAGTCCCTGCAAAGCTTCCACACATTCCGGAAAAATACGCACAGCGGACACATTGCGATTTCCAAAACTGTTGTGGTTTTGGAAATGGCAGCATGTCAATTATACCTATGGAAATGCCAGTGGTTTCCTATAGGTATAATGGAAGCAGAAAGTCTGCAGAGGAAACCTCTGTGGACTTTCTATGAAAAGTGCTGCAGGAAAAAATGCGATGCGTTTCCAATGCGGTTTTTCCCACAGCGCTTTTCGCAGAAAGTCTGCAGAGGAAACCTTAGTGGACTTTCTGTACAAAGTGCTGTGGGAAAAAACGCGATGTGTTTCCAACATGGTTTTTCCCACAGTGCTTTTTTGATGCGGACCTTAGCCTAAAGCTAAAATCTGAATTGTCTTATAAAGGGTGTGAAAATATAAAGGACAGATTGTACTTCTATTTATTTCTATCCCCTCCCAATTTTGTCCTCAAAAACTGCATCAAGAAACCTGAACGTACATATTCAGCCTGAAGAATCTGCTATACATACAGTTATACAGCTTTAAAACTTTTGGAGCAGTTCGTTTCAGAAATGAAAAAGTATGTTTTTATAAACACTTCATATAAGGTGTCCGCCATATTATTTAATGTATTTACTGGATCTTAAGACATTTTATATATGACACCATAAAAATTCTGTCCAATCTACCAGCATCAAGTTATAGAGCAAGGGCAGCAAAGCAGACTGAAATATCATCCAAATACAACAGGATTCAGTTGGCACTACTCGGACCAGTATCTATGGAGGAACAGTACTGGTTGCTATAGAAGTAACATCACACAGCTCCTGTTAATGGGAAGTGATGTTGCTGCCCTCTTTCCCTGCATGCTTTCTGTTGTTATGAGCTGAAATAAATGAACATTTTTATACAGAAATGGTGAGTCCCTCTTTTGTTCTAATGCTCTGAGCCTCAGACCCCATGTACACATCTGTGGAAAAAATGTCCATGTGTGAGCCATATGTCCTAGGTTGAAATGCATAATAACTGACTATGATGCAGAGGGTTCTATGCACGTGGCCGGCATACGGCTTACACACAGACCGTTTTCTATGGGCGAGACTCAGTCATGTACATGGGGCCTTACACTGATATAGATTTTATTTAAAATACTTTAGTGCAAATTGTAGCTGAACTTATTGGAACTCCTGCTTGTTCTGGGCCTAGTGAGTGACTCCATAGATTGGCATGCATACATGGAAAGCTGTCAGCCACTAACTAGGGCCGTCCACTGAACTCCATAGTCCAGGCATTTATATAAATAAAATACAAGTTATACTGAATCTTTTCCCTCAACACTATACATCAACCTACTCAGCCCTCCAGCCCTATAACATGCTGCCTGCAGATCGGACTGCTTGTTTAATGTGTCACATTCCCTTTAAATTAGTATTCATATATTCTACTAATTTTATCTGTACTTTTACACAACTTCAAAAGACGATCATAAAAATAGAAGTAAAAATGCATCTATAACGTGTGTAACCTTGCAGTAAAATAGCTTATCTCTAAGGATTTAAAACCTAATAATTTAGATGAATTGGTAAAGCTGTTCCAAGCAGAAATGAACTGAAAATAAGTTTATTTCATTAAAATTTTTGCATACTTTTAGCTTGATTCAATAGATATAAAAGGAACATTGTTTCTCTAGTAAATTGTCCTTCATGATCAGTGATATTGTTATATGAGGCCCCAGTGTCCCTTGTACCATTCATTACTCGACAATGCAGCTTAATTCATTCAATCTTGGAGTCTGCCCTTTTTTACAGTTCAGTCAAGTAGTGCAGTTTTTGGCATTGAACATGAATAAGAAGAGACTCTTAGCTTCTGTTAAATTAAAGGGAAGATGTCCCCTGTCATTTTTTTGTTACTGATAGTATAAAATATTCTTTTTTTCTAAACTGATTTAATTTTCTGATTGTAGATTTTTTATTCTACTTTCTGTAATGGGGGCAGTCATCATCCCTGAGATGGTGTTAACCCCTTCCCGCCGGTGACATTTTTCAATTTTCGTTTTTGACTCCTCCCTTCCAAACCCCATAACTTTTTTATTTTTCAGTTCACAGAGCCATATTAGGGCTTAATGTTTGCGGGACAAATTGTTCTTCATAATGCTTCCATGTATTATTCTGTATCATGTACTGGGAAGCTGGAAAAAAATTCAGAATGGGGTGGATTTGAAGAAAAAGTGCATTTGTGTGACTTTCCTACAGGCTTCATTTTTATGGCATCCACTCTGCTGCCAAAATGACATGTCACCTGTATTCTATGTTTTGGTATGATTTTGGGGATACCAAATGTATATGGTTTTATTTACATTTTAACCCCTTAACAAAAATCCAAAACTTTGAAAAATTTTTTTTTCTTAAAGTTGACATTTTCTGATACCCATCACTTTTTTTTTATTTCCATGTACAGGGATGTATAGGGCATCTTTTTTTGCAGGGCCAGATGCACTTTTTAGTTATACCATTTTGCGGAATTGCTAGTGCTTTGATCGCTTTTTATTCAAATTTTAATCAGAGGCAAAACAGTGAAAAAACTGTGGTTCGGCACTTTTGATTTTTTTTTTTCCCATTACAGGGTTCACTGTATGGGAAAAATATTTGTATAGGTTTGTAGACTGGGTGTTTTCGAACACAGGGATACCTAATGTGTATGTGTTTCACAGTATTTAAGTACTTTTATATGTGTTCTAGGGAAAAAGGGGTGATTTTGAATTTTTTATTTTTTATATTTTTTTTTTTTTACTTTTTTTTTTCTTTTGCATTTATTAGACCCCCTAGGGGTCTTGAACCCCAGAGGGTCTGATCATTAATGCAATGCATTACATTGCTAATGCATTGCAAAATATCGGCATTTGTACAAATGAATACAAATGAATGGCAAAAAAGCCTGGGAGCCTTCAATAGGCTCCCGACTGTCATACCAACAGGATGTCGGCCCCGGATGTCGCTCCAGGTGCCGGTGATCCCTGCAAAATGGTGCCTCAGTCACTTTTGACTGTGGTGCCGGGGGGTTAATGCTCGCGATCAGTGAGAGGGTTAAAGGAAGTCTGTCACAAGAACTTAGCATATCAACCTAGGCACGCAAAATGATAGGTTAAGGACACCTGAATCAAACAGTGTTTTCTCCTAATAAATTGGTGATACCATTGCCGTGATGTCGCTATTTTTGTTAACATGCAAATAAACTATGTGGAGCAAAGATGGCATTGCCACTTAATTCTTTAGAGCAATGACAGTGCCCTCATTGCTCTAAAGAGATCATAATTTTTTATTGATAACAGTGATATCCCAGTAATGGAGAGAACAATTCAGAAAGGGAAAACACTGCTCGATTCAGGTGATCCTAACCTATCTGTAGGTCTAAACTGATATGCTATTTTCTGGTGACAGGCTCCCTTTTGCAATATTTAGTGATATCCTCTACAGCAACCACATGAACCATTAGCAGTACTATTGGGGAGATGACACATTGACTTCCATGGAACAGTTTTCTAGACTACCAGTATGTGTGTGACCTGTACATAGGTCATTGTACAGGGAATGGGAGTAGATAAACTGTGAATAATACCTATTGTGAGTGGTAGATTCTATAATAGAGTTCATTGTAATTCTGTTTGATGATAATGAGATGTCTGCTGAACAGAATAGTATACAGTGTACAGAACAGGAAGTGTCAGACTATTATTAGGTAGTAGGTTTGTCCTGTACATAGGTCATTGTGCAGGGAGTGGGGGTAGATAAACTGTGAATATTACCTATTGTGAGAGGTAGATCCTATAATAGAGTTCATTGTAATTCTGTTTCATGATATTGAGATGTCTGCTGAAAAGAATAGTATACAGCCTACAGAACAGTGTCAGACTACTATTAGGTTTAGAGGTTGGTGTGAAAACTGAAAGATTTTAGGATTTCTCTTTAAATATAGATAATGACATGGAAAATAACCAACTTTTGTAATTTTTATTTCACAGAACATGTTTTCACTGCTCCAGGATTCAATGGCGACATGCTTTACCAATGCACTCCATCTAATGTGCGTGGAGGCCCCAAGCACACAACGGTAGTTGTTTGCGTATTGCAGATCAGTTTTTGCTTACAGTCATAACCACTATGGTCCTGTGCATGTAGCAATAGAAGTGTATCTGCATACTTTTGTCCGTATAGTGTATCTATGTATTAGCATTTTATGTGCTTGTGGTTTGTGATTCTTCCATTCACATTTGTCATATACAGTCATATGAAAAAGTTTGGGCACCCCTATTAATCTTAATAATTTTTAGTTCTAAATATTTGGGTGTTTGCAACAGCCATTTCAATTTGATATATCTAATAACTGATGGACACAGTAATATTTCAGGATTGAAATGAGGTTTATTGTACTAACAGAAAATGTGCAGTATGCATTAAACCAAAATTTGACCGCTGCAAAAGTATGGGCACCTCAACAGAAAAGTGACATTAATATTTAGTAGATCCTCCTTTTGCAAAAATTACAGCCTCTAGTCGCTTCCTGTAGCTTTTAATCAGTTCCTGGATCCTGGATGAAGGTATTTTTGACCATTCCTCTTTACAAAACAATTCCAGTTCAGTTAAGTTTGATGGTCGCCCAGCATGGACAGCCCGCTTCAAATTATCCCACAGATGTTCAATGATATTCAGGTCTGGGGACTGGGATGGCCATTCCAGAACATTGTAATTGTTCCTCTGCATGAATGCCTGAGTAGATTTGGAGCTGTGTTTTGGATCATTGTCTTGCTGAAATATCCATCCCCGGCGAACTTCAAATTCGTCACTGACTCTTGTACATTATTCTCAAGAATCTGCTGATACTGAGTTGAATCCATGCGACCCTCAACTTTAACAAGATTCCCGGTGCCGGCATTGGCCACACAGCCCCAAAGCATGATGGAACCTCCACCAAATTTTACAGTGGGTAGCAAGTGTTTTTCTTGGAACGCTGTGTTTTTTTGACGCCATGCATAACGCCTTTTTGTATGACCAAACAACTCAATCTTTGTTTCATCAGCCACAGGACCTTCTTCCAAAATGAAGCTGGCTTGTCCAAATGTGCTTTTGCATACCTCAGGCAACTCTGTTTGTGGCGTGCTTTCAGAAACGGCTTCTTCGCATCACCTCCCATACAGCTTCTCCTTGTGCAAAGTGTGCTGTATTGTTGACCGATGCACAGTGACACCATCTGCAGCAAGATGATGCTGCAGCTCTTTGGAGGTGGTCTGTGGATTGTCCTTGACTGTCTCACCATTCTTCTCTCTGCCTTTCTGATATTTTTCTTGGCCTGCCACTTCTGGGCTTAACAAGAACTGTCCCTGTGGTCTTCCATTCCTTACTATGTTCCCACAGTGGAAACTGACAGGTTAAATCTCTGAGACAACTTTTGTATCCTCCCCTGAACAACTATGTTGAACAATCTTTGTTTTGAGATCATTTGAGAGTTGTTTTGAGGAGCCCATGATGCCACTCTTCAGAGGAGATTCAAATAGGAGAACAACTTGCAATTGGCCACCTTAAATACATTTTCTCATGATTGGATACACCTGGCTATGAAGTTCAAAGCTCAGTGAGGTTACAAAACCAATTTTGTGCTTCAGTAAGTCAGTAAAAAGTAGTTAGGAGTATTCAAATCAATAAAATGATAAGGGTACCCAAATTTTTGCACCGGTCAAATTTTGGTTTAATGCATATTGCACATTTTCTGTTAGTACAATAAACCTCATTTCAATCCTGAAATATTACTGTGTCCATCAGTTATTAGATATATCAAATTGAAATGGCTTTTGCAACCACCCAAATATTTAGAACTAAAAATGATTAAGATTAATAGGGGTGCCCAAACTTTTTCATATGACTGTACAAGAATAGATCATTTAGCTTAATAAAATATATACAATATATATTTTTTGCTGTCGGTGAAGAGAAACATTATTGTTTTCAACCAGAAACTGAATACCCAGACAGATGAGTTTATTGCAGTTGTAAGGCTGAAAAAGCACAAGTCCATCAAGTTCAACCTGTTATCATGTAATGTTGATCCAAAGGAAAAGCAAAAAGAAAAGCCTTTTCAGGTAGCTTGCAGACAAGGCAACCTATTCTATTATTTCTTACAAGAAAACCTTCCAGACCCCTTTAAAATTCATTCAAAGACTCAATCATCACAACACCTCTTGCAGTAAAGAAACTCCTATGATGAAGATGAAACCTTTGTTCCTTCAGGAGTAGTGTTTGCCCCATGTTATAGCTAGAGGTCTAGATATATAAAAACATCATTTGCTCTGTACTGTCCATTGATATACTTATACAGGGTGATTAAAAAACACTTTTTCAGACTAAAAAACCCTAGAATAGAGCAGAAAAAAATGCAGAGATAATGCGTTGTTTTTTCCACAGTGTTTTTTTTCCCTATTACATGTATAGGGAAAACTATTGCGATTCTGCAGCTAAAATGTAAAATGCATTTTTCAAAAAAAAGCTTTTCCACAGTCTGTGAATGAAATGAAAAAAAATCTCATTCACTTTGCTGATAATGTAAAACTCAGGGTTTTTTTTTTGTTGTTTTTTTTTAGCTGCATTTCCACAATGTTTTTGGCTGCCATGGAAATGCAGTGGAAAATAATGCTTTTTACAGTACCAGCAAAGTGAACGAGATTTCATCACACATCTCATCACACTTTGCTGAAAAGGTGCATTTTCAAAAATGTGAGCGTTTTTGAAAAACACAACATGTTAGTTTTAGCTACATAAGCACAAGCCTTTTTCCCTATAGATTTAATAGGGGAAGAAAAATCTCAGCAAAAACTCAATGAAAAAATTGCATTTTTGTTGCATTTTTAATTCCGTATCGCTACATGGGGTCTTAGCCTAAAGAAGAAAGTATACATAGTTAAATCCAACTTTTTACATTTTCTTTCCGAGCCTTTTCTAGTGGTTATGTGACAGGCGACTGCTCATAATTATACACAGTATTCCATGTGTGGTCTGACTACTGAACAATTCCTTTATAATGTTGATCAGAGATTGACAATGGGAGGTCATTCATTCCTATGCTGACACCCTAAAACAACTCTGTTCACATGCAACAATAGGATCTACATAGACCTTTAGCATGAAATATTATTTCCTATTATTATGGCAGTGATGAACATCAATTAAAAAAGCAATTACTGAAGGTCATTTGCACAGGATCTAAATTAACCTGTTTACATGAAAAAGTCTAGTGTTTAAAGGATGTCTATTAGGCCCTAAATGTCTCCCAAACCAATAATAATGCCATGTAGAAGCCTTCAAAAGGAAGGGAAACCATACATCATATATTAGCTTTTACTAATTTTTTTTATGGGGAATGCAAAAAGAAAAAAAAATTCTGCAATTTTGCCATTATTTTAGTGATCACTTTGCACAGTACTATTGAGACAACAAAGGAAGATTATACTCTCACCGTTGAAATTTGCCAAGATGGGAGAATCAGAACATATAGGAATAGGCGAGCAGTGCTGCTCTATGCTGTTTCTATGACTCCCATAGAAGTGAATGGGAGCTACAGAAACAGTGATGGGATGCTATGGAAAGACAGTAACACATTTAGCTATACTGTTTCTGATACTGAGGAGCTATGGAAGCAGTGTAGCTCAGATATGCTGCACTGCTTCTGTAGTTCCCATTAACAGCTGTTGGAGTTACAGAAGAGCAGTACTGCTTACCTATTCCCATAAATTCCACCCTGACCAGGAGTAGTTATTCCCTTCTCGGCAGCAATTTGGTGAGATAGATATAACCTTTAGGCTAAGGCAAAAAAGCGCTGCGGGAAAAATTGTGGCGGCAATGCATCACGGTTTTTCCCCTATTAGCTTTTCACAGAAAGTCCACAGAGGTTTCCTCTGAAGACTTTCTGCTTCCATTATACCTATAGGGAAATCGCCGGCATTCCATAGGTATAATTGACATGCTGCGATTTCCAAGTCTTCAACGGTTTTGGAAATTGCAGCGTGTCCACAGTGCATATTTTTTTTATGGCAAATCCCATCCCCCTTGTAGTGACTGTAAAATGCGTTGGATTTCTCCATGGCATTTACGCCACGGTCAAACCACTGCATTTGTGCCACGTGGGTCCTGGCCTTAAATGTCAAACTTTCATTGTTTATTGAAATGAAATTGAGAAAACTTGACTTGTCATTTATAGAGAGTCTCTCCGTAAATTTTTTTTTACCTGTGTTGAGTATTGAAGCAAAGTTTTTAGCCCTGAAGAGAGGCCTAATTAACCTCTATCAAACATTCAATCAAAGTCCAAGTTCCCAGTGGATTGTCCACAGTCTAGCGAATGCTCCAGCTCTCCCCATTATACCCTGCCTGACACTTCCTCTTTAATCCTGATTAAAGGCTTCACCTCTGACCGACATCACACTCTCTTACACTTTATTTATTTAGTACCATCATATTCTGCAGCGCTTTACAGACATTATTAGTCACTGTCCCATATATGGCTCTCAATCTGCACTACCTATCAGTATGTCTTTGGAGTGTGGGAGGAAACCCACAAAAACATGGGGAGAACATACAGATGTTGTAATTGAACCTAGGACTCCAGCATTGCAAGGCACTAGTGCTAACCACTGAGCCACCACATTGGTCTTTTATGCAAGACAAAACATATACATAATATTTAAGTCAGTATGATCTGGAGCCCTCATTCAAGATGAAAGAGGGAATCATAAAGAGCACTTGCTGTGCACGTAACAGCCCACTGGGCACTAGGATCCTCATTTGCATATTGAATAAGGCTTATTTTTCTTAGCCGCTAATATCCAAATGAAGTCCAAGTGCCCAAGGCTATTTTAACCCCCACAAATGCTCATGCTGTCTTCATTAATCCCCACTCTGTGCTCCCGCTTGGTCTAGAACAGTGTTTCCCAACTTTTTTAAGACTCAGGGCAAAAACAAAAAAAAATTCTGCAGGGCACCCCTACCAAATAATTTTTGCCAAAAGACAGAAAAACAGCACAGATAATGTTGCATAAAGGAATCTTTCCAACCCGTGTGTTATGGCCCCCTGGGTTCTGCGATACCCCAGTTGGGAATCGTAGGTCTTGAATGTAGGCTTCAGCTCTGACAGACATTGTCCTGCACTGAAGACTCATGCATGTGCTATGTAATACCCTAACAGCACATGTTTCATACAAGATAGTAGAGACATCAATTAGTGCTGGAGGAGACTGAAGTGGGACAGGGAATAGTGAGAAGAGCCTGAGCATTTGCCAAGCTCTGGATTGCCCATTGAGCACTTGGACCTCATTTGCATGCCTAATAAAACTTCTTTATCTTGATGACTAGACCTCTCTTCAGGGTTAAAAGGGCAAGGTTTCATAAATATTCCAGTGCACTAACCAGGCAATAGTTAGTTAATTGGGCTAAAAGGAGTGACAAATTATGTAAGTGATGAGTTTTTTGACTGATAGGCCACAGGTGTTCAGAATAGAATATGTTACATCATTATCACACTGATGAAATCTAGGGGTACCCTAAGGATGTTATCTGAGCCCAAAACTATTTTTTTGTATACATTACATTGTGCCACATGTCACAAAGAGAACAGCCTGCTGAAATATGCTGATGACATGATGTTGACAGGTACGATGGAGGGGGAGATAACTTCTGTTGCTCTGAGATATGTTTTGGGACATGTGGCGTAAGGAAAATAATCTAGTCCTCAAGTTAGCAAAAATCATGGAAGTTATTTTGGATTTTAGGAAACTGGCATAATTCACGCAGTTTGTTTAGTTTTGGTGTTTTTTTTTAATAATACTACATCAACTTTAAGGCCTATAGTGAAATATTGAAAGTCTACATAAACATAATGTAAACAAATGTCACCTCTGAGAACAGGAGATTTACCCATCACATCATGAACGTAGTTGAATCATTGTTTGGAATACTGTGACTCTTTGTATATCTGACTGAGTGATTCTTTTTGACTACACCAACCAGTGCTGGTATACTACATACGCATATAATTTAATGGGGCCAATTTATTAAGACCGATGCTTTATATGTTGATCTTAATCCATTTGTGTGTTGATGAAAGATGCGCCTGGGGCGCCTATATTATTTCCCAACTCACCCACCCCCACCCTTTCAATTCACTTTTTTGAAAGTGGCGAGTGGACACAAAACGGAAAAAATTGCAATTTTTGCTTAAAAAAAAAAACAACACATGCATACCATGTATGCCAGAAAACTGGTGTCTAAGGCATGTAAATGGGCCCCATTATGTTTTTTCTATTTCCAATACTGTAATTGTAATTAATATTTGGTTATACTTGTCAGTAAGGTTAGGTTCACACCTGCGCCAGGACTTTTCTCTCTGCATTTTTCGGGGTGGAAACCCAGCGGACCCTGGGTAACTGCTTTTTAAGCGGATTGTGTTTCCATCTTTCGGGTCCCCAAGAGGCCCCAAAGAATGGAAACTGGGCACAGGTGTGAACCTAGCATAACATCTATGTATCTGATAAGCAGCAAAAAACAACAGCACTCCCAGATTTCCAATTAAAAAAAAAAAAAGGACACTTTCCAATTAAAAAAAAAAAAGGACATTGGCCATGCATGCTACACAGAGGTAGAAACAGACCACAGAGTGAATCTGTGAAAGAATGTGCCTAGAAACCAACCCCGCCCAAATTACCTGAACATGTAGGCACATAAAGCGTTTTTTCAGCCCTAAATTAATTTTTTAGCCTCTGAGTACTGGAAGCTGCTCACAGATGGCCAGTGCATGTGGCACCATTGCTATTCAAGTAAAAGGAGAGGCTCAGCCGCATCCACTGCATACCAGTGGTTCTGGGGAAAGTGCAGTGCCGCTGCCGTTATTTGAATAGGAGCAGCGCGCTCCCTGTAAACTAGAAGCTTCCGGTACCCAGAGGATGCTGCAACAGCTTATCTGTGCAGGGTCAGGGTGTCAGACCCTGGTAGTCCCAAATCAATTTGGGACTGGAAATCTCATTTAAGCTAAGGCCCCACTTAGCGTGCCGCAGCAAAAAAGTGCTGCAGAAAAAGCTGTGGTGGCAACACCTCACAGTTTTTCCCACAGAGGTTTCCTCTGTGGACTTTCTGCTTCAATTATACCTATAGGGAAACCGTTTCCGTAGGTATTATTGACATGCTGCGATTTCCAAAACTGTGACTGCGTATTTTTCCGCAAAGTGGGGATGGGATTTGTTAGAATCCCATCTACTTTGCTGTGACTGTAAAATACCGCGTTTTTTCCTCAGCCTTAGGCTGAGGCCCCATGTAGCGGAAACATAGCTTTTTTTCGTTGCAGATTTTACAGCGTTTTTTTTGAGCCAAAGTCAGGATTGGATTGAGCATAAGAGAGAAGTATCAGAGCTTCCTATATATTTCCCTTTCGTTTTGTAGCCTCTCTTGGCTTTGGCTCAAAAAAATGCAACAAAACAACAACTCGTTTCCAAAATGTGGGGCTTTAGCCTCAAGGGCGAATTTATTTGATTAAACGCTCAGCCCTAGTGGTGGGGGAGGGAGGCCTGAAGCGGCTGCACATGCACTATGTCCGCCCCTAGCCACAAATGGAATAAATAGTCTGTATTTATTGTTGTTGTTTTTGTATTGGAAATCAGAGAGTGCTGTTGTTATAATTTTTTTGTTGTTTATCTGATGGAGGATTTATAGCCGTGATTCTACTTTGATATGCACCTATGCTTGATCATACATCAGTGCTGCTCGGGACTTTCGTTCTATCTAATCTATCTATCTCTTTCTCTACTAAAGAATATAAGATAAAATAAACAATAATAACAAAAACAGATTAGAGAAAAGGTAATTGTTTCAGGTTTTAGTTAGCAAAAAAGTGATATATCCCTTTAAACCCACCCTAAGCTCACTAAGCCTTGAAATGACTTTAGATTTAACAGTAAAAGCTAAAATGTGTGCTGTATTCTATCCATTTATAGAATGTGAGCCATTTCATTTAGCATCATTTGGAAGAACGGCGCTGGTTCAGCAGGACTACAGAAACTGAACAGCTGCACTGCACTTCTACATCATCACAAACATGGCTTTTTGCCTGTTTACAGCAGAGAGATGTGTCAGATTAAATACTATGGAAGAAAGAGAAGGGACTGCCAGAACTGTCATTGCAACACTGATACATTTTATAATAACTGTTACGCACTAGAATGTGACTGACAGTGCAAATTATAAGGTGATTTGAAGTAGTGTATGAGAGCATTAAATGTGTTGCAGAAACAATTTCTTACTTTAACCTGCCAAAAGAACAAAATTGCATGACATTTCTAAATTGCCTTGGGACTTCCTTAAGCACATGCAGCACATTTCAAATTTAGTTCTGATATCTTTTTACCAAGTGAAGCTTTGGATAAATAGAAGTCTTTCAGCCATACAGTCAACATTAGGAGAAGAACATATGCTCTTTTTAAGCTTCAGTTTATAAATGTGATGGGCATAGCCGTGCAATACTGACACAGTCATACTTATATAACTTTGTGTTTAGAACATCATGCCTTTTTATTACAGCCTATAAAATAAGACTGGATAAGACTGGGAATACTGTCTCATACTGTGAATAATCCTGGTTCTGCCAGTGAAGAGAATCAATCGAGGTGCAGTATTGATCCTCTTGCAGAGTGTAAATGCTGTTAGCTTCAAAACACTCAGCTGGGGATTTTGTGATTCAAGTCATTCAGCTGCAGAGTATCTGCCAAGCAAGTTCTTAGCATTCAGCACCTTACCAGACTGATCTTAGCCTTGCTTATAAAAATGTCTCAGTTGGAAGCAGTAAAAATAGTTTTTGCATATGGAAAGCCAGGCCTTCTAAAGCGCGTGTTTGCTTAAGGCTAAATGGGATTTTTTTTTTTCTCCAGTGACATTTAACTATGTCATAGACCATATGAAATTCTCTATGAAGAAAGTACAAATATGAATCATTGCAGGAGATGTTATGTAAAGAGATTTTCAGCCGTGCTTGTATTTACTTGTTTGTCTGCTTAGGATGTTTCCATTATATTTTTGGAGATTTATTTCACTTTCTGACTGATTTACTGATGTAATGTTCTGGGAGTGAGAATAAGAGCAAAGTACACATAGTTTCAGACATAGACACTACCGGTAGGAGCTGAGATATGAGTCCACATGCAGTCTATAACATACTGACAGTCTTTTTTCTTAGCTGTTGTGTTTATTAACATTTTCAAAACAAAAACAATAATACAAGAATAAACAAAAACAAACATCTCCTAAACTGAGAAGAAGGAGGAGGAGGGTAAGGAGGGTAGGGAAGATGGGGGATCGGGTATGGAGGGGAGGAGACAAAGTATAAAGCAAGACAATCTGCAATCCCATCAGTCCATGGTGGGGGAAATAAACCATCTATGTCTCTGTGGTTTTTTAACTACAACATCAGAGGGTTTAGGAAGGACATGCCCATAGTCTAATTTGATCAACTCTCTCACCACTTTTGCCTTATTTACATTTTTCAACAGGCATCGAACAGGACTTATATCCCCACTGACACATTATCAATATTAAAGTCCCAGAAAACCTCTTTTAGGTTGCGGAACCATGTTGCAAATACGCAGCGTTTTGGCCGCAGCAGAAATGCCACAGCAAAAACGCTGCATAAAACAGTGCCTGCAAAGTGGAAGGGATTCTGGCTAATCCCATCCACACATTGCAGAAAAAAATCCGCAGCAGAAATGCTTCTAGTATACCAACGTAAACACTGGCGGTTTCTGTATAGGTGCAATAGAGACAGAAAGTCTACAGAGGAAAACTCTATGGCGTTTCCGTGAAAAATGCTGCATTTCCACTGCATTTTTTTTTTCCACAGCGTTTTGCTATGTGGGGTCTCAGCCTTAGATATATTGTAAGAGATTAAATGGAACTGTTGAACTATGTAAATGCCAAAAAAAAATTCTTGCCACGTTCTATTCAATGTGTTAGCACCAATTTTACAGATAGTTCTTGAGCTATAGAAATGTGTGCGCATACTACATAATATGCTTTAGTTTCACCTTATATAGTACAGTCATGGCCAAAAGTTTTGAGAATGATACAAATATTAATTTTTACATAGTCTACTGCTTCAGTTTTTCTAGTGGCAATTTGCATATACTCCAGAATGTTATAAAGAGTGATCAGCTTAACAGCAATTACTTGCAAAGTCAATATTTGCCTAGAAAATGAACTTGATCCCCCAAAACACATTTCAACATCATTGCAGCCCTGCCTTAAAAGGACCACCTAACATCGTTTCAGTGATTGCTCCATTAACACAGGTGTGGGTGTTGATGAGGACAGGGCTGGAGATCAATCTGTCATGATTAAGTAAGAATGACACCACTGGACACTTTAAAAGGAGGCTGGTGCTTGCCATCATTGTTTCTCTTCAGTTAACCATGGTTATCGCTAAAGAAACACGTGCAGTCATCATTGCACTGCACAAAAATGGCCTAACTGGGAAGAGTATTGCAGCTAGAAATATTGCACCTCAGTCAACAATCTATCGCATCATCAAGAACTTCAAGGAGAGAGGTTCCATTGGTGCCAAAAAGGCTCCAGGGCGCCCAAGAAAGACCAGCAAGTGGCAGGACCGTCTCTTAAAAGTGTTTCAGCTGCGGGATCGGGCTACCAGCAGTGCAGAGCTTGCTGAGGAATGGCAGCAGGCAGGTGTGAGTGCATCTGCACGCACTGTGAGGCGGAGACTCTTGGAGCAAGGCCTGGTCTCAAGGAGGGCAGCAAAGAAGCCACTTCTCTCCAGAAAAAACATCAGGGACAGACTGATATTCTGCAAAAGGTACAGGGAGTGGACTGCTGAGGACTGGGGTAAAGTCATTTTCTCTGATGAATCCCCTTTTCGATTGTTTGGAACATCTGGAAAACAGCTTATTCGGAGAAGAAGAGGTGAGCGCTACCACCAGTCTTGTCTCATGCCAACTGTAAAGCATCCTGAAACCATTCATGTGTGGGGTTGCTTCTCAGCCAAGGGAATCGGCTCTCTCACAGTCTTGCCTAAAAACACAGCCATGAATAAAGAATGGTACCAGAATGTCCTCCAAGAGCAACTTCTCCCAACCGTCCAAGAGCAGTTTGGCGCTCAACAATGCCTTTTCCAGCATGATGGAGCACCTTGCCATAAAGCAAAGGTGATAACTAAATGGCTCAGGGAACAAAACATAGAGATTTTGGGTCCATGGCCTGGAAACTCCCCAGATCTTAATCCCATTGAGAACTTGTGGTCAATCATCAAGAGACGGGTGGACAAACAAAAACCAACAAATTCAGACAAAATTAAAGCATTGATTCTGCAAGAATGGACTGCTATCAGTCAGGATTTGGTCCAGAAGTTGATTGAGAGCATGCCAGGGAGAATTGCAGAGGTCCTGAAGAAGAAGGGTCAACACTGCAAATATTGACTTGCTGCATTAACTCATTCTAACTGTCAATATAAGCTTCTGTTACTCATAATATGAATGCAATTATATTTCTGTATGTGATAAAAACATCTGACAAACACACATAAAAACCAGAGGGCAGCAGATCATGTGAAAATATAATATTTGTGTCATTCTCAAAACTTTTGGCCATGACTGTATATACATACAGGTGTATGGATTTGCTATCACAACTATAAGCTACATAATACATGACATTCAGTTCACTGGTTATTTTACAAATTGGTATTAAGACATCAATACAAAGTAACATGTGGCTGGGCATGTCTTTTTAGAGATGTGTAGATATGACAATAAATCCTGTCTCTCACCCACAAAAGAAAACTATTGTATTAGCTTCTCACAAAGTGAACACAGATGCAGCTGCGTATGATTCCTGATGAATAGCTAGGAACAATCGTTGTGTACAACTAGTAGAATTCTATGAAAGCCTTTTTACTGAGCAGCATTCAATGTGATGAGGGGAATGTGAGCTGTACACTTGTATTTGATGCTTATTATTAGTAAAATAAAAAGGTCAGCTGGATATGTTCTACAGATTGATGAAATATGAATGTGTTTCTAGCAGCTGGGAAAATGGAAAGGTTCAGCAAAAAGAACATTGCTTTTAATTTGAGCAACGGGGTTGTTAAAGCCAGAGCTGAGTATTAGCCTGACATATTACTGTACCCTTCCCCCCCGCGCTAATACCTTAAGGCTATGTTCACACAATCTCATAGCTGCAGCAAAACTGCATATATTTGCAAAGAAACATTTAGCTATGTTACTTGCACTTATGGCTTCACCTAGCTATTTTTATAAAAAAAAAAAATAACTTCCCAGCTAGAAATGACATTAATTAAAATATTACAATTATACAGTATATGACTTAGGCTCCATTTCTGCCCATTTTTTTTGAAGGACACAAAAACGTAGCATACCATACATTTGTGTGCAGCCAAAAAAAAAAAAACGGAAATAGACGGATCTGTTTTTTTTAACATTGATGTCTATGCAAACGGATGACCATTAGTTTGCATCCATTTGCGTCCTTTTTTTTCATCTACTTATTGCATCCTTTAAACGGATGCAAAAAACAGATGTAAAAAACGTGATCTGCATAGAGCCATATTTTAGCATTTTGAACAATAGGTTTTTATGACAGCTTTGCTTCAGTATATAATCTACAGCAATGTTATTATTTTTTTTGCTGTTATTATGTTTAATGATATTATTAGCATTATAGTAATCAGAATTGTTACTAAGTCTTTCTTATATATACAGTATGGCATATACAGTCATATGAAATAAGTTTGGGCACCCCTATATAATCTATATATATATATATAGTTCTAAATATTGTGTGGGTGTTTGCAACAGCCATTTCAATTTGATATATCTAATAACTGATGGACACAGTAATATTTCAGGATTGAAATGAGGTTTATTGTACTAACAGAAAATGTGCAATATGCATTAAACCAAAATTTGACCAGTGCAAAAATTTGGGTACCCTTATCATTTTATTGATTTGAATACTCCTAACTACTTTTACTGACTTACTGAAGCACAAAATTGGTTTTGTAACCTCACTGAGCTTTGAACTTCATAGCCAGGTGTATCCAATCATGAGAAAAGGTATTTAAGGTGGCCAATTGCAAGTTGTTCTCCTATTTGAATCTCCTCTGAAGAGTGGCATCATGGGCTCCTCAAAACAACTCTCAAATGATCTGAAAACAAAGATTGTTCAACATAGTTGTTCAGGGGAAGGATACAAAAAGTTGTCTCAGAGATTTAACCTGTCAGTTTCCACTGTGAGGAACATAGTAAGGAAATGGAAGACCACAGGGACAGTTCTTGTTAAGCCCAGAAGTGGCAGGCCAAGAAAAATATCAGAAAGGCAGAGAAGAAGAATGGTGAGAACAGTCAAGGACAATCCACAGACCACCTCCAAAGAGCTGCAGCATCATCTTGCTGCAGATGGCGTCACTGTGTATCGGTCAACAATACAGCACACTTTGCACAAGGAGAAGCTGTATGGGAGAGTGATGCGAAAGAAGCCGTTTCTGAAAGCACGCCACAAACAGAGTCGCCTGAGGTATGCAAAAGCACATTTGGACAAGCCAGCTTCATTTTGGAAGAAGGTCCTGTGGACTGATGAAACAAAGATTGAGTTGTTTGGTCATACAAAAAGGCGTTATGCATGGCGTCCAAAAAACACAGCATTCCAAGAAAAACACTTGCTACCCACTGTAAAATTTGGTGGAGGTTCCATCATGCTTTGGGGCTGTGTGGCCAATGCCGGCACCGGGAATCTTGTTAAAGTTGAGGGTCGCATGGATTCAACTCAGTATCAGCAGATTCTTGAGAATAATGTACAAGAATCAGTGACGAATTTGAAGTTACGCCGGGGATGGATATTTCAGCAAGACAATGATCCGAAACACAGCTCCAAATCTACTCAGGCATTCATGCAGAGGAACAATTACAATGTTCTGGAATGGCCATCCCAGTCCCCAGACCTGAATATCATTGAACATCTGTGGGATAATTTGAAGCGGGCTGTCCATGCTCGGCGACCATCAAACTTAACTGAACTGGAATTGTTTTGTAAAGAGGAATGGTCAAAAATACCTTCATCCAGGATCCAGGAACTGATTAAAAGCTACAGGAAGCGACTAGAGGCTGTTATTTTTGCAAAAGGAGGATCTACTAAATATTAATGTCACTTTTCTGTTGAGGTGCCCATACTTTTGCACCGGTCAAATTTTGGTTTAATGCATATTGCACATTTTCTGTTAGTACAATAAACCTCATTTCAATCCTGAAATATTACTGTGTCCATCAGTTATTAGATATATCAAATTGAAATGGCTGTTGCAAACACCCAAATATTTAGAACTAAAAATGATTAAGATTAATAGGGGTGCCCAAACTTTTTCATATGACTGTATATGAAATATATATAATATATATATATATATATATATATATATATGTGTGTGTGTGTTTATTTCAACTTTCCTTCCACCAGTAATAATTGAATTTTACTGCAATGTACCATCCTTATTAATTTATTTATTAGCCTATATTACTCTATAACCCCAGCGATATTAATGTGAAATTGTGGACTTGGAGTTGGTGGAATGGCCAGTGTCTAAACCGCTGCACTGTACCATAAGAGTGTAGTGGATGGCATTTAAACAGATCCCACCCATAGACTGCAGGCAAAAACTGCAGCATAAAGTGCCTGGTGCTGCAGATTTTAAATCTGCAGCATGTCAATGATTGCTATAGGCGATCATAGTTGAAAGCTGTGGTGAACCCATCCTGTGTGGCCTTAGCCTAAACAGATGCTTATTTAATTTCCTTTAGCAATCTCGGCAACATCTTCAAATGGTGCAATTTGCTGGATTTTTTTAGGTTTGGGTGGAGTTACAGGCAAAATAATGGCTGGATCTAAAAAAAGAGCATGCTATAGAACCATAAGCACACACAGAAATTTACTAGTCAAAATGTGATGGCATTCTAGCTCAAAAACGGGATGTGGCTTGGCAGGAAGCAGACTTGGTTAGACTAGAATGGGGCATGGCTTAAAGGGAATGTGTCACCAGAAAATATCATATTGTTTAAATTAAGTTTTTAGTTTAATTATATTTTTAAGAATTTTTGTGAGTTATTTGAATTCCCATGTTATAATCTATATTTAAATAAATCTTTAAAAAAATCTGCAGTACTCTTGTTAGCCACTAAGCCAAATTATGTACTTATACTTCCTTTTCTGTAGTTTATCTCATTTGAAGCAGCCACTTCACTCATCAACACATTGATGATCACAGCAATTATGTATATATGAATAAGACACAGAATCCACCTGTCACAATAAGGGATTCTGCAGCTTATTTACTCCTTACTCTTCATACATTGACCTCTGTACAGGTCTACTGATGCACTTATCATCCAGCATGAACAACTATGGACAAGTACACTGCCTGGTATATGATTAAATTATTAGACAAGATTAGTAAATCTCTCCCAATGTATACAACTGCATTTATATATCAGGTTAGGAGCTACTCCTCTTATTATGACCCATTTCTGCAGCATAAAATGACAGATTTGTATAGCATATGGTACAATTATGGCAACTTGACAACTCTTACATTTTGTAAAAACTGTTAAAAACATAAACATGTTATATGAGCTAAATGAAGAACTCAGGCATAAATAAATGCTTGCCAAAAGGATATTATGTTGATGGATAACCCTAAAATTACATTAAGACACTGCCACGCAGTTAAAGGAAAACAATAGGAAATGATATTGCTTAGAGAAATCAGATATCCCGGTAAGCAGATGGAAATTCAATACCAATGTTGACCTTTTTGTCTGGAGTAGAGAACAAGAAGAGAATATTATTGTAACACAGTGGCCCACTGTGTAATGGAATGGATGTGACTTGGAGCTACTCTTAAAGGTGTTGTATAAGTGATCACCTGGTATTCATCCTTTAACCCCTGTTCAGGGATCTGGACTTATATGCAGGGAAACCACCTGGTCACTACCTCTTGGAATTTTCACAATTTAGTGACAACTGACCGAGGCAGGTCATGAGACACAGACAAATGGCACCAAAGGAATAGGTAGAAACATGATCAGGAGACAGTCTGAGGTCAGAACAGGCATAATTTGTGTTAATGGGGGAGGGTGTCTTATATAACAAGGGGTGTGTAGCAATTGGTGCACTCAATGACCAGTATGTGTGTGCTGGCACTTAAAGAAGCAGGGGGAGTGCACCCATATTAGTACTAGTACCTGGTGGTCCATGCTATAGGAAGTCAGAGGGAAGAGGAAAAATGACATCACAATAAGCCCTCACACCCTCTTTTTTTGGATTCTTGGATTTTGCAAAGGAATCTTTTGAGAAAGGCAGGCTCCCAAGATTTCAGATTCATATTACAACTTTCCTTCCACTAGTAATATTTGAATCACATCTGCAATTTTACTGCAATGTACCATCCATATTAATTGATTTATTAACCCATATTAATCTGTAACACCAGCCATGTTAATGTGACATTGGTAGAGTTGGTGGAATGGCCAGTGTCTAACCAACTGTACTGTACCATAAGAGTGTAGTGGATGGCATTTAAACAAATCCCACAAAGTGTCTGGTGCTGCAGGTTTTGAATCTGCAGCAAGTCAATGATTGTTATAGGTTCAGCCGAGGTCCTTCTACAAAGACTGAAAGCCAGGCCAGCCACTCAGCAGTCACAGTTGAAATATGCAGTGGACCCATCATTTATGGTCTTAGCCTAAGCAGATGCTTATTTACTTTTCTTTAGCAATCCCAGCCACATCTTCAAATGGTGCAATTTTTTGGATTTTTTCAGGTGTGGGTGGAGTTACAGGCAAAATAATGGCTGGATTTAAAAAAAAGAGCATGCTATAGGACCATAAGCACACACAGAAATTTAGTAGTCAAAATGTGACAGCATTCTAACTTGAAAACGGAGCGTGGCTTGGCAGGAAGCAGACTTGGCTTGACTTAAAGGGACCTCAAATGGACAAAGAAAACTAGAAGCAGATTTGAAAGATGGTACCTTAATACAGATGTTCTTAAAGTACAGCCAGACTTTGTCACCTTGAGAAAATTGAGGACATGGCCCACAATATGTATTCAGTGTGCATTTTTTTCTTAGATGAAGTCACACTAACCAGGAAAGATTTAGTCTGTTGGCTGTTTGGAATTTGCCCTTGGTACCCCAGACAAAGCAGAGACAGGAAGTGGAACCTGAGATTGCTGTTCATAAACAAAGTAGAATGGGAAACTCCGCTGAGTGGTTATTATAGGAAACCTCAGTCCACGAAAGTGGAGGCAACTTGCAAATAGGAGATGAATAGTCAAAGGTAATTCTCCAGGATCTGGTTTTAATGTTCTAGTTGATCACTGGACTGAGGATGGTATGTAGAGAAGAAGTCCAATTTGATATCCAACAAGCCACAGGCAGCTCTCCATGAATTTCACTTCATGATCTGACACTAGGTAAATAGGCAGACTATGCAGACAGTAGATGTGCTCAATAAAGAGACTGGCTAAATGGATTGAAGAAGATACACCAGTAAATGGAATGAAATGCACTATCTTAGAAAAGCAGTGCAACTAATCCCAGTTCAGTCAGCAGAAGAGGTAGATCTGGGATGAATTCCATAACAATTTGCTGCCAATGGACTTGGCCACAGGCAGTGGAAGTAAGAGATAGGTAGGTCTTTATCACAAAGATTTGTTCTGTGCACAAGTGGAACAGAAAGAAACAAAATCTCGAACATCTTTAAGCATGGTAGGTCACCTGTAGTGACAGGAAATTAAATCCAGTGTTATAAAGGTACCAGGGTAACCAGCAAGTTTAGAGTTGTGTTTCCAGGACAGTACATGTTTGTGTCTCACACCAGGATTTTGAACTGGGGCTACATAAATCATTTAGGCTGGGTCAGTCAGGTGTTGCTGCTTTATTGCCTGGTCAGAAGGATCAAAGGAATAAGAGAGAGCATTATACCTTTATGTTCTTGTCAGCAGGCTGCAAGTGGAGAAGGAAAATGAAGATATCAAAGAACAATAATGTGGGTTGACATGTATTCAGACACTGTGTTGTCTGCAGATAAGTTAAGTTTGATATAGGTGATAACCACATGTATAGCACCCGTGAGGATAGATCTCATTCTTCCAAAGTCAACTTGATGGCTAATAACTCTTAATCTCCAATAGAGTAATTATTCTTTTCATGGGAGAACACTGGTCTGATTTTTCCATTTAGGACCCTGCCTTAGCATCAAAAGAATATGCATCTACTTTGAGCAAGAATTGCTTATTGACATCAGGGTAATAAAGGACTGATGCACAAAAGAAAACTCTTTTCAGTTCTTGGAAGAGTGATTCATGCTTAGTGCATAAATAGGTGCTGTCAAGAAGGAGAAATGTTGATTGGAATGCTGCTAAAAATTGGTGAACCCCAAAAAGCACTGGACAACTTGAGGATGAGGGCAATTGAGACAAGCACTTCTCTGGCTTGGCATAAAGTCTATTTTCCATAGTCATTGCAGAACCAGACTACTATCTACATAACCACTCTGCTATCTCCAATGTTCCCATTAAATTCAATGGGAACCCAGCAGGGGCACGCCTACATTCAGTCAGGCTGCATTCAGGCTGCATTCTCAAGATTGGTGGGGATCTCAGCAGTCAGACCCCCACTGATCAGCTATTTATACTCTATCCCATGGAAGGCCATGAAAGGCCATTTTCCACTCTTCTCTGATGCAAATCATGTAGGCTCTACTCAGACCTACTCATCTTAGAAAAGACCTTTGCCCAATGGATCATGTGGAAGAGTTCAGCGATCAAAGGCAGAGGATACTTGTTCTATATTATAATTCTATTTAATCTACAATAGTCAATGCATGGATAAAGAGATCCATACTTTTTATGGACAAAGAAGTCTGCACTAGAAGGTAAAGATGACTTCCATATGAATCCTCTTTCCAAATTCTCCCTAATATCATGAGACATATCTTTACTAATATTTTTAGTGAGATTAAATGGGAAAGGGAGCTTGAGCCAATTCTAAAGACAGAATAGGAAGATGTAATTAGGAGGACATCAAGATTAGTTTCACAAATATTCGCGAGGTTTGCCCATCAGTTTTATTTTGGGTCCAAACTGGAAGCGCTATTATTACACACTGAGGCCTCTTCAGACACCAGATTATAATAGGTGAAGGCACATGGGAGGTGTGGAAAATTAATAAACACTAATGCTCACCCTCCCTCAACTTTCCTGGGCACCCTTGAAGTGTTCAATGCACATTCCCTGCTCTTCCAGCATCTTTTGTGACATCATGGGCCCCAGGGTCACTGCTGAGGTCTGTGATTGGGACTCAGCATGCGCTAGGATCAGGATGCTTTCACGCAATATAAACATCATGTTCATTTTTGGAAATTTGCTCAGAAGCATAGACCAATATATAATATTGGGGTGTGCGGTCCATGTCTTTTCTTTTTTTTTCCTTTTTCTTAAATGTGGTTGTACATAAATATATTAATATGATTGCCATTAGATGAATATGGTATAGTTTGGTTTCCTTCCTCCCCATTTCTTCTTTTGTCTCTCCTCTAATTTGTTCCAAGGGTGGGATGGGCAAAGAGGAGATATATGGTCGGTCAGAATTGGTCTGTGAAGATTTGTAATTTTTTTTTTTTTTGTAATTTTTCATAAAGGTCTACAACAGCAGATAAAGATAACCTCCACATGAATCTTCTCTCTATATTCTCCTTAATATAATGAGACATAACTTTAGTCTGGCAGATATAAAGGGTATACTTGACCCCAAGCCAGATGGGATCCAGGAAACAGATCCATCAGAAAGGTATATCATTTGTGTGCAACCTGAGGACCCGGTGGCTGGACAGTACATGGCCAGACAATTGAAATGGTATTGAGATCTCTAACAGATGACTTGTCCAGGTTTCCAGTTGATGACTGTGGCATCCAGGCTTAACCACAGTAAGTCTAGGAGAAGGGGGATGGTGGACTCTGGCAGGATATAGAAGGACATCTACGAGTGCAAAGCTTACATTCGAAGATTCATGGATCTGGATGGACTCAGGAAGAAACACTCCATTGTCAAAAGCCACAGTCAGTGATTTATGACTCAGTTTCATGTCTTACGGAAAAACTCGCTTGCTTCTGTGTTGTTTTGTCTTCTCCTGTTCTGTGTACACTTATTCAGAGAAGGGAATGCCACCCAGTTGTCCCTGTCATTAGGACAGTTGTGGCAATTAGGTAGGGACAGGGGCTGGGTTGAGTTTAGGACTCACTGTCCCTGTCTTTCTCTTCTTCCCTTGTTTCAGCAGCAGCACTAGGGAATTGTACAACTAGCAATTCCCTTACACTTTCCTTTGCCTCCATTTATTGCAGCTGTCCATCTCTGTCCACTTTTTGATGGACAAAAAAGTGTATGCTGCCATGCTCTTTTGCCCTCCAAAAAAAAACAAAAAAACAGATCTATGCCAGATCCTTTTTTTTCTTTTTTTTCTTGTTTTGGACTGATTCAAATGAGTGCGGATACAGGATAGTATAGTGGCAATAGGTACAGTCATATGAAAAAGTTTGGGCACCCCTATTAATCTTAATCATTTTTAGTTCTAAATATTTGGGTGTTTGCAACAGCCATTTCAATTTGATATATCTAATAACTGATGGACACAGTAATTTTTCAGGATTGAAATGAGGTTTATTGTACTAACAGAAAATGTGCAGTATACATTAAACCAAAATTTGACCGGTGCAAAAATTTGGGTACCCTTATCATTTTATTGATTTGAATACTCCTAACTACTTTTTACTGACTTTCTGAAGCACAAAATTGGTTTTGTAACCTCACTGAGCTTTGAACGTCATAGCCAGGTGTATCCAATCATGAGAAAAGGTATTTAAGGTGGCCAATTGCAAGTTGTTCTCCTATTTGAATCTCCTCTGAAGAGTGGCATCATGGGCTCCTCAAAACAACTCTCAAATGATCTGAAAACAAAGATTGTTCAACATAGTTGTTCAGGGGAAGGATACAAAAAGTTGTCTCAGAGATTTAACCTGTCAGTTTCCACTGTGAGGAACATAGTAAGGAAATGGAAGACCACAGGGACAGTTCTTGTTAAGTCCAGAAGTGGCAGGCCAAGAAAAATATCAGAAAGGCAGAGAAGAAGAATGGTGAGAACAGTCAAGGACAATCCACAGACCACCTCCAAAGAGCTGCAGCATCATCTTGCTGCAGATGGTGTCACTGTGCATCGGTCAACAATACAGCACACTTTGCACAAGGAGAAGCTGTATGGGAGAGTGATGCGAAAGAAGCCGTTTCTGAAAGCACGCCACAAACAGAGTCGCCTGAGGTATGCAAAAGCACATTTGGACAAGCCAGCTTCATTTTGGAAGGTCCTGTGGACTGATGAAACAAAGATTGAGTTGTTTGGTCATACAAAAAGGCGTTATGCATGGCGTCAAAAAAACACAGCATTCCAAGAAAAACACTTGCTACCCACTGTAAAATTTGGTGGAGGTTCCATCATGCTTTGGGGCTGTGTGGCCAATGCCGACACCGGGAATCTTGTTAAAGTTGAGGGTCGCATGGATTCAACTCAGTATCAGCAGATTCTTGAGAATAATGTACAAGAATCAGTGACGAATTTGAAGTTATGCCGGAGATGGATATTTCAGCAAGACAATGATCCAAAACACAGCTCCAAATCTACTCAGGCATTCATGCAGAGGAACAATTACAATGTTCTGGAATGGCCATCCCAGTCCCCAGACCTGAATGTCATTGAACATCTGTGGGATAATTTGAAGCGGGCTGTCCATGCTCGGCGACCATCAAACTTAACTGAACTGGAATTGTTTTGTAAAGAGGAATGGTCAAAAATACCTTCATCCAGGATCCAGGAACTGATTAAAAGCTACAGGAAGCGACTAGAGGCTGTTGTTTTTGCAAAAGGAGGATCTACTAAATATTAATGTCACTTTTCTGTTGAGGTGCCCATACTTTTGCACCGGTCAAATTTTGGTTTAATGCATATTGCACATTTTCTGTTAGTACAATAAACCTCATTTCAATCCTGAAATATTACTGTGTCCGTCAGTTATTAGATATATCAAATTGAAATGGCTGTTGCAAACACCCAAATATTTAGAACTAAAAATGATTAAGATTAATAGGGGTGCCCAAACTTTTTCATATGACTGTATTTATCTCACAGTATAGAAAAGTGGTATTAGGCAGAAGCTACATGGAGGTTTGCAATAGCTGTAATGCTACAGAGTGTCATGTCTTTTCCAGTAATCACCACATATGTAGCTTTAGTAGAGTGAGAAGTTAAAGTTAGGATTTCTCTCATGCATCTACAATCTTCAATAATCCATCTGCTACCACATCTGAACAACCTCAACTACAGTCTTCCTCCCCCTTCCCTCATAAATTGTAAGCCCTTGTGGGCAGGGTCTTCTCTCCCTCCATACCAGTTGGTCATTAAGTTAATGAAGTCATGCTGCTGCATTTTGGAGCAAAAAAAACCCACTTCTAACTCAAGAAAAGCTCAAAAAATGGGAAAATAAACAAAACAAAAGCCTGCGTATATAGATTTACAGTTGATACAGTAGATTTTAAAGTTAAATCTAGTCATAGTTTTTTTGGGGCTTATACTAGGAGGAATCTCTCCTCCAGTCAGGCTCCACAGCCGAAATGTTGCCTCTGTTTTCTGCATCATATTATTGTACCATTGGTGGGTGATCGCATGGCCACTTGTCAATAAATCTACACTAAAGCAAAGATAAAAACGTGTGCTGTGGTATCTACTAATGATCACCAAAGAAAATGCATCAAAATGTGTAAAACCAGCCTGTTTGGTTTCAAACACATATTTTTTTTTTTTTGCAACACAGCATCTTTTCAGCCAATTTTGCAGCCATATTTTTGCACCCTGTCTACTTTCAGCTTGTTATATTAATCAAAATCTACTCCATTTATTAAACGGCTTCCAAGAAGCTGAATGTCATCAAGAAGCTGTTAGACACTGTGACGAAAAGAGGTGGGGTATATTTGATTTGAGTAATGTACAAATTGAATCTCAAGTGACAGAGCAGCCTCTTTATCTCTAGGAGACACAACTAAGGACTGTGGCACTGTTCTTACAGGAAATGAAAATCCAGAGAGCTGGTTCAATCATTAGGTAGTTACCATAGTCTTCCCAGCAGTCATTCGAGAACTGCTGATGAGTATGACCTTTACAAAAAAGGACAAAGCCTTGATTTCTACACAGTTAACCTTTACATGCTGAAACTCTTCTGTGAAACACAACTGAAGGATGCCTCTGAATAATAAGCAATAACTAAAAGAAAATATTACAAAATGAATAAGAATCAGTTTTATTGGAGAGTCTTAACTTATCACTATTATGTTTATCTAATAGACAACATTAGATAGCATTGACACAGAATCTATCACACAAACCAATGTTCGAGCTGCACAAGGGCTGATAAATGCATCAATCTGCATTAGTGTGCATCGTCCTTTTACACAGGCTGATGCAAAGTATGAGGAGGGAGAATGGCTGCTAATGCAATCATTGCTCCTCTATACAGTTTACATGGGGCAATGTGCTCCCTATAATCCTTCACCTGTTATGTAACATTAAAGAGGCAATCAGCCAACAAACAATCTTTTGGCGTTTGGTCGGATGGACATTTACTTGGGCCAAGTGTTTCTATGATTGCTTGTTTCTGAAAATCAGGCATTGTACTATACCCTTAAGGGGGCAATAGAATAAAATGAGATCCTCAGAAGATTTATTAGACTTTTCTAGTTAAATGGAATACGTTTAGATATTGCTTAAACAAGCACTCCAGCAGATTTTGTGGACATATAAAGCAGTGTGCATTTCCTCCTAGTATTCTGGTTTTCTTCCACACTCTAGAGACATACTGATAGGGTATTTAGATTGGTGGAGGAGTGAAGAAATCAGGCGATACCTTTTAGAGGCTAACTGAGTATATTTATAAGTAAGCTTTCAGAAGAACAAGCTTCCTTCATCAGACATGGTGTTATACAAGAACTGAAAATTCACAGATTTTTATACACATGGTCTTCAAAGGATTTTAGAGTCCTTAAAAAAAAAAAAAAAATGCAATCTAAGTAGAGAAGTTATTTACAACAGGTAGAAAAACAATTTGGAAACTTGTGGGGCGTGACGGAGGGATCTGTAATTCTTGCTGTTATCTGTTTGCTATCAGGAGGTGATTTGTGACCCTCACAGTTCATACATAGTGTGACATGAAACTGGCATGAATATTAAGTCTAAATTGCAGAGTTTGAAATTTTTGCATAAACTTGTACTCCCATTCTTTCCTTTTCTCCTGCGTCTTAAAATGTCCCATTAAAACCACAACCCGCAAATCTTCAATAGAGTGGTTTTCTCCGGAGAAATGTGCGGCCACTGGGAGATCTGTTCTGCTGTTATTAATGTTGGATCTGTGTGAGTTCATTCGTTGACTGAGTCTCTGCCCTGTTTCCCCCACATAGAGACCTGTGGTGGGACATTGCACACACATTATGAGGTACACCACATTGGAAGACCTGCAGGAAAATGTCCCCCTAATTCTGTGCACCTGTTGTGACTGTGGGACAGGTACACTGTCAGCGGTGTGGATGTGCTTGCAGGTCATGCACCTTTTATGTAGGCAAGATGAGGTGCCATTTTCAGTTGCGGCCTTCAGGGCACTCCGGACAATAATACGCCTCAGGTTTGGTGGTTGTCGAAAGGAAAGGAGAGGGGGGACTGGAAATATGTCCTTGAGTCTGTTGTCCCTATGTAGCACAGGTTGGAGCTCCTTGGCAATCCTTCGTAGTATCTCCAGCTGTGGGTTGTAGGTGACGACTAGGGGCACTCGGGCTTCTTTCTGGGTCTTTTTATATGTGAGCAGACTGTCTCTGTTAATGGCTGCCGCTTTGTTTAATTGGTTGTCCGTCACTTTTGGTTTGTATCCGAATCGGATTTAAGGTATTTAGATTGTGAGCCCTACTCGAGACAGTGAGTAATGACAATGTCTGTAAAGCGCTGCAGAATATGTTGGCACTATATAGGCAAGCAAAATAAATAACATAATAAACTCACCAACAGTATTAGAGTAGTGTTGGTCATCCCAGTTCTGCCCAGTAAGGATAGCTGTGTCATGTAATCTCAGTCTGACTACCAGTACAGTACAGAGCTGACATCCCTGTCTAAATCAGAAGTGAATACATTCCCAATTATGAACTGCCTCCTAGCAGCTCTCAGACTCCTTACCTCCTCACCAAGATTTACCTCCATGTTCCTTTGTATGTCCCCCCATGTAAAGAATGCTGTTGAAAACATCATCTAGTAGTGTCCTTTCAAGTATTAGTTAAGCAGGGTTCACACTACCGTTGGAGTCCGCTATGAAGGTGTCCGTTAAAAAAACATAAACGGACACCTATCATAACGGACCCTAACTGATGAGCATCAGGTAGTGTCCGTTTTTTAATGTCACATACCGCTAGAAAGCCGACAGCGCGCTGAATTCAGCGCACTGCCGGCTTTCCCAGTATGTGCCCCGGGGCTGGAGATATCGGCGGTGTGGAGTTACATGTTTACTTACTGTTTGAAGGGCGCTGTGAGGAACTCCCTCCCTGCCACTTCTCGTTGGTCCATAGTGCTGTACTGAGGAGGTGTTCCTCACAGCTCAGCGTCATTGCCGGGCAGTAAGGAACGCCCCCTCTGACAGTACAGGGCTATAGACCAGTACAGAGAGAGGGGGCGTTCCTTAGAGGCCAGTGATGATGCTCAGCTGTGAGGAACGCCCCCTCATACAGCGCTATGAATGAACAGAACTATCAGGGAGGGCGTTCCTCTGACAGTACCCGGCTATAGACGAGAACAGAGAGAGGGGGCGTTCCTCACAGCCCAGCGATGACGCTCAAGCTGTGAGGAACGCCCCCTCAGTACAAGTCTCTGAACAAAGAGAAGTGTGAGGGAGGGAGATCCTCGCAGCGCCCTTCTAACAGTAAAACATTACACCGCCAATATCTCCAGCCCCGGGGCACATACCGGGAAAGGCGGCAGTGCACTGAATTCAGCACGCTGTCGGCTTTCTAGCGGTATGTAAAACCGCATGTGCCTGTTTCTCCTTTCTGAGCATGCGCAGGGAAAGTAAACGGACATAAAATAACGGACAGTAACTGATGGCTTTCAGTTACTGTCCGTTATATGTCCGTTACCCATAGACTTCAATGTTAAAAAAGTAACGGACACTTGCTGTCCGTCAAGAATCCATTTTTTTCAAACGGACAAAAAGTCCTGCATGTAGGATTTTTTGTCCGTGAAAAAATAACGGACTTCTGACGGATTTGGTGTAAACGGACACTAACGGACACTAACGGACACAATATAAAAACCCATTGAAATGAATGGAAATTTTAACGGATTTCTGACGGTTCAACTAGTGTCCGTAGCTAAAATCTTGTAACGGACAATAGCCACGGACACTACTGATGGACACCAACGGTAGTGTGAACGCTCCCTTACAGAGTTACAAAACTCCTCTCACACTGCCTTATATTGCTATGTGAATCCTGTGTGCATAATCCCCATTGTATCCTATGCTATGAGTTTTACACTGCTCCTCCACTGCCTCCTGCTTGTATGAGCTGACATGGAGCGAACTATCAGTCATATGCAGCATATGCAGGAATCACGGGAATGAAGTGTGAACTGCATATCATATCATTCACTAGACATTCTGCAGTGTGAGCAGACAGCATTGCAATGTCACTGAGCTCTATCATTTGCTTTTCTTAGATAGGACTCAGAGCAGAACAAGTGCAGTATGGTGACACCCGGTATACTGCATAAGGGATACCATATCAGAGCTGAAGAAGGAGCCAAGAAGTCAAACAACTCATAAATGGCACATCAACTACATCCACATGTGACATGTAATACCCTGTAGATTATTCTTTAATAATAGTTCATGCTGGCAGGGGGAAAATGCTTGATGACACACACTAAATTTAAGGAGATGTCTCATGAAGACAACCATTTACACTTGCATTAGTAGTAATATAGTGCAATCACTAGAATTAGGTTAAAGTGTACCTCCAATTCTAAAACATCTTGACATAAATGAACAGTACAAGTGAATAAAAGAATTGTAAACTATCCTATTAATGAAAAATTCCTGTCTTTATCAGGCTGCTTTAAAAATTACTTCTAAAATAGAAGTCTATGGAGTGGTGGCTGCTGGAAGAGACATGCACTGCTGCTGCTAAACTCTGCTGCACTTGTAAGTAAGATAAGTTTTGAGGGATACTATTGTATAATTAAGAAGATAATTCTCTTCCATTGTTCATATTGAGACAATAAATCACTTGCTATATGTTGTTATTTCGATAACTTCTGTTGTACATCTCCATTACATAGTTTGTTATTTTTCATATTGTTAAGGACCATAGAAACTTGGAAATTGGCATTTGAGAGACCAAAGTGAATGAGTTCATGACCCATATGTTACATGGCCCTAATAGATCTATTTTACTAATGGGAAACATGGCCAAATACACTGTAGTTAAAGTTATGCTTTCAATAATTCCAGCTTTATTAAAAAGTTAATTAATTGCAAGAAATCTTAAGTATATTTTACTCCACACAGAAATGTACAAGGCACGCACAGTTACTATTGCTTTTATAGTATTGTCAGCCCTCCAAACTTATAAAATAAACAAATAAATAAATGTTCTTGCTATTGAATAAAATTATTAGATAGTGTTTTTAATGAAGTAACAAATTTGACAATATATTAAACTGGCCATTAACATTAATGTTGCCAAAACTCACAGACTTCCATTGGCTCATGTTATAATGTGTATGAGGGCTGCCTGGTTACCTGGTTACCCCTAGTAGAAAAGATGAATTGGGCTTGTTGGATGCTTTCTTCCTTTGGGCAAGTAGTATAATGTTGTACCGTGTTAGCCAAAGAAAGTAGTGGAAGAGTGAAGAAATCAGGCGATACCTTTTAGAGGCTAACTGAGTATATTTGATAGTAAGCTTTCGAGAGTGCTAGCTCTCTTCTTCAGACATGGTGTAATACAAGAAACTGAAAATTCACAGACTTTTTATACACACACAGGACATGGATCTTCAAAGGATCTTGGAATAACAAAATGCAATATAAGTGTAGAAGTTATTTACAACAGGTCAGGAAATAAACAGTCTGGAAAACTTGTGGGGTGTGACAGAGTGATCTGTTATCTGTTTGCAATCAGGTGGTGATTTGTGACCCTCACAGTTCATACATAGTGTGACATGAAACTGGCATGAATATTAAGTCCAAATTGCAGAGTTTTAAATTTTTGCATTAACTTATACTCCCATTCCTTTCTCTCCCTCTGCGTCTTAAAGTGTCCCATTAAAACCACAACCCGCAAATCTTCAATAGAGTGGAAAAATGTGCGGCCACTGAGAGATCTGTTCTGCTGTTATTAATGTTGAATCTGTGTGAATTCATGCGCTGAGTAAGTCTCTGCCCTGTTTCCCCCACATAGAGGCCTGTGGTGGGACATTGCACACACATTATGAGATACACCACATTGGAAGACCTGCAGGAAAATGTCCCCCTAATTCTGTGCACCTATTGTGACTGTGGGACAGGTACACTGTCAGCAGTGTGGATGTGCTTGCAGGTCTTCCACCTGTTTTGCAGGCAAGGTGAGGTGCCATTTTCAGTTGGGGCCTTCAGGGCACTCCGGACAATAATAAGCCTCAGGTTTGGTGGTTGTCGAAAAGAAAGGAGAGGGGGGACTGGAAATATGTCTTTGAGTCTGTTGTCCCTTTGTAGCACAGGTTGGAGCTCCTTGGCAATCTTTCGTAGGATCTCCAGCTGTGGGTTGTAGGTGACACTAGGGGCACTCGGGCTTCTTTCTGGGTCTCTTTATATGTGAGCAGACTGTCTCTGTTAATGGCTGCCGCTTTGTTTAATTGGTTGTCTGTCACTTTTGGTTTGTATCCCAATCGGAGAAATTTCGTCCTCAGATCCAGGAGGTGCTTGTCCAGGTCTGCTTTGTCGGAGCAAATACGATTGTATCGTATAGCCTGGCTGTAAATAATAGATTGTCTTGTGTGCTTGGGGTGGAAGCTGTCATTTCTCAGGTAGGCCGTTCTGTCTGTTGGTTTGTGGTATATTGATGTGAGTAGCCGGTGGTCTTTAATGTATATTGTGCCCGAGTGCCCCTAGTTGTCACCTACAACCCACAGCTGGAGATCCTACGAAGGATTGCCAAGGAGCTCCAACCTGTGCTACATAGGGACAACAGACTCAAAGACATATTTCCAGTTCCCCCTCTCCTTTCCTTTCGACAACCACCAAACCTGAGGCTTATTATTGTCCGGAGTGCCCTGAAGGCCCCAACTGAAAATAGCATCTCACCTTGCCTGCAAAACAGGTGCAAGACCTGCAGGCACATCCACGCCACAGACAGTGTACCTGTCCCACAGTCACAACAGGTGCACAGAATTAGGGGGACATTTTCCTGCAGGTCTTCCAGTGTGGTGTATCTCATAATGTGTGTGCAATGTCCCACCACAGGCTTCTATGTGGGGGAAACAGGCCAGAGAATTACTCAGCGCATGAACTCACACAGATTCAACATTAATAACAGCAGAACACATCTCCCAGTGGCTGCACATTTCTCCAGAGAAGACCACTCTATTGAAGATTTGCAGGTTGTGGTTTTAATGGGACATTTTAAGACGCAGAGGGAGAGAAAGGAATGGGAATATAAGCTAATGCAAAATTTTCAAACTCTGAAATTTGGATTTAATATTCATGCCAGTTTCATGTCTCACTATGTATGAACTGGGACATCTCTCCTTGAGGAGAGCACCAGTTAAGGTGTGTAGAGTTTTGAGTTGCCTTTCGCCCTCTACTAAGCATCTACATATCACAAGGCATTATGGGAAAGGAGCTGGGAGCTCATGCGCTCTCTGTTGGATGTAACAGATCCAAAATCCCTTTTGCTGTCTCAAGACTCGGTGAGTCAAAAGCAAACTGAGGATCTGTTACATCCAACAGAGGGTGCATGAGCTCCCAGCTCCTTTCCCATAATGCCTTGTGATATGTATGAACTGTGAGGGTCACAAATCACCACCTGATTGCAAACAGATAACAGATCCCTCTGTCAAGCCCCACAAGTTTTCCAGACTGTTTATTTGCTGACCTGTTGTAAATAACGTCTCTACTTATATTGCATTTTGTTATTCCAAGATCCTTTGCAGATCTACAGTGCTGGCCAAAAGTATTGGCACCCCTGCAATTCTGTCAGATAATACTCAATTTCTTCCAGAAAATGATTGCAATCACAAATGCTTTGGTCATAATATCTTCATTTAATTTGTCGTCAATGGAAAACCACAAAAAGAATTGTCAAAAAGCCAAATTGGATATAATTCCACACCAAACATAAAAAAGGGGGTGGACAAAAGTATTGACACCCTTTGAAAAATCATGTGATGCTTCTCTAATTTGTGTAATTAACAGCACCTGTTACTTACCTGTGGCACATAACAGGTGGTGGCAATAACTAAATCACACTTGCAGCCAGTTGAAATGGATTAAAGTTGACTCAACCTCTGTCCTGTGTCCTTGTGTGTACCACATTGAGCATGGAGAAAAGAAAGAAGACCAAAGAACTGTCTGAGGACTTGAGAAGCAAAATTGTGAGGAAGCATGAGCAATCTCAAGGCTACAAGTCCATCTCCAAAGACCTGAATGTTCCTGTGTTTACCGTGCGCAGTGTCGTCAAGAAGTTTAAAGCCTATGGCACTGTGGCTAACCTCCCTAGATGTGGATGGAAAAGAAAAATTGACGAGAGATTTCAATGAAAGATTGTGCGGATGGTGGCTAAAGAACCTCGACTAACATCCAAACAAGTTCTAGCTGCCCTGCAGTCCGAGGGTACAACAGTGTCAACCCGTACTATCTGTCGGCGTCTGAATGAAAAGGGATTCTATGGTAGGATACCCAGGAAGACCCCACTTCTGACCCAGAGACATAAAAAAGCCAGGCTGGAGTTTTCCAAAACTTACCTGAGAAAGCCAAAAACTTTTTGGAAGAATGTTCTCTGGTCAGATGAGACAAAAGTAGAGCTTTTTGGGAAAAGGCATCAACATAGAGTTTACAGGAAAAAAAAAAGAGGCCTTCAAAGAAAAGAACATGGTCCCTACAGTCAAACATGGCGGAGGTTCCCTGATGTTTTGGGGTTGCTTTGCTGCCTCTGGCACTGGACTGCTTGACCGTGTGCATGGCATTATGAAGTCTGAAGACTACCAACAAATTTTGCAGCATCATGTAGGGCCCAGTGTGAGAAAGCTGGGTCTCCCCCAGAGGTTATGGGTCTTCCAGCAGGACAATGACCCAAAACACACTTCAAAAAGCACTAGAAAATGGTTTGAGAGAAAGCACTGGAGACTTCTAAAGTGGCCAGCAATGAGTCCAGACCTGAATCCCATAGAACACCTGTGGAGAGATCTCAAAATGGCAGTTTGGAGAAGGCACCCTTCAAATCTCAGGGACCTGGAGAAATTTGCCAAAGAAGAATGGTCTAAAATTCCAGCAGAGCATTGTAAGAAACTCATTGATGGTTACCGGAAGCGGTTGTTCGCAGTTATTTTGTCTACAGGTTGTGCTACCAAGTATTAGGCTGAGGGTGCCAATACTTTTGTCCGGCCCATTTTTGGAGTTTTGTGTAAAATGATCAATGATTTGACTTTTTTTTTCATTCTCTTTTGTGTTTTTTCATTGCAAGCAAAATAAATGAAGCTATTATTACCAAAGCATTTGTGATTGCAATCATTTTCTGGAATAAATTGAGTATTATCTGACAGAATTGCAGGGGTGCCAATACTTTTGGCCAGCACTGTATGTCCTGTGTGTGTATAAAAAGTCTGTGAATTTTCAGTTTTTTGTATTACACCATGTCTGAAGAAGAGAGCTAGAACTCTCGAAAGCTTACTATCAAATATACTCAGCCTCTAAAAGGTATCACCTGATTTCTTCACTCTTCCATTTCTTTGGGCATTAAGCACAGGCAGAGATGCCTGTCAGTGTCATATTAACTTCTTCATTGAAATAAAAATGCACACTTGGCTAATCTGTGAATTTTTATAAGGGAAGCGGGCAGAAATGGCTATGGGACAAATCAGCATTCAGGTCAGTTTTATGGCCAAGTCTATAGATAGTTCAGCTATGCCGCAATGTTACATAACTACCTAACAATTAACACTACAGCTCTATACTACTTTGTACATTATATATTAGTGCATATTTTTTACCTGCTGCCTTTGAATCACTACGTTTGCATTTGCATTTGCATGACTATTTGCATGTCATGATAGTGCAGTATGTGGAAAAACTAGTGCAAAGTGAAAAATAAGGTTTTAGGGGTGTAATTTGAGGGGGTGGAGGATGCATTCACACCCAAGCCCAGGAGCCTGAGAGGGCCCATAAAGTATCTCTTCCCAATATGAGATCAGCACTATAAACAATACATTATAGTGGGGGACGATACAGTTTTGCATTGCTTCCTAGAAGCTTCATGTTACATGTAAACCAACAATTAGATTATTGTTCTAATTTTTCAGAAGACCCCAACCACTACAGCGAGAATGTATGGCCATCCACATAACAGCTAAGTTACCAGTCAGATATGCTTCAATGTAAAAAGGACTTGTCATTATGAGAAAACCCCTTTAACTTTTGTGTATTGTTATTTTTTCTTATATATTTAATTTTTTTAGTTGAATAACAAAAGCAAAATTATAATAAACTAGTCATAAACGCTTTACAACATAAATATTCTCTTACCTTTTTAAACTAACAGATTTTTTTTAAAACAATTTTCTTTGACTTCATGATTCTTTGTTCAAAGTGCAAGTTTTGGTCCATTTACTAACAATGATTTTCCTGGTAAAAGCAGTGCTTACTTAATGCACTACAGCAGACATTGCATGGTAATTGACATCTGCACTGTGGTTTGAAGAATAAATGGATTTGTAAGAGTTTCAAGGCACTAGCTTGAAACAGCCCAACGTCATTAGGTCTCAGATCATGTTGTGCTCACAGAACACGTCCTGGTGCTCTATCTTCTTTTCGATTTATGCCAGAGGCCTAAGAAGTTCTTAAAACAGCTATGATTGATTGTCACACAATGTGAAAGTAAAATTGAATTACTCTGTGTTGCTTAGTGTACATGAAAATGACTTATGGATATATGGTACTAAAGCACCTATTCCTGTTGTTTATTTTTGGCTTCAGATTTTACCATTATAGGCATGCAAAACTATTGTTGTAATACAGTTTCCTCATTAGGAGAATGCATTACTATCCTCTAACTTTACTTGAACAAGCCCTTTAGCACAGAATTCAGAGCTGTAACAAAAAAGGGAATGTGTGGTGACAAAACAATCACCCATTGTGATATTGTTTTTAATTTTCCATGTTACTCATATATAAAAAAAATAATCCTAAAAATTTTGCAAGTTTTGCCACTAACCTTAAAATAATCTGTTACTTCCCCTTTCATAAAAATGGACCATGATCCATAGACTGGAGCAGACCATATTGACTTCTATGGGAGACTTTACTAGGCATGGTCTGTAACCTGTGCAGAGGTCATTGTGCAGAAAGGGGAGTAGATGAACTGTGAAATCACCTATTGTGGTGGAGTCTATGTCTTTTCTACATATGCATGATAGCTGTGATCATCAGCGTGCTGATAAGTGAGCTACTACAAAGAAATCTTGTACAAAAAACTTGAACTGTCAGAATATTTTTTGGTTTTGTGGCCAGTCAGAGCTGCAGGATTTTTAGGATTTTTTTTTGAAGTGTAGATAGGAACATTTATACATTTTTAAAAACACCAAAAATTCTTTAAAAATATGTTTAACATAAAACTTAATTTAAAAAATGGCGAATATTGTGGTGACACAGTCCCTATAAAGCTCCTGGACCTCAATGAAAAATTTGAAACATATATAATATTGTATTGTCTTCTTATGTAGTAGAAGGGCAGATTTTGGCACTAGAGATGATGTGTATTTGCTACATTTGTACCCACGAAAGCCCCGTGCACACGACTGAGTGAACAGTCTAAGTCTGATTCGGCATTCCATTCCATGGAATATGGAGCATGTCCTATCCAACTCCATGACAACATAATGGAGCGAACCCCCCCCTCCACTGAAATCAAGGCAGGACGGAAGGCACTTAGATGTCATCTGAGTGCCTTCCATTAAAACATCGGAACCCCCTCAGCCTCTGTTGTATGCATGATGTGATATAATCGTTGATTGTAATGTCAATCTGTATTCCCTTAGTCCAGACAGCAGCACAATATGGGGTATCTCTGCCCCTGTGTGTTGTTTAGGACAGGTGGAACCTTTAATTAGCACCAAAAAGGTGCCTCCTACTAGCCCTATAAGAGGGCACAAGAGACCTCCCTCCACTGTGTAAATTATAAAGTAACAGGAAACAAGCTTCTAGGGAGGGAAGCCTTGTGCTGCTGTCTGGACTAAGGGAATACAGATTGACATTACAATCAATGATTCCCCTTACGTCCGACAGCAGCACAATATGGGGAGATAGCAAGTAATTCCCCTAGGGAGGGTTTCCTCGCCTTACAACATCAAGGACTGACTGACCAAAGGCAGTTGTCTGGAAACTGCGGATGTCCAATGATAATGTTTAACAAAAGGTCAACTGAGATGACTATGATGCAGCCGCACAAATCTGGTCCAATGGTAAGGACCGATACTCAGCCAAAGAAGTCGACAACCCAGGTCGAGTGGCCGTAGAAAGACTGGAGGGAATAACTCCTGAATAAGAAAGGAAGACTTAATTGTCTCCTTGATCCATGTGGATAGAGTAGGCTTGGAAGCCTTGAGGCCTCTGTTTTTACACTGCATATCAATTAGTAGGCTTTTGGCCTTCTTAAGCGGTTGAGTGTGGAATAGGTAAATCCACAGACACCTTACCACATCTAAGGTGTTGAGCTTTTCTTCCGCCTCAGAGGTTGGAGAGGGGAAAAACACAAGTAACGAAATTAGCTGATTGCTATTATAGTATGAGGGGACCTTAGGGATAAACCCAGGCAAACCTAAGGTGCACCCTATCTGCAAAAACAAAATGTACGGTTCTCTAGAAGAGAGGGCCTGGAGTACCCCTACTCTTTGACAGATATAATAGCCAACAAAAAAGTGGTTTGTAGGCTAAATATTTTATCCCCGTAGTCTCCAAGGGTCCAAATGGAGGACCGCACAGGCCTGTAATGACTACCGCAAGGTCCCACTGGGGATGATACTGAGGGCTTTAGCCTCATTGCCCCTTTAAGGAACCTTGCAACCAGAGGATCCTGAGACAGACGTCTGTTCAAATGAGCGGAGAGGGCCGCAATCTGCACTTTCAAAGTGGCAGGGGCAAGGCCCTTATCCAAACCGTCCTGAAGAAAATATCAGCCGTTGAAGGTTCTAGATTATTAATACCCTTCTTGGAGCACCACTCCATGAAAATCTTGGCTGTCCTCTGGTAGTTCTTATTGGTAGATTCTGCTCTTGCAGAATAAAGGGTCTTCAGGACGGTCTCTGACAGTCCTCTATCCTGCTGTAGGGACTGCTCAACCTCCAGGCTGTCAGGTTGAATCTCCAGAAATCCTGGCACTTCAGAGATCCTTGGGAAACCAGGTTCTGGATGGGGGGAAGCCTCCAATATATCCCTCGACTCATCTCCATGAGTTGGGAAAAACCAAGCTCTTTTTTGGCCAGAATGGAATGATGGCTATCACAGAGACTTGGTCCTGTCTGATTTTCATTAATACCTTTGGTATTATTGGAATTGGAGGGAAGATGTATGCCAGCCTGGACCTCCAAGGGATGGACAGGGCATCCACTGCCAAGGGATTGTCCTCCTGGTAAAGGGAACAGAACTTCTCCACCTTGGCGTTGAGTCGGGTTGCCATGAGGTCTATTTCTGGAAGACCCCTGTTCAGGGTAATCTGATGAAAGACTTCTGGATTGAGTGACCATTCTCCTGATACGGCATAACCCCGACTCAACCGATCCGCTACTATGTTCAGGGAGCCCTTGATGTGAACTGCGGATAAATGGGTTAGATTTTTCTCTGCCCATGTAAATATCAGATCTGCCTCCCTAAGGAGGGTTGGTGATCTGGTGCCTCCCTGTCTGTTCACGTACAGCACTGTGGTCATGTTGTCTGACCGGATTTTGACTGCTCTTCCCCTGGGAAGAGGCAAGCAATAGAGTAAGTCACGATATACGGCTCTGAGCTCCTTCCAGTTGGACGAGGTCCTTTTTTCAGGAGCGCTCCAGACTCCCTTTATGGAGTTTTCGTCCAATGGGCTCCCCATCCCGAGAGGGATGCATCTGTAGTCAACAGGGTCCAAGAAGGTTGGACCGTGGACCTTCCGTCTTTCAGGTGCAACCACCACTTGAGGGAAAAAGACGGGTCCTGGGGGAGAGTCGAATCTTCTTGCTGAATGTAAGAAGGGAGCGATCCCAAGCCTCTAGTAACTCCTTCTGGAGGGGACGTAAGTGCCACAAGGCCCATGGGACTGTCTCCACTGCGGAAGACATCAAGCCCAGGATCTTCATCAATGTTCTGATGGAGGCTATCGGCTTTTTGAAGAGGTGCCGGACTGCCGCAACCAGCTTCTCCTTCCTTGCTGGTGTCAAGGAGATTTGCAGGCGGACTGAATCTAGGAAGTAGTTTTCTCAGAGGAACTTCCTTCGAGTTGAAGGGATCGTTTTTGACTTCTCCCAATTTATAAGCCATCACAGACTCTGAAGGCTGTCTGTAGGTACTGGAGCAGAACAGACTCTGACTGGGCCTTTATCAACCAGTCGTCTAGATAAGGCACCAAGAATATCCCCTGAAGCCTGAGGGCGGCCGTTATGGGGGCCACTACCTTTGTAAAGGTGTGGGAAGCAGAGGAGATCCCGAAGGGTAGTGCTGTGAATTGAAAATGCTTCCTGTGGCCGGAAACTACTACGGCAATCCTTAGAAAAAAACCTTCTGTGTGGAGGTAAATAGAAATATGCAAATAGGCGTCTTTTATATCCAAAGTCACAAAAAACATCACCTTAGAGGAGAAAGGTGGTGACAGACTTTATGGTTTTCCTATGGAAGCGCTTCTTTTTGATGAAGCGGTTGAGGTACCTTAAGTCTATGATCATTCTCCACTTGTCTGCCGCTTTTGGCATCAGGAAGACGGGAGAATAGACACTGGATCCTTCTTCTAGAGAAGGGACTTCCACCAGGGCTCCCTTGTGAATGTACTCTCGGATGAAGCATTCCAGGGAGGCTGCGAGTTAACACAAACCGATCCTGAGGAGGACGGAGGAACTTCATTGCATAACCTCTTTGGATTACCTACCGGACCCATGGGTCTCGAATTTTTTCCTGCCCGCAGTTGAGAAAGTGGGAGACACGACCTCCGACAGGAATCTCGGCCACAGGAAAACTGCTTCTTATGTCAAAAGCTAGGCTTGACTTTTTTTATCATCAGACTTCGGAATCTCCGGCCGGTGCCTCTAGAGGAATAACTAGAGCCTCTCTGGACTGCCTTCCACGACGAGGCGGATAGCCTCTAGCACGGCCAGAGCCAGACCTACCTCTGAAGGCCTGGGGTAAAGGTTTACCCTTCTTGTCGGCCAAGCCCTCTAGGATCTCGTCTAGGGCACAGCCAAAGACTCTACCCGGCTCAAAGGGTAATGCGCACAAATTATACTTTGAGGGGAACACAGCTCTCCAAGGTTTTAACCATAGAGGTCTTCCTGCTGCAGTGTTCTTGGTAAGTGCCAGGGATTTGGCCACCAGCCTTAATTGATGGTGGGAGGCTTCCGTTAAATATTCAGCTGCCAGGGAAACTGAGACTAGAAACCCTAGCAGCTCGTCTCTGGAGACTCCAGAGTCGGTCACTTTTGAGGTGGACCAGGTCAGTACATAATTTGGCTGACACTTCACAGGACGCAACCGCACAGCGGTCTTGGGCGAGGCAGCTGAATAAGCCTTCTTGAAGGTATTGTCGAAGCACCTGCCATAGCGTCGTGCAGATTTGCTCCATCATCTGATGGCACCTTAGTGCGGCAGGACAGTTTAGCCACCGCCATATCCACCTTGGGAGGAGGACCCCATTGATCCCATTGAGCAACTGGGAATAAAGCGCTGAACCTCCTAGGAACCACAAGAGGACATTAATTTTTGTAATGTCTGGTCCACTTGGAAGACCCTAGGCCCTCTATAGGTGGACGCGGAGGCTTCCCCGTCAACATCACGATCCTTAGACCGGATGGACTTCAGCAGCCGGCATAATTTTTCGAGTGGAAGCACGGCCTGCTGGGATCTTCAGTGGAATTGTCAGACTTCATCAGAGATCCGTAAGGAAGATTGTGTCTCAATCTGCGGTCTCTTGGCAATCTGGGCGATGGAAGAACGAATCTCCTTTAAGAGACTCCTCATAAAGTCCTTTACCCAAGTAACAACCTCTTATAGAAGGTACTTCCGGCAGGGTCCGCGACACTGGTGACAGCGGGTAAAATCATAGCCGTCAGGTAAAGGGGTATTGCAATCCAAACATATTAGGTGTTTCAAGTTTAGAGGAATTTTTCCTCCTAAGCGCATCGCCATTACGTGCTGTAGAAGATGACATCTGAAACATCAAACAGCCACGTGACACTGAAACAGGGAAGATCGCCAAGCATCGCATAAAAACCCAAGGGGTACCTCTTTTTTTTTTTTTTTGAATCGGTCACTTGAAGAGAGAAAAAAACCGTCAGAAAAAAACCAGCCACCGCAACCCGCAGCAGAGGAGCTAGAAACCACTCACTCAACAAATAAAGGACTGCAATCAGACCTTTTAAATGTAATCCAGCAGCGAGGGGAGGAAGCCAACAAAGAAACGTTTATACAGCACCAAAACAAGTCAAACGCCATAATGGAACATAGAGGAGCATAAGCCTAAACCAGAGGCTCAAAATACAAGCAGCAAAAATCATTTCTATATTTTGCCTTTAAATTTTAAATTTCCAAACTTACCGCACTTTTTCCGAGAAAACCGGAAGTAGGGGCGCGGTGGTGCGCAAAGGCTTCCTTCCCCTGGGAACACGGAACCGGAGAAAAGTTCCGGCCGAGGAGGTTCCCCGCTTACTTCCGGGATCGCGCTGCCTGCATATGGATGCCGGATAACGCTGCGCTGCGGTGCGAAGGCCCGAAGGACCGGAGGTTTTTTCTTTGGGACCGAGGTACCCCAAGAAGGTAAGCCAGGAGTAACTAAAACCCCTAGCAACGGGAGGTCACAAGAGACCTCCGTTCACCTGTTCCACACAGGACAGAAAAAAACACAGTGGAGGGAGGTCTCTTGTGCCCTCTTATAGGGCTAGTAGGAGACACCTTTTTGGTGCTAATTAAAGGTTCCACCTGTCCTAAACAACACACAGGGGCAGAGATACCCCATATTGTGCTGCTGTCGGACGTAAGGGGAATTACACTTTTGAGGATTGACCGTAACCATTGAAATTCTGGGAAGAAATACGCAAATTAATATATAACAAAATAAACAACATAAAACTAGTGCACAGTTTGTAACACTGTCAAAAATAATAAAACATTCATGTACATATGTAGCAATAGTTGCATCATATCACTGACCTCATTGCCATGCAGCTGAGGTCAGTCATATGCTGCAGCAGTCCTGTCAAAATGACATCACTGCTGAAGTATTTCTGAATATAAACACAGTGTAGTGGTGACTTGATGAATGACACAGGAATGGCTGAGAGGAGAGAGATGAGTATATGTTCTTTTTTACTTTAAGGCCTGGACAACCCCTTTAACATGACATTTAAAGCATTAACATTTAACATATTAGATACCATTCACTTCAATGGTACCATATGTAACACGTAAGTTAATATTTACTACATCTGTTTGTATTTCAGGTCTCTTAGGTTTATCCATGCCTGACAAGGACCCCTGATTGCAATGGCATGAAAAGAGGCAAATGGGCCTCAACACAAGAGGAAAATGTCCTTCCCACCATGACCAATGCTGCTCCAAATGCCACAGTCCCATTTTGATTATAGGATTGTTAACCCTCTTACCCCCATCCCTTATAACATAGGAGAGGTCTGTGACCCTTGGGTACTTCCCCATAACCTGAATTGTTATTTTGTCAGTTCTTTAGAAGAGATAGAATTATGCACATGTTCACACTACCCATGTGAAAAAGGTTGGTATAAATTGAATCAAGTCCCTTCTTCTATGGGCCCCATAGCAGTCACATTGACTGCTTGACTTGTCTCTTCCCTTCATTTTATAACTTTGCTAGTTTCCCATTTACAAATTCAAGAAAACTGGGTAAGAATAGATTTTTAAGAGTCACTTAAAAAGTCACTTTGAAAATGCTCTCCAACCAGCAGGCATCACATTCTGGGCTTAGCAGTCAAGAGGGCCTCCTACACACGATTATAGTGGTTTTTACTGTTCACAAATAACTGATCTGCCATCTGTAAAAAATATTTCCTCATGTCATCCGCAATCACAGATCCACAAAAAGACTTGCATGATCCCCTACACTTATCTGTGCTGCAAATATAGGACATGCTTCATAATTTGAGGTTCTTGTTTACAGCACGGACACAAGACCGCAAAAACTACGGCTGTGTATATGGTCCCATAGAAATGAATGGTGTGTCTTTCATTGTGGATAAAGACGCTCTTGTGTATGAGGCCTTACTCATGATTGACAGATATTTCTATGTACACACTTATAGAGGGAGTGTTATCAATTACAGAAAAGGATTTCCTAGAATGATCAAAGATTTAGAGCAATAAATTACATTAAAGAATCTTTGCCCACAAAACTATATATCAATCTGTTCAGTTCATCCTACACTGTAACACGTTGCCTGTAGACTGGGCTGCATTTTCAGCATGCCAGGTTCCCTTTAATAGCTAAAAATATAACTATATAACATACTAACTGGCAATAAGTAACATATGGGCACATGGGGAAGTGTTTTTAATGTAGCTCCTAATAAAATTGATTAAAATCCTAATATTACATTTGCCAGTTAATTATTCAGAATAGCATGTGCTCTTAGGCGATAGAACTAAACCAATAAAAAAAGGATTTTCACATCAGAAATAATATAACCGATCTAAAGACACAGCCAGCAAAGCCATTTCATAAAGGTAATGCCTTCAATCTTCCAGCCACTTAGCAGAAAGACTTGTGAATTTACATAACTACTCTAAAGATCTGTGTTGTTTTAAATTATTTTTTACATCTGCTGGATAGTCCACTAATACTGAAAATTAAATTTATATCTTAGCTTTTCTGATTTTCTTGGCAGCCGTCCACACTGTAAATAAACTGTATTGGAATATTTAACTCTGCCAAGATAATTAGAACTGCAGCAAATTCTCTGCCAGAAACTAAAGTGGTAAATAAGCAACACAAGCCTCCCTTAGAGATGCATGCAATTATAACATGGATTTAGAATAGGAAAGACAACATTTAAACAAGGAATTTCATATTTAGAGAGAAAAAAATAATGTTATAGTGAAATATGGCTGCCATAAATGTATACTGTTGTAAAAGAAAATCACAGAGAACAAAATATTCCCTTCTTTGTTTAAAGAAACAGCAGTGTGAGACACTAACCGGATGATTCAATGGCGTGTTGCCATGGTGAAATTGTTCTAGAATGTTAGAATAATAAGCAAGAGCTATGCATACAATTGTTCAATTAAATCCATGTTTCCTTTGTATTTTATTGTATTAACATTGAACTGAAGGAGTGCATAAATAAGACAGGTTTGATATAAGAACTTTATGTAATATATGGAGTTTTACAAATCATGTGTATAGTGTTATTTTACTGCTACTGAAAAGGGAATATCAATAATAATGCACACATATTCCATTTCTAAGTAACAAAGGTTGGTATTGAAATTCATAGGGCCAAGGATTACATATATACCTTGCATCTACTTAACAAGAACTACACATGCCATATGATCAAAGCATACACAGAATCTGTAGTGCATGTCCATCTTTAAACAATATTTTAGAAATGACACACAGTGGCAAATTTACTATTTAAAATGTGCCAACATTCTAGCAAATATTGCACATATAGAAAATTGTTGTGCATGTTTTATACCACAGTTTTAGACACTGTTTAGACGAGCAAGACTTAGCATATTGAAGCAGGGCTTGTCAGAAAAGGGGTGGGACTTAAGATGTGACTTCATTCACCAAAATGTGTCAAAATTTTGACAATTTTTAGTTGAAAACTAAGTTTACTCATAAGTAAACTTAGAGTAGACAGGCTAACAATGCACCAGATTTACCATCCAACACCAGCCACTCTGATAAATCTGACACAGTTTAAGACTGTCTAGTTTAAGTTTACACTGTCTGAATCTTAGACAGTATTAGTAAATCTGCCCCAAACTATATGATCAATCTACAAATACAGGTGCATCTCAATAAATTAGAATATCTTTGAAACGTTTATTTCTTTCAGTAATTAAATTAAAAGAGAGTGACCTCCTATATTTTCTAGATTCTTTACACACAGAGTGTTCTATTTCAAGTGTTTTATTTCTGTAAATGTTGATTATGGATTACAGGTAATGAAAACCAAAATGTAAGAAAATTAGAATATTGTAAAAAAAAGTTCAGTATTGTAAATTCAGTGTGTCACCTGCCAAGGTTTCCTAAGCCTTTAAATGGTCCCTCAGTCTGGTTCAGTAGGACACACAGTCATGGAAGACGCTGATTATGAATTGTATTACTGAAATGAATGAACATTTCAAAGATATTCTAATTTATTGAGATGCACCTGTAGTTTATCAACTTTGTAAATAAATTACATTACTTATCCACATTAAAGGGCTTGTAAAATGAGAAGAACCTGTCTCGAGTTCCACATTTAACCTGAGTGCAGACAGGTTGAATGTGGGCTGATCTGGTGGCGGTTCACTTCATTGGGAGCACTGGAGATGCCAAAATTCAGCACTCGGCTATTTCTGGCAGTCCCATTCACTTCAATACAATTTTATGTGTACTATCCCCTTTTTTTTATAAGAGATGGCTGGGCCATTGTACAAAAAATTCACTTTAACCATTTGTGACACACCTTTTTCTTCATAGAATTAAGTGCTTGGTAGCTGGGCTCTGTCCCTATTGTTTCAATAGTTACATATAGTACTGTACTGTGCAAAGGTTTTAGGCAGGTGTATGAAAAATGGTACAAAATAAGAATGCTTTAAAAAAAAATTCAAAGTGAATGAACAAAAGCTAAATCTATACCAAATCAATATTTGGTGTCACCATTCTTTGGAGGAGGAGTCTTGGAAGTGATGATATAGCCTCACCAGTCTGTTTGAGATTACATGAAGAAACAGAACGATTTGAGCAACCTATTGTGATGAAAGAAGCCCACATGTGCATATACCCTTGCTGAATTATATTGCTCATGTATATATCTTTCGTGAATATATTGTTTATGCATGTGTCATCAGTATATTACATTGGTATGTGTATAGGAGTGAGACTGTTTCTTCCTGCAATTACAAGACTAGCTATCCTGCTAAGCTAGGTCCATTGCTTTACAACTAGTTGTATCTATCAAATGTCAGTAACACACAAGAGAAGGGGATTGTGACCGGACAGTGACTACACTGGGAATACCTTGGAACTTTGTCACACTTTTGGAAGCCAGCGAGTGTCGACCATTTTTCTTCTCTAAGCTTTTTATTTTTAAAAACAGTTTTGCTTGTCTTGTCTCTATATATATATATATATATATATATATATATAATGTCCGGGATTCCTATTGATCCTGATTCTGAAAACAGTAGGTGGTAGCAGCGTGTATTTGGGTGGATTGTGTTGTGTTGCGATTTACCTTTAATTTGCAGCCTGAGTGAAGGGTGAGCGTAAGATTGAGTGGGTCGTTTAAATTAACCCCTGACAGCCGCACCCACGTCACATGCTAGGATGGCCTGTATGTAATAAATATCTACAGAAGAACTGTGGTTAGTTCTCCAAGATGTTTGAAACAGCTTGTCTGTTGAACTCCTTCAAAAACTGTGTGCAAGTGTACCTACAAGAATCAATGCTGTTTTGAAGGATTTGATTTAGATTTATTTGTTCATTAACTTTGTGTTTTGTAAATTGTCAAAAATAAAGTATTTTCCATACCTTCCTAAAAGTTCTGCACAGTCATATTTCCTTATTTCTTTATTCTTCCTTAATTTTGGACATAAATAAAATGATCTTTTGACCCTTTGGCTAAGGCCCCACATAGCAGGCCGCAGTGAAAAAGCTCTGCGGGAAAAAACATAGCAGAAACGCATCACGGTTTTCCCCGCCGCCCAGAGTTTTCCTTTGTGGACTTTTTGCTTCAATTATACCTGTAGGGAAACCACCGGCGTTTTCGTTGGTATAATTGACATGCTGCGATATCAAAAAATGCAACGGTTTTGGAAATTACAGCATTTCCGCTGCAAATATTTTTCTGCAGTGTGTGGATAAGATTCAATAGGGAGGCCTTCAGCACAGCCACAGCCTTCAACAAAGGAATGGAGGAGTGTAACCTGTCTAACCTGTCTATGCCAACATTCTGTCCTGGACTGTAAGGCCATGGGGTATCTGTGGTCAGATATGTTATAGATCAGGGATAGGCAACCTTTAGCACTCCAGCTGTTATAAAACTACAACTCCCAGCATGCATACTTACTCTGCTGTTCTTGAAACTCCCATGGAAGTGAATGGAGCATGTTGGGAGTTGTAGTTTCACAGCAGCTGGCGTGCTGAAGGTTGCTGACCCCTGTTATAGATGAATGTAATGAATTCCATCTCTAATTACACATCAAGATAATCAAGTACTCTTAGATATGGCTGAAAAACATAATAACTATGTATTGCAAACATAGTATGTGCATATTTTTTTAAGCCCTATTTACATACATTAGGCTAGTTTACATTAGCTTTATTTTCCCCATTGCTCTGATCTGTCATGGGATGGGAACAAAGGACTGAAAAACTAATATGATGGTAGGTGTAGCACATGCTATCTGCCATCATCATTAAGGGTAGTTAAAAAGAAAAAAAACAAGATGAAAACTTTCTTCTGTTTTGTTTGTTTTCAGATGGAAGATAAAGTCCTGTACATGTTATTTTATTTTCTGTCTAACACAATAAAAACAAGATGGAAGAAAGCCACCATCTTGCTTTTCACATTATACCTAGTTATACCAGATGAAGACAGAATGTGCTATGCCTGAATCTATATTTATATTAGATTAACAGTCCATTGTTCCAATTCTATGATAGATCAGAACAATAGATGAAAATGAAGATTATGTGAATATAGCCTTATACTGTACTTGTGTGTGGATTGTGGAAAATTTCCTAATCTGAAGGAAATCTATCGTGTGGGAAATTGGCCTTATGTGTACAGTGGTTGCTTCTCCCTCCAGGGTGCCCCATATGTCTCAAATCTCATTACTGTGGCCCCCTGGATGAAAGAAGGGGAAATGGAGGCGGTCGTGAGCAGGAGCGGGTATCGGTAAGTAAGGCCACGGGCCCACAGCAAGAGTATTTATTGTTATTCACTTCTCCAGTGTGACTCCATGCTGTCTTCGGCCTCTGTAGTGACGTCACAAATGTCACATGGGTCAGGCCGGCATCGCGACCCATAATGATGCCAGCATAGCCCACATCTGTGACGTCATTGAAGAGGGGCAGGGAGTTGTTCCAGAACACAGGAAAGGTGAGTACCACTGGTTTTTATGTTTTTCACCTCCCCTGGGCCTCCGATCATTATACTCTGAGGTCTGAAAAGACCCCAGAGTATAATAATAGTTTGTGAGTGGTATACCCCAAAAATTTCTGGTTCTGCCAAACCCAAAATTATTGCAATATTTGAAACGAATACCGTAGGGGCTACGATAGGACATAATACTGTGTACAAGATCCGCCATATGCCATTAACAACTTCCGGACCGCCCATTGGGTTTTTACGTCCGGAAGGTGGTTGCCTTGTTCTGCAAGGACGTACTGCCATGTCCAAGCAGATTTCAGCAGCTGCACAAAATCGTTCAGCTACTGAAACTGGGAGCCGGCTGTAACTTCAGCCAGAGCTCCCAGAGAGAAGGCAGGGAAGGTTTATTATGCTATGGGCACTGTCATGATGCGACTCCCCTCTGACCCGGTGGTGACGTGATCCACCGGGATCAGAGCCTGTTAGAGCTGCTGGATTCTACAGGACTCAGATCAGCTCTATAGCAATGGGCAGGAGGCTGTACTCCTCCTGCAACTGGGGATAAATGTACCAGCCCCAGTTACAGGGGAAATCAGCCCCCCCCCCACAAAAAAAACCCAACAAAAAACAGTGATTAGATGTCCCCAAAGGTCTATTATGACCTTATGGGGACACAATGTGAATTTTTTTTTTTTAACAAAAACGAATAGAAAAGTAAAAAAAAAAATTAATAAATAAATAAAATAATTAAAAAAATAATAATAATAATATGTCAATAACACGTCCTTATTAAAGGTTATAGCGCCACCCCTGACGACACCATACAAAATAAAAATTACCGTAACGGAGAGTAAAAACTATTTTAAAAAGTTTTTAGTAACACTTTGTGTTATTAAATAATAAAAAATGAAAAGTGAAAAACAAACACGTTTTCCCTCCTCTTGTGTTTATATTTTCCCAGATATAAAAAAATTAAAACATATGCAAAAATAAAAACAACATAAAAATAAAGCCCTATGTGACACCAAAAAAAGACGCAGAAATTAGTTGAATAACCCAAATGATAAAAATGTTACAGCCCTCAAAACTGCACATACAAATAACCTGAAAATGTGTCTGAACCAGAAATTGGCTCGGTACTGAAGTGGTTTAACTGTGTGGAGGGGACGGAAACTATGTGCCATTATACTGTGTGGAAGGGCCACTATGTGACATTATACTGTTTGCAGGGGCTACTATGGGACATTATACTGTGTGCAAGGGTCACTATGGGACATTAAACTGTGTGGAGGGGCCGCTGTTGGACATTATACTTTGTGCAGGGGCTGCTATGGGATACTATACTGTCTGGAGGCAACTTTGGGATATTATAACTTGTGTAAATGGGGCAGCCAGGAAAGGGGGAGCGATTCTGTGGGTGGGCCTAAGTCAAAAGTTTGCCCCAGTGGGCCCCAGTCTTTGCTAGTTACGCACTTGCCTTGACTCAGACCTTTATTTTACCCAACATGTCCAATCACTCGCACGCTCATGTAATTTCCACCTCAAAAAATATCTCCAGAATCTGGCCTTTCCTTACCATGGAAACATTAAAGACCTTTATTGTCGCCCTGATTCACTTTTGCCTTCTCTACTGTAACTCCTTACTAATCGGTCTTCCCCTTACTAAACTCTCCCCTCTTCAATCTAATTTACAGCCAGGCTCATCTATCAGTCTAAACTCTACACCGATGATTCCAGTCTGTGCCAATCACTGCATTAGCTGCCTATTCATTATAGAATACCATATAAACTTGTCACCCTCATCCACAAAGCTCTCCATAATTCTGCACTTCCCTACATTTCCTCCCTCATCTCTATCACCCAACCTGTGCTCTCCCTTCAGCCAATGACGTAAGATTAGCATCCTCTAATATCAGAACTTCTTTGGAATTCTCTACTCCGGACAATCAGATTAATTCACAACTTCTATAGTTTCAAGCACATCCCAAAAAAAAAAACATCTTTTCAGATTGGTCTATCACAAGTGCTAATCTTAACCGTTCCGCAGTTAGAATCCCTAAAACTAACCCTCCACTGTTCACATTCCCACATTATCCCACAGGACATGATGCCTTATTGGACTGTTTCCTTATATGTCCAGGCACCATCTGAATATAAATAGGACACTGACTGGTGACGGCTCATACAGCTTTATTTATATGTATAATGAAAATAACCTCTATCACAAAAAAGGGCTGGACCACTGTATAAGTAGTGCTACCTCCTATTCTGCCACTGAGGCCTCTTGTGTCACCCCCACTACCGCATAGATTGTAAGCTCTTGCGAGCAGGACCCTCAATCACATTGTGTGAATTGAATTACTCTGTAATGTCTCATTTTGTCTGTACTTGAACCCTACAATTTGTAAAATGCTGCGAAATATATTGGTGCTATATAAATAAAATGTATTATTATTATTATTATCATCATCATTATTAATAATAATAATAATAATAAAAGGTTGTCACCACTGAGAGACTGAATGTTTAAAAATATGAAGAATTTAATCCAGAATAGCAAAAATGTCTGGTATCTAAACAAACACCAGATAAGTTAGTAAGTTTTCTACAAGTGTCCCTAGTTCATTTACATCTAAGTAAAGGAATTTAGATTATGAGTCCCATTGGGACAGAGTCTAATGTAAGTAGATGTGTTTTGTGTACTGCACTGCTGAATATGTTGATGCCATGTTAAATAGAGTACCTGGAAAAAAATCTAAAAATAATTTAGTGTGCCTGCACAGCTAACAGAGCATTAAATAAACTGATTTAGAGAACTGGTTAGAAGGGTTTCCTGACAATAAGATGATCGCATGCTGTCCTGCTCCCCTCTTTGGCAGTCACCCGTAATTTGTGTGGGAACTTAGAAGCAAGTGTTCAATTTCCCTGCAGCACAACCAGGGAAATCAAGCATTAAACAGCTTTCATTACTGGTAGGAGAGTTGTCCCTCCAATCAGTGCTGTCAGTATCAGACTGTGTAGAGACATACCCCTTTAACAAAGGGAAAAGATAAGACCTAATTGTCAATTTATTCATAAATATTTAAAGGGATTTTCTCACTAACATAGCCAAATTTGAATCTATAAAAAATTTGCATTTACATTTTTTTTTGTAAATATAAAAAATTAAAAACTTTGCAGAGCGTTAAAGGTTTTGTCTAACCATCTTAGTGGTTATACACTAAGTAGGGGGGTTGACATGACTGGGAAATCATGGAAATCATGACTGGATTTCTAAAAAGTCCTAGATCAGGGGTTGGCAACCCCCGGCATATTTCTCTGGCACAGCATATTTCTCTGGAACGGCAGCCCAAGTCCTTGAGGAAACAGCACTTAGACAAACTCACCCAGCAGTTTCATTCAGACCAAACAATCCTTATGCGAAATTGCTATTATTATACTCTGGGTACCCTTCAGAACCCACAGTATAATAAGCGGAGGGCCAGGAGCAGTGATCAAACATAAAAAACAATGTTACTCAGCTCTCCTGCACTCAGGAGTGATTCTCTGATCTCTTTGCCGCTTCTGCCAGATGTCAGACACCGCTGATAGGGCCCCAGGGTTACATCAGCATCATGACGATTAATGACACTGATGTGACCCCTGAGATCCAATCAGCAGTCGCTAACTTCAGGAAGAATTGCGAAGAGAACAGGGAGCTGTGCCGGATTCCAGAGAAGGTGAGTAACATTGTTTTTTATGTTTCCTCACCTCCCTGGGCCTTCGTTTGTTATACTGTGGGGTCTGAAGACCCCACAGTTTAATAACAGCTATTGAGTGGCAAACCCAAAATTTTTGGAAAATTTGTTTGGATACTATACTTTGTGCAGAGACCGTTATGGGACATTATACTGTGTGGAGGGGCTGCTATGGGATATTATACTGTGTGAAGGAGCCACTATGGGATATTATACTGCGTGAAGGGGCCACTATGGAACAATATAGTGTGTGGAGGGGTTGCTATGGGGAATTATACTGTATGGAGGGGCCACTATGGGACATTATACTGTGTGGAGGGGTCACTATGGGACATTATACCACATGGAGGGACCACTATGGGACATTATACCATGTGGAGGGGCCACTATGGATCATTATACCACGTGGAGGGGCCACTATGGGACATTTTTCTGTATAGCTGTTTTTTTTCCCAAAAAAAACTCAGGCAGTTTTCCAATAAAAATGCATGCATTTTTGTGCAAAAACGCACCATAGGAACACAGCTTTACATTGAAATGAAAGTACCAGTGGCCTAGGACTAGATGCAGCTAGCTGCATCTAGATACATAGTGCGTCGCTACCCTAAGGGTTCTGCCACATGGTGCTCCTGGACGCATACATTTACTACTAATTGAGGGTTTTCATTGCTTTTAATGGGAAAGTACAGCTACATGCTGTGTATAGTATGGGCGTTGTACTGCTGATCAGATATATATGGTGGTCTTAATGATAGGCTATAAAAAAATAAATCCTGGACGTTGTCTTTAACTATTGCCTGCTAAATTTAAACATCGTTATGTTCCTGGGAAACCGCATTAATGGAAATAACAGAGGAACGACTCAACACAGAGTTGTAAGAAAAGATGCTCTGGAATTGTTATTTTAAAGAGGACCTTTCACCACCTCCAACAAGACCAGTTCTTTGTATCATTTAATAGGTGCTGCTCCACTTGTTCTGATATACAGTACAGACCAAAAGTTTGGACACACCTTCTCATTCCAAGAGTTTTCTGTATTTTCATGACTATAAAAATTGTAGATTCACACTGAAGGCATCAAAACTATGAATTAACACATGTGGAATTATATACTTAACAAAAAAGTGTGAAACAACTGAAAATATGTCTTATATTCTAGGTTCTTCAAAGTAGCCACCTTTTGCTTTGATTACTGCTTTGCACACTCTTGGCATTCTCTTCAAGAGGTAGTCACCTGAAATGGTCTTCCAACAGTCTTGAAGGAGTTCCCAGAGATGCTTAGCACTTGTTGGCCCTTTTGCCTCCACTCTGCGGTCCAGCTCACCCCAAACCATCTCGATTGGGTACAGGTCTGGTGACTGTGGAGGCCAGGTCATCTGGCGTAGCACCCCATCACTCTCCTTCTTGGTCAAATAGCCCTTACACAGTCTGGAGGTGTGTTTGGGGTCATTGTCCTGTTGAAAAATAAATGATGGTCCTACTAAACGCAAACCGGAAGGAATAGCATGCCGCTGCAAGATGCTGTGGTAACCATGCTGGTTCAGTATTCCTTCAATTTTGAATAAATCCCCAACAGTGTCACCAGCAAAGCAGCCCCACACCATCACACCTCCTCCTCCATGCTTCACGGTGGAACCAGGCATGTAGAGTCCATTCGTTCACCTTTTCTGCGTCGCACAAAGACACGGTGGTTGGAACCAAAGATCTCAAATTTGGACTCCTCAGACCAAAGCACAGATTTCCACAGGTCTAATGTCCATTCCTTGTGTTCTTTAGCCCAAACAAGTCTGTTCTGCTTGTTGCCTGTCCTTAGCAGTGGTTTCCTAGCAGCTATTTTACCATGAAGGCCTGCTGCACACAGTCTCCTCTTAACAGTTGTTGTAGAGATGTGTCTGCTGCTAGAACTCTGTGTGGCATTGACCTGGTCTCTAATCTGAGCTGCTGTTAACCTGTGATTTCTGAGGCTGGTGACTTGGATTAACTTATCCTCCTCAGCAGAGGTGACTCTTGGTCTTCCTTTCCTGGGGCGGTCCTCATGTGAGCCAGTTTCTTTGTAGCGCTTGATGGTTTTGGCCACTGCACTTGGGGATACTTTCAAAGTTTTCCAAATTTTTCAGACTGACTGACCTTCATTTCTTAAAGTAATGATGGCCACTCGTTTTACTTTACTTAGCTGCTTTTTTCTTGCCATAATACAAATTCTAACACTCCATTCAGTAGGACTATCAGCTGTGTATCCACCTGACTTCTGAACAACACAACTGATGGTCCCAACCCCATTTATAAGGCAAGAAATCCCACTTATTAAACCTGACAGGGCACACCTGTGAAGTGAAAACCATTTCAGGTGACTACCTCTTGAAGCTCATCAAGAGAATGCCAAGAGTGTGCAAAGCAGTAATCAAAGCAAAAGGTGGCTACATTGAAGAACCTAGAATATAAGACATATTTTCAGTTGTTTCACACTTTTTTGTTAAGTATATAATTCCACATGTGTTAATTCATAGTTTTGATGCCTTCAGTGTGAATCTACAATTTTTATAGTCATGAAAATACAGAAAACTCTTGGAATGAGAAGGTGTGTCCAAACTTTTGGTCTGTACTGTACCTGGAATTTTTTCTCTAGACTCCACCATTCCTGAGCAATCAATGCTGTTAATCCATGCTTTTGATGCCTAATATTGTATTTAGGCTCTGTACTGTTAGAAGGGCAGTGTCAGGCAGGAGCAGGCAAGGGGTGTGCTCTGAGGTCTGACACTGTAACCCTGGAGCTATGAGTCACGCCCCCCTGACATTACAGAGCTTAAATAGCACATCAGGCACCAAAACTATGCTTGGTGGCAGCTGAAGATAAAACTGCGCTGGAATTCAGTGGAGTGGCGCCTATTAAAAGATACTGACAACTTGAATTGGTGAAGATGGTGAAAGGTCCTCTTTAACCCCATCCCATCTGCCGTAATAGTACAGTGGATGTCGGGTGTTTAAATATGGAGGCCACTCGGGAGTTGAGTGGCCACCATACCCGCCGGGTCTCTGCTGTCTTGCAGGCATTAACCCCTCTGGCGCCTTGGTCAGAGCTGACCGAGGCACCGTTAAGCCGGAGGCACGCGGGCGCCACCATTTTGCCGGGGATCGCCAGCACCCGCAGCAAGCTCCGAGTGTAACGTCCTTGCCTGTCCGGGCTTTGGCACCGTCCTCCGGGCACACGCTGCGGCGCAGGAGGCGTGCCCGGTTGTGATTCTTTTCTTTGGGTTTTTCTTGTACTGTCTGAACACTGTCCTATTTCTTCACCTCCTTAATTGATTTTCCACCACGCCCTTCTCCTTCACCTTGCTCTCCCCCTGCTCCACTAAGAGTTAACTTTGGTCCTGCCTTGGTGATTGACAGCCTATCCTCCTATCAAGTCTGAGGCGGGTTCTTTCTCCCTATTTATTGTTTGCCCACTTTCCTATGTGCGCCTGCTATTGCTTTTTGCTTTCTGGCTTTACTTCTTGTTATTTGTTACCTGCTCTTCTTATTTTCTGACCACTGGCTTTGACTTTGACTATTCTCTTGGATCTCGATTCTGTGCTGCTATTGCTCGATTGTTACTGACCCCTTGGCTAGCTGACCTCCCTTTGTTGTTGTGCGTCTTGTCTGCGTTCTATGTGATCACTTATTATAAGGAGGGACTGTCGACGTGGTTGCTGGCTGTCACCTAGGACAGATCGGGCAAGTTAGCCAGGGACAGTGGGGGGATTCAGCTTAGGGTCCACTGTCTCGTGTGCCCCTCCCCCCTAGTTCTCCAGCAGCTTCTGGGGAATCGCTCCTCTAGTGATTCCCTTACACCGAGGCTGGCATCCTATTGGCATGACAGCTGAGAGCCTTGTGAAAGCTCCCAGGGCTGTCTTTAGTTACTTTCTATTGCAGGCTGCTCTATGGAGCCTGCAATAGAAGCACTGTTTTTTTGCAATGCATTGCAATTCATTAGCTTTGTAATGCATTGCATTAGTGATCAGACCCTAATAAATGCAAAAAAAAAATTGAAAAAAGTAAAAAAATATTAAAAAAATAAAAAATATTAAAAGTTCAAATCACCCCCTTTCCCTAGAACACATATAAAAGTACTTAAATGCTGTGAAACACATACACATTAGGTATCCCTGTGTCCGAAAATGCCCAGTCTACAAATTTATAAAACTATTTTTCCCATACGTTAAATGCTGTAGCAGGAAAAAAAAAATCAAAAGTGCCAAACTTCTGTTTTTTCACTGTTTTGCCTCTGATAAAAATTTGAATAAAAAGTGATCAAAGCAATAGCAATTCCCCAAAATGGTTAAACTAAAAAGTACACCTGGAGGTTTCTTCTGCGGACTTTTTGCTTCCATTATGCCTATTGAGAAACTGCTGGTGTTTGCATAGGTATAATTGACATAATGCGATTTAAAAAACCGCAACGGTTTTGTAAATCGCAGTGTGTCAGCTGCACATATTTTGCGCAATGTGTGGATGGAATTCGCTAGATGGGATTCCCGGCCTTAAAGGGTTTTTTACACTGACTGATGCCAAGTGGATGGATACGAACAATAATACAATTGTTTGGTTCCATACAGTTTGCAAGTTGTTGGCAGCACATCTCCTGTTTACATGGGGGATAGGCTGCTAACAATGATGATTTGTAGGCCAACATAAAACATGTGATCAGCCATCAAACAAGTATTTGTTCATTTGGTGACAGATTTCTGTAACAAATGTTTTACAATTTTTTTGATCGACATTATCATTTTATTAAGTTCTTTACTGTACTGTATGTATTGTACCTTCATCCATCCATTTAGCCTCTACCACTCCAATTGTAAAAATACTGCTTTTCTTGTGAAGGTCACATTATCCATTGTAATATGTCACCATTCTATTGTACATACCCATACATTTGTTCCTGTTCACAGCAGTGTCCACAAACTAGTCTCTATGTAACACAACTTAGGGCCTAGAGTACCCTGAGGAAGAAAACCCCATATTATCATGATAAAATACATACAGGTATAAATATTTAACTGTAGTTATACATATTATGATATACTGTACATATTTACCTCTAGGTATACATATTATGGTGTACATATTTACTTCTACTTATACGTATTATAGTTGTACAAATTTACCATTAGCTATACGTTTTATATATAATGGTTGTGAAAACCTCATAAAAAGGTACATCTGATATGTGAGCATAGTGATCTCATGTACTGTATGTCACAAACACTGTAAGTAAATTTAACCTTAAAGTTATACATCCAAAATTTTCTCACAGGCCAAGCAAAGGGGCTGGTATTTCCTGTGTGGATGTCTACCTGGGATATATACATAGAGCACAGTTCTCTATTATGATTTCAGAGTTATATTACAGATATGCATAAGGGATAAATTAATTTAACAAGTAAAAAGGGGAATATAAGTAACTGGTATTTATTAAGTGGGAACCATGAGGCAGTACCCCATGGGTATGGGAACCATGAGGCAGTAGACATGTAAAGCATTGCAGGAAGACGTATTTGAAAAACAGAAGGTAAGATACAGATGAGGCATACTACTCATACACAATTTTTAGGTAAATTAGGGGGTTGTCCAGGATATTGGATTTTATGGCCTATCCCAGAGGTTCCCAAACTTTTTTTTTCTCGTAGACCACTTTCAAAATTTTACTTGTTTCGGTGGACCCCCTGCTGCTACATTTCTACCATATTCCCAAAACTCGTCAAAAAATGTGAAGATTAGATCTAACGTAGACCCCCGTCGAGTCTCCCGTGGACCCCTGGGGGTCCACCTGGACCACTTTGGGAATCATTGGCCTATCCTTAGGAGGGGGTCGGTGGAGAGTGACTTTCTGTTTCCAACCCTGGTGCGGTTTCCAGAAGTGGCCCCTATAAGTTGATTAGTGGGGGCTGGGGAGGGGGATTGAGGTGGTTAGTCTAAGGATAGGCCATAAAATCCAATATTCTAGACAACACCTTTAATAGTGATGAGCTGCCCAATGATGTATAGAAAGTTGTTAATAATTAGACTTACATTTTAAATAGGAAATTGCGCATTTTGCTTTTTTGAGTTTCCTTTCTTCCTTTTGTAATGTTATACACATCAATAAAGAATCTGTTAGCTCAGATTTATTTATTATGCTTCTATATTGCATCTATCTGCAATTTTATTACACCATTCACTCACAGTATAGGCAACGCTGCTGTCTGTACACATATCTAACATTAATGTTACATTTTTATTAATCCTACAAACAATTCCTAAGAAAAATATTCAAGCTAGTAATCATTTTCTATTTCCTCCAGACCATAGTTTGAAGAATTAATGGACTTTGCTGTGCTACCTGAAAACCATTCCAAGACTTGCTAAGACTCCATATGGTACATTGATGAGCTTACATTTCTTGCTAAGTGCTTCCCTATCTGAAAACAAGAGCAAAGCTCAAACAAAGTGAGTCATCTGTTTTTGCCTTAGCATTCACTGCATGAGAAAATGTGGAGGTGTTAATTACAAGAATTTCACTGAGTCTTGACTAATAACAGTGTGTAAACAAATGAATGTCATACCCAGATACAGAAAAGCTTTTACTAATAAGGTAAAACTAGCAATTAGAGCTGACAGTAAAGTAATACTGGGATACTGTGCCAGCAAAAATATCCTTTAATGCAGCTCTTACTGGAAAAAAAGCATTCTGCTTCTTCTCGTCCAGATGGAAAGGAAGGAGCTTCCAGTCATTCATTCAAAATGAATTAATTGCAAATTGGTGAGCAAGCACAGAAGCTTAAATCTCTTTTGTATAAATGCACTGACCCTTTTTCTCAAAGGAAAAGACACTCAGTTTCTCATTCCTTGACCTTGAAATAATAACTGAGTTCCTAAGAGAAGGAAAATGTCACTGATCATATAACATTTTGTAATGTCTTTGAAATAGCGTTTACCTTGGTTAAATCCTGACCTGTTTCCTGTGCACATGGTATTTTTTGTATCTCAATTGTTAAATATGGTTAGATTTATTTTATTTTTTTAGTATGTTTATCATTTACTCAGTGATGTTTGTATTATGTTTCTATAGTCTGCTTTTAAATGTTGTTATACTATCTACATGAAAGAATTCATGGCAAAGCGATAATATACAGAGAAGGGTGAAAATATTGTTGTGCATTCTTATAATGTAAAAATATAAGTCTAAAAACTGTTCTTGTGCTGCATTTGCTACCAATGATACATGCTACAAAAGATCAAAGAAGATCCAACCAAAAAGATCATCAATCCAAGTCATGATAAAACGCATGTTCAAAATGAACATTAGGCTGGTGCACCACGTTGCAAAAACACAGTGTGGCGGAAACACTGCAGCAAAAAACACCGCATTTTACATTACCTGCAAAGTGGAGGGCATTAGCCAGAATTCCATCCAATTTGCAGAAAAAAATTGCAGAAAAAAATCTGCAGCAGAAATATTGTGATTTCAAAAACGCAAGCATTTTTACAAATCACAGCATGTCAATTATAGCTATGGAAATGCTGCCGTTTTCCATATAGGTATAATAGAAGCAGAAAGTCCGCAGAGGAAAATTCTGCAGACTTTCTGTGAAAAATGTTGCAGAAAAAAAGCACAATGTGTTTCCGCCGTTGTCTTTTCCACAGCTTTTTTTGCAGAGATTCGCTGCGTGGGGTCATAGTCTTAAAGTGCACTTGTCACCTAAAAATGCTGTTCTAAGTAAGAACAGGGAATTACAGGGAAAGGTCAATTCTACAATTAGCCCAAGTGGCAAACAAATAAAAAGTATATCACTATTTCAGTAATAAAATGTAACAAAGAATGCAGTAAACTCATAGTTATAAATCTGTTGTGTTTGTTAGGGGAGATCTCTCCACATCTCCTGATGCTGTGTATCTTCATGCATACATGGTGGAGTCAATCACTGCTGAAAGGAGCATGAAAATGTTCATAACTATGAATTTGCTCTTTTCTTTGCTAGGCTCTATCATTGTAATATCATTTTGTGCCATTTGGGCTAACTGTAGAGTGGACCTGTCCTTGTAATATGTTTCCTTTGTTCTAAACGTTCATTTCAATATTACATAACCATATAAATACTGAAAATTGAAACAGTAAATATTTGAAAAAGCTTTCCCTATGTGTTCACTCGATAGCTATTGATTCAATATAAACCTGCACAGACATTACTGCATTGACTTATTGTTGCAGATAATGAAAACAAGATGCAGCTGGCACAGACCACACTATATAAGGAAAAGCTAATGTGCCACACAGCAAAGGGACAAGAGGCAAGATAGCAAGAAAAAAGTAGATGTGTATTCAGGCAAATTAGCAAAGTAAACAAAAATTGTGGAAAAAATATACTAAAAACTTTATTATTTTTACACAATGAACAGACACAAAAAGTTAAATCCGATTAAAAAGTACTGAACAAATGGGGGGCAGTCATGGTGTACCACAAGCCCTAAAATAGATACAGTGAGCAAATACCAATACACTAAAGCAGAAGCAGTAAGTCCTTATAAATACAGTATGATAAAAAAAAAATATTTTTGCAGTAAAAATGTATATCATCTATTTATATATATATATATATATATATATATATATATATATATATATATATATATATATATATATTAAATATAACAAGTACAAATATTGCTATATGACTAACAAAGATCGCCCAAGGTACCAAGGTACAAAGCAAGATAAAGCATATATAGCTAAATATTATCCACAAAGAATACCATGAGTAAAGCAAATAAATGTAGTCACCAAATGCAAGCTAGATATAAGTGGAGTGGTGGACCATGAGGTAGAGGGTAATAAGATGCCCCACAGGTATTGCTACAGATTGTGTCTTCCTCGGGGGTAATCAACATATTTTAACATATGAGCTTCTACCCAACTAGGAGTACATCTCAGAGAAAATTTCTTGGTATTCCAGTATCAAGAATTAGATTTAGTTTTGTAGAACAGAAATATTTATTTTTTTATATCCATTTATATCTCTCTGTGTTCCAACTTTTTTGATTACCATTTATTTTATTTTATTTTATTTTATTTTTGCTATGGTTAACAACCTGTGTTCCCTCACATTTAAAGCCCTGAATCCCATAGCGCCCTGGCTTTTCTAATGACAGTGTATTAACATCACTATGATAGTCTGCATCATGGCAAAGACCATTTAAGTCACAGTTTAGGAAAGGTCTGCAGTCTGCACATCTAAACATGTATCAGGCAAGGATCAGGACAGAGTTTTACCACTGTTTGGAACTATTGATCAGGAATCAGGATCAAGAGATATAACATAAAATCCTAAAACCTTTGCTGTGTAAGAATCTTTTTAATATGTGTCTTACTGAACATAATTGAATGTAATTAACCATTATTGTAAGTGTGAATAATAAGGTGTCACTTTTTGCATAGACTTTATACTGTGCACAGTGCTTCTATTTCTATTAAACAGACTGACACTTGCTAGAACTAAGATGACAGACCTAGGAAAATCTTAATGATGTATCTGCTAAAGGACCTATTAGACAAGAAATTTTATAATGAGCACCTATCAGTTCAAAACGTGCAGATGAGCACTTGTTCTGCACCAGCCTTTCACACAGGCGAAGGATATGCAGAAGGATCGATCACTAAAGTGTACTTTCATTGTTTGCTTGCAGCACAGCCCTTATTGCACAGGGCCATGTGTTGCCAGCGTAGAATGATTTTTTTGCCCTGCTGAAAGCAAGCCATCACCCGATGATCGAGCAGGAACTTGTTCATCGGGTGATTGGCAGAACTATCAGACAGGCTATTGTCTGTTGCTATTGCCTGTAAAATTGCTCAGTCTAATAGGGTTTTAATGCAAACACCATAATTGTCCAGACTATGGTATTTTCTGCTGATTTTTACAGTCATGACACCTGGACATAAATAGGTAGGACAGGGGGAAAAGGAAGGCTTTTGAAATTTGATAGTGGTGAGAATTTTTTTTTAGAGCACCAAGGAATGAATAAAAAATACTAAGACTATTCACACAAAGGTTAAAAATTACTGTTTCACACAGCCGTTTTTGGAACACATTGATTTTGGTGTGTCTATTCACATATCTATTTATTTGATTTTATAACCAACCATCAAAAAATAGAACATGTCCTATGCCTATGAGAGATCCAAGAAAACGGGTCCCAAACGGATACAAGATGATTGTGAAAAAATGGACCACTTTATCCATTTTTCAAGGCTTTTAATATCCACACTTGTGTGAATATAGCCTAAAGGGATGCCTGCTCAAAATGTTCACAGTTAACATAAAAATTACCTTAGATATTTTATTATTCGAAGTTAGAAAAATGCAGAATAGCTACACATCAAGATTGAAACTCACTGACATGCTATTGAGAAGCCTGAAAACTAAACAACTGTACTTTCTGGGAAAATACTAACCATATGGTCACCATGAGTCAAAATTATCTTGAAAGCTCTTAATCATCTATTTATCAAAAGATGGGCCTATCCAGAGGCTTTAATGTAGATGAGTGGAAGGCAAAGTAGAGGTCTGTTAAAGCCTTTCCTTCAAGCTGTCTTGAGAGATGTGGACAGATTGCAGTACTCTTGCTTTGTTGTTTTGTCTAAAATATCTCAACAGAGCAAATGTACTCAAAGCTTAAGAACAAGGACTGTGTACTGAGGGGTTTATTATAGACAGCCTTTTTTTCCCCTTATTAAGGTCAAGTATAAACTTTTAAAATAAATGACTTGGAATTGTGCTATAGCAGTAGGTAAATACACAGGATATAACAGTTATTTATTTTATTCCAGATATAATTTAAAATGACTACTTTCAACAAAACAGTGAGTAGTTTATTTATATACTTATATGGTTAAACACAGTCTATAACACCACAAAAACTAATGGTAAATATAGGAGCTGAATTCTACAGAAGTATCTTAAATTAGAATCTTAGATGTTCAGGAAGTAAAGGAAGAAAGTAATTAAATAATCAGTTCAGGGTTGAAATTGATTTCCTAGCAAGAAGTAGAACAATAGTCTGCCAAACCTTAAATTGTATTGTAAAGCAATAACCTGCAAAGACAAGTAGAAAGAAATGAGAATGCAAATTGTGAATGGTGCATGTTTAAGATCAAGCATTCAAGAAAAAAAAATCACCCAAGTCTAGATGCAAGTAATTTATAGGCCATGGCTACACTACAACTTTTTATAGCACTATTGACTGATTTTAACTCTTTTGTGACAACTGCAGCACACAAGAAAACACACAACTCAATGTATCTGGACTGTAGCTAAATAGTTAAAGTAAATTAGTAGCGCTAAAAAAAGCCACAGTGTAGTCCTGGCCTTAAACTATAAATGTAAATGTCGGAATCGGCCGTGTCACGTCCATTTTGTAATGGCCAGCACACGGTTGCATTAATATTCATGCATGTGAATGGGGTCTATTCACATGACTGATATTTTGAAGGTCCATTACTTTCACACACTATGTCATGCTCTATTTTTGTCCATTCTCACAGATCCCTCCATACACTGTAATGTATGAGGGATCCATGAAAATGGCTGCCCCTCGGATGTAAAACGGCTGTGAAAAATGGACATTCACCACGGTCATGTGATTTTAGGCAGTCAGGTGTTGTTGATGCCATTTTTGAAGCCAAATTCAGGTGAAGACAGAGTATGTCCCTTTTTTAAATCCACTTCTGGTTTTACTGCATCAACTAAATCTCCAAGTGTGACAATAACCTTAGATACAATACTAATTAATAAATAATTAAGGTTGCATGAATAATTTATATAAGAATGAAACGCAAGATTGATTTACATACATTATCTTATGTGACTGTGAATCTTCCTTCAAGAAAGAAGATAGTATTATCAATATTGGGATACAGGGCCTAAGGATTTTAAACTACTGTACATTATTGCATTTACGGTCAACACTAACAGACTTGCAATATATTTGTCTCTATGGACCAATCGACTATCAAATTAGCAATCGGGTTAACTAGTAAAATCTCATGTTGTTAAGTTATTTTTTCAATAGAGCTATTTTTTTAATACAGTGTCAGATCTGCCATTAATGTTGTTGTGCTGTGATCCACATAGTGCCATACATAGTTTTGACTGACAATTTTGTTAAGGTTTTTTGTTTTGCAATACTTTTTTTGTTAAACAATACAGAAAAACCGCCATTATCACTGCAAAATTCCAAGCTGAGTAACACAGTATATTCTATTTTAATACTCATTGTGGGAAGGTCACCCTTTCAGTGTTAAATCTCTTCTTGTTAATTTTTTTTTATCTCATTTTATTATGTTACCAAAAGAAATCTGTATTTCAAACTGGATGACCAGAGGAGGTGCCAGTTTCTCATGTTACACAGGCAGGTCATGTTAAAAGCGTATTTACAGTACAAAATCTATAGTGCAAAATCTCATTTTGTCAAGGTTTTTTTTCAGCGTGTTTATACACTGTGTTCCAAATTATTATGCAAATAATATTTTCTCATATTTTCCAAAATTACCGATATGAATTGCAGTCATTGTAATTTTCCAGTCATCAACTATTCGAGTATAATTGAAAGGTTTTTGAACAAACTGCCTATGATAACAGTATATTTAAAAAAAAAATAAACACTGAAAATGCATGTTTAAAATTATTATACACAGCAGAATTTGCAACCTTTTCATTTTTATTAAGAACAAAAAAATTGTCATTGTGATATTATAAGCATTAGCAGGTTATTACAAACTGAAATCAAACAGTTTTCAAGCCAAAACTTTATTTGAGGTGAAATTACATTTGCACATAGGACCCCTTGTTCGAAAGAAGCTTCTGAACTCTCTCGTCCATTGAATTTGTCAGTTTTTGGATGGTTTCTGCTTCAATTGTTTTGCATGAGGACAGAATACCCTCCCAGAGCTGTTGCTTAGATGTGAACTGCCTCCTGCCATCATAGACACTCCTTTTGATGATGTTCCAGAGGTTCTCAATGGGGTTGAGGTCAGGGGAGCATGGGGGCCACACCATAAGTTTGTCCCCTTTTATGCCCATAGCAGCCAGAGATGCAGATGTGTTATTTGCAGCATGAGACGGTGCATTATCATGCATGAAAATGATCTTTCTGCGGAATGCATGGTTCTTCTTTTTGAACCATGGCAGGAAGTGCTGTTTGAGAAACTCCACATACATTATGGAGTTCATCTTTACCCCTTCAGGGATCCTAAAGGGACCGACAATCTCTCTCCCCATGATTCCAGCCCAAAACATTACTCCACCTCCTCCTTGTTGGCGCCGTAGCCGTGTTTGCATGGGGTGTCCATCAACAAGCCATCCTCCACTCCATCCATCTGGACCATCGAGCGTTGCACGGCACTCATCTCATCGGTGAACAAAACAGTTTTGAAGTCAGTCTTCATGTATTGTTTGGCCCACTGGAGCCATTTCTGCTTGTGTGCAGTGGATAGAGGAGGTCGACAGGATGGCTTACGCACAGCTGCAAACCTCTGAAGGACCCTGCATCTTGTTGTTCGGGGGATGTTGGAGGCACCAGCAGCTTCAAAAACTTGTCTGCTGCTATGACAAGGCATTTTTGAAGCTGCTCTTTTAACCTGACGTAATTACCTGTTGGAAAGAGTCCTCAATTTTCCCTTATCAGCACGCACACACGTGTGCGTGTGTGCTGTGAATCAGCTATATACACGCACACACGCACACGCACACGTGTGCGTGTGTGCGTGTATATAGCTGATTCACAGCACACACGCACACGTGTGTGCTGTGAATCAGCTATATACTTCTTGATTGTGCGATGATCACGATGAAGTGTCTTGGCAATGTTGATTGTAGTCATGCCTTGACCTAAACACTCCACAATTTGTTGCTTCTCAGCAGCCGACACATCCTTTTTCTTTCCCATTTTGGCTGAAAATGTAGGCTGCTTAATAATGTGGGACAGCCTTCTTAAGTAGTCTTGCCTTTAATTGGACATACCTGCCAAACTAATTAGCACAGGTGTCTGCAATTGCTTTCAGTGATATAAAGAGCCCTGACACACATCACCATCAATGAGTTTAACTGACAAACAAAAAAAATTCTTACCTTATCATTCCTAAACACTTTTTACATAATAATTTGGAACACAGTGTAGTACAAAACCTATAGTGCAGAATCTCATTTTGTCAAGTGTTTTTTCTGGGCAATAGTGTTTTTTTTGTTAACCAATACATGCAAAGTAAACAAAGTAAAAAAAGGAAAATGCTGACTGACGCAGTGTGTTGTCTATAGTGGAAAATTTCATCTTGTTCAGGGGTTTTTTTTTTGGCAATAGTGTTTTTGTTAACCAATACAAACAAAGTGCTGTTATCATGACTCATGACAGAAAAATAACTGATTCACGCAGCGTGGTGTAATCTATAGTGCAGAATCTCATTCTGTTTAGGTTCTTTTTTCTTGCAATAGTTTTTTTAACCAATACTGAACAATTGCCATGATCACCCAATGTGTTCTAGTCTAATACTCACTGACCAGATCACCCAAAATTGGATAGTTTTTGATACAGTGACCTACTGGAATGTTGTAGGTCTTCTGTAACTTTTGACCTTTGCATTGCAATGATTGAAAACCACAAGTGAAATTTACAGCTACAGTGGGGAAAAAAAAGTATTTAGCCAGCCACCAGGTGTTCGCTGTATTATAGGTTAAAGCGTCTTGATGTTATTACCATATAAAGTGACATATGTCATACAGTGACACAGTTTTGAAAACTGGGGCCGAGTGATTAAGGTGTTTTTTGGTGATTTCCATAATGGCTTAATGTTATGTAATAGATACTCTAGTTTGGATTAGCATAATCTACTTCACTATTCCACACCTTTTTTCTGCAGTATACTGACATGTACAGACCAGACAGCGACCAAAAGAATACCTGGCTAAGTGTCCATCTCGCTAATTGGCATTTTACATGTATATTATATTTTCCAACCACTCGTACTATAGGTACATCACAAACGTTATGTGATTCCAGCCTTAGGCTACATTCAGATGCCTGCGGTGCAAAACGTCCGTAAAAATGGATGTCTGGCACCTGAGCAGCACAAATTTTCATGGATCCCCCATACATTTGAGGGTATGAAGGGGTCCGTGAAAAGATATGACCTAAAATAACTGTCATGTGAATAGCCCCCATTCACTAACACTGAATTTAATGCTGCCGTGTGATGGCCATTAAAAAAACAGACATCACAAGTCCATTATTCACTGTTGTGTGAATGTAGCCTTGCTCTGTCTGTGATCATGGACCTTGTGCTATAGTAAAGCCAATTCCCATAGTACAAGTAATTAATCACTTGTGAGATCGGGGAAGGAGGAAGGGGGAGGAGCAACCTATGCGTTGGAGTGCTGATTCCAATAACGTGATTGGTGGTTGTGAAAAGGCCAGAATCACTGGGTCCACCATCATCATCCACCAGATCAGGTAAGTGAATTTAAACTCCCCAGACAACCCCTTTAATTATGCTACACATGTTGTAGGACAGATACAGTATATACAAATATATTACTCTTTACTGCTATATAAAAATAAACGTCAGTTGCATGTATATGTGAATATAAATATTTTCTCGTTGACTTATTATAATACTGTAAAGGTAAACTACATTTTATTAAAAATGCTTTTAGAATGTTGATCAATTAAAAAAAAAAGAGATATGATTTACCAAGTCAAGTCCTCTGTCTTAATGAATTCTGTAACCTTACATTACAGACCACAGAAAGCAAATAAGTGCTATTATTCTCTCCCTAGAAGGCATTCAAAATAAGTGTTTTGATCCGTAATCAAGCCTTACACTTCAAATAGAAAACAATCTATATATCACTGTAACACATGGAAAAAATGACTGCAAATCTATTCTCCCAATCAAGCCTGTTGTCCCAGGAGAGCTCAATGAAATTATTATCTACATGGTGGCCTAATTCACTCAAAATGTAATTTCCCTGACCTCACTCGGTCAGATGAAAACAAGCAAATACACGCTGTTTGACTTCAGTGCTTTCAGGATAACACAATAAACCTGTTCAGCAAGTTGTTGTTAGAATGATATAATTAAATTCTAGAGCATTATTTCTACACTACTAATTTACCCATCGTATAAAATGGTGAATTCCTATTTGTTTAACTCTATATTGTTTTTATTTCCCTAGCTTTTTTAACATGTCATATTAAACATGTTTAGATATTCTGAAAACTTAAATGAAATATTCCGAAGCTGTAATAACTTGCAATGATAAACATTATAGCAAGCAATTATTCCACCTTACTAAAACTACATTTTAACATACAAATATTTTAAAAATATATAAAAAATAGAATAATCACTAAAAAAATAAACAATAGCTAGCTCCAAAAATTGTTGACAATGTTTACACTATTACAATTTTCTGAACATCTTTTGTTCTATAACCATTATCTAGTTTAATGTCCTAATGCTTTTCTAGATACAGTATTACTTACTCAGCATTTGTGTTTGTATGAAATGGCTCAGAAAATTATCAATATCCAAATGTAATGGCAGTTTTAGAGTTTTTGTGCAGCCAGAAATGCTATAGACGTAGTACATACAGAAATGAGGTATAATCTGTTTTTTTTTTCAGTTTATTCCCTTCTGCTGGTTTCTGTAAATACATATGAGTGAGTACATTTTTTGGTTATGATATGAAAGGTTTTAGTCAAGCAGATATCCCCTATGCTGCTGCTCCTTCTCCTCTCTCACAGCATGCAAGCTCAAGCACACACACACACACACACACACATATTGTCACTTCATTTCTCTCTCCTCACTTCCTGTCTTATTTATATTTACAGTTCTAGATTAAATAGATTTTGACAGAAGAAGTTTTTGAATATTTATAGACAACCTGCAAACAGGAATAGGGAAACTACAGACTGATGGAACAGGTGAAAAATGCAATCTTAATAAGATATAGTTCATGTTTCATATAACTTGTACTACTGGTTTATTAAAAAAACAACAACAGGCATGCTATAAATCTCATTAATATTATGAATTGAGAGGACTGACTGTCACCAAGCTAACTTTCTCAATGCTGTGAGTAAAGTTTTAAAGAATTATTCCCTTCTCGACAAATCAATGTAGAGATTGAAATACCTGGTCACAAATCCTGACTAAAGGGTGGGACTTACTTAAACAGTGCTGCTCTATGCTGTTTCTGTAACTACCTTATAGAGGAATAGGAACTATAGATCACAAGGCATTATGGGAAAGGAGCTGGGAGCTCATGCGCCCTCTGTTGGATGTAACAGATCCTCAGTTTGCTTTTGACTCACCGAGTCTTGAGACAGCAAAAGGGATTTTAGCCAAGCCAGTTTCACTTATCTGCATACAGCGCTGTTTCGGGATTTTTGTCCCTCATCAGTACAGAGCAAAGTGAACTGGCTGGCTTTGTGGGAGGCAATGAGTGGGTTATGGACAGGGACATCTCTCCTTGAGGAGAGCACCAGTTAAGGTGTGTAGAGTTTTGAGTTGCCTCAACTATAGAAACAGTGTAGCACATTTAGATTATTATTTAGGTTATTTTTGTAGCTGTGGAGCTTACACTGCAACAATGTAGTTAGTGGTTGGGACTTGCAAGCAATTATTTCCATCTAGGCAGCTATTTGCTCTTTTAAGCTTCCTGTTCAACAGTCTTGTTGCTAGAGATAAACTGCCTAACAATGTTAATTTCTCTAGTGGGTTTGTGAAGCAACTGGTCTCAGATTACTCATGTCCTCTGTTAAAGGCAGAGTAACCATTGAACTAAAGGCAGAAGGTGCTTGGCAAGTCTCAAAGGCCATTGTTGCAATCTCACAAAAGCTCCTCTGCCATATATTAGTATTATATTATGTCAGTATTTTGACAAGTGGAGGACCCTGTTACTGATTTTGCTTTGTGGTCCAGAAGTTTAAAGTTACATATTTGGCACATGGCATAAACCATGACTTTCTCTGTCAAGTTCTATTATTTAGATGAAGATCTTGACTTTTTATTGGACCTACAGTGTGATTATCCACCATTTATATTCTGAATAATAATCTAAAAGACCATAAATATACAGTGAGTGAGGCTACACTGTGATATCCTTCATTATAACTGTGTGACAGGAGTCTGTATCAACATCAATAGCAACTGCAATAGGAGTTTTCATCCCCCTATGGAAAATTTCTATGGCTGGGTCCATGGCAGTTCATCATACAGGAACTGCCAAAGCCTGTTATAGGTGATACATAGGACTACACAGTGTCGGACTGGGATGTCTAGGGACAACCAGTGGAATTGTTTCTAGGGGCCCACCTTCAGGACCCCTGCAGATCAGCGTTCCCGAGACAGGGCGGCTAAAGGTAATAACATGCTGGGAGCCATGCTGCTCACCCACTATACCTTGTGCACCACTGCACTACCTAAACCTACTGCTACACCTTGTATGGCAAGTGAACAGCCGTAGGCTCCAAGAATTGTTGCCTTTACCTGTAGCCGCACTGTCCTGGAAAAGTTGAGCTGCAGAGGTCCTGGCTGTTGTATCATCGCAGATGTAATATTGAAGGCCTATCCTAAGGACAGGCCATCAATATTAGAAAGATGGATAAATCCTTTAAAGAGGTTGTCCAGGAATTGGAGCAACTCATGTGGCTGACGGGATGTGTAAAGTAAAAAATAAGTAAATTAAAAAGCATACTCACCTGTCCCCAGCGCTCCATTGTCCGCTGCCAGTGTCCATTCAGTCTCATGCTGGCGACTCCTTGCTGGGAGTCCTGGACCTCGTGTGACTGTTAAGACCAATTAGGTACAGGATTTCCAGAAATGAGGCGCTACCATGAGACCGAACAGACACAGGCAGGGGACAACGGGGTGCTGGGGACAGGTGAGTATGCTTTTTTTTTTTTTTTAAATTTCCTTATTTTTACACCTCCCTGGCGGCCGCCACAGTGGTTGCTCTAGTTTATGGACAACCTCTTTTAAGGGGTTGTCTGGGACAAATTTTTCTATGGTCATTTCACTGGTCCCCCTATATAGTGGCCTCTTCACTGGTCCCGCATGCTGTATGGGGAACAGTGATGGAGTCATTATATTGTGTGGGAGCAGTGATGGGGGCTAACATCCTGTGGGGGGACATTAAACTGTGTGGGGCATATTAAAGGGGTTGTCCAGGGTTAATCTTTTTTATGGCCTATACTCAGGATAGGCCATAAATACCTGATCGGTAGGGAGCTGACACATGGCCCCATCAGCTGTTCGGAGCCACTTCCGGAGCCCGTTCTGTACACGACACAGGGCCGGAAGCAGAAACCTCCATCCGCTGTATAGTAGCCCTGCACCTTCACTGCAGCTCAGCTCCTACTGACTTCAGTTTTAACTAACAAGGAGGACATGGTTAAGGAATTAAGGATAGCAGGGACATTGGGATTCAGCGACCATGCTATACTCCAGTTTGGGGTTGTAAGAAGAAGACCTGAGAAGACAAAGACTAGAAGGCTCAATTTTAGTAGGGCAGATTTTAGGGGCCTAAAGGTAAGGGTTAGTAGAATTCCATGGCGAAAAATACTTAAGCACAAAAATGCACATGAGGGGTGGGAAATTTTCCGTAGGGAAATCATTAATGCACAGGAACTAACAATACCTAGAAGCAAGAAAAATGGGAATCACCTAAAAACTCCAGGATGGATGACCAAAAAATTACATAACCTACTAAAAAAGAAAAAGGAAACATACAACAAGTGGAAGATGGGAGCTATATCTAAGGGAGAGTATACAGCAGTTTGCAGACTCTGCAAGATAAGCATTAAAAAAGCTAAGGCTGAATACGAATTGAAGCTTGCAAAAGAAGTTAAGAGTAAGGTAAAAGGTTTTTGGGGATATGTTAAGAGCAAAAGAAAAGTGAAGGAAACCATTGGAGTCCTGAAGAACGAAAAGGGTGAAAAAGTTAACATGGTGGATCAGCAGGTGGAGTTACTAAATTCATATTTTGTATCCGTCTTCTCCCAAGAAATGGATGGAAATATCAACATTAATGGTGATAGTGATGAGGGGAATGAGGACTCCAAGCTGATTATAAGTGAAGGTTTGGTAAGAGAACATTTAGCTAAGATTAAGGAAACCAAGTCCCCAGGACCGGATGATTTACACCCTAGAGTTTTAAAAGAATTAGCAGAGGAAATAACAGAACCCCTTGCAATAATCTTTAATAAGTCATGGGAAACAGGAGTGGTCCCTCTAGATTGGAAAAGGGCAAATGTGGTCCCCATCTACAAAAAGGAGAATAGGGACGACCCAGGAAATTATAGGCCGGTAAGTCTGACCTCGATAGTAGGAAAAATCTTTGAACAAATCGTTAAAGAACATTTAATTAGGTACCTGGATGGGAAGGCTTTAATTAATCAGAGCCAGCACGGCTTTATGCCTAATAAATCTTGTCAGACTAATCTTATTTCCTTCTATAATAAAGTCACTGAATGGTTGGACCAGGGGAATGCAGTGGACATAGTATATCTTGACTTTAGTAAGGCCTTTGATAAAGTATCACATAACATTCTTATTGAAAAAATGATCAAGTATGGCTTTGATAAAATATCAGTAAGGTGGGTTCACAATTGGCTAAATGATCGGGCACAACGAGTAATTCTAAATGGCTATACATCAAACTGGAAGAAAGTAAAAAGTGGGGTGCCGCAGGGCTCTGTCCTAGGCCCAGTACTTTTTAATATTTTTATAAATGATCTGGATGATGGGATTAATGGGGAACTAATAAAATTTGCAGATGATACAAAGATAGGAGGAATGGCCAACACTAGAGAGGAGAGAGAATGCATCCAAAAGGACTTAGACACACTGGAACAATGGGCTGAGGTGAACAAAATGGTATTCAACAGGGACAAATGCAAAGTTCTACATCTGGGTAACAGAAATGCAAGAAGCATATATAGTATGGGAGGAATAGTACTAAGTGAGAGTACAGGGGAAAAGGATCTGGGCATAATAATAGATCACAAATTCAACATGAGTCAACAGTGCGGTGCGGTGGCTAAAAAGGCTAACCAAATTCTAGGATGTATCAAGACGAGCATTGAAGCTAGATCAAGAGAGGTAATTATTCCGCTGTACTCTGCCCTGGTCAGACCCCACCTGGAATACTGTGTACAATTCTGGGCTCCCCAGTTTAAGAAAGACATCGATTTATTGGAGCAGGTCCAGAGAAGAGCAACCAAAATGGTGGAAGGTCTACAAACCATGTCCTATGAAGAAAGGCTAAAAGAATTGGGACTGCTTAGTTTGCAGAAGAGAAGGCTAAGGGGAGACTTAATAGTGGTATTTAAATATCTGAAAGGTTGTCACAGTGCAGAGGGATCTACCCTATTCTCATTAGCAGAAGGAAGCACGAGGAGTAATGGGATGAAACTAAGGGGAAGGAGATTCAGATTAGACATTAGGAAAAACTTTCTAACAGTAAGGGTAGTGAGGGAGTGGAATAGGCTGCCACGGGAGGTGGTGAGTTCTTCATCAATTGAAATCTTCAAGCGGAATCTGGATAGGTATATAGCTGGGATGATCTAGGAATTCCTGCTTTTGCAGGAGGTTGGACTCGATGGCCCTTGAGGTCCCTTCCAACTCAAACAAACAAAACAAAACAAAACAAGATACAGTGAAGGTGTCCGGCTAATACACAGTGGACAGAGCTTTCTGCTTCTGGCCCTGTATTGTGTACAGGACGGGCATCAGAAGTGGCTCTGTACAGCTGATCGGTCCGGGGTCAGCCCCCTACAGATCAGGTATCTATGGCCTATCCTGAGGATAAACCATAACGAATTATGCCTGGACAACGCCTTTAATATACCCCCCAGGTCCCCCCTAATGAGCCACACTTTAGAGGTTGTCCAGTATAATTTTTTTCTTTTTTATAATTAGTCCGGGGGAGGTGAATCCCCCCTACCCCCCCCCCCCCAAAAAAAACATACTAAACATATTCACCTGGCTCCAGTGCTCCGATGTCCTCCCAGCACGGTCTGGTCCTGCAGCTCCGCTGTCTTCTTTTTGCTGGAAGTCCTCACTGGTTGTGACGTCCCAGGTCCCTTCCCTTAGGCCGCTGATTGGCCTCAGGGGTAACGTAATGTCACAGGTAGTCATGTGCAGAGGGAACTTCAGCTGGAAGAAAACAACAGAACTGCAGGACCGAACTGCGCTGGGAGACACTGGGGACAGGAAAGAAAGTTTGTGGGGTTTTTTTGTTTTGTTTTTTTCACCTGCCCCGGCATAATTAAAAAAAAAAAATGTTATCCTGCACACCCCCTTTAATGTCCCCCAGGCCTCCATCACTGCCCCCCCCAACAATATAATGGTCCCATCAATGGTCCCCATACAGTATAGGGGACCAGTGAAGGAGCCACTGTATGGAGTATAAGCTCCACAGTGGCCCCCACCCAGTATTATAAGCTCCACAGTGGCCCCCACACAGTATTATATGTGCCCAATAGCCCCCGTCTGCTTCAGTGCTATTACTATACTCTGGGTTCTCCTCAGACCCCAGAGTATAATAATCAGAGGCCCAGGGAAGGTGATTAAAAATAGCAAACACTCATACTCACCTTGCCTTACCTTTCCTTATCATCCTCGCTACATCCTGCCGTCTTCAGGCCCTCTTCCGACGTCGCTGCTGAGGTCTGTGATTGGGCCTCAGCGGTCACGTGGGGCGCACTGACGTCATTACGTGGCCGTGCCCCATGTGACCGCTGGGGCCTAATCACAGGCCTCAGTCACATGACGGAAAAGCGTCGGAGAGGACGCTGTGCCCAGGAGAGGTGAGAATATGTATTTATTGTTTTCAGTCACTTCCCCTGGGTGCCCTGTCCTGCCATCTATTGGAAAGGGGCCTGCAATATGCCAGGGTCCCTTTCCAATAACAGTATGTATAGCGATCGGAGAACCAGGCTTTCCCTGACCGCTATGATAGTGGTCCGGGGCCCCGGCCATCTCCAGCTGGCCACGGGCACCATACCCCGCCAAGCCCGGTCACACCCCCTGCGACCGCGATCGTTACGCCCCTGACCAATGCATCTGCATTGGTAAAATGAGGACTAATAGTCGGGGCTCGGGGCCCACCGGTGGACTCACCGGTTCCCCAGTGGGCCTGTCTGACCCTGGGTCTACATAGTCTGATATACAGTACAAAGGTAGAAGAAGAACAGGTGAGACACTGACATATGAAGTAATGGAGAACAAAAATTTTATTTTTTTTTGGAGTGACTTTTTAAGTATCGCATATCCTTTAGATTTTGTTTTTATATTTTGTTGTCAACAACTTCTGTCACAAAACTTGCATTTAGAAACCATTGTGCAATAGTATAGTACTTTTCAAAATCAATAAGATAGATATTCTGAACCATGACTGTAAAATATAAGGAAGCAATAAAAAATATTATGTAACTCCGCTCACCATCTCAAGGACTCAATAGAACCAAGGTTCTCTTCTAATATGCATGCAGTGCAGAAAACAGTGTCAGGTCACAGGCAGAAAAGGTTTTCTAGCAAATGGGAAAGATACAGTATGCTAGTTTTGGTGGGTGCTGGATCTTTCCACTTTGCTGTAAAATATAAGTCAATAGAAGCGTTATTTTAACGTTATGCTAATAGAAACAGGATATACAATGAACATAATCCTGATATTAAAAGCACATTTGTGCTATAATCAATGCATTGGTACAATCATATGTACACAGATGCATACATTCATATATATGCATATACATTTACTCACATACAAGTAAACTGTAAATTACAAATGACAAAATGAACCTTAAAGGCAATACTTGTACATCCCTAAATAAACCAGACCTAGAGAAAATGTAGCATTATAACTTTACTGCAATGAATACTGCTTATATTTCTTACATGGAAATACATTTACAATAACTTCATTATTTTTTCAATAAACATAAAAGTCATCATCTGAGTAAAGAGTGGACTCCTTCTCTGTGCACTTAGATTTGGGATATGTGTGAATATAAGCAGCTCTGTCTGTAAGAATGTAGTTTTCTATATTTAAATACAGGCTGTATGTGTCCTCTGAATAGAGCCCTAAGGGGATAGAGGTTTATTAGAGCTATTGGCCATGTTGCAATTTACTTGTCAGATCCGATGCCAGAATTTCCTTGGCTGGAAATCATTGTGGTAAAGTAACTGGCTTTAATAATGGATACATGTACTGAATTATTCATAAGAAGTAGAGTGAGCCCTGATGCTTTATGCTCAGTACTTTCATTAACTATGAAATGCTGACTGTTCATGTAGTGTCTCTGAATGATAATTTCTGTTCCTTTTAAATGATAAAACATAATGTTTATCAGCATTTTAATTACGGACCTAGTGTCAAATATTGTGCCAAAAGTCTGTCAACATATATAATAGCCACATTTATATTTGCCAGTGAAACAACAGCATCAATCTTCAGTCTAAAGCTCTAGAGGCCAGCTTTTTACCCTGACATTAGGTCACAATCAGATCTCCTGTGTCTTATATGGAAAAATATTCTGAGCTATCAGAAAGTCATAGAAAAGTATATAAAACTTCTAAGGCTTCTAATACAAAGTATATCACGTTGCTTACATATCTAACTTTGAAGTAGAGATGATTTCTAATCTCTAGTCAGGGCTATTGATATTGCATTGATACATTTTGTAATCTAATAATGTTGCACATAAAAGGTTGGAATAAAATGAAAATGCTGGAATTAGGGGAAATGGTGAAAGTTTCTAAGGAAAAATACTCACAGTTACTAGTTACAGTTACTAGTAAGGTATCACTGTGGTAGAGCACTAAAGATGATAGTATTTTATCTCTCACAGTCAGATGTTACACAGCATAATGGTTAGTTATGGTATGAAGTCAGGATTGGCATCAGTACCTGACAAACCTGGGCAAGGGCCAGGACCTACTTCCCTTGGGGGGCCCACCGGGTGTTTCACTCATGCTTGGTAGAATTCAAATGCCGCTCACAGACCCCCTGGCATCTGTCCATGCATGCCTCAGACTGGACCTCCTTGAAAGTAGATACCTCCGCCAACAACCTCCACCCCCTGAGTGGTGTGATGTTTGTCCAAACATGCCAACATCACCCCATCATGTATATAGCCCCCTCAAATTATTGCATGGAAGATATCAGCAACAAAGTAACTGTACTGGGGCCTGCTGATTGAAGCGGCCTGTATAAGCAGTCCTAGGAGGGACGATTCACTGGAGGACAGCCTGTTAGTACCATTGACTGATAAGTGCTATTCCAGTCACCACTGCCACTAGTCAGTAAGTCTGTGTCCACATGTTCTGATGGTTAAAATTTCGACAAAAACATTGTGCCTTGCCAAGATTTGAAATGGAAACATATGGACAAATATTTACAGTCCTACTAGTGATAGGGGAAGGAAGAATGTCTGAACACCTGGAGGCCACCTAGGAAGCATCTGCAGATAAACTCAAAGAAATACACGTGCCAGAGGGCTACTATATGAAGTAAGGCATACATACTATATGGAGTATATTGTAGTGTAAAAATCTGCGCATAAAAGTGAGTTTACATGTGTAACAGTGTGTTTGCCTGTGTAAAAGTATGTCTGCATGTGTAAATGTATGTGTGCGTGAATGCGCGTCTACCTGTGTAAAAGTCTGTGTGAAAGAATGTATGCATGTATAAAAGTATGTGTATGAAAGCATTTTGCAACCGCTACTTTAGCCTGCTGTTGTATCCTTTGTTGTAATTAGCTCATAATTTTATTAATTCAAGTTACCTTTCCTTATGGTCCATCATATCCGTAGATGAGTGCAGTGTGATGATCAGCTTTTCAAAAAACATGATTTTACAAGATGTCAATGTTTTATATGTGTTGCTATGTGATGTCTAAGTGTTGCTACCAAATATTTGTGATTTGCAGCCTATCCATTTTGATGATAAATTGGGGTCCTTAACCAAATTCAAATAAGGGTAAGGCACATTGGTACCTCATCATTTTTCAGTACAGTGTATTGACATATTGTAATGTTCAGCTCAGTTACATCTGTGACCTAGTATCTGACATATTACAAAGGCCCCTCTGTCATGTACTGTAAGAAGACACTAGTGCTGTAAATAGCACATGATAAGTGGGAAGTCTGTAACAGATTGTACTTTAACGGGACTGCACTGCAGCGAGTAACCAGAGTACCACTATGTAGAAAAAATCAGTTATTGTCAAGATTGCTGGGGGTTCCCAAGGTCAGACCCCAGCAATCTTAAAGCATTTTTAGTGATATACCATTACTTTATAAGATAAGAATGTAATATATATATATATATATATATATATATATATATATATATACATATATATATATTTATGAACACAACTCTATACATATGTATCTCCTGTTTTAACTGTATTCTTGTTTTTTTAATGGCATTATCCAAAATGCTTGAAATGTAACTTATTATATAATGTTAGCAGCTATTAAATGATTTCTATAGTATACAAACAACTCCACTCCTTTCTAAACAGTTTTTAAATATATTATGATGCATTATATGTATCTGGTATACATTTTAGATATATGACTTCAAATTTGGTTCAGGGTAGCATTATAATTATTACTCTGGGAAATGTAAAACAATGATGTTGCAATATTTTATGCTAGGATTATTGTATACATCATCAGAACATAAATGTAAAATTTATAAAACTAACCTGTAGTATCTGTAGCTTCCCTAAGTCTTACATATTGAAGACAAACACTTTCTTACTTCATTGGAAGTACAGACAATACAAAATGCTCTGTTTGTTTTATGGCAAATGTGATGAATGGAAGACAAATGTCAGAGAAGTGTCAATAGACTCCAGGAAATAATAAAGTAAATCTCCCTCCTCCAGAGACTTTGATAGGCAAGATGCATACATCTGTATGTATAGTGTATAGGAGAGCTGTTTTGGCTTAGCTAAAGGTGCTATTAAAATGGCAATTTCCGGTAGGACAGTTGCTGATTGTCAAGAAACAAGCTGATCAGCACTCATTTGTATCAGCTTAAATGGAGTCTATCATTAAATAAATCGATTTTGAACTGATACCATGTAGGAATAGCCTTTATAAAGGCTATGCATCTCATATCTTTACTTTCCAGGTCCTCACCGCCATTTTCAAATTATGTCCTTTTTTGTGTTTATGCAAATTATACTCAGAGAGCACAGGGGGAACGGGTGGGCTGAGTTAGTTAGTTGGTAAGGGCTAGTAGTGGGCAGGATAGCTAGGGAGACAGGGAGATGGTGTAACAGAGTGAGAGAGGAGGGGGGGCAGTGATAGGGAGGTAGTGTGGAAGGTACACAGGAAACTACACAGCAGGAATTTACACCATGTAAACAAATGCAGAAGATGCCAGGAGCTCCCAGAGAAACCCAGAAATCACTCAAAACACTACTAAAAGTATATGGGTGTACTTATTAACCCATTAATAGCACTTACAGACCTTTTTAAAGAAAAGATTTTTTGCCCGGAAACCCCTTTAAGCATTCAGTAGTACTACAGAGCCCATGCCCTCTGCTGAAAGTAGAAAGAATAAAGGTAAAGGTGATATTATCACCATCCCTTTAGTAGAATCATCTCAGCTATTTTAGGCCTCCTGCACATGACCGTACATTTAATCTGCAATTGCGGGTCCACAATTGTGGATCAATGTATGGACACATGCATTTCTATGTGCCCAGACACACATTTTTTTCGGCTGTGCATCAATGCCATATCCAAGGACCGCAAATTATGAAGCATGTCCTATTTTTGTTGCATTTGCAGCACAGACAAGTGTAGGGGATCATACAAGTCTAATTGGGGATGACATACTGACGTGTTTTATGGATTGCAGATCAGTATTTGCAGACAGTAAAAACCACAACCGTCATGTGCAGGAGGCCTTGCAGTCTATGGGGTATTTTACCTGTGAGATATAAAGTACATTGGGTTAATTGCCCATTTTCACATGTACTTCCTAGGTAGGTGATTAATAAAAACAGACCTTTAAGATTTTTTAAAACTCTTTTTATTGTAAAACTGCACAAACATAGAAGGAAAAAGAAAAAAATATATAGATACAATTACTACAGTAAGTCCTTATTCAGTCCTAAGGTTGTAAGAAAAAGAATTCAGGGACAGTCTACAGTATAACAGATGGGCTTCATTCTGAACCACTGATGTAAAGCAGTGTCATCAGTTTTGGAATGCATTCTAAGGGCGCAACTAAAGTTCAACATATAAGTTAATTAGAAAGGGAGGGAAATAATTAGTGAGATGGGAGTCACCCCAGACCTTTAAGCAAAACCTTTCACTCCCTTCATCAACTCCAACTCTTCTCATTGTTCAATAGCTGCTGCTCCACTGATTCGATTCTGGTACAGTTGGCACTTCTTCTCTTCACTGTTCCCAAGCAATCATTTTATTATTGTTTATCAGCACAATAATGTTCTCTGCTGTCAGGTGGGTGGTCCCTGTCTTTCAGCACTAGCCCAGGTCTGCCCCCTGATAGAAAAGAACATAATTGCACTACAACCAACAGAAATGACTGCTCAGGAATGGTTGGAGCTAGAGAGAAAATTCCAACTGTGCTGGAATGAGTGGAGCAGTGTCTATTGATGAATTCAATGAATTGGAGTTGTTGGAGGTGGTGAAAGGTGATGTTTAAGTATAGTTGGGTTAATAGCACTTTGCAAAAATGAGTCGGTAATAGAATTGTTTGCTACTCTGATTCTTTTATTGAAAATTAAATAGTCCCCATGTAAAATATATGCAACATCACCTGTCAAAAGAAATAATAGATTTTAGAAGCTTCTTCATCTTGTTTGTTTTATAATATTAGTGTGTCAGATAGAACATTTATCTTTATAGAAACCATTCCAGGCGTTTTTAGTACATATTGTGGTTTTAGTATGCCATTCGGTTCAAATGACCATATGGACTTAGGACTTATGAACATAGGTTTTATGACTTCAATAGCAAATGCAATTTTGTCACTTGCATTGTATGTAGCATTTTTGTAGCCCATGTCTTTCTTTGCTCTATTTTAAATTGTGACGTTTGTATGAAAATCACATGATCTTTTACACTCTTGCATGTCTTTATTGATTCCTATGGGTAACAGGCTTTGGTGTGAGAAAATGAGAAAAGTTATATGTTTCACTTTATATTACCTTAACTAAACAAGCCATTTTGCACCAAATATTCTTCCTGCCATGTTAACTGTTTAAACTATTAATGTATTTTTTTTCCAAAATCTAATATCCTTAATCCATGGAGATCCAGTCAAAATGGATGAAGTAACATAACAACATCGGATGGGCAAAGCTTCCATCAAACAACGCAATTAAACTTCCATAAATAGCTTTTACTTAGAAATCTAGTTCTGAAGACAATTGACCATGGAAGTCTGATTGCCTTTCGTGGGAACTTGGTCCAACTGATGTTGTTCTGGTACTTTATATAATGAGTATGGGTGAAGACCTCTGCCAGAGAAGTGGCTTTTTAACAGAAATAAATATATTATTCTTCCATCTCCCATTGGTAAGTAGAGCCCTAACTGTCAGGCCATTGTTTATCCACATATTGCCTTAAACACAAATCTCCAGTTACTGGATTTTTTTCCAGTAAACATTCAAGTATGCAGGTCAGTGTCGAAATCGGAAGAAAGACAAATGTGTTTTGAATCCTATGTATAACTCCTTGGAATGTCTGGAAAGTATTTAGGAGAACTGGAAGATGGAGGGTTCTAGGTGCTTGAAGCCATCTGAATATTCAACAGCCCCATCTCCAGGACTCAGCATTCTGCTAGGGAAACTTATACAATAAAGTCCCAAAAAATGGTAATTTAATTTCTCAAAAAATTTTAATTTTCAATGAAAATTCTAAAATTTTAACCTTGCATCATTAGAAAAACCCTTGTGCACAGTTTAATAGACCTAAAACCACATTTAAAGTATCATGTAGTAAACAATAAGAAATGAGAAATAGCTGTACTGCTAGAGCCAATACAAATCACAGAGGGTTTATGAAGGTATAAATGTTTGCAGCACTGGATAAGGTTGAATAAACCTAAGCATTTAGCCCTCAGGGGAGTTCTGAGTCAAATGAATTTATTCCCTTTCAAGCTACATCAGGGAAACAAGTAACTTCATATGTATATTACAGTACAGAAATAAATGTGGTCTATAAACACTATGAGCTTCAGCCAATAAAGTCAAATGAAAAGCAATTATGTACATTTCATAAATAATATAAATAGATATGAAAAGGATATCACCGAGTCATGGATATTTTGTGGCTGAAAATAATTTACTAGATCAAATGTGCAATTACATTTTACCACGCTATTTTTGGTATGATATGGTAGCCAGAAAAAATGTATATTAAAACTGTCTCCAGAACTTAGAGTTTTACTTTTAAAGACATTTATATATTTCTCAACAAAGCAAAACAAGACAAAACAACAGTAAAATTAAGACAGTAAAACAGTGGATGTGGAATCACAAGGATGTGTTGCCAATACCACTTAATAAGAAATAGTCCACCAGAATAAAGGTCATATGTAAATGTAAGAGTTATAAACCCTACTAAAGTTAAAGGGGTTATACAGTATTAGAAAAACATAGCTGTTTTCTTACAAAACAGCATCACAGCTGTCCACATGTATTGCGAATCAGCCCCATTCATGTCAGTGGAGCCAAGCTGCAATGCCAAAAAAAACCCACTGACCATGTGTGGTACTGTTAAGCCAACCGTGTTTTTCTAATCCTGGACAACTCCTTTTTTTTTCCATTAGAAAATTTTTATTAAGCTTTCAGTAAAGGAACAATACAACACAAGCCATAACTGTTGCCGGAACATCCAGTTGAGGGGGGTGGGTTTGGAAAGGGCGTTGGTTGGGAAGAGGATGGGAGATAACTCCTGACGCAGCAGGGCAAAAAATACAACATAAGTAACAATAACATTAAAACAGCGTAACCACTACGAAGGATATAGGAGTGGGTTTTAAGGCGAGGAAGAGGTTCCCGTAGAAGGAGCAGAAAAAAGAGGTCTGAAAAGAGGGAGAATAAAAAATACATTCTACAGCTGCCACACCTTCTGATGGACACTGTCATCAGGTCTACATGCCGCAACCAGGTCTTCCATCCCCCATATGGACAGGATATTCTGGAGCCAGTATGACATGGATGGGGGGGCAGTGGATTTCCACCGACAGGGGATGACCGACCTGGCCGCTATCAACATAAATCCAACCCTTTAACAGTATAAGCAAAATAGCTGGGTAGTTCAGAGGTAAATTTTTGGTTAATACAGTTCAGGATTACTAAATACAGGTGCATCTCAATAAATTAGAATATCTTTGAAACATTTCTTTCTTTCAGTAATTAAATAAAAAAAGTGACTTCCTATATTTTCTAGATTCTTTACACACAGAGTGTTCTATTTCAAGTGTTTTATTTCTGTAAATGTTGATTATGGATTACAGCTAATGAAAACCAAAATCTAATAAAATTTGAATATTGTAAAAAATTCAATGTGTCACCTGCCAAGGTTTCCTAAGCCTTTAAATGGTCCCTCAGTCTGGTTCAGTAGGACACACAATCATGGAGGACGCTGATTATGAATTGAATTACTGAATTACTGAAATTAATGTTTCTAAAATATTCTAATTTATTGAGATGCACCTATATAAGATAAAATAATAGAGCTACAGCACTGTACTCAATCACTCATGGTCTTAGTAAGGACAAGTAAGTGCTCGCAATCCAGATAATTCAAGTCTATTAAATTATGGATATTTCTGTATTACATATTGTGTTGGCATATTTATTTCCATTTCTAAGTTACGACTGTTTTGTGAAACATTGCTATATTTAGTAGTTGTTAATGACACGGCACTAAAGTATAAAGAACTCAGGGGTGCTCAGAAAGGAACTTACTCCATTTGCCAATAGCACAAGAAAACCAGAGCTCAAAAATAGTGTAAAATACAAACTTCCAGTTTATTGGCAATACAGAAATAACATGCGATGTTTCGGTCTCTTGAACCTTCCTTAGACATTTGTAGAGATGCATATAGGTAAAATTAGGCTCAATGCATTACAAAATGAATTAAAATACAGTAGCATGTCCTTAAAGTAACGCAAAATAACACTAAGCGTACACATATTTCTAATAAAGTACATTGCACTAGTGACCCAACAACAGGGATAGAACATGAAGTGAAGATCAAACAAAACACTGCATGTGTCTGATACTTGGGGCAGTAACCAAGAACGGCATAACAGTAAAAGATGGAGGAGGTAAACACTATAGTAAATGTGCACAATACATATCAACATGAGCTATATATATGATGCCCAGCTTTCTAACATAGTACAAAGTATAACTTAAAAGTAAAAAAAAAGGGCCTGGACAATACTACTGGATTGCTAAAGCAATATACGCATGCTTAGTGTTATTTTGAGTTACTTTCAGGAAATGTTACTGTATATAGTTCATTTTGTATATTGTCTAGATTTGTACAGCATGTAATCTAAATTTGCCTATATCTATTTCTACAGATGTCTGATGAAGGTCCAAGAGACTGAAATGTCACAAGTTATTTGTGGATTGCCCATAAACTGGAGTTTTGTCTTTCACACTATTTTTATGTGAATTCTTGTAACATTTCTATTTATAAACTTGAATCTGGACACAGAGAACTTATATATGAGGAAAACAAAGGATAGGTGAATCGTTAGTTAATAGGTCCATGTATTGCTTTTCCTTTGATATAAAAAAAACAGTTTCACTTTTTTGTACTATTTGGCATACAGGTGTATAGTATCCTACCATTTACTAGGGCAGTATATGTAAGTAGCAGGTTAATGTTAAAATTATGTTCACTTCATGTATATCTAGGCTACTTTTTATGAATCACATGCTTTTATTTGCCTTGGAAGCAGCTGCCTGGCATTGGTTGCTACAGTTCAGTTGTTTCCTCTTAACTAATATCCCTAAGCTCTTCTCCATGCCAGCTGTACCAAGTATTTTTCAATGTAATGTGATGTGAACATTTATTTTCCCATCCTAAGAACATAACCGTTCATTTATTTGTGATAATTTTAATTTCCTGCTTCTCTTCAAATTTTACAAATCCATCTGTAATATAATGCTGTCATCGTCTGTGTTAAGGACTATACCGTTTTAGTATCATTTGCAAATATTGACATTTTACTTCATAAAACCCTGGTCATTAGCATGATCATTAAAACATATATATATATAAGACAACAGGCTGACATTGTTACTAAAGATGAGCCAACTGGTTAGCTAAGTTTGCCATGAGTTTTGGGGTTTCTCACCCACCAATAATTTTTATATTCTGGAGTCTCTTGAGACCTGAGTAGAGTAAATCTATGCCATGGGGAGGTGGAGACAGGGGGCGACTTAATGCCGGAAGACACCATAAACAAACATCTGGAAATGAACAGTGGATGCTACGAGCGAGACCATGAGAGGTGAGTGAAGATAAGTATGACTTTTTATTATTTTTTTCTAGCTACCCTATGCCTCAGCTTATTATACTCTGGGCCTTAAAAGAGCACTTTCAGTTTTTGGACCAATTCTAGTTCTTACATACCATTAATATATCTCAAACATAGTTCTATACAGTACAATCCTTATATTCAGGGAGAAATGCCAAGATAAAAGTAACCTTTTTTAATAATAATTTGGGGGTTCAGCTGTGATTTTAAGTGTTGTGAATCCATATTATTATAAGAGGAGAGACTGGTTTAAATAGAGCTTGTAATTTTATACCATAGAAGGTTTAAATGTAGCCTCTTGATCTTAAAAACAACTTTAGGGCTATAGGTTATTACTTGTATGCTGTCATTTTCCTTACATAAAATGTAGCAATATATGGTTATTATAAAGAAAGCTGAGATTTTTGTTTCAGATGGTTTGCTGTCTATCACACCCACTTCCTTCCTATTACTCAGATTACTCCGTTTATTTAACTTTACCACTGTGGGAAAAGTTTCAATCAAAAGAAAACACTCTTAGGTCACTGTTAACAGTCTCATGCTGTGAATATGTTCAAATTTATACCACATTTAACTGGATTTCTAATGTGTTTCATTTACTGTTTTATTTCTCATAAGCACAAGAAAAAAAAAAGTGAACTCATAAGTCTTTTATAGCTAACTAGAAGGATAATATTAAAAAGAAAATATTGTGGCCATATTGGACTTGAGCAAAGATATTTCTGAATAAATTACTCAAGAGATTTCATATATTGAAATGTATATTGTGTCTTGAAAAGTGTTCCTTGGTTTATTGTTCATAAATACAACTATATCATGACTCCATGTAATAAGGTACCCATAGTGATATATGGAGCCTTGCTGTAGCTCTCTATGATTCCAGTTTCATAAGGAAACATACAGAGAACTTTTCTATAATAACTGTGCTTTTTTTTCTTTTGTGAAGAAGAAGAATTAAAAGGGTGTTTCAGTATTGTAAAATTATTACCTATCCACTGGATAAGGTGATAACCACCATAACTAGGGTGCTGTGACCCCTGTTACCTCAAGCAGTAAGACGATCGGAGATTGCTGAGACCTGAACTTGCTTATTTTTGGCAGTCACATATCATTAAACTGAGCATTAGAACACGTTTCTGACCCCTGTTCTGTTTAACTCTTCTTGGGATAGGATTTATTGCTGGAGGAAACAGGGAACCTGGAACCCTCATTCTGGTAATCGGTAGGAGTCAGCGATCCTATCCAGTGGACAGGTCATACCTTAGTATTGCCATAATCTCAGTAATTCTGAGGGTGCCTTTCAGCCTTGATACTCGATCCATGTGTGGGCCAGATTTACCAGCCTGCACCTTATGCTGGGAGAGGGACTCATAGCAGCATACATAACTATACTGCTGGGAGTCCCTCTCCTGACATAAGGTGCAGGCCAGTAAATCAGGGCCAAGACACAGACTAAGATTCATGGCTGAAACTGGGTCGTATGAATACACCATTAGTGTGCCTCTCTTTTACTTCAGAATACTCTAATAGTGCACACTCATCCTAACCCTTTAAGGGGTTGCCATTTTAACAATGTAATATGGGCTGTTACTATTTTAATAATATGAATAGTAATAATGATATACCATGGCCACTACAATGTCCATCATGTTGTGATGTTTACTAAATTACATGTACATGGTTGTACATGAGTTTGCTTCTTCTTGTTAGCCGTATTTTTTTTTTCTTTTTTTTTTTTTTTGCATTTCTTAAAGTTTCACATAAACATTTTACAGAACTTGAGTGTTTTGTCTTTCATGTGACAAGATTTCTGGAACTTTATCAACCAGCTGCTTTCCCACAGAGTAATTCACACACTGTTCATGAAAGCTATTTTCTGTGTTTGTAAAAATAAATAACAACAACAGTGTAGAAATATGCAAATGTTTCCAGCGTGGGAATTATATGAGCTTCAATTATCATATATGCACATGAAGACCAACAATCACTTGAAAGACTTGAAAGAAAAACAAAATCTTTCTCATCTCAAAAATGTAAATGTTCATTTACATGTAAAACCTTACCTCATAATAAACTTTAGCCAGAAGGAAGGTCTTTGTGTGCTGTGTACTACAAATATATACTTATTTTGTAAGGCTGGAGTCACACAGGCTGGAGTCACAGAGAAATGCCTACTAAAGAAATAAGACCACAGAAGATAATAAAAGAAAAGGAGAGAGCAGAGATAGAAAATAATATGTAGATTAACGTCTCTGCCTGTTTGGGTCTCTGCGCCACCCTCTGCTCACACGCTGCGGCGAAGGAGGCGTGTTCAGTTTGATTCCTTGCGTAGGTTTCTTGTTGCTTAGTCTGAACACTGTCCTAATACCTCCTGTCTGTAACTGAATTTCAGCCACACCCGTCTTTTGCATCTTTGTTTCTCTCTGGTCCTCTAATAGTTAATCTCAGCCTTGCCTGTGTGATTGACAGCCTGTCTACCAATCCAGTCTGGGGCAGGTCCTGTCTTTCTATAAACAGGTTGTGAGCCTTCACATGGTCGCTAATTATTGCTTCTGTGTACCTGCCTTTACTCTGTGCTGTTTTGTTACTTGTATTCCTATTTCTGATCTCTGGCTTTGTCTGTGACTATTCTTTTGGATTGTGATTTTGTACTGCATTGCTCGACTGTTACCGACCCCTTGGCTAGCCGACCTCCCTTTGTCCATTGTTTGTCCTGTCTGCGTTCTGTGTTGTCACCTATATTAGGTTGGGCCTGTCGACCAGTTTCTACTGTCGCCTAGGACAGATAGGCAAGTTAGCCAGGGACAGTGGGAGGTTCAGCTTAGGGCTCACTGTCTTGTTGTGCCCCCTCCCCCCAGGGTTCTGCAGTGGCACTGGGGAATTGCTCAACTGGCAATTCCCTTACAGAAGAACCAGCCCAAAATTACCTACTGCCATTTGCTTCCCTCCAGATCAGCATGGATCCTATTCAGGGCCTTGCAGCCAAGATGGAGGGTTTGGCAGGCCTGGTAGCTGAGCTAGCTAAACAGGTTCATACCCTTACTGAGGCTGCTGCAGCATCTCCGGTTGTTTCTGCCCCTTTCAGGGTTTAGATGCTACTCGTTTCTCGGGGAAGCGTGGAAAAATTGAGACTTTCCGGGAGTCTTGTTGCCTGTATTTCCGGATTAATCCACATGCATCCCAGGCCCAAATGGTGGGAGTAGTTATATCCCTCCTACAGGGGGATCCACAAGCTTGGGCCCTTAAACTCCCTCCTGGGGCTGAGGAGTGGTCAGATTTTGAAAAAATTTTTTTGTCTTTGGGCTCTATATATGCCGAGCCAGACCACATTGGACTTGCAGAATCACAACTCCTCACCATGCGGCAGGGCAAACGCTCTGCTGAGGAGTATTGCTCAGAATTCCGCAAGTGCAGTGTAACTTCAGGTTGGTGTGAGTCAGCTCTAAAGGCCCACTTTAAACAAGGCCTGTGTGACCGTGTTAAGGAGGTCTGGGTTAGTCACCCAGATCCCCCTACTCTTGAGCCGGCCATGACTTTGGCCATCCATATTGAAAGTCTGGGGCAGGTCCTGTCTTTCTATAAACAGGTTGTTAGCCCATACATGGTCGCTGGTTATTGCTTCTGAGTACCTGCCTTTACGCCGTTCTGTTTTGTTACCTGTATTCCTATTTCTGATCTCTGGCTTTGTCTGTGACTATTCTTTTGGATTGTGATTTTGTACTGCATTGCTTGACTGTTACCGACCCCTTGGCTAGCCGACCTCCCTTTGTCCGTTGTTTGTCCTGTCTGCGTTCTGTGTTGTCACCTATACTAGGTAGGGCCTGTCGACCAGTTGCTGCTGTCGACCAGTTGCTGCTGTCGCCTAGGGCAGATACGCAAGTTAGCCAGGGACAGTGGGGGGTTCAGCTTAGGGCTCACTGTCTTGTTGTTCCCCTCCCCCCAGGGATCTGCAGTGGCACTGGGGAATTGCTCAACTGGCAATTCCCTTACAGTAGAGCTTAGCAGAAGTTAAGTCACTTCTATACAATATTATCTGCTCACCTGGTCGGGTTGTAGCAGGTACAATTCCTTATTGCACCTATTGCCCCAGTCCCTCTCGGATGGCAACGATCCTCCCGATGTAAGAAATCCACTCTGAATTTAAAGAATAAGACTGGATCCCTGCGCTATTGACGGCAGTATAATTCAGAGGTGTTTAAAATAGAAATATTTATTGGATGATGCTTTGGAACAAGGACACATGCCTTATCACATGACTTTTTTGCTGCCAAAGTAGGGTTTTAAATTTGTGATCTGATATATATTCTGTATGGATTTGACAAAGGGCTTGTTCCATAGCTCAAAGCACGTTATCCAATAAATATTTCTATTTTAAAAATCTTAGACTTGTACTGCCGTCAATAACGCCGGGATCCAGTCTTATTCTTTAACCACTTCAGTACCGGGGCAATTTCTCTGGTTCAGGACCAGACACATTTTCTGTTTTTTTGTAAATGCGGTTTTGAGACCTATAACATTTTTATCTTTTGGGTTATTCAACTCATTTTTGCGTCTTTCTTTGATGACACATGGGTTTTATTTTTATGTTATTTTTTATTTTTACATGTTTTTTATTTTCTTTTTTATCCAGGAAAATATAAACAAATGTGTCAGTTTTTCACATTTCACGTTTAGATACTAATTAAAACAGAATCATTTCATGCTGAAAATCAATTCAAATATCTGCAGTAGAAAAATTTATGCTGCAAAAATTATGATCAATCTACACTGCAATTTGTTGCATGCCTCAATCAAAGTTTTTGGAAAAAGAATATGCAAATAACTCCTCCTTGATGGAAAAAGGAAAACTTTCCATGAAACCTAGTGACATTGACTGGAATTAAAGTCAAACAGAACATCTCTTCCAAAAAAGAATCTGTTTTGGGGTTAGTGTGAAGCAGGATACTGGTTTGACTAGGTGAGTGATCGATCATAGATGTGGGTCAGAAGGAGTACTATGTCCCCTTAGAGAGGCATAGTATTCCATAGGGAGACATTGCCTTTGCAATGTATGCTCATGTATGCTCTACTAGGAATTCTTGAAAAGTAATATGGCAATAAGTCCTACTTGATGGAAAAGGAAACCTTACTCTAGCACAACCTTTTGGAACATAGCTACATAAAGATGAATGGCTGGTTTTCTATTAAACTTGACATTGAGGTTCAACTTGACATTGGGGTTAAAGCCAAACCAGAACATGTCTTCCAAAAGGAATAGAGACCCATTCCAAACAGCTGTTTTGGGATTATTGCCACTCATCAGTGCATAGCAAGGTACTGATTTGGCCAGGTGAAAGGTCATAGATGGGGGTTGTCAGACTGTACACACCACAAGGTGGCCTTCAAAGGCAGTGTCACCCTAAGGAAACAAATCAGCCATTCTGGCTCATATCTATGACCTTCCATCTAGCCAACCCTTCCTACATTGATGGGGTGCAACAATTCCTTAACACAATCATTGCTGAAATCTTTCCATCTTGGCATTGTGTTAACAAATGCTTAAATGCTCCAGAATGGCACACTTAGTGGGAGCCACCAAGAGGGCATTTTGTGATAAACAAAGAAGGGCAATTATCAACAGGAATATATCAGTTAGCACTTTGTACTCCTCAGGCTTTTATGATGACCTGAATTTTCTGAGACCTGGATTTTCTAATGATAAACTACATTTTAAATGGGCAGCATGGTGGCTTATTGGTTAGAACTGTTGATTTGCAGCACTGGAGTCCAGCCAAGGACAACATGGAGTTTATACATTTGCATGGGCTCCTCCGGGTACTCCGGTTTCTTTCCACACTACGAAGTCATACTGATAGGGAATTTAGATTGTAAACCCTATGTGGGACAATGAGTGATGACTATGTGTAAAGCTCTGCAGAATATGTTGGAGTTATGTAAGTAAATACATTTTGAATTAAGTTGGTTCCAACTTTTCTGAAGAGTGAATACCATATCAGCTTTGCTACCCTAAATTTAAAGTTGGATTGAGTTTCAGTCTGTTTGCTGGCCTTAAGAATGAGTAGATCTGCCTTTCCTAAGGAAAAACTGTCACAAAGGATATTTTATCAATAGAATGAGAAAATCATCTAAAATGTCTAAGTAAACCTGTGAATTGAGCGTTGGGGTAATGAATGCTATCTTACCTAGTCCTTTACCTGACATGCAACTCAATATCTCAAATGATTGGAGAAACATAATTGCCTTCTTCAAGTAGTCATCTTTCTACATTTCACTAGAAAAGCGCAATACAAATGTTATTGTACTAAAATAAATAGATATCTACCTGCATGCCTCTTAAAAACAAAAAATTCAATCCTGTGATGGTAAGTCAATAGCTAATTTGGGATGACCAATTCTAAGCAAAAGAGCGCACCAACTTTGATTCTGACAAATAAACCTGATTGTGTAACATTTATATCTGTTTGGCTGTTAGCCTCTACTTAAATATGTATTCCCATCTCAAGGATCATATTAAGACTTATAGCTTAAGTTAACTGAAGTGTTTTACCCAATACACTGCTTCATCTATCATGCTCTATTTGCCAGATACAGCTATATCTCTCTCCTCAGTGTTTACCGTTTGTTGCCTAGGTTATAGACCTGTTCTTATATCAGACTGATGACTTAATCCCTGCTCCCAGCCACCCATATTGTTTTCTATCCCTCTCTATGCATATTGCTTTCAGTTGCTGAGTCCTAATAAGTGCTAGAACATCAGTGCATCTCTTATCACTGTATGTAAATCCTGAATTTACTGTGCAGCTTACCAGAAGTACGCTGCTGGACTGAGCTGTCAACCAGGAAGTGAAGGGGATAAGACAGGAGGGCAGGGGACATCTGGAGATGGGAAACCTCCTTAAATTATCCCATATGCATTGTGTCTTAACAAATGTCTAAACAATTAACTTATCTAAGTTTTTTTTATCCTTATCAGTTCTATCTAGGTTTTAAGTTTAAGATCCAAGTTAATAGCTCAGTCCTTTACACAGTACATTTGGAGACACATTTTCTACATTCTCTCTACTTACAGCCTATATTTTGTGGTATTTGAATTGCTGATACAAGATTCCCAGAGGTAATAAAATGAATATTTAGCAGTGCCTTAAAGCCAGGCATTAACTTGTACACCTTGCAAAGATGATCAGCTGCTAGGGAATTCAATTACACACTTGAGTCATAACAGTTCAGATCATGGACAAATCAACCAAAAGGCATAGAACAGTACATAGATTCTAGTACCTGGTAAACAAAATGTTTACAAAGATTCCAAGACAGCCTGAAATAAAAAAAAAATACAGGGGAAGGAGGAAGGAATGAGACAAAGAGTGTACATATCAGTATCTATATAATATTGGTCTACACATGAATATGACTAAGCTGTGGTCTCTATCACTTCATGAGGCCATGACAAGGTTAATATTCACTTCTTTGTTTAACTGAACAGTGGGGGGTTGTTAGTCAAAGGCACATACATAATGGTTGTTTACCACTGATGTATAAATCTGTTCTTGTCATTAAAGAGTTTATTTGCCAAGTGAGGTGAATAGAAAGAAAATACATTGAAAATTGAGTACATGAAAACAGAAATATTTCATTGCTTTGTTTTAATGAAACTCTTTTTATTGACTTAAACAATACAAATTTGGAATACTCAGTGATTTGATATGGTTATTAGCCACATGCTACTCTGAGAACATAGCACAATGGATAGGGTATGTCGACACTCAAACTTAGACATAACTAAGGCTGTGTTTATAATAGATATAGACCTATAGTCTGGATATATGCCATTGTAATATAAAATGTGGTGAACTGAACATTCCAATACAATTAAAATTAAAGTAGACCAATGTATAGTGGCTTGACATTTTACAATGAGATACTGTTTTGACATAACTCTATTTTTGTCATTGCAATATATAGCACTAACCAAAACAATGCCAGGCTGTACCTGGTATAGTTTCCTACTACTTATGTATTATTATTTATTTATTTAACTTACTGGTATAGCGCCATCATATTCCTACGCTTTACAGACATTGACAGTCACTGTCCCATATAGGGCTCACAATCTACATTCCCTATCAGTATGTCTTTGGAGTGTGGGAAGAAACCGGAGTACCCAGAGAAAATCCACACAAACACGGGGAGAACACACAAACTCCTTGCAGATGATGTCCTTCAAAAATTGACAAAAAATATGATATATGAGTACTGTATATTCAGTGTGCCTCTGAAGTTTAGTTTCTCTAACACATTCAGGTGTATTAGAAATAGTGGCAAAGAACACAAAGTTGTGTTCCCAGGCAGCATATTTTTCCATTGTATTTTCACAAGAAAACTAATATATATATACAGTACAGACCAAAAGTTTGGACACACCTTCTCATTCCAAGAGTTTTCTGTATTTTCATGACTATAAAAATTGTAGATTCACACTGAAGGCATCAAAACTATGAATTAACACATGTGGAATTATATACTTAACAAAAAAGTGTGAAACAACTGAAAATATGTCTTATATTCTAGGTTCTTCAATGTAGCCACCTTTTGCTTTGATTACTGCTTTGCACACTCTTGGCATTCTCTTGATGAGCTTCAAGAGGTAGTCACCTGAAATGGTCTTCCAACAGTCTTGAAGGAGTTCCCAGAGATGCTTAGCACTTGTTGGCCCTTTTGCCTTCACTGTGCGGTCCAGCTCACCCCAAACCATCTCGATTGGGTTCAGGTCTGGTGACTGTGGAGGCCAGGTCATCTGGCGTAGCACCCCATCACTCTCCTTCTTGGTCAAATAGCCCTTACACAGTCTGGAGGTGTGTTTGGGGTCATTGTCCTGTTGAAAAATAAATGATGGTCCAACTAAACGCAAACCGGAAGGAATAGCATGCCGCTGCAAGATGCTGTGGTAACCATGCTGGTTCAGTATTCCTTCAATTTTGAATAAATCCCCAACAGTGTCACCAGCAAAGCACCCCCACACCATCACACCTCCTCCTCCATGCTTCACGGTGGGAACCAGGCACGTAGATTCCATTCATTCACCTTTTTTGCGTCGCACAAAGACATGGTGGTTGGAACCAAAGATCTCAAATTTGGGCTCATCAGACCAAAGCACAGATTTCCACAGGTTTAATGTCCATTCCTTGTGTTCTTTAGCTCAAACAAGTCTCTTCTGCTTGTTGCCTGTCCTTAGCAGTGGTTTCCTAGCAGCTATTTTACCATGAAGGCCTGCTGCACACAGTCTCCTCTTAACAGTTGTTGTAGAGATGTGTCTGTTGCTAGAACTCTGTGTGACATTGACCTGGTCTCTAATCTGACCTGCTGTTAACCTGCGATTTCTGAGGCTGGTGACTTGGATGAACTTATCCTCTGCAGCAGAGGTGACTCTTGGTCTTCCTTTCCTGGGGCGGTCCTCATGTGAGCCAGTTTCTTTGTAGCGCTTGATGGTTTTGGCCACTGCACTTGGGGACACTTTCAAAGTTTTCCCAATTTTTCGGACTGACTGACCTTCATTTCTTAAAGTAATGATGGTCACTCGTTTTTCTTTGCTTAGCTGCTTTTTTTCTTGCCATAATACAAATTCTAACACTCCATTCAGTAGGACTATCAGCTGTGTATCCACCTGACTTCTGAACAACACAACTGATGGTCCCAACCCCATTTATAAGGCAAGAAATCCCACTTATTAAACCTGACAGGGCACACCTGTGAAGTGAAAACCATTTCAGGTGACTACCTCTTGAAGCTCATCAAGAGAATGCCAAGAGTGTGCAAAGCAGTAATCAAAGCAAAAGGTGGCTACATTGAAGAACCTAGAATATAAGACATATTTTCAGTTGTTTCACACTTTTTTGTTAAGTATATAATTCCACATGTGTTAATTTATAGTTTTGATGCCTTCAGTGTGAATCTACAATTTTTATAGTCATGAAAATACAGAAAACTCTTGGAATGAGAAGGTGTGTCCAAACTTTTGGTCTGTACTGTATATATATATATATATATATATATACATATATAAATTCTAAATATCGTATGTGTTACTTTTTGGACAGAACAGCAGAAAGCATCTCAAAGCAGTTAATGAGTCAATTATATTATTGTGAGATTCATAGACTTTTGCTATTTAAAGTAAACCTTTTCCTTCCTTTTTTGTGTTTTCTTCTCCCCCCACATACTTATACTAATGCTTTTACATTTGTAGCTCATTTCTGTTTGCAAAATGATGAAACCACAAATCCGCATTTGCAGAAGTTGATCCAAAAGTTTCTGCCTTTTCTGCTAATATATTCATAGAAAAAGCTGGTGCCAAGGGCGGCTGTCCAATTAAGACAAATGAGGCACATTGAATTTCTCCCTAAGGGCACAGTAGGGGTGCTGGAAAAAAATCTACTTTCTTCTTTTTGTCAGAGTCTAAGAAAAAAAAAAAGAAAGAAAGAAAAGAAAATACAAAAGCATGGAAATTCAACACATCCACTTACAGAATAATAAAGGCTGTTGTTTAAACCTTAAGGAGTTTTGGCACCCTTCTGGGGTCTTATGCAAATTACATTTTTTCTTATCAGCTACTAAACCATAGGTCTCAAAAGTGGTTGTTTGTTAAACTGCTTTGTAGAATCAGGGTGAATTTAACTAGAAATCATAGGAAAATATAAAAGCACAGTTTATACCTGCTTAGCATATAAGAGCATATATTATCTGATATGCTTCTAGCTCCATGCAAAGTCAACTTCATTATATATTTTTTAATGTGTTTAGTGATAAAATATATAATAAAAAGTAAAAAGACATTTATATTTTAAACTAAATACTAGAAACAAGACTTGAAATATTAGTAGCAAATTAATATTTTTACTATTGGAAAGCAGACAAAAGAATCTCTTCATCCCTTTCAATGATCATTCGGGAAACTACAGTATATAATAATTAGGCACTGCATAGCAAAGATCACTGAAGCATTTCATTTTCACTATGTATCCATGGTTATGAGACAGACATGTACCAGTGGATCAATGAGGATTCTTTTCCCTCTCACATTGGGGCTGCAGGACATATCCGACTTTTCCCAAGTAATTGCTTACATCTTGATTTTATTAACTCCTTAACCAAAATGGAGCTAATTGAATGTTTCAGTCAACCCAGATCATGCCCCACTCCTCCATTCTGACAAACCCACATTTTAGGGGGGGGGGGGGGTCACAATTTTATCTTAGACGTCTCTCAAACATTTCATCTTGTGGATGTTTAAAAGTATAATAATATGCATGCATATAAGATAATGTGCATATGTAAAACCAAGAATTTCATGTTCAAAGATAAAACATGAACCTTTGAGAAGGGAAAGTGATTATTTTGTGGAGTTTAATGATCACATTCTACAACAATAGTGAAAAAAATCAATAATGAGACAGGCACAGTACTTTAACTTAATGGCTGCACAGTGCCCCAGGGCTTGCAGTACTAGATATATCAAAGGCTTATGGCTAGTAAGAAAGACTGTGAATTGTTTCCTTCTTAGTAACAACTTCACATTCTCATCACTGACACTTTTTCCCTGCTCATAGCTGTGCTATGCAGGGTGCAAAATTGAATTTAACAGTTCTTTTTCTTGGTAGGAAAGAATCCCCTGCCTACTAACATAGTGATAAATATTTCACATGTAGTGGACTAAAAATCAGTTAATTTTTAAATGTAATATGTCATGACAGATTCGGACATTTTGATTGGAATGTTTGTAATGGAAAAAATATGTAGATAGAGAAAAAAAACATGTGGACAGATAAAAAACTATGGGCAGATTTATTACTCTAGCCTGAAAAAGGTATTTTGATTTAATTGCACAAAATGTATTAAATGGTATATGCCTCTTAATAAATATGTACATTTTGAACTACCCTTAAATCATAAAATGAAAATTTTACCTCCTATTTACCTGCACCAAATGCGCCACAATTTACTATATAGTGGCCTTAGCAGGGGCGTAAATACCAGGGTAGCAGCAGTAGCGGCTGCCACAGGGCCCGGGACATTAAGGGGCCCGGAGCCCTGTGGCAGCCGCTACCGCGAACCCCACAAACACTGCTATCATTATACTCTGGCATCTTTTCAGACCCCTGAGTATAACGTTCAGAGGTGCAGGGGAGGTGAGCGAACATAAAAAACAACGTTACTTACCTCTCCTGCACTCGGACTGCCATGGTTTGGTTGCGGCAAAATTTCCACATGGGGCCCTGACCTAAAGATAATGACCATGTTCCCACCTGGGGCACTGTGCTACTTGGTGGTCTGTATGTTCACAGTTTATTCCAATGTGATTTCCTTATATTCCGTATATGTTAAAGGATTATATATCTTGTATATATTATCATGGGGTGGGGAATTGATTTGGAATATGTATAGTTAATTCTGCCCTTTAAAACATTGTTTGTGGGAATATGCATACTTACTCAGGTATTGTCTGTCTCCATTTTTACATTTACTTGTTTGACTTTTAGCATGATCCTTAATAAAGATGTATAAATATGCTTTAGAGATTTATATGTTCTGTGTCGTTTTTGGTATACAAGCTCCCAATAAGTTAGCCACAACCACTTTTCAACTTTTGGTGAGTGTGGCACAGAAAGGGTTTTTTTTGTGAAAAATATGACATTTCTCACAAATTGTGTCTTTATGGAGCACAGTTTGCACTAATACATGATATTACCTGAGTTCAATCAATCATCTTCTAAAAAGTATCATGCCATAATATTGCTGAACCAAAAATAGAATGAGAATGAAAAATAATCTAGTATAAAGTATGTACCATGCAATGTTCTATCTATCTATCTATCTCTATCTATCTATCTATCTATCTATCTATCTATCTGTCTGTCTATCTATATAGATAGATATATAGATATATCAAATAGCAGATATGGCAGATATCCTTATTATTATGGGCCATTAGAAATGTTTTTAGATAATAATTGGAACTTGTATTAATAGCTTAACACTAAATCCACAATCTCCTCTTGGCATTGGAGGGCTAGAGGACCAGAGGGCGCTCACTGAAATCAATAGAAAACCATTGATTTAAATGAACAACCTGAGCCTTGACATTTCAGTTCTCCACAGTTAACATCTGATCACCAGGGTTTCTAGCAGCAATCAACATTTCTGAGGGGGGTCTGCAGTATGTTAGAGCTAGAACTGCTGTAAATTCTCAGCTCTTTCTATTATATTATCAAACAATATTTCAACAGTAAAGGTACATTTTATTGTATATCTTTCTCTCTCTCTCTCTCTCTCTCTCTCTCTAAAAAACTCTCTCTATATATATATATATGTATATATATAAAATTACCTATAGTGTATCTGAAACCATTTATTTTTACAATAATAGGTTAATAGGTTTTGGGTTCTGTGTGTATCTGATTCTCTATATCTAATTACAGAACATGTTGTCTTTTACATTTATACAGTTCACAGCAACCTAAAACTAGAGAATGTAACAACATGTTTTATTGATTTACTGTAACCAAATGAATTTACTGTGAAAGAATAAAAGTCGTGCAGCAATATTAACCATAGTCATTTTAGACTTTAAATGCCATTCCAAAAATGCTTTATGGTGATAAGTATGCCCAATATTTAACATGTATTATACATTTATGCGACAATACTAGCTCTTGAGGCATAGAGAATATTGAAAAATTGAAAATGTGTACTATGTGTATTTTCTGGTTTATGCATAGAGATGGTAGAAATGATTCACTTGGTTTAAGACTGAAAGTAAATCCAAAGAATTCACATATTTAAAATAGTGAAGAATATACAGTGGGGAAAAAAGTATTTAGTCAGCCACCGATTGTGCAAGTTCTCCCACTTAAAAAGATGAGAGAGGCCTGTAATTGACATCATAGGTAGACCACAACTATGAGAGACAAAATGAGAAAACATATCTAGAAAATCACATTGTCTGATTTTTAAAGAATTTATTTGCAAATTATGGTGAAAAATAAGTATTTGGTCAATAACAAAAGTTTATCTCAATACTTTGTTATATATCCTTTGTTGGCAATGACAGAGGTCAAACGTTTTCTGTAAGTCTTCACAAGGTTGGCACACACTGTTGCTGGTATGTTGGCCCATTCCTCCATGCAGATCTCCTCTAGAGCAGTGATGTTTTGGGGCTGTCGCTGGGCAACACGGACTTTCAACTCCCTCCAAAGGTTTTCTATGGGGTTGAGATCTGGAGACTGGCTAGGCCACTCCAGGACCTTGAAATGCTTCTTACGAAGCCACACCTTTGTTGCCCTGGCGGTGTACTTGGGATCATTGTCATGCTGAAAGATCCAGCCACATTTCATCTTCAATGCCCTTGCTGATGGAAGGAGGTTTGCACTCAAAATCTCACGATACATGGCCCCATTCATTCTTTCATGTATATGAATCAGTCGTCCTGGGCCCTTTGCAGAGAAACAGCCCCAAAGCATGATGTTGCCACCCCCATGCTTCACAGTAGATATGGTGTTCTTTGGATGCAACTCAGCATTCACTCTCTTCCAAACACGACGAGTTGTGTTTCTACCACACAGTTCTACTTTGGTTTCATCTGACCATATGACATTCTCCCAATACTTTTCTGGAACATCCAAATGCTCTCTAGCAAATTTCAGACGGGCCCGGATATGTACTGGCTTAAGCAGGGGGACACGTCTGGCACTGCAGGATCTGAGTCTCTGGCGGCGTAGTGTGTTACTGATGGTAGCCTTTGTTACGTTAGTCCCAGCTTTCTGCAGGTCATTCACTAGGTCCCCCCGTGTGGTTCTGGGATTTTTGCTCACTGTTCTTGTGATCATTTTGACCCCATGGGGTGAGATCTTGCGTGGAACCCCTGATCGAGGGAGATTATCAGTGGTCTTGTATGTCTTCCATTTTCTAATTATTGCTCCCACAGTTGATTTCTTAAGACCAAGCTGCTTGCCTATTGCAGATTCAGTCTTCCCAGTCTGGTGCAGGTCTACAATTTTGTTTCTGGTGTCCTTCCACAGCTCTTTGGTCTTCACCATAGTGGAGTTTGGAGTGTGACTGTTTGAGGTTGTGGACAGGTGTCTTTTATACTGATAACAATGTCAAACAGGTGCCATTACTACAGGTAATGAGTGGAGGACAGAGGAGCCTCTTAAAGAAGAAGTTACAGGTCTGTTAGAGCGAGAAATCTTGCTTGTTTGTAGGTGACCAAATACTTATTTTCCACCATAATTTGCAAATAAATTCTTAAAAAATCAGACAATGTGATTTTCTGAATTTGTTTTCTCATTTTGTCTCTCATAGTTGACGTCTACCTATGAAGTCAATTACAGGCCTCTCTCATTTTTTTAAGTGGGAGAACTTGCACAATTGGTGGCTGAATAAATACTTCTTTTCCCCACTATATATATATATATATATATATATATATATATATATATATATATATATATATATATAATTTTTTAAATAGATTTTCTTATGTCTAATTTTTATAATAGCTTTCATTAACCCTTTCATGACTCAGCCAATTTTTGTTTTTTGCATTTCCATTTTTCCCTCTCCCCATTCCAAGAGCCATAATTTTTTCACATGATGGCTTATTGTTTGCGGGACAAATTGTACTTTGTAATGGCACCATTCAATATCCTGTGCAATGTACTGGGAAGCTGGAAAAAAATTCTGAATGAGATAGAATTGGAAAAAAAATGCATTCCAATTTCTTATGGGTTTAATTTTTACAGCATTCACTATGTAGTAAAAATGACATGTTACCTGTATTCAGTGGGTCAGTACGGTCACGGCGGCACCAACTTTTTATATTATTTGTAAAGTTTTGATACCTTTTAAAAAATGTAAAACTTTGCAAAATAGAAAAACATTTTTGTTGTGACTCCTGTAACTTTTTTATATTTATGTGTATGGAGCTGGGCATGGCGTCTTTTTATGCGGAACAAAATGTCATTTTTATTGACACCATTTTGGGGGAGTTCTGATGGTTTGATCTCTTTTTATTCCATTTTTTTTATAGGAGGCAAAGTGTTGAAAAAGCAGCCATTTGGCAATTTTGATTTTTTTCCCTGCTATGCTGTTCACTGTATGGGATAAATATTTTTATATTTTAATAGCTCGGGCATTTTGGAGCGTAGGGAATACCTAAAGTGTTTATGTTTATTTTTGTTTCTTTATTTTTATTTGTGATCTAGGGAAAGGGGTTGATTTGAACTTTCATATTTTTGTGGGGTTTTTTTATACTTTTACATTTTTATATACTTTTTTTTTCTTTTACTTTTATTTTCAGACCCCCTAGGGACCTTGAATTCTAGTGGATTTGATCGCTCATACTATTCACTGCAATACTAATATATTGCAGTGAATAGTAAAATCCATTAACTTCTATTACACGTTGCCTATGGCAGCATGTAATAGAACTGATGTAATGACAAGCCTGAGAGCCTTCAATAGGCTCCCGGCTGTCATGGCAACCAATTACTGCCCTCCGATGACGATCCGGTGGGCAGCAATTGGTCAAAGATGGTGGCATCCAAGGTGCCTGCACACTTTAGATGCCGCAGTCACGTTTAACCCCGGCATCTAAAGTGTTAACAGCTGCGATCAGTGCCAAAACCAATCGCAGCTGTTAGAGGCAGGTGTTGGCTGTATTATACAGCCGGCATCCGACCTGTATGGAGAGAGCTCAGCTCCTGAGCCCTCTCCATACATCCCTTCCTGCATAATCAAGTAACTTTACATGATTATGTGTTAAAGGGTTAAAGTATACTTGTAGTTTTAGGTGAATTTTAGGATAAGCTCGTGTGTGTACTTCTGGAATAACATAACTATTACTGGTCACTAATTGCCTTATATTGTCCATTATTTAAACATTTTCTCTTTGCAAACTTCAGCTGTAGTTTGCAGTTCTCCCTGATCTGGTGGATGGAGACTAGTTGCCATACACTACATTTAGCACATAGAGGAGAATCTGCTCCCTAAGGCTAAGGCACCATTTTGAGGAAACACATTGTTTTTGCCTGCTGTGTTTTATAGCACCAGCAAAGTGTATGAGATTCTGGTGTATCCCATCCACACATTGTGGAAAAAAAAATGCTATGGAAAAGCTGCATTTTCAAATCAACATGCATTTTGCGGATCTTGCAGGGCATAGATAAATAAATACTGACTATATTGATGTGAATAAAGTACTTAAGCTAAGATAAAAAAATTCCTAGTCCCTAGCATGAACCTAAGCCTCTGTCTTTCCTTCTGTCTTCATCAGGTCTTAATTACTCCTCTACCCACTCATCCCTTTTCCTAGACTTCTATAGATGTATAATCTAATACGTGTGACCCGCAGTTCATCCCAAGACTACTTTAGAAGATTGAAAATCATTTTAACAGTTAAGTGAGGAAGAAAGCACCTTGATAAGAGAAGAAAAAAAAAACATTGTTCTGTAGTTAAATATATAACAATGTTTATTATATTTGTTTGTATTGCATTCTGCAAAATTTGTTTCTAGAAAACTTTATATTGCAGTGGCCATTCAAGTAACAGCAAGCATATATATACATTTTTTTGGCTTTAAACATTATGCACATGGAAGAAATTGGGATGCAGAAGCACTATGAAGGTACATATAATTCCTGCAGTTCTATATACACACGTGGACAAAATTGTTGGTACTCCTCGTTTAATGAAAGAAAAACCCACAATGGTCACAGAAATAACTTGAATCTGACAAAAGTAATTAATATATAAAACTACATGTTGACAAGCTACAAAGCTTCTGGGAAAATGTCTTATGGACAGATGAGACAAAAATCAAAATTTTTGACAAGGCACATCAGCTCTATGTTCACAGATGGAAAAATGAAGCATATCTTGAAAAGAACACTGTCATGGAGGAGGCACTGTTATGTTCTGGGGCTGTTTTGCTGCATCTGGCACAGGGTGTCTTGAATCTGTGCAGGGTACAATGAAATCTCAAGACTATCAAGGGATTCTAGAGAGAAATGTGCTGCCCAGTGTCAGAAAGCTTGGTCTCAGTCACAGGTCATGGGTCTTGCAACAGGATAATGACCCAAAACACACAGCTAAAAACACCCAAGAATGGCTAAGAGGAAAACATTGGACTATTCTGAAGTGGCCTTCTATGAGCCCTGACCTAAATCCTATTGAGCATTTTGGAAGGAGCTGAAACATGCCGTCTGGAAAAGGCACCCTTCAAACCCGAGACAACTGGAGCAGTTTGCTCATGAGGAGTGGGCCAAAATACCTGTTGAGAAGTGCAGAATTCTCATTGACAGATACAAGAATCGTTTGATTGCAGTGATTGGCTCAAAAGGTTGTGCAACAAAATATTAAGTTAAGGGTACCATCATTTCTGTCCAGGCCTGTTTCATGAGTTTTCTTTTTAAAAAAAATTCTGTTGAAGCATGGTTGAAAAGCAATGTCTGACTTTCATTTGTTCATTTTCATAGAATTTTTATATATTATTACTTTTGTCAGATTCAAGTTATTTCTGTGACCATTGTGGGTCTTTCTTTCATTAAACGAGGGGTACCATCAATTTTGCCCACATGTGTATACTATGGAACTGTAAGAACTGCTGTCTTTGTAAATGGTGTGTCGAAACAGCATTGTACTTTGGAAATCTTCTCCTCTTGAATCATTTTTCTAGAGAATACCTTCCTAAGGTTTCCTTCACACATAGTCATTATGTTGCAGTCTTTTGAGTCTTGTAAAAAGTTCAATGAATTTCATGAATTTTTTACAAGTGTTTTTTGTTTTTCTCTAGATTCAATAGAAACCTAAAAGAAAAACACCTGCTTTTACTACCTGACACAGTTAACATTATTTATGTCAGAGAAATAGTAGAAGTAACAGCCAAACTCTACTTCAGTTTTTAGCCGGAGTAGATTTTAGTCTTTTGCACATGGATTTCCCAAAATTTGCCTCATTTATTAAGAGGCCTGCATTTCTTATTAATTGTTGTGTATAAAACCACAGTCTTAATAAATCTTGCTCTACATGGAAACCGTTCTAATACAACTACTGAAGGAAAAGATTTGTATCTCTCCATATGAAATCAAAGGCATATACAGAAGTACATCAGATCTTTACAAACATTTCCAGCTGCTCTGGACAATTTGGAGGTTGTAAGGAACTGTAATACTACATTGCCCTACTCCAAATTGTTCAGAACCACAATATGGCATCTGTAGATCCACAACTCTAAGAATAAAGCCCCACGTGTCGAAATCACAGCTTTTTTTGTTGCAGATTTTGTTTCTTTTTTTTTTAAGCCAAAGCCAGGAGTGGATTGAGCAAAGGGTAGAAGTATAAGAACTTCCTATATATTTTCCATTACTTTTGTAGCCAGTCTTGGCTCTGACTCAAAAAACCACAACAAAATCTGCAACAAAAAAAGCTGCATTTCCACAACGTGAGGCCTCAGCTTAAGGCGGGTGTTCTAGCCATCGGCCGTGATTGAACACGGCACGGCCAGCACACGGGCGGCACACATCATCCATGTTCCACCCATGCAACGTCCGTGCTTCCGGGGCCCCATTTATTAGATGAATATGAGCCGCAGACCAATATGAGTTTTGCAGCCCGGACTGTAGCCCCACACACAGGACCATGTAATTCACGGTAATGTGCACGGGATCACAGAAATCAATGGGTCAGTGTGCTATCTAGGAAAAACCCGGATAGAAAACTGACCTAGCATACGGTTATGTGCAAGGGGATTAAGAGGTATTCACATTTGCAGAAAGACTTGTAAAAATGGGAAGTATGAGTGTTCTTTAAATCTTATAATGACATTTAACCACAAGATACACAATTGTCACATATTTGATTCTCCAAGTCAATGATTACTCCACATTAGACATCTTGGTCTTCAGTCATAGCTCCTTAAATTAACATAAGGGCCATCAGTGATGTGTAAGCTGCAGCTGCTCCTACAAATGCCATCTTTAAATTATTCTCAGTTCTTCTTTCAAGTGGGATTTGAAGTATGAAGACAATTGCAATCCTCTAACTCAGATTGATTAAAGATGTTCATACTTGAGATTCCATGGTACAGTCTTTTTTATATATTGCATGTACTATAGTGTTTTTTTTTCAAATGCTTCATGCTTAAGATGAATGACATGCATATGTTATATCAGGCTAAAGGAAATTAAATACTAAACACATTCACAGTAAACCCTTCATAATAATATCTCTAAGCACAATAGAATTTTAAAATAGAATCTTAACACTAAAGACTGCAATATAAGCTTAGTGAACGCTGAAGGCCTTTCTATTATACTTTTTGATCTGTCACATTTACAGAGAACATAAAGAATTAAAATTGAAAATACAACTAAACATTATGGTTAGATTAAAGGTGTAACAAGTATTTGCACATTAGTGGAGAACAACAACCTCAATTTCCAAATTGTTGGAATGCTGGGTAGAATGGAAACATACATGCAATGATTTGGAAATCTCATATAACCATATTTTTATTCACAGTAGAACATAGGACACATATCAGAACGTGAAAGTTAGACATTTCTCCATTTCATTTGAAAAAATGTTCTCATTTAGAAATTGAAGGAAGCAACTCATCTCAGAAAAGTTGGGACAGGGCCATGTCTACTATTGTGTAGCATCCCCTGTGGGAAATTGCTGGAGTTTTGGGTGAGTAATGTCTCATTCTTGCCTGATATAGGATTCTAGCTGCTCAGTAGTCCTGAGTTTTCTTTGCCAGATATTTTTGTTTCATAATGTGTCAAATGTTTTCCACTAGTGATGGGTTTGGACGGAAGGCAGGCCAGTTCAGCATCCGGACTCTTCTTCTGCAAAGCTATGCTGTTGTGATGAATGCAGTATACAGCTTAGCATTTTCTTACTGAAATATGTAAGGCCATCCCTGAAAGAGTCTGGATGGAAGCATTTGTTGTTCTTCTAAAACCTCTACATACTGCTCAGCATTGATAATGATGCCACAGAAGAGCACTGGACATCACCAGAAGAACACCTTAGACTGTGAGGAGGCCCAAAAAAGGTAACTGAAGGTTATGAATGTTTTTTTTATTTTTTATTTTTTTTCATCTCCCCTGGGCCTCCACCTATTATATTCTGAGGTATGAAGAGGCCGCAGAGTATAATGCGGTGGTCTTTTTAGTTTGCCCCAGACTAATCTCCATTTGTTCAGTTTCGTAAAAGAAAACAAAAAACTATTTGGAAAATTTAAGTCGAACCCGACTCGGTACGAACCAATTTGCCTATCTCTAGTCTCTTTGTGAACCTTTCTATCCTGCCTCTTCTGTGGAGCAACGTACTGCTCGAACTACTGGTGTAATGATCTGGGAATCCATTGCATATGACAGTCACCCCTAGAAATGATTCAAGGAAAACTATGACTTCAGTGTTATATGCAGGATATCCAGCAGCCATATATGTTGCCTCTCATGGTAAAGCTTCCAACTGTTTTGTTATTTTTCAGAATGTCAAGGGTTTCCTAGGAATTTATGTGCAACATTGCAAAAATTCTTAGGCCTACCTGGTCACCAGACTTATCGCCAGCTGGGATGCCAGCTTCAGCAACTTATGTGCAGGATCCACAGTCACAGCTGCAACATCTTTGGGCAAAAGTTTTGATATCATACTGAACATGTTTCCCTCCATACCCAGACTTGAGGCGGTGCAGCAGGGTACTAGAGCCTCTTTCAGTTGTACGGTTTTTACCAATAAATGTATCCTTTCACTCTAATATTTTAATCATTTTCATATATCATCATTACATTTACAGACATTAAGTTTCATTCAGTTTAACTATTCTTTCTTGGAGTATTATTTTTTTTATCAATGAGTTTATACAGTATATAATGTTCCAATTAGTAAAAACGTGATCATAAATCAAACCTTAAAGGAAATATTCCTTACCAATGCCAAATCTAAACAGGAATCCCTGGATCAACGACCATCTCCAAAAATCTAATAACAATAACCTGTAAGGCATCTGGACTTTTCTTGAAGTCTTTTAATGAATTCCCCATCCATTTGTCTGATGCCAAAACAACCCTATTTACATTGACAAAACTGATTTTCAATTGCAGAAATTTCTGCAACAAGTATTCTGCATATTAATATATACTATTTCTAAGAAGTGAAAGAGACACTGATCAACAGATCTCAAAGTTTTAACATATCTCTACTTGATGTAATTAAAATAGTCAACCTTTAGGGATATTTCTTCTAGAATAGCAGAAATCTGATTATTAGGTACTCAAAAGGTCAATGGTTTCAATACTGTTAAAACTCAGAAAAAATAGTCACATAGCAGATTTTAATTAAGGATTACCCAGGAGACATTCATACAACAACAGGGATATAAGCCATGCAGAAGAAAAACTGTAAAAAAATATTCAACAAATTCTAAGTAGAACTAAACTTTCCCAAATATGTAAGGAGACTCCGCCGCAGATTCCTCTTAAAATTGACAGAGAGAAAATTCCTGTAAGGAGGACTTTTCTCTCTGCCAGTTTTGGTATAAAACTGGTAGACACTGGACATTACAGTCTATGGGGTCTGCGGGTATCTGGGGGTAACCGCTTTTCAAGAAAACAGAGTCTCCGTCTTTCAGAACCCCATGCGAACCCGAACAATAGAGACCTGAACGCTAGTGTGAACCTAGCGTAAGTGCCAAATAATGCATATTTATACTTACAGTTTCAATATTACGGTTATAGTTTTTATTCATGTGATAAACATTCACACATATATCTATGGACAAGAAATCTGAACAAAGCAGCATTTAAAGGCCATAATATAGAACTTAAAGGGACATAAGTTACCTACCCATCATACATCAGTAGCAGCTTGTAACACTAGTGATGACTTAGTGACACCTCTGTTAACCATGAATGATGTCTTAGCTGTCAGCAACTCCATGAGTTATACCTATAAAGAATTTTTTTTTTCCATGCATTAGCTCTCAAATGACACATGATCCCTTTCATATGGGTTTTTGGGAGGATGAGAGACAAATTAAGAGTGACGAGTAAAAACAGGTGGGGTGTAATCTCAGGATTTAGCTCCTGACCTACCTTATTCCCCTCCATAATTCAAAGGTACCTACCCCCCCCCCCCCCATCTTTCTGCATTGGTTTCAGAGCTGTCAGCTTAATATAGATAGCTAGCTACAGCAGGGTGGGGCCCATCAGTGGGTGTGGCTTAATTTCAAAGTATCAATGGTTGTGAGGCAGTAGGATAAGAATGACTGAGTTATCCACCAAGAATAGATATAAATAGAATCAACCAAGCTGACTCCAACTTAATACCACCAATGGTACTGACATCACACAGACAATGATTAGGACAAATTCAGCCTATTTACCGATAATTCACCAATAATATAATGTAAATTCTGACGTATGCTTTTCCTGAATCCTAACTACATTGGAAGGGAGGTTTTAAAAACTGGGTGAACTCTTGTTCCAGAAAATGGGAAAAAAAATTTGCATTGACATCTCATTGGTATTTATGAATTAGAGCTAAAGTATCCAGTTTATACAGTGAATTTGTTTCAGCTTTTATTTGTTCTTGTTGTGTCAGTGGGTTTAGCATTCACGGCTTTGTTGGCTGTTATCCATCTTTTCCTATAATGTATAATTAGCAGCCGGCCTAAACCTTTTTGCAGTGCTTTGAAAATCATCCATCATTCATGAGTCTGTTCACCCATTAGTGGTGTTTTGAATGGTTTGTGATATAGTGTTTGACTATAATAAACAGGATTGTATTTACAGTTTATGCCGTTGAAGGCGCTGTGCATTAATAAGCCCTAAATTAGTATTTAGCAACATGCTTACACCCTATACAGCTCCCTCATTATGAAGGATATATGGCAAATAAAAATTAATACTCTCAAAAATGTATAGTTCATCACTTTCTTTTTTTTTCCTTTTTTTTTTTTTTTTAAATAGTCACATAGATGTCCTCCTCATGTTAGATGACTCCTCATTTAACATGTTGTAACTGTGAATCTACCACTGGAAACTGTTATTTTACATTATAAAATGACAAAATATTTAAACTTTTATTTCTCTTATGCATCATATATAACAGTCTAAGACATATCTTACTAAGCTGTCAAGTCTTTTCACCCAAAAATCTTAATATTCTTGTTAATGTCCATTAGTGAAAGGTGCTAGACAGGTGAACAGATAATGGAAAATAAAGGTCAAAAGTTATTCTGCAGTCAATCCATGCATGTTATCCTAATCTATACTAGAGTCATAAATAAATAAAATCTTCATTTGAAAAGAAAAATGTAAATCTGAACAGCAAATACCATAATCATTAAGGGGTCGTACCATGATTAATTTATACAGAATCACACAAAACATGGTCATTGAAATTATAAAAAAATTGTTACTGTGTCTTGACATTATACAATGAATGCATTATGGTATCCCCAGTGGTCTTTTGATTCTCTCTTAGAACATCCACATAACGCAGCCAGTGCTGGTCAGAAGGATGCTTAGTGGCTGGACTATTACTTTAGAAATCACTTCACTTCCCATGTACAAAGAGGATCTTGGCAAAGAACCTGTGTGGCCGCCAGAGTCTCCCTGGAAATGCTGGACGTTTGTTAGATTAATAAAATATATTTACACAAACACTATCCCCCCTCCCCCCCCCACCCAACACAATAGCAAAAAAAAAAAAAAAAAAAGAAAAATGGGAGTTAAACTTAAAAAATTGTCTGGATTTGTCATATGTCCTCTTCTGCTCTTGTGTTTTTGAAAAAAAATCAATAAAAATTATCAAATTGTTAAAAGTTGTCTGGTTTCCAATTTTGAGCACATCAACTGGTACCTTAAGACTAAGTCCCCATGTTGCAGGAAAAAACGCTGCATTTTACAGTATCAGCAAAGCGAATGAGATTTTGGTTCTCATCTACACACTGCTGAAAAAAAAATGCTTTGGAAAAGTTGTACTTTCAAAAACACATGCGTTTTTTAAAAAACACAGCATGTCAATTTTAGCTGTGGAAACACAGGCGTTTTCCCTATAGATTTAATAAGGGAGAAAAAACTGAAGAGAAAAATGTAGCAAAAACACAATGAAAAAGGCTGTGGAAAAAAATGGAATATGTTTTTGATGCATTTTTTTCCGCAGCATTTTTTGTTACATAGGGCCTTAGCCTAAACTAGTTCTTCATGGTCACACTATCATTTCTCTTTCTTCATAGGACTCTTTAAAGAGGACCTTTCATGTCCTCTTGTATATGCGGTTTTACATACCGCTCGAAAGCTGACAGCGTGATGAATTCAGAGCACTGTCGGCTTTCCCATTATATGCCCTGGGGCTGGAGATATTGGGGGTCTAAATTTCACGGTTGACTGTCAGTAGGGCATTCCTCACAGTCTAGCTGCAATGTGAGGAACGCCCTCCCTGACTGTGCTCGTCCTTAGCACTGTACTGGGGTGGGGGGGGGGGGCGGCGTTCCTCACAGCTCAGCGTCATCACTGGGCAGTAAGGAATGCCCCTTCTCTCTGTCCTCGTCCATAGTCGAGTACTGTCAGAGGGGGCGTTCCTTACAGTCCAGCTGAGCTGAGCTGTGAGGAACGCCCCCCCCCCAGTACAAGTCTATGGGCGAGTACTGTCAGGGAGGGCATTCCTCACAGTGCAGCTAGACTGTCAGGAATGCCCTTCTGACAGTGAATGGTAAAATTTAGACCGCCGATATCTCCAGCCCTGGGGCACATAACGGGAAAGCCGGCAGTGCGCTGAATTCAGTGGGCTGTCAGCTTTCTAGAGGTATGTAAAACCGCATATACATGAGGACGTGAAAGGTCCTCTTTAAAGGGATTCTTACATTTCCTTGTCCAATCAAGATGCACACAGGGTCGGGCAGTGAAAACTTGGGAATGGGTTGGGGAAGGGGGTAAATTTTTGTGCCAAACATCTTGTCGAAAATCTACATTCTATATACATGCTAATGTTATGCATTGCATACATCTAGCACAATTGTGTAGTATCATTTTTTTTCAAATAAAAATACATAAAAAGAGAATGATTTTTTTTTTTGTTAGGGAAACCTATTCATGTTGTGGAAAAGATTTTTTCAAGTTGGTCTTTTTCCCAGTTAGATTTGCACCAAACCTTAACATCTGTCATCAGCATAACTTTATGGTATGAAGGGACAATTTTTTTTTTAATCTGTTACCTGAAAGACACATAATCATGTAACTCCTAATATTTTTGCCTAAACTCTCAGTTTTACAAAATTCTTTCAGGTTAAGGCTCCACATTGTGGAAATGCAACATTTTTTGACTGCTGCAGAAATGGAGCAGAAAAAAAAGCATAGTACCAGCAAAGTGAATGAGATTTTGCTTGATCTCCCCTACAAATTGTGGAAAAAAGAACCACAGAAAAGCCTCATTTTCAAAAATGGCATGTTTTTGGAAAACGCAACATATTCATTTTAGCTATGGAATTACAAGCATTTTCCCTATAGATTTAATATGGGAAGAAGAAATACAGAGAAAAATTCATCAAAAACTTAATGAAAAACATTGCAGAAAAAAAATTTCAACGCATTTCTGCTGTGTTTTTTCCTGCAGTGTTTTTTAGCAGTATATATATACAGTAATACCTCGTACACTCGCGTTTCCGAATTTGCGAATACACAGATTCGCGATATTTTTATTGGAACCTAACATATATAGATTTTGCTGTTTTTCACATATCTGTGAATTTAAAAAAAAAAAAAACCTTCGCTATTGGGTAGTAGCGTCCCATTTGTTACGTACCCGGTAATTGGTTTCATTTTACTGCGAGTGTATAAGACAAATGAATGAATGAATGTAATGAATTAATTAATTAATGTATTAATATACTGTACTGTACAGTATACTTTAGTATACTGTACAGTACTCTAGGGTAAAGTTTTTTGGTATTTAGGGGTTTAACTTTAGAAACCGGCATTGTAAGCGCTTCTAAGCGCTTGTACCAAACATTCGCGATTCCTTGCGATTCGCGACCCTCTCTGGAACCTAACCTCGCGAATGTACGAGGTATTACTGTATAGATATAGATATATATATACAGTAGATATATATATGTAGATGGTTTGGTATTTGAACAAAGAACAAAGCTTTAATTATATCTGCTTTGGATAGCGGAATATGAATGAAATGATTTGAATAGAAATGTTATACTTTTTGAATGTACACACGTGAAGATTAGGCTTGATACATTAAAACAAACTAATTTCATTTCTCTTGGCTCCTTGCCTTAAATTCTTTATTCTATCTATTGGGTTTGCATAAATTTCATCTTTCAGACTAGAAGTAATGAGCAGGCAATGACTTATGATGCACAGAGACCAAGTCATGACTGAATTAGAATATACTTTTAATGAGACAGAGTTGAAAAATGGAAAGTGTAACCTACTGACAGACTTGGCAAATCACCCAAGAATGTTACAAACATTCCTACCCCTTATGCTAGGAAACTGTCAAATAATCATATGCAGAATTAAGCATCAGCAATCCGGTTTTCTATGGGTTTAGAAAATATTGCTAATGGAGTTTTTTGAGATCTTATGTTTTTTAGCCCACATATTATTAAAAAAATATATTAGGGACCTTTATTTCAATGGACAGATTTATTAAAGTGTATGAAAGAAAGAAGTGTATTTGTTACCATACCTGTAAGAGCCAATCACAGCACAACTTTCATTTCCTCTTCTGGTCTGTAAATGGTTGCTATAGACACCAAAGACAGTATTACAGTGCTTATAGACAGCTTTCATAAATTTGCTCCAGTGCGTGTAAATAACATGTCTCTCCCTGTAGTGCCCACACAACTTACTAATGTTACGTTTAAGCATTGCAGTCCTAAGTTTCATACATACTCATTGGGACATTAAAGTTACAAAAAACAGTGAGTAAGAAAAGACTTAAGTACCATAGTATAATGCTCATTAGGACCCCCGTCCACTGTATGCTTCTTAGTGCCCGCACCCACCGTATTGTTATGGATAAAATGTCTATTTTATATTATCAGATCTATTTTGTACCACTATTAAATGTCTGCTTTCCTTGATTCTGTTTATCACTGCATACTTCCTCATTATGTTTTTGTGACGCATAACTAAATATCAGCTTAGCAAGATGGCGCCTACATCCTGGACTACGCCTGAGGAAATGTGTAAGATCCAGATGAGAGAAAATGAACAGTTTGATGCTTTAGCCAACGACAAGTTGACACATATGTGTACAAGCCAACCCCTCCATACGATGCTATATAAGATGATGTTTGTGGTTAATAAAGAGGAAGTTCTATTCACCCTGACTGTGTGCAGAGTGTTTACTTCTTGAGTGCGCTCTTTCCAAATCTGGAAACCAAATAACCAATACAGGAGACAGATTTAATATTGATCTAAAATAGTATAATGCTCCTTAGTTCCCTCACCCACCATATAATTCTGCTTAGTATCTCCATGCACAGCATAAAGCTCCTTAGTGCTCCGACCCACAGTATAATGCTCCTTAGTGCCCCCCGCACAGTATAATGCAGTATTAGGAAATATTTTTTCCTAATTTTCTTTATGCGTCTTATAGTAAGACGCATCTTTTTCTCTGAAAAATACCTTAAATGCTGGATGTGTTCAGCTGGGACCTTAACTTGATGGCTGACCCCGGTCAATGGACTTTTACTAAAAGTATTTGAGTACCCCTGGTCTAGTGGGTACCATAGGGAGAGAGGAGGTTTTTTTGGGTGGAAGGGCAGATTTAATAAGCCAAATGTGCCAGAGTTCTCTCAAATGACACCAAGCAAATGGCATATATTCTGTGCACCAGATTTATTATGTACTTCAGACATTTTTGTACCTCATTTGCACAAATTCTAAGGCATGATATATTGGAGTAAAGTAAGTCAACCAAGAGGTGGCCTAAGGGAGAGAAGAGTACCGAACATGTCTATTAAGATGCACTGAATCACACACTGTAAACCACTATAAAACATTTGGCACAGTTTAGGTCTGTTCCAGGTAATATTGTGCTAGATAACTTTAGGTCATTATAAGTAATTCTCTTCCACAGTATTAAAATCAATCTTTTTCTTCAAGAATATTCTTCAAGAAGACTTAGGTTCTTTTAGGTCAGAATTAATTCACTTGGTCAAAAGGCTAATGCCATTTATAAGGGCCCTTTCATGCTAGCAATTTTTTTCTAGGTGATGGTGAAAAATAAAGAGGCATGCACAAAGAAATGGATGGCACATGGATTGCATACTGGGATTAGATGTGGATCAAAAATGGAAATACATTAGGATGTATATAAAACAGATCATTTGTGTGAGAGAAGACATTATAGAAGAAGTAATAGTCATGACAAGCCCAATGTACAGATCATAATTTGGCATTTGGATTTGATATTTTTGGAACCCCGAGCAAAATTATATCTGGGGCCCCCCAATATGTATTAAACTGGGTCATAAGCAGCATGTGATGCTGTAGTGCAGTGAGTGTATTGTGCCATGTACCCTTTTTTTCACCAGTTGGGAGGCTGTGGGCCAGTGCGAGCCTACAGGTGCATCTGGACATCATGTGCGGGACCACATTGGGCTGAAGAGGAAGAGTGGAGAGGGGTGAGTATAAATTAATATTGGCAATTACCTACTGAAATAATCCAGAAGGTAACAGCTCATTTAAAAAATGCCACTGCAGATTATGACATTTGCTTTTATGTTCACCAAATATTAGAATAATTTTACAAGACTATTTTGAAATGTTTAATACTGAAAATGTGTACAAGTAACTTAGAGCAGAGCTTATATATTGTTTAGTTTTTCCACTCTACAACAAATATAGAAAATAAGGCATCACTCAATCACAACTTGTAAGAAATGTTAAATTAAAATTGAGTTTTTGATCTGAGTAGATTTTTTGAAAAGTATTTCTATCATTTCTATCACAGTTGAAATTTTTACAAGATTAAAACATCACTCGAAATTCTTCAATACCCAGCATTTCAGACCACTAAATGTCTTCATACAGTGAGAAGTAAATCACAGACAGGTGCTCTAGAAAACATTTACCAATCTCTAAAGCTTTTTAAAGAAGTCGTTCTTTAGAAATGGCTGAAAATACCATGACCTCATCTCAGCATTTGCCAGGATATGGCTGGGGACATAAAGAGCAATTTCAAGTAACCTTTGAAAAGTAACTTTTAAAACTCAAAGTGTAAAATCATAAATGTAGCAAAACTATGGCACAAACTTTTTATTGGAATAATTACAATTATTCTCTCTAAGCCTGGAATCAATTATGTTACTCCAATATCTGAAGTAAATCTATGTCCTGATCAGTTTCTGAAATACATTTGTCACAGTAGACTACTTTACAAACAGTGGCAAAGATGTCCAATATGCTTAGATGTCTAGTTCAGATCGATTTAGAGGCTACATGGGAAACAAAAAGCAAGATGTAGTAGATGCAATGTCTATAATTTTTATGGAGAGGCCAATAACTTAGCATTTTTATGATAGGGAAGTTTCTGAGTTTTTAACGGTCTTTGTAACTTGTTTAGTGCATGTAGTTCAGGATCTGTAATATTAAATTAGACATAGTTGGGTGGAATTTAATAAGACTGGCATTCTGTTTAGTGCCAGTCTTAATGAAGATCCCGACTGGTGCTAAATCCACCTGAATTATCAAGAGGCTCCTGCTACTTAATATTTTAGGCGTACTGTCCTATGCCAAAATGGAAATCTGTACCAGTCAGAAATTGACATAGATTTCCTATATAACTCACACCCTGGGTTGCCCTAGTATCTACCCTGATCCACCCACTTTTATAAAAAAGTGTTGAGTGGGACACAAAAAGATGGCATAGGCACATTTTTGGCACACAAAAAGTGTGCAAAAGATGGGCCACAACTAATCTCATCTACCCCAGTTTTCTGGTGTAGAGAGAATAGTAAATTCCCCCCAATGTATTAGAAACCTGTCACTAAGTTTGTGGCCACTAAACCTCCAGCATGTAGTTATGCAGCTGGTGCTTAAGGCCCAAAACTTGCCTATATCAAAAAGGTTTGTCAAAAAGGGAGCTACCAGGGAGCTGAAGGCCCATCCCCAGAGTACCATCTACCTCATTTGCACAAGGCTTCAAAAGTGACTTACATAATAAAGGTATGTTGTTTATCACTTTAACACGGTGTTGATAGTTAAATATGCTTGAGGCATGTAGTAGACTCTCTTTAAGAAGATAACTTTTATACCATTTTAGAGTTAAGTGCTGGACCCATCTCTTCAGCTTTGGCCACATACACAGTTCACAGATAAAGCCAGGGACAGTATACCTCTCTTCACTGTGTGTCCACTCTACTGTCATTGGCTTCATCCATGCAATGAGGGTGGACCCAAGCTTAGGAGATGAGTCTTAAACTCTTCTACTGTGAGTTATAAAATACATTTTCTCAAGATTGAAAACAGCTGCTTTTGACATTTGCAGGTATAAGACCCTAAACATGACCGGGACCCTAACAATATATAGAAATGGATGAACCTTGCAAGATTCATGAGGTTCACCCAAAAGTTTTGTTTTGATTTGCACTTGTTTGGCCTGATCTGGAAGTGCTATTATTATACTCTAAAGTCTCTTCAAACCCCACAGTATAATAATCAGAGAGGCCCAGGGGAGGTGCTGAAAAATGCTAAACACTTATACTTCCCTATCCACCCCACCCCCACCCCCCGGGATCTCTCGAAGAGTTTTTTGTTCTTTCTCAGGCTCCTACCAGCCTCTTCTAGTCTCCTGGGTGATGTCAGTATCCCTAAGTCACCACTGAGTTCTGTGATCAGGCCTCGTGGTTAAGTGGGTTATCTCAGAAAAAGCTGGAAAACGACTGGGAAAGAATACGTGATGCAGTGAGGAAGCCCATGAAAGGTGAGGGAAGGTTAGTATGAGTGTTTATAATTTTTCTGCACATCCCCTGGACCTCAGATTATTATACTCTGTGGCATTAAGAGACCCCAGAGTGTAATAGTAATTTGTGTGTGACAAAACCCCAATATTTGGGGTTCAGACAAATCCAAACTTTTTGGAAAATTCGTAATGAACCTGGCTTATTACAAACTACTTTGCTCATCTCTAATTGGTGGTTTAGTAGCCTAAACCTGGTGACAGGTTATCTTTAGGCTTATATAGGTATTCTAAAGTTCAAATACAAAAAGGTATAGCTATGCTATAAGGTTCATTTTACATAAAATTGCAGTTTGATTTGGCATTTACCTTCAAATGCATTAATATAATGCAATAGTATTATAGATTGTGGGCAGCAAGGTGGCTCAGTGGTTAACAATATTGCCTTTCAGCACTGGGATCCTGGGTTAGAACCCAGCATCTAAATGTGATTTGTGTGTTATTCTAGTGTTTGTATGGGTTTTCTCTAGATACACCAGATTACTCCCACACTCCAAAGACACACTGATAGGGAATTTACATTGTGAATCCTACTAGGGAGTGAAGAGTGAAGACAATGAATAAAGACAATGAGTGAAGACAATTTAGCACTGACAGTGTTCTACACTATTTTTTAAGCCAATTTAAGGTTTGGTTCGTACCAAACTTGTTTGACCTGAAATAAATCTTGAACCTGAGCCACCCGAACAAGAAACAATTCCTTAGCCATTGACCCATAGATTGCAAGCTCTCCTGAACTGGGCCCTCACTCCTATTGTTTGATATGTTAATTTCTTTTTCACATTGTAATGTGAAATAATGTCTGTTCATGTCCCCTCTGATTTGTAAAGTGCTGTAGAGTGCTGTTGGCGCTATATCAATAAAGTTATTATTATTCACCCATCACCATATAGGATCATTACTGTGCTGCTCCATTTCATGTTTGGTTTCAATGCTTTGCATACATATAAGCATACTATACCAGATTAAAACAATCATAATGTAATAATATAGACAATGCCAGTGAAAGAATTACAATGTAATACACGTTTTCACTAAAGTTCCTTTTCAAATCAATGAACTGCCTTGTTTCTTATCATCTAGAGCTAAAATGTAGATAGAAAAACTTACAGCACTTGGCTTCACTAAATGCAATTGATTAAGGAAAAATATAACACCCTTCCTGTTACTCATATTCAGATACGGGAACATGTAAAACAAATACTATCATTTAATGTAATTCAAAGCAAACACCTAAGAGTCTCAGGGATTCCCCAGTAATTACCTTTTAGCCGCTATATAGGAAAGTGGACTTTGGTGCTTGGAATCCACCCCCCAGAAATAGGCTACATTTTTAACAGCTTACAGGAGCTGAGCAGATGACACCAGTACACAGATAAAATTCATGGACAGATGGTTAAGAGGTTGAGCAGGCAGAGGTTGGTTACAACAGTAGTCAGCAGTGGTCAGGTCAGGTGGCAGACAGGATTACAAGATCAAATATGCAAACGGGGTCAGTAACAGCAAAATCAGGATCAAACACCTTAGCAAACTCTAAGAACCAAATTAACTTTACTGCACAGGCACACAAATGTGGGGCAAAGGTCCTTAAGAAGTCTGTGTCAGCTGGTCATTGGTTGTAACACAGGTGTATTGTGCATACTGGCCCTTTAAAGGGATATTCCTTTTTTTTATTAATTTATTTATCTATTGAACTCAAAATCATAGCATTTTCTAATAAACATGTATTTAAAATTCTACTCACATACATTTATTATATCAGTGCAGACCCTTTCTGCATAGTAGAATGGTAGAACCCATGGTAATGATTCAGTCCTGTGTAATGCAACTATGTGCTAACAGAATAGGACTAAACATGGCGTAGGTCATGACACATCATGTGACCCATAGCGTTTAGTAAGTAACTGGGTTACTTACATGTTTTTGGTTGGCACACATCCATGAAATGAAGTGAACTAAATAAGACTAATAGTGGAAACAGATCTTTATTATAACTGCCTCATTGTGTGTGAATTTACGTAACTCTGTCTCTAGATGATTTGTAACATGGCTGTCTATCTCTAGCTAATGTTGCTAATAATGTTAACTGAAACAAATTCAACAAAACAACCAAATAGAGGAGACACAGGAAGAAGAATAATAGATATTCTTCTCACAGACATGATGAAGTGATGCTGTAGTAATACTGTATGTGTGCTGTATACTGCTCCTGAAATCATACTAGCAAAATTTTAAGTACCTATATATTAGAAAAGCTTATAATATCCTTTTCTCTACACAAATAAATTAAGTCTTGAAAACTGAATACCAGGCATACACACAGAGCAGGCATAAGATCCAGTGAAGTGAAAGTGGGGAGGAGTAATCTGAGACTGAAGAGTTCGAGCAGGAAATCAGGAGGGGTCTTAAAGGGGCACGACACATTCTTAGTGCAAGTTTATACTGTATTCATCAAATTGTATGATCAATTCACAACATCAATCACAGCCATAATGCTCCCTAGCACACTTATTTATTTTGCTTACTTATATACCGCCAACATATTCTGCAGTTCTTTACAGATATTGTCAACGCTGTCCTACTGTCCCATATACTGTAAGGCTCACAATTTAAATTCCCTATCAGTATGTCTTTGGAGTGTGGGAGGAAAACAGAGTACCTGGAGGAAACCCACGCATACATGGGGAGAACATGCAAACTCCTTGCAGATGTTGTCCTTGGCTGGATTAGAACCTACGAAAGTGTACCTGAGCTTTTATCCCAACTTTGATATACTACAGTATCTTCATGGGCTAACTGTGCTGTTCTCTGTGTCATTCATGCCACAATATTTCTTTTTCTGGTTCCGATTACTCTGTATTGGCTGTGCCACAATTTGAAGCTGTCTCCAAGGCAAGGAACATGTACATTAGAGGAAAATCACACAATAGTAGACAGGGCTGGAGTCAGCACCCAGAAAACCCATGCAGATGTTGGGACCCACTGAGATCAAGGTGGACCACTGCTCAGCTGAGAACTGAAACATCAGCTTTATTAACAAAACATTGTTATAGTCAGTCTTTTCCCTTGCAATGGACCTTATTACAGTATAAGTCAATGGGATCTATTGAGAAAAGGTGGTGTATGTCATGAGACAAAGCCGTCATTATGTTGTGGTTTGCATTTACAATCCCAATTCCAATGAAGTTGGGACATTGTGTAAAACATAAATTAAAACAAAATACAATGATTTGCAAATCCTTTTCAACCTGTATTCAATTGAATACACTACAAAGACAAGATATTTAATGTTCAAATGGATAAACTTTTTTTGGAACGTGTTGCAGTCATCAAATTCAAAATGAGCGAATATTTGCAAAAAAACAAAAAAGTTTATCTGTTTGAACATTAAATATCTTGTCTTTGTAGTGTATTCAATTGAATATAGGTTGAAAAAGATTTGCAAAACATTGTATTCTGTTTTTATTTATGTTTTACACAACATTCCAACTTAATTGGCATTGGGGTTATATAATAGAAACAATGATGTAGATGTGAACATTGTCAGCAAGGTCCATGGGGCTTAGCAAACTGTCATAGACCAGTTTGGCTTGGGGTCACCTCTAAGCGGGTTATCACAGCAGACTCCCTAGACTTCACCCTTTAACTTCCATATGAGGAACTGGGTATTGCTGTGGGGAATCCCAAAGGCCACTACCTCCTTAAGTGGTCTAGGTTTGGTAGCAGCTGACCAGGCAGATGGAACTATGGTTCAGAGCATCATGGAAACAGGTTAAAGTGTATAAAACCACAGACTAAAACCAGTACAGACAGGAACAGGCTAAAACAGAAGCCAGGAAAACACAAGATGCATACAGGAATCAAAATACATATTGTTGAAAGCCCAAAGGCTACAGGTATACACAATACATATTGCAGAAAGCCCAGAGGCTACAGGTATACAGGATACATATTGCAGAAAGCCCAGAGGCTACAGGTATACAGGATACATGTTGCAGAAAGCCCAGAGGCTACAGGTATACAGGATACATATTGCAGAAAGCCTGGAGGCTACAGCTATACAGGAAACATATTGTAGAAAGCACAGGGGCAACAGGTATACAGGATATATTGCAGAAAACCTGGTGGCTACAGGTATAAAGGAGCAGACTAGGACTAAGAACAGACTAGAACTAAAAACAGGCTAGAAAGACACAAAACATTAAATATCTTTCAGAGTCGCTTTGAGGCCGCAGAGAAACATTACTGCTGCATCCGAGAGACTGTGTGCTAGGCCGCCGTCAATATGGAAGAGGAGAAAACTCACATGGTGAGCTGCAGCATATGCTATATGTTTACAGATTTGCCTGACCATAAAGCCAACTTCACCTGTATGAAATGCAAACTAGTGGCCCTTTTAGAAGATAAAGTGCAGAGGTTGGAAGAAAGAATAGTGACGTTGAGAGGCATCAAAGAAAGTGAGGTTTTTATTGATGAGGCAGAGGCAAGCCTCTTGAATATAGTAAGGGAAGAAAGTATGAGAGAGCCTACAGTGGTGGAGGCTGAAGCAAACCTCCAAAATATAGTAAGGGAAGAATACTTGAGTGAACCTACAGAGGCAGATAATTGGATACAGGTGACCAAGAGATGCAAAAGGATCACAAGGCCATCACCACTTACACAGCTAGGTAACCGATATGAAACTCTTATGATGAAAATGATAAGAATAATCTATCAGCAAAAGAAGAAACAAAAGTCACCCAGAGACCAGTAGGAGCAACAAGAAATAGTGTTGCGAGGAAGAAAAGAAGAGTAGTGGTTATGGGCGACTCACTGCTAAGAGGCACAGAGGCAGCTGTCTGCAGGCCAGATTTAACTGTACGAGAAGTATGCTGCCTCCCAGGAGCAAAAGTTAAGGATGTGGCCGATAGGATTCCATGCCTCCTCAGCTCCAAGGATAACTACCCATTTTTGCTGATACATGTGGGTACAAACGACACGGCAAAAAATGATTTACCAACTATCCGTAAAGACTTTGAAAATTTAGGAAAGAAAGTGAAGGAACTGGATGCGCAGGTAGTATTCTCATCAATTCTCCCAGTTGATGGTTATGGTATCAGGAGATGGAATAAAATACTAGAGGTAAACAAGTGGCTTTGGCAGTGGTGTAGAGAGCAAGGATTTGGATTTCTGGACCATGGAGTGAATTACCTCTATGATGGACTCCTTGCTAGAGATGGTATACATCTCACAAAGCCTGGGAAACACATATTTGCCAGAAGACTTGCCACACTTATCAGGAGGGCTTTAAACTAGAAGAGGAGGGGACGGGAAGTAAAAAGAAAGACAAGAACATGCAGCTAAAGGATATACTAAACAAGATTACTAGATGTGGTAAAGAGGACCCAAGACAGGATACTCAGAAGGAAATTAAGAAAAAGGAAGTATCAGAGCACAATCTGAAATGTTTTTACACAAACGCACAAAGCATGGGAAACAAACAGGGAGAATTAGAGCTGATAATACAGAAGGAAAAATATGATGTCATTGGTATTACAGAAACTTGGTGGAACGATAAGCATGATTGGAACATACAGACGGAAGGATACAACTTATTCAAAAAAAATAGAACTAATAAAAGAGGAGGAGGAGTTGCATTGTATGTTAAAAAAGAACACATTTCCACAGAAATCACAGTTTTACAAAATGATAATTTATTGGAAAATATTTGGGTAGCAATTCAGGGGAAAAACAATGATAAGGACATCATAATAGGTGTTTATTATAGACCACCAGGACAGACAGAAGACATGGATGAGATTTTTTTCGCAGCAAACGACCACGCTTTCGAAGAAATATGAAATTGTTATCATGGGAGACTTTAATTACCCAGATATTCATTGGAAAACTCACACAGCTACGAGTAAAGGCTCTATCAAATTTTTATCCTCTCTAGCAGATAACTTCATTGCCCAGCTAGTAGAAAAAAACACGAGAGGAACATCCATTCTGGACCTAGTTTTAACTAACAAGGTTAAGGAATTAACATGGTTAAGGAATTAAGGGTAGCAGGGACATTGGGATTCAGCGATCATGCTATACTCGAGTTTGGGGTTGTAAGAAGAAGAAGACCTGAGAAGACAAAGACTAGAAGGCTCGATTTTAGTAGGGCAGATTTTAGGGGCCTAAAGGTAAGGGTTAGTAGAATCCCATGGCGAAAAATTCTTAAGCACAAAAATGCACATGAAGGGTGGGAAATTTTCCGTAGGGAAATCATTAATGCACAGGAACTAACAATACCTAGAAGGAAGAAAAATGGGAATCACCTAAAAACTCCAGGATGGATGACCAAAAAATTACATAACCTACTAAAAAAGAAAAAGGAAACATACAACAAGTGGAAGATGGGAGCTATATCTAAGGGAGAGTATACAGCAGTTTGCAGACTCTGCAAGATAAGCATTAAAAAAGCTAAGGCTGAATACGAATTGAAGCTTGCAAAAGAAGTTAAGAGTAAGGTAAAAGGTTTTTGGGGATATGTTAAGAGCAAAAGAAAAGTGAAGGAAACCATTGGAGTCCTGAAGAATGATAAGGGTGAAAAAGTTAACATGGTGGATCAGCAGGTGGAGTTACTAAATTCATATTTTGTATCCATCTTCTCCCAAGAAATGGATGGAAATATCAACATTAATGGTGATAGTGAGGAGGGGAAAGAGGACTCCAAGCTGATTATAAGTGAAGGTTTGGTAAGAGAACACTTAGCTAAGATCAAGGAAACCAAGTCCCCAGGACCGGATGATTTACACCCTAGAGTTGTAAAAGAATTAGCAGAGGAAATAACAGAACCCCTTGCAATAATCTTTAATAAGTCATGGGAAACAGGAGTGGTCCCTCTAGATTGGAAAAGGGCAAATGTGGTCCCCATCTACAAAAAGGGGAATAGGGACGACCCAGGAAATTATAGGCCGGTAAGTCTGACCTCGATAGTAGGAAAAATCTTTGAGCAAATCGTTAAAGAACATTTAATTAGGTACCTGGATGGGAAGGCTTTAATTAATCAGAGCCAGCACGGCTTTATGCCCAATAAATCTTGTCAGACTAACCTGATTTCCTTCTACAATAAAATCACTGAATGGTTGGACCAGGGGAATGCAGTGGACATAGTATATCTTGACTTTAGTAAGGCCTTTGATAAAGTATCACATAACATTCTTATTGAAAAAATGATCAAGTATGGCTTTGATAAAAAATCAGTGAGGTGGGTTCACAATTGGCTTAATGATCGGGCACAACAAGTAATTCTAAATGGCTATACATCAAACTAGAAGAAAGTAAAAGCGGGGTGCCGCAGGGCTCTGTCCTGGGCCCAGTACTTTTAATATTTTTATAAATGATCTGGATGATGGGATTATTGGGGAACTAATAAAATTTGCAGATGATACAAAGATAGGAGGAATAGCCAACACTAGAGAGGAGAGAGAGTGTATCCAAAAGGACTTAGACACACTGGAACAATGGGCTGAGGTGAACAAAATGGTATTCAACAGGGACAAATGCAAGGTCCTACACCTAGGTAACAGAAATGCAAGAGGCATATATAGTATGGGAGGAATAGAACTAAGTGAGAGTACAGGGGAAAAGGATTTGGGCATAATAATAGATCACAAATTCAACATGAGTCAACAGTGCGGTGCGGTGGCAAAAAAGGCTAACCAAATTCTAGGATGTATCAAGACGAGCATTGAAGCTAGATCAAGAGAGATAATTATTCCGCTGTACTCTGCCCTGGTCAGACCCCACCTGGAATACTGTGTACAGTTCTGGGCGCCCCAATTTAAGAAAGACATCGATTTATTGGAGCAGGTCCAGAGAAGAGCAACCAAAATGGTGGAAGGTCTACAAACCATGTCCTACGAGGAAAGGCTAAAAGAATTGGGATTGCTTAGTTTGCAGAAGAGAAGGCTAAGGGGAAACTTAATAGCGGTATTTATATATCTGAAAGGTTGTCACAGTGCAGAGGGATCTAACCTTTTTTTATTAGCAGAAGGAAGCACGAGAAGTAATGGGATGAAACTGAGGGGAAGGAGATTCAGATTAGACATTAGGAAAAACTTTTTAACAGTAAGGGTAGTGAGAGAGTGGAATAGGCTGCCACGGGAGGTGGTGAGTTCTTCATCAATTGAAATCTTCAAGCGGAAACTGGATAGATATATAGCTGAGATGATTTAGGAAATCCTGCTTTTGCAGGGGGTTGGACTTGATGGCCCTTGAGGTCCCTTCCAACTCAAAAAGAGCAAAAAAAAAAAAAAAAGAAGCATGCATGCAAACAGAACTGAACAAGGAACTGAAAATTACACATATTGCTCAGCCAGATACATACCTAAATACCCATAAATAGTGGGGAAAATAAGTAATTGATACACTGGTGATTTTGCAAGTTTTCCCACCTGCAAAGAATGGAGAGGTCTGTAATTTTTATCATAGGTACACTTCAACTGTGAGAGGCAGAATCTAAGAAAAAATCCAGAAAATCACATTGTATGATTTTTAAATAATTAATTTGCATTACAATAGATAAACAGAACTTAATATTTGGTACAGAAACCTTTTTTTGCGATTACAGAGGTCAAACATTTCTTGTAGTTCTTGACCAAGTTTGCACATACTGCAGCAGGGATTTTGGGCCACTCCTCCTTACAGATCTTCTCCAGATCTTTCAGGTTTCGGGGCTGTCGCTGGGTTACATTGAGTTTCAGCTCCCTCCAAAGATTTTCGATTGGGTTCAGGTCTGGACACTGCCTAGGCCACTCCATGACCTTGAAATGCTTCTTACGAAGTCTCCCATCATCCAGATGGTCATTGGCGAACTTCAAACGGGCCTGGACATGTGCTAGCGTGAGCAGGGGGACCTTGCATGCCCTGCAGGATTTTAATCCATGATGGCGTAGTGTGTTACTAACAGTAATCTTGGAGACTGTGGTCCCAGGTCTCTTCGGGTCATTGACCAGGTCCTTCTGGGCTGATTCCTGACCTTTCTCAGAATCATCCTTACCCCACGAGGTGAAATCTTGCATGGAGCCCCAGACCGAGGAAGATTGACAGTCATCTTGTGTTTCTTCCATTTTCTAATTAATGCTCCAACAGTTGTTGCCTTCTCACCAAGCTGCCTATTGTCCTGTAGCTCATCCCAGTGACTGAGTGTGTGGACAGGTGTCTTTTATACAGGTAATGAGTTCAAACAGGTGCCATTACTACAGACAATGAGTGCAGAGTAGGAGAAGCTAACAGGTCTGTGAGAGCCAGAATTCTTGCTGGTCGGTAGGTGATCATATACTTATTTCATGCAATAAAATGCAAATTAATTATTTAAAAATCATACAATGTGATTTTCTGGATTTCGTTTAGATTCTTTCTCTCACAGTTGAAGTGTAACTACAATAAAAATTACAGGCCTCTCCATTCTTTGTAGGTGGGAAAATTGCAAAATCGCCAGTGTATTAAATACTTATTTTCCCCACTGTATAACAGACATTGTTCAGCCACACAGATACATCCACAACATTAGGCATAGGTAGTCAGGGATTGGCTGAGACTAGCTCACAGTTTAACTTGTTAGGCCTATGACAGTGGAGAAACAAAAAGAAACACACAGTGTTTTCTGGACAGTCAGGAACTGCACAGTATGAACTATAACCAAGCTAGAGGCGGAGTATGCTGAGAGAGTGTGACAACGGGCACAGACCTTTACAAAGTAACCTTAAATTGTTGTTAAAGGTTTGTTAAAAAGTGTATTAAAATGTTTTACATGTATGATAATAGTATTGAATCCAACCAATGTTTACAGTACTGTATCAGTAAGGCTAGGTTCACACTCTTCATTCTGTTGTTCTGACAGAATGACAGGTGCAAGCATACATCTCAGTTTCATAGCACATTCAATGCAATGTTAAAAACAAGACTAAGGCTTTCTTCCGTCTTGTTTGTTATTGTTTTAAACAGATAAAAAAGCATATATGATGTTCTGTATGTATCCCAGTACTCTGGATTAAACAGATTGTGCCTCTTACCATGACTGACAGGAGGCCCACTGAGACTCAGTTGCCTAGAGGCCCACCGAAACCTGGAGTCAGCCCTCAGTAGACTGGCTATAGTACCCATGAGACATTGCAGCTCCCAAGGGAGCATGTAATTTTAATGTCTGCCCCTCTGTAGTGCTGGTCACTTTACCCACACACAGGAATGGTATGGCTATTCACACGGTCATCTCCACATACTGTCACATTGTCTATGATGATAGATTCCCCCTTAGACTTCCTGGCTGCTTATGACTTTCCCTAGTAACATGGAGTGGATAGTAAATTGGCAAGTAGTTAGAGAGGTTTTACCCCCACCTTACTGTACCATGCAAAATTTTTAAAGAAAGTGAATTACATTTTGGTCGCTAACTGTATACACTATAAATTGAGAATAAGTTGTTTTGAAAAGTAAGTGACCATTAAAACGTTTAGACTATATTCTGATAGCAAGCATTTATGGCATATCCCTAGGCTTTCACTAATGGCTTTTACTAATACTAATAATTTTGCTCTTTACTTTACAAAAAAAGTAAAATAAACTCTCCCTGTCCTCAATTGAGTACAATAATGAATTTCCTAGTACATAGTATAATCTCCATAAATAATTAATTGTGCGGCTTAATAAAATATTTAAAATAACTAAAATGTAAAAGAAAATCCATTATTCTAATATCAATTATTGGATTTTTTCTATGTTTAAAGTTCCCATCAGTTATCTGGTACAGTGACCTACCTTGTATTTCTGTTTCAAGAATTTAGTTTTTTTTGTTTTTTAATGTATGGTACAGTACACATTTGTAAGGGGGCGTTTACACTACCATTAGTAGTGTTCATTGTTAGCAGCCATTACAAAATGTTAACGGCGGAAACTAACAGAACCGTCATAAATCAGTTAAAAATCACATTGATTACAATGGGATTGTATCTGTTGTCCGTTAGTGTACATTAGTGTACACCAAATCCATCACATTTCGTTTTTTTTTTTTTCGCGGACATAAGGCAGGGTTCAGGACTTTTGTTCCTGTTCAAAATAACGGTTTTATGAGGGACGGCAAGTGTTATTTGTGTGTTATTTTATAACATTAATGTCTATGGCTAATGGACTTTTAACAATCAGGCGTCCATTATAGTGTCCGTTTTTTTTTCTGCACATGCTCAGAAAGCAGAAACAAAGAAAAAGCAAAAAAAAACGGATACTAACTGATGCTTCCATTAAATGGTTCAGTTAAAAAATGGACACATTAACATCAGGTAGAGTCCGTTAATGTCTGTTATGATAGGTGTCCGTTTTTTTTTGTTTTTTTTTTAATGGACACTATAAGAGCTGACATCCAACGGTAATGTGGACACCCCCTAAAGTTACAAGCATGTATAGCATACAATTTTTCCAAATCGTGAAACCCATACAAATATTCTATAACAAAATTGTTAAATTGTTTTATTTCAATCCCCTCTTTTCCATGACAGACAAGAAGAAACGCACTCTACAAATCACAGTCAGGCAGAAGTTCTCTTAGCAATTAAAATAAACACAACAGAAAAATAATACACAAAAGCAAACATAAAATGCATCTTAACAACATCTCTTTTTTTCTTCTTCAGCTGCTCTGCTTCATGTTAAAGACCTGCTTCCTGTGGATATTTTTCCCAAAGCATGAGAGAAGGAGAAAAAAAAACCACTGATTTAATGCAAGCAGACTGTAGATACTAAGAGGCTCCCAGCAGGTGCCACTTTAAAAAAAGCAAGCAGCTACCCGTGAGATATATCCCATGACCCTTGAGGGTCATTTTGTTTGGTTTTACACAATGCATGAGGGAAGTGATTTGGGGGAGGAAACAGCACATTGAAAGAGACTAATGCTTTTAAAATGTGAGGCCGAATTCTCAAATTTATTGCTAAAAACCGTGAAACTATTACACTTTCTTAATCTTAAATCTTTGGATAGCCTTATATGCTTAGCATAGACAGGGACAAAATTCTAATAATCGCCTAGAGTATTAAATATTGCTGGTTAGAAATCGTCATCTAATTAATCACCCGCCATGTATTCCGTATAAATACCGCTATTCTCTAGACTTGTGTGAGCTGGTCAAACAAATGGAATTTATTTGTGCTAATTATAGTCTGTCAACTCCCTCCAGACATGTTTCTTTCTTATTGCTGTATTTACCAGCCATTGAATAGAAAGCCTAAAGACACTTCCTCTGACTGGATATTCATTAAGTGCTTTTTGCCCTAGTCAGTCTCCGCTCCCCTCCCCCATACTATTTTCATTATCTGTCCTCTGTGAAAACAGAACCAGGAAGCATGAAAGATTATGTCCTGTGATAAAACAATAAGCCAGTTTAACCTTCTGTGCCTACAGAATGTGCTCTGCTTGTGCTAGTGTCAGTCCTTCACATTTTCAAGGAATCATTCACATTAAAAGACACTGTTAAATAGGAAAATGCTAAGCCAAGTTTTTTTTTAAGGATATTTTATTACATTTCAGAAAGCCAGTGGAGTGTGGTATTTTTTTTCACATGGTCATATGTATGTCATATAATTTTCTAATTGAACATCCTCTTTTACCATTTCCACTCTAAATATATCATGTTTTATCATATCAAGGCTGACACAATGACATGCAAGATGCCCTGGTACAAAAGATTGGATTTGCTGTTCTGGAGGAAATTGCATTATACTGGAATACAGAAATGTTATGATCTGGAAACAATGTTATTAGAAAGCCAGGAAATTTTGTGTAGGCATAACACTACAGAGTAGGCAAACCTGTGAAGTCTAAATAATACAATTTATAGAACAATTAAAAATAATATATATTAAATATTTAACAGCATACAACTTGGAAGGTTTGATTCAATTCAATCAAATTTCATCTGCCAAATATTATATTATTATAATCCAAACCTGTTGGATTATAGAATTCCAATTTTTTCAACTGGAACCAGTCATCAAGCTCTTAGACAGACATACCTCTAAATAGGATGGGTTATCTCATAGAGTGGAAATAGAAGTAGGATATGCCCTCACTTTCTAATGAGTAGGGGTCTGACTTCTTTGACCCTTGTCAATCCTGATAATGAAGGAGCCACAAAACTGGTTTGGTGCTCCTCTACTGTAAAGGGATTGCTTTGTATGGAGGGTCTGCATTTTCAATTTTTGTTCATGCATTGTGTCTGGTATAATAGCTCAGCCCCAGTTACTTGACTGCAATATCAGTAATTTGTAATCAAATTCCTCGATGGTGCAAGATGCAGATTCAGTTTTAAGAGCTTCCAGACTCTTAGGCTAAAGCCCCACCTAGTGAAACGCAGCAAAAAAAACCCGCTGCATAATAAACTACAGCGGAGACACATCGTGTTTTTTTTTCCACAGTGTTTTCCATTGTGTTTTTGCAGATGTTTTATCTGTGGATTTTCTTCCCTTATTAAACCTATAGGGAAAACGTCAGTGTTTCCGCTGGCATATTTGGCATGTTGTAATTTTCAAATACACGGGCATTTTTGAAAACGCTTTTCCACAGATTTTTTTTTCTGTAATGTGTGTATGGGATTAGCCAGAGTCTCATTCACTTTTCAGGTACTTTTTGCAACGTAGGCATTAGCCTTAATAATCCTAGCCTATCTCAGGCGGTCCAGTGTGTCAGAATTTGTACAAAAATGTGAGACTTTTTATGCCTTGTACAACAGAAAACTGGCATACAAGGTATGTTCTAAAAAAAGGATTTACAAAGGGATTTCTCCATTAAAGACAGTTATTTCCTATACTCTGGGTATGCCATAAGTGTCTGATTGATGAGGGTCACAAGAACAAGGGTCTGCAACTACCTCCAAGTTCCCCATGTGAATGGAGTTGTGGTTGGCATGCTCAGCCACAGCTATATTTACTTCTATGTGACTTCCAGAATAGTGATTTCAAATTACGTGGACCACCACCACATTCACATGGGACACTCAGGAGGGCCTGCAAGCAGTATTATAAATATCACCAGTATTATAGGGACCCCATTACATATTTTGCATTAAGTCTGAGGAGCTTTAAGTTACACCTCTGCCTGCTGGCACTCATTCTTGTGATCTTTAGGCATCCCAGAGCCAGTAGTAAAACCTAAACAGGGAAGTTATAATGTAAAGATTTGCACTTCTTCCACTTTTGGACCAGATCACAGTTTTGGCTTATAAATACTAACAAATACTGGTCAAAATACTGCTGTGTGAAAGTGGCCTAAGGAACACATTGGTGCTAAATACATAATAAGAATTATCACTAATTCAAATTTTCAAGTTGTATTTCAGAAATAGTAATGCTAAAAAAACAACAGAAGCCGTTAAAGATGAACAAAAATATTGATTTGCTCCTTTAAAGTCTTAAGTCTTTTGCTGTAAATTCACAGGAGCCATCTGCAATGATGACAAGTTAAATGTTTAATATATTGTGTGAACCACAGGAAAAGACAGACATCATCTTGGATATTTATTTGAATTTGGACATTTGCCTAGAAACCGTGGAATATGTTCTTATTCAAATATATAGACGCGATGATATTAAAGCACTGTGCATACATAATATAAATGGAAGGACAAAATAAGCAAGTCAAATCAGAACATACATTCTATATGAAAATGGAAATTCTCTTGTAGATTCCATTCATTATTCTTTACTGCTTTTGTAATTGCAAATGAACAACATTAAGTGTTGGATATGCAAAGGAGGGGAAACATGAAAATACATAGATTTCAATTCTCTGACATGGAGAATTGTTTGGACGTCCATTGTGAATGAATTAATAAAGGAAATTAGAGTACTATGCCAGAAAGGACATGTGTGACATACAGAAAGGTTTCATTTAATCTTCAATTCTGTCCATGGGTCAACACAGAAGGCTGTGAAAATCAGTTGAACAAACAGGACAGCTGAAGTGGAAATCCCTGGTGCATTCTCCAGTGCTGTTTAGGAGGGAGATAAAAGAAAGACACACACATTGAATACACAAACTGCAAAAAAGATCATATGCAAAAGAAAGGACTCTGGTGACATGTCAGAGGAACAATGTGCTCCCTTCTCTGCTTTGAAGTAAAGTTCCATGATGTCAAATGATATGTAAACAGTTGCTGTCTTTCAACGCAGAACATTTCCTGACAGCTGAAAAATGATTTTTATCATAGATTTGTTAAAATCAAATCAGCCTGACAAGTATGGGTCAGTTTAGTTCATTTATGAGTTCTCATATCCCTACAGAAAAGGGGGCTGTATTTTTCCGACAAGCATTCATAAGTGATATGGTCTTTTTTTTCTGATGAAATGAAAGGGGTATTCCTCTGTGTACTGTGAAATATATTATATATCTTCCACATAGTTGGTTAGGGATCAACTGCCAACTTCTTCACGGAGTGAACGCCTGATTGAAGCTCCAGCTGTGTTCCAAAGATTGAAAGAGACCTTGAAAATGGCAAAGCAAGGCTCAGTATTCAGAACTGACAAAACAAATCTGACAAGAAAGGCAATTGCTATTCTTTTGGAGTGCTCATCATGGGAAATGTCATTGAAAAGAAAGTCAGATAGAGAAGATAAAAACCCTTTTGTAACTCTATCACAAAATGCAGCTATTTCATATAAATATTTTAAGTGTCTGTAGATTTTCTACATTTACATTATTTTTACATTTACATTTCGATTCACCTTAGAGTATGGCTGCTTTGTGTTGTAGGAAAATAATTGGCTACATAAAACTTTAGCAAACACATTGTCAAGAGGTTAAGAGGTGCATTGTAAAATGCACAAGACACAAAACACAGAGCACAGCATGATTTGTATTTTTTAGTAAAATTGCTTGAGTGAGTTGTTATTATCATATTCACAAAAGAGACTTTTTAGGGTCATACCTGAAATATATAGAAGTCTCATATCTTTAAATACAGTCCTAGTAGTGATATTGGGAACTTATCTACATTTATTGATAAAGGGAAAAGCTGCCCTTTAGTATTTCCTTACCAACTCAAAAAATTGTGCACAAATGATAATCTTTTCATGGCACACAAAGTTGACTATACATCGCATAATTCAATGGAAAAGACTGATGGGACACTAAGAACTTTTTATACTGTGTCTTGATGCACAGTATGAATTTCTGTGTTTATAGTTTATTATTACATGATATTGAAATATAATCTTCATCCCTGAAGCACAACTGTAAAGGTGCACATACACATTAGAGAAAAGTTGGTTTATGGCTGAGCAACCGCTCTTCATGAGCAATTGATCCGCAGTCATATACATTTTATTTGATATTGTCCATTGAAACTGTTGAAAGAGGCCTTGCATGCTCGGTTACTGTACACCAGGCAAGTAACACCCAAATAAATTTCTGGAAGTGACCTTCAGCATACAGTGCCAAACAATCTTTTACAAAGCAATCATTGGTGTATAGGTTATGTGACCCAAATACAGTCTATTGACCAATGGACAAAATTTTCAAAGACCGACAACTTTTTCCAATGACATGTGCCATTGCTGGCTAGAGTGATCATGCATAAAATTTCACCCAACAAATGTGGAGCGTCACTTCAAATGGCTATATCTTGGGCACTATAAAACATAGAAACTTGCTTTTGTGTCATTTGAAAGAGGAGCTTCTCATTTGTCATAACCTACTAAGTATATAGTACTACCTGAATAATTTCCAGAGATATTACTGGTTGGAAACACAGTCAGGATTGGGATATTTTTATGCAGCTACATATAAATATCCCAAACCCAATATCTCTGTAAGTCATACAGGTAGAACTGCATCTTCAGTACCATATAAAAGATGAGAACCAGAAAAGGAAATCAAAAACAAAGAATGGACATAACTGGTTATACACAGAAAGATACACTAAAATTGCCTTTAAGTTAGTGGCCACTGGCCACAATGATACTGCAAAGCATGTAACTATAAAAGACTGGGCACCATAGCAAACTTTTGACTTGGGCCCAGCAAATACTCTTGTCAGGACCCTACTTACCTGCCACAGCTGCCTCTGTTTCCCCTTCAGCCCTCCAGAGGGCCCCATGTGTCCCATATCACGTCTCTTTCAGCAACATTATTTGGGACACACAGGACCCTCTGGAGAGCTGAAGGGGAAATGGAGGTGGCTGTGGCAGGAGCAGGGATTGCTAAGTAAATGGGGAATTACCTGCTGGAGTAAATCCAGCAGGTAACAGCCTATTTTTTTATTTTCTTTTTAAAAAGCAGCATGGTCCCCCTGGGCCCCTTAAGGTCGCGGACTCTGTAACTCCACCACTGGATGCTGCTGTCTTCTTGGCCTCAAGCTACCACATTGCACAAAAGGCAACACAGACATTCGATCTCAGGCATGCATATTAGAAGGAGGATGCATCATCAAGCTTACACCGATTCCTGAGTTTCTATTTCATTTTGTTCAGTTCTAATTGTAAGATAAATTTACTATGATATCTACAGCTGTTTTTTATTAAATGATTGTTTAGCCAGCAATTTTACTACAAATTCATAAAACGTACATCTCTTGAGATGTGATATAATGATATGAAACATTAATTTTGCTTATAATTGTCTTTGAATTGAGGTCTGCATCAGATCAAAACAAGTTAATGCATCACCTAAGGAAATGTGTGACCTTTGTAAGTGTTATGAATAACTGCCATAAGTGAACTTAAATTGTTTCCCCCTTGAAAATTACGCTTGTCAAATCGCCTTTACTTCAAATGTAAATAATAACCCTAATAATGTAACTGAGCATCAAACATTATTAATCTTCCAGCGAGTAAATATCCTTACAAATGAGTGTTATTTATTTGAAAAACATTTTTCTATAGTAAAAATGAAAGAACATTTTTATATTTTAATAAAGTGATGCTTATTGCAAAAGACACATCTTAAGAAATGGAAAGTATTAATGTAATCCACATTTGGTATACAAGCTGTATTTTCTACAACATTACAATTGTTGGCCATAGAAAATACATAAGTTAATATAATTTTTTATTTATTTTTAAAGAATATAACATTTTATCATAAAGCTTACTTGTACTTTATGGGACATAAATCAGTAGCACTGTACATGAGAATATATGCAACTTTTTCTAATATACCTTTGAAAGTGTGGTATCTTCCTCTTCCAGGAGCCAATTGTTTCCCATTCTCCAATTAAGAAAACATAGTAACTAAAAACAGAGAGGAGAAGGAAGAGAAAAAGGTAAAGAAGCTACAGTCTTGCTACCTTAAGCTGAAGCCCCACGTTGAAAAAAAGCATTGTTTTGGCTGCGGCATAAACAACACGGCAAAAATACGCAGTTTTTTTTTACAGTACCTGCGTTTTTTTCCACAGCATTTTTTATCTGTGCTTAGCTACATGAGGCCTTAGCCTCAATCTATGTCTGAGATTAGTGCTGTGAGAGGGGAAAGCTAGCAGCAGGACAACATGTCTGGCAACAGCATATATTGTAGTTCACTTTTGCAGCTCCATACCATCCCTTGAATACTGTTAGGGAGATAATATGTTTAAAAAAATGATGTAATATAATATTTCTTAGGGGAATATAGTATTGTACTGACCTTTCAGCAATCTGCTGTTTACCATTCTATCTCTGTAAATATCTAAAAACCTTGATAGTTACTAAAAAGATGACATAGAGGAGAGGGAATAGGAAGAGAGGGAAAAAGCTGCATTCTTTCTATATCAGTCTATGTCTGAGATTAGTGCTGTGAGAGGGGAAAGCTAGCAGCAGAAGTGGGAAGGCTAACAGCACACAGCATAACAAAGAACCTACCCTTTCAGGGGTTATCAAGAAAAAATATGTGCATAAATGATGCAAAGATGACTCTATACTAAATGCGACCATGGCACCTGAGTGGTTACTTTTTTTTTTAGTGCTCAATCACGGAGCAGTTCTCCTGCAGCATAAAAGCAGTAGTCAGCCCATTGCCATGGCAGATCTAAGTCTGAAGGCTCCTAGAGATGCCATAGTAATGTAACTATTGAAGCCTGCCTGTAGCTTTAATAGTTAAAATATTTGAAAATATTAAAAAAATTTAAAAAACTAGACGTTTAAATCACCCCCTTTTCTTTAGATGACATACGAATATAAATAAACATGAACATATTAGGCATCCCCAAGTTCAAAAGTACCTGGCTGAATCTTCACGTTTTTGCCGCTTTGCCTTCAAAAAAATAGAATAGTAAAAGTATTCAAGTAGAATAGAAAAGTAATCAAAACATTATACATTCACCACAATGGTATCAATAAAAACTACACATTTCCCCACAAAAAGATACCTTACACAGCTCCATACACTGAAACACTAAAAAAAAAAGTTATAGGTGTCAGTATATAGCGACTCAAAGAATTTATTTTTTTCATCGAAATTGAAATTTTTTGGAATGTTATTAAATCATGAAAAATAATATATATCTGGTATAACCATCATCAGACCAAAATGAAGAATAAAGCTCACATACCAATTTTACCACACAATGCAAGCCATAAAAACAAAACCCTTAAGAAAATGATGGTACTGCATTTTTTTTCAAATCCACACCAATTCTGAATTTTTCTCACTTTCTCAGTAGATTTTAAGGAACATTAAAATGTACCATTTTGAAGTATAATTTGTCTTGCCTAAAACAATCCCTCTTACAACTATACAAAACTAAACAAAAATAGGAACTGACACTCAAAGTCAACAAAAATATCAAAATGTATTAAATAAAGTTAAAAAATATTACACAAAAGAAAGTAGATGAAATACAACAATACAAAACAAATGTGAGACAGACAGCAGAGGCATATTTATGCTCATAGTAACAAAAGGGTAGCTATGTCATAGCAAATATCTGCACAATATATCATATGATCAGTGTATATTCCTATCCCAGTAGGTAAGTACCAGATAAATGTATATATCAAGGGAAATAATATTAATCCATGGTAAGTACAAAGGGATTATCCAAAAACATTTCAAATAGTCATACCCATTGAGGATGTGCGTGACCTCCGCCCGCTAACACCACCAAAGTTTTAGTATTTTTTGTTGACTTTGAGTGCCAGTTCCTATTTTTGTTTAGTTTTGTATAGTATCAATTGATTTGTGTGTTGGCACATTTCTTTTGAGGGTTTAATACCTTGGGTATGGGCGGCACGGTGGCTCAGTGGTTAGCACTGCAGCCTTGTAGCACTGGAGTCCTGCATTAGAATCCTACCGAGGACAACATCTGCAAGGAGTTTGTATTTTCTCCCCGTGTTTGCGTGGGTTTCCTCCGGGTACTCCGGTTTCCTGCCACATTCCAAAGACATACTGATAGGGAATATAGATTGAATATAGAATACGGATCCTTCACAAGCCCTATATGGGACAGTGACCACAATGTCTGTAAAGCGCTGCGGAATATGATGGTGCTATATAAGTAAGCATAATAAATAAATAGTGACATATTTTGTAAGAGATACCACCATATTTCATCATCCCCTATTTATTTGTGTTATGCTTCTTGTGTTTTTCCTCTTACAACTATGTAAACAGAAAATTAGAAAAACACAAAAATGAAAAATGGCTGTGTCGTGTAGAGGTTAAGTAAAAGACTCAAAATATACATACAGTGGGGAAAAAAAGTATTTAGTCAGCCACCAATTGTGCAAGTTCTCCCACTTAAAAAGATGAGAGAGGTCTGTAATTGACATCATAGGTAGACCTCAACTATGAGAGACAAAATGAGAAAACATATCTAGAAAATCACATTGATTTTGTAAGAATTTATTTGCAAATTATGGTGAAAAATAAGTATTTGGTCAATAACAAAAGTTCATCTCAATACTTTGTTATATATCCTTTGATAGCAATGACAGAGGTCAAACGTTTTCTGTAAATCTTGACAAGGTTGGCACACACTATTGCTGGTATGTTGGCCCATTCCTCCATGCAGATCTCCTCTACAGCAGTGATGCTTTGTGGCTGTCGCTGGGCAACACGTACTTTCAACTCCCTCCAAAGGTTTTCTATGGGGTTGAGATCTGAAGACTGGCTAGGCCACTCCAGGACCTTGAAATGCTTCTTACGAAGCCACTCCTTCGTTGCTCTGGTGGTGTGCTTGGGATCATTGTCATGCTGAAAGACCCAGCCACGTTTCGACTTCAATGTCCTTGCTGATGGAAGGAGGTTTGCACTCAAAATCTCACGATACATGGCCCCATTCATTCTTTCATGTACATGGATCAATCGTCCTGGCCCCTTTGCAGAGAATCAGCCCCAAAGCATGATGTTGCCACCCCCATGCTTCACAGTAGGTATGGTGTTCTTTGGATGCAACTCAGCATTCACTCTCCTCCAAACATGACGAGTTGTGTTTCTACCAAACAGTTCTACTTTGGTTTCATCTAACCATATGACATTCTCCCAAAACTCTTCTGGAACATCCAAATGCTCTCTTGCAAACTTCAGACAGGGCCCCGATATGTACTGGCTTAAGCAGGGGGACACATCTGGCACTGCAGGATCTGAGTTCCTGGCAGCGTAGTGTGTTACTGATGGTAGGCTTTGTTACGTTAGTCCCAGCTTTCTGCAGGTCATTCACTAGGTCCCCCCATGTGGTTCTGGGATTTTTGCTCACCGTTCTTGTGATCATTTTGACCCCACAGGATGAGATCTTGCGTGGAGCCCCTGATCGAGGGAGATTATCAGTGGCCTTGTATGTCTTCCATTTTCTCATTATTGCTCCCACAGTTGATTTCTTCACACCAAGCTGCTTGCCTATTGCAGATTCAGTCTTCCCAGCCTGGTGCAGGTCTACAATTTTGTTTCTGGTGTCCTTCCACAGCTCTTTGGTCTTCACCATAGTGGAATTTGGAGTGTGACTGTTTGAGGTTGTGGACAGGTGTCTTTTATACTGATAACAATGTCAAACAGGAGCCATTACTACAGGTAATGAGTGGAGGACAGAGGAGCTTCTTAAAGAAGAAGTTACAGGTCTGTGAGAGCCAGAAATCTTGTTTGTTTGTAGGTGACCAAATACTTATTTTCCACCATAATTTGCAAATAAATTCTTTAAAAATCAGACAATGTGATTTTCTGGATTTGTTTTCTCATTTTGTCTCTCATAGTTGAGGTTTACCTATGATGACAATTACAGGCCTCTCTCATTTTTTAAGTGGGAGAACTTGCATAATTGGTGGCTGACTAAATACTTTTTTCCCCCACTGTATTACATACAACATTTCTGGCTACCCTAAATTTAATACACAGCTATGACTGCCTAAATAGAGATCAGGATTTTCTAATTTTCGAATAGAATATGTTCTCTATTTGGACCGTTGCCAATTGTCAAAAAGCTGTTCACTCTGTCCACTAAAGCCTGATAGCAGCCTTATACTTTCTAATTCTGTAAAGGTTTTCATGTCAGCAGTGAACTCATTTACATTGCAAACAAGACTGACAGGATCACAGCTGCAACTTCACACCTCTACAGATAACACTCATGGAGACCCATCATTGCCATTGGCAATAGATGATGTCACAGCTTTTTTCTCATTCATGTACAGATCATGCCTAAAAATTTTTCCTATAGACCTCAATGAGTCTTCTTCAGTCTGTGGCTGCCTATAGCCCTGACTATGATGTAAGGCATATCACTAAATGCTATTAACAGAACAAAGGAGAAGCTCCAGCAAGATGGCAGCCTCCATAATCATGTACAAATAACAGGATAAAAACATCAGGAAATAAGAACAGACTAGATAAAAGTAATATATTTAACTGTGTGCTTTTAATAATAAATAAATAAAATTCCCTTCAACTTGGAGTTAGCCAAGCCAAAGCCAAGAATGGCTACAAAAAGAATTGGAAATATATAGGCTAAGGTCCCACGTTGCGGAAATGCAGTTTTTTTTTTGTTGCTGATTTTGCTGTGTTTTTATGAGCCAAAGCCAGGAGTGGATTGAGCAGAAGGTAGAAATATAAGTACTTCCTTGATACTTCCCATTCTTTTTGTAGCCATTCTTGGCTTTGGCTCAAAAAAATGCAGCAAAATCTGCAACAAAAAAGCTGTGTTTCTGCAACGTGGGGCCTCTGCCTTACAGTAGAAAAAAATGGATGGATGGATAAAAGATAGATAGATAGATAGATAGATAGATAGATAGATAGAAATGGTTAAACAAATACCTACTAAGTAGGTTTTCCTTTTTTCCCAGAAGCACAACACACTTAATCATTGTGATTCTACAGAAAATGCTTTCATGTCAGCCTTGTCTCTCAGGTTTCTTTCCAGCAATATGTAAGTATCAGGCAGAAAGATGAGTGATTTAAGGCGCTGATTATGCTTACAGCAAGACATTCACAATAGTACTTCCAAAAATATCACATCTTAAATGATTTGCACACTGTTCCTGGTCACAGACAAATTAGCAAACATTACAAATGACTTGACTGAGTAATGAGCAGGTTCTGGGTAAGTTACTGTGCTGACAGCAGGTTTTAAAATCTATTGAGTTAGACAAGGGAGAAGGTGAATAGGGTAGAATTACAGGAAAAAAAGATTAATGAAGGGTTCCTTGCTGAACATACTGTTGCAGTGTTCTTTTAGTCACTTTACAAATTCACTGATGTTTTTTTTCTTTCACATTGAGGACTATAATTTTATAACCTGAAATAAGCCTGTTTAAATAAATCTACATCATGCAATGTGTCAACACTTCATTGATTTCAATAGAATTAGTTTCTAAAATGCTCTTTTCAAAATTTTGTTTCTAGAAAGTGCATTACAGGGAACATTTACCTTACTACCTAATTCCACTTTCAAAGCCACTTTTCTGTTATCTAATAACACTAAAATAACTTGCAACCTGCTGCTGTGAACTTATTCCTCTAATCCTCTTCTTATTTCTTGTATTGGTGACTACACAGTCTATATATACGTATATATTCACCAGTCACCAATACAATAAAAAAGATTAATAAACAATAATAACATTGAATATAGTGATACAATGGCACCTATAAAGGGTTTAAATACACTAAGCACCAAACGAATGAATAGTCAGTTGTTGTTGATGATGTGTTAGAAATGGGAAAATTGGGCATTTGAGTTATTTTGACAGAAGGCTGAACTGTGATGGCAAGACAACAAAGTCCAAGACTTTGGAAGTGTTCTTGGTATGCTGTTAATAGTATCTAGAAAAAGTGTTCCAAACAAGGACACAAGTGAAATAGTTATAGGGTCATGGGCACCCAAAGTTCATTGAGGCAAGATAAGGCCTTCAGATATTTTGTGGTGTTCGTAGTTTGATGGGTCAAATGTATTTTGGCAGTGCAAATACAATATTAGGATGTTGTTTAAATATGGCTGATCACTGTGAATAGTAATGGTTGTTCATCCATTTTCTATGCAAACTCCTGTGTATCTCACATGTCATTGTGTGATGCAGCTGACAGTTGTAGTATTTCCTTCCTGTGCTGACTCACAATTACTCTGCTCTGTTGTCATGGCTTGCTCACTCTTTAGATATGTGGCCTAGCATAGGATAGTCAACTTTATATTTGTAAAAAAAAGTTATGTTTTTAGTCTGCCTTATATATATATATATATATATATATATATATATATATAGTATATGTTAGACAAATGACATATCTCAAATTTATTGTTAAGTCATGTTCTTCAAATACTTCTTCATACTTCTTATATGAAAAATTTGACTAGTGTTAGTATATTACATAAGTAAGTTATAATTCAGTAATATATTAGCTGGTATTACTACAGATGCACAGTATGTAAGGATTTTTATCATTGCTTTAAATTCTGTACCTATTTTAGGACAAATTAGCTCAATTCAATATCTCAAATCAGGAACAAACGGAAAGGTACTTGATCAATTGTCACAACTGGAATACACAATTCTTGCCAGCATTTCACATACATTCAGTCTATGTGAATAGTCTCAAGCACTTAAGATCATACAATGACTTACTAGATTTAACAAGTCCTCAAAAGCACTTTATCAAAGATTTCAGCTATATTTGAATGTGACAGAAAACACAAAGTAAAGTGTGCTGAAATGCTCTAGACCCAGCTTGCTCTCGAGGGCTCTTTTCAAGTTACAGAGGAATATAAAACATGACCAGACTGTAATGACCTAGTTTTATGGAGACTGACTAGTTAAGAAAGAGGCATAGTTATGTGAGTCATAAAGAAGCTTCTCATAAATGCTTTGTACCTGATGTGAAAGTACAAAAATGTTAAAAATAAAATAAAAGGTCATCATAATATAAGGTAAGCATCTTCCTATGCCAGACAATGACGCCATTGCATAAAAAATATGGAATATGAAAGTTGCACCATATATGTTTACATATTAACATATTACATTTACATATTAAATTACTTATAGAGTTACCATTGATACAATTCATGTTACCAGCTAGATATGTTTGATTTAATGTTTCCAGAATCTATTGAAGATACTGCCATTTTCAGAGGCATTACAAAAGGAATACATGTCATACACCTGATACTTTTGACTTCCATAATTCATATGCTTAAAAAAGGAAATGTGCCGATCAAATTCAGCCACTGAAGGTTTTCATACCTGGTAAAGCCAACTGCTTAAGCCTGATAGAAAAGAAATATATATGACAGAATATGAAATGCATAGACACAGGTGGTAAAAAATAAGGGCTCAGGTCCCGATCAACTCTTCTACCTAGCTGACAGCAACCAAACTGTTAAGTAGATCATACCCCAAGATAATACAAAAGTCATAAGAGAACACTAGTGCATTTACTAATGTAGGTAGAAAAGGTTTAATGTACTATAGACCACCCTACACATGTCAAACTTATAAAGCATAGCCAAATGTAGTTGGACACAACATCTAGTTAGTGGATTTCAGCCATACTCATTGCTAATGGGTAGACAACATATAGCCTAGTCATGAAATCTCCATAGAAAAGATTAAAAAAGATAATGTGTCAGAGTGAAGAAACTAGTGATTTTCATAATTTAGCTATTACAAAATGCCAGAAATTCAACAAGTCAGATTATCAGGTTTCTTCCCTTCTCAGCTACATAACTCTCACAAGCCCATAGAATAGCATCAGTGAACACTTCAAGGTTATTTACTTTCTGATTCTTCCACCAGAAGTCCCTATGTATCAAGTCGGTGAGAGAAACAGTAGTGTTCATGCAGATGCTTGAGTCATAGATATTGGCTATCATTTTGTATATTGAAAAAAAATATTCTGGGCAGGTGCTGAATTAAACTTTTACAACTTTACCCAGTAAGAACAATTTGGGAAGAATGTGTGGAAGAGTTTGTAGAAATGTCAAATCCACCAACATGTGGTTTATAACAAACACAGTAGATATTTACAAATGTGGCAAATGTAAGGCTTCTGAATTTGTGAGGGCATCAGCCAAAAACTTTCAGGAATAAGAAGTTTTAAAATTGTGAATCTCATGGAGTTGTATAGAGAATTCATAGACAATTTAAAAGTTAGAAAGACTTATCTTTATGCTTTCATAGTTCCTACTCTTATTTAGTTAGTGTCATAAGGTGCTCATATATCTTGGATAGCTGCCAGCCCTGTCAAGCATGTTCTACTTGTAATGCACCTCTAGAAATGGGCGAATTGATTTGTTATGAGCCGGGCTTGACCCAAATATTCAAAAATTTTCAGTTTCTAACAAAACAAATAGCCATAAACTAAAATGACCACTACCACATGTATTGTGCCAGAAAAATACAGAAGAGACACGTGTCTTGTGAGTCACCTGACAGTCTCTTAGTCAATAGTCAGTGGTAGGTGGACACCTTATAGTGCTGATGTTATATACACTATATAAGGTGCTGTAAGCATGATCAGGCATTGCAGTAATGGTGGATGTACAGGTGGATCTGTAATTTATCTCACTACATGATACAAAGCACTTAGTTCTGAAAAGCTTAAAAATTGCAAGCTATAAAGCTAGAGGATTTTAGGAATAGGACAGTATAGTCGGATTTAATCAATTACAGGCAGATTAGTGACAAAAATCATAGATAGGAGTGAAGAATATCTGTGCTGTGTGACCCTGACAGCAGCATCCTGCACTAATATACAAAGCCTTTGTATAACCCTTTCATCCAAGTCTGTTCAGCAATAGAGCAGTTTAAACATAGTTTTTACTGACAAATCTGAAAAATCTGTTATTTAAGCATTTTTTTGTTGTTCATCCAACATATAGTCTTGCAACCTACCTCCTAACCTAAATAAACCCGTTATATAAAGGTTGTTTTGTACTCTGCTCACCCAATACACAGTGTGATGGAGTGTGCTAATTTGAAAAAAATATTTGTTTCTTAAGCTTTTTTTTTGTTGCTCATACATACATTCTTGCAACTTGTGCTAATCTAAAAAAAACTATATTATGTAAGGGGGTTCTATGGAGCTCTGCTCACCCAATACAAAGTGTAACATGTATGATTTGAAAAAAATATTTGTTTGTTAAGCGTTTTTTTGTTGCTGCTAATATATACAGTCTCTCAGTCTTTTCTACTCTAAAAAATAAATCTCTATTGTTTAAAGATGACTGATGCAGTTCTAGTCTAATAATCACTGACCAGGTCATCTTTTTAATGCTTTGCTATTTGTCTTGGAATAGTTGTTTGTAAAAAAACAAAAAACAAACAAACAACATATAGCCTTTCTGGACTATTAACTGTTTCCTTCATCTTCTTCACTGACACAGATCTCAGCATCTGCTGAGAAATGTATTTCTCCTAGTCAGAGTAGTCTTCCTCTTTTTTTTAATGAGTTGGATGAGCATTGTTTGCAAGTAGAAGAGGAAGACATAACTGTTGGTGATGGAGGTAGTAGTGACAGGGGTGTGGTACTACTAATGGTAGTTGTTCTGGTAAAGGGAAGCAGGAGGAAATCTAGAGGTGGAAATTATGAGGGTGTGCAGAAATCCCATGGCCACAATGTCTCAGAAAAAAAGTGGGAAAGATGATGACATTAATGATAATGAAGATTCTTTTGCAGATAGGACCTGGCAACCAGGTCAGGGTGACAAGGTGAAATCAGATGAAGAGGGTGTTGGCAGTGGTGATAGTAATAATTCCAGCGAATACTCAGATCCAACATCCAAAAAGCCTGGTTGGAGCAGACACAGGGGAAGCTCACCAGGTGGGGTTAGTGACAGACACGTTTTCCCTGCTGCTGGTGTTGGCAGCAGCAACCACAAGTGGTCATCTTCAAAGTGTGAATTTTTTTTCTACATTGCTAAATAATAGATCCATGGCAATGTGCAGATCTGATAGCGGAAACTTAGCCATGGTTGTGCAGGAACAAATGTAGGAATGACATCTCTACGTACTCACAAAAGAAATAGACTTGGCAGTGGAACTTGCAGGGGAAGTGAGCAAGACTGTCCTACTCCATCTCCCTGTGATCTTCTTTGTAGGCAGGCCACATATACACCTAGCGTATTGTCATTGTCATAATCACCAACTGTTTCTCCTACTCCTCCTCTTCCACCGCAATGTCAGTCATTCATAAGGGAATGTGTGTCCAGAAAACAGCAATATGCACAGGTTCACAGCCTATTCCCAAGCAGATGTCTGATTACTGTGCTGTGACTATAACAAGCTGTGCACCTGTGTTCATCACATGGACTTTATATCACATGACCATGAACTGCTTTTTATCCATTGAGAATAAGCAGAATGAATGACAAGTAGATATTTAGTAAATCTAGTATATTGTAAAATTGTATTACCTTTTATTATACAAACAATAATATTTGTATCTTAGAATTGGCCTGAAACTGGACAACACTTTTAAGCATGCTAGAGTGTTTGAGTGAGCAGCAGAAATCTGTGAACGATTACTGCATGCAGACCAAATGATAACATGTCATTTCAAGGTAAGTCATTGGAGGCTCATGAGGGAAGTGTGTCATCTTCTCAAGCCCTTTGAAGAGGCCAACAGATTTGTCAGCAGGGATAACTGCAGCATCAGCAATGTGATTCCTTTATTGTGTATCTTACAGGAAACACTATACTAATGCAACAAGGGATGAAAGAGGAGAAATAGCTTCCACTTCTTAGTCAACTGCATTGCCCTGGGTTTATAGATGACGATTTGGATCAGAGTTATTATGGTGAAGGATCTGGGAATCCTAGACTAGAAGAGTAGGAGGAGGAAGATTCTCCATTGGATGCTGAGAGGGCCCTTGATATGTCACATGCACTGCCAAGGGAGGGAAGCTGACCCTTATTTCTTTCAAGAAATAAAACGCACTTGTTAGGGTGGAGTTATGTGGCTTTGAGAGTGAGTGTAGGATGAGTTAGTTCCTCACCCCTCCGATGATGACTGTAGAAGGTTCTCATGTGGGAAGACTCATCCCTCATCCTGCTTATTTCCAAGTATCTGGGTAAGATTGTCCCGAATTGAATCTCCTCACTCCTAACTCTCCTCCTCCTTTCTATATTGAGCAGTTGAAACCAAGAGGGTTTTTGGTGATTGAGAATGGATGTATGAGATTCTTCCCAGATACAAAGTCTTAATCTATTTTTGTCCTTTTGTGTATTATATGTATAGTCACTGGTTTGAAATAGGTTTTAAACCAAATTTATTAAAAGTTATGTTTTATGAATTGTTCACACATTTGCTGCATTATTAGGATTTTTTGTGAACTGTCACTGTCCACCTGACTGTGGGTTAAGTGAAATTCGAGAGCTTGCTTTGTATTAAATAAAGAAACACCAAACATGGCAGGATCCTTGGTGCATGCATATGCTGGTAAACATGGCAGGCTGTGTGCTCTGCTGGTTACACAGTGACAAGCGTATTATTATCATCAAGCCCCAATGGAGAAATTCTTCCTTGCCTCCCAAAGGGAAGAAAAATTGGAATATTATCAGGGTAGGCTTTATACACAGCTTATCAAAGAGTTTAGGGAGACCACTGCAACTGCCAGTTGCACACCTACCCAGGTCGCTTCTGCCCACTCCCAGTTCACCTCACTCAGCCAGCACTGCACCTCCTCTGCCAGTGCCACAGCTACAAGTGTCAGGAGTAAAAGTGGCAGCATCAGCAGCCAGTGCAGTATCTGGAACACTATGAACCAGAAATTGTTCAGGTTGCAGTGAACGAAGCCACAAGAGGCAACTGGCACCCACCAGCTGCACCAGCAGGTAAAGTTGTACCTAGAGTACACCTGTATTCCAGCAGATAACTGTGACCCCATGGAATTCTGGGCTAATAGGTTAGAGCAGTGAAAGGAGTTGGCCCAGTTTGCCATGGGAGTTTTATCTTGTCTGGCCTCAATCGTAATGACCGACAGAGTGTTCAGTGCTGCCAGTGGCATTGTAACATCAAGAAGGACAAAACTGTCCACAACTAGCATGGAAAAAATTACTTTTGTCAAAATTAATTAGGCATGGATCTATGAGGATTTTCACACATCTCCAGCTGAGGCCCCTGAATAGTAGCGCCACTGTCTTCCTGTATCATCATGTTCCATTTACTGTATTGCTGATGCTACCCAATGCCACCACTCAGCCAAGCATCTCCTGCAGCCTGTTCCATCATATCATTCCATGCTGCACTGCGTCTCATGTTGCCACAGCTACCACCGATCAGCCAGACAGATCCTGTAGCCTGGCCCATCATATTATCACTTTAATAAAGGTAATGCTTTGTACAATGTCCTGGCACTTGGAACTTTCCTTTGGTATTGTAGCAGGAGTTCTTTAAAGAGTGTCTGTCAGGTCTAAAGTGCCTTTCAAACCAAAGATATGTAGATGGACAGACAGATGTACAGACAGAAACATAGATAGATAGATAGATAGATAGATAGATAGATAGATATTCTTACTATAAATAAATTCACTGTCACTTCTCACAACTTGGTAAATAAATGCTTTTCTGATATAAGAACACAAATCTATACTAAGAATCTAGCAGAATTTTAAATAAAATAAAACTGACCTTTTTCTGAAATTGACAATTCTCTTGTTTGTTGCATGCTCAAGGGAACACAGAGGGATTCTTATTGATTGCTCTGAAGCAATCCACTTTTGGTCTTGGTTGTACTGGATTTGCAATTATACCTAGAAGACGAATTATTGACTGGTTGGTATTACTAGACCAACATGAAATTCTTCAGCAGGCAAAGGTAATATACAGTGGAACCACTGTATCAAGAGTGTGTTTTTATTTCCTTACATAAAATTAGAAATAAATGAAATATGCCTAATTCACTGTTCGAAACGTAAATACTGAAATACAAAATTCACAGCTTTTCATTGTATCTGGAATTAGTATACATATTCATAATTTATAGGGAATTGGGAATTTTTGCACTGTACAAAATGAAGTAACAGCACACAATTAATAGCCAATATGATGTCAAAGTGCTGGGATTGATATACAAAGTGATGTCACAAAGATTTTATGGTGACAGTAAGTGCAAAGAGAAATAATAAATACAGGATATGGTTACTAAATACTGTGTTTATAAAACAATAAAATATATTACATAGTGATGTCATGGTGTGGGAATAATAAGCACAGATATAATAAACACTGTGATCATTACTACACAGGCATGATACACAGTGTTGTCATTTCAAGGGCATTCTAAACAGTGTTGTTCTTGCATAGATGTACTAAACAGTGTTGTCATTGCGAAGGTATAATAAAGTGTGATATCACAGCTGATGGCTAAAGGGTCTATTACATGGCTTGATTATTGAGCTAATAATAAAGAAGTTTCTTTCTAATAATTGACCTATGAGAATGTCCTCCCGATTGTGATATCAATTGTTTCTCCCCCATCTACGTTATTTTGTCTGTGTAAAAGACAATGCAAACAAATACCAACTGATGTATTATATTGTATATTATAAAACATTTGCAACCAGATATAGGAAGAGCTTTACACTGTGGGGAAATAGGTAGGTATAGATTTTGATTCTGGTTTATTTTTTAATAAGGAAGATCTATTGCACATATTAACCGTTTTGCCTGTGTGTTTTGAGGCATGTTTATTTTAATGGGAATACCTCTTTAATAATGAATGATATTGCATATTAAATAAAAATATACTACAGTAAATTTGTTGTTACTAATTCTGATACATTAACCATTTATAAAAGAGTCAGAGCTAGCGTTATAGATTTGGACTTGTAGCCATAGTCAGAGTTTGGAAAAATACAGGAGTCCTTGATGTCACTGATCAGGTGACTGGTGCAAAATGCTTGTAACATAGGCATACAAGTTTAAACTATAATAAAATATTTTGAAATATTTAGAATTTAAAGCAGTTTACATAGGAATCAGAACAATAGAAGTAGTATGGTAGTGTAAAATTAGTAAACAAGCTGTGTATCTGTGTCATCATCACAAGGCCAGGACAAATTTTATCCACTGAAAGTAAACAATGGCAGTTCTTTTACATAGGCTACAAACAGGATTCTCAAATTCTAGTTAACCACGATGAGGAAATGAACAAAGTACATTAGAAAACGGTAAGCTTATCATTAAATAATGAATAAGCTTTATTGGCCACTTTAACTAAGATATCAAAACATTTTTCTAGTAATCTATATTTGGAATCTATTATCATAGTTATTACAGATGTGTATCTATAATGTGGTTATTGGGAGAGATTTTACTATTGAGTTTTAGTAGAATTTCTGTCTGTAAGCAGCATACAAAAATGCACAGAGCATGGCAATGTGACTCAATTCATAATCAAAATATAATTGTTCTCTCCAGCATTTACAATCTCACATAGTCAAGGTCAGAGTTTATGAATTATACTTGATTTTTGCCCTGGTTTAATGGTTTACACATGAACAATGCTAGTAGATGAGATAACAAGGAACATTGTCAGCAAATTACACCAATATCCAATACAGTGAGTTACTTTTTAGTACTGCTCTGAACATTGTCTACTCGATTTGAAATGCAAATAGTTTGCAAAAAGACAATGAGGGGAATTTATTAAGCCTTTTGTGCCTATTTTCTTCTAATTTTGACCTTTTTTTAAGTTTTATACTGTGCTTGCAAGATTAGATAACATTTAAAAAATTTGGCTTAGAAACACTTTCTTAATGGGCAAATTTCTTATTACAGAGCCATGTATGGCACATAGAGAACAACAGAGGCTGATATGCTGGCATATGGATGCATATTTCAGCCTCTGTTGTCTTATCAGCAGCAAATACAACTCTGTAATGGGAAATTCAAAGATTTGCTTATCTCTCGCAACAAATGAAATTTAAACACATTGTAATACTGGCCATAGACATGATTGTATGGCCAATAACTATTTCTTCAGCGGCAACTTTAAAGGTGTGTTCCACTTCTTTTTTTATTCCCAAGGGAGGCTTAAAATAACAAACCTTTGCTTTGCATGCTCAACACAGGAAAGGTAGTTTAAAGTTTATGTTCACAAATGGAAGAAGCCTTGCAAGCAAACTGGGGGAGCTTGGGGCCCTGGTCTGGGTGGAACGCATTGATATAGTTGGTGTGGCAGGAATGCTGCTAGATTCTACATGATTGGGCTGTTAATATTCAGGGTTTTATACTCTTTCACAAAGACATTCTGGGTAAACAGATTTGATGTAATTAATTGTAAAATTGAAGTAGGGTCTCAATGAGTCCCCCTGTATGCAAAAGATGTCATGTATGTATCGGAACCAACTTATGGCATATTATCTGAAGGTAGTATTGATGAAGATGGAAAAGTAGATGTCGACTAAAGGGGGGCCACGTTTGACCCCATCATAGTCCCTTTTATGTGGAAATAGAATGTGTCACCAAATATAAAAAAGTTATTATGGAGGATGATGTATAGCATGTCAAAGTAGTATTGCTTTTCATCTCCATGACAATCATATTGTTCCAGAAACCATTCTACTGCCAATAGTCCCTTGGTGTGTTTTAGCAACCTTATCTGAGAGTTTCAGTATAAGATTCTTATACTGTATGTATCTCTGGATAGATTGGAATTGTCTTTCAATTTCCTCACAAAAAAATGTCTCATCAGAGGTCTGATATACAGGTTCTAGTATTGATATTCAGAATTCTAGAGACACATTAATGCCTCTGCCATCAATGCAGACACGCTATTAGAGTGTGTCAGTATCACAGTTAATATGCTGATCTTGGGATTCTAGAATCTCTAAATATCAATACTAGAAACTGTATATCAGTCCCCTGATGAGACATTTTTGTGAGAAACGCGTCAGATAAGGTTCAATGTAAAATTGGACTGTAGTATAGCTACAGCAACCATAGGGAAAGAACTGAATAGGGGGGTTCCTGACCTGGCTATTTCTATCTGCTCGGAAGGTGCTCATTAGCATTCTGGTGCTGTACTAGACATGGTTTACACTTATGTCCCAACTTTTTCAGGACATGGTTGGCCCTCTATGCATTTATGAGGGCATCCACTACAAGTGTTACACTAGGTTCACACTTGCATTGGGGTTTCTGTTCCTCAGATCCACTTGGAGACCTGAAAAATGGAAACCCAATCCACTTAAACAGCGGTTACCCACGGAAACCCGCAGACCCCATAGACTATAAGGGGGGTCTGCCAGGTTTCAGCTTGAAAAATGCGGAGAAAAAAGTCCTGCAAACATTTTTCAAGCGGAATGGGGGACGGAATCCCTGAACAGTCACCAAATGCAGGTGTGAATGTAGCCTTAATTTGTTTTTAGCCAATACACAAGATATTATTGGGCATTATTTTGGGGTGGTTTAAACCTTTATTTTTTATCGGCTATGACAATGAAAGTTATATTTTAATTAGCCTAATTTTTCAGTGAAGTCCAGATTAACTATTGTAGGTCAAATAATAATAATAATAATAATAATACATTTTATTTATATAGCGCCAACATATTCCGCAGCACTGTACAATTTGTAGGGTTCAAGTACTGACAAAAAAGATACATTACAAAGAAATATTCAATTCACACACTGGGACTGAGGGCCCTGCTTGCAAGAGCTTACAATCTATGACGTAGAGGGGGTGACACAGGAGGTAGCAGGGGCGGCAACAGACGTAGCATTGTTTGTACAATGGTCAGACAATTCTGTAATAGAGGTTACTGTCATTACCCATATATAAAGCTGTATGAGCCGTCACCAGTCATGTCCTTTAACGTGCAGATGGTGCTTGGACATATAAAGTTAGTCTGATACGGCATCATATCCTCTGAGGTAATGCGGGAGCGTGAACAGAGGAGGGTATGTTTTAGGGATTCTAACTACAGAAGGGTTTACATTAGGAGTTGTGATAGGCCTGTCTGAAAAGATATGTCTTTAGTTTACGCTTGAAGCTGTAGAAATTGTGGGTTAATCTAATAGTCCGGGATAGAGCATTCCAGAGAAGTGGTGCAACTCAGGAGAAGTCTTGTATACGAGAGTGGAAGGTTCTGATAATAGAGGATGTTAGTCTTAGGTCATTGAGTGAACAGAGAGTACGGGTTGGGCGATAGACAGAGATGAGGGAGGAAATGTAGGGAGGTGCAGCATTACGGAGAACCTTGTGAATGAGGGTGATAAGTTTAAGATATCTATTTATAGTAACATTATATTGTTAAGTTATGCAGAGAAATTAGTCTACATTGGTATAAAATTAGAATGGATGCAGTATGTAAAAGCAATGTTAAGATTTATTAGTTCATAAACTACAGTAATTAATACTCCTTTAGGCTAAGGCACCACGCAGCAGAAAACACATGTTTTTTTCGCAGTATTTTTCATTGCGTTTTTGCTGAGTTTTTCTCTGCAGACTTACTGCCCTTAAAATACCTATAGGGAAAATGATAGCATTTCCGCAGTTATAATTAACATGCTGCAATTTTCAAATACACAGGCGTTTTTGAAAACGCAGCTTTTCTGGGATTAGCAAGGATCTCATTCACTTTGCAGGTACTGTAAAACACAGCGTTTTCCACAGTGGCAAAAAAGCTGCATTTTTACAAGGTGGGGCTTCAGCCTCAAGTCTACAGAAAACCTACATAACCACTTTCTTTTTAATTTTCACCACCATAAGGAACAGAAAGGGGGTAACATTATAATCCACTGGATTGAGTGTCACAACCAATGACCAAGCTGCAAACATACCTAGGGTATTCCGATTTCAGAAGAGCTATGAAAAAATGTAGTTTTCTAGACATAAAGGTCAAAACAGTTTCAAGGTTAAATAGTGACAACTGACTGTCAAAGAAAGGGCAGAACTGGGAAAGATATAATACTGTTATACCATTTGTGGTTTTTAAGTCTGAAAAACTCAGACATTTTTAACAAACATTGCATTCCTGTGGTTTTCAAACCTGCAAAAAGAGAAACCTGTGTATTATAAGAGCATTTTAACACAAGTGAATAAACATATGCAGTGAAGCTGTATAGCTCTTTCATATTACTTATAAATACAACTTTGTACTATTGAAATTTGAAAGAAATACTGTTTGTTGTTGAACTTAAAGTTTACCTGCTATTTCATGACTTTTCAAGATATGCTGCCTTGTGTTTGAACATGAGGAGTAACACTGTTTCTGGAAATTACTTAACTTATATTCTGCCATTTTTAACAGTTTCCCTCTCTGCATGCTGTATCTGGAATTTGTAGTTCACTCAACTGGTGGGTGGAGACTAGATGTCATACAACTCTCTCCTTCACTCAGAAAAAGCCCCAGGATCATGTAGGACACACAGTGGTGCTTGAAAGTGTGTGAATCCTTTATAATTCTTGATATTTCTGCACAAATGTGACCTAAAACTACAACATATTTTCAAGTCCTAAAACTAACTAAAGAGAAACCAATGAGTTAGACTTCTTTAGTTATTTACAATAGAAAATAACCCAATGCCTTTAGGGTTAGATGATAATTTGAAGGTGAAATTAAAGCCTGTATTTGCAATCAATGGGATGGCAATCAGGTGTGAATGGGTGACCTGTTTTATTTAACCCCTAAGGGACACAGCCTAAAAGTACCTTAAGAACACGGCCTCATTTTTCAAAACTGACATATCACTTAAAGAGGACCTTTCACGTCCTCATGTTTTACATACCACTAGAAAGCCGACAGCGCGATGAATTCAGTGCACTGCCGGCTTTCCCAGTATGTGCCCCGGGGCTGGAGATATCGGGGGTTGTAGTTTCACGGTTCACCGTCAGAAGGGCGTTCATGACAGTCTAGCTGGGCTGTGAGGAATGCCCTCCCTGACAGTACTCATCCATAGATTTGTACTAGGGGGGCGTTCGTCGCAGCTCAGCGTCATCACTAGGCTGTAAGGAACGCCCCCTCTCTCTCTACTCGTCTATAGCACTGTACTGTCAGAGGGGGCATTCCTTACAGCCCAGCAATGATGCTGAGCTGAGAGGAACGTCCCCCCAGTTAATTTGATGTAAATTTCGAAAAAAAAAATATCGCAATTTTCAAAATGTAAAATGCTCTGCCTTTCTGACAGATAGTCGTACTACCCAAATTCGGTAATAAATATTATCTACCATATCTCTGCTTTATATTGGCATCACCTTTCAATCGTCTTTTAATTTATTTAGAACGGTAGAAGACTTACAAGTATAACTGCGATTTTCCAGATTTACAAGAAAATTTCCCAAACTAATTTTTTAGGTACCACTTCAGTTCTGAAGGGAATTATAAAGGCCTATATATTAGAAACCTCCATAACTCAACCCATTTTCAAAACTGCACCCCCAGAGCTGGGGTTTCAACTTGGATATGTTCGTATACCGATACTATGAGTATACGGTGAGCGTATAGTGGTATATAGCAGCTCTACACAGGGCTCTGCAGATGATTTAGGTGAATACAGGTCAGTAACATTTAGTGACTTACCGGTGACGTCTCTGACTAATTGTTCACATTCCCCATCTCTTTCATCTGGACAGGCATGACCACTTCTTCCAATCTCTGTAAAGTTTGCAACACAGACATCTTTGGCTCTTCACTTTTCCAGGCACCTGACCCACATTGTCCTCACCTACACAAAGCCCCCATCCTGCTGCTACCCCCAATTATAAAATATATAATATAATCCCCCATAATGAATAATACCCCCAAGCGCAGCTTTAAATTAATAACTTCCTTTTGTACCCCCTTTAAATAGTGCCCCTTATTAATAATGCCCCAGGTGTTTCCTAATTAAAAAGAAAAAAAAAAAAAAAAACAAGGGAAGAAAAATTATTGGGGTTCCAATACCCGGGACCCAGAGGATCAGCTGTTTGAATGAATCGTGGTACCTGTGTAAGCGCCGTGACCCCTTCTTTGTTTACACAGTGTCATTATTTTCATAGCGGCCATGTAATGAAACTACAGCCTCATCCTATACATGTCTATGTGACAAGGCTGGAATGACATCACACGGTCACTATAAACAGACAGCGTGTGATATAAACAGACGCCATAGCCCCTTCTTACAGCTGGTCAGTGGGGAATCACTTTTCTCTTATTGATGATTTATTCTGAGGATAGATCATCAATAAAAATGAGCTGGAAAATGCCTTAAGGCTAAGGCCCCACATGGCGTCCCGCAGCAAAAAACAGCTGTGGGAAAAATTGCGGCTGCAACGCATCGCGGTTCTTCCTGCAGCACTTTGCACAGAATATTCGCAGAGGTTTCCTCTGTGGACTTTCTGCTTCAATTATATCTACAGTATAGGGAAACCATAGGTGTTTCCGTAGGTATAATCGACATGTCGCGATTTCCAAAACTGTTTTGGAAATCGCAGCGTGTCTGCTGCACGTATTTTACTGCAAAGTGGGGATGGGATGGGGCTCCATGTTGCGAAAACCCACAGAAAAAAAAACTTGGCATTATAGCACATTGCGGAAAAATACATGTAGCAGATGCACTGCGATTTCCAAAACCGTAGCGGTTTTGGAAATTGCAGCATGTCAATTATAACTATGGAAACACTGGCAGTTTCCATATAGGTGTATTGAAAACAGAAAGTCCACAGGGGAATCCTCTGCGGACCTTCTGTGAAAAGCGCTGCGGGAAAAACCACAATGTTACTGCCTCGGTTTTTCTTGCAGTGCTTTTTTTGCTGCAGCCGCTACGTGGGGCCTTAGTCTTAATAAAGCCCAAGTGCCACCTTAATTAAATTAATTGATCCTCATATTTTCCCCTGATTCCCCCAGACATAAATACTGCACCTCTAATGACCCCTTATGTCAATGACCACCACCTTTCATAATGCCTCCTAATATAAATAATGCCCCCTAATGGCCAATTATATAAATAACCTCCGTCCTTGTATTCATAATAGCCAGTAATAACCCTTATATAAATGAACCCCGATCGTCATAATGCCCCCTAATGAATCTTCCCATTATAGTTATATTTCACCCTCCTAACCACCCCTTATACTATTAATATACCCCGACTGCGCTACAGAAAAAAAAAAAGTCATACTCACCTACCTGCGATCCTGATGAATGGAGCCACCGCCGCCACTTCCTCCCTATCCATGCACAGGACATCTGTGTCTGAGCGCCCGCGGCGCGATCTTGTGACGTCATTGCGCCGTCTGTGCTGAGAAGCAGACATCGTCTGTGCTCTTGGGGTCTTGTAAAACGCAGGCCTCATGTAGCTTGCGGTTTACAATACTGTTAAGTTGCAGGAAACGTTTTAAGTGGATCAGTGTCTACAGACACCGATTTAGTTAGAAATAAAGGATGTATTAATGGTGGCCCCGGGGTGGGCACCAAAAAGTCAGTGGGCCCCCTCTGCCCCCCTCCCCCACCGCTAGCTAACCCTCTGTGCACCCCCTCAAATAATTCAAAATTGCATTTGGGAAGTTTGTTAATCCTAAGCATTTCATGGGAATTAAAATAAAATGGAGTTTAAATTTAGATATTTAATTTTTTTTTCAATAATACATTCATTCAGCCCTAAAATTATCGATGTTTGTATACCTTATGGATATTGTGGACCCAATCCATAAATAGAAAAAGACTTTGTACATCTTCATGACAAACATAGGCTATTTTTCATAAGCCTTCTCAGTCTGTCTCTTTAAAATATTTAACACATACAGTACAGACCGAAAGTTTGGACACACCTTATCATTCCAAGAGTTTTCTGTATTTTCATGACTATAAAAATTGTAGATTCACACTGAAGGCATCAAAACTATGAATTAACACATTTGGAATTATATACTTAACAAAAAAGTGTGAAACGACTGAAAACTGATGGTCCCAACCCCATTTATAAGACAAGAAATCCCACTTATTAAACCTGACAGGGCACACCTGTGAAGTGAAAACCATTTCAGGTGACTACCTCTTGAAGCTCATCAAGAGAATGCCAAGATTGTGCAAAGCAGTAATCAAAGAAAAAGGTGGCTACTTTGAAGAACCTACAGTCATGGCCAAAAGTTTTGAGAATGATACAAGTATTAATTTTTACAAAGTGTACTGCTTCAGTTTTTCTAATGGCAATTTGCATATACTCCAGAATGTTATAAAGAGTGATCAGCTTAACAGCAATTACTTGCAAAGTCAATATTTGCCTAGAAAATGAACTTTATCCCCCAAAACACATTTCAACATCATTGCAGCCCTGCCTTAAAAGGACCACCTAACATCGTTTCAGTGATTGCTCCATTAACACAGGTGTGGGTGTTGATGAGGACAGGGCTGGAGATCAATCTGTCATGATTAAGTAAGAATGACACCACTGGACACTTTAAAAGGAGGCTGGTGCTTGCCATCATTGTTTCTCTTCTGTTAACCATGGTTATCTCTAAAGAAACACGTGCAGTCATCATTGCACTGCACAAAAATGGCCTAACTGGGAAGAGTCTTGCAGCTAGAAAGATTGCACCTCAGTCAACAATCTATCGCATCATCAAGAACTTCAAGGAGAGAGGTTCCATTGGTGCCAAAAAGGCTCCAGGGCGCCCAAGAAAGACCAGCAAGCGGCAGGACCGTCTCTTAAAAGTGTTTCAGCTGCGGGATCGGGCTACCAGCAGTGCAGAGCTTGCTGAGGAATGGCAGCAGGCAGGTGTGAGTGCATCTGCACGCACTGTGAGGCGGAGACTCTTGGAGCAAGGCCTGGTCTCAAGGAGGGCAGCAAAGAAGCCACTTCTCTCCAGAAAAAACATCAGGGACAGACTGATATTCTGCAAAAGGTACAGGGAGTGGACTGCTGAGGACTGGGGTAAAGTCATTTTCTCTGATGAATCCCCTTTTCGATTGTTTGGAACATCTGGAAAACAGCTTATTCGGAGAAGAAGAGGTGAGAGCTACCACCAGTCTTGTCTCATGCCAACTGTAAAGCATCCTGAAACCATTCATGTGTGGGGTTGCTTCTCAGCCAAGGGAATCAGCTCTCTCACAGTCTTGCCTAAAAACACAGCCATGAATAAAGAATGGTACCAGAATGTCCTCCAAGAGCAACTTCTCCCAACCGTCCAAGAGCAGTTTGGCGCTCAACAATGCCTTTTCCAGCATGATAGAGCACCTTGCCATAAAGCAAAGGTGATAACTAAATGGCTCAGGGAACAAAACATAGAGATTTTGGGTCCATGGCCTGGAAACTCCCCAGATCTTAATCCCATTGAGAACTTGTGGTCAATCATCAAGAGACGGGTGGACAAACAAAAACCAACAAATTCAGACAAAATTAAAGCATTGATTCTGCAAGAATGGACTGCTATCAGTCAGGATTTGGTCCAGAAGTTGATTGAGAGCATGCCAGGGAGAATTGCAGAGGTCCTGAAGAAGAAGGGTCAACACTGCAAATATTGACTTGCTGCATTAACTCATTCTAACTGTCAATATAAGCTTCTGTTACTCATAATATGAATGCAATTATATTTCTGTATGTGATAAAAACATCTGACAAACACACATAAAAACCAGAGGGCAGCAGATCATGTGAAAATATAATATTTGTGTCATTCTCAAAACTTTTGGCCATGACTGTAGAATATAAGACATATTTTCAGTTGTTTCACACTTTTTTGTTAAGTATATAATTCCACATGTGTTAATTCATAGTTTTGATGCCTTCAGTGTGAATCTACAATTTTTATAGTCATGAAAATACAGAAAACTCTTGGAATGAGAAGGTGTGTCCAAACTTTTGGTCTGTTCTGTATGTATTAAAAACTACTTATTATTAGAAACTGTGGAACTAATTTGTTTCTTAAGAAATCTTCTATTCTTTTTTTGCGTCATATGGATGTAATAAATCCAGATCCCCTCACAGGATGTTCTTCTATGAGCCAGAACAGAAAGTTACCCTGTAAAATAGTTTATCTATTGCTAACCCAACACTACATGTGAAATAGGAAATTTATGGTTAAATGCTGATCATCAAGGGTAGAGAGTATACACATCACAGTTCCCAAGCTGGATTTTTTTTTTCATAAGGAATTGTTTTCTTGAGACTATTTCCTTTGTGCTATATATTTTTTATTATTGTCTTCTACAACATCTGTTCCGAGCTCAACTCTTACCTACAGTACACCTAGTGAGCAGCATTTCAGACCTGTCATAGTTTTTAGCTTTAGCAACACCAGCTAATATACTGCTGTTTAGGCCTACAAAGGAAACATAAACAACCTTAGACATATAAAATATATACTGTTACGCACAGTCTATTGCACTAAGGAATGCAAAATGAAGTTGAAAAGGGAGCTGCTACTATGGGGCCTAAGATAAAGAGGGGGGCACCTATAGTTACATTTGTGGGCTATGGCAATTTGTGCATAGTTCCGCCGCTGTTTTATAAGTCCCAATCTGGGCCTGGTTTTGTGTGATGTGCTGATATGATGGCATGCATACAATTCATAGTTTGGGGCTCTCTTTTACTTCCTTGTCTTTTTTGAGGTGCTGCTCATGTTTGAAGACTCTATTAGACACTTCAACCTGTATTCTGGGTAATATTATTCTTTTAGAAGACCATCCCCATGAAAGACCACTTTTGTGCAAATGTGGGTAGTTGGCTTAATTAAATTTCACTGTATCTATACAAGGGGGAAACCAAGCACATGGTTAACCACTGAAGGGCAAAACAAGTTCAAACTTCTTAGTGCTATATAAAATGGAGAAGGAGGAAATTATATTATCTCCACAGCAGGTCTTTGACACATTTGACATACATATAACATTTCACTTCATATTTTCACACATTCACACTTTTATTTATACACCAAACAACTAAGACTGGATAAGGTCAATTATAGTTGGTACCATATGCATATCATATTGAAGACACATCTCTAGTCTCTCAATATGAACAAAAATAGCTTTCAGCCAACATGCTGTACAAACATGTATTATATCAAATAGCTTTATATTGCTGTAAGCAAATTCAGTTTAGCTTTTAAGCACATCTGAAGTTTAAATATAATCTTGGAGATGGGAATAGCTCTTTAAATTTTCGACAAACTTTGGATAAAATAATAGCAAAGTGTGTGTACATAAGGAATAACACAATTTTTGGTTATTATATAACTTACATTTTGCATTTTTAGTACTTTTTCTTTCTGTTGGCTCTGTCTCTAAGTTGAAGTTGTCTCAGAGCTGGTGAGTGGAAACCAGTTGCTATGATGTCTCCCACACTGCACGCAGTAAGTACAAGAGAATCTGCTCATCTAACTCTCTCTACCCCTCAGAAACAGAAGGATTATATAGTACATTATAGAAAAATACTGATTTGTATTGATGAGAATGAAATACTTGGAATGGGATACAAAGCTTACTGTTATCTACAGCAGTCTCAATCTTTGTCTCTGATCTGCCTCTCTTGACTCCTGCTCACGTCTCCCATCCCTCCTCTCCATAGACTGCTATCAAGTCGTAATTCACAACTGATAAGATATATTGCCTAATTTATCATATTCAGTTGTAATTTAGATTTATGAAAACTTTGAGTTAGTTAGACAGCTAGGGCTAGTAGTTTGTGGCTAGCTAGGGAAACAGGGAGGGGGGTGTGAGAGAGGGAGGGGGAGGGAGTGAGAGGGGGGATCGTGGTAGTTTTAGGCTAAGAAATCTACCCATGTAAACAAATGCAGAGGATGCCAGGAGGTCCCAGAGAAACCCAGAAATCACTTAAAACACAGCTAAAGGTATTTTGTTGCAATTATTAACCCATTAATAGCACTAAAATGCCTTTTTTTTTTTTTTGCCCGGAAAACCCCTTTAAGTTGCCAAAACACATTAGCCTTAAATTGATGAAAATGGATGATGTTAGCCATAACAAATGTTCTTCAGGTGAAATGTAGCAACAAACAATAGTAGCCAACTAATGACACAGTTATCATCTGAACAAAGTTGTCCATGTTTGAACTATTTGCATATATCACTCTTACATAAGCGTTGTCATCCTTAAACTGTCCTTCCTTCAAAAAAAAAAATCAGAACTTTGCCAGAAAGGTTGTTTATCCTTTGAGTAGTGTCACTGGAAATATGTGGCCAGGTTGAATGAATGCATATGGCTGCATGTGCACAATTGATTACAAGGTGATGCAAGTTTATACAACAGTTGTTTAACTTTCTAATGTGAATACCCACCTTTAGGCCCCTGGCAGACGATCGTGGTGTGGGTCAGTGTGCAATCCGTGTATCTGACCCATTCTTTTCTATGGACCTGTACACACGACCGTGAATTTCACAGTCCTGTGTGCGGGCCGACAGTTCGGGCCACATCAGATAGCACAGGTCCTATTCCTGTCCTACTTTGCGGCCCGTGCTTCCGTGGCTCCTATTCATTTCATGAAAGGAGCCGCAGAAGCACTGCCCATGCTTTTTATTCACGGCAGGCCGGTAGCAACACAGTCTGAAACCGGATTTACCCTTTATCTATATCTTATTTATGAACAATGTCTATTTTGTTTCAGCATTTGTAGTTTTGTATATATATTTCACAGCTCTGAAAGTGATTGATACATAGTATAATAGTGTAATAGTTTCCATTTAAAAAAAAAAAAAAAAAGTAATTTAGCTTTCAACAAAAAATTATGGAACAAGAATATTTCTGGTTTGCTTTGATAAAAAATTAATGCATTGCTTTTAATTTTAAGTATACACTGACCATTAGTATTTCATAAAAAAATATGGTAATATTATTAGGATTGGCGGCTATATATTTTTTATATATATACACCGTGTTCCAAATTATTATGCAAATAATATTTTCTCATATTTTCCAAAATTACCTATATGAATTGCAGTCATTGTAATTTTCCAGTCATCAACTATTCGAGTATAATTGAAAGGATTTTGAACAAACTGCCTATGATAACAGTATATTTAAAAAAAAAAATAAACACTCAAAATGCACTCAAAATTTTTAAATTATTTATGCACAGCAGAATTTGCAACCTTTTCATTTTTATTAAGAACAAAAAAATGGTCACTGTGAAATTATAAGCATTAGCAGGTTATTACAAACTGAAATCAAACAGTTTTCAAGCCAAAACTTTATTCGAGGTGATGTTACATTTGCACATAGGACCCCTTGTTCGAAAGAAGCTTCTGAACTCTCAGAAGGCACCAGCAGCTTCAAAAACTTGTCTGCTGCTATGACAAGGCATTTTTGAAGCTGCTCTTTTTACCTGACGTATTTGCCTGTTGGAAAGAGTCCTCAATTTTCCCTTATCAGCACGCACACGTGTGTGCTGTGAATCAGCTACATACTTCTTGATTGTGCGATGATCATGATGAAGTGTCTTGACAATGTTGATTGTAGTCATGCCTTGACCTAAACACTCCACAATTTGTTGCTTCTCAGCAGCCGACACATCCTTTTTCTTTCCCATTTTGGCTGAAAATGTAGGCTGCTTAATAATGTGGGACAGCCTTCTTAAGTAGTCTTGCCTTTAATTGGACACACCTGCCAAACTAATTAGCACAGGTGTCTGCAATTGCTTTAAGTGATATAAAGAGCCCTGACACACATCACCATCAATGAGTTTAACTGACAAACAAAAAAAATTCTTACCTTATCACTCCTAAACACCTTTTGCATAATAATTTGGAACACAGTGTATTTATATATTTTTGCACTGAAACAGTTGTGATAGTAGCTTAACAGTAAGAGTACCAGTTGCAATCCATTAAAATGTATCTAGTCACATGTACATACATTGATAATTTCATGATATTATGACTAATATATCAGCAAGTTGTTACTGGGAGTATTACAAATCTAAGTACATCTTAAGCAAACACTCCCACTAAAAAAATGTATTCTCTAGTCCAGGGGTCGGCAACCCCTGGCACGCGTGCCCCTCTTGGCATGCAAGACTTATTTCCCTGGCACAGCAGTGGATTTCTCACCCAGCAGCTTCGATTGGACCAAACACGGCCGAAACGAAACTGCTATTATTATACTGTGGGGTCTCTTCAGACCCCCGAGTATAATAAGTGGAGACTTAGGAGAAGTGATGAAACATAAAAAACAATGATACCTTGTTCCCTGCGCTACGCGTCGGCTGTGCGATCTGCCGGCACTTCTGACAGCTGACAGGGCTTCAGGGGTCATGTCCGGCGTCATTACGCATAATGACGTGACATCACCCCAGAGACCCAATCAGCGGTCGCTGACTACAGGCAGAAGCGCCGAAGAGAACAGAGCGACTGTGGAGCGTGGAATAGTGAGTACATTGTTTTTTTCATGTTTGTCACCTCTCTTGGTCCTGCACTTATTATATTCGGGGGTCTGAAGAGAGCAATGGAACATAATACCGTGTGCAGGGACCGCTATGGGACCTAATACTGTGTGCAGGGACCGCTATGGGACCTAATACCGTGTGCAGGGACCTTTATGGGACCTAATATTGTGTGCAGGGAACGATATGGGACCTAATACCGTGTGCAGGGGCTGCTATGGGACCTAATACCGTGTGCAGGGGCCGCTATGGGACCTAATACCGTGTGCAGGGGCCACTATATGGCATAATACGGTGTGCTGGGGTCACTATGTGACATAATACAGTGTGCTGGGGCCACTATATGACATAATACCGTGTGCTGGGGCCACTATATGACAAAATACCGTGTGCTGGGGCCACTATATGACATAATACCGTGTGAAGGGGCCACTATGTGACATAATACGGTGTGTATAGGCTGTTATGGGATATAATACCTTGTGCAGGGGCTGCTATGGGACATAATACTGTGTGCAGGGACCGCTATGGGACCTAATACCATGTGCTGGGGCCACTATTTGACATAATACGGTGTGCTGGGGTCACTATGTGACATAATACCGTGTGCTGGGGCCATTATATGACATAATACCGTGTGTTGGGGCCACTATATGACATAATACCGTGTGCTGGGGCCACTATATGACATAATACCATGTGCTGGGGCCACTATATGACATAATACCGTGTGAAGGGGCCACTATGTGACATAATACGGTGTGTATAGGCTGTTATGGGATATAATACCTTGTGCAGGGGCCGCTATGGGACATAATACCATGTGCAGGGGCCGCTAATGGGACATTATTCTGTATAACTGTGTGTTTTCTGCATTAAGGATGTGTTTTTGCACAGAAAACACAGACATTTTTTTATGTGCAAAAATGCACCATGTGAACGCAGTTTTACATTGAAGTAAAAGTTCCAGTGGCCTAAGACTATATCTGCATCCAGATACATAATGTGTTACCACCCTGAGGATGCCGCCATACGGTTGTCCTGGACACTTATATTTACCACTAATTGGGGGCTGCACATGGACTTTTATTGCTTCTAATCGGAAAGTACAGGAGCGTCCCAGGAAATAGCAGTAAACGCATGTGTCCTAAAGCATCTTGTGGCAGCACTTCTGTGTTATGGTTTGTGGTATATGACTTTACTTTAGGGGTCGTCAGGCTTACAATTAACAAAACCGAACAATTTGGGATTCGTCTTGGACAAACTAAAATGGCCAGTGCGACATGCCCTGGGGTAAATTATTTTATCCTGTAAAGACCCTAGAGCAGTGATGGCGAACCTTTTAGAGACCGAGTGCCCAAACTGCAACCCAAAGCCCACTAAATTATTGCAAAGTGCCAACACGGCAATTTCACCTTAAATTAACCTGCCTCCCCAGCATCCCCCCTCTTGCTCGCAAGCAGCCTGCACCCCCATTCCTCCCTCTTGCAAGCAGCCTACATCCCACATCTCTCCCCCCCACACTACACTCTGCATCTCTCCCCCCACACTACACCCTGTACCCCCCACTACACCCTGCATCTCTGCACCCCACAATACACCCTGCATCTCTGCACCCCACAATACACCCTGCATCTCTGCACCCCACAATACACCCTGCATCTCTACCCCCCACTACACTCTGCATCTCTACCCCCACACTACACCCTGTATCCCCCACTACACCCTGCATCTCTGCACCCCACAATACACCCTGCATCTCTGCACCCCACAATACACCCTGCATCTCTACCCCCCACTACACTCTGCATCTCTACCCCCCCACTACACCCTGCATTTCTACCCCCCCACTACACCCTGCATCTCTAACCCCCACTACACCCTGCATCTCTACCCCCCACTACACCCTGCACCCTACATACTGCACCCCACATCTCTCCTCCCCCACACTACACTCTGCATCTCTCCCCCACACTACACACTGCACCCCCACACTCTATCCCCCACACTACACCCCACATCTCTACCCCCCACACTACACCCAGCATCTCTATCCCCCACACCCTACATCTCTCCCCCCACACCACACCCTGCACCCCACATCTCTCCCCCCACACTACACCCTGCACCCCACATCTCTCCCCCCACACTACACCCTGCACCCCTCTCTCCCCCACACTACCCCCTGCACCCCACATCTCTAACCCCCACACTAAACCTGCACCCTACATACTGCACCCCACATCTCTCCTCCCCCACACTACACTCTGCATCTCTCCCCCACACTGCACCCCACATCTCTACCCCCCACACTACACCCTACATCTCTCCCCCCACACTACACCCTGCACCCCACATCTCTAACCCCCACACTACACCCTACATACTGCACCCCACATCTCTAACCCCCACACTACACCTTGCACCCCACATCTCTAACCCCCACACTACACCCTACATACTGCACCCCACATATATAACCCCCACACTACACCCTGCACCCCACATCTCTAACCCCCACACTACACCCTACATACTGCACCCCACATCTCTAACCCCCACACTACACCTTGCACCCCACATCTCTAACCCCCACACTACACCCTGCACCCCACATCTCTCCCCCCACACTACACCCCGAGCCCCACATCTCTCCTCCCCACACTACACCCTGCACCCCACATCTCTGCATGTTCCTCCACTGCTCGTGATACTTTTCTTCATGTGGAAGGAGCTTCTTACAAGCAAAGACACGCCTACCCTGTCATGTGACCTTATGACGTCAGAAGGTCCTTTCAGAGTACAGAATTTAGCATGTACTGTGTAAGCAGCGGTCCTGCGGACCGCAGCTTACACTGACAGCTTTCAGCTGTATGTGCATTCGCACATACAGCTGAAAGAAAGCGATCGCTCACTAATGGGGAATCCTGGACCGGATTCCCCGTTAGTGAGATATGGTGACGGCACGCGTGCCAACTGAGAGGGCTCTGCGTGCCATAGGTTCGCCATCACGGCCCTAGAGTATAATAATTTCACTCCCAGTTTGTACCGAACTTGTTCGACCAGAAACAAATCATGGACTCAAGCCACTCAAACCTAAAATGAAACCAATCTTGGGAGCTTCGTCCATCTCTATGTAGCTCCTGTATGAATCCTGTATGACTTCCAAATGGGGTATGTACAATATGACATTTGTTTGCCTTCTATCAGAAAAGGAAATTCAAACAGGAACTAACAATACCTAGAAGCAAGAAAAATGGGAATCACCTAAAAACTCCAGGATGGATGACCAAAAAATTACATAACCTACTAAAAAAGAAAAAGGAAACATACAACAAGTGGAAGATGGGAGCTATATCTAAGGGAGAGTATACAGCAGTTTGCAGACTCTGCAAGATAAGCATTAAAAAAGCTAAGGCTGAATACGAATTGAAGCTTGCAAAAGAAGTTAAGAGTAAGGTAAAAGGTTTTTGGGGATATGTTAAGAGCAAAAGAAAAGTGAAGGAAACCATTGGAGTCCTGAAGAAGGAAAAGGGTGAAAAAGTTAACATGGTGGATCAGCAGGTGGAGTTACTAAATTCATATTTTGTATCCATCTTCTCCCAAGAAATGGATGGAAATATCAACATTAATGGTGATAGTGATGAGGGGAATGAGGACTCCAAGCTGATTATAAGTGAAGGTTTGGTAAGAGAACATTTAGCTAAGATTAAGGAAACCAAATCCCCAGGACCGGATGATTTACACCCTAGAGTTTTAAAAGAATTAGCAGAGGAAATAACAGAACCCCTTGCAATAATCTTTAATAAGTCATGGGAAACAGGAGTGGTCCCTCTAGATTGGAAAAGGGCAAATGTGGTCCCCATCTACAAAGAGGGGAATAGGGACGACCCAGGAAATTATAGGCCGGTAAGTCTGACCTCGATAGTAGGAAAAATCTTTGAACAAATCGTTAAAGAACATTTAATTAGGTACCTGGATGGGAAGGCTTTATTTAATCAGAGCCAGCACGGCTTTATGCCCAATAAATCTTGTCAGACTAATCTTATTTCCTTCTATAATAAAGTCACTGAATGGTTGGACCAGGGGAATGCAGTGGACATAGTATATCTTGACTTTAGTAAGGCCTTTGATAAAGTATCACATAACATTCTTATTGAAAAAATGATCAAGTATGGCTTTGATAAAATATCAGTAAGGTGGGTTCACAATTGGCTAAATGATCGGGCACAACGAGTAATTCTAAATGGCTATACATCAAACTGGAAGAAAGTAAAAAGCGGGGTGCCGCAGGGCTCTGTCCTGGGCCCAGTACTTTTTAATATTTTTATAAATGATCTGGATGATGGGATTAATGGGGAACTAATAAAATTTGCAGATGATACAAAGATAGGAGGAATGGCCAACACTAGAGAGGAGAGAGAGTGCATCCAAAAGGACTTAGACACACTGGAACAATGGGCTGAGGTGAACAAAATGGTATTCAACAGGGACAAATGCAAAGTTCTACATCTGGGTAACAGAAATGCAAGAAGCATATATAGTATGGGAGGAATAGTACTAAGTGAGAGTAAAGGGGAAAAGGATCTGGGCATAATAATAGATCACAAATTCAACATGAGTCAACAGTGTGGTGCGGTGGCTAAAAAGGCTAACCAAATTCTAGGATGTATCAAGACGAGCATTGAAGCTAGATCAAGAGAGGTAATTATTCCGCTGTACTCTGCCCTGGTCAGACCCCACCTGGAATACTGTGTACAGTTCTGGGCTCCCCAGTTTAAGAAAGACATCGATTTATTGGAGCAGGTCCAGAGAAGAGCAACCAGAATGGTGGAAGGTCTACAAACCATGTCCTACGAAGAAAGGCTAAAAGAATTGGGACTGCTTAGTTTGCAGAAGAGAAGGCTAAGGGGAGACTTAATAGCGGTATTTAAATATCTGAAAGGTTGTCACAGTACAGAGGGATCTACCCTATTCTCATTAGCAGAAGGAAGCACGAGAAGTAATGGGATGAAACTAAGGGGAAGGAGATTCAGATTAGACATTAGGAAAAACTTTCTAACAGTAAGGGTAGTGAGGGAGTGGAATAGGCTGCCACAGGAGGTGGTGGGTTCTTCATCAATTGAAATCTTCAAGCGGAATCTGGATAGGTATATAGCTGGGATGATCTAGGAATTCCTGCTTTTGCAGGAGGTTGGACTCGATGGCCCTTGAGGTCCCTTCCAACTCAAACAAACAAAACAAAACAAACATTTTACAGTACATGGACTGTCAATGAGATATTCCACACTCACAAAAAAGTCATTTTTTATAGTTCTGTATGTATGTATTCAAGTCTTTTGTCCTCCAGTTATAGTGGCATACAAAAGTTTGGACACCCCTGGTCAAAATGACTCTTATTGTTAACAGTTAAGCAAGTTTAAGTTGAAATGATCTTTAAAAGGCATAAAGTTAAAAATTAAACACACTTGTCTATAATTTTAAGCATTATCAGTGTATTATGTTTGAGTACAGTTTTAGAGTGAAAAACGGAAAGGAGTACCTTGCAAAAGTTTGGGAACCCTTGTAGATTTGTCTGCTCAGATAACTTGACCAAGGTCTTAGACTTTAATTAGCCACTTATGGTTATGGCTTGTTCACTATCATTGTTAGGAAAGGCCAAGTGATGCAAATTTTACAGCTTTATAAATACCCAGTCTCCTCTAACCTTGTGTCAAAAAACAGCAGCCATGGGTTCTTCTAAGCAGCTGCCTAGCACTCTGAAAATGAAAATGTTGGAGGCCCACAAAGCAGGCGAAGACTATAAGAAGATAGCAAAGCATTTTCAAGTTGCCTTCTCCTCAGTTCGAAATATAATTAAGAAATGGCAGTTACCAGGAACAGTGGAGGTCAAGATAAGGTCTGGAAGACCAAGAACAATTTCAGAGACAGCTGCTCGTAGGATTGCCAGAGTGGCAAATCAGAACCCCCGCTTGACAGAAAAAGACCTTCAGGAAGATTTAGCAGACTCTGGAGTTGTGGTACATTGTTCTACTGTTCAGCGATACCTGCACTTCATGGAAGAGTCATCAAAAGAAAACCTCTCCTGTGTCCTCACCATAAAATTCACCATCAGAAGTTTGCAAAAGAACATCTAAACAAGCCTGATGCATTTTTGAAACAAGTCCTGTGGACCAATGAGGTTAAAATAGAACTCTTTGGCCACAATGATCAAAGGTATGTTTGGAGAAAAAGGGCACAGAATTTCAGGAAAAGAACATTTCTCCAACCATTAAGTATGTGGGTGGATCAATCATGCTTTGGGGTTGTGTTGCAGCCAATGGTTTTACCATGGCCCTCACAGTCCCCTGATCTGAACATCATTGAAAATCTGTGGTTAGACCTCAAAAGAGCAGTGCATGCAAGGCAACCCAGGAATCTTACAGAACTGGAAGACTTTTCCATGGAAGAATGGATGAAAATCCCTCAAACAAGAATTGAAAGACTCTTGTCTGAATACAAAAAGTGTTTACAAGCTGTGATACTTGCCAAAAGGGGTGCTGCTAGGTACTAACCATGCAGGGTGCCCAAACTTTTGCATCGAGCCATTTTCATTTTTTGTTATTATTAAAATGTAAAATGTGAAACTATATATTTTTTTTTCCCGAAAAATACATTGGGAATGTGTCATCTTTAATGTTATGCCTTTTTAAGATCATTATATCTTCATCTTGTTTAACTGTTCACAATAACAGTCATTTTGACCAGGGGTGTCCAAACTTTTGCATGCCATTGTATATCTGTGAGAGAAAATCTTGCACACAGACCTTAAACGGGTTGACCAGTCATGCAAGTTCTGTACACATTGGCCTGCCATCAGATCCTGGTGATAGAGAAATAAAGACAAAATAAATTCAACAATCCAAACACAGCCTTTCACTCAGTAGTCTACCTATAGTTCTGAAGAACGCTTTTGTAAAACTTTCTTGGCTTGCTTGCACATAAAATTGTACAGTGTCCATATTAGGACATCCTCAGATATCAGAGTCAAACATCAGATTAATAGCAGTTTACAACAGGCTGCCCTGATACCTGATTTTGATACCTGACTTTGATTCTGACACCTGACTTTGATCCTGACACCTGACTTTGATACCTGACTTTGATTCTGACACCTGACTTTGATTCCGACACCTGACTTTGATACCTGACTTTGATTCTGACACCTGACTTTGATTCCGACACCTGACTTTGATACCTGACTTTGATTCTGACGCCTGACTTTGATACCTGACTTTGATTCTGATACCTGACTTTGATTCTGACACCTGACTTTGATACCTGACTTTAATTCTGACACCTGACTTTGATACCTGACTTTAATTCTGACACCTGACTTTGATACCTGACTTTGACTCTGACACCTGACTTTGATACCTGACTTTGATTCTGACACCTGACTTTGATACCTGACTTTGATTCTGACACCTGACTTTGATTCTGACACCTGACTCTATGCAGTTTCTGGGCTGGTTGTAAAACTTAGATGACTTCTGACTTTCATATCTGATTGAGTCACAACTCAGCAGTCAGCTATGAAGCACATACAATGTTACACTGTGATTGGCCAGGATGACTGACCTCTGAGTGAACTCACTGCTCACACTCAGGAGTAGAAGATACTTGTATAAGGCTGCAGGCTGAGAGCTCCATGAGCTCTGATAAAAAGTTGTCAGACACAAAGTTGTCTGATACCTGTAACGTCTCTGCCGTTTCGGGTCTCGGCGCCGCCCTCCGCTCGCACGCTGTGGCGAAGGAGGCGTGTTCAGTTTGGTTCTTTATGTAAGTTTCTTGCTGCTCAGTCTGAACATGGTCTTAGTCAGTGTAATGGATTTCCAGCCCCACCCGTGTCTGAACATTTCTCTCTGGACTGCATAGAGTTAATCTCTTCCTGGCCTGTGTGATTGACAGCCTGTGTACCTATCAGATCTGTGGCTGGGCCCAGACTTTCTATATACAGGATGTCATTTCTCAGCAGGTTGCCGGTTATTACACTTGTGTTTTGCCTGCTCTCTTTCTATACTCCTTGATACTTTGTTACTTGATTCTCTGACCCTTTGGCTTGCCTTTTGACTATTCTTTTGGATTTTGACTTTGTACTGCTTTGCTCGTTTGTTACTGACCCCTTGGCTTGCTCACTCTGCTTCTGTGTTGTTTTTGTCTTGTCCTGTTCTCTGTGTCACTTACCCAGTATAGGGCTTGTCTTCAGGTTGTCCTTTTACCATTTAGGGTAACTGTGGCAATAGGAAGGGACAGTGGCTGGGGTGATATTAGGGCTCACTTGTCTCTGTCCTTCCTCCCAGTCCCCTGCAGTAGTGTCAGGGTATTGCTTCGTTTGGTAAGACCCTTACAATACCTGACTGAGTCAGAGATCAGACTTACACATCATCTGAGTTTTTCATATACATACAAGCCAGCCAGCACATACAATGGTGGAGATTTATCAAGTAAAATGCTCCATAATTCTGGTATCATTTTCATCAAATAACCTCTCTAACATGTTGTGTTCCACATTCATAAAGTGTTTTAAATACTTTTATTACTTGTACAAAAAGGGGTGTGGACTCATAGTAAAGGGGCATGACCTACAACACTGTGCTGCAAAAATACATCCAAATAACCTCTCTAACAATTATCAAGTGTTTTAGGCTGAGGCCCCACATAACCAGGCTGCAGCAAAAAAGCACTGTGGGAAAAACCTTGGCAGAGGTTTCCTCTGCGGACTTTCTGCTTCCATTATACCTATAGTGAAACCGCCGGCATTTCCGTAAATAGAATTGACATGCTGCGATTTCCAAAACCGCAACAGTTTTGAAAATTGCAGCATTTCCACTGCGTGTATTTTTCTGCAATGCGTGGATTGTAGGGGTTGTACTGGTACTGGTAATTTGAACCGCACACTGTGGCTGCAATTGGTTTGTTTTACAACCCCTACAATCCACGCATTGCAGAAAAATACACGCAGTGAAAATGCTGCAATTTCCAAAACAGTGGCGGTTTTGGAAATCGTAGCATGTCAATTCTATTTACGGAAATGCCGGCGGTTTCACTATAGGTATAATGGAAGCAGAAAGTCCGCAGAGGAAACCTCGCCAGACTTTCTGCAAAAATCTCTGAGGGAAAAACTGTGATGCATTTCTGCCAAGGTTTTTCCCACAGCGCTTTTTTGCTGCAGCCTGGTACGTGGGGCCTCAGCCTAAAACACTTGATAAATGTTAGAGAGGTTATTTGGATGTATTTTTGCAGCACAGTGTTGTAGGTCACGCCCCTTTACTATGAGTCCACACCCCTTTTTGTACAAGTAATAAAAGTATTTAAAACACTTTATGAATGTGGCGCACAACATGTTAGAGAGGTTATTTGATGAAAATGATACCAGAATTATGGAGCATTTTACTTGATAAATCTCCACCATTGTATGTGCTGGCTGGCTTGTATGTATATGAAAAACTCAGATGATGTGTAAGTCTGATCTCTGACTCAGTCAGGTATCAGACAACTTTGTGTCAGACAACTTTTTATCAGACTCATGAAGCTCTCAGCCTGCAGCCTTATACAAGTATCTTCTACTCCTGAGTGTGAGCAGTGAGTTCACTCAGAGGTCAGTCATCCTGGCCAATCACAGTGTAACATTGTATGTGCTTCATAGCTGACTGCTGAGTTGTGACTGAATCAGATATGAAAGTCAGAAGTCATCTAAGTTTTACAACCAGCCCAGAAACTGCATAGAGTCAGGTGTCAGAATCAAAGTCAGGTGTCAGAATCAAAGTCAGGTATCAAAGTCAGGTATCAGAATCAAAGTCAGGTGTCGGTATCAAAGTCAGGTGTCAGAATCAAAGTCAGGTGTCAGAATCAAAGTCAGGTGTCGGAATCAAAGTCAGGTGTCAGAATCAAAGTCAGGTGTCGGAATCAAAGTCAGGTGTCGGAATCAAAGTCAGGTGTCGGTATCAAAGTCAGGTGTCAGAATCAAAGTCAGATGTCGGTATCAAAGTCAGGTGTCGGAATCAAAGTCAGGTGTCGGAATCAAAGTCAGGTATCAAAGTCAGGTGTCAGAATCAAAGTCAGGTATCAAAGTCAGGTGTCAGAGTCAAAGTCAGGTATCAAAGTCAGGTGTCAGAATCAAAGTCAGGTATCAAAGCCAGGTGTTTTTATATATATAAATAGGCCGTATCCTGCTGGAGTAACCCCAGCAGGTAACGGCCTATTTATTTACTTACCCCGCGCCTGCTCGCGGCTGCCTCCGCTTCCCCTTCTGCTATGGGACGCAGAAGGGGAAGTGGATGCCGCTGTGAGCAGACGCGGGTATCGGTAAGTGAGGCCGCGGGCCTCAAATACTACTATTATTATACTCTGGGGTCTTTTCAGACCCCGGAGTATAATAATTGGAGACCCAGGGGAGGTGAAGGAACATAAGAACCAATGCTACTTACCTCTCCTGCGATCGGTGTTATTCCGAGCAGGCTTGGGGCCTCTGGTGACGTCATCAGGTCACGTCGCTGGCCTGATCACGTGACGTGTGTGCGCAATTAAACAGGGCCGAAAGCTGCAAGGAGTGCACCGTTGTCCAGGATAGGTAAGTAACACTGGTACTAGGTCTCCAATCATTATACTCTGGGGTCTGAAAAGACCCCAGAGTATAATAATAGTTCATGAGGGGGACACTATGGGGCATAATACCGTGTGTAGGGGCCACTGCGGGGCATAATACCGTGTGCAGGGGCCACTATGGAGCATAATACCGTGTGCAGGAGCCGCTGCCAGGCATAATACAGTGTGCAGGGGTCACTATGGAGCATAATACAGTGTACAGTGGCCGCTGAGAGGCATAATACAGTGTGCAGGGGCCGCTGCGGGCCGTAATACTGTGTAATACTGTGTGCAGGGGCTGCTGTGGAACATTATAGTGTGTGTAAATGGGGCGCTATAAACAGGGGCTATGGCGCCTGTTTATATTATACGCTGTCTGTTTATAGTGGCCGTGTGATGTAATTCCAGCCTTGTCACATAGACATGTACAGGACGAGGCTGTAGTTACATGACATGGCCGCTATGAGATGAATGACACTATGTAAACAGAGAAGCGGTCATGGCGCTTACACAGGTACCATTCAAGCAGCTGATCAGTAGGGGTCCTGGTTTTTGAGCCCCACTGATTAGTTTATTAATGACCTGGAAAACCTTTTAATTAGTTAACACCTGGGGCATTATTAATAAGGGGCACTATTTATACAAGGTACACACGGACATTATTAATGTAAAGATGCACTTGGTAGTATTATTCATTATGGGGGGGTTATATCATATATTTTATAATTGGGGTAGCAGCAGGATGGGTGTGTAGGTGAGGACAATGTGGGTCGGATGCCTGGAAAAGTGAGTAGCCAAAGATGTCTGTGTTGCAAACTTTACAGAGACAAGTCACAGCTGGAAGAAGTGGTCATGGCGGTCCAAAGGGAAGAGAAGGGAAATGTGAAGGATTAGTCAGAGACGTCACCTGTAAGTCACAAAATGTTACTGCCCTGTATTCACCTAAATGATAGAGGATAAATACCTGATTGATGGGGGTCTGTCTGCTGAGACCCCCACTGAGCCTGAGAATTGGGTTTTTTCCCCCCACTGGTTGGGAATTCAGCCTTACTGCAGCCATATACTGTATATAGGTGTGTCACTTGGTGGAAGGACAAACCCTCGTGGCTCTCATTCACTTCAATGGGAGTGCCAAAGATACCCGAAGTTCAGTACTCAGCTATCTGCGGCGCTCCTATTATAGAGAATGGGGGCCATGTGGGCTCGTCCATCCACCAAGTAGAAGATGCGTGAAGTTACTTTCATTGTTAATGCCGTGTTGTTGATCTGATACTGAAGTAATGCAGGAAGAAGAATTCTTATAAACTGTTTTATAACTTTGTGTATTGTGTATATTGTCCGACGATAACAGTGTGTTAAAGTAGTAGTATGGAAGCTCAATTTTTTTTTTTTTGGGGGGGGGGGGGCGTCTTTCTATAGTCCGCCTCAGGCAGCAAAGAGGCTAGGTTCCCCAATGACTGCCAGTGCTGGCACTGAAGCAAGGAAAGGGCGCTAAAAACAGTGAGTAATGTTGAAATTTATGCTCATTACTCATTATCAATGCAATAAGTACTTCCATCTATAGTGGTGGAAGTGGTCATTGCAGATGATTCGATGCCCCCCAGGTTTCGCCTAACACCAACACTACATGGGTTCCCTTACCCTCTGAGGCTAATCGTGGTTGCACCTCAACTGTTGAAAACTACTTCGACTGCATTTCTAGAACAAATACATTTTTTGTGTTTTTTTTTACCTTACCTGTTTTTTCAACCTAGCATTATAACATTTAGGGTTTTACATGTCTTATTTTTGTCCAAAGAAGCAGTGGGAAACATTGACGTAGACATGGTATATACAAAATGCTTGCTTGACTTGACCTTTAATCTTGAGGAACACGCAGAAATATGTTCCAAGGATGTGGGTTTGTTGCTGTCTAGAGACTGATAAGCCTTAATAAAGGAGCATTCAGTCGTAATGCCTCTAAAGCTTCCAGTGCTATCATCCTTTTATATTTTTGTTACAAGTACTTCTTTTTTCAAATCCCTTTCAATGTCATTTTGGATGCACTTTGTATTTTCTAATACTTTGACTCTTTGTGTCCACATATGCTGGCTCCAGTTGCACACATTACTGCTTATTTAACACCATTGGGAAAAAGAAAAATTAATTATCCATAGATTATATCCCACTTGTCTAATATATAGAATCTGTATATTTTGGTAATATTTAAATACATTTATTACCCATGTTCTTTAGTTTGTTATAGATACAATCCATGATACCAGATTTTGTATTAAAGATCATGTAGAAGGGACTCAATTTGTCAAAGGACTCTATTCATCGCTTTGGTACAAATTGTTGCCAAAGTGCATTAGCCAAAGACATACTGCAAAACAATGCCCCATGCACACAGAACAAGCTGAACCAGAAATCCGTATTTTCTGACCCAAACCTAATCAGGAGACTAAGATGCCTTCCATCATGATGCTGGAAGTCCCTGCCTCCTCGTGGCTTCACTGGCCCCAATTATTGTACACACACTGCAGCTTCAGCAGGGCAGGGACTCCCAGCATCATAGATCAGTAAGATCAATAAGGGGATGGGAAATCCAGCTAATGTAAGGATTGCACCATATGCATAGCACTAGATTTTTTTTTTTACCCTGTAATGGGTAGAAACACTAATGACAAATTGACGTTGTTTTAGACTTCAGATGGCTGTATTGTGGTTGCATTTTAGCATTCTTATTACAGTATTACACTTACAAATTCATGTCCAAATGTATGTCTTGTGACCCAAACTAATACATTAATAGATCACTATGACGTATTTGCATGTAGTACAGGTCATAAGACCAGCAGTCTTACATTATGGCCATCTGAAAGAGGCCTAGGCATGATGTTTTGCCCCACAGATGTTACTATGTTTTGGATGGCCCTAAGAATGCATCAAACATGAAATATCTGATATACACAAATATGTAATTTTAGAAACACCACAAAAAATTATTTTACAAACCTTACTTGATGTAGTGACCCTAACTCTGAAAACATTTTAAGGCTGAGGCCCCACGTTGTGAAAAAGCAGCTTTTTTGTTGCAGATTTTGTTGCAGTTTTTTGAGCCAAAGCCAGGATTGGATTGAGCAGAAGGTAGAAGTATAAGAGCTTCCTTTATATTTGCCATTCCTTTTGTAGCCATTGCTGGCTTTGGCTCAAAAAAACGCAACAAAATCTGCGACAAAAAAGCTGCGTTTTCGCAACGTGGGGCCTTAGGCTAAGTTAAGACTACCCTGATCAATATTCAGGCATTTCAGTATTCATGAAAATGCTACATTTAGATTTTACATGTTTCACATTATTTTATTTTGCATGCCACAAAACAAATATAAGCTTTTGTATTGAGCATGCTATTCAACCTGAATGCTGAGGTCTTTCTGTACTGGAAGCAAAAATATATTAGATAACATTTTTATCCAGCTGGGTTCATTGCTTCTACATAGAATAAAGGTATATAAAAGGTTAAATGTTTCTTTCTTTAGCCCACACATCCCCCAGCACAGAGCAATCTCTGGCAGACAGCCAACCAATCTTTGCTTCCTAATAAAACTCTGATTCCGTCTGCTTCTGCAGTGCAATATATTCCACTTCAGGTCAAAAGCAGAGAGCCAGCAGTATTAACATTACACTAATCTGTAAAGACATTTTCACTAGGCTAGATAGGCTAATGTTACACACCACTTTAAAAGCTTCAAGGATAAGGAACAGCAGTAATTGTCACTGGAAAATATGCAGTGTCTGGCTTTTATTAAATCTCTCAAATGACAATAAATTTGTTCTTGTCAAAAACAAACAGCGACAAAATATGACTAATAAGGGGAGATATTTCTTAATAGAAATAGCTTCCAGAAAAGTATGATACATCCAGCTCTTGCTGTTCTGTCTTTTTCTTGTTTGGAGATTTACATTATCTATGAAGTATTTTACAGCTATGTTAGATTTTTAATGTTGGTGTCTTTTTCTGGCTTTGTGTGACTGTGTGTGGGTGTATATGTGTATGTTTTGTGTGTTTTGCTGAGTATTCTAATCAGTTTACCAATGGGGAGGGTTATTATGGTAAAATATCACAAAGGGAATATTAGCATAATGCTGTGGTAGTTAGGTTAAAACCTAACTCAAAGCACATCTGATAAAAGGCACACATTTTTGCAGCAGTTTTCAATGCAATGACAGTTTTTAAGGTGAAACACATTTATTTACATGTTTCAACTGTAAAAATCATAAACACAAAACACATAAAGATTTTCAGATGCGATTTCAATGCGGTTTTCACTGCACCTTAAATGCATTGCCATATTTTCATGCACAAGACCATATTACAGATTCTTCTTGTATACACTTGAAGATCTATGGACCCCTACCGTACCACCGTATTCCCTCAATTTAATACAGGTGCAAAAAGAGTTGTTGTTTGAGAAAAATATTGTAGTCAGTTCCATTGCACTCCATATTACAGAGGTGTTCTGGAGACACCATATGGTTTCTTGATAACATAAAGTATAGGGACTTCCACTGTGAGGCCATATTCACACGACAGTGAACAACAGTTTTATGATCCGTTTTTAAAACAGTGACAGTGGAAGTGGAATTGTATTCACATGATCGTTTTTCTTTTGATAGGGACAAAAAAAAAATGGGCGGTGAAAAAAACAGATGTATTCTCATGTTCTATATTTGTTTTGATGGACAATAAAAATGAATGGGTCTGTTTTTAATTGACTTAAAAGCACTTGAGTTACCTCCATTAAAAACAGATCAGTGGATTGGATGAAAACAAAATACACCAATAAAATTCATCAGTTTTTTTAACAGGCACAGAACAGATGTAAAACGGCTATTGAAAACAGAAAGGTTCGTCTGCTTTTCACAGCCATAAAATAGACATGGTCATCCAAATAAGGCCTAAGACCACATTCAGATGACGGATGTGCAAAACGTCTTGCATCCGAGGGGCACCTATTTTCATGGAACCCCGATACATTTGAGCGTATGTAGGGATATATGAAAACTGACAAAAATAGGACATAATCTAATGGTCATGTTAATAGCCTTCATTCACTGATGTTGAACTTAATGCTGCCTATCGTGTGAATGTAGCCTTAGGCCTTGCCAAATGCATTAGGTCTTAGGTTACATGCACACAAATGTTTTAAAAAATGGCCGTTAAAAAAAAAAAAAAACAGATGAATATTCGTTTTCCATCCATATAACACATTTTTAATCCATTTTCCATCTGCCTGTCTGTTTTAATGTCTCAAGGCATTATGGGAAAGGAGCTGGGGAGCTCATGCGCCCTCTATTGGATGTAACAGATCCTCAATTTGCTTTTGACTCACCGAGCCTTAAGACAGCAAAAGGAATCTTAGCCAAGCCAATTTCACTTATCTGCATACAGCGCTGTTTCCGGATTGTTGTCCTTCATCAGTACAGAGCAAAGTGAATTGGCTGGCTTAGTGGGAGGCAATGAGTGGGTTAGGGACAAGAATCTCTCACATTGAGGAGAGCACCAGTGAAGGTGTGTAGAGATTTTAATTGCCTTTCGCCCTCTACTTAGCATCTACATATCACAAGGCATTATGGGAAAGGAGCTGTTTTTTTAACAGATAAAAAAAAACAACAAATGAGCATAGAACTTTTATTTTTTACACAACTCACTGATCCATTTTTAACTGGCCATCATTTGGAGGCAGATCTGTTTTGGCAGACATTAAAAACAGACCCATTGACTTGTATTGGGTCAAAAAATGGTCAAAAATAGGACATGTCCTATTTTTTGATGGATTTTATTCATGGCCATTAAAAAAACAGATGTGTGAATGCACCCATAGACTTTCATAGTTCTAAAAACATCTGTGTGATAGCCAATTAAGGCTAGGGCCCCACATAGCAAAACACAATTAAAATAAAACAAACACTGAAAACGCTGCGTTTTTCTCTTTGGCTTTTTGTCCCTTATTAAATCTATAAGAAAAATGTTTGTGATTCTGCAGCTAAAATTAACAAAACATGATGTGTGCATACATTTTTGAAAATGCAGCTTTTCCACAGCTCTTTAGCACTCTGTTTACTGTAAAACAATAACATTTTATCTTGCTGCATTTCCCTAATATGGGGCTTTAGCCTTAAATTGAAAAAAAGGATAAGATTATACTAAGTAGAATTAAATATAAGTGCGTAAGAATTTTTTATTCATAGAGTATGCTACCACAGGAATCCAAAAAAGTGTAGCAACCACTGGATAGATCAATTATATCGGAGTTTGATATTACCACCTTTTAGTTGACTTACTTTGAGTCAGAATTTTATGACACTGTTTTGGTGCATTTCAGGGCACATACTGGTGTATGTCTACTCACATGTCTAGCAAGAAAAATTTTAGCTAGATGCCCAAGATGCACTGAGATAACGTTAAACTGCACCTAATAAACACCACATTTATGCCAGACTCTAATCATAACCACAATAGTAAATATGGGCCATAGATGTCAAATAAATGCCTAAGGCTAGGTTCACATCTGCATTGGGGTCTCCATAGGAGACTTCACCGCAGATTCTGCCTAAAATCAACGGAGAGAAAAGTCCTGCAAGGAGGACTATTCACTCTGCCGGTTTCAGTATAAAACCTCTTTTTAAGCAGACAGGCTCTCCATCTTTTGGGTCCCCATGCGGTTCCGAACGATGGAGAGCCGAACGCTAGTGTGAACGTAACATAACTGAGCCTTCATTCCAATATCAATACAATCTAACCTGTAAATAAAAGTCAAAATTAATAGACGGAAAACCCAAGTTAAAAATGCAACAGAAGTATCATTTCCCATAGCAACAAATAATCATAGTCATAGCAAAGCTATAATTAGAAGAGATATACTGATGTATAGTAGTAGTAAGATATTCCATATTTCCGAGAGGTTACATGTATGGACCATGCATTTACCTTTTATGTCATAATCATATGAATGATGGATAAGCAAAGTAAAGGAGTCACTAAGCAGCAACTAAACAGCAATCTGTATGTGCACACCAGTCTTATAAATTGTGTCAGCCTGTGCACTAAGCCAGACAGTTTGTCACCCAGTAAGAGCTCACGTTCAGGCAGTTATCATTCTGGTGTAGTATAAGCAGTCATTGCTTTAAAATTATTGCCACCAATAAGACTCAGTAAGCAGCTAAACAATTACACTGTGTATTAAGCAATGTGCTTCCCTGTATTCCCATTTCCCACGATCTGAACACGATTGCTCCCAGACTGTTTGTAGATACTACCATTTTGTGACAATATTCCCTAACATATATTTGCTTATGTCGTTTCTACTGATATTCTATTTTCATTTGTAAAATAAATACATATAAAGTCTTCTATTTTGCTTTACAGCCTATTAAAGTCGCAACACATGAATATACAAACCCCTAGGCATAACAAAAGACATTAAGAAATACATATTGAAAGCTATCATGTATAAAAATTCAATTTAGATTGCTTCATTTTCTTTCCAGCTGCAAAGGAAAAAATATTTGGCCTCTAATGAGCCATCAGAAAACTTACTGAATTAAGAAGCATATCATTATTTTAATGCAGTGTGGTATAGTTAAGCTAATGTACTTTTATCAAACAAATACTTTTAGATGAAAGAAAGATAATTGTGGGAAGATTAGCATTGACACATTCACTTTAATATACTTCTAACATTTTCCTCTTCATTACTCTATTTCTTTGTGTCAGGCATGACTTGCAGTAATTGTTTTAAACTATTGACATTTCTTTACAATATCGTTTCAAACCTACATCTAAAGAGCAGAAAGTTAAAAGAAAATTATCAAAGTGCTAGTATGTTATGAATCAGAAACTTTCCTATTTATTCCATGAGCAAATAACATTAGAGGCATCTCTCGGAGTGCTGGGAAGCGCATCTGACATAATTGAAGGTATTTCAGCATTTCGCTGTCAGGGTGTTATGTAATTATAAAATAACTGCACTTTTACTTTGCATTTCCCTGCATGAATAAGTATTGAATTTCTTCATTGTGACCCAGTGATATTTTTTCCCATAAGCTATAGTTCTAAACTTTTTAAAATTCTTAAAGAGTAATGAATAGCTAATGAAAAAAGCACAGTAGGTTAATAGCCAGTCATCCCTGGCATATACAGTTCTTTTAACACTTAAATAGGCTGTCAGGGATCATAAAATTAAAGGCAGACAACAGGGAAGGGCTAGAAATTAAAAATGCATTCATACTTACCTACATCCTTCCCTCCATTCCTGCCCTTGGTTGGCTGTTACTGTCACAGCTCTACTTGTATACAGAGCAGCTGCATGGTGACGCCATGTCGATGGGACCACTAGCTGTGATGCTTGTAGTGGTTGGTATCCAAGGTTGTTTTGGGTCAAGGGGAATACCTAGGGAGAGCTGATCCAGACATAGAATGCTAGGAGGGGAGAAATCAAGATTTGGCCAGGGTATTTAGGTACTCTACAAGGCTTAGGCCTTATTCACACGACAATGCTGTTTTTGATGGATATAACATCCATGAAAACAGCCGCACACATACTTTTTTGATGGCTGTTTTGCATTCATTCTGTGTCTGTTCCCTTTGTCCATTTTAATGACTGTTTTACACCCATTTTCAACTGACTGTTTCCTAATAAAAAAAAAAAAAAAAAACATATGAATGAAATTGGTGATAGTTTTTTTTAATTTGTAACCCAATGAATGAAGCTCCCAAAAGCGGGCACCAGATGATTGAGCATTTGCTATTTATCTTTGTCTGATTCCTTTTCTGTGTTCACTAGTTTCTGCTGTTTGGCTGCTTTTGGCTACCTTACTGTGACCATATTATTTAAGAACCATATACTTCTGCTTTGGCTTACTTCTTGGCAGGCCAGCAACCTGAGATATTGGATGAAGAACTGAGTAGGAAGTGATGGAGTTATTGCGTTTACTCCATTGTGTCTCAACGGGCCTGGAAAGGACACATTTCTACACTCTCTCCCAGGGTCGGGCCAGCACCTGGAGAAATTCGAAGTGTTCTGCCAGATGCCCATTCCACAAATAATGTCTTTTTGCTACTCATGTTAAAAATTCATACATTACCACTTGAACTGCCTTATTATATGTCTGTTTCCTTGGGATCTAAATACAGCTTCCTGCTTGACAATATTGCTGTGTTGGAAGGCACAATTGTTGTTTTTAGGCCTGCTAAAGTGATCTGTAGAAAGACAACATATGTGATGGGTCTTGATGAGAATTTTTTTTATATATACAAAGGTGTGCCATGGCACTGCACATGTTTTTTCTCCTTGATCTTTTGTATGTCAGTTTTGCTTAACTCACACTCAGGGCAGCATTAACCACAGAAAAAAACAGTGTTCTTTACAGTACCAGCAAAGTTAATGAGGTTTTATTTAGTTTCGTCTGCACATTTCAAAAAAAAAATAAACTGCATAAAATCTGCATTTTCAAAATGCATGCATATGTAAAAAATGCTGCATGTTGATTTTAGCTGTGGAATCCCAATTGTTTTTCCTATATATTTAACAGGGGAAATGCAAAGAAAAAAAACGTTTTTTTTTGGCTTCCTAAGTCTAAGGCCCCACGTTGTGAAAAGCAAAGTGAATTAAATTCTGGCTAATCCCATCCACATATTGCAGAAAAAAAATGCTGTGGCAAAGCTGTGATTTCAAAAATGCATGCATGCATCAAAAGCGCAGCATGCGATTTTTAGCTGTGGAAAGCAAGCATTTTCCCTATAGGTTTAATAAAGGAAGAAAAACCACAATGAAAAACACAGCAGAAGAAGTAATCCATTTTTGCAGCTTTTATCTACTGCATTTTTTAGCTGTGGTTTGCTATATGGGGCCTTAGCCTAAGGCCAGGAGCCCACGTTGCGTACACGGAAATGATGCAATTTCAAAAACACTCATGTTTTTGTAAATTGAAGCATGTCAATTATACCTACAGAAATTCTGGTGGTTTCCATATAGGTATAATATCAGCAGAAAGTCCGCAGAGGAAAACAATATGAAAAAAATGCGATGCGTTTCCATTGTGGTCTTTTCCTCAGAGTTTTTTGGCTGCAGCTCGCTACATGGGGCCTTAGCCTAAAGAAGCTTTCAGAGTTTATAAAATTAGTCTGAGTTGACTGTTGACACCCACAGATATTTTGTTAGGATAGACCTACTTTTTATTTTCCTCATATGTTTGATCATCCTGAAACAAAACTTTCTTATTCAATGTAACAGTTATATTATAGATATCCTTTTGATGCTATTTACACACTAGCAAAATAAAATTATAGAATGTGTCAGTATCCCTAAGTAGGTATATATATAAAAATCCAAAACTTTATTAAATCAATTGGTTAAAAGATATATCTTGCCAAAATTGTAAAAAGAGCATAGCTCCCAAAAATAGAGTTATAGGAGTGAGAACAGGAGATCTATATTAATGCATAATTGTTTGCGCTAGATCTTTGTTTCAAAGAGACTCCCTTGTATAGAAATCCCTCAAATAAATAGGACACCTCAAAATCGCCGATAAAGGGAAAGAATAGCAATGGGAATAACCTCTAGTTAATTCTAGTTCCCATATTGCAACAAAACCACCCTCAGGTGTCGCTATTAACAAGAGGAAAACTCAGGTAGGTCTACCACCTACATCTATAGATTTACAGGTGTCCACTGGGGCACACCATGATATAAATAAAACCATAGATTCCTGAGAATAATAGGTGTATAAGACACCTATAGTAGAGCTAAGTGGGTAATAGTATGCCCGAAATCACACCTAATCATAACTGACGCGTTTCTAGAGTAGAAGTTTTTATTATTCTATCATCAAAGGTATAATGCACGTCCGTGCATTAGTGCCAATGAGAAGCGGGGGGATATTATAGCTCTTCGAAAATACAACTCTAGACAGGAACTCTATACCTCTGATGATAGAATACAGTAGTAATAACTTCTACTCTAGAAATGTGTCAGGTGTGATTAGGTATGATTGCATTTTGGATTTTTATATATACCTACTTAGGGATACTGACACATCCTATAATTTTCTTTTGCTAATTCTCTTTGGGTATCCACAAGTTATCTATGCTATATATTTCTCTATTTACATACTACAATCATTTTGATTGGCAGACAAATTTCTACCCATTCCAGATCAGTTTTGTGGCAGATAAGACAGATTTCAATTAAATCAATTGACAATTTGCATACACGAAACTTGACTGATATTAGTGTGACTAGATAAAAATTAGTCAATGATCTACACATATAAAGAAGTCTTGGATCAGCTGATTTATTTATTTTTCTTCAATTCCACCCCATTCAGAATTTTTTTTCCTGCTTCCTAGTACATCGTTTGGAATATTAAATTGTACCATTACAAAGTACAATTTGCTCTGCAAAAATTAAGTGCTCATATGGCTCTGTGAATAGATAAATAAAAAATGTTATGGCTTCTGGAAAGAGGGAGTCAAAAATGAAAATCAAAGATCAAAAAATTGCTAGAGGGGAAGGGGTTAATGGTGCTCTATAAATAAATAATAATGATCACGGAGTATTGTCCAGATATGGTGTGTGGTGATATAAAACACATGTAATAACAGTTGCATAAAGTCACAGGAGAAACAAGAATAGCTTTTGTAGGTAGATGAGATATGCCATCCAGTTGTAAACGACTCCCAATGACTTCAGTACACTTAGCTTTTCAAAATGCTTTACATTCTAATCACTGCACTTAGCATCTGTCCCTGACAGGCAGCTTGTTCAATCTAGCAGATAACAAATGTGCTGTGATGATAGTTAAGCCTAACCCTTCCACATACACAGAATCTTTGCGGTTCCACTACTCTGGTTTAATAGGTTTTCAAAATAAGTACAGAACAGTAATTGCCTCAGTTATAAAGCATCTTCACCTGTAAAAATAAACTAAGTAGTATCAAATCAATCTTATCATCAGCAGTTTATATGCCAATTTCATTTCATATAGGCTTGCTGTTTTCAAAGCAAAGACAAATTGCTTTTTATAACGGGCAGTTAAAAAGAACTAACGTTTATTAAAAATTTAGAAAAGAAATTAAATTGAGATGGAAATCTTTTCAATACCAAAAAAAATATTTTCTTAATTAAAAAGGATTTTCTAGGGCAATGCAGGAAAAAAAAGACAGATACTGCACTACATACAAAGTTTTATAGCTTTTTGGTCCATAAGTTCAGGATAAAGAGAACAGCTAAAGAGAATACAAAACAATGCATAATTTTAATACTACAAAAAGTGCAAAGACTACACAACTCCAATGCTATAAACTTTGCAGAAATACAATACAAAAAGCAATACAGGACAACCCTACTATAGATATATGCATTATTTTAATACTTCAAACAATACAGGACTACAATACTAGAATGTAATGTTTAGAAAATAAGAGGTGAGGCCTCTTTCACACCATAGTGGTGTTTTGGACGGATCTAACGTCTGTTAAAAATGGACATTGATGTCCATTTTTGATGGCCCAGTGTCATCCATTTTGCATCAGTTTTTAACTGTCAGTGAAAAAAAATGAATGAATATTATTGGTCTTTATTTTTTGACCCAAACCACTGATCCACTTTTAATGGATATAAAACGCATGCCAAACTATTTTACATCAGTTATAAAAATGGATTAATTGATTTAAAAATTCATTTATTGCAAATATGTCTGTCACACGTCCACTTTTTGCATTAATAAGTCCTTAGGAATTTGCTGTTCTTGAATGTTGGATTTAATGGTTCGGATACAGATAACATAGTTCTAATCATCTTCTACTTTTTTTTGTCTCTGGGGCAGGACGTGATACATTAATAATATGGCAATGTGTACATTTTTTTTTATTACATTGTTATTTATGAGTAAAGACGCTAAAATAACAAATCAGGACTACAATACTATAAAGCCAATGTCAAAAATGTTACAAAAATTGTCAAACTGTAATACTACATACAATGCTTATGACTAAAAGTAACACATAATCATATTACTGAAAACAATACATAACAATACAACACATAGGACAACAATACTGCAAACAATTCAGGACTACAATACTACAAACAATGCTGGACTACAAGTTTACAGACAATGCAAAACTATAACTATAACAAACATACTGTACAATGAACCCCAACACAGCCCACACATCCAAGATACACGCGGCTACCATCTATACAATTCTAGAACCCAATGCATAACCCAGAACTCACGCTCTGCTTTCCAGCAGTCAAAGGGTTATACACTCTAAGAAAGAATATGGATTATTTTAGAGTATTCAAGGAGCAAAATGTATTTAAGTTTTGTGCAGTGCCTACAAAATTAAAAAAAGAGAGACAAACTAAATTGACACACAAAACAAGCAAACAGTAGTTATAAATTGAATGGGAAAAATAATAGCTCTCACACTAGAATAACTTCACTGTTTCAATAGATTTTCAATTGCTTTTGTTTTAAATGATCACATTGCAGAAAGTTAACAGATTCAAGTTAAACCTTGCTATTTTTGTATTCCCACTAAGAACAAATGATTTTGCTTCAAAATTCAACTTGCTAGTTTGCTTCTTTTCCCTGACCATCTTTTTGGGGAAGAGTTGGGGTTGCCCATACATATAAGATAGCCTTTCATGTGAATGGACACCTTGTCTGTGCAGTCAGTACTTATCTACTAAGTTAGAGTCGGATTACACATTGCACTTTTTAACTTTTGATTTGCACAGGTCTAAGGGGTGTATGACATATGACTGTATCTCATCCCTTACATATTAACTTGTTTACAAATCATATCAAAGTTAGTGTTAAACATGTATGATATATTATTATGTGGGAGTCATGAATAAACTGGCTGAATGGACAGTAAAATTACTAATGACATTTGATGTTAATATATATTTAATGTATATTTTAGAAAAAAAAAATTGCATACTATTTATACCTTTGATTGAACACCACTGAGTAGGAGAAGGATAATTGTCAATCACAAATTAATTATAGCATGACATGACAATTTGCTGCATCTACTACTACTAGAGCATGGTCTTGTGTTTAAGAGAAGACTGAATATTTTTGCCATTTTATAAGGTCCTGGATGGCCACAAAGGGGCAACTAAATTAATAAGAGCTATAGAAACTGTGAGGAAAGATTCTCCGAATTCAATGTACAGTGCCTTGCGAAAGTATTCGGCCCCCTTGAACTTTTCAACCTTTTGCCACATTTCAGGCTTCAAACATAAGGATATAAAATTTAAATTTTTTTGGTGAAGAATCAACAAGTGGGACACAATCGTGAAGTGGAACGAAATTTATTGGATATTTTAAACTTTTGTAAAAAATAAAAAACTGAAAAGTGGGGCGTGCCAAATTATTCGGCCCCCTTAAGTTAATACTTTGTAGCGCCACCTTTTGCTGCGATTACAGCTGCAAGTCGCTTGGGGTATGTCTCTATCTGTTTTGCACATCCAGAGACTGAAATTCTTGCCCACTCTTCCTTGGAAAACAGCTGGAGCTCAGTGAGGTTGGATGGAGAGCGTTTGTGAACAGCAGTTTTCAGCTCTTTCCACAGATTCTCGATTGGATTCAGGTCTGGACTTTGACTTGGCCATTCTAACACCTGGATACGTTTATTTGTGAACCATTCCATTGTAGATTTTGCTTTATGTCTGGGATCATTGTCTTGTTGGAAGATAAATCTCCGTCCCAGTCTCAGGTCTTTTGCAGAATCCAACAGGTTTTCTTCCAGAATGGTCCTGTATTTGGCTCCATCCATCTTCCCATCAATTTTAACCATCTTCCCTGTCCCTGCTGAAGAAAATCAGGCCCAAACCATGATGCTGCCACCACCATGTTTGACAGTGGGGATGGTGTGTTCAGGGTGATGAGCTGTGTTGCTTTTACGCCAAACATATCGTTTTGCATTGTGGCCAAAATGTTCGATTTTGGTTTCATCTGACCAGAGCACCTTCTTCCACATGTTCGGTGTGTCTCTCAGGTGGCTTGTGGCAAACTTTAAACAAGACTTTTTATGGATATCTTTGAGAAATGGATTTCTTCTTGCCACTCTTCCATAAAGGCCAGATTTGTGCAGTGTACGACTGATTGTTGTCCTATGGACAGACTCTCCCACCTCAGCTGTAGATCTCTGCAGTTCATCCAGAGTGATCATGGGCCTCTTGGCTGCATCTCTGATCAGTCTTCTCCTTGTTTGAGATGAAAGTTTAGAGGGACGGCCGGGTCTTGGTAGATTTGCAGTGGTCTGATACTCCTTCCATTTCAATATGATCACTTGCACAGTGCTCCTTGGGATGTTTAAAGTTTGGGAAATCTTTTTGTATCCAAATCCGGCTTTAAACTTCTCCACAACAGTATCACGGACCTGCCTGGTGTGTTCCTTGGTCTTCATGATGCTCTCTGCGCTTTAAACAGAACCCTGAGACTATCACAGAGCAGGTGTATTTATACAGAGACTTGATTACACACAGGTGGATTATATTTATCATCATCAGTCATTTAGGACAACATTGGATCATTCAGAGATCCTCACTGAACTTCTGGAGTGAGTTTGCTGCACTGAAAGTAAAGGGGCCGAATAATATTGCACGCACCACTTTTCAGTTTTTTATTTTTTACAAAAGTTTAAAATAACCAATAAATTTCGTTCCACTTCACAATTGTGTCCCACTTGTTGATTCTTCACCAAAAAAAATTAAAATTTTATATCTTTATGTTTGAAGCCTGAAATATGGCAAAAGGTTGAAAAGTTCAAGGGGGCTGAATACTTTTGCAAGGCACTGTATTTAAGCTACAGAAGAGAAGGTTAAAAGTTATTATTGCTTGGTATAATCTAATCGCCTATACACATTTTTACATGATTTTTTTTTCCAGTAACCATTTGTCTATTAAAGTTAACTGGTATTAGCAAGGTAAAAAAGGATAAGAATTTGCAAGTAAATTGATGCTGTCTGCATATTGGTGTTGTTTCCCTTTTAGAAGAGATTTTCTAGTTTGGCTTATATTAGCTTATAAGTGTAATAGCCAGCAGGTGTGGACCCACTGTGTCAACTAAGCATTTGGCTTTGGGCTACTCCTGAGGGTGCTGTCTAAGTGATCCCCTGGTATTTCCTTTTAATCCCTGTATATGAATCTAGTATTTGCAGTAGATGATCCGGTTGCTACCTTTAGGAATAGTCCTGGTGTAGGTAACAATCAAGCCAGGTGGGTTGAGACTGAGACACCAGTTCACAGCACCAAGGGAACGTGCAAGAGAGTAGTGAAGGTATAGACTGAGGTCAGGGGAGGGAGGATCTTATGTTATGGTAATCTAAGCTAGGGTCAGGCACAAGAAACATATAAAAAAAACTGGTGAACAAGCGAAGTACAGATACACCTTTGCAGCACACTAGCTAGGAAGCTTTTGCTCAGGATGCTTTCTGTAGAAAAAGATGCTAAGGCCCCATGTTGCGGAAACACAGCTTTTTTGGTGCAGATTTTGCTGTGTTTTTTTTTTTTTTTGAGCCAAAGCTAAGAATGGCTACAAAAGGAATGGGAAATATATATATGTACCTTCTGCTTAATCCACACATGGCTTTGGCTCAAGAAAACGCAGCAAAATCTGCAACTAAAAAGGCTGCATTTCAGCAACGTGGGGCCTCAGTCTTAAATAGTAATTACATGCAGGGGACTCACTAAGAGCAGACAGCATGGCTTAGAGTTTCTTAATAGGCCATACACCCTACAGGCAAGGTCTGGGGTACAGCACCCACGCGCCTAAGAAAGCAATGCACTGGGCAATGGCCAATACATGATCAGCAAGAAGTACTTAATTTCAAAATGTTGTACACATATTTCATTTAGATTGTGTGGGAACATGAGCTATGTGGTCATCACAGGAGCCTGACTCTAAATGACAGCCCAGCTCCCCCTGCTATGTCTGGGTTGGTGATAAAACTATTCACGGGTGCTTGATACCAAAATCAATAGCTACTACAGTATCTAAGGCTGATAATTCAATTGGTCCCTAAGAAATGCAATAGCGGGACTGAATCCATTGCTATAGCAGCCAGTAGTTTAACAATGGCCACCATACCTGCCATCTTAATACAACTTGCCATGTTGTCAAGTAATGTTTTGGTTACAGGCATAGTATGCTGCAATACATATTTTTCTAGTGGTTAAGTACCCTATTGTGCTTGAAAAAAATAATAAAATGTTTAAAAATATGAAATAAATAAGGAAACATAAAAAAACATTTTTGCCATTAAAATATTTTCTTCTGAAAAAAAAAAATTATAAAATAATTTACACATTCTTATCAACCTGAGCTATTAAACTATTACATTATTTAACCAATGTGGTGCACCCCAAAAACATAAAAATCAAACCTGTAAAAAACTGTGGTAAATTTGTTTTATTTGATTCCCAAAGAATAATAAATGTTAATCAATATATTATATTGATAAAAATATTGAAAAATATCAATTATAAAATCAAGCTGTTATGAAATTGCCACAGGAGAAATTTACCAAAAATGCAGAAATTGGTAAATTCTAGAGAGCAGAGGAAAATCTTCCTAAATCTCACACAGTGCTGGAAGATAGAATCTAAGGCTACCCAAATGTCTTCACCAGAGCGCATCATGAAGCTGGGTAGTTTTGAGCTGGATTTGGACTCAGATTTTTGCCCCAGAATCTTAGCATAAGAAATAGATGAAATACAAACTGAAATCAAACCAGGACCCACAGCAAAATTCACAAGGCAGGTCAAACCACGAGAGAGAAATCAAATGAATAAACGTATCCAAGATGAGGTCAATACAAGAGTTAACACTCAAATCAAAATCAGTAAGCAAGAGAATATCCAGTAAACAAGCCAAGGTCAGCAATACATCAAACCAACAGATATGATTAGAGCACAGGAGTCTTTTCTATTCACAATGAACTAACAGCAGGCACATGGGGAGTTAAGAACAGACTTTAAATATTCCTCCTAAGCTGCTGATTGGTTCAGCAGCTTAGGAGGAATATTTAAAGATCTCTGAAAGCTGCAGAAACCTTTACATGTTGGCATGGCAACCTTAAGCAGCAGCAGTGAACAGTGCTGCCATAACGAAAAAGCAGACTGAGATTCCTAACACGCTCGTGTTATACAGTCATTGGAAATTAAAAAATGATATCACTCTTGGATGATAGCAATGGATAAAAAAGAATGCTATGACATCAAGGTCCAGACATTAAGGGGTTACACCCTACTTTGGATTAGAGGCTTCAGATGTTGTATCCAAACTCCAGACCCAATAATTTGGCGATGTTAAATCCATGTGTAAATACTGTAGGCAAAACTTCTTTTAGAAAAAACAGAAAGAAAATCTATATATATTCATGGACAAAAAAAATAACACACCACAAAGTAGTTGTTGGAATAGAAAGAAACTTTCTATGTGTAAATAAAAAAAAGATATATGACGTAATTACAATATTAAAGAAAAGCAAAAAGTTTATTAGGGAAAGCTGTACTACTGAAATGAGGCTCTAATACCTTGTAACCTGGATAGAAATGAGATATGGTTGGGCATGGAGGTGTACAAGTTCTGTATGCTATTCAGTGGCACATTTGCTCCCATTTGGGACAGTAGATACTGCACATTTGTAGGTTGCCAAAGCTAGCAATTCCAGCTGGTCCCATAAATGCTTGATTGCCAATAAATCAGGCAACCGGACAAGCCAAGGAAGTGTTGCAATATGGCAGAGACATTCCTGGGAACCCCTGCTGTGTATGAGCAAGCATTTTCCTGCTGAAAAATGCCAGTTGGAAGAGGAAATACATGTGGAAACAGGATGTCGTCCACAGGATTTGAAGCAAGATTGAAATGCTCACCCCAAGACCTCCATACTCGAACCCAACTTTCATCAGACCCCAAACCAAAGCTAGATATGTCAAGGACAATATGGTGTCAGCCCATACCAGTCCTGTTTTCTCACTTATGAATCCACTGCAAATTAATGCGACAGCAGCTGGCTGTCAGCAGCAGGACATGTAATTGGTGCTGTGACACCATAATTAATTCTGTGAAGTGGCAGAAATGGGTGTGTAATGAAGTTGTCTCCTGTGTCTGAATGGTGGACAAGGAAACTGTGGGAGCAGATCAAATTATCTTCTCTTCTGGTAGTCTGTGTCCTTATTTAACCATTGTGCTCCCAACACCAACTAATAGGTAGGCTTATATGATGGGCAATTAGTCAAAACAACCATCCTGCTTTTCTCAGTTCAATGATGCACTCCCTCTCAAAGTCTGTCAGCTGATCTTTGAGTGCATCATAAATGCATGTCTCAAGTCATTGATATCTCACCAAGAGGTACACTACTCAAAAGTAGCCTCTAAGAGCCTTTTTTATAGGGAAGTGGGAGAAGAAATTTTGCACCATATTGTGCAAGACCCAGTGTCTAATTAGTCCACAACTGTAATCATGTACATATCTGCCTGAGACATTATTGCATGCCGAGTTTTGCAGCAATCCACAATTTCTCTCTGGATGTTTTATTTTTTTGTCAAGGAGTATATATACTTCAAGACTTCAAGATACAAACAGTTTCTGAATTCAGGTCACAACTGACCATGCATCAAGTACAATATTTTTCAAATCTCTAGAGAAGTCAGTGATTCAATCTCAACATGCAGAGAAAGAAAACAAATGGTGAGTGTTTGCACTGTAACAAGATGTTTATCACTGTATGAGTTCGAAAGAGGCATTTTATTGGTCAGACTATATTTTTTCATTATGTTTTTTGATCTGTAGAAATAAAAATGTTTTTAAAATAGCAGCCAATACAAAACATACATCATTGTAGCTGTGTTTTATACAACTTTTGGAGCAAATAGATCAAAGAATTCTCTAAATTAAAGTACAGTTATAAGTGTGTGTTGCAGCTATGTAAAAAGCAGATGAAATAAAAAAATGTGCAATAGTAATAAAATATACTGTATATTCTAAGAAAATAAACTAAGCTATTGCTAAAAAAATCCACATTGATAATATGCCAAATCAAAATGAATAGTAGATAACTTGAAAAGTATAAAAATCATAATGATAATATGCTAAATAACAAATAGTGCATGATCTAAGAGATATAAAAATCACATAATTGATGACCGAAGAAATGTTGTCTTATCAAAATAACCCCTGGCCATATGCCCTATAGAACATATAGAAAGCGCAATTAGGAATCGGACCAATCCAAATATTGCTTTCCCCCAGCAGAAATGTATGGCAAGACGAAATGTTCCCTGGTGATAACAGAATATTGGCATAGATTCTAGAAGCCAGATATATGGATTTGGTGTGGTTCTTTTGAGAGAAAAGGTTGTTTTGATTTGTGATCCCATAAATTATTATAACATACACATGTAGCAAAGTTTAAAGTGAATATGATAATTTGATACAATATGATACAACAAAAGCCATTGAAAAGCCAAAGTCAAGATAAAGTTTGCTACATTTGTAAAACAGTAGTTTACCTGATGTATTCCCTGGTATATGTACATAGATGGTAGTAACAGATGGATTAGTATTAGTTGTAATAATAATAATAATAATAATAATAATAATAGCAATTGTAAGACTTGCTTAATATTCATGGTTAATAGAAATTTAGAGGCTCTGCATTTCCCCTGTGAATTCTAATTCAGTTCTTTGGTCCACTTCCGTTACATTTGTAGGGGTTGCCCTCTTAGGTCCCAAATCTTTTACAAGGGTGACTGCCTCTGTTGACACGTGATCAGGAGATGTGTCCAAAATCATTTGAATATTTGGACTTGTTGATCATCTCATATGGCAGCGTATCCTCTGATGTGTTAAAAATCTACCAGGCTAGTTAGTGTAGGTTATGATGCTAGCCGTAACACTTGTGCTTATTTTCTGGTCATGTAGCATACATGTTATTACTTACACAGCATTCTCAAGCTTTATCCCGGCTCATTTTATAGTTACGTCTACACAGATTGACTTCATTTGACTTTGCCTCAATTTCTTTTCCTTTCTGCTTTACTTCATTCAATGTGTCTAATTTTCCAGTTCAAGTGGCTTGATTTCTCTAAAATGTGTTTTTAAGTATTCTATAACTATACACAATGCTATGTTTTATGGTCTTCTGAAACTAACCTTTGCAATACCCACTTCAAACAGGAACAACCATATGGAGTATCTCTAGGTCTCGACCCTCTTGCAATGCAAAATTAGTAGCATGATCAGAGATATTGTTATAGATTTCTCTACATCTCTAACCTTGTGATTGCAGTCTTGCTGGCAGATTCTAGCGGCTCACTGCACACACATTTTAAAGCTCTGTCAGGTGGATTAATTTGTTCACATCTAACCACGTTACAAATTCTATACACCATGCTAAAAAAGTACCAATTCCAGATGTATCATACTTCTTCAGAATAATATTTTTTCTACCTCTGGTGAAGAAGGAACTGTTCTGTAGAGATTTTTTTTTTTTGTAATGACCTTATTTTAGGATCATCTGATTCTTTCAACATCACTGGAATAAACTGTAAAATAATAACATAACTATTGGCTAGCATGAATTAGTTATTAATCCTTTCCCAACATTTGATGATACATCTACATTATAATGTTGGAACTGAGCTTACTCCATACATGGTGGGTGTCGGCTATATTATACAGGAAACACCCAGCGGAAGGTTCCAGTATTGGAACACCGGAAGTTTAATTTCTCCAATTCCAATTATAAAACAACTCTTCATATAGTAAAATAATGGTACAGGTGAGTATAAGAAACGTTGTAATCTTATTAAAGAAATATTCTGCTAAACTCTGCTACACTGTGAGTGAGAGAATTCTGTTGACACTACTGTATCTCTCAAGATAAGAATCTGCACAGAATGGGGCATTACATCATTAGCAGTCTCCTCCTCTCCCTTCCCCTCTCCAAAGATTTCTGTGCCTGAGGCTAAAGGTGGATACAGATGCTATTACAGATAACTGTCTTGAGTGAGAGGAAGGAGAGCAGCCTGACAAGTGGAAAAGGAAAAATATATCTTTAATAAGATACAGATGTAGCAGAGATAACCTAAACTTCTACAATTGGTTAAACTGCTGAAGAGAACAAAAAACTATGAAAAGTCATTGGAAAGCTAGTCTAACCAATTGCAGAAATATAGGTTAAGTCTGCTACATCAGTATATTGCAAAGTTTTTTATTCACCTGTACTATTAATTTATGTCTGATAATATATGGTATGTAAGGAGGGGTTAATTTCTTCCTGAAGAATTTTGAAAAAAAAAATATCATTTGATATCCTATGCTATCTTTGGCCTGTTCTTGATCACTCCTATTACCTCCTCCTCTTCAATCAGAGCATTTAATCTCTCTTAATGTATCTTAATTCTATGTCTTGCATATGGGTTAGATGGATTATAGCTAAAGTTTCTGTACCTGTGTTTAGTTGAATGCAATTTTTCATATATATATTTTGTAGTTATTTCTTGTTTAGGCCTAGAACACTTTCTTAAGCTTGATAAAGTATTCTAGGCCTAACCTGGAGTTTCCCCCCTTCCCCTTCATGGATGCAATTTTTACTGGAGAACGTTATATAACAAAGATGCCTGCCTCTGCTGATAATTAATATAACTTTAGAACCATTCTCTCTGTGTATGCAGGATGCAGCAGAGATAGAGGGCACACAAGTGTTTTGTATTTGTGTCATTCATGATGTGGGGTTCCCAGATGTAGGGTAGGGTAGCCCATCATGTTTTAAAATGTTTTAACTTTCTTACCTGTGCCATTCTATGTGTAAGGAGTGTTACACACTACTAAAAAAGGACATAATACAAAAAAAACATATCACAGAAAAAAGGCCACACCTACCCAATACCAGATAAAACATGGCTATACATGATGAAGACAGGCCTCATTTCAGTATATGATAGAAAGAGCACTTGTGCAAAATGATCATAAAACACACCCACAATCCATGAGGGAGTTTCCGCCAGCATTTCAAATGCACACAAATAAAACTCAATTAAGGCGCTGGTCACATGATCATTTTCTGTGATAGGCCCTGTTATATTTTCAGGGTGCTGGAATGGAGGTGCTGGACAGCCCACCTAATCTAATAGTAAGGGGCGTGACCAATTGACTGTTCCATGGAGCTGTGCACCTCACATTATCATGTGACCCGCGCCTTGAGTTTTATTTGTGCGCATTTAAAATGCTGGCATCCACTCCCTCATGGATTGTAGGTGTGTGAGTGGATGTTTTCTTATCATTTTGCACATGTGCTCTTTCTATCATATACTGAAATGGGGCCTGTCTGCATCCTGCATAGCCATGTTTTATCTGAGAATGTGCTGCTGTTAGTTTCCGCTACCAACATCAATGAACTGTCAGCTGGACCAACCTTACAGCTCAACATCATTGCTGGGCAGTGGAGACCATTCCCTTCCAAGAGGGTGTTAGTCACCGTCAGTAATATAAAGATAGAGAAAAAAAATTGTGGGCTACGTGAGCGCTGCTGCATCTGGTAAACACGTTCAAGAAATGTGAAGGAGGATCACTCACATTTCTTGAACGTGTTTACCAGATGCAGCAGCACTCACGTAGCCCACAATTTTTTTTTCTCTATCTTTATATTACTATTACTACCACTGACCTACGGCCAAGTGGCCCTGGGGTGAGCTGCAGCTTAGCACACCAAAAACAGGAGAGTATCCTACCGGACCTCCCTGGTTGTATTTACCACCTACAAGGTGCCAATATTACACTAACCAGAGGCGCCAGTGTGGGCACATGCTTTTTCTATACCACTAATTCACCGACAGTTGACTGACAGTAGAATGACATCAGTAGTCGAAACTAATGGCACCAATGGAGTATACAACATGCAGTATGTTAGAGGACATGAAAAATCTCTTTAAGGCTAAGGCCCCACGTAAAATCCTGGTGGAAAAGCATTGTGTTTTTTTTCTGTAGCGTTTTTCACAGAAAGTCCACTGAGTTTTCTTCAGACTTTCTGCTCCTATTATACCTATGCGGAAACATGCCAGCGTTTCCACAGATATAATTGACACAAGCATTTTTGAAAACACAGCTTTTCCGTTACATATTTTTTTCTGCAATGTGTGGATAGAATTAGCCAGAATCCCATCCACTTTGCAGGTACTGTAAAACACAGCATTTTTTGGCCGTGGCATTTTCGCCATGGTCAAAACACCGCATTTTGGCAACGTGGGGCCCCGGCCTAAAAGGGTATTCCCATCTCAAGGGTCATAACCAGACTTGTAGATAAAGCTAACTGAAGTGTTTTACCCAACACTGCTTTGGAAAAGTGAAGAAATCAGGTGATACCTTTTAGAGGCTAACTGAACACTGCTTTATCTATCTTGCTGTGTTTGCCAGATGCAACTAAATCTCTATCCTCAGTGTTTACAGCTGGTTGCCTAAGTTACAGACCTGCTTACAAGTCGGGTTGATGACTCCTGGTCACACATATTCTCTTCTCTCCCTCTCTCAGAATACTGCTTGCAGTTTTTGAGCCCTGATAAGTGCTAGATATATGTCTTTGAGCAGTATCTCTATTATCTGTGTATGTAAATCCAGAGATAACTGTACCGTTTACAACAAGAAGGAGCACTGTGCAAAAAGAGCTGAAAACCAGGAAGTGGAGTGGAGAGGAGAGGAGGGCAGCTGAAATCCTGAGATAATAAAACCCCTGTAAGGCTAAGGCCCCATGTGGCGTTCCGCAGCAAAAAAGCGCTGCGGGAAAAAACGCAGCAGCAACGCATTGCGGTTCTTCCCGCAGTACTTTGCACACAAAGTCCACAGAGGTTTGTACTTTCTGCTTCAATAATACCTATAGGGAAACCGCCGGCATTTCTGCAGGTATCCGCAACGGTTTTGGAAATTGAAACGTGTCCGCTACACATATTTTATCGCAAAGTGGTGATGGGATTCGCTAGATTCTCTTTGGGACTCTTTGAATTCCAGCATTACACTTGCCCCCCAAATGCCCTAGGTGAGGCATAAAAAAATAGTGGGGATTTAAATCTACAGTCTGAGGTATGTGCCAAACTCTCCCCTTGTAAAGTGTAGCCTGTATTTAAAGTGTTACACCAAGGCTTCATACATTTTGTCTTCTTACCAAAGATTTCAATTCATTAACCCCATACACTTTACATATACATTGAGAAATCAGTCAATTTTGGTCAACACATTATGTTAATATTTTTTGCTTGAAGAACTTTTTACTTTTAGGACCCCTTAAAAGCTCTATTGCACTTAGTTATATTATTATGGTATTTTATGGCAAAACTAAATATTTAAGTATTGTTATAATTAAGCATCAGTTAATAATATTCTGTAAATGAGACTATAATAGACACCAAGTAATTAACATGGAGTAGTTACTCTAGGACGGAATTATGTAAATAAAGCAAATGAAGGCATAAGAACTATTGTATTATTAATAATAATTAGCTTCTATGACACATCTATAGTATACGGAAGGAAAATGATGATCTACATGGCTATTTTCTATAACTGATCCACTCAGCAATACGCCAATAAAAAGAAAAAAACACAAGTGAAGATGCTGGCTCAGCTTCATCCTAAATGTAATTTAAGTATTGCTCGAGTGATTCTTTAGAACTGCATAAAAGCAGTTCCATTTTTGCCTTAGAGACAATATTTCTATAATAGTGTGTGCATACATCTGCATGATTTCTTGGAGTGATTGTTAATTATTTGCATTCAAGAGGGGCAGAGCTATAGCCATTAGAAAAAAATGGGAATTTTCAGCTCTAATAGTTTTTTTTTTTTTTTTTTTTTGGCTAAACATGTAGAGTTTCTTCCAAAAGGGGAATATTGTTATGTTGTATTCAGCATAAAAATTCTGATTTAACATTCTCATTCCAAAGCCAAACAGCCTATACACAAAGTAAAAATCAACCTTGACCTTTTTATTACAACAGATTTGATAGATGTTTACAATCAAAATGCAGTAGGAAATTGTATGGAAGCTGTAGCTACTGTATTAACTGTTTTCTTTAGGAATATACAGATTTTACACGTTATAACTGCATAAATATTAAATAGAAATTTAAAGGCGCATTATCATCTAATAATGCTATAGTATATCACTTACATGCATGGATACTTAATGCAGCTTTACGATGAGTGAGTAGAGATAAGTGAACCTCGCAATATTCGTCTTGCAAATATTTGCAAGGTTTACTTACCTTACTTTCTGCACCTACCCTGGACCCCTGCTTATACTCAAGCATACACAAGTATAGTAAGTGTACTGATCATTTGTGTATGGCGAACTTAAAAATCTAGGGTTTGGCCAAACCAAAGCCATGTAAGCCATGTTTGTACCGAACATGGCTTACTTCAAACTAGCTCAATCATATCTATGAATAAGTAGTTAATGTTGGAACAAAAAAGCTTTATTTGCATACATTATCACTGTTATGTTTTCTTTATCTGGCAACCTTGTGAATGTTTTCTACTCTGTTCTCCTCCACACGCATGGAGCTCATGCTGACGAACAATGATTTTTATGTCAACATAAAAGATACAATCTTCGACAAATGAAGCAATTATCACTGTCTTAGACCATTGGATGGTCTTAAAAAAATACTCAAGAATTGTTTACTTTTGCTCATTTATAGTTTTTGAGTGATTATCCATAAAATTAAAGGGACCTTAAAATATGTTATAATATTATGTTTAGTGGAGGTCAGACTTCTGAGACCCCTGCCAAAGGGCCTTCTGAACATAAGGCAGATCACTCATGTGCAGGCCACTATAATGCAGTTATACTGGGAAAAAGTCCACTGAGAGCAAGTCTCAGAATTGGTGGAAGAAGAAATAGTTTAACTCCTATTAACCAGTCTTGGTATACTTTAGAAATATGTAATGGTTTGATAAGGGTAGGTTCACACTACCAATATTAATGCTCTAATTTATCATTGCATGAGAGCAATGGATATTAATTGTAAAATGCAGACGGAGCACCTTCCATCTGCATTCACTCTCATATTAAAACACATAACAGAATCTTTCTTCTGTCATGTTTTTTACTATTATGATAGAAGAAATAGTCTTGCATTAGACTCAAAGGGAACGGACACAGACTAAGGGGGCTCTGTCTGTGCCCATCTCTCTCTTACTGTTAAAGTCCACTGCTCCTACGACAGATGTGAACAATGGATGTTCACAACAGGATTTTGAACGCCCCCTAACCCCTCTAAACTTTAGCCATTATATGTATCTATGTGATTTTGCTACACCAGACAATAATGCTGGGCATGTTCCATTGATTTGGACCATCATAAAATATTAAATAAAGGAGTCATGATATTTAATATCCAAGTATCCAAACCCCTTTGTCAACTGATTTATGTAACTTCTTACATTAATGTTTTAAAAGTGGGAATATTTTCAATGATTCAAGTAAAATATAGTGGCAATAGAAGAACTCTATGAGAGTTTTGTAAATCTCTGGTCAGTGCCCTTCAAGTGGTTTGACACTGGACTCTCTTAGCTCTGAAAATCAATGTGGATTTCAGCTCTGCTTTTGGAACCCTAAAATGAAGGACCCAAAGTGATAAACCTTACATGATTTCTGACATTTTAGTAACAACGAAAAGGGTTTAAAACTAGTGTTCAGGTTGTATTGAATAAATGTAGAAAAGGTAAATTTTTCATACAACAATATCAATAAATTATTTATGGCTGATCAGTCTAATAAAATACTACAAATAGACAATTCAATGGAGGACACAGCTTTGTGCTGGACTTCTACTGCATTTCTTGTTTGCCATCATCAATTACAGAATACAGACATTCTAGAAAGGAAAACTAAGATGTCTGGGTAAGGCTGTGTTTATATCCGCATCGGAATCTCCATTTGGAGACTATGTCCCAGTGATCCTCGAAAATCGCGACAAAGTGCTGCAAGTTCGGTTTTTTAATCCAACAGTTTCAGTTTAAAAGAACAGACATCGAGTGGATCCCATTATAGTAAATGGGGTCCACGGGGCACCGTTGGTGTCCGCTATTTTAGTGGAACAATGGACAAACCAATGCAAATGTGAATATAGTGTTAGTTGTTTAGTAGGTTGAGTAAGTGAGTAAAGGAATACAAAATTATTAGACCTAAACTCTCATTGTGCCATAAATCACCTTTTTAAATGACAGATCTAAACATATAGACATATTCCATTTAGTCAAGATGTTTCAATAAACAGTCTATAAAGATGCAATGTGACAACATATTAGGCCTTATTTAACTATTTAAAGAGGACCTTTCACCACCTCCAACAAGTCCAGTTCTTTGTATCTTTTAATAGGTGCTGCTCCCACCAGTCCCTGATATGCTATTTAGTCTCTGTACTGTCAGAAGGGCGGTGGTAAAAAGGTCCTCTTTAAATCAATTAATCAAACCTAAAGCAATTGTTATGCTCTCTTTTCTGTAAGACCGATACAGACGTATCCTTCCTTACCTTTCCTCTTGACTTGTGACATCCTGAGATGAGTGGCATGAGATTATCAGCTTTGAAGCTTTCAAACAAGAGCTTTTGTGTATCTCTGTTTCCTTTTTCAGAGTGGGTACTGCACAATTCATTTTGGGATATCTTGAACCAAGAGGAAAGGTAAGAAAGGACACATATCTATGTGCTATTGTGAATTTTTTCCCCCTGATATTAAAGTTCCAGAAATACTGTAGTTTATCATACAATGGAAGACAATTATACTAAACCGAAGCATATAATACAAACTGGGGCAGATTTATGAAAATGGTAAAAAAAAAAGTGTCTTTGCCACCCATAGCAACCAATCACTGCACAGCTTTAATTTTTCAGGAGAAGATTACATCATGAAAGTCCTGCTGTGATTGATTGGTACCAACCACACCAACTACAACTAGCAGCTGAGGAGAGCTATTTAAACCTGGTTCTTGTTCAATCAGCTGCCTGCTATTTGGCTGTACTTAGTGTGGCTTCCATATCTTGATAGTTTGTGCTGGACCGCTCTATATTGATGCTTGTTACTGGATATCCGTTTGTCTTCTGATTTGGGTTCTGACATTAACTCTTTGACTTACCTTTGGCTTGTTACTGGAAATCCACTTGTCTCCTGATTTTGCCACTGTTAAGTTACCTCTCGGACTGATTTTTGGACATGTTCACTCTCGTAATTCCTTCTCCTGGTTTTCCCTACCTTGTAAATTGTATGTTTTTGTCAACCTTTTGTTGTGGTTTTGCCTACCTTGTAAACTTATTACGGGTTCTGATTTTGGTTCATTTATTTCTTACACATGTGGACAGAATTGTTGGTACCCCTCGTTTAAGACAAACCCACAATGGTCACAGAAATAACTTGAATCTGACAAAAGTAATAATATATAAAAATTCTATGAAAATGTACAAATGAAAGTCAGACATTGCTTTTCAACCATGCTTCAACAGAATTTTTAAAAAAAGAAAACTCATGAAACAGGCCTGGACAGAAATGATGGTACCCTTAACTTAATATTTTGTTGCACAACCTTTTGAGGCAATCACTGCCATCAAACAATTCCTGTAATTGTCAATGAGAATTCTGCACCTTTCAACAGGTATTTTGGCCCACTCCTCAAGCGCAAACTGCTCCAGGTGTCTCGGGTTTGAAGGGTGCCTTTTCCAGACAGTATGTTTAAGCTCCTTCCAAAGATGCTCAATAGGATTTAGGTCAGGGCTCATAGAACGCCACTTCAGAATAGTCCAATGTTTTTCTCTTAGCCATTCTTGGGTGTTTTTAGCTGTGTGTTTTGGGTCATTATCCTGTTGCAAGACCCATGACCTGCGACTGAGACCAAGCTTTCTGACACTGGACAGCACATTTCTCTCTAGAATCCCTTGATAGTCTTGAGATTTCATTGTACCCTGCACAGATTCAAGACACCCTTTGCCAGATGCAGCAAAGCAGCCCCAGAACATAACAGAGTCTCCTCCATGTTGCACAGTAGAGACAATGTTCTTTTCAAGATATGCTTCATTTTTCCATCTGTGAACATAGAGCTGATGTGCTTTGCCAAAAATTTAGATTTTTGTCTCATCTGTCCATAGGACATTCTCCCAGAAGCTTTGTGGCTTGTCAACATGTAGTTTGGCAAATTCCAGTCTGGCTTTTTTATGATTTGTTTTCAACAATGCTGTCCTCCTTGGTCATCTCTCATGAAGTCCTCTTTGGCTCAAACAACGACGGATGGTGCGATCTGACACTGTTGTTCCTTGAGCTTGAAGTTCACCTTTAATCTCTTTAGAAGTTTTTCTGGGCTCTCTTGTTACCATATTACCATATATTGTATTATCCTTCTCTTTGATTTGTCATCAATTTTCCTCCTGCAGCCATGTCCAGGGAGGTTGGCTACAGTCCCATGGATCTTAAATTTCTGAATAATATTGTAACGTCTCTGCCGTTTCGGGTCTCGGCGCCACCCTCTGCTCGCACGCTGTGGCGAAGGAGGCGTGTTCAGTTTGGTTCTTTGTGTAAGTTTCTTGCTGCTCAGTCTGAACATGGTCCTAGTCAGTGTAATGGATTTCCGGCCCCACCCGTGTTCTGAACATTTCTCTCTGGACGGTATAGAGTTAATCTCTTCCTGGCCTGTGTGATTGACAGCCTGTGTACCTATCAGGTCTGGGGGCTGGTCCCAGACTTTCTATAAACAGGTTGTCAGCGCTCACATAGTTGCCGGTTATTGCACTTGTGTTTGCCTGCTCTCTTTATTATATTCCTTACTACTCTGTTACTTGATTCTCTGACCCTTTGGCTTGCCTTTTGACTATTCTCTTGGATTTTGACTTTGTACTGCATTGCTCGTTTGCTACCGACCCCTTGGCTTCCTGACCTCTCTTTTGTCGTTTGTTTTGTCTTGTCCTGTTCTCTGTGTCACTTACCCAGTGTAAGGCGTGTCTTCTAGTTGTCCTTTTACCGTTTAGGGTAACTGAGGCAATAGGAAGGGACAGTGGCTGGGGTGAGATTAGGGCTCACTTGTCTCTGTCCTTCCTCCCAGACCGCTGCAGTAGTGTCAGGGTTGCTACGGTTGGCAAGACCCTTACAAATATGTGCAACTGTAGTCACAGGATCATCAAGCTGCTTGGAGATGGTCTTATAACCTTTACCTTTAACATGCTTTTCTATAATTTTCTTTCTAAGCTCCTGAGACAACTCTTTCCTTCGCCCCCTCTGTTCCATGTTGAGTGTGGTACTCACCATGTCACCAAACAGCACAGTGAGTATCTGTAGCCCTATATACAGGCTCACTGACTGATTACAAGATTGTAGAAACCTGTGATGCTAATTAGTGGACACACCTTGAATTTGGTCACATTATTTTCAGGGGTACCATCATTTCTGTCCAGGCCTGTTTCATGAGTTTTCTTTTTAAAAAAAATTCTGTTGAAGCATGGTTGAAAAGCAATGTCTGACTTTCATTTGTTCATTTTCATAGAATTTTTTATATATTATTACTTTTGTCAGATTCAAGTTATTTCTGTGACCATTGTGGGTTTCTTTCATTAAATGAGGGGTACCAACAATTTTGTCCACATGTGTATATAAGTTTCTGTGGTGATAACTTGGGCCCAAATTTGGCACATACCCATCTGGCTTTGTGGCTGGCCCTAGTAAAAGTATTTGGTTGCCTGAGATCTATCTCTCAGCTCTTTATAATATTTAAACAGCTAGTTCTACTGCTCTTTGTTGTCAGCAAGTTTCTTCAATTTCTGATATTTCCTCCATAGATACTATCATCACATTCCCCCTACAGCCGTAATTATTTTAACATTTTAAGACAATATCAATTAAAAAATAATAATTTACTACAAATTTCTGTTTATACTTTTATGCTTTAAATAGAAAAAAATCATTTTGTACCATTATTTAATGGACAATTACAATATTGTATCCATAGTTCATAAAAAAAAAAATAGCAAATGATATAAGTTTATTTATTTGGTCAAATAAAATTATGAGAAGGGTGGAAAATCTAGTTAGAGAACCTGTGGTGACAGATTTTTTCTCATTCCGTCCACGCCGTGATCTAAGTCTCTGACAATGTAGATAAAATGTGAAATCTGCCAGGAAAACCACATGATCAAAATGGCTAAATTAGAAGCAAAATCCTTTATGTGTATTGTATCTAGTGATCTGCTAATGTTTGGAAAATTGACATACATCTGTTTTTTTTTTGTAATTATAACGGAAAACCTATTTCTATCTGATCAGTATGATGAAACTGTGATCTCTAAAACTCTATGAACTCTAAAAATTAATGTCTAAATGGAATGTTTAATATTTTTGGCCTTCTGTAATTGGTGATGACCATTGTAATATATAGGACAATTATGTAAAAGGCACACTCAGCATTTGTTTCTAACAGTTGTTAGAATGCAAGCTTTTGGAGTATTCTGTATATTATCACATTCCTATATCAAGGATGGTCATACAGATGAAACCCTAGGTCCACTGAATTCATTGTTCTTACTTCCGTTACGTCTGTCCAAGCCACAATTTCTTTACTATAAATAACATCTTTCATGTCTGCCTTTAGATATAGCCAATGTATTGTCAAAGAAGAAGAAGCCAGAGAGAAGGTGAATGTCTGTGTAAAGTGGCAGCCATTAGATATAACCAGTCCCTCATTGTAGTAGATTACGGGGCAGTGTGGGCTTGTTGTCTCTCTGACCACATATAATATGATGTCCTGTCTTTACTGTGAAGGCCATTTAAAGTGTTTTTGAGCCACCTATTTTTGGCTCACTACCATTCTGATATATGACCCCCTTTTTCTGGCCTCCACATGGTATATTACCTTATTTCTCTGGCCCCCCACATGGTATATAATTTCCTTTTTCTGACACAATCGCACGGTATATGACCCACTTTTTCTGGTCCACCACATGGTATATGAACCCCTTTTTCTGGCTCATCACATGGTATATGACCCCCCTTTTTTGCCTACCACACGGTATATGACCCTCTTTTTCTGGCCCCCCACATGGTATACGATCCCATTTTTCTGGCCCACCACTTGGTATATGACCCCCTTTTTCTGGGCCCCCACACGGTACACGGTATATGACCCAATTTTTCTGGCTCCCCACATGGTATAAGACCCCCTTTTTCTGCCCCCCACATGATATATGATCCCCTTTTTCTGGCCCACCACATGGTATATGACCCCCCCTTTTTTTTTTTTATCCCCACACAGAATATGACCCCTTTCTTCCCCCACCTCCAAAAAGAGTAGTGGGCAATAATTTTTACTCACCTGTCCATGCTCCTGTCCTGGTCACCCTCTGCTGACGCCTTGAGGGTGTGCTGTGACCGATGCTGAAGAACGCAGGGATGCTACATACAGTGTCAAGACATAACAGTAGCGCTGCCTAGAGACTGAAATTTCTGAGACTGAATTTACATGACCGTTCCCTTTTTCACAAATCTTGCATTCATAAAAATTGGAGATGTCTGATAAAAACCTTATTCACACAAAACCCATGGATGTCTTTGGGTCTATTCACATGTCTATATTTATGTCCATCAAAGCAGACAAAGATACAGCATGTTAGTTTTGTTGATGCTCTTGAGAAGAGGTTCGTCAAAAAAAGACAAAGAAAAAACAAGCTTTTGAATAGATCCTTAGATACGGGTTTTAAAATGGTCATCAAATTATTATGTGAATATGGCATTGAACAAAGAGCCCTGGAACTGGCTACTGCAGCACAACAATTGTACTTTTATCATCTTTTAATTAAGAATTTATTTAAAGTGCATATTTCTTTTTCTAAATTCTTTCATCGAAATTCAGTGATTATTCTGTTGAATGCACATTTTGGTTTCGGAAATGTTTTCTGAGTTAAATGAAAAAATTCTAGGTGCCTGTGGTTACCACTTGAGAGCTATTTTTCAACAGATTTTTCGCAACTGATATTTTTTTCAATTAAAAGGGTTTTCCCACCATAACAACTTATCACTATCCACAGGATATGTGATAAGTGTTTAATCACGTAATATACTGCTGCTGGGAACCCAATGACCACAAGAACGCTGTTTTCACTGTTTAAATGGAGCGATGGCCATACATTTATACTGCCGCTTCGTTCATTCTCTACAGAACTGACATAGATAGCCAAGTACAGGACTTGGTTATTTTCATAAGTCCAATAAACTGTGAATGGAGCAGCAGCAGGCATTTGTGACTGTAGCTCCATTAAAACTGGGAATGCGGAACCCTTGTCACAATCACTTGGGGTACCAGCAGTGGAACTCCCAGCAGCTAGACATGTATCACCTTTCCTGTAGCTAGGGTATAAGTTTTTATGATGGGACAACCCCTTTAAAGGGAATGTGTCACCAGGAAATTACCTTTTTTTTTTTAAAAAAAACAAGTTTTTATGTTTTTTAAAAATACTTTCAAGTCACTATCTATATTTTACATAGTTACATAGTAGGTGAGGTTGGATGAAGACACAGATCCATCAAGTCCAACCTATAACCCTACAGTATTGATCCAGAGGAAGGCAAAAACCCCATGAAGCTTATACCAATTGACCTATGTCAGGGGAAAAAAATCCCTTCCCGGCTCAAATCTGGCAATCAGTATAAAACCCTGGATCAAGTTGTTCTTAACAAAATCTAGAACCCATAACCCGGAATATTTTTCTGTTCGAAAAAGGCATCCAGGCCCTCTTTGAACTTGCTCAGTGAATCCACCATCACCACTTCCTCTTCTCCAGATGTAGAGGATGTCCCCTTGTCACTGTCACTGGCCTAGAAATCATTAGAAAGATCTTTGTGCTGTCCCTTCATGTATTTGTATATTGTTATTAGGTCTCCCCGTAGACATCTTTTTTCTAAATTGAATAAGCCCAAATTTATTAATCTATTGTTGTACTCCAATTCACCCATTCCCCTAATAATCTTGGTTACCCTTCTCTGCAATCTTTCTAGTTCAATTATGTCCAAATTTTGAGACCCAAAATTGCACGCAATAGTCTATTTGTGGTCGTACCAGTGATTTGTATAGAGGCATAACTATGTTCTAGTCTTGTGAAACTATATCTCTTTTGATGCATCCCGTAATTTTATTTGGCACTGGTCACTAAAGGTAAGCTTATTGTCCACCACAATCCCCAAGTCTTTTTCATTGGAAGTCTTACCCAGTAATTTGCTATTAAGTACATAATCATACATTTTATTTCTTCGACTAAAATGCATAACCTTACATTTGTCTACATTAAACTTAATTTGCCAAGTCTCGGACCATGTTTACAGCTTCACAAGATCCCCTTGTAATATTCTATTATCCTCCCCATTTTTGATTACCTTACAGTGTTTAGTATCATCTGCAAATATGGACATCTTGCTCTGTAGACCGTCTACCAGGTCATTAATAAACATATTAAACATGAGAGGATCCAATACTGACCCCTGTGGCACTCCATTGGTGACTGTGATCCAGTCTGAATATTTACCATTAACAGGTACCCTCTATTTCCAATCACTGAGCCAGTTGCGAACCCAAATGTATATGTTTCCCCCAGTCCCAACATTCTCATTGCATACCAACCTTTTATGTGGTACAGTATCAAAAGCCTTTGAAAAGTCCAGATAAACTACATTTACTGCCTTACCCATGTCCAGTCTAGAACTGACCGCTTCATAGAAGCTGATCAGATAAGTCTGACAGGACCAATTCCTCATAAATCCATGCTGATTGGGTGTTATAAGATTATTTACATTGAGATATTCCAAGATAGCATCTCTTAGAAACCTTCAAATATCTTACCCACTACAGACGTCAAACTTACCAGCCTATAGTTTCCAGGCTCACTTTTAGACCCCTTTTTGAATATAGACACCACATTTGCTATGCACCAATCATGTGGAACAGACCAAGTCATTATTGAATCCTTAAATATTAGATATAGGGGTCTGTCTATCACCATGCATAATTCCCTCAGAATTCGGGGGGTGTATGCCATCTGGACCCGGCAATTTGTCTATTTTAGTATTTTGAAGGCAGTGCAGCACTTCCTCCTGGGTTAATCAGGAGACATTTAAAGGAGAGATTACATTACTCCTAATCATGTTATTGGCCATTGGATTTTCTTGTGTAAATACAGTAGAGAAAAAGGCATTTAATAGATCTGCCTTTTTCTCATCCTCCTCCACCATTACACCCAGATTATTTTTGAGAGGGTCCACATTGTCAGTTTTTATTTTCTTATTATTTATGTAATTGAAGAATAATTTTTGATTATTTTTACTTTCCTTGGCAATTATTCTCTCAGTCTTGATCTTTGCATTTTTATTTGTGTTTTAGACAATAAATTTTTCTCTTTATAATTTTTTAATGATGTGTCAATGCTTTCTTTTTATCTCTCGTTGCACTCCTTACCATTTTAGTTAGCCATATTGGTTTTCTATGATTTCTAGCCCACTTATTCCCATAACATATATGTTTTTTACTGGTCTTTTTTGCCTATTTAGAATGCTTTTGAAAATGTCCCATTTTGTTTGTGTTCCGGTCACTTTGAAGACATTGTCCCAGTTTATGCTGCTAAGCACCTCTCTCAGCTAGTTAAAATTGGCCTTCCTGAAGTTTAGTGTTTTTGTTCCCCCTCTACTGAACATCTTTTTAATGTGTACAAGAAAATGTATTATGTTGTGGTCACTTTTAATCTTAAGCTGTGATATCCCTTCTACTACTTTTTTACCTTTACCTTTTTATTTGTACCCACTATCACTGTAATGCCTCTACCTTGGAGCTTTTGTATTTGTATTTGTATTATCTATGCTGCTGTAAAACACTGAATTTCCCCATGGTGGGACTATTAAAGGGTCTTATCTTATCTTATCTTATTACCTAGATGACCCCCAAACTCCAGTTTTGACAATGTGTCAGGTTCATTTGTTAAAATTAGTTTTAAAAGTGCCTCGCCTCTTGTTGGGTCCTGCACTAGTTGTGATAGATAATTGTCTTATGTTACTGACAATAACATGTTCCCTTTGTTGGACCTGCATGTTTCTACCTCCCAGTTGATATCTTGGTAGTTGAAATCCCCCATAATAATGACTTTATTCTACAAGTTTTACTCTGACAACTAAGCTAAATAAAAGCCTGACACTTGCCAATTCTGTTTTTCTTTGCAGCAGTTACCTCATTTTCATCACAGTGAATATTCAACAGAAGATGCCACATTGTATCTCCTCCCCCTCCCTCCACAGAGCATGTCTAAAAAACTTTGCCATAGACCTCAATAAGTCGGCTCCTGTCTACTGCTGCTTATGACCATTGCATTGGTAATTTTGACTTAGGTCATTTTGCTGCTTCCAAGTGCAGATTCTAAGTGTATAGACCAGAATTAGGCCAGAATTGGACCAGAAGGGAACTGAAGGTAACCACAACCCACTAAATGAAAACCAAACAATTAGCCACAAAATGCTTCTCACTATAATCACTGTTGTTCTTCCCATACTTGTAAAAACCACTCTACCACCCCAAACGAGCCATGTCACTAAGAATATCTTTATCTCTCCATCTATCCTACCCCACCATCTGACCTTCTCTGCACAGCTACTCACAAACCTACAAGCTTTCTGCCCCAGACACACACAACCTCCCACACTCTCTCCTATTTACACCTGCTATCCCTCTCCCTACTCCTCACTTCTGGCGACATATCTCCCAATCCTGGACCACCCCAGCACTCCCCTGCTGTAGGATCTTTCTGTACAAACGGCAACAGCACACGAAACCCCCTAAATCTTACACCTATCTTACCCGCTCCTGCCCCTCCCCATGCCCTCCCTGGTGCACTAACACTTGCTCTGTACGCAACAAACTTGACTACATCCACGACCTCTTCATTTCTCATAAATTTTCATTTCTTGGTCTCACAGAAACGTGGCTAACTCCCTCAGACACCTCCTCCCCTGCTGCTCTCTCCTATGGAGGTCTGCAATTCTCGTACACTCCCTGCCCCAAAAATAAACCTGGTGGAGGAGTAGGGGTACTCCTGTCTTTAACATTGCTCCTTTGCCCCAATCCAACCACTACCTGCTCTCACCCTCCCCTCCTTTGAAGTGCACTCTGTTCGCATTTACTCGTCCTCCAACTGGCCGTCATATATCGACCTCCAGGATCTACCGCTGCCTTTATCGGCCACTTCACTACCTGGCTAATGCACTTCCTATCCACTGACACCCCCCACCATCATCATGGGTGATTTCAACATCCCCATTAACACAAAACACCGCTCCGCTTCCAGTCTCCTGTCCCTCGCTGCCTCCTTTGGTCTATCTCAATGTTCCTCCTCTGCCACCCACACAAAGGGACACACTCATATTCACCCGCCTCTGCCCTCTAGTCAACCCCTCTAACTCTCTGTCCATGCTCTCTGACCACAACCTGCTGACATTCTCTGCCCTCTCCTCTGTAATAGACCCTCCAGCCCCTAAACCAACATGCCCCCGCAGAAACCTTAATCGCCTTGACATCCGAACGCTCTCAGACTCTCTCCTACCACTTGCTGACATAACCTCACTCCAAGATGTAGATACCGCCACTGACTTCTACAATACCAACATTACTTCAGCCCTTGACTCTGTAGCCCACTTCACTAACACCAGAGCCCAACTGATCAATAGGTAACCCTGGCACACTGACCTGACTAAAAAACTGAGACGTGTCTCACGGGTTGCAGAGCGCCTCTGGAAGAAAAGCCACTCCCAGGAGGACTTCCTTAGGTACAAAGAGGCAGTACTCACATTCAAGAATGCACTCACCTCTTCAGGTCTACTTCTCCACACGAATATCTGCCCTATCCCACAACCCCAAACAGCTATTCACTACCTTCAACTCCCTCCTCCATCCTCCTGCACCCCCTTCGACATCACTTATCACAGCTGATGACTTTGCCTCTTATTTCAAAAGCAAAATTGACACCATCAGAGACAGTCTCACCCTACACCCCCAACAACCACTCTACCCAACTGACCTGTGCTCTTCATCTTTAACCTGTTTCTCCACCGTCACTGATGAAAAGCTCTCCACCCTAATATCTAAATCCCACCTCACCTCCTGCACGCTTGACCCCATCCAGTCACACCACATCCCCAAACACTCTGAAGTGTTTACTCCTGCCCTAACCCATCTCTTCAACCTATTTCTAACCAATGGATCCTTCCCTTCCACCTTCAAACATGCTACCATCACACCTATACTTAAGAAACCCTCCCTTGACCCATCCTCTCCAACCAACTATTGCCCCATCTCACTGCTCCCGTACGCCTCTAAACTGCTGGAGCAATACGTCCACTCCGAACTATCCTCCTATCTCTCATCCAATGTGCTCTTTGACAGACTACAGTCAGGCTTCAGACCCCATCACTCCACAGAAACTGCCCTAACCAAGGTCACTAATGACCTTTTAACTGCCAAAGCCAAACGTCACTACTCTGTCCTCCTCCTCCTTGACCTCTCCTCTGCCTTTGACACAGTCGACTATTCCCTCCTGCTAGAAACTCTCTCATCCCTTGGCATCTCAGACCTGGCCCTTTCCTGGATCTCCTCATACCTCACCAACCACACATTCAGTGTCTCCCACTCGCACACCACCTCCCCACCACGCCCTCTTTCTGTAGGTGTCCCCCAAGGCTCCGTCCTAGGACCCCTCCTATTCTCCATCTACACCCTAGGCCTTGGCCAACTCATAGAATCCCATGGTTTCCATTACCATTGCTATGCTGATGACACCCAAATATATCTCTCTGGACCAGACATTACCTCCCTGTTGCCCAGAGTCCCAGAATGTTTAGCAGTCATAGCCTCCTTTCTCTCCTCCTGCTTTCTCAAACTCAACATGGAGAAAACGGAGTTCATACTCTTCACCCCACCACGCATGACCCTCCTACCTGACCCATCTATCAAAATTAATGGAACCACCCTCACCCCAGTCCCACAGGCCCGCTGCCTTGGGATAACCTTAGACTCTGACCTATCCTTCAAGCCGCATATTCAATCCCTCAATACCTCCTGCCGCCTCCAACTCAAGAAAATCCACCAAATCCGCTCCTTCCTCACCCCTGAAACTACAAAGATGCTAGTTCATGCCCTCATAATCTCCCGCCTAGACTACTGTAACACCCTTCTCCTTGGCCTCCCAGCAAACACTCTCGTCCCCCTCCAGTCCACCTTAAACTGTGCTGCTCACTTAATACACCTCTCCCCCTGTTCTTCATCAGCCACTCCCCTCTGCCAATCCCTTCACTGGCTACCCATCGCCCAGCGAATAGAGTTCAAACTACTAATGCTGACATACAAAGCCATCCACAACCTGTCCCCTCCATATATCTCCGACCTTGTCTGCCGCTATCTGCCTGCACGTAACCTCCGACCCTCCAAAGACCTCCTACTCCGCTCTGCTCTTATCCGCTCTTCACACAAACGTCTCCAAGACTTCTCCTGTACATCCCCCACTGTGAAACTCACTACCAAGACACATCAGACTGTCCCCCACCCTCACAAGCTTCAAGAAGGCCGTGAAGACTCACCTATTCAGGAAGGCCTACAACCTCCAATAACACTACTGTCACCACACCACCACCTGAACAGCCTCTACCCCCACCTTCTGTCTCTATCCCTCTTCCCTCATAGATTGTAAGCCCTTGCGAGCAGGGCCCTCTATCCCACTGTGCCAGTTGGTCACTGTTTGTATTATCTGTTTTGTACATCCTGTGTACCATATGTAAATTCGCAAATGTAAAGCACCATGGAATTAATATAAATAAATAATAATAATAATAATAATGACCATGAGAGTTCTGTAAAGCTCAGGCAAGATGGTTGCCCTCATAATCATGTACAGAAACTATAATAAAAAATCTGCAGATCTAAAAATAAAATCAAGATGGTTGCCCCATAATCATGTAAAGAAACTATAATAAAAAATCTACAGCTCTACAATTAAAATCTACATAAAATCTACAAATAAAAACATATTAGAAAAATTATATATTTCGCCATCAGGTTTTATGATTTACCCCAATGACTGTGTCAGGAGTTTTGGAGAGTATTGCAAAAATCGAGTTCAAAATATTATGTAAATTAAAAGCAAAGAACTTTGTATCTACTAAAATACTAATATTATAATAGGTACATTATAACATTGAAGGCAATAATTTGATGTTTTATTATTTTGTAATAAAATAGCCGATTCATATTTTAATCTATTCTTCTATTATTAAAGCACAGCACAGATTATCTAGTTTCTACATTTTCATATATTTCTCCTTTTATCATCTTAACATTTATTAGCATATTATTTGAGTCAAGTCAAAAAGACAGAGATGGCTCCATGACGTTAATGAGATTATACTTAATATATCAAATAACAGTAGCTATTGCCTAGTGCACACATGTACGATTATTCAAATGAAAGTCATTTGCAATTCTAATTAATTTGTACATGATTCATCAAGATACACATCTATCTTTTTAAAATAAAGCAACATGTTTAGCCTTATCAGGTGCTGTTACTGACTCTTATGTCTAGTTATAACTAAATTACATATCTTATATACTAATCAATTGAAAAACCGAGAGTGTATGAGCAGAACATTCATTATCTTTCTGGCTCAGCCTTTTTAACATAGTCATTTTGCAGTGTAAGTTCCGAAGGTCAGAGATGGCTTACTGCCTGGAATAATTTTAAAGGGAAGGCTAATATGATTTTTCATTGTAGCACTTCGATGACAGCAACTCTTACACTGAGTCAATTACTTTGCTCTGCGCTTGCTAGAAAATGTACTGTATATTTTACAGAATGAGTGAAATACAAGATACACAAACATCTCCATAGTGATAGAGAACTGACATAAAAGCACTGCGAATGGAAGCCTGTTTAATGAGCTGTGACCATTTGCCATTGAGCAATGCACATGTCTTCCCATCACTAATAGAATTAATAGTCATAACACTTGCTGAGGAAAATTAAAGTGTACACTACAGTTACAGCGTTGATAAATGAGAAAGCATAATAAAATTAGAACACAATCCAAATGGCAAGGGCCATTTACAAAAATTGTGATCCAGAGAAAAAGATGTAGCAGAGATTAATTTGATGTTTCACTGTTTCTTTTGTTCTCTATTGGGAATTAAGAATTAAGAATTTGCACAGGTAATATCCTCGAATGTTAGCATACAATGTTGTCAATTTTTTCCTTGTGAAAAAACAGTATGCTAGACATTTTCAGATTCACAACTCATTCTGGTGTGGATTTGTGAATTTTCAGATTGGATTTCACCACTTTTATTGATGGATTCGTGGATTCAGATTGTTTAGGACATCAATATGGAAAATTTCTGTGAACCTACCTTTATACGGATATATCCACACTCAACTGATTTGTAATTTAGACAAAGACTCCAATTTGTCTTGAAACCAATTCAACACAATGGGGTAGATTTAGGCTAGATATTTAAAATACACCAGATTTATTATAGTGTCTAATGCTGGATAATAAATCTTTCACATTATTAGACTGTATAGTCTAACCTTACATATCACAAGGCATTATGGGAAAGGAGCTGGGGAGCTCATGCGCCCTCTATTGGATGTAACAAATCCTCAATTTGCTTTTGACTCACCGAGCCTTGAGAAAGCAAAAGGGATTTTAGCCAAGCCAATTTTACTTATCTGCATACAGCGCTGTTTCCGGATCGTTATCCTTCATCAGTACAGAGCAAAGTGAATTGGCTGGCTTAGTGGGAGGCAATGAGTGGGTTAGGGACAAGAATCTCTCACATTGAGGAGAGCACCAGTAAAGGTGTGTAGAGATTTTAATTGCCTTTTGCCCTCTACTTAGCATCTACATATCACAAGGCATTATGGGAAAGGAGCTGGGGAGCTCATGCGCCCTCTATTGGATGTAACAAATCCTCAATTTGCTTTTGACTCACCGAGCCTTGAGACAGCAAAAGGGATTTTAGCCAAGCCAATTTCACTTATCTGCATACAGTGCTGTTTCCGGATCGTTGTCCTTCATCAGTACAGAGCAAAGTGAATTGGCTGGCTTAGTGGGAGGCAATGAGTGGGTTAGGGACAAGAATCTCTCACATTGAGGAGAGCACCAGTAAAGGTGTGTAGAGATTTTAATTGCCTTTTGCCCTCTACTTAGCATCTACATATCACAAGGCATTATGGGAAAGGAGCTGGGGAGCTCATGCGCCCTCTATTGGATGTAACAAATCCTCAATTTGCTTTTGACTCACCGAGCCTTGAGACAGCAAAAGGGATTTTAGCCAAGCCAATTTCACTTATCTGCATACAGTGCTGTTTCCGGATCGTTGTCCTTCATCAGTACAGAGCAAAGTGAATTGGCTGGCTTAGTGGGAGGCAATGAGTGGGTTAGGGACAAGAATCTCTCACATTGAGGAGAGCACCAGTAAAGGTGTGTAGAGATTTTAATTGCCTTTTGCCCTCTACTTAGCATCTACATATCACAAGGCATTATGGGAAAGGAGCTGGGGAGCTCATGCGCCCTCTATTGGATGTAACAAATCCTCAATTTGCTTTTGACTCACCGAGCCTTGAGACAGCAAAAGGGATTTTAGCCAAGCCAATTTCACTTATCTGCATACAGCGCTGTTTCTGGATAGTTGTCCGGAAACAGCGCTGTATGCAGATAAGTGAAATTGGCTTGGCTAAAATCCCTTTTGCTGTCTCAAGGCTCGGTGAGTCAAAAGCAAATTGAGGATTTGTTACATCCAATAGAGGGCGCATGAGCTCCCCAGCTCCTTTCCCATAATGCCTTGTGATATGTAGATGCTAAGTAGAGGGCAAAAGGCAATTAAAATCTCTACACACCTTTACTGGTGCTCTCCTCAATGTGAGAGATTCTTGTCCCTAGTCTAACCTTACAACATCTATTAGTTGGCTTGGTTTACACAAAAAATGTGCCAAATGTACGCTTGATGCATGGTGGTGCAACTTAGACCATGCCAGTTTACCATTAAGCCATATCCCTTTTTCATAAAAGTCATAAAAGGGTGTAAAAAAGGTCTCAAACACTTAATAAATGTGGCGTAAAGCTTGTTAGATTTTTTGCCACAAATTATGCAGGAACAGGCACAGATTTTCACCACTTATTTCATCTTTTTAAGCTAGACCCACATGGGAAATAAACAATGTAAAATTGTGAACTGTCACCACTAAAAAAAACACCTGAAATTTGGTCTCTTTTGCTCACCTGCTGCTTTTTCTTTGCATTGCAAAGGTTGAAAATAATAGGAGAAACTCACATAAATAGGTGATAACTTGCTTTGGTGGCAAACCCTCTTTAATATATAGAATGAAATCTGCAGTGAATCCATAGCACAATCCACATGTAACACAAAACCATACTGATAGGAGGAAAAGTGTGATATACATAATATTTCTGTATATAATGTGTGATGGGGCCATTGTTAAGGCACCTCTGTATCATTATATAAGCCCCATACCTGTTCTTTCCAGATGTATATACCTGCCCCCAATTAACCCCAAAACATAAAGGGATATAATACTTGTCATGGTTAAGAAGGACTGACAGGGCATGTGGCAAAAGTGATGGGCTTAAGAGAGCATCAACAAACCACTTGTAGTGCTAGTGGTACATAACCACTCACCCCATTGTGGTTCCTGCTCTGTCCACCTTTTCTGTCACCATGTGGTCATTGCAGCATGCTCTTTTGCATACTTTCATAGGGAATAAAAGGACTCCCTGCCCAGGTCTTAAAGGGTCAGCATGAGTACCCTGCAATCAGTCCCTAGCCAATCACCTGTTTCCCTGCATCAATTAAGACACTTTTCCCTTCAGGACTGTCCCTGAGAAATAAGGTTCCTAGTTGTATAGTTCCCTGCAAAAGTGTATCTCTTCTTTTTGTTCTGATTACCTCTGTAACACCACTTTTCACTCACCAGATAATTCGGAGATAGCTATAGTGCAGAGAACTGAGTGTTTGCTCTTGTAAAATTGGAAGCCAGATTACCAACAAAGAAAAGTCAGCACACAACATGAACTCACCTACTGAACATTATCTTGAAATTCTTTGTATGTGTACATGTATATAATTTTGAGTTTTTAATGCCTATCTAGGCTGGTGGCATTCTGTATTTTTGCATATGCATTAATAAACTTTTTCTGCTTTTCAATGGACATACACATATGATGTGTTGCTTTTTCTTTGTTGCTATATTGGATTGCTGTACTTCATTTACTTCATTTGTTGTCATACTACTTATTTAAATGGTGCTCACCTTGGTTATTTCATCTTTAAAAATCTAATTACAACTCTGCATACTATTCCAATGGACAATGCCTACTTGTTTGACTATAAGCTGATCACATGAAGTCTCGCTGCTTGACCCCAGTAATATACTGTGATTTATTAATGAACCTGGCAGCAAGTGTCTTATTTCCCTGCAGTGCCATTCAATTGAAACCAGTATTTAGTCAATGTCAAAAGCAGTAATGTTGTGTCCACCAATATGAGACATGCTCCCTGGATGTGAGATGACGACCCTGAATTGGAGACCTGTCCAGTCATTAATTTCGAAATGTCTGATAGGGTATTTCAGAATGGGCTAATAGACTAGGAACTCACATAGCCAGGCTCCTGCTACAACTATCCCAAATGTAGAAAGCTCACAATGATGCAGTTTACTCTCTTAGATATCATTAAAAGCCTAGATATATGATATCACGATAACAGTACTGACCAAGAAAGTTAGCATGTTATTTATACTGCACAGGGAGCAGAACAAATTTATAAGGCAAAAATGAATCATGGCATTGATGTTTTGTTCCCTCCCAGTGATGAAAAGTAGAACTCACACAAGTTATGAAATGCATGATGAAAATGTGTAAGGCTGGGGACCCACATTGCGAACAGGGCTGTTTTAAAACATTGATAGGCCCAGTGCAAAGGTTTCATAAGTGGGCCCCCCCATCACCAACATACCTGACCCACCCAAATTAAAATGGCCCCCACATAGTATAATTCATTCGTACTGGCCCCATACAATATAAGTGGCCATGCCCCTGCACTTATAAATAGTAGTCCCCCCTTATAAATAATATGTCCTGTTCACAGCTAACTGTACCCTTATCAATAATAATTATTTATATTCAGGGACTATTATTTAAAAGGGGGCCTAAGATTCATTGCTTATAAATAATAATGCACCCTTACAAATAAGGGTCCCTGCTTATAAATAGTGCCCCTTATCAGTAATTGTCTCTCCTTATAAATAATAGACCACCTTATTATTAATAGTTCTCCCTTCTATATAGTTCCCTCTTATAAATAATAGTACTACTTTATAGTTCTCCCTTTTAAATAATATTCCCCATTTATAACTAATAGCCCCCCATTATAAATAATAGTTCCCCTTTATTTATACAGGGGAACTATTATTTATAAGGAAGGGAACTATTATGAGGGGGAAACTTATTTTTTAGTAGGGCTTATTTAAGAGGGAACTATTGTATATAAGGGAAAAACTTTTATTTTTAAGGGGGCTAATATTTATAACATACCTCCCAACTTTCAAGAGATAGAAAGAGGGACAGAGAATGTGCGGCGCACTATGTAAATTTAGCTCCACCCTCTTCTACATTGACTCTGCCCATTTTCATCCATTTTTCTATGTGACCCCACACATTATAATCCTCCTACAGTCTCACTAACATTATATGCCCCCATATTATAATGTTCCCCTCCAATTGCCCCACAGTATGAATAAACTAGAGGGGGACATTAAACTGGGGCAGCTGGAGGAGGACATTAAACTGTGTGGGTAGTTGGATGGGGACATTAAACTGGGGGCTGCTGGAGGAGGACATTAAACTGGAGGCAACTAGATGGGGACATTAAACTGGAGGCAACTAGAGGCAGACATGTCACCCTCCAGCTACCCCCACTATTTAATGTCCTCCTCCAGTTGCCCCCAGTTTAATGTCCCTGTCCAGCGAACCCCACTGTTTAATGTCCCCCTCCAGCTGCCCCCAGACTTAATGTCACCCTCCCAGTTTAATCTGCCCTCCCCCAGTTTAATGTTTCTCTTCATCTCCCCAGTTTAATGCCCCCTCCATCTCCCCAGTTTAATGCCCCTTCCATCTCCCCCAGTTTAATGCCCCACCTACATCTGCCCCCCACTCTGCCCCCCAGTTTAATGTCCCCCCCCCTATCCCAGTTTAAGTCCCTGCCCCCCAGTTTAATGTCCCCTTTCCATCTGCCCCCAGTTTAATGTTCCCCTCCATTTGCCCCCAGTTTAATGTCCCTCCCTCCATCTGCCCCCAGTTTAATGCCCCCTTTCATCTGCCCCCAGTTTAATGTTCCACCTCCATTTTCCCCCAGAGTTTAACATAATAAAACACTGATACGTACCTCTCCTCGCATCCCTGCTGCTCTGTCTGAGGTCTGCCTCTCCAGACTGTTGCGGGAGCTACAGGCGCGATGTGAGTGACATCATCACATCGCGCCTACAGCTTCCAAGACCTGGTGAATACAGGGGCACAGTGGTGAAGCAGAGGCTGTCCGCAGACGGCTCCTGCTTCATCGCTGTATTCAACTCATCTGCATCCTCTCTGGACGCAGATGAGTTGAATCATGGACATACCTCCCGCCAACCGGGACTGTGGGACAGGACCCACAATCTGGGACAGTTGGGAGGTATGCGGATCCAGGGCCACCGAAACCATAGGGCCCAGTGCAAGTGTACCGTTTGCCCTATGGTTAAAGTGGCCCCTGGTTGCGAATGAGGTGATATGTTAGTGAGATAAGGTAGGGTAATAAAACTGAGCATATAGCGGTAAGGAGTTTGGAATGGGGAGGTTTGTAGTCATCTGGAGTTCGTTTGATAGAGGGGGTGAATTGTGTCCATTTAAGGGCTTATAAATCCAGGTGTTAGATTGAGTCCTTTTGTCGGTTATCTGAATTTTATCATCAGCTTGAATGGCCAATTGTTTTTCTCTCTGTCATTCTTTAAGAAACCTTTTAGAATCAGGACTTTTAAGTCTGACAAGCTGTGGTCTGGCCTAGAGAAGTGTTTTCCATGGGGTATCCAGCTGAAACTTTGTGTGCCTGCGTAAATTCATCCTGGCCTGCAGTTTTTGTTTTGTTTCTCCAATGTAAATTCTTTCACTGGGACACCTTGCATACCATCCTCTGTTACAAACCTCTCTCAGAATGATCCAAGCAAAGTGGAAATACATGTTTTATTTAATGGACTTATGTTCAGTCCGCCCAAACCACTTGACTGGGCTTGGTTTTGCAGAAGAATTTTGTTATGATCAAACAGATATGACATCAGAAGTTGGAATTGAGGAAGATAAATCAAGAAAAAAAGAAGAGGGCAACCTAGATACAATCAAACTCTGGATTATTACATAGACTGTTTCAGAAAAAAGTAAAATTGGAGATGCTGAGAAAGCAGCACAAGGTAACACACAATCTCAGCAGAGAGGAGAGAAAAGCCATAAACTTACTGAAATCCAACAGAGATATCATCATTAAACCAGCTGATAAAGGAGGGGCTGTAGTGATTATGGACAAATCTGACTACATACAAGAAGCACACAGACAACTCTCAGACAAGAAATACTACATGCTACTTAAGAAAGACCCCATGGAACAATACACAGGGGAACTTACAAATATCATCAGTAATTTCAACACTGTGTCTAACCATCTGCTGGAACTTATACCAAACAGTCCCAAGAAAGATACCTTCTACATGTTACCAAAAATACATAAAGAAGGCAATCCGGGAAGATCAATTATTTATGGTGTTAGGACTTTAATTTAGAGTATTTATGGTTGGATTGAGAATACTCTAAAATCCTTTGTGAGGAGCACACCAAGTTATATCCAGAATACCACATTTATCCTCTGCAATCTCTCAGCCCAAGGTCCACTAACTGAAGACACAATATTGGCAACCATGGATATGGAATCTCTTTACTCCAATATTCCCCACGAGGATGGCATAGCCACATGCCAGTTCTTTCTTAAAAAAATATCGATAGAGCCAGCCCTACAATTCCTCAGATTTGTACTCCAACACAATTGCTTTTCATTTAACCAAAGTATATACTTACAGTGTATGGGGAGTGCCTTGGGTAGCGTAATGTCACCGCAGTATGCTAACCTGTTCATGCTGAAACTATCAACTTGTATGAATAAACCCTTAGCATATTTCAGGAACATTGATGAACTGCTAATAATTTGGACAGGCTCAGAAAACAAACTACTGCCTTTTCATGAAAACATCAAGAAATTCCAGTCTACCATCAGACTCAATCTCAACTACGCATAATCTCAAATGCATTTCCTGGACACAACCATATACATCAATAACAATCATAATCTCAAATACATTTCCTGGACACAACCATATACATCAGTAATAACTCTATACACACTATGATCTACCATAGACCTACAGGCTGGCCAGGATATCTGAGATGGAGCATCTTTCATCTACAACACATAAAAAAATCCATAGTTTACAGCCAAGCTTTCCAGTACATGTGGATCTGTTCAGACCGAAACAACACTTGCTAAAATTAAGGAATATGTTCTTACAACAGGGATGTCACCCACGGATTATAGATGAGCAGATCCACAGAGCTATAAGAGCAGTCTCTTAAAGTACAAACAGAAGGAGGGTGCCCTTAGAGATTACATATGACTATCAAATGAACATCTTTAGGAAAATTGCTGCTGACCTTCAACCAATATTGCATATGGACTATAAACTAAAATAGGTGCTCCCAGATTTGCCTCTCTTCACATATAAATAACCACCAAACTTAAGGAATCTCCTGATTAGAAGTGCCCTCGTGTCAACATCAGAGACTGGCACATTTTCATGCAACAACAAAAAATGAAAGATTTGTATCTACATCTTGTCATCAAGCATGGTCCACCTACCAAATACGCAGCAGGACTATAAAATTTCTGGAACATTTTCATGTACATCCTCCAATATGTTATACATGATTCTGTTTACAATGTGCCCTCATGAAGGAATTTACATGGACAAACAAAACAAAAACTACAGACCAGGATGAATTTACCCAGACACATAATAAAGTTTCAGCTGGATACCCCCATGGGAAAACACTTCTCTGGGCTAGACCACAGCTTGTCACACTTAAAAGTCCTGATTCTGAAAGGTCTCTTCAAGAATGACAGAGAGAGAAAAGATTGAAAATTCAAGCTGATGATTAAATTCAGATCATTGACAAAAGGACTCAATGTAACACTTGGATTTATGAGCCCTTACATGGACAAACTGTTGTAAATATATATTCTATATGTGCGGACATATTTTTTCACATTCACTTAATAGAATTCTAAACAAAATTAGAAATAAAAGTATAGAAAACATAAGACAAATGACAGTCAAAGGCTCACAGAGGAAAAAAGCAAGGAAAATATGTTAAAGCATGAGAAATTCAATAGTCAAAGAGCAAACAATCAATACAAGCTAGGGCTGTGTTTAGCTTATGTGATGAAGATGAGGGCAGGGAAGGAGAAAACAAAAGATGAAAGGAAAAAAGTGTGAGCCTATTTTTTAAAAAAGAGGTTGCACTAAAATATTTTCCCACCACCTTCCATCCATCATGGCAACATATCTTCTATTGTATTTTCATTTAAGCATACATGAGAGAATCCTCTAAAAGCATGCAGTTTAAGAGAGGAGACAATAACTGCTGCTGCATCTTACATTTACTGCATTTACTGTATTTCACTAGATCGGAGAAATTCAACCTTTTGAATCTTGTAAGCTGGATTCACATCAAACAGAAATAGAGTAGAGGAAAAAACATGAAAACTAACATCCAACATATCGTGACAAATAAGTCAGCATATAATAAGGAAAATTTCTTATGATTGGCATTTTATACCCAATCTTCATCAACACCCTTGTTGCTACGAAATGTGCCTGAATTATTAAGAGGCTCAAGCCTCTTAATAATTCTGGTGCATTCCCATGCGTCATAGTTGAAATCTACACTAGCCATGGACAAACAAACAAATTGTACAATAGATATTGATATGCACCAAGGTTTTGTAGCACCAGCTCTTTTTGCATATACTAATGGTAACTTGCATGATAAATACCTTTTCTTGGAAGTAGGTAATCTTTTATGGTGTATTCATAGTTGAAAAAATAGGTTCAATAGATGCAAACATTTTTTTCTATCTACTCACTGATTAGGTGCAATGAATAAGAAGGCAGAATCCTTTGTAGAACAGAACAAATTCTGCGGCCAACTTTATAGCCAGCTATATAGCAGTTTAATTAACATTATTGACAGTGACTAAAAGATTTAAATTAGTATTGACTTTGGTCAGTTTTGTTTCCTTTATTTACACAGCATATAAGATGCTTATGGTAATATAATGAATAAATGGTTTAGCTGTTATACAAGGAAACACAGTGACCTTAGTTTCCATTTCTCCTCTTCTTTGTTCACATCACATTTATTATAGGCTTTGTCTAAAAGAGTGCTTCTCAAACTGTAAGGCAGGCTTCACTGGTGCGGCGCGGTTTAATGGCTGGTGAGGCATAGTGTCAGCTTCTGTACAAAGCATGGACACTAAGGCAGAAACTGCACTGATAATGTCAGACTTGCATTATCAGTGCAATCTCCGTTTCTAGAAAAGCTGATGGATCTGTGATGACATCTTCACCAAAAGTACAAAGGTCCTTGAGTACCTTGGAGCAATTCAGTTGGAGTCTTCAGGTTGAATGCTCTAATATATTATAGACTGGTATTTGAAGTAAAATATCTCTGTTGTGCAGATGATCCTGACAGTGTGGGAGGGTCAGAATTGGGGAATGACTTGCTGAAAGTTTAGAAATTTTCATTTGGGGAGAATGCTGCTGCCAATGGGCTCAAGGTAGAAGGGGGGGGGGGGGTGCAGTACCTGCCATTAGAAGATTGAAGGTTGGAAAGCAGTGCACTAACAGTGATACTTTACTGTGGTGTTTGGTACTTCTGCTTAGGTATTTTGTAGTGAGGGTATTATAAATCCATCAAAGTTGCATTTGTTTTGCACTCCATTCCTTTGCTGGTGAAGTCTGAGTCAAAAAAGTTTGAGAAGCCTTGATCAAAAAGATATATTTAGTTAGCAAAAACAAAAAAAAATCTAAATGTATCGTATGATTTAGCAATAGGTTAATGTATACCAAGAAAGACAAGGCCCTAGACCCTTGGGGATAGGGACTACATGACTAGGGGGAGGATTAGACACGAAGGGGTTAAGAAAGAGGAGAGTTAGAGCGGGAAAAATGGGGGTGGGATCGAGGGTGTTAAAAGGGGCTAGGGGGTGAGATAAGGGTCAATCAAGCAGTGGCAGGGTAAGGAAGTGGACAGTCTGCACTACTTACCATGGCCGATCTGGAAGCCTTGCGGTCTCTCCTTCGGGCGGCGGTGGTCCATGGCGAGCAGGTGGTTGAGGATCTGGTCGCAGCTGTTCGGGTGCCCCCTGGCCAGGGCACGTCTGCCCTGGTCCCTTCGCCCCGCACTCGGCGGTCCCGGCCGCCGGAGCGTTACTCTCCAGATAGGGGGCTGGCGATGAGGCGGCGATCCAGGAGCCCCAGGAGGGACCCTCCGGCCTCGGGCACCCAGGTCAGCTCCCCTGGAGAGCGCTCGGCGGCCGGGAGGAATCCTCGCGGAGGCCGCAGTCGCCCGGAGGGAGGCATGGTGAGTACGCCTCCTCCCCCCTCTTCGTCCTCCAGGACCCGCGCGGCAGTCTCTCGCGCTTCGGCTGGGGGGCGTGCCCGGCGCGTAACGTCAGCGGGCGGGGACCGCCCTCCGGGCGCGCTCCCTTGCCTCCTCCCTGCTGCCGCGCATGAGCGTACCGGAAGTGACGCGGCCGGTACTTGCGGCGTGGCCGGGCCTACTCGACGCGGAGGTTCGGGCCTGGGCCGGAAGAGGCCGGCTGAAGATGGCGCCGGCGGTTCACCGTCGGGGAGGCGGGTGCGCGGCACGGCGGGGACCGCGGCATCTCCTGGCGAGGGCGCTGGTGGCTCCAGCGCTGAAGAAGGCCTCTGCTCCCTGGACGACGCGGACGGACCCCCTGAGGTTGCGGGACCGGCGGCGGCTGATCTGGGGTGCCCCCCCGATGCAGCCTGGTGAGCAGATGGGGTTTCCTCCTTCTATGGGTGGGGGCTCTGGGGCGAGTGTGTCGGGCGCTGCGGTGTTAGGGCCCGGAGGGGTAGAGTCCCTGGGGGGGGGTCAGCTGCGGGGGGGGCAGTATGGGGCCAGCTGATAAGTCTGCTCCAGCAATTGGTGGGTGGGCGGCCTGGGGCCGTGGGGCCTACAGGAGAGGGGGGGGAGGGGGGGTTGGGGGGGGGGGGGGGGGGGGGGGGGGGTTCGGGGGGGGGGGGAAAAAAAAGAGTGAAGGGTAGGACCACCCGCCCCAACAGGAGGTGCGAGGAAAACCCCCCCCCACCCCCAAGGCGGGAGACCCCCTTCCCCGAACGTTTGCCAGGGGTCTGGGGGCATGGCGTGTGTGGGGAAAAGGGGCCCCACTGCTCTGCTCTGTTTGGCTATATGGACTCTATTGGGGAGGCGCACCGAGTGTACGGCGGGGTAGCGTGGCTTAGATACGACGAGCAGTTCCGGCAGCGTAAGGCGGTGCGTCCGGGCTTGCGGTGGGATCATAAGGATATATCCTTGTGGATGCGGCTGATGTCGGCGCCAGCGGCGCCGTCCTTTCGTGGGGGGGCCGGGAATTCGGGCTCTGCTGCCGGATCCTCGGCTTCCCAGAAAAAGGGGTACTGTTGGTTGTTTAACGAAGGGCAGTGCAAGTTCGGTGTCACCTGCCGCTTCAAACACGAGTGTTCAGGTTGCGGGGGTGGACATGGGCTTAACAAGTGCTTTAAACGAGGAAAAGGGAAAGGGGGAGATGTTGTGGAAAAAAGGGAAGACGCCGGTGAAGGTCGCAGTAATGCTTCCTTTTCTAAGTAGGTACCCCGATCGGGTGGCTGCACGGTTGCTAGCGGAGGGTTTTGGGGAGGGTTTCCGTATCCCTTTTTATGCGGCGGCCCCTGTTTTTCGCCCTGGGAACCTTAAATCAGCTAGGGAGCACCCTGAGGTTGTGAGGGCAAAGTTGATGAAGGAGGTGCGTTTAGGGCGCATGGCGGGCCCCTTTTCGGCCCCGCCCTGGCCCCATTTACGAGTTTCACCGTTGGGTGTGGTGCCCAAGCGTGAGCCCTCGCAGTTTCGCCTTATTCATCACCTTTCCTTCCCGGCTGGGGGGTCGGTTAACGATGGGATTGATCCTTCATTGTCATCTGTCTCCTATGCTTCATTTGACAAAGCGGTGGAGTTGGTGCGTCGGGCGGGTCCTGGGGCGCTTATGGCTAAGACGGGTATAGAGGCGGCGTTCCGGCTTTTACCTGTTCACCCTGAGAGCTTTCATCTGTTAGGTTGCATGTGGGAGGACCAGTTTTACGTAGACTGTTGTTTGCCTATGGGATGTTCCATCTCGTGTGTTTACTTTGAGGCTTTTAGTTCCTTCCTGGAGTGGGTGGTCAGGGACTTGTCGGGTTTGGCGTCGATCATTCATTATCTCGATGATTTCCTCTGTGTCGGGCCTGGGGATGCGTCGGACTGCTTGGTGTTACTGCGTACGGTCGAACGGGTGGCGGGGTTGTTCGGGGTCCCTTTGGCCCCCGACAAGACAGAGGGTCCGGCGTCAGTAATGAAGTTTTTGGGCATTGAACTGGATTCAGTGCTCATGGAATCCAGGTTACCAGGGGATAAACTGGAGGACCTGCGGCTGACTGTTCGTAGGTTCCAAGGGGTACGGAAGGTTTGGCTGCAGGAGGTGCAATCATTGCTGGGAAAATTGAATTTCGCCTGTTGCATCATGCCAATGGGGCGAGTTTTTTGCCGTCAGTTGGCGGCACTGACGGCTGGGGTACGGTCGCCTCATCACTTCATGCAGCTTACTGCTGAAGTGAGGGCGGACTTGTTAGTGTGGGATGATTTTTTGGGGCGGTTTAACGGGCGTTCTTTGTGGCTTGCCTCTGTTATTTCTAGTGAGGAATTGAATTTGCATACCGACGCGGCGGGGTCAATAGGGTTTGGGGCTTATTACCAAGGGCGTTGGTGCGCGGGGGTTTGGCCCGTTGAGTGGGTGGAGGCGGGATTGGTGGTGAACTTAGTGTTGTTGGAATTGTTCCCGATTATAGTCGCAGTGGAGTTATGGGGGGGGCGAATTTAGGGACCGGAAGGTTTGTTTTCACTGTGATAACAGCGCTGTGGTGTTCGTTATCAATTCTCAGTCTGCAAAGTCCCCTCCGGTGGTGTCGCTGCTTAGGCATCTGGTGTTGCGCTGCTTAGAAATGAATGTGCACGTCTCGGCGCGCCATGTGCCTGGGGTGCTTAATTCTGTGGCTGATTCCTTGTCTCGGTGTCAGTTTGGCAGGTTCCGGGAGTTGGCTCCGGAGGCAGCGGTGGTGGGCGAGGACTGTCCGGCCCACTTGTGGTCCCTGGTGTCGGTTCCGCGGCGGAGCTCATCCAGTGTTCTGTGTCCGCCGTAACTTGGAAACGTTACCAGCAGGTTTGGTGTGATTGGGACCGGGACTGCCTGTCGAGCGGGGGGGTGCGTTCGGACGAAGACCGGGTGGGATTGGTTTTGTCCTGGATAGGGGTAGCATTTGCGGAAGGGCGCTCGGTTGCGGTGGTTTCCCAGCGCTTGGCGGGTCTGGCATTTCTTTTTCAGTTACAGGGTCTGCGGGATGTTACAAAAGACTTTGTGGTGCGCCAGGCTATGAGGGGGTTTCGGCGGGGGGCCGGGAGGCGCGATCTTCGCCGCCCGGTTTCCTTCGAATTGTTAGGGCGTTTATTGGGGTGTCTGCAGAGTTTGTGTTTTTCGGAATATGAAGTTCTGTTGTTCCGGCTTTTTTGCTGGCCTTTTTTGGGGCTTTTCGTGTGGGGGAGTTGGTTAGCGAGTCGGTGGCAGCTCAGGGGGGGTTTGCAGTGGAATGAGGTAGCTTTGTTTGAAGATCGGGTGGAGTGCCATTTGCGTCGCTCTAAGACGGATCAGGTAGGTCGCGGTAGGTTGGTCGCGCTTTATGCGGTTGGGGGGGGATCCCCGTTGTCCGGTGGCAGGGGTGTCTAATTTTCTGCAGGTGCGGGGTTCGCTCTTGGGGTCCTTCCTTTGCCATGAGAGTGGGGGGGCCCTGTCTAGGTTTCAGTTTATAGCTGTATTTAAGAAGGCTTTGGGTTTGGTGGGGGAGCCCCCTGGCGATTATGGCTCCCACTCTTTCCGTATTGGTGCAGCAACAGAGGCTGCTCGCTGGGGTCTGGGGGACGATGTTGTGAGCCGTATTGGGAGGTGGGAATCTGACCGGTTCCGCCTTTACGTGCGCCCGTCCCTATTGCGGTGAGTGGGTGGCGTCCCTGTAGGGTGGGGAGGAGCGCGGTGCTGGGTCAGTGGTATTGGGAAGGTTCCTCCTGTCCTATCTTCGGTGTTGCTGTTTGATATTTAGTTTTCTTTGTTGTTGTTTTATTTTAGGTCCCTGTTTGATCCGGATATTGGGTCATTCGTACGTTTTATGGGGTGCACGTCGTGCGGACGTCCGGCCGGATGGGCGACAGCTGGGTCTGCGGCGGGAGGATGCCGCGGTACGGTGGATCGGGGTGCGCGGTATGATTTGGAGTCGGGTTTTGCCCGAGTTTCACTTTTATAGTCGAGTCGATCGCCCCCACATGTCGTTGTTCTGCATGTTGGGGGCAATGATTTAGGGGTGCGATCATCCAGGGAACTCATCAGGGACATTCAATTTGAAGTGTTGCGGTTGCTGTCTGAGTTCCCTGGATTGATTATAGTGTGGTCTGACATGGTTGCGCGTTTGGTGTGGCGCCATGCGAGGTCGGTGGCCCGTTTGGACAAGACCCGTATAAAAGTAAATAGGGCAGTGGCTCGTTTTGTGGTGCGAAATGGTGGGATAGCGGTCCGCCATCGGGAGTTAGAGGTTCCTTCTCTGGATCATATGCGCCAGGACGGGGTGCATTTGAACGTGATAGGGACAGATATGTGGATGCTGGGTTTGAGGGATGGTGTAGAGCGAGCTTTGTCTGTGTGGCGGGACTCGCGGGCATAAGGGGTCATGCCCGGGAGTCTATGGCTGGGGGTTGGTGGGGTTAGAGGCCTATCAGGCACTGTTGTAGGACCTCATCGGTGGTATGGGGATCCTGGTGGGGAAGGTGTAAGCCTGGGAAGTCCCCTAGTTGGGCTTAGGTCCCTTTGGGGGTCAGGCTTATGGTCGTACAGTTGGTTAAAAGGTCTGCCCGAGGTGGGGGTTTTGCGCCTGGGCAGATTAGTGGTGGTGCCTACCCCCGTGGTGGGGTAGGTTCTGTTATAATGTACTTGTAAATGGTGTGACTTTTGTATACAGTTGTAACGGTTAAGTATTGGTTTGTATTTATACATCGCCCGTTTTATGGAGGTGTTATTTATATGTTATTTATATGTTTAAAATATTTATATATATGTTTTAATAAATCGGCCTGAACAGGCCAATTTAAATCCAAGAGGTGGTCCGAGTCCTTATTGGGGGGAAAAATGGGGGGTTAGGACATGAGGTGTAAAGGGCTGTGGTAAGTCAGCCGGAGTGATGACATATTCCTCCTCCCTGAGTCATGTCTCCTTGCAGCATACGTTTTACAGAATAACATATGGATACCGTTTCTAGATCATTTTTAAAAAGGCCCAAAATGGACAGACACTGTACATATATGGTGCATGGTCCTAGCCTGAGACCAATGCTATTGTAAATGTATGTCATGGGTTTAAAGCTCCAGTTCCCACAATCTAGCAATAGTTTGGTTCCCTGAGACAACCAGAGAAGTTGAAGTGAAGACAGAAGTGGTGTGTAAACTGTTTGGAATATTGCTTTAGAATGAGAATATACTGTGTACATAACTGGTACAAAATGGTACAAAATATTTGTATGTAAAAATATTCAGCACCTTTTTGGTCTAATCTTAGTAGCTGGATTCATGTTTGCATTTGTGACTCAGACCCCAAGTTTGATGTGTATCATTCTTTTTGGTAGGTTTTCCATTTAAATTCTATATAATGTTATTGGTACACCAGTACATAATAAAATACCATATACATTTACCTACAGTAGTAGAATGCCAGAAACAGCAATGCAATAAGTACCAACTAAGAGAGCATTCACACACATACATTCTTACAAGCTGGAGTGAAATTCATGCCAGGACGTAGCCCATAGTTTTCTATGGGATCTGTTCTGGCACTAGAGGTACCAGTTCTGGCGCCATATTGCACCAGATCTGTGCCTTAGTCAGATGGAGAAACGCTACCTGTAGCGTTTTTCCATCCGGCTCCTTTAAAATTTCTGCAGCACCAGATGCATGCCAGGTGCTGCCTGAATCATCCCTGCTGCCTTCACACGTTTGGGCTCTTGTGTAGGCAGCAGGGATGATTACTGATCCCTGCTGCTGTTTAATGTAAGGGATCAGGGCTTGGGGACAGGGGGCGAGAAGTGATTATTTCTCCAGGCCACTGTTAATGTAAATTATGTATGGGGGGCACTAATGGGGAATTATACTGTGGGTAGGGGGGATACTAAGTAGCATACTGCTTGGAACCACAATAATGGAGCATTATACTGTGTGGGGGAACTTATGTCCCATTAGTGCTTTCTACAGTATAATGCTCCTTAATCCCCCCACTCACAGTATAATGCTCCTTAGTGCCCCCCACAGTATAATGCCACATTAGTGTCCCCGAACAGTATAATACAACATTAGTGCCCCCTGCCAGTTTAATGCCACGTTAGTTGTCCCTGCCCAGTATAATGCCACATTAGTGCCCCCCAAAAGTATAATATGTTAGTTGCCCCCTTTCAGTATAATGCCATGTTAGTGACCCCACACAGTATAATGCTATGTTAGTGCCCCCGCACAGTATAAACTTATCTAAACCTGGGGTGTGTCTTTACTTTAAAGTAGTTGAGTACCCCTGCCCTATTGGCCTTGGCAGTCAATCATGCCTTGTGGACCATCATGGTAAAAACTTATGGTAAATAATTCTGACAACTTATGCTTTTTTAGTAGAAATTTGTAAAAAGAAAAAAAAAAGGCCTGATGACAACTGGTGCATTTTGATCAGTTGTGGCATCAGTTGTAATAACTTAAGGGACAAAAAAATGCTGATACTAATGTAACTGATATATGTGAATGTACCCTAAGAGTCAAAATTTCTTTGGAAGTGTCAAGATGTTTTCCAAGACCTCAGTATTGTATTCTTGCAAACAAAATGAACATGAAATAAAAGACATATACTGAAAACCATCTTTAAATATATACAGTGGGTACAGAAAGTATTCATACCCCTTTAAATTTTTCACTCTTTGTTGCATTGCAGCCATTTGCTAAAAGTAAAAAAGTTTATGTTATTTCTCATTAATGTACACTCAGCACCCCATCTTGACAGAAAAAAAAACTGAAATGTAGATATTTTTACAAATTTATTAAAAAAGAAAAACTGAAATATCACATGGTCATAAGTATTCAGACCCTTTGCTCAGTATTGAGTAGAAGCACCCTTTTTGTTGTCTTCTTGGGAATGATACAACAAGTTTTTCACATCTGGATTTAGGGATCCTCTGCCATTCTTCCTTGCAGATCCTCTCCAGTTCCGTCAGGTTGGATGGTGAACGTTGGTGGACAGCCATTTCCAGGTCTCTCCAGATATGCTCAATTGGGTTGAGGTCAGGGCTCTGGCTGGGCCAGTCAAGAATGGTCACAGAGTTGTTCCGAAGCCATTCCTTTGTTATTTTAGCTGTGTGCTTAGGGTCATTGTCCTGTTGGAAGGTGAACCTTAAGGCCAGTTTGAGGTCCAGAGCCCTCTGGAAGAGGTTTTCTTCCAGGATATCTCTGTACTTGGCCGCATTCATCTTTTCTTCAATTGCAACCAGTCGTCCTGTCCCTGCAGCTGAAAAACACCCCCATAGCATGATGTTGCCACCACCATGTTTCACTGTTGGGATTGTATTGGGCAGGTGATGAGCAGTGCCTGGTTTTCTCCACACATGCTGCTTAGAATTAATGCCAAAAAGTTCAATCTTCGTCTCATCAGACCAGAGAATCTTATTTCTTATAGTCTGGGAGTCCGTCATGTGTTTTTTGGCAAACTCTATGCAGGCTTTCATATGTCTTGCACTGAGGAGAGGCTTCCTTCGGGCCACTCTGCCATAAAGCCCTGACTGGTGGAGGGCTGCAGTGATAGTTGACTTTGTGGAACTTTCTCCCATCTCCCTACTGCATCTCTGGAGCTCAGCCACAGTGATCTTTGGGTTCTTCTTTACCTCTCTCACCAAGGCTCTTCTCGCAAGATTGCTCAGTTTGGCTGGACAGCCAGGTCTAGGAAGAGTTCTGGTCGTCCCAAACTTCTTCCATTTAAGGATTATGGAGGCCACTGTGCTCTTAGGAACCTTGAGTGCTGCAGAAAGTCTTTTGTAACCTTGGTCAGATCTGTGCCTTGCCACAATTCTGTCTCTGAGCTCCTTGGGCAGTTCCTTTGACCTCATGATTCTCATTTGCTCTGACATGCACTGTGCACTGTGAGGTCTTATATAGACAGGTGTGTGCCTTTCCTAATCAAGTCCAATCAGTTTAATTAAACACAGCTGGACTCCAATGAAGGAGTAGAACAATCTCAAGGAGGATCAGAAGGAAATGGACAGCAGGCGAGTTAAATATGAGTGTCACAGCAAAGGGTCTGAATACTTATGACCATGTGATATTTCAGTTTTTCTTTTTTAATAAATTTGCAAAAATATCTGCATTTCTGTTTTTTTCTCTGTCAAGATGGGGTGCTGAGTGTACATTAATGAGAAATAAAATGAACTTTTTTGCTTTTAGCAAATGGCTGCAATGAAAAAAAAGAGTGAAAAATTTAAAGGGGTCTGAATACTTTCCGTACCCACTGTACATATATTGAACATTGCCATACTATCCTTCCACCATTTATATTGGTCTCCTTAGGGTAGGTTCAAAGCAAGGTCTGACATTTGGGTTGGTGGAACCATTTAGAACAATTTATTTACTATAACAATCTATATACCTTTTTCATACAATTCCATTAAAGAACATAATTATAATTACAGTATAATACCAACACATGCCCACTAACTGTATGGCAAAAGAATGGTCTACTATAAAGGACCCTTGAATATATATGTGGCTAATAACAGACTGTAAATATATAAGGCTACGGTCACACTAGCGTTGTCTGACCGTTCAGAGATATCATCCCCCATTCCACTTAAAATATGCAAGCAGGACTTTTCTCTTCGCCGATTTCGGGTGGAAACCCAGCGGACCCCATTATAGCGGATAACCGTTTTTTAAACGGATAGGGTTCTGTTTTTCAGGTCCCCAAGTGGACCCGAACAGCAGAATCCAGGACGCTAGTGTGAACCTAGCGTAAGATGTATATAATAGGGGCATTTGTTGGCATACATACTGAACACGAATCTAAAAGAGATGTGAACCTAGCACTAACAACATCACTTTCCTTCCACAGCACAAAGCCATACTTTAAATCTTGTTGGTTTTCAATGCCAGTGGAATGCTTACACTTAGTTTTGCTATGAAATTACAGAAGGTTGCAAGCTCCACAGCCAATATAAGTGCATAAATTATCATTGCATTGCTAGTTAAGGTGCCCACACTGTATTAATAAAGGATAATAATATTTAAACCATATGGCATGCCTTTAAAAATCCAAATTATCACGGTGCAAAACTCAGCCTGGATATTTCTTTAATATAAGAATATCCTAGCTCCTGTTTTGTGTGATAGGTCTGAATTAATTTGCTTCTCAAGCAGCAGAAAATAAAAATACAATTCCAATGATAGAGAATATGCAGACAGTGTGTGAATATTTTATTTAGTTCATTGGTTTTCACCTACTGTTGATGTGACAAATATTTTTTTAACAATCATATACACATAAGAAAGATGGTATCTAAAAATGGACACATGAGTATATGTATAAAACAGAATGTATGAAAAATAACATTGTAACAAGCAGTAAGCTTTTGTAATAATAGTTTAATCTGAAGTATTCTGACAGCTGGCTGGGTTGATGAGAGTTGTTACCAAGGAGCTTTGGATGCCTGCTGAGAACATCCACAGCATGCTGATTTATAGCAGCAGTGTTGAACTGCATAATGTCAGCACCTCTCACTAAAGTAATAATAAACAGGAATGATATGGTTTATTTTTCTGTATGAATTGGTCAGACTATGCATGGGAAGCACTAACCCAATGGGGGATAATAGTGTGGTTCTCATGGGAGCCGTAACTGCGGCTGAACAATTTCTACTGGCAAGGTTTGTTGAAAAAGATATCCTTAATATAGTCATTTTACAATAAGTGATTTTTTTTTCTGATATTGGTTAGCAGCTATAAGTGGAATTTTGTGGTTGATGAGTGTTATTGCACATCAGTCATAAGTCGTACTAAGTATTAACTCTTTACAGCCCATCCAGAGTGTTGTGCGAAATAATACAAATTTGCAGTTAAAATACCCAGACAAATATTATCACTTCATCATATTCTTACAAGAAGTGAACATTTCTTATTGCTTTTGAAGTGCAGCTATAAAATTAATCAAGCGGGTGTTAAAAGAAGTGTCCAATAACTATTTATTTCCCATCCACAGGATAGATAACACATGTCTGATTATTGGACCTTCTGTTCATGAGAACAGGGGGCCTGTGTTCCCTGTTTAAAGCGATTCTATCATTAAAAAAAAATGTTTTTAAACTATGTAGTCTCAATGAAGAGTTTAAATGCCCTGCCTCAGCTCAGAATTGGACAATGAGTCATTACTCTGGTTGGCTCAGTGTCTCAGAGCTTTGACTAGCTGCAAACTCAGCCAGAGTTTGACCTGTAGGCATAATAATCTTAACAAGCTTAAAGCCTGTGAGCAGTGCTACACTGTATGATGACACATATTGAGGTACCTAACACCAGGGTTAGGTGAATACCACTTATTTTTTATTTTCTATCAACCCCAGCCATCCTTTTTTTTTACATTTATCCTTGAAAACCCCTTTATTCCTTATGATGTGTGCTTTAGAGAATGGATTCTCCATTTCTGCACTTAAGGAATGAATATGCTATACGGTAGATTCTATGACTGGAGATGGCAATTGACCTCACAAGGACCAAAAATAACTCTTTCAAATACAGAAGCCACATTTTTAAATGGCTATTTCAATGGTTTCCATCCATTGTAGCTTAGAGCGGTTGTCCAGCACATCTTTATTGATGATCTATCCTCAGGATAGGTCATCAATAAAAGATCATTGAGGGTTCAACATCCAGGATCCTTGCTGATCCACTGTTTGAAGGGACATCGGAACTTGTGTAAGAGCCGTGACCCATTCTCTGCTTACATCGTAAGTTGTTTGTTTGCTAGAAACAGTGCCATGAAATTGCAGCCTCATCGTTTATTGATGACCAGTCTTGTCAATAAAAATTAGCTGACCAACCCCTCTAATGGACTGAACACATTTAGAAAACCTATTTTCACACATACTGTACAATATGGGAATTTTGATTTAATAACGGGTGGGGAGGGAATCCTTCATTCGGGGCTTCCATCAATCAGCAAGGAAAGAAAGCAGATACACAGGTTTCTGTAGTCTGTATAGAAGTGTATTTTTATGAAAATTATCTCCATAGTTGCTTTAAAGAGGACCTTTTACCACCTTCACCAATTTTAACTCTTTGCATCCTTAAATAGGTGCATTACTACTGACTCAGTTGAATTTTTTTCTCTAGCCCCCACCATTGCTGAGCAATCATTTCTGTTAGTTTAAGCACTCAATATGTTGATTAGACTCTCTTCAGTCAGGTGGGTAGTCCTAGGCTGGGTCAAACAGACAGGGACCGCTTGTCTGACAGTAGAGTGCCTAATTAACATATTGGGTGCTGAAACTAACAGAAATTACTGCTTAAGTATAATGGAGGCTAGATAGAAAATTCCTACTACACCAGAATCAGTGGAGCGTCATCTATCGTAAAATTCCAAGAGTTGATAAAGGTGGTAAAAGGTCCTCTTTAATTTTTTTCTTTTAGAAGTATAAGAATAATTAAAAAAATGGTTGTGAAGGTGCACATAGTCTTCAAATGTACATGCTTATTTAAACTATTATATTGCTCCCCTGTTTGGTAAGCTATATATTGCATATTGCTATATAGTGTCCCCCACCCACCCCAACTACTTACCTCCAAATCAGTGGTGCAAATGCCACAAGTACAATCTGTGCAGCTTCACAGGGGACCAGTTTGGAAGGGGAACCATTACTACCATAGAAGCAGCTTCCTATAGTCTACTGTATTGCATGTCAGAGGTTGAGCTAATGAATTTCATATCTCCAAATTACTGGAAGCGAAAGGTATACTCTATGGTAAACTACTTTTATAATGGCGTCCTCTGCACATGGGTAACTCTATTATCTGTGTCCACGCCTGCTACAAAGTATAACACTGGGTGGGAGCTGTATAGTAGCAGTTAATAGCACCCTTTTCTAACTCCTCATAGCTATTTTATAGATATTCTCATTTAACATTACTCTGTCTCTTTATAGAGATGATTTATAGCTCTGTTCAGCTGCTGCAGATTTGCAGTACAAATTTAGCACCACAAATGCACATCAATTTTACTGTAAAATACACCTGAATGGGGTTTTGAAAACCATATGTGACATAAAACATACACATGGAGAAATGCGTATGCAAATCCACAGCATGCTTGTGAAATCTTGTGAAAAAGATGTAGATTATCTCTGTGGATTTCACCCTGTCAATATATGATGGCGAAGTATGATCTACAGCAAAATGTATATAGATATGTATTTTTGATATAATATGAAAAAGCCCAGCCCATTTTTTCAAAAGCGTGTAAAACTGTCTAATAAATATGGTGCCATTAGCCGTTTTTTTGGCACAAATTTTTCCAAAATTCTCACACATTTTGCTTAGTAAATCCCCCACCCCCTATGTTCACTTAGCATTTATATATACACATTAGGTGTATACATTGGGAATGCTCTTGGCATATATGCCAAACATAGCCGTAAACTCCATACATTTTGGCCATGATTCAATGCATGCCAAAATGTATGCCATTTTGCTATGTAGTTAGGTGCTTAATATGGAGGCATCCTGAAGTAAAAAGTATACTGCACATATTTGTTTAACACAGGAGCAATGTATTGAACTGTGTGGTATAAAGTCCAGGGTTTAAATAGTAGTGGAGATTCTTCTAACGTATGTGGTAGACATAGATGAAAGCACACAATGTAAATAGAGCCTAACATACAGTTACAAGTTAACCGTCTATATTTTAAGAGATTATTCAAGATTTCTTTTAAAGACAGGATTTCACACAAACTATTAACAACAAGATCTCTAGCTCTGAGCTGTAAAATTATACTGTTATTCCTCAACGAAAATAAAACTAGAGAATATTTACTCCTTCCAGTAGCATGGAAGATGAATAAGGTAAATGGTTTGTCTTTAGGGTACAGGAAAAATAAAATACAATATTGGCTAAAAATATGCACTGGCACCCTACACCTACACATTATTTTAATTATTGTATAAGCAAAGGTCAGCATTTGGCATAACTTTTACAAAACCACATAGAAATAATCACCTATGCTAGATTCCTTTCCTTTCTGCTTCTCAGTAAAATATTTAGCTTAACTACTAATCACAAGTATAATCAGAATATAAACTATATTATAATTATAATAATAATAATTATTATTATTATTATTACACATTTTTGTTATTCCCGCAGCTATGAATGTTGATGAAATTTCAATAGAATTAAAGATTTAATTTTTCAACAAAACGAAAGAAAAGATAATTTCTGGTTTTGGGAATTTTAGCAATGTAATCTTTTTTCAACATTGATACTTTTTATTTCAGTACTGCGCCATAGGACAATTCAATATCACACTAAGCAGAGAATGGCATTGAATAATTGCGTATAGTCATAATGCATAGTCAGATTAGAGGGGTGGCAAAAAGGGCAATTGCTAGGGGACGTCTGTATCCATTTCCCTCAATCACTTTCTGGACTCTGCTGACAAGACAAATTAAAAACCACTATTTCTACCCTATTCAATCCAGGGCACTGCAGGCATTTTTCAATTTTTGTATTTTAATCTCCTCCTTTCAAAAACCAAAACTTTATAATTTTTCCATTCACAGAGGCTTATGAGGGCTTAATTTTTGTGAGATAAATTGTTCTTTGTAACAGTGCCATTTAATATTCCACACTGGGAAGCTGGAAAAAAAAATCAAAATGAGGTAGAATTAGAGAAAAACTGTGCTTGCACGACTTTCTTACAGACTTCATTTTTATGGCATTCACTGTGCAGCCAAAATAACATGTGTCCTGTATTTTATGGGTCAGCACAATTATGAAGATACAAAATTGATATAATTAGGTTTTTTTTAATTTCTTATCACCTTAAAAAAATCCAAAACTTTGAAAAAAAATTCTTGGAGTTGTCATTTCCTGACACCCATAATTTTTCAAAATTTTTGTGTATGGGACCGCATAAGGAATCTTAGATGTCTTGTGCAGCCTGCAATAAAAGTAATATCATGACAAGCCTGGGACCCTTCATTAGGTTGCCAACTGTCATGGTAATGGTAATCTTGTTCCAAAATGGCGCCTTGGACAGCACTGATTGCAGACATTGCTGCCGGGTCTCCACTATAATACAGTGTAGACATGGTAACTATGACGACTGCTCAGCTTCTGAGTGGCTACCATATTAAAACACCCAACATCTGCTGTAATAATATGATGGATGTCAGGAAAAAGTTAGAGTTCATAAACCACTGGATTGCATCTTTTTTTACAACACAAAAGTGGCTTAGACCTATAATAAATGTGCCCCCATATATCAACAAGAGTACAGCAACTTCCCAAAAAAAATCAGCTCTAAAACGATTGCGTTAAAACCACAATACCAGCATGCAACATGCTCCTAGACCACAATTCAAAATCTGTAATGGGGTCCCTAAAAAGTATGTGCCATTTAGAAGAATGGTATATTTTATGTACCAGAGGGACCACTGAGATCCCCTCAGGTCTCAGGGCCCATTAGCGACTGCTATCTCTGCGCCTCCTATAGCTGCACCCCTCATTCTTGATAAACCTCTATATACCTCTAATTTCACAGTTTTATCATGCCTTGGTATTGTATCCCATAAATAACTGGTGCTGGGAAACCAGAAATATCATATTTCCATACACTGGCTAAAGCCAACTTTTTGACGGATAATTACTAGAATATGGTTATCTGAAAAAATTTGTGGATGGTTAAACTACTTACTGTAACTGCTTACAAGCAGAACAACACAGCTGATTCAAAATACTAAATAAATGTTTGGAAATTTTGGAAAATTTTACCTGGGATAAGAATTGTATCTGTTTAATATGCAGTATTACTGTGCCCTTCCCTTCCATGCCCCAGAATTTTTCTATTAGTTCATTATGTACCTATTCCCCCATATATATATATATATATATATATATATATATATATATATATACTACTGTTCAAAAGTTTGGGGTCACCCAGACAATTTTGTGTTTTTCATGAAAACTCACACTTTTATTTATCAAAAGAGTTGCAAAATGAATAGATAATATAGTCAAGACATTGACAAGGTTAGAAATAATGATTTTTATTTGAAATAATAATTTTCTCCTTCAAACTCTGCTTTCGTCACAGATTGCTCCATTTGCAGCAATTCCAGCATTGCAGACCTTTGGCATTCTAGCTGTTAATTTGCTGAGGTAATCTGGAGAAATTTCACCCCATGCTTCCAGAAGTCCCTCCCACAAGTTGGATTGGCTTGATGGGCACTTTTTGCGTACCATACGGTCAAGCTGCTCCCACAACAGCTCAATGGGGTTGAGATGTGGTGACTGCGCTGGCCGCTCCATTACAGATAGAATACCAGCTACCTGCTTCTTCCCTAAATAGTTCTTGTATAATTTGGAGGTGTGCTTTGGGTCATTGTCCTATTGTAGGATGAAACTGGCTCCAATCAAGCGCTGTCCACAGGTTATGGCATGGCGTTGCAAAATGGAGTGATAGCCTTCCTTATTTAAAATCCCTTTTACCTTGTACAAATCTCCCACTTTACCAGCACCAAAGCAACCCCAGACCATCACATTACCTCCACCACGCTTGACAGATGGCGTCAGGCACTCTTCCAGCATCTTTTCAGTTGTTCTGCACCTCACAAATGTGCTTCTGTGTGATCCAAACACCTCAAACTTCGATTCGTCTGTCCATAACACTTTTTTCCAATTTTCCTCTGTCCAATATCTGTGTTCATTTACCCATATTAATCTTTTCCTTTTATTAGCCAGTCTTAGATATGGCTTTTTCTTGGCCACTCTGTCCTGAAGGCCAGCATCCCTGAGTCACCTCTTCACTGTAGACGTTGACACTGGCGTTTTGAGGGTACTATTTAAAGAAGCTGTCAGTTGAGGATCTGTGAGGCGTCGATTTCTCAAACTAGAGACTCTAATGTACTCGTCTTGTTTCTCAATTGTGCAGCGGGGCCTCCCACTTCTCTTTCTACTTTGGTTAGACCCTGTTTGTGCTGTCCTCTGAAGAGAGTAGTACACACCGTTGCAGGAAATCTTCAGTTTCTTGGCAAATTCTCGCATGGAATAGCCTTCATTTGTAAGAACAAGAATAGACTGTCGAGTTTCACATGGAAGTTCTCTTTTTCTGGCCATTTTGAGAGTTTAATCCAACCAACAAATGTAATGCTCCAGATTCTCAACTAGCTCAAAGGAAGGTCAGTTTTATAGCTTCTCTAACCAGCAAAACTGTTTTCAGGTGTGCTAACATATTTGTACAAGGGTTTTCAAGGGTTTTCTAAACATCCTTTAGCCTTCTTACACAGTTAGGAAACACAATGTACCATTAGAACACTGGAGTGATGGTTGCTGGAAATGGGCCTCTATACACCTATGTAGATATTGCATTAAAAACCAGATGTTTTCAGCTAGAATAGTCATTTACCACTTTTATATATATATATATATATATATATATCAGCTACTGTTACCTTATTTACATATTTTTACATATTTTTCACTTTATAAGACGCACCTGGGTGTTAGAGGATAAAAAAAGGAAAAAATAATATTTTGAATGGTTCAATATTTTTAACCAATTCCTGGACAACCTCTTTAAGTATAATGTCCATAGTGCACATGGTATAATGTCCCACAGTGTGCACAGTATAATGTCCCACAGTGGCCCCCATACAGTATAATGTCTCATAGTGACCTCCACACAGTATAATGTCCCATAGTGACCGTTTCACACTATAATGCCCTATAGTGGACCATACGACTTTCTTTACAAATTTTCCAAAAGTTTTCAGAGAACCCAAAACTTTTGGGGTTCACCACCCGCAAACCATTATTATGCTCTGGGGTCTCTACAGACCCCAGAGTAGGTTATTAAACATAATAAACAGTGTTACTCAACTCTCCTGGGCTCCAGCGCCGATCTTCTGGCCTCTTCTGGCCCAATCACAGACCTCAGCGATTTCTGACTTCATTCATGATGTCTCTGTGACCTGAAAAGGCAAGAAGATCAGTGTTGGAGCCCAGGAGAGGTGAGTAACACTGTTTATTATGTTTAATCACCTACTCTGGGCCTACACTCATTATACCCTGGCGTCTGAATAGATAATAATAATGGTTTGTGGGTAGTGATCCTGCAAAGGTGCTGGCCAGCTTGATTTTTGGCACGTTTGCTTTAGAAGACGCAATGACTTTTTTTTCCCCAACTTTGGATGATATAATTCTCAATTCTGAGAATTCAGGGTCTTTTTCTCCCCTTTTGGGTCATATGATGACCCCCTGACAATAACATGGATTTCTGTAATTACACATTTAATCTTATTTATCAGCAATTGCTCCGTATCCCCACTTGTCACTTGTTATCTCTTTTTATTCTTTCACTTTATTCACTCATCAGTTATTTACTGTATATATCTGAGGAAGATTAATATGTGTAAAATAATTTGCAGCATGTTTATTCAGTACAGATTGTTCATTATGTGCTATTCTTATAATGTTCCAGAATAGAAATAAAATAATAAAAACATACCATACCTGGCAAATACAAATGCTTGAAAGACATAATAAAATATGGTACATTTGTAATGAAAGGATTAAAATGTTAAATTTATGTTCCAAAATACTGCAACTATTTTATTACTTTTATATTATTCAGAAAATATCAGCATTCACTTTTCAAAATCCCATCTGCTCATGTTTGTAAAAGGGTGTTTGGCTTAGTGAATTATTTAAAGATTTTCGGCATGGCAACCATGCAATCTCTCTTTAGATTTCCTCTGGCTATTCCTAGCAGGGTATCAATTTGCTTGTTTATAGGGAAGGTGCTTGAAATTATGGAGCCGTTTAGTATGATGAGCTTTAACTAACTTAATCACTGAATTTAGTAGCATGGAGAGCAGATTTATTAGGCATTTGTAGTGACATTCACAGGGGTCAGTGTCGACATAGTTAAAAAGCTATTATGTTCACCTCTTTTTCGCAGACAAGAATACAAACAATAGTTTAGCAGCATATCTTTGTTTCTCTGTCTTTTCAACTTTTTCAATGTTGGGATGAAGGGGTTTTTAACATTTTGTGTTTTTGTTTATTTGGTGACATTATCAACTCTTATTAAAGAACAGACTCTGCCATTTCCCTTAGAAAGGCTCTAAATAAGCCTTTCTAAGGAAAATCAGTTTTCAGCATGTACTATACATGCTGAATATGGCTGACTGTTACATGCTGAATACTGACACCATGGTTGTCTCCTATCTCCCCAACTCTATTAAATTAGCAGAAGTGCAAGGGAGACAGGATAGTTGGGCTGTCATTGATCAGTGCTAAGTCAGTGTAAGGCTAAGGCCCATGTAGTGGGCCGAAGCAAAAAAGGGCTGCGGACAAAACCGCAGCAGCCACCCATCGTGGTTTTGCCCACAATGCTTTTCACAGACAGTCCACAGAGGAAGCTTCTGCGGACTTTCTGCTTCATTTATAGCTATAGGGAAACCACTGGCATTTCCGTAGGTATATTTGACTAGCTGCGATTTCCAAAACTGCTATGGTTTTGGATATCAAAATGTGTCTACAATGTGTATTTTTTCGTAAGGTGTAAATGGGATTCACTAGAATCCCATCCACCTTGCATGGACTATAAAATGCCACGTTTCTTTCCACTGCGTCTCCGCCACGGTTTACGCCACGCAGGGCCCCGGCCTAAAGCTCAGGGAGAACAGAAGAAGGATTAGATTTACAGTCATATGAAAAAGTTTGGGCACCCCTATTAATCTTAATCATTTTTAGTTCTAAATATTTGGGTGTTTGCAACAGCCATTTCAAATTGATATATCTAATAACTGATGGACACAGTAATATTTCAGGATTGAAATGAGGTTTATTGTACTAACAGAAAATGTGCAATATGCATTAAACCAAAATTTGACCGGTGCAAAAATTTGGGTACCCTTATCATTTTATTGATTTGAATACTCCTAACTACTTTTTACTGACTTACTGAAGCACAAAATTGGTTTTGTAACCTCACTGAGCTTTGAACTTCATAGCCAGGTGTATCCAATCATGAGAAAAGGTATTTAAGGTGGCCAATTGCAAGTTGTTCTCCTATTTGAATCTCCTCTGAAGAGTGGAATCATGGGCTCCTCAAAACAACTCTCAAATGATCTGAAAACAAAGATTGTTCAACATAGTCGTTCAGGGGAAGGATACAAAAAGTTGTCTCAGAGATTTAACCTGTCAGTTTCCACTGTGAGGAACATAGTAAGGAAATGGAAGACCACAGGGACAGTTCTTGTTAAGCCCAAAAGTGGCAGGCCAAGAAAAATATCAGAAAGGCAGAGAAGAAGAATGGTGAGAACAGTCAAGGACAATCCACAGACCACCTCCAAAGAGCTGCAGCATCATTTTGCTGCAGATGGTGTCACTGTGTATCGGTCAACAATACAGCACACTTTGCACAAGGAGAAGCTGTATGGGAGAGTGATGCGAAAGAAGCCGTTTCTGAAAGCACGCCACAAACAGAGTCGCCTGAGGTATGCAAAAGCACATTTGGACAAGCCAGCTTCATTTTGGAAGAAGGTCCTGTGGACTGATGAAACAAAGATTGAGTTGTTTGGTCATACAAAAAGGCGTTATGCATGGCGTCAAAAAAACACAGCATTCCAAGAAAAACACTTGCTACCCACTGTAAAATTTGGTGGAGGTTCCATCATGCTTTGGGGCTGTGTGGCCAATGCCGGCATCGGGAATCTTGTTAAAGTTGAGGGTCGCATGGATTCAATTCAGTATCAGCAGATTCTTGAGAATAATGTACAAGAATCAGTGACGAATTTGAAGTTACGCCGGGGATGGATATTTCAGCAAGATAATGATCCAAAACACAGCTCCAAATCTACTCAGGCATTCATGCAGAGGAACAATTACAATGTTCTGGAATGGCCATCCCAGTCCCCAGACCTGAATATCATTGAACATCTGTGGGATAATTTGAAGCGGGCTGTCCATGCTCGGCGACCATCAAACTTAACTGAACTGGAATTGTTTTGTAAAGAGGAATGGTCAAAAATACCTTCATCCAGGATCCAGGAACTGATTAAAAGCTACAGGAAGCGACTAGAGGCTGTTATTTTTGCAAAAGGAGGATCTACTAAATATTAATGTCACTTTTCTGTTGAGGTGCCCATACTTTTGCACCGGTCAAATTTTGGTTTAATGCATATTGCACATTTTCTGTTAGTACAATAAACCTCATTTCAATCCTGAAATATTACTGTGTCCATCAGTTATTAGATATATCAAATTGAAATGGCTGTTGCAAACACCCAAATATTTAGAACTAAAAATGATTAAGATTAATAGGGGTGCCCAAACTTTTTCATATGACTGTATATTAAAGTAGACACCTATAGTTATATACATGTATGTAACCAGCAGCAGAGAAAGGATGCTGCCTCTGCCTTTAAGTACAGTCAGCATGTACAGGACACACTGAAGACAGATTTTCCTTAGCAACACTCATTCACAGTATTGCTAAAGGAAAAACTCAATGCCTTGTTTTAAATAAAAGTTGACACAATTACCTAATAAACTATATTACAAAAATGTTTAAAATTACTACTTAGGTTTCTTATAATAGTATATTTAACATGTTAAAGGGAGTCTATCAGCAGTAAATTGGTCACATACCTAATCACAGTACCTTGTAGAGGTGATTTTACAGTTTCCAAAGCACTTTCCTCTCATTTGCATATGAATAAAACAGATTTACATGAAAGTTGGGCTCCAAAGCTGAATAACAGAGGCATAATTGGCATAATAGAATCACGTCTACAAGGTACTGAAGTTAGGTTTATAACCAGTTTACGTCTGCCATACTCCTTTTTACATGTTAGATATACTGTTACAAGAAACATTGAGGAAGTGATTTTAAACAAATTTGTAATATTGTTTTTTAGGTGATTTTGTCAACTTTTATTAAAAACCAGGCTGTGATTTTTTTCTGAAACATATTGTTGCAAGAAACATTAAGGAAGTGATTTTTAAACATATTTGTAAAGTTTGCTACATCTGTACCTTTCTATCCATTTATATATGTTAAGTACAATTGAAAAATAAAACTGATATACATTTACTTAAATACTTAAAGTATTCTTTGATCAAGCACTGGGAGCAGTTCTTTAATTTTAGATAACATGCACAATAGGAATCATAAATAATTATATTCACAGAAAATGAAAAAAAGCAAACCAATTATGGAAAATATTAATAAAGAAGAAGGAAGGAAATGGAGATTAATAGGGATACCAGCTGTTGCAAATGACCATTGCTTATTGAAAAGGTTATCGCAACATGGTTATCCATGGAAAGTTTACATTAACTTCAAAGTATTTTTTGTTTTAATATATTTCCATATTTGAAAAACAAATTATATTTAAAAATAATGGACATAAGTTCAAAATATTAAGCGAATTTGCAAATGTATTGCTCTTCGTCTTATGTACTGATATTAAAGTATATTTGCTTTTTTGCTACAAAATCTTAATACCGATGTAGCAGCTATTACATGGTACCATGTCTGTGCTATGGCGCATTACAAAATAACTGCTGTTATACAAAGTGAATGAACAAATGTTCATTAATGTGAAACGAACAATCGTTAACGTGAAATCGTTAACATGAAACTAATATTCCCTAACCCCTTCCTGTGTATAGTTAACGCTATGTATGACATTGCTATAGAGACAAAGAACAAAGACCCTATTTTAGTTTTAAATATATCTTCATTATCATTAAGGACATGGGTGATAATCATTCAAGTATAGAATTTTTTTGGAGTAAAGACACTAAATACATTACGCCTGATAGGAATGTATTCTAACCTAGCACCCAAAGTTATATCAGGCCTTAATGTCATCATCTCTTCCATCAGCCGTAATGTTTTTTTGCCAACAAAGCTGTTTGAGGCTTGTTGTTTGTGGGCCTAGTTGTCATTTTTTATGCCCCCATTTTGTATATATATGTAATATATTTTTTTTTACTTTTATTAACTCTATCTCTGAGGGAAAGAAAAAAAACAGCAATACCACAAACTTTGTTTTCTTAGAAATTTTGCACCATTCATCATGCAGCATAAACTATGTTAGCTGTATTCATTGGGTCACTTCGATTCTGCAATTCATTTTGCTATTTTTGAATAGTAGAACACTTTAAGAAATCAATTGTTTTTGTGCCATACCTTTTTTATTTTTCACCAAAGGGTTAGTTTGTTTTTCTCAGGTTGTATTGAAATTGTGTTTTATTGGTATCTTTTGTGGTATATAGCAGTGGTCCTCAACCTTTTTTGAACCAAGGACCAGCTGCCGTAGAGGATGGCCCGGCAGTGCGGGGTGGGGGTGGGGCAGGGGCAGGGCTTTAGTTATATGGGAGCAGGGAAGACTCTCCACCTTGATGGTAAGGTAAGCGACACCAAGGCTGGATACTTCGCGCTAGGCCACGTTGCTATGGTAACTTGTAAACTATCGGGTAGCGCGACATCCTTAGTAGTTACAGGACACCGCGTTACCCGATAGTTTACACGTTACCTTATCCAGCTAAGACTGAGGCCAGACCGCTGCCCCGCAGACCGGCAAAGAACCCCCAACGGCCCGGTCCTGGTCCGCGGACCGGTGGTTGGGGACCCCTGGTATATAGGATTGAATAATCACTTCTTATTCCATTTTTGAAAATAACTATTTTGTGGCAGTTTAAATAACATACATCAATATTATATTTCAAGTAATTATGGACACATCACTGCCAATTACAGTTTTGCTGTTTATTTTTATTTTTTGACATAATTAAACATTTTCCTGTGGGACTTGAGTTTACAACTGTCTAATCCATATAATACACTGCAATTCTCCTGTAGAAGGAGAGGGAGAGGAACAGATCCATTCATGTGCAAGATCGCTCACCTGGTAGATTTGTATCAATCAGTATCAATTAATAGAAAAACTCAGAGTCCTATATCTTATAAAAATATATTTTTTTATTTAAATCCATTATAAATTAAATACATCACAATTAACACTAAATCACTATATCTCACACTTACATATGTCAGTTACAAACAAGGCTAATACCAAATAATCACAAGTATACAGCACTATCACTCTTCCACATGAACTTATATAACTATAAAGAGATACCGGCCTAAAGCTACCTATATAAGCAGATAGAGTATGCAAGTACTCTTTCCAGCCAGTAAGTGCCATGGTCTCTCCCGGTTGAGGATCAACTTTGATTCTTGTGTCACGTATCCAAAACTTGAGAGCTGTTTATTGGCAAAGTCCTCATAATAGTGATAAGTGAAGGTATCAACTTTATTCAGACAATGCATTTTGAGCTAGAACGTAGTCCTTTTTCAGGTCCATACATATTTGCTACCTTTGTATGGACTTTAAAAAGGGTTAAGTTTTAGCCTGAAATGCATCGCCTGAATAGAGATCTCATTTTTCTAAGTTTTGGATAAGTGTATTATACGTGTCAGTTTTACATTGCCATGCAACCTAGTAGACCCAAACTATGGCTGTATATTATAGACTTCTGTAGATGTCAGACATGGGGGCCATTGTCAGGCCCATGGCTACCATCAGAACCCACTAGTTACCTGTCCTTAGGTCTGTACGTGCAGTGAATAGTGAGCAGGATGAAAGGAGAACCCCCCTCCCAAAAATTGTGAGGGCAGTTTTTTATTATAGGGGTATATGTTAGCACAACATACAATTGAGCTATGTTTCCCCTCCTGTCCCTGTAGAGAGATCACTATTAACACAGATCTTATAATAAGTCATTTCATCACTGTTACTAGTAATGATCTGTATACACAAACAGATCACATCTCCAAGCCATTTTACAAAGGGAATATCTGAGAAATCATTGATGATATCATGAGTACCTAACAACCAACTGTTTACAGAAGTGCTGCTGCATTTGATACTACAATGCTAAAAATGAGCACCGTGTTCAGTGATTTTTAGAGAACCATACTCTCCTGTCACAGTACAAGATTGAGCTGTCAGTGTGACAGCCCAATTCTGCAGATGACACTGCTTGCAAGAGCAAACAGTGCCATCAAAGACAGCATGTTAAAATAATGGACTTTTGGCACATAGACCATGCTGTTAGCCCTTTAATTTATGTGGGGGTGAGAAGTGGTTAAAAAAATGCAAATGACGGAAATAAGCAAACACAAGTCAACTTCTTCTCTAAAACTGTAACTACATGGGAAATAGTGTTGAGGAAACATTGTATATGGCTTGGACACTGGTCATTGGTTTGACTGTGCTTAACTATGTCAAGTCATATCATTTCAGGCAACATTGCATAATGGTTTATAGCTTTCATTTTGTCTTGAGTGATTCTGCTGCTAGTATTGATTGTATAGCTCAAGCTATTTCCTTTCATTCAATGTATTGAGCCGTTTTATGTCTCTACTAGGTTTTGCTATACTGTATGTAACATAAATAGGGCACCAGACACTATTTATAGAAAACACAATGACAGATGTTCTTTGAGCCATTCTCAAAGATATATACAGTATTTTCCATTTTAGGATTTTTCCAGTTGTAACGCTTTTACATATTTTACTAATTATCACAAATATATTTTGGGGATAGGTAAATAACTATAAACAGAATTAAAATACTAACAGCTTCTTATAAACCCTTGGTATCCACCACACATTTGCTGTGGATGTGGACAAGGAAAATATGGTACAGACTCCAGCATTTTGTTTTGTTCATAGGAATAATGTGTGTGAAGCCCTTGCTACATGTACACCATGAGATGTTGTTTGTGCAAAAATGTACAGGTATTGCGGTTGAGATCTTGTAATTTTGCTATGACTACTGCTGACAGTCACCAGCAGTGTCTATGATGAGATATAAGTCTGATCAAGGATAAAACCCTAAGCGTGGGCTCATACTGCTTCTTTTGACAAGCTACAAAACTTAGTTTCCAAAAGCTGCTGTTTTTTTGTAAGCATTTTTTAAATTCAGTGCATTTTTAAGCTTTTTTGAGGCATCCCTTTGATTTCTATGGGATTTGTGGCATTTTTTTCCCTGCCTGAAGATAGGGCAGGTTGCTTCTTTTTTCAGTTACCTAAAAAAACTGTGCTGAAAAAAGAAGCTATCTGACTCCCATTGAAGTCATTGGAAGAAAATTTCAGGCATTTTGGAGCTGCTTTTGGAACTGTTTTGAGGCATAAAAACCTAAAAAAAAAAACAGCTCAAAGAGAAGTAGTGTGAACCCTCCTTAAAAAACTGTGGTGGGGTCTCTTTTGACGTGATCACTCGTTGCTGGTTGCTTGTCATGGCAGCCAGGAACCTTATAAAGGATCCCAGGTCTGAAATAGCATCATTCTTAAGATTTGTCTCTGGCAGGGTTTAATAGGAAGTATTAAAGTCATAGGCAGTATTAAAGTATTATATAAGTGATCAAATGTTCACATGTTAAAGTCTCCTAGTGAGGGACTAAAATTAAAATATTAAAAGCCCAATAGATTTAAGCATTCAAACTGCCTTTTTTTTTCCCAATTACATATAAACATAATTCAATACAAAATAAACATAGCTGACATTGCAGTGTCAAAAAATTCACAAACTATTAAAATATAAAAGTATTTCAAAAAGGTGAACACTATAATGAAAAAATAATCATAATGATCCTTGCACCCCCAGCCCCAAATGAATAAAAAATCTTCAAACAGTTGTATGTACCCCAAAATAACATAAGATAATATAAGTTTCAATGAGAGTTTGATCCATGAACAGACCCACAACAACATAAGATAATATAGGGTTTAATGAGAGTTATCTACTTCTTGGACCCAAAACCACAAGGATTCACAGCTGGCTGATGAATCAGTATCATAATATTGCTGTTAAAGGCGCGCATTCTGAGGATAGATAAATCATAAGTGGTGTATCTCAGGGGTCTGTCCTGGGTCCTATTCATTTCAAAATTTTTGTAGGTGACATATGACAAGATATGGTAGGAAAGGTTTGCCTGTTTGCCAATGTTTGTGTGTAATAGGGTTAATATTTCTTGAGAGATTTGTGAAAAGTAAAAAAAAAGCTAGCTTGAAACCTTTAAATATGTTAAAGGTATAATATGTCGATATCCACACCAGTAGGACACATAAACCACAATAAAGGGTTCTGTGCTGTAAAAAAATAATCCACACCCACAAAAATACAGAACACATATGTCTCTGAAACTTGTTTTTTTTTTTTTTTTTTTTTTATAAATTCTTTATTTTAGAAGTTATACAGAAATAGCAACAAACAAAGATGGCGTGAGCCAAACAAGTGCCTGACCTCAAGGATCAAGGCATATATCAACATCCATACATAATAACATGGTAACATGAAATAGATATATTAGAACATCAGCTTCTGCTGATCATAGCAGTTGTCAGAGAAAAAAAGGGACAGAGGGGGGGGAAGGAAGCAGGAGGGATGGGAAGAGAGAGGGGGAGGAAGAAAGACAAGGAGGGGACAAATGTGGGGACCAAGAATTGACACACAAATGACGAACAGACAAAGAGACAAGGACCCCGACCCCTCCATATCGGCTGCGTAAACCTTCAATCAAGGTCTACCCGTCAGATCTTTATAGGCCTGGGATCCCTGAAAGAGAATCCACGGCGTCCAGGCCGCCATAAAGGATTCCCTCGTATCACGAAGGGATGCTGTGAGATCCTCCATGTACTGAATATCCTCCACTTTGCAAACCCAGTGGAGGAGGGGGGGTGGATTAGACGATTTCCATAGCGCTGGGATACACGCCCTAGCGGCATTGATCATGTGCCGTAGGGAGGACTTGCGGTAGGTACGCAGGGGGCAGTCCAAAAGGTGTAAGAGAAAGAAGGCTGGCGTGTTAGGAATGGAAGTTTGGAATATCTGACCTAGCACCCTATGTACTCCCTCCCAAAAGTCTCTCAATATCGAGCACTCCCAGAAAATATGTAAAAGCGTCCCCTCCTCCGAGCCACAGCGCCAACAAACGGGAGAGGAGGACGGGAAGAGTCTGTGTAATTTAGACGGAACATGGTACCATCTAGTCAGGATTTTATATCCCGCCTCCTGATATCTGCTAGCCATCGAACTCTTGTGGGTAAACTCAAAAATTCTGGAGCACTGTTGGTCAGAGAAGGTCATGGCCAGATCAGCCTCCCATCTGGCTAAGTAGGAAGGTCTGCGGCCCGGAGGAGGGGACACCAGGAGCAAATAGAAATCAGAAAGGGAGTGTCTTAGCAGGCCCCTTCCCATGCAAGTCTCCTCAAACCTCGTGAGCTGTCTGTCATAGCCCGGGGAGTTAGGTAATGAAGAGAGAAAGTGCGTAAGTTGAAAGACCCGCCATGGGCCAAGTGCCGGAAGGTCCGGTGCGGTGAGTAGTTCCTGGTGAGACATCCATTCACCACCAGAGCGAAAATGTAGGGCCCTCAGTCTGCCCGCCACTCGCCACTGCCGGAATGGCCCTTGAGATAAACCCGCTATAAAGGATGGGAAGTAAAGGTGAAGGGGAGGGGGAGATCTGCTCCCTGCAAAAGAGTGACCTACATACCCGGAGAGTGGGACCTATGGTAGGGTGGGGTCTCAGGGCCCCGGGGCGTAGTGAGTCTAACCAGGGAAGCGAGTCCAGGGGGGCGTCAACGAATACGTTTTCTAGGGCTACCCATTGTTTGTAAGGAGCGTGGCGGCACCAGTCTAGCACTCTTTGGAGCATGGAGGCCTCGTAGTACTTTCGAGGGTCAGGAAGACCCAGACCACCCCATTGTTTAGGTAACGTGAGAGTAGAGCGCGCCAGCCTAGCACGCCCACCCTGCCACACGAAATTGATTAGGTCACTATACAATAACTTATAAAAAACCGGGGGGTATGTGGATCGGTAAAGTTTGGAAGAGGTATAGCAGACGGGGCATAATATTCATTTTGTATATAGCGCAGCGGCCAAACCATGTGTAAGTACCTATGGACCATCTTTTGAGGTCGGATTTAATAGCCCACAGAAGGGGGAGGTAATTTTTGTCATAGAGTTCGCCTAGGTCCTTGGTTATCATAACCCCTAAGTACTTGATAGCTATTCTCGACCATCTGAAGGGGAAGGAGGTCTCCAGAGAGGACTGAATCCCCTGCGGAAGCGAAACATTGAGGGCCTCAGATTTCTGAAAATTAATTTTAAAGTTAGTAAGATGACAGAACTTGCTAAATTCAGACATTGGGGGGGGGAGGGATTTGGCCGGATCCTGCAAGAAGAAGAGGAGATCATCTGCATATGCTGCAATTTTCAGGACTCTACTGCCTACCCTTAGGCCACCTATGTCCGGGTTAGATCTGACCTTTCTAAGCAAAGGTTCTAGAGTTAAGACAAAGATTAAAAAGATTTTTAAGCCAACATTAAGGAGTGATATTGGTCTATAACTGGCACACATCGCAGGGTCTTTACCCTCCTTATGTATTACCGCTATATGAGCCCTAGTCATGTCCGGGGGGAGAGTCGCACCTGCCGACAGAGAATTTAAGGCACGCACCAGGGGGCCCAACAAATCTAACGAGTATTTTTTATAGTAGGAGGCTGGGAAGCCATCGGGGCCTGGGGTCTTACTAGGTTGCATTGTCTGAAGCGCCTGAGCTAATTCCTCCTTAGTTATAGGTGAGTCAAGAACAGTTTGGGCCTCCACCGGGAGTTTAGGCATTCCGGAGTCTGCTATATACTGTTTCAGAGCAGAGGCCAGGGAGGGGCCATTCGACTCTGGGGGACATGACGGTAGGTTGTAGAGGGTACGATAAAACCCAGCGAACTCTTCTGCAGTATGGTGTGGGTCAGTATGGCGCCTTCCCGTCGAATCAGTGATCGAGGGGATATAGTTGCGTGTCTTTTGTTCCCTAAGGGACCTGGCAAGCGTGCGGCTACATCTATTTCCAAATTCATAGAAATGGCGCCGTCCTCTAGCCAAGAGATATTTTGTACGTATATCTAGGCGTTCTCGTAATTTTTTACGAGCTACTAAAAGACCTGACTGGGTATCTATGGCGTGAGTGCGCTTGTGGGTCTGCTCGAGGGAAACCACGTCGGCAATCAGCGCGGCTATCTCTCGAGATCTCTCCTTTTTGATGCGGGACCCATGCTGTACCAGCACCCCCCTAACCACACATTTGTGAGCAGCCCATAGTGTCAGGGGAGACACTTCCGCTGTATCATTCTCCTGGAAGTAATTAGCCAGGGCAGAGGAGACAGCCTGAGATGTGGGGATGTCCTGGAGCAGTGACTCATTGAGACGCCATTGCCAGGCTCGGGGCCTCATGGCGGGGGATGTCAGGACAGCATGGACCATCGCATGGTCCGCGAAAGTGATAGGGTCAATCTCAGCTCCGTTTATTAAAGGAACATCTGTGTGTCTAATAAAGAAATAATCCAATCTCAAGTAAACATCTCTAGCATGTGAATAAAAGGTATAGTCTCTCGCGTCAGGGTGGACTGTGTGCCACAGGTCTATCAACTGATGAGAAAAAAGCAGTCGACGGATACATCGGAGGACATGCTTAGGTATGTAGGACAAGCCTCTGGAGATGTCTACCGAAGGGTCCAGGGCTACATTGAAATCTCCTCCCACTAAAAGAGTGCCCTCCGTAAAATCGGCCAGTTTAGCCAGAATGCCTTCTAAGGCGGCCGCCTGGTTAGAGTTGGGGAGGTAGACATTGGCTAGAGTAAACAAAGAGCCTACTAATTACCCCTTTACAAACAAGAATCTACCAGAATCATCACGTAAGGCTGCCTTATACTTTCAGGGAACAGAACGTGCGATAAGAATGCTCACCCCCCTGGACTTGGACTCCGGAAAACAGCTATGGTATACGTCTGGGTATCTTGGGGAGGAAAAGGTAGGGACCGCCCCCTCCCTAAAGTGAGTCTCCTGGATAAAGGCCACCTGGACCCTCCTACTCCAAAGAAGGCGGAGAAGGGATGATCTCTTCTCGGGAGTGGTGAGACCGTTAGCGTTGATGGAGGAGAACACCAGAGAGTCCATGGCGAAGGGCCAGGGTCCTGCAAGGGGAAGAGACAAAAACAAACAGACAACGCACACAAGACTCACAGAGAGGAAAGGAGAGAAAAAAAAAAAAAGGGGGGGGAAGGGGGGATAAAGCGAGGAAAAGAGGGAGCACAAAGGAAGGGACCAAAAAAAAAAAACAAGAAATACCACAAATTAATTACACTCAAGGCTAGACCAAGAGCGGTAAACACAAAACAGTGGGATAACCCACTTAGGCAGGTCTCAGGAGCACACCGCAGTATACGCCCAGAGAGCTGCTAAGCTAGACTATCGGGGGAAAAGTAAAAACTCAAATCTAGTTGCCACCCTTTCCCCGAGCATTAGAATGGAAAATGTAACCAAGACCTTTCTACTAAGGGTGGGAGAGAAAAGGGGGCTGAACCCTTATAAAATAGTAATCCCAGCAGATCAAACGGGGGGGTGACCCCCTATGAGGGTATGTCTTACAACTGGGTAGGGGGAGCTAAGGCACAAGAAGCTCAACAGCTAAGAAGGGGAGGTGGGAAAGTACTTTTAGATTAAAGTCTCTAGCCGCCCTCTGTTGTATGGAGAACCCTTATACACCCCCGAAGAGGAGATAAGACTAGAGACCCGCAAGGTGCCCCCCTCTCGCCTAAAGCACAAAATCGGGACCTAGCAGTCATTAACCAATATGTGAGTTAGAGGGGAACACGCTAGGGAAATACATCACATTTTTGTATTGAGAACCCTTATACACCCCCCAAGAGGAGATAAAACTAGAAACCCGCAAGGTGCTCCCTTTCGCCTAAAGCACACCAAGGGGCCTACCATTCGTTAACCAATATGTGAGTTAAAGGGGAACATCCTAGAAAAATACATCACATTTCAAGTAGACCTCCGCCAGACACCCTCCCCTCGAGGTCGTCTCCAAGACAGGGCAGAAGAAGGCGGGCGCCCACCCGGAGGCACAGGTGGCAGTGGGTAGACCAGCCAGTCAGGGAGGGAGAGCTCAGGCAGATCCAGAAACTTCGCCAGCAAAGTCTCTTGTTCCGGAGAGTGAAGTGCAAAGGTAGCTCCGTTGCGACGGATTTGGACATGGAAAGGGTGACCCTATTTATATGTGGCCCCAGAGTCCAGGATGGCTTGTAGGGTTGGTTTAAGGATTCTGCGCATGGCTAGGGTACGTCGGGAAACATCCGGTAATAGATGCACCTGGGTGTCCATAAATGGGACCGGGCCAACACGCCAGGCCTCTTGAAGAATATCTTCCTTTTCCCTGAAGAAATGGACTCTGCAAAGAACATCCCTGGGCTCCGTGGTGTCCCTACGCCTAGGGCCCAACACCCGATGGACTCTGTCAATGGTGATCTCTGAATCCGGAGGACGAGACAGGACTGTGTTAAAAATCAAGGTCACGGCAGAATGGAGCTCCGAGGGGGGAAGACTTTCAGGGATACCCCTCAGCTTGACATTATTTCGACGACCTCTATTTTCTTGACCGTTGACCTGAAGAAGGATGGATCTGTTGAGGTCTCTTTGCGTAGACTGGAAATTTTCTACGGCAGTGAGGCGCTGATCCAGCGAAGCTGCCTGCTGTTGTTGAGTAGAGACTTGTGTAGATAGAGTCTGTAGTTCCATTTTAAACTCAGACATGATTTTCTCTTGTTTTTCCTCAACTCTGCGGACCATGGCTTCCAGGTCCAATTTAGTAGGCATATTGCTAAGAAGGTTCCAGATGTCCGATAGTTTAGGACGCTTTCGGCGGTGGGAGGGTGAGGCTGCATCCCTCCCAGAGAAGTCAGATAAGTCAGAGGAAGCTGGAGAGTGAGGGGCTATCAGGGTGCCAGAGAGGTCAGGTTTCAGACCCTCACGTTGGTCTAAGGCACCAGGGGCCACGGGCCCCGTCCATGGGTCTGTTTCGTTGTGGGATGCTCTAGTTGCTCCTGTTGTCAGCGGGATACCGCCAGGAGAGGGCCTGGCCATATGTGGATCCATTTTTAGAGGAACATCTGGGGTCTCTGCAGGATGTATTATATTCTGAGAGGTCATAGGCTGATAGGGTAGTGACCCTGAATGTATTATAGAAGGCATGAAAGAGTGAGGCTGTAAATTTGCACCAGATCCAGCTGGGCCAGGTATTCCATTAAAAGAGGGAGGCTGCAGGAGCTCAGGGGTTAACAGTTCCTCAGTGAGAGGTGAGGATTGAACCATGGGGACACTGCTGGGGCCGCCATTTTGGGAGCGGGGGGAAGGGGACCGGTACCTGCCGGGTGATCGCTGAAACCTCCTCCGTTGGCGGCTGGGACGGCAGCGGAGAGGGGAGCTGCGTGTCAAGCTTCTCCTGTGAGCCTGGAAGGTCCGCTGGACTTTGAGGAAGCGCCGCTAGCGGCGCAGAGGCAGTGGAAGCGCGCGCCGGCGCCATTTTGGCTCCCTCCGCCTGGAGGGAGGAAGGTGTGGAGAGCAGATAACGGGCAATGTGCGGTTCCGTTAGAGAGGAGGAGGTCCCCCCTGCGTCCTGGTCGCTTAACCATTGCGGGTGAGCCGTTCAGAGTCGCTTTTGGGTTAATTTTTCCCTTTAGGTGGTGGTAAGTAACGCTCAGGGTCCGGGAGCTCTGCAGGAGTGCGTCTTCACGGTAGCATGTTCAGGCCACGCCCCCCCCCCCCCTCTGAAACTTGTTTGTGCATCTTTATTAGAATTACCAATTAAAAACCAATAAATACATATAAAACTAGAGACAAACAATACCCCAAAAAATGCAGTTACCAGGTAAGTATATATAAGTCAAAATACAAATGTTGGAAAAGTAGTGACACTAGTTGCAGAATAATCCCCAATCCCATAAAAATGTAAGCAGTAACATCTCCAACAATATATATGCAGTAAACAAAAATGTTAGACTGATATGATATGTTAACCCTTTAACCTTATATGACAAATATATTGGTCATAGGCATGGAACAGTTGATGCTCTATGATGAATATATTCGTCATAGTGAACGCACAAGTACTGCCAGTATACCTGCTTGCTCACTGGCAGAAGCCCAGCTGACCCACAAACCTGTGTTCTTGCCGATGACTCGGATCCCTGGCAGTTTAACCCTTTCAGGACCAAGAGTCATTAATGCCCCAGTTCTCAGGCCAAATTTAGCGCTTTTGTTATGCAATGCATTGATTTACACACCAATATCTTTTTAATGGCTTTGTATATATCAACTATTTTTACCAGGTTTTTCAGGACACATAAGGCTTGAAATAAATAGCCTTATTTGTTAAATAAACTGAATATTTTTGTGCTAGAAGTAGAAAAATGGCATAAAATCTGAATCTGCTTGCATATACTATTGCACATAAACATTAAAATATGCTTTTCTATTTCTTCTGATTACAGGGGCTACACATGTATATAGGTTTTAACAAAAAATTATATATTATATGGTTTTATATACAGCATGACTTATTTTGTGGACCCATAGTGCCTTTGCGACTGACCAGTAGTTTAGCATAGGAGAGGACTGTAAACTGCTTTTGTTATCACTAGAGACTCCCCTGATGGCAGAGTACAGCTCAGAGGAAGAAGGTGATGGGAGGAGCTGGCAGGGGGAGCAGATTCTGATAGCACAATGTGATTCAGAAGTTACTTTCACTTCACTGTGAACACCATAAATAATTACCTTTTGCTGATCATAGTGATGGGAAAGGAACTAAATTCTTCCCTTATCAAAGAGGAAATTCTGAACAATCACCCCTGCATGGAGAAGCCAGCAATCACTCCTACATAAAGGTGTTATCATAGCTGTCTGACTTTAATTAATGGCACTAGAGAATAAGGTATCAGCTGCAAAAGGCAAATTATCTATATGTAGATGTTAACCCTTCATATGCTGCTGTCAATAGTGACTACAGCATGTAAAAAGGTTAGACAGCAGGAAGGGCTTATCTCTGCTAGCCCCTTGGCCATAGCCTCCTGCACTGCCATATATGAAAGCCTATTAGGTCTAACCAGAGGCTGCAAAAAATGTTATTTATTTATTTTGCGTACTTATATAGCACCATCATATTCCGCAGGGCTTTACAGACATTGTAAAATGTAAAAAAAAACGCATAATAAAATCTATTTATTTAACACAGATTAGAGGTAAATAATCACTGGGTAAAATCTGGGCAAACTGCACCGCAAACGCAGCAAAATCTGCAACAAAAAAAGCAGATTTTCCACAACATGGGGCCTCAGCCTAATTCTTCTTTTACATAAGAATCCAGAATTCTGAATTTGAGCTGTTTCTTAGAATGCTTGTATTCTGTGAAATGTTTCATAATTGGAAGGTCAAGCCTTTTCTTACGAATATTGTATTGTATAGTCTATGTTGGGATTTATGCATACTAAGCAAGGGTAACAACCTTTCCATTGCTGCCATGTCCTAAAGTTCGTAGGTTATCTGTAAGAGAAAATAAGAGAATTAGAAAATTCCACTATATCCTTCAGACATGTACCTAACAAGGACCAATGTTTTCCAATAATGGTAGCTATTTCTTTACTCAAATCGCAAAAAGCAGAAATGAATTGGATGCAATTAGGGGACTTCTCTTGTCTAGGACTAGCCTTTCCTTTTCTCTAGCTCTGAAGGAAATATATAACAGTAAATCATGAGGATAACCCCTCTGTAGAAATGACTTCAAAACATATTCTGATGATTTACAATGCGTTTAACCCTGGGATGTATATTTGTAAAAAGCAGCAGATTCCTTCTGTCAGTGGATTTAGCAATAAAGTGGTCTGGGCATCCTTCAATATCCAGTTGTGTGTATTGCATCAAGATCCCTTTCTTGATCTACTGAGATATGATGATACAATGAGTATATGTTGGCCCTGTGGTATCTCCTGTAACTTAAGTAGAAAATCTGGCATGTCTCTAATATATGAGAACCCACTTATAGAAAAGCCCCTCTATGTGGCTATATTGGAAAAAATGGACCCACACCCCAAGACTCTTGTCGATCTTTGGCAGTATCTAACTAAGACAAGTTGTTATAGAATGTTCTAGTCCAAGTTATACTTTTCTTCACCTTATTTTGGAGTGTTCCCTGTTTTGTTGAATACACACCTGTAAGACATGTATAGATATCTATTAACTCCACTTCCTGGCCATCAATAATCACTGACACAATCTGCTCACTTAACCACAAAAAATGTAAGAAAACTCCTTTGTCTTTGCAACATTTAAAATTGGACCACCCAATTGACACCATGTTACAAACTCAGCTACAATTTTCCTGTATTCAGCCTAAAGTTTTCAGATTGATTGAGCTATAAAAAAGCATATTTTTGTGGGATGAGCTGTAGTTTTCATCAGTAATCCTTTAGGGCACATTTAACTTTTTGAACAAATTTAATTCAATTTTTTGAGAGGCAAGATGACCAAGATGTCTTTATTCAATTTCTTTTAAGGGTGTTCACTGTGTGGGTTAAATGTTAACTTTTTGATTTGGGTTCTTTTGGACTTAGTGATAACAATTATTTATAGCTTTATTTATTTTAATTTCTTAAACGTAAAGCTATGTGTTAGGGTAAAGGGGTGACTTTTTTGCGATTTTTTTCACATTTGTTGTATTTTTTAAACATTGCATTAAACTATGTTTTATATTTTTCACTAGTCCCACTAGGGGACTTGAACATGCAATCACTTGATATGTCACTGAGCATTAACTGAACTTCACTCATGACAGATACATTTGTTATGTAGCTTTAAGGGGTTAAATGTTGACATGTCATTTTTATCACACAATGAATCCATTAACGCATGGTGGCTCAGAAGATAGTACTGACTCCTTGCAGGGCTGGGGTCTTGAGTTCAAATTGGACTAAAGACAATGCCAGCATGGTTTTTGTGGAGTGTTTAGAGCATGTTTTGTGTTCAACTTGAATCCTAAACGAGTCACAAGTGTGAGACTTTACTGTGGAATTGTACGTACGCCATATAGTTTCACTCACAACAAAATGGTAGAAATAGGCTGTTTAGTGAAAAACCCTTTAAAGGGATTTTTTTTTCAAAAATAAAATTTATTATCTAATTACCTTAAGTTAAATCACTAGAATTCCCATTGCTGAACCTCTCACTTTCATTAGTACAAGGTTTCTCAATTCTTCTCACTGGCATGTTCATGGTGAGGTTCATTTGTATGTAATGGCAGTCAAGCATGTCCTCTCAATGTCCACACAACTGTATGGGAAATATGTATAAAGCTGTACACTTTACTTCCTGTGCTAGAACTATTATCAATTAGCACAAAATAATAGTTTTATGTAGTTTTTTTCAATTGCTTTGGTTGGACTTTTAAAGCAAGAAATATAAGCAAATAGTTTAGATTATCTTCTATTTTCATAAGAAGCTAAAGGTAAAAACAAATAAATATAAAAAGTACTAGCAACATGGAGTAAATAAGTAACTTAAATGCATGAAATCTTGTGAAAAGACAACTAATTAACCACAAAAGGAATCTTTTGTCTTTCTTTCTTCAATGAGTGCTCAATTAGGGAAAACACAGAAGGCTTTAATTTATGCATAAAGTGCTCATTTCTGAAGAAGATTGCCAATCAATACTATGCATCATGAATAACATGTCAACCAGTCGTCAACTCTTATCCCTGTCTACAACAATAGCTTATTTGCTTTAAGTATTTTTATAAAAAATGCTTAAAGAAAAGAAAAAAATGTAAGAGTGAATGTTTGTTTTTTTATCTAATAATAAACAAATCAACCACAAAATGTAATATCATTACTTTAATAAATGCTTATCCTAAACATAAGAGAGCTTCCCATTTCAAGGCAAGATGTGTCTTTGCAACCTACTGAGTTGGAATGCTAATTGGGTTTGACATGTGCATGGATACAAAATGCATCATGCCATTCAACTTACCAGCAGTGAAAGTGATTACTAATTATATGTGTTTCCTGCATGGTGACAGAATACCAAGATGGAGATGTTGAATATTTCAGCTGGCAATATTATCTAGGTTGTTTAAAGTACTGACTACGTGTTCTGAAACCAACAGAGGTAATTGGTATGCATGTAGAATCTGGCAGGCAGAGCGCATCACTTATTTATAGACTCTTTGATGTAACTGAAGAAAAAAAATGTTAAAGCCTGGTTCAAAAAGAAATTTACACTTACCATTAAAACATAATGGGAAATACAAATTATTATTTTAAGTAACTGTTTTCAAGTATATATTACTTATATTATTTTGGCTAGATGGATTATATGTATTTGAATTAATAATGTTTTCAAAAGGTAATATGGACATTATACTATTCTAAAGCTGTATTTCAAGCCTACTAAAAGGGTATTATTGTATCAGAATATAAATGTTATTCATTGTAATAATAAAAGTTATAACATTTTTCCATATACTTTTTGTGTCACTTCCTTGCAGTTTTCAAGATCTCTGCTTGTAGTCTTTTACTGGGACTCACATAACAAAAACACTGCAGAAATTGGGTGCTTTCTGATGCAGCACAGCAGCAGGTCTGCAGGTCTCTGCATTGCAAAGTTTGAAAGCTTTAGGTAAAATCAGCAGCAGTACTGAGAGCCCAGAAGCTCCTGCTCCGCTGGTACAAAACCCCTTTGCAATTGTCCAAGTTTGTGTCTGGCTATAGCCCCCTGTGCTGGCAGGATTGTGGAGAACCTGGTTCTCATATCCAGATGTGGTTGGAATGCCCACTGGTGCATAATTTCTGGATAGCCGTTTCTCACTTTATTTCTGTGGTTACTAGCACCCCAGTGTATTCAACATCCGAATTAGCATTGTGCCTGATAGACTTAGACTCAATCCACACACCCTTATGCTATATGGTGGGACATATAATCCTGGCTGCCCGCCTACTTATTGCACGGTCCTGGAAAGTGAAAGCCCCATTGACGATACACTCTCTCGTACAGTTTGACCACATTATGGAAGCTGTGCTCCACAAACGATTACACACTCTGACCTTTTGTGTCCTCCTATCTCCTCATAGAATGTAAGCTCTTGCGAGCAGGGTCCTCACTCCTATTGTTTGATATGTTTATTTCTTTGTCACATTGTAATGTCTCATATTGTCTGTTCATGTGTCCTCTGATTTATAAAGTGCTACCGAATATGTTGGCGCTATATAAATAAAGTTTTTATTATTATTATTATTATTACACTATGAACCCCCCCATCCCCATCCCCGTGCATTGGCAACTCTAGGATGATAATTAGATGATGGGAAAAAACATATTATTATGGAGATGGTAAACAGATTATAGCTTTCCCTAGATCTGTGCCTAAATACTCATTTTAACAAAAAACATGAATGACCCTCACTTCCCCTACAATATCACTAACAGAAACCCAAATATGCAGTACTGACCCTAACACAGACAACAGGAGAACATTAGGACCCAGAGACAATAAAACCAAACAAGACAGATCAGAGCACCATTAAAAATACAAAGAACAGATTCTTACAGTAAAACTGGAAACAAAGAGACTGAGCACAAGAAATTAGAATTATAACAAACCACTTAAATAAAACAACTCTGAACTGGGAGCGCTGTTGGACTGGAACAAGGTATTGAAGCATATAGTAAATTACTAGATTAAACATCTATAGCACATGATATAACCAGTAACAAACTGCAAGAAATCAGAAAGCTAACCAATCAAGAAGACTGTGCAAATGGATCAGGGACTCCCATAAGCGATCACAAGTGGTTCAACTGTGATTCAGTTACCCGGCAACTACCACAACATAAAACTAATAGGGATGTGATGACAAAACAGCAGGAAAACTCCTGCTGTTTGTATCACAACTCCAGTGAGTCATGACCTGTGTGCTATTGCATGACCAGACGTATCCACTGGAAGTTAACAATCAATGCAATGAACACAGATTTTGTTGCACATCCCAAGGCAATATATTTACATAAAAAGATGGGACTATAGTAACTGGTAGGCTCCAAGATATATCTTATTTACAAATTGCCTTTAAACAAGCAGCGACCCATTTTCATGACCTTCTAATCATACATTTTAAATATTGATTTTACAATATTTTTGATTGGTTCAAAACAATAAATTTGTCTCTCTCTGTTTCAGTGAAAAGTGACTACTGTGATCTCAAAATCAGAACTGAATCCTGGAGGATGATTGATATAAAACATTGACTAAAAACCTGCTGTTGTATTTCTAGTACATTATAGACTTGCTTCTCCTATTATGATATTGCTCCTCCTGCAATACCAGTTAACACCTCTACTTCCCTGCCTATGCTATAGTCTTTCGTCATGACTAGTGTTGAGCGAACCCGTTGAAGTTCGGGTTCGATGAGTTACACCGAACTTTGCCCAAAAATTCAGTTCGGGTATCCAAACTTGACCCGAAACCGTACCTGAACCCCAATTAAATCAATGGGGACCCAAACTTTGTGACCCAAAAATGACTGTAAAACTTTTTTTTTTTTGTGATGTCCCTCTATGGGACCCGAACCAGCAATACACAGATCGCTGGTTCAGCACTATAGACTGCAATGCACATGTATTGCAGTCTATAGAGGAAGTCAGCCTTTGCAGACACATAGGCTGACTTTCTCTCTTCTTGGCAGGATCAACCAGGTACTGGAGTCTCCTAGCAGCCTGGGGTCACTGGCCAGACCCCAGGCTGCAGAAGATACATATGGGCATCCCCCAATCTTGCTATGGGGGGTGCTAAGGGGGACATTTGGCATGACGGAACCCCTTGGATGCCGTGGTCATGACTTTCTGTTTTAATTATACCTATAGGGAAACCGCCAGCGTTTCCGTAGGTATAATTGACATGCTGCTGGAAATCGCAGCATGTCTGCAGTGTGTATTTTCCCACACTCTGAGGATGGGATTCGCTAGAATACCATCCACTACACAGTGACTGTAAAACACTGCGTTTTTTTCCACGGCGTTTCCGCCACGGTCAAACCACGGTGTTTACACGTGGGACCCCAGCCTAAAATGGGAATTTTATTCTTCCTTATCATGTTTAAGGGTATTTTATAAACTTGGCATATTTAATAATTATAGTGTGAGTTTTGCTGGAAAAAAAAAAAAAACACTGCAAAAAAGTTTGTTTTCCTTGGTTTCCCCCTGTGTTTTGCATTTTTGCATTCTTCCTATGGGAAAATGCAGCAATTCCACAGGTAAAGGTAACACTGCGTTTCTGAAAATTCTGCTCTTTCCGCAGGATTTTTTTCCACAATGTGGAGATAGAATTAAATCAAATCTCAATCATTTTGAAATCAGGTTTTATTAAGTTTTTATATTTACATTGATGACATTGTCTACAAAGTTAAAAATAAGTAGGAAAGGAATTAAAAAGCAGTAAGTTACCAAAAAGCCAGGTTGTTTGTTAGAGACAAAACTCATTATCTAACAATGACGGCTTGGAGATGAGATAGGTCAATATTTTTAATTAGACTGATCTCAGAGCACTTCAATGTCTACCTTTGGTATACCTTTGTTTTATCTTGGCTCTACTGATACGTCCTTGATTTCAGCTACTGGATTACTGATTGTCTGGGGATTAATGTTTTTAGATAACCTACTACTGTATTTACTCATTGAATTATTATTTTATTTATTCATGCATTCCTTACATTCCTATGGTTGAGATTCTCTGGGACTAATGTAGAAACAATTTCTAGCTTAATTGACATATGATTTAAAGGGACGATTGTTAAAATACTCTGAATTAAACTTGACATAATCGTTTCATTTGTTCACACAACTGACCCATCCACAGTCTGAGTTCATTGCAGTTAAAACCACCTAGAAAAGATAAAACAGCAGGACCTACAAGTAAAAGAATTGAGACAGCACTGATTATATTTTTCATTGATCTTTTCTTTTAAAAACAGCCATTTTTGTCTATTATTTTCTTTATGTTCTTTGCCATTGAACTATTCACATTTACAAAAACCCAGCTGAACAGTTTTATACTATTAGTGTTTCATACATCTTGGCAGGAGGCATATTTTCTTGTAATAGGTGAATTGGAGCTTTTATTTCTCACAATAGTGATAGTGGCTGCACAAGCACAATCCAATAAATCAGTAGAAGGTGTCAAATGTATATTATTTGCTTGTACTTAACAAAGCCATAAAATCTTGCCTGATGATCATCGTATACATTATATCTAAACCCCTTTCAATATGGAATATTGACCCAAAAATCCATAACAGAAAAGTAATTTGCAGAAGAAAAAAGGTAAAACTGAGATATAGCACTACATTGTGAAATTAATATTGTTTTTTCTATTTTCCACATCTAGTACTTTTTTGACATAATTATCTTAATGAGTTTGTATATGAACAGTGCCAAACATGTCAGTAAGTTCAGTTTAGGTATCGTGACTGTAATAGTGCACACAACTTAACATAGTTTTTGAAAAAAAGGCTACTAAGTTTTTGTAACCCTGTATAACTGCTGTAACTGCTTGTTGCCAGAAGGTGACTTAGGCCTCATTCACTCGGCCAAATATCACGTACGTGTGCCGTCCACATTTTTCGTGGATGCCATATGTACGCATTCATTTTAATGTGTTTATTCAGACATTAGCGTTTTTTGCAGACTGTAGATCTGCAAAATAACAAAGGACGCACATCTTCTTATTTCACACAAAGGAAAAAAAAAATGGACGACATCCAAGTGTTGTCATTTTTTCATAGACCCAGAGACCAACAAAATATAGAAAATGAAACAAAAAAAGCTGATCTGCTTTTCACAGACATCAAAAGCGGATCAACCACAGACAGCAAACCACCTGCAAATGAGCAGGGTGGGGTGTCCATAAACAGCACAGATCTTACAATAAGGGTAAGTTCACACAGAGAAATTTGTCACTGATTTGGGGGCGGATTCCGCCCCCAAATCCACACAAGATTCTGCCCAGATTCTGGCTCCCCTTGTTTTCAATGGGATGCAGAGATCACAACAGGACATGGAAAAAATAAGTGTCCTGCTCGATCTTGCCACGGATTCTGCAGTCAAATCCCTGCATCAGCATCTCGTCTCAGGCATCATCTTATGCTTTAGGATAGATGTATATTACCAATATACATAATACCTGTTTAATTTAATGTGCGTCACTAGATCATAGTTATATCTCTCCTTTTGCATTTTTCTTGATCTCTCATTGATACATAAGTTCTTAATATACCATTGAGAATATCCTATCATTATATTGTGGCATTTTTGGAGGTTTGTTTTTCATCTATTCTGCCATTATACATTTTTTTCTGTTTTGGTAATAATATATTCTCCGTGATTAACCCCTTATCCCTCTATCCCTTATAGTTTGCAGATATTTATGTGGTGTTGGTATTATTGTATTTTTACTGGATGTGATCTCCTGATGAACTCCTCTCTGATTGAGAGGGAAACACATTGAGATTTGCATCATTATTCTGATACTTTGTGCACCTGGGTTTAATTCATTGGAGCACCTCTAAGAAAGCACCAGGGGCACCTCCATAGGCTATGTGCACGCCATCAGTTTTTATAATGGCAGATCAGTCCACTAAGTTGAACAGCTGTGACCTTACTCCCAGAAACTGGGCCAAGTGTAAGTTTACTTGACATTGACAAATACATAGATGACAGGTCAGGTATGATGTTTGCAGTAATCAATGAATACTAATTATGCAACTAAGAAGGAAGAGGAAAGGACAAACATGTACTAGTCATGATCACGCCATAACTACAAAAATGACCACCTGCTCACATTGGTTGCCATGCTCAACCCTTTCACTACCAGTTTGTTTTTCCCAAGCCTACAGACCCTGCTGTACCACAGGACAGACAAAGTAATCCTGGATAGAGCGTGGAGAAACTGGCACATATTTTTAGAGAGTCAGGCCAAAGATCACTAACATACTCACCCACCTGCACCAAGCTGATCCCATATCCACAGTGGACCTCTGAGTGTGCAGGCTGAGGTTCGTCCGATGATCCGTTCCAATGATTATAGAGCTGGTCCTATCCTGCTCCGTGGCATCAGAGCAGAACAGAGACAGATGGGTGACAGAAGGAACTCTGATTGCATTGTTCTATAAAATTGACCCTCCCACTCTTCCTGCACATTTGGTCATATGCAAGAGACCTAAGACCTGAACCTCCATCATTGTGGAAGCTGTTGGTTGCTGTTTTGCATTAATTATATAGTAAAGTTGTGAACTGTTTTCCTGAATCATTTACCTGCCTCCACCATCATGGGCACTCCAATTCTGATCTGACTTAGGAGGGCTGAAGAACATTAGGATGTGCCCTGGGGCAAGACTACCACCATTATCAGGTACACCGTAGGCCTTTTCAGCTGTCCACCAGCCCAGGTGGAGAGTTGGAAGAGTCTACAAGTCACAACAACCACCCAGTACAGACTGGGTTCGAATTGGACATTGATCTTTGTAACTGATTGTTTGAGGCAGCTGTAGCACAAGTCCTCCACTTAGCATACAACTGTGGAAGGGGGTAGGAGTGCCTTTCACCATCTTACACTCTGATGACCAAAATCTCTAAATGCCCAGTATAAAAGTGACTGTAATGGGAACAGAACACTATTTAAAAAGTATTTTTCAGAAATATACATGAGGTCACAGCATCACACCTTGCATCAGGCGAACAACAGCTTTACTTTATTGGATCAAAGTGGATACATCACGAAGTGTAAATGATATACCTGCCTTTGTTAAGCATACTCAATGAAGGCATGTATCCTTGTCAGGCTAAGACCTCACATAGCATCCCGCAGCAAAAAAATAAACACATTTTTTCCCGCAGTGTTTTTCACAGAAAGTTTGCAAAGGTTTCCTTTGTAGACTTTCTGCTTCAATTACACCTATAGGGAAACCTCTGTCATTTCTGTGGGTATAATTGACATGTTGCAATTTCCAAAACTGTGACGGTTTTGGAAATCACAGCATGTCCGCTGCGTGTATTTTACCGCACTGTGGGTATGGGATTTGCTGGAATCCCATCCACTGCACAGTGACTGTAAAACACTGCGTTTCTTTCCAACATGTGGAAAGCTGTTTTTTCACCAAATGCAAGCCTTTGTGTTGCTGTGAACTCCTGTATAATATTTCAATAGATAGATACATTTTAAGAATTGTGTTGCTATATAGAAACTATACAGTATATAGTTAATTGCAGAGACATGTAAAAGAAAGTAGCAGCTACAGCTAAAGAATATTCCCTAACCATTATTTATAGCAACAGCTTTTCCTCCACTGAACCCTTGAGCAAGCTTTTAACAACACGCTGTACAGCAATCACATTCACTCATATGTCAGCAAGCTGTGGGTGATAAATTAAAACAGAAAAATGCTGGCTAAAAACACCTTAGTCTTGACTGAATCATTTTCCAGTAATTTTCTGGCAGATGGCCTGAAATGACCTGTTATCACTTTGGTGTTATTTTAACTGTTGTCTGTCTATGTGATTTTGTACACAGTGCAAAAAAGATGGTGTTCAACTCCAGCAGACATCTGTGCATTCATGATATTAACCTCTACTCAATTGTGTAGCTTTATGATGTGATTAACTACAATAATACTTCCTACTGTGACTAAAGATGTCATTATAAGATATAATTATGAGGGCAAGCACGTTTAAGGATATACAGTATTCACATGGGACAGACATGTTGCAGAAACTTCTGTGATAAATTGTACAGTTTCAGAAATGTCTTCATCAGATACATTGCATGTGAATTCACCCTAACAGACTATTGACCTATGTGAGTGTATTTACTCTATACTTCTATAAATCTAATTTATCGGACTAATCAGAATGACAAGAATGGAATGCTAATCCCAGGGACAGGGCATTTATATCCGATTGGTTACTTAAGATTTTGCTACCCCCCACAGCTGCAGTGCTCCACTTCTTCATAGTTTACCAGACTAAACTCTGTACTTGCAGGAGTGACTGTTCCTCTTATTACAGCTCAGTCAATGTTTAGGACAGATTTGTAATACTAGACAAAGCCAGTGCTAAAAAGTATAGAGATGAAACTGGCAAACAATGAAGGCAACCTTACCAACCTGATATTGTTGGAATTTCTCAAGGATACTGATGCAATAAGCATAACATATGAATAGGATGCTGATACATCCATATTATACACTTTTCTGATAAAAGTAGAAAATGTTGAATCTTTAAAATACACACGTTTTATAAGCCCATGTGAATAGTCAAATTTAACATTGGCTCCATATAACCAATATGTTTAGGTTTCATTCCTGGTTTTAGCTTACAAACACTGATGTGAAATACTGATTAAAATATGAATGTGTAAATGAGGGCTTTCCAAAAACACACAGGTAAATCAGAGGTGGTAGTGTTCTATTATAATGCAGGATCACCTTATAAACCAGACAACTTAGAACGCAGGCACTGGATGAGAAGTTGCAAACATTGGCCCAGATTTACTAATAGTAAGAGAGTATAAACTTGGACTGAAAATCCACCAGATTTATCACAATGGCTGATACTGGCATATCTTTAGACTGTCTAGTCTAAACTTATACCACCTTTCAGTTGCTTTACTATGAGCCAAAAGTTTACAACACAATTTTGGTTTACATTGAGCATTTAAGCCATGCCCCTTTTTTTCTGAGAATTCACACCCAAGTCTAGAAAGTCTAAAAATTTTAGCCCAAACTAGATGTGCCAAGATGCGCCAAAGGTGTGTCACATTGTGCCAAAGATGAACCAAATTGTGCTAAAGATGGGTAAAAAATTCCCCAAGGTTTACGCTAGTGTCTAGTTGTAACCTCAATAGTAAATCTGGGCCATTGACTGTTTTAGGCAAGAGAGTCTGCATGTTTTATAAGGTCAGGGCTACACTGTGAGTTTTTTTAGCTCTATTTATTGATTTTAACTATTGAATGACAAGTGCAACCATAAGATTGAATACAACTCAAAGTATTCACTTGGACTACAGGTGTAGTTCAATAGTTAAGATCAATTAGTAGTCTTACAAAAAATGACAGTGTAGCCCTGACCTAAGAGGAGCTATGCTTAATTCTTCAATTTCCTCCCTTTTTAGACCATCATTTCATCATATTTTGTGTCGGATTCTAAAAGTTTTAGATTTTTAGTCATTGAGTCAAAGATATTCTGTTGTCTTGCTGCTCCCACCATCTAAATTATGACTTTAGCTTTAGCTCTTTTATTTGAAATCTTGACTGCTATATCCTTTCAATAATAATAATAATAATAATAATAATAGTCCTTTAATAGTCCCACAGTGGGGAAATTCAGTGTGTTACAGCAGCAAAGATAAGATAAGCAGATACAAATACAAATACAACATGTACAGGAATGTTCCAAGGTGAGAGGCATTACATTAATAGCAGACAGACAGATAGGAAGTAGCAGGGGGGGGGGGGGATTTAACAGGCAGAGAGATATTTCAGTTCTCTGTATGTAATGATCTCCGCTTAGGTCGGTGTTGGTTGTACAGCCTAACCGCGGTGGGGAGGAAAGACTTCCGATAGCGCTCCTTCTCACACCTAGGGTGGAGCAGTCGGTCACTGACAGTACTGCCCAGTGCAATCACAGTCTCATGCAAAGGATGGGAGTTATTCTCCCGCATGGAGCTCACCACGGACAGTATCCTTCTGTCACCCACCACCTGCACAGGGTCCAGTGGGCTCCCCAGGACAGAGCTGGCCCTTCTAATCAGCTTGTCAAGTTTATTTCTGTCCCTGGTTGATATACTGCTCCCCCAGCAGGCCACTCCAAAGAAGATGGCTGATGCCACTACCGAGTTGAAGAAAGTCCTAAGAAGTGCCCCCCGGATTCCAAAGGCTCTCAGCTTCCTAAGCAGGTAGAGCCTGCTGTGGCCCTTCCTGTACAGGGCCTCCATATGATCTGCCCAGTCCAGCTTATTATTAAGGAGCAAACCCAGGTACTTATAGGTGTTCACAATCTCGATGCCTGTCCCCAGGATGTCCACTGGTTTTGGAGGGCATCTGCCTTTACGGAAGTCTACCACCATCTCCTTGGTCTTCCCCGCGTTAATCTTCAGGTGGTTCCGGTGGCACCAGTCCACAAAAAACTGGTTCAGTTCTCTGTACTCCTTGTCATCATCGTCTGTGATGAGGCCTACTATTGCAGAGTCGTCAGAATACTTCTGTAGGTAGCAGCTGGATGAGTTGCACCTAAAATCAGCAGTGTACAGTGTGAAGAGGAAAGGGGCGAGAACCGTACCCTGAGGTGCCCCCGTATTACAGATCACGGTACCTGACACACAGTCTTGGGCTCTCACGTATTGAGGTCGATTTGTGAGGTAGTCTAGGATCCAGTTGGAGAGGTGGTGGTCCACTCCAGCAAGGCCCAGCTTGTCTCTCAGTAACCTGGGCTGTATGGTGTTAAAAGCACTGGAGAAATCAAAGTGGATAGGGTGTCTGCAGTGAAAATCATGTACTCAGGCATTTTTTCCATTGCAAATAATCCCTTCTATTCTTTCAATCTGTCTTGACATAACAGATAGATTAGTAATAACAAACCAAATCCTCTTTGATTTTTCCACCTTACAAACCTTTGATTTTTCCATTTTACGCAACCACCAACTCTATCTTATTTAATCATCATCAAAAGGCTTTTTTTTTTTTTCATAAATGGCACTTTTAGTTTTCTTTTAACAAGTACAGATTTTTATGGATTTTAGTAATAAAAACAAAATAGGCATAATGTACAGTAAAATATCAGTAAAATGCAATGTGTACCCATGTGTTTTGGAGTGGTTCAGGAAGCACTTGTTAAAGCAGGTCAAGTTCAGGCTCCAGTTACAGTATCTTTACAACTTGGGATTACAAAAAGTAAGTACACTATATATTCACTAGAGTATTCTGGTTGCTTTACAAAGGACCATTCGCCACCTTCACTAACTCCAATTCATTGCATCCTTCAAGAGGCGCAGCTCCAATAATTCTGTCACAATTAGAATTTCTTTCTCTAGCCCCCACCATTCCTGAGCTATCCTTTCTGTTAATTTCAGCACAAACCTGCTCTCTACCGTCAGGTGGGCAGTCCTGGGCAGGAGCAGACAGCAAGAGACAGCCAACCTGTGTAGAAACTAACAGAAATAATTGCTTGGGAGCAGTTGATTTTAGAGAAATTCTAACTGTGACAAAAACAGTGGAGCAGCACCTATTGAAGGATGCAAAAAGGTGGAGGTGATGAAAGGTCCTCTTTAAAGCTAAGGACCCACGTAGTGAGACACAGCAAAAAAACGCATTGCCTTTTTATTCCTTATCGTTTTTCACAGAGAGTCCACAGAGTTTTCCTCTGTGGTCTTTCTGTCCCTATTATACCTTTATTGAAAACGCCAACGTTTCTGTAGGTATAATTGATATGCTGCTATTTTCAAAAAATTTCAAAAGTTTTTGAAAATGCAGATTTTCTGCTGAGGATTTTTTTCTGCAATGTGTAGATGGGATTAGCCAAGACCCTATCCACTTTGAAGGTAAAGTAATACGCGGCATTTTCGCAATGTTGGGCCCCAGCCTTAATTACTTTTCTAATCTCTTTTTCTCTATCTACCCATTTTACTCCCCTTTCTATACAACAGTTTATGGGCTGGGATATACAGTACAAACCAAAAGTTTGGACACACCTTCTCATTCCGAGAGTTTTCTGTATTTTCATGACTATAAAAATTGTAGATTCACACTGAAGGCATCAAAACTATGAATTAACACATGTGGAATTATATACTTAACAAAAAAGTGTGAAACTACTGAAAATATGTCTTATATTCTAGGTTCTTCAAAGTAGCCACCTTTTGCTTTGATTACTGCTTTGCACACTCTTGGCATTCTCTTGATGAGCTTCAAGAGGTAGTCACCTGAAATGGTCTTCCAACAGTCTTGAAGGAGTTCCCAGAGATGCTTAGCACTTTTTGGCCCTTTTGCCTTCACTCTGCGGTCCAGCTCACCCCAAACCATCTCGATTGGGTTCAGGTCTGGTGACTGTGGAGGCCAGGTCATCTGGTGTAGCACCCCATCGCTCTCCTTCTTGGTCAAATAGCCCTTACACAGTCTGGAGGTGTGTTTGGGGTCATTGTCCTGTTGAAAAATAAATGATGGTCCAACTAAACGCAAACCGGATGGAATAGCATGCCGCTGCAAGATGCTGTGGTAACCATGCTGGTTCAGTATTCCTTCAATTTTGAATAAATCCCCAACAGTGTCACAAGCAAAGCACCCCCACACCATCACACCTCCTCCTCCATGCTTCACGGTGGGAACCAGGCATGTAGAGTCCATTCGTTCACCTTTTCTGCATCGCACAAAGACACGGTGGTTGGAACCAAAGATCTCAAATTTGGACTCATCAGACCAAAGCACAGATTTCCACAGGTCTAATGTCCATTCCTTGTGTTCTTTAGCCCAAACAAGTCTCTTCTGCTTGTTGCCTGTCCTTAGCAGTGGTTTCCTAGCAGCTATTTTACCATGAAGGTCTGCTGCACACAGTCTCCTCTTAACAGTTGTTGTAGAGATGTGTCTGCTGCTAGAACTCTGTGTGGCATTGACCTGGTCTCTAATCTGAGCTGCTGTTAACCTGCGATTTCTGAGGCTGGTGACTCGGAAGAACTTATCCTCCGCAGCAGAGGTGATTCTTGGTCTTCCTTTCCTGGGGCGGTCCTCATGTGAGCCAGTTTCTTTGTAGCGCTTGATGGTTTTGGCCACTGTACTTGGGAACACTTTCAAAGTTTTCCCAATTTTTCAGACTGACTGACCTTGATTTCTTAAAGTAATGATGGCGACTCGTTTTTCTTTACTTAGCTGCTTTTTTCTTGCCATAATACAAATTCTAACACTCCATTCAGTAGGACTATCAGCTGTGTATCCACCTGACTTCTGAACAACACAACTGATGGTCCCAACCCCATTTATAAGGCAAGAAATCCCACTTATTAAACCTGACAGGGCACACCTGAAGTGAAAACTATTTCAGGTGACTACCTCTTGAAGCTCATCAAGAGAATGCCAAGAGTGAGCAAAGCAGTAATCAAAGCAAAAGGTGGCTACTTTGAAGAACCTAGAATATAAGACATATTTTCAGTTATTTCACACTTTTTTGTTAAGTATATAATTCCACATGTGTTAATTCATAGTTTTGATGCCTTCAGTGTGAATCTACAATTTTTATAGTCATGAAAATACAGAAAACTCTAGTAATGAGAAGGTGTGTCCAAACTTTTGGTCTGTACTGTATATTTTTTAAAATTTTGATCAACAGAGTGAGTCCAGAGTTTTTCCAGTAACAGAATGTTAAACAGACAACATCATTTTATTTAGTTTCTTGAGTGCATATACAGTGGGGAAAAAAAGTATTTAGAAAGCCACCAATTGTGCAAGTTCTCCAACTTAAAAAGATGAGAGAGGCCTGTAATTGACATCATAGGTAGACCTGAACTATGAGAGACAAAATGAGAAAACAAATCCAGAAAATCACATTGTCTGATTTATAAAGAATTTATTTGTAAATTATGGTGGAAAATAAGTATTTGGTCAATAACAAAAGTTCATATCAATACTTTGTTATATATCTTTTGTTGGCAATGAAAGAAGTCAAACGTTTTCTGTAATTCTTCACAAGGTTGGCACACACTGTTGCTGGTATGTTGGCCCATTCCTCCATGCAGATATCCTCTAGAGCAGTGATGTTTTGGGGCTGTCGCTGGGCAACACAGACTTTCAACTCCCTCCAAAGGTTTTCTATGGGTTTGAGATCTGGAGACTGGCTAGGCCACTCCAGGACCTTGAAATGCTTCTTACGAAGCCACTCCTTCGTTCCCCTGTCGGTGTTCTTGGGATCATTGTCATGCTGAAAGACCCAGCCACGTTTCATCTTCAATGCCCTTGCTGATGGAAGGAGGTTTGCACTCAAAATCTCACGATACATGGCCCCATTCATTCTTTCATGTACACGGATCAGTCGTCCTGGTCCCTTTGCAGAGAAACAGTCCCAAAGCATGATGTTGCCACCCCCATGCTTCACAGTAGGTATGGAGTTCTTTGGATGCAACTCAGCATTCACTCTCCTCCAAACACGACAAGTTGTGTTTTACCAAACAGTTCTACTTTGGTTTCATCTGACCATATGACATCCTACCAATACTCTTCTGAAACATCCAAATGCTCTCTAGCAAACTTCAGACAGGCCCGGATATGTACTGGCTTAAGGAGGGGAACACGTCTGGCACTGCAGGATCTGAGACCCTTCCGGCGTAGTGTGTTACTGACGGTAGCCTTTGTTATGTTAGTCCCAGCTTTCTGCAGGTCATTCACTAGGTCCCCCTGTGTGGTTCTGGGATTTTCGTTCTTGTGATCATTTTGACCCCATGGGGTGAGATCTTGCGTGGAGCCACTGATCGAGGGAGATTATCAGTGGTCTTGTATGTCTTCCATTTTCTAATTATTGCTCCCACAGTTGATTTCTTCATACCAAGCTGCTTGCCTATTGCAGATTCACTCTTTCCAGCCTGGTGCAGGTCAACAATTTTGTTTCTGGTGTCCTTCCACAGCTCTTTGGTTTTCACCATAGTGGAGTTTGGCGTATGACTGTTTGAGGTTGTGAACCGGTGTCTTTTATACTGATAACAATTTCAAACAGGTGCCATTACTACAGGTAATGAGTGGAGGACAGAGGAGCCTCTTAAAGAAGTTACAGGTCTGTGAGAGCCAGAAATCTTGCTTGTTTGTAGGTGACCAAATACTTATTTTCTACCATTATTTGCAAATAAATTCTTAAAAAATCAGACAATGTGATTTTCTGGATTTGTTTTCTCATTTTGTCTCTCATAGTTGAGGTCTACCTATGGTGTCAATTACAGGCCTCTCTCATCTTTTTAAGTGGGAGAACTTGCACAATTGGTTGCTGACTAAATACTTTACAATGTATGTGTAATTAAAGAAAACTTCTTCACAAGCAAAATTTTTGGTGTGTGCAAAATATTTTTGCTCATTCCATGGCTAAGGCAGGGTCAATGCTGTGAGGCCCTTGCTCAACTTATACTCAGGAATCCTCAGGACTCCCGGAAATACACTTTTTCTTTAAACTTTCAAGTCTCTTTGTGCCTTTAGGCACAAAGATTCTGGGCTGATTCTGGGCTGCAGTGTGGCTACAGTTTGGCTCTGGCTCTAATCCTGTACTGTCTGCAACTTTCCGCCTCGGAAGCTGGATGAAGACTTCTGGTCTCCTCCCACATTCCAAAACTAACTGGCTGGAATATACCAACACTTAATCTCTGTCCAGCCTATTTAAAGGGAAAACACACGTTACATGAAAACTATATATAAATGGTATAAAGAACAGCATATATACATTCTGAGCATAGCAGAAATGTTTTGAAGGGTCCAGTAGGATTCCGCATTACTTCCAGGATTCTGTTTATAACAGAAGCTAAAATTCTGTACCAGGCAAAAGGTACAACATAGTATGAGTTATCTGACCTGTATCTATCACTAAAGTAGATGGGTTTGTTTACTGACAACATGCAAGTCTGGGACTTTGGTGCTATACATAAAGAGATGAAATAACATAACCTACTACACATCTTGTTTCTACTCACCTTTTTTATTATACCTACTTGATTGTTTATAATGCAACTTTAATAAAAGAAATTGTATTGCACATTCCTGTATACTTACATTTCTACTAGTTATTTTATTTTCTTAGAAATCTTGTATTGTGTCATAAACAATAATAGCCAGAATTATTGTGACTATTGTAAGTCAGACAGACACAAAGGGCAAATTCTATTCCTTACTTTTTCTTTTTCTGAAAAACGTGCTAAGAGTGTTTGCCCTAGTCTCTTGAATGTCAAAAGTAAAAATCTTAAGTATGCTCCCCTCTTGACTTTCAGGGACAAGTGCAATACCCTGCAAAGTACCTTTCATTCTTTGCCTTTCTTCTAGGCATTTCATTTTCAATACCACTGTTAGAAGCATCTGCCCATACCCATAATCCTTTTCTAATCATTCACTATTTAGATTTATCCGGTGACTCATTATCATTCACTACATAACCCAGAAAGTCCTTCTTTTTTCAATTTCAAAGCTCTACAGTCGGCTCTTTTCTCACTGTGTGTCCCTAGGTGCATTCTACATTGCTCTTACAGCTAACATTTCTCGGCTCAATTGAATAGTTCTAGTAGGTCATCAAAAAGTCTCCAAAGAAAGAGTTTAACTTTTAAAACTAATAATTCAGCAAAAATCCATCTTTCTTCCAAACTTATATGTCTGAATTCCGCCCCTAATTTTGACTATTAGAATGCAACTTTTTGCATCTCAAACAAGGGAAAAATATTGGTAGCATTCCCTTTTTTTTTGTTGCATTTTAAACAACCTTCAGTACACATATACAATGTATTAGTTAATTGCTTTAGAGGCAATTATCATCCTATAGTCGGCCATACACCTTGGATAGCTGTTATCTAAACACCAGTTCTGCTGACAGCTATTACTCCAGAAGCCCTATACATGTGTACACTTAGTTCACTTTACCATGTGTTGGGGGGAGGGCCAGTAAGAAACTGCTAGGCACCTCTAGCAGTAGTATGTCTCCATTGTTGAACTGGCCACCGTGAGTCATCATCCAATAGTCATTCCTGTACTTACTTCTGATTGGGCTTCTCCATACTGTGAGTTATTGCTTCAGTGAAATAAGCAGCTCCAAGCCATTGTCCCATTTTAAAAACAATCTAGCTACTGTACAGTAATTTGCAAAAGTATGGGGGCTAATGAACCCACCCATCCCTGCATTCATCATCGCTCCTCTTTACTCACATCGATACAGACCCTACACTACTGTCCCTCCCCTGCCTTCGGTGTGTGGTGCTTTTTCTCCACCTCCTCAGTGACATCTGACACTTCCCTGTGACATCATGTGACGCATGATGTCACAGGAAAGCAGCAAACATCGCGAGAAGACCTAAAAGAGGTAACGGAATGTGAGTATGAATTTTTTTTTTTTCACCTCCCCTGGGAATCCACCTATTATACTCTGGAGTATTCAGGTTGAACCAAGCACGGTACAAGTTGGTTCGCCCATCTCTACCAGTGAACATCTTTCCCACAATATCTGTTATCATGGAAAGTTGGGACACCACTATACATATTAGATGGACAGAGGTCTCAGCAAAATTGGTAGATTCAATTGACAATCTAATGATACCAGATGTGGCTACATTTATGGCTACATTTCTTCTAAAGCTCTTTTTATGGAGCTCTTGATTACAAAACCGACATTCCTTGAAGTGTTCCGTAATGCAACAAATTGTAATTTTTTTTTGTCATTCTTGTTTTCTCCAGTGCTCATCACTGAAGGGGCTTCTGACTGACTGTATGTAAAGGCTGTAGCATAGACAGTAATGGAGAGCCTTAGAGGAGATGATCATGTAGTATTATTAAAACATTGTGTTAGTACATTTGTATAGGAAATTCCCTGCATAGTACGCTTATAAGGTATTGTTGTAGCAGTAAGACATTTACACAGTTATTTCAAGAATACAAGTTTAGTTTTCATAAGCACAGGTAACAGTGCCAAATATTTCTATTTGGGCTTGTGAACTGTCTTATTTTAGTAGCAGGAAACTGGTCACAAATTATTCACCCCAATGTGGCCTACATTTCATGGAATAAAATTTCAGATTTATTAAATCTCTCTAAAGGAAAACCTTTATTTGTTGTCCATAACAACCAGTCATGGTGCACCTTTTATCTTTAAAACCACTTAAAATAAACAAATTAGAGCTGCGCTGTGATTGGTTGCTGTGGTCAACAATAAAGTTTTTACTTAGACATTTTTCATCTTCCCCAAAATCTCTTACTCAAGTTTATAATTAATCCTCAGTAAATGCTCATCTGGTTATTCCTCATAGCAGTAAAACAATTCTAGGTTCAGCTCACCCTACTCCCAGATGTTATTTTTTCATTCATGCAGTAATATGAGGGCTTAAAGGGAGTCTATCATTAGAAAAAACACTTTTAAGCTAATGGCACGTTGGAATGGTCTTTAAAAAGGCCATTCTACTCCTACCTTTCATTGTTTTCTTCTCCCAGCCGATTCTAAGATAATTCGTTTCTTCATTTATGTTAATGAGCATCACGGAGCACCCGGGGCGTTCCTCCTCTGCTGCAAGCACCCATGGCGTCATCGCTTTTCACCGCCCCTTCATCCGCTGTGGTGACTCCCTTCTTGGTCTTCTCTGTATCTTCTTTCTCCTCAGTTCTTGCTCGCAGCGCTGTACGGACGGCTTGCGTATTCTCGTGCATGCGCAATTGGCTTTGCCACTTCGGGTTTGGGCAGAGCCGACTGCACATGACAGGCCGGCATTTTCCAGTGGTGTGTCACAAGAGCGAACTGCTCGTGTAGTTCTCCGGAGAACTGAGCATACTGAGCATCGCATGGACAAAGGGTCGGTGAAAAGCGATGACGCCGTTGGTGCTCGCAGCAGAGGAGGAACACCCCGGGTGCTCCGTGATGCTCATTAACATAAATGAAGGAACGAATTATCTTAGAATCGGCTGGGAGAAGAAAACAATGAAAGGTAGGAATAGAATGGCCTCTTTATAGGCCATTCCAACGTGCCATTAGCTTAAAAGTGTTTTTTTTAATGATAGACTCCCTTCAATGTTTGCGGGGCAAATTGTACTTCGTAATTGTGTCATTCAATTTTCTGTACAATGTACTGGGAAGCTGGAAAAAAATTCAGAGTGAGGGGGAATTGGAGAAAAACTGCGTTTGTGCAACTTTCTTACAGGCTTTGTTTATAAGACATTCACTGTGCAGCCAAAATGACATGACACTTGTTCTATGGGTTGGTACGATTTTGGGGATACCAAATTTATATAGTTTTTTTTTTTAACATTTGAACCCCTTAAAAAATCCCAAACTTTGCAAAAAAAAAAATTTCACCATATTCTGACACCTGTAATTTTTTTATATTTCTGCATACAGGGATGCATAAGGCATCTTTTTTTCGCGGGGCCAGATGTACTTTTTAGTTATACAATTTAAGGGAATGTCTGATGTTTTGACCGGTTTTTATTAAAATTTTTATGGGGGGCGAAAAAGGAGAAAAAGCTACAGCGTTCACTATATGGGGGTGTATAATTTATTTATCCTGCTATCTTGCCATGCGGGTGCCGTCCTGCAACATAGAATGTACAGGGCCTGTGGGGAACAGCCCTGGGGAACAATCTTTTAACTTCTGGGGGGTTATCGGCACATATTGCTGCAATCAGAGTGAACTCTGATCACGGGCATCTGTATATTACAGAGGAGACCTGTTAGCTATAGTGGCCACTCTGCAGCAGAGTAGCCAGCATTTTTAAAGACCCGACATCCACCATAATAGTACAGCTGATGTCAGGAGGGGGTTAAAGTCAAAATAACAAAGCAAAACATGTTAAACATAGCAGCATGATCGGGGTCGTTTTGCTGGGTCTAATATAACCCATAGCAAAATAAAGCTGAACAGTACTTGAACATGCCCTCTATTTACTGTATTTTCGGACAATAAGATGCTGCTGACTATGAGACACAACCCAGATTTAGACAAGAAACATTAGCAAAACATATTTAATATTAATTTAACATTCCATGGTGGTCAAATGGAGTTAAGGAGTCAATGTCACTAAGTAGTGAGGATGCCCTAATGTGGCATCATATTGTGGGGGGCATTAAGGAGCATTATGCAGTGTGGGGGGGGGGGCACTAATGGGGCATTAAAGAGCTTTATTCTGTGTGGGGGCACTAATAGGGCATTATACTATGTGGGAGGCACTAACGGCATTATACTGTGTGGGGCACTAATGAGACATTATACTGTGGGAAGGCACTAAGGAGTTTTGCCCACATTTTCACATTAAGCAGTATTATACTGTGTGGGGGTGGCAGTAATAATATATTATACTGTTCACACTGTTCAGGTAGCAGGGACTATTGCCTATCTCTGCTGTTGCAATTTGAATGTGTGAAGATTCCCGTCCTGCCAAACCCACGTTCAGAACACCTGAGACCGCTTCAATTACCTCATACCCACCTCCAGTGAGTGTTACGGGCTGATAGGATAATACAAAGCTTTTTAAATTTTATATATTTATTAACCCAAGTGGGTCGGTACTAAGCATTAACGTATACAGAAATATATATCAATGGCTAAACAAGCAGATTACAGATAAAGGTAAAATACAGCACACAAAATAAAAAGGGAAATAAAAGATAGAAAAAAATACCGGTACAGGCTTATAGTCCATTTCTCTAGGCCACAGCAGTTTCTTGGGCCTAGGGCACTTCCTTCAGTGAGTTACAGAAACATGTCCTCTACATGCTGTCCAGAACAAAGGGAAAGGTTTCAGGCCTCAATTGTAGGCCCATGCTGCATTCCACAGTAGGACAAGCTCTCTCATCTTCTTCAAAATCAGAGCTGCTCGCTGCCTCTTTGCTGAGTGACCAAGAATCTGAGTCTCCATTCAGCATATGACTAGTACCCCACCCACACCTCCTTCCCAGGCTGCCCCCCTTCTCGGTCCTTTGCAGAGCCCTTGGAGAGATGGGTACCTTCCTAGGTGCTGGGAGATATGTGTGTCTGTGCGTGAATTTAAGGTCACTGGCAAGGGATAATAAAACTGGCTGGCTAGCACAGGCCATCTCCCATGAGACACACATAAAACCACTGAAGCGTATCGTCCAGCAGTGTAAACCCAAATTAAGCACAAGATTCCAACAATTAGGGGAAGGACTGATATGAGCAAGTAAAAATGCATTTCTAAAAAAGATGTACAACTGAGGGTCGGTTCATCACAGAATGGTATCCGGGCTAATGGAATAGTGGTCGGGACATGGGAATAGTGGCTAGGACGCAAGGATCCAGACAGCTCATGGCCACAGTCCAGGTTTGGACCGTGTTCTGCAAATTGAGAATCCCTGCCCTACATTATAATAAGTGGAGGCCCAATGGAGGTGCGGGAAAATAATAGTCATACTCACCTTCACTCACCCCTCCTGGGTTTCCTTGCAGCCCCTGGAGCTCCTTCACGTGTATCTTTGGTCCTCTTACAGACTCATGTCAGCTGCCCCAGAAGACCTCGAAGGCCTGTGATTAGGGCTCTGTGGTCACGTGGCATATGTTCACATCATGATGCTTTGACACAATCTCTAGTTGTATTCAATGTTTTCCATTCTAACATTTTTTTCTGCTTTTATTGTTGGAAATATTAACTAGAAATATTATTGCTGAAAAGGTTAATTTATCAAATGTTACTGCATTTAAAATAACAGTAACACCCATTAATGGCTAAGCAATTATACACTATGCTACCAATTTCCAAATATTCAGCCATGAAATTATTGAAATAGATCAAGTGAGATGACGTTGGCTTTATCATAGATCCTGCAAATCATTTTTATCACCAAGTAATTAGACAGATTGCGATAAAATATGAGAGCTTGAAAATGATTATTAACACATTCAGAATCGACATCTCTCTTAATTTCTCTTTTATTAAAAGGTTGCTACTAATCTGTACATTATTGTCATTATTATTATTATTATTATTATTATTTATGAATATCATCAGAGCCGCAGAGTCAGAAATAACATTTGAATTGCATCATAGCTAACTATACAGTCTTCTATAAACTGTCTTCTTGAACCTATAATGCGTATAGGCCCCTTCTCCGCCTCCGTGACCTTGTCCTTTTTTCTCTTTTATGCTCAATATTACAATTCTACTGTTTTACTGTGAATGTTGCTTATGCACTAAGTATAGCTCTGCTGCATCAGGAGCAACCCCCCCCTACTTCCCTCCCTTTCCCAGTTTCTTGCATATTTTGTTGCTGTTTCACACCCTCCCCTCCTTCTTGTTCCCCCCATTCCCCCCCCCCAGCCGGTTGCACCGGTGATTAATTGTCTTTCTCCTCTTGACAGATTGTGCTGTGTTTTGCTTTTTGTTGCAAAACCCAATAACACTTTTTTAATGAAAAAGAAAAATACCGGACAAATATTAAATAGCAAATAAAACCTAAGGCAGGGTTCACACTACCGTTGGAGTCCGTTATGAAGGTGTCCGTTAAAAAAAAAACGGACACCTATCATAATGGACACTAACTGATGCTAATGTGTCCGTTTTTTTAACTGATCCATTGTGGGACTATTAAAGGATTACTATTATTATTATTATTATTATCAGTTAGTGTCCATTAGCATCAGTTAGTGTCCGTTTTTTAACACTCTCCGTTTTTTTTTTTGTTTGTTTCTCCTTTCTGAGCATGCGCAGGAAAAAAATGGACATAAAATAACGGACAGTAACTGATAGCTATCATTTACTGTCTGATATAAGTCCGTTACCTATAGACTTCAATGTTAAAAAATTACAGACACCTGCTGACCGTCAAGAATACGTTTTTTTCAAACGGATAAAAAGTCCTGCATGTAGGATTTTTTGTCTGCGAAAAAAAAACGGACTTCTGACAGATTTGGTGTAAACGGACACAAACGGACACTAACGGACACGATATAAAAACCCATTGAAAGGAATGGAAATTTTAACGGCTTTCTGACGGTTCAGCTAGTGTCTGATGCTAAAATCTTGTAACGGACAATAGCAACAGACACTACTGATGGTCACCAATGGTAGTGTGAACGCCCCCTAACTATTATTCAGTTTCCTGATAAAGCACATTGACCTGGAAGGTTAGAAGATGTGTATATTTAAAATTCAGCAGTTCAATATTCCATTCGAAATACTGGATCAGGAAACACTGGGGCAGATTCATTAAGACCAGCGTTTTGTGAGCCAGTCTTTATCAACTTGTGGGTTTGCACAAGATGCACCTGAAATTTGCCTGTCTTGGGGAACAGACTTGTTATTTTGAAGAATAATTTGTTACAGGGTGCCTGGTTGAAAAGTGATAAAGAACAACTTTCCAAAACAAAGAGCTTCCAAAAATTATCCCTTTTTGGGAGCAGAATGCCACACCAACATGATGTTGGTATTGGAGGAAGCAATGATGGGTTTTTTTGTTTAGTTTTGTTGTTATTATGCCAACAGCGTGGGAGTGGCAATGGACAACTACAGAATTTGTAGAAAAATTTATGGCATACTTTGAGTGCACCTGCCAGTTGAAAAGTGATAAAAAAGACTGCTTAATAAAAAAAAGACACCAAACATTATCCCTTTAAGGCTAAGGCCCCACGTAGTGAACTGCAGCAAAAACCGCGGTGGCAACGCGTCATGGTTTTTCCCACGGAGCTTTTCACAGTTTTACAGGTTTCCTCTGCGGACTTTCTGCTTCCATTATACCTATAGGGAAACCACCAGCATTTCCGTAAGTATTATTGACATGCTGCGATTTCCAAAACTGCAACGGTTTTGGAAATCGCAGCATTTATGCTGCATGTATTTTTCTGCAATGTGTAGATGGGATTTGCTAGAAAAATGCCATGTTTTTTGATGTTTTCGCCATGGCAAAACCACGGTGTTTATGCCCCTGCCTAAGGGAGCATAAGTGATGCCAAAATGGCATTGGCATTGGCAATTGCACAGGTTTTTTTTCATGTGTAGACCTTTTTTAATATAATTCAGTTTTTTTTTTTTTTTTTTTTTTGTGGCATTGTAGTATAGAATAATGTGATAGACCAGGACATGTCTGGCTTAGTTGTGACAGTGGTGGTAGCTCTGGCAACATGAATGGCAGAATAGTGTGGAATAATGTGATGGACCAGGCTGCAGGACGTCTGGCTGAGTGGTGGTAGCTGTGGCAACATGAATGGCAGCACAATATGGCATAATGTGAAGAACCAGGCCACAAGAGACGATGTCTGGCTGTTTAGGAGTAGCAGGCAGCATCATCAGTACAGTAAATTGAACATGATACAGGGAGACAGTAGCAGATCTATTCAGTGGCATCAACTGGAGGTGTGTGAAAATCCTTACAGATCCGTGCCTGATTCATTTTGATGAAAGTAGTTTTTCAACACTTGTGAAGGACAGTTTGGTTCTCCTAGGTGAAAACTCTCTCAGCCATTACTCTTGAGGCTGGACAAAATAAAGCTCCCATTGCAAACTGAGCCAGATCCTTCTACTGTTCTAACCTAATGGCCAAAAATTTCATGGGATCAAAAGTCATCTGTTGGAATATAGGAGCCCTCTAGCGATGACTGTACCTGCTCATGCAGCTGGTGGGTCTGGTTGGTGCCGCTGATGCTTCAGATGTTCGATACTGTACTAGCTGCTGATGATGCTTTTCCTTCTGCTGCATGTAGCTGTGGCACTGGCAGAGCTGGTGGAGTGATGACTGAATAAGGTGGACTGGGAGCAGGCAGAGGCCTCCTGGGCAGACATGCAAATAGCACTTGCAGTGATCTCACTGAAAGCTATGTTAAGCTGGATATAAGGCCAATGCTGATAATACACCAATTGTGCCTCCTTTTGGTAGGCAGGGAAGAATTTCCCTATTTTTGCTTTATAGCGAGTTTCAAAAAGCACGGCAATCCAGTACTTATCCCTCTGCTTCAGGTTAATAAAAATATTCTTGTCACTACGTAAACAGCAAAGAATACAGCCTGCCATGCTTGCAAGTGTGTGCACAGACCCAGTGGCTTCCATAGTTGGTCTTCTTGGCCAGCGTGGTCATTGTCATCATCATTATCTTAAATAAGGATTAACCTCCTCCCCAGTTGTGACTTATCAAGGACATCCTCAGCATTCAAAAGACAGTCTTTCTCCTCCCTCTCTTCTAGTTTAGGACTTCTAGTTCCTCCACTACAATAACCCTGACCTATTTCTTCATCCTTCTACATTTCCTCTTGCATCAATCTAGGGTGTCAACAGTGACCAAGAGGTGGAAGCTGTTCTTCTTCCATCCATCATTGCATGAGTTTGTTTCCTGTAAGGGATAATATCATTGATTCTGCAGTTGTCCTAGCTGACAAATTTGGTGGCCTCCTCAAAGGGCTTGAGAAGTGACACACTTCCCTCATGAGCCTCCAATGGTGTATTTCAATATAACACATTGTCCCTGTGGTTCGTTGCATGCAGTAAACACTCATCACCTTCTGTTGCTCACATAGATGCTCCAGCATGTGCAAGGTAGAATTCCATCAATTTAGAAAATTGCAGATGAGGCAATGCAAGGCAGACCATTTTGTCACAATAAGTCCAAAAGAATGTTTTTAGCTACATATGAACAGCTAAAATGCACAGACACTTTTATGGCCATGAGCAGAACCTCATTTAAGCAACAATATTGACGACATTGTTGCTGGTAACACTGCCCAGTTGTAGTTGGCAAGTAGCCATCCAAAGGGATAGTTGCTGCACGATACAGTGGAGCAGCTGCTCCACTGTGTGGCTTCTTTGATCTAGGATCATTAGATGCACTGCCAGTGGAATGAGGGAGGTTGAGTGGAAGCAACGGCTTGCCCTGGTGAAGATGGGTGCATGGTGAGCCTTGCATGGTGTTGGAACTGAGCTTGCACAAACAGAGTGGTGCTAGTGCCTGGCTTTGTTGTGTTTCTGTACCGTAACCACTGCCGCTCAAAACTTTGATCAGGTTGGCAACGACATTTATTGTTCTTGTCCATAATTGCTGATACAAGTATCTACAGTGGCATGCACCTTTCCCTTCACTGACTTATCGAAGGAAAGGCTCACATTCACCGAGACTTTTTGGATGTTGAGACCGCATTATCTGGGATCATTACTATTAGCACTGCCAGCAGCATCTTCTCTAATGTCACCTTGTCTCCATGACCTGGTTGCCAAGTCCTCTCCGCAAAAGAATCATTATCAGCAAGGCCATTGTCTTCCCAGTTTTTTCAGACGTATCATGGCCATGGGATTCTGGTACACCCTCATAATTTCCACATCCAGATTTCCCCCTAGTGCTCTTACCAGCATGCCCACCAGTACCACATCTCCTGCCACTACTATCTCCACCACCAACAGTCATGTCTTAATTTTCCAGTTCTACCTCCTCTACTTCCAAAAAATGCTAACTGTTCTCATCCAACTCATCAAAAAAGGAGGAATACTCTGACTAGAAGAAATATCTTTCTCTGCAGGTGCCACATAACTACTTGAGATCTGTGTCAGTGAAGATGAAGAAGACATGGTTGACAGCCCAGAAAGGCCAAGCAGTAAATTACATGTTACAACATAAGAGGAGAAACACACAGAAGCCTGACTCAAGATCTTTTCACTCTCAGATGCAAGATCACCCCTTCACAAGTCCCCATTTCACAATCCCTCACTTACCTGCTGCACCCCCATTTCCTAATATCTCCCAAAACACACAGCAAATGCCCTGAGATGCCTATCCAGCCAATCAGTGGCTGAGATGGTTCAGCACTCTGGTCAGTGATGGCTGAATGGACAACTCACAGCATTTCCTGTGTGTGTCAGAAGATAACAAGAAATGAAGCACAGTTGGGACCTGGGCAGCCTGTGGACTGGACCAGCATGGGATCATTTAGAATAACCTTTGTGTTTACAGGCCTTTATTGAGTACTTTCAACTTTGTTTCAGGAGCTGGAAAACCCTTTAAATAACAAAATGGATTGAGAAAACATCACAGGGCAAATATTGCCTGTTTTACAAGCAACCCACAACCCACTAAGCACATAACAACTTGTAGTGCCCTAAACAGGAATGGACAGTGTCATAGGCCCTTATTTGTAATTTCCTCACCATTTTAGCTTGCAAGAGAAATTTTATAATAAACAGATAAAATTACTCCCCCTCGTGAGATGTATTTTTATGAATAAATATTTTAGTAAACTGTGTTACTTTACTTTTACATCTCTCTGTATGATTCTGTTTTATTGGTTTTGGCTAACCTGGGTTTGAAATGTCAGACACATTATGTTTCAGAGGTTTGAAAGAAACTGTGAATTTCTATTTCACCTGTGAGGCATATTTCCCTTAAGTAGATTTTTTTCAAGGATTTATTTTCTGTGTTGCTATAGCCTCAAGTGTTTTTCTCTGTTATCATGTTTTAACTTTCTTGGGCAGATAAACAGGAGGGGGTAAAACACAAGATCTCTTAGAATCTTAAAAACACAGCTAGACTTATAAAAAAATATTATTATACACACACACACACACACACACACACACACACACATATATATATATATATGGCAAATATATTATAAATACTGTATAGATTTAAATACATAGATAATTTACAGTACTTAACATGCTTGAAAATATCTGCTACATAACATTCTAATATCAAGGTTATTTTTCCAATTTATCTTAGGGAGTACATTGTAGCAAATAAATATTAGAATAAATGTTAGAGGGATAATGTACATAGATATAAAAAAGCTATGCATATTTCATATTGTTTGGCAATGCTGATAAAGTTTGTTAGTTTTTTTTGCATTGTTAATATGTACGTGTGGGTGACACCATTTGCCTTTGGCTAAGGCCCCATGTAGTGGGCTGCAGCAAAAAAGCACTGCGGGAAAAAATGCAGTGCCTTTGCAGTTTTTCCCACAGAAGTTTCCTCTACGGACTTTCAGCTTCTGTGTTTGCAGCGCATATTTTTCCACAATGGGATTCACTAGAATTTATTTATTATGCTTACTTGTATAGCACCATCATATTCCACAGCACTTTACAGATATTGTCAGAAACTGGCTCAGAATCTACATTCCCTTTCAGTATGTCTTTGGAGTGTGGGAGGAAACTGGATTTGAACCCAGGAGTCCAGTACTGCAAGGTTGCAGTGCTAACCACTGTGCCACCCATAGAATCCCATCTACTTTGCAGGGACTGTAAAACGCTGTGGGGTTTTTTTTTCTGCAGCATTTGCACTGTAGCCAAACCACTGCATTTATACCACGAGGCCCCTACCTTAAGGCTCTTTTAAATCAGAGCTGAATATAGCTAGACTACACTTCCCCTAAATTCCCTTGAAGAATGAAGCTATTTTCACATGAATAATGGCCATGTGATGTCCGTTTTTTTAATAGACGGTCAAAATATAGGTCATATCCGTTTTGTCCATTTTCACAGACCCCTCCATACACTGTAATGTATCTGTACTGTAACTTCTGGAATCTTTCTCTCCTCTTTCAAATGTGCTGTCATAAACCCACTACTGAAGAAACCCTCCCTTGACTCTTCCTGTGCTGCTAACTATTGACCTGTCTCTAACCTTCCTTTCATCTCCAAAATCTTGGAATGCTTGGTCCATTCTCATTTAATTCACTATTTTTATGCTAACTCTCTTCTTGAGTCCTTACAATCTGGCTTCTGAACTCTGCACTCTACTGAAACAGCCCTCACAAAAGTCTCCAATGATCTCCTGATTGCTAAATCTAATGGTTACTATTCTCTTCTTATTCTTCTGTATCTCTCAGCAGCTTTTGACACTTTTGACCACCAACTCCTCCTCACTATGCTCCGCTCTGTCGGCCTCATGGACACCACACTCTCTTGGTTCTCCTCTTATCTCTCAGATCACACTTTCAGTGTATCATTTGGGGGCTCTGTCTCTTCCCCTTGCTGTTGGGGTTCCTCAGGGCTCAGTCCTAGGCCCCCTGCTCGTCTCTTTCTATACTGCCCCTATTGGACAAACCATCTCCAGATTTGGCTTCCGGTACCATCCTTATGCTAACTACACCGAACTATTTACCTCATCTTGTGACATCACCCATGCACTAATACAGAACACCAGTGACTGTCTCTCTACTGTCTCAAATATCATGTCTTCGCTATATCTGAAACTGAATCTCTCAAAGACTGAACTACTGCTGTTTCCACCATCTAACAGACCTAACCCTGATATTTCCATTTCAGTCTCCGGCCTTACCATGACTTCCAGGCAGTATGCCTATTGCCTTGGGGTTATGTTTGACTCAGACCCTTCCTTCACTCCCCATATCGAATCACTCGCACGCTCATGTCATCTTCACCTCAAAAACAACTCCAGAATCCGTCCTTTCCTTATCACAGCTACATTATAGACCCTTATTGTCGCCCTGATTCACGTTCGCCTTGACTACTGTAACTCCTTGCTAATCGATCTTCCCCTTACTAAACTCTCCCCTCTACAGTCTATTCTGAATGCAGTGGTCAGACTCATCTATCAGTCTAGACGCTACAGCGAAGCCTCTGGTCTGTGTCAGACACTACATTGGCTGGTATTCAATACAGACTACAATATAAACTTATCACCCTCATTCATAAGGCTCTCCATAATGCTGCACCTCCCTACATTTCCTCCCTCATCTCTGTCTATCGCCCAACCTGTGCTCTCTGTTAAGTCACTGACCTAAGGCTAACATCCTCTATTATCAGAACCTCACACTCCCGTATCCAAGACTTCTCCCGAGTTGCACCACTTCTCTGGAATGCTCTACCCTGGACTATCAGATTAACTCCTAATTTCTACAACTTCAAGTGCAAACTAAAGACATACCTTTTCAGACAGGCCTATCGTAATTCCTAATCTAAACCCTTCCACAATTAGAATCCTGAAAACGAACCCTCCTCTGTTCACATTCCCACATTACCCTACAGGATATGATGCCGTATTGGACTGTAACTTCATATGTCCAGGCAACATCTGCACATTAAAGGACACTGACTGGTGACGGCTCATACAGCTTTGTTTATATGCGTGATGAAAATATCCTTTATCACAAAACTGGCTGGACCACTATATAAGCAATGCTACCTCCTATGCTGTCCCTGCTACCTCTTGTGTTATCCCCTCTACCTCATAGATTGTAAGTACTTGTGAGCAGGGCCTTCAGTCCCATTGTGCGAATTGACTTACTACTCTGCAATGCCTCATTTTACATGTATTTGAAACCTACAAATTGTAAAGTGCTGCGGAATATTTTGGGACTATATAAATAAGATTTATTATTATTATTATTATTATTATTATCTAAAGTGGTTGCCTTGTCACTGCCAGATGGGCACTCGCAATTTTAGCAAAGTGTGCACTAAATACTTAATTTTTATAACTATATATGCACAGTAGACATAGCTGTAATTTTCTTAGTGCTTTAGCAAACTGCTAATTTTTTTTTTTGTTTGCATAGGTAAATAGAAATGCTCCTGAATGAGGAACTGAAACACTGTGTTTGAAAAAGTCCACTTTTTTAGAAAATATTTTGGTGATGCCTTTTTCTATATATATGCTATATGTCAATCTTTTGGTTTGAATCCTCTCTTTTATTATAGTGGTACATATGATTTCCATTGTCTAGGCAGTAGATAGATAGATAGATAGATAGATAGATAGATAGATAGATACTGTAGATAAATAAAAAAAAAATGCTTCTGATATAGGTCTTGCGTACATATACGTATGTTTATGTATGTATACAAGACATATGAAACATATAAATATTGCTGTTTCTTCATGCAGATGTAAGGACTATTCCAGAGGTGTTAAAATGTGAATTCACAGAATTTGAATTTGCATGACATATTTGATGCTGTTGGAGTAGATAGTTTTGCATACATTGTTTAGAATTCTGAAGTCTAATTTCCACAGAGGTTTCAGTCTGGTAACAAATGTTCTCAAAGAAAGGAAACAAGAGTATTATGGAAGGAAGCACACTGTTATTGTTGCCAGAACATGCCTTATCTACAAACAAGACACGTTACAATCTTTTCCTGGTATGTCCTCAAGGATGGAAGTCGAATTTCAATCTGTTTGTTTCAGAAACGTGCACATTATATCACACATCTTGAAGCAATAAAATGTATTTGCTGAAGAAACCCTTTGTTTTTACAAGTTCTCTGAACATTAATAGCAGTTTCCATTCTGCATTCAGCTGGAAATTAAATGGAAGCATAAGTATTTTATAATTGAGATTTTTTTCAGGCGAGAGGAATGCAAGAATGATATATTTGTTATTTGAGCCACAATTGACGAAACACACTATTCATATTCTATTGTGTAGAATGGAAGTTTTCAGAAATAACACATAATTTTACAAAGCATTAAGTTATGCAGTCAAAAGTCATTGTTTATGATTATGTGTATTTCAGACAATTTCTTCCATTGTTTTGACTTCAGTCACAGTTCTGATCTTTTGTTGTGTTTGTTTAATAGAGAATGTTTCAAAGAAATGCAAATACAGTGAAACCTCTGAGACAAAGAGGTGGTATATATGATAAATACTTGTACAGATGGTGCAAAGTAGTAAAGATGTAGAAAAATTGTTAGAACACATTTTAACTTCATTTTTTTCAATGGATTTCAATGTGTATTAATTAAGACATCTACAGTCATGGCCAAAAGTTTTGAGAATGATACAAATATTAATTTTTACAAAGTGTACTGCTTCAGTTTTTCTAATGGCAATTTGCATATACTCCAGAATGTTATAAAGAGTGATCAGCTTAACAGCAATTACTTGCAAAGTCAATATTTGCCTAGAAAATGAACTTTATCCCCCAAAACACATTTCAACATCATTGCAGCCCTGCCTTAAAAGGACCACCTAACATCGTTTCAGTGATTGCTCCATTAACACAGGTGTGGGGGTTGATGAGGACAGGGCTGGAGATCAATCTGTCATGATTAAGTAAGAATGACACCACTGGACACTTTAAAAGGAGGCTGGTGCTTGCCATCATTGTTTCTCTTCTGTTAACCATGGTTATCTCTAAAGAAACACGTGCAGTCATCATTGCACTGCACAAAAATGGCCTAACTGGGAAGAGTATTGCAGCTAGAAAGATTGCACCTCAGTCAACAATCTATCGCATCATCAAGAACTTCAAGGAGAGAGAGAGGTTCCATTGGTGCCAAAAAGGCTCCAGGGCGCCCAAGAAAGACCGAGCAAGCGGCAGGACCGTCTCTTAAAAGTGTTTCAGCTGCGGGATCGGGCTACCAGCAGTGCAGAGCTTGCTGAGGAATGGCAGCAGGCAGGTGTGAGTGCATCTGCACGCACTGTGAGGCGGAGACTCTTGGAGCAAGGCCTGGTCTCAAGGAGGGCAGCAAAGAAGCCACTTCTCTCCAGAAAAAACATCAGGGACAGACTGATATTCTGTAAAAGGTACAGGGAGTGGACTGCTGAGGACTGGGGTAAAGTCATTTTCTCTGATGAATCCCCTTTTCGATTGTTTGGAACATCTGGAAAACAGCTTATTCGGAGAAGAAGAGGTGAGCGCTACCACCAGTCTTGTCTCATGCCAACTGTAAAGCATCCTGAAACCATTCATGTGTGGGGTTGCTTCTCAGCCAAGGGAATCGGCTCTCTCACAGTCTTGCCTAAAAACACAGCCATGAATAAAGAATGGTACCAGAATGTCCTCCAAGAGCAACTTCTCCCAACCGTCCAAGAGCAGTTTGGCGCTCAACAATGCCTTTTCCAGCATGATGGAGCACCTTGCCATAAAGCAAAGGTGATAACTAAACCTTCAGGGAACAAAACATAGAGATTTTGGGTCCATGGCCTGGAAACTGCCCAGATCTTAATCCCATTGAGAACTTGTGGTCAATCATCAAGAGACGGGTGGACAAACAAAAACCAACAAATTCAGACAAAATTAAAGCATTGATTCTGCAAGAATGGACTGCTATCAGTCAGGATTTGGTCCAGAAGTTGATTGAGAGCATGCCAGGGAGAATTGCAGAGGTCCTGAAGAAGAAGGGTCAACACTGCAAATATTGACTTGCTGCATTAACTCATTCTAACTGTCAATATAAGCTTCTGTTACTCATAATATGAATGCAATTATATTTCTGTATGTGATAAAAACATCTGACAAACACACATAAAAACCAGAGGGCAGCAGATCATGTGAAAATATAATATTTGTGTCATTCTCAAAACTTTTGGCCATGACTGTACATCTGTAATACTACAGTATATATAGCATTTAGATATTCAACTGTGCACAGCAGCACATACAACAGCCCACCACCACCACTACCCCAGCTTTATTCCATCATGTTTTTACCTTTTATGATTTGGCAAATGAGGCTCAATGTGGAAAATATAAAGTTATGCATCTGGGTAAAAATAATTCACATGCAACTTATTTCCTAAGGTGAAGAAGGACCTGGGTGTACTTGTAGATCATAGATTAAATTACAGCATGCAATGTCAATCAACTGCTTCTAAGGCCAGCAGGATACTGTCTTGTATTAAAAGGGGAATGGACTCACGGGACAGGGATGTAATATTGCCACTTTATAAATCATTGGTGCGCCCCATCTGGATTATGCAGTTCAGTTCTGGGCACCAGTTTATAGAAAGGATGTCCTAGAGTTGGAAAAGGTTCATCGGAGGGCCACAAAACTGATAAGGGGCCTGGAGAACCTCAGTTATGAGGAGAGACTAAAGGAGTTAAATCTGTTTAGTCTGGAGAAGAGGCGTTTAAGAGGAGATATGATAAATCCATATAAATGGCCCATACAAGAAATATGGGGAAAAGCTGTTCCATATAAAATCCCCTCAAAAGACAAGGGGGCACTCCCTCCGCCTGAAGAAAAAAAGGTTTAATTTGAAGAGCTTCTTAACTGCAAGGACTGTGAATCTGTGGAATAGCCTACCCCAGGAACTGGTCACGGCAGTCACAGCCGACAGCTTCAAAAAGGATTAGATGCCTTTTTAGAGCAAAATAGCATTAATGATTATGGAAATGTATAGACTGTCATGATGTTTCCAATTCCCTGGTCAAATTGGTGGACATGTCTTTATTCAACCATACTAACTATGTAACTAAGTAAGTTCGCACTCCCCATCTCGGAAATGAAGGAAAGAACTAATAAAGGAGATCCAAGGAACATTAGACTGCAAACACAGTGCATGATGCAGCTAAACAGAATTCTAACACAGAAAGCAGTCAGGAAAGTTACTTGCTGTCTGTGAATAATATCCCATATGTTATGACACAAGCAGGCAGGAGTAGGTACAAGTACATAATAGACTTTTCTTACACTATAAGGTGTGAAAAGTGAGGAATGTTCAGTCCAATGCACATAGAAAGCTGTTTGCAGGCTATGTTGAGGCTGTCATGTCCCAGGACTTGGTTTAATTCACTGACATGTATCTGTGATACTGTGTTTGTCTTTGTAGTTTGTCCCCTTTCTCTCTCTCTGTATCCTTAGCTGTGATGCTGTAGCTCCTCCTCCTCTCTCTCTCTCTCTCTCTCTCTCTCTGTTTATTTTCACTTCTTTGTAAGCAACATGTCTGCTCAGCTCATGGTGATTCATCATCATTTTTCACCTACTGCTGTATGAGGTTTACAAGATTTACCTGGATTAAAGCATCTGGAATCTTATCTACGCCTCCTCAGTTGAGTTGAACACTATCTGATAAATATCTTTGTGTAAATTGCTGGTTAGCATAGAGACTACAGGACACTCTCACAACCTCACATTTGCAGCCAAGCTATTGAGTCAGAACAGTGAAAATTGATGCATAAAGACTGCCAGATACGGCTGTACGACAGTTCACCAACTTCTGACATACAGTCAGTCACAGCAAGTTACCTGAAGCCAGAAGGAATCAGCATTGCGTAAGTTGCATCTGCAGCTCAGACCCCCTCATAGAAGATTCTATCAAGCAGCCATCTCACTCCAGCAAAAGTTATATTTATCCTGTTTGTGTTGCATCATGGCTGAAGGGCACCCTGAAGCACAAGGTAGCATGGACCTCAGTCTGCAGCCCAGTGAGAAGGCTAGACGCTCAATTAAACCTACGTGGAAGGTTAGAGACAATCTAGAAGGTTTAAAGCATGAACTTTCCTGTGAACTCTCAAAATGGTGGCAGAAAATACAGACTAAGATATCTGCCATGTGCTTGCCTGCATACCATGTATCACCACTAGAGGGAGCTCTGCGACAGCTTTGTGCTATGCATGGACATTATAAAATGAAAGCTGAGGACTATGAAAGCATATTGAGAAAACTACATACAGACGATTCCTTAGTTGAATTGCAAAGCTTCCAGCATCTCAATTCAGAACGAGACAGCTTAGTACATGAAACTAAGTTAAGGACAGAGGCAAGAATTGCGCAACTGCAGGAAATGGCATCCCATGTTTCTGAGTCTACCAAGCGTTCAAAGCATACATCTAAGTCACGTTCCTCAAAATCTTCCACACTCAGTGAGCAACTTATAAAAGCACGTGCAGAGGCGGAAGCTACTAAGATAAAGGCAGCCTTTGCAGAACAGAAAGCAGAAATGGAAGCTAATGCAGCTCAAAAAAGGGCAGAACTAGAAGCTCTAGAGAAACAGTATGAGCACGCTGCAGCCATGGCAAGGTTAAGCATTTTAGAACAGTCCATCAGTGGAAGTGAAAGCGACAGCACCAGTTTGTGTGATGTGGAAGCAGAGGATCCCCTCAAGCGCACAAGAGACGATGTACTAAGCCGAAGCAGTGAATCCCTATTTGCCACAAATGTTCCTGTCAGGGACGACATTTCTCCAGAGCAACAGGGCACAGTATCTTCTGCAGCACACCGCATTCAAGGTCAGTACAATGCCCTGCCTGTCCAGCATCCAGTTTCATCTTCCTTCATGGATTCCCAAAGCCTTGCACCTCAGCAAATGCAATATACTGATACTCAAGTAAACACCAATGTGCCACCATACCACCAGACTGCAAACAACCGTCCAGTCTCACATCCATATGTGCCTAAACCTATGGACTTTAAGCTAGCTCCTAGGCTGAATGCCTACAGAGCCCCTACGCTACCTACCTCTGTTAACCAGAACCCCACTAAGAACGTAATCACCTCTACTCAGCCAGCCACTCAATATTTAAAGTCAGAGAGAACAGACATGTCAGAGTTTGCAAGGTACATGGTTCGCCATGAGCTTACTAAGACTGGACTCACAAGGTTCGATGACCAACCTGAGAACTACAGAGGCTGGAAATGTTCCTTCAAAACTGCAATTAATTTGATCTGTTTAACTTAAAGGGTGATACTTATCTGTATACCTTGGGTACTTGTAGTGGCATATCAGAGGTTTCTGGAAGAAGGGCCAGTGGTCTTGTAATAGCTTCTCTCAAGGGCAATCTGGAGATACCCTTGCCCACACTTGTTGAGTGCAACCAGATACCATCAAACAGAGAAGAGATACCCACACCAGAGGCGGCTTTCCAGCACCCTCATCTAAGGGCTATAGCCAGTGAAATACCATCCCTTGACAAAAATGCAGACATTCTAGTTCTGCTAGGTAGAGACATTCTCAGACTGCACAAAATACGCCAGCAAATTAATGGACCACATGATGCACCATTCGCCCAGCGCCTCGATCTAGGATGGGTTATCATTGGCAACGTCTGCATAGGTAGGATGAAAAGGCCCACCAACATTTCTTCATTCAAGACGCATATGTTACCAAATGGTCGCAGCACTTGTTTTCAGCCATGTCCACATCACTACCAAGTGAAAGAGAAGATAAACAACAGTAAGTGGCTGCATAATCACCGAGACAACGCGAATACTTTCCTGCCTGGGGACGACACCCTTGGATTAACAGTGTTCAATACAACAAGTGATGACAACAAGCTGGCACTGCCTATAGCTGATAAGGAATTTCTCAAACTTATGGACAAGGAATTCATTCAAGATTATTCCAACAGCTGGGTAGCACCCTTACCTTTCCGCTCCCCAAGATCAAAACTGCCAAACAATCTGAAGCAAGCAGTTTCTAGATTTTCCTCTTTAAAACGTACCCTCAAGAGGAAACCAGAGATGGAGAAACACTTTGTAGGTTTCATGCAGAAGGTATTTGAGAGAGATCATGCAGAACCTGCACCTCCACTAAAGGAAGGAGAAGAATGCTGGTACCTTCCATCATTTGGCGTGTATCACCCTCGCAAACCTGACCAAATCAGGGTCGTGTTCAATTCTAGCGCTCAGTATGAAGGCGTCTCTCTCAACAACCTGCTCCTCACTGGTCCTAACCTAAACAACAGCCTCATAGGAGTCTTAATTTGTTTCAGACAGGAACCAGTTGCAGTGATGGCCGACATCCAACAGATGTTTCATTGCTTCATTGTTAAGGATGATGACAGAAACTTTCTCAGGTTCCTATGGCATAAGGACAATGATGTCAACAATGAAGTCATAGATTACCGGATGAAGGTACATGTCTTTGGCAATAGCCCATCTCCTGCAGTAGCGATCTATGGACTGAGAAGGACCGCCCATGAAGGTGAGAAAGAGTATGGCTCTGATGCTCGTCAGTTTGTTGAGAGGAACTTCTATGTTGATGATGGTCTTAAATCCTTACCTGCAAGTGAAGAAGTGATTGATCCTCTCTCTAAAACACAGGAAATGCTGTCTGTAGCTAACCTCAGACTTCACAAGATCATCTCCAACAATATGGAAGTAATGAAGGCATTTCCCTCTGATGATCATGCAATCAACTTGAAGGATCTTGATTTCAGTTCTGATACTCCTCCTATGCAACGCAGCCTAGGATTGCTATGGAACACTGAACAAGACACATTCACATTCCAAGTGTCTTCTTGTGACAAACCTTTCATCAAACGAGGAGTTTTATCTGTTGTGAACAGCATTTATGATCCTCTTGGTTTCATTGCTCCCATCACTGTTCAAGGCAAGCTACTACTAAGACAGCTTACCACTGAGAACATGGACTGGGACACTCCACTGCCTGCTGAGAAACAACAAAGGTGGGAATAATGGAAAAGCTCTTTGCAAGTATTGGAACAACTCCAGGTTCCACGTTGTTATGTACCCAGCTCCCTTTCAGCGGCAGTAAGGAAGGAAATCCACATCTTCTCTGATGCGTCAGTGGAAGCTATAGCTGCAGTGGCCTATCTGAGGACATTCGGAGCCAATCATGAGCTACACTGTGGATTTGTTCTAGGTAAGGCCAAACTGACCCCAAAACCTGCACACTCCATTCCGCGACTCGAACTTTGTGCAGCTGTGCTTACAGTAGAAATTGCTGAAGCAATAAGAGATGAAATGGACATTGCCATTGATTCATTTACATTCTACATTGATAGCAGAGTTGTCCTTGGTTATATACACAATCAAACAAGACAATTTTATGTGTATGTTGGAAACAGAGTGGAACGTATCCGAAGTTTCTCTGCCCCTGATCAGTGGCATTACGTCTCCACACAACTTAACCCAGCTGACCGTGGTACAAGGCCTGCACCGACAGCGCACCTTTTAGACCATATGTGGCTGTCGCCTCCAAGTTTCCTGTATGAAGATCCCTGCTTGTCTCCTAACAATGCTGTCTACGATTTAGTGGATCTCGAGTCTGACAAGGAAATCAGGCCTATGACCTCCACACTCTACACTTCTCTGATTCCAAAGGCGAAGCTGAAGTCACATCGCTTTGAACTTTTCTCAACCTGGTCATCCATTGTGAGAGCTGTCGCCCGACTGTTTCACATCGCTCAGTGTTTTGCGAAGGACAGATCAACGGAGTATCATGGCTGGCATATGTGTACGAAACACCCTACCGCAGCGGACATTGAACACGCTGAGCAAGTTATCATCTGGAGTGTTCAACAAGAGGTATATCATCAAGAGATTGACAGTATCTCACGGAGCATCGATCTGTCCAGGAACAGTGCACATTACAAACTAAACCCCATAATCAACCACCACGAATTATTGACGGATTGGAAAGTCTGACTTGTGTAGCAAGGAACAGAACCCAGTGATCATTCCAGGTGGACACTACATTTCTGCTCTGCTGATCCGACATTACCACGAGAAGGTCAAGGTAACCAAGGGAGGCTCAGTATGAGTTTTCTTCCGCCCAATTAATGAACTGGTGCTTCTTCTTCCAAGAGGAGACGTCACATAAAAGAAGATAAGGACACCATTCACAGCTCATGGCGGGGAGCTTCCTTCCATGAACTAAAACCGTGTTCTTGTGGATTACAGTGTGGGTCGGTGGAGGTGTTGGCAGATTGCGGCTTCCCGATCTGAAGATTGGTTTATTTGGACTAACTGTTGATTATTGTTTGTTGTGCATGTTTCTTTTTTGTTTTTCAGGTTTGAAGAGGACTTTATGGACATCTCAGGACATTATTTAACGTTTGTTTTCATTGAAATCTAAAGATTTCAGGCGGGGAGTGTCATGTCCCAGGACTTGGTTTAATTCACTGACATGTATCTGTGATACTGTGTTTGTCTTTGTAGTTTGTCCCCTTTCTCTCTCTCTGTATCCTTAGCTGTGATGCTGTAGCTCCTCCTCCTCTCTCTCTCTCTGTTTAGTTTCACTTCTTTGTAAGCAACATGTCTGCTCAGCTCCTGGTGATTCATCATCATTTTTCACCTACTGCTGTATGAGGTTTACAAGATTTACCTGGATTAAAGCATCTGGAATCTTATCTACGCCTCCTCAGTTGAGTTGAACACTATCTGATAAATATCTTGGTGTAAATTGCTGGTTAGCATAGAGACTACAGGACACTCTCACAACCTCACATTTGCAGCCAAGCTATTGAGTCAGAACAGAGGCTGTGAGGAAAGTCAGCCTCTCCCCTTTCTATTCACTGTGTGAACAGAGAACAGATCTTCCTCCTCCTCTCACTATGAAGACATCTTACTTTTATAATGGTATCTATGGACAGATCTTCCCTAGGTACAGGGACACCTAGTTTCAGGAACTTTAGAAAGTTTTTTCAGATTGAAAACAGCAACATTTTTAAATAAAGTGCATTATATTTTTGTCCAAAATCACAAGCTCTATTAAATGAGACTAAGTTGTCTGAAAAGTTAGTGACCATTTAAGATACTTATACGTGAAATAACCCTGAATAACAATAGATAACAATAGTATCTAAGAGGTATCTGAGAGGTTAGGTTTAGTTGCTATTAATAGCAACCAATCAGTCCACCTACAATGAGGTCATGGGAGCCATTTGTTTGCCATGACAACCAAGAGCCTGAAGGCTCCTAGGCCTGCCAATGCTAAGCTTCTATTAATCCTTGACTCAGGAAGGGTTATTAGGTACTTAGCAATTTTACTCTAGACTGCAATATTGTAGTACTGCAGTTTATGGACCTCCAAAGAGGCTTACTATAATTAACCAAAGCCAAAGAATGTAGATTATCTATAACAAAACAGCAAATCCAATTGATAAATTGGAGGTGATGCACTTGTTGTGCTATGAACATATTTCCCTATGATACATTGGATTGTGTAGTAGGGTGTGTTCATATTGTGTGCACCTTTGTATTCCTGCTGTCATAGCGCTACTATGTGCCTTATAGTTTAGTGTGTATTACCACTAAGGCATTGCTATTGTTTTTGTTGTATTGACCTATTACTTAGGCACCTATTATTAACCTATTCCCCTCATGAGTTAAATATGAAACATGCATGTCGGGATTGCATGTATAGTTATGTGGAGTTTTTTCGCATATACAGTACTACTATAAGGCGCCTTGTTTTTAATTGCACTTGTTGTATCCCATTTTTAGGGAGGGTGAGTTTAGGGACCTGAATAGATTAGGGTCAGGTTCCCTAATCTTATATATTTATTTTAGGTTGCTGTGCCTTGTTTATTATATGGTATATACAGTACAGACCAAAAGTTTGGACACACCTTCTCATTCCAAGAGTTTTCTGTATTTTCATGACTATAAAAATTGTAGATTCACACTGAAGGCATCAAAACTATGAATTAACACATGTGGCATTATATACTTAACAAAAAAGTGTAAAACAACTGAAAATATGTCTTATATTCTAAGTTCTTCAAAGTGGCCACCTTTTGCTTTGATTATTGCTTTGCACACTCTTGGCATTCTCTTGATGAGCTTCAAGCAGTAGTCACCTGAAATAGTTTTCACTTCACAGGTGTGCCCTGTCAGATTTAATAAGTGGGATTTCTTGCCTTATAAATGGGGTTGGGACCAACAGTTGGGTTGTTCAGAAATCAGGTGGATACACAGCTGATGTCCTACTGAATGGAGTGTTAGAATTTGTATTATGTCAAGAAAAAAACAGCTAAGTAAAGAAAAACGAGTGGCTATCATTACTTTAAGAAATGAAGGTCAGTCAGTCTGAAAAATGGGAAAACTTTGAAAGTGTCCCCAAGTGCAGTGGCCAAAACCATCAAGCGCTACAAAGAAACTGGCTCACATGAGGACCGCCCCAGGAAAGGAAGACCAAGAGTCACCTCTGCTGCGGAGGATAAGTTCATCCGAGTCACCAGCCTCAGAAATCGCAGGTTAACAGCAGCTCAGATTAGAGACCAGGTCAATGCCACACAGAGTTCTAGCAGCAGACACATCTCTACAACAACTGTTAAGAGGAGACTGTGTGCAGCAGGCCTTCATGGTAAAATAGCTGCTAGGAAACCACTGCTAAGGACAGGCAACAAGCAGAAGAGACTTGTTTGGGCTAAAGAACACAAGGAATGGACATTAGACCTGTGGAAATCTGTGCTTTGGTCTGATGAGTCCAAATTTGAGATCTTTGGTTCCAACCACCGTGTCTTTGTGCGACGCAGAAAAGGTGAACGAATGGACTCTACATGCCTGGTTCCCACTGTGAAGCATAGAGGAGGAGGTGTGATGGTGTGGGGGGTGCTTTGCTGGTGACACTGTTGGGGATTTATTCAAAATTGAAGGAATACTGAACCAGCATGGTTACCACAGCATCTTGCAGCGGCATGCTATTCCATCCGGTTTGCATTTAGTTGGACCATCATTTATTCTTCAACAGGACAATGACCCCAAACACACCTCCAGACTGTGTAAGGGCTATTTGACCAAGAAGGAGAGTGATGGGGTGCTACGCCAGATGACCTGGCCTCCACAGTCACCAGACCTGTACCCAATCGACATGGTTTGGGGTGAGCTGGACCGCAGAGTGAAGGCAAAAGGGCCAACAAGTGCTAAGCATCTCTGGGAACTCCTTCAAGACTGTTAGAAGACCATTTCAGGTGACTACCTCTTTAAGCTCATCAAGAGAATGCCAAGAGTGTGCAAAGCAGTAATCAAAGCAAAAGGTGGCTACTTTGAAGAACCTAGAATATAAGACATATTTTCAGTAGTTTCACACTTTTTTGTTAAGTATATAATTCCACATGTGTTAATTCATAGTTTTGATGTCTTCAGTGTGAATCTACAATTTTTATAGTCATGAAAATACAGAAAACTCTTGGAATGAGAAGGTGTGTCCAAACTTTTGGTCTGTACTGTATGTATGTATGATAGGATATGCGGATACACTTTGTGCATGTTTTTGACCCAGGATTTTTTTTGTTCTATGAACTAATGACATTGCATGTTTTTAAATGATTTATAAGTTATATTTTAGGTCTTCTGACCATATTATCACATTTATTTGATTTAGATTATCAATTGTATTTGCCACTATTGCAGTCTATGGTATAAGCAATCTAATGATCGCATGCTCAAACCCTCTAGAAGAACTGAAGAAAAGTTATATAAATATAAAAAATATAGTAAATGTAAATTTAAATCATTACCCTTTTACCTTTTGCAAATAAAAAAAAAGCAAATATCTAAGTCTTCACATCTCCTTTTCTGAAGGAGAATGCATTTCATTTATGAGGGGGTGCACCTTGCCTCATAAATCAGGCACAACTTTGCAGGGACGTGTGTCTGCAGATGGAATGAGCTGGCATAGATTCTAGGCATCATTTACATGAGTTTTCTGGCATAAACAATGATAAACCTGGTGGGACCAATGGATTTTCCCCCAACATGCATTAAGCATACCTACTTTTCAGAATGTAGAGAGAGCTGTGTGAAAAACACCAGTTGGGGTAAAAATGCTGTTGTTTAGAAAGTTGCAACCAAGGTCTGCCACTATTTTATGCTACAAAAGTGGCATAGGAATATAATAAATCCCCTCAGTGTATTGCAACATCTGAAGATGTCCTATTGAAATGTAAAAAAAATGATCCCACAAAGTGAACATGAAAACAGAATCAAAATTCCCAAAAAAGCATTTTTTTTTTTGCTACTTCCACTACCATAACATAATAAACGTGATCAAAACATCATACAATTCCCTAATGGTATCAACAAATACTGCATTTTTCTCAAAGTGTTCATGTTTTTAAAGTCATTAGAACATAACAAAAGTTACTGTATATCAATTTGGCATCACTGTAATCAACCTGACCACTTGAAAACTGTGTTTTCCTCCAATTCCACAAATTGTATGAAAACGCAGATTTATTAAACAACACAGCATTTTATTCCCAGCTGCTGAAAATATTGATAGGGCCAGTGAGTACAATAAGACCATTTATACTGAATCTTATGACCAAAACACAAAAAATGATCTGTTTGCCGATCAGGAAACTAAAAGAAATACCATTCTTCAGTTTGATCATAACCAACAATTTCATCTCCTCATCTAAACTTAAAGCTTTCAGTTTTGGGTAAAGTCAGGCTTCAGCCATGGTGATGTTTTACGATCATGTTTTATCAAGATGAGTGTTGAGATGATGCTTAATGTCATATGGTATGCTATGATTTATGTTGTAGAAATGTTTGAAATGTCACTGGCAAATAACTATGCTGTGTAATGACAAAGATAGAAATGTCTGTTTAGCTTCCTAAATTAAAAGTTTAACAAAGGTCATAGCACTTGTAAAAATTGAGTTGTTTTATTTCTACTAATAGTGTGTATAGTTGACATTTCAGCGCACTACAGATTCTTTCAAATAAACAAAGAAAAGGTAAAGATTAGGGTGTCTGGGAATATGACATCATCAATCAATTGTAAAGCAAGTCTACCCATTGTTTTTGCAAGACAAAACTACAAATATCACGTTGACCAGTGTAGGTTTATCCACGCTGCTTGTATGCCATTTATTTACAAAGACATAAATGATATATATCACGTTCCTCTTTATATGATACAAACATAACATTTTGTAGATCTAGGAAAACTAGTTGCATGACAACATTATGGTCACTACATAATGAGCTTTATGAAATATTACATAATAATACAATAAATGGGCAACCATTTAATAAATTATCATGTTAATTTCACCAGAACAGAAGCTACTGTAAGAGCTTGTTACTAAATAGCTAACCTCCAAATAAGGCTACGAAACTAACGCTGTACATTCTCAAGTTTCCCCAGTCTTTCCTAGTATCGGGATAATGAGTTACTTTATGTTAAGCTAATCTACAATTTACATAATAAGGTTTTGCAGTGTGATTTGGTTGATTATCTACACTTGATGACTTTTTCTCTTGCATCATCAACAATCATGTAGGAATACCAATTAGACGGATATTTTCAACATGTTTTTGTTCACAACCATATTGTTTTGTCTTTTAAACTTATAAGTGAGTCTTTTCTGCCATTTACTTCTTTATTTGAAATAGCTTCTGTAAGAAAGAAAGAACAGTCAACTGAGGCCAGACTGCACCTGGCAAGAAACATTCCTCAACCCCTGTGAATTTAAAGTCAAGAAGACCCTTGTGACCCTTCCTAGTGTTGAGTATTCTGGAAAAGACGTTTAATAGACCATAAACCTAGTACTGAATTGTGCAATATTTACAATCCACTTTAATGATCCAAAGGTCTGCACTGAATTACAAATAGAAATGCTAAAGTAATTACACTGGGAAGTCAATTTAATGAATGCACAATAAGTGAAAGCATTATTCTTGTAATCTTTTGTACTACCTAATGTATCATTTTTTTATTGTTCATTTGCTTATGTTATATAGCCCTGTTATGATTTACACACACTCCTGCTTTAATAAAGAGTGACAAGGTATGATTTGTTTTATGTGGTAATGTCCTATATATTAAAATTTTATTTTACATTTTGCAGAAATATTTGTTGTATTGTATTACAAAAAAAGTCTCAATACATATATGAACAATTTCTTACAATTAAAAGGATTGTCTTGGCATACAAAAGCTTGCGGATCAATTAAATTATTTTATTGATGGTAACATATCAGTAGAATAAAATGATTGCTTCTTCATTGTAACACTAGGACTGCAATTGTTTAGGGCAGTCTACCCTATTCTGGTATAAAAAGATTTTGATTTAGGTGAGGCAATATATTGTGTGAAGTTAATAGGAAATAGGACAGAAATAACAAGGATTGCATTGTGTGATAGCAGCTTTTAGCCATGTTGTAAGTGCCGCTTCATTAATCACTATAGGACTGTCCATCTGGTCACCCTTGTGTGATCCTTGTGCAACTCAAATCCAAAGCCAAGTTACCATCCTAAGAGATTCCTTTGGGGCTTTAAATCATTACACACAGATGTGTATGGTTCATTCATGAATGCATGGGACAAATAACAGTTTAGCAATATGAATTGGATAACAATCTTTCGGGATTCCCACTGAGATATTAATTCACTCAAATAGAAATGTATTACTAGATTTTGTTCTATGAGGCGGAATGCACAACAGTCCTAAAGAAAAATACAATAGGAACATAAATTTTCTACCCGGATTTTCAAATTAAATTGCTTCAATGTCTAATACTGTCATACTGATCATATCTATTTGTACTAGGTTGTACACTGTAGATCTGGCTTAAATGAAAGAATAACTTTCTCATTACTTCAGCCTATTCTGCTGTCTCTTTTCCTGTCCTTTGTAATGTAGCAGAGGACAGCTAAAGCAGTGAAGTGAATACTAAGTAACCTTGTGCCTCAGCAGATTGTGCCTTTAATCCATGAAAATACCACTAAAATCAAAATTTAATTACACTCAGAGTAGCTCTGTTAATGACTGAAAAATATTTAACAATTAGTGGTTTGACTTAATTAAGTTAACTACCTTTCAGAAGAGAACCTGAAAAGACCTTTTGCAGACCCTGTCCCATTTCCCCTTAGACTAATTAGTTTGACATACACGGAGAGCACTAAATTTAAAGGTATTGACTAAGCCACATATCAGAATCGCTTACACAGTCTCATAATTAGCTAATGATATGGCACAAACATCTTTATAAAAAGGGGACATTCTTAACAAGGTATATGTATGAGGGATGAGGACTTTGTTTAGACCATATAATCTGTCCAATACACATGTCACTTTTGGAATGAAGTACTAAATCCCTTATACATAAAAGGAGACATCCTATTCAAATAGTATTCAAGGTGTTTCTCAAATAGTATTCAGAATGTATTATCAGAAATCCTACAGATTTTATTCTGGCCACAAAACCTCATAATAGACTAACGCTTCCTGTTCTACAGAGATCTATCTTTGACATAATAAGGTGATGGTCAAAGCTCCTTTTATTTCTTGCAAAATGACCATTGCGCAAGTGCGCAAGGCAATAAGAGTCAATAAACATCTCCAGGCTACAGGTTCCTATTAGAGATAAGCAATCCAATTAGTCATGAACCTTGTTTGACAAGAATATTCCAAATTGTTCGGTTTTTAACAAAACCAAACAAATGCTGATTTGTCTCAGAAGAGCTAAAGTGGCCGCTGCCACATGTATTGTGTAGGAAAAATACAGAAGAGACACATGTCTTGTGAGCCAGTGTGATGTTCTAGCACCTCCTGACATCAGCTGACAGCATCTCAGCCAATAGTCAGTGGTAGGTGGACACCTTGCAAAAGGAGGGGGAGTAGGAAACACTTGTGCAGATACTACCAATACAAATGTGGATGGCAACAGCAATAATACTCCTGGTCTTGACAACCACTCCACTAGCCACAGTGTTGTCGTACTTCCTGAGAATAAAGACATTTTTGAAAGAAACATGTGTAGGAACTACTGTAGGTCTCTCCATGCTCACATGGAATGGCGTCAACAGCTCATTTGGCAAAATGGAATTGGCAGTGGCACGAAGTGAGCAAGACCATTCTATTTATTCTCCCTATGATTATCTTTGTATGAAGACCACATCCATACCTAGCACATGGTCATTGTCATTATCTTTATCTACTACCTTCTCCACAACGTCAGTCATCATCCATAAAGAAATGCATGCGGTGCAGTTACTGCCATGCCACTCAGTTGAATCCACTGCGTTTTGCCAACTGACGGCAACGCACAGTCTCAATGGAGAATACCTAGCCGCCATTATTTCTCAAGGAAAGCTGTCCCTAGTTCTAGTACTGACATTGCCTTAAGGGTGCAGGGCAGGCTCAGTTTCAGCAGACAGGACCCATCTGCCTCCTCCAGTTCCTCCACACTGGACCATTTCCTACCCCAACTTGCTTACACTCTTCTCCCTCAATTTATGGTTGTAAGGTGAAGAGCACATTGAGTGGCACTGTGGCACATCCTGGAGTGTCAGTTTGAGCAGCAGTATATGGTGAAAGATTACAATAGCAAACCACAGACACAATGGAGTGGAACTTGATAACTGTCAAGAAGAAGAACAACTTCTACCTCCTGATTACTTTTGGAAGTTAGTTTAGCTTTTTCAGCTGGCAAGCTAAGCAGTAGGCACATTGTTAGTGTGCCCCAAATTTTTCTTGAAAATTAAGTAAATTGTCACTACTTGATGCTACAAGTGCACCCATAAAGGGGTCTTTTTTGATGACTTTTTTCTACACTCAGTTCTTTATTACTTTTTCAAATAGCAGGCAGTTGGCATACTGATGGTGTGCCACAAATTGTCTTTGAAATTCTGCGAATTGCTACTCTGATAATACAATGTTGATGTGCCATTTGGTCCCATTCAGGGATAACCAGCAGGAAAACACAGATTCTTTTCTGGCTCCCAAGTGCTGTTCTCATGGTCATTAAAATACTTTCCATTTCAGAAGATATTCTATCTTTTTCAGCTGGTTGGCCAGGCACACTGATAGTGTGCCCCATATTTTTATTGAAATTCTGTAAATTGTCACTCTGCCAACATGATGTTGATGTGACATATGCTCGCATCCACGGATAACCAGCAGGATAATCCAGGTTCTTTTCTGACTCTCAAGTGTTGTTCTCAGGGTCATAGAATCCTTTCCATTTTAAAAGACATTCTAGCTTTTTCAGCTGGCAGGCCAGTGATAGTGTGACAAATTATTTTTATTCAATCTTCTAATCGTAACCCATTAGTGCTGCATCTGCTGCTATAAAGGGACAATTTTGGTGGCTTTTTTTTATTAAGTCAATTCTTTACCACTTCACTTTTCAATTGTGTCTGCTGCAGCTACTCTGATGGCATAATAATAAGAAAATGAAACAAACAACCCCACCATTGCTTCTTCCAATTCCAACACAATGTTGGTGTGGCATTCTGCTCCCATGAAAGCTTGAGTTTTGGAGGCTTTTTTTTTTTTTGTGGCTGTGTGAGCCTAGTTGAAGTCGAAGCCAATTCTTTGACTTCAACTAGGCTCACACAGCCACAGTCTCCCAAATAACAAGCCTGTAGCACTTACAAGTCATCAAAATGGACTGATTTTCAATAAAACCATAGCTTTTTGCAATATAGCTGCGATATGTCTAAAAAACCATGGGCAAACACCTTTCCCCAAAAACAGGGTAATTTTGGAGAATTTTTAATGTTGAAATGCATAACCTGGACTGAAACCTTTTACCTCCCCTGGTCTCCTCCCTAAGTGAGGTCACCATTGGGTGGAGCCCCGCCCCCCTCTCTACATCTCTTAGAATCATATTTCCTTTTATAATTCCTCACCCGATGACTGTAGAGTCGGGCCAGCGGTATGATAGAGTTCGTGGCGAGATTCCCAACCCGTAGACTCCCAGGTTGACACCCCAACTCCCTTTGGGTAAGGAGATCAGTGCCTGGACCTTTGCTGAACTTTGAACTGTGACATGTGTGTATTCTGAGCATGTGCCTTCACCTGACGCATCTGGGGATAAGATGTTCCCTAGGCCAGATATTGTCATAAAACCATAATCCCTTTGAAGTAGAGTTTGCTCTGGCCGGTCTACTGATAGTATGCAGGGAGCTTCCCCAGCACATCCTATCTGCAGGACCCGCCACTGGGTTAATGAAGGTTGCAGTCTTATGCAGATGCAGGCCTGTGTCAGTGACTCTCTGGGGATCAAAGGGTTGTTGATTACAGATCCCAGGAACCACATTCCCCAAGCCTGTAACCAAATTGCTGATAACAGACAAGAACCATAATATGTGAGCGAATATTAATACAATAATTCCATATCTGAGTCTCATATCATCACATCCACTATCAGAAATAAAAACATATTTAAAAAAAGAAATGTATCAGTTCAATGTTTTAATTAGTAAAAAAAATAGCAAATACAAATTGACTGTATGTGTGTCCATGAAGCTTAAAGGGGTTTTATGGCCTTATATGATTGATGACCTATCCTTATGACAGGTTATCAATCAAAAATCAGCAGGGTTTCAACACTCAGCAACTTAATATAATGTTATACAGCATTAGCCACTCCTCCATTGAATTCTCTGGGCCTTTAGTTTCAGCTACGAATATCAGTGCATTTTTAAGTGGGCATTTCCTACAGCCCAGAATTATTGCTGGGCAGTGGAGAACACCCACTTTAACACTTGTACTGTCTTGTCAAGGAGACTGTCTCCATTACTCATCCTATTGACAGTACACCAGTCAGTATGCTGATAGCAGTAACTGAAACTAACAGCACAGACTATACAATGGGGCGAGCTACCCAAAAAAATAAACATAGTAGGCAAAACTATACAACACTAAAGTAATTATATGACCTGACAGGTACTCTTCAAAAGCTCCATAGGTCTTACAACTTAAAGTTCTGAAAGTGCTACAGAGCTTCATCAATAAGGGATATCTGCACCAAGATTATACAATTTTTCTTATGATAAGTCACTATTACCGTGTTTCTCTGAAAATAAGACAGTGTCTTATATTATTTTTTCTCCGAAAAAAAGGGTTAGAGCTTATTTTGGGGGTAGGTCTTAATTTTTTCCATGAACAACAATCACACATTTGATCGCTTTTTATTTCAATTTTTATCAGAGGTGAAAAAGCGAAAAAACAGCAGTTCGGCACTTTTGATTTTTTTTTTTTCCCGCTACGGCATTTACCATAGACATAAAATATTTTTATAAGTTTGTAGAGCAGGCGTTTTCGGACACAGGGATACCTAATGTGTATGTGTTTCACAGTAATATTTTAGTTTTATATGTATTCTAGTGAAAGTGGGGGGGGCTTGAACTTTTATTGTTTTGTTAAAATATTTTTTAACTTTTTTTTCTTTTACTATTAACCCCTCCTAGGGGGCTTAAACCTCCAATGTATTGCAGTCTATGGGAGATTATCTGAATTACTATTGAGGCAAGAGTAATATTCCTATGACAGGCCTGGTAGTCTTAATAAGGCTCCCGGCTGTCAAAGAATGACTCTGATCGCGGGCAGAGGGTTGGGACTGGCCCTAGGGACTGCGGGTGGGAGGTCACCCTTTACAATGCCCGCGATCAGAGTCCACTGTGATCGCGGGCATTAACTCCGGCAGTTGTGCTGCTTTGGTGGGAAGGAGGGAGGGTCTTGCTCAACAGTGCCCGCGATCAGAGTAGACACTGACCGTGAGCATTAACTCCGGGTCTCCACAGAGACCTGGTACAGTAGCTATAGTAGCCACTCTGCAGCAGAGCGGCCACCATCTTTAAGGACCTGGCATCTACTGTAATCGCACAACAGATGTCGGGAAGGGGTTAAATTAGCTAGGGCTTATTTTTGGAGTAGGGCTTATATTTCAAGCCTACTCCAAAAAACCTGAAAAATCTAGCTAGGGCTTACTTTCAGGGTAGGACTTATTTTTGGAGAAACATAGTATTATTATTATTGTTTATTTATATAGCACCATTAATTCCATGGTGCTTTACATTTGAAGATTTACATGTGGTACACAAAATATACAAAACAAATATAATGTAGATTGTGAGCCCTATATGGGACAGTGACTGTCAATGTCTGTAAAGCTATGATGGCGCTATATAAGTAAGCATAATAAATAAATAATAATATAATACTAACAGTGACCAACTGGCACAGTTGGTGGGATAGAGGGCCCTGCCCGCAAAGGGTTACAATCTATGAGGGAAGAGGTATAGAGACAGAAGGTGAGGGGAGAGGCTGTACAGATGGTGGTGTGGTGACAATAGCGTTATTGGAGATTGTAGGCCTTCCTTAATAGGTGAGTCTTCAGGGCCTTCTTGAAGCTTGTGATGGTGGGGATCAGTCTTATGTGTCTTGGTAATGAGTTCCAGAGTATGGGGGATGCATTGGAGAAGTCTTGGAGACGGTTGTGTGAAGAGCGGATAAGAGCAGAGCGGAGAAGGAGGTCTTTGGAGCATCGGAGGTTATGTGCGGGCAGGTAGCGGGAGATTAGGTCGGAGATATATGGAGGGGACAGGTTGTGCATAGCTTTGTATGTCAGCGTTAATAATTTGAATTCTATTTGCTGGGTAACGGGTAGCCAGTGAAGGGGTTGGCAGAGGGGAGCGGCCGATGAAGAACGGGGACAGAGGTGTATTAAGTGACTGGCGCAATTTAATTTGGACTGGAGGGGGGGCGAAAGTATTTGCTGGGAGGCCATGGAGAAGGGTGTTACAATAGTCTAAGTGGGAGATTATGAGGGCATGGACTACCATCTTTGTAGTTACAGGGGTGAGGAAGAAGCAGATTTGATGGATGTTCTTGAGTTGGAGGCGGCAGGAAGTTTTGAGGGTTTGGATGTGCAGCTTGAAGGATAGGTCAGAGTCTAAGGTTAACCCAAGACAGAGGACCCATGAGACTGGGGTAAGTGTAGCTCCATTAACTATGATAGATGGGTCAGGTAGAGGGTCCATGCGAGGTGGGGGGAAGATGATGAACTCTGTTGAGTTTGAGAAAGCGGGAGGAGAGAAAGGAGGCTACGACTGCTAGACACTCTGGGACTGGACAACAGGGAGGAAATGTCTGGTCCAGAGAGATATATTTGAGTGTCATCAGCATATCAATGGTATTGAAAACCATGCGATTCTATGAGTTGGCCAAGGCTGAGGGTGTAGATGGAGAACAGGAGGGGTCCTAGGACGGAGCCTTGGGGGACACATACAGAGATAGGATATGGCAGGGAGGTGGTGTGTGAGTGGCAGACACTGAATGTGCAGTTGGTGAGGTATGAGGAGATCCAGGAAAGGGCCAGGTCTGAGATGCCAAGGCATGAGAGCTTTTTTTAAAAAGAGGGAGCGGTCAACTGTTTCAAAGGCAGAGGAGTGGTCAAGGAGGAGGAGGACAGAGTAGTGACGCTTGGCTTTGGCAGGTAGAAGGTCATTAGTTACTTTGGTTAGGGAAGTTTCTGTGGCATGATGGGGTCTGAATCCTGACTGTAGTGTGTCAAAGAGCACATTGGAAGAGAGATAAGAGGGTAGTTCAGAGTGGACGTGTTGTTCAAGCAATTTAGAGGTATACGGGAGCAGTGAGATGGGGCAATAATTGGCTGGAGATGACGGGTCGAGGGATGGTTTCTTAAGTATAGGTGTGACGGTAGCATGTTTGAAGGTGGAAGGGAAGGATCCATTGGTTAGGGATAGGTTGAAGAGATGGGTTAGGGCCGGAGTAATGGCTTCAGTGAGTTTGGGGATGAGATGTAACTGGATCGGGTCAAGCGAGCAGGAGGTGAGGTGGGATTTAGATATTAAGGTGGAGAGCTTTTCATCAGAGACGGTGGAGAAACAGGTTAAAGAAGAGCACTGAGCAGGTAGGCAGAGTGGTTATTGGGGGTGTAGGGTGATACTGTCTCTGATTTTGTCGATTTTGTTTTTGAAAATAAGAGGCAAAGTCAACAGCTGTGATGAGTGATGTCGGAGGGGGCACAGGAAGACGGAGAAGGGAGTTGAAGGTAGTGAATAGCTTTTTGGGTTTGCGGGACAGAGCAGATATGAGTGTGGTGAAGTAGACCTGCTTTGCAGAGGTGAGTGCATTCTTGAATGTGAATACTGCCTCTTTATACCTGAGGAAGTCCTCTTGGGAGTGGCTTTTCTTCCAGAGGCGTTCTGCAACCCGTGTGGCATGTCTCAGTTTTTTAGTCAGATCATTGTGCCAGGGTTGCCTATTGATCGGTCGGGCTCTGGTGTTTGTGAAAGGGGACACAGAGTCAAGGGCTGAAGTAATGGCTGAAGTCATTAACCTGCCCCCTGACATGCCTTGGGAGGTATTGTTTCTCCATGTGAAGACTACTATTTGACATAGGACGTTTTTGTAGGAAATTCTCCCTGGTAATTGGTATGTAAATAAGCTCTTCCAGAAGAAAGAAAATTGTCTGTCTAAAACAAGCTATACAGTAGATAGGAACTAGCAACTATGTAAGTCAGTGTTCAACCCATTAAATAGCCTTGAAACATGACTAGAGGTTTAAGCCAAGTCACAGTCTATTTCAGAATGATGAGACATCCATCTGTAAACAGTTGTTTCATGTTTCTCTCCCTTTCACAATGTCTGGTTGATGAAATGAGAACTCTTTGATATAGCTCTTGGGGAGTACTACCAGCTGGCATAACAAGACTTACAAGCAATGCTCCCTGAAGAAAACTCTCTGTTTCTATAGGTAGCTACCTCTGGGAGTCAGTGTCAAACCCATTAAATGGGTTCTCCAGCCCCAGAAAAATAAGGTAATGGTGCCTAATCGGGGCATGTTAAAATGACAAAAAAATCCCTCCACATTCCCCTGCTGCTCCAATGCACAAGCTTCCCAGGTCTGCGCTCTTTTCTTCGGAGTCTCCTGACATCACAGGGAATGCTTTCAGATGTGCTTTCAGCCAATAACTGAGGTGGGACACTACTCCAGTCTGTGATTGGCTGTATGGGCATCTGCAATGTGTTGATGCATTTCATGTGATCAGTTCCATATGATGCAATCATGTATGGAGATACTGACCACTTTTTTTTTAAATTGTATTTTTATTGAAGATTATCAATTATAAAAAAGGGGGAATAAGTCATAAATTGTACAAAAACAGAAAATAGAAGAACTTGTAAACATCTCACAGTATATATGAACAAGAGTGGAGAAATCAAAACTTCTGGCTACCAGATGCACTTGGGCAGGTAAAACCACACGAAGGAATGCTCACAAGCAGGGCATCAACTAACCAGAATTATGTGCATAGTGAAAAGAACCTTCTGAACATAAGGCCAAGGAACAAAGGGGGGGGGGGGGGAATAATACCGGACCAAAAGATAGTACTCTACACAGGAAAGAGGAGGAGTGGAGAGTGGAATAGATGCCATGTAGTTGCGCAGGGGGACATAGCTAAGGATAATGCATAATCCAGAACATGTCCCAGGGATTCCAAACTGTAGAAAATTTTCGTTCCATGTTATATGGGAATGCCGTAATATGCTCCAAACATATGATCTATTTGATGCGGGCAGTGAGTTCTTCCCCATCCTCAGGGTTGGGAGGTTAAGCAAATACACATGTGGACAAAATTGTTGGTATCCCTCGTTTAATGAAAGAAAAACCCACAATGGTCACAGAAATAACTTGAATCTGACAAAAGTAATAATATATAAACTTCATGTTGACAAGCCACAAAGCTTCTGGGAGAATGTCCTATGGACAGATGAGACAAAAATCGAAATTTTTGGCAAGGCACATCAGCTCTATGTTCACAGACGGAAAAATGAAGCATATCTTGAAAAGAACACTGTCCCTACTATACATACGTATCTCATCAAGGCCATGGGCTCATGGGAGTCACACCATAAAAAGGAGTTGGGATGTGCTGGAGATAGCCACAGTTTTTCAATCTCAATCTATTTAGAGAAATCTGGTAAAGCAGTCCAAGCTGGTATCCTAAGCTGGCCAGTAGGGACAGTCAACTCTCCCTGTCAGTGTCACCAGGACTGATTTGGAGATCCAGTGCCTTCTATTGGTCCAGATAAAGTGCAGTAGGAAGCCTTGCAGGGAGCGAAGGTCTCTAATGGGGGCTGGTATAGCCTAGAGAGGAAGATGAGACCATTTTGCGAGAAGTGTCCTCATGTGTGTGAATAGTGAGGAGAAATTCTATTTATACAGGAAAGCATGGGAGGCAGATAATGATCACTTTGATACCATTTTGCACATATAATGGGGGTTCTGACTATAATAGAAAGCCATTATTAAAGTTAGCTGCCTGACACTTTTTTCACTATTTCTGCTATAGTGCAAAGCAATAACAATAAACAACTAAAGTATATTATCCTAACCTACTTTTAAAAAGTTTTGCATGCAATTTATGCCTAATGTAAAATAAAGTCTAAAACTACACTTTAAGAAAAATTTAGATTCCAGAATACAGTTCAGCCAGCACCAACCCTATTGAGACACAAAGGATCAACATCTTGGTATGTGACAAAAATAGAAATAGCTGAGTAAACTATATCTGGGCTTTGTATGTAGCCTACTTTGTAACAATACTAAGTTTTTCATAGCAGTCTTAGCTTTTGCACATATGAATAAGTCATTTCAAAATGTATTCTATTTTTCTTTCTTTCATATATTTTTCAAGTATCTTCTTTTGAATTTGATAGAAATTCAGTTTGCTGATGTGCCTCAGTGATAGCTATGAGATCCTGTCCTCAAGGTAGGTTTACATGTGTCAACCTAAAACTGTAGTCACATCAAGGCACTGTTACTGATTCTCTTTTCTCTAGGCAAAGTACCTGAGTGCTCAGCAATAAATAATATATAGGGGAAAGTAGATAAGTTCCTATTTTGTGAATATGACAGTTTCCTATTTCCATCAATGTTTAGCCTTTATAGTTAAGGTAACTATATTTTGGTTACTATATCTCTCTCTCGAAGATATCTCACCTCATGCCAATGCCAGCAATAACAATCATTTTCTAATCTGATTTGATGACCAATAAAACAGTGTTTGACTAAAAAATATATTATATACTGTACATCAGACTTTTAGTAAACAGCAGAACTGAGATGGACATTTTGACAATCTTGAAAGCATTCCATTATTATTGCCACCTCTAGATTTGCCACTAATACCCCTACCAGTACCACCACTACTATTGCTATAAGTGCATAAACTACTATTAACAGCAACAACAGTCATGTCTTCTACCGCAACCCAAGCGTGCACCTACTGCTGTCTGAGGCAAAAACTGAAATGATGCCCCCTGACCCCTAAATCAAGCTCAGTACACATCTACAACTCCAGAACCAAACTCAATATGTGAATATGGTATCAGTGAAGACTTCTTCACTGTAAGGACTGTTAATCTGTGGAATAACCTACCCCAGGAGCTATCAGTCACATCAGTCAAAGTTGACAGCTTCAAAATAGCATTGATGCTTATGGAAATGTATAGACTGTTATGACATTTCTCATCCCCTGGTTGAACTTGATCGACATATGTTTTTTTTCAACCATACTAACTATGTACCTATGTAACTGCTCAATGGGTATATATGAGATGCACACAGATATCACACTTTTACATTTTTATTTTTTTTTACTTTATTCTGTGGGTCAGTACAAATACAAAAAAATCAAATTTGTATTGTTATGTAAAATGTATTACTACTTTTGTAGAATAAAGATGTGTGTCACATTTATAGCTGTGTGAAAGCTTTTTATTTGAAGTTTTTATTAGTATTATTTTGCAGTACATATGAAGGATTTGATATTTGTTTAGATATATCATTTGAATTTTTTATTATTATTATTATTAGAGATGAGCGAATTTCTCAAAAGTTCAATTCAGCACTTCTATTCGAAGTTCCAAAAAAATTTGCTTAGATCCGAATTACTTTGTGGCGAATATCGCTAAAAAACACCTATTTCCTAGCTTCAGACAGCCTGTATAGTGGTGTAGAACACTGTGCCTTGCAGTAACAAGCATAGGGAGCATACTGTGGTAGTGAAACAATACTGTGAGTCCGAATGACACGCACATGACAGGCGTCGCTCTTAGAATCGATGCACACTTCACTTATTTGGACAGTTATGGGGCCAAAACTGACCATCTAACTAAAGTGTGAACCCAGCCTTACAGGTCCATGTTAGTGCCAGGTAGAAAGAACCGTGCAGAGACCCAACATCCTACTGTAGAGTGAAAGAGCGCACTCCTTTTACACCGTCGTCTGTTGATTCCACATATATGTCTACAGAGTGGCAAGGCGACATAATGTGGAGTTGGCAGCAGCATCATTAAACCACAGAGTGGCAAGGCGACATAATGTGGAGGTGGCAGCACCATGAGGAGGCCATACAGTGACCCAGTGGTAGTGGCATTAGGAGGACATACAGTGACCCAGCAGTGACTGTGGCATGAGGAGGGCATACAGTGACCCAGTGGCAGAGGTGGAGGTAGTAGCAGCCTTAGGAGGGCATATAGTGACCCAGTGGCTGCGGCATGAGGAGGACATGCAGTGACTCAGTGGCTTCGGCCTGAGGAGGCCATACAGTGACCCGGTGGCAGCAGCATGAGGAGGACGCAGAGTGACCCAGTGGAAACAGCATGAGGCTGCCATACAATGATCCAGTAGCAGCGGCATGAGGAGGCCATACAGTGACCTGTTGGCAGTGGCATGAGGAGGGCATACAGTGACCCAGTGGCAGCGGCATGAGGAGGGCATACAGTGACCCAGTGGCTGTGGCATATGGAGGCAATACAGTGATCTGGTGGCAGCAGTATGAGGAGGACACAGAGTGACCCAGTGGCAGCGGCATGAGGAGGCCATACAGTGACCAAGTGGCAGTAACATGAGGAGGCCATACAGTGACCCAGTGGCAGCAACATGAGGAGGGCATACAGTGACCAAGTGGCAGCGGCATGAGGAGGCCATACAGTGACCCAGTGGCAGCAACATGAGGAGGGCATACAGTGACCAAGTGGCAGCGGCATGAGGAGTACACAGAGTGACCCAGTGGAAGTAGCATGAGGAGGCCATACAGTGACCTGGTAATAGAGTGTGGAGGTGTCAGCAGCCTTAGTAGGCCATACAGTGACCCGGTAAGCGAGTGTGGAGGTGTCAACAGCCTTAGTAGGCCATGCAGTGACCCAGTGGCAGACTGAGGAGGTGGCAGCAGTGTGAGGAGGCCATACAGCACCCAGTGGCAGAGGCGGAGGTGGCAGCAGCGTGAGGAGTCCATACAGTCACCAAGTGGCAGAGTGCAGAGGTGGCAGCAGAGTGAGCAGGCCACAGAGTGGCAAGGTGATATAATGTGTAGGTAGCAACAGCCTTAGGAGGCCATACAGTGACCCAGTGGCAGAATGAGGAGGTGGCAGCAGCGTGGGAAGGCCATACAGTCACCCAGTGGCAGAGTGCAGAGGTGGCAGCAGAGTGAGCAGGCCACAGAGTGGCAAGGTGATATAATGTGTGGGTAGCAACAGCCTTAGGAGGCCATACAGTAAACCAGTGGCAGAGTGTGGTGAGGCAGCATGAATCAATTAATCTGCTGCATCAGGCATTGGTGGATAGAAGTCCTGGCTGATCCATGCCTGATTCATCTTCACAAAGGTCAGTCTATCCAAATTTTGGGTGGACAGGCTAGTTCTCCTTGGGGTAACTATTGCCCCCGCCGTACTAAACAACCACTCTGATGCCACACTACTGGCCAGGCAGGACAGCTTTTCCAGGGCAAACTCGGCCAGTTGCGGCCACAAATCCAGTTTGGCTGCCCAGTAGTCCAGCAGATCTTCGATGACGGGTGGCAGGGTGCACTCTAAGTATGCCACCACCTGCTGGTTCAAATTCTGCTCTGTGTCTAGCTGCTGATGAGCAGCTTCTTCACTATGCGGATGAAGAAAGCTGCTTATCAGCGACTATAGTCTCAAGCTGCTGTTGATGGAGCCAATACTGCTCCTGCCACCCCCACTCCCTCCCATAGCTGCCATGCCAGTGCAGGTTGAGCGCTCAGGGTCCACCCAGTCGGACATGTGAGAGGATGGACGATGGCGCAGGTAGGCAGCGGCCAACTTGCTACATAGCATGTCTCTATAGTAGTTCAGTTTGTCCTCGCTCTCAGCGGGTGTAAAAAAGGCCCCAATTTATCCCTGGTAGCGAGGGTCCAACATGGTGGAGAGCCAGTAGTCATCCCTCTGCCGAATGGTGACAATTCGGCTGTCACTGCGCAAGGAAATCAGCATGCATCGGGCCATTTGCGCAAGTGACTCCGAGGGACTCCCTGCATCCATCTCCATCTCCATCTCCACTGCATACTGCTACAGTGTGTCTGGATTATCTGTCTCATCCTCCTCATCTCCTTCTGGCTGTTCTGGTTGCTCCTGCTCCTCCTCTCCACCCATTTCACTACACATTGTTTGTGCTCCAATGTCCTCCTCATCCTCCTCCTCCTCCAGTTCAGCCCCCACAGGGCTCATGTGGCCTTGAGATGTAGATGCCACATCTCCAGTCCCCTGACCAACCGGATTGATAAGCATCTTTTCCAGGATGTAAATCAGTGGAATGACGTTGTTCATCCCGTAGTCCTGGCGACTGACTAACAAAGTGTCCTCCTCAAAGGGAACTAACAAACTGCAGGTGTCACACATGAGCTGCCACTGGCTGATGTTAAAGTTACACAGGGGAGTACCTCTATCTGCTTGGATCATCAAGAAATCGTTTATGACTTTTCTCTGTTCATATACTGTAGTCGATGCAACATATGGAGGGTTGAATTCCAACGGGTGGAAACATCGCATATCAGCCTATGTTGTGGGAGGCTGTTCAGGGTGTGCTTGGCAGTGTACGAGTGGCTGAAGTGCATGCAAAGGTTTCTTGACATTTTTAGAATGTCTTGCAAATGGGTGGAACACTTAAGGAAACGCTTGACAACCAGACTGAACACGTGCGCCATGCAGGGCCCATGGCTCAGCCCTCCTTGACGCAGGACCGACACCATGTTCTTCCCGTTGTCAGTCACCATTGTTCCGATTTTAAGTTCTCTTGGAGAAAGCCAGGGTTCGATTTCTTGATTGAGGACACGGAGCAGTTCCTCCCCTGTGTGACTTCGTTCACTCAGGCAAGCGAGGTGTAGAACAGCGTGACACCGCTGTGCCCTGCACATGTGGTATGCTGGAGCAGCATTGGGAATTGCTCCTGCAGTGGAGGCTGAGGAGACAGTGGAGGATGAATTGGACATTGTTGCAGGACCAACGGCGTGAGAATGTGGAGGCAGAAGCTGCGTCACCTGTCCAAGTTGTTGGTGTGTCTGGGCAGGCACCACATTAACCCAGTGGGCAGTAAATTACATATATTGTCCTTAACCGTAGTTACAGCTCCACACGTCGGCGCTGCCGTGCACTTTGGCAGACACCGACAGGCTCAAGGACTGGCCCACCTTCTCTTCTACATATTTGTGCAGGGCTGGTACTGCCTTCTTGGCAAAGAAATGATGGCTTGAGACTCTCCACCTCGGCTCGGCGCAAGCCATCATTTCTCTGAAAGGTGCAGAGTCCACTAAGTGGAAAGGGAGTGACTGCAGCACCAGCAACTTGGACAGGAGCACATTCAGCTTCTGCACTGTTGGATGAGTGCACGCATACTGTTGTCTCTTAGATATAGATTCTGTGATCGAATGCTGACGCAATGACTGACTAGGAGGAAGAGAAAGAGCAGGAGCATCACGACCAGCAGATGATGGGAAGGACACACAGCTTCCTTCAGCTGAGGTGGTGGAGCCTTGACTGCCTGAAAAGGGGTGCGTGCCACTGGGTGCTGCAGCGGTTGCTGCGACAGGCTGGACCACCACATTGGAGCCACAGCTCTCCCAGGCCATTTTATGGTGATGCTGCATATGTTGGCGCAGGGCTGTGGTGCCAACATTGGTACCCTGGCCACGCTTCACCTTCTGCCCACAGATTGAACATATGGCCATGTTCACCTCCCCCCGGCGGCTTTACAAAAAACTGCCACACCGCCAAGTAGGTGATTTTACCCCCAACACTCCGCAATAACTGACTGCTACCGCCACTGCCTCTGTGAACCCCTGCACCACTGCTTTCCGGGCAGGTAGGCTGCTGCAAAGTGGGTGGTCTACCCTAGCTCCCGACCTCACACTGCTGCCACCCTGCTGACTCCCCTGCTGCCTTATGCACAAGCTGCAACCCTCTTCTCCTGATGACGATGAGGCCCCTTCGTCACCCGGCTCCCAATTACAATCGGCTACATCGTCATCCACTACTGTCTGCAGGTCACTGATGTCCTCCTCAACACCAGCTCTCATGCCACTCTCCTCATCAAACTTGCCCGCCTACCGCAGGAAGCGACGGATGTCCCGTCCACATCTTGGCTGGGCAGTAGATGCTGACTATCCTCTAGTACCTCCTCCTCACTGTACAGTGGATCTGATCCCACAGCATAGAATAGTTCTCTAGCTGAGGGAATAGAAAAGGACAAAGGCAGGTTGAGGACAGGTGAGGGCACAGGGCCTGCTGTCGCGCCATGCCAACTAAGGGTTGTGTCTGACGAGTCAACCAGTCTACAATTGTTGGCTTGCTGGTCAAGACACGACCACTACTTGACACTGGGAGCTCAGGCCTCTGTAACTGGCCCCTGCTGCCACACCCCCTTACTCTGCTGTGACCTGTGCCTGCACCAGAAACATTTAGGCCTGTGGCCCTCCCCTGTGCATGGCCGCTCGCTTTTCTGTCTGACATACTGTTCGATGAAAAAACTTAATTGTAAAGGGCAAAAAGGCCTGTTATTTTCTACTTTGAAGAGAATGGAAAATATGCCCCTTATTTCTTCACCCACTAATGAACACCAATAAAAAAAAAAAGCCTGATAAAGGCAGAGATTTGTGGCTCAGAATTATTGCATTGACAATACTATTTATAAATGGCCAGCAACTTTATACTGGTAACAAAATGGTGAATATGGTCCTTTTTATTTGTTTTGACACTAATAAACACCTTTAAATAAGTGATTACTGCTAAGAATTATTGGATTATTGAATTAATATTGACAATACTGTATTGAAAAATGGCCTGCAACTTTATCCTGGTAACAAAATGGCGAATATGGTTCTTTTTTATGTGTTGTTTTTTTTTTTAACTCTTATTTTATTTGAATTTTTACATTTTAATCTTTCATACAACATTTTCCAAAAAGAGAAATGAATACATGGAAATGCCTTATGTGCACTAAAAAGAAATATATAACCTGTGACTCAGTCAACTGTCCAGAGTCAAGATTTACAAATGAACTGACGACACTTGCACAATTCATGCCGCTATGCAATGTTCAAGTGCAAATGAAGCTTACAAAGCAGATTTTGAATACATGTACACTGTTACGTGTACTAGCAACATACAGTCAGAATTAGAGAGGGAAGGGAGGGGCGAGGTGGGGGGGGGGGTCCGAGAATGGAGTGTGTACAGTGGGCGTAACATCTGCTGGGATGTGGGGAAGTGCACTAATCGGATCTCGTAAGATCTCAAGGGTCTGCCCTATCAGAGTCCGTTGGGGCAGGTAGCGCTCTCTCACGCCATGGTAACCATATTTTTAAGAATCTGTCATGTGTTCTGGTCAATCAGCTGATCAGCTCCTCAAACCTCATAATTTGATTAACCTTATCGATCCAGACCTGGATGAGAGGGGTAATAGGTTGTAGCCAAAACAGGGGGATGACCGCTTTAGCCACCTCAATCAAATGGGTTGTGAGATTCAACTTAGAATGTCGCATAATATGCCTGGGGCATGAGAGGAGCACCCACTCTGGGGATAGGGCCCCCTTGTATGAATGGAAGTAAATGGGCTTGTACCTGGGACCAGAACAGCTCGACCATCTCACATGACCAAAAAATATGGGACATGCTCCCAACACTTTTCTGACACCGCCAGCATAGGCTCGAGGCTGCTAGGCCGTGGGCATACAGCCATTCCAGCGTTTTGTACCATCTAGATAAGATTTTGTAGTGGGATTCTTGCATCCTGACACATGTGGAAAAGCCATGTGAGGATCTGAGGGCAGCTTTAGAGTCCTCTGGCGTCAAAGAAATGTTAAGTTCTTTTTCCCAAGACTGCATGTAAAGTGGTGTGGATTAGGCAGAGGGAGCCATTAGTTGTTTTTTGCAATTTGCAATTTTCCTCATCAGAGGGAGCTTGCTTGAGAAAATTTTTTCAAACTCTGTGAGTTGTTTGCGCGTGGGGCCCGTGCTTTGTATCACTGCCACTATCTTTTTGTAGTGTTTGTAATGGAGGAAGGTGAATGGGACTTCGGGAACCTGGCTTTGAGCTGGGGTTGGGTCAGTAGAGAACCTTCTTGCAATAAATCACCTAGCGTTCGAGTCTTAAATCTCGACCAGAAGTCCCTATAGAAAGAGGCTGTAGAAGACCTAACTAAGGGTAGGAGGTCTGCAGGTAAAATCAGGGAGGGAGCGGGTGAGAGTGTTGGGCCGTGGTCCAGCCATGTCTCGCACGCACCCCTGATAAGGGGGTCAAAGACAATTCTAGATAACTGGCGCTTTGAGGGGAGCCATAAGTATTGTCTAAATGCCAAACCATTGCATGCTTCAGCTAGCGCCCTCACTATGGAGCTTTTTAGAGGTGCAGTCAGGGCCAGCCACGTACGCAATTGGATTGCTTTATAATAAGAAGAGATGTCTGGCAAAGCTATGCCTCCCTCTTCTCTATGCTTTATCAGAAGCCTATGTGCCAACCGTGGAAGCTTAGATTTCCACACAAAGGAGGAAAAAAATTCCTCGTATAGATTTAAAAAAGGAGGGAGGGAGGTGGATGGGAAGCATTTGTATAACATAGGTGAGTTTAGGGACTATATAGGTCTGTAGGAGGTTCTTTCTCCCAAACCACGATAGATAAGGAAAGTCATAGGATTTCAGGGTCTCTTTTACGTGGCTTATAAGCGGCTGGAAGTTCAGGGGATAGATGGCATCTAGGTTGCTGGGAAGTTTAATGCCCAGATAGGTTATGAAGTCTGATTTCCAAGTATAGGGAGAGTTTTTCTGTAAAACTGACACTGAGAGAGGTGGGAGTGTTATATTTAAGACTTTAGACTTGGACTCATTTACCTTATAATTTGACAGTGTCCCGTAGTGGGCCTACGCTGAAGCCTCGTATGTCCAGGTGAAGCCGGACCGCTTGCAATAGGGTCTCAAGCGTAAGGATAAACAGTGTAGGGGAAAGCGGGCAACCCTGTCTGGTGCCATTGGTAATGTCAAATGGCTGGGAGAGAGAGCCATTGACCTTGAGCCTTGCGTGCGGCCGGGAGTAGAGGGAGAATATGGCTGAGATGAAAGGTAGCGGAATCCCGTATGCCGAAAGGGCCACCCTCATGAAGGGCCAGTCAACCCTATTGAAAGCCTTCTCGGCATCTACTCCCAGCAGCACCAGCGGACATCGGGGAAGTCTGGCTAGGGCAATCATGTAGCAATCTGGCTGTGTTGTCTGAGCCCTCTCTGCCCTTCACAAAACCTGTTTGTTTCTAGTGAAGTAACTTGGGTACTAGTTTTTGTAGTCTCAAAGCAAGTAGATTGGCCCATATTTAAAGGTCTAAGTTAAGTAGGGATATGGGTCTGTAGCTCCCACAGGCATGGGGGTCCTTACCTTCCTTTGCAATCAATGTGATGTGCGCCTCTTGTGTTTGTTTAGGTAACTCATGCCCTTTCAATAAGGAATAACACATGTTCGCTAGATGGGGTAAGAGAGTGTCTCGAAATCTCTTGTAATAAAGCAATGGAAAGCCATCAGGCCCTGGGCTCTTGCCTACCGGGAAGCTATTTAAAACTCTATTTAGTTCAGAAACAGTTACGGGGGCTAGCAAAGGGTTCGTGTCAGTGGTTGTAAGTTTAGGAAGGGAAAGAGAATTCAGAAAGTCTTGAATTTGGCTGTTTGGAGATGGGGTCTACAGGAGGAGAGGTGGCAGCATTCAAATTATAAAGGTCGGAATAGAACTTCTGAAAAGCAGCAGCTATCTTGGGAGTATCACTAACCATTGATCCATCTACTCCCTTTACCTCCGCTATGTGTGACTTAGCTCTGTCTTTCTTGATCATTGCTGACATCAGCTTACTACCTTTATCTCTGTGGGCTGTGATAATTTGGGGAATTAAACTCAAAATGGAGGCTTTTCCTGGTCCGGACAGCGGTGGTTCATGGTACTGGGCGCCGGAAAGATAGCTTTCAGACGGTCCAAGTGTAAAATAAACGTGGCTTTATTCAGCTTAACTGCAACATAACAAAACAACAAACAAACCTATGCCACAGTTGGGGCCTAACTCATTCCTTGAGCCCCTAACTGTCCTGACTGTTACTCAGCTCTAGCAACAGTCCTCTGTGGACGCCAGCCCTCTGGGACAGAGCCTATCTGTAACATCCTTGCCTGTCCGGGCTTTGGCACCGTCCTCCGGGCGCAGCGGCGCAGGAGGCGTGCCCGGTTGTGATTCTTTTCTTTGGGTTTTTCTTGTACTGTCTGAACACTGTCCTATTCCCTCACCTCCTTAATTGATTTTCCACCACGCCCTTCTCCTTCACCTTGCTCTCCCCCTGCTCCACTAAGAGTTAACTTTGGTCCTGCTTTGGTGATTGACAGCCTATCCTCCTATCAAGTCGGAGGCAGGTTCTTTCTCCCTATTTATTGTTTGCCCACTTTCCTATGGGCGCTTGATATTGCATTTTGCTTACTGGCTATACTTCTTGTTATTTATTACCTGCTCTCCTTATTTTCTGACCACTGGCTTTGACTTTGACTATTCTCTTGGATCTCGATTCTGTGCTGCATTGCTCGATTGTTACTGACCCCTTGGCTAGCTGACCTCCCTTTGTTGTTGTGCGTCTTGTCTGCGTTCTATGTGATCACTTATTATAAGGAGGGACTGTCGACGTGGTTGCAGCCCTCTGGGACAGAGCCTCTCTCTCTGTCCTAGCTGGTCCACTACTTCCTGCTTCCTGCAGGACACTCCAGCCCTCCTGGAGTTACGTGCCACCCCCCAAAGGCGTGGCTGAGAGCCTTTTCTGGCCTGGCCTGGGTCGCTCAACAGCGCCCTCTGGCTCACATACTTACATACCCTCCCCCTCAGCTCACTACCCATGGGGTGAGCTACAATGGGACGAGACATCCTATGACAAAGTCCCTCTTCAACCAAGTAGGCCTGTCCAGTGTCTCTCCAGAATTCCCAATCTGGGGGTCTCTTCTTCCAGATTCCGGTTACTCGACACTTCCAGTTTCTCATCACTTTAACTGCTACGTCAAGATCCTGGCCACTCTGTGCAAAGGCAAGTTTTTCTTCATCAACTTCACAATTCGCCATACAGGGGATCACATCATTTTCATCACATTTCTCGCCATAGTCTTCAGCTATCCCATTGCAGGACTTTGATTCCTTTAGTGAATAGCCGTAAGAATCTTCATCTTCTCCTATCCTGAATCCACAAGAGCTCAGAGACCAACTAACACGTACTTCAAGCACATCAATATCTTTAGAGTATAACTGTTTCACGGGTACTTTTTCCATAAGCTTCATCTCAAAGCAAACTTTGCCATCACCATCAAGGCTTAGAAGTTTAGGAGACATAGGCCGCTTGCTCTCCTCTTTGTTTGAGATACACAATCTCTGTACTGCAATATCTTCTCCTTCTGTACGAGGGCCATACCGTACACCCTCACATAATAGATCACGCTGAACTACATTTTCTGGCATGTCTTTAACAACTGTCACATCATTGGTGACATGTAACCATCTCTTACTTCCTGACTCCCCCTTCACAGACAACATGGAGTCATTATTCACCGTTTGTCCACCAGACATTTGGCTAGAGACAGGTACAGCTACACCGTTATCCACAATGGCTTCAGACACTTTAGCTGTTGGGACAACATATGCGTGGTCAGTCTTCTTATGGGCTCTTGTTCCACACTTTTGGTGATCCTTCACCTTATTTACCATCTCACATGGTTTCATCATAATCTGATCATTGGTATCAACATCAGTGGACAGGTCACTCATGTCTGTCTGACTCAATGATTCTCCTTTCTCTGCCTCTATGCTGGCAGCTTTTTCCAATTCTAACGCCTTCTGTAGCGCACAAATCTCTGATTCCAGCTCCAGAACTTTCTTCACTGCGACATTTTTCTGTGCCGCTTCCATCTCAGTCTTTACTAGTGCACCTTGCAGCTCTGATTCTTTAGAGGTTAACAGGCTCTGCAGCGAATCCTTCTCAGCTTCTAGTGCTGACAGCTTTGAAGATAGGGCAGATGCCGACTGTTCAGTATTGGATAGAGACTGCTGTAATCGATCCAATTCTTCTCTTTTAGATTCCACTTCGGTTTTTAACTGTGCTATCTGAACAGTGCGCTCTTCCAACTTTATTTCTGACTCGCGCTTCACGTGATCCATCTGAAACTCCAGCTTTTTCTTGATGTTTGCAATTTCCTCCTGCTGGTTCACTTGCACCTTTAGTTTAGCAACAAGCATTTTTAGATCTACAATCTCAGCAGACAAATTAGACAGGTTTCCCTCAAACTGAATCTTCATGTCTTCTATCTGGAGGTCCAATTCTCTCTTGGCCTTTTCCAGCTTGTCATAAGCATTAGCTTTGTTCTTATTCAATATCTGCACAGATTCCAGGTTTTTCTCAACTTCATCCTTGGAGCTAACCAAATTCTCCATTTCAGTGCACAGCTGCTTGTTGAGCCTCTCTAACTCGTCCTTCAATTCAAGGGCCTCTGCTTCAGCACGGTCACGTTCTTCTGCATATCTAGCAGAAAGAGTCTTCTCTTCACCAAGCAGCTGATCAAACTTTTTCTGCTTCCTTTCCAAATTTGACACCATCCAACGTTGATGATCAAGGTCTACACCTACATCTTCTAGTTCCTGCTGCAGTCTAATTTTCGTCTTCTCAAGTTTGTCATAAGCAGCAACCTTCTCCTCAAACCGTTGATTTGTTACTTCTAGCTCCTTTTGCAACCTTTCCTTTAGTTCTTCAACAGAGTCCAAGGACCCAATACTATCCCATTTTTTTCTTCATATCAGTCACCTGAGCCTGTAGTGTTGAAATCTGCTTTGTCAAATCTCTTTTTGCTATCTCCTCTTCCTCTAGTTGCTCAAGGAAACCATTTTTCTCATCTTCCATTTGTTTTAGTTTTGTACTAAGGTCAAGCTTCTGACAAGTTTCTTCTTGCAAAAGTTCCTGAGTGTCCTGAAGCTGAGATTCTAGTGTAGAAAAATCTTTGGAAAGTTTGATAAACTTGCTGTCTGCTTGAGAAAGAAGCCTTGTGACATTATTCAATTCTACCTGTAGTCTATTTGCCTTGTCTAGTAGTTCTGCTTGAAATCTGTCCCCTTCTATGACTTTTAGTTGCATCACTTGAAGTTGAGTCTCTACTTTTTTTATGACTCTCCTGTAAGGCTTGCACTTTCTGAGCATGGACAGACGACATCTCCATCAAATCTTTGTCTTTATTTTGCATCAAAACAGACAACTTCTCATTATCTTCACAAGATCCTGACAGCGCCCTCTCCAGGCTACATATTCTAGCTTTGAGTTCACTTTCTCTTTGTTCCAGAACTCCAGCTCTGCTTCACCATTCATGGATTTCACTATTTAGGCGAACCTGATGCAAGTTTTGCTCTGACTGCAATGTCTGCACCACAGATTCTAAATCACTCTCTCGGTCAGACACATACTTCCTCAGCTCTGCAATTTCATTTTCTTTGTCAGTTAAGGCAGCCGAAAGGTTTACACACATCCTAACTTGGTCATCCAGACATTCTGACTGACTCTGCAAAAATTCACTTCTCTCATGTTTAGCAGTTTCAAGGTCATCTCTTAATTTTTCAATGACACTCTCTTTGGCAATGGAGTCTTGAACATTCTGCTCCTTTAAATCCTGCAATTGCTTCTCAAGCACTTGCTTTTGCTCTACACTTTGTATAACTTCCTTAGACAGAGCACATTTCATTTCTGCAAACTCCTTCTTAGTGACACAGTCCATTCCAGGCAAACCCAGTACCACATTTTCACAATGACTAGGATATAACCTCTTCATAGAGTCAAGCTCTGCCTTCAACTTAAGGTTCTCTCTTTCTGATACCAAAAGTTGCCATTTCCAATCAGATATTTCATTCTCGTACATGAACCTGATGGTTTTATTCTCATCTTGAAGCTGCTGCACCATAATATTTTCATCTTTGGTGCTTCCATGCACTCCATTACGAGACACACACTCAGCAGGGACATATTCCATCATAGAACAGAGGTGCTTTAGAAAAATTGAGTCACCATCATGCAACCCTTTATCTTTACTTGCACTCCACCTGATCTGCTCCGGGTTTTGTCTCTCTCTGCATTCAGACTGCTGCACTAATAAACCTGTGCATAACTTCTCTGCTTTTTTACAAGCTGAAATTCTCTTTTTCTTGCCCATGGTTTACTAACAAAATTACACAATATTCCACAGCAATCTTGGGTTCAACCGACAGCAACTTCTTGCTATCTTCTGCAGTCACCTGTATTCACACAGTTAACTTATGTGGCACTACAACAATCAGCATTTTCTTCTGTCTTCCACAGAAAACACCAACATGGTACCATAGCCTTTCACATACACTTGTTTGCAATATCCAGCTTCTATTTATGTGGCACTACAACAACCAGCATTTTCTATTGTCTTCCACAGAAAACACCAACATGGCACTATAGCCTTTCACATAGACTTGTTTGCAATATCCATCTTCTATACACATTGCTTACTTTCTTGCCATCAGCAAGTACTTTATAGACTTCTGTGCCACAGTATACACAAAGTCCATTCCCTGGATTCCTCATCCAGAGTTTTTACTTTCACCAGTTTTTTGCACACACATTGCTATGTTGCAATTCACTCACCCCTTTCTGGGCTTCTCAGTTGAAATCACCGATTTCTTACAGCTGTAGGCCACAATACACACTTAGCAGTACTGCAGTCACCAATCACTTGTCTTCCAGGACTTGCGTGGATCTCTTTATGCGCGCGATTCTCCACCATATGTGATAATTTGGGGAATTAAACTCAAAATGGCGGCTTTTCCTGGTCCAGACAGCGGTGGTTCATGGTACTGGGTGCCGGAAAGATAGCTTTCAGACGGTCCAAGTGTAAAATAAACGTGGCTTTATTCAACTTAACTGCAACATAACAAAACAACAAACAAACCTATGCCACAGTTAGGGCCTAACTCACTCCTTGAGCCCCTCACTGTCCTGACTGTTACTCAGCTCTAGCAACAGTCCTCTGTGGACGCCAGCCCTCTGGGACAGAGCCTATCTCCCTGTCCTAGCTGGTCCACTCCTGTGGACGCCAGCCCTCTGGGACAGAGCCTTTCTCTATGTCCTAGCTGGTCCACTACTTTCTGCTTCCTGCAGGACACTCCAGCCCTCCTGGAGTTACGTGCCACCCCCCAAAGGCGTGGCTGAGAGCCTTTTCTGGCCTGGCCTGGGTCGCTCAACAGCGCCCTCTGGCTCACATACTTACAGGGCATATAGTTTTGCTCTAAAATTTAGTAGTTGCTTCGCAGGAGGAGTATATCAGTTTTAAGTTTACGCATTAAACACATAATAGAGTGCCGTTTGTTCGGTGAGTTAAGACCTTCCACATTAAATGTGGTTACAGTAACTGACGACATCTCCAATTCTCGTATCAGCAGATTTGAAAGCTAGTGTGAGGGTTCGGTAGAGTCAAGGAAGGGTATCAGGAGGGGGGGGGGTGGCGTGTAATTCCCGATCACAGGGGATGGGGGGAGAGCACTTTGGGTGTGGGTCAACCGGGAACTGTAGCAGTTTTTAGTAACAAGACTGTGCGTGCAATTGTATACAAAACGACGGTTTTCAATCGCCTATATGGCAAGCGAGGTTGGGGAAACAGAGGGTACCCTGATCGGTGTCGAGCCTGCATGACACCGCCCTCTAAAAAGGAATGAGTTGTGTGGTGAGGATATTTAAGGAAGCTTATAGCTAACATTGGTGATACCTAAGCCTCAGTTCTGGAACCAAGTGGGGGTCCGGGCATGTGAAGGGGAGGAGACAGGCAATCACAAGAACCAACAGTGCCAGAGGCTCCAGCATCCAGCCAAAAACAGAAAGCCCAGGAGCCCCCACATAAGTGTGAGCAAGCACCCGGGCAGTTCTGTCAACCACAATGGAGGCCAGAGCCACTCTAAAAAAATACAACAAAAAGCACAATAAAGGGTAGTAATATAAAGCACTCTGGAGGATTTAAGTTAACAACCCTGTCCAGTGTGTGTACCCATCATATCAATTTGTTAATGAGAACAAATATGGTACCGTCTAGCTAGAGTCCAGTATCAGCTCAGAACTCGGTCCACTACTGCGAGGTTCCAGCCGGACCAGTGCTAGGTGTTCAGGAGGAATCCAGACGGGGTTTCATGGCCACTTTCTTCCCCTTTGGAGACTTGGATTTCAGTGGGTTCAGATGCGGGAGTACCGGTAGATCTCTCACATTAAGACTCACTGACGGCATCCAGGAGGGTATGTCCAGTGGCTCAATTTCAAGGGAAGACCATACCGCCGGTAGGTCCGCCGGAGAATGGACAACCAGTCTCTTTGTACCCAGAAAAATAGCAAGCCCAAAAGGATATAACCATGCGTATTGAATGCTCCGTGCACATAACTCCTCCAGTAGCGGTTTCAGCAACATCCTCTTGAACAGGACAGAGGGAGCAACATCTTGGTACAGGGATAGCTCGGTATCTTCGTATGTGATCTTTTGTTTGTTTCTGGCGGCCGACAGTATCGCCGCCGTATCTACATATGAAAGCAGACCGCATATGATATCTCGCGGTGGGTCTCCTTGTTTGGGGCGAGGGCGTAGGGCCCTGTGTATCCGCTCTATCACCACCTGCGCAGCTCTTTCAGGGCCTAGTAAATCTGAGAAAAGCTGTGTAGCCATATTTGGGAGAAAATCTGGCACATAGGATTCCGGCAGGCCTTTCAATCTTATATTCCTCCTCCTGCTTCTATTTTCCTGATCTTCTATCAAAGTGAATGAGCAGTCTATCAGATCCCTGTGTAGGTTGAGGTGTTCAGAGACTGTATCTGTATGGGACTTTATGTTGGAGTAGGCCTCTTCCAGGTCAGATACTCTGTGACTAGTGGACTGAATTTCAGCCTTAATATCAGCCAGCTCAGACAATACAGGACTCACCGCTATGGCAAGCGCTTTCTGTAGGAAGGATTTGGATATCTGCAGAGCGCTGCTGTCTTTCCTCTCAGAGCTGGTCACGCTGTCACCGTCAGAGTCCTCTCCACTCTCTCGCTCCTGCCTTTCCTCTCTCTCCTGTCTCCCCTCCGGCGCCATTTTGAGCGCCGCTAGCGGGGATACCGCTCCCCCTCTCCTCACAAAACGCTGGAGGTCTCCCTGTAATCTGGACCTCTTAGGGATGCCAGGGGGGGTCCCCGGTTTTATCTCTCCCCGTTCTCACCATGTCTGAGCTAGAAAGTGTGGTGTAGCGGTGGTTTGCAGGCTCTATGTGACGGAGCTCTATGCAGAAGCAGCCATCACAGGCTCCGTCCCCTTTTTATGTGTTTTGACACTAAAAAAGACCTTTAAATAAGTGATAACTGCTAAGAATTATTGAATTATTGCATTAATATTGACAATACTGTATTGAAAAATGGCCTGCAACTTTATACTGTTAACAAAATGGCGAATATGTTCCTTTTTATGTGTTTTGACACTAATAAAGACCTTTAAATAAGTGATAACCGCTAATAATTATTGAATTTTTATTGACAATACTGTTTTAAAATATTGCCTTCAACTTTATAGTGGTAACAAAATGGCGAATACGGTCGTTATGTCTTTCCCCACGTTAAAGGCCTTTATTACAGAATAAGCCCCTTATAATAAACACCTTTAAAAAGGCTTTTTTTTTTACAGATACGTGCAGATATGGCTTTGGCACAATAGTACTGAAATATGTTATGCCTTGTAAGAACAGTGAATAAGCCCCTTATAATAAAGGCCTTTAAAAAGGCTTTTTTTTACAGATACGTGCAGATACGGCTTTGGCACAATAGTACTGAATTATTTTATGCCTTGTAAGAACAGTGAATAAGCCCCTTATAATAAAGGCCTTTAAAAAGGCTTTTTTTTTACAGATACGTGCAGACATGGCTTTGGCACAATAGTACTGAATTATGTTATGCCTTGTAAGAACAGTGAATAAGCCCCTTATAATAAAGGCCTTTAAAAAGGCTTTTTTTTTACAGATACGTGCAAATATGGCTTTGAACCAATAGTACTGAATAATGTTATGCCTTGTAAGAACAGTGAATAAGCCCCTTATAAAAAAAGGCCTTTAAAAAGGCTTCTTTTACAGATCCGTGCAGATATTACTGTATGATATTTCACTTTTTTTGCTGTACTGCACTGCAAAAGGCTTGTTGCGTTCCACCTTGATGACACAGATATGAGTAATGAGCCGCAGTATAACGGCAGTGAGTGCTGCAATGTGAATTTTGCTGCAAATTCTTGCTGTAAATGAGCCTGCAACCACCCCAAATTCTTCTCTCAATTCCTCCCTATCCTTCCCCTACACTTTGTAATCCTCTGAACTTCTATCTGTTTTCTAAGTCTTTCCCTAGCTCCTGCTTGCGTCTGTCCCTACAGGGAGGGGGGGGGGGGATGGCTACCCAAAAGGGGGGGGGGGGGGGGGGGGGGGGCGCCAGCCCGGCCGGCCGCGGGCGGGGGGGGGCCCCGGCCCGGGTGAAAAAAAAAAAAAAAAAAAAAAACCCCAACGGAAAGGGGGAGAAAAAAAAAAAAAAAAAAAAAAAAAAAGGGAGGGGGGGGGGGGGGGGGGGGGGTGGGGGGGGGGCGGGGGGGGGGGGGGCGGGCCCCCCCCCCCGGGGGGGGGGGGGGGGGGGGCCGCGGCGGGCCCGCCCCCGGGGGGGCCTCCCGCCGCCCGCCCCCCCCCCCCCCCCCCCCCCCCCGCGCCGCGGGGGGCGGGGGGGCCCGGGGGGGGCCCCCCCCCCTCTCCCCCCCCCCCCCCCCCCCCCCCCCCCCCCCCCCCCGGCCCCCCCCCGCCCCCCCCCCCCCCGCCGCCCCCCCCCCCCCGGGGCCCCCCCCCCCCCCCCCCCCCCCTTAACAACAACCCCCCCCCCCCCCCCCCCCCCCCTCCCCAGGATGTCCACTGGTTTAGGAGGGCTTCTGCCTTTGCGGAAGTCCACCACCAGCTCCTTGGCGTTAATCTTCAGGTGGTCCGGGGCAACAGTCCACAAAATCCCGGTCAGTTCTCTGTACTCCCTGTCATCATCATGTGGATGACTGAGACCCACTATTGCAGAGCGAGAATACTCTGTAGGTAGCAGCTGGACGAGTGGCACCTAAAATCGCAGTGTACAGTGTGAAAGAGGAAAGGGGCGGAAACCACAGCCGGGGCGCCCCCAAAAAAAAAACACTGTGACACTGACACACAGTCCTGCTGGCTCTCACGATTGAGGGTTGGGGGTCTAGGATCCAGTTGGAGAGGTGGTGGTCCACCCAGCAAGGCCCAGCTTGTCCCTCAATAACCTGGGCTGTATGGTGTTAAAAGCACTGGAGAAGTCAAAGAACATTATTCTCACTGTGTTCCCTGGTTTCTCCAGGTGAGACAGAGCCCTGTGCAGAAGATGGATGATGGCATCATCTACCCCAATGCCCGGCCGATAAGCAAACTGGGGTGGGTCCATAGCGGGGCCACTAGAGGGCGGAGATGTGTGAGAACCAATCTCTCCAAGATCTTCATCAGGTGGGATGTCAGTGCACAGGTCTGTAGTCGTTGAGGTCCATAGGGTGGGGTTTCTTTGGAACTGGTACCACACAAGAAGATTTCCATAATTCAGGGACTATTCCTGCCTCAGGCTCATATTATACATATATGTAATTATACCACACAGCTGGTCCCCACAAGTCTTAATTAGCCTTGCACTGATGTCATCTGGCCCTCCGGCTTTCCTCGCCTTGATCTTTTTCATCTCCTTCCTCACCTGGGCCCGTGTGAAGGTCAGACTGTGGCCAGATAAAGATGGATTTCTGGATTTACTGGTCTGTTGGGAAGTGGCCGCATGGGGAGAGTCATTGTGGGTGATCCCGCGCTCCCAGAGTCCCTTCCCCTTTGTCCTAACATGTGCGATAGCCATTTTTAAAAAATTTTTAAAAAAATGTGATTCGATGCATCGAAGCGTGAGGAAATCCAGAATTGTGGTGAATCGAAGATTTCCTGAAATTCGAATTGAATTCCACTTCTGCAGAATCGATTCGCTCATCTCTAATTATTATTTTCATAGCATTCTCTTTTGGGTATGAAAGACAAGTTAATTTCATTGTGTAGGTTCATAACATTTAAATATATACAGACTAGCATATATACACACAACTACATATATAGACAGATATACACACATATACATACAGTATACAATTCATATAGACACACCTATACTGTAGTCATATACAGTATAAGGCATCCATTATAAGGGGGGAGCTATTATTTATAAGAGGGTAACTATTTACAGTATAAGGGGGGTATAATTGTTAAGTGAGCTTATTTATAAAGGGGGCTATTAGTGATAATGGGGAGTATTATTTATAAGGGTAACTATTATTTATGAGAGGGCTATTATTAATAAGGGAGTAGTATTATTTTTACGGGGTGACTTACTGATAAGGGGGAATATTACTGATACAGGGCACTATTTATCATTTATAAGGGAGCTATTACTGATAAAGGTGTTATATATATATAAGGAGGCGGTATAATAACTGATGACTGGGTGCAAAAATCTATTAGGCGGTACAAAGGTGCTCATTTGAATTGTGTGCGGTAAAATGGGGCTTGTTATTACTTTTTTGTTGTCAGAAAGGAGGCGTTGTTATAGGGGTTGCCACTAGAAGATGATGGTATTGTTTGCAACATTTGGGGCTCCACTTTTAATTTTGCCCAGGGCCCCACTTTGTCTAAAACCGGCCCTGTGGACACCTTATACATCTATTGCTCATCTGTTTTTCCTGTATTCACCTTTCATGAAGACTTCAATCATATTCCAGTTTTTATTAAAAAAAAAAAATCTCTGAGCCCTCCAGATATACCACATAGGTCAGATGTGCATATGAATTACATCAACTTCACAAGAATATCGTATTTTACAAGTGTTTTTTATAATTTATCTAAGTATTGCACATTGTGAACTTGGGTGACTTTGCTAGAATGTCCACTCCTTGGAAAACTGCCAACTGTAATGAATGTTTTCCACTTGTGAAAAATCTTTTTCACTGTAGAATGGAGTTCAAATTGTTTGGAAGTGGCCTTATAACCCTTCCCAGGTTGATAGGCAGCAACAGCTTCTTCTTTAAGGTACCTGTTGATGGATTTCTTCCTTGGAATTTTTTTATTAACAAAAACTGCTCCAGACTAGTAAGCTGCCAAAACTTCTGCTTTTATAGAGATGAATATTTTTGGTGATGATCACTTTATCAAAGGCATTTGATTAGCTTAACGTGGCTGCTACTTAGCCTCTTAATTCATATGGAAAAAGTAAGGAAGTACTTAATTTTCACACACTGCTTCTGCTTTTGTCCTAGTTCTTGTTAAATAAATAGACACAATGTAATTTGTCATGTGTTGTTGTTCATCTGAGGTTGTATTTTCCTAATTCTAAGAATTTCTAAGTACCAAATATCCTGATACATAAAATCATAGTGCCGTAATATTGTTTTCTCATGACTGTACAGTATATAGGATCACAGTTCTGGAGTCTGATGATGTTTTTGATCGTATGAGTAATTTTAAAAGGTTATGCTTTAAGTGATATGAGAAACAAAACTGGTAGAGAAAAAGATGTATACTTATATTGTAACTGTTTGGTTCTCTCTAAAAAAAACACAGTTTACATTTATCCAGTGTTCTGTCCTTAATAGCTTACAACAAACAATTCAGCAGGGCAGCTTCATGGGTCAACAGTTTCAGAGATATTTTCCCATAGCTTTTCAGCAAAGCAATTTATAAGACAACAGAGTTAAATTAAAGGCAGCAGGAAGTTGTGCAAGAAGAATACTTTTTTTAACCCATTCCTGACATTGTAATAGTACTGCGGATGTTGCGTATTTAAATATGGTGGCCACTCAGGTTGCCATATCTGCCAGGTCTCCACAGTATTATACAATGGAGACATGGGGGAAATGCCTTAAATCAGTGTCTGAACTGATTGCAAGCATTAACCCCCTGACGCCTCAGTCAAGCCGCCATTTTCCCAGCAGGTTCTCAGGTTTGTCTGGCATACACTTCTAATACAGGCTGCCCTTTTGCAGTCAAAAACGATAATAGAAAGTCGAAAAATGAAGGAGTTAAAAAAAGGGAAGGAGTTAAAGGGAATCTACAGAATCTATAGAAAGTCGAAAAATGAAGGAGTTAAAAAAAGGGAAGGAGTTAAAGGGAATCTACCGCAACCAAAATGTCTTCTAACCCACTTATATGCTGTTGTATGGGTAACTAGTCGCATAGAGAATACCTTTCATACCTTTATTTTGTCAAAGTACAATCTTGCTGTGGAGAAGATCACCTTTTAATTTATACACAAATAAGCAGTTCAGTGCTTCAAGTGCATTGCCGCATGTGTGAGCGTTTCTGATTTTGTCTGTAGTCGCCACCCAGCACCAATCCAAACATAAAGATTGACAGGCCCTGATGTGTGATGACCAGAGACACAAATAGACCCCCAAGCAGATACGGCCAAGTCTCAGGTGCACTGAATAGCTCATTTGCATACAGATTGAAAGTTGATTTTCTCTGCAGCAAGACTGTATTTTGACACAAAAAGGTATGTTCTCTATTAGAGATGAGCAAATCAATTCAGCACAATCTACATTTGTTCAGAAATTCAAAAAGGTGAATCTGGACCTTTTGTTATTTTACAGGGCATAAAAAATACAGAAGGAAGAGGATCACATGACCTTGGATGGACGGCTCCCTTATAATGTAATACATGTAGAACTCAACCAATCACTGATGATTCTAACCAGTATAGAAGCCCAACCAGGAACACTGCTGCTATACTATACAAATATAGAGGAGAAATAGTGAGGATTTGGACTTATTTGTACATCTACATTTCATGTACATGTCTCGTCCACAATGTCTGTAGAAGTACAGTATATAGAGAGGGAGGGGTGAGCAAGAATGCTTGAGATACGAGAATAAAGACAGGCTTAGGTAGATGCTGGAGCTGAATAGACGCTTTCCATCACAACCATGGATATGCTACTAGGCAAACCAAATCCACAAATAATACATAGTCATTATCATCATCCTCATCACTTTTCTTAGTCCTCCTCCTCTGTCATCCATAATATAATATGTGGGCAGTACAACAATACCCACCCAGTCATCTACTTGTGTTTAATTGAATTGGTACCTGGCCATGTTGCTGGCAGTATATTTAATGCCATACCACTCAGTGAATTCCACAGCCTTCAGGCAACTTATGGTGTGCACTGAGCCTCAGAGGAGAATACCTAGCCTCTATTATTTCTCCAAGAAAGTCATTCCTCCCTTGTGCCACTCCTTGGCACTGTCACTGCTCACTGAGGAGCAGGGGCGTAATTTGAGGGGGTGCAGAGGGTGCAGTCGCACCGGGGTCCAGGAGCCTTAGGGGGCCCATAAGCACTGGCATCAGTATTGAGATTGCAGCTTCCACCTGGCCCATAAGTCCAGGAGACCCATAGATTAACCTAACCACACAAAGGTTGATTAAACTACTTAGCAGCCGTAACCATCACTATCAAGAATTCTCTGTAGGCATGAGGTAGGGGGCCCCAGACAAAAGATTGCACCAGGGCCCACAAGACTTTAGTTATGCCACTGCTGAGGAGTCAATGGTATGCATGGCAGTGGTAGTAATGTACCACTGCAACACAGCCAGGAACTAGTCACACCTCCACTGTTGCGCAGGTCTGCCTCTGACAACATTCGGTGTTTATTCACCTCCTCCAGATCCTTTTCAAAGGACATCTTCCTGTCCTCAATAGCAACAGGGTAGATTGTTGCTTCTACTCTACAGGGGCATGTGCTCTGGCCAACAAAAAGCCACTTTTGTGGATTTTGAAAGTTAGGGTAGTGAAATGAACCTTTGCTTAGTAGTTACTGTTTTGCATTGTTCAGCAAAATTCCCAGTAGATGGTTCAATATCAACTACCAGTGACAAAAACACTGTGGCTACAACGAATTTGGACAACATAACACATTCCCCCATCATGGTGAATGCCATAAACTTGGTAGTGCAACACTTTTTAAAAAGTATCATGGCTTGCAGAAGGTGCTGGCAATGCCCAGGAGTGTAACTGTGCATTTTCGTCACTTCTTATATGCCTAATAACACCCTCCTGGAATTACATCAACAGAATGGTCTGCATTTGCACTGCTTGATCTACAATATTCCAACTGGCTAGACGCCAGAGAATAATATGTGGAGGCCCAGGGTAGGTGTAAAAAATTTTTTAAAAATTCATACCCACCTTGCATTACATCTTTTGGTCCTCCATATGGTGTCCAGTGCTCTGTCTCCAATTCCTCTGTGACATCTGGTGCTCTCCTGTGACGTGAAGCACCCAGGGTCATCGCTGGGGCCTGTGATTGGGCCTCAGCAGTAACATGGGCAACATCATAAAGCCATGACGTCATGACACTTGGGGGGCCCATGTGACCGCTGGTGACCGCAGATGCATGTCATCACAGAGTGCTATACATAAGTGCTATTTCATTTGATTTTAAGGTTAAGGGTTTTTTTTGTGTTTTTTTTCCTTGGTTTTATTTTTTGTTCACCAGACAATGCAAGTAGGCCCAGAAGAGGTAATGAAAGATGAGTATGATTGCTTTTTTATTTTTCTCACCTCTCATATTATACTCTGGGGTCTGAATGATCCTGGAGGTGGGAATATAATTTTAAAGAAATAACACTAAATTTAATAACATAGTTCAACATTCCATCTTGTATACAGAGTTAGATTCAGAACACACTAAGAGTAGTAAGCAAGTGATGCCTTCAAGACACAACTTCTGTCTTAAAGTCAACAATTAGTCCATATGATTTCAATGTGTTAGGGTAGAAAATCCACATGAACTCGTGTAACCAGGGTACATGATCAATGATTTGACTCCTTCTTTGGTGCTCACCATGACACATTTCAGTATAATGTTTAGGTAGGGTAAATCCTTCAGTTTTTTTTAACAGATTTGTGTTTTTAATTACAAAGTAGTTTTACCCACATACATAAATGTCTGTGTAGTGTCTTCTCTCTGGTACATCTAGCCTCTAAGCTTCTTCTCTATATTAGCCATAGCCTTTGATACATCCCCCTCTTTCTTAACTACTTTCTTGACACATAGGAACTAGCTGTACAGTCATGGCCAAAAGTTTTGAGAATGATACAAATATTAATTTTTACAAAGTGTACTGCTTCAGTTTTTCTAATGGCAATTTGCATATACTCCAGAATGTTATAAAGAGTGATCAGCTTAACAGCAATTACTTGCAAAGTCAATATTTGCCTAGAAAATGAACTTTATCCCCCAAAACACATTTCAACATCATTGCAGCCCTGCCTTAAAAGGACCACCTAACATCGTTTCAGTGATTGCTCCATTAACACAGGTGTGGGTGTTGATGAGGACAGGGCTGGAGATCAATCTGTCATGATTAAGTAAGAATGACACCACTGGACACTTTAAAAGGAGGCTGGTGCTTGCCATCATTGTTTCTCTTCTGTTAACCATGGTTATCTCTAAAGAAACACGTGCAGTCATCATTGCACTGCACAAAAATGGCCTAACTGGGAAGAGTATTGCAGCTAGAAAGATTGCACCTCAGTCAACAATCTATCACATCATCAAGAACTTCAAGGAGAGAGAGAGGTTCCATTGGTGCCAAAAAGGCTCCAGGGCGCCCAAGAAAGACCAGCAAGCGGCTGGACCGTCTCTTAAAAGTGTTTCAGCTGCGGGATCGGGCTACCAGCAGTGCAGAGCTTGCTGAGGAATGGCAGCAGGCAGGTGTGAGTGCATCTGCACGCACTCTGAGGCGGAGACTCTTGGAGCAAGGCCTGGTCTCAAGGAGGGCAGCAAAGAAGCCACTTCTCTCCAGAAAAAACAGCAGGGACAGACTGATATTCTGCAAAAGGTACAGAGAGTGGACTGCTGAGGACTGGGGTAAAGTAATTTTCTCTGATGAATCCCCTTTTCGATTGTTTGGAACATCTGGAAAACAGCTTATTCGGAGAAGAAGAGGTGAGCGCTACCACCAGTCTTGTCTCATGCCAACTGTAAAGCATCCTGAAACCATTCATGTGTGGGGTTGCTTCTCAGCCAAGGGAATCGGCTCTCTCATAGTCTTGCCTAAAAACACAGCCATGAATAAAGAATGGTACCAGAATGTCCTCCAAGAGCAACTTCTCCCAACCGTCCAAGAGCAGTTTGGCGCTCAACAATGCCTTTTCCAGCATGATGGAGCACCTTGCCATAAAGCAAAGGTGATAACTAAATGGCTCAGGGAACAAAACATAGAGATTTTGGGTCCATGGCCTGGAAACTCCCCAGATCTTAATCCCATTGAGAACTTGTGGTCAATCATCAAGAGACGGGTGGACAAACAAAAACCAACAAATTCAGACAAAATTAAAGCATTGATTCTGCAAGAATGGACTGCTATCAGTCAGGATTTGGTCCAGAAGTTGATTGAGAGCATGCCAGGGAGAATTTCAGAGGTCCTGAAAAGAAGGGTCAACACTGCAAATATTGACTTGCTGCATTAACTCATTCTAACTGTCAATATAAGCTTCTGTTACTCATAATATGAATGCAATTATATTTCTGTATGTGATAAAAACATCTGACAAACACACATAAAAACCAGAGAGCAGCAGATCATGTGAAAATATAATATTTGTGTCATTCTCAAAACTTTTGGCCATGACTGTACACACAGTACTGTATATATACAGTGGGGAAAAAAAGTATTTAGTCAGCCACCATTTGTGCAGGCTCTCCCACTTAAAAAGATGAGAGAGGCCTGTAATTGTCATCATAAGTAGACCTCAACTATGAGAGACAAAATGAGAAAACATATCTAGAAAATCACATTGTCTGATTTTTTAAGAATTTATTTGCAAATTATGGTGGAAAATAATTATTTGGTCACCTACAAACAAGCAAGATTTCTGGCTCTCACAGACCTGTAACTTCTTCTTTAAGAGGCTCCTCTGTCCTCCACTCATTACCTGTAGTAATGGCATCTGTTTGAAATTGTTATCAGTATAAAAGACACCTGTCTGCAACCTCAAACAGTCACACTCCAAACTCCACTATGGTGAAGACCAAAGAGCTGTGGAAGGACACCAGAAACAAAATTGTAGACCTGCACCAGGCTGGCAAGACTGAATCTGCAATAGGCAAGCAGCTTGGTGTGACGAAATCAACTGTGGGAGCAATAATTAGAAAATGGAAGACATACAAGACCACTGATAATCTCCCTCGATCAGGGGCTCCACGAAAGATCTCATCCTGTGGGGTCAAATTAACTCCAAAATGATGAGCAAAAATCCCAGAACCACACGGGGGGACCTAGTGAATGAACTGCAGAAAGCTGGAACTAACATAACAAAGGCTACCGTGAGTAACACACTACGCCACCAGGGACTCAGATCCTGCAGTGCCAGACGTGTCCTCCTGCTTAAGCCAGTACATATCCGGGCTCATCTGAAGTTTGCTAGAGAACATTTGGATGTTCCAGAAGAGTATTGGGAGAATGTCATATGGTCAGATGAAACCAAAGTAGAACTGTTTGGTAGAAACACAACTCGTCGTGTTTGGAGGAGAGTGAATGCTGAGTTGCATCCAAAGAACACCATACCTACTGTGAAGCATGGGGGGTGGCAACATCATGCTTTGGGGCTGTTTCTCTGCAAAGGGACCAGGACGACTGATCCATGTACATGAAAGAATGCATGGGGCCATGTATTGTGAAATTTTGAGTGCAAACCTCCTTCCATCAACAAGGGCACTGAAGATGAAACATGGCTGGGTCTTTCAGCATGACAATGATCCCAAGCACACCGCCAGGGCAATGAAGGAGTGTCTTCGTAAGAAGCATTTCAAGGTCCTGGAGTGGCCTAGCCAGTCTCCAGATCTCAACCCCATAGAAAACCGTTGGAGGGAGTTGAAAGTCCGTGTTGCCCAGCGACAGCCCCAAAACATCACTGCTCTAGAGGAGATCTGCATGGAGGAATGGGCCAACATACCATCAACAGTGTGTGCCAACCTTGTGAAGACTTACAGAAAACGTTTTACCTCTGTCATTGCCAACAAAGGATATATAACAAAGTATTGAGATGAACTTTTGTTATTGACCAAATACTTATTTTCCACCATAATTTGCAAATAAATTCTTAAAAAATCAGACAATGTGATTTTCTAGATATGTTTTCTCATTTTGTCTCTCATAGTTGAGGTCTACCTATGATGTCAATTACAGGCCTCTCTCATCTTTTTAAGTGGGAGAACTTGCACAAATGGTGGCTGACTAAATACTTTTTTCCCCACTGTATATATATATATATATAGAGAGAGAGAGAGAGAGAGAGAGAGAGAGGAAGAGAAGCATTAAAAGTCAAACATTTCAGTGTGTTTATATACCGGCTGTTTGTTGCTACCGGCTATTCATCCATTTACCCATAGTCATATATGTTGCTTTCACGTTGACATTTATAATGCTTGTCTTGGTGATAAAGAGGGGTTGGGTATAGTCCTAGAAGACTTCAGAGTATCATGTACAACATTAAAGGGCAATTGGTACGCTTTCAATTCGAAATGAAATCACTCAGACCAAAAAAATCAAAGGGCTCCAGTCGTGGGTAAAAGGAACGTCAACTTTTATAAATCACATGAAATCCAGCTAAGACATGACACCAGAAGAACTTCCTTACATGTTTGAGGTTCACAACAAACCCTTATCCATAACCCTTAATTCATGGCTTTGATAACTGAATTGAGTCTAAAACAAATGTCTGTGGAGGATGCATATGGGTAATAAACAGAATTGGACAGACTGAATATTTGGGCATCCACTTGGCAGACGAGGTTCAATGTAGATAAATGTAAAGTTATGTATCTGGCACACAACATATGTCCTAGGGGAAGTAAAGCAGGGTTACTGGAGGAGAAGGACCTGGGTGTATTTGTAGATTATAGATTAAGTAACAGCATACAATGTCAATCAGGTGCTTCTAAGGCCAATAGGATAGTGTTGTGTAGTAAAAGGGGTATGGACAGAGATGTAATAGTACCACTTTAGGCTAAGGTCCCACATTGCGAGCTGCTACTAAAAAACGACGTTCACGTTTTTTTTCTGCAGCAATTTACACAGAAAGCCCACAGAGTTTTCTTCTGCAGACTTTCTGTCCCTATTATACTGCCAGCGTTTACGTAGGTATAATTGACATGTTGTGATTTACAAAAACGTGACGGTTTTTGAAATCGCAGCATTTCTGCTGCGCATTATTTCTGCAACATGTACATGGGATTAGCCAGAACTGCAAGCACTGTAATATGCAGTGTTTTTTGCCGTGACGTTTCTACTGCGGCCAAAACACTGCGTATGCGCAATGTGAGACCCCGGCCTTATAATGCATTCAAGCGGCCTCATCTTGAATATACAGTTCAGCTTTTGGCACCGGTTCATAGAAAGGATGTATGAGAGTAGGAAGAGGTACAAAAGAGAGCCACAAAAATGATATGGGCATGAAAGAGGCATGAGGAGATATAAAAGGAGTTAAATGTTTTTAGACTTATGAAGAGAAGTTTAAGGGAAGATATCATAAACCTGTATAAGTATATAATTGATTCATGCAAGCTGTTCCATGTAAAATCTCCTCAAAAGACAAGGGGGCACTCCCTCCGTCTTGAGAAAAAAAAGGTTTAGTCTCCAGAGGTGACAAGGCTTCTTCACTGTAAGAACTGTCAATCTGTGGAATAATCTACCCCAGGAGCTGGTCACAGCATTCACAGCTGACAGCTTCAAAAAAGACTCAGGCTAGGTTCACATCTGCACTGGGCTCTCTCCAGTGGACCTGAACGATGGAGAGCCCGATCGCCAAAACAGCGGTTATCCACAGACACTTGTAGACCCCATAGACTATAATGGGGTCTACAGAGTGTCTGTCAGGTGTCTGCCGGTTTCAGTATAGGGAATTTTCTCTCCGCCAATTTCTGGCAGTTTCTGCAGTGGAGTCTCCAACACAGATGTGAATTTAGCCTTAGATGCCTTTTTAGAGCTAAATAGCATTGATGTTTATGGAAATGTATAGAATAAAAGGTTAGGAGGAATAGGCACTGATAAAAATGGATGGAGATAATGAGGTCATGAATATTTCACATTCTTATCTTCAGTTATGCTGCATCCGATTCCTTGGTTGAACTTGATGGACATATGTCTTTATTCAACCGTACTTGCTATGTAACTATGTTCTATAATGAATTGGGATGATTGTATGATAAGCAAATTAGTAGAGCATCTAAATGGAGGTGGAAGACATGACATAGCAATATGCAGTCCTGACACTTTGTAAATGGCTTTTGGTAACAGCTTTTATCTGCTACTACAATCTCAACAGTAGTCATGGCAACCAGTGTTCATATGATTTCCGACTATCAATTCCCCAGAGTGGTGCTATGAAGAAAGTGGCTGTCCTAGATGTCTCCTCAACTTTGCTGATACCAGTATTTGCTGCATTCTGAATCCAGGAGCTGAAGAGTGTAATTTCATGATGTTATAGCTACCACCATATTTACTTAATATAGAAACAGTATAGTCTAGAGATGAGCAAACTTTTCAAAATTTGTTTATTTTTAGATTTGCTGATTCAACCCAAATTCTGAATTGAAAGTGCAAATTTCATTAAAAGTCATGTATGATGCTCTGAGGACTCCTAGGACTCAATGGATGGCAACCACTGGCAATAAATAGCATGTTTAGAAACACACTGTACTGTCAGATATTTATGCTTTTTAAAATTAAATATAGTCCAAAAACTATTCCTTTTTGAAGGCAGATTCTCATGGGTATTTACACAAACACAACAGTGCTATCAGAAGAAACAATGCCTTTTACAAGAACGCCAAAAATTAGCCCTTTCTAGGAAGTAGCAAAGGTTTGGAAAGTGTAATAGCAAAGACTTTTTTTTTTGGTTTTACATGCTGAACAAACCTATAATGGCTGCCGCTGCTTCAGTTATTTTTGTAGAGGTGATGGTAGAGCCACAAATCAGTAAGGAACAAAGAGGGGTCTCCCAGTCAAACATGTAGCCAGCAGGCATATGTTTAGTAAAATCTGCAGAATCCTGACTACAGAGCATTTTCTTGTAATACACCAATTTTGCCTTCCTTTTGGAAACAGGAAAAAAATCCCCCATTTTGTTTTGATAGCAAGGAGGGAAATGATCCAGGTTAAAGAGTAAAGAGATTGATTATAGGGAATTAAATATCAAAATATTTATTAAAGAGGGTTTGTTAATTTGGCACACTCATGAGTTGGATTATTAGTACCAACTAGAAATGGGCGAATTGGTTTGTACCGAGGTGGGTTTAACCCAAATATTCCAATTTGTTTGTTTTTTTACACAATCGAACAAATGGAGATTTGTGTTGGACAAACTAAAATGGCAGCCGAATTATATTCTGGGGTCTCTTTAGGGCCCAGGGAAGTAGACACCATTTTATCCAATTCACTCAAATTGAACTGCAAAAACTTTGCTTGAGTCCAAAGTTTTTGAAATCTTTGGATCAAATCCATCTCTATACAAATTAATTTGCTCATCTCTAGTCTAGTTTTTAATTTAAATGGGCTGTAGAATGAAGGAACATACCTTTAATAAATATTTAATAAAAAAAAAAGTTGGCTATAGAGACAGGCTAGACAGTATTAGTAGAATGGCTCCCAGTTTCAGTCTCTGGGGATTGACAGTCACAGTGGTAGCCAGATTCCAGATGCAAATTGCAATATTACTCTGATCATGTGTCTAACAAATGTGTCTATTACATTATGGGAACCTTTGTAATCTATTGCCTTTATATTGTTATATGTAGTGTCCAGTTGTTTTGTCATCTTTTATCAACCCAGGTTCTTTAAAGAAGGCAAGTCAATTAGGATACACAATTTTATTTAAAATAGTATAATCACAAATCAATTATGGTAAAATGATAGTATATAAGTGATATAATAAATTGATACAAGAATAGTTTGATAGTGTGATATTGCGTACACTTTTGTAAAATGCTATATACAAAGATTAAAGTACAAAGATTAAGATACAAAGATTAATATACAGAAATTACTTACAAACATCACCAAGAGTATATCAACATCATCTGCCTGGAAAAAACATCAACTATGGAAGCAACCGGTGAAGGCAGAGAACCCTTGGGAAAAAACAACGTGAAGAGCGTCCTCTACATATGGGTACAGAGCTTCTGACTTCATCAGCGCCCCCTCAACTTCTTATACCCATTATACAAAATGGCTGATACAACCTACTGTTGCATAAGCTTGAACTGCGCAGGTGCTGTTTGTCTACCTCATCCTGTACCATGGAGTGGCCTGTTCCAAAGCCTCAGATAAGGTAGCCAAAAGAACCTTCATAAAATGATAATATGCTCCTGGGTGAGAAAGATCTCTTTAATTTGTTCACACAGATCTGTGAAATAAACAAAATAACTAAGATATCAAAGTTATGCAAGCCTGTGCAATTTTGTTGAATAACGGAGTTCATACAACAATGAAAAATTCTGCTTAAGGCATAAAATGGAGTCTATAATACAAAATGGAGATTATAATATACAAAATGGAGACTAGAATATACTTCAAATAGCCATCAATTTTACTAGCACTACACCAGTGGGAAGGACAAGGTTCCTACAATCGAAGCACAGGGGCATTTGCTAAGTCTCTTTACCTTCACTGTAATCAGGTACACAATGCTAAATTCCATACATCACTTGATTCTCGTTGTGCCACTGAACAATTTATTGTTTTTGTTTTTAAAATCTGTCCACCCTTTCCAAAGAATTGGCCCCTGGAAGGTTATAAGGGGGCGTTCACACTACCGTTGGTGACCTTCAGTAGTGTCCATTGCTATTGTCCATTACAATATTTTAGCATCGGACACTAGCTGAACCGTCAGAAATTCATTTCAATGGAATTTTATATTGTGTCCGTTAGTGTCCCTTTGTGTCCGCTTACACCCAATCCGTCAGAAGTCCGCTTTTTTTTCTGCGGACAAAAAATCCTACATGCAGGACTTTATTGTCCATTTGGAAAAATGTATTCTTGACGGATAGCAAGTGTCCGTTATTTTTTTAACATTGAAGTCTATGGGTAACGGACTTATAACGGACAGTAACTGATAGCCATCAGTTACTGTCCGTTATTTTATGTCCGTTTTTTTATGCGCATGCTCAGAAAGCAGAAACAAAAAAAGAAAAAAAATCGGACAGTGTTACAAAACGGACACTAACTGATGCTAACTGATGCTAATGTGTCCATTTTTTTTAACTGATCCATTAATTGGATCAGTTAAAAAAACGGATACATTAACATCAGTTAGTGTCCGTTAATGTCTGTTATGATTGGTGTCCGTTTTTTTTTTGTTAACGGACACCTTCATAATGGAATACATCGGTAATGTGAACCCTGCCTTAGTCTGATTTTCCAAGTGGGTGTTAATCTTTGCTTCCCCACCCACATGGAGAATCAGAGTTTACATATAACCTTACAGGGCCTATATTTTTTGAATGGTGGATTGATTTTAAAAAGACAAACACCAGATTGTTCAGGGGCCATCAGGAATCAAACGATAAATGTTATTGAACATTTTCTACTTGGTGACAGGTCTTCTTTAAAGAGGACCTGTCACGTCCTCATGTATATGCTGTTTTACATACCACTAGAAAGCCGACAGCATGCTGAATTCAGCGCGCTGTCGGCTTTCCCGGTATGTGCCCTGGGGCTGGAGATATCGGCGGTCTTAGTTTCACGGTTCACCATCAGAAGGGCGTTCCTGACAGTCTAGCTGCGCTGTGAGGAACACCCTCCCTGACAGTACTCGTTCATAGACTTGTACTGGGGGGGCGTTCCTCACAGCTCAGCATCATTGCTGGGCTGTAAAGAACGCCCCCTCTGACATTACAGCGCTATGGACAAGTACAGAGAGAGAGGGCGTTCCTTACAGCCCAGTGATGATGCTGAGCTGTGAGGAATGCCCCCCAGTACAAGTCTGTGGACGAGCACAGTCAGGAAGGGCGTTCCTCACAGCACAGCTAGACTGTCAGGAACGTCCTTCTGATGGTGAACCGTGAATCTAAGACTGCCGATATCTCCAGCCCCAGGGCACGTACCGGGAAAGCTGGCAGTGTGCTGAATTCAGCGCACTGTTGGCTTTCTAGCAGTATGTAAAACAGCATATACATGAGGACGTGAAAGGTCTTCTTTAAGAGTGAACTCTAATCATTGTGTGCTGGATTTGTCCATAACCTAAAACAAATAAATTAGCAATATAAAATATGTTAATGCATTAAATATATACACAAAGTGTTCCGTAAGCAATCTTTGTAATAAGTCAGAGTCATTGTGATGTTTCACAGTAAACAAAAATACATTGACAGGTAAAACAAAATATAAATAATGAAAAATAAAGAAGTAAATAGAATATAAACAATTGAAGTCAAAGCAATACTAATTACTGCTTTTCATTATGTGCAAATCTGGAAAGATCATTATATAGACCTTTGGATGAAGCAAATAATTATGTCAGCTGAGGAAACATATTAAGGAAAGAGAAATCAATTCCAGATAGCTTTCCAGGCAAGATACACTTATAATGTAAATAATAGTGTAAAATAACTTTCAGCTTGTGTTTAATGAGCAACATCAGACACAAAAAACTCTGCCAAGTATAAAAGGCAAAACATAGTGAAATGACAATTTAGTGAATATACTTTAAAGTAAGACCAATCACCATATAGAAAAATAATATATTAAAACAATGACACTTTGCTTCTCAGCTTCTGCCTATATTCACAATTCATTCTAATTATTTCTAGCTCTTAAAATAGTAAAATAATTTCTTTCTGTACCATATCTATTTGTGTATCTCTGGGATGTGCAACAGGTATGGACCACAACATGTTTTGTTATTGCTCTTTTTGTAATATCACTATCTTACCGTCAACAAAACAATTTTGACTTGAAAAGAGGAAATTATAAAATCACTGTAAAAATGCACATGATTGGGCAAAATACATAGTTCTACGATCATAAATCTCCTTATCAAGAAAACATCCAGCAAGTACTGCATCTGTAACTTGTAAAACACCAGCACCTAGATCCATGTGTAAAACATTGATTCAGTCCAAAACAGAGAGATGGAAAGATCCCTATATTCCATTCTCTCTAAAAAGGGTATTCCCATCTCAGAGGATTCCATGTCAAAGGATTTGCCATAAATAGTTGACAGATGCAGCTTCTAACTCTGAGAACTACACCCATTTCCAGAACTGGGTTCCACTAAACTTGTCAAGGCAAAGACTTAATGGAGATATGGCAATGCATATGCACAGTTCTCCACTCATTTCTATCAAGGTAAGCCAAGTGTGCTCAGCTGTTTCTGTGAATCCTGAGGTACAGTATCTCATGAATCTTACAGGGATTTTCCAGACTTAAAATAATAATTTTTATAATAATTTATTATTACTATTATTATTATGTATATAGCAGCATTAATTCCATCGTGCTTTACATTTGATGGTTTACATACGGTACACAAAATATACAAACAAATACAATACTAACAGTGACCAACTGGCACAGTGGGATAGAGGGCCCTGCCCTCAAAGGCTTACAATCTATGAGACCTGGTCTATGAGATAGGTCATCAATAACAGATCTTTGAGGGTTTGACACATGGCACCCTATAAATCAGCTGTTCACAGCAGCTGAAACACAGAGAATGGATCAGGAAGCAGACAGCTCTGTTTTCTATGTAATGGTCTGACCAGATTTCTGCAGATCAGCTCCTATTGACTGAAGTATTCTACTGTATATACTCCTATTCAGCCACTGCACAGAGAACAGAGCTATCTGCTTCCTGACCATTTTCAGTTTATTAGCTGCTGAGAACAGTTGATCAGTGGGGAGGCCGGTTGTGGGACACCCATCTATCTGATATTGGTTATCTAACCTTAGGGTAGGTCATCAATAATTTTAGCCCAGAAAATCCCTTTATGTTATATGGCAACTAAAATAAAAAAATATGTTTAGAGCATGATAAATTCCATACTGAAACAAACATACATCATTGGCAAAAAGGCCTACCATACTACAAGACTGCATATTATAGGAACAGAAAAAAGGATCACAGAGTACTCTTCCCTTAATTCTTTGACCATACCTTGCAATACCTTAAAATATGAACTGAAATGCCAAGACTTTAAATGACACCCCTAGCAGTGAGTTCTGGTTCAGTGTGAAGACCACATGGCATTTACATACACATCTGCATTAATGCAAGACTATAATTATGTGCACAATAAAAAGTCTTTTCAAGGAGTAAGAGAATAATGTAATTGATGGTTATCTACTTTCTACCATGAACACTTAGAAGGTTAATAAGTTATAAGTCATTGCTATCAATTAGTTAGCGGTGATATTTGTCTAGGTCAGCTAGGTTTTAGCTGATCCTTTTAAAATGCATATTAGCAAGACACTTCTAGTATATCTACTGAAAATGCTAAGGATGTGCTAAATGTGTCAGGACAGAATTTAAGCCAAATTTAGTTAAAGGAGTTGTTTCAATAAATAACTTTTTGTGCCATAAAATGAAAAGTGATGACATTAATGACTTGTCTGATTAAATTTGACTTCTTAAGGGGATATGTTGCGCAGGATGGAGTGCACATACAGTAAACATTAGCAGGCAAAGTAGAAAGTGGTCATGTGATGTGTCACATGATTGCTGCTTCAATAGTGCCAGTTGAGATGAACTCTATATGCTCTTTATTTAGAAACACGCTAGCAAGGTACTTAAAGGGGTTAAAAGGATTTTTGCAGGGAAAGTGGTTAAGGGGTTGTCTAATTTCAGCAAATAATTAATATTGTTGTATGATGAAACAATATGTACTGTACATGTGATTGGAAATCTGCAGGCAGGGTCCTTTTTACTTGTATGAGGTTAGTCTTCTTGGTACTTTTGTGTTTATTGTACTTGTTGTGCTTGTCCTCTATATGTAAACCCTACGGAATTAATGGTGATATATAAATAAATAAATAAATAAATAATGTGATGGATACACAGGTGTATGATTCGCCAAACAGTATTTGGGGCGAAACCTGTGTGTCCATCACATGACCATGGACTTTTCATCACATTACCATGAACTGTCCATCACATGACCATGGGCTGATTTTTATCCATGGTACATCCAACACCTTGTTAGCACAGTCAGTCTGGTTTTCAATTTTCCCAGCCAGTCATGTCATCACTGCAGGTGACAATGTCAAACGGAAGCAAAACATGAATTTTTCATGTAGAGAAATTTATTGTGAATAATTTTTTAAATAATATTTTTTACTTGGAAAAATAGACATGCTAAACATAGCTTTAATTTAGTAAACTAATCTTTTTTTTTTTTTTTTTTTTTACCAAAACTCTAGTTAATTCATCAGAAGCATATCCTTATTATTTCTTTCAATAGAATTAAAAAGACAAGTCGCTGGAGTACAATTAAATAGGGCAGGACTTTTATTTAACCCAATTCATTTACATACAAGTACAATGATTGTCAAGAGCTTTTAGTGAGCAAACAGCCCTGTGAACATAAACCAGCATATGGTCTCCTCTCAGAGCTAGCCTTTCCTTTCCTATGATCCCATTACCTCACTCAATCCGTTTCCAAGGTAACTGTTAAATTGCTGTGCGAGGCATAGTAATAAAGTAACCTGTCACACTGGCATTAAAAGCAGCCAAATTTTCCTGTTCACTGAGCTTCTAAGATTATGAATAGTCACTTTTTAAAAGAAATTCCCAAGCTACACACAGGTCATGTGCATCCCAGCCATAACAGCAAATAAACATTATAATTAATGGCGGCCATATATGTGCTTTATTAATCTTCACGTTCTCTCTTTTTTATGTTACGGTTAAATAACTAGTATTATGTTAAATTGGTACCTTTGTCATAAGAAATAGCATCTTTAATATTTTTTTCTTTTAACTATTTATTTCTGTTGCTTGAGATTTTTATTTGCTTTATCCAATTTATTTTGATGTTATACTTTTTAGATTTTGTTGAATGGGTAACTATAATAATTGCATCAAATATATAATTTAGCTCACCACATAACATTTACATATCCTCCTTATATTGCATTCATTGATGCATATACAAATTCCTGGATAAGCATCTAAACTATATCTTGCCATTAACATGATTATTGTCATCTGCCAGCAGGACTTGATGACCATATAATGTATGGAAGCTTCCCTGGCAGCAGATGTTAGAGAAAAGAATGATTGGGTGTTTGGGTTCAACATGCCCATTCCTTTTGTTCTTAGGGGAGATATGCTAGCACCATAGATGTCTGTCTGATGTGATTTACTCCCTTCTATCATTGACAAATGCACACTCAGTCTAAAAGGATAAAAGGGTGAGCTATGTAAAGTGTACGGCCAGCATTACAGTAAATTCAACTCTTCTATGGACATTGCAATGGAACAACACATTTGTATGAACAAAGTACCTACTCTAAATATATCTAGTTTATATTATAAATGGGAGAACTAAATCGTACTGAATTTTTCTTTGTTTCCTTTTTTTTATTATATTATTCTAAGAACACTAAAATGATTATCAAAATTGATGGTCTATTCTTCAGATAGGTCATCAATTTTAGATCAGCAGGTATCTGACAATTGAGACCCCTGCAGATCATCTGTTTCTCCAGCATTGTTTGCATGCCCGGCATTGCACTGCTCACTTGATGTATTCTTGATAGCAGCGATTATGGGTACTGGTATGTATGGGTACAGTGTCCCTTTCAAGTCTATGGACTCCACTGTAGTACCTACAATCACTGTTATCAAGAATACAATGAGTGAGCAGTGTAGCAACTGATCTGCTAGGGTCCCAGACCCCCACCATCTAAAATTAATGACCTGTCTTGTTAATAGGCCATCAATTTTGAAAAGTTGGATAACCGCTTTAAGCCACAAAATATTAATTCCATGTATCATAGTCAATATTTATGCTCCAGTATATCAATTCTTGTACTTATTATTATGCACTTGAATTCTCCAAAAATATTATTTCTTACAGGTAAGGGAAGTCACTTACTACTTAGTACTTTACTAAAGGATCATATGGAAAATATAATACATTTAAGTGCTATAATATATAACATAGAATAGTTACATGTTACAGTTCAGACACCAGTTTATTTTTTTTATTCTACTTAGGAAACAGGATCTTTTGTTAGTAAGGACCATAAATCCACAGTCAATTTGTGTGTCTATCCAGGCAGAGAAAATTTTAGTTATTGCACTCTAGGCAATGATTACATTATGACAGCAGATAGCATAATATTTTATTGTAGCCTGGGAAACTGGAATTTTCTCCTAGATGCTGCTTTTCACGGAGTTCATTCTTTTTAACAAACCTAATGTGAAGAAAGTATCAATTCTCCTGCCTGCTTTGTACAAAAGTGAATTTTGTTGGACTAAAATGACAGTGTTTTTTATAAATATCTTGGGGACATGGGGAAAAAAGTCGACTGAATAAATATATACGTGATGTACCGAAAGTAAATGTATGCTTTTAGATAAAAAAAAATTCTACAATAAAAATGTATATAATAATATAAAATAGTATATACAGTATGATCTAAAATAACAATGTATATAAAATATCTCTGTTTTATGTTGCAAAGCAAGTGCAATATATGCAACCTTGCCTATTTACAGCTTTTTAGAGCCTAAGCTAAATGCAATTTGTTGTAGGTTATAGATTGTAATACTGAAATCACTGAAACTAAGGCACCATTGCCTTCTTTTATATCAATCCACCAGTCCACAACATGAATTACCGCAGACTATTTCCACAAGGCTATCAATCACTGTCTGCCTGTTTAAAGAATCACATACCTCTTAACAGCGAAGCTTGCCAGAGGGAAATGAAAAAGAACATGACTAACCTAGATGACTAACCCTTGTACAGTCTATGTGTACTACTCAGCTCAATAATCTCCACTACTGAATGCATATGCAATATAAAGTCATAGTTTTATTTGTTCCTTGCACATCTCTTATATTTGGCTTTCATATTAAAAACTCTACGTGACTGGATACATTTACTTCTCTAGACTACTATTTAACATTTAGTGGCTTATCCAAAGATCCTAAACACAAAAATATAGATTTTCGTTTTTAGCAGACTAGGTAACTAGCATAGTGTTCATATTTTTAGAACATTTATTTTAGGCTAATGTTCATTTGGACTTGCGACAAATAGAGGTCCAAGGCACTAATGTACATTATGTAATTTCCCCACCAGACGCAGCCCTACAGGTTGTCACACAGTATACAGCATAGATACATACTCCATGTACATCTCTGCTGTGTGAAGGTAATGGCAGAACCATGGGAACTGTATAAGCAGCTCTGTTATTCTAATTGTGAAAAATTTACATAATAGGAAATGTGCATGAAAACCCTTACACTTACAGGCAAGATAAATCTTAATTGAAATATGTTCTGTGTCTTCCAATTAAACAATATACTGTACAGTGTAGGTTGGATAATCAGTAAATACATAAATAATCCTAGTGATGCCTTTATACAAGAAGGCTGAGCTTGATAAATTAACTAACCCGTGTTTATAACTAACCTGTCACAATGAGGATGCAGTCCAAACTGCCAACAACATGGGGGCTGAACAGATTGATATGTAGTTTTGTGGGAAAACTTTTTTATTTAAATCTTGGCTCATTCTAGGCTTAGGAGTCCAGTAGGCGGCCTTACACATTGATTAACAGCTATGTCTGGATACATGTTCATACAGGAAAGGCTGCCAGTCATTGAGTGACACCACCTACTGCTGGTCTATACACACAAGAAGCAGGGATTTCAATCGGTTACAAGTTATACTTTTTTTTTACATAAACTAATAAATCAATCTGCTCAGCCTGTTCTGCTCTATAACATGATGCCTGTAGATCTGGCTGCATTTCATAGTGACAGGCTCCCTTTTAAAAAGCATATTAATTGAATACAATAGACATATTTAGTGTCCGAAATGACCATGTGGCATGCTTTTAAGCAATGGTCCATCTGAGATGAACACAGTATCAGCAAAGCAACTTAGTTTAAAAGATTATCTCTGATTGTTGTATACACATGTGAGGAACTAAAACTAAATGTGACCTTAGTGAAATGAAGGGTATATTTCTGCTTATGGAATGAACATAAATCTTTCATTTGTAGCAATGGTTACCTGAATTTCAAGCACCATATGAGGACAGATGTCTCATGGGTAGTGAGACATCTGCCCATCATCAGACTACTAAGTAAACCTTCTCTGGGAGGAAATGGAAGTAGTGGAACATGACAGGATTAATTGGAAAACCATCTTCTGTGCTTGGTTTATCAACTGCCTTGGGATTAACAAGAAAGCTTTGTGGTCCTACTATGTTGACCTTAGTAGTATTATAGGAAGTAGAAGCGAATTGGAAAACTGATATTATTCAGGTTAGAGGATGAAAGGAATGAATTGTTGTGCGAGTGAATTCCTGTGATAATGTTTCCCTAAATGTCACAGACACAATTAACCATATCAAGACTGATGATATCATGATAATAAGACAGGCTAATGCACCCCACACACTCACACATTTCTCTACACTCCACATCATGTTCATTAAATGAGATTTGAGATGCAAAACAATTATTCATTATTATTTTGGTCTTGTAGCTATTGATTTATTTATTTGTGTATTAAATTAATTTTAATACAAATATAAAGGCAATCTAATTCTGTTTCACACTAAAAGCTCTAGCCGTCTTCTATCAATCACTCTAGGCTCTAAAAAGCTCCCTGGCTTAACTGGCTTCCTAACAGGAAGTATAATCTCCCAAGCAATCACTTCTCCGCAGGATCAAAGCCCTTCTTGGCATTTCTTTTGTTTTAAACTACCACACTTATTGGGGATTTGTGAATGTTAACAATATATTTCTATATTGCATAAACACCTTCTTAGATCTAGAAATAGAATTAATAGAATGTTTTCTCAAAGCGACATTCAATACATTTTTATCCATTTTTATACCTCTTTGTTTAAATAAGTGCACTATACAGCACCATAGAATATATCTGACATAAAAATAATAAATAAAGTATAATGCAGAACAATTAAACAATGTATAATACATCTAGACATGGACAACTCTAATGGCTGATAATTAGCATTTCTAGGTAACGGCACTGTGAATGTTGAGAATGCTGTCCTTTGTATTCCGTCAAATGATATTTGCTCCAAATCTGCTAAATTATTCATTTTCCTTTAGCAATCAATATTAATAATCAGATTTGCTGTGTGCCATTTTTAGTCACACTTCTGTTTAAGTGACTATAAATAAAGGTCACTGTGTTGCTTCCTGCTGCTGTTCTGAAGGTCCTTGCCTAATTAATTCCTAGCACTTTGCTTCTCAGTGCTTGTGATTAGCAATCGTAATCAAGTTCTGCAATTAACTGTCTGCTTATGCTGTGATTTGCTCAGCCTAACTCTACAAAGCTGGCTAGGACTATCTGTAATCCCCTGGCTCTCCTCCTCCTCCTCACTGTCTCTAGACATTAGGTAAACACTTTTTGTAATAATTTGCAGGAAAATAGGACGTGTATCTTCACATCAGTTTTAAAGTGAAGCACATAAAATCTCATTTATGAACAACACAATGAAAATTACAATGTCATGTGAGGAAAAAATACATAAACAGTTTATAGTGTGTAGGGAACTGCCATTTCTACTAGTATATAATGACTGGCTCTTGCCCCTGCAGTTTGGCCAGAGACCCCAGGCATTTAGTGCAAGTTTTGTTTTGTAAATACAGTGAGTCAGACACAGGAGGCAGAGCTGCTGGGGGAGAGAGGAGCAGAGCGCGGGACGACATGTTATGTCTGGGGGAGTCTAAGAGCCACTTGTTCCTCTTTACTTCACAGTATATAGTTAGGTATGTGTTACCCCCATATACTCACAGGACCTAGCTAGTAACCGTAGTTAGGGTCCATTATATATATATATATAGTTCAGGGCAGTGATAGGTTAGGCTTCCGAAGGCCAACTAGCTAGTTAGAGGCCCGGGGCACTAGTAGTTTAGCTGGCAGGTTAAGGACTCAGTGTTAGGGAGCAGGCCGCATCTACGCCGCACGGCCCTGTTTGCTGCCTGTGAAGAATCTCACCATCATCATCATCTCCTGATCGGCTGTCTGTCATCTCCTGGAAGAATCCGAGGATCCACAGTCATCCACAGGGGCCCCGCATCTCTTCTGTTGCCTGGAGGATTGTGCACGGACTCTTGCTATATATCTATATATATACCCGGGAATAACCAAGACGGTGAGGACTTGCTGGTTGTTGTAGTATGCGGCTGAGTATATTTTATGTATGTATTATTACCCTGTTGATTCTTATAAAGCTACTGTTATAACCTTATGTGGTATCTGTATGTATCTTCAGAGTGAGATTAGTACAGTGATCCTTGTTAAGGCACTAACTGTACTCATGGGTAAGTCCCGGAAGAGATCCTCCCGACAGAGGCTCTATCCTGGGTGGAGGCACTGGATATCCATATATGTTCCACCTCCCGGAGGCCAGGCACACACAGGGCGCAGAGTCTGTTGCGGGAGGGAAAACCAACCCCCCCCCAAATAGGGCACATTTGGAGGCACTGCTGAGATTTAGAAGTGGGAATAGTCATTGATATGGAGAAGCGATATAGCTCAGAGGGGACCTCCCACTAGCTACTACATGGGATTACCGACCTCCTGTTCCTCCCCTGGTTCAGGTAAAGGAAGAACCCCGCTCAGCCAGTTACCCCCCCAGTATGGCCGCGCTAGCAGTTCCTCTAGTGACAGTGCTATTAGCACTTTAGCCAGGCTGACTGAAATGTTAGCTCAGGGCCTGCAGGCCACTCACTACAAGAAACTAAAAGTATTCTCTGGTAATGTCCCAGTACCACAAGGGGAGGAAAACTTTGAGATATGGAAAGAACATACTCTCCAATGCCTGAAGGAATGGTCTTGCTCTGAAGAAGGCAAGCGGCAGCGTATCAGTGAAAGTTTGCGGTCTCCTGCTGCAGAATTGATCCGCTTGTACAGAGACTCTCATGAAGGAGTGAGTGCATTGGACTATATACAAGTACTGTCTGATCACTTTGAGCCATACTATGACCTTGCCCAGATGGTTGCTGATTACCGAATGGTTCGTCAAAAGAAGGGGAAAATGTCTCTACTTTTATTAACCGTTTACAGCTACTTCTTTCACGTCTGGTGTACCACGCAGCTATATCTACTTCAGAGGTAGACGCTATGAGAACCAGTCAGTTGGTGAGAGGGTTACAACCTCATCATCCTCTTGCTCAAGTACTCAAGGTCTTACTATCTGATAGAGTCCTTCCATTTCCTGACTTAATGAAGTTAGTGAAGAAACAAGAAGCTGACATTAGTTTAGTACCCCAAGAAAGCGAAAAGCATCTCTAAAGAAGATGTTGTTCCTAATTCAAACAAGGACAAACCAGCGGAGCGGCAGAACAGACAGTCCGCCACTCCACCCACGCCACTCAATGGAGGAAGGATGCTAGAACCTGTTATAAATGTGGTCAGACGGGCCATAGTGCAGACAGTGTACGGAGGACAGTGAGGGATTGAGACACAGTGCTGTCTTCTCTATCAGAATCAAAGACACCGAAGGAAGGCGGGCCGAGTAAATACCAGAGGCGCTATGCGGGCTCCAGGTCCGTTGTCAAAGTCACTGTCAATGGTCAGCCGCTCCGCCCTGTTTGATACAGGATCTCAAGTGACCCGATTTATCGCTCGTTCTACCAAAAGTATCTGAGGGATATACCTCTTCAGTCTACAGGACAAATGAAATTGTGGGGGCAATTCAGGATCATATCCGTAGATGGCAGCCACAAGTAGTTATAGCTGTCCCTGAATTAGAAGATCAGAGTGTCGCCCCAGAAGATTCGGCTCTTGTCTGTCCTGATACAGGGGATTCTTGTGCAGCTCCTGTGATACTGGCACAATTGTCCCGCAGTGCATTATGCTTTTCAGAAGTTTCTTGGAAGAGATGGAACCCGCAGCCAGCCGGGAATATATCCTGATCTAGAGAACCGTGATGCCCTGTCTACTGGCTACGACATGGAATGGTATATCATATCGGTGAGAGAACCGTGGAAGTTCGCCGGCGGGGGAGAATTCTGAGAGTAGCCTCCAGCATTGCTCCCGATTTGCTTGAAGGGGGAGTTATGTCCTTATGGAAACCCCGAAGAAATGATTAACCAGAATGGCTGGATGGTGATCCCAGAGAGAAAGGACTGGAGAAATAAAGTGGAGTTATCTACCTGTGTGACAGTGAGGAACTGTTCACCGCATCCGATTGTAATGGACCATACCAGAATGGGCCCACTGCACCCTGTGCTAGAGTAAATCCAACGCTGAAGTGTGCAGGATTCAAACCGAGATGCAATCCCTAATCTCAATCTTGACTTGAGTGATCCACATTTACCAGAGGCCTGGAATCAGCGACTGACACAGAAGTTGTCTGAATTATCGGAAGTGTTCTCCATGGATGATATGGATGTAGGTTGTGCTAAAAGTGCTCAACACACTCCGATTGACCGATCTACCCCTTCCGGGAGCGACCACGGAGAGTTGCTCCAAAGGATGTTGATGAGTTAAGACAGACTCTACAGCAAATGAAAGGTCAGGGGATCATTGTGGACAGTAAGAGCCCCTATGCCTCACCTATTGTGGTGGTAAGAAAAAATCGGAGCAATTCGCCTATGTGTGGATTACAGAACTCTGAACCGGAGAACCACCTGATCAGTATACACTGCGAGAATTGAAGAAGCTCTGGAAGCTCTGAATGGAAACTGTTGGTTCACAGTGCTGGACCTAAGATCGGGATACTATCAAGTCCCAATGGCACCGAGGATCAGGAAAAGACAGCCTCATAGCCCCTTGGGTTTCTTTCAGTTCACCGATGCGCAAGGTACAAAGGTGCGCCAGCAACGTTCCAAAGGTTGATGGAAAGAGTGTTAGGTGATTTAGTGCCCCGGGAATGCCTTGTATATCTTGATGACATTATTGTGTTTGGAAAGACGCTGGAAGAACATGAAGAACGACTCATGAGAGTACTCCATCGCTTAAAAGAAGAGGGGCTGAAGTTGTCGGCGACAAATGCAAATTTTGTAGATCTTCGGTCACTTATGTAGGTCATATTGTTTCTGCTGAAGGAGTTGCTACCGATCCTGGTAAGATTGAAGCTGTGGGAATTGGCCCCGACCGCAAAATATTACGGAGTTGCAATCTTTCTTGGGGTTTTGTGGATTCTATCGACGATTTGTGGAAGGATATTCAAAAAGCCGAGCCCTCCTCGACCTGTTGAAGAGTGATGCAGGAGATCCGGGAAGAAGAAAGGGTCTTCCAAAAGCCTTTTGGCGATAGGTGGACGCGGATTGTGAAGAAGCATTTAAGTTGAGAAGAAATTGACAGAAGCTCCCGTTCTGGCTTATGCTGATGCACATAAGCCATATGTGCTACATGTAGATGCCAGCTTTGAAGGATTAGGTGGCGGCGCACCAAGAATACCCGGCCGGGTTACGGCCCATAGCTTCATAAGCGAAGTCTTTCTCCCAGCGAGAAAAATTATCCAGTACAAAATTGGAGTTTTGGCGCTCAAGTGGGCCATTGTTGATAAATTGCATGACTATTTATACGGAGCCACGTTGAAGTAAGAACAGACAACAATCCACGACATACGTTTGCAACCGCTAAACCGATGCTACAGGACACGCTGGTTGGCAGCTTTATCCAACTACCAATCACACCAAGTAAAATCGGGGCCTAAGAACATTGGGGCAGATGCTCTATCAAGACGGCCTGGATTACCTAGTCCGGAAGTAGTGGATGAATGGGAAGAAGTGCCAAGTCCTGGAGTAGGAGCTTTGTGTGCCATGGCTGCTGTAGTTGAAGACGAGTAGCCTTCGAAACCGGCTATTGACTCTATTGGGGGAGGTCCCGAAGCTGTACCAGACATGTTGCCTACCCGCCGCTTTAGGATCCTTTGAGAGTTGTTCTATATCTTCAAAGCGAATGATCTGGAGTCAAAAGACTGATCCTTTAATTGGACCTCTTTATCAAGCAGTGAGTTCTCAAGACAGAGAAATGTTAAAGACACCCACCCCGAATGCAGTCAACTCACGAGATTGGGAGAAGTTGAAATAGACAATGGCCTACTTTATCGTGTGGTGCTGTATCATGATCACCCTGGAAGGCGCCAACTAGTTATTCCAAGCTGCTTCAGAAGATGATTTCCGAAGTCTGCATGATTATCATGGTCATTTGGGACCGAGAAGACTTATGGCCAATACAAGACCGATTCTACTGGCCCAAAATGAGAGATACCGGACTCGCTGTGTAGGTGCGCGCAGATGTGCAGAGGAAGACTGTCCCGGCGAGCGGCCTCATGGGACACTGAAGAGTTCGGGCCCCAGGATCTTGTCTGCATAGACTTCCTTGTATTGACAACGACCCAGAGGATTTGGAAATGTATTGGTGGTGACTGATCACTCACACGATATGCTCAAGCCTTCCGACAAGGATCAAAAGCAGTCACTGTTGCAAGAGTGCTTTGGGAAAAGTATTTTATCCATATGGCTTACCACACCGGGCATTCTGATCAAGGCCGGGATTTGAGAGTAACCGATCAAAGAGTTACTCAGTTGTTGAACATCCGCAAAGCGGACGAGCCTTACCATCCAGAGGGAGATGCCCTTCCTGAAAGATTTAACAGGACTTACTGATATGCTTGGTACCTACGAATTGAGGATAAGCGATCCTGGAGTAGAAAAGTGGAGGCTATGGTGCATGCCTATAATAGTACAAGGCACGAGAGCACAGGATATTCACCATACTTTCTGATGTTTGGAAGAGAGCCTAGGCTACCTATTGACATCTTGTTGGGAGTCTCTACCGATGGTATCAGTCATCGAGATCATTACCGATACGTGGCACGTTGAAAGAAACGCTTAAGAGTGCTTATCAGCTGGCTGAGGAAAATGCGGCCAAAGTGAATGAAGGAAATAAAAGGAGATTTGATCTTCGAGTAAGATACCGAGAATTGAACCCTGGGGACCATGTTCTGCTACGGAATTTGGGAGCATCTGCAAAACATAAGCTGGCTGATCGATGGCGGAGTGAACTCTTTACAGTGGTAGATCGGTTGCCTGGAATACCAGTCTACAAGATAAAGGACGGGACGGGAGGATCAGGACTTGGCATAGAAATCATTTGTTGCCTGTACCTCAGATTGATGGTATGGATATCTCCAATGATGGCTCGGCCTGCGATTCTCCACAGTCCTAGCCGATATTCCACCGACCTTCCGAAACTCCTGAGAGTGATTGGACTGTGGCTCCTGAAGTTCCTAGATCACCAGTATCTTCTCCTTCAGGGAGACCTATGAACCCTCAAACTCCAGAATGACCTAGATCTGTGTCTACAGATGAGCAGGGACTAGCCTCCACGCCACCAGCACCACCCCCCCATGGCAGACAACCCAGTTTAGGGCCTGGACAGCTAGTTTACCTCAGAGAGAGGACGGAGAGGGAGAGAATTAGACACCCCCACCTATGCTGACATATGATAGTTTGGGGGACCCCAGATTTACTACTCAGCCTCATTTATACCAGCTTGGGTGGGGCAGTGTCCACTTTGGTCAATATGTTACCAATTTTCGCTCCTGCTGGCATGTATACCTATTAACCTGTTGTGACTCTGTAAATGCAAAAGCAACCATATTGATATTGTCATTGGTAATGTTGACTGTATACTATGACTTTGTATGTCTTTGACGTGACGTAAAGATTTCACCAGAGGGAGAGTGTAGGGAACTGCCATTCTACTAGTATATAATGTATCTGGCTTCTTGCCCCTGCAGTGGCTCAGAGACCCCAGGCATTTAGTGCAAGTTTGTTTTGTAAATACAGTGAGCAGACACAGTGAGGCAGGCGCTGGGGGGGAGATGTGAGCAGAGCTGCTGGGACAGACATGTATGTCTGGGGGAGTCTAAGAGCCACTTGTTCCTCTTTACTCACAGTATATAGTTAGGTAGTGTTACCCCCTATATACTCACAGGACCAGCTAGAACCGAGTTAGGGATCCAAATATATATATATATAGTTCAGGGCAGTGATAGGTTAGGCTCCGAAGGCCAACTAGCTAGTTAGAGGCCCGGTGGCACTAGTAGTTTAGCTGGCAGGTTAAGGACTCAGTGTTAGGGTAGTCAGGCCTGCATCTACGCCGCACCGCGCCCTGTTTGCTGCCTGTGAAGAATCTCACCATCATCATCATCTCCTGATCGGCTGTCTGTCATCTCCTGGAAGAATCCGAGGATCCACAGTCATCCACAGGGGCCCCTGCATCTCTCTGTTGCCTGGAGGTATTGTGCACTGGACTCTTGCTATATATCATATATATACCCGGGTATATAACCTAAGACGGTTGAGGACTTGCTGGTTGTTGTAGTATTGCTGCGTTCTGAGTATATTTTATGTATGTATTATTACCCTGTTGATTCTTATAAAGCTACTGTTATAACCTTATGTGGTATCTGTATGTATTCTTCAGACTGTGAGATTAGTACAGTGATCCTTGTTAAGGCTACTAACTGTACTTCATGGGTAAGTCCCAGGAAGAGATCCTCCCTTAATACAGAGGCTCTATCCTGGGTGGAGGCACTGGTATATCTCATATATGTTCCCACTCTTCCCTTCAGCGAAGGCTTCAGGTCCCATTATACACACAGGTCAGCGCCAGAGTCTGTTGCGGGAGGGATAATACTCATACCCCCCCAAATAGGGCTACAAGTGTATCTTCCTATGATTAGATATAGCTGAATGCTTGTAATAAGTATATACTCTAAGGCCCAGATTTATAATTGTGGTTACAGCTAGACACTGGCATAAACACGGCTCATCTTTGGTGCAGTGTGGCATATCTTTGGAACAATGTGGCACATCTAGTTTCATCTAAGATTTTTTGACTTGTTAGACATGTGAGTTTGGATTGTCAGAAAAAAAAGCATGGTTTAAATGAGCATTGATGGACCAAAAAAGCCATAAGTGCCATAATGGTGTCATAAAATTCTGGTTCAAAGTAAACCAACTAAAAGGTGGTATAAACTTAGACTAGACCGTCTAAAGATACACCAGATTTATAATCCATCATCAGCTACTATGATAAATCTTAGATAATTTCAGAGTGCCTGTCTAAGTTTGTATTGTCTAACTATTAGTAAATCTGGGTCAATGAATATAATGTGTATAAGAGTTTACTAAGTAGTTTACATGTATATGCTCTATTAACATTGCATTAAAACCTAAAGCAATACTCAGCAGGATTTCAAAATATGTAGATGATAATGTATTAATAAAGTACACCTTTTTATATATATATATAGAGAGAGAGAGAGAGAGAGAGAGAGAGAGAGAGAGAGAGGAGGGTCTGAGGGGGGAGTTAGAGATTGGAGTTTTCCTGTGGATTCTTATCAGGATGTTTGTGTATTGGTTGCCAGGGGGATTATTGGTATTTGCACCTGTCTCGGGACCTTCCGCTGATTAGTCCTATTGCTTACAGATGAAAAGGAAACATGGGAATACTGGGGCAAATATTCTAATCCTAGCTAAAATTTAGACATCGGAAACTTAGACCATATTTACATGGTCTAGTCCTGGACAGTGTGTTGATGTTTTTATTATTATTATTTTATTTTTTTTATACAAATAATATTTTGATAAAATGACTACAAAGATATTTTTGTAAAATTTTTAGCCTGACACTAATCTTAACACAAAAATATTTTACCCGACAGAAAAAATTACTGACATCAATGAATGACTAGAGAAATAATCGATGATGAATGGACCAATGTGGGGAAATACAGTTACTGAATTTCTCACATCTAGGCAGGTGAAAATATATATATTGTGGGGAATTTATTAACCCATCTATGTAAATTTTCTGGCATTGATGGGTGTAATTGTGGCACATCTTTGGTGCACGGCCCTTTTTTGCTACAAAGATGAATCACTTCCTTCGATCTGCACCTCGCATGCCACTTTTTGAAAAAGTGGGCGGAGAGCAAAACTGGGATGAGTCGTACCTGAAATGTATGACTGACGTAAATTTCAATTCTGGCACATAGGATTGCACAAGGCCGGAGCCTCACACCAGTCAGAGTGTCGTAGGAAACACCAGTCTTAATAAATCCCTCATTGCTCTTTGTTATATGTATATAAGGTAGCATCAGATGCCAGAGCCAAGCTTTTTTTTTTTTTTTTTTTTTTTTTTTAATAAGGAGCTACATATTTAATTGAGAATGCTATATTTTTCTCTATTAATGGTAAGTTAAGGCGTCCTTTTCTATTTCATGCTGTTAGCTTTATATTTTTTCCGTTCTCAGAATCTGACAGCTTCAAGCTAGAGTATGTGTGCCCCTGAACAAGCAAAAATCCCTTTCTACTTTCTGCTCTGGCAAGTGTGTTCATTTAATCTCATTGGGGATCTGACAGCTTTCTGCAGCTTCTGAAGCAATTCCTTTGCACTCATTTCAAAGAGCCATAAGCATTAGGAAAGAATGCTGACTGGTGTTTGCATGCAGAAACCTGCTGTAGGCAACTTAAGCCCTGAGCAAAGACTTTCTACTCTCCAAGTGTCTAACTCTTAGCTCCAGGATTATAGGTAACAACTACAAACACCACTTTGTCTTCATGACAGCTGAACTAATGAATGTAAATATGCACTTACTCGTTTGTTGTGAAGACATGACTGGGAGCGCAGAGAAATTGATTGTATTTGTTTTAATAATATACACAAGCAATATAGTGGAAGGAATGGAGCCAGTCAGTGGAAGGAGGATGTCATCCTATTGGACTTTTATAAACATTGTGAAATTATGGTTTGATGAAGTTAGCTTCTGTTTATTACAGACAGATATAGTATAAACTTTCTTATTTGAAGTAGTAAGAAGCAGCAGGATTCTCATAAAACTGGCAGTTCCAGCAGTGAGTTTTCCGGCAGGTAACAGCTTAGAAAATTGTCAACAGCTACTGATTCTCTGTGTTTGAAAATAGAGATACTTTCAGCCTTGGGCAATAAATAACAAAGGTCTATGTCATACAATGAAAAGCGTGGATGCTTGTGACAACTTTGCTGTTTATTATAAAATACATTTGGGTGTTTGCTACAATAGCAATTCTGTATAAGAGGTTCTATGAGATTTTAAAAAAGGGACTTGCTTTTTTGCATAATCAGCGCCACTCTTGGCTATCAGTGGCGTTTGGCATTTCAGTTCAGTCTCCTTCAATTGAATACAGATGGCCTGCAATGCGAGAAAAAACATGTAAAAGAGAGGCAAAGCAATCCATTTTTACTAAACCAGAACCACGTGCAACCATGTTGCAAAAACGCAGATTTTTTTTGTTGCAGGTTTTGCCACTTTTTTTGAGCCAAAGCCAAGAATGGCTACTAGAGGAATGGGAAATATATAGGAAGCTCTTATACTTCTCCCTTCTGCTCAATCCACTTCTGGCTTTGACTCAAAAAACTCCAGCAAAATCTGAAACAAAAAAATGCGTGGGGCCTCAGTCTAATATAAAACGTCAATTTCAATAAACAGAAACTGGTGTGAAAACAGGTTAGGTCTTATGCAGATGGCAGTGCTGTTTTTCAAGGACCTTTTGTCCATTTTCCAAACCAAATGTATCCATGCAAGTCAGTGGGCCCATGAAAAATTTCCTTTAAGGCCAGGGAAACAAGTGGCGTTCTCAGTGTCATAGCCACTGACAAACCAGCAGTGATGTACAGTAACAATGTAGTGAAAGAGATATGAACAAAGCTCTTCCATACACTGTAGAAAAAAATAGTAGCACAAACCATCTTCTGCTGCCAGCTTTGAACCTGCAACATGTTAATTATTCTTCCAGGTTCAGCTGCGGTTTCCAACCTTTACAATGCTGGCTAACAGCTTTCACCTGTTTTTTGGTGCGGATGGTTCTGCTGTGGGGAGTCTCCTACGGACATCCCACTGCGGAGAATATATCTGTTTTTTTGCTATTTAAAACTATATAATAAAACATATTCACCAACATTAACAACTACGTTAGTTAGCACAAAAAATAGGCAAAATTTCTGAAGAAAAAATAGGGTAATTTGTGGTACAAATCAATGTAGCTGAACAGTATATTTTTTTAAAAGTAAAGTTGGTTTTCTGTCAGACTATTAAAATGCATTAAATTTGTTAACAGGCATATGTCAATTATTACATTTCCCAGAAATAACTCCAACTATCTGCATTAAAGCGGAGTAGTCACTGTGCAGACTAATGTGGGGAGGTGAACTACAGTCTTATCGCCTATTGTCAATGGTTTGGTCCTATGTTATCTGCTTTTCATTGTTACCTTTCACAGTAACCCTATAAATACAACATCTATGTCTTTTTGTAGGCGGGGTCTCCAAAACTGGACACAGTATCCCAGATGTCGTCTTACATCCCAGTGTTATACATTAGTCTATGATTCCCAGCAAAATGTACAAAAAAGAAAATGAGGTTCTTAGTATACATTTTGATTAAGATGTATAAGCCACTAGACACTTCACAGTAACCTCTGTATAATGGGCCCCTACTCTATTGGGTGTAGCACTATATGGTTAGCGATATCACAGCAACACAGAACCCAAAGAGGAACAACCCAGCAGCCCAACAGCACCCATTCTTCCAGGATAGGCCCCCAGACTCTGAGCTACCGCATCCCACAGGTACTGTACAGAACCACGGCAATGGCAGACAGCATAGTACCTTCCACATGGTTATAGCACTGTACCATGTGAACAGATTTCAAAAAGTTCACCTTACTGTATAGCCTCAGAGTTAGAAGGTATATCCCTTATGCTAGGGATACATGGCAACTTTAGCCATGACTCCCATTGCACAACCAAAGATTGCTAGGTCTACCTTTGATTCCTTCACTAATGTTAGTGAAAAGAATCGCATTGCGACCCCTAGTGTGCCACGACCTTGACATTTGCTCACAAAAAATGTCAGGCACTGTTCCATTAGAAGTTGCAATTGCAGCACACTAACGGTTGCAATATGACTACATTCACTAACATTAGTGAAGGAACTGAAATGTGATCCAGCAATCTTTGGTCATGCCACAGGAGTCGCGGCCACAGTTTGCATGTACCCATGGCCTAATTCAGTTTCCTGGTAATTATACATGGGAGGAATTCTGGTAACAAGGCAAAACAAGAAAGATGAGGGGACAGAAATGTAGTACACCAACACTTTAGAAAAATAAATTACATGGACCACACATTTTAGTATTATGCATTGATCTATGCTTCTCAGCAAAATCTACAATGGAAATGAAAACTATTTTTTAAAAATGTTTTAAAATGAAGACTTTATTTAAACAGTATATCATCTTTCTGGTGACATATTTCCTTTAAGTACTTATTTTAACTGGCATTCAGTCTAATTTATGTAATAAATAATCTTAATTAAGAAACATCTGAAATAATCCAGGATTACAGAGCAGGAAAAACTAGGTAAGAATATACCTGCATTATGTGAGAGGTTGTGCTAGAAATACTGGAAGACATTTTTAGAGCACAGCTGATCCCACTTAAATATAAATGTGGCAATGTTCTGAAAATATTACTCTGATAGAAAAATGAAATGCTTACACAAGCTTTAATCTAGCTCTGGGCTTTTGCCAAAACATACATTCTAAGCAGGATTTAGAAAAAGAATTGCTTTTTTGGAGCCTTGTGTTATTTTCCGTCACAAAGATAAGGTGGTTATTTTTCTAAAACTGTGATATGATTTTTAGAACAATTTATTGCACATGGAAAACTACAATATGTATCAAGTCAAATTTAGAATAAAGATGACATTTCCTTTTTTTTATATCTTATCTCTGTGTATCAAGATTATTTTTTCGTCTGCACAATCCCAAAAGCCAAAATTCAATAACAACTCAGAGAAAATTTCTATCAGTCTAAAATCATTCAATGTAAGAAGCTGTTCTTCATTTAAGACATAATGTTCAGTCATTTAGTGGAGCGAGTTTGCTGGTACGGAGGTGAAAAGGTCACTATAATACTGTGCAATGTGCAAGTTTAACAACAGCAATGCATACTATTATTATATTTGTAACTTCATGTTCCCTGCATTGTCAGAATATAAAAGAACATCTGATTATCTTAATATATTATTTGATGGTTTTAGCCTTAATACTAGACAAAAAGTGAACTCAAATACTTATTACATTTAACAGGGATATTTGGTTTACTAAAAATGTATCTGAATCAATCTTAAGCACTAAATGCTTCTACTTGCTAATTAACTTTTTAATTTACTAATGAGTTTTCGAGATTGGTAACATGTTCCTGCCCCCTTTGTGTGATGTCTCATAGGCTTTTGGAGGAAATGGACCTCCACAGGCAGCATGACCACTCCTTCACTGATCAGTCCACTCCCATTAGGCCCGGAATACAGGATTGGGCGGGCTGTTCGGTGAAGGAGCAGTCATGTGGGCTGTGACTTTCTGTGCAGTGTTCCCGGTGATGTAGGGATTGCATAACATATGAAACATCACAGAAAGGAGACAGGAACAGAGTAACATTCCTGAAAACGTATGATCGGTACTTCATGGCAGCAGAAACCCTATTTGTAAATGGCAATCCTAGTGCTTTAGATTGATTCAGATATATTTTTATAAAAACAAACAGTTACATAGAATTCTTACAGAAACATAGAGAAAGATTATAGTATTTTTCTTTTCTCTTTTGTGGTATGTGCCCATGGCTATTGCTTTTATTGTTAGATTTGCTGGACAGAACGCCATCCAGTTTGGCGATGTCACAGCCCCATGGTGAATGGAATACCTGAGTGTGTATGGTTGCTGGGGTAATGGCACTGGGTATGGCCTGAATGGTGATGTGACAGTGCAACTCCCACAGCCATTGGCCAGTTTATGAAAGGCGGAAATCAGGAGTGTTTGTTATATTAGTCCCACAAAGCAATAAGAGTTGGTGCCTATAGCTATTGGATTGTGAGGTCAGGCGCTGCCTATTTTGGATGACGCATCAGCACCACCCATTAGCAAGACTTGAGAAAGCGTATATAGCATGCAAAACTTCTGTTGCCTGTGGGAGCCCTCAGTTTTATCCTGTGTTTTGGCCTTGACCTAATAATATAGATGTTTTAAGGGACTGGTGCATGTCTCCTTTTCTTTTCTCTTTGCACATCACTATAGTATTAAAACCATTGGCAGAAAAACGTAAAATGGAGATCTCTGTCTGTCGTCTACTATCAATATCTAGCTTTATGTAACACCAGCAGTCTGCATCCCCTGGCATACCACATCTCTCAGCTGGCATGGCAGCCAAGTGACCTTTTTTCACACACTACACATTCCCTGTTTTCCACACATAAAAAGCACACTCCCATGCACATACACTGCTGCACCTGCTGTGGGTCTACCCATAGAGTAAGCATGCATTTCCTTCCTGCTATTTAAAGGGCTAGCCCATATCCCAGTAAATCTTCCCTAGCTTATCACTGAAAGGCTGCAGGTATAAGAATATGCTTTGCCATCCACACCCTGCCTGAGCAAGGGGGCATTTAGATAACATCTTTCTGAGAGGCCCTAAGCCAAACTGGTTTGGTAACACAATAGGATCACAAGCTACTGCAAGTTACACTGTATTATACCAATGGTCACTAGTATTGATACCAGTACCAGTACTATATTAGACAAGTGTACCTGCAGATGATACTCTCCAACAAATATATCCATATGCATTAAAACCATTCAGTAATGCTTACTAAAAGGTGAATTTACCTAACAGGCAAATTTAGGGAATAGAAGTAAAGGTCCATGCACAGTTCTACCTTGCCCTTTACAAGTTCTGTACTTTGCAGAGAAAGAGACATGGAAAAGGGGCTTTGGGGTAAAATAAGAATGGTTTGGTACATGATGATGATAGTACCTGCAATATTTAGGACTCTAACATTGATTGATTTAGCAAAACTCCAAATGCTGCAAATACTAACATCAAGTTCATGGCACTAGCCAAAACTGAAACATTTGTTCAGGAGGTCAGAGAGAAATATATTCAGAACTGAATTATTGTTGGAAGATGTAAATTCTTTAGTTCCAATAATAAATTCCCATGTTATGATAATATTACCACATTTATTTCCAGAATTATTTCCAGGATTTAGCTCTTGAATGAAATTATTGGGTATGAGAGAACTACTTAAACTCTACATATTTTGCATGCATCTAGTGAAGTAGATAACCAAAAGAGGAGTAACCTAGAAAGTCTTATTTATTTCCAAAGGAAAAAAGAGTCTCAATAGACTATAGCTAATAATAAACAAGGAACATCTGAACTAATTGTTATTTTTATTAGTTGGACTTTTTAAGCCCACTGATACAGTATGTCTTTCTAAGACCTCTATCAGCTTAGTTCTCTGCACATACTGCTGTAAATGTAAATTGCAAGTAGTTTTCAGAGGTAGACCACTGGACCCTATAAAAGTAAAACACTAGAAGGAGTATGCTACCAAGACAAGTGAAATCATCTACATAAGTGATACCACTATCCTCTGAAAAGAGCTTTGTAAAGAATTAAAATTGCCTTATCCATTAACCAAACATATGGAATTCAGAGGGCCCATACATTTTTACCAGAATGAACAAAATTCTGCAGAATTGAAGGAATCTGGATATTTACATAGCAATATACTTAATGGATATCGATAGTGAGCAATGGTATAATTTCTAGGAGATATGTAACCATTTTTACTTTCTGGTTACCATTATGCAAAATTATTACACCTCTAATTTTTTCTTGATTTAGACTAATTCTTGAGGGGTGAGCTGGTTTTAATGCATTTATCAACATTCTAGGAAAGGCTTCTGGGGCATTGTTTTTTCATATTACATCCTAAAAAGATTTTCAAAAAAAGCAGAAATAGCTTTTCTAGGAGCCTCACACCAATCTGATGGGGTCGGAAAATGTTAGAAAATGTGTAACATAAGAGAGGTAAAAGGAGACTCTTTTCAAGTATATCCATTCATATGTTTGGATGGAAAGCACAAAAGGACTGCACTGGACTATGTTTGTCTCCTTTGGGGGTGATACTTAGATTTTTACCACTTACAATACCATTCAAAAGTTTTAAAACACCTCAATTTTTCTAGTTATTTTTTACATGAACACAGTTCTAGTACATCAAGTAATGTGAAATGGTTCAAGAGTTCAAGATTAGGTTAAAAACATAAAAATAATATGAATTTTTAACCTCAAATGTAACAATAGTCTGAATTTCTGATTTTACTCAAGGGTCTTTTTTCAGGGCAGACATTAAAGACAGCTGCTCTGCAGCACAGAAAGTAAATTATGGTTTGAAATTGGATGCAAATTATTCCTACAGATGTCTCAACTTTTTTTCGAACCCTCTGATTCTATATAACCAGTATTGGAAAATTCTGCATTACAACACCTTCTAGGGTAGAATATGGACTGTTTTTCAGATCCAGAATTGCAACTTGCACAGGGTGTCTGGCACACTGGACAAAAATGGCTACCACAGCACTTTTATGCGCCATGCGATAACCTCTGATGTGCACCTAGTTGGTCTAGTTGGTCAGGGGTTTATATTACAGAAAGACATGATCCAAAACATACTTCTAGGTTATGTCAGAACTACCTAAGAAGATAAAACGTGTGGGTTGGCTTCTAAGAATTCAATGGCCTGCGCAGTCTCCAGAATTAAACTCTATTGAGGTTGTTTGGGATAAAATGGACAGAAGGGTGAAAGCAAAGCAACCTACAAGTGGAACACATTTGTAGGAACTTCTGCAACAATGTGGGGAAGAATTTTTGAAAAATATCTGTAATTGTAGAAAGAATTCCTGGATTCTGTAAAGCTGTTTTATTGGCTAGAGGTGGTTACTCTAAAGAGTCAAAAATCTAGATTTAAATTATTGAAACAAAGTAAACCATTACCATTATTTAATTTCAAAGTACATTTGGACATTAAACTGTGTAACTATCAATAAAAGCAGGAAAATTGAGATTTATCTGGTAGTTTATGTCTGTCATATCATGTATTGTATTGATATTTAATATTAAATATTATATTAAAATATTAATATTTCATTATAGAGATATGGGTGACCGAGATCCATGAGGTCAGAACTATCCAAATACTGAAAATAATTATCATATTCTCTTGTTGAGCATGGTAAAGAACTCTGGACTGCAGTTTGTGACTTGTAAACCTTGTGGACATTAGAAGTGTTCTGCTTTTACTATTATACAATAATGCATCTTGTGATCAAAAAAATGCATTTTCCAACCCCAGGAAATGTTCATGCAGTAGGTACACAGTGGATTGACACTGAATGACATATAGAAACAGAAGCCAAAAATTATTTAATAAATGTAAGATTATTAATGTCCAACAGTGATCTATTGAGGAAATTGAGGAAATAATGTTTCTCTACCAATAAAATATATCTAATTGTATAATAGTGAAAATCACTGGAAATAACTAGGCACACTTAGGTTAGAAGGATACAGAGGTCCATTGACTCCAAGATGAGTAAAGGGATTGAAATTAAGCAATCTAACTGCCTCTTAAGCCTCTTGATTCAACTTATCAGACTGCATTTACTCTCACCTCCTGGAAATATGTCAACCTTGAAAAGAGCATTTTCTTCAAGCTGCTGTTACTTGGTGGGGATCAGATGCTTCTTGTGTTTCTTGCCAAAATTAAGATGGAGCATTTGCAAGCGACATACACACTTGTCATCTTACACCACTGAATGTATTACCGTTATCCTAAGAAAATGGAGTGCCATCATTCAAGGGGGATGTATCATGAGCAATTAACCTAATGTTTAAGTCACGTATTTATGTTAAACATATTTTTAAAGCGTTTTTGGTGATGGTTTTAATTGTCCATGTTGTTATCTATATGATAAATAAATCCTAAAATTCTTGCAATTCTAACTATTTCCACTGAGCCTAAAATATTCTATGACTTCCTGTTTCCTGGAGATGAACCATGGGCTAAAGACACAATAGTCTAGAGCAGACTCTATTGACCTCTATCAGGAGAGTTTTCTAGGCTTCCCTGTCACCTGTACAGAGGTCATTATGGAGAGAGGGGAGTAAATAAGCTGTGAAATCATCTATTGTGACTGGTGGATTCTATGTCTTATCTACATATATATATGATAGCTGTGATCATCAGTGTGCTGATAAGTGAGGTGGCTGCTGCAGAGAATTCTCCTACAGAAAACAAGAGGTCTCAGCATATTATTTGGCTTAGTGGGCACAGTCAGAACTGCAGGATCTTTAGGATTTTTTTTTATATAAGTAACATAGAAATTTTAAAAAATTCACAAAAATTCTTTAAAAATATGTTTACCATAAAACTTGATTTAAAAGATAGGTTATTTTCCAATGACACATTTAAGTATTAGCTCCATTTTCTCTTACTCGCTCTGATCGCAGATATCAGTGAGGCGATTGAAAGATACCAGTGAGCACCTTCTAGTATCTACACACATGAATCCTCCATGTCATAGAAAAGAGGACTAGTGAAGAGTTTATAGAATGTAAGCTCTTGCGAGCAGGGCCCTTACTCCTATTGTTTGATATGTTTATTTCTTTGTTACATTGTAATGTCTCATATTGTCTGTTCATGTGTCTTCTGAATTGTAAAGTGCTGCGGAATATGTTGGCGCTATATAAATAAATTTTATTATAATTATTATTGGCACATTGTACTTAAGCATGAACATCTAGGGGCCATTCACATCATAATTTGGCACCTCCTAAGCCTCCGCAACAAACAATGTGTTCAAATATATCTATTGACTTTAATAGAAAAACTAAACCAAAAGAATTCACTTCACAGCCTGATGTCTGCTTGTATACATATTTTTCATTAAGACAAAATGGTGGTCCACAGTTTTATTGAAAGCGATTCAATCTGACAGTGTGGCACTTGAACCATAAAATCCTTTGCGTCCCTAGACTAAAGATTAAATCACAGAGAAAGGAATTGGCCATTCTTACAAAATCAAATGATACAAATATATAAAACAAGTTCATAAAAGACAGGGCAAAAAATGTACAGTATACAGACAAATGAAAAACCATAACCCTGTTCTACACATATCGCCAATACAAGTGTCTGCCGCAGGGGTCTCTATATAGTTATGAAACTGTCTCCTAATTATACATGAATAATTTCTAATGACAAGGCTGGATTTTTTCTCGAGGTAACAGTGCAACTCTTTTATTACATTGATGAAGGAGTCTCAGGGTGACATGACAATCTTTAGTCATGCAATGGGAGTTGTAGCCAAAGTCACCATGTAGCCCTAGATTAATTGCATTACCTCTTGCTGGTTATGTAGGATATCAAGCAATAAACCTCAATCACAAAAGAGACCCCATACAGCTAAATCCTACAAAACCTACAAACAGGGGAACAGGGGATATAAAAAAAAAGTCCACCAATATAAATATGTGGTATAACCTGGCATGGTTGTATATTTTTTATTTATTTATTTATTTATTTATTTATTTATTTATTTTGCTTACTTATATAGTGCCATCATATTCCACAGCGCTTAGAGAGATATTTTGTATTTTGTACGATGTTGCCATCATAAGGTATATTTTTGAGAAATTTTTACTAATTTAAAGATTAGTTGACATTAGTTCAGCTTTTTAACATTATAAGACTTCTTACCATGTGTGTAATTTTAATATGGGCTACTGCCTACCATCTTGTACAGTTTTCTTTTCTCTATATATATACTTTTACCTATTTAAGAAGATGTGTAAATTGAACAAATATGGAACAGATTCTCTGTTCGAAAATTGCAAGAGGAAAATCTGCAGCATATTACAAGACCAGCAAAATTTCATCCACACACTGCAAAAAAGATAACTAAATCTACTGTGGAAATTGTCATGACATTAAACATACTTCACTACAGATTTTACAGTGAGCAATAGATCTTGCCCCAGAATTAAAATTTGTGGATTTCACTGTGAACTTGCACTGGAAAGTGCTAAGTGGACAATTTGTACATGTGGGCATAGGAGATATCAATACGGTTTCATTTGGCTATAACATTATACTGTAGTTTTATGTGCATTTACATTAACCGGAGAAATGTCTGGAATGTCAGACCCACAGCTGGCCTGTGCAAAACCACTGTCGTAAATGACAAAACAACCGTCAAGAGGATCAACAATTTGGACCTTAGACTTCCCTGGCCATGTTTAGCAATTATACTGATATATACAACAACTGGTGTGGGGGCACCACATCTTGATAAGTAATGGGGCATATCTCTCTAGTGAAGTCCACTCACACTGTTTTAGAACAAGTGCTCTACAGAAAATATCTACTAAAGCCCACCCAGGCATAGAGGCCACTGAATATTAGCAACTTAGTTTTCTTATCCACTTTTATTCATTTTGTCTGTCACCAAAAAATAAATGGTTTGAATTATTTTAAATATTAAGGTTATCTGAATGTATGCCTGAGATACCCTTTTATGTGGTTTAGCTTGGAAACCATTACAACTGAGAGGTTTGCTAGATTTTTCTTGGCAAATGCACTTTGAAACAAATAAAATACTCTAACACCATCAATTATGTATATTGCTTTCTTGGCTTTTTCATCTTTGTTTCCACAAGTTTTAGCCAGGGAACACTTATATTTCTATTTTCTAGCTTCACAAGTAATCCATACTTTAAGTGGATCTAATTTCTCCCACGAAAGGAAACATCCTCATCAAGGTTTGCTTGTGTGTATAGTCCTGAAACATTTTGCGCACAGCTGTGTTAGCTGCAAATACTTGGTGGAGAGCCAGGACTCAATGTTCACGGAGAAATGTCTGGAATGTCAGACCCACAGCTGGCCTGTGCAAAACCACTGGAGTAAATGACAACACAACTGGCAACTTCACTAATGCTAGCCTAATGTTTATTCACAAACTATTTCCAATGATTACCAACTTACAAGTATGTGCGCTGACAACTGATACACATTTTAGGAATATCTACAGAACATGTTGCAGTGCAGATGATAAGAATATCATATTTACAACTTCAATAGCCTTGACCTATGTGAGAGGTCATTTGGCAATGGCTGCTATATTACATGCATTCCAAGATTCTGAAGACAAATATTAGTTTTACTGATTCCAAATGGCTACCATATGGTAAATAGTAAGTTAAAATCCCATAGTTAATAAGGTTGAAAAAGACAGGTCCATCAAGTCAAATCTATACACCGGAGGAAAACAAAATTCCCTATGAGACAGATGCCAATTGCCATCAGAGGGAAAATTAATTTTCGACTCTAAATGTGCAATCATATTTAATCCCTGGATCAACATCCTTTCTCAAGAAATCTAGTGCCCATAACTAAAAAATAGTCATCCAGACCAGTTTTAATCTTGATAGGTAGCCATCATTTTTCTAAACTGAATAACCCCTGGTTTGTTCACCTGTCTTTATTAGCCAATCCCCCCATCCTCTTAATTAACTCCTATGGACCCACTCTAGTTCTTATATACAAAATATTCATTGTGTGGCCTGACTAGTGATGTGTACAGAGGCAAAACTATGTTCTTGTCATGAGTATCAATGCTTTTTTAATGTTTCCTATTATTTTAATTTCCTTGGCAGCAGCTACCTGGCACTGGTTGCTAAAGTTAATTTTATTGTCGACCAATATCCCTAAGTTGTATTCAGTGGTAGTTTTACCCAGTATTTTACTATTTAATAAAGCTTAAATGAATCCACATTAAAGTTAATTTGGGATTTCTCTCCTCAACTCTCCTTTTTCCCCAAATTTATCTGTAATCTGTAAATCATCAAATCATATTGCACTTATTGGCTAAATATTCAGAAATAAGAAGAAAACTACTTTTGCATTCTTTATCCATGACATGGCATTAGTGTGGGATGGAAATCTGGCAAAAAGACAGAATATAAATCCAGGACTGAATCTGTACATAATTAGAATCTTCAAATGCACGAACAGATGACTGCTAGTGGAATTTTTAATACATACATTTTAATTTACTGTTTACTTTTGCTTTAATAAATGGTATGCATCAAGTAAGATATGCTATCTGTATTACTTAGAATTTTATTTCCTTTGCAATAGCTATTTTTTGTAAGAATTGACATGGCAATGTTTGTAATTGTAATTGCATTCAAGGAATATCACTAAAGATGAAACATAGCATGTCAGGATAGAAGAATTAAAGTTGACAGGCAATATATAATTTAAAAAATGCCCTATTAGAGCTGGAACATTTTGCAGCCAGCTTTCAAATGGAGATGAAGCTTCAAAAACAACATCACAGGACTGGAATGTCTGGCTGTTCTTTGTTCATCTATGTCTATGCATTGTTAAATTATGGATCAAGTTTCACCCATAGCTTCTTGACCATGTTGATTATCCTTGCTATTTCCTTCTTTGCAATCACGCTGACTGGGGTAACAGATAAGCAATGGATTTTTACCCTGTTAAATACTTTTGAGGACATGAAAAGCTTATGAAACCCTATAGAAGCTTTTTTTTGAATTGGCGAAAAAAAAAGATATATCTAGTCATTACTGGTCTGAAACAATAAAGTGAAATTCCCACAGGGCAAAGATCTAAGAAATTGTGAGGCTGCTCCTCTTTCACAGCTGTCTGAATGATAAAAAAGGCAGCAAACTGCACAAAATATTGAAATGCTGCCAACATTTTAACTTCAAACAGTAGTTTTCAAGGGCAACAGTGTTAGTTGTGCTGTGATATAATGTGTGCATCTACTTGTATAATATTCTGATTATCTAGATTTGCATCTACTCCCCCCGCTGACCCTCCACAATGACCCAATCCACCCAGCACTAAATGGACTAACTTCCACCTTCTCACTTAATTTAATATTACAGGAACCTTACTAGAAGTAATTATGTGAAGCCCTGGAAAAACACCCAAAACATCAAATAAGTATCTTAGCTGACAGTAGGTAACAGCAAAAATAAATCCAAATTTAGATAGATACATACATAGATAGATACTTTATTCATCCCCTGAAGGAAATTTTTGTGCACTGTAAAAAGACAAAATTGCACTGTAAATACATAATGGAATACTATAACAGTATGTACATTAAAAAAGTGAGAGATAGAACCTGTGAACAGAGCCTGCACATCAGTAGTGCACCACACCTGTTTGGGGAGGATACCCCTGGAAGACAATACTTCACAGGGATAATACCTCTGTATATAGACTTTAGTGAAGCATGCCATGATTTTTTTTTCTGTCAGATTCTTGAAATATCCACAGAAAAAAAACTTCTATATACACTACCGTTCAAAAGTTTAGGGTCACTTAGAAATTTCCTTATTTTTGAAAGAAAAGCACAGTTTTTTTCAATGAAGATAATATTAAATGAATCAGAAATACACTCTATACATTGTTAATGTGGTAAATGACTATTCTAGCTGCAAACGTTTGGTTTTTAATGTAATATCTACATAGGTGTATAGAGGCCCATTTCCAGCAACCATCACTCCAGTGTTCTAATGGTACATTGTGTTTGCTAACTGTGTAAGAAGGCTAATGGATGTTTAGAAAACCCTTGAAAACCCTTGTGCAAGTATGTTAGCACAGCTGAAAACAGTTTTGCTGGTTAGAGAAGCTATAAAACTGACCTTCCTTTGAGCTAGTTGAGAATCTGGAGCATTACATTTGTTGGTTGGATTAAACTCTCAAAATGGACAGAAAAAGAGAACTTTCATGTGAAACTCGACAGTCTATTCTTGTTCTTAGAAATGAAGGCTATTCCATGCGAGAAATTGCCAAGAAACTGAAGATTTCCTACAACGGTGTGTACTACTCCCTTCAGAGGACAGCACAAACAGGCTCTAACTAGAGTAGAAAGAGAAGGGGGAGGCCCCGCTGTACAACTGAGCAACAAGACAAGTACATTAGAGTCTCTAGTTTGAGAAATCGACGCCACACAGGTCCTCAACTGGCAGCTTCATTAAATAGTACCCGCAAAACGCCTGTGTCAACGTCTACAGTGAAGAGGCGACTCAGGGATGCTGGCCTTCAGGGCAGAGTGGCCAAGAAAAAGCCATATCTGAGACTGGCTAATGAAAGGAAAAGATTAATATGGGCAAAAGAACACAGACATTGGACAGAGGAAGATTGGAAAAAAGTGTTATGGACAGACGAATCGAAGTTTGAGGTGTTTGGATCACACAGAAGAACATTTGTGAGATGCAGAACAACTGAAAAGATGCTGGAAGAGTGCCTGACGCCATCTGTCAAGCATGGTGGAGGTAATGTGATGATCTGGGGTTGCTTTGGTGCTGGTAAAGTGGGAGATTTGTACAAGGTAAAAGGCATTTTGAATAAGGAAGGCTATCACTCCATTTTGCAACGCCATGCCATACCCTGTGGACAGAGCTTGATTGGAACCAATTTCATCCTACAACAGGACAATGACCCAAAGCACACCTCCAAATTATGCAAGAACTATTTAGGGAAGAAGCAGGCAGCTGGTATTCTATCTATAATAGAGCGACTAGCGCAGTCACCAGATCTCAACCCCATTGAGCTGTTGTGGGAGCAGCTTGACCGTATGGTACGCAAAAAGTGGCCATCAAGCCAATCCAACTTGTGGGAGGGGCTTCTGGAAGCATGGGGTGAAATTTCTCCAGATTACCTCAGCAAATTAACAGCTAGAATGCCAAAATTGTCTGGGTGACCCCAAACTTTTGAACGATAGTGTATCTATTTAGGCATACACTGGCATAGAAATAGTTGAGGTCACATAGTCTATGGGACCATATGCATGGCAACATCATGTACCCTTGTACTAAGTGTTTTTAACAGCTTCAATACATTAATAATAAACTGTTGGGTCATGTCCCAACATGGAATGATTTTATATTGTTCTGTGTACAGTATTAATGGCCACAATGTACACAGTAATGTGCATAAGGTCCTTAATATATAAAAAAAGAAACTAAGATTGTATGGTTGTAAATCCATGACCCTAGCATTGCTTATAGGGAAGAATAATTTCCTAAGCACTTGTCATAGTGGTCATAATATTGGTCAGTATTTTTCATCTGCGCTTTTAAGCCAAGAACAGGAATAGAATCCAAAAAGAGAAGTATAGATGTCTCTATTATACTATATATTTTTCTGTGTTAAGGAAAGATTCACTAGTTTTGGCTTAAACAAAATTATGAAAAATATTGGTCAAGTTTCTCCACACACTTTTGTCAACAAATGGCACCAGGAGAACCATAGTTGCAGCTGACATTCTATATCAGATTGAATTTCCCTTTGCTGTATTAATGTTACTATTATGAGAACAGTCGTTAAAATGATAAAAATATGGTTTCCATGGATCCGCTATACACACCCTCACATCTCATCACAAGCAGTTGGCTTTGTCCCCTGTATAGTGGCTGGATGCTGTTAGGGCCCATTCACGTAGTGAAAAATAAAGGGGATTTCACCTGGAGCTTTGGCTTTGCGGCGCAGCTTTCACTCAATGATAAGCCCCAGATGAATTCAAGGCCAGATTGAGCAGGGCGCTTATTTTTTCAGCATCCTGCTTTGATCCCTGCCTCCCATTGAAAACAATGTGAGGCAGATTCATGACGGAATTTGGCGTTGATTTTGATCTGTCACCGCCACTCAGATATTTATGGCCTATTCAGAAATGTATGGCCTATCAGCTTTATATCTGCACTAAAATGTTTCAGTAAAAATCACTGATGAGAAAAATGCTGGCTAACTACAGTGTTTGATGGAAAACATTGGTACACTTTTTACTGTTTTTATGTTGTCTCCATGATTCTGTCTAACAATTAGAGACATATAGAGGTACAGTAGGATCCCATAGACGTCTATGGATGTCACATTACAGCTCAACACACCATAGAGCCGTTATGTACATGAGTTCTGTATATAATTCAGTGGTTTACTCATAGTAAATAACTTAAATTTACTTAAATTTTATCTTTCTTACATTTTCATTGTGAAAAAAATAAAAATGAGCTTTAAAACAAACCTGAAATAACACATCTAAATGCTCTGAATAGCAGACAATAGTAAAAAAAAAAAAAACCTAAAAAAAAAAAAAAAACCTTGGTGCCTGCTCGGTATGTTGGTTCTTGGTAGAACAAATAGCTCTATTTATTAACATGAACACAGCTCTGCTTGTTGACAGTTGAAGATAAAGGGAATTGAAAGTGACATTAAGGAGCATCTGGGTGTTCATGTGCATCACCAAGTTTATTTTTTGAGATTTTGAAAGGTCTTGCCTTGCAGGCTGAAATCTACAACCTTTGCTGGTGACCTGGTGCTGTTAAAGGGTAGGTTCTTTTATTGATTTGTTAAAGTGACAGACGTGGTTGTAAATTTGCAGTATGATGTGATTCCCATGAGCTTTAAGAGTATGTGTTTTTTTTCCTTGACTGATTTGTTCTGTCCTTAATAGAATGTAGAGATTATGATTCCCTAATGTGTGCGTGCTGCTCTCCATTTATAGCCTTGTAATGTCTTGCTGTGTTTTTTGTTGAATTAGCTTTGGAATTACATGTAGTGGAAATTTAAATTAAACAAATAGATTTTTAACAAAAGTGATTATGAAAAGTAAAAACATAACAGAATAAATGTTAATTGGAATGGAATTCTTCATATTGTATGAAATATAAAAACATTCTGTTTGACGCCACATAGGAATATGACAAAGAAACTGTGGATTGAATTAGCAATTTGACTTCTCAAAGGGGAATTGAGCCCACTCAGAAGTAAATTATAATCAATTATAGACTAATTGTAAGTATATACTGCTAAGAATATTAGAACAAGCTCAATGACAATAAATAATGCACAGGAATTGCAAATGCACTTCAGAAAATCCACTCTGTAACTAATATTCTTTATTTTTTTATAGGTCTTTTTTTATAATACCTAAAGGGTTTGGCCACTTGATACTGTAAGTACTTTACACAAATGAAAATAGCCATAATAATATTTAGCTCATTTATAGATGCTTTTAACTTCTACATTGTTTTTTAACATTTCTGAAGTTGCCTTGTCCCAGTTCAGCTAGCCTGAGTGGTGTGAATGGTTACATGTCCTCCTATTGGCCACCACCTTATGGACAGGAGCAACATCTGGACAGGATGTGGGCTGGCCATATGTGGCTAAGTGACTTCAAAAATATTGAAAACAGACCAGAAGTAGAAAGGCATCTATTAGTACGATAAATTTCATCAGAATTAACATTCACTTGTGTTAAGTACTTACAAAGTGGAAAACCCTTTCATCATTCATGTCAAAAGTCAGCGTCAGTATGTATTACAATGAAACTAGCATACCGCGGCCAGCCGGAATAACAAAAACATTCTTGGTAGCTTACTTTTGGCAAAACTAACATACTTTGTTCATGTGCTGATGATCCAGAAATTTTTATGGCCCTCTCCAAATTTAAAAAGTTATGATGCATTTTGGGTTCTTAAAGAGAAGCTTTCAGTGCCTCCAACAACTCCAGTTCTTACAATCTGTTATTAGGTGCCACTTCACTGATTCCAACGCAGTTGGAATTTTTATCCAGCGCTCACCATTCCTGAGCAACCAATGGAATTAGTTTTGGTGCCTAATATGCTAATCACACCTCTTGCCTGCTCCTGTTCCTGCCTAACACATGACATGAGGCACCAAAACTAACAGCACTTATTGCTCGGGCACAGTGGGGGATAGATAAAAAATTCAATTTGTGCCAGAATCAGTGGAGCAGCAACTATTAAATGATACAAAGAGCTGGAGATGGTAGAAGTGGTAAAAGGTCCTCTATAAATCTCATATTTATCAATATTTTAATTAATTGTTTTATCTTATACAAACAAAGAAAACTTTAAACCATGTGTGGGGAGAACATTGGATAATACCCCAGAAGATTCTGACAGCATACTGTATAGGGCAGATTTATTAACACCACCAGTCTTAGCCACTTTCTACATTGCACCAGAATTATTAACAGGTCTCTTAATAATTCAGACGTATTGCAGGTCCCAAGCACTGGAATTAAAACCTACACCAGTTTGAAACCGGCATAGGTTTCAGCTTTGTCTTGCGAAAGTTTTCTGGCATAAGTTATAATAGATTTGTTGGGACTAGGCATGACTTACTGTAGCACCAGGGCTTGATCCTGGCTGGGTTCACACTGTGTTTTTTTGCAAAATGCTTCTAGGAAAGATCACGACATGAAAACCCAAGCCGCCTTCTGCCATACTTTCCATTGTTGATTTGCACATGCTGATCAGCCTCTTCAATGGGGTTGGTCAGTGTGTAACAACACACTGCAACTTCAGCACAGATTCTGACACTGAAGCCATGGTGAGCAGCCCACTGAAAAAAGAAGTGCCTGTCACTGTGTCCCATTAAAAACAATGGGAGACTGGGGCATTTTTATAAGCAGCTTTTGGGGCAAAAACACTCCAAAACATGCTGTGTGAACCCATCCTAAATGTGCAAAAAGACCAAAGGCAATGTATTAACCTATTGTACATTCTACTTGTTCATTTAAATGAGAATCTAGGGGTTATATAATAATTACTACAATCTAGAAGAACCTTAAATTGTTTTAACCACTATAGTGTAAAACAAAACATTCTGCCATAATGCATGCAATATATTGTAAAAATAAAACTAATATCAATTGCCTTTGCACTGTAATAACAGAGGCTGTAGCAGCTTTTCAAATCAACAGTAATAGCAATGGGATACATTGTTTCTTAGCAACCGCATTTCAATCCCCTTTTGTTTGCTAACAAAGTACATGTTATTTGATGGTGGGATTTTTTTTCTGAACTCAAGATGAATCATGGAAGATTACAATACAGCCAACGCTTTAGCAGTCACTGGTGGTAAATCACACAACATGCAATTAATTTCACTGGTGTTTTGGAGTAATTTGCTTTAAATAAGCCATAACTGTGATCGGCCGCTAATTGCATTTTAGCAGAGAACAAGCACAAGTTTATTTGAATAATTGAGCAAATTTTGCCCTAAAACAACATCATTAATGAAATGATTAAACAGAAGTATTCATGTACTTGACCCAAGAGATCTGAACGGTCATTTAAGGGAAATATCTAATATGTACACTATGTGAATTAGTAATAATAACTCTCTCTGACTTCATCATTTTTTTTATCATTTTTGCTGGGCAGGAAACTATAAGTTTGGTATTTTATAAGACACATTTATTTTAACATGTCGTCCCATGTTAGATTACAGAATAGCTAAGCTTGTGTTTCACCTAAAAATAGTAGCGTTTCACAATCAATACATTAACTTACATGGCTCATACAAAGTAAATGACACATACCAAACTATAGCATTATTGTGACAATGTGAGAGCCTAATGGTTAAAAGGAGTCTACAGCCACCAAAATCTTTACTAAACCACATATATTCTATTGTAAGTCCGGTTAGTGAGAAAATCAACTTTTAATCTATATGCAAATGAGCTTTTCAGTGCATCCAGGGTGTGGCCATATGTCTGATTTTGCCTGAGGTTGCCGCAGATCAGAAATTGTCAATCTTTATGATAGGAGGTGGTGCTAGGTTGTGGCTACAGGGCAAAATTAGGTGCAATGGCAGGCAAGGGCATGGCCTATGTGCACAGAACAGGCCTTTTGCATACAGATTAAAAGCTGATTTTCCTTGGGAGCAAAATTACACTTTGACATAAAAAAGTATGTTCTCTCTGTCACTACCACCATTTAAAAAAGCATATGAGTGGTTTAGAAATTTTAGAAGTTCAGAAATTATTTTGGTAATGGATACCTTTCACTAGTAGTAGGAAGGTCTATGTACAACAGGAGTTACTGGACTGGCAGTGCTCTCATTCTGGGGAGTACATGCAAAGCAGGACCCTCAACCTCAAAAATAGAGATGAGCGAATTATTCAAAAATTTGATTCGGCAACTTCGCCGAATTTCGCGATATGATTGTGTTCGATCCGAATAAATTTGCGGCAAATAAACAGCTATTTCCTGTCTGCTGAGAGCCGGGGCAGGCGGCAAAATGGCGGAAGCCCTTGAATGCTCCGGTCAAGTCTCTCTCTCTTTCTCTCCAGCACGGACAACTTTTATTCATGTGGAAGGATCTTCTAACAAGCAAAGACATGCCTACCCAATCACATCACTAGAGAATATCTTGTAACCGTCTGATGTCACAAAGGTCCTTACTAAATATTCATTACCGCGAAGCATCAGGAAATCTGGATTCCATGTGAATTTCGGATCAAATTCCACTTCTGCAGATTCGATTCGCTCATCTCTACTTAAAAGCCTTAAATCCTGTAAATCAATATGCTTAAAGTGTAGTGTTGTTTCACTTTTTTTTTTTTTTTTTTTTACTATTAAATAAGTGTAATCAGGGAGATTCTGTATTGGGGAGGGATTATTTCAAATAGCTGTGTCTATGTTTTTATACAACCTAGAAAAGCCTACAAAATTGTTTCTGGCGTCATATGAAAGCTGAGTCTACAGTTCTATCTATAATAAAAATAGGAAAATCACTCAAAACTTTCCTAAAACAAAATCAAGATGAGCTTTATATCCAGTAATATATATATATATATATATATATATATATATATATATATATGTTGTAGGTGTTATAGTTGAAATTATCAGCCTTCATATGACACAAGAAGCACTTTTCTAGGTTGTATAAAACCAAAGATACTGCTATTTGAATTGAAACCTACCCTTTGGCAACTGCTATATACAGTGCCTTGCGAAAGTATTTGGCCCCCTTGAACTTTTCAACCTTTTGCCACATTTCAGGCTTCAAACATAAGGATATAAAATTTTAATTTTTTTGGTGAAGAATCAACAACAAGTGGGACACAATCATGAAGTGGAACGAAATTTATTGGATATTTTAAACTTTTGTAAAAAATAAAAAACTGAAAAGTGGGGCGTGCCAAATTATTCGGCCCCCTTAAGTTAATACTTTGTAGCGCCACCTTTTGCTGCGATTACAGCTGCAAATCGCTTGGGGTATGTCTCTATCAGTTTTGCACATTGAGAGACTGAAATTCTTGCCCATTCTTCCTTGGAAAACAGCTGGAGCTCAGTGAGGTTGGATGGAGAGCGTTTGTGAACAGCAGTTTTCAGCTCTTTCCACAGATTCTCGATTGGATTCAGGTCTGGACTTTGACTTGGCCATTCTAACACCTGGATACGTTTATTTGTGAACCATTCCATTGTAGATTTTGCTTTATGTTTGGGATCATTGTCTTGTTGGAAGATAAATCTCCGGCCCAGTCTCAGGTCTTTTGCAGACTCCAACAGGTTTTCTTCCAGAATGGTGCTGTATTTGACTCCATCCATCTTCCCATCAATTTTAACCATCTTCCCTGTCTCTGCTGAAGAAAAGCAGGCCCAAACCATGATGCTGCCACCACCATGTTTGACAGTGGGGATGGTGTGTTCAGGATGATGAGCTGTTTTGCTTTTACACCAAACATATCGTTTTGCAAGTTCGATTTTGGTTTCATCTGACCAGAGCACCTTCTTCCACATGTTTGGTATGTCTCCCAGGTGGCTTGTGGCAAACTTTAAACGAGACTTTTTATGGATATCTTTGAGAAATGGCTTTCTTCTTGCCACTCTTCCATAAAGGCCAGATTTGTGCAGTGTACGACTGATTGTTGTCCTATGGACAGACTCTCCCACCTCAGCTGTAGATCTCTGCAGTTCATCCAGAGTGATCATGGGCCTCTTGGCTGCATCTCTGTTCAGTCTTCTCCTTGTTTGAGATGAAAGTTTAGAGGGACGGCCGGGTCTTGGTAGATTTGCAGTGGTCTGATACTCCTTCCATTTCAATATGATCGCTTGCACAGTGCTCCTTGGGATGTTTAAAGTTTGGGAAATCTTTTTGTAGCCAAATCCGGCTTTAAACTTCTCCACAAAAGTATCACGGACCTGCCTGGTGTGTTCCTTGGTCTTCATGATGCTCTCTGCGCTTTAAACAGAACTCTGAGACTATCACAGAGTAGGTGCATTTATACGGAGACTTGATTACACACAGGTGGATTATATTTATCATCATCATCAGTCATTTAGGACAACATTGGATCATTCAGAGGTCCTAACTGAACTTCTGGAGTGAGTTTGCTGCACTGAAAGTAAAGGGGCCGAATAATATTGCACGCCCCACTTTTCAGTTTTTTATTTTTTACAAAAGTTTAAAATAAGCAATAAATTTCGTTCCACTTCACAATTTTGTCCCACTTGTTGTTGATTCTTCACCAAAAAATTTAAATTTTATATCTTTATGTTTGAAGCCTGAAATGTGGCAAAAGGTTGAAAAGTTCAAGGGGGCCGAATACTTTCACAAGGCACTGTATGTACAGAATTAGCAATGGACAGTGAATACAGGACTGATCTCCTTGCCAACGTTTAGTTAGAGGGTTCTAGGGAGAAATATAGTGTCTGTTTTCTTAAAAAAGAAAGTGAAATAGGTTAATAAAGTACATTGTAAAAATATTCACTCAAACCCTCCCTTAACAATACTAAAATACAACTGAAGCAACACTTACATTTTAAGCAACAGACATAATGCAAATATAAAGAGCCTACGGAGCCTACACAATTAATAATAGTCATAATAGTAATAACCTCATATCAGTACCACTATACCAATATTTGGTTTGGATGTTTGTACTATTTTTTCATGAAGTAAAATAGAAAAAAAGTTTCTTGTTTTATAATAAGAGCATCTTAACTGTAGTTGGTTTACCAGGGAGAATTGTGTACAGAAGCACAAAACTTCAAAGGATACATACATTTTTGAAGCCTTTCTGTGAAACTAGGTACAGCAATGGGTATGCTTAAAGCATATATGAAACAATCTTCAAACACCTATGTTCTCTTATATGTTCCCTTTGTACTGTAGAAAAGTATAATATTTTTATTAATATTATTGCCGTCATCAACACATCAAAATTATCAACATTACACAATCTCTGGTTATATAATATATGAACGGAAAAATATAACTTTGCAATATTTTAGGCAAATGTGTCTGCTATATGCATGAAGTCTATATAATAGATACTCTATGTGGTGCTTTGCATAGAATCACAAAATGGGTACAGGGTTGCTGATAAATTGTGCGAGCCAGATAATGTTATGAAGTTAAGTAGCTTGAGTTTACATCCAGATTGACCCATTATTTCCATTCTATGCCATCTATAATGAATGAAGCCACCACTAAACATTCAGTTACAATATTATGTTTGAACTGTTTTAGTGACTGTATGGTGTGCTTGGGTGTGTGGTGTTGTTATGAGTTAATTGTGTAATGAATGACCCAGATTGGATGAAGACAGGATACTGAAGTGTAAAGCTATTAAGTTTAGGACATGTAGGTAACACAGGCAATCAATGCCAGGCATGTAGGGTGAATAACAAGACAGTCAGTTAAATTCTAGACAAGAACAATTACTGTGAGTTCCTGCATGACTTAAAGGCTATGTACTTCCTTACAGTAAATTTTATACTTGCTTTTTATTTACTGTTTACTCCAAAGCATCTAAAGTGAAAAGTGAAACATTTTTGCAAATGGTGATAATTAAAATAAAAGGTACAACCATTTAATGTCTACAGCTCCTATGTCAACCCATATATCTTTAAGATAACAGACTACAAATAAACTCATTTGTTCACACAGAGATAAATGATTGGCTATACTCATACGGTGTCAATGTTCAACAGACCAAAAAGTCAAGCCATCTAATGTATATCTACTAATACAGTATCTACTCTTTATCTGCTTTATGGGCGATTTGTGTAAATTATAAAAGGAATTTCATAACTGCAATATCATCAAGTGCTGAGGATTTATTTAAACTGCTGTGGGTGACTGTGAAACGTCCTTCTTTAGCACCATCAACATTTAAGGAGTGCTGAGGATATTATCATTACACAGTACAATAGTTTGTACGACCTCAATGTTTAACATCAATATATGTCAAAACTATTATAGTCCAAAGTAGAGATTTCTCTCTTTTCCATGTTTGATAATTTCTATTCAGTATCACTTGTTGCCTCATGTGGTGTCGTCTTAAAGGGGTTTCACCAACCATTAATGTATGTATCTGAACTGTGGTGGTCCAACAGCGGAATTGCAGTTTCCTGGCACCACCATTAATTACTAGTTGTAAAAGGACAAGACTGCTGTAAGGGTTTTGCCAGACGTAGCAATACCCTCACAATACTGCAGGCGACTGGGAGAAAGGACAGAGACAAGTGAGCCCTAATCTCACCCCAGCCACTGTCCCTTCCTATTGCCTCAGTTTACCCTAAACGGTAAAAGGACAACCTGAAGACGAGTCCTATACTGAGTAAAGTGACAACACAGAACACAGAAAGAACAAATGACAAAAAGGGAGGTCGGGAAGCCAAGGGTTCAGTAACAGACGAGCAATGCAGTACAGAATCAAAATCCAAGAGAATAGTCAAAAGTCAAGGTCAGAGGTCAGGAATACGAATACAAGAAACAAAACAGCAAGGAATAGTAGCCAGAACACACAAAGCAAAAACCAGCGACCATGTGAGGGCTGACAACCTGTTTATAGAAAGTCTGGGCCAGCCCCAGACTGGATTGGTAGACAGGCTGTCAATCACACAGGCAAGGCTAGTGGAACAGAGAAAACCAAGGTGAAGGAAACGGGTGTGGCAGAAAATCAATTACATTGCCTAGGACAGTGTTCAGACTGAGCAACAAGAAACCTACGCAAGGAACCAAACTGAACACGCCTCCTTCGCAACAGCGTGCAAGCGGAGTGTGGTGCAGAGACCCGAACAGGCAGAGACATTACAACTGCACTTCACATATATTTGGAGAACAGTTTAGGAAGTTGGTTAATGCAGCACAGCAAGTGGTACCGGAGCAGTAAAGGATTATTCAAAATCTACGTCTCATCCAAGATCTCTGCTTTGGACTGTAATGGTTCTGGCATACATTGATATAACAAAGGTTCAGTGGTGAAATTGTATAGAATTGATTATTTCACTACATGAAAAGCTTGTTATATAGGTGTACAGACACCATCAATGACCTACAACTATAAGTATATACAGATGTGTCCTCCCTTACCTGCTTTCTTAGCTGAACATGTCCAGATATGTGCAACACAAGTTAAGTGTAAGGGTCTTGCCAAACGTAGCAACCCTGACACTACTGCAGCGGTCTGGGAGGAAGGACAAAGACAAGTGAGCCCTAATCTCACCCCAGCCACTGTCCCTTCCTACTTGTCTCACTGTCCTAATGACAGGAACAATTTGGAGCCGGTCCCTACTCTGAATAAGTGACAACACAGAACGAAGACAGGACGCACAAACAACAAAAGAGAGGTCAGGAAGCCAAGGGGTCAGTAACAAACGAGCAAAGCAGTACAAAGTCAAAATCCAAGAGAATAGTCAGGGGCAAGCCAAAGGGTCAGAGAATCAAGTAGCAAAGTATAAAGGAATAGTAAGAGAGCAGGCAAAACACAAGTGAAATAACCGGCAACTTGCTGAGAAATGACATCCTGTATATAGAAAGTCTGGGCCCAGCCACAGATCTGATAGGAACACAGGCTGTCAATCACACAGACCAGGAAGAGATTAACTCTATGCAGTCCAGAGAGAAATGTTCCTAATTACACGGGTGTGGCTTTACACAGCAAGGGAACTAGGACCATGTTCAGACTGAGCATCAAGAAACATAAACAAAGAACCAAACTGAAGACGCCTCCTTCGCCACAGAGTGCGAGCGGAGGGCGGCGCCGAGACCCGAAACGGCAGAGACGTTACATTAAGCAGTTTTTCTGAGCACAACATGGTTTCTGGGATGGTTATCACACGGTGATATACTAACTGTAGTATTTATTTTTCTTTGTGACCACCCAGTGGGGGAAGGTAAATTGCAGATTTTCAAGGCTTTGTTACCATGTAGTGATATTTTGTTGATCTAGTATGAAGACATATTGGATTATTTAACCAAATTGGAGGACAATTAAGTGTGGACACATCTGCACTTTATTATATGACTTACATTGTGGCTTTAATCATTATGGTTTCTGATACAAATAATAAGTGTCACTTAATAGCCAGGGAAGGGACTGCAGCCCAGGACACTTCTAGATTATGGTAGTCAAGCTGAAAAGGTGCCACATACTGAATATAGTACTCATACATACAGTATCCGTCGGTATATACAGTACAGGGGCCAAAATACATAAAAAGTGTGTCCTTTTAGAGTACTATACATTTGACAGCTTACCTTCTGGATACCATTCATTGGCAATATGGAAAAGCTCAGTCTACCACACTAATACATAAATATTAACATAAATCAATGGAACCTGTCAACAGGTTTGGTGCCCCTAAAGCAGGAGCATGTCCATATGCCACTGGGATTCACAAACTGGTGAATCCAGTCCCATCCACTGCTACATTCATCTATTTCATTTATTCTGTTGACTCTTGGCTTACATTTATCATGCACTACATGCGCAGTTGAAGTCAGTGGGGGAGATTTATGACAAAAGGTGTTTTCAATAGAAGTGCACGCTTTCTCATAAGTTAAGAGCACTCTCCAAAGGGCCATGCGCCTACACTGAAACTACGCCAGCTCACAGTAAATTATCATGTCATAAATTTACCAGGGCCTGCGCTAAGGACAGCATAAAAAAGAAATAAGTCACAAATTTTTAAGCAACCTGACGTGCAAAAATTTGTGACTTTTTGATGCCTTGTATATCAGAACACTGTTTTACAAGGCATAATAAATCTCCCCCAGTAAGTTTACACCTTGCTTTTCTATAACTTGCAATGAAGCAAGGTGTACTGTCCACAGATTCATTAACACACTAACATCAGTTAGTCACTATCATAATGGACTTCCAACAGTAGTGTGAATGCCCCATAACTCATACATTCACTCACTCACAAGCAGTATGAAGAACATTATACAGCGGTACTGTAAATGAAGTCCTGAGTTGAGCTACAGAAAAACTTACTGCTAACTGCAGCAGTATGTCTATGTATATGTCCCTTGGCTTGTCTCTCACTCAGCTCCTCCTCCACATTCAATAGACGTCTATAGGCAGCTTGTAATCTGATCTCTCTGTGAATTTTGTAGTCCATCTCATCTCCTAAAACAGATATAGCAGAGAATTCAGAGTGAACAGTTTTGGAAGATGAAGTGAGGAGGAAAGGATCCTGCTAAGTGGATAAAGGGCATTTTTCTCTGATAAGATATATTACAAGTTTCTTTTATTCACCTGTGCTATTGATTTATGCAAAGATTGTACAGTGACCATTTAAGTAGCAGAGATATTGTATACAGCTATGCGGGCATACAATGGCATATCATTTTGGTATACTGTACAACTAAGAATAAAGAAAAATACATGCATTTATGAAATACCCCAAACATGGGGTGAATACAGTATTGGTGACCATGTACAAAGACACAAAGCATGTTTGGCAGGGTGTCAACGCCATACAGCTTCTTGTAAGGAAAGAATATCTCCATAAATACAAAGTCTTATGGAGCATGCCATGTTTTCTTTTCTGTTTGTTTGTTCCATACTTACATCCCACAGAAAAAATATATCTGAATGTCTCCACATGAAATCAGAGTCATATGGAGGTACAGAAGAGACTCAATTTACCTCATCAGAAGCCTTTTTACAGTATAGCACTGTACTAACAGAGCTGTAATATGTTGTTTTGGGTTGTTTTTTTTTAAAGAAACATTTTTTTTTCCATATTTTAGACGTTATTCATTGAAAATACCAGAGAACAGAAGCTGTGAAAATAATGAACATATTGCTGAAACTGGACATTAATGAATTAGGCTAAATAAATACCAGAATAACTTACAATTATTATTAGTAATGTTTGAACTCACTAGTATATGAAGATAAAAAGGAAGAGCCCTGAGCACTTGCAAGAAATAATCCCTTTTAATTATTTGGAAATAGTGCGACCATGGAGAGCACTTATATTTGTTTACAATGAAACTAATGCTCTAGAGGATTTTCTTCTCAGTGTTCTGCACATAAAACAACATTTCACCACTGAAGAGGGAATAAACTTTGGAACTAAATAAAAGTATTAGTAATAGCATTATTATTCTAGAGCAATATGTTTGATTCACATTAGATAAAGTTTTAGCATAAGAATATTTTTATTTTTATATAACTACAGTAAACATCACAACACCCATTAAAGTGGTTGTGCCACAAGCAACACTTACACCCAATCCAGATGATATGGAATAAGTGTCAGATTGCTAAGGGGTCACACCACTCCAGCAGCCCTACTGAAGTGAATAGAGTGCTAGCCACTCATGCACAGCAACGCTCCGTTCATATAGAGTATTCAGAGGAACTTTTGGATCCACTTTCTCCTACTAGCTACAGTACCAGTGATTGGACCCACGGTGATGTGAAATATATATATATATATATATATATATTAGTACAAGAAAAAAACAATACTAATGAAGTAAAAGGAAAAAAAACATGAATAATACCATAATCATTAAGACCACTTTTACATGGGAGATTTTGGACAGTAGTCTAGAGTAGCCTCTGGATAGGTCACCAATATTTTTAACCAAGAAAAACCCTTTCAGAAGTTTGTACCCTGAGATAAGATGAGTAACTATTTCCCAAATTTTTGCAAATTGTCTATTGATGCCCACAATATCAAGATCTGACACTTTATAAAAATTAGCTTTTGATGTTAGTTTAAATTTTTTTATACAAGAATTCTATTTTAAGGAGTAGAGGTGATCAAATCAATTTGTCACGAGCCTGGTTCGACCCGAATATTCCAAATTTTTAGTTTTTTAATGAAACTGAACAAATGCTGATTAGTCTCGAAGAAACTACCACATGTATTGCCCAGAAAAAATATAGAAGAGACATGTGTCTTGTGTGTTACTGTGATGTTCTGTTGCCACCTGACATCAGCTGACAGCCTCTCAGCCAATAGTCATTGGTAGGTGTACAACTTATAGTGCTGATATCATATACACAATATAAAGTGAACTATATAAGGGAGAATATCTGTGCTGTTGTGAGCCTGACAGCCCAACAGCCTGCACTAATATATAGACAAAGAACAATTAACCCTTTCATTGGCAATAATCTAATTTTTTTTTCTAAGTTTGTTGTGCAATAGAGCAGTTTCATCTTTCTTCCGAATGTTTTTACTGACAGTCAGTCCTGTTCATGAAAAATCTTCTGTGATGTTCCAACTCTTAAACATGCTTGAGCATCTGTGTGAGCAGCAAAAGGCAGTGAATGATTACTGCATGCAGCAGAAAACAAATGTGTTATTTTGAGATACGTCATTGGAGGCTCATGAGTGAAGTATGTCGGCAAGAACAACTGAAACATCAGCAATGTGATCCCTTTGTTTTATATCTTACACTTACACTCATGCAACAAGAAACGGTAGAGGAGGAACAGCTTCCAACTCTTAATCAATGTCATTGCCCTGGGTTGATGGAGGAGGATGCGGATTTGGGTCAGGGTCATTATGGTGGAGGAACTAAAACTCTTAGATTGGAAGAGGAGGAGGAGAAGAAAGGCCCTTGATATGTCATGGGAATAGCCAGGGTTGGGGCTGACCCTTACTTCTTTCAAGATGTTGATGATGATGACGACCATGCTGGCCAAGAAAACCAACCATGAAAGGCTGCTGGGTCCAAGCACATGTTGGCAAGCATGACAGGCTGTATGCTCTGATGCTTACACAACAACAAGCATATTACTATCAAAAAGAGGGATGAGTACTGTATGGCAGTGCTCTTAGACCCTGGCTATAAAGCCAAAATGGGGGAATTCTTCCCTGCTTCCCCAAGGGAAGAAAAATTGGAATATTATCAGGATAGGCTAAATAACCAGCTTTCCACAGTGTTTAGGGTGACCACTTTAACTGGCAGTTGCATGTGCACCCAGTCGGCCTCTGCCTGCTTCCAGTCCACATCCCTCTACCAGCACCCCACCTCCTCTTCCAATGCCACAGCTCAAAGTGTCAGGAGTAAAAGCAGCAGCAGCAGTCAGGCCCAGTACAGTATTTGGTACATGAACCAGAAATGTTTCAGCTCACAGAGCCAACTGGAGCCACAACAGACAACTGACACCCACTGGCTGCACCAGCAGGTACAGTCGTGCCTAGAGTGTACCTATGTTCCAGCAGATAACTGTGACCCCATGAAATTCTGGGCCAATAGGCTATAGCAGTGGAAGGAGCTGGGCCAGTTTTCCATGGGAGTTTTATTCTGTGTGGCTTTAAGCGTAATGTCTGATTGGATATTTAGAGATGCTGGTGGCAATGTAGCACCTAGAAGGACGAAACTGTTCACAGCTAGCACAGAAATAATTACCTTTGTCAAAATGAATCAGACATACAGTAGATCTGTGAGGATTTTCACACACCTACAGCTGAAGCCTCCAAATAGTGGTGCCACTGTCTCCCTGTATCCTGTTTCATTTAGTGTTCTGCTAATGCTGCCTGCTACTCCTAAACCACTGCCACCACTCAGCCAGACATGTCCTGCAGACTGTCCATCATATCATTTCATACCACACTGCCATAGCAATCACCATTGAGCCGGACATGTCCTGCAGCCTGGTCCATCACATTCCACTATAGCACATTGTTGGTGCCACAGTGTTGACATAAAAAAAAAACCCCAAAAAAACACATCTGCTCCTATAAAGGGATAATATTTGGTGGCTTTTTTTTTTTTTTTTTTGAAAAGCCAATTCTTCATCACTTTTCAAATAGACTCACAGTCACAAATTTGTCTCTCAAATAACAACAATCCTGTAACACTTACAATTCATCAAAACTGGCAAATTTTTCTACAAAACCATTGCCTTTTGCAATATAACCACCACCCACGGGCAAGCACCTTTTCCTCAAAAAAGGGTAATTTTGGAGTGTTTTAAATGTTAAAATGCATACAATTGAGTGGCAGTGCAGTGTATGGTTAAACTCAGAGATTGTTTTCACTGCTTACCAATTTTTTTTTTCCATAGACATACATGACCCTTTCACTGTTATGTGAAAGATGTGTTTGCCTTAGGTTGCGTTTGCCTTATGCTATATTCACATGACAGTGAATACTGGCTGTCTGACATCTGTTTTTTTTAATAGACGTCAAAATATAGGTCATGTCCTATTTTTTGCAGTTTCATGGATCCCTCCATACACTGCATAACGGACTACATTAATTTTTGTGTGGACAACACAGTACCCACAAAAGTGGTGAGGTGCTTCTCCAACAACAAACCATGGATTAACTCTGATATAAAAACACTACTTAAGGAGAAAAAGATGGCATTCAGGACAAGAGATAAGGAGGGGTTGAGGGAAGTACAAAAGGAGCTGAGGCATCTAATCAGGCAAGGAAAAGCCAGTTATAAGGAAAAAATGGAAAAGCAAATGGAAAGAAAAGACATAAGGGGGGTCTGGGAGGGGCTTAAGTCAATTTCGGGTCATAAACAGTCGGTCTGCCAGATTGAGGCAGATGTTAACTGGCTTAATGAACTAAACCTATTCTTCAACAGATTTGATCACACACCAGCTCCTCCCACCCCAGAATGTCCTTCAGCTCCCCTCACCACAATGACTTCTCCCCATGCGGCCACTTCCCAACAGACCAGTAAATCCAGAAATCCGTCTTAACTGACCACAGTCTGACCTTCACACGGGCCCAGGTGAGGAAGGAGATGAAAAAGATCAAGGAGAGGAAAGCCGCAGGGCCAGATGACATCAGTGCAAGGCTAATTAAGACTTGTGGGGACCAGCTGTGTGGTATAATTACATATATGTATAATATGAGCCTGAGGCAGGAAATAGTCCCTGAATTATGGAAATCTTCTTGTGTGGAACCAGTTCCAAAGAAACCTCACCCTATGGACCTCAACGACTACAGACCTGTAGCACTGACATCCCACTTGATGAAGATCTTAGAGAGATTGGTTCTCACACATCTCCGCCCTCTAGTGAGCCCCGCTATGGACCCTCTCCAGTTTGCTTATCGACCGGGCATTGGGGTAGATGATGCCATCATCCACCTTCTGCACAGGGCTCTGTCTCACCTGGAAAAACCAGGGAACACGGTGAGAATAATGTTCTTTGATTTCTCCAGTGCTTTTAACACCATACAGCCCAGGTTACTGAGAGACAAGCTGGGCCTTGCTGGAGTGGACCACCACCTCTCCAACTGGATCCTAGACTACCTCACAAATCGACCTCAATACGTGAGAGCCCAAGACTGTGTGTCAGGTACCGTGATCTGTAATACGGGGGGCACCTCAGGGTACGGTTCTCGCCCCTTTCCTCTTCACACTGTACACTGCTGATTTTAGGTGCAACTCATCCAGCTGCTACCTACAGAAGTATTCTGACGACTCTGCAATAGTAGGCCTCATCACAGACGATGATGACAAGGAGTACAGAGAACTGAACCGGTTTTTTGTGGACTGGTGCCACCAGAACCACCTGAAGATTAACGCGGGGAAGACCAAGGAGATGGTGGTGGACTTCCGTAAAGGCAGATGCCCTCCAAAACCAGTGGACATCCTGGGGACGGGCATCGAGATTGTGAACACCTATAAGTACCTGGGTCTGCTCCTTAATAATAAGCTGGACTGGGCAGATCATATGGAGGCCCTGTACAGGAAGGGCCACAGCAGGCTCTACCTGCTTAGGAAGCTGAGAGCCTTTGGAATCCGGGGGGCACTTCTTAGAACTTTCTTCAACTCGGTAGTGGCATCAGCCATCTTCTTTGGAGTGGCCTGCTGGGGGAGCAGCATATCAACCAGGGACAGAAATAAACTTGACAAGCTGATTAGAAGGGCCAGCTCTGTCCTGGGGAGCCCACTGGACCCAGTGCAGGTGGTGGGTGACAGAAGGATACTGTCCGTGGTGAGCTCCATGCGGGAGAATAACTCCCATCCCATGCATGAGACTGTGATCGCGCTGGGCAGTACTGTCAGTGACCGACTGCTCCACCCTAGGTGTGAGAAGGAGCGCTATCGGAAGTCTTTCCTCCCCACCGCGGTTAGGCTGTACAACCAACACCGACCTAAGCAGAGATCATTACATACAGAGAACTGAAATATCTCTCTGCCTGTTATATCCCCCCCCCCCCTCTGCTACGTCCTATCTGTCTGTCTGCTATTAATGTAATGCCTCTCACCTTGGAACATTCCTGTACATGTTGTATTTGTATTTGTATCTGCTTATCTTATCTTTGCTGCTGTAACACACTGAATTTCCCCATTGTGGGACTATTAAAGGACTATTATTATTATTATTATTATTAAATGTATCGGGATCCGTGAAAACAGGTGTTCCTCGGGTGCAAGACGGCCGTGAAAAATGTGCAATATGCATTAAACCAAAATTTGACCGGTGCAAAAGTATGGGCACCTCAACATAAAAGTGACATTAATATTTAGTAGATCCTCCTTTTGCAAAAATAACAGCCTCTAGTCGCTTCCTGTAGCTTTTAATCAGTTCCTGGATCCTGGATGAAGGTATTTTTGACCATTCCTCTTTACAAAACAATTCCAGTTCAGTTAAGTTTGATGGTCGCCGAGCATGGACAGCCCGCTTCAAATTATCCCACAGATGTTCAATGATATTCAGGTCTGGGGACTGGGATGGCCATTCCAGAACATTGTAATTGTTCCTCTGCATGAATGCCTGAGTAGATTTGGAGCTGTGTTTTGGATCATTGTCTTGCTGAAATATCCATCCCCGGCGTAACTTCAAATTCGTCACTGATTCTTGTACATTATTCTCAAGAATCTGCTGATACTGAGTTGAATCCATGCGACCCTCAACTTTAACAAGATTCCCAGTGCCGACATTGGCCACACAGCCCCAAAGCATGATGGAACCTCCACCAAATTTTACAGTGGGTAGCAAGTGTTTTTCTTGGAATGCTGTGTTTTTTGGACGCCATGCATAACGCCTTTTTGTATGACCAAACAACTCAATCTTTGTTTCATCAGTCCACAGGACCTTCTTCCAAAACGAAGCTGGCTTGTCCAAATGTGCTTTTGCATACCTCAGGCGACTCTGTTTGTGGCGTGCTTTCAGAAACGGCTTCTTTCGCATCACTCTCCCATACAGCTTCTCCTTGTGCAAAGTGTACTGTATTGTTGACCGATGCACAGTGACACCATCTGCAGCAAGATGATGCTGCAGCTCTTTGGAGGTGGTCTGTGGATTGTCCTTGACTGTCCTCACCATTCTTCTTCTCTGCCTTTCTGATATTTTTCTTGGCCTGCCACTTCTGGGCTTAACAAGAACTGTCCCTGTGGTCTTCCATTTCCTTACTATGTTCCTCACAGTGGAAACTGACAGGTTAAATCTCCGAGACAACTTTTTGTATCCTTCCCCTGAACAACTATGTTGAACAATCTTTGTTTTCATATCATTTGAGAGTTGTTTTGAGGAGCCCATGATGCCACTCTTCAGAGGAGATTCAAATAGGAGAACAACTTGCAATTGGCCACCTTAAATACCTTTTCTCATGATTGGATACACCTGGCTATGAAGTTCAAAGCTCAGTGAGGTTACAAAACCAATTTTGTGCTTCAGTAAGTCAGTAAAAAGTAGTTAGGAGTATTCAAATCAATAAAATGATAAGGGTACCCAAATTTTTGCACCGGTCAAATTTTGGTTTGATGCATATTGCACATTTTCTGTTAGTACAATAAACCTCACTTCAATCCTGAAATATTACTGTGTCCATCAGTTATTAGATATATCAAATTGAAATGGCTGTTGCAAAGACCCAAATATTTAGAACTAAAAATGATTAAGATTAATAGGGGTACCCAAACTTTTTCATATGACTGTATGAACAAACTGGTTTTACAAGTATGGAATACAGCACTAATTTAGGATATTCTCACAGAGGGACTATTCCACCTAACAAAAATTGAGTCACTGAAAAGGAACAAGGTCCTAAATAAGGCGTAAAATATAACTTTTAATGTGGATAGCTAAAAAGGACTGGATAATCCCAAAAAAACCCTAATGGTATATATACACAAGAAAATAAAATATTAATTTGTATCAAACAGATAACGTACACCATACAGGGCTGACCTAATTTAGGATATGTATTATTTAGTTTCTAACAAATCTGTATCCACATTCCTTGTCTTCCTTATCAGCTTTGTGATTCTTAGACTATTCCTTTGTTCACTTAACTTCTAAATCCAGTGCTATATTGTGCATATGTGAGAACAATGCAAATAGGATACTTCCCCTTTAAGTATCTATTATGCAAATACTAGCTGTAGGAAAGAAAATCTCAGAGATGTTGAAACATACAGACAATGTGGATTTACAAGTATAAAATATTTCTTTTGAACAGATGGGAAGGAGTAGGATGGAGATTGAAAATAATCTTTTGACATGAGAAATGAATTCCCATTATCATTTCGTTAAAATTAATGACCAATCAACACAAGTTATCTTTGAGTACAGCTGATCCATGCCAGGTAAACTAAATCCCATATATTTATATTATGACACACTATATTCACACAGCCTTAGGCTCTGGCTGCTTGCCCAACTTAGCAGAATGTTTATAAAATTATTAAAATTTATGAGTTGATAGCACTCTTCTGCAATTTATTTCTGCTAGGAAGCATTTCTAAGTTTTCTAAACACAAAGGATTTGATTTAATAGTTCAGTAATCTGTACACAAGTTCTTTCAGAATTTTCTTCAATTACGCCTCATGAAATTCCATTTATTCCACATCAGAAGGAGAAAAAAATAAATACATCATTTCTTTTTTTTTTTTTAATCTAATCCTTTTTATTTTTCAAAAATGACTTTAAGGCTTAGCAAATTGCCATGTGAACCCGACATAATCCTGGCTGCAAATTTAGCCAAATCTAAACCACAATACAAATGTAACTGCTGCAAAATAATGACAATTAATGCTTGGAAGAAGAATTGAATATACTACATTTCAGAATCCCTCCAACTGCTAAAGAATTGCTTAGTTACAATGAACACATAGCATTATATGTATGGCTACATGACATATACACACGTGGACAAAATTGTTGGTACCCCTTGTTTAATGAAAGAAAAACCCACAATGGTCACAGAAATAATTTGAATCTGACAAAAGTAATAATATATAAAAATTCTATGAAAATGAACAAAGGAAAGTCAGACATTACTTTTCAACCATGCTTCAACAGAATTTTTTAAAAAAAGAAAACTCATGAAACAGGCCTGGACAGAAATGATGGTGCCCTTAACTTAATATTTTGTTGCACAACCTTTTGAGGCAATCACTGGGTCATTATCCTGTTGCAAGACCCATGACCTGCGCTGAGACCAAGCTTTCTGACACTGGGCAGCACATTTCTCTCTAGCATCCCTTGATAGTCTTGAGATTTCATTGTACCCTGCACAGATTCAAGACACCCTGTGCCAGATGCAGCAAAGCAGCCCCAGATCCTCCTCCATGTTTCACAGTAGGGACAGTGTTCTTTTCAAGATATGCTTCATTTTTCCGTCTGTGAACATAGAGCTGATGTGCCTTGTCAAAAATTTCATTTTTTGATTCTTATCTGTCCATAGGACATTCTCCCAGAAGCTTTGTGGCTTGTCAACATGTAGTTTGGCAAATTGCAGTCTGGCTTTTTAAAGTTATTTCTGTGACCATTGTGGGTTTTTCTTTCATTAAACGAGGGGTTCCAACAATTTTGTCCACGTGTGTATTATAGTAAAATGGCAGCAAAAGACTGCAGAATGAAATGCAACTTTAAAATTTTACCTCGCTCTCTCTCTCTCTCTCTCTTTATATATATATATATATACAGTATGTATATGAGAAAATTTGAATATTGTAAAAAAGTTCAGTATTGTAAATTCAGTGTGTCACCTGCCAAGGTTTCCTAAGCCTTTAAATGGCCCCTCAGTCTGCTTCAGTAGGACACACAATCATGGAAGACGCTGATTATGAATTGAATTACTGAAATGAATGAACGTTTCAAAAATATTCTAATTTATTGAGATTCAAATATATATATATATATATATATATATATATATATATTGTAAAATCATTTAAATATCCCTGCACCAAATCTTATAAATGATGTATTTATGCACAAAACCACTGAAGTGTTTGCAATAGTTTTACATTAAACCAAAAAGTGTAATATATCAAGATGCATCCCTAACCTCTCTACAATTAAACATCAAACATAAAATTGACCCTTGCTCTTGACTGTATGCAGGGTAATGTAAACCACAAAGATCTTGTTCAAAATATTTTAGCTTAAAATGGAAACAGATCTGTCCTCTAATGACAAGTACTGCAGCTTCTTTGTTTAATTCCCATTCGTTTCTTTGCAGCTAAACACCTTGAAATTACCTTCTAGAGCATGGGCGAGTGAGTCTTTCTTCCTCTGACTGTCATAGTGATTAGAATTAGAATTAGCAAGAATATAATTGAGAGGAAAACACAGAGATGATTCATAATTGCAGAAATACAAAGGATTCAGAAAAAACAAGAACAACTGCAGGATGCCGTCATTGTAAGACAACCCATTTTAGGGCACTGTGGTAAAAATTCATTCTTTTGTGAAAATGAATGTATGTACACCAGCATTTATATGTATATACTGTGACGAAATATGTCATAAAGCCCTGTACTACTTTACCTCTCTTACTATCTGAAAAGTAGCAGAAAAAATATGCCCTACCTGGAAACTCTACAGGTGCATCTCAATAAATTAGAATATCTTTGAAACGTTTATTTCTTTCAGTAATTAAATTAAAAAAGTGACCTCCTATATTTTCTAGATTCTTTACAAAGAGTGTTCTATTTCAAGTGTTTGATTTCTGTAAATGTTTATTATGGATTACAGGTTATGAAAACCCAAATCTAAGAAAATTAGAATATTGTAAAAAAGTTCAGTATTGTAAATTCAGTGTGTCACCTGCCAAGGTTTCCTAAGCCTTTAAATGGTCCCTCAGTCTGGTTCAGTAGGACACACAATCATGGAAGACGCTGATTATGGATTGAATTACTGAAATGAATGAACGTTTCAAAGATATTCTAATTTATTGAGATACACCTGTATATTGGTGTTTTTCCATCTTGTGATGGCAAATGGCTAAGACAAGACTGGTGGGAAAACGTAGGAGGATGTAGGATGCTTACAGGCTTCTTGCTGTGGAGCCAGTAAAAACTGGGACTTCTGTATCTTCACTTTCCAGATTGAGAAGATCTCAGATCTCAGACTCCAACCAATGCTATGGCATATCCTAGTGATAAAATGTTATATGATGGGAATATGCATTGCATTGGGGTAGGAACGGGGTGATTATGGAAATTTACCACTTGTAATTTTGCAGGTCATTGTTTAATCATTTGAGGTTTCAAACAAAAAGCAATATAATCAATTGGTATTTGGAATCCTGCAAGCTTGTAGAACAGTGCCACATAAAACAACAAGAAAGTCTGACAAAAAGAATCCTGCATGGCAGAGCTGCACCTAGGGGTGTCTTCAATTAGTGGAAAATGTGTGGCACCCCTTCCTCAAAATGTAGCATAGTATACCATATCACATACATACATCTGACAGCTCTACCACGCACACAGTGCTGCTATACCACTCTCATATATAGTAGTGTTTTATGATGCACACATACATACACACATTGCACACACATATATACACATTACAGAGCATACCATGCTTTGTACCTGAGCTGCTCTTTTCACTAATTCTCCCTCCCTCTTCTGTCTGCCCAGACAAAACTGATGTTTAGAACACATGGTAGGAAGTTCTTGCTGTTGAATAATTGGCAATACAGACACAAGAGGGAGGGGGAAGGCAGGACTGCTAAAGAACCATACCCTGCATCCTCTTCATATCTCTACCTGATTGCTTTCCCCCCAACTACTGTATGGCCCTACAGGGAATCATTACAGTTATGTATGGTACATCAGAGCTAGAGATGAGCGAATCGAAGCTGACGAAGTGGAATTCGATCTGAATTTCAGGAAATATTTGATTCGCATCGAATCCAGATTTCCTCACGCTTCGTGGTAACGAATCGCATTTTTTGGCTGTTGCACATGTTAGGACATTGGGCATGGAACTATGGGAATATGGGATCACCCACAATGCCCTGCGTGCAGCCAATCAGCAGTCAGCCAGCCCTGTGATGTCACAGCCCTATATATACCCTCCACCATCTTGGATTCAGGCATTTTCCAGTGTACTTAGTGCAGGGAGAGACGTCAGTAGGCACTAGGGAAAGTGGTAGAAAAGACTTAAAAACTGATATTTTGCTCAATCAAAGTTCATGGAAAGAGCGTTAGAAGTGTAGGGAAAGGATAGGGAGGAATTTATACATTGTATTGAAGTATTGAAGCAGAACAGGGTTCATTTGGGGTGTTTGCAGCCTGGGTAATAGGAACAATCCTACTACACCTTGCTGCACTGACTGCCATTATACTGCTGCTCATGTGCGTGTCATACTGACTCACAGTATTGTTTCACTACCACAGCAGACTCCATTATGCGTGTTACTGCAAGACACAGTGTTCTACACCACTATACAGGAAATATCTGTTTTTTAATGTGATTCACTGCAAATTAATTCTGATCGAATCGAATCGTTTTGGAAAATTCGGCGAACCAGCTGAATCGAATTTTTTAAAAATTCGCTCATCTCTAATCAGAGCCAAAGGTGCTTCAAATGTTGCCAGTAATGCTGCACCAGTTTAAGTATTCTCCAGTAGAAAAGCAATTCCATATTAATCTAAAAGTAAAACTATTTGTGAAATCAGAGGTCTAAATAAATAATTGTCTATTTCTTTATACCTCTGATTTGGGATAACCTTAGACTCTGACCTATCCTTCAAGCCGCATATTCAAACCCGCAACACCTTCCGCCTCCAACTCAAGAACATCCATCGAATCCGCTCCTTCCTAACCCCTGAAACTACAAAGATGCTAGTCCATGCTCTCATAATCTCCCGCCTAGACTACTGTAACACCCTTCTCCTCCCAGCTAACACTCTCGCCCCCCTCCAGTCCACCTTAAACTGTGCTGCTCGCTTAATACACCTCTCCCCCCATTCTTCATTGACCTCTCCCCTCTGCCAATCCCTTCACTGGCTACCCGTTGCCCAGCGAATAGAGTTCAAATTACTAATGCTGACATACAAAGCCATCCACAGCCTGTCCCCTCCATATATCGCCGACCTAATCTCCCGCTACCTGCCCGCACGTAACCTCCAATCCTCAAAAGACCTCCTACTCCGCTCTGCTCTTATCTGCTCCTCACACAATCGTCTCCAAGACTTCTCCCGCGCATCCCCCATACTCTGGAACTCATTACCAAGACACATAAGACTGTCCCCTACAGTCACAAGCTTCAAGAAGGCCCTGAAGACTCACCTATTCAGGAAGACCTACAACCTCCAATAACACTACTGTCACCACACCACCACCTGAACAGCCTCTACCCCCACCTTCTGTCTCTATCCCTCTTCCCTCATAGATTGTAAGCCTTTGCGTGCAGGGACCCCCTTCCCACTGTGCCAGTTGTTCACTGTCAGTATTATGTTTGTTTTGTATATTTTGTGTACTGTAGGTAAACCCTCAAATGTAAAGCACCATGGAATTAATGGTGCTATATAAATAAACAATAATAATAATAATAAAAAATAATAATTTCACAAATATTTGCTATACCTAATCATCAAACTTATAGGCATGCACCTATATCACTGAATAGCAGAACATTAAAAGACTTTAAGGCTAATGACCCATGTAACGGGCTGCAGCAAAAAAGCGATGCTGGAAAAAACTCGACAGCAACGCATTGCAAAAAAAACTAAAGCACAGAAAGTCCGCAAAGGAAACCGGTTTCTGTTTCCAATATACCTATAGGGAAACCGTTGGCGTTTCCATAGGTATATTTGACATGCTGTGTTTTCCAAAACCGCAATGGTTTTGGAAATTGCATTGTGTCTGCTGTGCATACTTTTCTGCAATGTGTGGATGGGAGTCTCATGGGGCCTTGACCTAAACATGTTTTTCCATCACTGTAGCCATTCTGATAACAATCCAATGATGCCTCAGCACAGCATCACATTGGCAGCTAGAGATTGTACCATCTCTGCCTGTTGGGGGACAGTGTAATTATCCTTTTCTCTTCATATTCTCTTAATTAATCTAATAGACCATACAGATACAGTAAAGAAAGGTTACATTGTGATCTCCTTCATTATAACTGTGTGACAGGAGCAGTCTTATAATAAGATTTAGCTAGTGATAGCAGTTTGTGTGTAACAGTTTGAATTATCCAGGAAGATCTGGTGTCTTAAAGGATGATACCCTTTTGAGAACCGAAAGGCATGATATTCTCAGAGGGTCACCATGAGATAATATAAACCAACTAAAGGGAGGGATCCCATGAATTTTCAGACAGAAAGCTAAATAATACTATTACTAAGTAATACTAATTATTATAAATCAGCATTAATAATAATGCTGAATTATATAGTTTGGGGAAAAAGGTACATAATGAAAGAAATAAAATTACCAGAGTGCTTTTATAAATCGACTTTTTCATGGCATAATTTTTATTGTTATAACATTAGTATTATATTTACTTTATTAGCAATTAATTGAAAGAGCATCAAATGTAAAAAAAAAAAATAAGGGAAATTAGAGTAACGATGGTTGTTCTCTCTACATTTCTCTCCAAATTTTTAACATTTTCCCAGTCATACATGAACCACCCTAGCACGTGACGTGGTTAATTCATTCTACTCACTCAATCTTGCACTCACCCTTCACTCAGACTGCCAACTAAGCATCAATTGCACCCCAACACAATCTACCTTGAAAAAGGTAATGGGTTCATAGAGCAAACACAAAGTCACATTACATTGAATGATTTAATATCCAAGGGGTTCAGTGCTGATATAGAAACAAGAAAAACAAGATGACAAACAAGCAAAACAGTTTTTAACCCTTTCCTGGCATCCGGTATACTATTACAGCGGATGTCGGGTCTTTAAAGCGAGTGCCATAGCTACCAGGTGTCCGGGTATTCTACAGAAACCTAATGCTAATGCCCACGATCAGAGTTCATTCTCATGGCAGGCATTGCAAACAAGGACCTCCCCCCAAAGTAAAAAAATGGTTGGGACCAGCCTTGTAACTTTATTGTTGCAAGACGGCTCCCGCACGGCACCATCGCAGGAGCTGTCCTGTTCCCTTGACAGCCAGGAGTCTTCTGAAGGCTACCCAGGCTTGTCACTGCATTATAGCTATTGAGGCTGATCTATGTAGCAAATATCACATAGACTGCAGTACACCCAGCTTATTTGCTGACTTCCAAGATGTGACAAAGTTCCAAGGCATTTTCAGTTTTTTGTAATGTGAAGTTTCTGGCTTGTGCTTAGCCCTGACAGCGTGCCCCCCTGCTCCCTATTTCCTCATCTTGAAAATTAATTGTTCCATCTCCATCCAACAAAGCTAAGTTCCACAGAAATCTGAGGTCACTTTCCGGTGACTACCACCCTTCTTTTTTGGCTGACTGATTTTGATAGGGTCAGCTAGTTGTAAAGCAGTACATATACAGTGCCTTGCGAAAGTATTTGCCCCACTTTTCAGTTTTTTATTTTTTACAAAAGTTTAAAATATCCAATAAATTTCGTTCCACTTCACAATTGTGTCCCACTTGTTGTTGATTCTTCACCAAAAAATTAAAATTTTGTATCCTTATGTTTGAAGCCTGAAATGTGGCAAAAGGTTGAAAAGTTCAAGGGGGCCGAATACTTTCGCAAGGCACTGTAGCTTGCCCAGAGTTATATAAAAAAAATGGCAGGACATTCCGTCCTTTGGTCACATATAATTCAGTAATGATATATACACAAATGGGATTCTTTCATCACATTCTCTAATAGTGATTTGAAACTAAATAGGATCCATCTGCATCCTTCTGATGCTGTAAAGAGTTTGGCAGTTCAAGAATAGATACAGGCTTATTTTATACCAACAAACATATTGAGGAACATTTTTACCTTTTCTATGGCTTTTATTTTTTTAATTATTTTTATTTTAGCACACGTTAAGTGGAGTATTTGGTGCGGAAATATTGACTTTAAGGATAAGGCCTGATGTTGTGGAAAAGAGCTTCGGAAAAGCTGCTTTTTCAAAAACGCTTGTGTTTTTTAAACACTCAGCGTGTTCATTTAGCTGCAGAAACGCAAGCATTTTTCCCTATAGAATTAATTGGGGAATAGAAAAAGCAGATAAAAATGCATGAAAACTCTATGAAAAAGACTGCAGAAAAAAACAGTGTGTTTTCACAGTTTTTTTTTTCTACAGTGGATTCTTTCTGTGTTTTGCTACGTTGGTCCTTAGCTAAGGTCCATGTTGGCTTGGCTAAGGTCTCATGTTGCGGAAAAGCTACTTTTTTGTTGCTTGTTTTGCTGCAGTTTTTTGAGCCAAAGTCAGGAGTGGAATGAGCAGAAGGGAGAAGTATAAGTGCTTCCTTAATATTCCCCATTCCTTTTGTAGCTACTCCTGGGTTTGGCTCAAAACATGGCAGCAAAATTAGCAATTTAACCTGTCTTAGATTTTGCTTTCTTTGACACTAAATTAAAGTCCAGCCCACACCAAGCTCCATAGCTGCAAGTTTCCCGGATTATCATTTTTTAACCAAAAAATTTTGCAGTCAAGCTTCACATCATTATCAATATCTCCCTCATTTTAATTTTGCCTGTCTTCTCATGTTCTTGATACATTTCAGACAAGGTACATTTTTTTGATACGACTATCTACAAAAAACACACAGCATCCACACCAGATGAGAAACAAATAAATATACTGTAGCCTACATAATCTGCAGCTTGGCAGAAAATTTGGTTACGTTAGGGAATGAGGTACAGAATGGACTTAGTTGCTTAAGCCACCATGGGACTTAAGTACATTTGAAAAAAAACATGTGACACTTCCATGCTCTGCCCAAGCCACACCCTCTAAATTAAATAAAAAAATAAAGCAGTAAGATGAAAAAGAATCATAAATACAAAAAAGAATGAAAATAGCCCAGAAATAAGACAAAAGCATTTATGAGGTTGCCCCATTATGTTATATACAGGAGCTTTGAAGGTGACCATAAACTGTGCAGACTATGATGTGCATACCATACACAGAAGGCGTATATCCAAAATATCTATCACAGCTGCTTACTGAAATGTATTCACCACAAAGTATACTTTGTTGTGAATATGTGAATTGTAAAATTGCATATTTTTGCTTAATTAAGCACATCATGGGATTACATGCAAATCACATTTTTAGGTAAATGAACATCATGGAATATGTTATGACAGATTCAGTTTACAGAATGGTTACACATTTTACAACATCAAATGTTTGCTTTAATAAGTAGTTTCAGACAATATGTATATCTACATTCATGTAGAAACATTTATATATAACAAGATCAGGCAATGTTACAATCATGGTGCTATTTGCTTATAAATTCGTATTCTGCACCATGATAAAAATTTAAGGCAAGACAAAATAATGCAAGACAACAATATTTCAGGAATTTGGTGAGGTTTTAGAGGTAAACAAACTTGAAAGAAATCTGATACCTCTAAATGTATTTGGTCTTATGAAACCACAAACATATATTACTTTTATTGAATGTTGATTCTTAGACCACTTCTCAGGGTGTATTTTGGTCAGTATTTGAAAGCAAAAACCATGGGTTCAATACACAGGAGATACAGATCTTTCCTTTATACTTTTTCTCAGTTTATGTTTTACCACTAGTGCAAAATACTGACCAAAATATAGTTAGTGAAAGCAGCTTTAGTGTATTTACTCAGTGGCAGAACCACCATCACGGCAGCTGTAGTGGCATCTATGGGGTCTCTAACATTAGGGAATTCAGCTGCTTTTTTTTAAGTGGAAGAGTCCCTGGGCAGGAACAGAGATGGGTAAGTGAATATTGGCCATTATCTGCTGGAGTAATCCAGTAGGTAGCAGCCTAGAATAACTCTGTGGGGGCCAGTAAAGAGAACACTTACTGTGTGGGGGCTTGTAAAGGGGGCACTTACTGTATGAAGGCCAGTAAATTTAGCACTTACAGTATAAAGGGGCAGTATACTGTATTTGGAACAGCAAAGTGGGCAAGTACTGTGTGGGGGTCGGTAAAGAGTGCAGCATACTCCATGGGGCCAATAAAGGAAGCAATATACTGTTTGGGGTCCAATAAGGAGGTCTGTATGCTGTGTATAGGCCAAAAAAGGTTGCATGATACTGTCGAGTTAGTAAAGAGGCATCATAGGATATGGGGGCTAATAAAGGGGGCTGTATACAATGTGGGGGCCAATAAAGGGGCAATATACTGTGGGGGGCCAGTAAAGGGGGCGTTATATTGTGTGAGTGCCAATAAAAGGGGGACTATACCATGTGGATGCCAGTAAAGTGGGTGTTATACCATGTGAGAGCCAGTAAAGGGGATGTTATAATGTTTGTGGGGGCCAGGGGGCCCAGTTAAAAGTTTTCTATGGGGCCTGGTCTTTCCTAGTTATGCCCCTGTATTTACTTTACTGCAGGTTGAGTTCAGCTTTTCCTCTTTCTTGGATGCTTTATTATATTAGAGTTTTTTTTAGGTGTGAGCTGCTAAATCAGACCAACAATCCCATGGAAGTTTTAATCAGCCATTCACCATTTTTTTGGCTACAACAAGCATGTAAGATTAAGGTCTTAATCAGACAGCCGTAATACAGCTGTATTATACAGATAGTATATGTAAATTGATTCTCGCAGATGGTAATTTTATATTATTTATTTCTCTATTTATGTGTTGTATTATTTAATATGTGCATTACATATTTAAGTTTTACATTTTTATGAAAAAATAATTTTAAAAATTTCCACTACCTTAATTTTCTAGGAAGATAATTAAACAATTCTACTAAATAACATTACATATGAAGACAGCACTGTAGATGAAATATAATTCTGTAAAATATATATGTTAAGGTGACATACATAAATGCATTCTCTTTGGTCTAGAAACATAGATAGACAATTATGTAAAATTAATTTACATTTTGAATGTTTGAAGTCTGAAAATAATTAGAATATATTTCTTTTATGCTTTTCTATTGTGACTTCAATTCCTGAACTTAAAATGACCCATTGAAAGTCCTTAAATACAGTAATATAATGAAGATGAACTGCTTTTCCAATGTACTGAAAGCTTCCTGTAAATGTGCTGCATGAGCAATTACCTGCATAACATCATCTTGAAAGAAGGTATGCCTCATCGGAAAATAATCTTTTAATAATCTCTTGAAGGATCAATATCTTTTATTATTTAGGTAATGCTGCTAGATATAATGAATGATGCTCTTGATGCTCTATAACTGGAAGGATTGTTTTATATTTCTTTTTATATTTCTGTCTTTAATCTCCAAAACATAGATGATACATTACCATCTTATTAGTTGTTTTATTCTTAGTTTTTGTATTTTTCTTTTCTGTAATAATGTTTGAGTTATTTAATGGACATAAAAATCTAATTTCTTCATAAAACTAATTATATGAAATGTATTTAATATTAATCATGACAATCAGATGCAGATAGCATTGATAATTTAACTATCTTTATTCTAATATTTCATTATCTTAAATGCTTTTAGCTGTAAGAAGACCATAATTTGGATGTATTTTAGATTATTTCAGTCACAACACCCAGACCCTTCACAGTTCTGTGATGATCAAAGTTTGGTTTAGTGGGGCCTTATAGGGTATATTAGCGTTACAGCTGTAATATGAACTCTCCATCCATTAGGACCATTTAAAATGAGCTTTATAAGAGTTTTCCCACTAATAACACTTATCCCACACCCATAGGACAGGAGATATGTGTCTGATCCTCGAATGTCCAACTGCTGGTACTCCCCGCAGTTACAAGAACAGGGGTTTTTGAGTGCCTCATATGAATGGACTTGAGGTGCACGGGATCAGTCATCATTTCTTTCACTTTTATGGGACAGGTGAAGTTTGCTGTTACAAAAGTGAATGAAAGCAAGTGCACCACTGCTCTGTTCACATGAGGCACTCGGGTTCCCCATTCTCATAGTCAGATGGGGTCCTCGCTGTCAAACATTCAGTAATGAGACTTTATCTCCTATTCAGTGGACATGTGAATGTAAGTATTATTCGTGGGAACCCCTTTGTAAAGTATGTCTGAGATCTACAAATCAGTTGCTTCCATCATGGTCTATTTGGTTTAGAATTGAATGAAGCTAATCTGCAATAGCAGACATAACTTCTAGACAAAAGTGGCATTGGTTGTCAATAAAATTCAGTGCTTATTCTAATCTTGGAAATTCTATCATACTTTTTACCATTTTTAGTATTTGCTTATTTGGTTTGTGACAGAAAATGACTTATTTGTTGTAAATATAAATGAAAATATAATTTTATATTTATTATTTGTTACATTTAGCATAAGCTGATATAGATGGTAGATGTGAAATTGGTATTGCAATCATCCATCTTTCTTTAGTGGAACAGTTTAATAAAAATAATGTTTTTTTTAACAATACAGCTTTCTCTTTTCTAAATGCTGAAATATCAGTCTTTCTATAGTCAATTTTAATTGTTATACTTTGACTGCCTTAACATTGTATTTGAAAAAGACCATACATCTATTTAATCAAAAGTGGAATAAATCCTTGTACAAAGAAGGGATCACAGATCTTTTAAACTTAGACCCATTCCCACTTTTATGTAAAAAGAAGTGGCAGATGTATCAAAGTACCTGCATTTGGCACATTTTACACAAAAATAGTGTCATAAAGTATATGCTGTGAAACATATTTATTAAACATTTGCGCCAAAATTTTATGATAGTCACTCTATTAAGTCAACAGTAAATGTAGAGTAAAACATGAGGTTGACTTACTGATTGCCCGTCACTTAGACATGTTTATGAATTGAGTCTTTTAAGCAGTTGCACATATGAAACAAAGGTTTATTTTCACTCCATGCAGACTTAGAAAAAAGGGCCATTTGTAACCAATCTCAAAGTTAATGGCTGTAATTTATATGGAAAAAATATCCAGTATATCACATGTGATCATACATTTGGTGAAACAGAAGTGAAGGAATTAGCCTTTATCACTAGTGGTCGTGAGTGAACTTTTCAAAATGTGTTCATTTTGGATTTGCCGGTTCAGCCAAATTGGTTCATCCTAAACCAAAATTGCAAATTGCAAAGTCATGCATGATACTCTGAGGGCTCCTAGAAGTTTTTCTAGCCTATTCTAGCTCTTTGACTCAAACACAGCCTTAGTAATGTCAAAGTGACAGAAACAGATATGGCTATGTGCAAACGGATGGTAGTCAGTGGTAACAAAGAAAACTGATAAAAACACACTGGAACTGATTTATTAAGATCAACACTTTGTGTATTAGTATTAGTCTCTTTGTGCACTGGTGTGAGATGCTCCAGAATTATTAACAGACTATAGTCCATAAATAATTCAGGCGCATCGTGGGAGGGCCTGTGCAGTGGAATTGAAATCTACGTTAGTCTGAGACTGGCACAGGTTTCAGCTATAGCTTGCACCAGTTTTCTGGCATAAGTTATAATAATATTCTGTCCCCTGCTCTACCCACTTTTTTGACAAGTAGTAAGCGGGGCACAAAATTAATAAAAGTACGAGATATGACTTTTTGTGAATTACAATAATGATCCCTTTTTGAAGGCAAATGCCTATTAATGGTTATATGCAAACCATACTTTTGGAAGAAGTAAATGTGCTTGGCAAGGGAAAAGAAAGTCAAATTCCGTGGTACAAAAAAAAAACTCAACTGCAGAGATACTGGTGTAGTACATATAACTTCACATTAGAAGGGGGTTCTTTACTGTGAGATTATGAAATAGTCTGCAAGAGAAAGTTGTCATTGGGAAAACCTTTCTTAAGTGTAACAAAATTACAGGTTAAATTATAGGTTACAGTTATTACTAGATTTCTGGTGATAGGTTTTTGATCCAGGGATTTATTCTGTTTGCCAGATTGGAGTTAAGAAGGTTTTTTTTTCTCCCTAAGGCTAAGGCCCCACATAACGGGCCACAGAATAAAGTGCTGCAGGAAAAACCACGGCGGAAACACATCACGGTTTTTCCCACAGCGCTTTCACATGAAGGGAAAAAGAGACCTCTGTGGACTTTCTGCTTCCATTATACCTATAGGGAAATCACCAGCATTTCCGTATTTATAATTGACATGCTGCAATTTCCAATACTGCGACACTGTGCGTATTTTTCCACAGTGTGTGGATGGGATTCGCCATGTGGGGCCCTAGCCTAAAATGGGAAAATTGTCTGTTACATCAAGGTGTTTTTGCCTTCCTTTTAGACTGAGGCCCCACGTTGCGGAAACACAGCTTTATTTGTTGCAGATTTTGTTGCATTTTTTTGAGCCAAAGCCAAGAATGGCTTCAAAACTGGTGACGCCATATAAGTGCATTATTTATTTATTTATTTATTTTGCTACTTGTCATCACTGTACCGTATAAAATTTATATTATGGTAAAAAAATGTTTTACTTCTGCCACTGCAGGTTTGTTTTATTTTCCTGAAAAAAACTTTATTTCACTTTGTGTAATTCAATTTTTTTCAGTCTTGCTAGGGGATGGTACAATGCAGTCGTTTGAGCTCTGATAAACTGCTTTGGTATACTCTGCATATTTGTCTGACAGCGAAAAAGCAAAAAGCAACCTATTAGGCATTTATTCAGCGCAGACCTGGAGACTTTTGTGTGCTCCCAGAAGACATGACAAGCACAGCACAGGGGTGCAGATAAAATAGCACCCTCCTTCTTCATCTAAGTGGATAAATAGTCAAGATTTGTGTCATCCATGATCTCGGCTGGTACAATGTGAACCTGATTGTCAATCACATCTGTCCTCCCAAGATGATCAAATTTTCTGAGCCTGTGTGATCTCCCTTTAAGGCGTTTCAACCACCTTGATACCAAGAGCCTTTCTCAAACAAATAACAGTGCACATACCAAGTTTAGATAGAGAACAGTCATTCATGTGAGAGAAATTTCATAATTAACCTCAATTTTATATATATACACACGGACAAAATTGTTGGTACCCCTCGTTTAATGAAAGAAAAACCCACAGTGGTCACAGAAATAACTTGAATCTGATAAAAGTAATAATATATAAAAATTCTATGAAAATGAACAAATGAAAGTCAGACATTGCTTTTCAACCATGCTTCAACAGAATTTTTAAAAAAAGAAAACTCATGAAACAGGCCTGCACAGAAATGATGGTTCCCTTAACTTAATATTTTGTTGCACAACTTTTGAGGCAATCACTGCAATCAAACGATTCCTGTAACTGTCAATGAGACTTCTGCACCTCTCAACAGGTATTTTGGCCACTCCTCATGAGCAAACTGCTCCAGTTGTCTCGGGTTTGAAGGGTGCCTTTTCCAAACGGCATATTTCAGCTCCTTCCAAAGATGCTCAATAGGATTTAGGTCAGGGCTCATAGTCCAATGTTTTCCTCTTAGCCATTCTCTCTTGAATCCCTTGATAGTCTTGAGATTTCATTGTACCCTGCACAGATTCAAGACACCCTGCTCCAGATGCAGCAAAGCAGCCCCAGAACATAACAGAGCCTCCTCCATGTTTCACAGTAGAGACAGTGTTCTTTTCAAGATATGCTTCATTTTTCCGTTTGTGAACATAGAGCTGATATGCCTTGCCAAAAATATCGATTTTTGTCTCATTTGTCCATAGGACATTCTCCCAGAAGCTTTGTGGCTTGTCAACATGTAGTTTGGCAAATTACTTTTATCAGATTCAAGTTTCTGTGACCATTGTGGGTTTTTCTTTCATTAAACGAGGGGTACCAATAATTTTGTCCACGTGTGTGTTTAGGGTCTCTTAGACATTTCCTTATCTTTTAAAGAAAAGCACAGTTTTTTTCAATGAAGATAACATTAAATGAATCAGAAATACACTCTATACATTGTTAATGTGGTAAATGACTATTCTAGCTGCAAACGTCTGGTTTTTAATGCAATATCTACATAGGTGTATAGAGGCCCATTTCCAGCAACCATTACTCCAGTGTTCTAATGGTACATTGTGTTTGCTAACTGTGTAAGAAGGCTAATGGATGTTTAGAAAACCCTTGAAAACCCTTGTGCAAGTATGTTAGCACACCTGAAAACAGTTTTGCTGGTTAGAGAAACTATAAAACTGACCTTCCTTTGAGCTAGTTGAGAATCTGGAGCATTGCATTTGTTGGTTCGATTAAACTCTCAAAATGGCCAGAAAAAGAGAACTTTCATGTGAAACTCGGCAGTCTATTCTTGTTCTTAGAAATGAAGGCTATTCCATGTGAGAAATTGCCAAGAAACTGAAGATTTCCTATAACGGTGTGTACTACTCCCTTCAGAGGTCAGCACAAACAGGCTCTAACCAGAGTAGAAAGAGAAGTGGGAGGCCCTGCTGCACAACTGAGCAACAAGACAAGTACATTAGAGTCTCTAGTTTGAGAAATCGACGTCACACAGGTGCTCAACTGGCAGCTTCATTAAATAGTACCCGCAAAACGCCAGTGTCAACGTCTACAGTGATGAGGCGACTCAGGGATGCTGGCCTTCAGGGCAGAGTGGCCAAAAAAAAAGCCATATCTGAGACTGGCTAATAAAAGGAAAAGATTAATATGGGCAAAAGAACACAGACATTGGACAGAGGAAGATTGGAAAAAAGTGTTATGGACAGACGAATTGAAGTTTGAGGTGTTTGGATCACACAGAAGAACATTTGTGAGACGCAGAACAACTGAAAAGATGCTGGAAGAGTGCCTGACACCATCTGTCAAGCATGGTGGAGGTAATGTGATGGTCTGGGGTTGCTTTGGTGCTGGTAAAGTGGGAGATTTGTACAAGGTAAAAAGGATTTTGAATAAGGAAGGCTATCACTCCATTTTGCAACGCCATGCCATACCCTGTGGACAGCGCTTGATTGTAGCCAATTTAATCCAACAACAGGACAATGACCCAAAGCACACCTCCAAATTATGCAAGAACTATTTAGGGAAGAAGCAGGCAGCTGGTATTCTATCTGTAATGGAGTGGCCAGCGCAGTCACCAGATCTCAACCCCATTGAGCTGTTGTGGGAGAAGCTTGACCTTATGGTACGCAAAAAGTGCCCATCAAGCCAATCCAACTTGTGAGAGGGGCTTCTGGAAGCATGGGGTGAAATTTCTCCAGATTACCTCAGCAAATTAAAAGCTAGAATGCCAAAGGTCTGCAATGCTGTATTTGCTGTATTTCAAATAAAAATCATTATTTCTAACCTTGTCTATGTCTTGACTGTATTTTCTATTCATTTTGCAACTCATTTCATAAATAAAAGTGTGAGTTTTCATGGAAAACACAAAATTGTCTGGGTGACCCCAAACTTTTGAATGGTAGTGTATATATATATATATATTATATATATATATATATATACAGTACAGACCAAAAGTTTGGACACACCTTCTCATTCCAAGAGTTTTCTGTATTTTCATGACTATAAAAATTGTAGATTCACACTGAAGGCATCAAAACTATGAATTAACACATGTGGAATTATATATTTAACAAAAAAGTGTGAAACAACTGAAAATATGTCTTATATTCTAGGTTCTTCAAAGTAGCCACCTTTTGCTTTGATTACTGCTTTGCACACTCTTGGCATTCTCTTGATGAGCTTCAAGAGGTAGTCACCTGAAATGGTCTTCCAACAGTCTTGAAGGAATTCCCAGAGATGCTTACCACTTGTTTGCCCTTTTGCCTTCACTCTGCGGTCCAGCTCACCCCAAACCATCTCGATTGGGTTCAGGTATGGTGACTGTGGAGGCCAGGTCATCTGGCGTAGCACCCAGATGTGTTTGGGGTCATTGTCCTGTTGAAAAATAAATGATGGTCCAACTAAACGCAAACCGGATGGAATAGCATGCCACTGCAAGATGCTGTGGTAACCATGCTGGTTCAGTATTCCTTCAATTTTGAATAAATCCCCAACAGTGTCACCAGCAAAGCACCCCCACACCATCACACCTCCTCCTCCATGCTTCACGGTGGGAACCAGGCATGTAGAGTCCATTCGTTCACCTTTTCTGCGTCACACAAAGACACGGTGGTTGGAACCAAAGATCTCAAATTTAGACTCATAAGACCAAATCACAGATTTCCACAGGTCTAATGTCCATTCCTTGTGTTCTTTAGCCCAAACAAGTCTCTTCTGCTTGTTGCCTGTCCTTAGCAGTGGTTTCCTAGCAGCTATTTTACCATGAAGGCCTGCTGCACACAGTCTCCTCTTAACAGTTGTTGTAGAGATGTGTCTGCTGCTAGAACTCTGTGTGGCATTGACCTGGTCTCTAATCTGAGCTGCTGTTAACCTGCGATTTCTGAGGCTGGTGACTCGGATGAACTTATCCTCCACAGCAGAGGTGACTCTTGGTCTTCCTTTCCTGGGGCAGTCCTCATGTGAGCCAGTTTCTTTGTAGTGCTTGATGGTTTTGGCCACTGCACTTGGGGACACTTTCAAAGTTTTCCCAATTTTTCGGACTGACTGACCTTCATTTCTTAAAGTAATGATGGCCACTTGCTTTTCTTTACTTAGCTGCTTTTTTCTTGCCATAATACAAATTCTAACACTCCATTCAGTAGGACTATCAGCTGTGTATCCACCTGACTTCTGAACAACACAACTGATGGTCCCAACCCCATTTATAAGGCAAGAAATCCCACTTATTAAACCTGACAGGGCACACCTGTGAAGTGAAAACCATTTCAGGTGACTATCTCTTGAAGCTCATCAAGAGAATGCCAAGAGTGTGCAAAGCAGTAATCAAAGCAAAAGGTGGCTACTTTGAAGAACCTAGAATATAAGACATATTTTCAGTTGTTTCACACTTTTTTGTTAAGTATATAATTCCACATGTGTTAATTCATAGTTTTGATGCCTTCAGTGTGAATCTACAATTTTTATAGTCATGAAAATACAGAAAACTCTTGGAATGAGAAGGTGTGTCCAAAATTTTGGTCTGTACTGTATGTATAAAGTTTACAAATAAATTAAAATGCAGTGTATATACTAATAGGAAAAAGGAAAAAAATACATAAAAAATATCAAACTGTGCCTAAAAATGGCACAAGTGTCCATTACATTACATTAATAAATAATGATGATCAGCTGTGTTAACAAAATTATTAAGGATTCATGATACCTGGAATCAGGCTGTATGATCTTTTTACCACGCCAATATCAGCATTCTCACAGTGCTATTTGAGGAAGTTACAGTGGGGAAAAAAAGTATTTAGTCAGCCACCAATTGTGCAAGTTCTCCCACTTAAAAAGATGAGAGAGGCCTGTAATTGACATCATAGGTAGACCTCAACTATGAGAGACAAAATGAGAAAACAAATCCAGAAAATCGCATTGTCTGATTTTTAAAGAATTTATTTGCAAATTATGGTGGAAAATAAGTATTTGGTCAATAACAAAAATTAATCTCAATACTTTGTTATATATCCTTTGTTGGCAATGACAGAGGTCAAACGTTTTCTGTAAGTTTTCACAAGGTTGGCACACACTGTTGCTGGTATGTTGGCCCATTCCTCCATGCAGATCTCCTCTAGAGCAGTGATGTTTTGGGGCTGTCGCTGGGCAACATGGACTTTCAACTCCCTCCAAAGGTTTTCTATGGGGTTGAGATCTGGAGACTGACTAGGCCACTCCAGGACCTTGAAATGCTTCTTACGAAGCCACTCCTTCGTTGCCCTGGCGGTGTGCTTGGGATTATTGTCATGCTGAAAGACCCAGCAATGTTTCATCTTCAATGCCCTTGCTGACGGAAGGAGGTTTGCACTCAAAATCTCACGATACATGGCCCCATTCATTCTTTCATGTACACGGATCAGTCGTCCTGGTCCCTTTGCAGAGAAACAGCCCCAAAGCATGATGTTGACACCCCCATGCTTCACAGTAGGTATGGTGTTCTTTGGATGCAACTCAGCATTCACTCTCCTGCAAACACGATGAGTTGTGTTTCTACCAAACAGTCCTACTTTGGTTTCATCTGACCATATGACATTCTCCCAATACTCTTCTGGAACATCCAAATGCTCTCTAGCAAACTTCAGACGGGCCTGGATATGTACTGGCTTAAGCAGGGGGACACGTCTGGTACTGCAGGATCTGAGTCCCTGGCGGCGTAGTGTGTTACTGACGGTAGCCATTGTTACGTTAGTCCCAGATTTCTGCAGGTCATTCACTAGGTCCCCCCCGTGTGGTTCTGGGATTTTTGCTCACCGTTCTTGTGATCATTTTGACCCCACGGGGTGAGATCTTGCGTGGAGCCCCTGATCGATGAAGATTTTCAGTGCTCTTGTATGTCTTCCATTTTCTAATTATTGCTCCCACAGTTGATTTCTTCACACCAAGCTGCTTGCCTATTGCAGATTCAGTCTTCCCAGCCTGGTGCAGGTCTACAATTTTGTTTCTGGAGTCCTTTCACACCTCTTTGGTCTTCTCCATAGTGGAGTTTGGAGTGTGACTGTTTGAGGTTGTGGACAGTTGTATTTTATACTGATAACAATTTCAAACAGGTGCCATTACTACAGGTAATGAGTGGAGGACAGAGGAGCCTCCTAAAAATGAAGTTACAGGTCTGTGAGAGCCAGAAATCTTGCTTGTTTGTAGGTGACCAAATACTTTATTTTCCACCATAATTTGCAAATAAATTCTTAAAAAATCAGACAATGTGATTTTCTGGATTTGTTTTCTCATTTTGTCTCTCATAGTTGAGGTCTAACTATGATGTCAATTACAGGCCCCTTGTAAGGGAATCACTTGAGGAGCGATTCCCCAGAAGCTGCTGGAGAACTAGGGGTGAGGGGCACAACGAGACAGTGGACCCTAAGCTGAATCCCCCCACTGTCCCTGGCTAACTTGCCCGATCTGTCCTAGGTGACAGCCAGCAACCACGTCGACAGTCCTTCCTTATAATAAGTGATCACATAGAACGCAGACAAGACGCACAACAACAAAGGGAGGTCAGCTAGCCAAGGGGTCAGAAACAATCGAGCAATTGCAGCACAGAATCGAGATCCAAGAGAATAGTCAAAGTCAAAGCCAGTGGTCAGAAAATCAGGTAACAAGGTAGCAAGGGAAATAATGAAGAGAGCAGGCAAAACACAAGTGTAATAACCGGCAACTTGCAGAGAAGTGACAACCTGTATATAGAAAGTCTGGGCCCAACCCCACACCTGATAGGCACACAGGCTGTCAATCACATAAGCCAGGAAGAGATTAACTCTATACCGTCCAGAGAGAAATGCTTGGAACACGGGTGTGGTTAGAAATCCATTACACTGATTAGGACCATGTTCAGACTGAGCATCAAGAGACTTACACAAAGAACCAAATTGAAGACGCCTCCTTCGCCACAGCGTGCGAGCGGAGGGCGGCGCCGAGACCCGAAACGGCAGAGACGTTACAGTACCCCCCCCTTTATGAGGGGCCACCGGACCCTCACCAGATAAACCAGTTTTAGTAGGACCCAATATTTTCTCTGCCTTCAATTCAGGGTCTTTTTGCACAACCACAGACACTGGTGGGCCAGGCAAACATTTTTTATTCACCTGGTGTTTCCCACCTTTTGCAGCCGAGACAGTCTCCTCAGTAACACAATTTAAGGTGTGCAAAACAATACAGTGGGATGAGCACTGATCTCCCCATTTTACCAACTCCCTTTTACCCCAATCAAAAATAGGGTTATGGAGGTTCAACCAGGGGAGCCCCAAAATAATATATATAAATATATATAATAATATCAGAAGACAGATGCTCCATAACAAAAAAGTTCATGACCTCTGAATGAGCTGAACCCACTTGCAACGTTATTAAGGGGGTCTTGAATCGGACCTTACCCCTGGCCAGTGGGGCAAAATCCGCTCCAGTAACCGCCAGAGGAGTGTCAAGTGGCAAAAGCTCAATGCCTAAAGCTGAGACAAACGAAAATGTGACAAAATTTGCCGCAGACCCAGAGTCAACTAAGGCCTGGCCAGAAACAGATCTGTCCCCAGAGGACAGATACACAGATAACAACATCTTATTGTTATTACTGGCAAATACCTGGTTGCCTGAGTGGCTCTTCCGACTACCACTCAGGCACTGAAGTTTTTCCCCTGGTGTGCGGGGTCTGATGGAGCAGTCACGGATGAAATGACCGGAAGTACCACAGTACAGGCAGAGGTTGTTCCTGAGACGATGCTCTCGTCGCATCTTGGCGTCCATAACTCCCAGTTGCATAGGTTCCTCACCAGGAGTCATGGGAGAAATAACAGGGTTTTCAGGAGAGAGTGAGGGAGAGACAGAAAACTTGGAAGGGGCAGACCCTATGCTCTCTTTAACATTTTCCCGGATCCTACGGTCAATACGGACAGCCAAAATCATGGCCTGCTCAAGAGTTGGAGGATCTGGGTGACCAACCCAGAGCTCCTTAACACGGTCACACAGGCCTTGTTTAAAGTGGGCCTTTAGAGCTGACTCACACCAACCTGCAGTCACGCTGCACTTGCGGAATTCTGCGCAATATTCCTCAGCAGAGCGTTTGCCCTGCCGCACGGTGAGGAGTTGCGATTCCGCAAGACCAATGTGGTCTGGCTCAGCATATATAGACCCCAAAGACAAAAAAAATTTTTCAAAGTCAGTCCACTCCTCAGCCCCTGAGGGATTTTAAGGGCCCAAGCTTGTGGATCCCCCTGTAGGAGGGACTCCCGGAAAGTCTCAAATTTTTCACGATCCCCTGAAAAACGATCCGGGAGTAACATCTTCACCTTAAAAGGGGCAGAAACAACTGGAGATGCTGCAGCGGCATCAGTAAGGGTCTGCACCTGTTTAGCAAGCTCATTTACCAGGACTGCCAAGCCTTCCAACTTGGCTGCAAGGCCCTGAATAGGATCCATGCTGACCTATGGGAAGCAATGGCAGAATGTATGGGCCGGTTATTCTGTAAGGGAATCACTAGAGGAGCGATTCCCCAGAAGCTGCTGGAGAACTAGGGGTGAGGGGCACAATGAGACAGTGGACCCTAAGCTGAATCCCCCCCCACTGTCCCTGGCTAACTTGCCCGATCTGTCCTAGGTGACAGCCAGCAACCACGTCGACAGTCCCTCCTTATAATAAGTGATCACATAGAACGCAGACAAGATGCACAACAACAAAGGGAGGTCAGCTAGCCAAGGGGTCAGAAACAATCGAGCAATTGCAGCACAGAATCGAGATCCAAGAGAATAGTCAAAGTCAAAGCCAGTGGTCAGAAAATCAGGTAACAAGGTAGCAAGGGAAATAATGAAGAGAGTAGGCAAAACACAAGTGTAATAACCGGCAACTTGCAGAGAAGTGAAAACCTGTATATAGAAAGTCTGGGCCCAACCCCACACCTGATAGGCACACAGGCTGTCAATCACATAAGCCAGGAAGAGATTAACTCTATACCGTCCAGAGAGAAATGCTTAGAACACGGGTGTGGTTAGAAATCCATTACACTGATTAGGACCATGTTCAGACTGAGCATCAAGAGACTTACACAAAGAACCAAATTGAAGACGCCTCCTTCGCCACAGCGTGTGAGCGGAGGGCGGCGCCGAGACCCGAAATGGCAGAGACGTTACACCTCTCTCATCTTTTTAAGTGGGAGAACTTGCACAATTGGTGGCTGACTAAATACTTTTTTTTCCCCACTGTACATCCGCTTTCCGGAGCCTCTATCACACTGCACAAGGTTGTGTATGTGCATTAACACAAAAACATCCTCAACCATCTTAACTATGAGCAAGAACCTCACAATCTCCGTTATAGGTAAGCTGTAAACTGGAAAGCTTCCTCAACCATATTATCTATTGGCAAAAAGCCCACAATCTCCATTACAGGCACATTGTAGACTGTACAGTATATATAATAAATACAACAAATATCACTTTCTCCACCATCAGGTCCAATATAGGAAAATTCTTTTTTATTGCAGCATCCCAATGATACATTTATAACAGAGAGTCCCTCCATCCCACCAGATACAGCAATCAGAGGATCTAGGTCGCACTCTGTCCACACCATGTGTGAACATGTGCCAACCCATCAATCCCTTATATCAATATACGGGATTATGTTGCTATCAAACAAATATATATGGACCTAATGATAATTATACCCTGAATATACAAAAAAGTTTTAATAAAAGAAATATACTTAAAAATTACTAAAATTAAAACTAAAATAAAAACTAATGGGAGAGGCTAAAAACCGGTAAGTGTATGAACATATATTAGATATAACATATTAAAACTAAAAACAAAAATGTTTTTCTATATGCATCAGCGCTGTATCCATCAAGGTAACTCTTGTTTGACAGTGAAATATCTGTGAAAAAACAAAAATGAAATTAATCACAAAAATATGTAAGTATATCTTAATTATAAAAATATATCCACTATCCTACTACTCAGGGTAGTCAATATAACATTCACAAGGAGGTTTCACAAGCAGGCTGTATCATATTCCCCCAATGGGGAACTCTACATTTAAACCATTAGGCTTCAGTGTATTTCATTTATGTGTCTATTTTAATTAACATAACTTCAACATTTTCAAACAATCGCCACTACATTTTCTTTGTACAGGTATATAATCGACAATCTAAGGTCCCTTTCATTATGCTTGGTTTCAGCAAAATGTTCAGATACTGGTAAATCACCCTTCTTTTTTTGAATTGTATAGCGATACTGATTGAGGCTGGGACCCCTGGTGGCATAAACGCTGTGGTTTGGCCACGGTGGAAACACCAGAGAAAAAAATACAGTGTTTTACAGTCCCTGCAAAGCGAATCCCATCCACACATTGCGGGAAAATACGCGCAGCAGACACGCTGCTTTTTACAAAACCATTGCGGTTTTGGAAAATGCAGCATGTCAATTATACCTACGGAAAAGCCGGCGGTTTCCCTATAGGTATAATGAAAGCAGAAAGTCCACAGAGGAAACCTCTGTGAACTTTCTGTGAAAAACGGTACAGGAAAAATGTTATACGTATAATGTTTGCCATTTTATTACTAATACCAGTATATGTAGAAACAAATGCACTATATATTTATATACTGTATATATATACATACATATATATATTGTGGCAATTTGGGGGGATTTAGCCTTAAAGGCGGCAGCCTCCTGGACTCAGCGGTGTAGGTGGTACTGGGTGCTGGAGAAGCAGCATTCAGACGGTTCTAATCCAAAGTAAAATGGCTTTTATTCAGCTTACAAATGGAACAAAAAATAACAAACAGCCTGGCTCAGTCAGTCCTTTCAGGACCCCAGTCCTCTTGGGACAGACCACCTGTCCGTCTCCGACGGGTTCCCCGTCTCCCTGCTTCTTGCAGGTCTCCACAGCACTCTCTCCTGCTGCAGACACTCCGTCTGGAGTTGGTGCCCCCACCTATGGGTGTGGCTGAGGAGCTTTTCAATCCTGGTTTTGGGTCGCTCACTAGTGCCCTCTGGGTTCACACTCTCACATACCCTCCCCCTCAGCTCACTACCCATGGGGTGAGCTACAATGGGACAAGACATATTATGTTGACGTCCCTCTTCAATCCTGTACACTTGTCCAGTGTCTCTCCAGATGTCCCCATCTGGCGGTCCCAACCTCCAAGTTCCAGTCAGTCGATTTTTCTGGTTTCTCATCACTTTAAATGCTACGCCAAGATCCTGGCCATTCTGTGCAAAGGCAAGTTCTACTTCATCACCTTCAAAATTCGCCATACAGGGGATCACATCATTTTCCCCATATTTCTCGCCATAGTCTTCAGCCATCCCATTGCATGACTTTGATCCCTTTAGTAAATAGCCGAAAGAATTTTCATCTTCCTCTTCCACCAGTGGCTGTGAGGACTTAGACCTGCTGTATTTATTTTCTTCAATATAGTCGAAGTAGCCACGGGCATGATCTTCACGTGGTTTTTCCACACCACGTGTGTTATCCTTTTGATTTTTGCCATCACCATCAAGGCTTAGAAGTTTAGGAGACATAGGCTGCTTGCTCTCTTCTTTGTTTGAGAAACACAAGTTCTGGACTGCAGTATCTTCTCCTTCTGCACGAGGACCAAACAGTACACCCTCACAAAATAGATCACGCTGAACTACATTTTCTGGTATGTCTTTAACAACTGCCACATCATATATTGAAATGGTTTCTTTATAAGACTTCCACATCTGTACGGCAGCAAGAGAACCACTTCCACACTCTATTCTTACTTCCTCTTTCTCATACGCATAACTTCCTGGAGGCATATTGCGGTACTGTGATAGATTGCAAGAATTTTTGTGAAAATCCCTTTCTGACAGTACAGGAGCTCGTGATATCGTCATCTCAACATACTCCAAGTTATTTTCATTCTCTGTGGTAACACCGGAGGGCTGGGATACCAAGTTTCCAACATCACAGTCTTTACTGTCAGTACCCAGATGCATTTTGGTTACATGTTCTGGCTGCCTTAATGGCTCTGCTTTCTCTGCCTCTATGCTGGCAGCTTTCTCCAATTCTAACACCTTCTATAGCGCACAAATCTCTGATTCCAGCTCCAGAACTTTCTTCATTGCCTCATTTTTCTGCACAGCCTCCGACTCAGTTTTTATTATTACAACTTGCAGATCTTCCTCAATCCTTCGCACTGCATCTTCTGTGGCAGCAGATGTAGGTGTCATCTCTTTATCCACCATGTCTCCTAGTTCTTCCTGCTTGATATCCAAGCTCTTAGGCCTCAACTCTTCTCCAAGCCCTAGGATATTCTGCAGTGTTCTTCTAACATTTTTCAGGTCAGCATCCATCAAAGACTGCTTGTCCTTCAGCTTATTCAGATACTGTAAACTCTGGCTTCCACTTTCCCTGCAGTTGTCTACAAGACGATCTCCATGGTCTGGTGGTGCCAAGTGAGACGTTGCACTGCCATTTACAATTGTATCTGCTGTTAAGTGTGCAAACTGTGCCAGTGCTCCAACTAAGTCAGAGGCATCTGTCATATTCTGTATGTATTTGGAGTGCCCATTCGAGAGGGAGGTTAATGAGTCTATAGCAACTTTTGCTCGGTTTACCAGGTAATCTGGTGAACTAGTGCAGCGGATATGTAGAGGATCATCAAGTTTAGCAACTTATTTTCTGCTTCCCTCACTGTTCCCTGAATTATATTGAACTGATCCTCCAACATCTTCTGATAAAGCTTCTGCTCATCTGCAGACTTTTTGTCAAGTCTTTCATTCAAGTCCCGTATATCAGTGGCTCTCTTATCTTACTCTTGGTTGAATAAAGACTCTGTCTCTTGAGTCACGTTTTTCACGGAAAGCAGCTCTGATTCTTTAGAGGTTAACAGGCTCTGCAGCGAGTCCTTCTCAGCTTCTAGTGCTGCCAGCTTTGAAGATCGTGCAGATGCCGACTGTTCAGTATTGGATAAAGACTGCTGCAATTGATCCAATTCTTCTCTTTTAGATTCAACTTCGGTTTTTAACTGTTCTATCTGAAAAGTGTGCTCTTTCTCCTGTTTGTCCACTTGCACCTTTAGTTTAGCAACAAGCATTTTTAGATCTACAATCTCAGCAGATAAATTAGACAGCTTTTCCTCAAATTGAATCCTCTTGTCTTCTGTCTGGAGGTCCAATTCTCTCTTGGCCTTTTCCAGCTTGTCATAAGCATTGGCTTTGTCCTCATACAATATCTGCACAGATTCCAGGTTTTTCTTAACTTCTTTGTGACTCTCCTGTAAGGTTTGTAAATTCTGAGCATGGACAGACATCTCCATCAATTCTTTGTCTTTATTTTGCACCAAAACAGACAATTTATCATTATCTTCACAAGATCCTGACAGCGCCCTCTCCAGGCTACATATTCTAGCTTTGAGTTCCCTTTCTCTTTGTTCCAGAACTCCAGTTCTGCTCTGCCATTCCTTCACGTCATTGGTTAGGTGAACCTGCTTTAGTTCATGCAAGTTTTGCTCTGACTGCAATGTCTGCACCACAGATTCTAAATCACTCTCTCGGTCAGACACATACTTCCTCAGCTCTTCAAGTTCATTTTCTTTATCAGTTAATGCAGCCAAAAGTTTTTCAAACTTCCTGACTTGGTCATCCAAACATTCTGGCTGACACTGCAAAAATTCACTTTTCTCACGTTTAGCAGTTTCAAGGACATCTCTTAATTTTTCAATGACACTCTCTTTGGCAATGGAGTCTTGGACATGCTGTTCCTTTAAATCCTGCAATTTCTTCTCAAGCACTTGCTTTTGCTCTACACTCTGTAGGACTTTATTAGATAGAGCGCATTTCATTTCTGCAAACTCCTTCTTAGTGACACAGTCCATTCCAGGCAAACCCAGCACCACATTTTCACAATGACTAGGATATGAACTCTTCATAGAGTCAAGATCTTTCTTTAACTTAAGGTTCTCTTTTTCTGATACCTCAAGTTGCCATTTCCAATCAGATATTTCATCCTCATAAATGAACCTGATGGTTTTAATCTCATCCAAGCTGCTGCACCATAATATTTTCATCTTTGGCACTTTCCTGCACTGCAGTATGAGACATACAGTCAGCAGGGACATATTCATTCATAGAACAGAGGTGTTTCAGAAAAATTAAGTCACTCTCATGCAACCCATTATCTTTACTTGCACTCCACATGCTCTGTTCCGGGTTTTGTGTTTCTCTACCTTGAGACTGCTGCACTAATAAACCTGTGCACAGCTTTTCTGCTTTCTTACAAACTGAAATTTTCTTTTTCTTGCCCATGGTTTAATAACAAGATTACACAATATTCCACAGCAACCTTGGGTTCAACCGGCAGCAACCCTTTACTATCTTCTGCAGTCACATGTATTCACCAAACAGTTAACTTATGTGGCACTACAACAACCAGCATTTTCTTCTGTCTTTCACAGAAAACACCAACATGGCACCATAGCCTTTCATATAGACTGTTTGCAATATCCAGCTTCTACACACATTGCTTACTTTCTTGCCATCAGCAAGCACTTTACAGACTTCTGTGCTACAATATACACTAGTCCATTCCCTGGATTCCTCTTCCAGAGCTTTACTTTCACCAGTTGTTGCACACAATTTGCTATTTTGCAGTTCGACTCACCCCCTCCTGGGTTTCTCAGTTGAAATCACAGACATCTTCCAGCTGTAGGCCACAATGCACATTTAGCAGTACTGCAGTTACCAGACACTTGTCTCCAGGACTTGCGTGGATCTCTTTATGCCCGCATCCAAAGCACCATATGTGGCAATTTGGGGGGATTTAGCCTCAAAGGTGGCAGCCTCCTGGACTCGACAGCGGTGTAGGTGGTACTGGGTGCCAGAGAAGCAGCATTCAGACGGTGCTAATCCAAAGTAAAATGGCTTTTATTCAGCTTACAAATGGAACAAAAAATAACAAACAGCCTGGCTCAGTCAGTCCTTTCAGGACCCCAGTCCTCTTGGGACAGACCGCCTGTCTGTCTCCGACTGGTTCCCCGTCTCCCTGCTTCCTGCAGGTCTCCACAGCACTCTCTCCTGCTGCAGACACTCCGTCTGGAGTTGGTGCCCCCACCTATGGGTGTGGCTGAGGAGCTTTTCAATCCTGGTTTTGGGTCGTTCACTAGCGCCCTCTGGGTTCACACTCTCACAATATATATATACAAACTATATATTATAAAACTGACCTTTAGTTTCAAAGGCATTTATTGAATGAAAAACAAGCCATCTAAATGTAATAAAAATGTTTGCAGTAAAGAAACTTTTGGGACAGTGGAAATAGCACTGCCTCCTCCATTATAGGCCTCAATGTAAAAAAGGTGGGGGGGATCCGGGGGAATGTAAAATGTTGGCCACCGCACTTAAAGGGGTATTCCCATGAACATAACCATTTTTAAATTGTTAGATAATTAAAAGTTAAACATTTTTGCAAATATAAGGAATTAAAAATTTTGTAGAGTTTTAAAGATTTTCTCAAAATATCTTGTGGTGACAGTCTGTTGTCTTGATCGGTTGCCAGTGGATACGACCATGAATGCTGGACCTTTCTAAGGTCAGAAAATCAGTCATGATGTCCTTATTGTGGCCGGGATAGCTTCTGATACATGTAGCGTCTCTGCCTAATAACTCAACTACAATAAGGACATCATGTGTGGGTTTTTGACAAGACAGGCCATAAAAAGTTTCTGCATTTGCGGTCGTATCCATTGGCAACTGATCTAGACAACAAGACTGTCAGCACTAAGATGATTAGAGAAAATCTTTAAAACTCTGCAGAATTTTTAACTACTCATATTTTCAAAAATGTTTAACTTTTAATTATCTACAAATATAGATATTGTTATGTTCATGGGAATACCCCTTTAAGGGTTATCATTTTAGACAGTGTGACAAGCCTACATAGCAAATATGGAGGGTATCACCATGAGTCTGGCACCCTCAGAAACACAGAGGGGAGATCATAGGATATATGAGCTGTAGCTTAGCCGGGACCATATAGGTCCTGTATAGTATTCTCAAAGATAGTTCCTTAAGGGTGACATAACAGTTACCTTTGCTAATGAAAGTACAACAGTCTTGCCATTGGGCCAAGGTCATTATGGTCTCCAGATCCCTCTCCCAGGCTGTCATAAAGTTCAATTTAACATTGGTTGGTGGGGTATTCAACTCACTCTATATGAAAGATAGTGCGCCTTTATCAGCTCCCCTATAAGTTGGAGGTCTGGATTTTGTTTCGTGTTGGGGGTTAATGCTTGCAAAAAATGGAAGATCTGATGATATAATTGACTTTTTTTTTTTAATTGAATAGCATTAGTATTTAGGTAAATAGGTACTCTATGAGAACTACTGTATATGTGGACTGTGTATTTGGACTCTTTTCTATTATGGGGTGATATTTGGATTCACATATGATGACATGGTTTCCTTTTATAGTAGAACAATTGGGCACAATATGTATAATACCTTAATCATATATGATTTACAATGAAATTACAACCTTCCAAGACTTGAAAAATGCAAAGTAATTTAATGCTTATATAATAATTGATGCCCATAATTCCATTTGGTTGCTCTGAGGTGTCTGGTCCTGCTGACAAAGAGGAATATTTTTTGAACATGTTTACAAATGATTGTCACATCGCCTTTGCCATTAAGAGACAAACATATGGTACATCATCTCTGCCTGTAAAACCATTTATCTGATTAAGCAGTATCTTTTTTTGTATTTTTGTAATAACCCTCATTGCTAAGAACATATGCTGTGGGAAAATGCTGTCAAGCAAGAAAAATATCCTGATCTCATATGTCATTGTCACCTTTATCACAGATATTCTCTTATTCAGCATGTGCAAATTGTTGAGTTAGAACTAATGCATTTTAATGTATCTTATAGAATTATAGGCTACTATATTTGGGCAAATTATTCCAGTCTAGCATGGTCATAGCTTTCAACACAGGAGCAGACATCAATTCAATAATTCTGTATATTCCAATGTTCCTTTCATATTTATATTTTATATGTATTATATGTATGTTTGCTATGTATTTATTATTATACTATTTCCCTGCTTTACTATCTTTCATAATAACACATTTGTACAGCACTGGATAAACTGCAACAATAAAAATATGTAACTAAATTGTAGCTATTGTAATATGAAAAAAGCAGAGCTGCGTAAAATCTAATTTCTACTGGCTTTTCTCAATCAACAGAATTCAATAGATCTTCACTAGAGATGGGCAAACCAATTTGTAACATGCCAGGTTTGATAATACTTTTCCAAAAATTTCCAAGGAAAATTTTTGGCCTTCTCCACTATCTCTTTAGACTCCAGAGTATAATAAGCAGAGACCTAGGGAAAGTGAGGAAAATAAATATATAGCCATACACACCTTCCCTAGTCTGACCTGGGTTCTCTTGAGGTATCCTGTGTTCCTTTGCATGATTCTTCTGCCCTCTTCCAGCCAACTGAGTGATGTCAGCAGCCCCAGGGGAACGCTAAAGCCTTTGATTGGCCCTCAGTAGTCAGTGGGGCACATTGACATCAAGACGCTTTGATACAAGTGACATGATGACACACCCCATGTTACTGCTGAGGCTGAATGACAGTTTTCAGTGCCCCCTCCCCCCGGGGATGCTGATGCCACCCAGCAGGCCAAAACAGTCAGGAAGATGCACATGAAGGAGAATCAGATGCCGCTAGGGAGACCAGGAGGGGTGAGGAAAGGTGAGTATGGCTTTATTTTTTTCCCCCACTTCTTCCTTAACTCCACTTAGTATACGCTGGTGTCTGAAGAGACCTTAGAGTATAATAATAGCACTTCTGGTTTGGCCCAAACAAATTAGGTCTGAAACAATACTGGTGGGTGAACCTTGCAAATAAAAGAAAAAGAGAATGAGAGAAACAAATCTTGCAAGGTTCACCCATCTCTAATATTACATATTTACATATAAGGTTTTGACTTCCTACTTGCATAGCATGTTGTATGATTTGACTTCTTACCCAATTTTGTAATAAACAATTTTTTTTTTTCAAAACACAGATGCAATGAAGGCCAACTGGGGATGTAAACCTATTAGGTACTTGATGTATTGCAGATAGGGCTAAACCATAGAGCAGAGTCTAAAAGATTGTACATTATTCATCCTTAACCCCTGCAAGGAGTTATAGATTTTACCCCAGAGAATTCTTAGGTTGCTGTTCCTGGATTACATTCTGTTAGCAATGCCTGACATGAAAAGGCAGGAGAAAACAAGTTGAGTCATAATCATAGCCAGCAGGAACAAACACTCCTAAACAGAATTGAACCAAATAGATCCTAGTACTTAGTCACAGAGTATTGTGGGGATGAAACTTATAAAACCTGGGCACAGTGACATTGGTTGGTGTCAGAGGCATTTGCCATGCATTGGTCCTTTAACAGGCCAGGAGCCAGTGCATGTGCACAACCCATGAGCAGAGCAAAGCAAAGGAAAGCTGCAGCAAATGGCTTAGTGCAAATCCATACTAATTGATTTGAGGTTAGTCCTCCATTTGCTGATGTAACAGTCTACTTTTCTGGAGGTCCCTTTTTGTTAGATTACGAACATGGCTTCAAAATATTCCGTCTGTTCAGTTACAGGAGCATTAGTAAAATTAGATGCTGCTTTTTGCAGCAAGCTTTATTTGGAGCCGATGTTGTAATTCACACCAAAGTTAAAGGGGGTTTCCCATATTCCTCTCTCATCAGCTTTGCCTGCTGTCTCTTCTTCTCACTTCCTATATTCTTCAACAAACTGGTGAACGGGATTTGACTGTTTGATGACCAGTACACTATGACGTACCTCAGTAGATATAGACATTGCCTTTACCATGAAAGTTTATTTATTATGATGACAAGAAATCTATAATAATGCAAATCAAATAATATGCACAGTAAATGTATTTTACATTATACAGGTTTTACATGCTGCCAGGACCAAGAGTGGGATTGCATTAATCTGAACATTTATGTCTGTGATATAACAGGCACTGAGCAAACCTCTGTATGAGACCTAATTAGCAAAATGCAATTAGCTGACCTGATTGTAGCAGATAACAGCTCTTAGAGCAAGCGCGATCCCAAGAACTCAGTCCACCTCCCCTCCAGACAGCAGTGAGTTACGTCATCCATCCTGAGATCATATACCAGGCCAGGGACTGGGTAAACCTTGTGTAAACAATGGGGTGAATCATTTTACATGGCAGGTAAACAAAGCAGCATTTCTAAAGCAAACAAATCCCATAATTTCTTTGTATGTTGTAGCAATAAAATTGCCCATCACTGTAATGAAGATCCACAATTTCATAACCAAATTTTAAGGCTTGTATTAGACATATAGTATAAGGCCTCAATAGCTTTATCTGGGCCAAACACCTCACCGGATGACTTTAATAGAGTATTGATTTATTTAGTGCCACAGACATATGTACTTAGATTATATCAGTCCAATTAACATTACATGCCATTGTGCCTACACATATCTATTGTTCTCTTCCATGATATTGAAATCCATGGGCTGTTCTGGGAGGCTCAGTTGCATGCTAAAACCTTCTTTGTGTATTACTCTGCCAAGAGTAATAACCAAAAATAGTGTCAATGTTGAAATTTGTCAAGCTTATCAGTATCACTAGTTTTACAGTAATACCTGAGAAAGCAGTATGCTTTATTCTGAATGTTAAGGGGAAAGTGTTGCCAGGAAATGACCTATTGGTTAAATTGTATTTTATATTAAACACATTTTTAAAGAATTTTTGGTGATCTTGCTGTTAATTTTCCATGTTATTATTTATATTTAAAATAAATCATAAAAGCTTGCAATTACAACTCTTTCCACAAATTCTAAAATAATTTGTGATTTCCTGTCTCCTTGAGATGGTGGCCAGAATCAGAACTGCAGTATTTTTAGGAATTTTTAAAAGTACAGATAACACAGAAAAATTTTTAAAAACCTCAACAAAAATGTTTAAAACATGTTTAACATAAAACATAATTTAAAAAATAGGCCATTTTCTGGCGACACATTCCCGCAATCTACAGTTTGATTATTTTTTTTATTGAGTGTATTATGCATTTTTTAAGTTTAATATCTGTATCAATATGGTAAAAAAAATATATGGATTATTGCCTCTTGAAGTTTACACTCGAGTTCTTACTGACATTGTATGTTTGGCACTGTTGTACTGTCGCAGAATACATTTGGAGCCAATCAAATGCCTCCTGGTGGTACAAACTGGTGTTAGTGGTGCTTTCTGTTACAAACAAATCTGAAGCACCAAAAGATAAAAGACACATCATGTTTACTAACCTTTGAAGTCAGAAGATGTCCAGCAGTGGCATCAGCCCAGAAATGGCAGAAACCATTGGGACCCAGTTCAGTGAAGTCTGTTCAGAAGTGGACTTTTTTTTTTGAAGGGATTTGATAGGGATAGTTTACTCTAGGGCCAGGTTCCAGTCGGGGGCACTTGCTAATTAGGGCGGTGGCCCCGAGTTAGGACTTTAGGGTCTATTTAGTGTTTTATATAGGGTGTTATAGGGATAGTTTAGATACAGGTGTTTCCTTATTTAGCCCGTTGTTACTGGTGTTACTATTGAACCGTGAACTATGTCACCCCTCTCCCCTTCTGGTATTTGCTTCAGCAACACAGGCACCATCTGAATCACGGTAAGTGTCTGGTTGGTTTTTCCTATTTCAGGCTGCCGTGCCTGTTTTGTTCGCTTTTTTTTTCTCCAAATTATATATATATATATTTTTATATTTTGAGGACTATTTAATTGTGCTACTTTTAGGGTGGTTATATGTTGTTGTGATTTTTAACTTTAAATAATTAAAAGTTATATATTAATTTTTGTATTATTGTGATTATCATTTTGGATTATATAATATTTTTTTCGGATAATCTATTGTTGTATACGACCTGTAAAGTCTTGGATTTGGTGCTATAGAAATTAAGATTAAAATCTCTGTGATTTAGGGCAGGTTAATGCTCAATATGCCTGGTGGCCTATGGTGGTCTAAGTTAGTAAAGTTTTATTTTGTTTCAGTTGATCTATAGAAAAGTACCTGTATATTGCTGGATGCTCACCTGGTGATGCCACCTTAGCTCTGAAGTAGTTATGTTCATTATTTTAGAGATCATCAATATAGTAAATGAGGTGAGAAGAAGACACAGGTCCACCAAGTTCAATCTATAGCGCTACAGTGTTGATCCAGAGGAAGTAAAAAAAACCCACAAGGCCAATTGCCCCATATAATGGAAACAAAATTCATCCCTGACTCCAAATCTGGCAATCAGTATAAAACTCTGCATTAACTTGTCATCTCCATAAATCGAATTCCCATAAATTGTAATATTTTTCCTTTAAAAGAAAAAAAAAAAACAATCAGCCCCCTCTTAAACTTGTACAATGAATCCACTAGAAATGGGTGAATGTTCAGAGGTTTGTGCATCTCTAGAACCCACCATCACAACATCATGTGGCAGTGAGCTCCATAGTCTCACTGCTCTTACAATAACAAATCCCCATCTATGTTGCTGGGGATGTCCCCTTGTCAGTATCACAGTCCTAGTAGTAAAAAAGATCATTAGAAAGGTCTTTACACAATCCTTTTATGTATTTGTACATATTGATTAGATCTCCGTCTGTTTTTTTCTAAACTGAATAATCCCAAGTTTGGTAGTATGTGTCTGTACTCCAATTCACCCATTCCTCTAATTATCTTGGTAGACCTCCTCTGTACTCTCTGCAGTTCAGCTGTATCCTTCTTGTACACAGGGGTCCTGCACAATATTCTATATGTGATTGTACTATGGATTTGACATAAGCATAACTATGTTCTTAAGAATCTATGTCTCTTTTGATGCATTTCATCAATTTATTTTCCTTGTCAGCAGTAGCTTCACACTGGTCGCTAAAGATAAACCTACTATCAATCAAAATCTCCAAGTCTTTTTCAGAGGCAATCTTACCCAGTATTTTACTATTAAACAATTGATCATACATTTTATTTCCTCAATCAAAATACATAAACTTACATTTATGTACATTAACCCCTTCCTGCCCGAGGAGTTTTTTTATTTATTTTTTTTTGACTCTCCACCTTTCAAACCCCATAACTTTTTTATTTTTCCCTTCACAGAGCCATATGAGGGCTTAATGTTTGCGGGACAAATTGTCCTTCATGATGGTACCATTTATTATTCTGTACAATGTACTGGGAAGCTGGAAAAAATTTCAGAATGAGGTGGAATTGGAGAAAAAGTGCAACATTCTTCTGGGCTTCCTTTTTATAGTGTTCACTCTGAAGCCAAAATGACATGCCACCTGTATTCTATGTTTCGTTTCGATTCCAGGGATACCAAATTTGTATAGTATTATTTACATTTTAACCCCTTAACAAAAATTTAAAACTTTGCAAAAAAATTTTTTTTTCTAAAAGTCGCCATATTCTGACACCCGTAACTTTTTTTTAGATGGGGATGCATAGGGCATCTTTTTTTTTTTTTATGGGACCAGGTGTCATTTTTAGTTATACCATTTTGGGAAATGTTTATTGTTTTGATCACTATTTATGCAACTGTTTACCTAATACCTAATATGTATGTGTTTCACATTAATTTTTAACTTTTATATGTATTCTAGGGAAAGGGGGGTGATTTGTACTTTTCAGTCTTTTTTTTTTTTATTTGAGCCAGTTGCAAACCCAAATACAGATATTTTCTCCCTGTCCCTTTGTTCTCACTTTGTATGCCACCTTTTTATTTGGCACAGCATTGAATTCCTCTGAAAAGTCCAGATAGACCACATCCACAGAATTAACCATGTCTACTCTAGAGCTTACCTTCTCATATTAGCTAATCAGATTCATTTGACAGGACTTATTCCTCATAAACCCAAGCGGATTGGGTGTTAAAAGGTTATTAAAAGGTTATTCATTGAGCTACTTCAGGATAGGGTCTCTTAGACAACCTTCAGAAATTTTACCCTCCACAAAGGTTAAACTTAAGGGTCTATAGTTTCCAGGCTCCCTTTTTGATACCTTTTTGTGTATGGGCGCCACTTTGGTTGCACCAGTATTGTAATACAGACCCTGTTTCCTATTACTGTACAGTATTTAATTTCTTCAGTACCCAGGTGTGAATGTCACCAGGTGACTTGTCTATTTGTGTTTTTAAGATATGGGTCAAGCAGGTGACATTTAACATTATTTACATTCATTTACATTTTCTATAGTCGCATCATCGGTCATTGCACCTTTGTTTTGATGCTGTCAAGACTTTTAGGCTTTTCTTCTTATTATTATTATTATTTATTTTTAAAGTGCCATTATTTCCATGGTGCTGTACATTTGAGGGTCTATATACAATACACAAAATATACACAACAATTACAATGCTACCAGTGACCAACTGGTACAGTGGGGTAGGGAGCCCTGCCTGAAAGGTCTTACAAACTATGAGGGATAGAGACAGCAGGTGAGGGTAGAAGCTTTTCAGATGGTGATGGTGTGGAGTCATTAGTATTATTGAAGGTTGTAGGCCTTCCTGAAGAGGTGAGTACAGATGGGTGAACCTCTCAAGATTTGTTTAATTTCCAGTACATATGGCTCAAGACCAAGATTAGTTTTGGGTCAAACAAGTTTGGTATGGACCACATCTTAAATTGGCTTAAACCATAGTGTAGAACAGAGGTAGGCAACCTTCTTTGTTCGGCGTGCCGATTTTAATTAAAAAATCAACAATGAGGTACTCGGAGTGCCGGTCAATAATTGTAAGTCTGACGACCCCTAAACTAAAGTCATATACCACAAACCATAACACAGAAGTGCTGCCACCAGATGCTTTAGGACACATGCGTTTACTGCTATTTCCTGGGACGCTCCTGTACTTTCCGATTAGAAGCAATGAAAGTCCATCTGCAGCCCCCAATTAGTGGTAAATGTAAGTGTCCAGGAGCACCGTATGACAGCACCCTCAGGGTGGTAACACATTATGTATCTGGATGCAGATATAGTCTTAGGCCACTGGAACTTTTACTTCAATGTAAAACTGTGTTCACATGGTGCATTTTTGCACAAAAAAAATGCCTGTGTTTTCTGTGTAAAAACACATCCTTATTGCAGAAAACACACAGTTATACAGAATAATGTCCCATAGCGGCCCCTGCACATGGTATTATGTCCCATAGCGGCCCCTGCACAAGGTATTATATCCCATAACAGCCTCTGCACAAGGTATTATATCCCATACAGCTATTACAGCTAACGTATTCATGTATTGAGGGTGGCATGCACCTTTCCCCAAATGGACATCTGCAAGGAGAGGTTAACATGGCCATCAAACAGGAACAACTTTACTCAAGAAATAATGGTGGCTAGGTATTCTTCATGAAGACTGTGCAGTGGCATCAGCTGGCGAAACGCAGTGGATTCCATTAAGTGGCATGACAGCGACTGAACTGCCAGTAACTTGGCCAGGTGGGAGTTTATACTTGCAGACCAGCCAGGTGACTGGGTGCAGATTGCATGGAGGAAGTGGAGAAGAAGATGGAGGTGATAATACTGAATGATAATGTGACCATGACCATTTTCTAGGTGTAGAATGGATGTGACCTGCCTACAAAGATGATCAAGGGGAGAAGGAATACATGATCTTGATCACTTGGTGTCACTGCTAATTCGATTTTGCCAAATATGCTAGTGAAACCATTTCATGTGAGTACGCAGGGACTTAGTTCCTACATGTGTTCCTGCACGCCCATCGCTAATCACCTGTTTAAGTTCTTGCACCTTGATCATGATTCGTCATTTGGTAATATACAAAAAAATTCCCATACAGGAGATGACTGCTTGTAGCTGCTGCCAACAAAACCAGAAATGTGTCTTCCAGTGCCACCTCCACCCAGGCTTGCCTTAGACTCTACCCCATGCAGTTTTTTTGAATGTTGGGGCTGCACTTCAGGTGGAACTATGGCTGCAATCAAGGTATTATATCCCATAACTGACTCTGCACACTGTCTTATGTCACATAGTGGCCCCTACACATGATATTATGTCATATAGTGGCCCCAGCACACGGTATTATGTCACATAGTGACCCCAGCACACGGTATTATGTCACATAGTGACCCCTGCACACGATATGTCACATAGTGACACCAGCACACGGTATTATGTCATATAGTGGCCCCAGCACACGATATTAGGTCTCATAGCGGTCCCTGCACATGGTATTAGGTCCCATAGAGGTCCCCACACACGGTATAAGGTCCCATAGTGGCCCCAGCACACAGTATTAGGTCCCATAGCGGTCCCCACACACGGTATTAAGTCCCATAGCGGTCCCTGCACACGGTATTAGGTCCCATAGCGGTCCCTGCACATGGTATTAGGTCCCATAGTGGTCCCTGCACACGGTATTAGGTCCCATAGCGGTTCCTGCACATGGTATTAGGTCCCATAGTGGCCTCTGCACACAGTATTAGGTCCCATAGCGGTCCTTGCACACGGTATTATGTCCCATAGCGGTCCCTGCACACGGTATTAGGTCCCATAGTGGCCTCTGCACACGGTGTTAGGTCCCATAGTGGCCCCTGCACACGGTATTAGGTCCCATAGTGGCCCCAGCACACGGTATTAGGTCCCATAGTGGTCCCTGCACACGGTATTATGTCCCATAGCGGTCCCTGCACACGGTATTATGTCCCATAGTGGCCCCTGCACACGGTATTAGGTCCCATAGCGGTCCCTGCACATGGTATTAGGTCCCATAGTGGCCTCTGCACACAGTATTAGGTCCCATAGCGGTCCTTTCACACGGTATTATGTCCCATAGCGGTCCCTGCACATGGTATTAGGTCCCATAGTGGCCTCTGCACACGGTGTTAGGTCCCATAGTGGCCCCTGCACACGGTATTAGGTCCCATAGTAGCCCCAGCACACGGTATTAGGTCCCATAGCGGTCCCTGCACACGGTATTATGTCCCATAGTGGCCCCTGCACACGGTATTAGGTCCCATAGTGGCCCCAGCACACGGTATTAGGTCCCATAGCGGTCCCTGCACACGGTATTATGTCCCATAGCGGTCCCTGCAGACGGTATTATGTCCCATAGTGGTCCCCGCACATGGTATTATGTCCCATAGTGGTCCCTGCACAAGGTATTATGTCCCATAGCTCTCTTCAGACCCCCGAGTATAATAAGTGCAGGACCAAGAGAGGGGACAAACATAAAAAAACAATGTACTCACCATTCCACACTCCACAGCCGCTCTGTTCTCTTCGGCGCTTCTGCCTGTAGTCAGCGACTGCTGATTGGGTATCTGAGGTCAGGTCACATAATGACGTAATGACGTATGCGTAATGACGCCGGACGTGACCCCTGTCAGCTGTCAGAAGCGCCTGCAGATCACACAGCCGCTGCGTAGCGCAGGGAGTAAGGTGAGTATAATTGTTTTTTATGTTTCATCCCGTCTCCTAAGTCTCCGCTTATTATACTGGGGTTCTGAAGAGACCCCAAAGTATAATAATAATAGCAGTTTCGTTTCGGCTGTGTTTGGTCCGATCGAAGCTGCTGGGTGAGGACTCCGCTGCCGTGCCAGGGGAATAAGCCTCGCGTGCCACTCTTGGCACGCATGCCGGGGGTTGCCAACCCCTAGTGTAGAACATTCTTAGGGCCCATAGAAACCTACCTATCCAATTGCTAGCCCTCTAAGGCAAACACTGCCAAAGTTAAGTCAAAGTGAAAGTGACATGCATGTATATGGGAAAAATGGATGGTAGGCAGAGGATACAAACTCCAGAGTTTAACCATACACTGCACTGACACTCACTTTTACACCTTTTAACATTGAAAACACTCCAAAAATTACCCTTTTTTGGTGGAAAATGTGCTTGCCCATGTTTTTTAGACACACATGGTGGTTATACTGCAAAAAGAAATGGTTTTGTAGAATAATTAGCCATTTTGATGACTTGTAAGTGCTACAGGATTATTGCTATTTGGGAGAAAAATTTGTGGCTGTGAAAAAGCCATTAAAATTATGCCTTGATGTGAGCAGATGTGAAATCAAAATTGTTTTTTAGCTTTTTTTTTTTTTATGCAAATACTGTGGCCCCAACAGTGCGGTATAGTGGAATGTGATGGACCAAGCTGCAGGACATGTCTGGCTGTGTGGTGGCAGTGGTGATAGCTGTGGCAACACGTGTGGCAGTGTGGCAGGGCATAATATGATGGACCAGGCCACAGGAGTGGTGGCAGTGGTGGTAGCTGTTTAGGAGTAATCAACATCAGCAGCAGTACAGTAAATGGAAGATGATGATAAAGGGAGACTTGCCTGGCCTGGCAGCTGAAAAAGCTAGAATATCTTTTTAAATGGAAAGCATGCTATGACCCTGAACACTTGGGAGGCACAAAACAACCTGATTTGCTGCTGCTATGGGTGCGCAAGCAGAACCAACTGGTGTAGTTACTGAGTTACGATTGACATAATTTCAAGAAAAATATGGGGCACAGTATCAGTGTACCTACTGCCTAGCTTGCCAGCTGAAAAAGCTGGATTATCTTGCAAAAGTGATCTTTGTGTTTATGGTTTGCTGCTGCTATGGTTGCCCTTGCAGCACCAACTAGTGCAGTGACTGAGTGCCAAATGCAGTTTTTTTTGAATGTTGGGGCTGCACTTCAGGTGGAACTATGGGAGCTGCAATCACCCTCTTACTGTGATGTCACCATGACCAGGTTGCCAGGTCTTATCTATAAAAGAATCATCATCACCTTGTTCACTTTTTTGTGACTCATCATGGCAATGGAATTACTGTATGCCTTCACAATTCCTAACAGATTTCCCCTACAAGCACTACCACCAGTAGCAGACCCCTTGCCGTTACTACCTTCACCAACACTCATGTCTTCCACCTCTACCTCCTCTACATCAAAAAACAATGGCATTTCTCAACCAACTCATTGAAAACAGTAGGAAGAAGAGGAAGTCTTGGGCTATGGGGAATATCTCTCTCAGCAGATGCCACATGACTACTAGAGAATGGGATCTGTGTCAGTGACGATAAAGAGGAAGACATGATTGATAGACAGCATGACAAATTACATGTTGAGAAGTAAGACACAGAACCCTCACTCAATATTTGTGGTTCACTGTTTTCAAAAACGTCTTTATTCTCAGGAAGTAACACTGTGGCTACTGGCGAGGTTGTCAAGAACAGAAATAGTGTTGCTGTTGCCATTTACTTTCTTATTGTTAGTAGTAGTACTTACACAAGTGTTTCCTCCTCCCCTTTTTTGCCTGTCCCCTGTCCTGTTTTTTTTTTTTTTTTCAGTCATTTTACTGCACACTACTTAGTGATTTGGCAACAATTCTGACACAGTGTATTTTTTTTTTACTAAAAAGTATTTCAAGAAAAATTGCATAGCAATTCCCAGGGTTGATCCTTGTATTGAACCCTGGGAATGTCTTAGAGATATATAGCGATATAGCCAAAATCATAGTCTATAAAAGAAGTAATAGTCCTTTAGTGAGAGTAAAGAGGTATTCCTTAAAAAGTGGCAGAATGCAATAATACAATGAACCTAATTTCTTATCTATAATTTAAACATGACTATCCTAAAATATGGGAACATAACAATCTTTTTCTTTTTTGTAATTGTCAATCTTTCCTTTTGGAATTGCCGGATTAAAGAATTTGAACATACTTGGATAAGCAACATTTGTAAAAAGACTAAAAAGGTTGTTAAGCATCCAGAAATAATTGATTCTTTTAATATCTTTACTATAGAAGACTCAATGAAATGTGTGTAGAATTGAATTTTGCATGAAGGCACTTTATTAATGTCTGTATTGAGAGCAAAACGTAACAGTTTAATCACTATATTGAGATTGATGTACACTTTAAGCAGCCACAACTGAATTCATTTCTTCATAAATAATACTACTCTCTTAATTGCTATTGGTATAATGGATACTTTTGCATATAGATTAATACTGTATACAATAGGTTTTTCTTTTAGTCTGAAAATAAACATATTTCACAAAATGAAAAGAGTATTTAAGATCATTGACCATGTTAATGTCTTTGTACAAAATGGGCAGGTTGGCTTGAGTCTTACAGATGTATTACATGAGGCAAGATATAATTCAATTTTCGGAAACAAGAATTCCTAGCAGTGGCAAAACTACCGCCGTAACAACTACTATGGAGCCCATGACATTAGAGGGCCCGGCCACCCACTGCTTGCTATTTTTATTTTTTTTAAAATGGGTGGTTACTGACTGGATTATTCAAGCAGGTAACGGCTGAAATTCACTTACCCATCCCTCTCCTATCCAGGGCCTCCTCTGCTTTGGCTTCCAGGGGGCGCTGCATATTACATACCGATGCTGAACAACATCCGGATGTAGCAACCTGAAATTGTTCAGTGTTGGGACATAATATGCAACAAGAGGCCTGAACCAAAGCAGAAAGGATCCTGGACAAGAGCAGGGATGGGTAAGTGAATATCCGCTGTTACCTGCAGGAGTAATCTGCCACTGTGGGGGCCAGCATAGAGGGCAGTAAATTGTGTGGAGGCCAATCAAGGGGGAAGTATACTGTATGGAAACTAGTAAAGGGGCAGTATAGTATATAGGGGCCAATAAAGGGAGAAGTTACTATATGTGGCCAATAAAAGGGGCAGTTTACTTTGTGGGGGCCAGTAAAGGGTAACAATTATAGATACATGCATAACAATGAGTGGCATGTTATCAATTCCAGGATTCAAATTTATTTTAAAAAATAAGGTCACTTGGGCACAGAGTTACAGTAAAGGGGTTATCCAGTGCTTCCTATTGATGGCTTATCCCAGGATAGACAAACGAAGAAAAAATGGCCACAACACTCTAAATCAAAAATATACAAAAAATGATTTCTAATCACAATAATATCCTAAGTGCAAGTAAAATACACAGGTATACAAGCAGCTGAAAAAAACAGCGGGGCTAGATGGTAATAAGCTCACAAAACAGAATCGCCAGTGCAGTCCAGAAGATATATTTCTATACAATTTATAGTCCCTACCACATAATAACCCTACCATAGATCAACGAAGGCAGAAAAGTCATATCATCACAATGAATAAACAGTGGGTATACATAGTATTCTAACGCCAAAACTATACAACAGGGCATCCAAAAGATGCTACTGGGCACCTTATATTAATAGAGATAGAAATAGCAAACACCCAAAAAGAGAGATCCAGCCACATCCAATATCTAACTGCATAATAGCACACATCAAAATATAATTTTGGACATGGATGGAGCTCCAAACAGATCTGTCTGCATTCGATGTGGACACCTCAACTCATTTCGCCACACCTAGCCTGAGGAAACCTTTGTTTAACACTATCCTTAGAATAGGCCATCAATATTAGAACTGGAGAGGTTCGACGCCCAAGACCCCCATAGATCAGCTGTAACAAGACAGAGCAGCTCTCAGTAATATTTACAGTACAGGTGTAGGTACTGCAGCACTGTCCCATTAGACTAGTAACAGGGACATAAGGCTTCAACTGCAAACACACAAAAACAGTCTGTAGCATTTGGCTTGACTAGCATTTGTTGTCAGATATGTGTTGTATAGCTATATGTAGACAGAGACATCCTGGGGCCGCATGTGTTTTTTCAGTATTTTTTCTTGTTTTCTATTCCAAATGGAGATCAGCAAGAAAAAAAAAATCCTCTTCAAGTGCTTGCCTGAATGAGCACTAAGGCGTATTTCAAAACATAATGTAAATTGAACACATATGCTTCTCACAGAGAAACCAGCCAGATCTATTTTTATACATTTAGCTTCCATTACAGCTGAGGTATAGGATAAAGATCAATTCAATGTTTACTTACTTTATTACGCATGACTTTGTATTAAAGTGTTTTTACATTTTATGCACTCTAGTCTGCACACATTTCTTATGTACTGAAATTCGTCTGTAAAGCTTTTCAGAGCCAGTCTCTACTTTTGGAACATGAATATGCAAAAGCACACTGTATGGCTATATGCCAGAATTAGTTTGGCCAAGAGCCTCGATAAACTGAATCATCTCTTTGAAGCAGCACAGAAAAAACAGCGGGACATCTTTATAAATGCCAAGTTGTGATCAACTACTCTAAATAACGTTCTCTTTTAGAATAATTAGTTTAGCCATGAATAATGGAGAGAGGGGAAGAGAGAGGAATAGGGTTTGTATGCATGAGGGCCTGCTCTTTGATTCAAGATGCTTTAAAAGAAAGACAAATTCTGCAGGATTTCATTTGATGGCTCTGTTTTCCTAGTTATAAACATCTTGCATTTGAGATGACATCTGGTCCCCTTAAAGAGACTACATTATGTAGTCAGCCCACCCTCAAATTGGAAGTTATTCATGCAGAATCTGCACTGTTTTTACATGTGAAGAACAGCCCTTGGGAGCCTGCAGATATATCTAGAGTTTATGCTGTAGAACCACATGAAGAATTGCAATTTACAAAAAGGCAAACATTTCTTCAGACAAAATTATATTTGTCACTTCTGTTAGTGTAAATATATGCGTAGACATGTAAATATACGCGTATGCTCCGTGGTCAAGAGAGATTTCATTTTACTTGTGCATACAAGCTTATTAAGTAGGCGTGCGTATAACCTCCTGGCATTTACTACAGGCTGTAAATACTGAGGAGAAATAATATTACAATGCTTGTTTTTTTATAGCTCAATACTATTTATACATTTCACAAGAACAAAGGGGGAGATATATCATAAGGGGTATGTATAAAGTTAGTTGTGCTAGAGTCTGTGTTTGCGTAAATTTATGAAATGACACAGCGTTTGATAAATTTGTCCTGAGACATCATTCCACTTGCTACAACACCCACTCACTGGAGAGAGATTGTGACAATTTTTGCAACTTTTTAAAAGTTGATAAATCTGGACTACAGAGAGCTAGATGGAGTAATCTGGAGTACAGAGAGCTAGACAGGCTAGCCATGCCCGATTTTCAAAAGTGGAGTGAGTGGTGTAAAAACTTAAAATGTTACAGATTTTGGAGTGAATAAGCTAAAAATAAATTCACAAATATCTACTTTGCAACATTTTACACCAGAATTATGGAGTGCAGGAATGGTTAAATTCCACCCCAATGTTGCCAATCTCTATTACTGACAGGACAGAACCTCCACAAGGGCATACCATGTGTGTCATTATAGCCCAGCAGTAGCATGCTCTGGGGCAAGAGCAATCATGTCTAATATGTAGACTGGTTAAACATAGGCTAATAGTAGTGTAGCCCTATTTGGGGGGGGGTATGAGTATTATCCCTCCCGCAACAGACTCTGGCGCTGACCTGTGTGTATAATGGGACCTGAAGCCTTCGCTGAAGGGAAGAGTGGGAACATATATGAAATATATCAGTGCCTCCACCCAGGATAGAGCCTCTGTATTACAGGGAGGATCTCTGCCTGGGACTTACCCATGAAGTACAGTTAGTAGCCTTAACAAGGATCACTGTACTAATCTCACAGTCTGAAGAATACATACAGATACCACATAAGGTTATAACAGTAGCTTTATAAGAATCAACAGGGTAATAATACATACATAAAATATACTCAGAACACAGCAATACTACAACAACCAGCAAGTCCTCAACCGTCTTAGGTTATATACCCGGGTATATATATAGATATATAGCAAGAGTCCAGTGCACAATACCTCCAGGCAACAGAAGAGATGCAGGGGCCCCTGTGGATGACTGTGGATCCTCGGATTCTTCCAGGAGATGACAGACAGCCGATCAGGAGATGATGATGATGATGGTGAGATTCTTCACAGGCCGCAAACAGGGCGCGGTGACGGCAGTAGATGCAGGCCTGACTACCCTAACACTGAGTCCTTAACCTGCCAGCTAAACTACTAGTGCCACCGGGCCTCTAACTAGCTAGTTGGCCTTCGGAAGCCTAACCTATCACTGCCCTGAACTATATATATATATGGATCCCTAACTACAGTTACTAGCTAGGTCCTGTGAGTATATAGGGGGTAACACATACCTAACTATATACTGTGAAGTAAAGAGGAACCAGTGGCTCTTAGACTCCCCCAGACATAACATGTCTGGCTCAGCAGCTCTCTCACATCTCTCCCCCCAGCAGCTCTGCCTCACATGTGTCTGACTCACTGTATTTACAAAACAAAACTTGCACTAAATGCCTGGGGTCTCTGAAGCCAAACTGCAGGGGCAAAGAAGCCAGATACATTATATACTAGTAGAAATGGCAGTTCCCTACAGTAGTATGATGTTGTACCGTGTTAGCCATTGAAAGTAGTGGAAGAGTGAAGAAATCAGGCGATACCTTTTAGAGGCTAACTGAGTATATTTATAAGTAAGCTTTCAGGAGTACTCGCTCCCTTCATCAGACATGGTGTGATACAAGAACTGAAAATTATCAGATTTTTATACACATGGTTTTCAAAGCATTTTAGAGTCCTTAAAAAAAATTGCAATCTAAGTAGAGAAGTTATTTACAACAGGTCAAAAAAACATAGCTAGACAGTCTAAAAATGCCAAGAATTTATCACAGAGACTGATGCTGGATGATAAATTTGGTATATATTCAGTTTAGTATTTACCACCTATTAGGTGGCTTACTTTGCACCAGAAATTTGCTCCAATTTGGTGCACATTGTTACATTTACAGTCATGCCCCCTCCCAGCAAGTCACTCCCTTTCCCATTAAGCGCTTGTCAGATGAGGAGAAAAAAAAAGGTCCTAAGCTGCTTTTTTTAAATTGCAGATTGTTGCATTTTCTTTTTGTTTCTTTTTTTCTGTTTTTTGTTTTTTAAGAAAAAACTAGGAGTGGATTTAGCATAAAGGAAAAGTATTAGTGCTTCATTTATATTTCCCATTCCTTTTCAAGCCACTCTTAACTTTGACTCAAAAACATAGATAAAACATATATAAATGTGTAACAATAAAAAGCATTTTTTCCACAATGCGTGGCCTAAGCCTAATACACTGTCAGCAGGGATATCAGCAGTATGCTGTAATAGATTTAATATATACAGTAATAGATTTAATTGAAGAAGAAAAACCACAGAGAAAAATGCAGCAAAAAACACAAAATGCTGCGTTTTTTTTTTGTTTGCTACATTCCACAACATGGGGCCTTAGCCTTACCGTCTTCTAATCACCAGCACATGAATACGTCAACCTCAAGCACACACCTGCAGTATATATACAGGAACACTGTGCAAACTGTCATAACAATGGAGACAGAGATGGATTATACATCCCTATGTTTTTATTCTTCAATCTACTGTAAGATCTGTATCTCCTTTATAGACTTGAGAAACCTGTGTATCATCAGTGTTCACAAGAATGATCAGATATGCAATAATGTTCAAAGCAGGTATTAAACATGTATAATAGTGTTTTGCACTGCATGCTAATCTGCATCATGCCTAGATTCTAAGATGTTTAAACAGAGTCAGACAGTAAGATAACATTGTAAATGGGTTAGAGTGTTTTGGTATGCAAGCATATAAAACATAGCACAGCCATTGAAAGTTTGTTTTGCCATCATAAAATAGGTTCTTTGTAAGTACAGACATTTACAGCCTACTGGGAGCAGTATACATTTGTATCCTTGCTATTTCCACCTCTAATTGCTGGAAGGTTTCATTTTACCAACAGTCTAATGTGCACTATATCAAGCTAACAAAGCAGAGTTACAGAAGTCTTTCTCACATCTGATGTGCTGTTGTGCTAAATACATCTTAATTTGTGCCACATCTGCTGTTTTCTAATTTGTTTGTCATGCTGCGGCCACTACTGACTTGTTACATCAGTGCCCTGATTTTATTTAAGATAATATACAAGCTCTACGATATTGGCTGCATGCCATCATTGTTTCCCTGATCTATGGTGTTAAATATCTTTGCCAGCAAGAATACTCTTGTGTTTCAACATAATTAGGTTCGGGAAACTTAGACATTTACATTTCAAATCTATTTTTATTGTTTTCATTTCCTGCAATGATTTTATTATGCATATTATATATGTATTTGAATTTATGATACATGCAGAGAGAATTACATCTTATCGTCATTTGCATTTAGAACTGCACAACCTTATTTTTAACAAAAATGTAGCGCATGTGTCAAATTAACACAAGTACGTTATATACAATGTAAACACATGGGATGAAAAGGAACACTGGGAGGGTTAGGCAATGACAATGTACTGCAGATACTATATTCCCAGGAATATAACATCAGTTACAAGCATATGGCAAGAAATTGCTAGGGAAAGCATGTTAAACCGGGATTCTCAGAGTTGGAGAAATCCTCTCTTATTCAGCCTCATTAAGCAGGGCAGGCACAGTAGGTAGCTGACCGACAATCTCCAAACACTCCGGGGTCATGGATGAATCCTGTTTGAAAGTCTAACATTTAGCTTGACTCATGGACATTGAAGCATATTTATGAAAATGTTTCATGTTTTCTGAAAGAAATGCAAATCCAATTTGCAACATCTCCACGTAGAGCTATGGTGCTGTAGTGCTGTAGATTATAAAATTTGTATATAAAATGTTTCATATATTTCTGCTTCTTATACATTAAAGAGAACATGTAAGCTCTCCTGACATGTCTGTTTTCATAAATATTTGAATTGCCTAGAATTCTAACAATTCTGGAGCATCTTTCTGTGAATTTTGCATGGTGCTATTTCTTTCCGATATAATTTTTGGAAATGTATGAATAAATTGACAACTGATTGATCCCTTTGCTCTTGGCAATGTCCCTAAATACTCTGGCGCTCTCCAATCAGACTGAATAGGGAACACATTAGGGCATTTTTTCAACCTTGTTGAATTTTTAGACAGCTTAGACCAAGCAGTTTAACCCCACATTCACAAGAACGAGTTTCACAAGTGTGTTTTGTACAGATTTACCGCCCTGTACATCATACCAGGTGAAGGATGCCTAGCATTATAGTTATCTATGCTGCTAGGAGTCCTTGCATCATAGATAACTATACTTCTAGGAGTCCTTGTCTCCCAGCGATATACTATCCAGCATTATAATTGCTACCAGGAGGAAGGGACTCCTTGTATCATAGATAACTATACTTCTAGGAGTCCCTGTCCTGGCATACTGCAAAATTCATCAGCATGTTTTCCTGAAAGTCATCACCACATAAACTACCCAAACTCGGTGGTTTTTGCTGTGGCACTCATGGAGAAATCAGAATGGATCCCCCTACTGCTTTAAGCATTTGCATTACCCTTTAAATTGGTTCATTTGAAATGAACTTGTATCATGCTGTTCAATTGACTGTCATGTGTCATGGCCAAGCATTTTACCCATACAAAGCACATGACAGGATTTACAGTTTGTGATTGGACATTGGTTATTTTAAATATGTCCACCTAGATGTGTTCATTTTGTCATGCATAAGGATCCACAATGGGTCTGAGACATGTTAGCAGAGACACAGTTTGTCTGTAAGATTTTCTTCCTATATCTGATGCTGGACTCTCTCTCTTTGCTCTTAATTTATTGATACTTTCAGCAGAAAGGTCCACAAAAAAGGTCATAAATTGCACCAGTTTTATCTATATGCACTTGACATGATAAATTTGGCACAGAGGACTAGGCATTTTAAGCCTGAGGCCCCATGTTGCAGAAAACCAGCATTATTTGTTGCAGATTTTGCTGCAAGTGGATGTAAAAGAAGGAAAACATCTAAGAGCTTCCTATATTTTTTCCATTCCTTTTCAAGCCACTCCTGGAATTGACTCATAAAACCACAGCAAAATCTGCAACAAAAAATGCTCTGATCCCGCAACATGGGGCCTTAGCCTGAGGAAACATCGTGGCAAAAAATGCAGCATTTTACAGTCACTGCAAAGGGGATGGGATTCACTAAAATTCAATCCACACATTTCAGAAAATATGCGCAGCAGAAATGCTGGGATTTCAGAAACCAACACATTTTAGATTTAATAGGGGAAAGAAAAAAGCAGGGAGAAACGCAGCAAAAATTAATTGAAAAATGCTACAGAAAAAACGCATTGCATTTCCATGTTTTTTTACACAGCGTTTTCTAGCTGTGTATTGCTACATTGGGCTTTATCCTGCAACATTTATTTTAGCTGCTTTTCGCTATGTGTGGCCTTAGCCTTAAACACACTTTAATACTTTATACCACCTTATGGCTGCTGTCCCATAAATGCATATCGGCATAAGTAGCTTAAATAAATGCGCTCACAATAATTTGGGTGCATTTTGAGATTATGTTTTTTCAAAACAGCTTTCATTTTTGTCAAAGTGGATATGAACATAGCTAAAATTGCCACATGTCATGTACTCCATGTACTGTAAGTCAAAAACTTAAAAAAGTTAAAAAAAATTTGTCTAAACAACAGAGGGGTGCAAATAAAAAAGAAATCTATATTAGGCATATTAATAGTAACATATTAAAATAAGAATTACAAAATCTTTTGCCTTATAATTTTTTTCACACAGTTAAATGACTAAGGCTATTCTCACACCACTTTTGGTATCTATGTTTAGTGGGAACTATTTGAAATTTTTTCACTGAAGATATGCTACAAACATATTTCATATACAGTTTCATACATCTGCCATTTACTCCCATTGAAAGAAACATTTGTTGCATATGTCGTGTTGAAAAGTGTAGTCAACCAAGTATTTTATTACAGTTGAGGCATTTACCACATAAACACTGGAAGAGTTAGGAGAATTTCCTGTTGCATACACTGGACATAGTGGCAGGTTTGATGTTTTTGTGGTCAGTGCATGCAATGGATATGGTGTTTCTCATGGAGTTCTTCTCCCCAAACTACAATGGGCTTTTTAATAAAACTTAAAAAGAAGGGCATATTTACTAATCCTGTCTAATATTTAGGTACTGCTGTAACGTCCTTGCCTGTCCGGGCTTTGGCGCCGTCCTCCGGGCGCAGGCTGCGGCGCAGGAGGCGTGCCCGGTTGTAATTCTTTCCTTGGATTTTTCTTGTATTGTCTGAACACTGTCCTATTCCCTCACCTCCTTAATTGATTTTCCACCACGCCCTTCTCCTTCACCTTGCTTTCCCCCTGCTCCACTAAGAGTTAACTTTAGTCCTGCCTTGTGATTGACAGCCTGTCCTCCTATCAAGTGTGGGGCGGGTTCTTTCTCCCTATTTATTGTTTGCTCACTTTCCCATTGGTGCCTGCTATTGCATTTTGCTTACTGGCTATACTCCTTGCTCCTTGTTACCTTCTCTTCTGATTGTCTGACCACTGGCTTTGACTTTGACTATTCTCTTGGATTTTGATTCTGTACTGCATTGCTCGATTGTTACCGACCCCTTGGCTAGCTGACCTCCCTTTGTTGTTTGTGCGTCCTGTCTGCGTTCTGTGTTGTCACTTATTCAGAGTAGGGACCGGCTCCAAGTTGTTAATGTCATTAGGACAGTGAGACAAGTAGGTAGGAACAGGGTCTGGGTCAACTTTAGGGCTCACTGTCTCTGTATTCCCTTCCTCTCAGGTTTTTGCTGCAGCACTGGAGAATTGCTCAACTGGCAATTCCCTTACAACTGCATAATAAATTTGGTCCTTTAATAGACATCATTACCTAACTTTTTACTTCCTAAAAGTTGGCTTATCTTGCACTACAATTTTGGCATAATTTTGGTGCACAATGGCATGTCACAGTTCTTTCCCACTTCCTGTTATGAACGTAATTGATATACAACCTTGTTGAGGAAGGCACAAATACTGCCTAAGGCCTCTTGCAGATGACCGTGGCCGAGATGTAGTTGACACAATACATATAATAATAATATTATTATAATAATAATAATAATAATAATAACGTCAGCCATTATGAATTTGTGGTCATATAATGTTACATGCCATAATGAAATACAATAGTACCATCCATAGCACCCTGATAATGCAGGTATAGTAATGGGATAACATGGTATATTTAGTTTTTTCTTTCCATGGGCAGTAGGTTTATATGCAAACTAAATACAGTAATTTCTCACTTCAGTGGACACACATATATAATAATCAGATATATGCACTTAATTGATAAAAATAAACAGTAGCACAATTTTATAACCCACAACCTCAGCTCAGTAGTTAAATCTGCAGTTACACATGAGTTATATCAGTAGTCTAATCTTCATTGTACTGCAGTTCACATACTATGTTCTGATCACTTCACAAGTAGAGAGCTTGTTAAAAAAATGTCAAGCACTGCAATAATTTTAAATTATTCTTTTCTGCACAGTTCCTGTTCTCTGATGATCACCTTCCATTTCAAGAGCATATAAAACTGGTTCAATAATTCTCAATTGCTATGCAAGGAGTGATTTAAAATTATTAGCATTCTTCAAAGTTTTTTTTAATGAGCGCATCATTTTAGAAACATTGAAAGAAGTGCCCTGATTTATACAAAGCAAATACTGAAATGTAAACTGGCAGAACTATGACATAGTTTATCACAATAGGCATCAGATCACAGGGATGACTCCTCCACTGGGGTGAGCTACCAGCCAGGAGCTGAAAACCCAATACTTGGCAAAGGGGACTACGTTAATTCAAATTACCAAAAAAAAAAGGAAAAAAGATAACAAGCAATAGAAAGATTTACTAATCTAAATGTGTCAGAATTCTAGCTTAATTCTTGGCTTGAGATGCACCAATGTGTTTAGGTAGTGTAATATTAAAGATGCAACAAATGTATCATCCATCTTAGAGTCACATTGATAAATTTGCCACATCTTTAGACTGGTACATGGCTACAGAGTGAAAAACTATTGTGGGAAGATCTGCACCTTTTCCCTGTTTTGGACACTCACCTGGATTTGGCTTAAAAAATACAATGGTCCCTCAAGTTACAATGGCCTCAGTATACAATGGGGCAGATTTATTAAGAATATTGTATCGTATGCAGGGAATGGGTGATTTATGAAGAGACTCCAGCCTCTTCATACATTAGTCGGACATCTCAACGGCAGAATGGAAGTCTACTCTAGTAGCGCCTCTCTTCAGTATAGTACAGTACTACATGTTTCGTACTTCCCCTTACCTGTGCTAGGATGGATTGTTTCTTTGGACACTAGTTGAGAGCAGCTCCCTAAAAATCTCCTGTCACCGTCAAAGAAAGCAATTTATAGCTCCCAGCAGCTCTATCTGACTTTTATGTGTAATGATTTGCTGTATCTATATTAGTTATATGATATTTTTTCTTTTATCGTAATTTTTTCATATTTCTGGTGACATTCTGAAATCTATAGAGCCAATTACTAGTTTTTCTTAGAGTTATGGTCTCAAGTTACAATGATTTAAACTTTCAACAATGATCGCCCTAGAACCAATTACTATTGTAGCTTAATAGACCATTGTACTGATGCAAAATACTGACCAAAATATTGCCATGCGGAAGTGGCTTGACAGTCTACACTGTCTAAATCTTAGGATTAATAAATGTGCCCCATTGTTCATTGAAGTAAAATAGGATAGAAACAAAACAAAAAGATAGCTGAAATCACTAGTGCTAGGGCTTGGTAAATCCATTTGCTATCACAAAATAGGGCAATGTCTGTAAGACTTACACTGTTGCTCCCTGAAGACAGATCAGAGGCAGAAGAGAACAGGGGAATGAGGAAAGGTAAGTATTAAGTTTTTTTTTTCTTTGTTTGATATATACAGTAGGGGGACATGACACTTGGGGCAAACTGGAGGGCTACATGAAACTGTGGGGGCGACCTGGGGGAGCATGAAACTATGGAGGCAACCTGGAGAGATCCTCCTGTGGATAGGAGATATTATTATTATTATTATTATTGTTTATTTATATAGCACCATTAATTCCATGGTGCTTTACATTTTCGGATTTACATACGGTACACAAGATATACAAAACAGATAATACTAACAGTGATAACTGGCACATTGGGATAGAGGGCCCTGCCCGCTAGGGCTTACAATCTATGAGATAAGTTGCTTTTGCAGGCAAGTCCTTGTAAATGTATTGCCTAAATGTATACTGTTATTATTGATATATTTTATGTATCTGTATCTGTATGTAATAAATATTCCTTGTAAAGGTACAATGTTACCGTTCTACTGAATATATGATATCTCTTGTACATCTACTGTATACATTGTACTAATTCTAATCAAATGTTAGTCAAGGTTCTTTAGACATAACCATTGCAAGTACATCTAATACTGATGTCATGACTGCCCTTACATTCTGTGTGCATATGGATTAAAATAATTGAATTCATTTGCCTCAGATATAGCGCAAATGAAAAAAGAAAAATAAACCTTGCTAATAATAATTGCTTTGCTTTCCAGTAACACCTTTTGGCGGACTCTAAGCACGCACACTTATTTGCTAAAATTAATATACGCCGTACACTCCATTACAGTTGTGTAGATAATGAACAATAATTTTGTTTTCTAGAAGGAAATGGGCAAACACAGGACTTCATGCAGGGACTGAGAGTAAAGAAGACTGCAGTGACAATACAATTGTGGAGTTTAACTTCAGGCGCATGTAGCAATTACATTAATGATAGTAATAATTACATACACACATACGTATTGATTCTACCTATTGATTTTCTGTTATATTGGAGCTAATATATGATACATTGAGGCTGCTGAGAAAATTTGTATAATTGTTGCTGATGTAATATGAACATTTGGCTACAGTATAGTAGCAGATATTTTGTTAGCATGGGCAGTTGTAGAGGATAGAATAATTATTCTATACATATATACAGTATAAGTATATATAGGTTTTCATCATTATGTTGCTATTGTAACTCAGAAATACATAGTTATAGATTTATACAGAAGGTATATGGCGTGGGATACTGGATATCTGCCTATGTGGATCCATAACTCCATGTACTATATAGTGACTAATGTATTGTGTCTATGTTATTCTATGTCTACATTGTGGAGTGGTTGAAATGATACGTCTGTTTCCATTTTATTTTATGTTCCAGCACTGTGCCACACCATGCCATGTTTAGCGGGAATATATTTTACATATATTTCCAGATCGTCAAACATTTAGACAAGGGGTTAAAGTGAACCTGTCTGGCGGATTTTCCACTATAAACTGGCCCATCATGTGTAGGATCAAGTCTTTCCATTGGTGCAGTTAAGTGAAGTTATAAATGTTTGAAAGCTTAAAAAGTCATATGTAAAGGAACCTAAGTAGTCACATTGGCCGGGGAGCAGCTTCAGTCTAGTCAGGCTGCCCCCTTGCTAATCACACCTCCTGGCCATGATTGACGTCTCCCTCACAACCCCTCACTCCCGATGTCAATCACGTTCAGGAGGTGTTCTTAGTAAGGGGACAGCTACTATGATAGTGCTATGCTGCCACGTAATGGTCAAATAGTTTAGTCACAGCTATTGCTCTTTCTTAATTCAGTAGGACCTTTGAGGCTTATGTATAGGTCCTAAAAACATTAAACAATACTGTGCTTTTCACATGACTTATCGTAACGCATGATGACTTTCTGGTGTAGTAGTTCACACGGTTGATGGGGAGTGACTATATATAGGTCTAGACCAGGGGTAGGCAACCTTTTTTGTTCGGCGTGCCGATTTTAATTAAAAAATCGAAGCTGAGGTACTTGGAGTGCCGGTCAATAATTATAAGTCTGACGACCCCTAAACTAAAGTCATATACCACAAACCATAACACAGAAGTACTGCCACCAGATGCTTTAGGACGCATGCGTTTACTGCTATTTCCTGGGACGCTCCTGTACTTTCCGATTAGAAGCAATGAAAGTCCATATGCATCCCCCAATTAGTGGTAAATGTGTCCAGGAGCACCGTATGGCAGCATTCTTATGGTGAAAACACACTATGTATCTGGATGCAGATATAGTCTTAGGCCACTGGAACTTTTACTTCAATGTAAAACTGCGTTCACATGGTGCATTTTTGCACAAAAAAAAAATGCCTGTGTTTTCTGTGCAAAAACACATCCTTAATGCATAAAACACACTGTTATACAGAATAATGTCCCATAGCGGCCCCTGCACAAGGTATTATATCCCATAACAGCCTCTGCACACCGTATTATGTCATATAGTGGCCCCAGCGCACGATATTAGGTCCCATAGCAGCCTCTGCACACGGTATTAGGTCCCATAGCGGTCCCTGCACACGATATTAGGTCCCATAGTGGTCCCTGCACACAGTATTATGCTCCATAGCGGTCCCTGCACATGGTATTAGGTCCCATAGCGGTCTCCACACACAGTATTAGGTCCCATAGCGGTCCCCACACACAGTATTAGGTCCCATAGCGGTCCCCGCACACGGTATTAGGTCCCATAGCGGTCCCCACACACGGTATTAGGTCCCATAGCGGTCCCCGCACACGGTATTAGGTCCCATAGCGGTCCCCGCACACGGTATTAGGTCCCATAGCGGTCCCCGCACACGGTATTAGGTCCCATAGCGGTCCCCGCACACGGTATTAGGTCCCATAGCGGTCCCCGCACACGGTATTAGGTCCCATAGCGGTCCCCGCACACGGTATTAGGTCCCATAGCGGTCCCCGCACACGGTATTAGGTCCCATAGCGGTCCCTGCCCACGGTATTAGGTCCCATAGCGGTCCCCGCACACGGTATCAGGTCCCATAGCGGTCCCCGCACACGGTATCAGGTCCCATAGCAGTCCCCGCACACGGTATCATGTCCTATAGCGGTCCCCGCACACGGTATTAGGTCCCATAGCAGTCCCCACACACGGTATTAGGTCCCATAGCGGTCCCCGCACACGGTATCAGGTCCCATAGCAGTCCCCACACATGGTATCATGTCCTATAGCGGTCCCTGCACACGGTATTAGGTCCCATAGAGGTCCCTGCACACGGTATCATGTCCTATAGCGGTCCCCGCACACGGTATTAGGTCCTATAGTGGTCCCTGCACACGGTATTAGGTCCCATAGCGGTCCCCACACATGGTATCATGTCCTATAGCGGTCCCCGCACACGGTATTATGTCCCATAGCGGTCCCCACATACGGTATCATGTCCTATAGCGGTCCCCGCACACGGTATTAGGTCCCATAGCTCTCAGACTTCCGAGTACAGTAAGTGCAGGACCAAGAGAGGGGACAAACATAAAAAAACATTGAACTCACCATTCCACGCTCCGCAGCCGCTCTGTTCTCTTCGGCGCTTCTGCCGCTGATTGGGTCTCTGGGGTCACGTCGCATAATGACGTATGCGTAATGACGCCAGACGTGACCCCTGTCAGCTGTCAGAAGTGCCGGCAGATCGCACAGCCGCCGCGTAGCGCAGGGAACAAGGTGAGTATCATTGTTTTTTATGTTTCTTCACTTCTCCCAAGTCTCCGCTTATTATACTGGGGGTCTGAAGAGACCCCACAGTATAATAATAGCAGCTTCGTTTCGGCCGTGTTTGGTCCGATCGAAGCTGCTGGGTGAGGACTCGGGCTGCTGTGCCAGGGGAATAAGCCTCGCGTGCCACTCTTGGCACGCGTGCCAGGGGTTGCCGACCCCTGGTCTAGACCAACATGAAATTGCACTTCTGCATTCCTCACAGGACTCCCGGGCATCATTTTATATAGAACTGTTTTTAGTCACTAAGCTGGGGACACTTTGCTAGTCATGCTTGCTGTGTTAAGTAAAAGTTACAAGTTTCTGCAAGTTGTCCCCTATTGGGGAAGGATCAAACACAACTATTACCCCTTTCCCTCTTTTGACAAGACAAGGAAAAATGGATTTCTTAAATTATTTTATTTTACTATATTTTCAATAAAGCTATACATCAATCCCAAACATGGACATTTGTCAAGTTCTTGGGAAAGAGTGTGGGACCAAAAGCAGAGTTTGTGAAGCTATGGCATAGCTTAAAAATAGTCTATAAATAGACCCTGTCATTTCTATTTTGTTATATAGTAGATATTATATGGTTGGAAATATTACATGTTTGCATATGTATAAGTCCCCATTACACTTGTTTATATAACTTACAGTACTATACAACTACTAAGCATGATTCATGAACAGTTGTCTATGTTTGATAGCACTGCTCTAAAAATACTGTATATGTTCCTCTTGCTTCTCCTCCATGCACATAATGCTAAGAGGGTCCCCCACTGGTTTGTTTATTACCTGCATCTATAGTTTGTTTCCCTTGTCTGGAAGTATATATGGGAATGACACTATGCTCAGAAATACTGGCCTCACCCCTGCACTCATTACTATTCAATGTGTATACTAGCTTCTGTTTGCCGTCACTGCCTTAAATGGGTATTCCCATAAACATAACCATATTTAGATGTAGACAGTTTATTGTAAATAATTATAAGTTAAACATTTTTGCTAATATAAGTTATTAAAAATTTTAAAGTTTGTCACATCTGAGATTATTAGAGAAAATCTGTTGTTTTGATCGGTTGCCAGTGATCATGACCATGAATGCAGTACCTAGCCATGATTTCCTTATTTTGGATAGGTTATTGGGCAGGGACAGTACATGCATAAGAATATAACCCAACCAAGGAAATCAGACTGGGTTTCAAACTATAGAAAATTCCTGCATTTATGCTCATATCCATTGGTAACTGATCAAGATAACAGACTGTCACCACTGAGATTATTAGAGAAAATCTTTAAAATTCTGCAAAATGTTTAATTATTTATATTTTAGATTTAAATTTAAATCTGGTTATGTTCATGGGAAAACCCCTTTAAGCTAAGGTCTCATGTATTGAGCCGCAGCCAAAAAACGCTGTGGAAAAGACTGTGGCGGAAACGCATTGCATTTTGTTCCACAGCATTTTTCACAGAAAGTCCACAGAGTTTTCCTCTGCAGACATTCTGCCACTATTATACCTATTCAGAAAATGCCAGTGTTTCCATAGGTATAATTGACATTCTGCGATTTTCACAAATGCAAGCATTCTTGAAATCACATTTCCGCTGCAGATTTTTATGTGCAATGTGAGGATGGGATTAGCCAGAATCCCATCCACTTTGCTGGTAATATACTGTAAAACGCAATACATTTTTTGCTGCAACGTTTCTGCTGCAGCCAAAATGCTGCGTTTTCACATGACGGCCTTAAGGGTTCCATTATTATTATTATTTATTTATATAGCACCATTAATTCCATGGTGCTTTACATTTAAGGGTTTACATACGTGACCACCATTTCCATGACCACCAAACGACTCTGCCTGGGTCTGTAAATCTTGTCAGAACTTTAAGGCACAGACCCAATCAGATATCTGTCTCATAATTAAGTATAGGTGGGGTAAAGCCTGCTGAACTTCAGTCTTTGCCTGTTATTGTCTATTGCAAGTGGGCTCTTGCTCCGCTGAGAGAACAACTTTTCCTACTCATCATCTGGTTCTGACTGCTGGCTATCTCCACTGGCTTATCCCCTTGACTTCTGACTTGGAATTGGCTTTGGATTCAACTTTTTGGCTCGGATACTCATTTTGTACTCTTCTGGCACAACCTTGACTAGTTTGTTACTCTATTTGTCTTCCTCTAGGTAACTGATTTAATTCTTTATTTTGCTAGTGCACCTATTGTTTGACTCTTCTTGATTTTTTTGGCCTCGGTACCTAGTGACTAATTCCATCCTGCCTTGCAACAGGCTCCGATCAAAAACATGGGGGTGCCTTAGACTCCACACTCCAAAATAGTGATGGGCAACTGGTAGCAGATTACTTGCAAAATATTGAAATAATGTGGTCCTAGAACGTTTCAGGCAATATCTCTTCCTGGGAGTTGCAAACTACAACTCCTAATACTGTTACTACCAATAAAATTAGAGCAAATTAACATAAAGAGGTATCCATAGAGGTAGCTAATGGTAGTCCTACCACATCAGCCTTTGTTCACATATTCCTAAGCTTTTTATGGAAACACAATTTCATACACATTAGTCAATAAATTATAGACAACCTTTTCAATATTCATACACAGCAACAGTCTGGTCCTGGATTTTTAAAAATGTGTCTAACAGCAGGGAAATTGATAAAATGAAAACAAAAATACTCCCAGGCTCAATTCCTACAGTGCAGCCACATCAGTGTTCCCTACCAGTCTCTGTTGACTTGTCCTACAGTCCAAGCACTGGCCTCAGTATGTATGCTAGCATCAGCTCTGAGATCAGTGCTTGGCTGCAGCAGTCACAGGTACTGTATATAGAGCAAGTCATCGCTGCAGGGAGAATAGTGAAGAGGTGGAATTTAGGATGCCTTTTTATTAAAATATATAACAATTAGTTTTCCAAACAAAAGACTCCTTTGATTTGAATTTATGTATCTATATTGTATAATTATAATACATTTTTTATTATCATTAAATTTGATTACTTTTGCTAATTAGTATTCCTGTCATTTCTTTGATTTCCTATGGTATATTCATCTGTGTATCCATAAATATGCCTGTGTGTACTGTATGTGTGTGTCTAAGGTTGTGTGTATATTGTCCTTCCTCACAAGACTGATAAAGCTGCTTCTATACATCTCATTAAGAAATACCCTAAAGACTACTACAGTACAGACATTGTATTGCTTTTCACATATCTGAAAGTCACCAGTTCATATATAAAACAGAGTGGTGCAGATTTTTTCTTCTTTTATTGGTTATTAAATCTAAATGATGTATCTAAAGTCAGCAGTGCTGAATGGATGTTTTCTTTTTATGATGGCTATAAAACCTCAAGGAAGGCATCTAAGAGCTAGTGCCACTGAATGAATTTGCAGTCACTGTGAATCGATATGAAGAACCTTAGCCTTTGATCTACAATATTTTTTGTCTGGGAAGAATCTTGCTAGAATTTGTTTCCTGGCTTAGCTTGACTGCAGAGGAATAGAGGATGAAAACCCCATATTAATTAGAAGCATTTATTTTGCTTGCATGAACTATTCATGTCAGTGAGAACCCATCGCCGTGCTGTCATTATTTTTAAAAGGGCTAGACATTAGTACAGAAAGCATTCCTCTTGTCATACTGGAGAGTACAAGCCGAGCATCTTGAAGCTAAAGAGAACTGGTGCCACCATGCATACAGCTCAATAAGTGAATAATGGATATACCCAATCTAGTACATTACAGTGCGAAAGATAAAAGCCGCCTTTGTTCAGCTACAAATCATCATTAGAACAATGGAATAAGATGCCGTCGTGAGCAGCAGCAGCTTGACTGCCTCCTAATAAAACAAGTGGAAAGCTGCCGTGCCTGTTTTGCCTGTGATTTGATGCACCAAATATGTAACTGATTAGATTACAATTACAAAAGCTTCTCTAAAACAGGGAATATGTAATTGGCAGTTTTCCTGCAAGCTAGAAGTGCTTATGTCAAATACAGCTGTAACTTGGCTTGTCTTGTTAGGTAAACAAAATGTGTCTTGACTGTCATTGCCATAAAATATTAATGCACTGGAAGTCTCTAAACCTTACTAAGCATAAGGCCTATTATCACACTTAAGAGCAACGCAATCTAATAAATCGCTAGCAGTATAAAAACTAAGTCAGCTGGCAGAGACAGTAATCTCCCTGAGGGATAGTAAGTGCCTAATCTTCAGATACAGCAGCTGCAGCGACAGAAATAATGCTTCTGCTGCTCAGTGCAAATACATTTTTACTAAATTCGGTCATTTAAACGCTAATGGAATGATTAAGAAAATCTATATTATGTCAGATATTTAAAGCAAGTTGTAAAATTACCATAAGCATACACAACCATATTCCTGGTGAGAGAGATATTTTTTTATGGCTTCTACAGTTTGGCAAGATGTGTGACACAAAGTGAATTTTGCTTTCAGGAATGGCGGGAGCTGTGCAATGATTTTAAATCCACTAATAAATTTAATAAACCAATATGGACATGAGCTGAGGATTCACAATCGAGTGAAAATAAAGCCAGAGCTTTCATTTGCTCTAGTATACATTTTATATATTATGTTGAAGTGGGCTTAAACAATAAAGGTTTCCCTATCCAGGCATTGCTTTACCATTTCTGGCTGGCCCGGACATTGTCTCCCAAAGATCACTTCTTTTCTATATGCCCTATCAAGCCTATGGACATCAGAAGTGATCTGGGGGTTTCAGAGGTGATCCATGGCTCAGGATCCTCCTGTGAACCAGAACAGAGAACTTCTAACAAATAGCAAATACTAACCTTATGGCCATTTACAGATTTTGCAATAATAAAGTAAAACTAAATATATAGTCAATATAAACCTTGCTGAAACAAAATCAATTCTTTGGGTGTGAGAAGGCAAAGCCCTGGTGACCAGCTGAATAGTGCAGCTTCTGTTAAGAGAGGTTTTTTCATGACACAGCTAAAATTTATGCCTTCTCAGTCTTAAAGAAAAAATAAACCCAAAATAATCTTATAATAGTGCAGTTAAGTTCATGTGTTAGCCCAGATTTACTAATTATTAGACAGTGTAAACTTAGGCAATATGAAAATGCATCAGATGATAAATCTGATGCATTTTTAGACTGGTTTATGCCACCTTTACATTGACTTACTAGGAACTAGAATTTTACAACATATATCTTGAGCCATCGTGATGCATTTAAGCATGTCTACCAAGTTGAAAAAATGTTAGCCCAAACTAGATGCATCAAAATGCACCATACTATGCTTACAAGATGCCCCTTGTGTGGTGGGGGCACTGTGGTACTGTATTTGTACCCTATTTCCTGACTATATCATCTGAATATTACTCAATGGAAGTGTACTATAAAAAAAAATTCTTCTCTTTCACACTTCTATTATGGTCATGTTTTTGCAAATCAAGTCAATGGCAGATATAATGGTATAATGGTCCTGATGAATAATACCCAAACATTATATAAACTTGTTTCGGGCAGGTTTATGAGTGTCCTCTGTATTGGAGATATTTTGAGAAAAAGTGTGGGGACAGGGATTTTTTTTTTGGACTTGTCAGTAATCCATTGGAGAACACTATAGTCTGTTTCTCCCCAGCCTGAAATGAATGCTTACAGACAAGACTTTATTGAATTCAACTGTACAGCAAATGAAGATAAAGTATACACAAGGCTTAGTGCTGCTAGAAATATGACAAGGGGTGTCTGTACCCATTGGATATACATGCTAAAACATTTGTCATGATTGTCTGGAGTCAATGTCTATTTTGCTTTTATATATATATTGCAGAGCTGTTGTTTGTTAACAGAAATAGAATAAGTAGAAAACCAATTAAAGTATTCACACTGACCTCTATGTACTTGACCTTTACTGTTAGTTATTGAAGATGAAGACTTCAAACCAACCCTATAAAAAAGCCTGGAAATGCCTAACTTGTCCTTTATGTTATCCTACATTGGTTGCTTTTTTATTTTACTTTTGATTGATTTTTTTGCTTTGCTTGTTTTCATTTTATGTCACAATGTTGAAGGCAATTAATATCAATAGAAACACAATCTAATAAATTGATGGAAGTAACTACTGTGGCCATATAAACATTACATTTCTTCATGTGTCTATATCATAGGCAATACTGTTTAATTGTTGCCTTTTCCTACCTTCTCCTATTGTATAGGAAAAACGTGGGGAAAAAAAGTGGGAAAATTGATAGAGTGCTGTTGGTCCAATAGTGAATGAGGAGACTTTGAACTGGAATAATTGAACACACTTTAATGGTTCCAATAGGACATACACATAGGTAAAAGGGCTATGTGTTTCAACGCCTTACCGGTGTCTTCATCAGGCCAAGAGGGTAGTGTCCGTGAATGCTCAGGAACCCCCTTTATACTATTACCACCTATTGTAGTAAATACAGGGAGAATTTGAGTGATGAAACCAGATCATGAGACAAAATTCTAAAGCATACCTTCAGTTATAAACAACTATTCTTAAATTAATAGTACAGCAGTGGTGAACCTAGCCTCTTTGCTGCCTGAGGCGGACTATAGAAAGATGCCCCCCCCGCCAAAAAAAAAAATTGCGTTTCCATGCTATTAGCTTCACACGCTGCTATCACCGCACAATAAACATACACAATACACAAAGTTATAAAACAGTTTTTAAGAATTCTTCTTCCTGTATTACTTCAGTATCAGATCAACAACATGGCATTAACAATGAAAATAACTTCACCCATCTTCTGCTTGGTGGATGGACGAGTCCACATGGCCCCCATTCTCTATAATAGGAGTACTGTTAAGTGTAAAGTGTAAAGTGAATGAGAGCCATGCGGGTTCATCCATCCACCAACCTACACGCCTATATTCAGCCTGGCTGCGGTCAGGCTGAATTCCCACCCAGTGGGGGTGGGGGGGACAATTTTCAGGCCCAGTGGGGGTCTCAGCAGACAGACCCCCATCAATCAGGTATTTATCCTCTATCATTTGGGTGAATACAGGGCAGTAACATTTTGTGACTTACAGGTGACGTCTCTGACTAATCCTTCACATTTCCCTTCTCTTCCCTTTGGACCACCATGACCACTTCTTCCAGCTGTGACTTGTCTCTGTAACGTTTGCAACACAGACATCTTTGGCTCCTCACTTTTCCAAGCACCTGACCCACATTGTCCTCACTTGCACATCCATCCTGCTGCTACCCCCAATTATAAAATATATGATATAACCATAATGAATAATACTCCCAAGTGCATCTTTATATTAATAATGTCTGTGTGTATCATGTATAAATAGGACCCCTTTATGAATGCCCCATAGGTTTCCTAATTAAAAGGTTTTCCAGGTTATTAATAAAATAATTAGTGGGGCTCAGGTCCCCCACTGATCAGCTGTTTGAATGAACTGTGGTACCTGTGTAAGTGCCGTGACCGCTTCTCTGTTTACACAGTGTCATTCATCTCATAGTGTCCATGTAATGTAACTACAGCCTTGTCCTATAGACATCTACAGTGCTGGCCAAAAGTATTGGCACCCCTGCAATTCTGTCAGATAATACTCAATTTCTTCCAGAAAATGATTGCAATCACAAATGCTTTGGTAATAATATCTTCATTTATTTTGCTTGCAATGAAAAAACACAAAAGAGAATGAAAAAAAGTCAAATCATTGATCATTTTACACAAAACTCCAAAAGACAAAATAACTGCGAACAACCACTTCCGGAAACCATCAATGAGTTTCTTACAATGCTCTGCTGGAATTTTAGACCATTCTTCTTTGGCAAATTTCTGCAGGTCCCTGAGATTTGAAGGGTGCCTTCTCCAAACTGCCATTTTGAGATCTCTCCACAGGTGCTCTATAGGATTCAGGTCTGGACTCATTGCTGGCCACTTTAGAAGTCTCCAGTGCTTTCTCTCAAACCATTTTCTAGTGCTTTTTGAAGTGTGTTTTGGGTCATTGTCCTGCTGGAAGACCCATGACCTCTGAGGGAGACCCAGCTTTCTCACACTGGGCCCTACATTATGCTGCAAAATTTGTTGGTAGTCTTCAGACTTCATAATGCCATGCACACAGTCAAGCAGTCCAGTGCCAGAGGCAGCAAAGCAACCCCAAAACATCAGGGAATCTCCGCCATGTTTGACTGTAGGGACCGTGTTCTTTTCTTTGAAGGCCTTTTTTTTTTCCTGTAAACTCTATGTTGATGCCTTTTCCCAAAAAGCTCTACTTTTGTCTCATCTGACCAGAGAACATTCTTCCAAAAAGTTTTTGGCTTTCTCAGCCTGGCTTTTTTATGTCTCTGGGTCAGAAGTGGGGTCTTCCTGAGTATCCTACCATAGAGTCCCTTTTCATTCAGACACCGACGGTTAGTACGGGTTGACACTGTTGTACCCTCGGACTGCAGGGCAGCTAGAACTTGTTTGGATGTTAGTCGAGGTTCTTTAGCCACCATCCGCACAATCTTTCGTTGAAATCTCTCGTCAATCTTTCTTTTCCGTCCACATCTAGGGAGGTTAGCCACAGTGCCATGGGCTTTAAACTTCTTGATGACACTGCGCACTGTAGACACAGGAACATTCAGGTCTTTGGAGATGGACTTGTAGCCTTGAGATTGCTCATGCTTCCTCACAATTTTGCTTCTCAAGTCCTCAGACAGTTCTTTGGTCTTCTTTCTTTTCTCCATTCTCAATGTGATACACACAAGGACACAGGACAGAGGTTGAGTCAACTTTAATCCATTTCAACTGGCTTCAAGTGTGATTTAGTTATTGCCACCACCTGTTATGTGCCACAGGTAACAGGTGCTGTTAATTACACAAATTAGAGAAGCATCACATGATTTTTCAAAGGGTGCCAATACTTTTGTCCACCCCCTTTTTTATGTTTGGTGTGGAATTATATCCAATTTGGCTTTTTGACATTTATTTTTGTGGTTTTCCATTGAAGACAAATTAAATGAAGATATTATTACCAAAGCATTTGTGATTGCAATCATTTTCTGGAAGAAATTGAGTATTATCTGACAGAATAGCAGGGGTGCCAATACTTTTGGCCAGCACTGTATGTGACAAGGCTGTAATTACATCACACGGTCACTATAAACAGACAGCATGTGATATAAACAGGTGCCATAGCCCCTTCATACAGCTGATCCGGGGGAGCTGAAAAGTCCCTTTATTAAAGCCCAAGTGCCACCTTAAACGGGTTGTTCAGGATAACCACTTTTTTAATATGAGGCCAGAGAAGGTTCTCCAGTGTATTCCAGTGCGCTGCAGTCCTGCTGATCCAGTGTTTTCTTCCCCACAGTACTGTGACGTCTTATGTCAGCGACCTCAGTGGTCATGTGCAGTGGGGACTTGCGCCAGAAAAAAACACTTTCCCCAGTCTCATATTAATAAAGTGGTTTTCCTGGACAAGCCCTTTAATTAATTGCCCCATTTTATTATGCCCCTGATTCCCCCTGACATAAATACTGCTCCCCTAATGACCCTTATATATATATATATATATATAAATGATGCCCCCTTCTATTCATAATGTCTCCTAATGCCCCCTTATATAATTGCTGTCCCATAATGAACGCTTTTATAAATGACCACCCCCTTTTATATAATGCTCTCTAATGACCACTTATATAAATAACCCCCCTTTTATTAATAATGCCCTTATATAAATAAAACCTCTTAAGTTCATAAATCCCCCTTATATAATATGCCCCTTCCTAGCAACCCCTTATCAGGGACTTAACTAGCAAAGACTGGGCCCCCCCACAGCATAGCACCACCTTTGCTGGCCCCCCACCCAGAGTATAACTCCCCATTTACACACACTATAATGTTTCACAGCGGCCCCTGCACACGGTATTATGGCCCAAAGCGGCCCCTGCATGCACGATTACTACCTGTGATTCCTTGATGGAGCCGCCACCTTCTCTCTCTTCACCCGCGCATAGGGGGTCTGTGTCTCAGTACAGGAGGCACGATGACGTTATAGCATTGCCGCCTGTGCTGAGACATTGACATCTCCTAAGCCAGCCCAGGACAAGTACCACGCAGCTTTGTTTTCAGAGCTGCCTGTTTTGGGCTGGTTTAGGTTAAAAAAAATAGTAAAAATGCCTCCCCTCCAAGCAATGAGGACAGTGCCGCCTGAGGAGGACACCTCACCTTGCCTCATTAGAGGTGCACCCCTGAGTACAGGTTAATATATGAAACTTTGTAATATAGCTTATTAACTAAATTTGTATTCTTCTCCACTCTTTAGACAGTTACTTTCTCCATATTACAAAGAGAGGAGAGGGTAGAAAAGACACTCAAATAATTGCTGCTGTTACACTCTGCTATTCCTTGCTTTTTAGCACTGTTACATTGTAGATAAGGCTGCTAGTACACAGAAGGAGGCAATAAATAAATTAGCCAGGGGGCAGGAGAATCCTACTCAATAGTGCTCAATTTGTTAGGCTGAATATATAGTTATAGTGCTCAATTTGTTAGGCTGACAGATATATTGTAAACAAGCAGTCAGATTGAAGATAAGGAGTAGGAGAACGGCTTAATAAGTTGTGAAGGAAACAGATCTACTTAATAAGATATATGTGTAACGCAGAGGCGTAACTATCGGGGTAGCAGTGGTAGCAGCTGCCACAGGGCCCGGGACATTAGGGGGCCCCGTGGGCCCACGATGCTTTCTATTTTTAATAGGCCGTTACCTGCTGGAGTAACCCCAGCAGGTAACGGGCCCTATATACTTACCTTTCCTCGGGGTCCCGCTCACGGCCGCCTGCACTTCCGATTCTGCGGAGGCGGCTGTGAGCAGGATCGGGGATCGGTATGTGAGGCCGTGGCCCGAACACCACAATCTCTGCTATCGCTGTACTCCGGGGTCTTTTCAGACCCCGGAGTATAATAATCGGAGGCCCAGAGGAGGTAAGCGAACATAAAAAACAATGTACTTACCTCTCCTGCGCTTCTCCAGGCTTCGGGCCTGTTTGGTGACGTCCCTGACGTCATTTTGCGTCGCGACGCTTTGCCCGCATCACGTGACGCCGGCCTGGACCAACATTGAAGGCGGCTGAAGCAGCAGCGACTGGACCGGAGCGAGGAACAGGTAAGCAACGTTCTTTTTTTATGTTTGTATCCTCCCCTGGGTCTCCGATCATTATACTCTGGGGTCTGAAAAGACCCCAGAGTATAATAATTGTTCATGGGTGGTCCACAATGGGACATATAATAGTATGTGCAGGGGCCACTATGGGGCAAAATACTCAGTGCAGGGGCCACTATGGGACATGATACTGTGTGCTGGGGCCACTATGGGACATGATACTGTGTGCAGGGGCCACTATGGGGCATGATACTGTGTGCAGGGGCCAGTATGGGACATGATACTGTGTGCAGGGGCCACTATGGGGCATGATACTGTGTGCAGAGGCCACTATGGGGCATGATACTGTGTGCAGGGGCCACTATGGCACATAATAGTGTGCGCAGGAATGCGCTTTTTTTTTGGGGGGGGGTGATTGGGGGCAGCGGATCGGGGGGGCCCCATGTCAAATGTTCGTCTTAGGGCCCAGCCATTCCTAGTTACGCCACTGGTGTAACGTCTCTGCCTGTTCGGGTCTCTGCGCCACCCTCCGCTCGCACACTGCGGAGCAGGAGGCGTGTTCAGTTTGATTCGTTGTTTAGGGTTCTAGCAGTATCACTAAGTCTTTATTTACATGTCACCTCAATATACATTGCAAGAAAAGCGTTCCTAAAGGGTATTTTAGGGTAAGGCTTTTCTTAATTCATATGACAATATCCAATTTATAACACTAAAGATACAGTGGGGAAAAAAAGTATTTAGTCAGCTACCAATTGTGCAAGTTCTCCCACTTAAAAAGATGAGGCCGGCCTGTAATTGACATCATAGGTAGACCTCAACTATGAGAGACAAAATGAGAAAACATATCTAGAAAATCACATTGTCTGATTTTTTAAGAATTTATTTGCAAATTATGGTGGAAAATAAGTATTTGGTCAATAACAAAAGTTCATCTCAATACTTTGTTATATATCCTTTGTTGGCAATGACAGAGGTCAAATGTTTTCTGTAAGTCTTCACGAGGTTGGCACACACTGTTGCTGGTAAGTTGACCCATTCCTCCATGCAGATCTCCTCTAGAGCAGTGATGTTTTGGGGCTGTCGCTGGGCAACACGGACTTTCAACTCCCTCCAAAGGTTTTCTATGGGGTTGAGATCTAGAGACTGGTTAGGCCACTCCAGGACCTTGAAATGCTTCTTATGAAACCACTCCTTCGTTGCCCTGGCGGTGTGCTTGGGATTATTGTCATGCTGAAAGACCCAGCCACGTTTCATCTTCAATGCCCTTGCTGATGGAAGGAGGTTTGCACTCAAAATCTCACAATACATGGCCCCATTCATTCTTTCATGTACACGGATCAGTCGTCCTGGTCCCTTTGCAGAGAAACAGCCCCAAAGCATGATGTTGCCACCCCCATGCTTCACAGTAGGTATGGTGTTCTTTGGATGCAACTCAGCATTCACTCTCCTTCAAACACGATGAGTTGTGTTTCTACCAAACAGTTCTACTTTGGTTTCATCTGACCATATGATATTCTCCCAGTACTCTTCTGGAACATCCAAATGCTCTCTAGCAAACTTCAGACGGGCCCGGATATGTACTGGCTTAAGCAGGGGGACACGTCTGGCACTGCAGGATCTCAGTCCCTGACACCGTAGTGTGTTACTGACGGTAGCCTTTGTTACGTTAGTCCCAGATTTCTGCAGGTCATTGATTCGGTCCCCCCGTGTGGTTCTGGGATTTTTGCTCACCGTTCTTGTGATCATTTTGACCCCAAGGGGTGAAATCTTGCGTGGAGCCCCTGATCGAGGGAGATTATCAGTGGTCTTGTATGTCTTCCATTTTCTAATTATTGCTCCCACAGTTGATTTCTTCACACCAAGCTGCTTGCCTATTGCAGATTCAGTTTTCCCAGCCTGGTGCAGGTCTACAATTTTGTTTCTGGTGTCCTTCCACAGCTCTTTGGTCTTCACCATAGTGGAGTTTGGAGTGTGACTGTTTGAGGTTGTGGACAGGTGTCTTTTATACTGATAACAATGTCAAACAGGTGCCATTACTACAGGTAATGAGTGGAGGACAGAGCAGCCTCTTAAAGAAGAAGTTACAGGTCTGTGAGAGCCAGAAATCTTGCTTGTTTGTAGGTGACCAAATACTTATTTTCCACCATAATTTGCAAATAAATTCTTAAAAAAATCAGACAATGTGATTTTCTAGATATGTTTTCTCATTTTGTCTCTCATAGTTGAGGTCTACCTATGATGTCAATTACAGGCCTCTCTCATCTTTTTAAGTGAGAGAACTTTCACAATTGGTGGCTGACTAAATCCTTTTTTCCCCACTGTAAGTTCCGTCGCCCCTACCTTCCAGTTACATACTAGAACTTCCACTTTGTGCAGAACACACCACTGTCACATATTCCTCTTGTTCCAGTCAGATGAGCAGAGATCTGCACTCTGCCGTCTCACTCTACACCTTGTTCCTCTCCACAGGTCTGTATCTATCCAGAAGTTTAGTGGGTTATGTACTTTCTTGTATGGTGCTAGAGTCACTCTCTTGTTCACTGTTATCTCAATTAGATGTTGTTTGGGCATTCTGTCTGTATCTCTTTCTCCCTTTCCCACTTTCTGATCCATTCTCCTCTGTACTGGGTTACATCTTTTGACTTTCCTTCTGGGTCATTCCCCATGCTTTTCATTCCCTTGAGCTAAGTTGGGTAGTTCTGCCACTGGACAACCCCATCCCCCAAAACACAAGGGACAGGGGTCTATGTACATAACACACATTGCAAAAGTGGAATACACATCCATGCTAGCCATCATACGTATATCTGGCCACCAGCTCAGCCCTTGACACACATTTCACCAGGCCACATTTCTTCTTTTAAGGGTTGATGGAAACACTCACCACAATGCTAAGAGAAAAGAATCCAGAAGTTATAGCCTGAAGATGCAGCACAGGCCTTCTTAGTAATATATCGGGGCACTTTAAGCCAGAATTATCTGATCTTCCTACAGTACATGCCAAAGAACAGTGATAGCAATCAGGCGCATGACACTTATTACACTGAGATGTATGCCAAATTCCTTAACATTCATGGAACAGTGCTAAGATTGAAACCAGATGTCTCAACAATAAGCTTTCGTGCAGTGTAAAATTGTGAAATGTAGTATTATTTGGTTACATCATAAAGGTCAAATGATATCCAACACCACATTATCAGAAAAATTGACCAAAAATAAAAGGATTTGTTTTATTACAGTGATGATATATGGAACAAGCATAACAGGAAACATATACTGTTATTTTGTATGCTTTATTTGATTTTACCACTGTTGATTAAAAACAGATTCATTTCCATAGAGAATGATTTCTATGCATAATCCTGTCATGCATGTTATCAGTAATAGTACTTTCTCCGTCGGCAGTAATTATTTATGGAAGACTGTGCAGCAATGTAGCTATGTGCTCAGGATAGGCTCTGTAAAAAAAAAAAAAAAAAAAGCATTTTATTATAGTCTAAATTATTACAACAGTAAAATTACTTTAGTTTCTCCAGCATCCTCAGGATCCATGGTAGCCCATTTTAATCCACAACTAGCATACTAGGCATTGAGTAAATTTGGACTCTTAAGATGTATGTGAAATTGCTGGTAACAGTGGAAGCCATGAGAAGCGTGGGAAGAAAAAAAGAAAGAAAGAAGGTTTGAAGGATGGAAACAGCATGTTTTTCTAAAGAAGTACCTTAGGCAAAATTGAGTGAGAACCCTTATCTGTAAATGGAAAGCCGCTATGAAGAGTATCTCTCATTCTGGAGAATCCAATGTACATATAAACATGTACATTGATTTAAATAGGTTATCCAGTTTCTAATATTGATATCCTATTCTTAGGATAGGTCATCAATATTAGATTTGCAAGTATCCAACAGTTGAGAACCCTGCAGGTCTGCTGTTTGGGTACTGTGTGTCTCCCAGTATTGTTTACATGTCAGTGGCAAAGCTGCTTACTTGGTGTACAATTTGTCTAAGACTGAAATCTATGGGGCAGTGCTGCATTACCAAAACCTGTTGCTACAAATCATATGGCGAGTGAGCAGCACGGCATGTAAACATTACTGGCAAACGCTCTGTCCCCAAACAACAGATCTGCGGGGGGTCTTGTCTGTCCTCACAAATCTAATATCAATGTCCAGAGGCGTAGCTAGGGGTCCAGCACAGGGGGGACGAACATGTCCAAGTGGGCCCCCTACTTGGACATGTTCGTATACCGATACTATCAGTATACGGTGAGCATATAGTAGTATATAGCGGCTCTACACAGGGCTCTGCAGACGATTTAGGTGAATACAGGGCACTAACATTTAGTGACTTAACGGTGACGTCTCTGACTAATCGTTCACATTCCCCGTCTCTTTTATCTGGACGGCCATGACCACTTCTTCCAGTCTCTGTAAAGTTTGTAACACAGACATCATAGACTCCTCACTTTTCCAGGCACCTGACCCATATTGTCCTCACCTACACAATGCCCCAATCCTGCTGCTACCCCAATTATAAAATATATAATATAACTCCCCATTAAGGAATAATACCCCCAAGTGCATCTTTATATTAATAATGTCTGTGTGTACCCCTTTAAATAGTTCCCCTTATTAATAATGCCCCAGATGTTTCCTAATTAAAAAGGAAAAAAAAAAGAAAAACACAAGGGAAAAAAAATTATTGGGGTTCCAATACCCAGAACCGCCAGGAACAGCTGTTTGAATGAACCATGGTACCTGTGTAAGTGCCATGACACCTTCTCTGTTTACATAGTGTCATTCTTTTCATAGCGGCCATGTAATGTAACTACAGACTTGTCCTATACACATCTATGTGACAAGGCTGGAATTACATCACACGGTCACTATAAACAGACAGCGTGTGATATAAACAGGTGCCACATAGCCCCTTCTTATAGCTGATCAGTGGGGAATCACTTATCTCTTATTGATGTTTTATTCTGAGGATAGATCATCAATAAAAATGGGCTGGAAAACGCCTTAAGGCTAAGGCCCCATGTGGCATCCTGCAGCAAAAAAGAGCTGTGGGAAAAACCGCGGCGGTGACGAATCATGGTTCTTCCTGCAGCACTTTGCACAGAAAGTTCACAGAGGTTTCCTCTGCGGACTTTCTGCTTCAATTATAACTATAGGGAAACCACTGGTGTTTCCGTAGGTATAATTGACATGATTTCAAAAACTGCGACTGTTTTGGAAATCGCAGCATATCCGCTGCGCATATTTTACTGCAAAGTGGGGATAGGATGGGGGCCCCATGTGGCGAAAACCCACAGAAAAAAAAATGCGGCATTCTAGCAAATCCCATCCACACATTGAGGAAAAATACGTGCAGCAGACGCACAGCGATTTCCAAAACTGTTGCAGATTTGGAAAATGCAGCATGTCAATTATAGCTACAGAAACACGGTTATAGATGTATTGAAAACAGAAAGTTCACAGGGGAAACTCTGTGGACCTTCTGTGAAAAGCGCTGTGGGAAAAACCACAATGTTACCGCCTCGGTTTTTCCTGCAGTGCTTTTTTTGCTGCAGCCCGGTATGTGGGGTCTTAGTCTGAATAAAGCCCAAGTGCCACTTTAATTAAATTAATTGACCCTCATATTATGCCCCTGATTCCCCCTGACATAAATACTGCACCTCTAATGACCCCTTATATCAATGACCACCCCCTTATGTTCATAATGCCTCCTAATATAAATGATGCCCCCTAATGGCCCCTTCTTATAAATAACCTCCCCCCTTGTATTCATAATACCCCGTAATAACCCTTATATAAATGAATCCCCCATCATCATAGTGCCCCCAATGAATCCTCCATTTATAGTTATATTTCCCCCCTCCTAACCATCCCTTATACTATTAATATACCCACAAAAAAAAAGTCATACTCACCTACCTGCGATCCTGATCAATGGAGCCGCTGCCTCCTCTTGCACTGGGTCCATGCACAGGACGTCTGTGTATGAGTGCAGGTGGCGCGATGTTGTAACGTCATCACGCCGCATGTGCTGAGAAGAAGACATCTGTCTGTGGTCTCGGGGTCTTGTAAACCGCAGGCCTGAAGTGGCTTGCGGTTGACAAAGGACACCCATCATATCATTAAGTTAAAATAATGCATTATTACTATTTGCCCCCATGTCTATAAAATTTTGAAATAGCTTACTGGCTTCTTTTTTCAAGCATTTGATATACCTGACTTAACAACATGGCACAATGGCAGGTCATATGGAGGCCCTGTACAGGAAGGGCCACAGCAGGCTCTACCTGCTTAGGAAGCTGAGAGCCTTTGGAACCGGGGGCACTTCTTAGAACTTTCTTCAACTCGGTAGTGGCATCAGCCATCTTCTTTGGAGTGGCCTGCTGGGGGAGCAGTATATCAACCAGGGATAGGAATAGACTCGACAAGCTGATTAGAAGGGCCAGCCTGTCCTGGGGAGCCCACTGGACCCAGTGCAGGTGGTGGGTGACAGAAGGATACTGTCCGTGGTGAGCTCCATGCAGAAGAAGAAGTCCCACCCATGCATGAGACTGTGATCGCGCTGGGCAGTACTGTCAGTGACCGACGCCCACCCTAGGTGTGAGAAGGAGCGCTATCGGAAGTCTTTCCTCCCCACCGCGGTTAGGCTGTACAACCAACACCGACCTAAGCGGAGATCATTACTACAGAGAACTGAAATATCTCTCTGCCTGTTAAATCCCCCCCCCCCTGCTACGCCTATCTGTCTGTCTGCTATTAATGTAATGCCTCTCACCTTGGAACATTCCTGTACATGTTGTATTTGTATTTGTATCTGCTTATCTTATCTTTGCTGCTGTACCCTGATTTCCCATTGTGGGACTATTAAAGGACTATTATTATTATTATTCCATGTAAAATAAGGAAAGAATGATGAGTTTGAGATCTGCTCACAGTACATAAGCGTCTGTATGCCTAGATAGGCTACCATTGGTCTGCCATGGCGGGAAAGAGGAATATACAGTATACTGCAAGGTATATAATTGTTGCAGCATATTTGTATTGAAAATTAGAGTTGACTATGCGTTTCAATACAACTGAGGCAAAGGTGCATATATTTACTGACCTACTGTACTGGAATATTAGACATAAATATTGGGTGAAAACCCTAGTATGTAAGCCAAAATTTGACACTAAAAGTGGTGTAAACCTTTCCTGTCTTAAAGCAAAAAATGCTTTCAGAGTCAGACACCAAACTTTGGAGCTATTTACAAGTAGTAGTATAAATTCTCAACCGTTTTGGTGCCACATCTTATCTATGTTCTTTTAAAAGGTCATAAACACTCATTTATACTAACTTATTTTACTGTAGGCTGTGGAGTAAAAACACTTCAGAATTTTTTATAAAAAATGTATCTGGAAAATATTTTTTTGTCCATAATAGGTGTAATGCAATAATTATAAAAAGTGCCCTGAAGGCATACATAGCCTTAAATACCTAAAACCTGGACATGTCCTCCAACTTCAAACCTTTGACACTTGTTTTCAAATAACTGAATGATAAAACTGTTTTTACCAAATCCTTAAAGGGAGTCTCAAATCACCACTAAAATAATTACACTATAGTATGGGACACTGGAATAGGTTTCCAGGCATAACTTTGATGTTGATAGATAGCCTGGTGTTTTATAAGAAAAACATATGGAAATTAGCTTTCTTGATGCGCTTCGAGAGTAGCCACACTTCCTGGAACACCATTTTCTGCTCTCCATGCCACCCAGCACTGCTCTTTAACGAAAAGATTGATATCCCTGATCTAGGGCCAGCGTCACTGTCCCCTTCTAAAATCTTTTGCATGCACCAACTGCAAAGTGCATGTGCAGGACTGTAGTGGAAGTGAGGAGAGAAATTACTGCACTTTTCTAGTCACTGCATGCAAAAGATTTTAGAAGGAAGCAGTGACGCTGCACCTGACTTTTCACAATCAGCACATGCGCACTCTAAGTGTAACAAGAAGTTGATCTGCGTTTGGATAAAAAGGGCTATTTCAACAATATTCCAGAACATAATATATTGTTAAAGATAGGTCCAGACACCTATTTACAGTCTTGACACAACACTGCAGTTACTTTATGTTGTGATGTGGGAGGTAAAAGACTCCCTTTTAGAGATGAGTGAATCGGTTAAATCCGAACTCACCTGAATATTCCAAATTGTTGGTTTTTAACAAAACTGAACAAATGGAGACTCTCGGACCAACTAAAATGGTCTCCGCATTATACTCTGGGATCTTCTCAGACCCCAGAGTATAATAGGTGGAGGCCCAGGAGATGTATAAAAAATTTTAAAATATTCATACTCACCTTCTGTAACCTCTTTCGGGCCTCCTCGCAAGGCTCTCCTGGTGATGTTGGATTTTTATTTTTTATACGAAATAAGTAGAGTATTTAAATAGTAACGTTTCGGCCCACCGGCCCTCTGGATATGGCGCTGTGTAAGTTGTCTGTAGTCGGAGGCCATCCGACTACAGACACTACACAGCGCCATATCCAGAGGGCAAACCCATATGACCCTATATGTCAACTTACTTCACTTAACTTATGAGCCAAGCCATATGACATAGTTTGCCCACTACCTCATACTCTGCGACATCTTTATGTTTAAATCTCAACTCTCTTTATTATATAGTCTGATGAAGGCCGGTGGGCCGAAACGTTACTATTTAAAAACTCTACTTATTTCGTATAAAAAATAAAAATCCAACACTTCTTTGAAGCAACAGTGGAAATCCTTTTCTTATCTGAACTTGAAGGAGTAGTGTGATGATTCTGCCTAAATATGGCCATACCTCAGCTATATTTTGGTCTCTGGGTACAGGATATCCCTTCTTGCTTGCTTGCATACTGTGAGCAGCTACAAGCCTAGGTGCATATTGGCAGTAGTGTCTAGGCTGGAACAATAGGGCTCCATTGTATTCCTATACAGCCCTGGCTGATCAAACAATAGTGCATTGTTCAAGCCTGGGCTGTTGACCAGATATGACTGATAACGGTATCAATTCACTTTGTCTCATCTACATACAAAGGGTCTGAACGTGATTGAATTAACTCATCAGACGTACTGTCGCCGGTGACCTCATTCTGGGAGGGGGCATAAAGGGTATAAAAGATGAGGTAAGAGGTCTGTGGGAGGAGATTATGCAGGAGACCATCACAGACTTCCACTGAGAGAGACTTTGACTGAGATGCTACTATGAGCAGGCAGGTTGGAATGCTGCTGCTGACGATGATGAGCCTACAAGGGACTGTGAGAGACTGTTATGAGAGCATGCAGGCGGGATTATCGTTTTAATGCCACATGCTGAAAAGCCTCCACTGGTGACTCACACATGCCATGTGTGAGTGTTGGACTATAGAACCACATCAAGGACATGTGTGGTAAAGTAATCATTTCACCTTTAATCCCTTTTATTTTATTTGTACTGTATCTTGTAACTAGTAACTGTTAATGCTTGCATATGTCTGCAGATCTGTTCTGATCTGTATATGTTAGATTTTAATACCGACCCATTTAGGGGTTAATAAATATATAAAATTTAGAAGGCTTGTCTTGTATTTATCTGTGAACCCGGCACTCACTGGCGGTGAGTGTGGTTTTTATATGAAAGAGGACTCAGGGTGTGGCCAAAGCGGTTTGGCGCACGGAGGATCTTTCACAAGTAGGATCCTACTTCCACTTGGCAATCTAAGAGTGCAATCTACACCTGAATATAAGACGCCAGGAGGAGGCACAAAAGAAGTAATAGAAGGTGAGCATGAATTTTTTTTTATTTATTTTTTGATTTTTTTTTACACCTCCCCTAGGGAGACCCCAGAGTATAATAATGTCACTTTTCACTTTCACATAACTATGTTTGCCTTAGAGAGCTAGAAATTGGATCCTAAGGTCCCTAAGGACCCTTAGAGTATTCTACGCTATATTTTAAGCCAATGTAAAGTGTGGTACATACTGAGCTTGTTCATACCGAAATGAACCAGGGACATGAGTCACTGAACACAAAAACAAAATGAATCTTGAAAGGTTCGCCCATCTCTTCTCCCTTTAATGTTAAAATATTAATCAGGAAGTGTAATACCCAAAGAATTAAAAAAACACCAAAAGGAGAATCATGTGCTGTGATTTACTAACCATATCATGTACTTGCCCTCGATGTTAACTGGTTCCAAAGATAACCAGTCTGTGCAATATAAATGATATTATCTATCTATCTATCTATCTATCTATCTATCTATCTATCTATCTTTGTAAAATGGTGTCTTTTTGCCATTTTTGTTGGGTTTTAAGCTTTGAGAGCGCCTCAGACTGCATTTCATATAACTAGCTGTATTTCTACCGTACTATTGAACATATAAGGCAAACCATCCACCCACCTTGCAGTTTCATATTATTATGAATATTTTTTTTCTTCTACTCTCTCAACTTTGAACCAATTACCATTTGTCAGATTTAATAAAGAACTAATTCAGCTATTGCAATTTACCATAAGATAAACTGGTACGTTCATTTGCATTTCATTTTCTTCTATGTGCTCTCAATACTAATATTTTTATCTTCACACTTGCCATAGATTTCATTATAATTTGGTGCCATTTACATGTTGGTTCTCGAATTTTCTCTTCTTGTAAAACATTAGTCCTTAACTGTGTCAGAAGTGACTTGTAAATCTGCCTGATGATGTGCCTTGCCATAGCATAAAAAACACAAAGGATTCTTTTTCTTCTTGTTTTAAATACAAAAAAATGTCTGCAGTTTGAAGCAGTTTCAGGGTATGTCTCCACAGGACTGAAACCCTGCAGAATTTCTAGGAAAGAAATGTTATCACTGCATGATCCAAAGCAATTGCTGCTAATATATTGATAGTGGGAAAAAAACACCAACATGACAATAGTACTACAGAATTATAGGAGATGAGGACCCTGGAGCATAGTTTAGTTAGATTTAATCAATTTTAGAGAGGCAGAAAAATCATAGGAGTGGGGGGAGCTCTGCACTGTATTGTGCCTGCAGTGTTCACTGTGCAACACGTACGCTGTCCAGGTCACACTTTCAGTGCCAAAAATATAATTTTGTTAGTTTTTTTAAATAATGTTTTTAATACATTGTCAGATCTGCTGTAAGCTGATTCACGCAGTTCTACTCTAATACTCACTCACCAGGTCACCCTTTCACTGCTAAATCTCATATTCTTTGTAACATCTCTGCCTGTTCGGGTCTCTGCTCCACCCTCCGCTCGCACGCTGCGGCGCAGGAGTCGTGTTCAGTTTGATTCCTTGCTTAAGGTTCTTGTTGCTCAGTCTGAACACTGTCCTAGTACTACTACTATGTAATTGAATTTCAGCCACACCCGTCTCCTGCACCTTATTTCTTTCTGCTCCTCAAATAGTTAATCTTAGCCTTGTCTGTGTGATTGACAGCCTGTCTACCAATCAAGTCCTGGGTAGCTCCTGGACTTCCTATAAATAGGTCATCAGCTCACACTCTGTCCTGTGACCTTGTCCTTGCTAAGCTGTTCCTTTGCTATTGTATTGTATTACTCTCTCTGACCTTTGGCTTCCCTTGTGACTACTCCTTGGATTTCGATTTGGTACTGCTTTGTCTTTCTGGTTTTGACCCTTGTCTTGTTGACTCCTCTTCTGTGTTGTTAGTCTTGTCTTGTTCTGTGTTACACTTATTTCTATGAAGGGTTTTGCCGCCCAGTTGCTCCTGTCATTAGGACAGTGTTTCAAGTAGGCAGGGACAGAGACTGGGTCGAGTTTAGGGCACACTGTCTGTCATTCCCTTCCTCCCAGGTTTCTGCAGCAGCACTGGAGAATTGCTCAACTGGCAATTCCCTTACATTCTTGTTATTTATTTTCTGAAACTGTTTTTTGTTTGTTTTTTAAATACAGAAAAACTTCCATTATCATTGCAAAAATCCAAGCTACAGTCTGTTCTACTGTGGCAATCACTTGCCAGGTGATTTCAGTGCTAAATCTAATTGATTTCCTAATTTTTTTTTTTTCAAAAACAGTGCAAGAACTAACAATCAAAATGTGGATGGCAACGGTAAGACTACTATTGGTCTTTGCAGTGCCACTAGTACTGGCAGAATTGTTGTACTTCCTGAGAAAACAGATGATGTTTTTGACTACTTTTCACACTCACCTTAGTCATAGCAGGCTATGCGATCTGACAGCAGTGAAGCGCAAATGTTGAGTCAGGGTTCTGCATGTACCATCTTCACTGACACAAATCCCATTCTCTAGCAGTAATATGGCATCTGCTGATAGAGATATTTCCTCCTAACTCAAGTCTTCCTCTTATTCCTCTTCTTGATGATTTGTATAAGAACCAACAATGTTTTTTGAATATAGAGGAGGCATAGTTAGAAGACATGACTGTTGGTGGTGGAAGTAGTAATGGCAGGGGGTGTGCTACTGGTAGTTATGCTGATAAAGGTACTAGGAGATATCTGGAGGTGGGAATTGCGATGGTATAGAGGAATCCCATTCCCATGACAAGTCAGAAAAAAGTGGGGAGTTAATGAAATTACTGACTCTGATGATGATTCTATTGCAGATAAGACCTGGCAACTGGGTCAGTGTGACAGGGTGACATCAGAGGAAGAAGGTGATGGCAGCTGATGCTGCCCAAACAACAAAAAAACCTGCCTGGGATATGTCTGCCACAAATCTTTATTGCAATTCTGTAAATTGTCACTCAACCAATGATATTTTGATGTGGCATTTGATCCCATAAATGGATGACAGTCCTGGTTCTCTTCTAACAGCGTGCCACAAATTTTTCTTTAAATTCTGTAAATTGTTTCTCTGCCACCACTATGTTGCTGTGGAATTTTCTCCCATAAAGGGATATCTTGTAGTGATGAGCGAATCGAAGCTGCAGAAGTGGAATTCGATCCGAATTTCAGGAAATATTCGATTCACATGGAATCCGGATTTCCTGATGCTTCGCGGTAACAAATATTTAGTAAGGACCTTTGTGACATCAGACGGTTACATGATATTCTCTAGTGATGTGACTGGGTAGGCGTGCCTTTGCTTGTTAGCAGATCCTTCCACATGAATAAAAGTTGTCCATGCTGGAGAGAGAGAGAAACATGACCGCGGCATCTAAGGGCTTCCGCCATTTTGCCGCTCACCCTGGCTCTCTGCAGACAGGAAATAGCTGTTTATTTGCCGCAAATTAATTCGGATCGAATAGAATCATATCGCGAAATTTGGTGAAGTTGTCGAATCTAATTTTTTAATACTTCTCTCACCTCTAATAACTGGCTAAGGATATTCCATGTTCTCTTCTGGCTCCCAAGTGTAGTTCTTATGATTAGAGATTCATTTACATATCCCAGTTTTTTTAATTGGCAAGCCAGGCTGCCATACAGAAATAAGTTTTGGCAATATGTTTTAAAAAGCTAATTCTTCCCATTGCAACTGAAAGGAAATCCAGGCATGCAAACCGTCTACCACAATTTTTTTCTCCAAATTCTGTAGCTGCCACCTGCTGCTGCCACATTGTTGGTATAATAACTACAAAATAAATAAAATTTCTTTTTCCAATACCAATGTCGTGTTGGTGCGGTATTCTGCTCAACTTTGGCACTTGAAAGCCACATCTACTTCATCACTTTTCATCCAGACACTTTACCACAAATATTTCTTCAAAATAACAAGCCTGTTTGTAAGGGTCTTGCCAGACGTAGCAATACCCTTTACTACTGCAGGGGTCTGGGAGGGAGGACAGAGACAGGTGAGCCCTAATCTCACCCCAGCCACTGTCCCTTCCTATTGCCTCAGTTACCCTAAATGGTAAAAGGACAACCTGAAGACAAGCCCTATACTGAGTAAGTGATAACACAGAACGCAGACAGGACGAACACAACAAAGGGAGGTCAGCTAGCCAAGGGTCGGTAACAAACGAGCAAGGCAGTACAAAATCACAATCCAAGAGAAAAGTCAAAGGTAAGCCAGTGGTCAGAAAATCAGAAGAACAGGTAACAAAGCAGCAAGGTATAATAGTCAGAACGCAAAAGCAATAACCAGCAACCATGTGAGGGCTGACAACCTGTTTATAGAAAGTCTGGGCAAGCCCCAGACTGGATTGGTAGACAGGCTGTCAATCACACAGACAAGGCTGGGATTAACTACATGCGGTCCAGAGAGATATGCTCAGAACACAGGTGTGGCTGGAAATCCATTACATTGTCTAGGACAGTGTTCAGACTGAGCAACAAGAAACCTACGCAAAGGAACCAAACTGAACACGCCTCCTTTGCCGCAGCGTGCGAGCGGAGGGTGGCGCAGAGACCCAAACAGGCAGAGATGTTACACTGTTGCACTTAAAATCCCCTAATTATTGTATAAAATCATTGTTTTTTCTAATATAAGCCCCAAGTGAGTATAAAAATAACATCTTCCCCAAAAACAGACTAATTTTTTGAGCAATTACAATGTTAAAAAGCATCAAAAAATAAGTGGCAGCACAGTATATGGTTAAACTAGCAGTTTGTATTCACTGACATCCATCTGTTTTCCCATAGGCATTGTGAGGAAGGTAGCTCGGTAGCAACAATGGTGCAGACCCAACGAGTCAGAGACAGGGACACAATGTCTGATGCAAACAGGTTTAATTGAAAAATAGCAAAATAAATAAACCTGACATCAGGTACAAAAGGAGCAAAATAAAATACAGCCTTAACTTCAGGCAAAACAGTCTGAGCGCTAAACTAAACAGTAACAAAAAACTAATTATACGTGTGGCTTACTATCAGCCATACGACAAACAAATTAGCACACTTTGGTCTCACCAGACTCTCAATGTTTCAGGACAGATCCAGGCTCCTCCTCTCACTCCCAGGATCTGCCCTGAAGTGTAGGCTCTGTATCCGTTTATGGCCCAGTATTGAGGCCAGGACTCACACCTGGGCTGAGGCCTACTCAAGACCCGCCCTGGACCAGACATATGTCAAAAATCTGGGGGAGATATACCGTGATTCCAGCAGTCTTCCTGTCACCTTCTCACATACCCCCCCCCCCCCCCCTTTGTTCGGACCTGTAGGGGCGGACACTTTTAGCCATCATACAATGGGTCCTGGATAGGGCATCAGCATTCCCCTGAAGCTTGCCTGTCCTGTGTTCCACATTAAACTTAAAATTTTGTAAAGTTACAAACCACCTGGTGACTCTGGCGTTTCTCTCCTTGGCGCGGCACATCCATGTAAAAGCGGAGTGATCAGTGATCAGCTTAAAGTGTTGGCCCAGTAGATAATACCTTAGGGATTCTAGGGCCCACTTAAAGGCTAAGCACTCCCTCTCCACAATGCTGTAATTTTTCTCTGGTGGTGTAAACTTCCTACTCAGGTAGGTGACCAGGTGTTCTTCACCACCCACCATTTGGGACAGCACTGCACCTAACCCTACATCAGAGGCGTCAGTCTGAACCACAAATTCTTTAGTAAAATCTGCTGTGACCAAAAACGGCTGTTTACAAAGGATCGACTTCAACTCCTGGAATGCCCCCTCAGCCTCTTTACTCCATTTGACCATGACGGAACTAGTCCCCTTAGTTAGGTCTGTCAGCGGGGCTGCAATAGTTGCAAAATTTGGGATGAACCTGTGATAATAGCCAACAATTCCCAGGAAAGCTCTTACTTTCTTTTTAATTAAGGGCCGAGTCCAATTTTGAATGGCCTCCACTTTGTTAAACTGGGGTTTTATCACCCCTCTTCCTATTATATACCCAGGTATCTGGCTTCTTCCAGACCCAAAGTACACTTTTTTGGGTTGGCTGTTAAACCAGCTGCTCAGAGGGAATTTAGTACGGCTTGAACTTTTGGCAAGTGACTTTCCCAGTCTGTACTAAAGATGACTATGTCATCTAGATAAGCTGAAGCATACAGTACCTTTGATGGGGCTTAAGGACTCTGTCCATCAACCTCTGGAAGGTTGCTGGAGCCCCATGTAAACCAAACAGCATCGTCACATATTGGAATAAGCCATCTGGGGTGACAAAAGCAGTTTTTTCTCTGGCCGTTTTAGTGAGCGGCACCTGCCAGTACCCTTTGGTTAAACTGAGGGTGGAAAAATACCTAGCATGACCCAACCTCTCGATTAACTCATCGACTCTGGGCATCGGGTAGGCATCAAACTTTGACACTTCATTTAGCTTACGAAAATCATTGCAGAACCTCATGGTACCATCTGGCTTAGGAATCAAAACAATAGGATTGGACCAGTCACTCTTGAACTCCTCAATTACCCCAAGTGACAACATATTTTTGACCTCCTCAGATATGGCTTGTCTACAAGCTTCAGGTACCCGGTACGGTTTTAGATTAACCTGTACCTTCGGCTTGGTGACAATGTCATGTTCTATCACATTGGTGCGTCCAGGCAACTCAGAAAACACATCATTATTTTTCTGTACAAATTCTTTTGTCTCCTGTTTCTGTGCCTTAGATAGGGACTCTGATATTTGCACCTCGTTGAAGCCTTACCAGAAGTATTTCCCCTTTCAGTAGTAGCCATGCTAGGGAAACCTACTGATATCAACATTTCCCTGACTTTCCAAGGTTTTAGTAAATTTATATGGTATATTTGTTTGGGTTTCCTCTTGCCCAGCTGGTACACCTTATAATTCACTTCTCCCACTCTTTCAATAATTTCATATGGCCCTTGCCATTTGGCCAGAAATTTACTTTCTACCGTGGGTAATAATACCAACACCCGATCACCTGGATTAAAGGTCCTAAGTTTAGCCGTTCTGTTATAGACACGGCTCTGAGCCATTTGGGCCTGTTCCATATGTTCCTTCACAATAGGCATTACTGCTGCAATTCTGACCTGCATTAGGATAATATGTTCAATTACACTCCTGTAAGGAGTTTACTCTTGTTCCCAGGTTTCCTTAGCTATGTCTAGGAGACCACGTGGGTGTCTGCCGTACATGAACTCAAATGGGAAAAAATCCTGTGGAGGACTGGGGTACCTCCCAGATTGCAAACATTAAATAGGGCAGTAGGCAATCCCAATCTTTGCCATCCTTGCTAACCACCCTCTTTAACATGCCCTTAAGGGTTTTATTCAACCTCTCCACTAGGCCATCTGTCTGGGGGCTGATACACAGAGGTTCGCAGATATTTAATTTTCAGGAGCTTACACATTTCTTTCATTACCTTGGACATAAAAGGAGTCCCTTGGTCAGTCAGGATCTCCTTGGGTATACCTGTCCGAGAGAACATATAAAACAGCTCCTTGGCAATTAACTTAGCCGAAGTATGCCTCAAGGGAACAGCCTCAGGGTATTGTGTAGCATAATCTAACACCACTAGTATATACTGATGACCCTTAGCAGACTTTACAACAGGACTTACCAAGTCCATGGCCACTCTTTCAAATGATACCTCTATAATAAGTAGGGGTACCAAAGGACTCCTGACGTGTGACACAGGAGCGGTTAGTTGACACTCTGGGCAGGAGTTACAATACTCTTGAATTTGCTTATCAATTCCTGGCCAATAGAAATGCTGTAGAATGCGCTCTTTGGTCTTTTCGTACCCCAGGTGTCCTCCTAACACATGCTTATGTGCCAAATCTAAAACCACTCTTTGATAGGGCAGGGGCACCACCAATTGTTCAACAATTTCTCCCCGTATTTGGTTCACTCTATACAGTAGGTCCTAGTTCATGGACATATAGGGGAACTCCTTGTCAGCCCCTGGATACTGGGGTTCCCCATTTACCACCTTTACATCTTCTCTGGCATGAGACAGATTATGATCTCTAATTTGAGCAGTCCCAAAAATTGTCACGGGACACCTTGAGCTCAGGCATCTCAGGACCTCCCTCCTGACCTTCAGCATCACCAGCTAACACAGACAGGGGAAAATCATTACCATCTTGGGTCACCCCTATAGCTGGTGTTTCCCTGTCAGGATCAAAGGATTCAGGGTTAACCTTAGGCAAGACATCACCACTATTAACATTTTTAGGACATGGTAGCCTCTGCTTTTTCTACATATCCCAAAACAGAGGAAAATCCTTCCCTATGATCACACTATGGAAAAGGGACTTAACCAAGCCCACTTTGTGAGTGGCGGTGCCAGAGGTAGTTTTTATGGTGACCTCTGCAATAGGATACTCTCTAGTTTTACCATGTATACAGAAGACCCCAATAGTTTGTCCACTGTACAGTGCAGGGTCGACCAGAACATCTGCGGTTCATTCGCAGTTTCTGCCGAACAAGCAGGTTGAGCAAATAGGGATACCTACCTGGTACTGCTGCAGTTCATGGGCTCAGTCGTCAGGGGACAGTGGGCAGCAACATGACACAGTTCATGGCACCGCCAACATCTGAGAATGTATGGGTCACCATTTTGAGACCTGGTTTTAAAGTTCCCAGTCCCAGCTGCCTGTTCCCCCTCTGAGCGCCCTCCCATAACAACCTTCCTCGCCCCTTCAGTAGTTTGTACAGTCTTACCAGTCTTGGGGGTAACAGGTCTGGGAGACGACTGCAGTAGCTCCTCAGTGACTTGGTACCGTTCCACCAAACATTCCAGCTGGTCAGCCATTGTAGGTCCTGCTTGTCCAACCCAGCGCTGAATGTGAGGCGGCAGAGATCTGGTGTTCTTGTCCAATACCACTCTCTCCACCATCATTGCCAGAGTGGCTTCCTCAGGCTGAAGCCATTTCCTCACCAAATACACTAGATCATGCATCTGGGATCGGGGTGGGAGACTCTCAGAGAAAGTCCAGTGGTGCACTCTCCCAGCACATACATACATGCTCACACCAAGACGTGCCAGGATCTCACCTCTCTGTTTGGGGTAGTCCTGCCATCTTCTGGTCAACCAAGGCCCGGCTGTGCAGCGTCCGCTTCTCCATTAGCAGGAAGTTCATCTCCTGTTGCTGTGCCTGGGCCTGCTGCTGTCGACTCTTGTTGCTGCTGTGCCTGGGCTTCCTGCTGCTGTAGGATGACCTGTCCAAACTTTTTAAAGTCCTCCATGCTGGTGTTCTCCTTTTTAATCTTTCCTGCAGCCTTCACTCAGGACATAGTAGAGGAGGAAAAAAAATGAGTGTTTGTCTCTTTAAGACTGTTTATTCTGGGTATGCCCGAATCCAAAGCACCATATGTGGGGAAGGTAGCTCAGTAGCAGCAATGGTGCGGACCCAACCAGTCAGAGACAGGGACACAATGTCTGGTACAAACAGGTTTATTTGAAAAATAGAAAAATAAATAAGCCTTACGTCAGGTGCAAAAGGAGCAAAATAAAATACAGCCTTAACTTCCGGCAAAACAGAAGGAAACTAAATCCTGCTTGTCTGAGCACTAAACTAAACAGTAACAAAGAAACTAACTATAAGTGTGGCTTACTATCAGCCATACGACAAACAAATTAGCACACTTTGGTCTCACCAGACTCTCAATGTTTCAGGACAGATCCAGGCGCCTCCTCTCACTCCCAGGATCTGCCCTGAAGTGTAGGCTCTGTATCCATTTATAGCCCAGTAATGAGGCCGGAACTCACACCTGGGCTGAGGCCTACTCAAGACCCGCCCTGGATCAGACATATGTCAAAAACCAGGGGGAGATATACCGTGATTCCAGCACTCTTCCTGTCACCTTCTCACAGCATACATGTCATTTTGACATAATTTCAACTGTATTTGCCTTAGGGTCCATTCACAGTTGGAAAATAAATAGGAATTTGAGGCAGATTCTTCTCCACTTCCCCGCCCTGTGCATTCCATCGTAGGATTATTTCACTGACGAGCCTCAGACACAATGGGACTAATCAGCCCCAGGCTCTAAATCAGCCACGAAATCCACAGGAACAACGAGCAGGTCACTGCATCGGTCTTGGCCTCCTATTCAAAACAGTGGCAGGCTTAATTCGGAGGTCTAATCCGGACAGAATTTGGAGCTGATCTTGAGTTGGAATCCGCCTCAAAATCAATGCCAAATTCCTCAGTGTGAGCTTACCCTTAAAGAGCTAGAGGCTAGATAGAGAATTAGTAGCCCTCACATTGTCATACACTATGTTTTAAGCCAATTTAAACTTTGATTCATGACAAACACATTTGACCTGAATTAATCTTTGGCCCAAACCATCCAAATTGAAACCTAATTTTCAGAGTTTCACTTATCTCTAGTAGTGATAGACTTCCTTTAACATTGCTATAAATAATAACATATCACAGGTCTGACACAAATATATTTGTGAAAGTTCATATATACTGGAGATAATATGAATATTACTATTATGTTTTTCCAGAGGAACTCAATAAGGTATTTGGATTGGCATTTGCTTGTCATTATTCACTAGATATTTCAGGCAAATTTTAAACCATTTTGGCTGTCACAGAGAAGCACAATGATATTCCAAGACCTACAAGACTTGTAACCGTGCTTACCAGATATTGTTCCATTAAATAAAAAATACTTTTAGATGATTACAGTAATTAAATTGAAAGCTGTTCATATAATTATTCACTGGTCTGCTTTTGTAACAAACATATTGTTCAAACTATGCAGAGCACAACAAGGGAGCGCTGTGATTCATATGTGAACACAATGGAAACTGCAGAGATATTTAATCTTACAACACCACTGGGAAGGAAACATATTGAAAAATGTGTAGGCATACATATTGTTAGTCTGCTCACAGGAACATAAATCTCAAAAAGAAAAAAGTAGGCAATTTTAAGCTCTAAATAATACTTGTAAAAATAGAAGATTGCATCGCATCATCAATGTTTAAAGCTTAGAGGACAATTATTCATAAAATATGAGCTACATAATTAATATACAATTAACGCTTATATTTCATCAAATATTTAGCTGGATGTCTCTATTTGTTATGGTGTATAATGGAACGGACAGCATTTTCCTTTCTGTCATCACATTAACACACAAACTAGATTTTCCACCCCCATTACAGGCAAAACAGGAAAAGGATAATTCAAGCAATGCTTCTCCAGTTTCCACAATATTTTAGTTTAGTGACACCTTTCTAAAGACAGAACAAGGAAATTTAGAATCAACATGCAGCAATATTTTTAATAATATTTTTTCTAATATTATAATATTTTTTTAAACTGTTTCTATCTAGGTCACATGATTTTCAACCATTTCCAGCCCTTGCCTAACCTGAATTTATTATGTTCTACTCATTTTCCATGTGGAAAACATACAATAACAGTAAATGTAAGTAGCAAAGACCTATTACAATGTTCATTTAGAACAGAGATCCCTAACATTTCTAGCTGGGTAAGCAAGTTCATATGTTACAGGCTAAATATTAAAATGAAAAAGTATAACTATATGTATGACCCAATTGACTGTCAATAGTATAATTTCAATCCTGATGCCAAGTGTCAGTAAAGCTATAATATTCCTGTTGCAAGTAGTGCACCAATGCGTACTCAACTATCTACAGCTAGTGATCCATATGCTGGAAGCCTTAGAGCCACATATACACGTGGACAAAATTGTTGGTACCCCTTGTTTAATGAAAGAAAAATCCACATTAGTCACAGAAATAACTTTAAAAAGCCAGATTGGAATTTGCCAAACTACATGTTGACAAGCCACAAAGCTTCTGGGAGAATGTCCTATGGACAGATGAGACAAAAATCGAAATTTTTGGCAAGGCACATCAGCTCTATGTTCACAAACGGAAAAATGAAGCATATCTTGAAAAAAACAGTCTCTACTGTGAAACATGGAGGAGGCTCTGTTATGTTCTGGGGCTGCTTTGCTGCATCTGGAACAGGGTGTCTTGAATCTGTGCAGGGTACAATGAAATCTCAAGACTATCAAGGGATTCTAGAGAGAAATGTGCTGCTCAGTGTCAGAAAGCTTGGTCTCAGTCTTAGGTCATGGGTCTTGCAACAGGGTAATGACCCAAAACACACAGGTAAAAACACCCAAGAATGTCTAAGAGAAAAAAAATTGGACTATTCTGAAGTGGCCTTCTATGAGCCCTTACCTAAATCCTATTGAGCATCTTTGGAAGGAGCTGAAACATGCCGTCTGGAAAAGACACCCTTCAAACCCGAGACAACTGGAGCAGTTTGCTCATGAGGACTTTCCAAAATACCTGTTGAGAGGTGCAGAAGTCTCATTGACAGTTACAGGAATCGTTTGATTGCAGTGATTGCCTCAAAAGGTTGTGCAACAAAATATTAAGTTAAGGGAACCATCATTTCTGTCCAGGTTTCATGAGTTTTCTTTTTTAAAAAATCCTGTTGAAGCATGGTTGAAAAGCAATGTCTTATTTTCATTTGTTCATTTTCATAGAATTTTTATATATTATTATTATTATTTTTGTCAGATTCAAGTTATTTCTGTGATCATTGTGGGTTTTTCTTTCATTAAACGAGGGGTACCATCAATTTTGTCCACATTTGTATAGAGTACTGTAGCTTCTGAGCCGCTGGTTGGGGAACACAGGTTTAGAGAATACTAACAGCTTTAGGCTAAGGCCCTATGTTGCGGAAAAGCAGCTTTTCTTGTTGTAAATTTTGCTGTGTTTTTTTTTGAGCCAAAGCCAAGAGTGGCTACAAAACGAATGGGAAATATATAGGAAGCTCTTACACTTCTCGCTTCTTCCCAATCCACTCCTGGCTTTGGCTAAAAAAAACCACAGCAAAATCTGCAACAAAAAAAGCTGCTTTTCTGCAATGTGGGGCCTTAGCCCCCCAATTTCTTATTTTTGACCAGAGTCTACCTTATAGCAGCACAAATAATGATCCTTCGACCCTGGCACTAAAACTTTTTTTCATATAGTAGTGGAACTATGAGAAGCAATTGCATGACTACTCAAAAGGTCTATGTGCTTGGTATTATGGAGCTGTAAGACTGAAGGCTGTTTATTGCATCAAAGGGCAGCAGTTCTCTCTGTTTTGCTTAAAGGGACAGAAAGCCCTTTTTGAGTGCAGCTTAAGCTAATGGCAAATGAATTTGCCAAATTTGTAATGGGCCCTGATTTAAAGCATACCTAGCCTTTCAAGTGTTTTTTTTAGAATTAACTGTTAAGTACGTATGTAAGAAGTAACATTATATCTGGCCATTATATGGCTTCTACATTTTTAACAGTTTTCCCCTCTTCAGGCTTTATCTTAATTACTCAGTTTTCCCTGAATGAGTGGGTGAAAACTAGCTGCTATGATATCTTCCACAAAGAGCACACAGAGAAAGCAAAATATTCTAATTCGCTCTTATTCAGAAGTAACAGCAGTAACACAAGTGACATTATAGAGAAACACTAGCCTGTACTAATGTGAATAAAGCGTTTGTTGTCAAATAGAAAACATACTATTATCTGCCATACCATGACTGTGCCTGTGCCTCTACTTCTCTCTCACTTGTCTCCTCCTTAATCCCGACTCTTCTCCTCTCCATAGACTTCTATAGACAGCATGTACTCAGATGAATCAGTGAGCTGGCAGTCCATTGTGGGAGACCAAACTGAATTTAGCAGAGATTTTAGAGTGAACAAGAAGTGAAGAAAGAAGCATTTTTGTCTCATAAAATATATTGCAAAATTTCTTGTTTTCACTTGACATATTGATTTATGCCAAGTTTTTAAAATGACAGTGACCATTTAAGAAAACTAATGCAGTTGGACATAAAGTCGCTTTACTCATCTATTCATTGTCTATCCAACACTAACACAATGAAATGATTGGTTGCCATTGGAAGCACTATGAATCTATCTATTTATCTATCTATCTATCTATCTATCTATCTATCTATCTCTATATTATGAGGTGAATTTACCCCTAATATTCAATGAGAAAAGGGAAATGAATCTCATTTATCATAAGCCTTGATTTTAGAACTAAGCTTTTGGCATGTTTTGCAAGATTTATAGAAAGAATATGGTGATGTGTTTCTAAACTGCTACAACAACTGGTATGATTGTGAATTAACACAGCAAACCTGAAGCTTCAGCAATGTTTGGATGCCTGTGGGAAACTTCAGCACATTACTGCCAAGTAAAAAATGAAATGTTTTCTCAAGGGATTTTGTCTTTCCCCAGAATGAGCAAGTATTGTAACTCTATTTACAAAGCTCAACAATTTATTTTGCACCCTAAAGTAAAACAGAGTTCTACATTCCATCTATTATTTATATAATAGAAAGAATAATACAAGTTTATATCAACATTTGAGGTATATTTATGGGAAGTAGACACAGGTCAATGGTGGGAAATAATATATAAAATAATAAAAGTAGTATTACTTAGATCCTATTAGCTTCTGTGCCACCTCTCTTCTACTCTTCACCAGTGTTTACTGTGCTGCAGGACTAATGTGACATCGACACACATGACCACTGTAGTCAATCACTTTAATCAATTTACCATGCATTATATAGCTCATAGTGTATAGTATAATTCATTTACCATGCAGTAAATGGCTCCAGAGAGACTAATATGCCTAATGTGTATGTAAAAATTGAGAAGAAATAGGGAATAAAGATCTTTAACATGTTCTCTTTAACACTTTTTACTCTTACAATTTGGACTTAATATTCATGCCAGCTTCATGTCACTCTATGTATGAACTGTGAGGGTCACAAATCACCACCCGATAGCAAACAGATAACAGCAAGAATTACAGATCCCTCTGTCACACCCCACAAGTTTCCAGATTGTTTATTTCTGACCTGTTGTAAACAACTTCTCTACTTATATTGCATTTTGTTATTCTAAGATCCTTTGAAGATCCATGTCCTGTGTGTGTGTATAAAGAGTGTGTGAATTTTCAGTTTCTTGTATAACACAATGTCTGAAGAAGAGAGCTAGTACTCTCGAAAGCTCACCATCAAATATACTCAGTTAGCCTCTAAAAGGTATTGCCTGATTTCTTCACTATTCCACTACTTTCCTCTTACCCAGCATGCTAGGTAAGTAGATGTATCTGGGTAACTAAAATATATACTTGGTAAGTAGATTATATCAATATGATAAATATGCATACATGCAAGGATGCACGTCAGGAGCACGTCATGAATGATGTATGACATTTAGCATTTTGAACTTGGTGATAGGTACACTTTAACTCTTGGGAAGTTTCTCAACCTTTCTATTTCACAGCATATTTACCAGATTCCCCTACCATATACAAATCTTCTTGCGTATTTCTATCATATATACTATGGAGCAGGTTGTATATAAGGGACACATTTTTCAATACTGTTAAACATATCCTAGATTTCTTTAAACAACAATTGGTTTATATATAGATAATAATCTGCCTAAAAGGTTGGGTAACTGTACATTTTTACCTTACTTATCTAAAACTGAGTTAGAGTGCCTTCGTTTTCATGGTTGGTAGTGGAAGAGGCCAACACTATGTCAACAGAAACACCCCTAACAGTTGCTGCATTGTATTCTAGGAGAATCAATCTTTACTACATCACAGCACCGTAAGACAATTCTCAGAAAGTCTTTAGGCTAAGGCCCTACATAGCGAATTGCTGCAAAAAAACACTGCGGAAAAAAACAGCGGAAACAAATTGCATTTTTTTCTACAGTGTTTTCCTTTGTGATTTTGCAGCATTTTCCTCTGCAGACTTTCTGCCCTTGTTACACCTATACAGAAAACGCCAGCGTTTCTGTATAGGTATAATTGTCATGCTGCGATTTACAAAAACGCAAGCGTTTTTGAAAATACAACTTTTCCGCTGCAGATTTTTTTTCTGCAGTGTGTGGATGGAATTAGCCAGAATCTCATCCATTTTGCAGGTTCTGTAAGACATAACGTCGGCACCCGGCCTTAAACAATGTAGTTACAAAGCTAAAACTGTTCTGTTTCATGTTTCATTTTTTTTAGGTTATTACATTTGTTTTTCCATATTACTTTGCTATATTTAAAAATATTTTTAGATGTTTTTCCAAGTTTAATACATTTATCATGACCATTTAGCACTCGTTATCTTGCTGTACAATATTCCCTAATTAGACTCATTGCTTCAGGGGCAAGACTTTGTATATGCTCGGTGTATGGTGATATTTATTATTTAGATTAAGATTTTATTTTTTTTAGGTGTATTTATTTTTTCAAGATATTCCCCCCAAAGATTCAGATAAGACCTTTGTGGGACAATACTTCCTGGAGCTGTTGTAGCAGACTACCCTGACAAGTTATGACTGTCACCATCAGGGTTGTGATGGTTATAGTTATCCACAGAATGGTCACATCGTAGAGGTTTGGAAAGTTTCCTATGTTTTGTGTAGTTATATTATGTGTTCCTACTGTACATTTACTTAGCAGAGATCCCTGGGCAAGACCACAGGGCAGAGAGAGCAGTCAGTGTGTACATGACTAATATGTGTTTTAACGAGAAAGGAGTAATAATAATACATTTTATTTATATAGCGCCAACATATTCCGCAGCACTGTACAATTTGTAGGGTTCAAGTACAGACAAAAAAGATACATAACAAAGAAATAGTCAATTCACACAATGGTACTGAGGGCCCTGATCACAAGAGCTTACAATCTATGAGGTAGAGGGGGTGACACAAGAGGTAGCAGGGGTGGCATCGGAGGTAGCATTAGCATTAGCATTGCTTATACAATGGTCCAGACAATTTTGTAATAGAGGTTATTGTCATTACACATAAATAAAGCTGTATGAGCCGTCACCAGCTGTGTCCTTTAACGTGCAGATGGTTCCATATAAAGTTAGTCTGATACGGATTCATATCCTGTGAGGTAATGTGGGAGCGAAAACAGAGGGTACGTTTTAGGGATTCTAACTACGGAAGGGTTTACATTAGCAGTTGTGATAGGACTGTCTGAAAAGATATGTCTTTAGTTTGCTCTATAAATTGGGGGTTAATCTGATAGACTGGGATAGAGCATTCCCGAGAAATGGTGCAACTCGAGAGAAGTCTTGAATACAAGTGTGGGAGGTTCTGATAATAGAGGATGTTGGTCTTAGGTCTTTGAGTGAGTGGAGAGCATGGGTTGGGTGATAGACAGTATGTGTGACATATATCTGGGAGGTTATCCAAGGGGGGAGCATGTGGTATGAGGCAGGTCTCTCAAGTCTGATAGCGAGAACATGTGGGTGTTCCAGTGGCAGCAACATGATTTGGCCTCATTCAGGTGTCCCAGCATATGCACACTGAGAGGGGTCCAGTATTAGTGTGAGTCTGAAATTTTGGTATCAACCACCAGGTACCAGTCATCCTTAAAGGGATTCTATCATTAAAAAAAAAAAAGTTTTCAAATTAAAAGCACGTAGGAATAGCCTTTAGAAAGGCTATTGATCTCTTAACTTTATTTTTCAGGTCCGCACCACCATTTTCTAATTTTTCTTCTTTTCTTCATTGTGCTATTTGTGCTCAGAGAGCACGGGCAGCATTCCCCTTGTTCTCAGAGCACAGTTTCATCATTGCTTCCAGCACCACCTCTGACTTCTGTTCCTGACCTGTCTCCTCCTCTTCGCTGCGTCAGCAGCTGCTGAGCGCCTCTTTGGGATCAAAATCCTGCGCATGCAAAATTGGCTCTGCCACTTCGGGTTGCATAGAGCCGACTGCGCATGTTCCGTTGGCCATTTTGCGGTGGCCTCTTACACTCCTGTAAGACATTAAGACGCTCGTGTAAGAGACCACTGCAAAATGGCCAACAAAACTGTTGGCTCTAGGCGGCTTCTGACGCAGCAAAGAGGAGGAGACGCGTCAGGAACAGAAGACAGAGGCAGGACTGGAAGCGATGACAAAGCTGTACTTTGAGCACAGGGGGGACGCCCCCTGTGCTCTCTCAGCACAATTAGCATAATGAAGAAAAGAAGAAAAATTCAAAAACTGCGGTGTGGACCTGCAAAATAAAGGTAAGAAATGAATAGCCTTTCTAAAGTCTATTCCTACGTGCTTTTAGTTTAAAAACTTCTTTTAATGATAGAATCCCTTTAAGAGATTGTACTAGCAGAGGAGGGGCAACCAGAGTGAGCTATTAAAAGAGGCAGTATCTTATAGCCATAGAGTAAGTATATAGTAAGCATGTCTTGAGTGTCCAAGAATTTCAAAGCTTTTTATCGCAACCCCTATGCATAGGAGATAACTTGTTTTCACTGGAAAATCCCTTTAAGTATATGTAACTCTCCATAACAAATGTCACCAGTAATGTTCAGTAGTGTTCATGAATACTTTCCAGATAAAGAGAACAATAAAGACTTCCAGAGCAAATCTTTATCCTTCTCTCCATTCCAGGCTTTCCCACAAGAAAATACAATTAAATGAAAAACCACTATACAATAGTAAAGGTAAAAGAGTCTTTAATGCACACCATTGTTTTTTATGAATCCATGTTTCACATAAATCGCTGACTTGAGAGTCACACAGAACACAAAATAGATGCAATTTAACATTTACTAGATTATCTATATTTTCCTCACGTGTAAGCACTCAGTCATTGTGTTGCTTGTTACCTACCTAGCATGTAGAGCCAGTTTATGCAATTTAAAAAGATTGATATTTGTCAGGGGTTTTTTTTTATAAATTCTAAAAAGATAACTATTATTTTACATTAAAATGTTCAAAAATCCACAAATTACTATGTAGCACAAGCTAGTTATATGTAATTGCAGAAATTGAAAAACATGACAGACTGAGCACAGGTTAGAATTCTGTTTCAGATTATTTCTTTCATCAAATACTGCTGTGATTCTCCCTGGATTTATGAATTATTCATCTATGTTAATGGAGTGAGCTTTGCAAAGCTGAATATGTTCAATGGCTTATGCTATAAAAACATTAATTAGTTCAATTTTCATTTTGTCTCCTTTATGTATAGTAAGTGTTGCCATCTCATCTGTATCAGCCTGGAATTTTTAATGCATTAATTTAGTGAGACTAGAGTATGCATATTTTGCATTATAAATTATATTCTCCAGACAATGCTATTTCTTATATCTGATGCACAGGGTAAAAATCTTTATCTTTGTATTAATGATTTCTGAATATTTTTATGTTGACAACACACAAAGGGCTTGATAGTTAGCATTTGTTCAAAAGAAATTGGAGTAATGTATAGTAGTAACATTAACATAGTTTAACATTTAACTTGCACAGTAAAGTAACACTTCCAAGCGGATGGATTCCCACTAATGAGAATTCTTCTTCCCATGGGAGTTATGTCTAGTAAAAGCTGCACCCAAGTGGTTCCTGAATACACCAGATCTATTGCAAATCATAGTGTTCTAGGCCTTAAGTGCTTGGAGAACATATGAAATAACGCAGGTTTCTTAAAATGAACTGAAAAATGCATAATATTATACATGAAGGAAATGAGCCAAGCATTTCAATGTGATATTATCCTATGTGCAGATAATAGAATACAGTAGACTAAGAGAGGTTAAAGAGAATGTCCAGTACATTGTCATATACCTTATTATGGAAGTCTGAGATAATGGATAGGGATTTTCTATACAGGCTCTTTGTCCCTAGGTTGTTAAAAGTTTTTACTTTATTTCTTCACATTAAAAACTAAAGAGCTATCCTAATGGGTACTTTCTTACGTGTTTCTAGGCACTCAGTTCTCTTATTCATAGGTTTGCTAAAAGGCCGTTTTGCCTCAAAATGCGTAAATGAGTACCCACTAGGATAACTTTTTAGTTTTCAACCCCTTCCCACATTTATAATGTACATGTACCTGAGGGAATGTGGGTAGTTATCGCATCCCCATGTACATGTACGTGATGGTGATCGAGCGGGCTCAGAAGCAGAGACCAGTGCGATCACCGCGGGAGCCCAGCTGTAACTGACAGCCAGGCTCCCACTGCAACAGCCTGGACGGTGATAACACCAATCCCCGCTGTCTAACACTTAAGATACCATGGTCAATAGCGGTCAGTGAAACTGACACTCCAATCGGCCCCCCGCAGTGCAAAGGCCCCCGTGACTGCCATCATAGACTTTCTATGGAATTTTTTTAAGTGCTTATTTTTTTTTTTTTTAAGTGCTTAATTTTTTTAAGAATTTTTTTTTTTTTTTTTTTAATTTTTCTAAGGAATTTTTTCCCATGAAATGGGGCAATTGGTATAAGCCTCATGTGGTTTTTTTTTTTGCCTTCCTCTGGATCAACACTGTAGAGGACTGTAGGGTTATAGGTTGGACTTGATGGACTGATGTCTTCATCCAACCTCATCTGCTATGTAACTATGTAACTATTAGGACCTGCTAGAGGCATGTTCTAATAGAATGCATGTTACAATTAAGTAACAGGCACAATACATTGCAATACAAATGTATTGTAGTATATTGAACAGGTGATAAAGCCCCCTAGTGTTAAAGTACCCTACGGGGACTTGAAAAAAAAAGTAAAAATAAAAGTTTTTTAAAAAGTAAAAAAAACACTAAAATAAGATAAACACAAATAAACCCAATTTTCCCCATTAAAATGTTTTACATGTTTTCAAAATTAAAACATGCACGTTAGGGGACCCGAAAAACGGAAACCTACTCCGCTTAAAAAGCAGTTTCCCACGGACCCCATAGACTATAATGGGGTCCACCAGGTTTCCGCCCAAAATATACAGAGAGAAATGTCCTGCTTTCAGGACTTTTCTCTCTGCATTTTTCAAAGCGGATTTGAGGACGGAAACCCCGAACAGATAGCAGGTGCAGGTGTGAACCTAGTCTTAGGATGAATTTATTGAAGTATGTTTCAAATATTTACAGTAATCAAAATTTCTTCTAGTAATAGCACATCTGTAAGTAAAAAAGTGGGGAAGATTCAACAATAGTGTCCTAAGATTCCATGATTTTAGAAATTGTAAAATGGCACCAAATTCATTAAAATGGCAAGTATAAAATATCCATTGTCATAGATAAAATATAGGTCATGTCCTATTTTTGTCTGTTTTCACAGATCCCTCCATACACTCAAATGTATGAGGGAGGTGGCGAAAATGGGTGCCCCTTGGGTGCAAGACAGTCGTGAAAAATGGACGTTTTTCATGGCTGTTTTGCACCTAAGTCATCTGAATGAAGCCTTACCCTAACTAGTCTATGATGACACCAGCTAGTCAGTTTACTTCGTGCCACAGGTGAAAATAAATTGTACAATTCTGGCCCACATTGTTGCATCCCAAGCTTATTTAAACTAAATCCCTGTGTAAAGCTAGTCTGAAAATATGGCCTAAAACTAGATGCAATATTGTATAGTTAAAATGCACCTAAAATATGCATATTTTAGGTCAACATTCAGCCACAGGCAACATAGTAAATTTCCACCATTGTGCTTGATTCACTAGGCATATAAAACATATTTCTTTTCCTAAAGCTACTTCACAACTGTTGTACATGTACATAATTAACTTATGTACCAAAACTGGCACATGGCATAAATATGTGACTTACAATTCTTATACAAGTCTATTAGTCTGAAATAAAAATGTTAAAAGGTTTTTCCCACAAACAATACCATATTTAAATATACAGTACACAATTAAGAGTTTAGCAGAGTTTAAGGCTAAGGACCCACCTAGCGAAATGCAGCCAAAAGGCGCTGCAGCGTTTTAAATTGTGTTTTTGCAGAGTTTTTCTCTGCAGACTTTTCGCCCATATTATACCTATACGGGAAACACCAGCGTTAATGCAGGTACTATATAATATGGCGTTTTTTAAAATGCAGCTTTTCCACTGCAGATTTTTTTCTGCAATGTGTGGATGGGATTAGCCAGTATCCCATTCAGTTTGCAGGTGCTGTAAAACAGCATTTTTTGCCACAGCGGTAAAAATGCTGCATTTATAACACGCGGGGCATCATCTTAAAAGTGTACATCCAATTATAACACAACTTTTCATACATGTTAATAAATAAAAGTACAGTTGTATGTAAGAAACTTTGTAATATGTCTTATTTAAAAAATATGTTTCCTCTATGGAGAGAACATAAAATAACTGCAGATGCTGCACTCTTCTACACTGTGGGTCAGGGAACCCAAGGTTGCGTTTACATAATGCTTTTTTACGTTGAGGCCCCACATTGCGGAAACGCAGATTTTGCTGTGGTTTTTTGAGCCAAAGACAAAGGAGAAGTATAAGAAGCGTCCAGTATATTTCCCATTCCTTTTGTAGCCATTCTTGTCTAAAGGCAATGTGGGGCCTCAGCCCAACTGAGGCTGGGTTTACAAAGTGCTTTTTTACTGAAGAACTGCATGAAGTTTTTAATGGCAGTTATAAGTAGCACCAGAGCCAAAACACCAATTTACTGGTTGCAGGCATACAGGTGAAATGCATACATATAACACGTGGTGGGCATTGCTGCAATTAAAAACTACATGCAGTTCTTCAGCAAAAAATGTTCTGTAAACCCAGTTTTACGTCCGCACCTGTTCAGACCTCTGCGCTATCCTCCAGCCGCATGCTGCGGCGCAGGAGGCATGTCCATATACAATCCTCTGCTTCTATTGTTTTTGCACAGCTGAGTATTTGTTGCAGTGTGTCAGTTCAGCCAGTGCTATTGTCCTCTGGTAACTATGGAGTTAACTTTTGTGTGCTGGTGATTGACAACCTATCTGCCAATCCAGCCTGGGTCGGGTTCTGGACTTCATTAAACTGGCCATTAGTCCACACATGGTGGCTGGCTATTTTGTCTATGACCATGCTAAGGGTTTGTCCTTGTCCTTGCTCTTGCTTTATATTACTGACCTCTGCTTTTCGGCTTTTGACTTTTCTTAGGATTTCGATTGGGTACTGTTTGTCTCTCTGGTTTGACCTCAGCTTGCTGATTCCTCTTCTGTGTTGTTTGTCTTGTCCTGTTCTGTGTAACCCTTATCCAGAGTAGGGACTGGCACCCAATTGTCCTCTACTCCTCTAGGGTAGCTGAGGCAAGTAGGCAAGGACAGGCGCTGGGTCAAGTTTAGAACTCGATGTCTCTGTCATTCCCTTCCTTCCAGGTTTCAGCAGCAGCCCCTGGGGAATTGCTCAACAGGCAATTCCCTAACACCCAGTCTAATACAGTATGCTGTAATATAAAACACTACCACTGCAGAGAATGAAACTATATATATACAGTACAGACCAAAAGTTTGGACACACCTTCTCATTCCAAGAGTTTTCTGTATTTTCATGACTATAAAAATTGTAGATTCACACTGAAGGCATCAAAACTATGAATTAACACATGTGGAATTATATACTTAACAAAAACGTGTGAAACAACTGAGAATATGTCTTATATTCTAGGTTCTTCAAAGTAGCCACCTTTTGCTTTGATTACTGCTTTGCACACTCTTGGCATTCTCTTGATGAGTTTCAAGAGGTAGTCACCTGAAATGGTCTTCCAACAGTCTTGAAGGAGTTCCCAGAGATGCTTAGCTCTTGTTGGCCCTTTTGCCTTCACTCTGCCGTCCAGCTCACCCCAAACCATCTCGATTGGGTTCAGGTCTGGTGACTGTGGAGGCCAGGTCATCTGGCGTAGCACCCCATCACTCTCCTTCTTGGTCAAATAGCCCTTACACAGTCTGGAGGTGTGTTTGGGGTCATTGTCCTGTTGAAAAATAAATGATGGTCCAACTAAACGCAAACCGGATGGAATAGCATGCCACTGCAAAATGCTGTGGTAACCATGCTGGTTCAGTATTCCTTCAATTTTGAATAAATCCCCAACAGTGTCACCAGCAAAGCACCCCCACACCATCACACCTCCTCCTCCATGCTTCACGGTGGGAACCAGGCATGTAGAGTCCATTCGTTCACCTTTTCTGCGTCACACAAAGACACGATGGTTGGAACCAAAGATCTCAAATTTGTCCATTCCTTGTGTTCTTTAGCCCAAACAAGTCTCTTCTGCTTGTTGCCTGTCCTTAGCAGTGGTTTCCTAGCAGCTATTTTACCATGAAGGCCTGCTGCACACAGTCTCCTCTTAACAGTTGTTTTAGAGATGTGTCTGCTGCTAGAACTCTGTGTGGCATTGACCTGGTCTCTAATCTGAGCTGCTGTTAACCTGCGATTTCTGAGGCTGGTGACTCGGATGAACTTATCCTCTGCAGCACAGGTGACTCTTGGTCTTCCTTTCCTTGGGCGGTCCTCATGTGAGCCAGTTTCTTTGTAGCGCTTGATGGTTTGGCCACTGCATTTGGGGACACTTTCAAAGTTTTCCCAATTTTTCGAACTGACTGACCTTCATTTCTTAAAGTAATGATGGCCACTCGTTTTTCTTTACTTAGCTGCTTTTTTTCTTGCCATAATACAAATTCTAACACTCCATTCAGTAGGACTATCAGCTGTGTATCCACCTGACTTCTGAACAACACAACTGATGGTCCCAACCCCATTTATAAGGCAAGAAATCCCACTTATTAAACCTGTCAGGGCACACCTGTGACGTGAAAACCATTTCAGGTGACTACCTCTTGAAGCTCATCAAGAGAATGCTAAGAGTGTGCAAAGCAGTAATCAAAGCAAAAGGTGGTTACTTTGAAGAACCTAGAATATAAGACATATTTTCAGTTGTTTCACACTTTTTTGTTAAGTATATAATGCCACATGTGTTAATTCATAGTTTTGATGCCTTCAGTGTGAATCTACAATTTTTACAGTCATGAAAATACAGAAAACTCTTGGAATGAGAAGGTGTGTCCAAACTTTTGGTCTGTACTGTATATATATATATATATATATATATATATATATATATATATACAGCCTCTTCCTCCCTCTCCCCTCTCTATATAGTTCTGTGTGAGGTGGGTACAGACATGGATTCTATGTCAACAAAATCTGATTTAAGATACAGAGGAGAGCAGCCTAATAAGTGGAGAAGAAAACTTCTTTAATAAGATGGATTGTAAAGTTTCAGATATTCACATGTACTATTCATTTATGAAAAGTTGTTTTATCATTGGAGGTATGCTTTAACAAGTTTTTTCTAACTTTCTTAGTGGGGGTGACAGGCTTTTGTCTTTATAGGTTGCCAATAGATACAACCATGAATACTGAAAATGTATATGTTCTAGCCTGATAACCCACCACAATAAGGAAGTCAAAGCTGGGTTTCTGCCAGAACATAGTCAAAGGTCATGTCAAAAGATTGTCACCACTAAGATGGTTAGAGAAAATCTAACTCTGCAAAATTTTTATTTGTATTGACAAAAATGTTTACCTATTAATTGTCTACAAATTAAACGTAGTTATGTCTGTGAGAAAACACCTTTAATAACTGCATTGTGCTCATTTTTTTATCACAATTTGCAACAAAATTCAGCAAATAAATATATTCCTAAATACGGGTTATAATGTTCAGAAAATAAATATATTCCTAAATATGGGTTATAATACACAGAGAAGCTCTGCATTTTAACAGATAAAATATTGTATTGTGTAGACTAATGTAAGAGGAGCATTTATCAGTACGTGTAAATTATGCTTTATTTTTATAAGGAGACAACTTAACTGTATTTAGTATATTTCTACTTCATGTATTTGTTTCCAGACTATAAGCAAATTTGCGGAATTGCTTTTTTTATTATTTTAAAGACATCAGCGCAATAGAAGGAGGTATTTTAAAAATGGAAACATCCTTTAAGATGCTGCTGTATATCTTAAAATATCAAAGTATTTCTTTATCTTACAAGAGGAGAATATTTGTATTATATTTCCCATGGGCTTTAATTTACAGAAAACAAGAAAAATGATAATAAGAATAGAACTTCAGAAACATGTATACTTTTCAACCTCGCCATTATCCTTGCGCTGACTAAAATCTAGTACTACAGCAGTGAAGCCTTATAATGCAGATCCTGAGTACTACAGTCCATGCCCCAGGCTGTAGACTAGCTTCAGAAAAGCAGCTCTGGCAGATGTATAGAAAAAAGCCTAATATATACAGTACCAGCATTACGCAGATTATCTAGTGTACTAATTTTTCTCTGGCAAAAATATTAATAATTCATAATTTTATTTCTATGGACTTGAGGTTCAGTCTTAGGCTGTGGCCCCACGCTGCGAAAATGCCGCAATTTGGCCGCAACGGAAACGCTGCATCAAAAAACACGGTATATTACAGTATCTGCAAAATAGACAGGATTCTGGCTAATCCCATCCACACATTGCATAAAAAAATCTTCCACTGAAAACCACTGTGTTTTTGGAAATCGCAGCATGTCAATTATATCTATGGAAATGCTGGCAGTTTCCACATAGGTATAATAGGAGCAGAAAGTCCGTAGAGTATTCTTTTTTTTTTTTTTTTTAATTCTCGTTTTTATTGAATTTTTCATATAATTTTTATACAACTGTAAACAAAGAGGATATAAAGCAGTGTGAAATACAATTAACGTATCAAGGAGTAGTATTAACTCAGGGTATGTTCCAGAATCAATAATTAAAACAACAAATCTACAACACTTGCTAAGTTCTCTGCTATCTGGTAACACTCAGCAAATGAAGTTTACAAATTGACAAGAGAAAAAAGTTATTGTGGCAATCGTATGAACAAGCAATGCACAACTTTATTTCCCTCACAGGCGAGAGAAAGAGGAGGGGGAGGGATGGAAGTACCACCGTGGACAGGGGAGGGGGGGTATAAAGTTATATTATATATATATATATATATATTAGTCAGGATCATAGGTAAGTGAGAGGTATGTTTGCTAATCTAAGGCCTCTGTCGATCAACGCAGTGACTAAGCATAGACAATCTATCAGTGAAGGTCAAGATTGTGTGGCAGTGGAGGAAGTAGTAGATGGAGAAGGTGTTCTCTCGTAACAGGGAGACCACATTTTTTGGAAAATGTCGTGCTTTCTGTTTGACCAACCGATCATCTCCTCAAACCTCATTATTTGGTTAACTTTGTCTATCCAGATCTGGACCGGGGGAGTTATAGATTGAAGCCAGAACAAGGGTATAACTCAGATTGCACACTCGGTTGTGTGCATGAAGCCTTAATGAAGAAATCTATAACTTGAAAAAAATTTATACACTATCTATTTCCATACACGGGGCAGTTAATGGGGTTATCAGCTACAAAAAAAAACTTTTATCTTACTAATAAATCTGAATTAACAAAGGTGCCCCAATCTCCTGCTGACAGCCCCTGTACCGGGCCATGGTACCTCCACTGTAGATAAAGTCCTATGCCAGCAGATGAGCAGTGCTGTATGTGAAGAGGGCTTGCTGACTGACTCATATCAGTAACTAAGTCACCTCTTTCTCTGTCACAGCTAATGCATAGACAGAAAAGTAAGCTAGGCCAAGGCCCCACGTAGCGTAAACGCTGCGATTTGGCAGCAGTGGAAAAGCTGCGGCAAGAACCACAGCGTTATACATTAATTGCAAAGTGGATAGGATTCTGGCTAATCTCATCCACACATTGCAGAAAATAATCCGCAGCGAAAATGCTGCAATTTCAAAAACGCAAGGATTTTTGCAAATTGCATCATGTCAATTATACCTACGGAAACGCTGGTTTCCGTATAGGTATAATTGAAGCAGAAAGTCCACAGAGGAAAACTCTGCAGAGTTTCTATGAAAATGTGTTTCTGCCGCATTTTTTCGCACAACGCTTTTTGGCTGCGGCTCAATACGTGGGGCCTTACACAAAGCACTGGTTGTTCGCCAACACCGTAAACTCTCTCCTGTGCCAAACACAACAGTGTAGATGTCAGAACTCAGGACTAAGAGCGTCAAAGGGAGATTCGGGAGATTTGGGCACATTTGTTAATTCAAGTACTATACTTTAGTAAGTTATTTGTCTGCTATTTTAGACACATATAAAGATAATATTGTTAAGCAGAAGAATCCCTTTACTAATGCTATATCATGCCTAGATAAAAATATAGTTCCCAAATACCCATGAAATACTGCATACAGTGCTTCATAGTGCCCAAATAAATAGTGCTTCCATGTAAATAGTGTAAAGCCCCCTGACATGCAATGAATAAATACACAGCAAGTGGTGTTTCAGACTGTATAATGAGGCAAAAAGCATATGGGGAAGGGGATTTCTAAACAATTTATGCCAGTTTAAAAGTTGTCACAACCCGTCCTCACCACTTTCCTGAAAGGGGGCATAGTAGGATATAGGTGGGGCCATTGGCCTTACCAGATTTCTCATCATTTATTCCAGTTTTCTGATGCTCATGATGCCAGAAATCTGCACCAGCTATGGGCTGACCCAGAGGATATGCATAATTTATGAAGAGGTATGCTCCTCCTCATCCTCCAGCAGCACAGGGATTGTCAAGACTGGAACATAAAACATTGGTCTTGATATCCCTCCAGGATATTAAAAAATAACACATACCTGACAAGTCAACCTAAGGAAACGGATTTGTCTCCATCTCCTCTGCTCTTTTATTAGATTTCTGTCACTAATTATTAATATTAGACATATACTAGGAAAAGTAATTATAACCTTAGCAAAGACAATGAATAATGTGTTCCAAAATAAATATTTTGCTATGATGCTTGATAAATTAACCATGTCCTTTTCTAATAAGAAAACAAATGCATCTGACATCTCTCATTCTAGTCATGAATTTTATAAAATTATGGTCTAGCACTGCTAGAAATTTTCTTTATAACTTTTAGAGGGATGTATTTAAGGGTAACAATGTCGCTCAAATAAAGTATCCTTCATCACAACAAATCCTATATAACAATCGTCTATATTAAAATAAGTAAACTGTATTAGGCTAAAGCTCCATGTAGCGGGCCGCAGCAAAAAAGTGCTGTGGAAAAAACCATGGCAGCAATGCATTGTGTTTTTTCTCATAAAGTTTCTGCTTCCATTATACCTATAGGGAAACTGCATTTCTGTAAAAATAAATGACATGCTGAGATTTACAAAACCACGAAGGGTATGCTGCGCGTATTTTTCAGCAGTGTGTGGATGGGATTCACTAGAATCCCTTCCACTTTGCAGGGACTGTAAAACGCTGCAGTTTTTGCTGCAGTGTTTACGCCACATGGGGCCCTGGCCTTAAAGAGGCTTTCCAGCCTCAAATCGAATTCTCGTACTAGTAACCTATCCACAGATCATCTGTACTTGCAGCTTCCCGATGTCCACGTCATAGCCTTGTTTTAGGTGAACTACAGCACCGCTCCTATCATTTGAATACTACCACTAGCAGTGTGTGACTGCTAGAACAGATGGTTGGTATCATTTTCATCAGTATGAAAATTTGATTTTGGGCCTGAAAACCCCTTCGAGTAAAGGCTTTAGTATAGATCAGAAAGTCTAGCAAGTATCCTAGAGTACAAACAATAAAATACTATTGCATTTCTCCTTAGGAGGGGTTATTCAAGACAATAGAGATGTAAAACCCAAGAACAATCAATTTCAATGACTCTACCACCAAATAATAGAATCCAAGGTAATCCTTAGGTAAACGACAGTATTCCAACATAAAGAAGCCCATTTAGTCATTTTCTTGATGTGTGAAAAGAATGTCATCCTTTAAAAAGAAACCTATATTGAGCAATTTCCCATATCAATACACTTCTCATTTGTATTGTCAAGATACTAAAATAAGGTTGTTCTCTATTTCTATGCTATCTGCTTGTGACTCCATATCAAGTATAAGGAAGACAAGACTTTCATATCAGAAGAAACATGAAAGAATCAGAATTGTAATCATATATAATTACTAAATTCTGTTACTCCTCGTTGAGGCTGCCCTGTATAGTCTTAGGGTAAGTTCACATGTAGTTTTTTGCAGGCAGATTTTTGAGTTGGAATCCTTGTATGCGTGTATTTTTAAAAAAGTTAATGAAAATTTATTGAAAGAAAAAATGCCTCTCAACTCTCCCATTCATTTGAATGGGAGTAGCTTCTTTTTTCCTGTAGATGAAAAATCAGCCAGAGGAAAAAATCTACTACTGACTCCCAGTGAAATGAATGGGAGAGTTGGAAGGGTGATTTTGTGGTGGATTCTGCCTCAAAATTCACCTACAAAAAACTGTGTGAACGTACCCTTAAACACCATGCTAGAAATTTAAGATAAGTATATGTAAGACTGATCCCCCATGATGCAGAAACGCAGCTTTTTTTGTTGCAGATTTTACTGTAGTTTTTCAAGCCAAACCCAATAGTGGCTAAAAATGAAGTTGGAAATATAAAGGAAGCTCTTGTACTTCAATTTTCTGCTCCACCCACTCCTAGCTTTGACTCAAAAAACTGCAGCAAAATGTGCAACAAAAAAAGCAGCTTTTCCGCAAAGTGGGCTTTTAGCCTAAGACTAAAGTCTAAAGCCCCATGTGATGAACAGACCCTCAGTTACATATCTGCCTTTGAAATGTATCATTCCTGATTCATAGTAGTCGTACCTACTTTAGGGAATGCCATGTTTAAGTTGTGCATAACATGGGGGAGGGTCCCTCCTACCTACTTTCAGGAATGCCATGGGTGAGGGAGGCTGAGCGACCCCCCCAGCTCAACCCCAGACACACATCTTCTTCTAGCTAGGCAGTGCCTGGGGGGAGGTGTGGCTGGACACTCATATATACTACAAGAGAGGCAAAGTCTTTTGTTCTGGAGTAGCCTGGCTGGCATGAAAAAAAGACATGTTCCTGTAACTCTCTAAGGATGCGCCCTAGGCCCAAAAACCTGTTGCGGCCTAGAGAAACGGACTACGAGCCTGTGCCGTTATTTTTTCTATCTTTTATTTCCCAGTTTATTTCCTGTACTGTAACTTTACTTTTAACTGTACCTTGCTTGGTAATTGATATATATTCCTGTATATGTTAATGCTTAGTACAGACCCACTTGGGTTAATAAATATATAAAATTTAAAAAGTTTGTTTCGCATTATCCTATGACCCGGTCCGCTCACGGTGTGTGAATGGGAGGTTAAGAAAGAAGGTTGATTGCAGGTGTTCCAGGCGGCTTGGCAAGGCAAGATCCTTCACTCTCAATGTAACGAAAAGCAGCATTTTTGAAAATGTAGATTTTCTGCTGCAGATTTTTTTTCTGCAATTTGTGGATGGGATTAGCCAGAATCACTTTACTGTACAGGTACTGTAAATGTAGCATTTTTTGCCATGGCGTTTCCGCAGCAGCGAAAATACTGTGTTTTCGCAACGTGGGGCTTCAGCCTAAGGCCGGGGCCCCACGTGGCGTAAACACTGTGGTTTGGTCACAGCAGAAACACCGCAGAAAAAAACACACCATTTTACAGTCTAGCAAATCCCATCCACACCTTTAGAAAAAAATATGCACTGCGGACATACTGTGATTTACAAAACTGTCACAGTTTTGGAAATCACAGCATGTCAATTATATCTATGGAAACGCTGGCGGTTTTCCTATATGTATAATGGAAGCAGAAAGTCCGTAGAGGAAACCTCTGCGGACTTTCTGTGAAAAGCTCTATGGGAGCGGCCCGCTATGTGGGGCCTTATATTAAAGAAGTTTTCCTTGAAGGAAAAAAAAAAATCTGCAACTAGAGGCACATCAAGAAAAACTTGTTGCATATTCCTTCCTAGATTTGTAAAAGGCATGTGACTGGATGGCCTGTACATCTCTCTCACTCTTATATTGGCTTTAAGATCAGACAGTTAAAAGATCAAATCCCATTATTCATTTTATAGTTTAGTTTATAATCTCCAACCAGTATAACAGTGCGGCAAAATTTACAAATAATCCAAATTGTATATTTACCAGAAAAGAGAACTTTCACACCATGACATAGACATCATGGCATAATTTACTGTCTCCATCATAACTGCTACTATTACCTGCACTCCTGTTTATTTTATGCATCAAGAGGTGTGAAATGTCTGTCATGAAGTCAGACTAACAGGTACCTATTTCATGAATGGCACCAACAAACAATTTGAAACATGAAGCAGCACCGTGTAAGGATGCATGCAAACTCTGAATATGTAAAAAAAGGTCTTTATTACTACTGCAGCATACTTACAATACTTTACTTATGAGATTCCTAGAGCATGTTTTGCTCAAACACCCTCATTTAGGTCCCAGCACTAAACCCATTAACCATATAAGTGGCTATTCATTTTATTCCCTTGAGCCTAGACCTATAGATTATACCCAACATAGGTAAGAAGAAACACAACTATATTGCTAAGGTGACATTATAAATGTGGTTACATGGCATCTCTTGGGCAATTATCCTCAGATGAAAATGAATGAAAACTAAACCTAAACCTTTACTTATCTTTATACAATATAAAAAAATATCAAGACACCAATACATAACATACTCACCTCAAGGGCAATAATTCTTATCCCTCACTGGGGATTGCCTCAATAATCATTCTCTTTAGACAAGATTATTCCCAGATCATTTAAAGAGATGGGTGCTGTCCAAGACCAAAAAGTCACAAAACAACCATATAGTGGTTAGTCAGCCAGTCATTCAGCACTTATGTTGTTAGGCTAATCCTAATATTAAGCAAGAGAACGCATCATGGTGTATAAATACCACTCAAGGCTTTGGGTGGCGATTCTAATGTGAGGTTCAGATGTGACAATATTTCAATGCATATACTGTAATATTTCAAGTATATGTAAATCCACTTGGTCCCTTGTCCCAACATGGTTCCCAAGACTTCTTTTTCATCATAAGACCATACTATAGCATACAATCATATATAAAGCCATCATAAAAGGATTAATATGATGAAACTCATGATAACCAAATTAGATCAAATGATGGAAAAGGGAGGCAATGTAAAATTTACACAGCTTTAGCCTAAGATGCATTCATAATTTATTTAGACTTCAGACTGGCCTTGGATGTAGTGCAAGGAACCACAAGTACTATTCGGTCTTTCAACAAATGTCACAACAAATGCTCCTTTAGGGATTGGGCTTCAATACCAGACACGTTCCAGTGACAAAAGCATCATTTAAATACAACAAATAAAATATATCAAAACAGCAATATGAACAAAGTGCTACATAATGAATTTTTTCTATAATAGCCCATTAACACGGGCATTTTGCTGTTCTCGCTGTACTAATTCTAGAATTTGTGTTATAACTACTTATTAACAAAATTTCACAAATTTAGTATTTTAATTCTAGAAGACAGGGTGATAATAAAACGTTTTCGTCAATTTCACCATTAAAAAAAAATCTTCACATTGTCAAGTCAGAAAAAGAGAAGCTAAGATTCATTAACATTATGTCATAGTAATAGCATAAAAATATATTGCCAGTTTTGACTCAATAGTGAGACATCTAAAAGGTAGCCACAGATACAGAGACAGTTTTGCTGATTTGACAACAATATAGTATGATATTAAGACTAAGGTGATAAACTAGTATAATAGTGTCTGTTCTGATGGAAATCTGTCATTATCAATACTAAACAAGGTAGCAAGTTCCAATACTAAAGGGTGGTCTACTCACCAAACCTGAACTATAAACATTCCAACTGGCAGGATAGAATTATCTTACTGATAGAAGTCTATTTTATATTTCAGCTCTAAGCGATGCTTTGACAGCAACAAGGTAGAGCTTTGTGCGATGGCATGATGTCCATCTTCTGATCACAGGCAGGTGGACCTAGTAGTGCCACAACCTTGTACCTGTCTAGTGGCTCAAGCAATACAGTTCCCTCATGACAATCATCCTGTTACTCTCCTGGTTGCTCCCGCTCAGAGGTGTAACTTAAAGCTGGGTCTCATTACAAAATCTGTGATTTTTGTAAGAATTAGCGATGTGTCTGGAGCATGGTATAATTATAAATACAGGTATCAATGGATCTTGTTACTTAATACATGTGTTTGCTGCATTATAATGTTGTAAACCTAGAGGTTACTAGTTTGTCACCTGATATGCACTTATGTCACGGTTTTGCTTTATATACTGTTTTGTATTCTTTTAATTGGAGTCCTCCATTTACTAGGACTATGGCGCCTGCGCTGTACACGCCTAGACAAGATTGGAGATTGGTGAGATTGGTGCTTGCTGTAGTGATGGAGCGAGGTAGGCGCCTTTTTATGACCCACCTGGACCCACATCCTCAGCCTGTAGAAGCGCAGCCTGTACCAGTGATGTCTGTTTTATTCACTTGAAATAAAGCTTGACTTTCAGAGAGGACTGCGGCTCCTGTCCCACTTTTCTATTTGAAAACTATGCCTCTGTCCACTTCATGGGTCATTTGAGGGGAAAGGACATCATGCCATCAAAGAAAGCGTTGCCTTTTTCCACTGCAACTTGAAAACCCTGCAACCTGATCCTAAAGCTCTATGGAATACTAGAAATTTATTATGAAACTCCCTAAATGTCAACTCAACATAAGCAAACTAAATCTGCGCCTATCAGCTTACTACAATTCCCAGCAGGCATGGCCAACATGTTACCTTATCTACAGTCTCCCCTTTCCCGGCTCCCATGCAAGACCATGCATGTGCACGTCCTACTTCTGCTGCTGGGTCTGCCCATAGGAAGCGTGCACCCTTCCTGCTACTTAAAGCAACTTTCAAAGGACATAAAGAGGGACAAAATGTGTGGTGCTCTATGCACATCAGAAAATTTAGCTCCACCCACTTCTACGTTAACTCTGCCCATTCTCACCCATTTTTCTTTGTGCCCCCACACAGTCACCCTAACATTATATCCCCCACATTACAATGTTCCCCTCCAATTACCCCACAGTATGAAGTCCCTCTCCTTGTGCCCCAGTTTAAACTGGGGGCAACTAGAGGGGGACATTAAACTGGGGAAGCTGGAGGGGGGAAATTAAACTGAGGCAGCTGGAGGGGGACATTAAACTGTGGGGGTAGCTAGAGGGGGACATTAAACTGGGGGCAACTAGAGACAGACATGTCCCCCTCCAGCACCCCCACAGTTGAATGTCCTCTTCCAGTTGCCCCCAGTGTAATGTTACCCTCCATCTGCCACCCAGTTTAATGTCAACTCCTCCATCTGTCCCCAGTTTAATGTCCCCCCTCCATCTGTCCCCAGTTTAATGTCCCCCCTCCATCTGCCCCCAGTTTAATGCACCCCCTTCATCTTCCACCAATTTAATGCCCCACTTCATCTGCCACCAGCTTAATGTCCCCCTTCATCGCCCCCAATTAATTGTCCCCCTTCATCTGCCACCAGTTTAATGTCCCCCTTCATCTGCCACCAGCTTTTAATGTCCCCCTTTATCTGCCACCAGTTTAATGTCCCCCTTCATCTACCCCAGTTTAATTGCCCCCTTCATATGCCCCAGTTTAATTGCCCCCTTCATCTGCCCCAAGTTTAATTGCCCCCTTCATCTGCCCTCAGTTTAATTTCCCCACTTCATCTGCCTCCAGTTTAACACCACCCCCAAACTTTAACAAAATAAAATCACTTATACTCACCTCTCCTCGCTCCCTGCTGTCATCACATCACGCCCAGCCCCAGGGCCGATGCATGCGGAGGGGGACAGTGGTGAAGCAAGAGCTGTCCGCAGACAGCTCCTGCTTCACCATTGTATTCACCTCATCTGCATCCTCTCCAGACACAGATGAGTTGAATCCAGGACATACCTTCCACCAACTGGAACAGCGGGACAGGACCCACAATCTGGGACTGTCCCGCAGAATCTGGGACGGTTGGGAGGTATGCTTAAAGGATCAGGGCCAATGCCAGTAAAGCTTCTTTAAGTCTGCAAATATAAAAATCTGCTTCACCGGACACACACTACTTGAGCAACAGTACCTAGTTCTCTAGTATACTGCTAAGGTGTACCTATAAGCGAACTGCTTGATTTACTGTGATTGACCTAGGCTGACCTGAAGTTGTTTTGTCTGTTGTTTATATCGTCTAATATCCTGGTACTGACCTCCTGCCTGTTTACTCTCATCACAAGTTCAATAGTAATATATTATTAAGGGAGTGTGAGGGTGTATTGTAGGGTCAGTTCAGGTTGGTAGACACTATACACACAGTTAATATTTTGCTTTAAACCAGGATCATACCATTACTTGTTGTACCTATTCCTTTCTGTGCTCTCGTAGCATAGTTTTCTTTTTTAATTGTTTTTAAAGAACTTTTTTGTCAAATAAATATTTGTAATATTATTTTTGAATATAAAATTAGTCCCTGTCCTGCTTTATTAACTGTCTCCAATACTGAAACCACTCCAAGACGCAGCAACCTGGTGGTCTCCCTGCAGCAAAGTCCAGATTGTCACCACTTTGATGACATGCAATGTATTTACAAGTCCATACACAAATGACTAAAGCAACAAAAATGAATTCTCCCCCCAAAGGAGCATCTCATCTTCTGACATGGAGAATATTGCTGTACTATACTATAGACAGGCAATTGGTGTATGCTCATCACATGATGTGACTTACATTTCTTTTTGTCCATTCACTTAATTTTAATTGACAAAAATAAAATATTCACACTTCTATTTTTGAAAGTATTCTTAATTTGCAGCTTTTCCCACACATGCCTAAAATTTTTGCACAACACCGAATGTCTTCATCGGTTGAACGTTTCAGACACAACAACAGGTAAGAACAGTCATCTGGTTAGGATGTGTTTTATTGGGTATCCTTCTGCTACTATATACAGTTATTGCAAAGGTGTGTGTATAGTTCTGTTCACACTGCTTCTATCAATATTGTTCCAAAATGACAGATATCACAATGTATTCAGCAGGGTTAGATGATGCTGTGAGGATTTATCAGCATAGCCTTTTGGTCTCCTGCTGTGAATGAAAGCTGTGACGCAGATGTGAACAGATCCTAACATTGGCTGCTCTTTTCACGCAATAACTTGTCGTTTCGTGCTTGGATAACATGTAAGACCACACTTGAAGATGTATTTAACAGAATGCACTCTAGGTAAATGAGATATTTCTGCTTGTAAAATCAGGTCTGTAAAGTAGACAAGTGGTGTTATTTCCCATATAAACCTGCAGCATTCTGCTTGTTAGCTTCCTTGTCAAAGTAAAGTATATCACATTACGAAAAAGCACGTTCCGAATATGACATTCATAGAAGATAAATAATTTCAATATGATCTGGCCAGCTGGTTTGTTATTGAAGTTGACAGGGAAGCAACAAAGGCCCTCACCAGAGAAATCCCAATTATATAACACCTGTCACTTCATAATATTTCATGATCAGAGATCATCCAGATGTAGCATAATTGTAATTTGAGAAGCATAAATGCTGTTTATATGATATCATTCCCCTGTAACTATTGCTGATACCTCCAAATGTTCTGCCTGTTTGCAGCTAGTCAGAATGAAGCATTGCGTGTCATTAAATACAGAGTAAATATGCCTAGCCTGACTGTGAATGATCAGCATGAAATGGAACACTACAAGGTATAGCAGAGAGAGGAGAAAGGCAAGTCTAGAAAACAGTCAGCCATTTATAGTAGTTGAAAAGCTCAGGCAACTTTTCATTCAATTTCTGTCTAGAGATGATTTCCTGCAGATACATTCAATATAGGCTTTGAACCTATTGCTTTGGGTTGTTGGATGTCGTATCTTTGTGTGGCTCAGACTACATTTACATCTGCGTCAGAGTTTCCACCTGGAGAACAGACATCCGACGAATAGACATCCGATGGATCCCATTATAGTCAATAGGGTCCAACAGGCACCGTTGATGTCCGCTATTTTAGCAAGTCCGTGTGTTCGTAGTACTGGTCCTCAGATGGACTAGAACAATGGACACACCTGCACAGATGTGAACATAGTGCCATCCATGCCATCCCAACATACTCAAGAAAAAAAAACACAAGACGCTCCTACACAAGACTTATCCTACCACTCTCATGGTTATCTGGTTAAGGCCTGTTTCACACTGCCAAGTTCAGATCTGGGAACCTGGTTCATGTATCTGCTGGATTTACCAGCCCGAATACAGTGTCATATCATTTCAGTTGAGCTGAGACAGGTTCAGGCCAGTAAATCCAGTTGAAATGTGTGAAATTGGCCTAAGGACTCCACCACAGTCTTTTAACTCAGGGATCCTAGATCTTTCAAGGCTACCTCCTTGTCCTGGCCCACATGAAAGAGAACTGCACTTAAACTGGGTCTCAACTAGCTGTGCAACATGCAAACAAATAATCCCACTGTCACCTGCTCCTGCCACCAGGGCCGGTTTTAGACAAAGTGGGGCCCTGGGCAAAATTAAAAGCGGGGCCCCAAATGCTGACATGCAAACAACACCATCGTCTTCCAGTGACAACCCCTATAATAACGCCTCCTTTCTGCCAACAAAAAAGTAATAACAAGCCCCATTTTACCACACACAATTCAAATGAGCACCTTTGTACCACCTAATAGATTTTTGCACCCAGTCATCAGTTAGTATAGCGCCTCCTTATAAATAATAAACACCTTTTTCAGTAATAGCTCCCTTATAAATGATAAATAGTGCCCTGTATCAGTAATATTCCCTCTTATCAGTAACAGACACCCCGTAAAAATAATACTGCTCCCTTATAAATAATAGCCCCCTCATAAATAATAGTTAGTCTTATAAATAATAATCCCCATTATCACTAATAGCCCCCTTTATAAATAAGCCCCACTTAACAATTATACCCCCTTATAAATAGTTCCCCTCTTATAAATAATAGCTCCCCCTTATAATGGATGCCTTATATATAATAGTCCCCCCCTTATAAATAATAGCCCATCTTATAAATAATAGTTCCCTCTTATAATAGCCCTCTCATACTTAAGTTTCCCAATTATATATAGTAACCCACCCTTATATATAATAGCTCTCCGTTATACAGTGTCGGACTGAAGGGCCTTAGGCCCACCAGAGGATCTTGTTCTGGGGCCCCACCCAACAGCTTCCTGCTAATAGCCTACACCACGGCTCCTTCACTGAAGTCTTATATATGTGCTGACTATCTGGTGTTACTGAGTATGTTCCCAGTATAGTCATCCCCTATAGTACTGTGCAGGCCCCAATAACTACACGGCCGGTTCATGCATAGTACTGTATGGGGAATGACATGGCCATGGGGCACTACACGTATGTGCAAGATTATAGTGAGGGAGCTGTGATGCAGACATAGCACACAGGGCTGCCAGCAGGAATTGTGAGCCCCCCCCCCACAGTATAATGCTCCACATGGTATATAATGCTCCACAGTATAAAATGCTCTCCTGAGCCCTCCAGTTTCCCCACATGGCATATAATGCTCCACAGTGACCCCACACAGTATAAAATGTTCCCCTGAGCCCCCCATAGTGGCCCCACATGGTGTGTAAGGCTCCACACAGTATAATACTCCACAGTGGCCCACACAGTATACTACCCCTTAGTGGCCCCAGACAGTGCAATATGCTCCCCAGCAGCCCCACACAATATAATATGCTCCATACAGTATAATATGTACCCCACAATGCCCCCCCAGTATAATGCTCCAGTGGCCTAACACAGTATAACATGCTCCATAATGACCTCCACACAGTATAATATACTCTCCAGAGGGGTTCCCCCAGTATAATGCTCCACAGTGGTCCCCCACAGTATAATATGTTCCCCACAGTCCCCCCCAGTATAATGCTCTACAATGGCCCCACAGAGTATCATATGCTCTCGAAAAGCCCCACACAATATAATACACTACACAGTGGCCCCACACAGTATAACAGGCTCCTCACACTGTCCCTTCCCCAGTATAAAGCTCCACAGTGGCCCATAGTATAATATGCTCCCCAGAGGGCCCCCGCTAGTATAATGCTCCACAGTGCCCCCTCCAGTATTTTACTCCACGGTGGCCCCACGCAATATATTATGCTCCCCAGAGCGTCCCCCCAGTATAATGTTCCACAGTAGGCCCCACGCAGTATAATATGCTCCCCAGAGGGCCCCCTAGTATAATGCTCATTAGTCCCCCCCGAATAATGCCCCACAGTGGCGCCACACAATATAATATGCTCTGCTAATGGCCCCCCCAGAATAATGCTCCACAGTGACCCCACTCAGTATAACATGCTCCAGAAATGGCCTCCACACAGTATAATATACTGCCCCCCAGTATAATGCTCCACAGGGACCCTACAGTGCTATTATTATATTATATTCTGGGGTCTCTTCAGACCCCAGAGTATAATAATCGAAGGCCCGGGGGAAGTGAGGGAAAATAACAAACAGTTATACTCACCTTGTGTTTACTCTGCTGGGCCTCCTCGCGCTGCTCTGTTATCCCCGCCGGCGCTGGCTTCTTCTTCTCTGCGGCTGACGTCACGCGTTGTGGACGTCACCGCTGAGGCCTGTGATTGGGCCTCAGCGATTATGTGAGGCACGCTGTCAGCACGCCCCACGTGATCGCTAAGGCTGAGGCCAGGCCTCAGCGGTGATGTCTGGAACGCCAGAAGATGACGTCGGACGCCAGGACAGGTGAGTAAAAATGTTTGTTATTTTTACTCACCTTGGAAAGGGGCCCTGCGGTCCCTTTCTGTTATTGATTTGGCCAGGGATCATCAGGTTCCGGATCCCGGGGGCCCCTTTGGGGACGGGGACTGGGCAATTGCCCAGTTTGCCCCCCCCTAACGCCGACCCTGCCTGACACTGATCTCTCTCAGTTAGATTATGGTATGTCATCCCCTGATACCTTCTGCACCATATCTTTGTGGCACTCTTGCATTGTGAAGCTGGCATGTATGCAGCGCAGGTCTAAAGCCAGGGCCCCACTTTGCAAAAAAGCAGCGTTTTGGCCACAGCGGCAAAAAAACACCATATTTTACCGTACCTGGCTAATCCCATCCACAAATTGCAGAAAACAATCTGCAGCATTTTTTTATATCGCAGCATGTCAATTATACCTATGGAAATGCTGGTGGTTTTCATATAGGTATAATAGAGGCAGAAAGTCCGCAGAAGACTTTCTGTGAAAAAACGCTGTGGAAAAAAACTTGATGTGTTTCCAACGCAGTCTTTTCCGCAACATTTTTTGGCTGCGGCTCGCTACGTGGGGTCTTAGCCTTAGGGTGGAAGGCGCCCTACACCTTTGGGTGCCCCCATTCATCGTAAGAAAAACAGAACCAAGGTACACTTATGGTCTGGTATATTTTACCATTAAGGGCTAAGCATATTTTTTCACTGTTGAATTCCATAACTTTTTATTTTTTCATTGACCCAGACATATTGGGGCTTTTTTGTGGGATGACTTGTAGGTTTTAACCTTTTTCGGGTAACTTTTTTGGGTACACATTGATCATTTATATCTTTTTTTTTCTTTTGCACGAGAAAGGGATAAGAAAAGTTAACTCTTCCTTTCTGGGGGGTTTTCTGCCTTTCTGCAGGTTCAAAAATATTAAAAAAACAAAACAAAAAAACCCCCCCTAAACATTCAAATCACCCCCCTTTCCCTATGTTTGAAAAAAATAAATAAATAAAATAAACAAAAACAAACATAAACATCCCCGTGTCCGAGAAGTCCGGTCCACAAACATATAAAAATATTTTTTTCCATAAAGCAAAAACCGTAGCAGAAAGAAAAAAATCAAAAGAGCCAAACCTCAGTTTTTTTGCCTTTTCGCCCCCCCCCCCCCAAAAAAAAAATTATTCCCCAGAATGGCATAAAGAACTATACAAGTTTGGTATCCCCTCATATTGTACCGACCCAAAGAATACAAGTGACATGTAATTTTGGCTGCACACTAAATGCCATAAAAGCAAAGCCTGTGACAAAGTTGCTGTTTTTCTCCAATTCCGCCTCATTCTGAATTTTTTTCCAGCTTCCCAGTATATCATATGGAATATTAAATGGTACCATTACGAAATACAATTTGTCCTGCAAACATTAAGCCCTCATATGGCTCTGTGAATGGAAAAATAAAAAAGTTATGGCAGGGAGTTAAAAACGAAAATCAAAAAATGCCTGTGGCTTAAAAGAGTGTAGAACACTCTCAGGGCTATGAGAAACCTGGAGACCATGGGGAAGTTTAAAAAAAAAAATATATATATATATATATATATATATATATATATATATACTCACCTTCCATTACCACTTTTGGGCCTCCTCACTGTGTCCACCACTCTCCCTCCCCTTCCTCAGTGACATCATGCATCTGGGGTCACCACTGAAGCCTGTGTTTAGGCCTCAGTGTTGACATGGGAACACTGAGATTTATAACATTATGACGCTGTGCATGCTATTGTGACCACTGGTGGCCCAATCACAGTCCTCAGCAGTGACTCTGGGCATATGACGTCATCAGGAGAGCATCAGACGCCGGGAGGAGACCCAAAAGAGGTAATGCAGCGACCTATTTAGTTCGCTCATGACAAATCTCAATTTGGAATATTTGGGTCGAACCCAGCTCGATACATGTCCAACCCATCCAAATCTTATGTATATGAAATTAATATTTAGAGTCCAGGGGAATAATAAAAAGCATAAATGTCCCAAATCACTTAGAGTACTATAACACATACAATATGTGAAATTTGAAATGTCTCTCCCATTATGAGGACAAACATCTATTGTGCACCAAAAAGTCTCCCCACAAACATACTAAACTATCACTGTCCCTAATCTATAAAGGTCACATGTGGCCAAAACTAACCTGGAAAATAAACAAACATAAAAACAATGCATAAAAACAGTGTATAGCCAAGACATATGGTGAAAAATGTGGGCTAATCCCCATTATACAATAATAATCAGTATATGACCACTGGACCCTGTATCAATAAGTAAATGATAGGGTACTACATTACAGGATGTGATTTGGGACATTTGCCTTTTATTATTTCCCTGGACACTGAATATTAATTTCATATACTGTACATAAGATTTGGATGGGGTGGACATTTTGATATTTGTTGATGTCCATAGTGGTTGTGTTTTGTTTTTTAAGTGTTTTTAATAAATAATAAGCGCCAATATAAATAGTTATATATTTTTCTATATTTGGTGAGCATCTCATTTATGTACCTTTTTCTTCTTTCTTGGAGTGCTGATATCTATTTGCCATACATGAGATTAACCACTCCATTAAATAATACAGAGTGTCCGCCTTTTCCCGTTTCAACATGTCTGTAGATTTAACATGTCCTCTATCAATAAAAAAAAAAAAATTAGGAAAAATTAGGGATAAAGTTGGTACAACATGTTTATAAATATGACATTTTTAGCTGTATTTTCCAGTGTATTGTAACTGCATTGGATTGCATTGTTGCAGCCACAAGCCACAGTGTTCCCTTCTATTTATAAAGTTATATAAGTCTACCCCTTTTAGCACTACTTACAGTGGGTACGAAAAGTATTCAGACCCCTTTAAATTTTTCACTCTTTGTTTCATTGCTGCTAGAGATGAGCGAAGTATTCAAAGATTTGATTCGGCAACTTCGCCGAATTTTGCAATATGATTCTATTCAATCCAAATTAATTTGCAGCGAATAAACAGCTATTTCCTGTCTGCAGAGAGCCGGGGTGGGAGGCAAAATGGCGGAAGCCCTTGGATGCCGCGATCATGTCTCCCTCTCCAGCACGGACAACTTTTATTCATGTGAAAGGATCTGCTAACAAGCAAAGACACGCCTACCCAATCACATCACTAGAGAACATCATATAACCGTCTGATGTCACAAAGGTCCTTACTAAATATCCATTACTGCGAAGCATCAGGAAATCCGGATTCCATGTGAATCGAATATTTCCTGAAATTCGGATCGAATTCCACTTCTGCAGCTTCGATTCACTCATCTCTAATTGCAGCCATTTGCTAAAAGCAAAAAAGTTCATTTTATTTCTCATTAATGTACACTCAGCACCCCATCTTGACAGTAAAAATAAAACAGAAATGTAGATATTTTTGCAAATTTATTAAAAAAGAAAAACTGAAATATCACATGGTCATAAGTATTCAGACCCTTTGCTGTGACACTCATATTTAACTCTCATGCTGTCCATTTCCTTCTGATCCTCCTTGAGATGGTTCTACTCCTTCACTGGAGTCCAGCTGTGTTTAATTAAACTGATTGGACTTGATTAGGAAAGGCACACACCTGTCTATATAAGACCTCACAGCTCACAGTGCATGTCAGAGCAAATGAGAATCATGAGGTCAAAGGAACTGCCCAAGGAGCTCAGACACAGAATTGTGGCAAGGCACAGATCTGGCCAAGGTTACAAAAGAATTTCTGCAGCACTCAAGGTTCCTAAGAGCACACTGTCCTCCATAAACCTTAAATGGAAGAAGTTTGGGATGACCAGAACTCTTCCTAGACCTGACCGTGCAGCCAAACTGAGCAATCGTGGGAGAAGAGCCTTGGTGAGAGAGGTAAAGAAGAACCCAAAGATCACTGTGGCTGAGCTCCAGAGATGCAGTAGGGAGATGGGAGAAACTTCCACAAAGTCAACTATCACTGCAGCCCTCCACCAGTCGGATCTTTATAGAGTGGCCCGAAGGAAGCCTCTCCTCAGTGCAAGACATATGAAAGCCTGCATAGAGTTTGCCAAAAAACACATGAAGGACTCCCAGACTATGAGAAATAAGATTCTCTGGTCTGATGAGATGAAGATTGAATTTTTGGTGTTAATTCTAAGCGGTATGTGTGGAGAAAACCAGGCACTGCTCATCACCTGCCCAATACAATCCCAACAGTGAAACATGGTGGTGGCAGCATCATGCTATGGGGGTGTTTTTCAGCTGCAGGGACATGATGACTGGTTGCAATTGAAGGAAAGATGAATGCAGCCAAGTACAGAGATATCCTGGAAGAAAACCTCTTCCAGAGTCCTCTGGACCTCAGATTGGGCCAAAGGTTCACCTTCCAACAAGACAATGAACCTAAGCACACAGCTAAAATAACAAAGGAGTGGCTTCAGAACAACTCTGTGACCATTCTTGATTGGCCCAGCCAGAGCCCTGACCTCAACCCAATTGAGCATCTCTGGAGAGACCTGAAAATGGCTGTCCACCAACGTTCACCATCCAACCTGACGGAACTGGAGAGGATCTGCAAGGAAGAATGGCAGAGGATCCCCAAATCCAGATGTGAAAAACTTGTTGCATCATTCCCAGGAAGACTCATGGCTGTACTAGCTCAAAAGGAAGGGGCTTCTACTCAATACTGAGCAAAGGGTCTGAATACTTATGACCATGTGATATTTCAGTTTTTCTTTTTTAATAAATTTGCAAAAATATCTACATTTCTGTTTTTTTTTTTTTTACTGTCAAGATGGGGTGCTGAGTGTACATTAATGAGAAATAAAATGAACTTTTTTGCTTTTAGCAAATGGCTGCAATGAAACAGAGTGAAAAATTTAAAGGGGTCTGAATACTTTCCGTATCCACTGTAGTCTAGAGGTAATGCAGGAACATTTGTTCTGGAATACATGTAAGGTGCGGTTTGGCATGTTTCTTGCTATTTTTTGCGCTTTTTCTCATATGTTTGCTCCCTGATGTACAGTTCTTGAGGTGAATGTCATATGTAGAGCTCTGGTAAGAACACTTCAGTCTCCAGCATAGATCTTCACGGGTACTTTGAGTGAGCTAGCTTTCAAATAAATGTATGCTTGATATTTTCCCATACATTTTTGTATGGCTAGCAGTGGAGAATTACATCAGTCTTAGCTGGCAGTCATTTCTACTGACACTTGTCAGAATTGTGAGGTTTGGAAGTATGAAATATAAAACACTCATTAAATCCGCAGAGAATCAAAATTTGAAGAAAAGGTGCAGGATTTGTGATAATAAAACCTGGCAGCAGTTTAATGCTTGTCTAGCTGTATTCAGTTTCTGCCAAACACACGGTTTCATAATATCTGTATTTTGTTCTTTGTGTTTTTTATATTATTTTCTCCTGTGGAAGAAGAGCATACTAGTGGAATTTTCTATAATTCTTTTTTTAAATTCATTCATTTTCTCATTTGTCATTTAACAGAATTATAATATATAATTCAATCTGGTCACTAACTTAAAGGGAACCTGCACATACAGCCATATCTGTGGGTAGTATTCTATGGGAAAAAGATAATATATCTTGTATTCCATTCATTTAAATATCTGTTTATTGTATGGTTAGGAGTCCAGGAGGTGGTTCTCCCCAGAGATTGACAGCTATGACAGTCATGCTCATTGAAAAGGACTGTTCTCATGACTCCAAGGAGTAAAAGCAGAGTTTTAACTTAATAAAATACAAATTATACTGAATATTTTCCTACAAAACTATTGTCAAAATATTTAACTTAGGGAACTGCTAATGGAGTTCCCTTCATTGTCTTGGTGGTTCCAAATCAGCTATCAGCTACCTCTTCCCACCGCAGCCATTTTTCGTTTTTTCATTTTTTATTTTTTTTTTTTTATTCCCCATCTCCCAAAAGCCATAATGTTTTTATTTTTCTGCTCACAGAGCTGTATGATGGCTTACTTTTTGCAAGATAGATTGTACTTTATAGTGGTAACATTTAATATTCTGTACGATGTACTGGAAATCTGCAAATTTTCTTATGGGTTTTGTTTCTAAAGGGTTCACTATGCAGCCAAAATGGCATGTTAACTATATTCATTGGATAAGTGATATGTGTCTGTAATGGGACAACCCCTTCCCACTGCATATTCTGTATAATGTACCAAATTTATATAGTTTCTGGTATGTTTTAACACCTTAAATTTTGTCACCATATTCTGACACCCGTAAAGTTTTTATATTTCCATATACAGGGCAGGGCCAGTTGTACTTTTTATTTATACCATTTTAAATAATGTCTGATATTTTGATCACATTTTATTCAAATATTTATGGGAGGTGAAATGGTGAAAAAAAGGCAGTTTGTCTCTTGATTATTTTTCCCACTACAGTATTTACCGTATGGGAAAAACATTTTTATAAGTTTGTAGATTGGACATTTTCAGACACAGTGATACCTAATGTGTATCTTTTTTACTTTATTTATATATCTGACCTAGGGAAAGGTATTTTTTCCTTTTTTTTTTAAACTTTTATTTTTAGACCCCTGAAGACTTGAGAGGCCACCATGTTTAACCCCTTCCCGCTGGTGACATTTTTCGATTTTCGTTTTTGACTCCCTGCCTTCCAAACCCCATAATTTTTTTTTTTTACTTTATTTATATATCTGACCTAGGGAAAGGTATTTTTTCCTATTTTTTTTAAACTTTTATTTTTAGACCCCTGAAGACTTGAGAGGCCACCATGTTTAACCCCTTCCTGCTGGTGACATTTTTCGATTTTCGTTTTTGACTCCCTGCCTTCCAAACCCCATAATTTTTTTTTTCCGTTCATAGAGCCACATGAGGTCTTAATGTTTGCGGGACAAATTGTTCTTCATAATGATACCATTTATTATTCTGTACAATGTACTGGGAAGCTGGAAAAAAATTCAGAATGGGGTAGAATTGGAGAAAATGTGCATTTGTGCGACTTTCTTATGGGCTTCGTTTCTATGGCATTCACTTTGCAGCCAAAATTACATGTCATCTATATTTTATGTTTCGGTACAATCAGGGATACCAAATGTATATAGTTTTATTTACATTTTAACCCCTTAACAATAATCTAAAACTTTGCAAAGAAAAAAATATTTCTTAAAGTCGCCATATTGTGACACTCGTAACATTTTTATATTTCCGTTACGGGGATGCATGAGGCGTCTTTTTTTGTGGGCCAGGTGTACTTTTTAGTTATACCATTTTGAGGAATGTCTATAGCTTTGATCATATTTTATTCAAATTTTTATCAGAAGTGAAACTGCAAAAAAACGGCAGTTTGGCACTTTAGATTTTTTTTTTCCTGCTATGGCGTTCACTATATGGAAAAAATATTTTATATATTATATATGTATTCTAGGGAAAGGTGTTGATTCAAACTTTTTTTTATTTTTTATTACTATTTTATTAGCCCCCCCAGGAGGCTTGTACCTGCAATTTTTTGACTGCAAGTCCCATAGACTGCAATACAACTGTAGGACTTTCGCTGTGTTACTATTGCGACTGGTCATAGGCCTATTGCAGGCCTGGAAGCCTTCAGGAGGCTCCAGGCTGCCATTGGAACAGGTCGGCTCCCTACAATCTCGCCGCACGGGAGCCAACCTGCAATGAGAAAGGTACCCACCGGCCCGAGGGTGGGGCAATTTTTTTTTACTTTGGGGGGATAATGGCCTGTAATGCCCATGATCAGAGTCCACTCTGATTGCGGGCATTAGCTCTGGGTCTCTGCTGTAATGTACAGTGGAGACCCGGTAGCTATGGTGGCCGTGCTGCAGCAGAGCGGTGGCCATCTTTAAAGACCCAGCATTCACCGTACTATTACGGTGGATGTCGGGAAGGGGTTAAGGGCCAACATCCATCATAAAAGTATTGCAGATGGTGCTTGCAGATCAGATATGGTGTCCAATGTAATAGGTTCCCTTTAAGGATTTATTCACACTTGCATATTTTGCTAATCATCTTGCATCAGTATTTGTAAACTGCTTTGAACAATCCATATTTATTAGACTTGTCCTTTAAAATTAATCTGATCACAAAGTATCTCTCTGGTGGAATATACAAATCCAAGTCAATGTCAAATCCAAGAGTTTTAATAGTCAAAGCCTAATTGGTAAGCAAGTGGATATCCAGTAAAATAAGCCAAAAGTCAGTTACCAGGAATACAGATATGTTCAGAGCTCAGGAACCTAGTTAGTAACAATTAATTAATTAATAGCAGGCACCTGGGAATCTTAGTGAAAAGTTTAAATACTTTCCCAGCATTCATGTTTGGAAGATGAGGGATCTCTCAGATTGGCTCAGCACCTCAGTCTAACTAGCTGCAGAGCCAGAGAAAGTTTCACATGTCGACATGGAAACCTTAAAACAACAGTAGTGAGCAGTGCTGCAGAAAGGTGAATATATGCTGAGAATTCTAACAATACCTCCTTATATGAGGGGACTCCAAATCCTTAGTTTTCAAACCAGATCTATCCTATAAAAGGCTTTAACCATACAATCAGGGTTCCTCCTAACAACAGACTACAATTGTTTCAGGTACAAGTGGTCCTTATCCCAATTTGTTAGATTCCATTTCTACATCAGAATTTTTTGATTTGGAAATGGATAAAAAGAGCCAAAACTATGAATTCTAGTACAAGTAACACAAACAGGGCCATTGGCCTTATTATGAGACCCAAGTGGCGAGAGTTACTACACATTTCAGCAGAATTATGTGCATAACCCTGACTATCTTCAGATAAGGACAAGGCATTATATGATATACAAGAGACCAGGCAGGAATGCAGCCAAAGAAGCTCCAAAACAATTTCAGCAGCTACATTTTGAAGAACAAGAAAATAAATAGCCTCAGAATGCACTTAATTTATTAAGTGCATTCTTTAGTGTCATAGGAGGACATTAGGTGACATTAATTTAGTGTCATAGGTGGAGTGTCATATTTAACTGGACCTCAAGACAGTGGAGTATTGTCCACAGCGGTTACATTGACTGGATTCACAAGTGGAAATATAGGGATTCCAAGCTGCTTTACAACCCGAGAATCCAGAAAATTGCTGTTGAATCACAGTCAAAAAATGCTTTACTAGAAACCATTTTAGCATTAGCAGATACATCAACATTCAAAAAAATTTTCAGAGAAAAACAAGGAAATACCTGCTCACCTAGGTGGCATCAAAAACTCACAAGACGGAACAACCAGGAGAGCACAAAAAAAATCCAAAAACAGAATTAGAGAAATATACAAATCATAGAGTACACAGTCAAAGCCAAATCAGTAAGCAAGCGGATATCCACTAAAACAAGACAAAAGTCAGTTACCAGGAATACTGCAACAACATAAATATTCAGAGCTCAGGAACCTAGCTAGTAACAATTAATAGCAGAAACTTTAGTGCAAATATTAACTCTTTCCAGACATCCACCATACTATTAAGGCAGATGTCAGTTGTTTAAATATTGTGGCCTTTCAGGAGCTGAGCGGCCACCATATCCATCAGGTCTCCACTGTATTATACAGTGTAAACCCAGCTGTAATGCCCATGATCAGTCCCCAAACTGATCATGGGCATTAACCCTCTTGATGCCTTGGTAAAAGCTGACTGGGGCACCATTTTGCCAGTGACACCATTATGTTATGAATCCGGTGGCCAGTGATCCAGTACCATGACAGCTGGGAGCCTAATGAAGGCTCCTAGGTTTGTCTCTCATACATGCAATACATTGTATTAGTGATCAGACCCCCTGGAGTTCAATTCCCTTAGGGGGTCTAAAAATAAAAGTAAAAAAACAAAAAAAAAAAAAAAAAAAATTTAAAAAAATCACTTCCCTGTCCTTAGATCACATACATAAAATAAATAAAAAGTGTAAAACACATACACATTAGGTATCAATGCATTACAAAATGCCCGCTCATCCTTATAAAAATATTTTTCCCATATGGTGAACACTGCAGTCGGAAATAAAATCAAAAGAGCCAAAGAATCGTTTTTACGCTGTTTCACCTCCCACAAAAACTAGGATAAAAAGCAATCAAAGCAATAGACATTCCCCAAATTGGTATAAATAAAAAGTACATCTGGCCCTGCAAAAAAAAAAGACACCTGATGCATCCCTATAAAGGAAAATATAAAAAAGTTACAGGTGACAGGATATGATGATTTTTTTAAGGGGTTAACTTAAATAAACCTATACAAATTTAATATCCCCGGGATAGTACCGACCCATAGAATACAGGTGACATGGCTTTAGCTTTTTAGCTGCACAGTGGATCTCATAAAAATGAAACCCATAAGATAGTCACACAAACACATTTTTTTTCCATTTCCACCCAATTCTGAATTTTTTTTTCTAGCTAATATTAAATGGTACCTGTGATGAACAGACCTTCAGTTTTATATCTTTCTGGAAATGTATTTTCACTTGCTCATATCACTCCTACCTACTTTCAGGAATGCCATGGGGGAGGGAGGGCGAGTGATCCCCCCCAGCTCAACCCCAGACACACATCTTCTTCTAGCTAGGCAGTGCCTTGGGGGAGCTGTGGCTAGACACTCCTTTATACTACAAGGGAGGCAAAGTCCTTTGTTTTGTAGGAGCCTGGATGGCATAAAGGAAAGACATGTTTCTGTAACTCACTGAAGAAAGTGCCCTAGGCCCAAGAAACCCCTTTTTATTTTGCGTGCTGTATTTTACTTTATCCATAATCTGCTGGTTTAGTCATTGATATATATTTATGTATATGTTAATGCTTAGTACCGACCCACCTGGATTAATAAATATATAAAATTTAACCCCTTCAGGTCTGAGCCCAAAAGTGCGTTAAAGACCAGGCCTCATTTTTCAAAACTGACATATGTCACTTTATATGGAAATAACTTTAAGACGCTTTAACTTGCACAAGTGATTTTGAGACTCTTTTTTCGTGACACATTGTACTTTATGTTAGTGGTAAACATTGATCAATATCTTAGTATTTATTTATAAAAAAAATAGGAAATTTGATGGAAATTTGGAAAAAAAATCACAATTTTCAAAATGTGAAATGCTCTGCTTTTCAAACAGATAGTCATACCACCCAAATAAGTTAATAAATATTATATTTTTTTTATATGTCCCACTAGGACACCTGAATCGCTGATTCAGCACTATAGACTGCAATACACGTGTATTGCAGTCTATACAGGAATTCAGCCTATGTAGACATAGGCTGATTTCCAGAGATCCTGGCAGGATCAACCAGGTAGTGGGGGCTTCAGGCAGCCTGGGGTCACTGGCCAGACCCCGGGCTGCATATTATAGATATCGGCACCCCCCCGATCTCGCCGCGGGGGGTGCCGGGAGGCGGCAACATGGAGGAACCCCTTGGATGCCGCGGTCATGTTTGACCGCGGCATCCAAGGGGTTAAAATCCCCGATCGGCGCTCAGGGTCGACGGAGGTTAAGGAGCAGGGTGTTAGCTGTCAGTTATAGCTAACATCCTCTCCCGATGCCGCCCGCGGCACTCAGTGCCGCTAGCAAACACTTAAAATGCCGCGGTCGCTATTGACCGCGGCATCTTAAGGGTTAAACAGCGGGGATCGGTGTTATCCCTGGTCCCCGCTGTTGCAGCGGGAGCCTGGCTGTCAAATACAGCCGGGTTCCCGCGGTGATCGCACGGGCTCTGCTTCTGAGCCCGCTCGATCACCGTCACGTACCTGTACGTGGGGATGCGGTAACTAACCACATTCTCCCACGTACATGTACGTGAGAATGCGTGAAGGGGTTAAAAAGCTCGTCTTTGTATTATCCTATCGGTCCAAAGCACTCACTGGAGGTGGGTGTGAGGTAATTGAAGCAATCTCAGGTGTGCTGAACGCGGGTTCGGCAGGATGAGATCCTTCACAGTACCATTGCAAAGTTCAATTTGTCCTGCAAAAATTAAGCATTCACACGGCTCTGTGAACCAAAAAATAATAAAAGTTATGGCTTTTGGAAAGCAGGGAGTCAAAAACGAAAATTGGAAAATGGCTGTGGCAGGAAAGGATGAAATACCTTGGTAGCATTCATGATTGGAGGATGGAACAACACCACAGAGCCTAACTAGCTGTAAAGCCAAAGCCAGCTTCACAAAACTTTAAGGCTAAGGCCCCATGTAGCGGGCTACAGCCAAAAAGCTGTGAGAAAAACCTTGGCGAAAACGCATTGCGGTTTTTCCTGCAGCGCTTTTCACAGAAAGTCCACAGAGTTTTCCCCTGCAGACTTTCTGCTTCAATTATACCTATAGGAAAACCGCCGGCATTTCTGTAGGTATAATTGACATGCTGCAAGTTCCAAAAACAATTTGGAAATCACAGCATTTCCGCTACGTGTATTTTTCTGCAATGTGTAAATAGGATTTACTAGAATCCCATCCACTTTTCAAAGACTGTAAAATGCTTCGGTTTCTGTCGAGGCTAAACTGCAGTGTTTGAGCCCCTGGCCTAAAGCTTCAGTAGTGAACAGTGCTACAGCGAGGAGAATACATACAGTGCTGGCCAAAAGTATTGGCACCCCTGCAATTCTGTCAGATAATACTCAATTTCTTCCAGAAAATGATTGCAATCACAAATGCTTTGGTAATAATATCTTCATTTATTTTGCTTGCAATGAAAAAACACAAAAGAGAATGAAAAAAAAGTCAAATCATTGATCATTTTACACAAAACTCCAAAAATGGGCCGGACAAAAGTATTGGCACCCTCAGCCTAATACTTGGTAGCACAACCTTTAGACAAAATAACTGCGAACAACCGCTTCCGGTAACCATCAATGAGTTTCTTACAATGCTCTGCTGGAATTTTAGACCAATCTTCTTTGGCAAATTTCTCCAGGTCCCTGAGATTTGAAGGGTGCCTTCTCCAAACTGCCATTTTGAGATCTCTCCACAGGTGTTCTATGGGATTCAGGTCTGGACTCATTGCTGGCCACTTTAGAAGTCTCCAGTGCTTTCTCTCAAACCATTTTCTAGTGCTTTTTGAAGTGTGTTTTGAGTCATTGTCCTGCTGGAAGACCCATGACCACTGAGGGAGACCCAGCTTTCTCACACTGGGCCCTACATTATGCTGCAAAATTTGTTGGTAGTCTTCAGACTTCATAATGCCATGCACACGGTCAAGCAGTCCAGTGCCAGAGGCAGCAAAGCAACCCCAAAACATCAGGGAACCTCCGCCATGTTTGACTGTAGGGACCGTGTTCTTTTCTTTGAAGGCCTCTTTTTTTTTTCCTGTAAACTCTATGTTGATGCCTTTTCCCAAAAAGTTCTACTTTTGTCTCATCTGACCAGAGAACATTTTTCCAAAAAGTTTTTGGCTTTCTCAGGTAAGTTTTGGCAAACTCCAGCATGGCTTTTTTATGTCTCTGGGTCAGAAGTGGGGTCTTCCTGGGTATCCTACCATAGAGTCCCTTTTCATTCAGACGCCGACGGATAGTACGGGTTGACACTGTTGTACCCTCGGACTGCAGGGCAGCTAGAACTTGTTTGGATGGTAGTCGAGGTTCTTTAGCCACCATCCACACAATCTTTCGTTGAAATCTCTCGTCAATTTTTCTTTTCCGTCCACATCTAGGGAGGTTAGCCACAGTGCCATGGGCTTTAAACTTCTTGATGACACTGTGCACGGTAGACACAGGAACATTCAGGTCTTTGGAGATGGACTTGTAGCCTTGAGATTGCTCATGCTTCCTCACAATTTTGCTTCTCAAGTCCTCAAACAGTTCTTTGGTCTTCTTTCTTTTCTCCATGCTCAATGTGGTACACACAAGGACACAGGACAGAGGTTGAGTCAACTTTGATCCATTTCAACTGGCTGCAAGTGTGATTTAGTTATTGCCACCACCTGTTATGTGCCACAGGTAAGTAACAGGTGCTGTTAATTACACAAATTAGAGAAGCATCACCTGATTTTTCAAAGGGTGCCAATACTTTTGTCCACCCCCTTTTTTATGTTTGGTGTGGAATTATATCCAATTTGGCTTTTTGACAATTCTTTTTGTGGTTTTCCATTGACGACAAATTAAATTAAGATATTATTACGAAAGCATTTGTGATTGCAATCATTTTCTGGAAGAAATTGAGTATTGTCTGACAGAATTGCAGGGGTGCCAATACTTTTGGCCAGCACTGTATTAAGAATCCTATCAACTATATATAAAAATGGGTGCTCACAGCTAAACAACCCCTTTAAAAACTAATTGAGTTGTAGGTTCTATAAAAACTAGAAAACCCCTTTAAGTGGGACTTTATAAAATTAACATTCAAGATATGGTACCTGTGATGAACCGACCCTCAGTTTTATATCTTTCTTGGAAGTGTGTTTTACTTGCTCATGTCAGTCCTTCCCCCACTTGTTGGAATGTGGTACTTAAGTGAGGTTACGCTGCTGGACGCTATGCCTCACTGGTTTTTATCCCTGGCCAGATGGCGATGGGAGATAGTGGTCCGGTGACCTTAGCTTCACCCACCCCCTCCCCGCACCTAGGTACCCATCTCTTCGAGGATTCTGCAGAGGAGGGAGAAGGAGAAGGGCTGGCTGGGGGGGGAGGTGAAGGGTGGGGTGGGGCTGAAGGGGGTCTGACACTGAGGTAGAGTGAGTTTTTCTGTGTCTTTTGTGTGGAGCCGGAAAGAGACACAGCTAAGACAGAGCTGTGGGCTCAGGTATTATGCTATATTTTATTCCCATTTTTTGTTTTATGTGCCGTATCATTGCTCTTTTGCTTGTATGTTTATGCTTGATCATATTAATATTGTATATTTCTGTATATGCTATTAATTAGTACCTACCCACTTGGGTTATTAAACATATAAAATTTATACAGCTCGTTTCATTCTATCCTATGACCCGGTCTACTCACGGTGTGTGAGTGGGAGGTTAAGAAAGAAGGTTGATCGCAGGTACGCCAAGAGGCTTGGCAAGGCGATATTCTTCACAGTACCAAAATAAAATCATTTTACATATAAAAAAAAGTCCATCCAAATGATATCTATACACAAATTTCCATCTGTGTACAGATAATATTACAGTAGTGTTGAACCTCACCATTGAATTGTTTACTGTCATATGTTTTAATAGATCTAATTCTCCAACAATAGTATTTCTGCCTTTTAAAAACTGTCACATAATTGTTTTTCAAGAAATTTCATTTGGTGAAATTAAGAAGGCATTGCAAACATAAAGGCTTTATAAATGCTTTATAAAACATCATACTCAATAAAAGTGAACACCCCAGACATGGGTAATGATAGATGTTTTTCCCACCTTCTACTATTACATGGTATGAGGAGGAAATAAACAGACATCCAATTAAAAAGCAGCACGGTGACTTCCAGTTTTACATCTGTTCAGCTGCCACTGGAAGCAAATAGAGCATCTAAAAAGAAATGCAGAAATAAGCAATCACAAGTAAATTCTGCCTTTGCTTGGCAGTTATAGCTCTGTGGACTACAGCCAAATTTCAGATTGTTCTGCCAGCACAAACAGGCAAGTATTAAAAAGGAATACTAATTAGGAAAATTGACTAGCTCATGCTCACATTGTCCTTGGACAATTGCTTTTGGGGGCTGAATGGTATTATCACATATAACAAAAGGCAATTTTATACTGATGAATACAAAGCTGTTAGGTAAAGGGAGCTCAACTATGAATTCAAATGTAAAAATGCTATAAAGTAAAGAAAAGAAATTGCAGAGAAAATCACATCCTACTATACAAAGCCTATATCATACTGATGTGTCCAGAAAAAGCTGAATTTCTTGCTTACCTAGTCAAAAGTCTGTTAATACCTGGCTGCATAATGGAACGTCAATCTTTAGTTTATACAAGATACATAGTGAGTCTTGGGAATGCATTCAAGTGAATTTGAAGTCAAATACTAAAAATACTGTATGAGAGTATGTTTGAGAAAATCATAAGTTTAGATAAAGTAATGTGACAAAATGTGACTTAATGTACAATTTATGGTAAAACTATCAAACTACGAAAACATTCAATAACTTCCAATGAAAACTGCATTCTTTAGGTTTGATGAACCTACACTAATATGAAGGTAAAGTATAAACATATATTCTTATTATATGATTCAAAATCTGTCAATAGTATACTTGCTGGGAAACAGGACTTGTAAAGATAATGGTTTATGGCATGTAAACCTGATATCAGGGTATAGTGGGGGTAAGTTGTAAATAAAATAAAAATGTAAACCCTCCCAATGGCCAATTTTAGCGTTTTTGTTTTATATTCTTTGATTCCCAAGAACACAACATTCTTATATTTCTAACATAGCTGGATGTGTACTTGTTTTTGTGGAATTAGTTGAAATTTTAAAGGCACTACTTAATGTTCCATTCAATGTAATGAATCACTGAAAACAAATTATTTGTGGAGCAAGGTGATCAGAAAGTGCAATTCTTGTTTCTTTGCTTTTTTAAAAGCAAAGACTTAAGAGAACATTAAAAAGAAATGAATAGGTGACTTATTCACCACCTGGGATAGATAAGGTGAGATTTAGGCTAAGGCCCCAAAAAGCGCTGCGGCGAAAACTGCGGTGGCTATGCATCGCGTTTTTTTCCCCGCATTGCTTTTCACAGAAAAGCAGACTTTCTACTTCAATTATACCTATAGGGAAACCGCCAGCATTTCCATAGGTATAATTGACATGCTGCGATTTCCGCTGTGGATTTTCTTCTGCAATGTATGGATGAGATTAGCCAGAATCCCATCCACTTTATAGGTACTGTAAAATACTGTGTTTTTTGCCGTGGCGTTTCCGCCGTGGCCAAAGCACGGCACTTACGCTATGTGAGGCCCTGGCCTAAAAGGGATTAAAACTGCAACATCCTGTTCAAATTCTATCAGTGCATTAATGCCTGCATTTTCAGCTTTTTTCAAAGACTCCCTCTAAAATAAAACATGAACTCCAATTTAAATCTGAATTCAATCTTAATAAAAAGTACAGTGTTATTGTACAGTAAATATGATGCATTACTTATTTATTACGAATCCTAAGTAACATCCTGTATCATAGTCCAGAGCTGCATTCACAGCTCTGCTAGCTACTGCCAAGACCAGTCGACACTATCATGCAATTCTTTCTTGCTTGTAGATATGGAAAGCTAAATGGACAATTCCTTCTAATACTTTGCACATACTCTGAGCAAGTATATATTTACATTACCTCCAAAGAACAGAGGTTTTCATGTGTGGATTATGCATATTTTTACTATTACATATAGAATATTACATATGGTTTATTGATTGAAAAAAGAAATACAAGACACCATTGGCTCTGGTTACTCCTATGGAAAGAAATGATCATACAGAGGATAGTCTGACCCCATTAAATTGTTGATGGGTCCTGTTGACATTAACAGGATATGGAAAAAATTATCATATGTGTAAGTCAATCATAAGAGCAAGTTCCCTATAGACACTGAAGCAGCAGGGAATCCTGGGTAAGGTAAGTTTAGCACAAGATAAAGTATTTGATGCAAATGAGTCAGAAGCTGAAGCTTTACTAGATTCATAATCCAAATGTTTAGTGTGCAAATAGATTGTTAACTGATTCTTTTCACATTTGGCTATAGAAGAACATTCTATTATCTTTTTGGCTGTCATACAGACAAGTGCTGTTGTGCTTAGTGTCATAAACATGCTGAGAAAAACTGAGGAAATTGGCTATTTCCTTAAAGTTGTCGTTTTTGTTAAACATTGTCCTCCATTATGCATACATTTCTATATATCAGGTCTTAAAAATGAAATACTCGCAGTTGTGAACTCGTCTATATGACTCAAATACTGTTGACAGGTTGTTTGATTTAAAATGCAGCCTGGTTTAATCTCTGAAATAAGTGTGACTTGAATAAGAGTGATAGTTATTTTGAGTTGTCATTAAAATGCTACACCAGGGGGTTGATTTGCATGTAGACTGATTACATTTAGTATCTTCTCATGTATCTCTGCTGAATCAATGTCACTTCATCAACACTTTGAAATTGCCTCTCCTGTTTCTATTAGAATAACCTCTTCTTTTGCATAGAGATGTCTAAGCAATCAAATACCCATGAAATAGGTACAACAACATACCCTCTTTTGCCAACTCTCATTTGCATGTAATAAATTTGCATTTCTGGCAGGGAAATGTCACTTTAGAATTAAAAAATATTTTAACACATGATTTGACCTTCCTGTTCGTGAAAGGGGAGTGCTACTAATTTGCCATATTCTTTGCAGGAAAATAGCTTGTTTGTAGTTATAATACATTGCTGAAAACATTGTTCATTTATATCAAGCTCAAAACACAAATGTTGTCAGAAAATGTTTACTGGATAAATTATGCATACACTGCTAAACAAGTGACTGAACATGGATGATATTGTTGTGCCGCTTTACAATCAACCCATCAAATAGCACAGATCACAGTTGGACAAAGGCTTTTAGCCCACCGTGTATTACCTAACCTAGATCTATCAAGTAACAACTTATAGCCAAATCATAGCTAGGGCGAGGTTGTTGTTTTATATATTTATTAGATATCTGCAAATTTTAAAAATATATTTTATATCCAATAATACCTCACTGTCCATGCTCTATTTTCAAGTCAATACACAAGTCAAGTGTGAATGGAGGCACATCAGCCTGCTTGCCACACAAAATAACACCAGTAACAAAAATGACTTGTAACAGTTTGGGGCCAATTTTGAAAACTAGCCCAGGAGTTTTTAAAAGGGTTTTCCCACCCCAAATTTTCATATTGTTGACCTATCCACAGAAAAGAACATCAGTATATCATCTGTGGGGGTACAACACCCAGACCCTGCACAGATCAGCTGTAGCGGCAGCCTCCATGTTCCAGAAGCTGCTAGTGGACAGGGAGCATGTGCAGTACAGCTCTTATAGGAGTGGTGCTGCACATGCTCCCCATTCACTAGCAGCTTCCACAACACATAAACTGCCAGAACAGCTGATCTGTGCTGTTTTAGGTGTCTGATACCCATAGATCACATAATGATGACTTGGATAGGTGGATAGGTCATCAGTATGAAAAATCAATTTGGGTTTAGAAAACCCCTTTAATTTATGCTGCTGCCAATATTATTGGTATCAGTCTATCCAGTCTTCCACACTAATAACTAGCTAAAAACCAAGCAGTTTTAGAAAATGTGTTTGTATGCTGCATACAAATGTGTATTTCCTCACATATCCTCTTGGCTCTACATATCCCAAGATGTGTGTTTCAAGATGATCAGCTTTCTAAAAAGAAATATAAGTGTACTTGTATAGCCACGCAGTGGTTGCATTTTTGATTACAGCCTTTCAAGGGTTTTGCTAGCATGTGCATGTTGTAGCAGTGTGGAGATGGCATGGGTAGGAGTAGTCTCAAGATGGGGGACTCACTGGTCATGGTGGCTTTTGGTGTCAAACCCTCTTTCAGGCCTTAGGCCATGACTATGATAAAGGAGTTACACTGAAGTGACTGTGTTGAGTCCTCCAGGACACTCCCTGCTGATTGTCTTCCATGTGATGGTGTTTTGAGGTGTCCGTGATGTTAAAGGGGTTGTGCCATTATGAACACTTATCCCTGATCTACAGGACATACAAATGAATAGAGTGTCGGTCACGTTTGCACCCTGGCGATCGGAAACTTATCCCCTGTTCTGTGAATAGGGGATGTGTCCATATTGATGCAATCTCTTTAAGTGCGAATAAAAGCAAAGGAGACAGGCTAGCAGTTAAAACAGGCACATTTCACAGCGAGGTTCATCCAGTTACAAAGCAACATGGAGGCACAATTCACTTACAGCAGCAGGCTCCACATGTATGGTACCTTACACACACAGGTGCATCTCAATAAATTAGAATACCTTTGAAACGTTTATTTCAGTAATTAAATTAAAAAAGTGACCTTCTATATTTTCTAGATTCTTTACACACAGAGTGTTCTATTTCAAATGTTTTATTTCTGTAAATGTTGATTATGGATTACAGCTAATGAAAACCAAAATCTAAGAAAATTTGAATATTGTGAAAAAGTTCAGTATTGTAAATTCAGTGTGTCTCCTGCCAAGGTTTCCTAAGCCTTTAAATGGTCCCTCAGTCTGGTTCAGTAGGACACACAATCAGGGAAGACGCTGATTATGTATTGTATTACTGAATTACTGAAATGAACAAACGTTTCAAAGATATTCTAATTTATTGAGATGCACCTTTATGGAGTGGCTATGGCTCCTCAGTACTCTGACCTTTCCACCGTGGCAGTCTGGGGCAACCCCTGGGATTTAGCCCTCATTTCCAAACGCTATTGGGGAAATACTGCACACGTCTCAGCTGCGGATAACTAAGTTTCTACACTAGTCATTAGTGGGGGTGTTCAACATATAGCAAGGTTACAAATACTTAATTCTGGGAGCCTGAGGATCTGATAACATGGGACTGCATGAGTTTCTATCCACACTACTAACTGACTGAGCTGAAGGTGCTCTGCAAGAAAAGTAAACAGCCTGTGTCTATCTCTAGCTAGGGTTATGTCTGTATAGTGTAGGTTCCCATCTGAATGAGGTCACCTTGTCAAGGCTCTCACAATTTTATCAAATAAGGCAAGAAGAACCTCAAATGTATATACACAGCTAATGACTATAGCAGTAATGCCATGTAGATTTCATATGCTTACTGTTTGCATATGTCTATGCACTCTACAGTGCTGTTGCATGTTTTGTGTGTGTTTGTATTGTAGTGTGCACCTGTGTATATTTATTTTTCTATAGCTCTCTGATTTTACTATGGCTATATGATTTTATTGTCTTTTGTATTGTCTACAGTATGTGTGGTGGTAGCTTCCTCCATAATCCCATCTGTCCAAAGCAATTAGATTAGCTTTAGACAGATTATAATAGAGTATATCTGGATTTTACTTGCCCTAAAATTAATTTGTAGACCTAGATCCAGGCCCTAAAATGGTATGTGTGTATAGTGTACAGTCATGGCCAAAAGTTTTGAGAATGACACAAATATTATATTTTCACATGATCTGCTGCCCTCTGGTTTTTATGTGTGTTTGTCAGATGTTTTTATCACATACAGAAATATAATTGCATTCATATTATGAGTAACAGAAGCTTATATTGACAGTTAGAATGAGTTAATGCAGCAAGTCAATATTTGCAGTGTTGACCCTTCTTCTTCAGGACCTCTGCAATTCTCCCTGGCATGCTCTCAATCAACTTCTGGACCAAATCCTGACTGATAGCAGTCCATTCTTGCAGAATCAATGCTTTAATTTTGTCTGAATTTGTTGTTTTTTGTTTGTCCACCCGTCTCTTGATGATCGACCACAAGTTCTCAATGGGATTAAGATCTGGGGAGTTTCCAGGCCATGGACCCAAAATCTCTATGTTTTGTTCCCTGAGCCATTTAGTTATCACCTTTGCTTTATGGCAAGGTGCTCCATCATGCTGGAAAAGGTATTGTTGAGCGCCAAACTGCTCTTGGACGGTTGGGAGAAGTTGCTCTTGGAGGACATTCTGGTACCATTCTTTATTCATGGCTGTGTTTTTAGGCAAGACTGTGAGAGAGCCGATTCCCTTGGCTGAGCAGCAACCCCACACATGAATGGTTTCAGGATGCTTTACAGTTGGCATGAGACAAGACTGGTGGTAGCGCTCACCTCTTCTTCTCCGAATAAGCTGTTTTCCAGATGTTCCAAACAATTGAAAAGGGGATTCATAAGAGAAAATGACTTTACCCCAGTCCTCAGCAGTCCACTCCCTGTACCTTTTGCAGAATATCAGTCTGTCCCTGATGTTTTTTCTGGAGAGAAGTGGCTTCTTTGCTGCCCTCCTTGAGACCAGGCCTTTCTCCAAGAGTCTCCGCCTCACAGTGCGTGCAGATGCACTCACACCTGCCTGCTGCCATTCCTCAGCAAGCTCTGCACTGCTGGTAGCCCGATCCCGCAGCTGAAACACTTTTAAGAGACGGTCCTGCCGCTTGCTGGTCTTTCTTGTGCGCCCTGGAGCCTTTTTGGCACCAATGGAACCTCTCTCCTTGAAGTTCTTGATGATGCGATAGATTGTTGACTGAGGTGCAATCTTTCTAGCTGCAATACTCTTCCCAGTTAGGCCATTTTTGTGCAGTGCAATGATGACTGCACGTGTTTCTTTAGAGATAACCATGGTTAACAGAAGAGAAACAATGATGGCAAGCACCAGCCTCCTTTTAAAGTGTCCAGTGGTGTCATTCTTACTTAATCATGACAGATTGATCTCCAGCCCTGTCCTCATCAACACCCACACCTGTGTTAATGGAGCAATCACTGAAACGATGTTAGGTGGTCCTTTTAAGGCAGGGCTGCAATGATGTTGAAATGTGTTTTGGGGGATAAAGTTCATTTTCTAGGCAAATATTGACTTTGCAAGTAATTGCTGTTAAGCTGATCACTCTTTATAACATTCTGGAATATATGCAAATTGCCATTAGAAAAACTGAAGCAGTAGACTTTGTAAAAATTAATATTTGTATCATTCTCAAAACTTTTGGCCATGACTGTAGGTTCCCATCTGAATGAAGTCACCTTTTCAGGGCAGATGGAATTTCACAATTTGATCAAATAGTGCACCAAGAACCTCACATTTAAATACACAGATAATAACTATAGCAGTAATGCCATTTAGTTTTCATATACTTAACCTCTGCCCGCTGGGGGCATTTTTCGATTTTTGATTTTGACTCCCCACTTTCCAAACCCCGTAACTTTAAATTTTTCTGTTCACAGAGCCATATGAGGGCTTACTGTTTGCGGGACAAATTGTTCTACATAATGGTACCATTTATTATTCTGTACAAAGTACTGGGAAGCTGGAAAAAAATTCAGACTGGGGTGGAATTGGAGAAAAAGTGCATTTGTGCGGTTCAACACTATTGATATTTTTTTTTTCCCGCTACGACGTTCACCATACAGGAAAAATATTTTTATAATTTTCTAGACTGGGCATTTTCAGACACAGTGATATCTAATGTGTATGTATTTCACACTAAATTTTTACTTTTATATGTATTGTAGGGAAAGAGAGGAGTGATTAAAATTTTTCATTCTTTTTTTACTTTTTTTATACTGTAATTATTAGACGTCCTAGGGGTCTTGAACCCCAGGGGGTTTGATTGCTAATACAATGCATTACAATGCCAATGCATTACAATGCATTGCAAAATAATGGCACTAGAGCAGCCTGTAATAGAACTAATGCCAAGGCAAGCCTAGGAGCCTTCAATAGACTCCCGGCTGTCATGGCAATGGATCACTGGCCCTGAATGTCGTTCCGGGCACCGGCGAACCTCCCAAAAATGGCGCAGTCAGAAAAATGGTCATCTTTGGCCGAGGTGCTGGGGGTCTTAATGCTAACAATTATTGCCTAGAGCAGAGTGTGAAGCTCTTTTCAGCTAATATGCATAAGAATAAAACACCGATATTCATGAAATGGAGTTGCAATGCAGAACAAACAAAGCAACTTTGCAAAGTGTACAAGCTGCTCTACAAGGTACTGTTATTAGATTGACACCAATTTTCCTGCTTTAGGCTAAGGCCCCATGTAGCAAGCCGCAGTTTTTTTCTGCAGCGTTTTTCACAGAAAGTCCGCAGAGTCCGTTTCCGTAGGTATAATTGACATGCTGCGTTTTTCTGCAATGTGTGGATGGGATTAGCCAGAATCCCACTTTGCAGGTAATGTAAAACGCAACGTTTTTTGCTGTTGCGTTTCCTCCATGGCCAAAATGCTACATTTTCGCAACGTGGGGCCCCAGCCTAAATGTTTGCATATGTTTTTGTGACCTCTACAGAGTGCTGCTGCATTGTATTTCAGCCATAGCAGAGTGCACCTGTATACATTATATTTATTTTACGATAGAGGTGATTTTTTTTTGTCTTTTGTATATGTAAGTACAGTATATACTTGAAAAAGGACCCTGCATGGCGGATATGTAGTGTATAGTCTGAGCCCCAATAAATTGTTCTATCATTTTAAGATGCTGGTGGAGGATTCTTTCTTGCTGGAGTTTTTTTCTTCTTTAGATAAATATTGATCAGCAAGATATACCCTTTGGATAGGGTTAACTAAAGCCCCACGTGGCGGAAGCGCCGCGTAAAAAATTGCAGCGTTTTACAATCAGAGCAAAGTGGATGGGATTCTAGTGAATCCCATGCCCACTTTGCAGAAAAAAACGTGCTGCGGACACGCAGCGATTTACAAAACTGGCAAGGTTTTGGAAATCGCAGCATGTCAATTATACCTACGGGAACGTCGGTGGTTTCCCCATAGGTAGAATTGAAACACAAAGTCCGCAGAGTAAAACTCTGCAAACTTTCTGTCTAAATCGCTGCGGGAAGAACTGCGATGCGATCCCGACGCAGTTTCTCCCGCAGCGCTTTTTTTGCTGCGGGACACTACGTGGGGCCTTAGCTTTAAAGACCGATGTCGAATAAATAGTAGGGCTTGGAGTTATATTGCATGAATGGACTTTTTGAAATCCCATCTATTACAATATAACATTAGGCTGCTGCAGTAAAATTAAGAACCAAGCCAATGTATTTCCCAGCATTTGCCTAAAATCTATTCTGTAATATGGGTGGGGTGTGTGTTTGACTGGTACAGAGTGTTCTTTATGTTCTCCCACAGGGGGCTGCAAAGCTACACAAAGCCTCTTTTCTAGGTTTTCATTTTCCCCGTAAAACATCTTTATAAATGTATGCATGATTATCCTTGAGTTGGAAATGAAGTCTAATCTTAATTATCTTTCTGTTTCTTGATTTTAATTAGCTTTCTGAGAGCTTTTCTGAAAAAGAAAAAAGCTGAATACACATTTTATGAAACTGTGAAATGTGTATTTTTTCCTAATATTTCCTCATAGTAAAAAGAGCTTCACACCTCTAATTGCACTAGAAATGTGTTGATATATGAAAATGTGAAAGGAAAGCTGTCAAAAATAAGATAACCCACTGTTATACATCCAGTAGGAGAAAACCTATTTGTATGCAGATAATTCACCGTCTTCTCTACATTAACTACTTCTTAATATTTAATTATGTTTAAAGTAATCTAAATATGGAATTGAAAATCTCACACTATACCAACCAATTGCTAAGGGATTTATAATGTATGTGTTGTTCCAAGCAAAGGTTAAATATAATTGGAACAAAGGCACTCGGTGAAAATACTAATTTTGCTGCAAACGTCTAAAAAGCAGACACCTTTAACATTAAGAACATCTGCCATAACATTAAAACCACTGACAGGTGAAGTGAATAACATTGATTATCTCATTACAATGACACCTGTCAAGTGGTGGGATATATTACACAGCAAGTGAACAGTCAGTTCTTGAAGTTGATGTTTAAGGCAGAAAAAAATGGGCAAATATAATGATCTTAGTGACGTTCACAAGGACCAAATTGTATCTAAAGAATCTAAAACAGTAGGTCTTGTGCCCCACGTTGAGGACAATGCCGTTTTTTGGTTTTTTGGTTTCTTTTTGCAGGTTTTGCTATGGTTTTTTGAGCCAAAGCCAAGAATGGCTACAAAAATAATAAGAAATATATAGGAAGCTCTTCTACTTCTCCCTTCTGCTCAATCCACTTCTGGCTTTGGCTCAAAAAATGCAGAAAAAAATCTGCAACAAAAAAAGCTGCATTTCTGCAACGTGGGGCCTTAGCCTAAATTACTCAAAAAGGTAAGGTTGGCTATGATAAAAAAAAATATCAGAAGACATAGGGGCAGATTTATCAAGACCAGCATTTTCCACCACAGATTTGCTAATCACTGCCCCGCCAGAGTTTGAACCTCATTTACATACACTACATCAAAAATTAGGTGCATAGTCTGAGGTCTATGAGTTTAAACAGAAATAGAGCTGGCGTAAATTTTTGTCATTATTTCTGCCAGAAAACTGGTGTAAATTATGATAAATCTGGCATAACTGATGGCCCACCAAGTGGCATGCAGAGAACAGAAAGTCCCAATTTTTCACAAAGTTCCAACCTGCACAAAAAGTATCACTTTTCATGGCTTGTATCCAAGTTTTGTGCCGCAAAAGCCATATAGTGTATCACCTACAATCAAAGTTGTACCTACCATGACGGTAGGGTAGGTTTTTGCTATGGGGTACCATAGTTCCCTCTCACAACTACCTCTTTTGATGTCTGTCAGTCCAAATAATGTAATTACTTCCACCTTGCTCTGTTTCTTAAGATTTATGGTACAGTTTATCAGAGAATCCCCAACAGCAGTAGTTCAGTATATAGTCAAATAAGGGAGGCTGCGGAGAAAAATTCAACTGAAAGGGTTAATGCCTGTCATTGGACTTATGAACTTTAGGCAGAGAAAAGTGCATCATTTTTGTAATTGTTGATGAGGGTTTTTTCTACAACCACTGCCTTTCTTTATCCAGCTTTTTTTTTGTTTTTTGGAGGGGGGGCCCAATTCTGACTTGCTATGAGGCCTCATGATTTCTATGTACACACCTGCCTACAATGAACAATTAAGCATCAGAACTGGAGTGCAGGGCAAAAGGAAAACAAGTCCTTGGTCTGCAGAATAATATTTTCTTTCATGTGGAGGGCCACATGGGTGTCAATTATCTACGGAAGAGATATTATTTGGGGACCAACACAAAGAGTTCAAGATGGCTTAAATTTTCCCATAGCTCAATTAGATAAACTATGTATAGGATGTTCTGAAATAATGAGTCTTATTCATGTAGGGGCTAACTTGCATGCTATGGCTGGTTGGTTTACAAGTAGTATAGGAAAATGTCTACAAGTGTATGGTACATATATCCAGGGCTGGTTTTAGACAAAGTGGGGCCCTGGGCAAAATTAAAAGCGGGGCCCTAAATGCTGATATGCAAACAACACCATCATCTTCCAGTGGCAACCCCTATAATAACGCCTCCTTTCTGCCAACAAAAAAGTAATAAGCCCCATTTTACCACACACAATTCAAATGAGCACCTTTGTACTGCCTAATAGATTTTTGCACCCAGTCATCAGTTATTATAGCGCCTCCTTATATATAATATTACGCCTTTATCAGTAATAGCTCCCTTATAAATGATAAATCGTGCCCTGTAGTAATATTAACCCTCATCAGTAACAGTCACCCTGTAAAAATAATACTGCTCCCTTATTAATAATAGTCCTCTCATAAATAATAGTTACCCTGATAAATAATAGTCCCCATGATCACTAATAGATCCTTTATAAATAAGCCCAGTTAACAATTATACCTTATTATACCTTATAAATAGTTACCCTCTTATAAATAATAGCTCCCCTTATAATGGATGCCTTATATATAATAGTTCCCCCTTATAATAGCCCCCTCATATTTATGTTTCCCAATTATATATAGTAACCCACCCTTATATATAATAGTTCTCCATTATACAGTGTTGGACTGAAGGGCCTTAGGCCCACCAGAGGAACTTGTTCTGGGGCCCCACCCAACAGCTTCCTGCTAATAGCCTACACCACGGCTCCTTCACTGAAGTCTTACATATGTGCTGACTATCTGGTGTTACTGAGTATGTTCCCAGTATGGTCAGCCCCTATAGTACTGTGCAGGCCCCAATAACTCCATGGCTAGTTCATGCACAGTACTGTATGGGGAATGACATGGCCATGGAGCACTACACGTATGTGCAAGATTATAGTGAGGGAGCTGTGATGCAGACATAGCACACAGAGCTGCCAGCAGGAATTTTGAGCCCCCCCCCCACCCCACAGTATAATGCTCCACATGGTATATAATGCTCCACGGTATAAAATGCTTACCAGAGCCCTCCATAGTTTCCCCACATGGTATATAATGCTCCACAGTGGCCCCACACAGTATAAAATGCTCCCCTGAGCCCCCCACAGTGGCCCCACATGGTATATAAGGCTCCACACAGTATACTACCTCTTAGTGGCCCCAGACAGTACAATATGCTCCCCAGCAGCCCCACACAATATAATATGCTCCATACAGTATAATATGCATCCTACAGTGCCCCGCCAGTATAATGCTCCACAGTGGCCTAACACAGTATAAAATGCTCCACAATGGCCTCCACACAGTATAATATACTGCCCAGAGAGGTTCCCCCAGTATAATGCTCCACAGTGGTCCCCCACAGTATAATATGTTCCCCACAGTTCCCCCCAATATAATGCTCTACAATGGCCCCACAGAGTATAATATGCTACAGAGAAGCCCCACACAATATAATAAACTCCACAGTGGCCCCACAAAGTATAACAGGCTCCCCACACTGCCCCTCCCCCCAGTATAAAGCTCCACAGTGACCCATAGTATAATATGCTCCCCAGAGGGCCCCTGCTAGTATAATGCTCCACAGTGACCCCCCCGAATAATGCCCCTCAGTGGTGCCACGCAATATAATATGCTCTGCAGATGGCCCCCCCAGAATAATGCTCCACAGTGACCCCACACAGTATAACATGCTCCAGAATGGCCTCCACACAGTATAATATACTGCCCAGAGAGGTTCCCCCAGTAAAATGCTCCACAGTGGCCCAAAACAGTATAATATGCTCTCCAGAGGCCCCCCAGAGTATAATGCTTTATGTTGGCCCCACACAGTATAATATGCTATCCAGAGGGCCCCCCCAGTTAAATACTCCACAGTGGCCCCACACAGTATAATATGCTATCCAGAGGGGGCCCCCAGTATAATGCTCTACAGGGGCCCCACACAGTATAATATGCTCTCTAGAGGGCCCCCTCCCCAGTATAATGCTCCACAGGGGCCCCACCCAGTATAATATGCTATCCAGAGGGCCCCCTCCCCAGTATAATGCTCCACAGGGGCCCCACACAGTATAATATGCTATCCGGAGGGACCCCTCCTCAGTACAATACTCCACAGGGGCCCCACACAGTATAATATGTTCTCCAGAGGGCCCCCTCCCCAGTATAATGCTCCACAGGGGCCCCACACAGTATAATATGCTATCCAGAGGGGCCCCCCATAATAATGCTCCACAGTGGACCTACACAGCATAATATGCTCTCCACAGGGCCCCCTCCCCAGTATAATGCTTCACAGGGGCCCCACACAGTATAATATGATATCCAGAGGGGGCCCCCAGTATAATGCTCCACAGTAGCCCTACAGACTCCCTTAGTGCTAGTATTATATTATACTCTGGGGTCTCTTCAGACCCCAGTGTATAATAAGTGAAGGCCTGGGGGAGGTAAGGGAAAATAACAAACAGTTATACTCACTTTGCCTTACCTCTGCTGGGCCTCCTCGCGCTGCTCAGCTATCCCCGCCGGCCTCCTCTTCTATGCGGCTGACGTTATGCGTTGTTGACGTCGCCGCTGAAGCCTGTGATTGGGCCTCAGCGGTTATGTGAGCACACCCCATGTGACCGCTGAGGCCAGGACTCAGCGCCTCAGCGGTGATGTCTGGAACTCCAGAAGATGACGTCGGACGCAAGGACAGGTGAATAAAAATGTTTGTTATTTTTTCTCACCTTGGAAAGGGGCCCTGCAGCACATAACGCTGGGTCCCTTTCTGTTATTGATATGGCCTGATGACTCTGGATCCCGGGGGCCCCTTTAGGGTCGGGGGCCCTGGGCAATTGCCCAGTTTGCCCCCCCCTAACGCCGGCCCTGCATATAACATAGCATACCATTATACACTTACTTTAGCTCTTTGCTGGGGTTGATTGTAATTGATCTCATCTTCATACTGCAGTTACTGTGTATTATACAGCGTATGTAATCTACAATAGACTACTGACTAGCTTTAAGTGGATTAAAATGAAAGGTCTGATGAGCTATTATACCAAACAGCACACAAATATAGCTAGGAATAAAGAATACAGTTGAAACACTGATAGTGTTCTGCTGCATTTATGATTCTAGGGATCCACACATCTTGTTACTCCCTAACCAGACTAAAGTTTCTTGGGCTCACCACATAACATGATTGTAGGGGCCCACCCTACAAAAACCCCTAAGAAAAAGACCATAGAACCCTTCATATTTGGGTGATCTACTGAAGAACCATTATTGTGCTAGAGCCTAAGCCCTGTGGAGGATCTTTTGATACTATCCCAAACCAATGACTGATGTATCTGACTGTACATATAAGCATCTGTGAATAATTTGTAAGGAATGTTGAGATGAAACAGGGAGAGCCTGTAATGATGAAATCACTTAACCATAAGTCTTTAGAGTTGATAGCTATATGCAGATACAGATGAGTAGTGAAGTTAGGGAAGAAACACAGCAATGGCACGCCAAGTGAAGATTGTTACAAGCTGACAGCTAGCCCTAAAGGGGCTCTATGGCACCACTGGGACCTTACAAGCCTCCTATACTCCCTGTTGGCCAATCTAATGCCTTATCTAGAGAATAAAAGATCTGGGGGATGAGTATATACTTGGGAAGGGAGGAGTCCCTATAAATATGGCTTCTAATAGCAGGAAACTGCATCACACAAAACAGACATGTTGAAGGTCCGCATGACCAAATCTGTGAACCCTGACATATCTATTAATTCTTTGTATTTCTCCTGCTCATTACCTGATGAAATTAAAATGAAACACCTAGGGGCCACAGTAAAGAGGCAAGAGAACATTGTCAGGACAGCCTTTTCAGGGCGGCAACCTGGCTATAAACATATCGTTTTGCATTGTGGCCAAAAAGTTCGATTTTGCTTTCATCTGACCAGAGCACCTTCTTCCACATGTTTGGTGTGTCTCCCAGGTCTTGCTTGTGGCAAACTTTAAACGAGACTTTTTATGGATATCTTTGAGAAATGGCTTTCTTCTTGCCACTCTTCCATATAGGCCAGTTTTGTGCAGTGTACGACTGATTGTTGTCCTATGGACAGACTCTCCCACTTCAGCTGTAGATCTCTGCAGTTCATCCAGAGTGATCATGGGCCTCTTGGCTGCATCTCTGATCAGTCTTCTCCTTGTTTGAGATGAAAGTTTAGAGGGATGGCCCGGTCTTGGTAGATTTGCAGTGGTCTGATACTCCTTCCATTTCAGTATGATCGCTTGCACAGTGCTTCTTGGGATGGTTAAAGTTTGGGAAATCTTTTTGTATCCAAATCCGGCTTTAAACTTCTGCACAACAGTATCATGGACCTGCCTGGTGTGTTCCTTGGTCTTCATGATGCTCTCTGCGCTTAACACTAGAAGTCCCAGAAATCGAGCTCCCCCTTAAAGTCCGAAAGAGGGTCAAATGACCCTTAGTCCAAACAGACAACTCTGATGGCTCCAATTAGCATCCTTTCATTTGTAAATGTGGCCATTGTCTGAGGAATCTGCAGGGGGCAATTGTGTTGATCAACCTCAGGTCTTGTAAGAGAGTGTAAACAAAAGAATGTAAGATGCTCTTGAGTGTGTCGCCCATCCCCCAGCTGCATTGTTGTGCTGGGAATATGCATAAGGTTGCTAACACCTTAGCAAATTTGCAGCAGCCTTTGTGCTGTGGGGGATGTGAAGGGACTGCTTCACCTATTTTGTTCACAAGAAACAAAATGCAGAGAAGGCACACCATTCAACAGGCATTGGAACTGATCCTGAGCAACACCAACCCTTCTGACTCAGATGGAGAAGACATAGTCCTTCAACTGGATTCGGACTCTGAGCTGTCTTCAGGTTAGATTTTTTCAAATTACCGATTTTTATTTCCTGACTATCTTTTTTATTTAGAACCAAAACAAAATGTTAATTTGAAATTATTTATCTTGCAGATGAGGAGACTCTTCCTCTACCAAAAAAGAGAGCTCGGTTGGCGAGTGAGCCGACAGAGACCGCAAAAGATGGCACAGTGTGGCGTGAAGTAGAAGTGGGGAAACGTCTCCATTTCACCCCAAAGAACCGTACCCTACAGATGGAGAGCCAAGTGCTAAGGCCAGACGAAGTGTCCGGAGTCGCCTTCAGAGCTTCCTCTGTTTTATCACTCTTGACATGCTTCGTAGCATTCAAGAATGGACTACTCAACATGCACGTCACACGGAGCAGGTGGATTGGTTCATGGGTCTCCCGGAACTAATGGCATTTATTTCAGTCATTATCTTGCGGGGGGTGACCAAGGTTCCATCACTACATGACAGCTGGTCAGCAAACCTAGCAAACCCAAGGATCATTGCAACTATGACCCGAAACCGCTTCCAAGACATCATGCAACACCTACGCTTTGATGACATGTTCACACGCAGTGAGCGAGTGGAGACCGATAAGTTTGCTGCAATCTCCGATGTGTGGAGATCGTTTGTCACCAACTGCATCGCATCCTACAACCCTGGTCGACACATCACTATTGATGAACAGCTTTTCCCGTCAAAGACTCGCTGCTGTTTTCTGCAATACATTGCAACAAAACCAGACAAGTTTGGCATCAAGTTTTGGGTGGCTTGCGACTTGAAATCAAAGTACATCTGTAATGTCCTCCCATATCTTGGCAAGGACCCAAGTCGTCCCAGCGGGGAGAGACTGTCCGAAACTGTAGTGATGAGGCTGATGGAACCATTCATGGACAAGGGCAGAACTGTAACCACGGACAATTTCTTTACATCATTGTCACTTGCACAACGACTGCTTAGCCGGAAAACCACTATCCTCGGCACAGTCAACAAGAGTCGCCGGGAAATTCCTCAATCCGCTAGACAGATGGACCGCACTGAATTCACCACTCAGGTGTTTTCAACCACTGGTGCCACACTGACAGTGTATGCACCCAAACGAAAGAAGGCCGTCTACATTCTCAGCAGCATGCACAGCGTGGTTGAGACTGAGGATACCAACAAAAGGAAGCCAAACACGGTCACACAATACAACCACACAAAGTGCGGTGTGGATGTAATGGACCAAATGGTGCGGGAGTACAGCGTGCGTGCAGGAACACGGAGATGGCCATTCGCCGTGTTCTACAACATGATTGACATGGCAGCACTGAATGCCATGCCTTTATTACATGCACTGGGGTGCAGGAGAGACGGGTGACTCCTGGTTGAGCTGCAAAAGAGTTAGGTGGCTCTCATGTGACTGAAAAGAAGGCATGCAAGGAGAAACTCCCGCAACAACCTCCACACCCAGCCCGGCAAAAGGGCGAAGTGTCAGGTCAACCATCGATGCACAAACAATTGTGCAACTGAGAGATGTGTTGACTGCTACAAAACACGGTGGCAAATGTACCAGGGACATACCCAGGCAGTGCCAGGTATGTTCCGACAGTGCAACAGACTCTGAGTAAGTGCTGAAATCTAGTCACACAAGAAGGACATCCACTCACACACACACACGCAGCCCCCCACAGCAGCCTATTGTAAATATGTGTGGAATTGTTTTATTCCTTGTATTTTTATTATTTCATAACAAAAATAAAAAGCATGGAAACAAATAACAGTTGTTGTTTTGTATATTTACATTTTTGTATATGTAGATTCAAGTCAATGGGTGCAAAAAAAAAAATCCAAAAAAATGCAGTTACTGAGTGAGTCACACAAGAAGGACATGCCACTCACACACACACACACACACACACACACACACACAACACACACACGCACCCCCACAGCAGCCATTAAATATTTAATTTTTTATCCTTTATTTTTTTATTATTCATAACAAAAATAAAAAGCATGGAAACAAATAACAGTTGTTGTTTTGTATATTTACATTTTTGTATATTTAGATTCAAGTCAATGGGTGCAGAAAAAAAAAAAAAATCGCAAAAATCGCAGTTACTGAGTGAGTCACACAAGAAGGACATGCCACTCACACACACACACACACACACACACACACACACACACACACACACGCGCCCCCACAGCAGCCTATTGTAAATCCTGTGGTGTGACAGTAATGGCCTTAATTACAGAACAAAAGCGGTGATTATAGGTTGTTTGCTTAAATCCTTCAGGTCATTCGACCCGTCTCTGGGTTTCAAAGGTAGAAATGTTAAATGCCCCTCTCTGGGACTTCTAGTGTTAAACAGAACCCTGAGACTATCACAGAGCAGGTGCATTTATACGGAGACTTGATTACACACAGGTGGATTATATTTATCATCATCAGTCATTTAGGACAACATTAGATCATTCAGAGATCCTCACTGAACTTCTGGAGTGAGTTTGCTGCAAAGGGGCCGAATAATATTGCACGCCCCACTTTTCAGTTTTTTATTTTTTACAAAAGTTTAAAATAACCAATAAATTTCATTCCACTTCACAATTGTGTCCCACTTGTTGATTCTTCACCAAAAAATTAAAATTTTATATCTTTATGTTTGAAGCCTGAAATGTGGCAAAAGGTTGAAAAGTTCAAGGGGGCCGAATACTTTCGCAAGGCACTGTAGTTTCTTTGATAGATCTCTTGAATGGTGGTCGGCAAGTGGACACCTAGATAATTTATAGATGTGTTCTTCCACGTATAGGGTGAATTGGTGCTAAGCCTCTGCACTTGAAGGGCCGGTAGCGAGATGTTAAGGACTTCAGACTTCGAGCTATTTACTTTGTAGTTGGAGAGCTTGCCATATTGGGCCATAAGTTTAGTGAGGTGTGGTAGGCCTTCTTCCGGATTTGTGACTAGAAACAATACGTCATCCGCGAAGGCCACTGATTGTAGGGTTTGATTAGAGACGGAGAATACATTTATGTGGGGGTTTTTGTGGACAGCCTGGAGGAGGGTTTCTAGGGTGAGGATTAACAGGGTGGGGGAGAGGGGGCATTCTTGTCTGGTTCCGTTTGTGATGTTGAAGTAATCTGATAGGGTACCGTTCACTTTTAGTCGGGCGTGGGGCTGAGAATAGAGGAAAAATATTGCTTTTATGAAATCTCTGGGAAAACCAAAGGTTTCTAATGTGACATCCATGAAGGCCTAGTCCACCCTGTCGAATACCTTTTCGGCGATGGCTATTGCATGTAATGAGAGATCCCCTCGCAGGTTACAGAGTGCAGAATAGTAAGAATGAAAAGATTTGGCTATACTTGCCGTATCATGGACCAGTCGACCTGTAGGGGTTCTGATTGCTGGAATGAGTGCTTTAGCTTTCTCTTTCTTTATCATCACTGACATTAGTTTGCCTCCTTTATTCCCATGTGCATATAAACACATACATAAGCTGTTTCGCTGCAGTGCAATTAAGTGCTTTTTTCAGCTTTTCTCGGAGGGCGACTACTGTAGGTTAACATGGACGGAGTTAAGGGTTTGCAATTTGTGAACCCTCTCTAGGGTCGAAATTTGGACTAGAATGGAGTCTATCTCCTTCTGTCTTTCTTGTTTAAGCACCGTAGCTTTTGAGATGAGAAGGCTTCTTATGAAGGGTTTGTGGGATTCCCACAATATTGTGGGGGTGACTTCTGGTGTGTCATTTCGTTTGAAGAAGAGGCCCAGCTCCTCCGCTAGGTAGGTTTTGGTGGTTTGCCTATCCAGGATCGATTCGTTTATGCACCATGTCCAATGTCTGGGTGTGAGGTCTAGAAGGGATAATGTGGTGGAAACTGTGGAATGGTCTGATACGCTAATACATCCTATTCTCGAGTATAAGGTATGTTGGGCGATAGATTTGGAACATAAAATGTAATCAAGCCTCTGATGGGTCTCTGATGTGGATTTGAAAAGAACGTGTAGTCATTCACGTTAGGGTTCTGAAGGTGCCAAGTGTCTACTAGACTTAGATTCTGTAGGGAGATGTGGAGGTGTCGCAACACTTTTTGCGAGAGGACCGACTTTCCTGTGGATGAGTCTAGAAGGGGGTCTAGTACTAGGTTGAGGTCACCTCCTAGTATGATATCACCTTCTGCAAATAAGGATAGGTTGTGCAAGGCCTGGATAATCCAGGCTATCTGGTTTTGGTTTGGAGGCCAGTGTTATAGACCTGAAAGCTATATGACCCATCACAAAAAGAAGGTGGCCGTCAGCGTCTAAGTGCTGCTGCTTGAAGACAAAGGGGAGAGAATGCTTTAATGCTATTGCGACCCCTTTGGACGCCGAGGTCTGATGTGAGGAGTAGTACCATCTGTAATAAGGAGATTTATAGGGTTTTGGAATTTTGTCTAGTTTGAAGTGAGTTTCTTGCAAAAGGAGGATGTCTGATCCCATTTGTTTAGTCAGGTTCATAACCCAGTGTCTCTTGTTGGGGGAGTTCAGCTCATTGATGTTGAAGGTGGAGATGGTTATGGTGTTAATGCTGGAGTTACGATTCTGGTGTGGGTCAGAGTTATCTGAGGCTGACATAGCCGTATCAGGGCTGGGGCAATGTGATACTGTTTTGAGGTGGCGCAAGGGGCAGGTAGAACTAGGCACATTTGCCGACACTCATAAGTGGCAGCGAATGTTGGCGAGGGTAGAGAGTGCGGCCCCCCATGGGGGGTGGGGGGGGAAGGAGGGGGGATGGGAAAAAGTAAGTCAATGGGAGTAGAAAGGGCTAGGATAAGGTGTAGAGGACTACGATTGTCTGATCATCACAGAGCTGTAGTTACTATTAACTAGGACTGGGGAGCAGTGAACTGATGTGAGTGCGGAGTGGGTTCCTGATCGGAGAAGAACCCATGAGATACCGTTCTTGATTGTGTGGAAAAGAAAGTGGGTGATGCAGGCAAAGTCATGAAACATTTAGCTATCAAAAAATATTGTCAAATTGTCACAAACACTTTACCAAAACATTTTTCAAACAGAGTATTTGTACCCTCCTATTCTAGGTATGAGGCAAATGTGGGTAGAGTGGTTCTACTGAGGCACGGGACTAGCCAACTAATCCTTGCTAAGGGTGTGTATTAGTGTCATTGACTAGCTAAAGAAGGTAAGATAGTTAGCATTCCGGGAGGTAGGTAATCTTTTTATAATCCTAGGGTACAAGGTGGAGGCAATTATTTAAAGTTTCTAACTAAACAATTTCTAATGCGACAACAGGTCATCACAGGTGTCTCTGTGAGAGATCACCACTAAGTCTAGCAATGTTAATTTAGGCCCCGTAAATCAAGGAAAAAACATAGGTATTAAGACTTATTAAAGATCTATAGACTGAGGGTCTTCTGACTCACAGCTGGAACTCGAGTGGTTCGGATATACCAGGAATGTCTTTATGGAGGTGGTTGTCTTCCTTTCAGCAGATTCTTTTTCGGCGATCTGAATCTCTTTGTGCCATTCCAGGACTGGAGCGTAGGGAGTTGTGGAACTCGGTCTAGGTGCTGGGATGGTAGCCAAGACGGGATATCCAGGGGTTCTATGTCCAGGGGGGTCCAGACGGCTGGAAGGTCCTGTCTTTGTCTATTTTGACCATTTTGCCTGTGCTAAATGAGGTGTAACGGCGTCTTTAGGGTCCTATGTGATGGAGCTCGAGCAGGTTGCTTCCACCATGTTGCGCGTTCAGGCTCCGCCCCCTATATGCCTCCATTTTAGAAGTTCTTTGCATATTATTGTCAGTAAATTAAACTTTGAGTTAACATGCAACGTAACTACAGTCTCCTGCTTATTATTATTATTATTATTATTATTATTATTATTATTATTATTATTATTATTATCCTATCTGCTGTTACTCCCATCCTCCACACTCCCTAGGATGCTGCAAGTGCTGTCTAGGAATAACCTAATTTCTAAACTGATTTTGCCAAAAATACAAACACTTGTCTGATCACCTATCAGTTTTGATAAAATTCTGTGAAAGATGACTCACAAGTAAAACACTAGTACACAGATGTCTCCTAGTAGGGTCAGTATGGGGATGTTTCAGACCCTTGGGACCTGAATAAATTTCTACAATTGAATAAACTTTAAAGGAAACCAGTCACTTGGAAAATGCAGTGATCTCTGCAGACAACATGTTGTATAGCAGTAGAAGTTCAGCAGATTGATACACATACTGTATTTGTTGAAGATTCAACACAACCTGCAATCTATTAATTTCAATGTTTAGATACAGACATAAAGTCATGGGGACAGTCATATCAGTGACTGACAACTGTCCACACATGACTGTGCATACAGACATAGCTGTCAATCATTGACAAGACCGCCCCATGATGAGATGGCTGTTTATAAGCATAGAAAAAGCAAAGATATAAATAAATAATATATAGGTTATACTGAACCTTTTCCCACAAATTTACATGTAGATCTGCTCAGCTCCTCTTGCACTATAACATGCTACCTGCAGATTGCACCACATTTTCCACAGGACAGGTTTCCTTTAAGCAGCTTTAGAATAAGAGATTAGTGTCTAATCTGCTGTGATCCCCACCAATTATGAGAATGTACATTAACAAAGAGGCAACCACTTCATTCATCTCTATTGGACTGCCAAAGATGGTAGAGCACTGCACTTGGCTTATTTTTAGAGATGAATGGTAGAGATGAATGGAGCAGCAACACACATTCTGGACCGCCACTCCATTTATATTGAGGGACCCCCATTCCTGTGATCATGGGGGTCCCACCAGTCAGATCCACACAAACCTTTTGATAGGTGATTAATTTAAATCTTGGTACAACCCCTTAAAATTCTGCACAGAACCAGAAAAGAGGAATGAATAGTCATCTGAGTGAAAGCAGAAACAAAAATGGCTTTTTGGCTTAACATACCAAAAACTTTATTTAATTTAATAGAGATACAGTGACTTGACCTGAAATGAGCAGTTCATGCACGCAATTCTGAAATAAAACATTTCTGCAAAGAAGGGAGATCTGAGATTACAACAACTGCAATGTTGTACAATCAATATCATATTATTGGAGGTATCATGTTGTCACAGATATTTCTGCTGAAGTTTACTATCTACTATCTAATTAACCCCTCATTAAGACAAATATGTAATAATATAGAAAACATACAACAGAAGGGGCACATCATTTACAGAACAGTCTATTACTATAGCTACACGTTGTAACAGATAATTTTTTGCTATTTTTACTTTTTCATTGTACATATAATTATTCTATTTATTTCTCACAGAACTCAAATGAAAGGTCAGGCTTGACTAGATGGAAGAAGGCTGTAGGTAATATATGGTGAGGCATTATAGACAATATGGTCATGAATATATTATATAACATATATCTTATTAATTCATTGTTTTTATTTTTACAAATATTAAAGTGTGTGATATTTTAGATTTTTTTTCATTAGTGTTTCATTAGCGTTAGGTTGGTTTTTATATCACTATACAAGGATGACATCTTCTATAATAATTAAAGGTCCTCCAAGAGTAAATATATACAGTTCAACAGCAAAATACAATTTCACAATACAGTATTCTCAGTATTAGAAATCAGTTGAGAGCACAAATGTTATTAGTTTAGTTTCTATATACAGAACATAATAATAGTTTCCCTTTAATATACATAATCTACTTACAGATCACTACACAGAGACTCAAGTATTTAGAAATTCTCCACAGTGACAACATGTGCATATTCCATGTCCATGAATAAGATTCATGTGAGCAGATAAATAAGCACCTCTGCATCAGCTATCCATAACATGGTGTGTTATGTTTATGGTATGTTAATCAAACTTAATGTATACCTTCAGCTTAAGGCTAAGGCCCCATATGGCGTCCTGCAGCAAAAAAGCGCTGCGGGAAAAAACGCTGCTGTAACGCATTGCGGTTCTTCCCGTAGCGCTTTGCACAGAAAGTTCGCAGAGGTTTCCTCTGCGGACTTTCTGCTTCCATTATACCTATAGGGAAACCACCAGCGTCTCCATAGGTATAATTGACATGCTGCGATTTCCAAAACTGCAACGGTTTTGGAAATCGCAGTGTGTCCATTGCACGTATCTTACTACAAAGTGGGGATGGGATTCGCTAGAATCCCATCCACTTTGCTGTGACTGTAAAAACGTGGGCCCTGGCCTTAAGACAACAGTTCATCAGGTCTGAAATACACAATGACATACAGTACATCATCTGATGGACGCTAACACCCTGAGAATGTTTGTGTTGAATGTTGGCCCACTAGCCCACTTGGATAGCATACCCTAATTTGCATAAAGATTAAAAGAGTTTATTTATTTGCAATGGCTGAATGGATTTGGGTGACAACACCTATCAGATAATATATGTCACTGTGCATTTGAGACCTGGTGATAGGTCCTCTTTAATGTGAAGGGATACACAATAAACAAAACACTATAAGGCTAAATTCACATTTCCAATTGTAAAGTCCATTGCTCTCGTCCGTCATGGGATGATGTATGTCATTAGGCTTTTCAGATCTGGTGACAGGTTCTCTTTAAAGACTACATATCAGGCTAAGCTTTGTTCTTGCTAAGCCACTTTGTTTAGTATGACCACTTCAATTTTCAAATTGGTTTTCCACCCTATCAAGGCAGCTACGAAAATAATCGTCCTTTTCTTTCCTTGTCTTCTCTCACTCCTGTAACCCCAAGTGAAGGTTCAACATCTCCCATACTCTTCCTCATCCCACACCTGCCTTCCACCTGCCTTTTGCATCTTTTCTGATGACTTTGATGCTTCTATGGAATTTGTCAATCTTATCTTTGAAGAAGAAACTGATACACTCCACTGACCTGTCACACATCACCCCTGGCATCCTTCTTAACACGCTTCTCCTTTTCACGGAACGTAAGCTGCCAATTACTTAGCACAGTTCAAAAACCTTTATCCTCACCTACAAAGCTCTCTACAACTTGATCCATTAATATATTCCTTTATTGATCTCTAGATGCCACCTCAAGCACAACCTTTGTTTTGCACTTGATCTTCTCTCCTCTACTTCAATCAGCTTTTCATGTACTTGCTTCTAGACCATCTCCCATGCCTCTCCAATCCTCTGGACCTTACCAACACAAGCTATCCATCTCTTAGTCATTCTTTAAATAGTAAAAGCTCCCCTTTTCGGTTAGCTTAGTCATTATTCACACTGTGCAGTTTTGACATACTTTATGATTTTTTTTGTGCTATAACTGGGAATTGATCGATACGCGTTCATACTTTATACTTTTTCTTTGATTAGGATCCACTTCTGGTTTTATTTTTATTTTTAAAAGTATCTTTACTAATTTCTGCTTGGGGGTAAAAGATCCTTAGTAAGGCTAAAGCCCCACATAGCAGGCCACAGCAAAAAAGCGCGGCGACAATGCAGCACTTTTCACAGAAAGTCCACAGAGGTATCCTCTGCAGACTTTCTGCTTCAATTACAGTGCCTTGCGAAAGTATTCGGCCCCCTTGAACTTTTCAACCTTTTGCCACATTTCAGGCTTCAAACATAAGCTTATAAAATTTTAATTTTTTGGTGAAGAATCAACAACAAGTGGGACACAATCGTGAAGTGGAACGAAATTTATTGGATATTTTAAACTTTTGTAAAAAATAAAAAACTGAAAAGTGGGGCGTGCCAAATTATTCGGCCCCCTTAGTTGATAGTTGATACCTTTTGCTGCGATTACAGCTGCAAGTCGCTTGGGGTATGTCTCTATCAGTTTTGCACATCGAGTGACTGAAATTCTTGCCCATTCCTCCTTGGAAAACAGCTCGAGTTCAGTGAGGTTGGATGGAGAGCGTTTGTGAACAGCAGTTTTCAGCTCTTTCCACAGATTCTCGATTGGATTCAGGTCTGGAGTTTGACTTGGCCATTCTAACACCTGGATACGTTTATTTGTGAACCATTACATTGTAGATTTTGTTTTATGTTTGGGATCATTGTCTTGTTGGAAGATAAATCTCCGTCCCAGTCTCAGGTCTTTTGCAGACTCCAACAGGTTTTCTTCCAGAATGGTCCTGTATTTGGCTCCATCCATCTTCCCATCAATTTTAACCATCTTCCCTGTCCCTGCTGAAGAAAAGCAGGCCCAAACCATGATGCTGCCACCACCATATTTGACAGTGGGGATGGTGTGTTCAGGGTGATGAGCTGTGTTGCTTTTACGCCAAACATATCGTTTTGCAATGTGGCCAAAAAGTTCGATTTTGGTTTCATCTGACCAGAGCACCTTCTTCCACATGTTTGGTGTGTCTCCCAGGTGGCTTGTGGCATACTTTAAACGAGACTTTTTATGGATATCTTTGAGAAATGGCTTTCTTCTTGCCACTCTTCCATAAAGGCCAGATTTGTGCAGTGTACGACTGATTGTTGTCCTATGGACAGACTCTCCCACCTCAGCTGTAGATCTCTGCAGTTCATCCAGAGTGATCATGGGCCTCTTGGCTGCATCTCTAATCAGTCTTCTCCTTGTTTGAGATGAAAGTTTAGAGGGATGGCCAGGTCTTGGTAGATTTGAAGTGGTCTGATACTCCTTCCATTTCAATATGATCTCTTGCACAGTGCTCCTTGGGATGTTTAAAGTTTGGGAAATCTTTTTGTATCCAAATCCGGCTTTAAACTTCTGCACAACAGTATCATGGACCTGCCTGGTGTGTTCCTTGGTTTTCATGATGCTCTCTGCGCTTTAAACAGAACCCTGAGACTATCACAGAGCAGGTGCATTTATACGGAGACTTGATTACACACAGGTGGATTATATTTATCATCATCAGTCATTTAGGACAACATTGGATCATTCAGAGATCCTCACTGAACTTCTGGAGTGAGTTTGCTGCACTGAAAGTAAAGGGGCCAAATAATATTGCACGCCCCACTTTTTAGTTTCTTATTTTTTATAAAAGTTTAAAATAGCCAATAAATTTCGTTCCACTTCACAATTGTGTCGCATTTGTTGTTGATTCTTCACCAAAAAATTCAAATTTTATATCCTTATGTTTGAAGCCTGAAATGTGGCAAAAGGTTGAAAAGTTCAAGGGGGCCGAATACTTTCGCAAGGCACTGTATATCTATAGGGAAACCGCCAGCATTTCCATAGGTATAATTGACATGCTGCAATTTCCAAAACCGAACGGTTTTGGAAATCGCAGCATGTCCACTGCATGTATTTTCCTGCAATGTATGGATGGGATTCACTAGTCCACTTTGCAGGGACTCTAAAACGGCATGTTTCTTTCCGCAAGGTTTACACTGCAGGCAAACTGCGGCATTTACGCCATGTGGGGCCCCAGCCTAAAATAGTTTGCTTAAAGGAGTATTCCCACAAACATAATCATTTTTAAAATTTGTAGATAATTAAAAGTTAAACATTTTTGCAAATATAAGTAATTAAACATTTTGCAGAGTTTTAAAGATTTTCTCTAAATATCTTGTGATCACACGTTGCCTTGATCGGTTGCCAGTGGATATGACCATGATTGCAGGAACTTTCTAAGGTCAGAAAATCAGCTATGATTTCCTTATTGTGTCCGGGATATCTTCTGATACATGTAGTGTCCCTGCCTGATAACCCGTATGGTCTATATCGATATTAGCCTAGTACAGACTTCATATAGTACCATTTTTGGAAGGGAGCATTTGGTATCCGGATAACTAGGATATGGGGGGGGGGAATCAATGATATAACACAGCCCCATGAACACAGTGAGATCCTCATATATTATGAACATCTGCAATCCCAGAATAGCGGATATATTTATTTGAGAGCAGTGTACCTCCTTTATTTCCAGTGCCATACATATTTAGAAAAGAGTGTTTTACATAGTATGTGGCAAATTGGAGGAAGGGTTCATGTAATGCAGGGAGGCTTGTGTCTTACATTAGCAAACAGCCCTTGTCTTCAGGGTGAGTACTTCCTTAGCATTATTATGCGCATATTTTTTACACTTGAAATATACATTTATATGGGACGTTTTTAAGAGACTACCACTAAGAGTTATATTTTATTATTTAGTTTTTGTCCACAGAGTCAATAATTCTTCTATAAGTTTTGGTGGATAACACCCTCAGTGAACACTTTCATAAAAAGCATCGAGTAGGACGCAAAAGGTGTTGCATCTTTGGAACCTAAATGGCTGTGCAACCAAGATGCGCCACATTTACTGGCAGAGATGGGTTAGTAAATTTCCCCCGATGTGTTTTTAGTTGCAGATTTCATTGCAAATGGTGCGATCTGAATTGGAAATCCACAGCATATAATTGATCTGCTGTGGATATAATTGGCATGCTGCATCCCCAGTCAGTTTCCATACATATTCTGCAGGGATTATCCTTTTTTTTTTGTGCAACACATAGATGAGAATTCCTAAAATCTCATCCACTTTTCTGCTACTGAAAGTTCTGCAAAAAAAAAAAGAAGAAAAAGAGCACATTACTACCTTATCAAAAATTCCAACAAACTGGCTCTGTTAGAAACTAAAATCAAGATGTGCAAACAGACCTTTACTTGTGAGTTGCATGTTATTTTACTTTTTCTTTCCAAAATTCTTCATTTGTTTCATCATTGACATCAGTTCTCATAGATTGTAAGCCCTTGCAGGCAGGGCCCTCTATCCCGCTGTGCCAGTTGGTCACTGTTAGTATTATCTGTTTTGTATATTTTGTGTACCATATGTAAACCCTCAAATGTAAAGCACCATGGAATTAATGGTGCTATATAAATAAACTAATAATAATAATAATAACAACAACTGTTCAACAGTAAAACAAACCTCACCAATACAAACACTAGGATCAATAGGATCCTTTTCTCACTGCACCGAACACTGAACACAGTGCAGGCAGCGATAGTAGGCAATACGTAGCTATTACCAATAATCACTATATCTATGATAGTAGATAGTAGAATAGAGTTATCATCAAAATAAAGTGCAAGTGGAAATGCAAGTTTCATATACTTAGATCAACTAATATTTAAGTGCATTTAATTTTATATACAAAACTTACCCTTGTAAGACAGACCCTGAGGAATGTTTCATTCCATTCATCTCTATGGTTTACATTATGACAATAGCTGTTACGATTGACTATAGGGGAGGCGAGATGTACTGACAGAACTGTTCACCACCCCATCACACTGGTCAGCAGAAAATGATGAATGAGCCAATCAGCAGGATCTTAATCTGGCGAATAAGGACAAGGCAGAACAATGACCAGCAACATTTCTCTGCATTTAAACCACAAGATGTGTTAAAAGTTAAAGAGAACGTATCACCAGGAAATTACCTATTGTTTTATGTTAAACATATTTTTAAGAATTTTTGGTGATGTTGTTTTTAATTCTCCAAATTAATATCTATATTTAAAAAACTAAATCCTAAAAATCTTGCAGTTTCCAACTATTGACACTAAGCCTAAAATATTCTGTGACTTCCTGTTTCCTATAGAAGAACTGTGGGCCATAGACACAATGGTCTGGAGCAGACCCTATTCACGTCTATGGGAGAGTTTTCTAGGCATGCTCTGTGATCTATACAGTGGTCATTGTGTAGAGAGGTGTGTAGATAAGTTGTGAGATCATCTATTGTGACTGGTGAATTTTATGTCTTCATATACTATCATCTACATATACATGATAGCTGTGATCATCAGTGTGCTGATAAGTGAGAGGGCTGCTGCACAGTATTCTCCTATAGAAAACAGGAAGTCTCAGCATATTATATGGCCTAGGGAATAAATCAGAACTGCAGAATTTTTAGAATTTTATATAGTTAATAAAAAAACAGGTCATTTTCTGGTGACACATTTCCTTTAAACTGAAGTTTTATAGGAAGGTAAAATGATTCAGTAGTAATGGTTTTACCAAAGCTATAGTGGATTGCAAAAGTATTCATACCCCTTGAACTTTTTCACAATTTGTCACCTTACAACCACAAACTTAAATGTATTTTATTGAAATTTTAAGTGATAGATCAACACAAAGTAGTAGATAATTGTGAAGTGGAAGGAAAATGATACATGGTTTTCAAAATTTTAATCAAATAAAAATCTGAAAAGTGTGAATTGCAAAAGTATTCAGCCCCCTATATAAATACTTTGTAGACCCACCTTTTTCTGCAATTACAGCTGCAAGTCTTTTGGGTATGTCTCTACCAGCTTTGCGCATCTAGAGACTGAGATTTTTGCTCATTCTTCTTTGCAAAATAGCTGAAGCTCAGCCAGATTGGATGGAGAGCGTCTGTGAACAGAAATTTTCATGTCTTGCCACAGATGCTCAATGGGATTTAGGTCAGGACTTTGACTGGGCCATTCTAACACATGGATATTCTGTGATCTAGACCACTCCACCGCAGCTCTGGCTGTATGTTTAGGATCATTGTCTTGCTGGAAGGTCAATCTCCTTCCCAGTCTCAAGTCTTTTGCAGCCTCCAACAGGTTTTCTTCCAGGATTGCCCTGTACTTAGCTCCATCCATCTTTCCATCTACTCTGATCAGCTTCCCTGTCCCTGCTGAAGAAAAGCCTCCCCACAGCATGATGCTGCCACCACCATGTTTCACAGTGGGGATGGTGTGTTCAGGGGGATGAGTAGTGTTACTTTCCGTCACACGTAGCGCTTTGCATTTAGCCCAAAATGTTCAATTCTGGTCTCATCTGACCAGAGCACCTTTTTCCACAGGACTGTTGTGTCCCCTATATGAATTGTGGCAAACTGAAAACGGCACTTCTTATGTCTTTCTTTCAACAATGGTTTCCTTCTTGCCACTCTTCCATAAAGGCCAGATTTGTGGAGTATATGACTTATAGTTGTCCTGTGGACAGATTCTCCCACCTGAGCTGTGGATTTCTGCAGCTCCTCCAGAGTGACCATGGGCCTCTTGGCTGCTTCCTTGTCCAGTGCTCTCCTTGCTCGATCTGTCAGTTTTTGTGGACAGCCATGTCTTGCTACATTTGTAGTTTTAGAATACTTTTTCCATTTTTGGATGATGGATTGAACAGTGCTCCTTGGGATGCTCAAAGCTTGGGATATGTTTTTATGACCTAACCCTGATTTAAGCTTCTCCACAATTTTATCTCTGACCTGTCTGGTGAGTTCCTTGGTCTTCATGATGCTGTTTGTTCACTAGTGTTCTCTAACAAACCACTGAGACCTTCACACAACAGGTGTATTTATACTAAATTACAGACAGCTGGACTCTATTAACTAATAAAGTGACTTCTGAAGGCAATTGATTGCACTGGATTTTATTTAGGGGTATCAGAGTACAGGGTGCTGAATACTTTTGCATGTCACACTTTTCAGATTTGCTACTTTGTGTTGGTCTATCACTTAAAATCTCAATAAAATACATTTAAGTTTGTGGTTGTAAGGTGACAAAATGTGAAAAAGTTCAAGGGGTATGAATACTTTTGCAAGCCACTGTATATGTTTTTTCTGAGAAATGATTCCTAACCCAGTCTTCAAAAAAACCCAATAGGTCATGTGCTGAGGATTTCCCACAGAGAAGGCACATGTGCTAGTTACTGATTTAGTGAAACTAATTAAATCACCTGTACAATATGGAAGAAACCTTCAAGACAAGACTAGTGGGAAATTGTTCATTACAATATTCTAAAGGAAGAATTATCTTATAAATTGAGATGGAAAACTACAATGTCTAACAACTGGAAGTTTTAACTATATAAAGACAAAATAATTTTATTCTAATTATTAAATTATATATCAATATATTAATTTTATATTAATCAAGAAATATTTATGATCCTACATAACAATAAGTTATAGAATCAACAGAAATGTAACATATATTAGGAATTCAGTGTCTGAATTACTGTTTCTTCAGCTTTCAGCCGTTGCTTTAAGCTTACCATGTTCACTAATCAAACTCTGCCTGGGTTTGCTCAGCCTGACAGAAAAGACACAGACCCAATCAGAACTCTGCTTCACCATCCAATCCTAGCTTGACGCGGGATATTTAAACTTGGCTTTAGCACAGTCATTTTCCTGAGATTGTTTCTGCAGCTAGGCTCCTTGTTTCTCTGTGCTTACTCCTTGAACATCTTCCTGATGTTGCTGACCTCCTGGTACAGACATCTAGGTTGTTCTTCTGGATTTATCCTCTGTTACCCTCTACTGGATTTACCCTCTGGTGAAAATGTTGGGGTGGGGGGTCCTTGGACACTGCAAACCAAAACAGCATTGGGTAGGTAGCTGCTTGCTTACTTGCTGGAAGTAGAGCTTACCTGTTTCTTGCGACATATCAGAGAATTTCTCAAGTATCAATACAGAGCTATAACATAGAAAAACAACTGGAAAATAACTGTTCAAAGAAACTAAAATCCAAGCAGAAAACTCGCCAAAAAAAGCTTCTTCTCCTACTTTTTGCTACCTTTCATTAATACCATATAAAAAAAATACAAGTCTTGACTGCTTCGAAGACACTTTTTCCTATATATTCTGACAACACTGTCAATCCAGATTTCAACTGATCAACTCAGTCATGTCTGACAGACTAGTTGCTAGGACACACTACCTAACAAAGCCACTTTATTTCAAAGAGGTTACCAGGCAACACATGCTTAGCAACCTGAGTCTTAGATTTATGAGGTCTGCTCAAGGTAAAATTTTACAGAACTGAAGGCAATGCATGTATGTACTGTGTATTCTATGTAGCAGTTGTCTGTTATAACACTATGAAAATTAATGGGACATCATAAATCATTTATTTTTTATATTGCGAATTAGAGACCTATAGTAGTCTCCCAATATGTCTGTAAGATCTAGAGGCGACTGGTAGATGTGGGTAGTGCCCTTCATTGTTTTCTGCTTAGATATGGCTGTATATGCCAGTTATGTTTTTCATGCTTATTATTAAATAGGATGATGGATCTGTCTTGCTTATAAGATTTCTAGCGAAGAAATGACCACCCATGCTAAGAGTGCTGTAAGGATCCTAGACCAATTGGGGGGGCACAGTATTGTTAATGCACTGAACCTTCTACATGCAGTAGAGTCAAGGGACTTTATGTATATGATTGTTTTTCTGTCATCAAAGTGCATAGGATGAAGATAAAACACAGTAGGAAGAGCAATGGAGGATGTGTCACCTGGATTGCACAGTATAGTCCAAGAGAAACTGAGAAAGATAGCTACAACCGGCCTGCCAGGTGAACTGTGATCACAAAGTAGCAGAGCATCACGAACAGATTTTAGGAAAATACTAGGAAACTGCAAACTTGAGGGCATTCTGTAATACTTCAGGTCTAAACTGTGCTAAACAAAGGCAAAGGGGTATTTATTAACCCATTTAGTCCAGTTTTTTGCCGTAGATGGGTGTTAATGTAGTGCATCTTTGATGTACTGCCCGTTTTTTTGCGATACAGATGTGTCGCGTCGTTTGTTCTGCGAAAGTGGGTGGAGTGGAGAGCTAAGATAGGCCAGAGCGGGAACTACCTGGCCTGACAAATTTATTATAACTTATGTCAAGAAAACTGGTGTGAGTTATACATAAAATATATACCAGTTCCTGATTGGTCTAGATTTAAATTCTGCGCCAAAGGGAGTCTACCACCTCCTCCAAACATATTTCACTGCTACCACCGCATTACAGAGCACATTACAGTGAGAAACAACATATGTTTGTTATGCATATCATTTTTGTAGATTTGGAGAAAAAAAAAATAAATTCATGTGGAAATTGGTGCACTCAAGATGGGCCTTCAGCCCTGGGAACGTTGCTCTTGCTGCTCAATTAAGATGGGTGATGTCATAACAGTGGATCAGCTCTCACACTGCATGGAGTAGCACAGGCAGGAGATGGTAGGGGTCTGAGTGGCAAAAGCAGTGCACCAGGGAGCTAAAGGACTGCCCCCAGTGAACCAACCATCTCAAAGTTGTTTTTCTCCAAATCTACAAAAGTGGCATGCATAATAATGGTATGTTGTTTATCACAGTAATGTGCTCTGAGACACAATGGTGAAAGATGGTGGACTCCCTTTAAAAAGGCTGGAGTCTCTTATAGGAGTTGTGCAGGACTTCGAAAACACAGCTGCTTTCTTCTTTTCAGGAAGTGACATAATGTTCAAAAGCAGCACCCCTTGAATGGCAACCTGCACCCTTTGAATGAGAGAGCACTGTAACTCTCCATTGCTAGTTCCTGCATCTTGCATTCTGACGCCCCATTTACTGAGTAAAGTTAAGGCTTTAGGCTAAAGCCCCACATTGCGGAAACGTGGCTTTTTTTGTTGCATTTTTTGAGCCATAGCCAGGAGTGGATTGAGCAGAAGGTAGAAGTATAAGAACTTCCTATATAGTTCCCATTCTTTTAATAGACATTCTTGGCTTTAGCTTAAAAACCTGCAACAAAATCTGCAACAAAAAAAGCTGCGTTTCCACAACTTGGGGCCTTAGCCTTACAGTGACTTTTTGTAGTGCAATTTTCCAATTTAATTCAAGTAATAGCTGTAGTCCACAGTAAAGAACAGACTTGTATGCAATACCAAGGGTTTCTCTGGACTGCAGCTCAATAGAATTTAAAAGTTGTGTACCAAAAGTCACTAAGTAGCCCTAACATTTCACTCTGGAAAACTATACCAGGCAAGTGTCATTGTGCAGAGTCCAACTGATAAGAATGTCAAGTAGGCAAATGTCAAATAGTTGCTATGAATGTACATGGAGATTATTTATAAGAAAAGTTCTTCATGTCTTAGTGAGTCACAACTGTTTATGTCCTTCTTCAGTTACAGTTCCAGGTGACCGGTGCATGACAGCTCTTATTAATTCCAGTCTGAGTGTCAAGGAGCTTATGCCAGTGTGAGTCCATTAATTCTATACAGCACTGTAGAATATATTGACAGCCTCCCGCTATGTAAATAACTAATAAAAAAGGATTTTTCCAGTGTAGATAAAACTTTCTTACAATCTCAGTGTACTATATACCTCAGTGGTGACTGTAATTCTGTAGCTGTATGTTGATCGAATGTTTTCACAAAGACAGAAAAAAAAGACACCGATGTAGATTTACCATTCGATTATTGAAACTGAGAACAAAAGCTGAATGCAGGAAGCTTTACTCTTTTCACTGTTAGAGGTTACATTCTGAATTTCAGGAGCAAAACTTCAGGGATATTTTTATGGCAAGGATAGTACAGTTGCAAGAAAAAGTAAGTAAATCAAATGGATTCCTCCTGGGGTATTAAAACACAAAATCAGTTGTAATGTTTATGTCTTTTTTGTGACCACAGTGAGTAAACATCCACAATGCAGGAGAAAAAGTAAGTGAACCCTTCAATTTGATAACCTGTATATCTCTTTCAGCAGCAATCAATTCCACCAGAGTTTTCCTGTAGCTGCAAATACAATATACACAATGTTAGGGAGGAGTGTTAAACTCTTCTTCAGTTGTGTTTCAGGTCCTCCGTATTTCTGGGATGCCTTGCATGTACAATTCTCTTCATATTACGCCCTATTGTCTCAGTAGGGATGAAGTCAGGACTCTGATTTAGTCATTACAAACACAGATCTTCTTATTCAACCATTCTTTATTTGATTTACTTGTGTACTTTGAGTCTTTCCTTCTTTATTTGATTTACTTTGGGTCTTGTTATATCACCCAAGTGTGGTAATGGACTGCTGCCTTTATATTCCTATGTAAAGTATTTTGAAACATCTTTGGATTTATTGTTCCGTCAATGAGTCTTCTGGGTCCTGAGGGAGCAAACTAGCCCCACTCCTTGACCCCCCTGCACCATGCTTCACATTTGGGATGAATTTTTAGTGTTGGTGTGCAGTGTTCTTTTTTCTCTACAAGTTGCAAATGTACTGTACTGACAGAAAGTAAAAATAAAAATGTGACCAGAGCCTTAGATATGGATTTTAAAAATAATATAAAAAAAATAGTGGTTTTATTATGACTGCTACTACTACTCTAAAGTTTTTGTTCAGGTCAATAAAATTCTGTTTCACATCTTTCTACTTCTTAGAGAAGCAGTTAAACATATAAAGTCCACCACAAATAAAGCACTCCCACCCAAGTAAAATTCTAAAATCTAATTGTAAAATTATACAACCTCATCACGTCCCTATACTTCATTCTTCTTCATGAGAATTCAGCAAGCATTATCTGAAATTTAAGCAATACCGTGAAATATTCATATTACTGCTTAATCCAACATAATATTAATGATATTCACTTCTGTAGATAATTATGGAAGTGACTGAATTATCTGAATAATATAAAATATACTGAGATACATTTGCATTAAAATATAGAACATAAATGAAAATCTGGATTGGTAGCTATATTCTCTAGGTAAGAATGCAATGAGCATTACATGGCTTAATGGCTCCACCTACTGCAAGTGAATCTGAATTTCACTTCAGAATACTTTATAAATCCTTAATCATTTTTGTTCTTTGAGAAAGGAAAGAGGCAGCTGCAAGCTTTTATAGAGCAATTACGATTAAATTTATGTTACAATAAGGCCAAAATGTGAAACTTTAATTCCTTCTCTCCATTACCAGCTACACTTCTAACAGCATGTGAAAAGTTACACGTAAACAGGAACAAACACTAGACCTAATAAACAACTGAAAGTGCAGAGAAGTGGAATACAGTACAAGAATAAATCTGGCCACACATGAACAAACTTTGAGTCAATTTGGTTCAACAATGGTAGAGGCAATGGTAAGAACTACTGCTGTAGTAGCCGTAGTGGCTGATACAGAGACCATGACCTTAGGGGGCCCAGTGGGCCCTTTGCATTTGCTTTTTTTTTAAAAGACTGTTGTCTCCCTCTTCAGCCCTCCAGGACGCCTGTGCGTCCCATATCACGTCGTTGGCAGGAGTGGGGATCAGTGTGCGAAAGTTGTCTCAAGGTTCACCCAGTGGTTTCATTAAGACCAAACACATCTGAAATGAAATTGTTATTATTGTACTCTGGGGTCTCTTCAGACCTCAGAGTATAATGACCAGATGTCTAGGAGTCTTCGAGATTATTCAATGACATCACAGACTGCTGAGGCCTGAAATTGGTCCTCAGTAGAGATGAGCGAAGTATTCAAAAATTCGATTTGGTAACTTCGCCGAATTTCGCGATATGATTCTATTCGATCTGAATTAATTCGCGGCGAATAAACAGCTATTTCCTGTCTGCAGAGAGCCAGGGTGGGCGGCAAAATGGTGAAAGCCCTTGGATGCCGCGGTCATGTCTCTCGCTCTCTCTCGCTCCAGCACGGACAACTTTTATTCATGTGGAAGAATCTGCTAACAAGCAAAGACACGCCTACCCAATCACATCACTAGAGAATATCATGTAACCGTCTGATGACACAAAGGTCCTTACTAATTATTCATTACCGCGAAGCATCAGGAAATCTGGATTCCATGTGAATTGAATATTTCCTGAAATTCGGATCGAATTCCACTTCTGCAGCTTTGATTCGCTCATCACTAGTCCTCAGCGGTCAGCTGGGTGTCATTGAAGAGGCCCCGGAACCAAAGAGAGGTGAGTAACACTGTTTTTCTATGTTTGTTCACCTCCCCTGTGCCTGAAAAGACCCAAGAGTATAATAATAGTTCATAAGTTGTGAACCCAAAAAAATTTCAGGATCGGCCGAACCCAAAATTTTTGCAAAACTTGGGTATCACTATGGGACATTATACTGTATGGAGGCCACTATAGGACATTATATAGTGTGGAGGGGCCACTATGGGTTATTATACTGTGTGGAGGATTCACTGTGGGATATTATACTTGGTGAAGGAGCCACTGTGGGACATTATACTGTGTGGAAATGGAGCGTTATACCATGTGAGGGCCAGTAAAGGGAGCGTTTAACCATTTTACAGTGTAGGGGTCAGTCATGTGATGGCAGGGGGGTCCAAGTCAAAAGTGGGACCTAGGCTTTTCTAGTTAAGCCCTTGGATAAAGATATGTTTGCCTTTTGAGTAGCCACACTTTGCTGAAAACACACAAACATCATTGCAATGTTCTCTTACTGGCCTCCACATAGTATCATGCTCCTCAGTGGCCTCCAGACACTTAATAATGCCCCCCAGTGGCCTCAGTCAACTAATAACATTCCCTAGTGGCCTGTTGTGCCATCTAAATAAATAGTAAAATTTACCCATCCTCCTGTTCTGCAAGGTCTTCAAAAAGCAGCAGACATCAATAGCAGATTTCTGACCATTGTATTAAACTATATCAGTGTCCTAAGGATGCTTAGTTGAATAATGACATGCAGCCATCTTTCCACCAGAGTGTCACAGTACCCCTGGTGGGTTTTCAAGGCAACACTGTTGGGAAGGGCTGCTGTATATAGTGCTGTCAGTTATAAGGGGTCAAAGCTACTGACAGACTCATTGTAAAGTGTGCCTAAACTTTCAAACTGAAATCCATGTTCTGTCTGTTTTGCTATTTCCAGCAGAAATCTGTATACCACTACTCACTGGAGTAGGGATGGGTGGGCTCATCAAGAATTTTGGGGCCTCATACCAGCAATATTTGTGGGCTCCCCTCCTCCCCAGTGTATCTTACAGTTTCCTGTCCTGTAGCCTCCACACAGTATATATAATGTGCCCCTGTAGCCCACCGCACAGTAAAATGCTCCACAATGGCCCCACACAGTATAATGCTTCCAGCAACTAGACGCCTCGGGAATGCATAATGGAATGCAAACTCAACCCCACATTGGACGCACACTCACCTAGGCTACCAGCTAACTCCTCCCACTTTCTACATACAGCAGAGCAGATGCCACTCCTCTTTACACGGATGATGCAGCAGAAATTGAATGGTAAGCTTGCTTTTAAAGGCACAGTAATAAACTATTGCAATAAAAAAAATATATTAAAACATAATTAATCATTAAATATCAACATTTTAACACATTGGCTATCATTAATGGTGTAACAAAATTGTAACCTATAAATGTAACTAAATATCAAATGTGCAGATATTTTCCCCAAACATAGTTTTAGTTACTAAGAGATTATATCTCAATATAAGGCATAGGAATGCAAAATATTTCTAAACATTGTACAAAGCTTGCTAGAGGGTGCCAGAAAGAAAAACATATAATACTAATCTGCATGCACAAGCATGTCATAGATTTATAGTAATTGGGCAACTTCCAACCACATGAAACATATTTAATATATGATTACATCATGGAAGAAATTGTAATCCTCTCTACCTATCATAAACCCTGCACAAATGAATCCAAGCACATGTCTATGCGGTCTTTCAAATAACTGAGCAACCATATTTGCTGTCCTAGGGGTACTGAGTCAGTGTCAGACTTGGGTACATTGGAACGACCAGAGGAAATAAATATCACACAAATCCAACCAAGAGCTATACAGAACATGCTTGGCCCTTGAATTGAGTAGCTAAAGGGGTTGTGCGATTATGGACACTTATCCTCTATCCACAGGACAAGGGGATACGTGTCTGATCTCTGGGGGCCTGAACATGGGGTCCCCCAGTGATCAGGAGGACTGAAAGTTCCCCTGAAAGCCTACTTGTGAATGCAGCACCAGTGCGATTGTGTACCCGGCTCTCCATTCACTTCTGTGGGGCTGCTGGGTCTATAATCTCCAGCAGTGACTGCAGCTCGATAGAAGTGAATAGAGTGCCATTCAGGAGCCCAGCAGTCGGACACTTATCCCCTGTCCTGAGGATAGGGAAAAAGTTTCCACATTAGCACAACCCCTTTAACTTTCCTCTTTCCATTGCATACATAATTATCAGCTATGTGAGTTAACCCACAAAACGCATCAAAAGATATGGTTGTTACCTGCTGGAAATAATGGACAATATTGTGAAAAAGCTGCATAAGGGTATGTCTACATAGGATGTATACGCTATGAATTTTCTACAGTGTTTCCAACAAATGTGAATGGGAGCTGAGCTGCAACAGCACAGCATGGCCACTACACACTGTACAGAGCCATCTGTTTAATGCTCCATACACTGCGCTCAGAACAGTTGATGGATCTTCTAATAGATAACAGGCTGTAAAGTTCCCATTAGCAATGCTCTAACCAAGCACTGCCAGGGAGACTATGTCCATCTACATGTACTACATATACTGTAGTATGTAGAGCAGAAGCATTTACCAAAGGGGGATGGTCACTTCTACTGGTTGTATCTTCAGTTTTATATCACCTAGAAAAATGGTTCTGGTATCATAAGAAAGCTGAAATTCGTAGTTATGATGCCAAGATTGAAGTACTAGCTGTAAAAGAATTACAGATATCACTAGTTAAAAACACATTTGGGAATGTGATTTTATATGCAGTATAAACTGCTGCAGATTAATTTCAAATTCCTGACTGTGTTTTTAACTAGTGATATCTCAGGTTATGTTATAGCTAGTATTTAAATCACAGCTTTGTTATGGTATATAATGCTCCACAGTGGTCCTACACACTGTAAAATGCTTCACTGAGCCCCCCATAGGGGAGTAACTAGCAAAGACTGGGCCCCTAGCTAAGTTTTGACTTGGAGCCCCCCACACTGCATAGCGCCCCCGTTCCTGACCACCACACAGTATAACGCCCCATGTACACACTCTATAATGTCCCATAGCAGCAACTGCACACAGTGTAATGTCCCACAGTGGCCCCTGCACACAGTATTATGCCCCACAGTGGCCCCTGCAAATGGTATTATGTCCCACAGTGGCCCCTGCACACGGTATTATGTCTGACAGTGGCCCCTGCAGACGGTATTATGCCCCACAGTGGCCCCTGCACATGGTATTATGTACCACAGTGGCGCCTGCACACGGTCTTGTGAACCGAGAGCAAGGCAGGTGGTTTGGACTCCGCAACCAGAAATGAACGCACACGCGGTAGTTCAAGAAAAAAATATATATTTACTATAAGTTAATAAAGGCTAGTTAAAGGTAAAATGACAGGGCTAAAGACAAGCAAAATATACAATATAGCATGAACAATTTCAAGGCAAATTCTGCAATGGTTTCTACTTTTACTCTGTCCACTTCTGCAGTATGGACACTGAATGAACAATATACTCAAAACTATCCCTAACTGACCCTGACTTCACATTTGGGTGCACCCCTGTGAACCGAGAGCAAGGCAGGTGGTTTGGACTCCGCAACCAGAAATGAACGCACACGCGGTAGTTCAAGAAAAAAAATATATATTTACTATAAGTTAATAAAGGCTAGTTAAAGGTAAAATGACAGGGCTAAAGACAAGCAAAATATACAATATAGCATGAACAATTTCAAGGCAAATTCTGCAATGGTTTCTACTTTTACTCTGTCCACTTCTGCAGTATGGACACTGAATGAACAATATACTCAAAACTATCCCTAACTGACCCTGACTTCACATTTGGGTGCACCCCCTTTTCCCCAGTGGTCCAGGTGGACCGCTTACAGTCCGTAGAAGCGCGCGGTGGGGCCCAAAGTCGGTCCTTTCTTTTATAGTGAAGCGTCCTCTCCTCACGGTTATCAGGATCTTGGGAGAAATGAAGTCCTCTTTAACAGACAGGGAAACCAACTGAATGCAATGTAATCCAACAGCAGATTCCACTCAGCACACTGACAGTCCTGCCGAATCCATACACTGAGCTGGGTTGTAAGCCGGGATTTAGCAGGTGCCGTCCAGTACATCAACAGCACTGCGAGTCTCTATCTGTGGTATCCATATACACAGTCACAATGTCAGTCTCACTGATCAGCCACTGAGCACAGTTCCTTTCACGTGGACTCACTAGTCCTGTTGTCTCTTTACACTCTGTTTGTCTCTGGACCAAGATACAGCTTAGCTGTACAGAAAAATCTCCACACCAGTTCAATACAACACTTGCCAAGATGGCTGCTGCTCTCTGTCTCGTCACTTCCTGCTTCTCTGCTCACACTCTGTCTGCAGAACAGGCAGGCTGACATAAAAGGGGGGGGGTCTCACTCCAGCATCATGTCACAATTACAATGGCTGCTGTCTTAAAGGAACAGAATCACAGAAATACATTCAACATTAACAGTTTATACAGACAAATGAAGCTTAAGACAACATTGGCTGTCTCTTACATATTCCCCCCCACTTTAAGATTGGCAGTCCCTGCCTATGACTGTATATCCAGAGGGTTGTACTTTTATGCACAGAGTGGTAGTATACCGATGTATGGCAGGCCAAACAAACTCATCCTGCGCATACCGAACAGGGGGAATACCAGCATTTGGCCTAGTGGTCCGTCTGAGGACCGGTGGTATATTATGGGGTGCTGCAGCTATGGGCTGAGAAGGACCAGCGGATTCCGCACCAGAGGGGGCACAGACCGGAGATACAGTAGTCACAGGTGGAACATCCCCAGGAGCAGGGATCGGCCAACAATCATCCTCCTCGTCGGAGGCCCATTCTGCACCTCCATTCTCTGACTGTGGGAGCTCATTCACATTGGCAGGCCCATCGTGATTTGTCCCTTCAGAATGACACAGGCGCAACATATTTCGGTGAAGTACTCGAACACAATCAGTTCCTTCTTTCTGGACCTGGTACACTGGCCCATTCGCATACTTGCGGCCAACAACACGATATGGCAAAGCCTCCCATCTGCTTTCCAATTTCCCTTGGGGTTTCTTGACACGAACTAGCACCAGGTCGCCTGGTTGCAATGGTGCTTCTTGCACTGGGGTCTTATCAGGATGGGGATGTTCTTGCAGGCGCTGCCGCACCAATCGATGGATCGTCTCAAGTCTCTGCCGATGCGCCCGCACCCAAGAGGTTGGATCCCTCGGAGGGAACCCATCCACATCATTCAACTGTAATTCTCCTATACTTCGCCCAGACCGCCCAAAGAGAAGTGTATAAGGAGAGTACCCCGTTGTAGAATGGACCTGATTGTTATAGGCCCACACCATTTCAGACAAGAACTGAGGCCACTGTAACTTCTTGTCTTCCTCCAGAGTCCGCAGCATCTGTAGCAGAGTTCTGTTGAATCTTTCACAGGCCCCATTTCCCTGAGGGTGGTATGGAGTCGTGTGCGACTTCTTTATCCCGTAGATACGTTGAACTTCTTTCATTACGTGTCCCTCAAAGCAGGCGCCCTGGTCGGAGTGGATGCGTTGGGGGCACCCATATACTCGAATGAAATCTTGGCACAGAGCACGAGCTGCTGACTCAGCTGTCTGGTCCTTGGTGGCGGTTACCACCGCAAATTTGGTGAAGTGATCCACCATTACGAGGCAATACTGGTGTCCGCTATTGGATGGGCCCACCAATAGATAGTCTATCATGACGATTTCTAAAGGTTCCTGGGTCACGATGGTTTGCAGGGGAGCTCTCTGTTCTATTGCCTTATGGATCTCACAAGTTCGACAGCTGCGGCATACTTCTTCGACCATTTGACGAAGACCAGGGCAGTAAATCAGTCGCTGTAACCAACGAAAGGTCTTCTCATGACCAAAATGTCCATTCTTATTATGAGCCTCAACTGCCAAGGAGCGAGCCAGTTCACTAGGCACCACAATTTGGTATCGAATGTCGATCTCAGAAGGTAAATAGACCTTTCGGCATAGCACTCCATTTTTCATCTCCAACTTTTCCCACTGACTCAAAACAGATAATATCTCACGTGTCAGTCGTTCTCTTTCCTCTCTACAGGGCTTCTGGCCTTTCTCAACACACTTGATCATCTGCGCCAGCCCCTCATGGGTCTGTTGTATCTGTGCCCATTCCTGTCGTGAGGGACCAAAGAAAGGAGCCATTTCAGTCCCCTCCATCTCAAACTGATTAGTGGCGGTCAAGGCCTGTGAAAATCTGCTGAAATCGGGCACCTCCACATGCTCCAACTCATGATCCACGTCTTCTGTGGGGGTCTGGGCAGTTACCCTAGAAAGTCCGTCAGCATTCTGGTTCTCTGTCTTGGACCGATACTTAATGCGGTAATTGAATGTAGACATTCGGGCTATCCACCTCTGCTCTAACGCCCCGAGCTTGGCATTTTCCAGGTGAGCTAGTGGGTTGTTGTCAGTCAGTACTAAAACTTCAGCACCGGTCAAATATTCAGAGAATTTCTCGGTCATGGCCCATACCAGTGCCAACAGCTCCAATTTAAATGAACTATAATTCTCGGGGTTTCTTTCAGAATCTCTCAAAGACCGGCTGCCGTACGCTATGACCCTCTCCTGGCCATCCTGAAGCTGGGAAAGCACTGCTCCAAGACCATACAGGCTTGCATCTGTATATAGCTGGAACGGCAAGTGGTAATCAGCATATGCCAAGATTGGGGCTGTTGTCAGTGCATCCTTCAATGCCTGAAAGGCTTGTTCCTGTTCAGGTCCCCACTTCACGGACCGGTTCTTTGGACCACCGGATGTGCCTCGTAGGAGAGCATTAAGTGGTGCTGCTACCTTGGCGAAATCCTTAATAAACCGTCGATAGTAACCGGCTACTCCAAGGAACGCCCTCACTTCTCGCAGGGTAGTCGGTATCGGCCAATCTTGAACAGCCGCTATCTTGTCTCTTGATGGTCTCACCCCTTCTCCTGATACGCGGTGACCCAAGTAATCAATTTCAGATTGGAACAACCGACATTTACTGGGTTTCAATTTGAGCCCATGTTCCCGCAATCTTCGAAATACTTGCCCCAACTGGTGGAGATGGTCTTCAAAGGTCGCAGAATACACTATAATGTCATCCAAGTAGATGAGAGTGAACTCAAAGTTGAAGTCACCGAGACATTTCTCCATCAACCGCTGAAACGTTCCGGGTGCATTTGTCAACCCGAAGGGCATCCGGTTAAATTCGTATAGTCCCATGGGCAAGATGAATGCCGTCTTCTCCTTGTCTTTTGTGGCCATCGGCACCTGCCAATACCCACTAGCCAGATCTAGTGAGGAGAAGTACCGGGCTCTCCCTAGCGCTGAGAGGGACTCCTCAATCCGTGGCAAGGGGTAGGAATCTCGTACGGTGCAAGCGTTTAACTTCCGATAGTCTACGCAAAATCGGATGGACCCATCTTTTTTTCTTACTAACACCACAGGAGCCGCCCAGGGACTCTGGCTTTCTTGGATGATCCCACCCTGTAGCATCTTAGCTAACAGTTCTTTCACTTCCTGATACAACTGTGGAGGAATTTTTCGGTAGCGCTCTCTAATTGGAGGGGTGTCTCCTGTGGGAATCTCATGGTAGATCCCTGTGGTACATCCAAAATCTTCAGCATACCGTGCAAAGGTGGCTTGGTTCTCCCACAACAGCTCATCTACCTTCTGCACCCATTCCAGAGAACATGAACTTACATCCATCTTCATCTGTTCTCGAATTGCACAGCCATTCCATTCAGAGGTGGGTTCCTCATCTTCTCCCATGGACACAGTTACGGTCCACTCATCCCTTTCAGTCGGCTTCAGCTGCATTGGAGTTACTTTCCTTACTTCCTCCGGAGTCACATAGATGTTAGCCAGCAGCCTCCCTGGGGTCAGGTCCACACTCTGGTCCTGAGTGTTTACACATCGAAGTGGTACTCTTCCATTGCGAACTATTGCCAAGGAACGGGCCACTAGCGGATCAACACCTCCTTCGGCTGCCTGCAGTGGTTCTACCAACACAGCTATGCCCTCTAGTTTCCGACAGGTGCCTACGGGCATGGACACTATTGTCTCCCGACTGGGTGGCAGTGTAACTTTTGTATGCAAAGGAACTGAAATTCGAGCCAGAGGACGCTGTGCATCTGAACTTTTCTGTAAGCCACATGTCCGGATCAGCCGCTGGAAAGCTGTTTGAGTAGGCCGATGGGTGGTGGTTTCTTTCCAATAACCGTGACCTTTCTTTTCAAAGAGGATCTGATCTAATTCTTTTAACACATTCATCCCCAAAATGACAGGGACCTTTACTTCATGTGACTCCTGTACCACCACAATGCCTTTCCTACCTAGATCTTGGCCACATACCCGGACATTCATCCAGGCCACTCCCACGACTGGAACTGGTAACTGGTTAGCTGCGACCACTCGTACGAATGTATGGGGATCATATTTCACATGTTGCTGGAAGTACCGTTCATAACAGTCTCTACTCAAGGTCGTTACTTGGGAACCCGTGTCAATCATCCCGGTAACCGGAATACCCTCCATTTCCACCTGTATAACAGGACTTGCAGCGATCAGGTCATCATTAGGGCATTCTCCCCACATAGTCTCCTTGTCAGTCTCCCCTACTACACGCCCTTCAGCAGCAGGGGACTTCAGTTTAACGGCGGTCTCTCATAAGTTTGTCGCTGCTCTGGACATCTAGCAGCAACGTGGCCCATCCGTCCACACTCCCAGCAGCGTATCCCCCGTCGTTCTGGCCATCTGTTTGGGCCCCTTCGGTAAGCCCCTTCGATTTCTCCTGAGCACTGCACTAAATGATTTGGACCCCTTCGGTAGGTCCTATCCTCACCCCTCCAGCGGGGTGGTGGGTGATTCTGACTTGCTGGGTGTGGATGGCTCACCCTTTCATCTCCAGTCTTCTGGAAGTCTGCAACTTTCATAGACTGCTCATCACAACGAGTGTGCAAGTGTTCCATTTGTTCTTGCAGTTTCTGCATTACTGTGAGAATTTCTTTAACCGTCCCTTTTTCTACTGTCTCTGAGCCAGAACTAGCCCCCTGTGACAAAGTAACTCCAACTGCGGTCTGCGGCCTCGGGACCATACTATTGGCACGGGAGATGGCCTCTACCTGTACATCATGGAATTTAGCATCAGTCTCTCGTCGTATAAAATCCTGCATAGTCACAGTTAAACTGCCGTCACGTATCCCCAGGACAAACTGGTCACGGAGAGTCCGATCAGGGTTACAGAAGGCTGGCGAGCCCCCTCTTTCCTTCCTTTGAATATCTCGGAGCAGTTCTTGTAGGGCATTTGCATATTGGGGAAGGCTTTCATTCTCCTGTTGTACCCTCTGGAAGAACCGAGCCTGCAGAGACCCCAGCAATGCAGTTTCTCCATAGATGGTTTCTAGAATCTGGACTACTTGCTCAAATGTCTGCCTTTGTTCAAATGGCCTCAGTATCACCGTGGTCTTAGCATCCCCTTGTAATGTCAATATTGCTAGCTCTACTAGTACTTCTGGTGCGGTCTGGTACATTCGCTGTATCATTCGTATCTGTTCCACCCACATACTCACTGACATATTATTGCCATCAAATTTAGCTAACTGACTCATTATAGCCCCTGCTGGCATTCTTCCTCCAGCACCATTCTCTCTAATGGGTGCGTCACCGTCCATTCTGGTAAGCGGATCCTGCCGACTACGCCAATTTGTGAACCGAGAGCAAGGCAGGTGGTTTGGACTCCGCAACCAGAAATGAACGCACACGCGGTAGTTCAAGAAAAAAATATATATTTACTATAAGTTAATAAAGGCTAGTTAAAGGTAAAATGACAGGGCTAAAGACAAGCAAAATATACAATATAGCATGAACAATTTCAAGGCAAATTCTGCAATGGTTTCTACTTTTACTCTGTCCACTTCTGCAGTATGGACACTGAATGAACAATATACTCAAAACTATCCCTAACTGACCCTGACTTCACATTTGGGTGCACCCCCTTTTCCCCAGTGGTCCAGGTGGACCGCTTACAGTCCGTAGAAGCGCGCGGTGGGGCCCAAAGTCGGTCCTTTCTTTTATAGTGAAGCGTCCTCTCCTCACGGTTATCAGGATCTTGGGAGAAATGAAGTCCTCTTTAACAGACAGGGAAACCAACTGAATGCAATGTAATCCAACAGCAGATTCCACTCAGCACACTGACAGTCCTGCCGAATCCATACACTGAGCTGGGTTGTAAGCCGGGATTTAGCAGGTGCCGTCCAGTACATCAACAGCACTGCGAGTCTCTATCTGTGGTATCCATATACACAGTCACAATGTCAGTCTCACTGATCAGCCACTGAGCACAGTTCCTTTCACGTGGACTCACTAGTCCTGTTGTCTCTTTACACTCTGTTTGTCTCTGGACCAAGATACAGCTTAGCTGTACAGAAAAATCTCCACACCAGTTCAATACAACACTTGCCAAGATGGCTGCTGCTCTCTGTCTCGTCACTTCCTGCTTCTCTGCTCACACTCTGTCTGCAGAACAGGCAGGCTGACATAAAAGGGGGGGGGTCTCACTCCAGCATCATGTCACAATTACAATGGCTGCTGTCTTAAAGGAACAGAATCACAGAAATACATTCAACATTAACAGTTTATACAGACAAATGAAGCTTAAGACAACATTGGCTGTCTCTTACAGTCTTATGTCCCACAGTGGCCCCTGCGCACAGTATAATGTCCCACAGTGGCCTCTGCACACAGTATTATGCCCCCAAGAACTATTATTATACTCAGACCCCAGAATCTAATGATTGGAGACCCAGAGGAGGTGACAAACATAGCCACCACTGTTATTTACCTATCCTAGGCTCCGGTGCACTCCCTGCTGCTTTCGGCCCTCTTCAATATCGACACAGATGTCACGTGGGCCAGCCCGCGTCGCGACACATAATGACGCCAGCCTAGCCCACGTGATGCCTGGGACGTCACCAAAGAGGCTCGAAGGCTGCTGAGAGTGACACCGGATCGCAGGAGAGGTAACACTGGTTTTTATGTTTACACACATCCCCAGGCCTCCGATCATTATACTCTGGGGTCTGAAAAAAAAGCACATAATGTATACAAAACAAAATAGACAAACATGTTAGGTATCCCCGCTGGACAAAGTTACCATATCATTTTTAATGCAGAGTGAACTCTGTAGGAACAAAATGCAAAAAATAATGATAAAATTGTGTGTGTGTGTGTGTGTGTGTGTGTGTCGGGAGGGCGTTTCACATGGATCCCCCAAAAAGTAAATAAAAGCTAATGAAATTGGTGCCAAATAAAAGTACAACTAGTCACGTAAAGAATAAGCCCTCACATATCTATGTTGAACAACAAAAAAGTTTTGGAATGCGGGGAAAGAAAATGTAAAAAAAAAAAGTCATCGAGTATTAATGTCTAAAGTACCATGTGTTCTTAAAGGGTTAAACAAATCCATAGCGGCTGCATGTTGCAGTATACTTAGCTTTAAAATTTCCCCGCAGTCTCTCAGTGCCAACCTCTATTGGCCTGAGCTTTCATTCTGGGTACAATCACATGCTCTGCTATAGACCATGGTATCACTATGGCCACTGCACTTACAGTGGGGAAAAAAGTATTTAGTCAGCCACCAATTGTGCAAGTTCTCCCACTTAAAAAGATGAGAGAGGCCTGTAATTGTCATCATAGGTAGACCTCAACTATGAGAAACATAGTTCTCAGTGGCTGCTTTTCAGTAGTACCAGTAGTACCTCTTGGTGAGAGATTATCGACTGCTAGACATGCTTGCAGTGGTTACCTGAGGGCACACAAAGCAGACAGGCTTTGGATGGCCCAGCCAGACCACCAGTAAAGAGATTTGTTTGATCTACCAACAAGCCATCCAGACACAGATACAGTGAGGAAAAAAAAGTATTTAGTCAGCCACCAATTGTGCAAGTTCTCCCACTTAAAAAGATGAGAGAGGCCTGTAATTGACATCATAGGTAGACCTCAACTATCAGAGACAAAATGAGAAAACAAATCCAGAAAATCACATTGTCTGATTTTTAAAGAATTTATTTGCAAATTATGGTGGAAAATAAGTATTTGGTCACCTACAAACAAGCAAGATTTCTGGCTCTCACAGACCTGTAACTTCTTCTTTAAGAGACTCCTCTGTCCTCCACTCATTACCTGTAGTAATGGCTCCTGTTTGACATTGTTATCAGTATAAAAGACACCTGTCCACAACCTCAAACAGTCACACTCCAAACTCCACTATGGTGCAGACCAAAGAGCTGTGGAAGGACACCAGAAACAAAATTGTAGACCTGCACCAGGCTGGGAAGACTGAATCTGCAATAGGCAAACAGCTTGGTGTGAAGAAATCAACTGTGGGAGCAATAATTAGAAAATGGAAGACATACAAGACCACTGATAATCTCCTTCGATCAGGGGCGCCACGCAGGATCTCACCCCATGGGGTCAAAATGATCACAAGAACGGTGAGCAAAAATTCCAGAACCACACAGGAGGACCTAGTGAATGACCTGCAGAAAGCTGGGACTAACGTAACAAAGGCTACCGTCAGTAACACACTACGTCGCCAGGGACTCAGATCCTGCAGTGCCAGACATGTCCCCCTGCTTAAGCCAGTACATATCCGGGCCCGTCTGAAGTTTGCTAGAGAGCATTTGGATGTTCCAGAAGAGTACTGGGAGAATGTCATATGGTCAGATGAAACCAAAGTAGAACTGTTTGGTAAAAACACAACTCGTCGTGTTTGGAGGAGAGTGAATGCTGAGTTGCATACAAAGAACACCATACCTACTGTGAAGCATGGGGGTGGCAACATCATGCTTTGGGACTGTTTCTCTGCAAAGGGACCAGGACGACTGATCCGTGTACATGAAAGAATGAATGGGGCCATGTATCGTGAGGTTTTGAGTGCAAACCTCCTTCCATCAGCAAGGGCATTGAAGATGAAACGTTGCTGGGTCTTTCAGCATGACAATGATCCCAAGCCAGGGCAATGAAGGAGTAGCTTCGTAAGAAGTATTTCAAGTTCCTGGAGTGGCCTAGCCAGTCTCCAGATCTCAACCCCATAGAAAACCTTTGGAGGAAGTTGAAAGTCCATGTTGCCCAGCGACAGCCCCAAAACATCACTGCTCTACAGGAGATCTGCATGGAGGAATGGGCCAACATACCAGCAACAGTGTGTGCCAACCTTGTGAAGACTTACAGAAAACATTTGACCTCTGTCATTGCCAACAAAGGATATATAACAAAGTATTGAGATGAACTTTTGTTATTGACCAAATACTTATTTTCCACCATAATTTGCAAATAAATTCTTAAAAAATCAGACAATGTGATTTTCTGGATTTGTTTTCTAATTTTGTCTCTCATATTTGAGGTCTACCTATGATGTCAATTACAGGCTGGCCTCATCTTTTTAAGTGGGAGAACTGGTGGCTGACTAAATACTTTTTTTCATACTGTATGTGACATTGTAGTCAACACACTATATTACATGGAGGCCACTATTGGAAGATCACAGAGAACAGAAATGGTTTTCCCACAAGCAAATTTCCTATTACAATACATCAGCTGTATTAAAAACAAGCGGTGTCAATATTACTTACTATTGTACAGCAGGAAGTTTTTAGTCATATATTAAAAAAAAAAAAATCTATATTTAAATTAAAAAAAGAGAAAATATTTAAGCTTTACATACATTAAGAAGTGTTTTCAATTAAGATTAAATATTAAAAGCAAATGGAGAAAATTAAAACGTAGCTTTCAATATAGTACAAAGTACTTATTTCTTAACTTCACTAGGAATATTATTTCTGCTAAGACACAGCAAGAGAGTAGAAACAACCCCAAAAAGATCTCTCTAAAGAATGATGCATCTAGTAAGGTAATGAAACAGCATGGTTACAGTCACACAAATATGAAAACAGCACTTACTGCTGAGTTTAACCAAAGGAATCCATTATTATGCAATACAATCAAGCAGACACTAGATGGCAACATTGTACTTTGTTATCGAATTGAGACTCCTTTGTAAGAGTTCATTATAACTAACTGTACATGTGACATTTGAAACCCCCACAGAACATATACATTCTACCCAATATTTAGACATCAAGGGTATATAGGGGGTTGCTACTGGATTCTGGAGTCTGACCCAAAGGCCTTTCTACAGCATAAGAAAAAAACAATATATAGACCATACTGGGGACCTCATTACATATTTTGTATTGTGACCCAGGAGCTTCAATTAAGCCTGATACACAACCTTATGAAAGTTCCACACACCCCACATTTGTATGTGGGTAGGCTTCTACAAACTGGAATTGTGTTGCAGGGGTTTAATATTTAACATCACATTGGGGGGAATTTAAGCACATGATGCACCAGTCTAAATATTGTGAGCCCTGGCGACAGATGTGGCAGAATTATTAAGAATTCTTGCATACCACAAGTCCCATGTGGCAGAATAGAGATCTAGGCACGCCAAGCATTGGCATAGATTTCAGGTATAAGGCCAGTTTTCAGTCATGACTTATAGTAAACCTGTCAGGCTGAGGCATCTCCACCCTGGCAGTCCTTGATCCCCACCTGTTCTACCCAATTTTAAGAGAAATGGTGAGTTCAGTGTTAAAATGAAAAAATTGTGGTTTTTTTTGGTGCAAATGATTGTGTTCAAAAATTGCGCCACTTTTGCATTAGAAAACTGTCATGAAAACTTTCATAAAAAGGACCTCGCTAATAAAACTTGCACTTCTATCCTTTACGTTGCTATGGGTTACATTAGACCCATGTGGTTTATATTGTCATGTCTGCCATGTTTTTTTTAGATTAGACCATGCAAATGTATGTTATATATCATATATTCACACAGCATCGGACTGGCCCGCCGGAGGACTGGAGGATCCTCTGGTAGGCCCAGTCAGGGTCAGGGCCTGGCCACAATGCTAACGCAAAGGGACCTGGATTCATGTGCTGCTGGACCCCTCTCTAATAAAAGCCTGTCCAGGGGAGGTGTGTAAAAATATCAAACATTTATACTCACCTCTGTGAGCACTGTGGGAAGCTTATTATACTGTGTAGGGCCACTGTGGAGCATTATAATGTGGTGGGGGCCCTGGGGAGCATATTATACTGTGTGGAGCATTATATACCATGTGGGCATAGCTCCCAACCGGACATTAAACTGGGGGCAGATGGAGGGGGACATTAAACTGGAGGCAGATGGAGGGGGACATTAAAATGGGAACAGATGGAGGGGGGAACATCAAACTGGGGGCAGATCAAGAAGTGGACAGTAAACTGGGGGGGCAGATGGAGGGTGACATTAAACTGGGGGGTCAGGTGGAGGGTGACATTAAACTGGGGGCAACTGGAGGAGGACATTAAACTGGGGGCAACTGGAGGAGGACATTAAACTGTGGGGGGCCTGCTCAAAATGGCGCTGCAGGGCCTGCAGCTGCACACAACCCAGGGATGCAGCCTTCGCCTACTGCGAGCCCGGTTAAACAAAAGCCCAGGCTTCAAAACGCTGATCTGCAGGGAGAAGAGGTGAGCGACAATATACAACATACCCCTCCATCTATTGATTTCTTTGCAGATATACCGGCGACAGAGAGTTTGCTAACTGAGGCTTCCATGAAAAATATGCTTATGGCCTTTTGTAAGTCATTAAAGACAGACATGTCCCTTATGGTGAAACCGCTAGATAGAGATCTTCAAGAGCTAAAAAGCCGTACGGTACATGTTGAATCTAAAATGGCGGAATTTGCTGCATCACATACTGTTCTTATAGATGCGCACTACGACGTGGAAAGAGATGTGTCCTTCCTTAAAGCGAAGATAGCTGACTTAGAAGATCGATCCAGAAGAAATAATCTAAAATTTAGAGGGATCCCGGAATCAATTCCTCCAAAAGATTTAACTGTTTTCCTCCAAGATATGATCAGATCGCTAATACCGAATCTCACGAAAATGGATTTAACTATTGACAGAGCTCACAGAGTTCCGAGACCCTCACATCTAGATGAAACCGTACCTAGGGATGTTCTGGCAAAGATACATTTCTACAGTACTAAAGAGCTGGTTCTGCTGACCTCACGAAAGACAGGCCGCCTACCTGAACCATACCACAAGATTTCCATTTATTCGGATCTCTCAGCTACAACATTGCAAATTAGGCGACAATTTATCCCTATTACTACGGCATTACGCCAACACCACATTTTGTATAAATGGGGATTCCCGGTCCGAGTGATCGTCTCTCGCAACAATCACGTCCATGTAATTAAGACTCTGGAGGAAGGGAAAAAATTGCTAACTGCATGGAATATTCCGATGGTTGATCCTCCACTCAAAAATTCACCCGGTCCAGTGTCAGATGGTTGGCGCCAAGCGAAAACCCAAAGACGTCCGCAAAGAGGGCTACAAAGCTAGGGACTCGCTTATCCTGGATTCCATATGTTCGTTGCTTTTAAACTAATCCCCCCAAGATCACGACAGCTGCTGGTCCACTGTACTCTGTTCTTTTTCTTTCTATGTTTTTTTTTTTTCCTTGATACAGCTAAGATGGGTTGTCCATCGGTTCTGTAGTTTCTATGGTCTGTTTCCTTTCTGGTTCTGGCACACTGGGCGAAATGAATACAAATGGCGGAGTCAACTCCACCATGCAGGGACGTCCTTTGTTGTGGGCAAGTGTGGTAAGACTCTTAATGCATTAATAATTGTATATTATGGTACTTAAAGTTATGTCTATGAATGTCAGAGGGTTGAACTCTCCTCAAAAAAGGGCCAACTTATGGCACGAGGCGCGAGACCAATGCTGTGACATTCTTGCAGTACAAGAAACCCACCTCTTGCAAGCAGATGCTTTTCGCATTCAACACCCAGCATATCCAAATGTATTCCATGCTCACTATTCCTCGAAACGTAGAGGGGTGTTGATTGGAATTAGGGACTCAGTAGCGTTTCAACTATTGTCACAATATGCAGACCCGGGGGGGCGATTTATAATACTGACGTGCATTCTCAACAGTGTTACTTATACGCTGGTATCAGCCTACGCCCCTAACAGGAAACAGGTGGCATTTTTAGGGAGACTGGTAAAAGCGGTGGAAAAAAAGGAAGCAGGGATGTCTCATATTGATGGGAGATTTTAATATGGCTCCGGACCCGGTGGTGGACACCACTTCGGGAGGGTTGACACGTCACCCCTCTTTTTCGCAAGCGCTATGGCGCCATGAATTATTTGACGCCTGGCGTATTCTCCACAATACAGAGAGAGACTATACATATTTCTCTTCTGTACATAATAGTTACTCACGGATAGATTTATTTCTACTTGAGCAATCCAGCCTCCCTATGGTTTTAAGATCTGATATCTCAGTAATCACTTGGTCAGACCATGCAGCAATAACCTTGACCTTAGCAGAAAAATATGAATGCCCAAGAGCGTTCGTATGGCGGTGTAACGAATTCTTAATGTCACAACCGAAATTAAGAGCAACTTTAGAGAACGATCTGAAGGAATTCTTTCTGATTAATGCCCCTTCTGCCCCTAGTCCTGATATACTGTGGAACTCTCACAAGGCTTTTATTAGAGGAACGTTCATTCGCCTGGGGCATATAGAAAAGAAAAACAGATTGGCAGAGATGGATAGATTGCTCCACCAGATAAGATCCATTGACAACAGTAATAAAAAGTCCCCCTCTCCATCCAATACAGCGAAATTGATGACATTACACCATCAACTGACAGCTTGTTTATTGCATAAATACGAGAAAAATCTAAAACGGACCAAAGCTACATATTATTCTCAGTCCAATAAAGCAGGCAAACTCCTAGCTTCAAAACTTAAGCAAAAGAATGCGAAATCCAGAATTCAATTCCTTCACAGTAAGGATGGGGCATATAAAATATACGACCCAAGAGGCATAGCTGACGCATTTAGATCATTTTACGAAGGTCTCTATAATATCGCGGAAGACACAGCAGTAACTCCCCCAACGAGTTGCGACATTGAGCGCTTCCTTGCAGCTGCCCGTTTGCCTAAGCTCACTGAGTCACAACTGGACTCTTTAAATACACCCGTTACTGCGGAGGAGTTGTTGTCGGTTATTAAATCGTTGCCTTCTCATAAATCGCCGGGCCCTGATGGCCTCACTAATGAATACTACAAACAATTTTTCCCAATCCTGAAGGACCCGTTGATGTCCTTCCTGGAGGCCGCGATTGAATCTGGTACTCTCCCAAAAGAAAACCAAGAAGCCTTAGTGGTTACGCTGCCAAAACCGGGAAAACCGGCCACTAGCCCCCAAAATTTCCTACCTATTTCTTTATTGAATTCTGACTTGAAAATCTATGCTAAATTAATAGCAACTAGATTAGCAGCTTGTCTTCCGATCTTGATAAATAATGACCAAGTGGGATTTGTCAAAGGGAGGCAATCTTACAATAATACTAGACGCATTCTGAACCTCATGCATCACATTGATTGTAGGAGAGTGGAGGCGGTGATCCTCGCATTGGATGCTGAGAAGGCGTTTGATCGCATTTGCTGGTCGTATGCATTCTCGGTACTCAGATCTATGGGATTTTCTGGAGCTATCTTGAGAGCGATAGAGGCGCTATACTCTGCACCTTCTGCGAGAGTGTTCAGCAATGGAGTGGTATCAGACCCTTTTCTGATAACAAATGGGACCAGACAGGGATGCCCCCTGTCGCCCCTGATATTTGTTCTTTCCATGGAACCATTGACCCAAACACTTAGACTAGATACGGGAATAAGGGGCATTGATATAAGGCATAAAACTCATCCTATATCACTCTACGCTGATGATATTATTCTCACCATGTCTAAGCCACAAACATCTATCCCTCGCTTAATGGATACTATTACGGAGTTTGGGCAATTGTCGTTTTATAAACTGAACATGGCCAAATCACAAGCGCTACCTTTGAATGTCCCTCCTTCTTTGCTTCATCAGTTGAAGTCGAACTATGACTTTGATTGGAGGGAAGACAATGTCCAATACCTGGGGACCCAGATGACAAAATCCTTAGGGACCCTTTATAGAAGTAACTATATAGCAATGTTAAAACTACTACAAGAAGAGACGGAGCGAATGTCAAAAACAGATACCTCTTGGATAGGCAGAGTAGCGGCCTTCAAAATGTTGCTACTACCTAGACTTTTATATTTGTTTCGCACGCTCCCGATATCAATTCCGGTTTCCTTCTTTGAAACAGCACAAAGGGTGATTTCAAAGTATATATGGAATGGGAAGAGACCCAGAATCAACAAGAGCTTCCTATTTAAGCAAAAGGAGGCAGGAGGGCTGGGAGTTCCACTGATAAGAAACTATTATATAGCCTCGCTGGTTACTCAGTGCGCTAGGTGGAAATCAATGGACACCGCGGTCCCATGGCTACACATAGAGCAGGCATTTATAGCTCCTCTAAAATTGGAAGATGCGCTGTGGTTGCCCTTCTGGAACATTTCAGCTCCTGGATCCTTCTCCCCGGTCATGGTTGCCTCATTGGCGGCATGGAAGTTAATGCACGGGAAAGCTAACCCTATGAAACATTTTCATATTTCTGAAATGCCTCTGTCACTAATGACATGGGTAATCGATGATTTAGAAATCTCGGACTGGGAATCGAGAGGTATTACGCAGATTTCTCACTTATATTCCGACACTAAACAACCTATACCGTTTGCAGATATAAGACAGCAATATTGGGTCCCTAATAGTGATTTCCTTAAGTACTTTCAAATATGGCACTTCGTGTCTAAACATCCTGTGACACTTTTGCCCCATAGTGGTGCACTTTTCACTTGGTTATCAACCAAGGTGAGAGGGTTGCGTTTTCTATATGACAGAATGGACGAACTTTCGACCTTTACTAGATCTACCCCATTCCGTTATTGGGAGAGAGACTTAGGGATAGCCATCACCCTAGAGGAATGGCAGCAGGCAATTAGGCTGATCCATGTGTCCTTAAAGTGTAGTACACATATAGAGACAGCCATGAAAATTATCTTACGATGGTATAGGACCCCGACTATGTTACAGTTAGCTTATCCCTCCGAATCAGGGAATTGTTGGAGGGGATGTGGAGGAAGAGGATCCCTTCTCCATATTTTGGGGAATTGCCCCATAATTCAAGGATACTGGGTCAGGGTTTTTGAGATGCTCTCGGAGATACTCGACTTCCGACTCCAATACACCCCTGACCTGGCTATTTTGATAATCGGAATTCCCAATGCACTGAAAGCACACAGAAAACTTATATGCAAAATTTTGACCATAGCCAAATTGATGTTAGTGCAGAGATGGAAGACAGTAGCTCCTCCGCTTATGTCGGATATGCTAATGGCAGTAAATAATACATACATATATGAAAGAATACTAGCACTGGGAAATAACTCCTTCCATAGCTTTGAGAAGATTTGGGAAGCATGGATCTATTCCAGGTTCGCTCTGAAAGAGGACAAATATGTTACAGGAAACCCGGGAGGGAAGATGTAGTGCCGTGTGGATGGGGGCTTAGCTTGCTAAAATCGGGGCAGACGGAACAGAGGAGGAGTAGGAAACAGGAAAGGACGAAACTGAGTGTCGATACATACACACAAACAGAGGCCCTATAACCAAGGGAAGATCGAAAATGAGGAACACGTTCTAGGAGGGATTCATGGTAGCCCGTTAAGTGTGCCCGAAAGTTATTGTTATAGTTATAATTTACTATGTTAGTATTTTAAATATCTGTCTTATTGATGTATAGCCTGAGAATGTATCTTGGAAGGAAGCATTGTATTATTTCGCAAATTATATTATACTGTATACCAAGGTGCACCACAATATATGTCATTTGTGTTCTTTATCTTATTTTCTTGAAAATGCAAATAAAAATTATTGAAATTAAAGTTTGGGAAATCTTTTTGTATCCAAATCCGGCTTTAAACTTCTCCACAACAGTATCACGGACCTGCCTGGTGTGTTCCTTGGTCTTCATGATGCTCTCTGCGCTTTAAACAGAACCCTGAGACTATCACAGAGCAGGTGCATTTATACGGAGACTTGATTACACACAGGTGGATTATATTTATCATCATCAGTCATTTAGGACAACATTGGATCATTCAGAGATCCTCGCTGAACTTCTGGACTGAGTTTGCTGCACTGAAAGTAAAGGGGCCGAATAATATTGCACGGCCCATTTTCAGTTTTTTATTTTTTACAAAAGTTTAAAATAACCAATAAATTTCGTTCCACTTCACAATTGTGTCCCACTTGTTGATTCATCACCAAAAAATAAAAATTTTATATCCTTATATTTGAAGCCTGAAATGTGGCAAAAGTTTGAAAAGTTCAAGGGGGCCGAATACTTTCGCAAGGCACTGTATATACCATGTGGGGCCATTATGGGGGCGCTCAGGGAAGCATTTTACCATGTTTAGGGACACTGTTGAGCATTATATACCATGTGGGACCAGTAGAGGGGCCTCAGGGGAGCATTCTATACTGTATGGGGCCACTGTGGAGCATTATATACCATATGGGGTCACTGTGGAGGGGCTCAGGGGAGAATTTTATACTGAGAGGGGCACTGTAGAGCATTATATACCATATGGAGCATTATACTGTGGGTGGGGGGCTCAAAATTCCTGATGGCAGTCCTGTGTGCTATGCCTGCATCACTATAATCTTGCGCATATGTGTAGTGCTCCATGGCCGTGTCATTCCTTATACAGTATTGTGCATGAACTGGCCATGGAGCTATTGGGGCATATACAGTACTATAGGGGATATTGATCCTGGAAGAATTCTCTCTAACTACGGATAGTCAGCATTTATGCCAGATTTCAGTGAAGGAGCTCTGGGGTTCTATTTAAGTATTAGGAGCGGCACTGCATTTCCCCAGAAACAACACTATGCAATGGATGGGACTGCTGCGCCACTCCTATGACTTGAACAGTAATGGTGCTGCACGCACAAGAGGCTGCTACAACGGCTGATCTCTGCAGGATCCAGGTGCTGAACCTCCACAGATCACATATGAATGACTTATTCTGTTGTGGTCTTCTGGCACAGACATGCTTCATAAGAAATAGGCAAACCCAGCCTGTGAAATATGCAAACCATGACTAGGTCTCACTTTTTGCTCATTTTAAGTACGGTAATCCTGTGGAAATCAGTCAGAAGATCAACAATAAGCAATACAATTATTGTTTACCACTGATCTTCATGAAACATGATGTAACATATGTTAATAAATTATATCACCATATAGTATATAAAGAACAACACCAGAGAGTGACTATATAATACTATCATACAGCAAATGAATACCACCACACAGTGAATTACTGATACAACCAAACCAAACCATGACTGGATAATAGTAACTGAATAATGTCTCCATACCCTGAATGGATGAAAACATTATACACCTACTCACAGAAACTGAATAATGCAGTACAACTATACTGTAGCTAAAAAAGTATATGAAGACCAACATTACAGAACTGATCATGTGATGTATCCGTAGTTTTATGGCACGGATGGCACACGGATGATATCACTGGGCTGTCTGCGCCTCCGCTGATCCATTAATATCCTTCAGTGAGCCTGGGCCAAAAATTGGACAGGTATAGGACTCATACGTGGCCTGTGCGTGCAGTGATGATCAGTGTCCTGAAATACTGTACTGAAGAAAAACATATTGTCTGCTGCCCCCTTTTACTTGTATGGTTAGGAGAAAGATGATTACCACACAAATATGAGTACATATGTGGCAAGTACACTTATAGGGGGTCATCTTTATATGACATACATATACAGTGGGGGAAAAAAGTATTTAGTCAGCCACCAATTGTGCAAGTTCTCCCACTTAAAAAGATGAGAGAGGCCTGTAATTGACATCATAGGTAGACCTCAACTATGAGAGACAAAATGAGAAAACATATCAAGAAAATCACATTGTCTGATTTTTGAAGAATTTATTTGCAAATTATGATGGAAAATAAGTATTTGGTTAATAACAAAAGTTCATCTCAATACTTTGTTATATATCCTTTGTTGGAAATGACAGAGGTCAAACGTTTTCTGTAAGTCTTCACAAGGTTGGCACACACTGTTGCTGGTATGTTGGCCCATTCCTCCATGCACATCTGTTTGTTTGTTTGAGTTGGAAGGGACCTCAAGGGCCATCGAGTCCAACCCCCTGCAAAAGCAGGAATTCCTAAAACATCCCAGCTATATACCTATCCAGTTTCCGCTTGAAGATTTCAATTGATGAAGAACTCACCACCTCCCGTGGCAGCCTATTCCACTCTCTCACTACCCTTACTGTTAGAAAGTTTTTCCTAATGTCTAATCTGAATCTCCTTCCCCTTAGTTTCATCCCATTACTTCTCGTGCTTCCTTCTGCTAATGAGAATAGGGTAGATCCCTCTGCACTGTGACAACCTTTCAGATATTTAAATACCGCTATTAAGTCTCCCCTTAGCCTTCTCTTCTGCAAACTAAGCAGTCCCAATTCTTTTAGCCTCTCCTCGTAGGACATGGTTTGTAGACCTTCCACCATTTTGGTTGCTCTTCTCTGGACCTGCTCCAATGAATCGATGTCTTTCTTAAACTGGGGCGCCCAGAACTGTACACAGTATTCCAGGTGGGGTCTGACCAGGGCAGAGTACAGCGGAATAATTACCTCTCTTGATCTAGCTACAATGCTCGTCTTGATACATCCTAGAATTTGGTTAGCCTTTTTAGCCACCGCACCGCACTGTTGACTCATGTTGAGTTTGCGATCTATTATTATGCCCAGATCCTTTTCCCCTGTGTGAACCGAGAGCAAGGCAGGTGGTTTGGACTCCGCAACCAGAAATGAACGCACACGCGGTAGTTCAAGAAAAGACTATATATTTACTATAAGTTAATAAAGGCTATTTGAAGGTAAAATGACAGGGATAAAGACAAGCAAAATATACAATATAGCATGAACAATTTCAAGGCAAATTCTGCAATGGTTTCTACTTTTACTCTGTCCAATTCTGCAGTATGGACACTGAATGAACAATATACTCAAAACTATCCCTAACTGACCCTGACATCACATTTGGGTGCACCCCCTTTTCCCCAGTGGTCCAGGTGGACCGCTTACAGTCCGTAGAAGCGCGCGGTGGGGCCCAAAGTCGTTCCTTTCTTTTATAGTGAAGCGTCCTCTCCTCACTGTTATCAGGATCTCAGGAGAAATGAAGTCCTCTTTAACAGGGAAACCCAATGAATGCAATGTAATCCAACAGCAGATTCCACTCAGCACACTGACAGTCCCGCCGAATCCATACACTGAGCTGGGATGTAAGCCGGGATTTAGCAGGTGCCGTCCAGTACATCAACAGCACTGCGAGTCTCTATCTGTGGTATCCATATACACAGTCACAATGTCAGTCTCACTGATCAGCCACTGAGCACAGTTCCTTTCACGTGGACTCACTAGTCCTGTTGTCTCTTTACACTCTGTTTGTCTCTGGACCAAGATACAGCTTAGCTGTACAGAAAAATCTCCACACCAGTTCAATACAACACTTGCTAAGATGGCTGCTGCTCTCTGTCTCGTCACTTCCTGCTTCTCTGCTCACACTCTGTCTGCAGAACAGGCAAGCTGACATAAAAGGGGGGGGGAGTCACTCCAGCATCATGTCACAATTACAATGGCTGCTGTCTTAAAGGAACAGAATCACAGAAATACATTCAACATTAACAGTTTATACAGACAAATGAAGCTTAGGACAACATTGGCTGTCTCTTACATATTCCCCCCCACTTTAAGATTGGCAGTCCCTGCCTATGACTGTATATCCAGAGGGTTGTACTTTTATGCACAGGGTGGTAGTATACCGATGTATGGCAGGCCAAACAAACTCATCCTGCGCATACCGAACAGGGGGAATACCAGCATTTGGCCTAGTGGTCCGTCTGAGGACCGGTGGTATATTATGGGGTGCTGCAGCTATGGGCTGAGAAGGACCAGCGGATTCCGCACCAGAGGGGGCACAGGCCGGAGATACAGTAGTCACAGGTGGAACATCCCCAGGAGCAGGGATCGGCCAACAATCATCCTCCTCGTCGGAGGCCCATTCCGCACCTCCATTCTCTGACTGTGGGAGCTCATTCACATTGGCAGGCCCATCATGATTTGTCCCTTCAGAATGACACAGGCGCAACATATTTCGGTGAAGTACTCGAACACAATCAGTTCCTTCTTTCTGGACCTGGTACACTGGCCCATTCGCATACTTGCGGCCAACAACACGATACGGTAAAGCCTCCCATCGGCTTTCCAATTTCCCTTGGGGTTTCTTGACACGAACTAGCACCAGGTCGCCTGGTTGCAATGGTGCTTCTTGCACTGGGGTCTTATCAGGATGGGGATGTTCTTGCAGGCGCTGCCGCACCAATCGATGGATCGTCTCAAGTCTCTGCCGGTGCGCCCGCACCCAAGAGGTTGGATCCCTCGGAGGGAACCCATCCACATCATCCAACTGTAATTCTCCTATACTTCTCCCACACCGCCCAAAGAGAAGTGTATAAGGAGAGTACCCCGTTGTAGAATGGACCTGATTGTTATAGGCCCACACCATTTCAGACAAGAACTGAGGCCACTGTAACTTCTTGTCTTCCTCCAGAGTCCGCAGCATCTGTAGCAGAGTTCTGTTGAATCTTTCACAGGCCCCATTTCCCTGAGGGTGGTATGGAGTCGTGTGCGACTTCTTTATCCCGTAGATACGTTGAACTTCTTTCATTACGTGTCCCTCAAAGCAGGCACCCTGGTCGGAGTGGATGCGTTTAGGGCACCCATATACTCGAATGAAATCTTGGCACAGAGCACGAGCTGCTGACTCAGCTGTCTGGTCCTTGGTGGCGGTTACCACCGCAAATTTGGTGAAGTGATCCACCATTACGAGGCAATACTGGTGTCCGCTATTGGATGGGCCCACCATTAGATAGTCTATCATGACAATTTCTAAAGGTTCCTGGGTCACGATGGTTTGCAGGGGAGCTCTCTGTTCTATTGCCTTATGGATCTCACAAGTTCGACAGCTGCGGCATACTTCTTCGACCATTTGACGAAGACCAGGGCAGTAAATCAGTCGCTGTAACCAACGAAAGGTCTTCTCATGACCAAAATGTCCATTCTTATTATGAGCCTCAACTGCCAACGAGCGAGCCAGTTCACTAGGCACCACAATTTGGTATCGAATGTCGATCTCAGAAGGTAAATAGACCTTTCGGTATAGCACTCCATTTTTCATCTCCAACTTTTCCCACTGACTCAGAACAGATAATATCTCACGTGTCAGTCGTTCTCTTTCCTCTCTACAGGGCTTCTGGCCTTTCTCAACACACTTGATCATCTGTGCCAGCCCCTCATGGGTCTGTTGTATCTGTGCCCATTCCTGTCGTGAGGGACCAAAGAAAGGAGCCGTTTCAGTCCCCTCCAACTCAAACTGATTAGCGGCGGCCAAGGCCTGTGAAAGTCTGCTGAAGTCGGGCACCTCCACATGCTCCAACTCATGATCCACGTCTACTGTGGGGGTCTGGGCGGTTACCCTAGAAAGCCCGTCAGCATTCTGGTTCTCTGTCTTGGACCGATACTTAATGCGGTAATTGAACTTAGTCATTCGGGCTATCCACCTCTGCTCTAACGCCCCAAGCTTGGCATTTTCCAGGTGAGCTAGTGGGTTGTTGTCAGTCAGTACTAAAACTTCAGCACCGGTCAAATATTCAGAGAATTTCTCGGTCATGGCCCATACCAGTGCCAACAGCTCCAACTTAAATGAACTATAATTCTCGGGGTTTCTTTCAGAATCTCTCAAAGACCGGCTGCCGTACGCTATGACCCTCTCCTGGCCATCCTGAAGCTGGGAAAGCACTGCTCCAAGACCATACAGGCTTGCATCCGTATACAGCTGGAACGGCAAGTGGTAATCAGCATATGCCAAGATTGGGGCTGTTGTCAGTGCATCCTTTAATGCCTGGAAGGCTTGTTCCTGTTCAGGTCCCCACTTCACGGACCGGTTCTTTGGACCACCGGATGTGCCTCGTAGGAGAGCATTAAGTGGTGCTGCTACCTTGGCGAAATCCTTAATAAACCGTCGATAGTAACCGGCTACTCCAAGGAACGCCCTCACTTCTCGCAGGGTAGTCGGTATTGGCCAATCTTGAACAGCCGCTATCTTGTCTCTTGATGGTCTCACCCCTTCTCCTGATACGCGGTGACCCAAGTAATCAATTTCAGATTGGAACAACCGACATTTACTGGGTTTCAATTTGAGCCCATGTTCCCGCAATCTTCGAAATACTTGCCCCAACTGGTGGAGATGGTCTTCAAAGGTCGCAGAATACACTATAATGTCATCCAAGTAGATGAGAGTGAACTCAAAGTTGAAGTCACCGAGACATTTCTCCATCAACCGCTGAAACGTTCCGGGTGCATTTGTCAACCCGAAGGGCATCCGGTTAAATTCGTATAGTCCCATGGGCAAGATGAATGCCGTCTTCTCCTTGTCTTTTGTGGCCATCGGCACCTGCCAATACCCACTAGCCAGATCTAGTGAGGAGAAGTACCGGGCTCTCCCCAGCGCTGAGAGGGACTCCTCAATCCGTGGCAAGGGGTAGGAATCTCGTACGGTGCAAGCGTTTAACTTCCGATAGTCTACGCAAAATCGGATGGACCCATCTTTTTTTCTTACTAACACCACAGGAGCTGCCCAGGGACTCTGGCTTTCTTGGATGATCCCACCCTGTAGCATCTTAGCTAACAGTTCTTTTACTTCCTGATACAACTGTGGAGGAATTTGTCGGTAGCGCTCTCTAATTGGAGGGGTGTCTCCTGTGGGAATCTCATGGTAGATCCCTGTGGTACATCCAAAATCTTCAGCATACCGTGAAAAGGCGGCACGGTTCTCCCACAACAGTTCATCTACCTTCTGCACACATTCCAAAGAACATGAACTTGCATCCATCTTCATCTGTTCTCGAATTGCACGGCCATTCCATTCAGAGGTGGGTTCCTCATCTTCTCCCATGGACACAGTTACGGTCCACTCATCCCTTTCAGTCGGCTTCAGCTGCATTGGAGTTACTTTCCTTACTTCCTCCGGAGTCACATAGATGTTAGCCAGCTGCCTCCCTGGGGTCAGGTCCACACTCTGGTCCTGAGTGTTTACACATCGAAGTGGTACTCTTCCATTGCGAACTATTGCCAAGGAACGGGCCACTAGCGGATCAACACCTCCTTCGGCTGCCTGCAGTGGTTCTACCAACACAGCTATGCCCTCTAGTTTCCGACAGGTGCCTACGGGCATAGACACTATTGTCTCCCGACTGGGTGGCAGTGTAACTTTTGTATGCAAAGGAACTGAAATTCGAGCCAGAGGACGCTGCGCATCCGAACTTTTCTGTAAGCCACATGTCCGGATCAGCCGCTGGAAAGCTGTTTGAGTAGGCCGATGGGTGGTGGTTTCTTTCCAATAACCGTGACCTTTCTTTTCAAAGAGGATCTGATCTAATTCTTTTAACACATTCATCCCCAAAATGACAGGGACCTTTACTTCATGTGACTCCTGTACCACCACAATGCCTTTCCTACCCAGATCTTGGCCACATACCCGGACATTCATCCAGGCCACTCCCACGACTGGAACTGGTAACTGGTTAGCTGCGACCACTCGTACGAATGTATGGGGATCATATTTCACATGTTGCTGGAAGTACCGTTCATAACAGTCTCTACTCAAGGTCGTTACTTGGGAACCCGTGTCAATCATCCCGGTAACCGGAATACCCTCCATTTCCACCTGTATAACAGGACTTGCAGCGATCAGGTCATCATTAGGGCATTCTCCCCACATAGTCTCCTTGTCAGTCTCCCCTACTACACGCCCTACAGCAGCAGGGGACTTCAGTTTAACGGCGGTCTCTCATAAGTTTGTCGCTGCTCTGGACATCTAGCAGCAACGTGGCCCATCCGTCCACACTCCCAGCAGCGTATCTCCCGTCGTTCTGGCCATCTGTTTGGGCCCCTTCGGTAAGCCCCTTCGATTTCTCCTGAGCACTGCATTAACTGATTTGGACCCCTTCGGTAGGTCCTATCCTCATCCCTCCAGCGGGGTGGTGGGTGATTCTGATTTTCTGGGTATGGACGGCTCACCCTTTCACCTCCAGTTTTCTGGAAGTCTGCAATTTTCATAGAATGTTCATCACAACGGGTGTGCAAGTGTTCCATTTGCTCTTGCAGTTTCTGCATTACTGTGAGAATTTCTTTAACCGTCCCCTTTTCTACTGTCTCTGAGCCAGAACTAGCCCCCTGTGACAAAGTAACTCCAACTGCGGTCTGGGGCTTCGGGAACATACTATTGGCACGGGAGATGGCCTCTACCTGTACATCATGGAATTTAGCATCAGTCTCTCGTCGTATAAAATCCTGCATAGTCACAGTTAAACTGCCGTCACGTATCCCCAGGACAAACTGGTCACGGAGAGTCCGATCAGGGTTACAGAAGGCTGGCGAGCCCCCTCTTTCCTTCACTTGAATATCTCGGAGCAGTTCTTGTAGGGCATTTGCATATTGGGGAAGGCTTTCATTCTCCTGTTGTACCCTCTGGAAGAACCGAGCCTGCAGAGACCCCAGCAATGCAGTTTCTCCATAAATGGTTTCTAGAATCTGGACTACTTGCTCAAATGTCTGCCTTTGTTCAAATGGCCTCAATATCACCGTGGTCTTAGCATCCCCTTGTAATGTCAATATTGCTAGCTCTACTAGTACTTCTGGTGCGGTCTGGTACATTCGCTGTATCATTCGTATCTGTTCCACCCACATACTCACTGACATATTATTGCCATCAAATTTAGCTAACTGACTCATTATAGCCCCTGCTGGCATTCTTCCTCCAGCACCATTCTCCCTAACGGGTGCGTCACCGTCCATTCTGGTAAGCGGATCCTGCCGACTACGCCAATTTGTGAACCGAGAGCAAGGCAGGTGGTTTGGACTCCGCAACCAGAAATGAACGCACACGCGGTAGTTCAAGAAAAGACTATATATTTACTATAAGTTAATAAAGGCTATTTGAAGGTAAAATGACAGGGATAAAGACAAGCAAAATATACAATATAGCATGAACAATTTCAAGGCAAATTCTGCAATGGTTTCTACTTTTACTCTGTCCAATTCTGCAGTATGGACACTGAATGAACAATATACTCAAAACTATCCCTAACTGACCCTGACATCACATTTGGGTGCACCCCCTTTTCCCCAGTGGTCCAGGTGGACCGCTTACAGTCCGTAGAAGCGCGCGGTGGGGCCCAAAGTCGTTCCTTTCTTTTATAGTGAAGCGTCCTCTCCTCACTGTTATCAGGATCTCAGGAGAAATGAAGTCCTCTTTAACAGGGAAACCCAATGAATGCAATGTAATCCAACAGCAGATTCCACTCAGCACACTGACAGTCCCGCCGAATCCATACACTGAGCTGGGATGTAAGCCGGGATTTAGCAGGTGCCGTCCAGTACATCAACAGCACTGCGAGTCTCTATCTGTGGTATCCATATACACAGTCACAATGTCAGTCTCACTGATCAGCCACTGAGCACAGTTCCTTTCACGTGGACTCACTAGTCCTGTTGTCTCTTTACACTCTGTTTGTCTCTGGACCAAGATACAGCTTAGCTGTACAGAAAAATCTCCACACCAGTTCAATACAACACTTGCTAAGATGGCTGCTGCTCTCTGTCTCGTCACTTCCTGCTTCTCTGCTCACACTCTGTCTGCAGAACAGGCAAGCTGACATAAAAGGGGGGGGGAGTCACTCCAGCATCATGTCACAATTACAATGGCTGCTGTCTTAAAGGAACAGAATCACAGAAATACATTCAACATTAACAGTTTATACAGACAAATGAAGCTTAGGACAACATTGGCTGTCTCTTACACCTGTACTCTCACTTAGTACTATTCCTCCCATACTATATATGCTTCTTGCATTTCTGTTACCCAGATGTAGAACTTTGCATTTGTCCCTGTTGAATACCATTTTGTTCACCTCAGCCCATTGTTCCAGTGTGTCTAAGTCCTTTTGGATGCACTCTCTCTCCTCTCTAGTGTTGGCCATTCCTCCTATCTTTGTATCATCTGCAAATTTTATTAGTTCCCCATTAGCCCCATCGTCCAGATCATTTATAAAAATATTAAAAAGTACTGGGCCCAGGACAGAGCCCTGCGGCACCCCGCTTTTTACTTTCTTCCAGTTTGATGTATAGCCATTTAGAATTACTCGTTGTGCCCGATCATTAAGCCAATTGTGAACCCACCTCACTGATATTTTATCAAAGCCATACTTGATCATTTTTTCAATAAGAATGTTATGTGATACTTTATCAAAGGCCTTACTAAAGTCAAGATATACTATGTCCACTGCATTCCCCTGGTCCAACCATTCAGTGACTTTATTATAGAAGGAAATAAGATTAGTCTGGCAAGATTTATTAGGCATAAAGCCGTGCTGGCTTTGATTAATTAAAGCCTTCCCATCCAGGTACCTAATTAAATGTTCTTTAACGATTTGTTCAAAGATTTTTCCTACTATCGAGGTCAGACTTACCTTCCTATAATTTCCTGGGTCGTCCCTATTCCCCTTTTTGTAGATGGGGACCACATTTGCCCTTTTCCAATCTAGAGGGACCACTCCTGTCTCCCATGACTTATTAAAGATTATTGCAAGGGGTTCTGTTATTTCCTCTGCTAATTCTTTTAAAACTCTAGGGTGTAAATCATCCGGTCCTGGGGACTTGGTTTCCTTAATCTTAGCTAAATGTTCTCTTACCAAACCTTCACTTATAATCAGCTTGGAGTCCTCATTCCCCTCATCACTATCACCATTAATGTTGATATTTCCATCCATTTCTTGGGAGAAGACGGATACAAAATATGAATTTAGTAACTCCACTTGCTGATCCACCATGTTAACTTTTTCACCCTTTTCGTTCTTTAGGACTCCAATGGTTTCCTTCACTTTTCTTTTGCTCTTAACATATCCCCAAAAACCTTTTACATTACTCTTAACTTCTTTTGCAAGCTTCAATTCGTATTCAGCCTTGGCTTTTTTAATGCTTATCTTGCAGAGTCTGCAAACTGCTGTATACTCTCCCTTAGATATAGCTCCCATCTTCCACTTGTTGTAAGTTTCCTTTTTCTTTTTTAGTAGGTTATGTAATTTTTTGGTCATCCATCCTGGAGTTTTTAGGTGATTCCCATTTTTCTTGCTTCTAGGTATTGTTAGTTCCTGTGCATTAATGATTTCCCTACGGAAAATTTCCCACCCCTCATGTGCATTTTTGTGCTTAAGTAATTTTCGCCATGGAATTCTACTAACCCTTACCTTTAGGCCCCTAAAATCTGCCCTACTAAAATTGAGTCTTCTAGTCTTTGTCTTCTCAGGTCTTCTTCTTCTTACAACCCCAAACTCGAGTATAGCATGGTCGCTGAATCCCAATGTCCCTGCTACCCTTAATTCCTTAACCATGTCCTCCTTATTAGTTAAAACTAGGTCCAGAATGGATGTTCCTCTTGTGTTTTCTTCTACTAACTGGGCAATGAAATTGTCTGCTAGAGAGGATAAAAATTTGATAGAGCTTTTACTCGTAGCTGTGTGAGTTTCCCAATGAATATCTGGGTAATTAAAGTCTCCCATGATAACAATTTCAAATTTCTTCGAAAGCGTGGTCATTTGCTGTGAAAAAATCTCATCCCTGTCTTCTGTCTGTCCTGGTGGTCTATAATAAACACCTATTATGATGTCCTTATCATTGTTTTTCCCCTGAATTGTTACCCAAATATTTTCCAATAAGTTATCATTTTGTAAAACTGTGATTTCCGTGGAAATGTGATCTTTTTTAACATACAATGCAACTCCTCCCCCTCTTTTATTAGTTCTATTTTTTTTGAATAAGTTGTATCCTTCCATCTGTATATTCCAATCATGCTTATCGTTCCACCAAGTTTCTGTAATACCAATGACATCATATTTTTCCTTCTGTATTATCAGTTCTAATTCTCCCTGTTTATTTCCCAAGCTTTGCGCATTTGTGTAAAAACATTTCAGATTGCGCTCTGGTACTTCCTTTTTCTTAATTTCCTTCTGAGTATCCTGTCTTAGGTCCTCATTACCACATCTAGTAACCTTGTTTAGTATATCCTTTAGCTGCATGTTCTTGTCTTTCTTTTTACTTCCCATCCCCTTCTCTTCTAGTTTAAAGCCCTCCTGATAAGTGTGGCAAGTCTTCTGGCAAATATCTCCTCTAGAGCAGTGATGTTTTGGGGCTGTCGCTGGGCAACATGGACTTTCAACTCCCTCCAAAGGTTTTCTATGGGGTTGAGATCTGGAGACTGGCTAGGCCACTCCAGGACCTTGAAATGCTTCTTACGAAGCCACTCCTTCGTTGCCCTGGATTGGGATCATTGTCATGCTGAAAGACCCAGCTACGTTTCATCCTCAGTGCCCTTGCAAATTGAAGGAGGTTTGCACTCAAAACCTCACGATGCATGGCCCCATTCATTCTTTCATGCACACGGATCAGTCATCCTGGTCCCTTTGCAGAGAAACAGCGCCCAAAGCATGATGTTGCCACCCCCATGCTTCACAGTAGGTATGTTGTTCTTTGGATGCAACTCAGCATTCATTCTCCTCCAAACACGATGAGTTGTGTTTCTACCAAACAGTTCTACTTTGGTTTCATCTGAGCATATGACATTCTCCCAGTACTCTTCTGGAACATCCAAATGTTCTCTAGCAAACTTCAGATGGACCCGGATATGTAATGGCACAAGCAGGGGGACACGTCTGGCACTGCAGGATCTGAGTCCCTGGCGGCGTAGTGTGTTACTGACGGTAGCCTTTGTTACGTTAGTCCCAGCTTTCTGCAGGTCATTCACTAGGTCCCCCCGTGTGGTTCTGGGATTTTTGCTCACCGTTCTTGTGATCATTTTGACCCCACGGATTGAGATCTTGTGTGGAGCCCTTGATTAAGGGAGGTTATCAGTGGTCTTGTATGTCTTCCATTTTCTAATTATTGCTCCCACAGTTGATTTTGTCACACCAAGCTGCTTGCTTATTGCAGATTCAGTCTTCCCAGCCTGGTGCAGGTCTACAATTTTGTTTCTGGTGTCCTTCCACAGCTCTTTGGTCTTCACCATAGTGGAGTTTGGAGTGTGACTGTTTGAGGTTGTGGACAGGTGTCTTTTATACTGATAACAATGTCAAACAGGTGCCATTACTACAGGTAATGAGTGGAGGACAGAGGAGCCTCTTAAAGAAGAAGTTACAGGTCTGTGAGAGCCAGAATTCTTGCTTGTTTGTAGGTGACCAAATACTTATTTTCCACCATAATTTGCAAATAAATTCTTAAAAAATCAGACAATGTGATTTTCTAGATATGTTTTCTCATTTTGTCTCTCATAGTTGAGGTCTACCTATGATGTCAATTACAGGCCTCTCTCATCTTTTTAAGTGGGAGAACTTGCACAATTGGTGGCTGACTAAATACTTTTTTTCCCCACTATATGGGGATGTCTGTGGCCAGCACACTAATATAGAGGCATATGTAGCTGCCTGGCATATTAGCTGTCCATGCAGCGGTTTCCTGGTCACTCTATGTTTATACACAGCAGCCAATCAGAGGAGACAGAGCTGCAACGGAGTGGAAGAAAGCAGGAGTCTTAACCAATGATGAGACAGGAGGTGTGTCTCTGACTACTTCAAATTCCCTGTATGCACTGTAGCTAAGGTCTAGCCTAATGGAGTCAAGCTACAAATAGCCAGTAGCAAGAACTGAAAAATAAAAGTGCTGATAATTTCAAATATCATATAAAAAGCTTTCATTTCCTGGATTTATCTTTTTAAAAGATCAAAAACTGCTTAGGTACATAGCCAGACCACCAGGGTATCATGAAGTGGCTGTTGTTTCCCTAGGAGTTATGACATTAACAGATAAGATGTTCAGTTTATAATGCACAAATCCAAGTTCACACAGCAATCCAGCGTTCATAAGGTAGGTTCATCAGAGCCGATCACGATATTCTGATACAATAGCACTGAATTTGCAAAAAGACATTATTCAAAAAACAGGTATAAGCATGGGTTCAGGGTAAACATACATTGGTTTTGGGGTTTAGGTTTCAGGATGCCAGCCAGGTGCAGGGTGGAGAACATTGGGCAAACAGCTAAGCTGAATCTGCTGCACACAGCAGGATCTCAGCAGGTTCATCCTCAGTATGCAAAGACGCAGGCACAGATCCCAATACTCCACCTTAACAATTTGGATTACAGACAAAAAGTTCATGTACAGTTCTGGCCAAAAGTATTGGCACCCCTGCAATTCTGTCAGATAATACTCAATTTCTTCCAGAAAATGATTGCAATCACAAATGCTTTGGTAATAATATCTTCATTTATTTTGCTTGCAATGAAAAAACACAAAAGAGAATGAAAAAAAAAAGCCAAATCATTGATCATTTTACACAAAACTCCAAAAATGGGCCGGACAAAAGTATTGGCACCCTCAGCCTAATACTTGGTAGCACAACCTTTAGACAAAATAACTGTGAACAACCGCTTCCGGTAACCATCAATGAGTTTCTTACAATGCTCTGCTGGAATTTTAGACCATTCTTCTTTGGCAAATTTCTCCAGGTCCCTGAGATTTGAAGGGTGCCTTCTCCAAACTGCCATTTTGAGATCTCTCCACAGGTGTTCTATGGGATTCAGGTCTGGATTCATTGCTGGCCACTTTAGAAGTCTCCAGTGCTTTCTCTCAAACCATTTTCTAGTGCTTTTTGAAGTGTGTTTTGGGTCATTGTCCTGCTGGAAGACCCATGACCTCTGAGGGAGACCCAGCTTTCTCACACTGGGCCCTACATTATGCTGCAAAATTTGTGGGTAGTCTTCAGACTTCATAATGCCATGCACACGGTCAAGCAGTCCAGTGCCAGAGGCAGCAAAGCAACCCCAAAACATCAAGGAACCTCCGCCATGTTTGACTGTAGGGACCGTGTTCTTTTCCTTGAAGGCCTCTTTTTTTTTCCTGTAAACTCTATGTTAATGCCTTTTCCCAAAAAGCTCTACTTTTGTCTCATCTGACCAGAGAACATTCTTCCAAAAAGTTTTTGGCTTTCTCAGGTAAGTTTTGGCAAACTCCAGCCTGGCTTTTTTATGTCTCTGGGTCAGAAGTGGGGTCTTCCTGGGTATCCCACCATAGAGTCCCTTTTCATTCAGACGCCGACGGATAGTACTGGTTGACACTGTTGTACCCTCGGACTGCAGGGCAGCTAGAACTTGTTTGGATGTTAGTCGAGGTTCTTTAGCCACCATCCACACAATCTTTCGTTGAAATCTCTCGTCAATTTTTCTTTTCCGTCCACATCTAGGGAGGTTAGCCACAGTGCCATGGGCTTTAAACTTCTTGATGACACTGCGCACGGTAGACACAGGAACATTCAGGTCTTTTGAGATGGACTTGTAGCCTTGAGATTGCTCATGCTTCCTCACAATTTTGCTTCTCAAGTCCTCAGACAGTTCTTTGGTCTTCTTTCTTTTCTCCATGCTCAATGTGGTACACACAAGGACACAGGACAGAGGTTGAGTCAACTTTAATCCATTTCAACTGGCTGCAAGTGTGATTTAGTTATTGCCACCACCTGTTATGTGCCACAGGTAAGTAACAGGTGCTATTACATGATTTTTCAAAGGGTGCCAATACTTTTGTCCACCCCCTTTTTTATGTTTGGTGTGGAATTATATCCAATTTGGCTTTTTGACAATTATTTTTGTGGTTTTCCATTGAAGACAAATTAAATGAAGATATTATTACCAAAGCATTTGTGATTGCAATCATTTTCTGGAAGAAATTGAGTATTATCTGACAGAATTGCAGGGGTGCCAATACTTTTGGCCAGCACTGTATACTATACTGGAGAAGGACAAGGACATATATTAAAGCAAGTGAGTCCATGTCACAAAACATCTTCCAGGGAGACCATCAGTGTTCTGCAGTGGAGTTTCCAAAGGCTCATGTGACTCAGGATAAAGCCACAGACTACAGGGTACAGGAACAGGCTACAGGGTCACAGGATACAGGAAAGTTTTGGGGTACTCAGGATGCACAGAATACAGACACTGGTATCAAGGTGTTTTAGAATACAGGCAGAGAACACATTCATTAACTGGTGCACACATATCCCCAATGACTGGCCCTAAGACCAGTAAACAGGTGATTCAGATACCCACCTACCAGAGGCAGAAGGTAGCAGCTGCAATGCCATTCCAATACAAGTACATGATTCAAGCCCAGTGCTGGTGCTCCAACAAACTGCAAAGATACAAATCGTCCAGCACTTGGCAACTGGAAAAATATGGAGACTACTCAAAGCATAAAAGCAACCACGATATTTTTCTACTTGCTGAGTGCTGCATGATCGGAGTGTAAGGTTAACTCTGATCGGAGTGTGAGGTTAACTCCTTGTAGACTTTTACAATGTGTCTATTTAAACTTTAGAACCCTTTTTATTTTTTCAGTTTTCTTGCAAATACTACTAGCCAAGTAGAAAGACATTGGAAATGACTAAAGTTGCACAGTTTGGGCCATAGAACTTAAAATCTCTTCCCATTCCAATATATGCAAATAGCACATTTGATTTTTATTATGCTATAAAGATTGACTTAATGGAAAGTGCCAGAATTCTATTGAACCAAGGTCAAACCAGACTACTGCTTGTCTAAAGCTTCCATTTTAGACACAGTGATTTGTTTTGCTTTATTATTATTAAAGGGGTATTCCCACAAACATAACTAAATAATTTGTAAATAATTAAAAGTTAAACATTTTTGCAAATATAAGTAATTAAACATTTTGCAGAGTTTTAAAGATTTTTCTCTAAATATCTTGTGGTTACAAGTTGTTGTCTTGTTTGGTTGCCAGTGGATATGACCATGAATGTAGGACCTTTCTAAAGTAAGGAAATCAGCCATGATGTCCTTATTGTGGCCGGAATATCTTCTGATACATGTAGTGTCCCTGCCTGATAACCCGGCTACAATAAGAAAATTATGGCTGGGTTCCTTACAAATCCCAGCCCATAGATAGTTTCTGCATTTGTGGTCATATCCATTGGCAACCGATCAAGACAACAGATGTCACCACTAAGAAAGTTAGAGAAAATCTTTAAAACTCTGCAGAATTTTTAACTACTTATATTTGTAAAAATGCTTAACTTTTAATTATCTACAAATATAGATATGATTATGTTCATGGGAATACCCCTTTAAGTATCAAAAAGTCACAACATACAAGATGCAATACAACATAACATTAATGTAAGAGCTTACTTACAGTGGGGAAAAAAAGTATTTAGTCAGCCACCAATTGTGCAAGTTCTCCCACTTAAAAAGATGAGAGAGGCCTGTAATTGTCATCATAGGTAGACCTCAACTATGAGAGACAAAATGAGAAAACAAATGCAGAAAATCATATTGTCTGATTTTTTAAGAATTTATTTGCAAATTATGGTGGAAAATAAGTATTTGGTCACCTACAAACAAGCAAGATTTCTGGCTCTCACAGACCTGTAACTTCTTCTTTAAGTGGCTCCTCTGTCCTCCACTCATTACCTGTAGTAATGGCATCTGTTTGACATTGTTATCAGTATAAAAGACACCTGTCCACAACCTCAAACAGTCACACTCCAAACTCCACTATGGTGAAGACCAAAGAGCTGTGGAAGGACACCAGAAACAAAATTGTAGACCTGCACAAGGCTGGGAAGACTGAATCTGCAATAGGCAAGCAGCTTGGTGTGAAGAAATCAACTGTGGGAGCAATAATTAGAAAATGGAAGACATACAAGACCACTGATAATCTCCCTCAATCAGGGGTTCCACGCAAGATCTCACCCCGTGGGGTCAAAATGATCACAAGAACGGTGAGCAAAAATCCCAGAACCACACAGGGGACCTAGTGAATGACCTGTAGAAAGCTGGGACTAACGTAACAAAGGCTACCGTAGGTAACACACTATGCCACCAGGGACTCAAATCCTGCAGTGCCAGGCGTGTCCTCCTGCTTAAGCCAGTACATATCCGGGCTCGTCTGAAGTTTGCTAGAGAACATTTGGATGTTCCAGAAGAGTATTGGGAGAATGTCATATGGTCAGATGAAACCAAAGTAGAACTGTTTGGTAGAAACACAACTCATCGTGTTTGGAGGAGAGTGAATGCTGAGTTGCATCTAAAGAACACCATACCTACTGTGAAGCATGGGGGTGGCAACATCATGCTTTGGGCGCTGTTTCTCTGCAAAGGGACCAGGACGACTGATCCGTGTATATGAAAGAATGAATGGGGCCATGTATCGTGAGATTTTGAGTGCAAACCTCCTTCCATCAGCAAGGGCATTGAAGATGAAAAGTGGCTGGGTCTTTCAGCATGACAATGATCCCAAGCACACCTCCAGGGCAACAAAGGAGTGGCTTCGTAAGAAGCATTTCAAGGTCCTGGATCTCAACTCCATAGAAAACCTTTGGAGGGAGTTGAAAGTCCGTGTTGCCCAGCGACAGCCCCAAACCATCACTGCTCTAGAGGAAATCTGCATGGAGGAATGGGTCAACATACCAGCAACAGTGTGTGCCAACCTTGTGAAGACTTACAGAAAACGTTTGACCTTTATCATTGCCAACAAAGGATATATAACAAAATATTGAGATGAACTTTTGTTATTGACCAAATACTTATTTTCCACCATAATTTGCAAATAAATTCTTAAAAATCAGACAATGTGATTTTTCTGGATTTGTTTTCTAATTTTGTCTCTCATAGTTGAGGTCTACTTATGATGTCAATTACAGGTCGGCCTCATCTTTTTAAGTGGGAGAACTTGCACAATTGGTGGCTGACCACTGTACAAATGGAGGATTAATATTGTAATATTAGGTAATATTAAGTAATATACAATATTAAATACAATATTATTAAGTAATATTGTATTTAAAGTGGAGAGGGGCATGACCCGTAGCACATGAAGTGCAAAGGAAATAAAACTCTAAGTTTAATGAATTGGTGGGAAGCTATTAGGATCTTGTTGCCTAAAAGGCATTTTATAAATAGCACAAGGAATAATCCTAGATTCACACGACCAAGTTTCACCCATGAAACTCAGTCTGTGTGTTCGCCGGATTTACCGGCCTGAACTTCATGCTAGGGGAGGGTCTTCTACCAGTATAGTTATCTGTGATGCTAGATGTCCCTGCCTCCCGATGACATAATGTACTGTAATCGGTCCCATAGTGTCCCGCTCCTGGCATGAAGTTCAGGCTGGTAAATCCAGCGAACACACGTACCGAGTTTCACGGGTAAACATCAGTCATGTGAATCTAGCCTAAGATTTAGGTATCTGCAGCTTCAATGTCAATGAGTTCAGATAACAGCCTAAAGCAGGACAAATCACCAGAAAACACCCCAGTGTGTGGAGAGACATCCAATGAACCAGGAGGAAACCCATTATCACAATTAATTTTCTTCCTGCATGTTACTGGCAGACTACAGCAGGCCACAGATGGACTGACCTACTCATTCTCCTCTTCAGTGAGCAACATTTTCACTCATTTCTTGAGTTTTTCTTCAGCTAACTGGACATTGATTGAATCTGCCTGATAGCCCAAGGATGAACTGACAGGTGGGTAGATTAAGGTTTATCATTTTCTCCCTGTTTATAAGGGAATCTTCTCTGTGCAGCACCATTACACAGCATCGTCTCTGCATGAACCATCAGCACAGCAGAATGCTGACGTACCACTGGGTCTCAGTACAGGTTCAGCAATATTTTCTAAAGTTGCTGACAAGCCTATCATTGAGACTGTCCTGAAAACCTTACTTCGTGAACTCAAGATGACAAAATGTTTGGATGCTGATTTCTATAACGAATTAATGTTATTGCCAGGACGTCTTTAAAAATACCCTTGCAAAGTGAACAGCTGAATTCAGTGTACTTTTAGTTTTGCAGGTATTTGCCCTGGTTCCAGAGATATCGTTACTGTTAGTTTCAGCTACCGATATCACTGCATCAGAGGGGCCGATCTCGCAACTCAGCGGCATCGCCATCGCTAATGGCACACTTCTGTGGTCTTGTACTGGAAACAGGGGGGCCTTCCTCACCATTTCATAATGACATTCTGTTATATGGTTCTTTATTATGGTTTATTTTTCTTGTTTTTCTTTTTCTATGGGGGAAATTTTACTCTTCCACTTATGTCCATTTGCAGTTCATGCTGTTTCACTAATGCAATCTACAGTCATGGCCAAAAGTTTTGAGAATGATACAAATATTAATTTTTACAAAGTCTACTGCTTCAGTTTTTCTAATGGCAATTTGCATATACTCCAGAATGTTATAAAGAGTGATCAGCTTAACAGCAATTACTTGCAAAGTCAATATTTGCCTAGAAAATGAACTTTATCCCCCAAAACACATTTCAACATCATTGCAGCCCTGCCTTAAAAGGACCACCTAACATCGTTTCAGTGATTGCTCCATTAACACAGGTGTGGGTGTTGATGAGGACAGGGCTGGAGATCAATCTGTCATGATTAAGTAAGAATGACACCACTGGACACTTTAAAAGGAGGCTGGTGCTTGCCATCATTGTTTCTCTTCTGTTAACCATGGTTATCTCTAAAGAAACACGTGCAGTCATCATTGCACTGCACAAAAATGGCCTAACTGGGAAGAGTATTGCAGCTAGAAAGATTGCACCTCAGTCAACAATCTATCGCATCATCAAGAACTTCAAGGAGAGAGGTTCCATTGGTGCCAAAAAGGCTCCAGGGCGCCCAAGAAAGACCAGCAAGCGGCAGGATTGTCTCTTAAAAGTGTTTCAGCTGCGGGATCGGGCTACCAGCAGTGCAGAGCTTGCTGAGGAATGGCAGCAGGCAGGTGTGAGTGCATCTGCACGCACTGTGAAGCGGAGACTCTTGGAGCAAAGCCTGGTCTCAAGGAGGGCAGCAAAGAAGCCACTTCTCTCCAGAAAAAACATCAGGGACAGACTGATATTCTGCAAAAGGTACAGGGAGTGGACTGCTGAGGACTGGGGTAAAGTCATTTTCTCTGATGAATCCCCTTTTCGATTGTTTGGAACATCTGGAAAACAGCTTATTCGGAGAAGAAGAGGTGAGCGCTACCACCAGTCTTGTCTCATGCCAACTGTAAAGCATCCTGAAACCATTCATATGTGGGGTTGCTTCTCAGCCAAGGGAATCGGCTCTCTCACAGTCTTGCCTAAAAACACAGCCATGAATAAAGAATGGTACCAGAATGTCCTCCAAGAGCAACTTCTCCCAACCGTCCAAGAGCAGTTTGGCGCTCAACAATGCCTTTTCCAGCATGATGGAGCACCTTGCCATAAAGCAAAGGTGATAACTAAATGGCTCAGGGAACAAAACATAGAGATTTTGGGTCCATGGCCTGGAAACTCCCCAGATCTTAATCCCATTGAGAACTTGTGGTCAATCATCAAGAGACGGGTGGACAAACAAAAACCAACAAATTCAGACAAAATTAAAGCATTGATTCTGCAAGAATGGACTGCTATCAGTCAGGATTTAGTCCAGAAGTTGATTGAGAGCATGCCAGGGAGAATTGCAGAGGTCCTGAAGAAGAAGGGTCAACACTGCGAATATTGACTTGCTGCATTAACTCATTCTAACTGTCAATATAAGCTTCTGTTACTCATAATATGAATGCAATTATGTTTCTGTATGTGATAAAAACATCTGACAAACACACATAAAAACCAGAGGGCAGCAGATCATGTGAAAATATAATATTTGTGTCATTCTCAAAACTTTTCGCCATGACTGTATAATACATACATGCATAGCTATTTTCTATGTTTATTTAGTGCCCAGAAAAAAAAAAAAAAAAAAATCAACCACACTTCCTTCTGAAAAAGGGCTTTGGCTTTCTACAGTCATGGCCAAAAGTTTTGAGAATGATACAAATATTAATTTTTACAAAGTCTACTGCTTCAGTTTTTCTAATGGCAATTTGCATATACTCCAGAATGTTATAAAGAGTGATCAGCTTAACAGCAATTACTTGCAAAGTCAATATTTGCCTAGAAAATGAACTTTATCCCCCAAAACACATTTCAACATCATTGCAGCCCTGCCTTAAAAGGACCACCTAACATCGTTTCAGTGATTGCTCCATTAACACAGGTGTGGGTGTTGATGAGGACAGGGCTGGAGATCAATCTGTCATGATTAAGTAAGAATGACACCACTGGACACTTTAAAAGGAGGCTGGTGCTTGCCATCATTGTTTCTCTTCTGTTAACCATGGTTATCTCTAAAGAAACACGTGCAGTCATCATTGCACTGCACAAAAATGTCCTAACTGGGAAGAGTATTGCAGCTAGAAAGATTGCTCCTCAGTCAACAATCTATCGCATCATCAAGAACTTCAAGGAGAGAGGTTCCATTGGTGCCAAAAAGGCTCCAGGGCGCCCAAGAAAGACCAGCAAGCGGCAGGACCGTCTCTTAAAAGTGTTTCAGCTGCGGGATCGGGCTACCAGCAGTGCAGAGCTTGCTGAGGAATGGCAGCAGGCAGGTGTGAGTGCATCTACACGCACTGTGAGGCGGAGACTCTTGGAGCAAGGCCTGGTCTCAAGGAGGGCAGCAAAGAAGCCACTTCTCTCCAGAAAAAACATCAGGGACAGACTGATATTCTGCAAAAGGTACAGGGAGTGGACTGCTGAGGACTGGGGTAAAGTCATTTTCTCTGATGAATCCCCTTTTCGATTGTTTGGAACATCTGGAAAACAGCTTATTCGGAGAAGAAGAGGTGAGCGCTACCACCAGTCTTGTCTCATGCCAACTGTAAAGCATCCTGAAACCATTCATGTGTGGGGTTGCTTCTCAGCCAAGGGAATCGGCTCTCTCACAGTCTTGCCTAAAAACACAGCCATGAATAAAGAATGGTACCAGAATGTCCTCCAAGAGCAACTTCTCCCAACCGTCCAAGAGCAGTTTGGTGCTCAACAATGCCTTTTCCAGCATGATGGAGCACCTTGCCATAAAGCAAAGGTGATAACTAAACCTTCAGGGAACAAAACATAGAGATTTTGGATCCATGGCCTGGAAACTCCCCAGATCTTAATCCCATTGAGAACTTGTGGTCAATCATCAAGAGACGGGTGGACAAACAAAAACCAACAAATTCAGACAAAATTAAAGCATTGATTCTGCAAGAATGGACTGCTATCAGTCAGGATTTGGTCCAGAAGTTGATTGAGAGCATGCCAGGGAGAATTGCAGAGGTCCTGAAGAAGAAGGGTCAACACTGCAAATATTGACTTGCTGCATTAACTCATTCTAACTGTCAATATAAGCTTCTGTTACTCATAATATGAATGCAATTATATTTCTGTATGTGATAAAAACATCTGACAAACACACATAAAAACCAGAGGGCAGCAGATCATGTGAAAATATAATATTTGTGTCATTCTCAAAACTTTTGGCCATGACTGTAGACTTCTTAAGACCTTCAGAGCAATACTCCCTTCATTTTTAAAATTCTGTTTTGTTATATTGTTATATTGGTCCCAGGTATAAATAATAATAATAATAATAATAATAATAATAATAGTCCTTTAATAGTCCCACAATGGGGAAATTCAGTGTGTTACAGCAGCAAAGATAAGCAGATACAAATACAAATACAACATGTACAGGAATGTTCCAAGGTGAGAGGCATTACATTAATAGCAGACAGACAGATAGGACGTAGCAGAGGAGGGGGGGGGGGATTTAACAGGCAGAGAGATATTTCAGTTCTCTGTGTGTAATGATCTCCGCTTAGGTCGGTGTTGGTTGTACAGCCTAACCGCGGTGGGGAGGAAAGACTTCCGATAGCGCTCCTTCTCACATCTAGGGTGGAGCAGTCGGTCACTGACAGTACTGCTCAGCGCGATCACAGTCTCATGCATGGGATGGGACTTCTTCTTCTGCATGGAGCTCACCACGGACAGTATCCTTCTGTCACCCACCACCTGCACTGGGTCCATTGGGCTCCCCAGGACAGAGCTGGCCCTTCTAATCAGCTTGTCAAGTTTATTTCTGTCCCTGGTTGATATACTGCTCCCCCAGCAGGCCACTCCAAAGAAGATGGCTGATGCCACTACCGAGTTGAAGAAAGTTCTAAGAAGTGCCCCCCGGATTCCAAAGGCTCTCAGCTTCCTAAGCAGGTAGAGCCTGCTGTGGCCCTTCCTGTACAGGGCCTCCATATGATCTGCCCAGTCCAGCTTATTATTAAGGAGCAAACCCAGGTACTTATAGGTGTTCACAATCTCGATGCCCGTCCCCAGGATGTCCACTGGTTTTGGAGGGCATCTGCCTTTACGGAAGTCCACCACCATCTCCTTGGTCTTCCCCGCGTTAATCTTCAGGTGGTTCCGGTGGCACCAGTCCACAAAATGCTGGTTCAGTTCTCTGTACTCCCTGTCATCATCATCTGTGATGAGACCCACTATTGCAGAGTCGTCAGAATACTTCTGTAGGTAGCAGCTGGATGAGTTGCGCCTAAAATCTGCAGTGTACAGTGTGAAGAGGAAAGGGGCGAGAACCGTACCCTGAGGTGCCCCCGTATTACAGATCACGGTACCTGACACACAGTCTCGGGCTCTCACGTATTGAGGTCGATTTGTGAGGTAGTCTAGGATCCAGTTGGAGAGGTGGTGGTCCACTCCAGCAAGGCCCAGCTTGTCCCTCAATAACCTGGGCTGTATGGTGTTAAAAGCACTGGAGAAGTCAAAGAACATTATTCTCACTGTGTTCCCTGGTTTCTCCAGGTGAGACAGAGCCCTGTGCAGAAGATGGATGATGGCATCATCTACCCATCATCTACCCCAATGCCCGGCCGATAAGCAAACTGGAGGGGGTCCATAGCGGGGCTCACTAGAGGGCGGAGATGTGTGAGAACCAATCTCTCCAAGATCTTCATCAGGTGGGATGTCAGTGCTACAGGTCTGTAGTCGTTGAGGTCCATAGGGTGGGGTTTCTTTGGAACTGGTACCACACAAGAAGATTTCCATAATTCAGGGACTATTTCCTGCCTCAGGCTCATATTATACATATATGTAATTATACCACACAGCTGGTCCCCGCAAGTCTTAATTAGCCTTGCACTGATGTCATCTGGCCCTGCGGCTTTCCTCGCCTTGATCTTTTTCATCTCCTTCCTCACCTGGGCCCGTGTGAAGGTCAGACTGTGGCCAGATAAAGATGGATTTCTGGATTTACTGGTCTGTTGGGAAGTGGCCGCATGGGGAGAAGTCATTGTGGTGGGGGGAGCTGAAGGACATACTGGGGTGGGAGGAGCTAGTGTGTGATCAAATCTGTTGAAGAATAGGTTTAGTTCATTAAGCAAAGGGACTTGCTGTGCGCTCTGTTGTTGGCTACACGTGGGGAACTGCAGTTTTTACTGTAAATTTTGATAGGGCTGACTATACCTGTTATTTAGCAGAAACTCCTGAGGAACCCAGTTTTTTATCTACTGGAGGAAACGCGTTGAGTTAAGCTAGGTTAAGAGTGGCTATGTGTATTAGGGGTGCATTTTCACTAGGAAACAGATACTCCTAGGATCACCTGCTATGCTAGTGTAGTGGTCACGCTGGATTGAGAGACTTATCCACGTATCATGCGTGCACTACATTGGGCTGTGGGAATATCAGCTCCTTAAAATGCTGTTTGTTCCTAGGAACATTAACCCATCGATATTTACATGGTGGGGCTTTTATATATAGGACACACAGGCTTTTCTGAGCTGTATACTTACTAGTTATAAGTGGATGACCCTGCAATATCAGCTGGATCTTCCCCTATACCACTAGGTGCACTCCCGTTTTCATAGACCACTCTGTGTGCGGTATGTTTTTTAGCAAACTATGACTATTAGAGACTCTCAATTTGGGTCCTCTGATTTAGCATAGTGCTGGTTCTATTGAGTTATTTGTATCTGTACTCTGAGAACCTTTCATTTTTTTGAATTGGGGTGACTGTTTGCCACTACGACTCAGTTCACACTGATATGTCTTTGCAGTTATCTATGAGTACTAGGTACTTGATAAACGGAAGAGTTTGTGGTGGATATACCAATTCATCAACAGCCACCTATAACAGGTGCAGAGACATACCGCATTAAGGCTTGACAAAGAGGAATAAGCTAAATGTCCTGATATTAGGACATGGCGATACCGTAGTCGACTATACCATCTACACACTCCCATTGTTATCTGGTTATACCCTACATATTAGGGATACGCTATTAGGTAGTTTATCTTATACCTGGGATTTTATATACATTTATTTGAAAGTATATCAATAAAGATTTAATTTTTAGATATTAGCCATTTTTTCGGTGAGAATTTGTTATATTGTTAAAAGGTGTCACCAGTAAATGACCTATTACTTAAACCAAGTTTTTATGTTAATTATTTTTGATTATTGTTTTGTTTACATTTTCCATCTCTCTCTATATTTTTTTTTACAGAACTAAACCCTGCCATTTCACTTTAAGCCTAATAGTAGACTGAAACTTGCCAATTCTGTAGGGGTTTTCATTTCTGCAGTCACCTCATTTAAAGCACAGACAGGATTAGAGGACAACACCTCTTTAAATAACATCATTGACCAATCATTGCATCCACTACCTGCCTATTGTCATGAAAGTGCTGTAAAGCAGTGGTGATTTACATGCTAATGTGTAGCAATTGTATTTATGGTCCTGACCATGGCTATAGTGACATAGCTGCAGGGGTGGCAGCAGTCACACTTGGAACAATGGAAGAAGGGGAAGACAGACAGTGAGTCCTAAGCTCGACCCAGCCCCTGTCCCTGCCTATTTGCCACACTGTCCTAATGACAGGAGCAACTGGGCGGCAAAACCCTTCCTAGAAATAAGTGGCACACAGAAGAAGGCAAACAACACAGAAGAGAAATAAGCAAGCCAAGGGTCAAAGCCAGAGAGACAAAGCAGTACAAAATCGTAATCCAAAAGAGTAGTCACAAGGGAAGCCAAAGGTTAGAAGTCAGAATAAAAATAACAGTAATCGCGCAGCAAGCAAAGAACAAAGTCACAGGACAGAGTCACAATAGCCAGCACCCATGTGTGAGCAGATGACCTCTTTATAGAAAGTCCAGAATCAGTCCCAGACTTGATTGGTAGACAGGCTGTCAATCACACAGGCAAGGCTAAGATTAACTATTTGAGGAGGAGAGAGAAACAAAGGTGCAGGAGACGGGTGTGGTTGAAATTCAATTACAGACAAGAGGTACTAGGACAGTGTTCAGACAGAGCAACAAGAACCCTACGCAAGGAATCAAACTGAATACTCCTCCTGCGCTCCAGCGTGCAAGGGGAGGGTGGCGCAGAGACCCGAACAGGCAAAGACGTTACACTTGGCCACTAAGAGGAGGGGGGTCCATGGCCTCTTTTGCCATGTCACCACTGCCTGTTGCATGATTTGTATTTGCAGTACTTTTATTTGACATTGTTAACATTTTATGAAAACCTATTTCATATTACAGTATATAGTCTGCAAGAAAACTAATGCAAAGGAAGAAGATCCACGCAGTAATAAATCTGGTTACTGGGTGTTAGGAAATGTAGCACCTATCCTCTATAAATTCAATCTTTTTATGATCCACACCTGGTTTTGGCTTCAAAAACTACATCTGAAAACTTAAACATGATAAACACACCCTTATTGTGGTAGCATTGGGCAATATGGTTTACACCTGTTTTTGCTGTTTTGCTACTTTTTATACATTTGTGTGTGATTTCTTTTTATTTGTACTACGGTATATTTTATTTGTGTGGTTTATATTTATATTATATCAGTTTAAATGCAAAACTAGAGACGGTTCCTGTTTCTTTATTTTTTGTTTTGTTTTTTAACTTTGTGCAGCAGCGTCTTCATGTTACAAGAATTATAAACCTAGACCAGTATGGGAGTTTGCATCCACCTGGTGGAAATATAAGCAATATTTGGTTAAAAATTAAACTGGTGCATTTATTTCACACTTACCTGTTGCCTTTATTAATAATATTGTGTAACTATTGATCCACTGGCAGTAGGTACTTTACTGAAGGCGATGATGTAATTCCAGGAAGATAGAATTATAGTAAGAACCACACTCAGGTAATGAGTTAAATTCATTGCATGGGAAATAGGAAATCAGACCCAGGTAATGTGTAGCAATGGTTAAAAACTACTGAGTAAACATTCAGCTTGGTGCATATAGAAGTGCAAAATCAATAGCCATACAATGTGGATTAGCCTATCTAGTGACTTTACACAAACAGAAGCAATGATTTAATAATACCCAATGTCATTCTCCCACAAATAACAACCTATTAAACAATGCAGTACTATGACAGATTGGCGTACAGGTTGTGCTTTGGCAACTTTTGTGGTTTTTAAGAATGCTGACCTCAAATAAAATCTGCATAATTCGTAAATCTTACAGGTTACTTATTAACAGGCAAAGAAACTGGAGTGACATGTATTTGAGCCTGCTGCGTACAGTATTTCCGGGGCTGTAAAGGCTACTGTTTCACGACATACCTGGCTGGAACACATTCACAGCTTTCTACGTTGTTAGCTGCTAGTTTTGTTATTTTTGTATACACTAACAGGAAAATGAAGAAGTCGTCTTTAGAAGATTCAGTTTTCTTAGATAACAGCCCCGCGAATTACTCTCCCCTGAATCCCCTTGACAGCCCTGGATCTGTCTTCTTCAGGTAAGTCATGTTTTATTAACCAGTAGCATGCTGTATAGAAAGCTTATCGGATAGTAAACCATAATATTAATGAACTGTTTAATATGCAGTAAAATAAGTCAATGCTTGTCTAAACTAGCAGGTATATAAAAAAAACATTGAATATGTTACATAACATTCATATTTAGAGTACATATGGCCTTCATTGAAAATGAAGCACTTGCTTTATAGTGTGTTGTTACTTTACTTGAATAAGCCAATTGTGTTTTCTAAAGTGTGGCTTACGGTAATCTTTTATTCATTATTCTAAAAATAGCTGTGTTGACATGTTAGCTTTGCAGCAAGTGCAATGACCTAATAGCAGAATGGAGTGAATTATTTCGAGAGAGAAATAACCCGTACTTTATTAGAGAATTTAATAAGGGGCCATCTAAACCAGAAATGCTCTTCACTGCATTAGTATATCATACATGTTATCCTTCAGTTATATCTTTTACTATAACAAAATCAGTTATATGCACTTAGGCTGGGCTTGTAGACCGCACATGTAGGCCTCAATATAATCGGTCATTTGTTTCATTTAATACACCGGAGAGGAGAAAGAGAGATAGAAAAACACATGGACATGAGGACACAGTTTACCAGCTTGGAATACATGTAACTATTTTGTAGTGAATTTATGAAGACTAATATTTCATATGACAGTCTTTAACTGACGTTTACTAGTGCAATGTGTCAAATGTACTAAGATTTGCGCATTCTTTAAAATTTGGTGCATCTCTGGCTGTCCTTTATGCTAGAAATTACAATCGAAATTGTTGATAGCTTATGGCTATCATTTGCAACAATTTTTGGCATAGGTGAACTGTCAGTCCATAGCTAACCCTATTTCCTCTTTGTAAATCCTGCCCACTTTTCTTTCCACTTTTCTTGCCACTTTTGAAAAGTTGTGAGAGGTGTCAAAAGCTGCAAATTAGTAAAAATATGGTGTGCGCCATAATTTCCAACTTTGCTATGCTATAAAAGTGGCATAAAGCCTTTGAGTTTCAATTCCAAACCATTTTTGTCAGTGAATCGGAACATCATGATATCATGATATCATTCCTTTATATATATATCTTACACACTCATGAAGTGTGAGGGATGACATAAGGACAGCTTCTAGTTCTTGGTCACACAACCAGGTAAAGTCATACCTAGACTGTTTGTTTACTCTGGCAGATAACTTTAACCCCATGGACTTCTTGGCCAGCAGATTAGATCAGTGTGAGGAGGAGTCCCAGTTTGCCATGAGTGTTTTGTGTTATTCTGCCTCAGGTGTAATAGCTTAGACTGTATTCAGCTCTGTGGCTGGCATTGTAACACCCAGGCAGACCAAACTGTCCACTACAAGTGTGGAAAAAATTACTTTTGTGAAAATGAATCAGGTATGGGTCTGTGAGGATTTTCACACACCTCCAGCTGATACCAATGAATAGATCTGCCGCTGCAAATGTCTCCTTGTATTATGTTTCATTTACTGTACTGCTTATGCCACCTGCTACCCCTACACAGACATTATCTCCTGCAGAATGCTCTGTCTCATTTTATTCAATATGGTATTACCACAGCTACCACCGCCTCTCAGCCAGACATCTCCTGTGGCCTGGTTTATCACGTTCTGTTCCATACTGTATTACCACTGTTATTGCCACATCTACAAGAACTGTTACTACTCTTCTGTTGACTTGTCCACCATGTTCTGTTCCATACTGATGATGCCAAAGTGTTGGCATAAGAAAAAAAAAATTAAAAAAGAAATGGGCCTTCCTTCTCACCACTGCCAAGATCACTACCTCCAGAAGTGTGAACCTAATACATCACAGCATTGTACTGTAATGGCACTGAGCGTTAGATAAATACTCTATACTATATAATAGGACGGCACTCAGTGAAAAGAGGTTAATAGCTAAGTGAGTATAATCTATATAGATGCTTCATAGCAGTGTACAGATGCAAACTTGTGATGTATGATATGAAAGTTTTCAGGTTTTTGTTTACCTGCAAACACAAAACAACATAAAAAAAACTCCTGCAAACAGAAAAACAAAACATTGTTTTTATAACTACTGAATGAAATGCAGAGAGTATTTTCCCTTTAAAGGGAGTCTGTCAGCAGGAGAATCGGTGTCAAACTAATGACAGACAGTATGCTTGTACACTTTCCAAAGATGCCTTTTTTATTCCACATTGCAGTTCCATTTTCATGAAAATCAGTTTTTCAATCTTATGCTAATTAGCTGAAAAGGGCTTGAGGCTGGGGCCCCACGTAGCGTAAATGCCATGATTTTACAACTCTGTTTTACAGTCACTGCAGAGTCGATGGAATTCTGGCTAATCCCATCCACACATTGCAGAAAAATAATTTGCAGCAGAAATGCTGCAATTTAAAAAAAAACTCTGCAGACTTTCTGTGAAAAGCGCTGCAGGAAAAACCGCGATTTGCTTCTGTTGCGGTTTTTCCTGCAGGGCTTTTAGGCTGCGGTTGGCTACGTGGGGCCTTAGCCTTAAGGACATTTCTTCTCTTTCTTCTTGTCTAACTGCAGACAATGTGACAAATTGGAAGATGTCACTCAAGCAATGGGGAGGAGCTGAGCAGCAACTAGGGGCGATTATCTAGACCGGAGAGTGAAGCCTCAGCAGAAGAAACGCCCCTAAAGCCCTTTTCCGCTAACTTGCATAAACATAAAATCCTGTTTCTCATGAAAATGGAGCTGCAATACAGAATAAGAGAGGTATGTTTGGAAATTGTAGAAGCCGCTCTACAAGGTACCGTCATTACGTTGATACCTATTTTCCTGCTGACTGACTCCCATAAAATAAAGTAATAAAAATAAGTCATTGTATTGTCTTCTACTGTCAATTTCATCTATTTTTATTTAACACATTAGGGCAAATGTATTTTTGAAAATGCACTGGAATTCTGGTGCAATTTGTGCCAAAAATTGGATATATGTTTTACAGATACATCATCTAACACTTTATGTGCCTTACTTGACAAGGGGTGGGCTTGTTTGCCAAAAATACACTAAAATTTTGGTGCATTTTTGTCAAAAACTAAGCAGACTAAGAGATGTAAAGTTAGACTACACAGTCTAAAGATATGCCAAACTTATCATTCACCATTAGACACTTTGATAAATCTGGTGCAGTTTAAAACTGTCTAGTCTAAATTTGCACTTCTGTTAGGCTAGTCTTATTGTTAGTTTACTGTTAGGGTAATGCCTCAGACATGATATGGGGCTGAGCTGCAATACCAAATACAGCCCCTAAGCTCATTCAGGTATACAGTGCCTTGCGAAAGTATTCGGCCCCTTTGAACTTTTCAACCTTTTGCCACATTTCAGGCTTCAAACATAAGGATATAAAATTTAAATTTTTTGGTGAAGAATCAACAACAAGTGGGACACAATTGTGAAGTGGAACGAAATTTATTGGATATTTTAAACTTTTGTAAAAAATAAAAAACTGAAAAGTGGGGCATGCAATATTATTCGACCCCCCTTAAGTTAATACTTTGTAGCACCACCTTTTGCTGCCATTACAGCTGCAAGTCACTTGGGGTATGTCTCTATCAGTTTTGCACATCGAGAGACTGAAATTCTTGCCCATTCTTCCTTGGAAAACAGCTCGAGCTTAGTGAGGTTGGATGGAGAGCGTTTGTGAACAGCAGTTTTCAGCTCTTTCCACAGATTCTTAATTGGATTCAGGTCTGGACTTTGACTTGTCCATTCTAACACCTGGATACGTTTATTTGTGAATTATTCCATTGTAGATTTTGCTTTATGTTTGGGATCATTGTCTTTTTGGAAGATAAATCTCCGTCCCAGTCTCAGGTCTTTTGCAGACTCCAACAGGTTTTCTTCTAGAATGGTCCTGTATTTGGCTCCATCCATCTTCCCATCAATTTTAACCATCTTCCCTGTCCCTGCTGAAGAAAAGCAGGCCCAAACCATGATGCTGCCACCACCATGTTTGACAGTGGGGATGGTGTGTTCAGGGTGATGAGCTGTGTTGCTTTTACGCCAAACATATTGTTTTGCATTGTGGCCAAAAAGTTCGATTTTGCTTTCATCTGACCAGAGCACCTTCTTCCACATGTTTGGTGTGTCTCCCAGGTGGCTTGTGGCAAACTTTAAACTAGACTTTTTATGGATATCTTTGAGAAATGGCTTTCTTCTTGCCACTCTTCCATAAAGGCCAGATTTGTGCAGTGTACGACTGATTGTTGTCCTATGGACAGACTCTCCCACCTCAGCTGTAGATCTCTGCAGTTCATCCAGAGTGATCATGGGCCTCTTGGCTGCATCTCTGATCAGTCTTCTCTTTGTTTGAGATGAAAGTTTAGAGGGACGGCCGGGTCTTGGTAGATTTGCAGTGGTCTGATACTACTTCCATTTCAATATGATCGCTTGCACAGTGCTCCTTGGGATGTTTAAAGTTTGGGAAATCTTTTTGTATCCAAATCCGGCTTTAAACTTCTCCACAACAGTATCACGGACCTACCTGGTGTGTTCCTTGTTCTTCATTATGCTTTCTGCGCTTTAAACAGAACCCTGAGACTATCACAGAGCAGGTGCATTTATACGGAGACTTGATTACACACAGGTGGATTATATTTATCATCATCAGTCATTTAGGGCAACATTGGATCATTCAGAGATCCTCACTGAACTTCAGGAATGAGTTTGCTGCACTGAAAGTAAAGGGGCCGAATAATATTGCACGCCCCACTTTTCAGTTTTTTATTTTTTACAAAAGTTTAAAATAACCAATAAATTTCGTTCCACTTCACAATTGTGTCCCACTTGTTGTTATTCTTCACCAAAAAATTAAAATTTTATATCCTTATGTTTGAAGCCTGGAAAAGTTAAAGGGGGCCGAATACTTTCGCAAGGCACTGTAAGTTCCAGAAAACACTTTTAGGCCAGGGCCCCACGTGGCGTAAATGCAGCAGTTCGGCTGCAGCGGAAATGCCACAGCAAAAACCGCAGCATTTTACAGTCCCTGCAAAGTGGATGGAAATCTAGCGAATCCCATCCACACATTGCAGAAAAATACCTGCTGTGGAAATGCTGCGATTTCCAAAACCGTTGATGTTTCCCTATAGGTATAATTGAAGCAGAAAGTCCACAGAGGAAAACTCACGGATTTTCTGTGAAAAGTGTTGCGGGAAAAACCACAATGCGTATCCACCGTGTTTTATCCTGCAGTGCTTTTACGATGTGGTCCACTACGTGGGGCCTTAGACTTAAAAGGGTATTCCCACGAACATAACCATTTTTAAATTTGTAGATAATTAAAAGTTAAACACTTTTGCAAATATAAGTAGTTAAACACTTTGCAGCGTTTTAAAGATTTTCTCTAAATATCTTGTGGTCACAAATCTTGATCAGTTGCCAATGGATACAACAATGAATGCAGGACTTTTCTAAGGTCAGAAAATCAGCCATGATTTCCTTACTGTGGCCAGGATATCTTCTGATACATGTAGTGCCCCTGCCTGATAACCCAGCTACAATAACAAAATCATGGCTGGGTTCCAGACAAGTCCCAGACCATAGAAAGTTTCTGCATTTGTGGTCGTATGTATTGGCAACCGATCAAGACAACAGACAAAATCTTTAAAACTCTGCAGAATTTTTAACTACTTATATTTGCAAAAATGTTTAACTTTTAATTATCTTCAAATATAGATATGATTATGTTCATGGGAATACCCCTTTAAAGTGGGTTAAACAAAATAAATCAAATCTGGAATATCAAAAACAACACCATGCTGTACATGGAGATTCTTTACTGCAAAAGCCAATGAGACTATGGAAACTCTAATACATGATATGATGGTTTTGTTGGATTATATATACAAACAGGTCTTAGGCAGCATTCTCAGATACTTGCAGTGTTAGGATGTGCATTTAAAGTGGGCCTGGCCACCTTCCTATGGTGAAGGGTAAATCTGCTTCAGATCTTTATTGGTTCACTCTCAATATTCTCCAACCTGACTTTAGAGCTACAGTCATCGCAAAATACCCCCCAGAAACCAATCCATCCACGCCTGAAATCCCAAAACCTATGCCTGATAAAGGGTCTGACCACCTAAAACATTGCACTATAATTCTATTTGCAAGCAATGTATTTTTATCTGAAGCAAACTTAAGTGGCGTGCCATTCTACTTGATATACCTTTGGATATTTATTGTTATAGGTATGTCTTGACCAACCTATGTCATTTTTCAACCTTATCAACTAAGTACATCTTTTTTTTTTAGTATACTGACACCTTCCAAACCAAGGCTTAGACTCTTTTAGCCTCCTTCTGAGCTCTATCGACAGTTAAATGCATGTATCGGGAGATTTCTTAGCATATATATACTAAACATAAGGCAAAAAATGTGATGTGAATCGAGCCTATTAACTATGAACTATAGCTAAGAGTAATTTTGGATGTACCTTGCATTAAGGAAGAAACTACAAACTAAAATATGAAGCCTTCTCCTTAGTATTGTTACCATGCCTTAGATTACTGTGTACATACAGTGCACCCTGAAAGTCATTAGTGTTCTAGGTATTTTACATCTGATCTTGGCTAAATGCACTTCTAACTTGGAACATGAGTCTTCCTTTGCTGCCTTTACTCACGTTATCATGCAGCATCAGTAATGTATACGTTAGAAAAAAACAGGTAATAGTATTCTGAAGTAGAAAGATGTATTCACTTGAATCTGGGCTATTATACCTGTCAAGAGGTATCAATGTTTCCTATGTCAGTGACACAATCTGCATATGTTTGCTGTATATAAATTACTAGTACAATTACCTGGCTTTGCATAGGTCTATTTTGTTTGTTTGTGTGTAGATAAAAATTTGTTTGCTACTTATATGAAGCCTGTATATGTCAGTGAGGCTAAGAAGGAAGGACCTGCCAGCTTCTACTGGCTAATATGAGTCATCTGATATGATATGGAGGAAGCCAGTGGTGCCATATTAGCTTTCGCGAATATGTTACTGAATTGTTATGAAAACTCGGCGTAAAACAAAAATGACTGGATTGTTATGGAACCCTTGTCTAAAACTGTGTGCATGTCAATGAGTCTAAGAATGAAGGACTTGTGAGATTGTATTACCTAATATTGGTCATGTGATCAGAGGCATAACTTCAAGCTCCTGGGCCCTAGGGTAACCTACATTGGGGCTTTTAGAAGAGTAGCATATTTTATGTGGCAAAGGAAGCTTTGGGGCCACCTCAGGGTCCAGTGCCCTGAAACAACTTCTACCACTGCACCCGCTATAGCTACACTCCTGCATTTGATGTATAGTGCTATATTTGCTTTTGTGAGTATGTGGAGAATGGTAGGTCCTAGAGAGTTGAAAGGCAGTCTAAAACCTAAAACCTTCAGAAGCGCCTGATTTATCTATGGGGCAAATTTTGTGCAGATTGGTCCAGTTATTTGGCTATGTATAAAGAACAGACAACAGAAATTCACCGGGTCCTTCTGCTAGTATATATATAGATATATACTAGCAGAAGGACTCGGCTTCACATGGGTATGTTTCATTTTTTGTTTGTGTAGTGGCCCCCATAAGAATTGGCACTGGTCTATTTTGTATGTTGTTTGTGTGTAGTTTAAATACGTTTAAGTTTATAAGAATGCTGACATCCAGTATGGCAGTCCAGTATAGGAATAGTCTATTTATGGCTGTGTTGTTATGGAAACCTGGTAAATTAAATGTTAAGTTATATTGGCTGATGCACGTCATAAGACTGAATATTTAAGGACCTGCGAACTGCTATTGACTAAGGCAGGTCATAAATAGCTTGGTTTCTATGGAAACCTGGTGTAAAGCTGTGTGTATGTCAAGACTGAAGAACCTGCGAGTTTCCATTGGTCCATAAGCGTCATGTGATCATGTGTATCTCAGTTTGAACATCAGTGAAAAACCTGCGATTGGTTGTTATGGAAACCTGGAGTAAAGCTGTGTGTATGTGACCTTGTGTAACAGTGGAAGAGTGAAGAAATCAGGCGGTACCTTTCAGAGGCTCAGTTAGCCTCTAAAAGGTATTGCCTGATTTCTTCACTCTTCCACTACTTTCTATGGCTAACACAGTACAACATTATACTACTTGTGTAACAGTGTCATCCACTCCGCCTTGCCCCTTTAAAGCTAACCTACAGCAGTGAAGAGAAATGGCTGGGTTGTTATGGAAACCTGGAGTAAAATTGTGTGTATGTGACCTTGTGTAACAGTGTCATCCACAGCGCCCTGCACATTTAAAGCTGACCTACAGCAGTGAAGACAAATGGCTGGGTTGTTATGGAAACCTGGAGTAAAACTGTGTGCATATGGAGACTAAGCACCTGCGAGCTTCTATTGGCTAAAAAGGGACATGTGACCGTGTGTATGGCAGTTGGGATATGAATGAAAGACTTGCAGGCTTCTATTGGCTAATGCAGGTATCTCAGAAACGGTATGTCCTACTGAGCTGAGACCTGGTCTAAAACCTTCCCAGACACCTGATGTACCTGTGTGCCAAATTTGGTGAGGATTGGTCCAGTCGTTTGGTTGTGCTTAAAGAACAGACAGACAGAAAATCATTGTTATATAGTATAAGATATATACATATATATATATTTTATATATATATATATATATATATATATATATATATATATATACATACAAATATATTTATATATTTAATTTGTGCTAGTTATTGAGGCCTTTATGCCAGCAACTTTATCTGTTCCAGCAGATTTTTATTAATCGCCTGCTGTTCTCTGAAGGCCGCTTGTGTGGATTCTATGAACAGATGGTTGGTCTCATGTTGGTTGGTATTTGTTTGTTGCAGCTGAATGTTGGCCTGGACCAGCTGTTTAACCACTTCCTCCATGCCTGCAGGGTCTGGTTTTTCAACAGCCGCAGACTTAACCCACAACATAAAACTTGCTGGATTTTTGTGCAAGCGCAGCCTCCACCATTTGTGACAGGATTAGCCTGGGGATCGTCATCTCCTCAGATAGAAGAGCACTTTTGGCCCAGCAGTAAGAGTCCAGACCAACCAAGTATGGTGCAGCTAGCCGCAATCAGTTTTATTAGTGCTTTTCAGGCAGTCAAACAAAATACAAACAATGCAAAATAGAATCCTAGCCATATGACCACTACCTACAACACAGGTTCCTACCTACAGAGAGTTGGGCTTACTACACAGCTTCCCAAACACAACACACAGCAGTTATATGCACAAGTGCTTTAGCCAGGAGCAGAGAGAGCCATCTACCTGAGTGCTGTCTGCCCTTATATACACACAAGTCAGGATACAAGGAATTAACAGGAACCTGGGAGAAATGTATACTCCTTCTACCATTTTTGCCCTTGTCCTGTCACAATATATATGTAATATTGTACAGTAGTATGCTGCATTTTCCATGCAGAAGTTGTATAATGTGTTTTCATAAAACATCATGAAAATAATCCTCACTTTGATGTACAATGTCCATTTAATAATAATAATAATAATAATAATAATAATAGTCCTTTAATAGTCCCACAATGGGGAAATTCAGTGTGTTACATCAGCAAGATAAGATAAGATAAGCAGATACAAATACAAATACAAACATGAACAGGAATGTTCCAAGGTAAGAGGCATTACATTGATAGTAGACAGACAGATAGGAGGTATCGGGGGGGGGGGGGGGGGGATTTAACAGGCAGAAAAATATTTCAGTTCTCTGTGTGTAATGATCTCCGCTTAGGTTGGTGTTGGTTGTACAGCCTAACCGCGGTGGGGAGGAAAGACTTCCAATAGCGCTCCTTCTCACACTTAGGGTGGAGCAGTCGGTCACTGACAGTACTGCCCAGAGCGATCACGGTCTCATGCATGGGATGGGACTTCTTCTCCCGCATGGAGCTCACCACGGACAGTATCCTTCTGTCACTCACCACCTGCACTGGGTCCAGTGGGCTCCCCAGGACGGAGCTGGCCCTTCTAATCAGCTTGTCAAGTTTCTTTCTGTCCCTGTTGATATACTGCTCCCCCAGCAGGCCACTCCGAAGAAGATGGCTGATGCCACTACCGAGTTGAAGAAAGTCCTAAGAAGTGTCCCCGGATTCCAAAGGCTCTCAGCCTCCTAAGCAGGTAGAGCCTGCTGTGGCCCTTCCTGTACAGGACCTCCATGTGATCTGCCCAGTCCAGCTTATTATTAAGGAGCAAACCCAGGTACTTATAGGTGTTCACAATCTCGATGCCCGTCCCCAGGATGTCCACTGGTTTAGGAGGGCATCTGCATTTACGGAAGTCCACCACCATCTCCTTGGTCTTCCCCACGTTAATTCTCAGGTGGTTCCGCTGGCACCAGTCCACAAAATCCCGGTTCAGTTCCCTCTACTCCCTGTCATCATCGTCTGTGATGAGACCTACTATTGCAGAGTCGTCAGAATACTTCTGTAGGTAGCAGCTGGATGAGTTGCACCTAAAATCTGCAGAGTACAGTGTTAAGTTAAATTAAGTTAAATTAAGTTCAAGCAGGGGATGGGAAAGGGTATGATAGTATGATGATACCTCTTCCAATGCTACAATGGGGTGACACCTAAAGAGCTACACAATAAACCACACACAGAAATACAGGCCAAAAGCCTCACAAGTGTTGGCTATTAAAATATCTCTATATATCCATCAGGCACAAGAATAAAAGACTCTCCTCTTACTCCATAACCCCACCAAACAACCAGACCCTGACCTGCAAGAGCCACAACACAGGGATAGTTTTCCACTATCTCACAGGGTGCTAATTTTAATCACTGCAAAAAAAAAAAAAAAAAGCTAAAAAACAACATATACAGTAAGGCATAATATATTCCTTACTGTAAATTAACAAATATCACAAATAACAAAGGCGGCCAATAATAATTTAAAAGCAAGAGACAGCAGGTTGAGTGTATTTATTTACACAGGTCACAGACTAACAACGTGAAAAATGTTTATTTTATAATTTGCTGCAGAACCTCTATTTAAGTGGAATCTATAGCCTCCCCAAAGGATATTCAATAGTCACCATTGTGTTACAGAGTACTTTACATTGATAAATATCATACTGGTATGTATGTCAGTTTTGTAGATTTAGAGAAAAACAAGTTTGAAGTCCTATGTAAATGAGGCAAGTAAGATGTGTGATGTCTAAGCATTATGAGGATCAACTGCACTGGGAGGCACTGGCAGGAGATTGTAGAGATCTACGTGGCAAGAGCAGTGCACCCAGGGCTGAAGGCCCACCCGCCATGCACCAACTGCCTTGTTTGCATAACACTCCAAAGTTGCTTCGCTCCAAATCTACACAAGTGACATACATAACAAAGGTATGTTGTTTATCACGGAAATGCGCTTTGTAAAGTGGTGGGGGCAGTTGAATATGCTTGGGGAAGGTGTTATACTTCCTTTAAAGATAAGTGTCCTGTCAATGGTTGACTGACATATAACTGCCCATTTTTTTTATGAAGAAGGTCTGCAGCAGCTGTCAACATAATGGTAACTACAGCTGCTGAACTTTTTTTGGATTAAAAAAAACACCACAAATCAGTTGGTTGGCACAGGTGAAGGAGCTTCTACAGGAGGAAACAGGTAGCTTCAATGTAGTATCACTTATGTATATTATTCAGGCACTGAAACCGGAAGGTGACATATAGAAAATAACATTTAAAGGCATTTCTTTTTTTTTTATTCCATCAACATACTGTTTATTTGTTAAAACTATGTATTTATAAAGTCTATTCACATTTAGCTTTTTGTTTCTGTAAGAGATATACTGTATGTTTGAAGTATTTCCAACAAATACGGTACCTCTGATGGAAGCTCCTCAGACATATGACGCCTCATATTTTCACTATACAAGATTGTATAATACAAAGTATAGATTTATTATTATGTCCTATAGAGCAGGGGTCGGCAACCCCTGGCACGCGTGCCAAGAGTGGCACGCGAGGCTTATTTCCCTGGCACGGCAGCGGAGTCCTCACCCAGCAGATTCGATCGGACCAAACATGGCCGAAACAAAACTGCTATTATTATACTGTGGGGTCTCTTCAGACCCTGAGTATAATAAGCAGAAGCACAGGAGAAGTGATGAAACATAAAAAACAATGATACTCACCTTGCTCCCTGCGCTCCGCGGCGGCTGTGAGATCAGCAGGCGCTTCCGACAGCTGACAGGGCCTTGTTTTTTTATGTTTGTCACCTCTCTTGGTCCTGCACTTATTATACTCGGGGGTCTGAAGAGAACTATAGGACCTAACACCGTGTTCAGGGACCACTATAGGACCTAATACCGTGTGCAGGGACCGCTATGGGACCTAATACTGTGTGCAGAGGCCACTATGGGACCTAATACCGTGTGTAGGGGCTGCTATGGGACATAATACCGTTTGCAGGGACCGCTATATGACATAATACTGTGTGTAGGGGCCATTATGGGACCTAATACCGTGTGCAGGGGCCGCTATGTGACATAATACCGTGTGCAGGGGCCACTATGTGACATAATACTGTGTGCAGGGGCCACTATGTGACATAATACAGTCATGGCCAAAAGTTTTGAGAATGACACAAATATTCTATTTTCACATGATCTGCTGCCCTCTGGTTTTTATGTGTGTTTGTCAGATGTTTTTATCACATACAGAAATATAATTGCATTCATATTATGAGTAACAGAAGCTTATATTGACAGTTAGAATGAGTTAATGCAGCAAGTCAATATTTGCAGTGTTGACCCTTCTTCTTCAGGACCTCTGCAATTCTCCCTGGCATGCTCTCAATCAACTTCTGGACCAAATCCTGACTGATAGCAGTCCATTCTTGCAGAATCAATGCTTTAATTTTGTCTGAATTTGTTGGTTTTTGTTTGTCCACCCGTCTCTTGATGATTGACCACAAGTTCTCAATGGGATTAAGATCTGGGGGAGTTTCCAGGCCATGGACCCAAAATCTCTATGTTTTGTCCCCTGAAGCGTTTAGTTATCACCTTTGCTTTATGGCAAGGTGCTCCATCATGCTGGAAAAGGCATTGTTGAGCGCCAAACTGCTCTTGGACGGTTGGGAGAAGTTGCTCTTGGAGGACATTCTGTTACCATTCTTTATTCATGGCTGTGTTTTTAGGCAAGACTGTGAGAGAGCCGATTCCCTTGGCTGAGAAGCAACCCCACACATGAATGGTTTCAGGATGCTTTACATATGGCATGAGACAAGACTGGTGGTAGCACTCACCTCTTCTTCTCCGAATAAGCTGTTTTCCAGATGTTCCAAACAATCGAAAAGGGGATTCATCAGAGAAAATGACTTTACCCCAGTCCTCAGGAGTCCACTCCCTGTACCTTTTGCAGAATATCAGTCTGTCCCTGATGTTTTTTCTGGAGAGAAGTGGCTTCTTTGCTGCCCTCCTTGAGACCAGGCCTTGCTCCAAGAGTCTCCGCCTCACAGTGCGTGCAGATGCACTCACACCTGCCTGCTGCCATTCCTCAACAAGCTCTGCACTGCTGGTAGCCCGATCCCGCAGCTGAAACACTTTTAAGAGACGGTCCTGCCGCTTGCTGGTCTTTCTTGGGCACCCTGGAGCCTTTTTGGCACCAATGGAACCTCTCTCCTTGAAGTTCTTGATGATGCGATAGATTGTTGACTGAGGTGCAATCTTTCTAGCTGCAATACTCTTCCCAGTTAGGCCATTTTTGTGCAGTGCAATGATGACTGCACGTGTTTCTTTAGGGATAACCATGGTTAACAGAAGAGAAACAATGATGGCAAGCACCAGCCTCCTTTTAAAGTGTCCAGTGGTGTCATTCTTACTTAATCATGACAGATTGATCTCCAGCCCTGTCCTCATCAACACCCACACCTGTGTTAATGGAGCAATCACTGAAACGATGTTAGGTGGTCCTTTTAAGGCAGGGCTGCAATGATGTTGAAATGTGTTTTGGGGGATAAAGTTCATTTTCTAGGCAAATATTGACTTTGCAAGTAATTGCTGTTAAGCTGATCACTCTTTATAACATTCTGGAGTATATGCAAATTGCCATTAGAAAAACTGAAGCAGTAGACTTTGTAAAAATTAATATTTGTATCATTCTCAAAACTTTTGGCCATGACTGTACTGTGTGCAGGGGCCACTATGTGACATAATACTGTGCGCAGGGGCCACTATATGACATAATACAGTGTGCAGGGGCCACTATGTGACATAATACGGTGTGCAGAGGCTGTTATAGGATATGATACCTTGTGCAGGGGCCGCTATGTGACATAATACCGTGTGCAGGGGCCGCTATGGGACATTATTCTGTATAACAGTGTGTTTTCTGCATTAAGGATGTGTTTTTGCACAGAAAACACAGGCATTTTTTTTTGTGCAAAAATGCACCATGTGAACACAGTTTTACATTGAAGTAAGAGTTCCAGTGGCCTAAGACTATATCTGCATCCAGATACATAGTGTGTCACCACCCTGAGGATGCCGCCATACGGTGCTCATGGACACATTTACCACTAATTGGGGGCTGCACATGGACTTTCATTGCTTCTAATCGGAAAGTACAGGAGCATCCCAGGAAATAGCAGTAAACGCATGCGTCCTAAAGCATCTGGTGGCAGCACTTCTGTATTATGGTTTGTGGTGTATAACTTTAGTTTAGTGGTCGTCAGACTTACAATTATTGACCGGCACTCCGAGTACCTCATCTTTGATTTTTTAATTAAAATCGGCACGCGGAACAAAAAAGGTTGCCTACCCCTGCTATAGAGAGAGAAAAGTACAGCCATAAATACCAACCCATTATATGACTAAAAAGGCACTACAGTGGTATACACTGAGCGCATAAGGGCCATTAAAAGAATTGCTTAGACTTTTCACTTGGAAATGCCTAGGGGACCACTGTCCCTTCATTTTCATGATTTGCAGAAGTCTGACCACAAATCCTAATGTTATGGAATATCCAAGCAATTTACCATAACAATAAAAGATGGATACACTTTCTAAATGGGTGCTGTCACTTCAAGAAACTTTGCATAAAACAGTATTAAAAAAAAAAAACGATCTAAAAAAATGTATTGACTTATTCTCCATGATAAGCCACTTCTTCTCCCTCCTTCCTCCTGCACTGATAATTCACTTTTAATGCACTATTAAAATATATCCTGAGAGAAAAGATGAATTATCAGCTCACAGAGGGCTTGGGTTTCAGTTGTTGCCCATAGAAATCTATGGAGAGGGGAGGGGGAGAAAGAGGAATGAGCTGCCGCAGTGAGAAGTGAAGATTTATGGAGAACTGCTGGTTCCAGCAAGTATGTTATAAGTCACCACCTCCTTATTTTCTTTTTTCACATTGCAAACTCCCAAGTGGACCTGAATAAAGTAAAGCCGAACACTAGTGTGAACCTAGTGTAAGACCAGGGGAAGGGCAATCCATCAGCCAAGGTAGTTTCCCCCATAATCCTGCATCTTGACTCTTTGTTAATAAGGGATTTAGTGCCTTTGTTATAGATCTTGGCCTGATTTCATTTTAATATTTTGGAATTCAGGCCTTGAAAAAAGTTTTATAATCAAATATATATCTACATTATCCTGCTGTGCCTACTGATCATCACAACTATAATGTTGCTATTGCAGAGTCAGAGAATCCTTACGAGTAATGTACCTCGTTTTTTACATTTGGCATTTCATATTTAGTTGTGACATCCGCTAGTTTTAGTGGGTGTTTGGCGGACTGTATAGGTAATTTGTGTGTTGTACAGTTTGGTGCATTCTGATGTGATATATAGCATGTGTACGCATTATCTCTGGTAGCACTTCTTATGTGCTATTTGTGTATTACTCTTTCATGGCTTATAATAGCATATGAGGGGCATATTAACCATCCTCTCTTCTCTTGGTATGTGTTTTTTTTGCACTGTGAATCCCCTTTTTAACATATATTCAGTTTTTAGATTTTGAATAAAGTATACACATTTTTGTACTTTTGTATTTTGTCTCAGTTGTGTTTGTTTGGTAGGAGTATCCATTTCTTTTTTTCTGAGCACCATATAATTTGAAGTACTCTTTAAGTAGGGTCACTGATACCCTTGAAGCTAAGAGACTTTGTTACAATGGCAACACAGAGCATGCCACTCCTTGCATGCTGTCTGACTGGTTTCTGTATGTTTGTCAGCTGGGGAATCTCACCTGATTACTACTGTAAATTCACAAATGACGACATCAGTACTACACATGTGACCACTGAGGACCACTATATTACACTTAAGAAACAACCTCTTGATCTAGAATTAATACATTCTAAGGCTATAGTCACATGACCAAGGTCTTGCACCCAAGGGTCACTGGTTTTCATGGATCCCCCATACATTTAAGTGCATGGAAGGGTCTGTGAAAATGGACAAAAATAGAACATGACATGACATGACCATAACATCTGCAAGGAGTTTGTATGTTCTCCCCGTGTTTGTGTGGGTGTACTCCAGGTACTCCGGTTTCCTCCCACACTCCAAAAAAACCTACTGATAGGGAATGTAGATTGTGAGCCCTATATGGGACAGTGACTGTCAATGTCTGTAAAGCGCTGCGGAATTTGATGCCGCTATATAAGTAAGCATAATAAATAAAAAATAATAATATTTTGACGGTCCGTTACAATGGACCATCAAAATAATGGTCATGTGAATAGCCCCCATTGACTTGAATTGAATTTAATGATATGGTAAGGGCCGGGGCTCTACTGTTCACCCCAACTATGCCAAACAGTTGATTTTCTGAGCTCGACTTCTCTCCCCTACTCCTTCCCAAGGTGAGGGCAGTTGGGCTTCCCATTCATAGAATGTAGTGATGTTTCAGCCAAGAAATGCACTTTATTCACACAGGCACATTGTCCCCTGTGTTAACTGAAATAGATAGTTGTTAAGCAGTAGGAAATGGCCAGAATCAGCATCAGGAACAGAGCATTTCTAGAAGGGGCCGGACCGGCGGGTGCAGCCTAAGGGGAGGCCCACATGACGGGGGCTCGTCTGGACTGCAGCCATTGGTCCATAGTACAAAGGAGGTTGGTAAGGGAAGCAAGTTGGGTTGCCGAGGCAGGCTTTATATATGAAAGCCCGGGGAAAAGTAACGGCAGTCGCCGTGAGGAAGAGGAAGAAGGGAATCTCCGCGGCGGTTTTTTGTTGGAGTCGGTTCCCTCATGGCGTCTCTCGATGACTTATTAGCACAACTGCGTGCCTCAGCTGAGGAACGAGGATCAGAGTGGCTGCAGGCTCAGCTCACGAGCCTGCTACAGGAGTCTGGGGAGCCGCCAGCTGCAGCTCCCCCCACATCTCCAAGACAGCCGCGGAGGACCAGGCCTTCGGCGCACCTGAGTCCCGACGAGGCCCCGCGAGACCAGCGCCGCAGGCGGAGACCCTCTAGGGACCCTCCGACCCGGGACACTGGTAGGTACATTGCCTCCAGGCAGTCCTGGGGAGGGAGGAATCCGGGTGGGCGGCAGGACTCGCGGCTGAGGTGGCAGGCCACGCCTCTGCCACTAGATGTCGGCTTCGGGGGGTTCTGGACCAGTAGCGGCAAGCGCACAGGGGGGAAGATCCTCACCTTGAACCTGCCCAGCAAGCCGAAGCAGTTACAGCGGCGGTGTCGCAGGACGCGAGACTCCAGCGGTCTCCTCCGGTCGGGCCGTGTCTTACAGGCCAGTCTCCAGCGCACGTGTGCAGGTGCAGTCTCCCGCTCCATCGACCTCCTCCTCAGGTGGAGGGAGAGGGTTAGGTGTCCAGTCCATGGCAATGCAGTCTGCGTTACATCAGGATCCTGGCTGGCCATGTGATGGGATGGCTTCACCTCGTCTGGACAGGATGCACGACTGTTGGGACCACAGCACCCAGGAAATCAGGTGGGTGTTCCTCTGTACTATCTCCTTCTTTTCCCTTACAACCTGCCCAGGGTGGGGGGGGACATTCTGGGGAGGTGAGTAGGGGTTTGGTGGATTTTCTGGGGGTGTTAAGTCAGTAGCTGAGGGCTCCGACGTTACCATCGCCGGTTCCGGTATGGACAGGGGCTGGTTTACCCGGGGTAGGGCCGCCAAGGGGTAGTGGACTTGCGTCGGTGGCAAGCAGTGCGGGGTCCATAGGGGAGGGGTCCAGGAGTGGGACGGGCGCGGTCACAGGGACTGCAGCGGCACAGGCGGTGGTTGTCCCGGAGACCACTCAGGACCAGGGAGCGAAGTCAAAGGGGGATGACCCCCCTCCCCGTCTAGATGATTCCGCTAAGGGGGAAGTCTATGTATGCTTCGAGGGTGAGAGAAAAAATATGGAAAGGGGAGTTTGTAGAAATGTTTTCTCTACTCCCACTGGAAAGGTTTAACTTCGATAGGGCCAAAAAAGATGAATCCAAAAAAGAGGAGGAGGAGAAGAGGTGGTACCGGTTGATACCGCGTACATTTGCCAATTGGTTGCAAGCTTTTGCGATTTTGGCGAGTGTGCTTGGGAAAAAGCGCCGGAGAATTGCTCCGCCCTTTTTTGTTACATGGACGCCATAGGCGAGGCATATAGATTCTATGGTGGTCAAGCATGGTTGAGATACGACGAACAATTTCATCAAAGGAAAACGGTCAGACCCAGTATCCGGTGGGATCACACAGATATTGGGTTGTGGCTTAGGGTTACCGCCCCGTCTCGTTCGGGGCAGTCCTTTCAATCGGGTGCCGGGGGCCTTGATGTGTCAGAGCGCTCGGTGGCCTCCCAAAAGGGACAGTGCTTCTCTTTCAACGAAGGGTCCTGCAAGTTTGGGGTGAAGTGTAAATTTAAACATGAATGCTCCACTTGTGGGGGGTCCCATGGGGCGTCTAGGTGTTTTAAGGGGAGAAAGTCAAAAGGGGAAGAAGGTACTAGCAAAGGGGCGGAGTCCGGTCAGGGTGGACGTGATGGGTCAATTTCTAAGTGATTACCCAGATAGGGCGGCAGCGACACTGCTGTTGGACGGGTTTACGGAAGGGTTTAAGATTCCATTCGTGGAAGGGGAATTTAGGCTCATCCATCACCTGTCGTTTCCAAAGGGGAGTTCGGTTAATGACGGCATAGACCCCGATCTCTGTGCCGTGGTGTATACGTCATTCGATGCTGCCATTGCGTGGGTCAGGGAGTTTGGTCAGGGGGCATTGTTGACAAAAGCCGACGTGGAGTCGGCTTTTCGCCTTTGCCGGTACACCCGGGAAGTTTGCATCTGTTGGGTTGTTTTTGGGATGGGGGTTATTTCATGGATCGATGTTTGCCCATGGGTTGTTCTCTCTCATGAGCATACTTCGAGGCATTCAGCACATACGTGGAATGCGTTGTTCGTCGGGAAGCGGGTTGGGCGTCAGTTATCCATTATTTGGATGACTTTCTTTGCATTGGTCCGAAGGGTTCGGGGTCGTGCTCAGTTATGTTGCATACTTTGGCAAGGGTAGCGAAACAATTTGGAATTCCACTGGCAGCGGAAAAAACCGAGGGGCCAGTTTCGACCCTGACATTTTTAGGTATTTGCATTGACTCCGAGGCGATGGAGTGTCGCCTTCCGGAAGACAAGTTGACCCAGTTAAGGGCGGAAGTACAAGGGGCATGTGGGAAAAAGAATTTGAAACTACGGGAGATACAATCCTTATTAGGGAAGCTGAATTTTGCATGTCGAATTTTGCCTATGGGGCGGGTTTTTTGTAGATGGTTAGCAGCGGCGACGAGTGGGGTCTCCGCACCCCATCATTACGTGCGCCTGGGGAGGGAACTTAGAGGCGATCTGGTGGTCTGGGACTCGTTTTTGGCCTCTTATAATGGCCATTCTTTATTGTTGGAAGAAGTTATAGATTCGTTTGATTTGGACTTGTATACAGACACCGCTGGTAGCTTGGGTTTTGGGGCCTATTGCCAAGGAAGATGGTGCGTTGGTTCCTGGCCCAGTAAGTGGAAAGAGGAAGGTTGGGTGCGGAATCTGGCCTTACTGGAGCTATTCCCGATAGTGGTAGCGTTGTCAGTTTGGGGTGAGCGTTTCCGGAACAAGAAAGTTCGGTTCAACTGTGATAACATGGGAGTAGTTCAGGCAATTAATAATTTGTCAGCTTCGTCGCCTCCAGTTGTTTGTGTGTTGCAAAAGTTGGTTTTGCTGTGTTTGTCTTTAAACTCTTGGGTGGTAGCATTTCATGTTCCGGGGTGGATAATTGTATTGCTGATGCGCTGTCTCGTTTACAGTGGGATCGATTCCGGGAGCTGGCTCCGGGGGCGGAGAGGGTCAGAGACGTATGGCCGGAGGAACTTTGGGAACTGCCCTTCGGGCAGCGCAAGGTTTGATTGCTTCCTCCCTGGCAAGCGGCACTAGGGCAGCTTATGAGGTGGCGTGGCAGCGTTAGGAGGACTGGACTGGGCTGTTCGGGTCCCAAGTTGAAGGTGAAGAGGCTTTGTTGTTTCTATTAGTGGGGCAATGTAAGGAAGAGGGGTGGTCCATTGCTCAGGTCAATCAGTTTATGGCAGGGTTGGCATTTGGGTTCCGGCTGCGTGGAATTAGGGATGTCACTAAGGCTTTTCTGGTGAGGCAGGTGTTAAAGGGTTGGAGGAAGGGTTGGGCGGCCAGGGATCAGCGGTGCCCGGTGTCATTTATGTTGTTATGTGAACTAGGGGTTACTCTGGAGCGGGTGTGTCATTCGGTTTTTGAGGTCCATCTGTTTCGCTTGGTATTTCCATTGGCTTTCTTTGGTGCACTTCGTTTGGGGGAACTGGTTAGCCCCTCGACGCGGTGTCCAGGTGGGTTATTCGGGGACGATATTGACTTTTATTCTGATAGGCTAGAGTTTCGGATTAGGAGGTCAAAAACTGATCAGGCGGGAAAAGAGGCGAGGGTGGTGTTGTTCTCTACTCCGGATTGTGGCATGTGCCCAGTTGGCTGTTTTAGGGATTTTATGTCAGCAGTTAGTTTTTCAGGCGAGCCGTTGTTACAGCATCATGACGGTTCGCTTCTGTCCAGGTTTCAGTTGGTGGCGGTTTTCAGGAAATGTTTGGAGGCTTGTGGTTGTAACCCAAAAGAATTTGGGGGCCACTCTTTCCGTATCGGGGCCGCTACGGAGGCTGCTTGCTGCGGCCTGGGTAATGAGGTGGTTCAGAGGATTTGGAGATGGGAGTCAGTGCGTTTTCGGTCCTATGTCAGGCCTGAGTGGTTATATTAAATGTTTGCATTTTATAGTTTGCCTATTCCGGATGGAGATGGTTTGCATGTTCTCTTGTGTTCTGTTTTTCAGGTAACGGTGCAATCGAGTTTGTGTGGATTCTGGGCCACTCGATCGTATTTTGGGGTGCCCTGAGGGCTGCAGTCCGTCCTGACGGTCGCCAATTGGGGTTTCCAAGATATCAGGTTGTGGTAAGGTGGTTGGGGTTTAGGGGAATGTGCTGGTCCAGGGTCTTACCAGAGTTTCATAGATTCTCACGGTTGGATAGGTTGCCCGATGTGTTGGTCCTTCAACTGGGGGGGTAATGACTTAGGCGCACGGCCGTTTAGAGAGCTGATATGCGACATCAAGTTTGATATGCTCCAGCTGTGGGCAATGTCACCGGGTCTGGTCACGGTCTGGTCAGGCATAGTACATAGGCATGTGTGGAGGCATGTGCGGTCAGTGGATGGTATTAATAAGGCACGGATAAAGGTAAACAGGGCAGTGGCACGGTTCTTTAAGCGGAATGGTTTCGTGGCAGTTAGGAATAAAGAGCTAGAGTCGGGCGAGGGAAATTTCTGGCGGAGGGATGGGGTGCACCTTAATGCGGTCGGTGCCGACCTTTGGGGGTGGGGGGGGCTGGCGGGAGGGGGGGGGGTGGGGGGGGGGGGGGGGGGGGGGGGGGGGGGGGGGGGGGGGGGGGGTGGGGGGGGGGGGGGGGGGGGGTGGGGGGGGGGGGGGGGGGGGGGGGGGGGGGGGGGGGGGGGGGGGGGGCCCCGCCCCCCCCACCGCCCGCCCCGGCCGGGGGGGCGGGGGCCGGCGGGCGGGGGGGGGGGCCGGTGGCCCCCCCCCCCCCCCCGGGCGGGGGGGGGGGGGGGGCGGGGCGGGGGGGGGGGCGGGCGGGGGGACAACCAAAAAAGGCGGGCCCGCCCGCGCCCGGGGGCCGCCCCCCCCCCCCCCCTTTTTTTTGTACTACCCCCCCACATATATATATATATTTTTTTTTTTTTTTTTTTTTTTAAAAAAATAGTTGTTGCCCCGTCCCTCCCCCCCCCCCCCCCCGCGCCTTTGTTTTTTTTGGTTGGGGGGGGGGGGGGGAGGGGGGGGGGGGGGGGGGGCGGGGGGGGGCGCCGCCGGCGCCCCGCCCCCCCCCCCCCCCCCCCCCCCCCCCCCCCCTGCGTCCCTCTCCCTCCTTATAAATTTCACCCACTCCCAAAAAAAAAAAACACACCCCCCCCCCCCCCAACTCTCTCTCCCCTCTTCCTGCCCCACACGTGAGGAGAAAGAAAGAGGTGATGGGGGGGGGCCCTATGGGGGCAGTGACCCAGAGCGGCCACTGAGGGTTAATCTAGGGCCCTCCTGCTCCTGTGGCCATGGACTTCCACCTGGGCGCTGGCAACAGCACTTCCCCTATGTTTCTCCGTCATTTTCTGGGTTCTGAAGTATATTGTGTATTACATGTACTAAATGGTTGATACTGCATTTCCTCCTTAAGAATTTCACATGTGATATTGTACATTGCTACCTTAAGTTGGTTCCACCAATCACCAGTCTATCTCCACCCCTAGGGAGGAGCTAGTCTCCCCCTGTAGTGTGTGTGGACCTAGAGTCCAAGGAGGACACATCCTGTACTCTGCTCTCAGGCCTGTACAGGCCCCAAAACTACTACTACTGCTCTCATCATCCTTTCTGAGCGTTCTTCTTCAATCCAGAAGCTGCAGGTCCCTTCCAGGTCTCAGTTGAGGTCTGGTTTCCAGTTGTACCTTGGGCCAGGAAGCTGTATCCCGCCAGGGCAACCGTACTGAAGTGCCTGCACTCCACCAAGGGCCTGTCCAGCCAAGTATCTACTCTAGCCCCGCAAGCTGAGGATTATCTCTTCCAGAACCTTCTACCTGCCTTCCAAAGGTTTCCTTCCGCAGACAGAGAGGATTACACTACTTCTTCTGGGCCTCCCTGCAAGCTGGTAGCCTTTAATGAGTCACTCAGCTACCGCACCCCAAGGACTCTGCGCAAAACCGTAAGTCCATTTTCCCGTGGCGAGCCAAACCACGAAGCCTCACGCTTGTTGTAACCCACAAGGGCTGGAACTCTGTTTTTCTTCTATTTTCAATCTCCTAATAGACTCTCAACTCTGTCGTTGCTATTGGCAACCGTACAACTACTGCCCCCAACATCTACCTTAAGGGGAATTATAGACTTGGTGCATTGGTGAATCACATACTTGAACGTGCCTTGAACTGCATAAGGTTTTGCACTACTTGACCAGCTGCTGAAGCACTGTATTGTTGTATACTGACTTTTGCACTAAGTAAAGACTTTACCTGGTTATCCTAACTCTGTGTGGTCGATGTTCCTGCACACTGCACCTGGGTAACACAGATGAGTGAAAGGGAGTGGAGAATCAGGGACTACACCGGGACTACCCCTCGAGCCAAGTGACACTACACTACCCGTTGCCCCTGGTTACCACAAGGCCCTTTTCTGGCGTCACGAACAGGATTGTATACTGTGTACCTTTTACAAAATTTTCTTTGCTGGACATTGTTTTTGGGCTTTGTTGTCCCCATCCTGGGCTGTCAGCCACTTAAAACCACACTAAGGACTGTTTGGCAAAATTGTGTACTGTCGCTTTAATTTGGCCGCCATTACCGCATGGACGGCCCCTCTGTGGATTACAACTATATTGGCACTGCTGCCGCTGACTCCGCCCCCCCCTGTGGGCGCCAAAAAAAACCCCGGGCTTTGCTGGGAACGCCCACTGCCTGGGCCCTGCTCATCCCTCCGTGCAGGCTCCGCCCCCCGAAGCCGCAGCTCCGGCGGCCATCTTGCCGTAGCCCAGCCTGCTGACTAGGGCTCTAGTGAAGCGAAGAGGGAACCCGGAAGTCCCACGGCCCTGCACGGAGCCGCCGACCGACACCCGGACACGCCGTCCCTACCGCAGGGAAGCGGCGACAGCCCCTACACAGAGACTCCCCTTCAAGGGAAACGCAGTGAGTACCTCCAGCGGTGCTGGCAACAAGTAGTGGTGATTGCAGACTGTCACTCCAGCGCAGCACCGCTTCAGAGGAGCACTTAAAGAGACAGTGCATACCAGATTCTTTAAAGGGACAGTACCATTATTATAAAACATCATGTCTGACACGGACTCAGCCCAACAAGCTGCCATACCTCCCCCAGCTGCAGCGGCGCCTGCTCCAGAAACCGCAGCCGCTCCAGTTGCCGCAGCAGCGGGTGTGAATATTCTTCTAGGGGCCCCACACCTACCCAGCTACAGAGGGGACCCCCATACACTGGCAGATTTCCGTGAGAAGTTGCTCAGGGCTTTTCACTTGTTACCTTTATCCCCTGTGCAGCAGGTGAACGTGCTTTTGGGTCAGCTGGAAGGAGTCGCCTTCCAAGAAGTACGTTCCTGGCCCACATCTGACAAGGAGTCAGTGGAGAAGATCCTCGCCAGGCTAAAGCGGGAGTTTGAAACACAATCCCCTACAGAGGTGAGACTCGGCTTCTTCAACCGAAGACAGCATCCAGGTGAGACCCTCAGAGACTATGCCTTAGCTCTCCAAACAGCTTTCAGGGCCGTCCAACAAGTAGACTCTGTTAGTGCTGCTGAAGCCGATAAAATGATTCTGGACAGATTTATTGAGGGTGTGGACTCCCGGCTAGTGCAGAGCCAGTTACGTATGCTAGCTGTCCAAAACCAGAACATTTCCTTTGCCGATTTTAAATCGCTAGCCATACGAGTACTAGGGACTGAGTCACCCTGTGGTTCCACCACTATGTATCCTCACCCTCCAAGCCTAGAGAGTGGACTTGCTGCCACACCTGCACCTCTGGTGCCTGCTGCTGCCACTGTTCCTACTGTCACTCAGGCTGCCCAAGCCTCTGCTCCTGACTTAGTGGCTTGCCTAAAAGACTGTATGGACAAATTTGTTGAAAGTGCTGTTAAGAAATTAGAGGGACTGACCCTGCAAGTCGCTCCTCCCTCCCGGGAGCCATCCTTGTCACGCTCCTCCTCACCTGAGCCACGACAGTATTACCCACGTCCCAGACGACCTCCGCCTGAGAGGCCTCCACCTGCCGGTAGGACTGTCTGTTCATACTGTAAAAAGTTTGGCCATCACCGATCCCAGTGCTTTTCAGTTAAACGGGATGCCCCCGAGGCAGAGGACCACCCCTCGGGAGGAATATGCAGAGGTCCCTCCAAAGCGCCCAGATTCATCGCGCCCTGCCCGTATATAACTGTGCGGATCAACGGTGTCCCTATTGAAGCCCTTGTAGACACCGGATCACAAGTCACTACCCTCAAAAAGCATGTTTTTCTCCAGCACTGGGACATCAGAGACTTATCCAGAGACCTTGATGACCGGAAACTGTGTGTCCTGGCTAGTAACGGCCAACCTGTCCCACAAGTGGGCTACTGGGAACCCACCATCCAGATTGGCGACTGTCGTCTCTCTAAACAAGGCGTAATTGTCACAGGGGTAGAAGAGGAGAGCTCCGCTGCCCTGGTGCTAGGCATGAATGTCCTGCGAAATTGTTTTGATGACATAATCAGTGCCCTGCATGTTTCTCTCTCCACCGCTTCTTCTTTCCACAGGAAAGCTATTCAGCACCATGTCAAGGTGTTGGTGGCGCATCAGAGGTTCGTTAACCGCAACGGAGAGATCTGCCGTGTCCGGATTCGGGACACTCATCCTGTGACCTTATCAGCCAACTCAGAGACGATCGTCTGGTGCCACGCTCGCCCTGGTGTCAAGAATGAAGACTATCAGGCTCTCCTGGAACCTATCCAGCTGGAGGCACAACCCCTGGTAAAAGCTGCACGTAGTCTCGTGACCGTCTCCAACGGTAAGATACCAGTACGCCTCATCAACATGAGTGACACACCTGTGAGCCTCTACAAGTTCACACCAGTCGGCCAATTGCACCAGCTGTGCCCTGCAGACGTACTTGCTGACACAGCTACGGCAACTCAACGGTCTGCTACCACCACACATCACACTGATAGGGCCAACCCGTCACCCTGGTGGACTGAACTTAACGTGGGAGACGCTAACACCCCTCCTGAATGTATCAACGGTGTTATCAATATGGCCAAGCGTCATCACCACGCTTTCAGCAAGCACCCCTTGGATTATGGAAAGACCACCCTGATCCAGCACCGCATCATTACTGGTGACCATCCGCCTATTAAAGAGCGACATCGACCTGTTCCCCCTGCGATGTATCAGCCTGTTAAACAGTTACTCAGGGAAATGAAGGATGCAAACGTCATTAGAGAAAGCCAAAGTCCCTGGGCTGCACCACTGGTCCTGGTGAAAAAGAAAGATGGTTCCATTCGGTTTTGCGTGGACTATAGAAAGCTCAATGATGTCACCCACAAAGACGCTTATCCTCTACCACGCATAGAAGAATCCTTAACTGCTCTCGGCTCAGCTGCCTACTTCTCTACCCTGGACTTGACCAGCGGCTACTGGCAGGTCCCCATGGCAAATGAAGACCGGGAGAAAACGGCCTTTACCACCCCCATGGGCTTGTATGAGTTCAACAGCATGCCCTTTGGACTTTGCAACGCACCGGCTACGTTCCAGAGACTTATGGAAAGGTGCTTGGGTCACGTGAACTTTCAACATGTGCTGTTATATCTCGATGACGTCATCATCTACTCCAAATCCTACAAAGAACACTTACACCACCTCTCTGAAGTGTTCCAGGTGCTGACAGAGCATGGACTTAAAATCAAACCCTCCAAGTGCCATCTCCTCAAACCTCGTGTTAATTACCTAGGGCATGTCGTCAGTGCAGAAGGTGTGTTACCAGATCCAGACAAAGTGTCCGCTGTCGCAGATTGGAAGACGCCCTCTACTGTGAAGGAAGTAAGAAGTTTCCTGGGCTTCGCAGGCTATTACCGCCGATTCATTCCCCACTTCGCACAAATTGCTGAACCTCTGACAGAGCTGCTTCGGGGATGCCCTAAGGAACAATACAATCGTAGATTGCCAGTAGAGTGGTCTGAACGACAAGAAACCGCCTTCCAAGCGCTAAAAGCACTTCTCACCCAACCTCCTATCCTGGCCTATCCGGATTACAGTCAACCCTTCCGGCTATATACTGATGCCAGCTTTCAAGGACTGGGTGCTGTCCTGTCTCAAGTACAAGATAACCGTGAGCGAGTTATTGCCTATGCCAGTCGAAGTCTCCGAGGAGCCGAGAAAAACGACAACAATTATAGCTCCTTCAAGCTGGAACTGCTGGCACTCGTGTGGGCTATCACGGAAAAATTCAAGGACTATCTTGCTGCCTCGTCCTTCGTTGTCTACACAGATAACAATCCATTAGCGCACCTGAACACAGCACGGCTAGGTGCTCTTGAACAGAGGTGGGCTTCTAGGTTGGCAAACTACACCTTCACTATTAAATACAGAAGTGGAAAGACTAACATCAATGCAGATGCACTGTCACGCCTCCAAAATGGAGAAGAGTCTGCTGCCCCAGATGAATGGGAAGAAGTTGAAATGCCTCCCTTCTATGATCGGTTCGCCCAGCAAAATGTCATCTCTGCTGCCATAGATGCTGAAACAGCCCCACACGACTCAGCTGACCATCTACAGGAAAACTCCAAGTGGCTGCTGCTGCAACAAGAAAGTCGCATCTTAGGCGAAATCCACGACTTTCTCCTCACAGGGAGAGTTCCTGTCCGTCTGCGCCAGTCCTGCCCAGACGTCGAACTTCTTCGCTTATGGCGACAACGCAAGCGTCTCTTCCTGCAAAAGGGACTGGTCTTGAGGAACACGCTAGATCCCGTGTCCAACCAGAGACTACATCAAATCATCATCCCTAGAAGAGATGCTAAAATGGTGCTAGATGCCTACCATGATCAGTCCGGTCACTTTGGGGTCTACAAAACCGAAGCCACCATCCGCAGAAGGTTCTATTGGATCGGGATGAGAAACGACGTTGAGAAGTGGTGTCAGGAGTGTACAGCCTGCAATCTGACTAAAGCAGGAAGAAGAGATCAGAGAGCACCACTTCACCCCATCCAAACACAGAGACCCAACGAACTTGTAGCTTTAGATCATGTAAAGCTTGCGCCCACTCGTTCTGGCTATGCCTACGCCCTCACTATGGTTGATCATTTCTCTAAATGGACTGCTGTTGTCCCTGTCAAGGACCTCACCGCACGCACCACAGCCATTGTCTTTTACCAGGAGTACGTAAAGCATTATGGGTGTCCAGAGAAGGTTCTCACGGATCGCGGATCCGCTTTCGAGTCCCAGCTATTCCAAGAACTGTGTCAATACCATGAGTGCAAGAAGCTGCGGACTACTGCTTACCACCCTCAAGGCAATGGACTATGCGAAAAAGTCAACCAAGTGTTCATAAATATGTTGAGAACTGCTTCAGTGGCTAAACAGGCAGAATGGCCTACTCTCCTCGATGAGCTGGTGGAGATCTATAATAATACTGTGCACTGCTCCACTGGCTTCACGCCCTTCTACCTGATGTTTGGGCGACAAGGCCAACTGCCCAGAGACCGGGCTTTAGGGATTCAAGTGCCGGACTCCACCAATCCCCTGCCAAGGGATAACTGGGTGTCAGAACACCAGAGGAGGATCACAGAGGCACAAGAGATAGTTAATCTTCGTATGGACGAAGCTCGGAGGCGACAGGAGGAGGAGTTCAATCTCCGTGCACATGCTGTCCCCCTCCAAATTGGAGACAAGGTCTGGCTCAAGAAGGAGCATCGGAGCCACAAACTGGAGCCGCTATGGGAACCGGAGCCTTACATCTTGACGGCCATCCCGTATCCGGATGTTTGTGAGGTCTTCAAAGAGGGAAGAGCTCCTCAGGTGGTACACAGAAACCGCCTCAAACCCTGTATCCGGGAAGAACTCTTCACTCCACCGGTACTTCCGCCATCTGACATCCCCATCAAGTATGCCATACCTGCTCCTGAAGTGCCTATTCCCGCGCCCTTCAGGACTCTCGTGCCTATCAGTGAGCTACGTCAGGACACTCCTTTCCTCCTGACAGGGTACTACCCAGCAGCTCCACCGCCTGCAGCCATGCCTCCGGCCTTGCCAGCTATGCCGGCTACTCAGCCACCTCTACTTGCTACAGATTCGACTGTACCTCCTCCCCGCTGCAGATATCTCCCTCAGAAGATCTGAGAGGAGCACTAAAGGCGTGCCTCCTGCACGCTATAGAGACTGAAACTTGCAGCATATTTTATGGACTCTCACGTACCAGAGCCACAAAGGACTTGGCCCTGTTGGCCTACCCCTGAAGGGACTGTTGTGTGTGCCTTAGCCTGTTGGCTACTGTTCGCAACGTTTCAAGAACTGTGCCTGGCCCTGCCATGAACTCTCTACACCTTCTTCTCCTAAGTTATATTACCCCTAAAAGCACTTTATGGACTTTGTCCCCCTGGTTATTTATATATGGACTGTTTTATGGACTGTGTTCTTATATTGCCCTGTGGTGCACCTTGACCCCGCAGCTCTGCTGTCGTGCACCCCCCAACAAGTGGATTTGTACCCCTGTTGCTACCACAGGATATGGACGTTGCCCACAATGCCCCTGCTGCTACAGCAGATACATGGACTCTTTATTTGCTGAGCCCCACTTGTTGCTTTTGTGTATTTTATATCTTTGTTACAGTTGTACACTGTTTTATTTACTGCTGCATTTACAAAAATGTGTTTTATATCCTGCCTCTTTCACACTAAAGTATTTATCTGTGTTTGATAACATTTTTCCTCCTCAGGTTATTTCGGGCCTTGCCTGCAGGCCTCTCTAATTGCCTGCTCTCACCAAACCCTGAGTGTAGATGATGTCAGAAACCCCTGTATAGTCGTTTGTGGACTACCCATGTCCACCAGTCGCCCTCGCGCCCTGCGCCGAGGCCGGCTTCCTTCATAGTGTGGGGGTGTGCAGTGACCCAGAGCGGCCACTGAGGGTTAATCTAGGGCCCTCCTGCTCCTGTGGCCATGGACTTCCACCTGGGCGCTGCCAACAGCACTTCCCCTATGTTTCTCCGTCATTTTCTGGGTTCTGAAGTATATTGTGTATTACATGTACTAAATGGTTGATACTGCATTTCCTCCTTAAGAATTTCACATGTGATATTGTACATTGCTACCTTAAGTTGGTTCCACCAATCACCAGTCTATCTCCACCCCTAGGGAGGAGCTAGTCTCCCCCTGTAGTGTGTGTGGACCTAGAGTCCAAGGAGGACACATCCTGTACTCTGCTCTCAGGCCTGTACAGGCCCCAAAACTACTACTACTGCTCTCATCATCCTTTCTGAGCGTTCTTCTTCAATCCAGAAGCTGCAGGTCCCTTCCAGGTCTCAGTTGAGGTCTGGTTTCCAGTTGTACCTTGGGCCAGGAAGCTGTATCCCGCCAGGGCAACCGTACTGAAGTGCCTGCACTCCACCAAGGGCCTGTCCAGCCAAGTATCTACTCTAGCCCCGCAAGCTGAGGATTATCTCTTCCAGAACCTTCTACCTGCCTTCCAAAGGTTTCCTTCCGCAGACAGAGAGGATTACACTACTTCTTCTGGGCCTCCCTGCAAGCTGGTAGCCTTTAATGAGTCACTCAGCTACCGCACCCCAAGGACTCTGCGCAAAACCGTAAGTCCATTTTCCCGTGGCGAGCCAAACCACGAAGCCTCACGCTTGTTGTAACCCACAAGGGCTGGAACTCTGTTTTTCTTCTATTTTCAATCTCCTAATAGACTCTCAACTCTGTCGTTGCTATTGGCAACCGTACAACTACTGCCCCCAACATCTACCTTAAGGGGAATTATAGACTTGGTGCATTGGTGAATCACATACTTGAACGTGCCTTGAACTGCATAAGGTTTTGCACTACTTGACCAGCTGCTGAAGCACTGTATTGTTGTATACTGACTTTTGCACTAAGTAAAGACTTTACCTGGTTATCCTAACTCTGTGTGGTCGATGTTCCTGCACACTGCACCTGGGTAACACAGATGAGTGAAAGGGAGTGGAGAATCAGGGACTACACCGGGACTACCCCTCGAGCCAAGTGACACTACACTACCCGTTGCCCCTGGTTCACAGAAGACCGAGAAGGGAAAACAAGCAAAAAGGAAACCCCCCCCCCCCCCCCCCCCCCCCGGAGCCAACAAGTTTCTATGACAGCCTGGAGCCTACTGAAGGTTTCCAGGCCTGTCATAGGAATATTACTATTGAGGCTGGTCAACAGCGAAAGTCTCATGGACTGCAATATAGCTGTATTGAAGTCTATGGGACCTGAAATCAAAAGACTACAGGTTCAAGCCCACTAGGAGGGGGGTAAAAAAAAGATTAAAAAAAAGTTTTAACAAAAAACCTAAAAGTTCGTGTCACCCCCCCTTTCCCTACAATACATATAAAACTAAAAAATGAGGTATCCCTGTGTCTGAAAACACTCGGTCTACAAACGTATAAAACAATTTTTCCCGGTGAACGCCATAATGGCTAAAAAAAAAAGCAAAAGTACCAAACCGCCTTTCTCACATAGGAATCAGCTGAGGATTTGGGGGAGGATTCCGGCATTCCATTGTGGCTAGACCGCAGCGGAAAATGAAGAGGAATTTCTCTTCATTTTCCGCCATGTGAATGCACCCTAAGGGGTCTGATTAGAGATGAACGAATTTCTCAAAAATTCGATTCGGCAGCTTCGCCAAATTTTCAAAAAAATTTGCTTTGATCTGAATTACTTCACGGCTAATCACGTTAAAAACAGCTATTTTCCTGGCTGCAGAGAGCGTGGGGATATGGGGATATGCATTTTACACTAAGGACACGTCGGAATTGTATTGTAGTATATTGTGAAATTCATTTATTTGTATTATATGCTTCCTATGACAAGCCTGGAAAGCCTTTAATAGGCTCTTGGCTGTCAATGACGTTCTGGTGGGCGGAGATTGGCTCAAATATGGCAGTGCCCATGCGCTGCTATTAAGTTGCTATTTAGGTGTACCGATCTGGGCTGTTAGCGGCAGGTGCCTGCTGTATAATACAGCCGGTAACCACCGATATGGAGAAGTCTCAGCTGCTGAGCCCTCTTCATACTTTCTTAGTGACACCATGACATACAGGTACGTCATGTGTTGCTAAGGGGTTACTTTTGCACATGCACAGGACTATTGTGCTACTTTTCTTATCTGGGCACATATTGATTTTAGCAGTAGATGTAAAAGAATATGAAAAGAAAAACAAAGTTGACCTAAGTTTAACTTTGTATCTAAGCACAAGGACAAGTGTATTATAAGGGTAGAATACTCAGTCACAGAGAAAATACTTCATAACAGTCAATCAAGCATACCGTGGAGTAGATTTACTAGATTTGCCAACAAACAGTGCAAACTAAAGCTGGACACACACATTAGATATTCGTTGACCGAGCAATTTTGCTTTGTACTATCTAAAGCTGGTTATAAGATTTCTGTCTATCCTGAAATAAACTGGTGGGCCAGATCTGCACCCTTTACCCCTTATTGTCACAGACAGTTTGACCTATTAGATGAAGAGGTTATTTAGGTTTATTCATCCCAACTTTCTGAGTACCAAAATTTTTTTTCCAATGACATAGACATATGAGGGCTTGTTTTTTTGTGCAAGTTGCATTTTTAATGGTGCCATTTTGCAGTACATATAGATATACCAGTCTTCAATCTGATAACATTTTGAGGAATACACTACCATTCAAAAGATTGGGGTCACCCAGACAATTTTGTGTTTTCCATGAAAACTCACACTTTTATTTATCAAATGAGTTGCAAAATGAATAGAAAATATAGTCAAGACATTGACAAGGTTAGAAATAATGATTTTTATTTGAAATAATAATTTTCTCCTTCAAACTTTGCTTTCGTCAAAGAATGCTCCATTTGCAGCAATTCCAGCATTGCAGACCTTTGGCATTCTAGCTGTTAATTTGCTGAGGTAATCTGGAGAAATTTCACTCCATGCTTCCAGAAGCCCCTCCCACAATTTGGATTGGCTTGATGGGCACTTTTTGCGTACCATACGGTCAAGCTGCTCCCACAACAGCTCAATGGGGTTGAGATCTGGTGACTGCGCTGGCCACTCCATTACAGATAGAATACCAGCTGCCTGCTTCTTCCCTAAATAGTTCTTGTATAATTTGGAGATGTGCCTTGGGTCATTGTCCTGTTGTAGGATTAAATTGGCTCCAATCAAGCGCTGTCCACAGGGTATGGCATGGCGTTGCAAAATGGAGTGATAGCCTTCCTTATTCAAAATCCCTTTTACCTTGTACAAATCTCTCACTTTACCAGCACCAAAGCAACCCCAGACCATCACATTACCTCCACCATGCTTGACAGATGGCGTCAGGCACTCTTCCACCATCTTTTCAGTTGTTCTGCGTCTCACAAATGTTCTTCTGTGTGATCCAAACACCTCAAACTTCGATTCGTCTGTCCATAATACCTTTTTCCAATCTTCCTCTGTCCAATGTCTTGTGTTCCTTTGCCCATATTAATCTTTTCCTTTTATTAGCCAGTCTCAGATATGGCTTTTTCTAGGCCACTCTGCCCCGAAGGCCAGCATCCCTGAGTCGCCTCTTCACTGTAGACCAGGGGTCGGCAACCCCCGGCACGCGTGCCAAGAGTGGCACGCGAGGCTTATTTCCCTGGCACGGCAGCGGAGTCCTCACCCAGCAGTTTCGATCGGACCAAACACAGCCGAAACTAAACTGCTATTATTATACTGTGGGGTCTCTTCAGACTCCCGAGTATAATAAGCAGAGCCCCCGGGAGGTAATCAAACATAAAAAAACAATGTTAACTCACCTTCCCTGGATCCGCAGCCACCCTGTGCTCTGCAGGCGCTGACGTAAGAGACTGCTGACAGCAGTGTCGGACTGGGATGTCTAGGGCCCACCAGTGGAAATGTTTCTAGGGGCCCACCATCAGGACCCCTGCAGATCAGCGGTACCGAGACAGGGCGGCTAAAGGTAATAACATGCCGGGAGCCATGCTGCTCACCCACTATACCATGTGCACCACTGCACTACCTAAACCTACTGCTACACCCTGTATGGCAAGTGAACAGCATGGCTCCAAGAATTGTTACCTTTACCTGTAGCCACACTGTCCTGGAAAAGCTGATCTGCAGAGGTCCTGGCTGTTGTATCATCGCAGATGTAATATTGATGGCCTATCCTAAGGACAGGCCATCAATATTAGAAAGATGGATAAATCCTTTAAAGAGGTTATGCAGGAATTGGAACTATTTTATTATAAAAGTAGAAAAAGTTCACAAACACTGTCACATACGAAAAATACCATACAAAAACCATAAACAGAGACAATACATAAATCCAAAACATAGCATAAATAACATCAATACAAGAAAACGGCAAGACAAAATTAAAACCGAAAACATGCGCAAACCAGCCCCCATCCATTCCGTCTTTCATTCCGCCTTTCACTCCGCCTTTCATTCTTCTTCAGCCATCCGTCAGTCAAAACTCTAGCTATCCTAAAAACAAAAGAAAACAAAATGAGCAATGTACAATGAAACATATAACGAAAACATATAACACTAATAAACCCCAACTGAAACTTACTATGAAATTTTTTTTTTTTTTTTTTTTTTCCCTTCACCACACCCGGCCAGCACCACGCCCCATGTCCTCCCATGTCCGCATAGTTCTGGTGCTGGCACCACCCACCACCGAGCCCCTGAAACCCCGACCTGGCTCTCCGCCTCATGCCCTCTCATGTCCGCATAGTCCAGAGCCAGGCCGGGCACACGAAAACCTATAAACCAAACCCTCCACCACCAAAAAGAAACCCCCCTCCCAAACAACCTACCCCCCTAAAAAACCCCTTAACTACTAACAAACAAATGGGATTATGAAATGGAATATGGAAAATGAATCTGGGATATGGAAATGGATATGAAAAATAGAAATGGAAATGGGAAATGAATACGGGATATGGAAAAATGGAAAATGGGAAAACGGACACAACACATGACAAACGACAACAACAACAAACAACAAGTACCAGACAAATAACCAATACCAGACAAGCAACAAAACCCACCATCCTACATATCCCACCATCCTACATAACCTGTTAAGATTACCCTCCCTCCCATGAACCTCCCATGGGCCTAGGGTCGGTTATCCTCAAGCCTCTTACCCTTCTATCCGTTTTTCCAAAACAAAAATGACTATGCGGTGACACGCCAGCCCTCCACCAGGAAGAGAGCACAGGAGGCCTGTCCCTGTCTACTCGCCCTACCACTATGTCCCTATCTATCATTCTGTCCCTACCCTGTCCCTACCTGTCCCTCCCTATCAGAAAATAATAAAACCCACTCCTCGTGCCAACCTTGCCCTACCTATCCCTATCTGGCCCTAACCTAACTCACCTACTTTGAATCCCTTATTCTAACCCTCAGGGAACAGAAAAGGTGAACCCCCTCCAGAGGGTACCAGCCCTCCCTGCACCCAGCCTCTCATACTCCCAAGAGCGCGCCCTCACCAGGTCCACCATGATGTTTTTAACCACCTCCACCTCCGGGAGGATTTTGCCTCGTGTCGATACTAGACACCGGGATGACCACAAGTGGAACCTGACCACTGCACTAACTATAAAAAGTGTCTGGCAGTCTCTGCCCTCCGGGTGTTTGAATGCCCCATAGGCCCACTCGGCATAGGAAAGGCCAGCCAACTGCAGCCAACCGGTGGAGGTCCCCACCAATTTGCAAACCCTTATATTGAAGGGGCACTGAAGCAGGAAGTGCTCCATGCTTTCCAGCATGTCGCCACACTCCTCCCGAGGGCAGCCTCGTTCGTCGGAGTTCCGGTACTTCAAGTTCCCCCTCACATATAACTTACCTAGGAGGCAGCGCCTAGGTCAGATACCAAAACTTCTGAGGAAACCTTTTGGAGTTAAGAAAACGCAACCCTCCCTCTAAGGTTTCTCCTGGGCAATCTTTGAGCGCCAGAGGCTTCTGGAAGCGGGTCAACAGGACTTCTTGATATCCTCCTGGCTACCTCCGGTCGAGACCAGATGTTCAAGTCTCTTTCTCAGTGCACTGTACATGCGGTACATGTCCAGTGACCTGAGGCTTGAGAGCTGGCGGAAAAATCCCGCCACCCTTTTTTTTGAATATCTCCCACCACTCTGACCTATTACCTTCAAGACCCAGTAAAAGTACCTGATCCTGAAGAAACTCCTCAAAGGCTTGTCTTACAGCTGCCTCCTCAAGGAGTGACGAATTCAGCCTCCACAAACCTCTTCCTCTCTGGAGGGTCTCTGAAATATTCAAAGAAAACAAAATTAGACAGTGATCAGAGAACTCCACCTCCACCACAGACACAGGGGTGGTGACGGAATTCTCCTTCAAAAAAAACCTATCTATCCTAGACCTAACACTACCTCTCTGAAAGGTGAACCCACGGTGACCTGGGGAATGCCTGATGTGGATATCCTCCAGGCGAGCTTCACTCACTATGCTATTTAACGCGGCGCCATCATAGGGCAGTCTATCTCTGGTACCTCCTCGGTCTTGGGGTCTAGTTATGGTATTAAAATCCCCACCAAAGATGACTTGTTTGCCCGTAAAAAGAAAAGGCTTGATCTTCATAAAGAGGCTTTTACGGTCCCACTTTGTCTGGGGACCGTAGATGTTAATGAGGCACAGGCTTTGCCCCTTCATGAAGACGTCTAAGACTAGGCACCTTCCCATTTCGAGCTCGATCAGTCGCTGGCATTTCACCTCTGCGGTAAAAAGCACCGCCACTCCACTATATGGCTCAGCCGCAAGAGACCAGTAGGAGGGCCCCCTGCGCCACTCCCTCCTTGCTCTGTTTATCTCTGATAGAGTACAGAGCCTGGTCTCCTGCAAAAACAAAATGTCAGCTTCAACCCGGCCAAGAAAATCAAAGGCTCCAAACCTAGCCGTATCAGACTTAATGCTGGCCACATTAATGGTGGCCAGCGTCAGTGGAGAGGGGACTGCCATTAAGACCGATTGAGCTCAATGACCTTCAGCTTCCCACCCCCTTTCCTCCTATCACCACCACCCCTAGATGAGTCTGAAGAGGACCCGCGACTTCTCCTCGTCTTGCGGGTCCTCTTCTTACATTGGGATTGGTCCATCACCTCCCCCGATGCAGTTTGGCCAGAGGAGGGATGGACCTCCCCCCGCAACTTCTCCCTGAGGAGTTACAGTGGTCGCAGAGACAGTAGCAACTTCGGCCCTGGGTGCATCATCTCCTCCTCCAGGCTCCAGGCCAGCCTCCCCCACAGAGGGCAGGGGGCCCCTCCCGGAGGGAGACTCAGCAGCCCCTGACGGCTCCACCTCTCCCTCTGAAGCCTCCCCTGAGGCCGACGCGTCCTCACAGAGGGATTGGTACCGGTTGGGACCTACCACTAGAGGGCCGTCGAGTCTGCGTTCCTTCGTGGGGGGGGGGGCAGATGTTTTTGCCCTCACTTTACTCGGTGACTTTCTCCGCTTAACCGTCTCTCCCTCCCCAGCACTGACGTACTGAGAAGAAGACGACTGGTCAGCCTCTTCCTCCCTCTGCAGTCTCCTCATCTCCTCAACCAGGGTCGTGCCCACTGCTGCCTCGGCATCAGGATCCGGCCCAGCAGAGCCAGGGGTAGAAGGAAGGCACATAACTCCCTCCCTCTGCTCCCTCCTCCTCTCGCGCCTCCTTGCCCTTGATGGTGGCTGGGCCTTCTCCCTTTGCCTTGGCATACTAGTCTCTCCTCCCCCACTCACCCTCTCCGCAGCAGGGACAGCCTCCTCAACTGCCCCCGCTTGCCGAAGGGTGGTGTTGGCGAAAGACCGTGGACACGCCCCGATCGGGTGCCCAAGGACACCACACAGGTGGCAACGCACCCTGCCACAGGTCGCCGAGAGATGGCCCACCTCCCCACACATGGCGCACTTCTGCACACGGCAGGAGGCGCTCAAGTGTGAGGGGTCACCGCACCTGTGACAGAGTTTTGGCTGCCCCTGGTAGAAGACAAGGATCCTGTCTTTCCCAAGGAAGGTCGAGGACGGGATATGCATCACCGAGTTATCCTCGTGTCGCAACTTGACCATGAAGGTCCAGGCCCCCGACCAGATCCCAAACTCATCCAGGTTTTTCTTGGGGAAGTCTTTGACCTCCCCATACCTGTTGAGCCAGGTCATGATGTCCATATAAGAAAGTGACTCGTTACGAGTTAAAACGGTCACTTTCTTAATGCTATCCTGGCGTGACACCGCCCACACCATAAAGTCACGCCAGGCGGGCTCGTCCTTCACCAGCCTGTAGTTTCCCCAGAAGGTTTCTAGGCCCTCCCGGGGCAACAAAGCTGATGTCGAACTCCGAGGAGCCGACAGGATGAATCAGGGCAAAGATGTCGCTCGCCCTGAAACCCATCCCGAGTAGGAGTTCCACGACCCCCCTCCTCTGGGGACAAGGGCCGGCTCCCCCACACACGAGACGAGCCACATTCCTCCGTGTCGGCCCCCTACGCCCGGGTGTAGGGAGAGTCCATCTGGTCTCACCTCCTTCTTCTCGGAACTTCCCTAGGCCAAAACGCTCGACCCAGAACCTAAGGTCTCTCGACTGCCCATCTATGGTCATTGTGGACTGGCCCGCCCGTAAAGCCTCCAGGAGCTGCCGTTGCAAATCGCCGTCCCTGGAGCCCGGCGGAAGACATGATGCACCCCCAGGGGCCCCAGAAGCGACGCTGGCATAGGAGCGTGGGGGCCCGGAGGCCGCAGCAACCTCCGCTGCCGGAGTACCAGCGCCACTCCCAGGGACCCCCGCAGAACTATTTGGCCCAGCCACGGCAACCGGAGCACCAGAGGCGGCAACAGTCCGCCCTGGCATAGCTGCCGCAGACCGGGTCACTCTAACTGCGGCAGAGGGAACAACAGCAGAGAGGACAACAGGAGCAACAATATCAATATCAGGAGCAATAACAGGGGCAACGACAGCATCAGGAACAGCATCGGAAACAGTAGCAGGAACAACAGCAGGGACAACAGCAGAAACAACAGCAGAAAAATTAGCAGTAGAAATATTCTTTTTAGCAGCAACGGTAATAGCCCCTCCACCCGCAGCCTCCCCGACTACAGGCTCTTGGACCCCCACACCTCCTTCTTCAGGAAAATTACTAATTACTGCATTAATCGCACCCGTTTTCCCCTTTGCCTTACCCGCCTTCTTAACTAACTTCTCCACTCGTCCATCATTCACACCTGCAGTCTTCCTTCTTACAGCGGGGCCGGCTGCACCACTCGCTGATGGCTTCCCCGCTTTTACCTCGGCCTCCGCATCCACAGTCACCCCGGCACCTGATGTTGTAGGAGGACACGCCCCCTTAGCCCCGGAAGTGACCTCCGCATCACCGGCTTCATCAGCACTGGAGGAGGATGAGCCACGCCCACCTGCCACTCCCCCTTTCCTACACCTTACTCTGGGGGAAGCCATCGATATTTTAAAACCTCCTACTAGGGAGGGAGGTTTCCCTACGCCACTCCCCTCCGCAGGGGGGGCTTCTTTGCCTTTGCCCTTGTCCGCAACTATGAGCGCCTTGTCCGCAACCATGAGCTCCTTGTCCGCCACCACCTGAAAGGTACTATCAGGCGCCATTTTGACTGCTGGCACCCCGGCACCACTTGGCGTGACCCGAGGTGCCTGCGCCTCCCTTTTCTCTCCTGGAGGCATCGCAACCTGGGCTGAGGTCCCGGCACGATGCTCCCCAGGCAACGACCTGACAAATTTAAATGTCTCTATTTCTCTTTTTTTTTCCTTCCTTGCCTTCTTCCTGGTCTTGGCTCCTTTTCCCGCCTCCTCCCCGTCCAGATCTGACATGCTGAATGCTAATTGGTCCATTCTGGACGGGGACTCTAATTGGTAGATTTGCCTCATCAGCTTCCCACCTTCTCCCGAGGCTCCGCCCTCCTCCTCCTCCGTCTCGGGCAGTGGTTGGTTCTCTGGGAGTGCTGGAGATTGCATCACTTCCTGTCCTGTCATTCTGACTTCCGGCTTCACTGCCGGCACTGATGCCTGCGTATACGTGGGTATCAGGCTGCCGCTACTAGGGACGGCTGCCCGACTATACTGTACTGCCATGCTGTCATCCGACTCCAGGTCTGACTCACAATAGTCGTCCTCTCCCGAGCTGTCTGAGGACGCGGGGCCATCCTTCAACAACCGCTCCTGCTGTTTGTGGAAGAAGCGGTCATCGTTCAGCAGCTTCTCTCTGAACGGCCCCGCGCCCTCCAGAATCTCCGTGCACCTGGCTTCCAGGGCCTTTATTTGTTTTTTCAGGCTCCTTACCTGCTTACTGAAAACCAGGTGGTCCTTCCTTGAGGCCCTGTCGCTACGGGCGCGAGCGCTCTGAAGCTCCCCACTCATTGCGAACAGGGACCTCCGGGCCCGGTCATACTCCTCCAGGACCGCCTCGATCCTCCGGCTGTAGATGGCAACCTCTTCTCCAGCTTTCCGGATGCCCCATCCTGCGGGTGATTGAGGCAGCGATGACGGTAAGGCGTCTTTTCTCCTGCTTGCAGGGACCCTTCCAGAGGAAACCGCATATCCTGCGGCCGTAGCCCCCCTTCGGACCGGCTTCACCCGCCACTGCCGCTGATGTTACCGCCGTGGCTGATGTCGCCGTCTTCGGGGGCCCCCCCGGGGGGGGCGGGGACCCCCCTGGCGCCGCCGCCGCCCCCGGGGGGGCCGCCCGCCCCGGGGGGGGGCCCCCCCCGCGGTGGGGGCGGTGGGGGGGGGGGCGGGGGGGGCGGCGGCGGGCCCCGCGGGGGTGGGGGGGGCGGGCGGCTGGGTGGGGGGGGGGGCCCCCGCCGCCGCCCCCCCCCCCCCCCGGGGGGGGGGGGGGGGGGGGCGGCAGACATTCTCCTGCCCCCCGCCTGTAAGGTCCGGGGGGGGGGGGGGCCCCGGGCTCTGGGGGGGGGCCCCCGGGGGGGGGGGGGGGGGGGTGAGGGGGGGGGTGTAAAAAAGAGGGGGGGGAGAAAAAAAAAAGGGGGGGGTGTATGTGTAAAAAAGAAGGCGGGGGGGGGTGGGGGGGGGCGAAGAAAAGGGGGGGTGGGCCGGGGGGGGGGGGGGGGGGGGGTTGGAACTATTTTATTAGAAAAGTAGAAAAAGTTCACAAACACTGTCACATACGAAAATACAATATAAAAACTATAAACAGAGACAATACATAAATCTAAAACATAGCATAAAACCATCAACAAATAAAATACAAGAAAACACCGGGACAAAAAAAAACAATCGCGAACCAGCCCCATCCATTCTGCCTTTCACTCCGCCTTTCACGCCACCTTTCACTCTTCTCCCGTCTTTCTCCAGTCATCCGTCAGTCAAAAACTCTAACAAAAGAAAATCTAAATGAGCAATATAAAATGGAAACTTATAACGGAAACTTATAACGGAAACTTATAACACTAACAAAATCCCCAACTGAAACTTACTAAAAAAAATTTTTTTTTTTTTTTTTTTTTTTCCCCTCACCACACCCGGCCAGCACCACGCCCCATGTCCTCCCATGTCCGCATAGTCCTGGTGCTGGCACCACCCACCACCAAGCCCCTGAAACCCAACCTGGCTCTCCGCCTCATGTCCTCCCATGTCCGCGTAGTCCAGAGCCAGGCCGGGCACACGAAAACTTATAAACCAAACCCTCCACCCCCAAAAAGAAACCCCCCTCCCAAACAACCTACCCCCTGAAAAACCCCTTAACTACTAACAAACAAATGGAATATGGAAAATGAAATATGGGATATGGAAATGGATATGAAAAATGGAAATGGAAAATGAATATGGGATATGGAAAAATGGAAAATGGGAAAATGGACACAACATATGAACGACAACAATAACAAATAACAAATACCAGACAAGTAACAAAAACCCACCATCCTACATAACCTGTTAAATTATCTTCCCTCCCATAAACCTCCGATGGGCCTAGGGTCGGTTATCCTCAAGCCTCTTACCCTTCCATCTGATTTCCAAAACAAAAATGCCTATGTGGTGACACGCCAGCCCTCCACCAGGAAGAGAGCACAGGAGGCCCATCCCTGTCTACTCGCCCTACCGCTATATCCCTATCTATCATTCTGTCCCTACCCTGTCCCTACCTGTCCCTCCCTATCAGAAAATAATAAACCCCACCCCTCGTGCAAACCTTGCCCTACCTATCCCTATCTGGCCCTAACCTAACTAACCTACTTTAAATCCCTTATCTAACCCTCAGGGAACAGAAAAAGTGAACCCCCTCCAGAGGGTACCAGCCCTTTCTGCGCCCAGCCCCTCGTACTCCCGAGAGCGCACCCTCACCAGGTCCACCATGATGTTTTTAACCACCTCCACCTCCGGGAGGATTTTGCCTCTCGTCGATACTAAACACCGTGCTGACCATAGGTGAAACCTGACCACTGCACTAACTACAAAAAGTGTTTGGCAGTCCCTGCCCTCCGGGTGTTTGAATGCCCCATAGGCCCACTCGGCATAGGAAAGGCCAGCCAGCCGCAGCCAACCGGTGGAGGTCCCCCACCAATTTGCAAACCCTTATATTGAAGGGGCACTGAAGCAGGAAGTGCTCCATGCTTTCCAGCATGTCGCCACACTCCTCCCGAGGGCAGCCTCGCTCGTCGGAGTTCCGGTACTTCAAGTTCCCCCTCACATATAACTTACCTAGGAGGCAGCGCCAGGTCAGATCCCAAAACTTCCGAGGAAACCTTTTGGAGTTAAGAAAACGCAACCCTCCCTCTAAGGTTTCTCCTGGGCAATCTTTGAGCGCCAGAGGCTTCTGGAAGCGGGTCAACAGGAACTTGTCGTCAAGAAAACGTCTTGACTGAGTCCTGATCTCCCACGCCCCCAGACCCCACCGACGAATCACTTTCAGGACCAGGGAAGCATAGGCCGGGAGATATCCATGGGGTGCACGAAGATCTTTCACTTGCCCTCCTGACTCCCATTTCTGGAAGAAGGGCCGAAACCACCCCTGGCAGGAGGCTACCCACGAAGGAGCCCCCTCGGAGGAGAGGTTTGGTAAATTGATCTTAAGAAAGGTGTTCATTAAGAACACCACGGGGTTAACCATATTTAACCCCCCTAGCCTCCTTGTGCGGTATGTAACCTCCCTCCTGATTAGGTTGAGCCTGTTCCCCCATAACAGTTGGAAGAACAGGCAACAGATCCTACTCCAACAAGACTCTGGCAAGGCACAGACGCTACCTAGATAGATCACCAACGGGAGCAGGAAGGCTTTGGCAAGGTGAACCCTTTCTCTCAGGGTCAAAGACCAACCCTTCCAGCAATCAACTCTCTGGGCGACATCCTTAAGCCTACCTTCCCAATTTTGGAGTGGGTAATCACCCTGGCCAAAATGGATGCCTAAGATCTTTACAGACCCCTGGGGTTCTGGGAGGGTGTCCGGGAGAGAAAAAACAGGCTCTCTCCCCTCCCAGCCAGAGGCTTCCACACTTATTCCTGTTTACAGCTGATCCGGAAGCCTCCGAGTAACTGTCCACTTCAGACATCACCCATTCAAGCTCCTCCCGTGACGAGACAAGAACGGTGACATCATCCGCGTAGGCTACTGTCCTCAAAGGGGAGCCAGTACCCTCCAGGTCCATCCTGACTCCCGCCACCGGCCCACCATTAATCCGTCTAATCAGGGGATCAATGGCGAACACATACAGTAGCGGGCTCAAGGGACATCCCTGTCGGACGCCCGACCCCACCTCAAAAGGACGACCAACCCAACCATTCACAAGCGGGAAAGACTCAGCCCCAGCGTATAAGGTCTGCAGCCACTGAATGAACCCCCCAGGCAGGCCATACCTCGAGAGAGTTGACCACAAATACTCATGATTCACCCTGTCAAAAGCCTTAGCCTGATCTAGGGACAGCAAGTACCCCTTCCACCGACCTGCCCTACTCTGCTCCACAGCCTCCCTGACACTCAGGACCGCACTTAAGGTGCTACGACCGGGAACAGAGCAGTGCTGAGCCGGCGAGAGGAGCCGGGGCGCAAACTGTACCAGCCGGTTGAAAAGTACCTTCGCCAGAATCTTTCGGTCCGTATTGAGAAGTGCTATGGGCCGCCAGTTCTCAATATGGCTCGGATCCTTACCCTTTGACAGAACTATAAGGGCGGACCTCCTCATTGACTTCGGCAGAGTGCCCGAGGATAGACACTCATTAAGCACGTCAGTCAAGAGGGGAGCCAAAGCTCCTTTAAAGGTCCGATAGAACTCAGATGTTAAGCCATCTGGGCCAGGTGACTTCTTGAGGGCAAGACCCTCGATAGCCCTGACGACTTCCTCTTCCCTTATAGGTTCTATCAAAACACCAAGAGAAGGGTCTGCTGCTGACTCAGGAATGGCTTCAGCCAAGAAACCTGAAATCCGATCCCGATTCAGTTCCTTCTTTGCCAAAAGGTTCGAGTAGAAGGACCTGACGACCTCCAAGATCCCTGACCTGGATCTTGTCAGGGATCCTGTACTGTCAATCAGGCCTGTTACTGTCTTACAAGTCACTGACATCTTACAGTTCCTGTAGGGGTCGGGCGAGCGGTATTTCCCGAAATCCCTCTCAAGAACCAAAGATGCGTGCCTATCGTACTGACACCTTTTGAGCAAAGCCTTCACACCGGAGATATCCTCCTGGCTACCTCCGGTCGAGACCAGATGTCCAAGTCTCTTCCTCAGTGCAGTGTACATGCGGTACATGTCCAGTGACCTGAGGCTTGAGAGCCGGCGGAAAAATCCCGCCACCCTTTTTTTGAATATCTCCCACCACTCTGACCTAGTACCCTCAAGACCCAGTAATAGTACCTGATCCTGAAGAAACTCCTCAAAGGCTTGTCTTACAGCTGCCTCCTCAAGGAGTGACGAATTCAGCCTCCACAAACCTCTTCCTCTCCGGAGGGTCTCTGAAATATTCAAAGAAAACAAAATTAGACAGTGATCAGAGAACTCCACCTCCACCACGGACACAGGGGTGGTGACGGAATTCTCCTTCAAAAAAAAAACCTATCTATCCTAGACCTAACACTACCTCTCTGAAAGGTGAACCCACGGTGACCTGGGGAATGCCTGATGTGGATATCCTCCAGGCGAGCTTCACTCACTATGCTATTTAACGCGGCGCCATCATAGGGCAGTCTATCTCTGGTACCTCCTCGGTCTTGGGGTCTAGTTATGGTATTAAAATCCCCACCAAAGATGACTTGTTTGCCCGTAAAAAGAAAAGGCTTAATCTTCATAAAGAGGCTTTTACGGTCCCACTTTGTCTGGGGACCGTAGATGTTAATGAGGCGCAGGCTTTGCCCCTTCATGAAGACGTCTAAGACTAGGCACCTTCCCATTTCGAGCTCGATCAGTCGCTGGCATTTCACCTCTGCGGTAAAAAGCACCGCCACTCCACTATACGGCTCAGCCGCAAGAGACCAGTAGGAGGGCCCCCTGCGCCACTCCCTCCTTGCTCTGTTTATCTCTGATAGAGTACAGAGCCTGGTCTCCTGCAAAAACAAAATGTCAGCTTCAACCCGGCCAAGAAAATCAAAGGCTGCAAACCTAGCCGTATCAGACTTAATGCTGGCCACATTAATGGTGGCCAGCGTCAGTGGAGAGGGGACTGCCATTAAGACCGATTGAGCTCAATGACCTTCAGCTTCCCACCCCCTTTCCTCCTATCACCACCACCCCTAGATGAGTCTGAAGAGGACCCGCGACTTCTCCTCGTCTTGCGGGTCCTCTTCTTACATTGGGATTGGTCCATCACCTCCCCCGGTGCGGTTTGGCCAGAGGAGGGATGGACCTCCCCCGCAACTCTCTCCCTGAGGAGTTACAGTGGTCGCAGAGACAGTAGCAACTTCGGCCCTGGGTGCATCATCTCCTCCTCCAGGCTCCAGGCCAGCCTCCCCCCCAGAGGGCAGGGGGCCCCTCCCGGAGGGAGACTCAGCAGCCCCTGACGGCTCCACCTCTCCCTCTGAAGCCTCCCCTGAGGCCGACGCATCCTCACAGAGGGATTGGTACCGGTTGGGACCTACCACTAGAGGGCCGTCGAGTCTGCGTTCCTTCGTCGGGGGGGGGGGGGGGCAGATGTTTTTGCCCTCACTTTACTCGGTGACTTTCTCCGCTTGACCGTCTCTCCCTCCCCAGCACTGACGTACTGAGAAGAAGACGACTGGTCAGCCTCTTCCTCCCTCTGCAGTCTCCTCATCTCCTCAACCAGGGTCGTGCCCACTGCTGCCTCGGCATCAGGATCCGGCCCAGCAGAGCCAGGGGCAGAAGGAAGGCACATAACTCCCCTCCCTCTGCTCCCTCCTCCTCTCGCGCCTCCTTGCCCTTGATGGTGGCTGGGCCTTCTCCCTTTGCCTTGGCAGACTAGTCTCTCCTCCCCCACTCACCCCCTCCGCAGCAGGGACAGCCTCCTCAACTGCTCCCGCTTGCCGAAGGGTGGTGTTGGCGAAAGACCGTGGACACGCCCCGATCGGGTGCCCAAGGACACCACACAGGTGGCAACGCACCCTGCCACAGGTCGCCGCGAGATGGCCCACCTCCCCACACATGGCGCACTTCTGCACACGGCAGGAGGCGCTCAAGTGTGAGGGGTCACCGCACCTGTGACAGAGTTTTGGCTGCCCCTGGTAGAAGACAAGGATCCTGTCTTTCCCAAGGAAGGTTGAGGACGGGATATGCATCACCGAGTTATCCTCGTGTCGCAATTTGACCATGAAGGTCCAGGCCCCCGACCATATCCCGAACTCGTCGAGATTTTTCTTTGGGAAGTCCTTGACCTCCCCAAACCTGTTCAGCCAGGTCATGATGTCCATATAAGAAAGTGACTCGTTACGAGTTAAAACGGTCACTTTCTTAATGTTATCCTGGCGTGACACCGCCCACACCATAAAGTCACGCCAGGCGGGCTCGTCCTTCACCAGCCTATAGTTTCCCCAGAAGGTTTCTAAGCCCTCCGGGGTAACAAAGCTGATGTCAAACTCCGAGGAGCCGACAGGATGAATCAGGGCAAAGATGTCGCTTGCCCTGAAACCCATCCCGAGTAGGAGTTCCACGACCCCCCTCCTCTGGGGACAAGGGCCGGCTCCCCCCCACACGAGACGGGCCACGTTCCTCCGTGTCGGCCCCCTACGCCCGGGTGTAGGGAGAGTCCATCTGGTCTCACCTCCTTCCTCTCGGAACTTCCCTAGGCCAAAACGCCGATCCAGAACCTAAGGTCTCTCGACTGCCCATCTATGGTCATTGTGGACTGGCCCGCCCGTAAAGCCTCCAGGAGCTGCCGTTGCAAATCGCCGTCCCTGGAGCCGGGCGGAAGACATGATGCACCCCCAGGGGCCCCAGAGCGACGCTGGCATAGGGAGCGTGGGGGCCCGGAGGCCGCAGCAACCTCCGCTGCCGGAGTACCAGCGCCACTCCCAGGGACCCCCGCAGAACTACTTAGCCCAGCCACGGCAACCGGAGCACCAGAGGCGGCAACAGTCCGCCCTGGCATAGCCGCCGCGGACCGGGTCACTCCAACTGCAGCAGAAGGAACAGCGGCAGAGAGGACAACAGGAGCAACAATATCAGGAGCAGTGACAGGAGTAACAACAGGAGCAACGACAGCATCAGGAACAGCATCAGGAACAGCAGCAGAAACAACAGCAGGGACAACAGCAGAAATACCAGAAACAACAGGGGCCACAACAGAAATATTACCAGCAGTAGAAACACTTTTTTTAGCAGCAATGGTAATAGCCCCTCCTCCCGCAGCCTCCCCCGACTACAGGCTCTTGGACCCCCATGCATACTACACCACCTTCTTCAGGAATACTACTAATTACCCCTTTTGTCCCACCCGCTTTCCCCTTTACCTTACCTGTCTGCTTAACTAGCTTCTCCACTCGTCCATCATTCACACCTGCAGTCTTCCTTCTTACAGCGGGGCCGGCTGCACCACTCGCTGATGGCTTCCCCGCTTTTACCTCGGCCTCCGCATCCACAGTCACCCCGGCACCTGATGTTGTAGGAGGACACGCCCCCTTAGCCCCGGAAGTGACCTCCGCATCACCGGCTTCATCAGCACTGGAGGAGGATGAGCCACGCCCACCTGCCACTCCCCCTTTCCTACACCTTACTCTGGGGGAAGCCATCGATATTTTAAAACCTCCTACCAGGGAGGGAGGTTTCCCTACGCCACTCCCCTCCGCAGGGGGGGCTTCTTTGCCTTTGCCCTTGTCCGCAACTATGAGCTCCTTGTCCGCCACCACCTGAAAGGTACTATCAGGCGCCATTTTGACTGCTGGCACCCCGGGCACCCCGCCACTTGGCGTGACCCGAGGTGCCTGCGCCTCCCTTTTCTCTCCTGGAGGCATCGCAACCTGGGCTGAGGTCCCGGCACGATGCTCCCCAGGAAACGACCTGACAAATTTAAATGTCTCTATCTCTCTTTTTTTTCCTTCCTTGCCTTCTTCCTGGTCTTGGCTCCTTTTCCCGCCTCCTCCCCGTCCAGATCTGACATGCTGAATGCTAATTGGTCCATTCTGGACGGGGACTCTAATTGGTAGATTTGCCTCATCAGCTTCCCGCCTTCTCCCGAGGCTCCGCCCTCCTCCTCCTCCGTCTCGGGCAGTGGTTGGTTCTCTGGGAGTGTGGGAGATTGCGTCACTTCCTGCCCTGTCATTCTGACTTCCTGTCTTGTCATTCTGACTTCCTGCTTCACTGCCGGCACTGATGCCTGCGTATACGTGGGTATCAGGCTGCCGCTGCTAGGGACGGCTGCCCGACTATACTGTACCGCCATGCTGTCATCCGACTCCAGGTCTGACTCACAATAGTCGTCCTCTCCCGAGCTGTCTGAGGACGCGGGGCCATCCTTCAACAACCGCTCCTGCTGTTTGCGGAAGAAGCGGTCATCGTTCAGCAGCTTCTCTCTGAACGGCCCCGCGCCCTCCAGAATCTCCGTGCACCTGGCTTCCAGGGCCTTTATTTGTTTTTTCAGGCTCCTTACCTGCTTACTGAAAACCGGGCGGTCCTTCCTTGAGGCCCTGTCGCTACGGGCGCGAGCGCTCTGAAGCTCCCCACTCATTGCGAAAAGGGACCTCCGGGCCCGGTCATACTCCTCCAGGACCGCCTCGATCCTCCGGCTGTAGATGGCAACCTCTTCTCCAGCTTTCCGGATGCCCCATCCTGCGGGTGATTGCGGCAGCGATGATGGTAAGCTTGTGTCATTTCTCCTGCTTGCAGGGACCCTTCCAGAGGGAACCGCATATCCTGCGGCCGTAGCCCCCTTCGGACCGGCTTCACCCGCCACTGCCGCTGATGTTACCGCCGTGGCTGATGTCGCCGTTTTCACGGATCCACCTGCCGGGACTGCTGACACCCCTGTCGCCACCGCTACTCCTGCCGGCGTCGCCCGCTCTACGGACGTCGCTGCTCCCAATGCTGTTCCCGATGCTGCAGCCGCCAATGTCGCTGCTGCTGCTCCTGATGCTGCTCCCGATGCTGTTGTCCTGGTCGCCAGTCTCATTGAGGCTTGCTGCCTCAGCGACCTCCGCCTGCCCTGCTCTGCTGGTGCTGTGTCGGCAGACATTCTCCTGCCCCCCGCCTGTAAGGTCCGGGGGGCAGGAGCTCCACGCTCCATGATAAGGCTCCCCTCCGCACGGGGAAGGGAGTCGGAGCTACAGTATGTATCACACAAAAGACCGAAAACCACACCCAATAAACGGTCTCCAAGTATCCAAAAAGCCTCTTAAGCCTCTGGAGCTCAGGAGCTCAAACAAGTACGTCTGACTCCCACAGTTGCCCCGAAGGAATTGGAGCAACCCATGTAGCTGGCGGGAGGTGTAAAGTAAAAAATAAGTAAATTAAAAAGCATACTCACCTGTCCCCGGCGCTCCGTTGTCCGCTGACAGTGTCCATTCAGTCTCGTGCCAGCGACTCCTTGCTGGGAGTCCTGCACCTCATGTGACTGGTAAGACCAATTAGGTACAGGATTTCCAGAAATGAGGCGCCGCCATGAGACCGAACAGACACAGGCAGGGGACAACGGGGTGCTGGGGACAGGTGAGTATGCTTTTTTTTTTAAATTTTCTTATTTTTACACCTCCCTGGCGGCTGCCACAGTGGTCGCTCCAGTTTATGGACAATCTCTTTTAAGGGGTTGTCTGGGCCAAATTTTTCTATGGTCACGTCACTGGTCCCCCCACATAGTGGCCTCTTCACTGGTTCCCCCATACTGTAGGGGAACAGTGATGGGGTCATTATATTGTGTGGGAGCAGTGATGGGGGCTAACATCCTGTGGGGGGAGGGACATTAAACTGTGTGATGCATATTAAAGGGGTTGACCAGGGTTAATCTTTTTTATGGCCTATGCTCAGGATAGGCCATAAATACCTGATCGGTAGAGGGCTGACACATGGCCCCATCAGCTGTTCGGAGCCACTTCCGGAGCCCGTTCTGTACACAACACAGGGCCGAAAGCAGAAAGCTCCATCCGCTGTATAGCAGCCCGGCGCCTTCACTGCAGCTCAGCTCCTACTGACTTCAATAAGTGCTGAGATACAGTGAAGGTGCCCGGCTAATATACAGTGGACAGAGCTTTCTGCTTCTGGCCCTGTATTGTGTACAGTACAGGCATCAGAAGTGGCTCCGTACAGCTGATCGGTGCGGGGTCAGCCCCCTACAGATCAGGTATCTATGGCCTATCCTGAGGATAAACCATAACAAATTATGCCTGGACAATCCCTTTAATATACCCCCCAGGGCCCCCCTAATGTGCCACACTTTAAAGAGGTTGTCCAGTATAATTTTTTTCTTTTTTTTTAATTAGTCCAGGGGAGGTGAATCCCCCCTACCCCCCCCCCCAAAAAAAAAACCATACTAAACATACTCACCTGTACCCAGTGTCCTCCCAGCACGGTCCGGTCCTGCAGCTCCGCTGTCTTCTTTTGCCAGAAGTCCTCACTGGCTGTGATTGTCCCAGGTCCCTTCCCTTAGGCCGCTGATCAGCCTCAGGGGTCACGTGACGTCACAGGTAGTCATGTGCAGGGGGGAACTTCAGCTGGAAGAAAACAACAGAACTGCAGGACCGAACCGCGCTGGGAGACACTGGGGACAGGAGAGAAAGTTTGGGTTTTTTTTTTTTTTTGGTTTTGCTTTTTTTCACGTGCCCCGGCGTAATTAAAAAAAAAAAAAAATGAAGGAGCCACTGTATGGAGTATAAGCTCCACAGTGGCCCCCACCCAGTATTATAAGCTCCACAGTGGCCCCCACCCAGTATTATAAGCTCCACAGTGGCCCCCACCCAGTATTATAACCTCCACAGTGGCCCCCACCCAGTATTATATACTCCCCACAGTGGCCCCCACCCAGTATTACCCCCACAGGATTATATACTCCCCACAGTGGCCCCCACCCCCCAGTATTATATACTCCTCACAGTGGCCCCCACACAGTATTATATGCGCCCAATAGCCCCCCTCCCGCTTCATTGCTGTTATTATACTTTGGGGTCTCCTCAGACCCCAGAGTATAATAATCGGAGGCCCATGGAAGTGATTAAAAATAACAAACTCTCATACTCACCTTGTCTTACCTTTTCTTGGCATCCTCGCTCCATCCTGCCGTCTTCAGCGTCTTCAGGACCTTTTCCGACGTCGCTGCTGAGGCCTGTGATTGGGCCTCAGTGGTCACGTGGGGGCGCACTGACGTCATCACGCGGCCGCGCCCCATGTGACCGCTGGGGCCTAATCACAGGCCTCAGTCACATGACGGAGGAACGCCGGAGAAGACGCTGTGCCCAGGAGAGGTGAGAATATGTGTTTATTATTTTCAGTCACCTCCCCTGGGCTGCCATCTATTGGAAAGGGGCCTGCAATATGCCAGGGCCCTTTTCCATTAACAGTATGTATAGCGGTCGGGGAACCAGGCTTTCCCCGACCGCTATCATAGTGGTCCGGGGCCCCGGCCATCTCCAGTTGGCCACGGGCACCATACACCGCTAAGCCCGGTCGTTACGCTACTGGTCAGGGGCCCGATCGGGATGGTCAGGATCCCGATCGGGCCCCCATGACATTAGGACTAATAGTCGGGGCTCGGGGCCCACCGGTGGATTCCCCGGTTCCCCGGTGGGCCAGTCCGACCCTGGCTGACAGGGCCTCAGGGGTCACGTCCGACGACATTACGCATAATGACGCGACGTGACCCCTGAGACCCAATCAGTGGTTGCTGACATCAGGTAGAAGCGCCCACACAGCGGCTGCGGAGCGCAGGAAAAAGTGAGTAAGGGTGTGTTCACATATGTCTGGCGCAGGATGGATCCCATAGTTTTCTATGGGATCGGTTCTGGCACAAGAGGCATCAGTTCTGGCGCCATATGGCGCCGGATATGTGCCTCAGCCGGATGGAAAAACGCTATCTGCAGCGTTTTTCCATCCGGCTTCCTTAAAATTTCATTAGCGCCGGGTGCTGCCTGAAGATGGATGCGGCAGCACCCGGCGTCTGCACAGTCTATGTACAGTAGTGAAGCTGGTAATTGCAGGCTTCACTACTGTACCTGAATGAATTGCTCAGGATTGGTTAAAGCTATAAAGAAAAACTTGGATTCATTTTAAAGATGAGAATCTCATCTTTAAAATGATACCAAGATCACCATGATCGTTCTTACACATCCTGAGCCATTTGCTGGTGAAAATGATGTTCGGCATTGAAATCCTGACATCATTTTAACAGTGAATCGCTCTAAATCTGGGGTTAAACTGGGGACAGATGGATGGGGACATTAACTGTGGGGATAGGTGGAGGGGGACATTATAGTGTAAGGCACCACTAGGGAGGCATTATACTGTGTTAGGGCCTCTAATGGGACATTATAATTTGTGTAAGTCAGTATTCCTAAGTGGTGGTGATGGGGGGCCCACCTATGAAACCAAAGCACTGAACCCACCAGTGTGTTAAAACAGCCTTGCTAAGGAGCATACTGAGGAGGAACAATAATGGGAGCATTAATGTCAGTACTCACAATATAATGTTCCTTAATGCCCCCCTACAGTATAATGCCACGTTAGTTGCCCCCCACACCATGTAATGTCATGTTAGTGCCCCCTACACGGTATAATGCCACGTTAGTGCCCCCTGCACAGTATAAAGCTTTGTTAGTCACCCCACACACTATAATGCCACATTAGTCGCCCCCGATCTAATCCTTATTTTTCTTGTTTAAACCTGGGGTGCGTCTTATAGTCAGAGATGTCTTTTTATCCAAAAAATACCGTAAATAGTGGACGTGTTCAGCTTTGACCTTTACTTGATGGCGGATCCCAGTCAATGGAAATTTACTAAAAGTAGTTGAGTACCCCTACTCTATTGGCCTTGGCAGCCCATCATGCCTTGTGGACCAGCTTAGTAAACACTGATAGTAAAAACTGATGACAACTGATGGTTTTGGAGTAGAAATTTATAAAAAAGCCTGATGACAACTGATGCATTTTCGCATCAGTTTTGGCATCAGTTGTAATGACTAAGGGACACAAAAACTGATGCTGATGCAACTGACATATGTGAACCTACCCTAACATTGTTTTTTATGTTTGTCACCTCTCTTGGCCCTCCGCTTATTATACTCTGGGGTCTGAAGAGACCCCACAGGATAATAATGGCTAGTGAGTGGTGACAATTGGAATATTATAAAAGTTAGAATATTATACCGTGTGCAGAGGTCACTATGGAGGATAATACTGTGTGCAGGGGCCACAATGGGGCATAATACCGTGTGCAGGGGTTGTCAGACTTACAATTACTCCGAGTACCTCAACTTTGATTTTTTTAATCAAAATCGGCACGCCAAACAAACAAACAAAAAAGGTTGCCTACCCCTGCTATAGATGTTGACACTGGTGTTTTGCGGGTACTATTTAATGAAGCTGCCAGTTGAGGACCTGTGAGGCGTCGATTTCTCAAACTAGAGACCCTAATGTACTTATCTTGTTGCTCAGTTGTGCAGTGGGGCCTCCCACTTCTCTTTCTACTCTGGTTAGAGCCTGTTTGTGCTGTCCTCTGAAGGGAGTAGTACACACCGTTGTAGGAAATCTTCAGTTTCTTGGCAATTTCTCACATGGAATAGCCTTCATTTCTAAGAACAAGAATAGACTGTCAAGTTTCACATGAAAGTTCTCTTTTTCTGGCCATTTTGAAAGTTTAATCGAACCAACAAATGTAATGCTCCAGATTCTCAACTAGCTCAAAGGAAGGTCAGTTTTATAGCTTGTCTAACCAGCAAAACTGTTTTCAGCTGTGCTAACATACTTGCACAAGGGTTTTCAAGGGTTTTCTAAACATCCATTGGCCTTCTTACACAGTTAGCAAACACAATGTACCATTAGAACACTGGAGTGATGGTTGCTGGAAATGGGCCTCTATACACCTATGTAGATATTGCATTAAAAACCAGATGTTTGCAGCTAGAATAGTCATTTACCACATTAACAATGTATAGAATGTATTTCTGATTCATTTAATGTTATCTTCATTGAAAAAAACTGTGCTTTTCTTTCAAAAATAAGGAAATTTCTAAGTGACCCTAAACTTTTGAACGGTAGTGTACCTCACAACAAAAAAAATGGAAATCCAATGAAACCAGAAAGCGAAATACTGTATATCACTTTTTTTTTTTTTTTTTTAAACTGTAATTTTTATTAAAAATTTTTAACAGAGTAAATAACATTGAAAATAAAATTGAGCGATAAAAAGAAAAAAAAATACACAGAGATAACAAATTTATATAGTATTTGTAATGTTTTGATACCTTTTAAGAAATGAAAAACTGTGCAAAATAGAAAAAAAAAATTTGTGTCGCCATATTGTGACACCTGTAACTTTTTCATATTTACATGTATGGAGCTGGGTAATGTGTCTTTTTATGCGGAACAAGATGACATTTTTACTGATATCATTTTGGGAAAGATCTGATGGTTTGATTACTTTTTATTAAATTTTTTATAGGAGGCAAAGTGTTGAAAAAAACACTATTTGGCTACTATCGTTCACCGTATGGGATATATATTTAAATATTTTAATAGTTCAGGCATTTTGGAGCGCAGGGATACCTAATGTGTTTATGTTTACTTTTGTTTATTTACTTTTATATCTGATCTAGGGAAAGGGGGTTGATTTTGAACTTTTGTGTTTTTTTTATTTTTTTTTATACTTTTAAAAACTTTTTTTTTTCTTCTTTTACTTTTATGATCAGACCCCCTAGGGACCTTGAAACCTAGGGGGTCTGATCGCTCATACTATTCACTGCAATACTACTGTATTGCAGTGAATAGCAAAATGCCTAGCTCTCTATTTCACATTGCTTCTGGCAGCGTACAATAGATCTAATGCAATAACAAGCCTGGGAGCCTTCAATAGGCTCCCGGCTGTCATGGCAACCGATCGCCGCCCTCTGATGACGTTCAGGAGGGCGGCGATTGGTGAAAAATGGTGGCGCCGGTGGCGTCTGCGCAGTTTAGATTGCGGCGTCTAAAGGGTTAACAGCAGCGATTGGTGAAGACACCGATCGCTGCTGTTAGCGGCGTTCCTGGCTTTATTATACAGCCGGCATCCGCCCTGAGCCCTCTCCATACATCCCTATATCACCAGTGACGTACAGGTACGTCATTGGTCGTTAAGGGGTTAAACTCAATCACAATTCGCAGTCACAACATTCAAATTCATACAATCTATACAAGAGCAATTTAGCTGTGTCACATGATGCTCCGTTTATACTTATTTGGCTATTTTTTTCCCTGTCAAGTGAAATTATATAAACTACCTCTTTAAGGCTAAAGCCCCATGTAGCGGGCCGCAGCAAAAAAGCGCTGCGGGAAAAAACGCGGCGGCAACGCAACGCCGTTTTCTTGCAGCGCTTTCCATAGAAAGTCTGCAGAGGTTTCCTGGTGATAACTGGTGATAACTCATACACATGGAGCTGTGATCTTGGAGTCATATAAAAGCTAACAGTGGCATCATGATTGTGGTCGCAGGGGGTGTGACCACGACCGAGCCTGGAGGAGTATGAGTCTGCAGCCAGGTGGAAATGGTCGGGGCCCCGGACTACCACGATAATGGCCAGGGAAAGCCTGGTTCCCCGACCACTATACCTATTGTTAAAGGAAAGGGGCTGGGCCACTTTACATTAGATGCCAGCACAGGGGAGGTGACAAAAAATAAAAAAAATACTCACCTGTCCTGGGCTCAGCATCGTCTCCAGCGCTTTTCTGGCCTCACTGCTCACCTGTTATTAGGTCCCAGCGGTGGGGACCAAGGGACCAAGGAAGATGGGAAAGACAGCAGGACAGAGCGAGGATGCCCTGGAGAGGTAAGGTGAGTATAAGTGTATAAGTGTCCTGGGCCTCTACTTATTATATTATGGGGTCTGAGGAGACCCCAGAGTATAATAATAGCACCAGCTCGGGGATGAGGCACTGTGGAGCACCTAACAGTGTGTGGGGGCCACTGTGAGCATATAACACTGTGTGGGAGCCACTGTGGGCATATAATACTGTGTGGGGGCCCCTGTGGGCATATAATACTGTGTGTGGGCCACTGTGAGCATATAATACTGTGTGTGGGCCACTGTGAGCATATAATACTGTGTGGGGGCCACTGTGAGCATATAATACTGTGTGGGGGCCACTGTGAGCATATAATACTGTGTGTGGGCCACTGTGGGCATATAATACTGTGTGGGGGCCACTGTGGGCATATAATACTGTGTGGGGGCCACTGTGAGCATATAATATTGTGTGTGGGCCACTGTGAGCATATAATACTGTGTGGGGGCCACTGTGGGCATATAATACCGTGTGGGGGCCACTGTGGGCATATAATGCTGTGTGGGGGCCACAGTGGAGCATACAATGCTGTGTGTGGGGGCCACTGTGGAACATATTATACTGTCCCATTATTGTTTACATGTCAGGCGCTGCGCTGCTCACTCACCATATTCTTGATAACTGCAGTTGTGGGTACTAAAGCTGTATTTCTTTCAAGTATCTGAGATATCTCTGCAACACGTGTAACCATCACTATCAAGAATTCACTCTAGGGAGGGAGTAGGGGGCACCAGACAAAAGTTTGCACCGGGGCCCACAAGACCTTAGTTACGCCACTGAAAGCTAAGAATCTCATCTTTGACATATGACACCAGGTGCACTGTTCACGTGTGATAAAGTAACCCCACTTGTATTCATCACTATGTATCATTAGTAAATTACATTATTTGTGTATATAAGTCATGTCTTGGACTAGTCAGGTTGAGACTGCTATCTTTCTGTGATCAAAGGACTAGATCTCCTGCCATTTTATGACTAGGTCTAGTGACAGCATGCTCATTGAAGTAATGCTGTACAGGCCAGGGGCCAGGGTCGGACTGGCCCACAGGGGGGACCGGTGAATCCCTCGGTGGGCCCTGTGCCTTTAGTGGGCCCTACCTGACCTCCACTGATTTTTTTTAATAGGCAGTGGAGGTCTGGTAACAGGCAACCCCCCTGCGACTGCGACCGGAATGCAACGGGTCCTGTTGGAGATGCCCGCAGCACCATCATAGCGATCGGGGAAAGCCTGGTTCCCCGATCGCTATATGTATTGCTAATGGAAAGTGGCCTGGCATTATGTCCCTTTCCAATTGTACTATTATTATACTCTGAGGTCGGAGACCCAGGGGAGGTGATTAAATATTACATATACTTGTACTTGACCCTCCTGGGACTCTGATGGCTACCAGCATCTTCCTCGAGGCTCTTCCAGCCTGTGACTGAGGTCAAGTGCCTCAGACATCACTGCTGGGGCCTGTGATTGGGCCCCAGCAGTCAAGTGGGGCTCACCGGTATATTGACATCAGTGCATCCCACGTGACCACTGAGGCCCAATCACAGGCCCCAGCAGTGATGTCTGGGGCGCACAACCTCAGTCTCCCCGCAGAAGAGGACAAGAGAAAATGGTGAAGACAGCTGGAAGAAGCGAGGATGCCCAGGAGAGGTGAAGTAAGGTGAGCTTAAGTGTTTGTTGTTTTCCATCACCATCACCTCTCCTGGGCCTCCGAGCGACCCCAGTGTATAATAATAACACCAAAACTAATCGGAGTACCAAATCTCAAGAATATTTGTTGAATTTCGTGTGGTTCACCTGAAGCGGTTTAAGGTGGACTCTTGGGAGCATTTTATACAGTTTGGGAACACTGTGGGGAGCATATTATACTGTGTGGGGCCTCTGTGGTGCATATTCTATGTGGGGGCCACTATGAATCACTTTATACTGTGTGGGGGCCACTATGAAGCACCTTAAACTGTGTGGGGGTCCCTTTGAAGCACATTATACTGTGTGGGGGCCACTGTGAAGTAGATTATACTGCGTGGGGGACACTGTGGAGAACATTATACTGTGTGGGGGCCACTGTGGAGCATATTATACTGTGTGGGGGCCATTATCACGCATATTGTACTGTGTGGGGGGCCACTGTGGAGCATTATACTGTGTGTGAGATACCGTGGAGCATATTATACTGTGCAGAGGCTACATTGAAGCATATTACGCTGTGCAGGGGCCACTGTGGAGCATATAATACTGTGTGGAGGCCACTGTGGAGCATATTGTACTGTGTGGTGGCCACTGTGGAGCATATTGTACTGTGTGGTGGCCACTGTGCAGCATATTATACTGTGTGGGGTCCGTTCATTATTTACATTACACCCCATCTATTTTATAGCAGACTTGTGATATTATCACAGGCAGTAATTACATTGCATGGTGATTATAAAACACATCTGTGTAATGTAAATAGCGAAGCAGTGAGGGTGCTCGCAAAAGCACCACAGTCCCTTCAAACAGTTGATCAGCAGGGGTCCTGGGTGTTGGACCCACACTAATCTCTTATTCCGTTAGGACCTCACAGATCAGATGTTTACCAAAACACGCAGCTCCCAGTATTATTTCCATGCTGGGTGCTGCTCACTCACCATATTTTTGATAATCACAGTTGTAGTACTATAGTTGTATGGGCCATGTTAACGTTAACATTTCCAGGAGCCACGCTGCTCGCTTGTCATACATAGTGTAGAGGTGGGTTTAAAATGCAACATTTTACAATTACAGCAAAGTGCATGGAATTCCATCCCCACTTTGAGATAAAATATGCGGACACACTGCTATTTCCAAAACCACCGGCGGTTTCCCTATAGGTATAATTGAACCAGAAAGTCTGCAGAGGAAAACTCTGCAAACTTTGTGAGCAAAGTGCTGCGGGAAGAACCGTGATGTGTTGCCGCTACGGTTTTTCCCACAGTGCTTTATTGCTGAGGAATGCCACGTGGGGCTTTAGCCTAACAAGGTTTTTCTGTCTTTTCTCCCTTTATTTTACAAATTGCATTGCTTGTTTTGTCATCTTTATTTGTCTTTTTTTATATAGCACTGAATCCTTGAGTATTTAATTACCTTAAACATAATGGTTATTCGTGTATGCTCTATGAACCCATTACCTTTTTAAATTGTGTTTGCGTTTGACTGTTAGAGAGATGTGGGATTTCTACTGAGCCCATTAAAAGCAGCATGTATCTGGTGTGCGTGGAGTGCCTGACAGACACACCTACAATATGTGGTAGGACGGTCTGTATGTGACATCTAGGTGTTATAATGCCTGTTTGAAGTGACCACCCTCCAGTCTCAGCTTCTCTGTATTCAGGAGCTTGAACATCCATTCTCCAGTGAAAAGTAGTGTACAGATTTCAGCTAGCAATAGTGAAACAGTGGAAAGAATAGATGAGAGAAAGAAGTGGATTTCACAGAAAGAATACAAAATTTATTTATTATGCTTACTTATATAGCGCCATCATATTCCACAGCGCTTTACAGACATTGACAGTCATGGTCCCCTATAGGGCTCACAAGCTATATTCCCTACCAGTATGTCTTTAGAGTGTGGGAGGAAAATGGAGTACCCGGAGGAAACCCACGCAAACACGGGGAGAACATACAAACTCGTTGCAGATGTTGTCCTTGGCAAGATTCGAACCCAGGACTCCAGCGCTGCAAGGCTACAGTGCTAACCACTGAACCACCGTGCTGCCCCCAAAATTCACCTGTATAGTATATTACAAAATTTATTATTCATACAAATACTGCCAGAAAATCAAAAGTTATTGAAAAGTTCAGTTACTCTTTAAAGGAGTTATCCAGTTTCTGCCTATAGTATATGCCCTAAATATTTGATCTGGTGGGGTCCAACACTCAGCATACAAAATGTACTGGTGGGTTTTTGTACTGAACAATTGCCCTATTGAAGTCTATAATCCCTTTAAAGATGCAGTCAGCTTTAGCCTTCTGCATGCATCTATTTTTTCCTTATCGCATTCTGAAAGCAGTAAAGTTTTTATTTTATCTGACAGTGTAGCTGTTTAATGGCTTGCTTATTGTGTAAGAAATTATATTTTTCAGTGACACCATTCTGGAGTGCCCAAAACATGACAGAATTTTAAGAACAATTTCTGGTAAACTCCACCTACCTTTATGACTTTAAATTCATTGTAATGCATTGCATTAGTAATCAGACCCCCTGGGGTTTAAGACTTCTAAGGTCTATTAATTACAGTAATAAATAAATAAAAAATAAATAAATAATAATAAAAAAAAACATGGGGAATTCAAAATTCAAATCATCCACCGTTCCCTAGAACACATATAAAGTAAAAAAGTACTGTTAAACACATACACATTATGTATCCTTGTGTCTGAAAATCCCAGTCTACAAACTTTGGCTGCACAGTGGATGCCATAAGGCCATAAGAAATTCGCAGAAATGTGGTTTTTCTCCAGTTTCACTCCACTCTGAATTTTTTTCCAGCTTCCAGTACATCCTACAGAATATTAAATGGTACCATTAGGAAGTACAATTTGTCCCACAAATATTAGGCCTTCATGTGGCTCTGTGAACAGAAACATAAAAAAGTTACGACGTTTGGAAGGTGTGGAGTTATAAACGAAAATCGAAAAATGTCTGTAGTGGGCAGGGGTTAAATAGGAACTGTTGTTTCAACAAACTTTGCATAAATGTATAGTGCAAGCATACAATAAATATGCATGACACAACATGACCTGTGAGTTGTGTGTGATTACTTGGCCTACCTTCTTTAAAGACTATCTTTCATGTCCTCATCAATGTGCGGTATTATATAATAACGCTAGAAAGCCGACAGTGTGCTGAAACCAGCGCACTGTCGGCTTTCCTGGTATGTGCACCCATGCTGGAGATATCGGTGCTTTTAAATTCGGCACCAATATCTCCTCACTGTTAGAAGGGCGGGCCCTACAGCCTAGCGTTATCACTGGGTTATGAGGAACAAATCCCCACCCCGACTGTACTCTTCCACAGCCTTGTACTGTCAGAGGGGGTGTTTCTTACAGTTCAGCATCATCACTGGACGGTAAGGAATGCCCCTTCTGACAGTACAAGTCTATGGAAGAGTACAGTCGAGGGGGGTTTCCTCACAGCCCAGCGATGACGCTAGGCTGTAAAGCCCACGGTATATAATACCGCACATTGATGAGGACATGAAAGGTCCTCTTTAAGCACCAGAGTATTGGACATCCAGCTGCCCTGTACATTCCTTTGGGCAGACTGATGTAATGAGCAATGCATTTATTGAGCCAGTGCCATTACAACACCACCAGATGATTGCAGATATAGATTGCACACACAAAACACAGCACAGTAACCAGTTACTTCAGTCACCCAGAAAACAGTCACATGAGTTGGTTCCCACAGATGACGCTCTCACGGATTAGGCCTCCGGTTTCTTGTGGTGTAGAAGCTGTTTCCCGAGACAGTACGGACCGAACAGCCATACATACAGTACTGACATCAACTCCCAGAAATGTGCAAAGGCCCACCTATTTGTTAGCGCCCTGGAGCTGGCATAGCCAAATGACCCACCATAGCCAAACAACCCATTGAAAGACATTTTGTGGGTTGCAGCATACATAATTGACTCCTGCTCTATACAACTCTATATAGTGTGGACATACTCCTGAGGAGGAAAGGACTTTGGTTCCCGATACTAGTGATTGTGGGAATCCTAGCCATCTACAAATTCATCAGTGGCATAAATACTGGGGTAGCAGCGGTAGCGACTGCCACAGGGCCTGGGACCCTGATGCTTTTTTTTTTTAATAGGCCGTTACCTGCTGGAGAACCCCAGCAGGTAACGGGCCCTATATACTTATCGATCCCCGCGCCTGCTCACGGCCGCCTCCACTTTCTCTTCTCCATCCCATATCATGTCATGTCGCTGGGGCCCCCTGGAGCGAAGAAGGGGAAGTGGATGCGGCAGTGAGCAGGAGCAGGGATCGGTAAGTGAGGCTGCGGGCCCGCAAACACCTGCATAAACTATTATTATACTCTGGGGTCTTTTCAGACACCGGAGTATAATGATTGGAGGCCCAGGGGAGGTAAGCAAACATAAAAAACAGTTACTCACCTCTCCTGCATGCCGGCATTCTCCGGCAGTCTTCGGGCTTTTTTTGGTGACGTCCCAGACATCATGTGGGACAGGCTGGCGTCATTATACGTTGCGACGCCGCCTGGCCATGTGATGTCTGTACCGACATTGATGAGGGCCGAAAGCAGCAGGGAGTGCGTCGGAGCCCAGGAGAGTTAAGTAACAGTGTTTTGTATGTGTGTCACCTCCCCAGATCTTCGATTATTATACACTGAGATCTGAAAAGACCCCAGAGTATAATAATGGTTCATAGGTCTCATGGGTGATCCACTATGGGGCATAATACTGTGTGCAGGGCCACTGTGGGGCATAATACTGTGGGGCATAATACTGTGTGCAGAGGCCACTGTGGGGCATACTACTGTGTGCAGGGGCACAATTTAAAGTCAGAGCCTTCTACCATGCAGCCCCCAATCTCTGGAACGCATTACGTGGACTGATCCAAGAGGTCTCATACCTGGGCAATTCAAATAATACCCTCACTATACATAGAATACTGTAAAATATTGTTTAGTTAACCACCGGACTGCTCTTTGAGTCTACTGTGAGAAAAGCACGTTACAAATGTTGTTGCTGTTGTTGTCATCATCATGATTCTCCTCACCATAATAAGGGTCCTCCTCTATATAATCTAATTCTATCTGTTCCTCCTCCATCCAGTGGACCCCTGACGGACCCATTATAGTCAATGGGGTCCATTGGCTCCAAATGGAGCCATTCTTCTCCTTACCTTTCTCCCAAATGATTCCAATATAACTTGTTTCTTCATGTACAGTGCCTTGCAAAAGTATTCGGCCCCCTTGAACTTTTCAACCTTTTGCCACATTTCAGGCTTCAAACATAAAGATATAAAATTTAACATTTTTGGTGAAGACTCAACAACAAGTGGGACACAGTTGTGAAGTGGGACAAAATTTATTGGTTATTTTAAACTTTTGTAAAAAATAAAAAACTGAAAAGTGGGGTGTGCAATATTATTCGGCCCCTTTACTTTCAGTGCAGCAAACTCACTCCAGAAGTTCAGTGAGGATCTCTGAATGATCCAATGTTGTCCTAAATGACTGATGATGATATATACATATAATCCACCTGTGTGTAATCAAGTCTCCGTATAAATGCACCTGCTCTGTGATAGTCTCAGGGTTCTGTTTAAAGCGCAGAGAGCATCATGAAGACCAAGGAACACACCAGGCAGGTCCGTGATACTGTTGTGGAGAAGTTTAAAGCCAGATTTGGATACAAAAAGATTTCCCAAACTTTAAACATCCCAAGGAGCACTGTGCAAGCAATCATATTGAAATGGAAGGAGTATCAGACCACTGCAAATCTACCAAGACCAGGCCGTCCATCTAAACTTTCATCTCAAACAAGGAGAAGACTGATCAGAGATGCAGCCAAGAGGCCCATGATCACTCTGGATGAACTGCAGAGATCTACAGCTGAGGTGGGAGAGTCTGTCCATAGGACAACAATCAGTTGTACACTGCACAAATCTGGCCTTTATCGAAGAGTGGCAAGAAGAAAGCCATTTCTCAAAGATATCCATAAAAAGTCTCGTTTAAAGTTTGCCACAAGCCACCTGGGAGACACACCAAACATGTGGAAGAAGGCGCTCTGGTCAGATGAAACCAAAATCGAACTTTTTGGCCACAATGCAAAACAATATGTTTGGCGTAAAAGCAACACAGCTCAGCACCCTGAACACACCATCCCCACTGTCAAACATGGTGGTGGCAGAATCATGGTTTGGGCCTACTTTTCTTCAGCAAGGACAGGGAAGATGGTTAAAATTGATGGGGAGATGGATGGAGCCAAATACAGGACCATTCTGGAAGAAAACCTGTTGAAGTCTGCAAAAGACCTGAGACTGGGACGGAGATTTATCTTCCAACAAGACAATGATCCCAAACATAAAGCAAAATCTACAATGAAATGGTTCACAAATAAACGTATCCAGGTGTTAGAATGGCCAAGTCAAAGTCCAGACCTGAATCCAATCGAGAATCTGTGGAAAGAGCTGAAAACTGCTGTTCACAAACGCTCTCCATCCAACCTCACTGAGCTCCAGCTGTTTTCCAAGGAAGAATGGGCAAGAATTTCAGTCTCTCGATGTGCAAAACTGATAGAGACATACCCCTAGCGACTTGCAGCTGTAAGCGCAGCAAAAGGTGGCGCTACAAAGTATTAACTTATGGGGGCCGAATAATTGGGCACGCCCCACTTTTCAGTTTTTTATTTTTTACAAAAGTTTCAAATATCCAATAAATTTCATTCCACTTCACGATTGTGTCCCACTTGTTGTTGATTCTTCACCAAAAAATAAAAATTTTATATCTTTATGTTTGAAGCCTGTAATGTGGCAAAAGGTTGAAAAGTTCAAGGGGGCCGAATACTTTCGCAAGGCACTGTATATAAATGAGCACCACGTAGCACCCTGGGGCGTACCTTCTCTTCTACGAGCACCCATCGCGTCATCGCTTCTCACCACCCCTTCGGCCGTTGCGGTGACTTCCCTCTTGGTCTTCTTTCTTCTCAGTTCTCGCTAGCAGCGAATTCTCGGGACTGCGCATGCGCAATCGGGCTGCCATTTTCCGGTGGTCTGTCACAAGAACGTGGCAGAGCCGATTGCGCATGTGCAGTCACGAGAATTCGCTGCCTGTGTGAAATGAGAAGAAAGAAGACCAAGAGGGGAGTCACCGCAACGGCCGAAGGGGCGGTGAGAAGCGATGATGCGAAGGGTGCTCGTAGAAGAGAAGGAACGCCCCAGGTGCTTCGTGGTGCTCATTTACATGCATGAAGAAACAAATTATCTTGGAATCGGCTGGGAGAAGAAAACAAGGAAAGGTAGGAGAAGAATGGCCTTTTTAAAGGCCATTCCAACGTGCCATTAGCTTAAAAGTGTTTTTGCGAATGATAGACTCCCTTTAACTTTTAATTGTCTACAAATTTAATATGGTTATGTTCATGTTTATGTTAGTCTCATAAAGGCCCTTTCAAATATTGCAGCCCCATTAATGTATCAGTGAATAAAGCTTTGCCAAATCTTTCCTGAGAAATTCTCATTAACCTCCACATATCCCTTTGTTTTCATATGTGTGTTACGCTGGGTTCACACCTGCGCTTGCACTACATTTGGGGATTCCGTTCCCCCCTCCGCATGAAAAATGAGGAGAGAAAAGTTCTGCAAGCAGAACTTTTCTCTGCGCATTTTTCCACACTTTCGGGCAGAAACCGAGTGCAAACCACTCGGACCCCATTATAGTCTATGGGGTCCGTGGGTTTCCTAAGGTAACTGCTTTTTTATGCTGATTAGGTTTCTGCTCGGGGGGGTCCCCAAGCGGACCCCCTGAATGGAAACCCAAACGCAGATGTGAATCTAGCGAATTCAAACATTTTTATAGGGATCTAGTTATGGAGTGGCATTAGAATATCTTTCTATATAAAATCTTCTCCAATAAGGGTGAGAACATATGTAGAGGCTATCACGTGGCATCTGCCACACGACTGTTCACGTTGACACTGGTTTCTATTACATTTATAATAATCGATTATTTACTGCTTGTTACCTGTTACTTTTTGCTAGGTTTACCTGCAAACCTTTCTGGCAGTTAGCAATTTATTGTATACAGCTGGTCACCTATTAACAGTATAATAGAAAACAGCACAGCATGCACTGTTTCTCAGCAGGCACTGCATCGTGGTCACCACATGTACCCTAAGTACATAGCTTTGAACACTGTAACTTCTGCAGAATTGGGCTGTCACTGCCTGCTAATTTTCCAGGACATTTTTTATGTCCTTGCAGAGTTCTAAATTGCTGGTAAATCAGACTTTCCTTAGGATGTAAAGTGATATTTGCAATGTTTATGCTGTTTAGAAACAAATACATAGGTATCATATTCACCTGTGTTGACTTCCTACAAAATAAACAGACGGTTGAAAGTAGATAATTATACAAATAATAACTAAGAATAGAGTAAGTGGAAGACTAAAAAACAAATGCTGAATATACATGCAAATGCATAGGAAAATACTTTTCTCAGACCACAAAATATCATCATTCAGAGTGATAATGGATATTTTAATGTCTTGTTTCAGTCCTTTTTTTAGACAGAAAAAATGGTCTTCCTTTTTTATGCACAATGATGAGCAAATTAGGGCTCCAAATATTTGTATTTAACTCTACTGCCTACATGTACCTGTAGCGTACAATGGCTACCGCCTACATATCAGTACAGAACACCAAAATCCCCTACAATTTTAATATTCATTTGCTCTCATTTGGAAGTAAAGGAGACCTCTCCGTCATCTTACTTACAGTGGGGAAAAAAAGTATTTAGTCAGCCACCAATTGTGCAAGTTCTCCCACATAAAAAGATGAGGCCGGCCTGTAATTGACATCATAGGTAGACCTCAACTATGAGAGACAAAATGAGAAAACAAATCCAGAAAATCACATTGTCTGATTTTTTTAAGAATTTATTTGCAAATTATGGTGGAAAATAAGTATTTGGTCACCTACAAATGTTAAATAATATTTGACTGCAATATTGAAGACCTTTAAGGGTTAATTGTATTCTGCTGACAAAACTCATGGTGCATGGGTGTGGTTTGGGTACACTATTTTAGTATTGTCCAAATACAGTAGTAGAAAGTATAAGGATGGTGGGAAACACCCCCTCTCATGAATATAAATGATTGACAGACACACATGTCTGGGTCTCTGTCTCTCACTTTGGGTGTCTCTCTCTTCCAACCTGTCTGACTTCCTCTGAGACCTTGGAAGAATGGCAGAATTGTCCTACAGAAGACCAACACACATTGATGAATAAGCATGAGCCAAGATGTCTGCAAGAGAACCATCTTGAAGAAACCTAACTCTGAACTTCTCCTATGATGTAAGACATTGACTGATATTTCTGTTATGCTGGAAGGTTTCCATGTATCTGTTTTTCCATGAAGACTTCAATAAACTTCCATGTTCATATAAGAAGCTGAGTAGGCCTCTAATAATGTTACCTTATGGGTCAACACGTGAGTAAGGATTTCATTCAATTGTAAAGTATTTTACGATTAACGGATATTATTTTACAACAAACAAGCAAGATTTCTCGCTCTCACAGACCTGTAACTTCTTCTTTAAGAGCCTCCTCTGTCCTCCACTCATTACCTGTAGTAATGGCTCCTGTTTGACATTGTTATCAGTATAAAAGACACCTGTCCACAACCTCAAACAGTCACACTCCAAACTCCACTATGGTGAAGACCAAAGAGCTGTGGAAGGACACCAGAAACAAAATTGTAGACCTGCACCAGGCTGGGAAGACTGAATCTGCAATAGGCAAGAAGCTTGGTGTGAAGAAATCAACTGTGGGAGCAATAATTAGAAAATGGAAGACATACAAGACCACTGATAATCTCACTCGATCAGGGGCTCCATGCAAGATCTCACCCCGTGGGGTCAAAACGATCACAAGAACAGTGAACAAAAATCCCAGAACCACACGGGGAGACCTAGTGAATGACCTGCAGAAAGCTGGGACTGACGTAACAAAGGCTACCGTCAGTAACACACTACGCTGACAGGGAATCAGATCCTGCAGTGCCACACATGTCCCCCTGCTTAAGCCAGTACATATCCAGGCCCGTCTGAAGCTTGCTAGAGAGCATTTGGATGTTCCAGAAGAGTATTGGGAGAATGTCATATGGTCAGATGAAGCCAAAGTAGAACTGTTTGGTAGAAACACAACTCGTCGTGTTTGGAGGAGAGTGAATGCTGAGTTGCATCCAAAAAACACCATACCTACTGTGAAGCATGGGGGTGGCAACATCATGCTTTGGGGCTGTTTCTCTGCAAAGGAACCAGGACGACTAATCCGTGTACATGAAAGAATGAATAGGGCCATATATTGTGAGATTTTGAGTGCAAACCTCCTTCCATCAGCAAGGGCATTGGAGATGAAACATGGCTGGTTCTTTCAGCATGACAATGATCCCAAGCACACCGCCAGGGCAACGAAGGAGTGGCTTCGTAAGAAGCATTTCAAGGTCCTGGAGTGGCCTAGCCAGTTTTCAGATTTCAACCCCATAGAAAACCTTTGGAGGGAGTTGAAAGTCCGTGTTTCCCAGCGACAGCCCCAAAACATCACTGCTCTAGAGGAGATCTGCATGGAGGAATGGGCCAACATACCAGCAACAGTGTGTGCCAACCTTGTGAAGACTTACAGAAAACGTTTGACCTCTGTCATTGCCAGCAAAGGATATATAACAAAGTATTGAGATGAACTTTTGTTATTGATCAAATACTTATTTTCCACCATAATTTGCAAATAAATTCTTTAAAAATCAGACAATGTGATTTTCTGGATTTGTTTTCTCATTTTGTCTCTCATAGTTGAGGTCTACCTATGATGACAATTACAGGCCTCTCTCATCTTTTTAAGTGGGAGAACTTGCACAATTGGTGGCTGACTAAATACTTTTTTTCCCCACTGTAGGTATGTATACTCCCCATATGCTTACATGTACAGTGAACTGTGCTAAAACAGTGAAAGTGAATGTATCAAATATATATTTTAACCCCTTCCCACTGGAGGAATTTTTAGATTTTCGTTTTTTGTTTTTGACTCCCCCTCCCCCCTTCCAAACCCCATAACTTTTCTATTTTTCCTCTCTCAGAGCCATATGAGATCTTAATGTTTGCAGGACAAATTTTCCTTCATAATGCTACCATTTATTATTCTGTACAATGTACTGGGAAGCTGGAAAAAAATTCAGAATGGGGTGGATTTGAAGAAAAAGTGCATTTGTGCGACTTTCTTACGGGCTTTGTTTTTACGGCGTTTACTGTGCAGCCAAAATGACTGTCACCTCTATTCTATGTTTCAGTACAATTCTGGGGATACTAAATTTATATGGTTTTATTTACATTTTAACCCCTTAACAAAAATCCAAAACTGCAAAAAAAAAGTTTTTCTAAAAGTCGCCATATTCTGACACCCACAACTTTTTTATACTTCCGTGTACGGGGATGCATAGGGCGTCTTTTTTTTGCGGGGCCAGGTGTACTTTTTAGTTATACCATTTTGGGGAATTGCTATTGCTTTAATCACTTTTTATTCAAATTTTTATCAGAGGCGAAACAGTGAAAAAACGGCGGGTTTGGCACTTTTCATTTTTTTTCCTGATACGGTGTTTTTGGACACAGGGATATCTATTGTGTATGTGTTTCACAGTATTTAAGTACTTTTATATGTGTTTTAGGGAAAGGAATGTGATTTATTAGACCCCCTAGGGGTCTTGAACCATTGTAAAAAAAATGGCACTTCTATTGCAGGCTCCATAGAGCAGCCTGCAATAGAAAGTAACTAAAGAGAGGCCTGGGAGCCTTCACAAGGCTCCCAGCTGTCATGCAATCAGGACCGGCGCTTTCTCCGGGTGTTGACAATCCCCGGCAAAATGCCAGCGCCCGTGAGCTGCCGGTAAAATGGCGCCTCGGTCAGCTTTGACTGAAGCGCCAGAAGGGTTAATGCCCGTGATCAGTACGGGCACTGATAGCGGGCATTAGTGCTGGGTGTCTGCCATATTTAAACACCCAACATCCTCTGTACTATTACGGCAGATGTCGGGAAGGGGTTAAAGCGTACCTCCAGTTATAAATAACACTTCATAAATTAATAGTACTAATGAAAATAAGAAAATTTGTAATATATCTTATTAAGGAGATTTGTTTCTTTCAGCACTTATTAAGCTGTTCTCCTGCTCCTTATCTTCGATCTGACGTCTTGTTTACATTATATATGTCTCCAAATTTAGATTCACACATGCAACTCTATGGAGCTGGGAGGCGTGGAGTAGGATTCTCTTGTTGGCTAGTCAATTGATTTATTGCTCCATTCTGTGTACTAGCAGCCTCTTATCTACAACATAGCAGTGTTAAAAAGCAATGAATAGCAAAGTGTAACAGCAGCAATTATTTGAATGCCTTCTATGCTTCCTCATATATTAACCTGTTCAGTTATTCAGTTATGAAAAGTTGTATATAATTGGAAGTAACACTAACAAAATGAAAGCAATTAGTGACACATACTCAATTTGTAATCTATTTCTATTATTTATTCAATTTTATATACATGATTTTGTGGGGGAAGCCATGTTGCCTGAGCTACTGTTAACCACATTTAGAGATATGCTTTATAGCAGCCACATGCACCATAGGGAACAAGAAACGTAAGATTTTTATTGACGTTTAAGAGAAAGTTTTATTATCATGCTGTGTGACCTATGCATAGGTCATTCTGTAAGGAGGGGCAAGCAGATGAGTTGTGTTTGTGACCCATTGTCACTAGTGGGTTCCTTTGCTTTCTATACATAGGTATGTGATGGTGAAGATAATGGGATGACTGCTGAAAAGTGATCCATACAGAAGAACTGCAGGATTTTAATATTCTTTCAACCCCTACCTGCCACACCCATTTTTTCAATTTATGTTTTTTACTCCCCTCCTTTCAAAAGGCAAAACTTTTTTATTTTTCCATTCACAGAGCCATATGAGGGCTTACTTTTTGCAGAACAAATTGTACTTCGCAATGCTATCATATAATGTTCTGTATGATATACTAGGAAGCTGGAAAAATTTTCAGAATGGGGTGAAATTAAAGAAAAACTGTTTGCGCAACTTTCTTACGGGGTTCGTTTTAATGGTGTTCACTGTGCTGCCAAAATGATATGTCGCTTGTATTCTATGGGTCAGTATAATTACGGAGATACCAAATTTCTATCTTTTTTTTTTTTTCACATTTTAACCCCTTAAACAAAAATTCAAAACTTACAGGGCTACTAACCTGTACAGGGCCACATAAGGTATCTTTTTTTGCAGGGCCAGATGTAATTTTTATTTATACTATTTTATGAAATGTCTATTGTTTTGATCACTTTTTATAAAAATTTTTATGGGAGGCAAATAAAAAGCAGTTTAGCTATTTTATACAAGTATTTTTCCCATATGGTGAACATCGTAGCCAAAAAAAAAAATTCAAGTTTGTAGACTGGGAGTTTTCGAACATGGGGATATCTAATGCGTATGTGCTTTCCTTTATTTATGTTTTATATCTGATTTAGGGAAAGGGGGGGTGATTTAAACTTTCGATAATTTTTTTAGATTTTTTTTTACCTTTTTTTTCCACTATTTTTAGATCCCCTAGTATTTTGAATCCCAGGAGGTCTGGTCATTAATACAATGCATTGCAATGCATTAGCAATTCTAAAATCCCCATACTTTCATTACATGCTTAGAAGTATTGTAATGACAAGCCTGGGAGTCTTTAATAGGCTCCCAACTGTCATAGTAATGAATGCCCTCCCCCTTTCCCAATCCATGCCAAAATGGTGCACCCATGCTCTGCTGGGAAAATAGTGCCTCGGTCACCAGCAGAAACCCAGTGGCAACAGCGCCTGTTCAGCTTCTGTGTGTCCAACACATTTAAACACCAGAAATCCGTCATAATAGTACGGTGGATGCCAGGAAGGGATTAAGATACGTAGTGACATGAAAAATTTGTGAAAAAAAAATTCTGACAATGGTAAGGACAGTCCAGTCATAAAATAATCCAGGACAGGAGGCAAAATGAAATCATTTTTCATATACAGTTGTGTCCTTTCTTACCTTTTCTCTGGGTTAGACATATTCAGATATATCTGTCACAAGATTACCAGCTTTTCTAAACAATATGATGTTGTGATATTCTGTCAAAAAGTAATATCCGATATGTGTATGTACTGCCACCCAGAGGTTATGTTTTAAATGGCAGCCTGTCAAGGGTTTTGCTAGCATGTTGTGTTATTGTATTTAAAGAGGACATGAGGACATGAAAGGTGCTCTTTAATTGGCTTCATGAGAAATTGAAGGCCATAACCAAAATTGGGCTAAGTTATAGTTTTTATTGAACATTGTTCAAAAATTACAGTTACAGCCTGCTATTCTTATTTGAGGAGATATTTCTAAAAATAAACATAGGGGTTACAAAAAATAGTACAAAAGGAATAAAAAGAAATGATTAAAAAACATGGAATATTTAACCAAATAGATCACATAATCAAATGGTTTACAATTGTCATTAGTATTAGTATCATATGACAATTGAAGATGTGTATCTAGTAAGAATTAAAGGGGTTTAAGGGGGTCGAGGAAGGTGAAAGAAAAATAAACATACTTTTCGTATGAAAGACATCTCTGAGACCCGTACCCATCTCTGAAATGATCCCCCTAGCCACTGTGCCCTGACTCTTACATGAACTCAACCTCGCTGAGAACACTGTCTTTGATGGTTGGGCTTTACGGAAACAGTGCAGCTCTCAGCTACTGTTTCTGAAACTCTAATAGATGTGAATGGGAATTATGGAAACAACGTTGTTCACTGTTCTACGCTGGATATGCCATAAATGTCTTTTGTGGGAAAACTCCTTTAGGCTAAGGCCCCATTTTGAGTTTTTTATTGCAGATTTTGCTGTGTTTTTTTAGCCAAAGTCAGGAGTGGCTTAAAAAGAAATGAAAATGATAAAGGAAGCTGTTATATGTTTCCCTTCTGTTAAATCCACTCCTGACTTTGGCCCAAAAAAACGCAGCAAAATCTGCAACAAAAAATGCTGCGTTTCCGCAACGTAGGGCCTTAGCCTTAATGTCCATTGTTCTGATCCTCTGACAGATCAAAATAAGGGACACCACAATGGCAGTATAAAACTATACTAACATATCTGTACTACATATAGACAAGTGGCAGAGTTTCAAACTAAAACATGAACATGGACAAGCATCAGTATCAATAAAAACAGTTTTCAGCTTTTAACAGCAACATAAAAAATATACATGTATATTATATTACAATTAGGTATTCCTTGCATGGTGGGTTCACATGTTCAGGTATTCAGATGCAGTTCTTAAAGAACAAAAGCTTGTAGAACAAAAAAACTGTGGAAAATCTGTGCTTTAAAAAACACGTGCATTTTGAAAAATGCAGCATGTTAATTTTAGCTGACAAATCACAAGCATTTTTCCTATATATTTAATAGGAGAAGAAAAACTGCATAGCAAAACACAGGATAAACTCAATGAAAAATGTTTTTCGCTTTGTTTTTTTCCCACAGTGCTTTAAGCTGTGTTTCGCTATATGTGGCTTTAGGCTAATTGCTATATCTTAATCTTAATTTTCAATACACGGTATTAAAAGAACTACAAAATCACAAATCATAGATTTTAGATTTTAATTTTGTGCCAAAAATAATATACATTAAATTCCAAAATTAAACTACATTAAACTTAAATTATTTTTATGTTTAAAAAATGATAAAAAAAAAGAAGAAAAAAATATATGGCTCTCAGAATGCGGTGAAGCAAAAATAGAAAAATACCTTGTGACCTAGTAGGCCAAAATTAGCCACATCCTTGAGGGTGAAGGGCCTTTTTTTCCCACTGTGTCTTAACAGCTTCACACTATACATTTTTACTTTGATTTTGTCTAAAAATGTGCATATATAATTATTTACCCAATCGCATAAAAAGAAGCAGATGCCTATTTTGAGATCTGACTGATTCTAATTCTAATTCTGCACATTCTTTGACAAGTTTGTTATTAGTCAACATGTGTTCAGTCATTGATGAAGCTGTCGTGTTAAGGCTAGGTTCACATCTGCACCGGTGTCTCCAGAGACTTCACCACAGAAACTGCCGAAAATCGGAAGAGAGAAAAATCATGCATGGAGGACTTTTCTCTCCATCGGTTTCAGGATTAATACGGTGGACCCCATTATAGTCTATGGGGTCTGCAGTGACCAGAACGGCGGAGACCAGGGCGCAAATGTGAACTTAGCATAAGAAATATCAATTTCAAGGTTCAAAGGCAATGTCTTATGTATTTTATTTTTGTTTCATTAATTAGATGTACACACATGGACAAAATTGTTGGTACACCTCGCTTAATGAAAGAAAAACCCACAATGGTCACAGACATAACTTGAATCTGACAAAAGTAATAATATATAAAAAATCTATGAAAATGAACAAATGAAAGTCAGACATTGCTTTTCAACCATGCTTCAACAGAATTTTTTTTAAAAAGAAAAGTCATGAAACAGGCCTGGACAGAAATGATGGTGCCCTTAACTTAATATTTTGTTGCACAACCTTTTGAGGCAATCACTGCAATCAAACGATTCCTGTAACTGTTAATGAGACTTCTGCACCTCTCAACAGGTATTTTGGCCCACTCCTCATGAGCAAACTGCTCCAGTTGTCTCGGGTTTGAAGGGTGTCTTTTCCAGACGGCATGTTTCAGCTCCTTCCAAAGATGCTCAATAGGATTTAGGTCAGGGCTTATAGAAGGCCACTTCAGAATAGTCCAATGTTTTCGTAGCCATTCTTGGGTGTTATTAGCTGTGTGTTTTGGTCATTATTCTGTTGCAAGACCCATGACCTGCGACTGAGACCAAGCTTTCTGAAATTGTGCAGCACATTTCTCTCTAGAATCCCTTGATAGTCTTGAGATTTCATTGTACCCTGCACAGATTCAAGACACCCTGTGCCAGATGCAGCATAGCAGCCCCAGAATATAACTTAGCCTCCTCCATGATTCACAGTAGGGACAGTGTTCTTTTCAAGATATGCTTCATTTTTCAGTATGTGAACATAAAGCTGATGTGCCTTGCCAAAAATTTCGATTTTTGCCTCATCTGTCCATATGACATTCTCCCAGAAGCTTTGTGGCTTGTCATAGAATTTTTATATATTATTACTTTTGTTAGATTCAAGTTATTTCTGTGACCATTGTGGGTTTTTCTTTCATTAAACGAGGGGTACCAACAATTTTGTCCACGTGTGTATGCAGAACAGATGTTAATAACTCTCCTGATCCTGAGGATATACAGATGCTTTATGTATTGTAAGTAAAGACAGTGCAGCAGGTGTGTGTTCTTTATAGCAGCTGAAATCAATGGGAATCAAATGACAGACATAGCATAGATTATCATTTTACATGAAGTGATTAAATACAGCTTTCCCCAGAGAGGGACGTGGTAGAAGCATACAGAGTCTTATCTACAGTATGTGTATCGTGTAGCGATCTCACTTTATGGCCAAAATGCTCAAATCCCTATTTCACCTCCCAAAAAATTTGAATAAAAAGTCTAAACATCAGATATTACCATAAATGGTGTCAGTAAAAAGTAATCTTCCCCAACAAAGAAAGACACATTACACAGCCCCTTATATATATATATATATATATATATATATATATATATATTTATATATTTAAAAAAAGTTACGGGTGTCACAATATGGTGATTCAAACAAATTTTTTGTTTATTTCTAAAATGTATTAAAACATGAAAAAAAACTATATAAATTTAATATCACAACGATCATACTGATCTGCAGAATAAAATGTATTAAAACATGAAGAAACTATATAAATTTAGTATCACAGTGATCATACTGATCTGCAGAATATATAGAATATGTCAGATGAGCACTGTAAAAATTAAACCTGTAAGAAAGTGAGGCAATTGCATTTTTTCACCCCCAATTGGACCTTATACAAATTTTTTTCTCCAGCTTGTACAGAATACTGAAGGGTGCTATTATGAAATACAGGTTATGGCCTTTGGAAGGCAGCAAGCAAGAAGCGAAAATGAAACTTTTTTTTTTGTTTGAAAAGGAGTTAAGATAGCTGTCAGCAGAACGAGCTATTCCTCCCAACTCCACTGTAAACATCAATGCCATTATAATAAATAGCCAACCATCAGCTTTATCTGTGCTGCAAAGTATACGCAAGCAAGAAGGTTTGTAAGAGACAGCCAATGTTGTCCTAAGCTTCATTTGTCTGTATAAACTGTTAATGTTGAATGTATTTCTGTGATTCTGTTCCTTTAAGACAGCAGCCATTGTAATTGTGACATGATGCTGGAGTGAGACCCCCCCCTTTTATGTCAGCCTGCCTGTTCTGCAGACAGAGTGTGAGCAGAGAAGCAGGAAGTGACGAGACAGAGAGCAGCAGCCATCTTGGCAAGTGTTGTATTGAACTGGTGTGGAGATTTTTCTGTACAGCTAAGCTGTATCTTGGTCCAGAGACAAACAGAGTGTAAAGAGACAACAGGACTAGTGAGTCCACGTGAAAGGAACTGTGCTCAGTGGCTGATCAGTGAGACTGACATTGTGACTGTGTATATGGATACCACAGATAGAGACTCGCAGTGCTGTTGATGTACTGGACGGCACCTGCTAAATCCCGCTTTACATCCCAGCTCAGTGTATGGATTCGGCAGGACTGTCAGTGTGCTGAGTGGAATCTGCTGTTGGATTACATTGCATTCAGTTGGTTTCCCTGTCTGTTAAAGAGGACTTCATTTCTCCCAAGATCCTGATAACCGTGAGGAGAGGACGCTTCACTATAAAAGAAAGGACCGACTTTGGGCCCCACCGCGCGCTTCTACGGACTGTAAGCGGTCCACCTGGACCACTGGGAAAAGGGGGTGCACCCAAATGTGATGTCAGGGTCAGTTAGGGATAGTTTTGAGTATATTGTTCATTCAGTGTCCATACTGCAGAAGTGGACAGAGTAAAAGTAGAAACCATTGCAGAATTTGCCTTGAAATTGTTCATGCTATATTGTATATTTTGCTTGTCTTTAGCCCTGTCATTTTACCTTTAACTAGCCTTTATTAACTTATAGTAAATATATTTTTTTTTCTTGAACTACCGCGTGTGCGTTCATTTCTGGTTGCGGGGTCCAAACCACCCCCCTTGCTCTCGGTTCCCGGCTTTCTGGGGGGGGGGGGGGGGGGGGGGGGGGGGGGGGGGGGGGGGGGGTGGGGGGGGGGGGTTGGGGGGTGGGGGGGCCGCCCTTCCCGGCGGGGGGGGGGGGGGGGGGGGGGGGGGGGGGGCGGAAGAAAGGGGGAGGGGTAGGAAAAAGAATCTATTTAGGAAAAGAAAAAAAAAAAAAAAAAAAAAAAAAGGGGGGGGGGGGGGGATAGACTGCAGATAGTGACAGCTACCAAGAGTCACAGTTGCTGCTAATTTTAGCGTTGTGGACATGCACAGATCTGTATGATGATGATGATAAAATTATCAGCCATTATAAAAAATAGTTGACCATAAGGTTTATCAGTTATACTGTGCTGCAAATTATACGCAAGTTTTATCAGCGGAATTGTATCATATCATATGTGCGGCTGCACATGAATACATAAACACATCATAGTATATTTTTACTTTAATGGACTGTGTTCCTTAATAAAAGCTAAGTTTTAGATGTTTTCCTTCCATTTTCTTTGTCAATGCTCGGTGAACACGCATGTTCAATGGCTTCTGACAACGGCTTTTCTCTTGCAGGAACAATGCATCATGTATGTTAATATCAAATATGCTCAATCCTTCACCCCCCACAACATCTACCATCAAGAGTCCCCAATATACATTACTCTAGATACATTGATGAGCAAAAGGGTAACAAAGTTTTGAACTTTTGACTTTCAGGCTCAATATCTCACCATCTACTAAAGCTTCGAATGTGAGGCTACCATCATTTTAAAGACAATCATCTTGGCTAACTCATACATAAATTTGACTAGCAAAAATTTAGCATACGATTAGTTATGCAGATTCTTGACTTGTAACCACAGTGTTACTGTTTTGCTCCTAAGAATCAAAATTTTAATTTTTTTTTTATTATTTTAGTATTTTGTAAATCCATCTTTGGCTTTCAACACTGCCTGAATCCTTCTGGGCACACTCCCGATCAGATTCAAGCATGTCTCATCCGAAATCTGATCTCAGTTCTCTTCTACATGTTCCCAATGTTGGTGCATACTGGTCAACTCACTGGTCAGCTCGATTGTGTTGACATATGGGGACTGTGGGGGCCAATCTAGCACCTCTACTTCTTTGTCACTGAACCATTTCTTCGTTAATCTTGACGTATCATCAGGCTTCCTCCACCAAACTTGACAGTTCCTTCAATTTCTTGATCAGTTAGCCCCTTTTTCCCTTGTTTCTTCCAGACCCATTTGCACCCATCATAGCCCAGTCTATAGACTTTTGTCTCATCGCTCTAAATCACCTGTTTCCAATCTTCTAGTGTCCACATTTCGTACTTTTTTGCAAACTTGAGCCGACGCTTCTTATGACAATATTGAAGTGGAGGCTTCTTCACCTTTTTTCGAGCCACCATTCCAGACTTGTGTAATGAGCATCACAAAGTGCTTGCATGAACGTCTGTGATCTCTTAATTACAAAGCATACAAGCCACCTCCACTGCCATGTTTGTAGCACCAGAACTAATAGACCTTGCGATGAGCTAACTTTTTGACTCCAATATTTTTACTGGACGTCCACCTCTTGGATTCTGAATGGATAGACAGATTTCATTTGTATTCTTCCAACTGTCATGACACTCACATGATGCAGTTTGGCAGTTTTCTTGGTCAAAAGACCACTATCGATGAGCTGATTGATACTGTTTCTCTTTACTTAGGAAATCATCTTCATGGCTGATCCTCATTTTGAACCAGTGACCTTTCGATTGGGATTCAACCTAATAACACACTGAGCTATTAGGAAATGTGAGAAGAGGTTGTAAGTTGTAGTATACAAGAAGAGAAAGATTTTTCCAACACCAGGAGCAAAACAGTAAAAATGCAGTTACAGTATATGACAAGAATCTGCATTAATAATCATATGCTAAATAAATTCACAGCATACATTGGTTAAATTATACAATGAATATTGGTACAGCAAACAAACAGGTTTATAAAATATGTGTTGCTACACCCTGTTTATTTATTTTTTGCACGTGCTTCTTTAGTGGATAATATAATTTCCTACTTTTTTAAATGACAACCTTCCTCTGTTGAGTAGAGCATGCTATGGGGTGTATGACGTTCAGGAAGAGCAGGAAGTGCACAGCACATTCATATAGTTTAATATACTGTAGTTAGACTATATCCATTACTTTAAAGCCAGCTATAAAACCACAGTAAACTGTAAGAAAACATTTGCTGTATGAACCTTAGTCAGCTATAGCTTATGTTCTGTTGCCAGGTACTTCAAAGTTCAAACAGAAATAATGCTCCAGATCACATGAGTATAATGGAATATGTTTCTGTCATAAGACTATACAGTATGTAACAGATGTCACTCCAACGCATGGACCATTGTGTAAATACACTATGTGTACAGTCCTCCTTGCTAAATACATGTGGCATGTACACTACTGTTCAAAAGTTTGGGGTCACCCAGACAATTTTGTGTTTTCCATGAGTTGCAAAATGAATAGAAAATATAGTCAAGACATTGACAAGGTTAGAAATAATGCTTTTTATTTGAAATAATAATTTTCTCCTTCAAACTTTGCTTTCGTCAAAGAATGCTCCATTTTTACAGAATTGCAGACCTTTGTCATTCTAGTTGTTAATTTGCTGAGGTAATCTGAGAAATGTCACCCCATGCTTCCAGAAGCCCCTCCCACAAGTTGGATTGGCTTGATGGGCACTTTTTGCGTACCATACGGTCAAGCTGCTCCCACAACAGCTCAATGGGGTTGAGATCTGGTGACTGCGCTGGCCACTCCATTACAGATAGAATACCAGCTGCCTGCTTCTTCCCTAAATAGTTCTTGCATAATTTGGAGGTGTGTTTTGGGTCATTGTCCTGTTGTAGGATGAAATTGGCTCCAATCAAGCGCTGTCCACAGGGTATGGCATGGCGTTGCAAAATGGAGTGATAGCCTTCCTTATTCAAAATCCCTTTTACCTTGTACAAATCTCCTACTTTACCAGCACCAAAACAACCCCAGATCATCACATTACCTCCACCACGCTTGGCAGATGGCGTCAGGCACTCTTCCAGCATCTTTTCAGTTGTTCTGTGTCTCACAAATGTTCTTCTGTGTGATCCAAACACCTCAAACTTCGATTCATCTGTCCATAACACTTTTTTCCAATCTTCCTCTGTCTAGTGTCTGTGTTCTTTTGCCCATATTAATCTTTTCCTTTTATTATCCAGTCTCAGATATGGCTTTTTCTTGGCCACTCTGTCCTGAAGGCCAGCATCCATGAGTCGCCTCTTCACTGTAGACGTTGACACTGGCATTTTGTGGGTACTATTTAATGAAGCTGCCAGTTGAGGACCTGTGAGGTGTCGATTTCTCAAACTAGAGACTCTAATGTACTTGTCTTGTTGCTCATTTGTGCAGCGGGGCCTCCCACTTCTCTTTCTACTCTGGTTAGAGCCTGTTTGTGCTGTCCTCTGAAGGGAGTAGTACACACCGTTGTAGGAAATCTTCAGTTTCTTGGCAATTTCTCACATGGAATAGCCTTCATTTCTAAGAACAAGAATAGACTGTCAAGTTTCACATGAAAGTTCTCTTTTTCTGGCCATTTTGAGAGTTTAATCGAACCAGCAAATGTAATGCTCCAGATTCTCAACTAGCTCAAAGGAAGGTCAGTTTTATAGCTTCTCTAACCAGCAAAACTGTTTTCAGCTGGTTAGAGAAGCTAACTTGCACAAGGGTTTTCTAAACATCCATTGGCCTTCTTACACAGTTAGCAAACACAATGTACCATTAGAACATTGGAGTGATGGTTACTGGAAATGGGCCTCTATACACCTATGTAGATATTGCATTAAAAACCAGACGTTTGCAGCTAGAATAGTCATTTACCACATTAACAATGTATAGAGTGTATTTCTGATTCATTTAATGTTATCTTCACTGAAAAAAACTGTGCTTTTCTTTCAAAAATAAGGAAATTTCTAAGTGACCCTAAACTTTTGAACTGTAGTGTATGTAAACTGCATGTCCAGTTTACGTGAGTGAAAAAGTAGCACCTGAAATTATTTTACCTGGTCCAGGTCATGTGATCAGAACCAACCCTATTCCCAGGTAGCCAACAGTACTGTAGCTGATGGCCGAACACTTGTTCATCTGACTATTGTTCATTCTGATCTCCTAATACACATGCACCCTCACATGTGTTCTCAATGGGACAGAAGTGACTTATTTCCTGTGAGAACATAGGATCAGGTTTTTTTTTAATCTGATAGTTAAGACATTCTCATAAATAGAATGTGGCTGACCGGTCAGACCAACTTGTTAGATTCAGCCAATGTTCATCTAATGTGTATGGCCATCTTTAGACTTCATATGTTCATATGGCCGCTAATCTACTTTGATGGGAACTTTCCACACATGATAGTTGATCTGTTAGTAGCCGGTTATAGAGCAGGAGCACCGAAATCTCTGCTCTTTCTGTGCTTAGGAGTCCAGTGGACAGTCCAAATCAGTGATTTACAACCACCTATTTATGCATGCTCATACAAGGAAGGGACGTGAGATCACCTATTGGACTCCTTTTCTGGTTTATAGGCCAATTTTATACTAATGACCTATGTTTGGGATTAGTCATCAGTATAAGTTTGTTGGGGGTCCAAAATCCTGACCCTGCACCAATCAGCTTTTCCACGCAACCTGCACCACCAGATGCCATTCAGGAAATGGAACCAGAAGCAGAAAGCTCCATACCCTCTAAAGTGGCTGTGCTGGAGTATTCAAGTGAATAAGAGCTGCTGTACTCCAGCTGCTATACAGGGGGCAGAGTCTTCTGCTTCCAACTCTGTCCACTATATAGGTTCCAGCATCAGAGTCTGTCTGAAACAGATGACTGGTTTGGAATCCACACGCTGGACCCCCACTGACCTGATATTGACTACTTATCCTATGTATAAGTCACAAGTATCAAAATTGGCCTGGAACCAGAAAACCCCTTTAATAAGTTACATATTATACTGAATCTTTTCTTAGAAAAAAAAATATCAATCTGCTTAGCTCTTCCTGCTCTATGACATGATGCCAGTTGATTGAATAGCATTTTCATAGAGACAGGTTCCCTCAAAATCAAGTTTCTGTCAAGTCAAGTTGTTTTTAAAAGAAAATGGAAAAATGAAGGATCCATTATACATAGAGCCTTAGCTATTTACCTCTTTGTTATTGTTTCATAAAGCTTTCAGCCATGGCAATAGGGATAGGCAAAGAACAAGCGTGCATTGCACTTACTTTACTTTGTAGTGCTAAAACAAAGGCACTGGAAGAAAAAAAAAAGGGAATTTGCTGTAATATACTAGTGCAAACACTAAGCAAAAAAAGTATAAATACATTTATGTAAACAGTTTTGTGTATAGTGTTCTATAGCATAGCAGTAAATAATTGATTTCTACACGCTTATGTACACTGCAAACATCAAGAACAGTAAATGGTGCAAGTGAAAACATTTCTGATAAGTTTACATGTGTACTATTGAACTCAAAACTTAGTAGGTTTACATCTGATCTAAGTGCTGGTGTCACTAGCTACACAGTATATTTTCAATGCATTTTTATACTTGCTATATGTAGCATGATAAATATAATAAAAGAAGAGGGACAGTTATATTTATACAGTTTCATCATAATACAAAGTCCTTGCATTCCCTGACTATGTTGGGTTTTCATTTACAACATAGCATCCAGACGCTGGCTAATGCTGCCCACACACATTAGATTACAGTTAGAGGATCTAGCATGTATGGAATGTGGTGGTACTACCAGAAGACTAGTAAATGAGGATCAGGCATGATAAACCCTGTCACTAGGGTAAAACATTTTAAACCAGCAACACAATTTTTAGGTAGGTCAGGCTGACCTGAAAGTAACATCTTTTCAGCTCTATCTCCAATAGAGCATCATCAGGCTCCCGGGAACTGCAGTTTTTACTGCATTTTGATAACTCTTGTGTATAGCTTGCTCTCCTGATGTGCTTGGAATAAGTGAAACGCATTGAGAGATTTTGATATGAGAGTGCAGGCAGCTTACTATATCTACATTATTTAGACACTGTGGGGGTTTAGTAATTAGGGACTGGTCTGTCTTTTAGCCTAAGGCTAGGTTCACATCTGTGCCTGGATTCCGTTTGAGATTTCCATCCCCGAATCCGCTTAAAAAATGTGGAGAGAAAAGTTATGCAAGCGGATTAAGCGGATTAGGCTTCCGTTTCATTGGGTGCGCTTGGGGACCCGAAGAACGGAAACCCAGGCATAGGTGTGACCCTAGCGTAAGGCTTCCTAAAAGAGAGCACTTGCATATAAAGTGGGGCTGGCGACAGATCTTATCAAAATTGTTTACATAGTGGATGAATTACCCTCAGTGACTCCTGTAACACCCTTTTCATGCCTCTATGAGCAATCTGTAGCAACAAGGAAAGTTCCATTTCTCCAAACTCCTATGCCCCACACTGCTGTAATAAACCGATGCAAGTCTGAGAATACAGGGCTAGGCAGGATTTCAGAATAGCTCCTTGGCCCGGTCACTGAAAGAAGGGAGAAAAGAAGGATGGCATATTAGAGTAGTGTGGGGTATAGCAGTGTTGAGCAACAGGGCCCGGTCAGTGCTCCAAACTGCTAATTTGCATATTATGAAATGAATGCAAAAGAGGCATGAATTTTCATGGGGAAAAAGGTGTTAGATTCAGGTAAGCCTGACCTATCTAACTGTGTTGCTGGTTTAATATGGTTCATCCTGGTGACAGACTTCCTTTAAGGGATTTCTACACCCAAACAAAATTATATTTAAAATTGCTTAGTCTGCTGTATAAAAAAAATGTATACTCCCTTCACAGATCCCTGATGCTCCGTTCCTGCTGCTGTCTGATTCCCCTGCTGTTCTGCTTTTCCTGATTCATCTGATCATCCTGATGACATCTCACAGAGGCATGTCACATCTGCATCCAGCCACTGGTTGTAGCCGGTTACCATTACAGACAATGATGGATGTACCAGTGATATGCCCCTATGTTGACATGTCACCAACATTTCTTTAGGTATAATTGAAATACAGCGATTTCCAAAAAAATTTTTTTTAAATCGCAGCAATTTCTCTGCAGATTTTTTTCTGCAATGTGTGGATGGGATTAGTCATAATTCCATTCACTTTGCAGGTAATGTAAAACGCAGCGATTTCACAACATGGATCCCGGCCTAAAGCAGTTTCCAAAGTTACCAAATAAATGCGGTTTCATTTTGTTGCTGGTCTGCAATAGACTACACTTAGTACAATGGCTTTGTATGCTGTGAGAAGTATGCAGTATGTTCCTCCTCTCCTCACCAGCTATAGTCTTGTCGCAGATTATAGAAACCCTAATAGACAGATGATCAATACATGCACTTAAAGGTTCATGAAAAGTTGAACTATGTGCAGGCTCTTGCTGGGCAGTCTGTTCTATGACTGTATAAGCCTTCATACATGGTGTTCTATCAGGTTTTCTGCTGCTGTCCCATTTTGGGTGCAACTCATTTTGCATTTGTCTTTGATGTTGTGGGCGTGTACAATAAGGAGCAGTCTGCCCCCTCCCCTCTTCATTATAACTAGTTTGTTTTGATTACATGTATTTCTGCCAGGAGTAACTGTACAAGAACAAACAAATAGCTGAGAAAAAGCCAAGTGACCGTCATATAGGAGATCCAAGAACATAAAGCTGGAAAAATAGGGCAAATACATACAGATATTCACTCCATTCTAGCATCTACCATGAAGGCATGACACCGGAAGAGAGCAATCTATGAGCACAGTCAGTTAAGCGGCTTCTGGTCTGTGAATAATATCCCATTTATAACCATACAAGCTGCCAGAAGTAGATACAAATACATAGAAGACTTTCTTTCCAGACATGCTATGAAGAGTCTGTGATAAGAATGAGTCCCTCCTATCTGCATTCAATGGGTAAAGAGACCAACCCCTCCCCCCATCCACTCACTCTGATCCGTCTTGCATCTATGGAGACAAATCTAGTCTAGCAACAGAGAGTGAACTGTAAATTAGCTAGAAGGGAGACACCTAGTGGCAGGAACTTTAGAAAGGTTTTTCAGGCAAAAAGCAGCAACATTTTTAATTAAAATGAATTACATTTTGGTCCAGAATGACATGCTCTATTAAATAAGGCTAAGTTGTCTGAAAAGTTAGTGACCATTTAATCAATAAAGTGCCTATTCACTGACATTACTGGTACTTAAAGTGATGCACTAATTCCCAGGAGTTTTACTAAAATCTCTATGCCGATTCACTGGATCTGGCTCACTGTGGCAATCCATCCAAGACACTACACAATTGCCATGGCGGGGCCACTTTAATACAAATGGAATGGGTGATTGCATTGCACAGATGCGTGAGACATACATGCCAACAGTCAACACCATCTCTGGCATTGTAAGCTGAATATGGTTTTAAATTACAATGAGGAAAAACCAATAAGTCTAATTATAATATATCTTAAAGAAATTGTTCAAGTGTAGAAACTGATGGGGAAAGCAGACAGCTCCATATACTGTGCTATTGTCACTCAGATTCCATTCACTTGAATGAGAACTAAGGTACGGTACCCTGGCAAGTCCACTACCCAGTGTCCTAAATTGGTTGCTTCTGGCTTTGTACACCATGCAGATCCAGTGCCCACAGTGACTGAATGGTGGGGGTGTCAATTATCAGACCCCCACTGATCTGATATTGATTACCTATCACATTATTTACAGGCCATCAATATCTCTAGGAGAAAACCTTTATATGTCACTGTAACTTGTGGGACCACTGTATCAGAAGAGTGTTTTTACTTCAATGTCTGCAGAATGCACACTCATGAATGATTTTGTCATAGGTCATTTGTTTTTTGTTTTTTACTAAGAAAACAAGTATCTTTAGACACATTAACTATCTTTGCACTTCCTAGATAGACAAGCCTGATACATTACTACATCTACTGTACATAAAACTCAAAATAACAAACTAAGGATCTTAAATGCTACTAAATGCAATTGAAATTCACAAACCTACGAATGATTTTTTTTTTTTTTTTTTGTGAGCGCTGGTCAAGGCCATGAAAGTTTTTTTTTCCAGGGACTATACACTGTTTTACAGATCTAGGTGTCATTATCAGTTTATGGTATAATTTGAATATTTACCTTACGCTGATAACCGTCACATGCCTTCTGTTATCACCCAACTTATCTGTCATCATAACTGCTCAGCTTGTGTAGGTCAGCGTCCTTTCCTCTTTGCTCACTTCTGACAAAGGAATTTCTTATGAAGCTAGCAGGAAAATTAGGTAATCTGTAAGACATGAAGAACTGAGAGTGATAAAATAGTTAATCACCAAGCTCAGAAGCACAAAAAAAATAAACAACTTTCTTTGCTGCATATTAATGAGAATATATATGAACCTACTTATCTCAGCATATTACAGTTTTTTTTTACTATATTTCATTAGCAGAAAGTAACATTTTCTTGCATCTTGATGTAGTTCTCCTATCACTGTCTGCGGGCCTTTTGTAAAAGTTTATTATCTTATTTATTTCTTTTGTTTACTGATATAGTGCCAACTATTCTGTAGCCTATTACATCATTCACTGTCCCAAGTAGGGTTCACAATCTAAATTCCCTATCAGTATGTCCTTAAAATGTTGGGGGAAACACAGGGGGAACATAAAAACTCCACGCAGATTTTGTCCTTGGATAGATTTGAACCCTTCAAAAAAATCCATCTAGTATAAAACAGTAATTTGAAAACAGGGAGATGGTGGAGTAAAACTACAACTACAGGAAAGAACAATTTTTTTTTTTTCAATGCCCCCTGCTGATTTAAAAATTAAGAGGGTTGTCCATTTTTGCCTGGATAACCCCTTTAAGTTCAAATTCCTGACTGTGTTTTTAGCAAGTACTATGGAAGCATATGAAAGCTAAGAATCTCTGCTTTATTGTGATACCACAACCATTTTTATAGATGGCATAAAACAAGATAAAGCCTTTTGAAGTGACTATCCCCTTTGGTAAATGCTTCAGCTCTGCATATTCACAATACAAATATGTATAGACTTTCCTTCATAACAGCTCAGTTAGAGGGTTGCTAGGGAGAATGTTACAGCCAGTTTTATAATAAAACAGAAGTTAGATAGGATAATTAAGTATGTTACAAAAATGGTCACCAAACAACCCCTGACACTAGAGAGTTACACTTTAAGGGATGCCCACTTGTAACCTATGGACATCATCCATAGACTGCAATAGAAAAATGCCACTGCACTGTTTGATTCAATTTTGAGCTAGAGAGAGAGGTGTATGCTACAGTAAGGTGAAATATAAGTTCTTTCTTTATGTTCTCCATCCATTTCTGGCTTGGACTCAAAAAAGTAAAACAAAAACTGACACAAAATCTGACCCACCAAGAAATAGTAATTTTACTTACACCTTTCCCGTTATTCTTTCTCTGGTAAAGTATTTCTGAACTCTTCTGTTCTGTGTATATATCTTAACATACACCTTCGGACATGTAGCGTATATTAGGTGTTTTTTTTGGGGGTAAAAAGGATAGATAATGCTTGAGAATCATCTTGTCATCTAGAATAGTTACATATAGAGCTTTGCAGGATAAGACCTGTATCTCACCCACCTGTCAGCAGGAAGGTGGTGTCCAGAGTTAGCAATTGTAATGGGATATCCTCCAAAGGCTCATAGAGCTTTTCATCCATGAGAGGCAAGATTGGGATCCCAGAAAGGTACTGTGGAGAGGGCTAGAGGGATTAATCTTGGAGGTTCCCTTCAAGAACCTTTTGAAAATGGGTAAATCTGTCACCCTGATGTTCAGGAAGGCACTTAAGGCTGTAATATGGAACTTGAGGGGACTGGGTTTTTAACTTCTTGTCTAGACCAGACTGCAAAAATTAGAGCAGAGTTAGGCAGATACCATTGGGTCAGCGGGACACCATTTACCCTTAGATGAAGCTGGCTGACAGTCAGTTGAGAAACTGCACTGGGATAGCAGATCTTGATGCTGAGTTAGGCCAGGGCCCCACGTGGTGCAAATACTGCGGTTTGCCCGTGGCAGAAACACCGCGGAAAAAAGATGTGATGTTTTACAGTCCCTAGCCTAATCTAGCGAATCCCATCCACATATTGCTGGAAAATACACGCAGTGAACACACTGCGATTTCCAAAACCATTGCGGTTTTGGAAATTGCAGCATGTCAATTATACCTACGGAAACGCCTATAGGTATAATTGAAACAGGAAGTCCACAGAGGAAACCTCTGTGAACTGTCTGTGAAAAGCGATGCGGGAAAACTGCTGCAGTTTTTCCCATGGAGCTTTTTTGCTGCCTCCCCCTACGTAGGGCCTTAGCCTAAGGCCGGTTGCAGACGACCGTGCTGCAACCGGCCGGCCGTGAATTAAAAGCATGGGGATGTCCCCCCATGTGCCGCCCGTGCCCAGGCCTTGATTCCGCGGCTCCTTTCTTTAAATGAATAGGAGCCACGGAAGCAAGGTCCGCAAAATAGGACAGGAATAGGACCTGTTCTATATTTTGCGGCCCGGGCTGTCGGCCCGCACACGGGACCGTGAAATTCATGGTCGTGGGAACGAGCCCATAGAAAAGAATGGGTCAGTGTGCTATCCATGAAATACACGGATAGCACACTGACCACTGCCACAGTCGTCCCCAAAGGGGCCTAAGGATGACCCCAAATCTCTACAAGGGCCTGAAAGTTTTCCTCTACAGACTTTCTGCCCCTATTATACCTATACAGAAGACACCAGCCTTTCCGCAGGTATAACTGACACGCTGCGATTTTCAAAAATGCAAGCGTTTTTTTTACATCCTAGTTTATTTCTGTGTGCTATCCGTGAGAAATGCTTTTTTTTTTTTTTTTTTTTTTTGGCATCTGCAAGTTTTCTTTATTTTTCAGCAAGTACCTAGCAATGTATCTGTGTAAAACGGACTGCACACAGATGACATCCATATGCTGACGTTTTTATTTTTCACGAACCCCTAGACTTGAATAGGCGAGACAAGAAAAAAAAAAAAAAAGTGCATGCCTTGATTATTATTTTTTTTTTTTTCTCAGTGCCTCTCATTCCATGAAAAACAAGGGACATGAGAATGGGTCTGTGTGCTGTCCGATGTTTTCATGACCTGAAAAATAGATTTACTCTGATACGTTGTGGAAAAACATGATGTCAAAGCACCCCAAGGCTAAGGCCCCATGTGGTGAAACGTAGGTAAAAAAACCGCTGCGGAAATGCATCACTTTTTTTTCCGCTGCATTTTTCATTGTGTTTTTGCTGAGTTTCTCTCAGTGTATTTTCTTCCCTTATTAAACCTATATGTAAAATGCCAGCGATTCTGTAGGTATAATGGACATGCTGCGATTTTCAAACACATGGTTGTTTCTGAAAACGCAGTATTTCTGCAGTGGGTTTTTTTTTTATGTGGATGAGACTAGCCAGAATCTCACTCACTTTGCAGGTACTGTAAAACACAGCTTTTTTTTCTGCTGCGTTTTCGCAATGTGTCACCACGTTGCAGAAACACAGCTTTTTTTTGTTGCAGATTTTGCTGTATTTTTTTGAGCCAAAGCCAAGAATGGCTGCAAAAGGACTGGTAAATTTATAATAAGCTCTTATACTTCTACCTTCTGTCTGCTCGATCCCCTCCTGGCTTTGACTCAAAAAAAGCAGCAAAATCTGAAACAAAAAAAAAAAAAGCTGCGTTTCCGCAACGTGGGGCCTTAGCCTTAATGTTTTTTGTTGTAGATTTTTCTGCATTTTTTTGAGCCAAGGTCAGTATTGTCTTGAAAAGAAATGGTAACTGTAAAGGAAGTACTTACACTTTGCAAAATCCACTCCTGACTTTGGCTCAAAAAACTGCAGCAAATTATGCAAAAAAAAAAAAAAAAAGTTCTGCAAAATGTGGCCTCAGTTTATACTGGCTTTGCTTGTTCTGTTCGTAAATGGCATGACAACAATAATGGGTCGACTATATTTGATTTGTAATAAATCTAGAAGGATCCCACCAACTAGGAGTGTCCATTTATTTATTTTTTCTATCAGGACTAATGGCAACCTGACAGAATGCAACCTAAACCCCAGTGTGATCAGAGCCTAAAGCCTGAATACACATCATTCAGTTCTTGTACAAACAGTAGCACAAATGTTAAATATTATCAGTTATACCTCTGTAAGAAATCAATGGCAACAGCCGATAAAGCAGTGAAAGTGGACTCTATTAGCCTCATAAATAAATGATTTTTCTTTATAAGGCCAGGATCCAAGGTGGCTAAATGGCCGCAATTATCAAACAATTGTGATATTACTGTATGTGATATCATGTGGCAATTTAATATGACTCAATCTTGGACTTTTAGTGATAATCACAAATCTCATACATAGTAACATAGCTGATAAGGTTGGATAAATCCACAAGTCCAGTCTATAACCCTACCCATGCAGCACCTCTCGCCATTGCATTCTATTAAAAGTGCATTCAGAATTAAAGCACAAACTTTACATCATTGTACTAGAACTCACCTAAACTCATAATATACTTGTCACATCCAACACAGCAAAGTCACTAATATACAATTTGCCGCCCCTTTCTAGAAGGATCTTGGCTGTGTAAAGCATCCTCACTACCACAGGTAAAACATGGACCTTCTCAATCATCTTCTACTGAAACATTTACACAACCCTCATACACATGCGGCTTCTGGGCTAAATAATTTACACTGGTGACTGGCAGTGAACTTGTCCCTGACACCCACCACACACAGCAGACTGGCAGTGCCCCTGACACCCAATACACACATATATATTTATACACACACACACACACACACACACACACACACACACACACACACACACAGAGCCACAGCCGGCAGAGCCCCTGACACCCACCACACATAGCAGACTGACTGCCTGTGACACCCACAGCTGGCAGTACCCCTTTTCACCACACACGGCAGATTGGCAGTGCCCCTGACACCCAATACATATATACATACACACACACAAACACAGCAGACTGACAGTGCCCCTGACACCCACAGCTGGCAGTACCCCTTGACACTCACCAAACACGGCAGTTGGCAGTGCCCCTGACACCTACCACACACAGCAAACTGACAGTGCCCCTGACTCCCACAGCTGGCAGTATCCCCTGACACCCACCATACATAGCTGGCAGTGCCCCTGACACCCACCACACACAACAGGCTGACAGGCCCCGAACCCCACAGCTGGCAGTACCCCTGACACCCACCACACACAGCTGGCAGTGCCCCTGCACCCACCACACACAGCTGGCAGTATCCCCTGACACCCACCACACGCAGCAGCTGCATTGCCCCTGACACCCACAGCTGGCAGTATCCCCTGACACCCACCACACGCAGCAGACTGACAGTGCCCCTGACCCCACAGCTGGCAGTATCCCCTGACACCCACCATACATAGCTGGCAGTGCCCCTGACACCCACCACACACAGCTGGCAGTATCCCCTGATACCCACCACACGCAGCAGACTGACATTGCCCCTGACACCCACCACACACAGCTGGCAGTGCCCCTGACACCCACCACACACAACAGACTGACAATGCCCCTGACTCCCACAGCTGGCAGTATCCCCTGACACCCACCACACGCAGCAGACTGACAGTGCCCCTGCTTTCATATACTTTGCATCTACATACATGGCTGATTATTTATTTATTTTTGGTAAATTGAATTCAGCTGCTTTGCATAGAAGGCAAATGCCTGCAGCTGGCTGACACACAATTGGCTTCTCCCGCCTTGCAGGGACACTGGTCAGACTGGTTCCTGTCATCATCGGCAATATCATTACATTAACATCACAACAATTGGGTCTGGGGAGAAGAAGACTGTATTGTGAGGTGCTCGTCTGCAGGGCTGTGTGCACACGCTGACGATCCAGTACTGTTGCGCTCAGTTCACGGGAAGACGTTGAAGAAGGAGGGTTCATGTATGAGGGGGAGAGCTGAGGAGGACTGAGGACAAGCTGGAAACTTGGTAAAGGTGATCATGACAGAACCTGTGTGTGACCCTGAAGAGCCTAAGAGACCCCTGAAGAAAGACTCCAAGGGCCTCTCAGTACTGTAAGTGCAGAGTACAGGGCAGTGTGTGGCCGGAAGTAGCGATACCTATGGTCTATCTATGGTAGTGCATGCAGCCCTTGGCTGCTTCTACTTTTCTTTGTTGAGACATTGATAGTTATGTTTGTTTCTGGGAAACCTGGTTGATAACACTATATAAGGGTATGTGCACACTGATACTGTGACCCTGAAAAATCTGCTGCAGCAAAGACCACTCCAGACTGTGTGTATTTAATACCATAACTGCTGAGGGTTTGTTGCAATTTCACTGGTAAAGCTAAGGCTACATGCACACTTCTGTAGTTTTGGGCTGTGAGCTATTTTATGGATCGGTGAAAACTGATCACATACGGACCCATTTGTTTCTATGGCCCCAAACTCCGGTTTGTAGTGTCTGCGCTGTAGAAATTGGTCATTAAATATGTAGTGGGCCCAATACCTGACCGTATTTGCGTCTCGGGCCATTCGTTCAAGTGTATGGGTCTATTAAAAAAAAAAAAAACTCTTTTTTTTTTTTTTTTTATTGGCAAACACAAAAGTATGGTATGCTACGTTTTTGTGTCTTTCAAAAAAAAAAAACAGCCAGAAATGGATTTGTTTTTTTATGACATTGATGGAAGGCTAGTGGACAACCCCTGTACAAGCTGAAGTGGTGGCCATATTGGTTGTTACCCAGCCTTCCTAGGAATGGATTCACTTGATGACATGACACCCAAGGATGACTCAAGTACTTGTATTTAGGTCTGCTTCACACAGGAGTATTAAGTACATGAAATTTAGACGACTTGTCTGCTGTATTTCTCAGGCTCACTGTATTATAGTCATCTGTAATGGTAAAAGTCTTGGGGTGAAGCAGGGACTAAATATATCTAAATCTATCATAAATGACTATGAAGCTGGGTGTTCAGCCTGGGAAATACAGTTTACATGGTCCAGACTTCATGGATTGAACATGCCTATGTGAAGCAGACCTGACTATATACATATAATTTTTTTTTTTTTTTTTTGAAGGGGGTGGAATAGATGTAGTAGCCCAGTCTGTGATCATAATTTAGGGTGCTAAATATAATGTTTTGCTCCATGTATCAGCTATTCTCATACCAGTATCTGAAATTTAACTTTTATTAAATATTGTACATTAATTGTGGCATAAACTGTGTTTGTTTTTTGTTTTTTTTATTATTATTCATTGGTGGGAATTTATGAATTTATCTACACCAGTTGTTTGGGCCGAAAACTGGCCAGAGCTATGTAAGAAATGTATGTCGGGCCCTGACTGGTGTAACTTTCCATTCTGGCATGTGGGCATGCACCTGACTTAAGAGGCTGAAGCCTTTTCACAATTCAGACATACCTCGTGCCAGTCAGGGCCTTTATTAAGACTGGTGTAAGAAACTCTAATCTAAATACATTTGCACCTTTTAGTAAAGATTTATATTTAAAAACAGTGTAAAAGGTGACTTATAATGTCCATTGCTGTGATGAGTAAGGCAGGGTTCACATCTGCGTTCTGTGACCGTTTGGGGATTCGGTCCCCCATTCCACTTGAAAAATGCAGAGAGAAACGTCCTTCAAGCAGGACTTTTCTTTCCGGATTGTTCCGGCGGACCCCATAATATTCTATGGCACAGTGCTCTCTGCTGTCTTAACACCTGGCAGTGCTGCTCAAGGTTGCAATCTCTCTGTCAAAGGAGAGGATGCACTGCGGTGGAGTGCATCAGGCATGATGTACTAGTGTCATCCTCTACCCCCCACAAACCAGGCTTACTGCAGACTACTCTTAGCTCCATGTTTAGCCCATTCTTATCCACCAGATAAGGGTCATCTTTGCAAAAAAAAAAAAAAAAAAAAAGTCAAGGATCCCACTGAAATGTAAGTTTAATCGACTAGCAAATCAGTTGCTGTTATAGTTTGTGTTATATGACTTTCAGGGGTTGACATCCTTTCAATTATTACATGGCACACTGACTGTCATCTTTGTTTTTTGTTTTTTTTAATCAGCACACCATCCAAGAAAGTTTGCTGACCCCTGTTCTATGGAGTCTGTGGGTTTCCACGGGTAACCGTTTTTTAAGCGGATTGGGTTTCCGTTTTTCGGGTCCCCAAGTGGGCCTGAAGAATGGAAACCCAAGCGCAGGTGTGAACCTTGCTTCAATCTGGCTACATTTTTGTCAGTTGTTCTAAGCCATTGATGGACCAAAACAACTGACATTAAAAAACAGTAGTGTGGAAACCAGCCTAAAAAGACAGCGGATTCTTTGTAAAGCTGGTTGCACACGACTGTGTGCTAACCGGTGGCTGTGATTGAACGGCACGGCCAGCGCGTGGCTGACACACGGATGTCACCCGTGTGCCGCCCGTACATCGGCCCCTTTCATTCAATAAACAGGAGCCGTGGAAGCAGTGCCGCAAAACCGGACAGGAATAGGACCTGTTCCATATTTTGCGGCCCAGACTGTCAGCCTGCACACCTGATCGTGTCACATTGACCAGACATACAGTCGTCTGCAAGGGGGCAAAGGCAGGGTTCACACTACCGTTGATGTCCGTTCTGATAGTGTCCGTTAAAAAAAAGAAAAAAAAACAAAAAAAAACGGACACCTATCAGACATTAACGGACATTAACTGATGTTAATGTGTCCCTTTTTTTTAACTGATCCAATTAATGGATTAGTTAAAAAAAAAAAACTGACACATTAGCATCAGTTAGTGTCCTTTTTTTAACACTGTCCGTTTTTTTTGTTTTTTTTTCTGCTTTCTGAGCATGCGCAGAAAAAAAACGGACATAAAATAATGGACAATAACTGATGGCTATCAGTTACTGTCCGTTATAAGTCCGTTACCCATAGACTTCAATGTTAAAAAAATAACGGACACTTGCTGTCCGTCAAGAATCCGTTATTTCAAACGAACAAAAAAGTCCTGCATGTAGGATTTTTTGTCCGCGAAAAAAAACGGACTTCTGACGGATTGGGTGTAAACGGACACTAACGGACACAATATAAACACCCATTGAAATGAATGGAAATTTTAACGGATTTCTGACGGTCCAGCTAGCGTCCGATGCTAAAATCTTATAACGGACAATAGCAACGGACACTACTGACGGTCACAAAGGTAGTGTGAACGCCCCCTAACTATATCACTGTCCAGAAAAGGTAATATTTTATTTTGAATGTATCCAATAACCAGCAGTTTCTAATTCCTCATTAGGGATTGAGGTCAGGGTGTTGAGATTCTTTGTATTACTGTCTATGAAAATATTTGATGACTGGCTGAGCTGATATCTTTCCTTTAACCTGCAGACAGTAATGAGTCACTTTGCAAGTATCAAAGTGTTCTGCACACTTTACATGTACCTTCCACAAGTGTTTGGTCTGGAGGTGTATTATTAAAGGTTGCATGCTCAACTCTGCACACTTCTGTACCAGGTGCTGAAGCATTCTACATATAGTACATATGAGAAAACCATGTTGGCGACATCAATGATCTTAGACCAAATTTTTTTATTTTTTTTTATGGAATAGGAGACTTTTACAAACATAGAAATAAAGTAAAATCAATAGTAAAATTTTGCATAAAATGGATGTTTTTGTTTGTTTTTTTGTTTTTTTAATTTGTTAAAGCTGGTCAAGGCCCTACACAGTAAATTGCTGCAAAAAAATAGTTTTCTTTTTTTTTCCCACCAAAAGTCCTCTGAAGACTTTCTGCCCCTATTATACCTATAAAGAAAACACCAGCGTTTCCGTAGCTATAATTGATATGCTGCGATTTACAAAAAACGTGTTTTTGAAATCGCAGAATTTCCACTGCAGAGATTTTTTTTTTTTTTTTTTTTTTTTTTTTATGCAATGTGTGGAAGGGATTAGCCAGAATCTCCTCCACTTTGCAGGTAAAGTAAAACGCAGCATTTTTGCCGCGGCCAAAACAAAACTCTCAAAGGGGTTTTCTGGGCAAATTCTAAGGAAAGGCCCTCAATACCAGAGCAGCTGGGTTCTGAGTATCATGAATCAGCTGTTCTCAGCAGCCACTATAAGGAGAACAGAGCCTCAGGATGCTGCCACAAGGTGTAAGTGAAATGCCAATAAATTGCAGCTAGATCTCATTATTGGTCAAGCACTCGATCAGAGGTGAGATATAGCTGTAAATAACCTGTGTTACACTTGTAGATAGAAGCATCAGTGACTGCATTTGGGACACCATGTGACAGCAGCCTCAAAATGTGCTATGCATTACTGCTATTAAAACAAATGCAGTTATTGACTTTTAAAAAGCCGGAGTTCACACAGTGCAAGGATTTGTTGGTGCAGTTTGTGAAACCAAAACCAGGTGAGAGTGGGACCTATAAAGGATGATTGTTGTTGGTATTATTGTTTTGTCCTTCCCTTTGTAATAATTATTGCTTTAATGATCATGTTTGGCAAAGAAAGGACTAACTGCAATGTTCTTATATAGGATTATTGACCGGATGTCAGGGACAATCACTACTTATATCTGTGCATACACAATGAGAGATTTGTCAGCCTTTCTACCACCTTTCTGGCACATATGCATTAAAGAGGTTGGCCACGTTCAGACCAATATTGAGAGAGCAATGTTATTGTTTGTATAATAAAAAATTCTTCACTTTTCCTATATACTTTCTGTATCAATTCCTCAGTTTTCTAGATCTCTACTTGTGGTCATTCATTCTGCTTGCTTCCAGTGGATAAAAACCAGTCCATGGTCATGTGATGTAATGGATTGGTAGGAGAATCTCCCAAAAAATGAGGTGTGGGGACCGCGCTTCACCAAAGATGCTTTATTATACTCAAATAACACAACGCATTTCAGGGAAATCAGATCCCCTTTATCAAGTGTACAAGAGACTAAACATAAAAACAATAAAAGAATACACATGTAAAGAGTCAGTAATTGGAATTTAGAACCAGTGAAATTAATGATACCATTCTATGGGATAAAAGAAAAGTATCCCATGTGGTCATGTGATGGACACCCCAGTGCACAGCTCGTTATAATCACAGCACAGTAATCAGACATCGGCCTGGTAACGAGCTGTGTCCTTCACATGACCATGGACATGATCAGGCTACAGTCCCACGACAGTGAAAACTGTCTGTGTGACATCTATTTTTTTTTTTTTTTTTTTTTTTTTTTTAACGGATGTCACATGGCAGTATTAATTTCATTATAAGTGAATGGGGCTATTCTCATTACTATTATTTTGACAGTCTGTGGTCACGGACCATCACAATATAGGTCATGACTTATTTTCTGCCATTTTCATGGATGCCGCATACACTGAAATGTATGCGGGATCCATGAAAAATTGATGTTTTCCACGGCCATTTTACACTGTGGTCGTGTGAATCTAGCCTTAGCAGAATGAATTCCAGCAAGCAGAAATCTAGAAAACTGTGAGGAATTGATACAGAAAGTATATTGGGAAACTGTATAACTTTTTATTATACAAACAATAACATTGGTTATTGTGGACAATCCCTTTAACCACTTCTGGACCGTCCCTTGGGTATATTCGTCTGGATTGTGGTTCTCTTGTTCTGTCCTTGCAGTTTTAAGCCCTTCGTGACACAGGACTTAAAAATATGTTCTGCGTCGCATGGAGGCAGCGTGTAATAGAGAGGTAGGCATTTTGCATTTTTGCAGTGTGTATGAGTGATCAGACCCCCTAGGTTTCAAGGTCCCTAGGGGGTCTGATCATAAAAGTAAAAGAAGAAAAAAAACGTTTTTAAAAGTATAAAAAGAACATAATTTCAAATCACTCCCCTTTCCCTAGATCAGATATAAAGGTAAATAAACAAAAGTAAAAATAAACACATTAGATATCCCCGCGCTCCAAAATGCCCGAACTATTTAAATATTAAAATATTTATCCCATACGTTGAACGGTGTAGCGTTGAAAAAAGTCAAAATAGTCAAATAGCGTTTTTTTTCAACACTTTGCCTGCTATAAAAAAAAATGAATAAAGTGTTCAAACCATCAGCTCTTTCCCCAAATGGTATCAGTAAAAAGTCATCTTGTCCCGCATAAAAAGATGCCATACCCAGCTCCATACATATAAATATGAAAAAGTTACAGGTGACACAATATGGCGGCACACTTTTTTTTTTTTTTTTTTTTTGCAAAGTTTTTTTTTTCATTTTTTTTAAAAGGTATCAAAACATTACAAATACTATATAAATTTGGTATCGCCATGTTCTTACTGACCTGCAGAATACAGGTACCATGTCATTTTTACCACACAGTGGCACCATATGAAATTGGTGCAAATGCATTTTTTTCTCCAATTGCACCTTATTCTGAATTTTTGTGTTTTTTCCAGCTTCCCAGTACATTGCACAGCATTTTGAATGATGCCAGTACAAAGTACAATTTGTTTTGCAAACAATAAGTCATCATGTGAGTCTGTGAACTGAAAAATGAAAAACTTATGGCTCTTGGAATGTGGGGAGGGAAAAACAAAAATGCAAAAATGAAAATTGGCCTGGTCCTTAAGGGGTTAAGCAGCTGCACGAAATCCTGGAGCTCCTCTAGAGAAGGTTTATTACCATCCCTGCCATCCCGATTGCTATGTACACAGCACTCAATGAGCGCACTATACACAGCTATGGCAGCTGCCATGATGCGGCTCACCTCTGACCCGCCAATCACGTGATCCGCCGGAGATCAGAGATTGTTAGAACTGCTGGGTCCTACGTGCTAAATCAGCCTCCCCTACCAAAGATATAGTGTTCAGATGCCCTCAAAGGTATATTATGACCTTATGGGGACACCATGTAAAAAATAAATAAATAATATAAGCAGAAAAGTAAAAAAATAAAAAGTAAAGTAAAATTTAAATAAATAAAACACCAATACCACACCCATGTCATAGGTTCTAGCCCCACTTCAGACAACACAATACAAAATAAAAATTACTGTAATGGAGAGGAAAAACATTTTAAAAAATTTCTTAGTAGCACTTTGTGCTATTTAAAAAAAAAAAAAAAAGTGAACCATGAAAAACGCATGTCTTTATTTTTGTTTGTTTTTTAATCCAGGAAAATATAAACAAATAAAAACATAAAAATATGTTCGGTGTGTCACAGAAAAAAGACAAAAATTAGTTGAATAACCCAAACGATAAAAATGTTATAGCCCTCAAAACTGCTCATATGAAAAAACCCGAAAATGTGTCAGGTTCTGAACCAGAGAAATTGTCTCGGTACTGAAGGGGTTAAGGATATGAAGCTACTGCACCATTTTTCTGATGTATGCAATTGTTTTGTAACAAAGCGGGCAGAGAACATCTAATTTATCTCTTTATTTATTTTTTAAAGAAAGCATTTTATATTCCATTCAGTCAGGTGGCCTTTTTGATTGCAACATAAAGTAGTAGCAGACTCCCTGGGTCATTTACACAATGTCTTGCAATAGTTTCCCTAGAGTTAGGCTTTATTAGATGCAATACAAGCTGTGTGAAGTCTTCATATGGTAGCCACCGACACAGCTGATTGACAGCGTTCTCCCTATTAGTGTGTGTATATGGAGAAACCAAGTATGCTACTCTTCACTCAACATTCCTTCTGGGTAGATTCACAATGATGTCATCAATGTCACTTGTTCTAGGACAGGTTGTGCCTGATGCTCTGAATGGCATCCGACATACTGCTGACATGTCAACTCTTTCACAATTGGGGGCTATTTTAATCCTTGAAGCACAAAATAAAAACTTCATGTTTGAAACACTTTGCTCTATTTTGAGATTTTTAGATAGAGAGAAAATATATATATTCTCTATTATTATTATTATTATTATTATTATTATTATTACTATTAGAGATGAGGGAATCGAAGCTGCAGAAGTGGCATTCGATCCGAATTTCAGGAAATCTTCGATTTGCCTCAATTCCGGATTTCCTCACGCTTCGATGCATTGAATTACATTTTTTTTTTTTTTTTTTTTTTTTTTTATAAAATGGCTGCTTCACATGTTAGGACAAGGGACAAGGGACTCTGGGAACTTGGGATCACCCACAATGCCAAGCGTGCAGCTAATCAGCAGACAGCCGACCCTGTGATGTCACAGCCCTATAAAAACCCTCGGCCATTTTAGGTACAGTCATTTCACATTGCACTTATTGGAGGGACAGGCGTCAGCAGGAGCTAGGGAAAGACTTAGAAAACATATAGAAGTTCAGGGAAAGAGGCTGAGCCTTAGAATTGTAGGAAAAGGATAGGGAGGAATTGAGAGAATAATTTGGGGTGGTTGCAGCGTCATTTACAGCAAGAATTTTAATATACATTGCAGCACTCACTGCCGTTATACTGCTGCTCATTACTCATACCTGTGTCTTCAAGGTGGAACACAACAAGCCTTTTGCAGTGCAGTACAGCAAAAAACAGTGAATTATCATCCACTAATATCTGCACTTATCTGTAATAAACGCCTTATTCAAGGCGTTTAATATAAGGGGCTTATTCACTGTTCTTCCAAAGCATAACATTACAGGCGTTTGTCAGTACTACTGTGCCAAAAAAAACTGTTCTCATCCAGTTATCTCTACAGTCATCTTTTCTAACGCCTTTTTCAAGGTGTTTATTAGTGTGGAAACAAATAAAGGGCATATTTGCCATTTTGTTCAGAGATCTGTGCAGTTAGCTGTTATCCTAACACTTATTTAAAGGTGTTTATTAGTGGGGAAAGACATAAGGAACATATTCGCCATTTTGTTCTCAGTATAAAGTTACAGGCCATTTCTCAATAAGTATAATTCTTAGCCACTAATCTCTGCCTTTATCACGCGCTTTTTTTTTTTTTTTTTTTTTTTTTTTTACTCTCTGGGAGTGAACTGAAGAAAACTGCAATTGCACCATTGTCATTTTGTTTTAGAAATTTTGTAAAGTCTTTTTAAAATTTGTACAAACTTGCATGTGGTCTTTTTACTACCGTGCAAACAAAATCCCTTTTTCTAATGCACAAAGAAGATGCAAACTTTTTTTTATGATTTATAATTTTATTAGTCTGTCAGCAGAATTGTTTGGGACAGACAAAAAAAAATGGCAATTTTGCCACTGTTTTTCTTAAATATATTTCTACACCATTGACTGTATGGAGAAAATGGTATTACAGTTTTATTGCTTGTGCCAATACAGACACTACATTACACGGCTATGTTTGTTGTTTTTGTTTTTTTTTTTTGGTTTTTTTTTGTTAGATGAAGTTGGATGAAGACAGGTCCATCAAGTCCAACCTATAACCAGAGGAAGACAAAAAAAAACCATGAGACTTATGCCAATTGCTCCATGTCAGGGGGAAAAATTCCTTCCCGTCTTCAAATCTGGCAATCAGTATTAAACCCTCGATAAACTTGTCTTCACCTAAAACCCATAACCTGTCATATTTTTCCTTTCAAGAAAGGCATCCAGGCGCCGCTTCAATTTGCAGAATGTATCCACCATCGCCACATCCTGTGGAAGTAGGTTCTGATAGTCTGTGTGGCTATACCAGTGTTTTGTATAGAGACATAACTATTGTCTTGTCAAAGGTGACACACAATGAACACACTGCCGAGTATTCTGCAAGCTACTGCTGCAAAGATTGCCCAAAATTTGTGACCTGCTCCTAGTTTAAAAATGTCAGCACAGGTCACTTTGCGCTGCTGGTTTGAGTTGCAGCATGTGGATGAGATTGTATGAATGTCACCCACTCTGCTGCTACTATAGATCACTGTGGGTTAGTACAGTGTTTATGGCCATGGCCCCAATCTGAAAGAGCCAATTCTGACTGTTTTGGCCCACGATTTTAGTATTACTTTCTGGCCAATCAAATGCTCATGTGCATGACCAATATAAAACCTGTGTGTAATGAGCCACGTGGAGTCCTTGTGACTATGACCTTGTGTGTTCTGTGTAGCTGTAGATGCTCTGAGACTGTATTGTGCTTCGTACAGCACTTTATAATGTGGCATCCAGATGGATATGCTACAATAGATTTCAACAATGGCTCATTAGTAGTCAAAGTGAAAACTCCTTATAAAATAGGAATTATATGAAGGTACATTATGATCCCATAGAATTCGCTGTGCACTGTATTACAGCTCTGAACTTAGTGGTTGAAAAGAGCCATAACATCAACAGTGCCTAAAACTGGCCATAAAGATAGGAATGCTGTTCACCGAAATGTGCATTGGTCAGCAAATATTGGTACCTGATCCAAACCTTGGCTCAATTTCCATGTTTTAGTAGGGATAAGAAATTGGATTTCTTCAAAACCCATCTGGCAAAAGATCAAACATATTGACTAGCCCTATCCTCCTCTCTTCAGACGCATCCTGCTGTTATTTCATTGGAAAATTTGAAGGGCCTGATATACCTAGAGTAGGGTTGTTGGCTGAGCCCTCTGGTATCATTGGGTTCAGCCATTTTTTATCGTATGTGTGGCCCGCCTTGCAAACCACAGAGCGTTCTAGTACTAGTTGTGGTAACTAGTAAACACAGTAATGTGATTATTTATATGCTTGCCTAATAAGAAAACCTGTACTTACAAATATACTTTCCTGTTTTGTGTCCGTAATTCAAGATGAGACGGTTAATCCTGAATAAACTTGCCTAGATATGCAATCTCCTTATCGTGTCTTAACCTGGTATTGTTATTGATGGGTGTTTCTTCACTAATAGGCTGTGTAGTTTGCATAATCCTACATGTACTGTGCTCCTGACAGTAAGTCCTAAAGATATGACTGGATTACTATTACATATCCCACCATGTCTCATATCAATTGTACAAGCATACAGGTTGGTTGGTTGACTGCCATATCTAGGTGTTTCCTTTGCTAACTGTTGTACATTCCATTGTGGAATGCCTTCACGCTTCATCATGGGATATAATAAAATGATGAGGTCACTTCTGTATGTACAGTACACACCATGTGCTTATGCTGGCCATGATTCTTGTTGGCCAGATTCTTGTTCAGGTGATGGCTATTCCTCCCCGTCACCCCTTCTTACACACATGCACGCGTTCACTCAGCTTAGAAGAGAGTGCATATGTTCTGAATGTGGAGAAGGGATTAAACCGCAGGCTGACTAGCCTTACTCTCTCTATCGATCTTTACACACACACGTGAGCATGTATGGGACTGTGAGAAAGCTGCACGGATGGAACACGGATGATATGTGTGCGGTCCATGATTTTCACAGTCCCATATATTTCATTAATGAGCCTAGGCTGAAAAAAATGGCCAGCAATAGGATTTATTCTAAGTTCTAGAACACACACAAATGTGTGATCTAGATATAATTTATTGTAATGTCAGATACAAGGGTTTGCTTTTGGATCTGCTAGAAATGTGCCAACTTCAAACTAAAATGATTAAATATTACCATTTTAAACATTACTGCGTTATATAATAAGTCTTGCCATGTTACTATGGTAAATTTATTGCTAACTGTACAGTACATGAGACATTTGTCAATGAGTCAGAGTGTAGAAAAATAGTTTTGAAGTCTGATTTATTGACTTCACAACCCTGGTTAGGCACAGTGCAACTACCAAACACACTCATTTTCAGATTAAGGGGATATTATTGCCTGAGATGGGAATTACCTTTTAACTCTTTAGTGAACAACCTGTTTTAGGTGTTGATGACCAAACAAATTTTTTTTTTTTCCCTTGTAGGACAAGTTGTAGTGTTTTAATCATACATTTTTGAGATAGACTTCTCATTGATTAACGTTTTATTAATTCTTTCAAAGGCTAAGGCCCCACATAGCATTCCACAGCAAAAAAGTGTGGCGGCAACACATTGTAGTTTTTCCTACAGCGCTTTCTGCTTCCATTATACCTATAGGGAAATAGGGAAACCACTGGCATTTCCGTAGGTATAATTGACATTCTTCGATTTCAAAACTGAGCAACTGACATAAAAATTCATTTGCAGTGGAATAAGGACTATTAGTGACTGCTGTAGAAAGACGATACGTTGGTCACGAATGAGTTAAAGGGGTTCTTCAGGAATTGGAGCAACCCGTGGGGTGGCTGGTGCAAAAAAAACATATTCTCCTGTGCTCTGTCTGCTCCTAGTGTCCATTCAGACTTATGCCAGGGCCTAGGTGCCGGAAGTCCTCCTCACGTGACTGCTGAGACTCTCAAGAGGGTCTCTTGCACACATCACTGGTCCCTTGATTAGTCTTCATGGTCACGTGTGAAGTGCAGGTCTTCTGGAAGTAAGAGTAGCCACACACGACCATGTTTCACCTGTGAAACACGGTCCGTGTGTTAGCTAGGATTACCGGCTTGAACTTTGTGCTGGGAGTGGGACTTCTAGCAGTATAGTTATCTATGATGCTAGGAGTCTCTGCCTCCCAGCGACATACTGTCCCAGATTGATACGGGTCACAAACCTGTTTTGGTGGCTGATTCCTTTTGATATTTATAGACCCCGATGAGAGAAAGAGAGAGATATCGATCTCATTATATATATATATATATAACACTGTTTTCAGTGAAACCTGGGCTTAAAAAATGGTGAAAACCAGGGCTTGGATATAATAGTGATATAATGAACAGGGTCGTATTCCAAATGGAGTCGCATAGAACCTGGACAAATATACATGCCAATTCCTCAGCAGATTTACATGATACCAGTTAAAGTAATTACAATCTATATGCACCTCTGAAACTTGTGGGACCTCTTCATATAAAATACTTGAGAAATTAACAATATATCTGTAAAATATTCCATTAGTGTGCCTATATTGCTAAAAGGTGCCCAAAAAAAAGCTAGAGAAAATCTGACCATCTGAAGGGCTCTCAGCTCTCACCTGAAGGCACGTTTATGGTGAAATTGGGAGAAATATTGTCCAAAGGAGTGTGTTTGCACCATAGTTTTGTGAGTATAACTATAATGCCTAGGAATCTGGCATGAAGGGTGGAAAAAAAAAACTTAAAGGATTACTGCCCGCTTGGAGAATCAGAACTTATTTATATATAACCTTCAGGGGCATTATATTTAAAATATATATTAATATATTAAACAAAAAATGTAAGGAGCACAGCACCAACTAAATGACTGATAATTGTTATTTAGGGTGTTGTATTTGATGACAGATGCTCTTTAAGTTTTGGCCAAAACTTTGTGCTGTAGCACAATAAATGTGTTTTCCAATGCAACAATAGTCCTGATACTCCAAACTCCTTACTATTTCTTCTAACTTTACCTCCTCTGGGTGGTCAGATGAAAGGAATTTTATAACTGCTGTTGTATGGGGCTGGTCCTTACGCCTCAAAGGATTGATTGATTGATTGATTGATTTATGTATTTGGTCTGCTTATGCACCTTTTTAATGGTCTGTAATACTGTAACAGAGTAATGCGATCTAATATAATGTGCCTGTATTGCCTGTTGTGTAACGGTTATTAAAATGGTATGTACTGTACAATTGAGTCATGAGTACATTTACCTGCATTACAAGCACAACCTGATTTGTAACCATTTACTAGAATGAAATGGGCTGTTTGGATAACACAAGCTGTACAGTGGTAGGAATTATATGGCATGTGCTGTGGTGGTCTTTTAGAAGCAGGCTGGATGGTGATTCAAGTCATGCCACCGTACTCATGACTGTATGGAGATCATGAAGGAAGTTCTTTGTTACATCTGACCGCTTAAGGTGTGTGTGTGTGTGTGTGTGTGTGTGTGTGGTTTTTTTTTTTTTTTTTTTGCAAATATTTCAATCTAGAGCAAAGGAAATCTGAGATTGGACTGCTCAAAATTTCTGTCAGCCACTAAATTTATATTTTGTTAACAAATGACAGTTTCCTAATCTGAAACCTTTCCATTCTAAGAAACCAGCAAGATGAATGGTTTCCTCGAGATACATGATAAAGGCATGGTGCTACGTTTCTTTAATACAGAATAAATACTCCATGTAAGGAATTCACAAACCTATTTACACCAGTTTTGTGGTACAGAAAAGTCTCTCATTTTGGCTCAAGCCACAATTCTGCAAAAATATGCGAGACTATGCTGGGTTTAGCAGGACTTGTGTGCCCTCCTGCTGCCAGATTTAACATAATTTAGGGCACAAATTGATGTAAATTATGTCACATAGCAAGCATAGATTTGCTTACTGGCACACAGATAACCAAAACATACACCGAATTTATTAAATAGGACCTTTCATGTCCTCTGGCACCCGCAGTATTATATACTGTTAGAAAGCTGAATTCAGAACACAGCTTTCCCGTATGTGCCCGATGCTGGAGACCGCTGCAGGAAAAACCACAATGTGTTGCAGCTGTGCTCCCCCTTTTTTTTTTTTTTTTTTTTTTTTTGCTGCGGCCCACTACCTTTAAAGACATTTACCTCTTAATCCAATACGCTGTAGTAAAAGATGTCTAAGGCTGGCTTGTGAAAAAAGTCTTGGTAAACTTCTCCCTATGATTACTAAATTATTTCTTAAAAAAGCATGGCATGTTGGAACCTATATGTGCATTATTTATTGCCTTGGATGGTATGTTGTTGTCTAAAGCTGGCCATACACATTAGTTTTAAGACTGCTGACCGATTCTGAACTATCTGTTGGCTGGTCCATCCTATACAGCCAACCATCAACTAAATTGGTTATAAACAAAATCTGTTGTTGGATATCATTTTTTTTTTTTTTTTTTTGTCTGTCTGCTATAATCCATTGTGTGTGGACTAGACTGATAGACCTGTGGGTTATTTTTGTACTGTGGGCATGTTTGTACTATCAACAAACACCCATAAAGTGTCCGTCATTTCCAGCACTTCATTAGCATTGAACGACTTTCATCGGTTAACTTTCCAAGTGTCTGGGATAGTTGAATGTTCATGGTGGTTCGTATGCCAAATATTCCAATCTATCGCTTGTTTCCTAACTTTCAAGTGTAAGACCTTATGCAGGAGGGTTTACAACTGCTCGTAGCCTGTGTGGCTGCATAGTATCCCATCACCGCTTATAGGGAGCCATATTGCAACTATGTGCATATAGGCCTTTAACTACATTTTTCAGTAACTACATTCACATGTAATATTTTACATTTGATTAGGTCTTTGCAGTAATTTATTTTAGCAAACTTTTTTTCAAATATAGACTCCCGATAAGTACAGAGTCCATGAAATAAGTGCTGCTAAAGGAGAGAGGGATTTCGCCGGTCTAGGTTGTAAAGTAGCAACATCACAAAACTGCAGAAAAGTTCATAGGAAATACAAAAAACAGCTGTCTGTAAATAAGAAAAAGGGAGGGGGGAGGGTTAGTCTGATTAACCAGAAGAAAGGAGAGATTGAGAGAGCTCAGCTTAAGTCATCAGTTTCAGTCATGGGGACCAGGTCTCCAAACATTTGGTATGAGTGCGAAGTTTCCAGCTAATGAGTGGTTGTTTGGGGCCAAAATTGCGGAATAATTGATTTGGCAGCAACCAGTAAGTGTGCCAGCAGAAAGTCGTTGGAGGGATCCAGGTCCGTAATAGGCAGGGCTAGGAAAATTAATTCTGGCATAAGAGAGATGCTTGTGCCTTTTGAGTTTTCAAAAATAATCCTGTACTTGAGACCAGAAAGGAGAGATTAAGCGGCAGTACCACCAGACATGAGAAAAAGTGCCTACTTGTGATTTGCATCTCCAACAGGTGTTATCATCCGATATCTTCTAACGATAGATTCTATCTGGCATCCGATACCATCTGGACAAAATTTTGTAGTAATTTTCTTGTAATCAGATACACCGCTAAAAACCATGAGAATGTTTCAGTATCTGCTGGACATCATCCGAGTCCAAGCTCCTGTTCCCAATAGTGGATGAAAGCAGGTTTTGACAGCACATGGGGATCTATATACGTGGACAATAGACAGGATGTTCTGTGTAACATTTTGGTTTTAGACATTAGCAGCTTCTCAAAAAGTAGTACAAGGTTTTATTTTACAGTAGCAACCTTGTGCCGTTATAGTGAACAGGTTTTTAGAAAGTGTTCCCGCCACTAGCAGCTTTTCCAAAGGTCTGTAAATTCATGTAGAGTTTATAAAAGTAGGGACTTTTGGCAATTGATATGTTGAAGCTGGTAGTTGTGCAGTTATTGGACTTGCATTTGTCTTTACTACTTCACCATTCACGGTAAATGCTGCTGATGTGTTCATTAGTTTTGTGAGCCAGTATTCCCATAGAAAGTAAACAAAAAAAAAAATAAAATTGTGGCCAAGCTGGCAATGCCAGTCTTTCCTCATATAAATGACAACTGCATATATGAGCCCTGCCATTACTTATAATAGATTTTATACATATTTTTTTGTGGTCCTCTTTGCCACCCCCTTATGAACATGCCCTAATATTTGTTCCATATTTTCACAGCAACAATTCCATCACTCAAGTAGCAAAAGACCCCCCCCCCCCCAATGTATTCCACTCGATTTGCAGCTATCTGTATCTGTGAATGTATCACTGTATGTGAACTGTAGGTCTGCAACCGCTTTCACAGTGAAAGGTGTAGCTATAAGCCATCATAGGCAGCGTCTAGCCCTGTAATGTACATTCTGCTCCAGGTGGAGGTGCCCTACCCCATACATAATCTTCACAACAACTCATTCATATAACTAGTAACTCTATACCATGTAAAGACAGGATCCAGTTTGTGCTTTACTTACTTCTGCACTCTTTTGCTCCCTGGCAGTGGTGGCCTTTGTCCTTGCACCATATGTAAAGTATAAACATCTTTACAGAACTCCTATGAACCTCAGGTTGGTCTTTTATGACAGCTTGCAGTGTCTCCTGGGGATGCTACTTTACGGGTTTCAACCTTTTGCTATGTCCCGACCACATTTCTGCCTTGATACTTTGATTATCCTAGGACCCACTTGTTAGAATCTGATATTGTCTTTGGCATGTCCCTGCTTCTTCTGTACTTCTTGACCACCAGATATGGACTCTTTAAATATCCTAGACTGCTTATCTGTATCATCACCACATCCCTGCCTGGCCATCCTTAATTGCATACCAGTTGCCAGTCACAATCCTGGGGATCTTAGCACCGAAGTCTAAGTAGCTATAATCATACAATTTTTGTGTGTCAAACACAGATTTGGATACAGAGCAGAGAAATGTAAGTTAATTATTTTTTTTTTATTATTATTTATTTATTTTTTTTTTTAAATAAGCTTTTTGCACCAACAATTTGCCACAACTTGGCCAGTAAAGAGGTGGCGTACACTTTTGTACACTTTTAGACCAGAGATGTGAACAGCAGGTTTATTATACAACCTGAGCCACTATGATAAATGTGGTGTGTTTCCAGACTGTCTAAATATTAGTAAATTTGGCTTGGTGTTTTGATGTCTTTTTCAGTTGCAGCCAGCCGTTCCTTTAAAGCTGGGGCTGCAGCAGAAATGGCATAGCAAAACACAGGGTTTTAAATTGCCTACAAAGTGGATGGACGGATTCTGGCTAATCCCACCCACACATTGCAGGAAAAAATCTGCAGCAGAAATGCTGTGATTTCAAAAATGCTAATGTTTTTCTAAATCGCAACATGTAAATTATACCTACAGAAATGCATTTTCTTTGGCTGTGGCTCGCTATGTGGGGCCTTAACCTAAAGGGTTTTCTGGCCACAATCAGGTTTATATACTGATAAACTGTCCACAGGATAGGTCATCAGTATGTGACTTATCAGGGTTCAACACCAGGAATCCGCACAGGTCAGCTGTTGCAGCAGCCTCATGTAATGGGAGCTGACATCCACTGTAATGGCACAGGAGCTGAGCAAATAAAACAACCTGTAAAAACAAAACTAGATCTCTGCCATTACTGTGTAGTCATGGGTCAGTTGTCCCCTGTCAGCTTTTGAACAATTTGAGCACGGAAATGAAGATGACCTAATTCTAGCCTAAGGTTAGCATAAACCATTAACCACCTTGTGTACATGAAGCAATATTTATTTATTTTTTTTCTTTCCCCTCTCCATGAAAAGTTAATGTTCTGCTGTCTTCTAGCCTTCTAGGTATTTAAAGATGAGTAAACCTCTCAAGATTCAAGGTTTCGGACAAAGATTTGTTTTGAGTCGAACAAGTTTAACTTGGCCTAAAACATAGGATCGTCGGTCTGGTGTAAATTTGTGGTATAACTCACACCAGTTTTCTGGTGTGAGTGAGGCTAAGGTCCCACAGCAAAAAAGCGCTGCGGGAAAAGCCGTGGCGGCAACACATTGCGGTTCTTCCCGCAGCGCTTTGCACAGAAAGATGGCAGGGGTTTCCTCTGCGGATTTTCGGCTTAAATTATATCTATAGGGGAAACCGCCGGCGATTACGTAGATATAATCGACATACTGTGATTTCCAAAACCAGAAAAGATTTGGAAAAACGCCACGTTTCCGCACCGCATATTTTCTCGCAAAGTGGGCATAGGAGTCACTAGAATCCCATCCACTTTGCTGTGACTGTAAAGCGCCACGCTACGTGGGGCCTTGGCCTTACAGTAAGTCTTGTGGATTAGGGCCACGTGCTGCTCTGCCCACTGTCTAAAAAAAGTGGCAAGTGGGTGCAGAGGCTGATATGCGCCACAGTGCAACATAAATGTGCCAAGTTGAGGTGTATTTTTGGCCACTATCTAGGCATAAACACTTTAGTAAATGTGGACCATAGTGTATAAGGCTGCTAGGGCTCCTAGGAACCGATATATCTGATTTCTAGCTCTTTAAGGCAAACTCTGCCTTAGAGAGCTAGAACTCATGGGAAAGTGACATGTATGTCTATGGAAAAATGGATTATCAGCAGTGGATTCAAACTTCAAGTTTAACCATACACTACGCTGACAATCACTTTAATGCATTTTAATATTTAAAATACTCCAAAAATGACCCTTTTGGTGGGGGGCGGGGTGCTTACTCAAGGTTTTTTAGTTACACGTCGCCGTTATAATGCAAAAAGCAATGATTTTATAGAGAAAAAAAAAAACAAGCTTCTTTTGAGGACACTAGGTTCATACTAAGACCACAACAATGAAGAAGCGGTACATCGGACCAGAATGACAGGCTGAAACACACACACAGTCCGATGGACCACATTGACTGAAACCAACAGAGAAAAGTCTTCTGTGCTGTATGTCGAACGGAGACTCCAGCGTATATGTGAACGTAGCCTGACCTGTAATTGCTACAGGCTTCTTGTTTAGGAGACAAATTTGTGGCTGTGTGTCTAGTCGTAAAGTAATGAGAAGGGGGGGGGAAAAAAAAAAAACTCCAAAAATTATCCCTTCACGGAAGTAGATGTTAAATCAAATTTTTTATTTTTTTTTTGTTTTGATACCAAGTGTGGATTAATATGATAGATATAGACAAAATTAGATTATTGCCAATAAAAGGGGTTAACTGTCCTTTGTCTGTATTATGCTAGCCTCACACTACAGTAGTGTTTGGGTCCGCCTGGTGACCTGAATGATGGCGAGCCTGTACGCTTAAAAGCTGTTACCCACAGACACCTGTGGACTACATAGACTGTAATGGACTTACAGGACCTGGAGACTCCACCTAGCCTTACAGCTGCAGTCAGGCTCATACAACGCAGATATTCTCCCTCACTTTCTATGATTTCTATCACTAATCTGCCTGTAATTGGTTAAATCTGACTAAATTGTGCTGTAATTCTCCTACTCCTAAGATTTCTAACTCTATTGCAAGTTTGCAGCACTCAGTGCTCTGTATCATGCACCTCATCCCCTATTTCCACCATCACTGAATTGCCTCCTGTTCAGCCCCCAAACCTTATACAGTAATACCTCGTACATTCGCGAGGTTAGGGTCCAGAGCGGGTCGCGGATCGCGAGGAATCGCGAATGTTTGGCACAAGCGCTTAGAAGCGCTTACAATGCCGGTTTCTAATGTTTAACCCCTAAATATCAATAAACTTTACCCTACAGTACTGTACAGTATACTAAAGTATACTGTACAGTACTGTATATTAATACATTCATTCATGTTTCTTATACACTCACAGTAAAATGAAACTAATTACCGGGTACGTAACGAACAGGACGCTACTACCCAATAACGAAGGTGTTTTTTTTTTATTAAATTTCACAGATCTGAAAAAAAAAGAGCAAAATCTATATATGTTAGTTGCCAAAAAAATATCGCGAATCTGTGAATTCGCAAATTCGGAAACGCGAGTGTACGAGGTATTACTGTATACTATATATGACATCAGCACTGTAAAGTGTCCACTTATCACTGGCTGTTGGCTGAGAGGCGCTAGAATGTCAGTGACACACAAGACACGTCTCTCTTCTGTATTTTTCCTGTGTAATGCATGTGGCTGCAGCAATTTTAGTTAGTTCGAGACAAATCCCCATTTATTCAGTTTAGTTAAAAACCAAACAATTTAGAATATTCGGGTCGAACCCTACTCATGACTAATTGGTTTACCCATATCTATCAGTAATACGTTGTTGAAAATTTTAGTGTCAAAGTATGGTATATCAGTTGCTTTCCAAAGATAAGATGACAAATGTTATGAGTAAAACTCTGTACCACAGTTTTCTCAAACTACAAATGTAATTTTTTTTTTTTTTTGTCATTACTTATATATAGACGTTCTTATATGAAAAAAAAATCTAGCTTTTAAATTGCCATTGTTTGTTTTTCATGACTTTAATTTTTTTTTTTTTTTTATAAGAGTATATGTACATAAATGGCACGTTTGGTTATTACATTTAACATACTTGTAGGGTTAGTCATAGTACATTCTACACAAGACATTTTAGTGGTTAGTTGGTACTGTACCTCCTCATGACAATGATGCATTTGGTCTCAGAATAGCCCATTGACTTAATTCCTCCCAGCCTCCATATTTCACAGTAGTTTTGTCAAAACACGAAGTATGGGCCACCAATAACCTTATCCTGGAAAGCCCCTTTAATGTTAAATAAAATTGAAGTCTATCTGCACATTTTATTTGTTGGTGTATGTATAGAGTTTTCTGCCTTTTTCATCTGCTTGTCTGATATACAACATATTAAAAATGAATTATTTAAAACTCTATTAAAGATGCATTTATTGACCATAAAAAGTAAGGACCCAGATAGAAATGTCAGATTGCTGCAAGCTTTAGCATTCATATATGTAATTACTACAGGTGAGGTATGATTAGACACTGGGGCTTGCCACAAGAGGGCGTAAAAGTGTTCCCCGCTGCCCTATGTGATGGAGCTTAAGTTACTTGTAATGTACCTCTTGGTGGGAGATCGTTGGTACCCCTCTACAATGCATACAGACATTTTGCAGAGTTGACAGACTTTGAAAGGGGGCGCATCATTGGGCTGAGCGAAACGGGTTGGTAGTTTCAACAAATTGCCTGCCATCTAGGCCTTTCTGACCTAGCTGTGAGGAGCTGTGGAAAGTAGTGGTTACATGAGCAGGCATGCACATGGCAAACACCTCTAGTAGTGATACGAGGCACACTTACATCTGACCAATATGTGCAGGACATCCTGAGGCCACATGCGTTGCCTCTCATCGCAAAGCTTCCAAATGGCATTTTCAGTGGTTCTCTAAGTTCAGGTCAGTAGAGTTGGTGGAGAACCATGTACTGTTGCCAAAATACAAACTCTAGAGTTTGCCCATGTTAAATTCCCTTTACTCATAGGGCTTGTGTTAGCATGTCCCTAAAGAAACTATACACCTAAAATATATATATATATATATAAGGGGTGTAGAATATCTAAAAGGAAAAAAAACCCAAAAATATATAAATATATATATATATATATTTTTTTTTTTTTTTTTTTTTTTTTTGAGCAGTTTGCATTCTACCACTTGCCAATCCTCCAAGCCCAGATGTAACTCCTCCTTTGTCATCTGTTGCAATCCTTCTCTAGTTTTCCTAATCCTAGGAAACCATTTTATTGCATATCAAGTACTCTGTTCTGCACTGTTGAAGACAGAGCACCCTGAAATAGCAGTCAGCATCACTTCTAATAAAGGGAGATTGCCCCAAAATGTAAAAAATATGCATGCATTTTTTTTATATTTATTATTTTAGTTTGTGCTGTTTAATAAAAAAAATATATGACGACTGAAGTATGGATCAATATTTCTATTAATGGGAGGATAGAAGAAAAAAACATTATAAAAAGCAACAATTTTACTAAAAATACTATAGTCCACATTTACTATTATTCCTGTGGCTAAAACTAAACCTTCTTGCATTGTATGCGCACAATGGAGCATCTTCTCTCCTACGCCTGGCTCTTCACTTTCTAAGACATTGGGCAGAGCATGCAGGAATCTAGATGGGTGGTGTTATGCCTCAGTCTGCAAATATACTATAATGCATGCCAGAAAACTGGCGTGAATTTAAAATCACACAAAAAAACAAAATCCACACCAGTCTCTGGCTTAGAACTGAGATCGGGCACATCTGATCTTTTGTCATACGCCAGAATTAAGAGGCTGGAATCTCTTAATTCTAGTGGGTCTAGCACCTGTGGGGGAACGGATCAAGGCTAAGGCCCCACATTACATAAATGCAGCTTATTTGGTTACGTTTCATTTGGGCCAAAGTCAGGAGTGGCTTGAGAAGGAATGGGAAATATAAATAAAAAATAAAAAAAACACTGCATTTCCGTAACATGGGGCCTTAGCCTAAGACTGGCAAAGGAAACTAGTGTCTTAATAATTTCCCCCTGTGTGTGAAACTACTACCCACCGGTTGCATGAAACGTCCTTGATGTCCAGGCACAATATGCGAAGCAGAGGTGTGATATTCTTAACACAGTCAGGCGGTATTTCAAAATGACTTGTGATTTATGCCTTGTTATAAAAGTTTGTATACAAGTAGTTACACGCTACAGTGAGCACCTGACTCTACACAGTAATGGCTATAATGTCAGGGGTAGATAGTCACGGGTTAGTTGCCTTTCATTACCTTATTGCAATCTCACGCCAGCATAAACCAATGACCACCTTGTGTGTATGGGCAGACTGTCATAAACCAGTGACTTCTTTTGTACATGGTAAGCCAAGCTTTTTTTTTTTTTTTTTTTCTTCCCCTCCTTGTTAGTTAATGTTTCATAAAATGTTATGCACTTCATATTGTAAATTCTTAATGTTTTACGGGTAATGCTTGATGAAACCTTTCAGTGTTTCTCGACTGCTTTCAAAAGGGAAGAGCCCACATGATGGTAAAGCTTTTGTACCACATATTTCTCAGAGCACAAAGACCTGATTTAATCTCTGAACAAGTAAAAAGGTAAAGACGAAAATTCATATTAAAGCCATTCATGCGGGGCAGTTTTTGGTTTAAGAAAAAAATCTAGATTTTAAATCTACATTGTTTAATTCTAGCAATTTCCAGATATTTACATTCAACAGAATGCCACTGTAGTTTATATAAACTCTGTAATGTAATAATGTAATGTGTGTGTGTGTGTGTGTATATGTAGGACATGATTGGTTATTACTTGAAACATACCTGTAGGATTAGTCATAATAGATTTCTACACAATTACTGAATGGGAATCTTATGATTAACTCTGCATCTTTTTCTTAAAATGGTCATCTGCTACAAACCCAAAGAAGTTGACATGTTTGCCATAACATCATATTGTTTGTTTTCTTTATTTTGTACTTTTGCTCAGTGGTGTGACAAAGGGACATTTTTCAAAGCCATTTTGCATTTCTGCAGCACCCATTTTCACAGATCCCTCATAGACTTGAGTCTATTGAGGGATCCGTGAAAATGGGCAAAAATAAGACATGTCCTATTTTTATGACTGCCTGTTACAATGGGCCATCAAAAAAATCAGTCATTCAAATGAATTTATATTAATTATTGCCATTAACATTGTTCATCTGAATACTTATTTGTAATTGTTGTTCCCTACAAATAAGGCTCTCTTCAGATGAACTATGTTAATGGCCATACAATGGCATATCCCAGTGATATACTGTCGGGGGCTGTAAAGAGACCACCTCTCTAGGGCTGCTTCACACATCCTGTTTTGTAATCATTTTAAAACTTGTTTAAAAACTGCATTTTTAGTAGTGGGATTTTTGTGATGGTTTTTAAATGACTTTAAGTTCTGTAGTGAAGTTTATGGCCAGCAGAAAAAAAAAAAATCATGCCTACAGTATGCTGTGTTTTGTTTTAAGTGTCAATAAATCTAAACGTGCCACAAACAAATGCAAAAACTGTTCAGATTTCTCTATAGACTTTTAATATTGGCTGCATCCTTTTAGGGTGGAGACTCCTTAAAACCACCATCGAGAACTTGTCTGATGTATTACAGCTCTGTACAAATTCCATGTTGTCAGGGGCAAAGATACACTGGTTTGTGGAGTCCTACTGTACCTGTCTATGCCTCTGATTTAAACATAAAATTCCTCTACCTGAAATCAAACTGCATCCATCCATGTGCTACCATACAAATGCTATGCTCATGGCTCTGACCTAACATGGGCTAGGTTGACACCATGTACAGGTGTGCAGTTATTTGCAGCTATAAAGGGGATGGTTATGGTGATATAAGGAAGTTTATAAGAACAGTCTCCATATGCCGCCTCCTACTGCATCTTCATCCCCACAACAGACCACATTGCAGGATTTAGCAGCAGAGTTATACTGTCATGTCATATCATATTCCTATAGATATGCACTTGTGTCCCCCCTTACTTGTTCTCTTGACTGTTTCTGTCCAGATGTGTGACAAGTTAAGAACCTTTTAAGCTAGGCACATGCTAACCCCCTAGAGATTCCAGTAACCACACAAACCCATTTATTTGTCAAAATTCTAGTGCCTTGTACCGCCATTTTATTTAAACAACGTTTGCTCATACAATATGAGCCGCCTAACCAATTGCAGCACCGCATTCGCTGACCTAGTGCTTGCCTACTCCTAGCTCGCCCCTTTGTACCAGGACAGCCAAGGCCCCTGCCACAGCTGCCCCCCTTCCTCCCTGGGCAGCCACTGGGCCGTCATCCAGCCTTTGTGACTACCCCAGCTGAAAATGCCAAAATATCCAGGGGACCCGATATGTAACTAGTGCCCCCCCGACGTGCAACGCCACCCTGATATCAGGCTTATGATACATTCACCATGGCCCAATACCAAACCGCGCTCACAATGGCATGCAGTGCTGCAGTCCACTCTCACAAGAAACCATAAGAAAATAAAAAGTAGATGTCTCATAATGCTCAACAAACTGGGTGGTCTTCTGGTCTTTCAAAGCAAATCTACCCCTTCTTATCTGTACTGTTCCTTTATAAAGCCTCAACTTCCTCCCTCACCTATTGTGTCCGACTTACACAACAGAGAGGAGAGCTATGTTATGATATTTTTTTTTTTTTTTCTCTCATTTTAATTTATTCCAACATATTACCCCTTGCTATTTTATGTGGCATAAAGGCTCTTTTAAATGGATGGTGAGTGCTGCATTTTCATATAATTATGTATTTCGTGCAACTATTACGCTGCAGCACACCACCATGGAGACAGCCCATGTTCCCCTATGGGATATATGTTTAGAAGATTAACTGCATTACAAGGACAGTGGCAGTTATTATTATTATTATTATTATTATTATTATTATATATATATATATATATATATATATATATATATATATATATATATATATATATTATATTTTTTTTTTTTTTTTTAAGAAACTGTTTTTTGTAGTAGTTTCTGTGTAAGGGGGCGTTCACACTACCGTTGGTGACCGTTAGTAGTGTCTGTTGCTATTGTCCGTTACAAGATTTTAGCATCGGACACTAGCTGAACCGTCAGAAATCCGTTAAAATTTCCATTCATTTCAATGGGTTTTTATATTGTGTCCGTTTACACCAAATCCGTCAGAAGTCCGTTTTTTTTTTTCGCGGACAAAAAATCCTACATGCAGGACTTTTTGTCCGTTTGAAAAAAAACGGATTCTTGACGGACAGCAAGTGTCGTAATTTTTTTTAACATTGAAGTCTATGGGTAACGGATTAGTAACTGATAGCCATCAGTTACTGTCCGTTATTTTATGTCTGTTTTTTTTTCCTGCGCATGCTCAGAAAGCAGAAAAAAAAAAAAAAAAGGGACAGTGTTAAAAAACGGACACTAACTGATGCTAATGTGTCCGTTTTTTGTTTTTTTTAACTAATTCATTTGTTAATTCATTACTAATTCATTTTTTAACTAATTCATTGATTTTTTTCCATTGACTTCTGTTCTAGCATTTGCTCAGTTTAACTATTTGGTTTGTATTCATTTGTCTTGAAGATATTACAAAGTATAGGGAAAAATAGTCTTGAAGATATTAGAATAACTGTAAAATCCTGCTTAATTCCTTCATGCATTTCCAGTCACACATAATAAATAGACTTGCTACAATAATAGTATCATAATGTATATAATTTATTTAATTTTGGTTCATGATCATCCATTTATAACTGTTAGACATGGGTGTACTTGGTGTCACAGGTAGGACACTACTAATAGCCCGTGCTTAGTGTAACACTATCATCAATACCTGACTGTCCTGGTTTTATTGTAATTCTGTACTGGACATGCTCTTCTCTTGGAGCCTGCCTGCTCTGTCATAGGTTTGAGCTGTACAGAGAAATGACATGCTGCCTAGCACTGTGTGCCTGATGAATTTTTGTCAGGTGATTGGTGAACACGTGAGCTTCTTAGAAAGAAGGAAAAAAAAGTGTTTGAGTCTAGTGAGTCACGCTGTTCAGGAGTACTTCCTCTTATGTCATCACTTGTGGATATAGCAGGCAGACTCCAGTCTGTACAGTAGGTAGATGCATTTCCAAGTGGACAGGTGTGTGAAAGGTAAGATCTGCTGCTCTGCAAGCTTTTTTTTCTCAAGTACTGGTTGTATAGGCTAGGATCTCCATCTGCTACACATTTAACCTGGAGCTTCTTGTAAGTTGTCTTCGCAATGGATAGAGATATATATGATATAGCTTGGATAGAGAGATCCAAGTTCTCTTTTTTTTTTTTTTTTTTTTTCTTTTTTTATCTGAGAACATTTATTTTCTATCTTTTATCTACAGTATCTTTGCTATATAACAACACAAGTTTAATTCAGCATGCAATGAGTTTTTTTTTGTTTGGAAGGGGGTTAGTTGTCTCTCTCTCTGTATAAATATGTGCTTAAGTTGGTGATGGAGTTTGTAATGAACAAATTGGTTGTCCATAGGTGAACCTCTGAAACCTGGTAGATTTGTTCTGTAAGTATACAGCTGTTCTGTGGATCTTATCAGCCATCAGTACTTAGAAGTACAGTTCTCCATGCTGCAAATGTGGCGCAGTCTTAATAGACTTCCACCCGCACCCGGTTGGTACTTTTTCCTCAATTTCATTTGTCATGTTTGATATTGCTATTAGGTTTTGTGAGCTTGGCCGATGTTTTATGCGTAAATTATCGGTTGGTAAAATTTGGCTTGCGCATATTTTATTGTGCAATAAAATAGAGATTAGTAGGATGAGGAGTGGATTATTTTTCTTGATATCCTGTCCGATCTTGCCCAGCTATTTTAGGTTTCATAGTTATATATAGCTTGTAAGCAGATTGAAATGAATGTGGCATCCATTCTTCAGCCCCTATTTTGCACCAGTCATATCCATTTAGTTCTTTCTTTCACGAGTGGCCTTGAAGGTGTTTTATATTAGCTATGTACAGCTCTGTTTACATCTCACATACTGTTTTTGATTTGCTTTTATATATTTTATGTATATTTTGTGCTACATTTGATTTTGTCATGGATATTTAGATTTAATGTTAACCTTACAGTCTTCTATTGTGTATTAACAGTGGTAGTAGTAGTTATTCTATATTTCTTTCTTTCTTCTTACAGCTCTGATATTGAAAATGGGTCAGATGAAAATAAGGTTACTAAGCCATATCCTAGTCCTCAAGTCGTGATTAGTGATGCAGATGTGATAGAAACCCGGCAAAAAGTACCCCTATCAAGGTAAATAGCAGGTCACTTCTCATAACTTTATTGTATTAGTTGGAATGCAAATGCGATGATGGACAAACTGTACACAAGGAAAAAATAGGTTTGACCCAAATCTGTAGAGAAATGCTACTTGGTTAGTTATGACTGACATTTATTATTTAAAAAAAATATATATTTATATAACATTACTTTGGCTTTTCTTTAAAAATGTAATTGTCATTGCTAATTGATCTGTTTAGTGGGTTTGCTCCCATGCTTTTCATATGCTCATAGTTGATCTCAATGTGTTTATATAACAGTGACTTCTGTACACACTAAGCAAAAGTGAGCCATATTCACCTCCCTTGCAGATCACAGCAGCATAGGTAGATGAACGTTTTGCCTTTTGGAAATGCACAGTTGTCTTGTGAGCTTCCTTCTGAAGTAAGCATACTGTACCACCATGAAGGTTGTATAATCTTTGTACAAAACACTCCCCTCCCCTGCAAGATATTGTTTGATTTGTGAAATGGAATGTGGCAACCAAAGATGATTTTGTTAGTCGTTCCCCCCTCTCTTATAAAAGTTACTCTATATACATGAGTTTATAAAGTGGTCATTTTGTTCTGTTTTTGCAGTAAGCACAGACCATATAGAACCTGAATTTTTATGTGTCGTGTTTTGTTGTGTTTTTTTTTTTTTTTTTTTTTTTTTTTTGCATTTATATAGTTGAGCATAGTGCCCTGTCTACAAGGCAAATATTATGTCAGAACAAGGAAATCCTATCTTAGCAGCTCATACATACTAGTGGAATTGTTACACTTACTTCAAAAGGTTTAATATAGGGTCAGCTTACAAAATACTGCCTAGTTCAGGTCCTACTTTACCTCCTCCTTCCATAAAGTATCCCCTCCCTCTTCTAAACCTGAACTCAGAATGCATGTGGCACATTTCTGCTCTGAGACGGATGAACTTGAAGAGCTTGTTCCACCCTGAAGCTATGAAGGTACAGACCTCTTCTAGCCACGATCGTACATCCAGAAGTATTGTGTTGCTCCCCAGTTAAAGATTAGTGGTGCTAGAATGTTATAAAACATTTAGGAGAACTTATTAATCACATTTATACTTAATGTTGGCTGTGGATGGAGATATGTGATGTAGGACATGTAGCAAAGCGCATGTTTGTTCTTTCATTACAATGTGCCTACTCTTTAAGCAATGATTTGTTCAACATATACAATATACATGGGTGTGTCATAGAACTAAGTATGCAGAGCTCGCATACGGCTACATTTCAGACCTATCTCATCCAAACAAAAAAACTCTAAAGTTTTATAGATTTAGTTTTCGGATGTTTTAGTTGTAATTGGCAAAATATACTTTAAACACTTATACTTAAGACAACTGCCTATTGCACATGTGGAGAAATCTTTTATTTTTTTTTTTATATGTCCTATGTCAATATATGCTGACTGCCCTAGTTAATATGCTATGGCATAGTATTATTAATGGTATGTTTAATAAACTTGTCACTCGAACTTATTTTTTCTTAAAGGTCAAAGGCATACGGTTCCTCCTTAACCCTCGACGTAAAGAATGACACGATGAAGCTTGAAAGGAAAAAATCAACTTCCAGCCAGGTAAGAGAACTTTCTTTTTTGAGTTTGTTGATTGATAATTTGGGTAAAAATGTGTTGTATTACCCATTAACACTTGCTCCTTTTTTTAAGGCATTGATGCCACAAGATTACATATTTCACCTTTTGATATAGCTGAAGAAAATAGAGAATTGTTGACTAATGAGAGAGGGAAATTTTCATGATTCTGATTTTGATATGTACTTTGGAGGTGACAGAGCTGTGAGAATAGAATGCAGTTTAAAATCTACCTCTTTGAGGTTATAAATGAAAACTTCTTGGTGAGCCAACCTCCTACTATAATAACGGCATACACTGGCATTCAATTCATACGCAGCAGCCCTAACACCCATATAAATCCCTGTCACCACCTGACCAATCTTGTACAAAAGACACCGCTCTGCCCATTAGCACAATTTTGGCCCAAACCCTTTGTTTTCAATCTCAATAATGTGCCCCTAGTTCATGCAGCTTACTACAGTACACGTACATTGTGCTGCCTATCAAAAGCACGACATAACCAGACTACACACTACCATCCAAAAAAAACATTGTGGTTCTCCTGGGACAAAATAAGCTGTAGTGCATTTGAGCTTCTGAAAATTTTTGAATTGAATCCCTTTATCAAATATCAAAATGTGCAAGTTGTGCTTATACTAACTTGCTTTGTTACACAGATTTGCATTGGTCAGTAGGTTGTAGAGTAAGAGTAAGGTGATGAGCAAGATGCGATAAGTAGATTAACTTTAGGCCTTCTAGGATGGCAGTGTTTTATAACGTATTTTTTTTATTTGATGTAAATATCATGTTAAAACCAATCTTATGTTTTATTTATTTTCATGTTTTTATCCTTAGATTTCAAAGACAAATGTACAATTTCATAAGTTGTTTAAGGATGTACCAAAAGATGAGGTGTTAAAAGAAAGTAAGTATGAAGATAATGAATTTCCATTATTAAAAAGTAAAAGGAGTGCAGAGGCTTTAGGGGGAGCCTATGCAGGCCATTTAGGACACTAAACCACCCACAGGTTTTTATGGACTGGGGTTTAGTTTCCCAAATCGCCCTATTATAAAGCAATCCACAGCTTCCTTAAAAATAAAAAAGCTTCATACTTCAAATCTCACTGGACTCGTGTCTGGTGCTTCAGACAGTGAAGCTGGAAATGCCATGCGCACTGACACCAGAGGTGTACTCCTCTGACTTCACTGAAGAAGTGTGTCGGCACAATTAGTACAGCCCATAAGTGAGTGTAAAGTGTGTGTGTGTTTGTGTGTGTTTGTTTTTTTTTTTGTTTTGTTTTTTTGAATGCAGCTACAGATTGGGACATTAAACCCCAGCTCATAAGGACCTGTGGCTGGTTTAGTGTCCAACATTTCCCTGACAGATTCCTTTGAACTTCTATAATCTGGTTTAGTAAATTGATTTTTCAGAGTAGTTTACAGATGATGTAGAGAAAGGTATACAAAATATAAATGTGTAAGCAACCTTTCAGTATTCATCTGCAATGCTCAGCTACAGAAGTTGCATTTTGATGACACAATAAATCTACTGTAACATTTTTATCCACATATTTATATTTTTTTATGACACCACAATTATATCTTTAACATTTTACAGTCAACCAAACAGAATTTTTCCTGCATCTCCCAGTCTACTTTGGCAAACCTGAAGTGGTAATTTTTTTTTATTTATTTTTTTTTTTTTCCCTTCCCTCTAGGTTTTACCTGTGCACTGCAAAAGGAAATTTTGTATCAAGGAAAGTTGTACATTTCAGAGAATTGGGTCTGTTTCCATTCAAAGGTTTTTGGGAAGGACACAAAGGTTAGTAGGCTTTGTACACATTTAGAACTCTCTAAAGTATTTGGCGAGTGGTATTTGAGCATGCAGTTCATGGAAATGTGTTTTTTATGCTGATGGTTTTCCCCCCACCAGATTGTCATTCCAACTATTGCTGTAACTGTGATCAAGAAAACCAAAACAGCCCTACTTGTGCCAAATGCCTTGGTTATTGCTACAGTGACTGATAGAGTAAGTGGCATACCCCCTCCCCTTTTTTTTTTTTTTTTTTTTTTTAATGAATTAAGGATTTATTGGTAGAAAATTATAAACTATAACCAGTTTATAGTTACAAGTTTCTATTCTTTGTCTATGAAACTTCAGATTATTTTCTGAAAATGTAATGCAACCTGATTTTACAAGATTTTATCATATATTCCATGAATGCAAATTCCTGTAGCTTAAGCAAAAAACTTAAATCAAAGCCTCTGTTAACTTTTTTTTTTTTTTTTTTTTTTAAGCATGCATGTATTTAGCTTCCCAGTGCGTAGTACATTTTCTTCACAAAAAAAATTAATTAATAAAGCATTTATTTTCAGTTGATAAAGTAAATTTCATGCATTTTTTTTTTTTTTTTCAGTTCATATTTGTGTCTTTGTTGTCACGAGATTCCACGTACAAGTTATTAAAATCTGTGTGCAGCCATTTAGATGTGAGTATATTAATCGGATGCCCAGTTTATCAGATGCTTAGTTGATTTGTTTGTGGGATGGGGTATGAGTTACTGAGCAGCTTGCACAGTTTCTCTTGCTTGAGAATTCAGTGTTTATAAAAGATTGTGGATAATTTTCAGTTATGGTGTCTGTTCATCCAGAGTTATGTTCCCATACAATGTGTGAGTGGGAAGTTAATTTAACACCGATGCTGTGACATTATCTAGGCATCTCTTGCTAGAAACTTGTTGCCCAACATATGGCCTGGTACGAAGATGATCAATTGATTATGGGTAATGAAACTACCCCTTCAGGTTATCCAGAATATACATTTTTCCACAAGGAGATCAGGGAAGGTGGAGAAGAGGGGAAAAAAAATACTTTCCTGTCCCCAGTGGTCCAGTTCTGCTGTCTTGTTGCGACAAAGTCCTGCAAGGGATTTTAGGAGGGAAAATTAATCAACATCACACTGGAGCAGAGACCCCATGTCCTGCTCAGTGGCAGATTGTGGTCTCCACTGTTAAGCAATCACCCACTAAGGTGCCAAGCATACATACCAACAGTCCCAATTTTGCCAGGACAATCTTGGGAACTGGGCCATAACATTGGCAACTTTTATGTTACCTGTACCCCAAAGTAGGCATTCTTGGGGTGTGCCCAGGTGGACTTTCATGTTCAGATTTAGAGCTATGAAATGTCAGCAAGTATACTCAAGGTTAGCAATCATAAGGGAAAATAAAAAGGGGAGCCTTGCTAGTTACCATGAATGAGACATGAAGGGAGCTATGTAGAGGGCCAAGATTTAAAGGGATACTATGCTAGGGACCAGGAATGAGTGGGAGCCATGCATTGGACTAAGAACTAGGAAATGTGTAGGTCATCAGGAACTAAACAAGACTCTTGGAGGGATCCATTTATGATTGTGTGTGGGTTGGAGTAACTTGTGTACATTAGCCATGACTGTTTTATTAATCATAGTCTAAGCCTGGTTCTCTGTAATATGCTTATATGAGAGAGAGATAGATAATATGTTAGGTGCCTAAAATACATACTAGACACTCTACAAATATGGTTGGTTGGTTCATACAGTTTTCCCTGTATTTGTTAGTAAATAAGCAACCAGTGTCTGCAATTTAGTAGCATGAAATGTTTTGATTTGCCATCACTACTAAAATAATTGTAATTTTGATGCATTTTTGGCATACCAGTATTCAGTTTCTGAAAATTTCCTTGGCCCATCGTTAATCATGTTTAGTAAATTAATTACATATATTTTTTTTTTTTTGTGTTTTTATTTTATGATAGAGTGCTAGCACTGGAAACAGCCCAAATCCTTCCTCAGAACGAAGTTACAGAGGAGAACGTCCTGAAGAATTTCCCCTTGTAAGTCAGTTGTTTTTCACTCTATTATGAGATTTTCCTGCAACAAAGTTACCTGTATTTTAATAGTGTAACCTGTAAAGCAATAGTCGACCAATGGAAATGCATTATCGATGTGAACAAAAAAGATTTAAAAAAAGTCCCTTTTAAAAACAATGGGACTGTTGTTATTCAGCAGTTTTGTGACAGATATATGTAATTTAAAAATACAGAAAAAAAAATCATGTGAACTTATCCTAATTTTACCCATGACTTTTAACCCCTTAATACTACAGTACTGTAATACAATACTATAGTTCAAGAACCATATACCAAATGTGTGTGAGTGTGCACGCGCACCAATTTTAAAGCGTTATTGTCTGTTGGTGTTATACTAATGGCTGACTTGCATGCTTTGACTAAGAGCAGTGTTTGCCCGAAACGTGTCAGAGTTCCTGCATGTACGTGGTTTTAATTTCCTCAAACACTCTGTTTTTATTGGATCAAGAGTGTGCTAGACTCTCCGCTGGTTGCTAATGGCTGACTGACTATAACAGCATGCCTGTGGCATGGACTAATATGCAGATGATTCTGTCAGACCTTAGGGCCTTTGTTAGGCCCAGACTGCTAGAGTAAAACCGCAATTCTCCATGATCATGTCACCGGGAATGGGGTGAAAGTTGATGGGTAACATAATGAACTCCCCAGCCACTCTGTCAGACACCTTTTATATGTCATGGTAACTATTGATCTTGGCATCTAAGTGGTTAAAATAATTAGATACCAACTTTGGACATCAAAAGAAGGACCCTAAATGGAAGCTACAAAATTACTATACAGTGGCTAAGGAGTTATTTTTTACAGTTTTTATAAAAGAAAAGGCTAGTCTCCTTCTTGTCCCTTTCTCGATATACATATATTATAAATATATATATATATATATATATATATATATATATATATATAATGATAATTATCATTGGTGTTTAGTTAACATTATTGTGCTGTTTGGTCACTTTTTTTTTTTTTGGTGTATATTCACAGGACTTTAGTGTAGACTTTTCAGAAATAGATGGTTTGGTGCAACAGCGGCGAAAGGATGTAGAAGAATATAGCAGCAGTGGTTCTCAAACACCAGAATCTGAAAATTCTCAAGGTTAGTATAATTTGGAGGTAAATTTCATTCTGTATTAGCTAAATTCATCTTAACACTGAATTTTTGAGTCTATATAATGAAGGTCTAACTATTACAGCACAACATTGTAGGTTGCGTGCAAAGGTCATCCTGGTACATCCTGATTAACTAAAGGTGCTTCCATGATGGCAGAGATGGAGAACATAGATTTACAAAGAATAAAGCAATAAAAAAAACTAATTTAAGAGCAATTTACCACAACCAACAGTTATTACATATTCATAGGAGATAAATGTTAGATCACACCAGGGTGCTCAATTTGTTTCTGTAACCTCCAAAAAGTTGGTATAGAGTGTCAGCATACATGTAATACAGTCGGTGTTAGAAGTTACTGACAGCACAGCCTTAGTACATGCGATCAAAATGATTAAACTTTTCATGAAAGTAAATCTGCAACAAGAAAAGAGTTTTAATACTTTTAATTCTAAAAAAAATGTTTTATAATTAAAAGCATTAAACTTTTATCTTGTTGCATATTTATTTTCATAGGAAGTTAGGAAAGTTTCATTCTTTTGGCCAAATATAACAAGGCTGTTCTGTTGGTAACAAAAACTTCCAACACCAACCGATTAATGAATGGTTTTGTATAGTCATTTACTGTGGTAAAATGGAATCTTCAGGCTTTTCATCAATATTTTGTAACTCTGACTCAAAAAATGTTTTCTTTCACACCCTCTAGATTTCCAGGAACAAGAGAAGAATATAATATCAGCATCTCATACTCCTAGGATTCTGGATAATTCATTGAAGGTCTCTGAAAAAGTAAAGTTGACTGAAGAAAGTGCTGGTAATTTTGTTTGTCATCATCAAATAACCACGTAGTGAAAATAAACTATGAAGAAAACTGTAAATAAAAGTATTTTCTCACTTATTAGTTTGCAGGCGTTTGTTTCGAAGAGTGGACTTTCAGCAAGTTGCGTCTTTGAATGGTTTGCTTATCTTCTATGCAGTTCTGTAAGTCTGTCATTTTTGGTATGGTCATATAGTAAAGCCTGTTGAACTACATAAAAATCTCCAAAGGTTAGTCAAGTCCAACCAAGAGCATTATACAGCAAGCCAATAGAAGTGGCAAATGTCTTGATGTTAGTTATTGGAAATGGCAGAAACTGTTATATGTGAGGTAAAGCCAATGCAGAATTTCAGACCATCTCAGTAGTTGAATATACTGTGGATAATCTAGACAATTTGCCGTTAAAAGCTAACCAAGCATTCTGCTCCAGAAAATGCTAGTCAACATTGGTGAAATGCTGAAGCAGTAAATGTAAAGGCAAAAACTAAAATTCTGACGTGGTGTTAAATTATAGCTATTTCTGCTAAAGTTGATATGGATGGAATTTAAGGAAGCAGTACCTTTTTGACATATAGATGACTCGATCTGGAAGAAGCTAAATATTTCACAATGCTACAGTATAACAAATGGTTTAACAGTTCCTTCGATATTTGTGTGTGTATATATACATATATGCATATATACATATAAATATTGGAACTTGTTCAAGTTTAAGCATGTCAGAATACAGGTTTGTTTGGGATTTGAAAGCAGGTCTGATTATTTAATTTTTTTTTTTCCCCTCCCATTATCGGAGATATTTTTGTCTGTAGGCTATGGTGTATGGTTTTGCACTGGGTTAAGCTACTGTACCATACCTACTCACTCAACAAGGGTGGTACAGTTTTTGGCAGAGAAATCCTAATCCTGTCTAATCTATAACTTTGCTAAACTTGTGTATAGTATGAATGTATCATTATTGAAGTTGGTGCTTTCTCTTTTCGCAGTGTGTGCCTTCTGATTTTCTCAACCTTCTATATGCAGTCACGGATTCTGTACTTGGAGGATCGTCTCTCTTATTTTGTTTCTGCAAGAGATACTGCTTTCAAAGAGTAAGAATGTTCTTATGTCCACTTGACATTAATAGGGAATTGTTACCATTTTGTGTCATGCAATGTATCAGAAGAATTATAGTTGCCCACTGTTTGTCAGGTTATGTTCACATTTGCGCCAGAGTCTCCATAGGAGCTCCAGCTTGTTCATCTGCTGCTTTCAGTTTAAAAACAATGGACACCAGATGGCCCTCATAGTCAATTGGGTTCATCAGGCACTGTATATAAACTCTACCAGAGCTACAGCCGATGCTAGTGTGAAGATATCATCATTCTGCAGCATTTTCTGCATGGCCAAGACACATACAGCCTTGTTGGCTGCTGATAATTCACATTGTCTGCTTAGAGGAGTCTGACGTTTAACAAATGAGCGGGGCTTGGTGATCTTTTGTCCTACTGCAGACAGCACAGCTGGGAGGCTACTACTGCCAGTTGTTTTACAGCCTGGCACAGAATGGTGAGGAGGAGGGACATGGTTTATCTATTGGGATACACTGGTTATTTTTGCATATTTTCTGTGTTTAGTGTTCAGCCAGTAAAAAACACAGGTGTGTGTGTTTGTTTGTTTGTTTTTTTTTGTTTTTTTTTGTTTTCCCCCGCTATTGTAAACTACTTTTTTTATATTTTTTTTTTTTTTTTTTTCCCATTCTATTGTACAGTATGTATGTATATAGACAGATGGGTATTAAACTAATACATGTAAGTATTGCATTTTTTATTTGCAATTTTATTGAAAATAGTCCTTTTAAAATTACTCCTCTCTTATTACTACAAATAAACTGTCAAATAAGTTTTTTGATTTGGTCCTTACATACACACAATTTCCCTGTATTCCAGTTTTCGGTCTGTTGTGTCTTAGTCACATATTAGACCACTTATTAAAATGTGTTCTCAGAATAGATTGGGGGAGTAATGGTGCAGTAAGTCAGCGAATCTTTTACCGTATAGCTCTGATTAGTATAGCTTTAGTGAGTTCATGAAAAGTTTTCCTTGTAAAAACAACAGCAACAAAAAAAAACCTGGAGTTTACTCATAGTAACCAGTTAAGTCACTGCTTTTGGTTGGTAGGTCCCAATAGTTAAGTGCTCTATTTGCACTATTGCATGAACCAGTCCTCTGTTGAAGGTGAGATCTGTTTAACTGCATGTACATCATTTGTACAACACCCAGTACCCCTGCCGATTAACTATCTGAAGAGGCCGCGGCCTCTTCTCTGTGACAATGATATCATCGGTCTCGTGGTACAGTAGCAGCTCTTTCATTCAAGCAAATGTAATTTCAAGCACAATCCTCTACGTAGTGTACAGCGCTGTGCTTAGTATTTTGTGATGAGGGTGCACAGAGTGTAAAGTCAGAAATATATATAAAAGGTAACTTTTAATATGAAATGTAAGAATAAATACACTTGAGGTTTTTGTAACATATGCCAGGCAGACAAGGGAGTGGCTGGTTCTGATTGGACATCATCAGAGAGCTTACAATCTTGCCCCCTTACCTGCTCTCGTCTGAGACCACCCCTTGACAGTACAGAGCTTTGATTATTTATCAGGCACCAAAACTAACTGCACTGATTGCTCAGGAAGGGTTGAGACTAGTAAAATAATTACAGCTGTGCTAGAATCATTAGAGTGGAGCAAATTAAAGGATGCAAAGAACTGGAGATGGTGAAAGGTCACAAACCGCTTACCAGATTAAGGACTGTATGGAAATAAGGATCTTCTTACGGACCCCTATGTATTTCATATAAAAAAAAAAAAAATAATAATAATAATTGCACATGGACCTAGTATGTACCCATACTCTACAGGTGCATAATTGGGGATCTATAGAACACAGATCTATAAATCAGCTGTTTTGGTACTAATTGTCATGTACACCCACTTCTCCCTGTTTGACATGCAGGTGTTGCACACTAAACTACAATCCTGCCATTGGCTACTTTAGTGATTTGAATGCTATACGTTATTTTTGTTTTTTTTTAGATGGTCTGTAGAACAAAGTGTTTGGAGTTGGCAAATAAATGCCAATGCGATTGTTGAAGAAATAACAGCAAATTTAGCAAAGCTAGATCAGGTATTTACTTTGATTTCCATATATTTCTTTTTTTCTTGGTTAGTTATTTTTTTTTTTGACTAACATGCATGTTTTTAGAAATGTCTGGCATTCCCAAGGGTTAACAACTCAGATCTGTTTGTAGAATTCTGCATTATGTTGCTCCTATCCAGTTGGCAATTACTTTCCCAGAGGAGTAACGGTAGAATGGCAGTGTTTTAAGAAAAGATGCTCCACGTTTTTCTAATGGGTGAATTAAGTGTTTGCTAAAAAAGATATGTCAAAAGAACTGTCAGCCTAAGCCAAGACTGGATTTAGCAGAAAGAAGTAAAAGTGCTTCCCATTCCCATATTTTCCACTACTTTTTATGTCACACTTGGCTTTGGCTCAAAAAACCACAGCAGAATCTCTAATAAAAAAACACAGCTTTTCAGCAACATGTGGCCTTAGCCTAAGGGTAAGGCCCTACACAGCGAATTGTTGCAGAAAAGACCATAGTGGAAATGCATCACATTTTTTTTTTTTTTTCCCTATTATATTTACACTTATGGAAATGCTGGCTTTTTCCATATAAATGACATGCTGCGATTTTACAAAAATGTGAGTGTTTTTGAAATCGCGGCATTTCCGCTGCAGACTTTTTTTTTTTTTTTTTTCTGCAATGTGTGGATGGCATTAGCCAGAATCCCGTCCACTTTGCAGGTAATGTAAAACGCAGAGTTTTGCTGCAGCGGCCAAAACGCTGTGTTTTCGCAACGTGGGGCCCTGGCTTAAAGGGGTTTTGTGGGACTTGCATATTGATGGCCTATACTTGAGGTAAGTGGTCATTATGTGATCAGTGGGGGTCCAACACCCAGGATTCATGCTGAATCTGCTGCTTGAAAGAGGCTGTATATCACAAGGCATTATGGGAAAGGAGCTGGGAGCTCATGCGCCCTCTGTTGGATGTAACAGATCCTCAATTTGCTTTTGACTCACCGAGTCTTGAGAGATGTTCCTGTCCCTAAGCCACTCATTGCCTCCCACAAAGCCAGCCAACTCACTTTGCTCTGCACTGATGAGGGACAAAAATCCCGAAACGGCGCTGTATGCAGATAAGTGAAGTTGGCTTGGCTAAAATCCTGTTTGCTGTCTCAAGACTCGGTGAGTCAAAAGCAAATTGAGGATCTGTTACATCCAACAGAGGGCGCATGAGCTCCCCAGCTCCTTTCCCATAATGCCTTGTGATATGTAGATGCTTAGTAGAGGGCGAAAGGCAATCCAAAACTCTACACACCTTCACTGGTGCTCTCCTCAAGGAGAGATGTCCCTGTCCCTGAAAGAGGCTGTGGCACTCATATGCTTTTTTTGTCTTTTGAAGTCTGCCATTTGCACTTTGTCTGCATTGGCAGCCTAAGGCAGCTTTAGTTTTTAACATTAATTTTTCATCAATCTGTTTTTAATAGCCAATGAAAAAAAAAAATTTATTTATTTTTTTTTTTTGACTGACATTATTTAGGGTGCGTGTGGCCTAAGGCCTCATTCAAACTCGCTATTTCCCCATGTTGCCTTGAAATGTTTCTGGATGCAGTAGTAGTGTTTCAACTATACTGCTGATATGTGTAAAATCTTTTATCTTTATTACAGATTCAACAAAATCTTCAGAAGCTCTTGGAAGATGAGAATTAGAACTTAAAATGTCTTCTGGTTATTAATCTGCATTAATCTCTGCTGGACAGAGTTTATGAAATGCCTTGCTTCAGTGGACTTTCTAAGGGAGCCATGTCTCATCTCAGGAATGTTTTAAATATGAAGCCTTACTACATTTCGCTGTGAAATGGACTTTTTTGCACATCTTTCTGGAATACTTAAGAAGCACTCCTACCCCTCTATTGTCTTATTTATAAAATAGTTTGTTGGCTAGAACTAAAAACCAGCCTTCTAATATGTTATGTCTCCCTGCCACTTGTAGACAGACGTCCACAGTGTGAGGATAAATAATGCGAGTTTATCTTCTAGAATATTATGTAAGTCGGTGGTGTCTAACCTGTGGTGGTTCATGAGCTGCTGAGATGTTGTTTCCTGGTCGCCACTAGTTGAAGACTACTGATTTTCAATAATGGTAAAAAAAATGGAGCTTTGTAGACAGCATGGCATACTTTGTGTGGTGCTATCTTTCACACATGGTTTGGACATATGAGTCACACCAAATAGTTTATTTAAAAAAAAAAAAAAAAAAATCTTCTGGTATTTTTTTTTTGGGTTGAGTATTTAGAATTTATGCAAAAAAAAATTTAAAAAAAGCACAGTAATATCAATCATTTACACTGTCCAATGTAGCATTCATGTTTTTATACTAATCCTTTTTTTATAGTATACTAACTAGACTAGGATAACTAGTCTTTTATATTTTTTTTCACAGGAATCATGAAGTCTTTAGCAACAGAGAAACAGTCTATTTATTTTTGTCTCCACATATTCAATATGGTCCAGTAAGGCTACGTTCACATCTGCGTCAGTGTCCGCCTGAAATCTGCATCTGAAAACGTCCTGCACGCACAGCTTTTAGTTTAAAAACAGACACCTGACGGAGCCCATTATAATCAATGGGATCCATCAGGCATCATATGTAACTGCTGTTTTAGTGGTCCATTGTTCGATGGACAGCCAGGCGCAGATGTGAATTTGGCCTAAGTCAGTCTGCTTTTTTTTTTTTTTTTGGTGAATTGTTTACATGTAATTGTATTTAATGCTTATTTTGTACCTTCTAGATTCTTCTCCACTTTACAGCCCTGTACAATCTGCAGGTTTACTTGCTGTTTAGCCTCAGACACAAAATAGGGCTAATCGGCTTGAGGTTTTTGCCGCAGGTTCAGCAGCCGAGATGGCCACGGGATCTGCAGGAACGAGCCGGGCGCTTATTTTTTTCAGAATACTGAGTCAGTATCTGACTCCCATTGAAAACAAAGCAGTCACAATTTTGACAGAATTTGGAGTTGATTTTTGAGACCCAACCCGACTCAAAATCTGTACCAAATTATTCCTTGCGAACTTGTCCTTTAAACTTGTTTATTTGGTAATGTCTGGAGGGCAAGGGCAAATTTGGGTGGGCAGGCAGTGTGCAGTGAACTACTCTATGCTAATAGGTCAATGGAAAGTAATAGTTGATTTCAATATTTTTCAGTGGGTTTGTTTTGTTGGGTTTTGGTTGAGGACACATGTTGAGAGAGGCTACTCCAATGTCAGGAGTAGACCTAGCAGAAGGGAGAAGTATAAGTGCTTCACTTATATTTTCCATTCCCTTCCTTTGAAGCAACTCTTGGCTTTGGTTGATAAACCGTAGAAAAAAAATATTTTTCCACAATATGTGGCCTCAGCCTTTAAGAGTTTGTCAATGACCTTTTGTAGATTTTTTTTATTTTTTTTTTTGGGATGTGTGTAGGGGATTATGCCATCTATGACACTGATTTTGTGAAACGGGCTGAGTTTCTGCGTGCAGATATGACTTTTATTGCCCCTGAACTGTTGTTGTGATATATCTGTGAACTGTCCTTTTTTTTTTTTTTTTTTTTTTTTTTTTTTAAGCCATTTCTGTGAAATGTTTCTGATATTGCTAAAATGTTAAATAAATATAACTTATACATTCATAAATGAAGCTGTCTGAGGTTGCTTGATGGCGGTTCATGGAATATTCATTTACAGTATACAGTTAAAAAAATGACTGAATATTGATGATGGAGCACAAAATATTCTGCCTGTGCATAGAGTTAAGGAGAAGCTGTCTCCATAAAAATACACACCAATCTACCTGCGTCATGTTATAGTACATGATTTGCTGAGAGAAATGGCTTCCTGTACTAAGAAGTATACTTTAACTTATTGACTGAATGAAATCTGGCTGGACTTATTATTATAGGGCACTTTTTAGGCTGAGTTTGCTCAGTGCACTTTTGATAAAAAAACAAACAAAAAAAACCCCAAAAAAACGCATGTGTTATATTGAAACCACGAGAGTTTTTGGTAAAAAAATGCACTGTGTGAAACCAGCCTCACTGAAGATCTGCATGCAGTTTTTAACTGCAGTAAGGAGTAGCACATGTTACTATGCGTTTCACCTGTATGGTCTGGTTTACTGATCACGAGCATACAGGAGACCTGTGTAATAAAATATGCTACTCATTACTGTAACTAAAACAAGCAAAAAAAGGGCCGTGTAAGCCCACCCGATGGGCAGAGCATTCCAGTGGACAGTCTTGCTCAATGATAGACAGCCCTCTCTATATGTGAATGCAGCAGCAAGTGTAGAGGCGGGGGGGGGCCCCTTGACAATTAAGAAAAAAATCCAAACCACCCGCCCCCCCCCCCGGCGCCCCCCCCCCCCCCCCGCCGGCGGCGGCCCCCTCTTTTTGCTTTTATTTGCATCCAAGTCTTATACAAAAAATAACAAGGTACTGCGACGCAGCGCATAACTGTATTACAATACCACAATTCAGTCTATATCATTCATCCTTAAGGGATGCGGCGCGGCATACGGCGACAGGAAATACATCCTAACACTACATGCTGCACTACAAACCTAACTGACATACTTTTGGTCAATGCAATAAACACAGACGAGTGACAAAAACAGAGGGACGAGGGGGAGGGAAGGTCACAGGCCCGAAGCTTTATTGATTGACCACAACACACATGAGGGGAGGACAGGCAATGCAAGAAATAATATACTTCCTATACTACCACTACTTCCTACCCTGGCAATAACTAACACATTTTAGGGGGGACAGGTAAATACAAGAAATAATATACTTCCTATACTACCACTACTTCCTACCCTAACTCTAAACAAAATGGTTAAACGGCAAAAGCATCAAACATGTGATGGGATGGGGAAGAGGAAAGAGGGAAAGGGGAGGGGATGATCACAGGCCCGAAGCTTTATTTGAGTAACACGACAGACATGAAGGGAGGACGGGGAAGGGAAAAAACAGACGTCGCCGAAGACTCAGTCCTCTTCTCCCTCCTCTTCACCGGCCAGGCTATCCAGAATGGCATAGTCCCGCTGCAGGCTGCGGATCAGCCTGCAACAATCCTGAAAAGTGATGTCCTCTCTTCGCAAAGTCAGTCCTTTTCTGGCGAACCAGATAGCGTCCTTGAAACAGTTCACAAGTCGCCAGGCCTCCAGAATGTCACTCTCTCTGTGAGTCCCCTGGAAGAGCCCATACAATACCGCGTGGTACGTCAGGCCCCTCCTGGGTACACAGTCCTCAAAGTCATCTTCCAGCTCGTCCAACAGGCCTTGAGCAAAAGGGCACTCCCAAAAGACGTGCAAAGATGTTTCCTCCTTGTAGGGGCACCGTGGGCAGTACCTCGTCTTGCTCAAGTTGCGGGCATGCATGAACGACCTGAGGGGCAGCCCCCTCGGATAGCCATCCACGACAGATCCTTGTGCCCGTTGGTCAGCAGACGTGAAGAGACGTTCTCCCAAACGACCTTCGTGGCGTCCGCTGTGAGTCCTGGAACCTCCTCCATGCCATCCCTAGCTCGGATGAGCTTGTGGATGGTCTTTGGCTTCCACAGATCCGGTTTAAGACCCTCCAGCTGGAACTCCCTCACGAACTTGGGCACGTCCTTGTAGAACCACGGGACGGTCCAGTTGTAAGGGACGGAGCTGTCCCATTTCTCCCAGCCGAGTCCTCGCCAGAGGGGGAGCAGGAACAAACGAGACATGGCCTTCCCCGCGGATCCGCTGACTGTACTCAGGGTTCTGCGAACACAATCACAAACAAAAGCCGATCTTAGAAGGGTTGGAATATCGGGGACATTCTTACCTCCCTTGAGCCGGTCCCTGTACATGATGCTCCGCTTCACCCGGTCCATTTTGGAGCCCCATACAAAGTGGAAGACGGTCCTGGTGATGGCCCGCGCCACCGTTGCCAGTGGGGGCCAGGCCTGTGCGGTGTATTGGAGCACAGGCAGGATCTCATTCCTCAGGACGAGCGCCTTTCCCTCGATGGTGAGCTGACGTAGGCTCCAAAGCCCGATTCGCTGATTGATTTTCTTGAGTCTTTCGTCCCAAGACCTCAGGGCGGCGCCTTCCTTTCCGAACCAGACTCCCAAGATCTTGATGAAGTCCGGCTGTACTGTGAAAGGAAAGAAAGCAGGGGAGGCCAGGTGCCACTCTCCGAAGAGCATGGCCTCTGACTTTCCACAGTTCACCTTAGCCCCTGAGGCTCGGCCGAAGCGTTCGCAGGTCTGGACGAGCGTTGACACCGACGACTGGTCAGCGCAGAAGACGGTCACATCGTCCATGTAGAGCGAACACTTGACTTCCAGGTTTCCTGAGCCCGGTGCGATGATCCCTCTGATCCCTCGATTCTGCCGGATAGATTCTGCGAACAGTTCTATAACACAAACAAAAAGGAGGGGAGAGAGCGGGCAGCCTTGTCTGACCCCGGAGCGAACCGAAAAGGGGTCAGTTTTCCAGCCGTTCACCATCACCGAGCTGTGGATGTCAAGATACATGAGGTTAACCATACGACAGAACCACTCACCCACACCAAGTTGGCGGAGGGCTTTCGCCATGAAATCGTGAGAGACACGATCGAAGGCCTTCTCCTGATCCAGACTGACCAGGGCCGCGTGCGCACGGCGGTCTCCGATGTAGTGCAATGTGTCTCTCACCAGGGCTAAGCTGTCCGCGATCCTCCGACCAGGAATGGCGCAGGTTTGGTCCGGGTGGATGACGCTGCCGATGACTGCCTTCAACCTCGTTGACATCACCTTGGCCAGGATCTTGTAGTCCACGTTGAGGAGCGAGATGGGACGCCAATTCTTCAGGTCGCATCTTTCCCCCTTCTGCTTGTACAAGATCGTGATCAAGCCTTCCCGCAACGACGGCGGCATCGTCCCCGCCACCACCATCTCCTCGTAGAGATCTTTCAGATCCGAGCAGATCAGGTCCCCCAGAGCTACGTATAGCTCGGCGGGGAGACCGTCGCTACCCGGAGTCCTTCCGACCTTAAAGGATTTAGCGGCAGCGAGGACTTCGGCCACCGTCAGAGGGGCGTTCAGAGCCTCAGCACCTGTAGGATCAAGAGGGTTCGTGATACCTGACAGGAACTCTTGCGCTGCATCTTCGTCGGTGGGTTTCGGGGAGTAGAGGTCGCGGTAGTAGTCGCGGACGACGCCCATCACTTCCTTCTTCCCCCTTCTCATGTTGCCGTCTCCATCCCTCATCTCTGTGACGGGCGTGTGGCCTGAGTGGACCTTTCTGAAAAAGAAAGAGTTACATTTCTCACCCTTCTCCAGATGCTCCACCTTGGAACGGAAGATGATCTGCCGCGATTCCTCCTCAAAGTGCCCCTTGAGACCCTTCTTGGCGTCCTCCAGCATATCCCTGACGTCCCAGCCACAGCGCTCGAGGTCCTGAAGGGAACGCAGCTCGCGCTGCATCTCCCTCAGGTCCCCCTTGCGCCGGGCCGCCTGCTGGCGGCCTCTCGCCTGGAAGAAACAACGGATATTGACTTTAACATATTCCCACCAATCCGACAACCTGCTAAAGCTTTTCTGTTCCATCATGTCCATCTTCACTGACCCTTAGTGAGGCGCCTTTATTCATCACAGTGTTGAGGAAGATATTTTTCAAGAAAGCATTCCAAGAATTAGTGAGAACAGTCAGCATCTGAACTGTGACATGGAAACACCAAATGTGTTGCTTGGAACACTTGTAAAAACCTTTCTTCTTTGAGTTAGGCTGGGGCCCCACGTGGCGTAAATACCGCGATTCGCCGGCGGCGTAAGCGCCACAGAAAAAATCGCTGCGTTTTACAATCAGAGCAAAGTGGATGGAATTCTAGAGAATCCCATGCCCACTTTGCTGTAAAAACCGCGCTGCGGACACGCAGTGGTTTTGGAAATCGCAGCATGTCAATTATACCTACGGAAACGCCGGCGGTTTCCCTATAGGTATAATTGAAGCAGAAAGTCTGCAGAGGAAACCTCTGCAAACTTTCTGTCTAAAGCGCTGCGGGAAGAACCGCGATGCGTTGCCGACGCGGTTTTTCCCGCAGTGGCTTTTGTGATGCAGGACTCCACGTGGGGCCTTAACCTTACACTATGTTACAGCTATTTGCATCTGCCCCCCAAAAGGGATAATTTTAGACCATTTTTTTATTTTAAAAAACATAAAAAAATCTGGCAGTGCAGTGTTTTTAAAACCACTCTTTATTCCTACCACCTACAATCCATTAACCCACAGCCATATCCGTGGCACTAAGTCTGTGTTTGTTAAACACCTTGAAAGGAGTCAGAGTCCTAGGAGCTCTCGGGGCATCATACATAACCTTTACAGGCAATTTACTTTTTTGGTTCAGGGCAAACTGATTCAGACCCAGACTGAAGTTTTGTTCCCAACTACAGTAGTAAATCTCATTTTAAAAGTTTGCTCATATCTATACATGACCTACAAATAATACTTAACTTTCATCCATAAATAGAAAGATTTTAGGAAATTCCAAATGGATGCACAACCATGTAAGGATTTTTCTTGGAATGGATCATGAGTGTCGAGGTGTTAATATACATCTTTACTATTTCTTATGAGCTGACGTGAGCAAATTGCAAATCTGCCAGAAAAATCCAACCTAGTTGACCTGTTGATGTCCTTCCAGATATGAGCATCCTGAAGCATCAGACAGTTCTGCTAAGATTGTCAGTAGATCAAGATGGCATTATCGAATTTAGTGCCAGTATTTATGGATAGCTTTTAAAAGATCACAAAGGAATTTAGATTTTGAGCCTTACTTGTAACAAGTGTTGACAATATCTCTGTAAAGTGCTCTGGAATATGAAGGCGCTATATAAGTAAATAACATGAATAAAAAAATGGAAAAATAAAAAGCTCCCATAGACAATAATATGTAGAATATGCTCTCATTTTGGCATGTGGTGTGTACCATACAGTGGATTATCCCACTCAGGACTTCATTTATGACCAAGAATAAAGCTGCTCTTAAGACCCAGACTGTCTATCTATTACATGGGCTGCCATTTATATGAATAACCACCATGTAATATTACATTTTCCCGATGCAAATGCTACAGGATAAATGTCTGGCCCAATGTGGCTTCACTGTAACTTACAGCTATGGGGCTGATCACCATGCTGGCTTCTATTAATAGAGGGCTTGTCTTCATGAGTCAACCCCTTTAAATAGTATTCTACCTGTGCCTCTCTGATGACATACAGTAGTTGAAGATATTCAGGCTCTGTTCTATATCATATATACTTTGGTCAGACATAGGTGGTAGTTGGCTGTGCTCAGATGCCCATTGCATGAATTCCACTCCATGTCAAGCGGAGTATCATAAACTAGGTAGGAATGCAAAAGATCTCACAAGTCATAAAGGAAGGACAGGATGTCAAAAAAAAGTTAAAATCAATGACTTTTGGCAACTGATGTCAGCGCAACGTGTGAGTTCCTAAACCATTTAGCAGGGACACATTGCTGTGTATACAGCTGGTGTTACACGTGTGATGGATAACATCTTTAGACTACTGTATTACATTTGAAAACTGTTTCCAGGAGCCAAAACAACAGAAATTAGAGTGGTTTTTATGTCGGTATTAAAAACCAATGACTTTGTCACATACAAATAAATCAAAGAACAATTGTTGAAAACCTGGGGCCGTGCCCAGATAACTTCCCTGATTTGCGATTCATTCATGACAGTGGTTTTTAATAGCCATTTAGAAGGAGGAGGATTTTTTTGTTTCTGAATATCTATTCAAATCTATACTGAGAGTGATAAAGGGAAGTTTAAATAACCTCTATTGTACATTCAGAAACAATTCACCATTAAAGGGGTTGTCTAGGGACTGTCGTTTACCTACCTCCATGCATTTATTTAGACTGCACCTACTATAGTCAGCCAGACCCCAGAAGTCGTGGATGTACAAGTTGCCATTTTTGCCATGGCCTCCAACCATGAAAATTTCAGTTTTGTCTGCGTTCAGCTTTAGCCAGCTGACATTCATCCATTCCTGTAGTTCAGCTAGGCACGAATTTATGGCTGGAGATGGCTCATTGACTCTGGGTTTGAAGGATATCTCTAGTTTGGTATCATCTACAAATCAGTGATATCCCAGTCCATGGATTTGCCTATTGGGAGCATGTAAACCGCAAACAGTATTGAGAATAGAACCAATCCCCAAGACCTGTAGAACTCCATATTTTGAGCGGATCGGTGATGATGATTATGAGCCAAGATACTCATTGTGGTCTGTCAGCTAGGAAGGAACTAAACCACTAAAAATGTGTGCCATCAAATGCAGAAAACTTAGTGGCCCAAATTCTAGTGTACAGGGTATAAAAAGTCGCAATTTTTTGTAAGTCTGTACCGCCTTAGCCACTTTGCACCATTGGCCCTGCCAGATTTATCATAATTTATTACAGAAATCTGCCATAAATTATGCAGGGAATATATGCCAGCTAGGAGCACAGCTGGCTCCTGGGCTATGAAGACTGCTGTTATTAATGCCAGTCTTCATAAATCTTCCCCATTGAGTCTATGTATTACGATATCATGGTTTACTATGTCAAATGCTGCTGAGAGATCTAAGAATTATGAAGACGTATTTGCCTCCGTCTCTGGCCATGAGCAGGTCATGTGGTATTCGTGTGACTGCTGATTCAGTAATATGATTTTATCAGAAGCCAGACTGAAAAGAATCATAGATGTCATCACCAGATTATTTGGTATCTAGTTGAATAGCATCAGTCTTTTCTATAACTTTCTTTGAGGTGTGCAGATTTCAAAATGGGGTCACTCCCTAGGATATTCCACTTTATTGGCACGTCAGGGTCTCTGCTAACATGACATGGTGTCCATATACCAAAAATCTAAATCTGCATTCTAAAAGCCATATGGTGCTCCTTCACATCTGCATCCTGCTGTGTGCCCAAACTGCAGTTTATGCTTACATGTATGACACCCCACAAGTCTCAGTTGTATAAATTTATTGAAGTACACAAGTGTTTGGATTGTCTACTTCAATAAATTTGTACACTTTTTTCAGCTGAGACTTGTGGAGTGACGGGTTTTTTCTACAGTACCACATGGATTGGAACCTTACTTGTGAACCCATACCAGTGGAGTGATCTTCTTGTCATGTATGACACTATTGTACCCAGGATAATGTACTTAATGTCATATGTGGGTATAAACTGCTGTCTGGGCACAGCAGGGAAGGTAGCGCTGTTTGTTTTTTTGCAGCACAGATTTAGAAAGTTTGTTTTTTGGACGTCATGTCAGTTTTGCAGAGCCCTTGGGATGCCATTAAAGTGGATTCCCCTGACACAGCTCTTTAGTCTTCACCATAGTGGAGTTTGGAGTGTGACTGTTTGAGGTTGTGGATAGGTGTCTTTTATACTGATAACAATGTCAAACAGGAGCCATTACTACAGGTAATGAGTGGAGGACAGAGGAGCCTCTTAAAGAAGAAGTTACAGGTCTGTGAGAACCAGAAATCTTGCTTGTTTGTAGGTGACCAAATACTTATTTTCCACCATAATTTGCAAATAATTTCTTTAAAAATCAGACAATGTGATTTTCTAGATATGTTTTCTCATTTTGTCTCTCATAGTTGAGGCCTACGTATGATGTCAATTACAGGCCTCTCTCATCTTTTTAAGTGGGAGAACTTGCGCAATTGGTGGCTGACTAAATACTTTTTTTTCCCCACTGTACAACTTTATTGTACCCGTGATAACCCACCTAAACGTTTTATGGATTGCGTGTCTCTGATGACACAAATGGGAACTGAAATGGCATATTTCTTTAAAATTAAATTTGTGCATTCATTTTTGGATAGCACTCTTTGCCTAAAAATGTTAACCCTTGATACATTCATTGAGGGGTGTGGTTTCCAAAATGGGGTCACTTTTGGAGGGTTTCCATTCTACTGGTACTTTAGGGTCTCTGCAAATGAGACATGGCACCCAAAAACTATTCCAGCAAAATCTGCTTTTCAAATGCCCAGTGGCTCTCCTTCCCTTTGGCGCACTACCGTGTGCCCAAACATAAGTTTACATCCACATGTGAGGTATTTCTGTGCTAGGGAAAAATTGCATAACAAATTGATAGATGCATTTTTTGCTTTAACCCCTTGTGAATGTGTAAATTTTATGGCTAAATGAACGTATTATTGGAAAAAAATGAAATGTCTAAATTTCATCTCCATATTGTTTTAATTCCTGTGAAATGTTTAAAGGGTTAAACTTCCCAAATGTGGTTTTGAATTATTTAAAGGGGTGCAGTTTTGAAAATGGGGTGATTTAGGGGGATTTCTAATATATATTCCTTTAAAATCTCCTTAAGAACTAAAGTGGTCCTTAACAAATGAATTTGGGAAATTGCAAAGTTTTCCAAATTTCCTATTGCCACATAAAGTGACACATGTCAGTTTTGAAAAATAGAGTCTGGTCCTTAAGGTGTTTTTGGCCATGTCATTAAGGGATTAATGTATTGTTTTTGTTACTGGAAATATCTACAATTTCTTGCTAGCGAGTAAACTTGTGTGACCAGTAAGCAAGATTTTCAAAAATAGCGAGACACAGCAACGACCCAGAAGCTGTCAAGCTCCAGTCTCATAAAAAGTAAAGTGAAGAAGACAACAATAGAAAACTAGACAATAAAATCAGATGCAGCTCAATTAGAAATATATGAGACAAAAAAAATATGATCTCATTGGTGTTTTATTAAAATTATTTTACTGTACAGATACACAGTCTTCTAGAAGAGTTTGGACTCTTTATGATGACATTTTGCTAATACAGCATTATTTTTATTAATAAAATTTGAGTAGAAAACAAACATGGCAGCTGTATCATTCCCTACTGAAGTGTGCCTGCATTATATTGGTATAATTTGCTTTTATTATACTTTATAGGAAAGCATAACCTGTTGCATACCTATGTGATATTTTTTTATTTATTTATTTTTTTTTTTTAAACCCTTTCTGTGGATAAACCTTACTGGAGGAAGGGGATACAAATACTTACAAGTCCTCCGAAAAAGTTCATGAAGGTTTCCAGAAAAAGTGGAGACCTTCCAGATTTGTTGGCATATCTTTTGGTAGCAGGAGAAGCCTCCCACTACCTGCTGGAAAACAATGCACTAGGGTGCTGCATCATTAGACCATCAGCAAATATTGGCAAGTATAGGCAAACATCTAGAAAGAAAATTCAGACAGCATTAGAACATGCTTGATGTGTAAACTGTTCAGATGAGACCCTATGTTGTCTGCTTGCATCTATAGCAGGATTGATAACACTTTTTGTTTTGGGAATCACATTGAGTTAACTTGATCCAAAAAAGGTGCTCAATGAGATTAGCCACAGAGTACATCCTAGCCAACACATGGACATTCAGTTTGCATCCTGACCACACAAAGCAATGTCAGGAAGTGGATTCTTGATTGCACATTGCAAACTAGCGTCTATGATGGTTTTCAGAGAGCAATGGAGTCAATGGTGAGACACTAGACTAAGGTAATGTGCGTGTCCCATGCTAAGGGCATGCTGGTTATTTTAAGGCTCCATTGTTACTCTTCTTTGATATTTCCTGACAAACACCTTTTCTTTTAGACAGTTATGTGAGAGGCTTGTCAGCTAGGCAAGATACAACACAGGTAAGTAAGCAAGTATATCTAGAATATAAATAACTCTCCCCAGAATAGTGATCTGGTGCTGGACAAGGGAGTATATAATATTGATCTGTAGACAGAGGGGCACATTATGAACTTTACACCACTGCCAATATAGTATTTCTTAAGTAGATGTTCTACTCGACATGCAAATACTTGGGCATTTTCATCTCTAGAGATAATGGGAGTTTCCTGGAGCAAAACATTTTTCCTCTGCTCTCGCACTTTAGGGCCAAGTTTCAGGTGTGGGCTACTCTGCCTCGATCGGTGGTTGGTAGAATTAACCTCGTGAAGACGGTAGTATTACCTAAGTATCTATATGCTTTGGGGCATTCCACAATGTCCGTGCCCCTTAGATTCTTTAACCACTTCCGTACCGCCCATAGACTATCTTACAGGATGATACTGTTATTGGACAATATATTCCTTCATTCCCAAGTATTGTCTCCCGTAGATCCAGGAACCTGAAAGATCTACTCGTTAAGAGTCACTATGAGGTGAGACATCAAGGGATTTTTGGAGCTAGAGGCCCTAGCAAAGGTTGTGTTCCCTGTGGACGTTGTGTGGCATGTCCTAACATTCAAAGAGCTACTAATTTTTGTAACGCACAAGGCAATAAGATATTTCAAATTCAACATCACATAACGTGTAATACACGTTATGTTATTTATTATGCTACTTGCCAGTGCTTACTGATCTATATTGGTCTTACATCCAGACAACTCAAGATACGAGTTAGGGAACACGTACGAGATATTTTGGCTACTAAAAATAATATAGAACATGATAAATTTAAGCCAATTGCTAAACATTTTGCACAATATCATGATAGCAATCCGACATTACTACAAGTACGTGGCATTGATTGCATCCCAATCAATATACGAGGAGGTGGACTGAAATCACGATTAGCTCAATGTGAGGCTAAGTGGATTTGGACTTTAGGCAGGGGCGCACCGCTAATGAGGCGAATTGAGGCGGCCGCCTCAGGCGGCACTGTCCGGGGGGCGGCATTTTTACTATTTCATGTAAACCAGCCCAGGACAGGCCGCTTTAAAAAAAAAAAAAAAAAAAAAAAAAACAGGGCTGAGCGGGGCCTGTCCTGGGCTGGTTTACAAGACGTCGCATCTCAGCGCAGGCGGCGATACAATGACGTCATCACGCCGCCTACGCTGAGACACAGACGTCGCTGACAAGAAGAGACGGCAGCTGTATCAAGGCATCGCAGGTGAGTATAGCTTTTTTTTTATATATATAAAGAGGCCATAACCTGTTGGAGTATCCCCAGCAGGTCAGGGCCTATTTATTTACCTACCCCGCGTCTGCTCGTGGCCGCCCCCGCTTCCCCTTCTGCTATGGGACGCAGAAAGGGAAGTGGATGCCGCTGTGAGCGGCCGCGGGTATCGGTAAGTTGGCCACAAATACTACTATTATTATACTCCGGGGCCTATTCAGACCCCGGAGTATAATAATCGTAGGCTTAGGGTTGGTGAGGGAACATAAAAACCAATGTTACTCACCTCCTGCGATCCGAAGTAACTCCGAGCAGGCTTGAGGCCTCTGGTGACGTCATCAGGTCGCGTCGCCGGCCTGATCATGTGACATGTGTGCGCAATTAAACAGGGCCGAAAGCTGCAAGGAGTGCACCGGTGTCCAGGATAGATAAGTAACTCTGGTTTTTATGTTTGTATTCTCCCCTGGGTCTACAATCATTATACTCTGGGGTCTGAAAAGACCCCAGAGTATAATAATAGTTCATGGGTGGTCCACTGTGGGGCATAATACCCTGTGCAGGGACCACTGTAGAGCATAATACCCTGTGCAGGGGCCACTCTGGAGCATAATACAAGTGCAGGGGCCACTATAGAGCATAATACCGGGTGCAGGGGTCACTATGGAGCATAATACAAGTACAGGGGCCACTATGGAGCATAATACCAGTGCAAGGGCCACTATGGAGGATAATACCAGTGCAGGGGCCACTATGGAGCATAATACTAGTGCAAGGGCCACTATAGAGCATAATACCCTTGCAGGGGCCACTATGGAGCATAATACTGTGTGCTGGGGCCACTGTGGAGCATAATACCGTATGCAGGGGCCAATATGGGGCATAAAACTGTGTGCAGGAGTTGCTGTGGAACATAATACCGTGTGCAGTGGCCAATGCGGGGCATAATACCGTGAGCAGGGGCCACTATGGAGCATAATACCGTGTGCAGGGGCCGCTGCGGGCCATAAGACTGTGTAATACTGTGGGCAGGGGCTGCTGTTGAACATTATAGTGTGTGTAAATGGGGCGCTATAAACATGGGCTATGGCACCTGTTTATATTATACGCTGTCTGTTTATAGTGACCGTGTGATGTAATTGTAGCCTTGTCACATACTGTAGACATGTACAGGACGAGGCTGTAGTTACATGACATGGCCGCTATGAGATGAATTACACTATGTAAACAGAGAAGCGGTCACGGTGCTTACACAGGTACCATTCAAACAGCTGATCAGTAGGGGTCCTGGGTTTTTGAACACCACTGATTAGTTTATTAATGACCTGGAAAACCTTTTAATTAGTTAACACCTGGGGTATTATTAATAAGGGGCACTATTTATACAGGGTACACACGGACATTATTAATATAAAGATGCACTTGGGAGTATTATTCATTATGGGGGGTTATATTATATATTTTATAATTGGGGGTAGCAGCAGAATGGGGGCTTTGTGTAGGTGAGGACAATGTGGGTTGGATGCCTGGAAAAGTGAGGAGCCAAAGATGTCTGTGTTGCAAACTTTACAGAGACAAGTCACAGCTGGAAGAAGTGGTCATGGCGACCCAAAGGGAAAAGAAGGGAAATGTGAAGGATTAGTCAGAGACATCACTGGTAAGTCACAAAATGTTACTGCCCTGTATTCAGGGTCGGACTGGCCCACCGGGGAACCGGTGAATCCACCGGTGGGCCCCGAGCCCCGACTATTAGTCCTCATGTCATGGGGGCCCGATCGGGATCCTGACCATCCTGATTGGGCCCCTGACCAGAGGCGTAACGATCGCGGTCGCAGGGGGTGCAACCGCAACCGGGCTCAGTGGGGTATGGGACCCGTGGCCAGCTGGAGATGGCCGGGGCCCCGGGCCACTATGATAGCGGTAGGGGAAAGCCTGGTTCCCCGACCGCTATACATACTGTTATTGGAAAGGGGCCCTGGCATATTGCAGGCCCCTTTCCAATAGATGGCAGCCCAGGGGAGGTGACTGAAAATAGTAAACACATATTCTCACCTCTCCTGGGCACAGCGTCCTCTCCGGCGCTCCTCCGTCATGTGACTGAAGCCTGTGATTAGGCCCTAGCGGTCACATGGGGCGCGGCCGCGTAATGAAGTCAGTGCGCCCCCACGTGACCGCTGAGGCCCAATCACAGGCCTCAGCAGCGACGTCGGAAAAGGGCCTGAAGATGCTGAAGACAGCAGGATGGAGCGAGGATGCCAAGGAAAGGTAAAGCAAGGTGAGTATGAGTGTTATTTTTAATCACTTCCACTGGGCTTCCGATTATTATACTCTGGGGTCTGAGGAGACCCCAGAGTATATTAATAGCACTGAAGCAGAGGGGTGCTATTGGGCGCATATAATACTGGATGGGGGCCACTGTGGAGCTTATAATGCTGGGTGGGGGCCACTGTGGAGCTTATAATACTGGGTGGGGGCCACTGTGGAGCTTATAATACTGGATGGGGGCCACTGTGGAGCTTATAATACTGGGTGGGGGCCACTGTGGAGCTTATAATACTGGATGGGGGGCCCTGTAGAGCTTATAATACTGGGTGGGGGCCACTGTGGGGCATATAATACTGGGTGGGGGCCACTGTGGAGCTTATAATACTGGGTGGGGGCCACTGTGGAGCTTATACTCCATACAGTGGCTCCTTCATTTTTTTTTTAAATTACGCCAGGGCAGGTGAAAAAAACAAAACAAAACAAAAAAAAAAAAAACTTTCTCTCCTGTCCCCAGCGTCTCCCAGCGCGGTTCGGTCCTGCAGTTCTGTTGTTTTCTTCCAGCTGAAGTTCCCTCTGCACATGACTACCTGTGATGTCACCCCTGAGGCCAATCAGCGGCCTAAGGGAAGGGACCTGGGACGTCACAGCCAGTGAGGACCTCCGGCAAAAAGAAGACAGCGGAGCTGCAGGACCGGACCATGCTGGGAGGACACCGGAGCATCGGAGACAGGTGAATATGTTTAGTGTGGTTTTTTTTGTTTTTTGTTTGGGGGGGGGGAGTAGGGGGGATTCACCTGCCCCGGACTAATTATTAAAAAAGAAAAAAATTATACTGGACAACCTCTTTAAAATGTGGAGCATTAGGGGGGCCCTGGGGGGTATATTAAAGGGGTTGTCCAGGCATAATTTGTTATGGTTTATCCTCAGGATAGGCCATAGATACCTGATCTGTAGGGGGCTGACCCCGGACCAATCAGCTGTACGGAGCCACTTCTGATGCCCGTACTGTACACAATACAGGGCCAGAAGCAGAAAGCTCTGTACATTGTATATTAGCCGGGCACCTTCACTGCATCTCAGCACTTATTGAAGTCAGTAGGAGCTGAGCTGCAGTGAAGGCGCCTGACTGCTATGCAGCGGATGGAGCTTTCTGCTTCTGGCCCTGTGTTGTGTACAGAACGGGCTCCGGAAGTGGCTCTGAACAGATGGAGCCATGTGTCAGCCCCCTACCGATCAGGTATTTATGGCCTATCCCGAGCATAGGCCATAAAAAAGATTAACCCTGGACAACCCCTTTAATATGCCCCACACAGTTTAATGTCCCCCCCACAGGATGTTAGCCTCCATCACTGCTCCCACACAATATAATGACCACATCACTGTTCCCCATACAGTATGGGGAACCAGTGAAGAGGCCACTATGTGGGGGGACTAGTGAAGTGACCATAGAAATATTTGGCCCAGACAACCCCTTAAAATAGGTTGTCCATAAACTGGAGCGACCACTGTGTCGGTCGCCAGGGAGGTGTGAAAATACGAAATTTTTTTTAAAAAAAAGCATACTCACCTGTCCCCAGCACCCCGATGTCCCCTGCCTGTGTCTGTTCGGTCTCATGGCGGCGCCTCATTTCTGGAAATCCTGTACCTAATCGGTCTTAGCGATCACATGAGGTGCAGGACTCCCAGCAAGGAGTCGCCGGCACGAGACTGAATGGACACTGACAGCGGACAACGGAGCGCCGGGGACAGGTGAGTATGCTTTTTAATTTACTTATTTTTTACTTTACACCTCCCGCCAGCTACATTGGTTGCTCCAATGCCTGGACAACCTCTTTAAAGGATTTATCCATCTTTCTAATATTGATGGCCTGTCCTTAGGATAGGCCATCAATATTACATCTGCGATGATACAACAGCCAGGACCTCTGCAGATCAGCTTTTCCAGGACAGTGCGGCTACAGGTAAAAGTAACAATTCTTGGAGCCATGCTGCTTACTTGCCATACAAGGTGTAGCAGTACAGTCATGGCCAAAAGTTTTGAGAATGACACAAATATTATATTTTCACATGATCTGCTGCCCTCTGGTTTTTATGTGTGTTTGTCAGATGTTTTTATCACATACAGAAATATAATTGCATTCATATTATGAGTAACAGAAGCTTATATTGACAGTTAGAATGAGTTAATACAGCAAGTCAATATTTGCAGTGTTGACCCTTCTTCTTCAGGACCTCTGCAATTCTCCCTGGCATGCTCTCAATCAACTTCTGGACCAAATCCTGACTGATAGCAGTCCATACCTTGCAGAATCAATGCTTTAATTTTGTCTGAATTTGTTGGTTTTTGTTTGTCCACCCGTTTCTTGATGATTGACCACAAGTTCTCAATGGGATTAAGATCTGGGGAGTTTCCAGGCCATGGACCCAAAATCTCTATGTTTTGTTCCCTGAGCCATTTAGTTATCACCTTTGCTTTATGGCAAGGTGCTCCATCATGCTGGAAAAGGCATTGTTGAGCGCCAAACTGCTCTTGGACGGTTGGGAGAAGTTGCTCTTGGAGGACATTCTGGTACCATTCTTTATTCATGGCTGTGTTTTTAGGCAAGACTGTGAGAGAGCCGATTCCCTTGGCTGAGAAGCAACCCCACACATGAATGGTTTCAGGATGCTTTACAGTTGGCATGAGACAAGACTGGTGGTAGCGCTCACCTCTTCTTCTCCGAATAAGCTGTTTTCCAGATGTTCCAAACAATCGAAAAGGGGATTCATCAGAGAAAATGACTTTATCCCAGTCCTCAGCAGTCCACTCCCTGTACCTTTTGCAGAATATCAGTCTGTCCCTGATGTTTTTTCTGGAGAGAAGTGGCTTCTTTGCTGCCCTCCTTGAGACCAGGCCTTGCTCCAAGAGTCTCCGCCTCACAGTGCGTGCAGATGCACTCACACCTGCCTGCTGCCATTCCTCAGCAAGCTCTGCACTGCTGGTAGCCCGATCCCGCAACTGAAACACTTTTAAGAGACGGTCCTGCCGCTTGCTGGTCTTTCTTGGGCGCCCTGGAGCCTTTTTGGCACCAATGGAACCTCTCTCCTTGAAGTTCTTGATGATGCGATAGATTGTTGACTGAGGTGCAATCTTTCTAGCTGCAATACTCTTCCCAGTTAGGCCATTTTTGTGCAGTGCAATGATGACTGCACGTGTTTCTTTAGAGATAACCATGGTTAACAGAAGAGAAACAATGATGGCAAGCACCAGCCTCCTTTTAAAGTGTCCAGTGGTGTCATTCTTACTTAATCATGACAGATTGATCTCCAGCCCTGTCCTCATCAACACCCACACCTGTGTTAATGGAGCAATCACTGAAACGATGTTAGGTGGTCCTTTTAAGGCAGGGCTGCAATGATGTTGAAATGTGTTTTGGGGGATAAAGTTCATTTTCTAGGCAAATATTGACTTTGCAAGTAATTGCTGTTAAGCTGATCACTCTTTATAACATTCTGGAGTATATGCAAATTGCCATTAGAAAAACTGAAGCAGTAGACTTTGTAAAAATTAATATTTGTATCATTCTCAAAACTTTTGGCCATGACTGTAGGTTTAGGTAGTGCAGTGGTGCACATGGTATAGTGGTTGAGCAGCGTGGCTCCCAACATGTTATTACCTTTAGCCGCCCTGTCTCGGTACCGCTGATCTGCAAGGGTCCTGATGGTGGGCCCCTAGAAAAAATTCCACTGGTGGGCCCTAGACATCCCAGTCCGACACTGCCTGTATTCACCTAAATGATACAGGATAAATACCTGATTGATGGGGGTCTGTCTGCTGAGACCCCCACTGAGCCTGAGAATTGGGTTTTTTCCCCCCAATGGGTTGGAATACAGCCTGACCGCAGCCATATATATAGGTGTGTCACTTGGTGGATGGAAGAACCCGCGTGGCTCTCATTCACTTTAATGGGAGTGCCAAAGATAGTCGAAGTCCAGTACTCAGCTATCTGCGGCGCTCCTATTATAGAGAATGGGGGCCATGTAGGCTCGTCCATCCACCAAGCAGAAGATGTGTGAAGTTATTGTCATTGTTAATGCCGTGTTGTTGATCTGATACTGAAGTAATACAGGAAGAAGAATTCTTAAAAACTGTTTTATAACTTTGTGTATTGTGTATATTGTGCGACGATAACAGTGTGTTAAACTAGTAGCATGGAAACTCAGTTTTTTTTTTTTTGGTTTTTTTTTGTTTGTTTTTTTGGGGTAGGGGGCGTCTTTCTATAGTCCGCCTCAGGCAGCAAAGAGGCTAGGTTCACCACTGACTTTAGGGACCCTTTCCCCTGCGGGTTTAAATGAAACTCTTAACTTTGGGGCATTCTTGTGATCTTTATTGCTTGGACCTAGTAACCCCTTTACATATTTTGTAATTTTTTTGTTTTGTGGTAGCGGGGTTGCCTTTTATATTCATTGCTTGTTTTTATTCATTTTGTTTTCTGTTTTGTTTATTTAGTTGTCATCTCTGGCCTGTTTTTGACTGGACTACACTGATACAGTTCAGGATACCTTTAATGGATCGATGGACCCTTTTTACCTTACACCATTTATCAAATAAAATTTTTTTTTTTTTTCTCACTTATTTGCATATTCTCTTCACACTTGTTTTGCATATAATTTTTATATATGATTTTGATGAGTACTTATTGCTTTTGCACTTGTCACTTTTTGCTCATGTCACTTTTTATAAGTATTTGTTCTAGAGGACATATTTTAGGTCCTTTATAACCTCTCTTTCACAACTATGGCACTATTTGTGTGTTCATTGCCACTTTATATATAGTTTTTATATATATGGGTCTCTGGATGTATTTATTCATTCCTGTAATTGTAGCGATATATATTTCTGGTCTGCTGCGACCCTCCATACCTTTTGTATTATTTCATTTATTCACCTAAACTGCTGTGCGCATGCCTGGCTCTCTTACCCCTTTCCCGTGTGTCCTATCCGCAATATCGCGAGGCGTGGCTGGGACTCGTGACTATGACGTCATCACGTTGTGATTCTCACCCACGTCAACGCGCGCAGATGTGGTCACATGGTTGTAAGGGGTACTGATGGCCTGGGCATGCGCCATAACAATAAGGTAACTTCAGGATGGCTTTCATGTATCACTATTGGTATGGAGATTTGTAGCAACACACCAGTTCTAAAGTTTGGCCTTGATTACACTGCTTATATAAGCTTCTGTTTTACCCCACTGACACCACCCCCAGATGAAGGCTTTGTGCGCCGAAACGTGCGTTGGGTTTTGTCAGCAGGCAGCAGCATGTGTGTCATGGGTATGTTTAGATCTTATACCATGTAATTTATTTTGCAAAATACATGTATAGTGTGATACATTGGGCAATTATATAGGGTTTTTTTTATATGCACTTGCTTTTTATTAATCATTAGTACCCCTTGTATTTATATACTGCTATATACTTTATGCATGGTTTATGATATCTCCCTTATATTTATTTATACTACTTAGCCTCTGCCTCTTTCGTGGGTTTTGTCAGCAGGCAGCGGCATTTGTGTTATGGGTATGTTTGGATCTCATACCATGTAATTGACTTTGCAAAATACAGTACATGTATAGTGTGATACATTGGGCATTTATATAGGGGTTTTACACATGCACTTGCTCTTTATTAACCATTAGTACCCCTTGCATTTATATACTTTATGCATGGTTGTATGTTATCTCCCTCATATTGATTCAGACTACTTAGTCTCTGCCTTTTTCGGTTTACATATGCTGACATAGGTATTTGTACTGTTGTTTCTGTTTTGTATTTTTATACTATTTTTGTTTTTCAATAAAATTCCTTTTATATTTTTTATTAGTTTGAGTGCTTTCTTACTTTTCTTTCTTGGATTATCGCCCATAGACTATATACGTCCAGAAGATGGTTGTCAATTTCTGCAAGGACGTACCAGTACGTCCAAGCAGAATTCAGCAGCTGCACAAAATCGTGCTGCTGCTGAAACGGGGAGTCGGCTATAACTTCTGCCGGAGCTCCCAGAGAGAAGACAGGGAAGGTTTATTACCATAATGTAAAAAAAAAAAAAGTAAATAAAATACGCCAATTAAAACGCCCTTATTAAAAGGTTATAGCCCCACCTCCGACACCATACAAAATAAAAATTACCGTAACGGAGAGTAAAACACTATTTTAAAAAGATTTTTAGTAGCAGTGTGTATTTAAAAAAAAATAAAAATATGAAAAAGTGAAAAAGACACGTTTTCCCTCTCGTTTAAATTTTCCCGGATATAAATAAAAAAAACACGCAAGAATAGAAACAATATAAAAATAAAGTCCTATATGTCACAAAAAAAGACGCAGAAATTAGTTGAACGCCACATATGATAAAAATGTTACAGCCCTCAAAACCGCACATACAAAAATACTTAAAAATGTGTCTGGTCTGGTCGGGGGGTAAAGCATCTGGTATGGAAGTGGTTAAACAGATGGACTCACTCATTATATCCTTTGTATGGCACAATTTCAGATCTAAGCTCAGACTATCCTCTATGAAACATCCTAAGCAGTTGTTTGGTACATCACTTTCAGATTTGTTCCTATACTATCTGGCGGGACAACTCTGCTTCTTAAGCTGTGACTCCCTCCCAAACCTCCACCGGGCCCTGAGGCACACTTGGCTCATCATCTGGAACTGAGTAACTTGTGGCCGCTATTATAACATCCTAATTTGTATTGGGACAAACTGTTACCCATCCATGCATTAGCGGGACAGGTCTGGTGTCAGCCTACTCTGATGTCCCTGCTGAGACAGTTATGGTGTGATGCTGGATTGGCCGCACTGTTTGCCTTACCTGGGGCCCAAACATGGTCACAGCATGGTAGATTCTCCTTTAATGACTTGTATACTCAGGGCATTTTTTTATAATGCTTGAATTGATAAGTGCTCACAAAACATCCCTAGAACTCAGTTCTTCCGGTACTTTCAGATCCGACATGTACTTCCCTCCGTTCCCTAGACACCCAAGTACAATCTCTGATTACCCACTTATAGGTGTGCTTTGTCCTCAGGGGTTGGGTCGTTGCGATTTCCAGCCTATATACACATTTGTGTGTAATCAAGTTTTATTGAAGTTTTCAATATAACAAATCAGTAACAAGACACAGCACACCAGAAGGTGCTGGGGGGGGGGGGGGGGGGAAGCCGTAAGCCAGTGAATAGGCAAAGCATCAAGTCCGAAACAGGCATGTCAAAGGAAGGACAGACACGAAATCAAAGACTAAGGAAAAGGGAAAATGAGCTGTGAAGCATGAGAACAAAACCTTGCCCATGGCATCCAGGTCCACAAAAAAACAAAGAGTCCAGCAGGGACCACAAAACCTTGGAGAAGAGCAAGAAAGCAGTATCAGTAGGAAGCGAGGGAGAAAGCGACAAGTAGGCAAAGACACAAGGGGGAACAGGCAACAAAGGAGGAGAGAAAATCAGGGGAAAGGGGCAGAAACCAGGGCGACAGAGGGGTCTCTCAGGACCAGGATGGCTTATGAAAAAAGTGTGGTAAACTCTGAAGACTCCTGGAACACAACCCACGTCCGCCAGAAGGCATTGAACTTAGAGGAGTCTGTAAAATTCTCAGCAACCAGAACCTCCATCCTCCTGATGAGAAGGAACTCCTGTAGCCACTCCAATGAGGGGGTTGTAGTGCTTAGCCAGTGCCGAGGCATTACCATCCTGGCGGCTGTGAGAAAATAACACAGGAGGTCTCCTTTAACCTTGGATATCTTACCCAGAACAAGGGAGAGGAGAGCCAGTTGGGTAGAGGGTGCCACGGGCCGACCACTAAATTTAGTATAAAGAGAGAACACGGAGGACCAAAAGGACTGGATTTCACTGCACTCCCACCAAATGTGGAAGAGAGCCCACAGTGGAACCACAGCGCCAGCATTTGTCATAGACAGTAGGGTAGAACTTGTGAAGGGGTCTGGGCACCGGTCCCAGTGAGTGAGATTTTTAAAAAAATTTTTCCTGGGTGCTACAAGGCAGCGGCAATTTGTGAACAAACAGGAAGGAAGGAGCCCAGTCAGCAGGAGAGAGATATAAGTCGAGGTCCGTTTCCCAAAGTCTGGTGTAAGGAGGGAGGCCCGAGGTGGCAAGCCGTCAGGAGGATGTCGTAGAGGAGCGAGAGGGTACACGTCGGGGCCTCGGTCCGAAGGAGAATACTCTCCAAGGCAGTGGGAGTAGAGCAGAGCAGGGGCAGCAAGGAGAGCTTGCTGAGACATCAGGAGTATCAACGATCTCTCTATTCTACCTTATTATGTTTATGTATAACTCTGCTTGACTGCCCGGTTGATTATTTGCCTTTACTTTTTGGGAAATTGGATTGCCTCATCTGACGATCTCAGCACATCTTTTGTCTTACTGTGCCTGCTTTGCAGGTTTACTTTGTGATTATTATACCATCAATTGTGGACTGGTGGGGGGGGGGGTGGTAGTGTGGCAATGTGTGCGCTTTTGTTTTTATTTTCTCCTCTTCACAGGTTTTTTTTGTATCTGATTGTCAGAAAGCATTTTACATAATGGAAAAAAAACCAAAAAATGACACTACACCAGTATATAATGCGTCACAATAGAAATATTTTTACTATAAATTTGTACAAACTGTTGACCAAGAAACAGAAATCCTATTTTTTTGTTCCAGACTAATCTATCATCGCTGATGAAGATGTTGGCTTCCAACAGGATTCTGTGTGGATTACTGATGTAGCATTGGTTACACGGTGTTGCAGTTTTGCAGATGCACAAACTGGTCCTAATTATTTTAATTTTCTTTATTCTTACTCATATGAAGACTGAGAAAGTCAGTCCATCATTCAGCAATACGGAATTCAAGAAGTCCGTGTTATGGCTCATTGTTTTACCAGGTTTCCTGAAAGATTTGAGTGCCATCTAATGGTGATTCACTGGAACTTTATGCCTTGAGCTAAAGGCAAATCCTTGCTGTAGTTGATCGTGCTAGAAACAAGATGGAAAAGATTTAGAATACATTGACACTGGAATTCAACATGACATTAAAAGCCTGAGAAAGTACCATACAATATCCTATGTACTAATTACTTTTTGACTAGTATTTTTGGGGTAGAGGAAAAGGGTGGATTCTGGAGATTTGAGGTGTAGGTGGCACGATTGTGCAAGTGATTGAACATAGGGGATAAAGGAAAGGTCTAAGGCAAGCATAACCTCAAGACAGTTGGTGCACTGCTTCAGAGAGTCATGATAAGACCACAGACTGAAATGGAGAAATCAGGGTTAAGTCAGCTAGTAGAACCACAAGTTCAGTTTTAGATAGTTGAAGTTTCAAGTAGAGAGAGGACATGTTAGGGACATCAGACAGAATCACTGGTGTTCTGTAGTAGTGAAGGGGTCCAGGGTCAGCTCCAGCTGTGGGTCAACCCTTGGGAGACAGCCTCAGTGGTCCCCTTTGAGGCACAACTCATGCAGCTACAGAGTTTTGCTCTAAAAGGTACCAAAGCAAACACTCAAAACCAGGTAAGTTTTTTCCTGTGTGACCTGCTGGAATGTGTAAGTCTTCTGCAACTTTTGAATTGCAGAGATCAAAAACAGTGGGAGAAATCTGTAGCTATAACAGACATGCCCCAACACATAATGGTCCCTTAAGCCCCCATACAGTAATGTGGCCTCCTTATACCCCCATATAATGCCCACATACAGTTCAAGGCCCCATACAATGGACCCTAATGCCCACCACAATACAATGGCCACCATATGCCCTTATACAGTACAATGCCCCCCATATAAAGGACCGAAATGCACCGACACAGTAAAATGCCCCTTTTACCTCTATATAATTGCCCCTTTATGCCTCACAGTAAAATGGCCCCCTTATGCCCTCATACAGTAAAACCCCCATATAAATTGTCCCTTACACTCCATACTGTAAACCAATTCCCCATATATTGGCCTCTTATGTTCATACAGTACAATGCCACCTAATGGCCCCCATATAATGGGCTGTTATGTCTCCATCCAGTATAATGCACCCATAAAACAGACTCTTATGTTCCTATATAGTACACTGTTCCTTTATTCCCCCATATAATGCAGTGCCTCCTTATGCCATCATATAACATTCCCTAATACCCCGTACAGCACAGTGCCCCTTAAGCCTTATCCCACCCCCATTCTTTACAGAGCATGGTAAGGGCAGATCTAACTTAGTTTACAAAGGAGCTGGAAGAAGTCCTCTTCTGTAGGAGGGAAGGGAATACATGCTGCTTGGTAACTGGATAATTTCCTGTCAATTTTTTTTTTTTTTGTCTTTGGAGTGAGTGGCCAGGGTCTCAGCACAGAAGTCTGTGATAGGCATCTGCACTAGCAATGGGAAATCTAGTTCCTTTTAGATATTAATTTCTTATGATCTACTTCAATCAAAAGATTTCACTTACATCTAGCCTATTATACAGTCACTAGTGGAGGAGTTCTAGTTCTGTTACTCAGATACATTTAATATGTCTGAACATTGTTCATGATATACAGGATTGCCTTTTAAAAAACATTAAGTAGCAGCACCATGGTGAACCCTGTAAAGTTAATTTTCATTGTCAACCTTACAACCTGGAATTGTGGCAACCTTGGCACAGTACAAGCATTTTCTCCAGCAGCGCTCAAGGTGGCAGAAAGTCTCTGGGGTGGGGAATCCAGAGATTTCCTTCACTTGAATTCAAGCCCAAAACCTATAATCCTGCCCTCCACATTGCCAAACAAGCCAGTTTCACCCTCTGATCTCCTCTCTATCCAATAACGACAAATCAAGTGGTGGGAAGAGTCACTGTGTGCGATACAGCACAGCAGCTCCAGCAGGCTCTCACCTCTACCACTGCTGGAAAAGCAAAGTAGAAAAGACACACCAGAGCCCAGCTAATATTTAATAAACCACCACCACTACTTATACTCTGAAATTGCAACACCTAGATACAGCCCCCGTCTGCTTTACATTGATGTGCTCAGCCATATGTATTGATAGAATGAACTGTAGAACTAATCATGTAGGTCTAGTTCAGGCTATGGTCACACCTGTGGTCGGTGACAGTTCTGGGATTCCATCCCCCATTCCACTTGAAAAATGCAGAGAGAAAAGTCATGCTTGCAGATCTTCCCTCTGCATTTTTCAGGCAGAAACTGGGAGAGAACCCTACGGACCCCATTATAGTCTATGGGGTCGCAGGTAACCACTTTAGTGTATTGGGTTTCTGATTTTTGGGGTCTGCGAACTGAAAACCCCAATGCAGGTGTGAATCTAGTGTCAGTTAAGGTCACATGATCTAGTCAGAGCTGGATCCAGTCAGAGCGCTGCAGGGCATGCAATAGGCTGTACTGCAGATCTGTTTACTTCACCAGGTAAGTTTTTTGTTCTTACTGCAGTGGTTTATTAAAATACATATTTTATTAATGAAATAAAACAGATAAGGAAAAGTAAGAGAATCAGACATAACCACACAATATTGACTATCAAAAGAGAACATGAGGAATCTGTATCCAATTACATGCAGATACAGTCATATGAAAAAGTTTGGGCACCCCTATTAATCTTAATCATTTTTAGTTCTAAATATTTGGGTGTTTGCAACAGCCATTTCAATTTGATATATCTAATAACTGATGGACACAGTAATATTTCAGGATTGAAATGAGGTTTATTGTACTAACAGAAAATGTGCAATATGCATTAAACCAAAATTTGACCGAGCAAAAATTTGGGTACCCTTATTTTATTGATTTGAATACTCCTAACTACTTTTACTGACTTACTGAAGCACAAAATTGGTTTTGTAACCTCACTGAGCTTTGAACTTCATAGCCAGGTGTATCCAATCATGAGAAAAGGTATTTAAGGTGGCCAATTGCAAGTTGTTCTCCTATTTGACTCTCCTCTGAAGAGTGGCATCATGGGCTCCTCAAAACAACTCTCAAATGATCTGAAAACAAAGATTGTTCAACATAGTTGTTCAGGGGAAGGATACAAAAAGTTGTCTCAGAGATTTAACCTGTCAGTTTCCACTGTGAGGAACATAGTAAGGAAATGGAAGACCACAGGGACAGTTCTTGTTAAGCCCAGAAGTGGCAGGCCAAGAAAAATATCAGAAAGGCAGAGAAGAAGAATGGTGAGAACAGTCAAGGACAATCCACAGACCACCTCCAAAGAGCTGCAGCATCATCTTGCTGCAGATGGTGTCACTGTGCATCGGTCAACAATACAGCACACTTTGCACAAGGAGAAGCTGTATGGGAGAGTGATGCGAAAGAAGCCGTTTCTGAAAGCACGCCACAAACAGAGTCGCCTGAGGTATGCAAAAGCACATTTGGACAAGCCAGCTTCATTTTGGAAGGAGGTCCTGTGGACTGATGAAACAAAGATTGAGTTGTTTGGTCATACAAAAAGCGTTATGCATGGTGTCAAAAAACACAGCATTCCAAGAAAAACACTTGCTACCCACTGTAAAATTTGGTGCAGGTTCCATCATGCTTTGGGGCTGTGTGGCCAATGCCGGCACCGGGAATCTTGTTAAAGTTGAGGGTCGCATGGATTCAACTCAGTATCAGCAGATTCTTGAGAATAATGTACAAGAATCAGTGACGAATTTGAAGTTACGCCGGGGATGGATATTTCAGCAAGACAATGATCCAAAACACAGCTCCAAATCTACTCAGGCATTCATGCAGAGGAACAATTACAATGTTCTGGAATGGCCATCCCAGTCCCCAGACCTGAATATCATTGAACATCTGTGGGATAATTTGAAGCGGGCTGTCCATGCTCGGCGACCATCAAACTTAACTGAACTGGAATTGTTTTGTAAAGAGGAATGGTCAAAAATACCTTCATCCAGGATCCAGGAACTGATTAAAAGCTACAGGAAGCGACTAGAGGCTGTTATTTTTGCAAAAGGAGGATCTACTAAATATTAATGTCACTTTTCTGTTGAGGTGCCCATACTTTTGCACCGGTCAAATTTTGGTTTAATGCATATTGCACATTTTCTGTTAGTACAATAAACCCATTTCAATCCTGAAATATTACTGTGTCCATCAGTTATTAGATATATCAAATTGAAATGGCTGTTGCAAACACCCAAATATTTAGAACTAAAAATGATTAAGATTAATAGGGGTGCCCAAACTTTTTCATATGACTGTAAGTGTAGTCCAGACCCCGCACACAAATTGGGGAAAAAAAAAAAAAAAAAAAAAACACACACACACACACACACACACACACACACACACACACACACGCGCAAATGACCCAACCGTATTAGATAATAGAAAAATGGGGATCAGCAATCAATAAGTATTACTAAAGGAAACTTCATACCAACCAAAAGAGATGGAGGTGCACTGCTGCATGTTTTGCCTGAACTGCTTTCTACTTTTCCTTATTTACAGGTTTTATTTCATTTATAACATGTATTTTTACCTTACAGTCGTTACTGTGAGTGGTCATTTGTTTTGCCTTATGATGAACAATCAGTCCATTGTGCTGAGACCACTGACCTCCCAGGTAATATCCTGTGACCGCTGAGGACACAGATTGGTCTCTGCGGTCATGTGTGGCAAGGACATCTGCTGGACTGGACAGTGGCAGGGGACAGGCAAGTATTTTTTTAGATTTCACTTTCCCTGGCCTCTAGACCCAGTACTAAAATATCCTGGACAACCCCCTTTACCTTTCTTCTAGCAAAATTAGACTTCAGGACTGGCTATGAATTGCGATGCTGTAGGGATGACAAGGTAGCAGCTGCACATTTCCTCACATTTATGTTTATTGCATTTACAAGTGGTTCATTACTAAACGGCCTTTTAGAAACTGGATGGGAGATTGCTTGCATGTAATGTATTGGTACAGATTAAGCCATGTATAAATCCACTTACAAATGTTCATAGCCTGGGCAGAGGCAGATTTCAGACACAATCAAGTATGTCCACTGTGGATTTTACAGTGAAACTGCAGCAAATCCACATATAACAATGTAAAAACTTGACGTTCGCAAGATAGAGATTTTCACAAATTATAGTAAAATACAAATGGAATGTGTTTTCATGTGGATTTTAGGGTCTGCTGCACATTCAGGGCATACTGCCGATTGAGAATAAAAACCACGTTCACACCCACTTTACTACAGATTTTTGGTTTGCAATTAACTGAACGGGGCCTTTAAATACTGTTCCTACTGTGTAACCAGAAGGAAATGGCAAACCCTTTACACCCTGCATACAGGGGAAGCTGATCAGTGGGTTTGGTTTTTTTTTTATTCTGTAGCAGGGGTGTCAAACTCAAATACACAGTGGGCCAAAATTAAAAACTTGCACAAAGTTGCAGGCCAACCTTGACATATATTAAAAAAATGTTTGCAATTGAGGAAGTTTTTCCTTCTCATCAGATAGAACGATGACCCTTTTCATATGGAAAAACTTGAAGTTTTGCTTGAACATAGAATGTGGAACAAGGAAAGCTTAATACAGTTTGCTACACTCTGATCTACTCTATAGACACTCTAGCAGACATTTGGCCTGTTCTCACAGGCCAAATATAATTATACTGCGAGAGACTAAACTTTTAATCCTACAGAACATAGGTGTCAAAGAAATCGTAGTTACCCTTTCCATCCCTATAAGGGCTCATATATATATATATATATATATACACACACACACACACACACACACACACACACACACACACACACACACACACACACACACACACACACACACACACACACACACACACACACACACACTCTAGCACAACCCTGCCCTAGTACAACTGTACTTATGCTTCTCACTGGACTCCTAAGGGTTCCAAATTTCATATTAAACTGTAATAAAATATAATTGAATGTATGCAACTTACCATGTAGATCTTCTCATATAATGTTTCCAGGAATCGCTACCAGACTCTCTACCACCTCCAGTGTGTTTTTCACCACCTGCAATGGAAAACAAAAAACTCCATTTTTAAGAAGCAGCAATAGAGCAGCAACACCCAGTGGACAGATCAAAAACTACAATCATGGTTTTAGAAGCCATAGTAAAAATAGTATGATAATGTAGAACACATCACAGCATGTCTAAAGGGAATGGGCCATGAGAAGATTACCTATTACTAAATCAAGTTTTTATGATAAAGCATATCTTCAACTGCCTGATCCTTTTTTGTTCTCAGCAAGATAATCCAGAGCTTTGTGGTAGTGGCTTTCTCCCCTCTCTCAGTTCAGCAAACAGCACTGCTCGTCTGAGCCAAGTATGCATGTGCATGGGGGAGGCAAGAGAGAGTTGCCGGCCGAACATGTATTTGGCTAACAGCCAGTATATGGTCATCTTGAGACTTCTAGTAGTTGACACTTGTTTTCTGATCCATTTTCTACAGTCGTCTCATTAGATTCAGACAAATACAGTAAAATTTGACACCTTTGTACAGATAACACTGGATAAGAAAGTCCAGCACTTCTCCTCCCCTCACAGCACAATGACCAATGCACAGGCATGAAATCACATCTCAAAAACTCTGATGCGTTTCAGTGAACATCTTCAGGCTATTCTTTCTATGGTCCATGTGCCATCTGTCTAATACTGTTAAAGGCCCAACATTGTAGAAATGCAGATTTTTTTTTTGTTTTGTTGCACATTTTATGGTTTTGCACAAAAGCCAAGAATGGCTACAAAAATTACTGGGAAATATATAGGAAGTACTTATACTACCTTCTGTTCAATCCATTCCAACAATGTGAATACTCAAATAATCACAGCTTATCACCCATCCACAGGATAGGTAATAAATGTATAATCTCTAGGAACCCAACCTGATTGGAAACAAGGACAGCTTCATTCAATCATTATGGGACTGACTCAGGAAGCATAGTACAGTGCTTGGCACTTCATTGGGCTTTAACACTTTAAATGGGTGTGCATGTGTGCTGCCACTCGATCTATTCAGATAGGGACCACGGAACACATTCTTTTGGTCGGTGGGTTACCTGCAGTTAGACACTTATTACTTGTGTATAGGTAATGAGCTGCAATTCTGGAACAACCACTTTACAAAAAGTAAAGGTTATAGGAAAAGGTTTTCAGACATGGTATGTATATATTATGAGCCTATACATTTTAATACCAATCTTTAGGCTTTTACTTTGATATAAAACAACATACCAAAAGCTCCGCCAATCTCCGCTCCACTAGTTGGAATATTGACATTCACCAGACCACAGTCAGATCCTTTAGGTCTTTGGTGGGGAGAAAAAGAAAATCAGGATAAACATACATTAAATACTGTACAAAATACCTTTATTTAAAAAGTCTTTACACAATTAGTTCCAATTACAAAGGCTTAAAATGGGTTGTTCGAGAATAGAAATAGAAATAGAAATAGAAAAAGCATTACTTTCCTCTTGAATTGACCACTGCCACCATACTTTGTTAACTGACTATAGCACTGATGTCAAAATTATAACATGCGACAACTCCAGCCAATCACTGACCTCAACAGTGTACCGCTGAGGTAGCGATGTTGGGTTATTCAACAGATAAGTAACACTTGTTATTTTACAACATGCCTGCCTTTGCCCTAATTTGGCAGAAAACCCCTTTAAAGCTGGGGCCCTATGTGGTGTAAACAGTGCAGTTTGCCCTCGGCAGGAAAGAAGAAAAAAAAAAAAAAAAAAAAAAAAAAAAAGAAGTGGTGTTTTACAGTCACAGCAAAGTGGATGGACTATAGCAAATCCCATCCCCACTTTGTGGGAAGATACGTGCAGCAGACATGCTGCAATTTAAAAAAAAAAAAGTTACGGTTTGGAAATCATAGCATGTCAATTATACCTACAGAAATGCTGGTGGTTTCCCCATAGGTATAATTGAAGCAGAAAGTCTGCAGAGGAACCTATTAAAAATTGCAATACATTGCCACTGCGGTTTTTTGATGCGGCGTGACACCACGTGGGGACTTAGCCTTACTGACATATTTCATGTGTCAAAAAAAAAACAAAAAAAAAAAAAAACTCAAATGATTTACCCAAGCCAGCGGAATATTCTTCCCAAGTCCTTGGTAAAGAGACTACTTGAAAGGCCCTGCTTCACTTCATTATTCCATGCAAACACTTCCTCCTCAGTCTACCAAAGATAAAATATGTTGCTACGTTAATGTCATTCTAGCAGAACACAATACAAGACAATTTCTTTTAAGCTTTAATGGTTCAGTTTTTGGATGTTGAAATAAAGACCTATGCCTGACTTTTTTTGTACTTTCCCTCTGAACGGAAGAACAGAATTATACTTAAATTTGTAGACAAAAGTTAAACAATTATGCACATATAATTAAATGTTTAGCAGTTTTAAAGATTTTCTCCAGGCATGTTAATGGTGAAAATCTGTTGTCTTGAAAGGTTATCAATAAAGACCATGAATGCAGAAACTTTCTACAGGCAGAAAACTAGCCACGACTACTTTTGTGGCATTCATAGTTCTATTCATTAGCAACCAAACAAAACAGAATGTCACCACTAACAAGACTAGAGAAAGTATTTAAAACTCTGCTAATTTTTTTTAATTACTTATATTTGCAAAAATCTAACTTTCAAAGTTAAATACGGTTATGTTCGAGGAAAAACCCCTTTAAACCTTTGTCAGATCCTGTACTTGTGGATTCACCTGTAGATGGTGTTTCATCCGGTCACTCTGTGCCTTGGGCTATGGTCATACATTTACACTTCACTCTCCCACAGGTTTACAAGATTTCTTACAAAAGACTGAAATGGGAGAAGTCACCCACCCCAAATGGACTATAATGTAGCTACTCCCATATTCAGGCAGCCCATGATTCTATCCTTTCTTCTGAGTATAGTTTCCATCCCCCCCTTCCCATATGTACCCCTAAACACCTTTTTTGCTCCTTTTAGGACCACTGATTTACTCCATTGCCCCCCCACCTTTTTTCAGCTAACCATTTAATAGGTTAATATACTATAGTTAAACTGTTTATATGATCATCCATTTTTTTTTTCAATACAAGATATCTGGACATTAACTATACTGAATAGTACTTCCTGTTATGTACCCCGATACCTTACTGTTCTAACTCGTCACAAAGCACTCTCACTTCTATAATATATACCCTACTGATATTCTGAATATCAAAGTATGTTGGACTATTGGTACCAATCATTTGTGCTCAAAGAAAAATAAATGTTAAGCAAGAGCAAGCGTAGCTGGTCATTAACCAGTAGAGGTCTTGACCACAAGACTGAGGGGCGGGGGTTTGGAAGCGTGTGAATACAGCATCTAATGCAGTTCTGTTCTCAAAAAGATACAGCACATAATCTGAAGTAAATATCAAAGCACATATGATGGCCCACACTTAATATTGGTGTATTGCAAAGAAATTGAAGACACACGAGAACTGTGCATTGAGTACATGTGAAGGGGAGGTGTACAAACCTCAACTTCAAAAGAAACGCGCATGCACAAAAAAAAAAAAAAACCCACACACACACACACACCACTATCTTGTCTATTGAAGAATTGAGCCAGTCATAGGTAAAGACGTGACTATTATATAGTCCACACACACACACACCTTACTACAGAACATAAAACTTACCTTAAATTTCATGATGTAAAGTATTGGAGCAAATGTTTCTTTATGAACAATGGGGGTATCATGAGCAAGGCCAGTCATGATTGTTGGCTCCACAAAATTTCCTGGTCGATCGATGACCTTTAAGAGAGATGCGTCAAGAACCAAATAGACTTTACAATTGGTTGTGTTCTCCATCTACCTAGGCTTACCTTGCCACCACATACAACTGTGCCTCCTTCACATTTGGCTTGTTCAATGGCTGACAAAAACATTTCTACAGCCTGTTTTGTGTGTAGAGGTCCACATAACGTTTCAGCTGGAGAAAAGCAGAGGACATTAGAAAGATCTATAGAGTCCAGAGTAGGTAGAAACTGAAAATGCACTAGGCAGGGAGAACCAGCTTGAATAAAAAGTCATTTAGTCACATCGGCCATATTCTTGATGGGCTTTTTACTTCCATGAAGTCAACAAAATGAATTAAAAACCAAAACAGAAGAGATCAATGTGAAGAAATGGCAAGTAAATTTAACACTAAGGCTCAGTGTCCAGTTTGGTAGTTCTTACTGGTTCCGAACTTATGTCAACACCCACGTGGCAGAGATTCTGAGCCTGGTGTCAGTGGCCAAGGATATGGCCCATTTATGTTACTTGGCTCAAGAATTTAAATTACTCAGTATACAAATGTGGCAAGCCCAAAAACAAATCTTCTGTGCACTGTGCTATATTGAGAGCACAGTCATTGTAAGTGCACGAATGGTGCACCAAGTAAATGGCATATACACATTACTTTAATAGGAACACATGTAAAATAAATTGCATGCAAAAGTGCTCTAGAAGAATAAAAAGTAAAGGTTTTAAATTATATATAATATTTTACACAGTTTAATTTTTACTGTATTTCTGGTGTGGTAAAAATGTGAACTTTATTCTGTGGTCTGTGCAATTACAGCAACAATAAGACAACATAATTGTATTCCCCTATAAATTATAAATATTTTTAAAGACAAAATAAAAACACATGTCCTGCAAAATCTCACCCTTAACTGCCTTTTACCTTCGACAATTCTGAAAAGATGCAATGAAGATCTATCTAATAAAGGTTTTAATGAGCAAAGGCTGCCACTGGGGAAGACAGCCTACTTGTAAACCTACTCACATTCACATGGGTCTCCAATGCGAACTTGAGCATAGGCTTTGGAGAGTTTCTCCACAATCTCATCATGAATGCTCTCCTGTAAAAACTATAGAAAAAGAGCAACATAGGTTACTCATGAAAAAACAAACAAAGCCCTTGGGAGTCATAAAAGAGTAAGTAATCATCCCTTACCAGACGCCTGGCTGTGGTGCACCTCTGGCCTGCAGTGCCCACCGCAGCAAACAAAACAGATGGGGTAACCAGATTGAGATCAGCATCTTCAAACACTGTGGGATGAGATCACAAGACAATGTCCATATTAAGGCCTATAAAGCCCTATTTGTCAGTTAGAAGCCTTCAGCAATATTTCATCTGAGGAAAGATCAGTGACCTACACTTCAATGTTATAACTATACAAGCTGACTAGTAGTCAGATTGTCAAAACATTAAAACAAAAGCCAGTGAGGGTGGGTTCACACCTGCGTTTGAGTCCGCCCGCTGCCAATCCGAGTGAAAGTCTCAGGAAACAGGATAGGCATCGGATACCGAAAGGTTAGCGACGTATTGGTTAAAAACCCATTCTTTTGAATGGGTTTTTTAAAGCAATGCGTGGGTGTGTGCATACACCCTCTGCGAATCATTTTTTTTTTCATCGGAAACAAAGTCTTACATGCAGGACTTAGTGTCCGACAAAAAAAAAAAAAAAAAGGCTTCGTAGAGCAGAGGGTGTAAGCACACACCCGTGCATTGCTTTAAAAACCCCATTCAAATGAATGGGCTTTTAACCAATGCATCGATAACCTGTCGGTATCCGATGACTATCCTGTTTCGAGATTTTCACTCGAATTGGCAGCGGACGGACTCAAACGCAGGTGTGAACCCACCCTGACCTGTTAAGGTTTCTGTTTATATACTTTTGTATACTTAGTGACATACACATTCCACAATCCACAGTAGAATTCCAAACAAGAATAAATCATTACAGAACAAATAAGTGAGGGCCCTACTTGCAAGAATACAACCCATGAGGAAAAGTTTTTTTTTTTTTTTTTTTTTTTTTTACAGTGTATGTACTGTACAATGGTCCAGCCATCTTTTTATTAAAACTGGACAGTACATGTAAAGCTGCAGGACCCAGTCAACATCTGGTATCTGTCTGCACAAATATGAATGGCTTTTTAAGTGTGTGGAGCATAGGGAGATACAGTTGGATAAAGGGATCCGATCCTGAGGAATAATGAAGAAGTGGCCAAATGAAGTTAGATTAGGGAATGTGATTGACCTACCATGCTTTTAAGGAATGCATGCATGCAAGCAACTGTGGATATTGTAAGAACTCCAGAAAACTAAACTAAGTCCAGAGAACTGGAGCTTAAGCAAAATCTTGAAGGCAGTCAGAAGCACAGTTTATTGAGGAAGGATGTCTTAGACCACTGGAAGTTGGGCTGCAGCTCATAGCATCATAGATCATCAAGATGCAGCAAGTTTGGCTCAGTTGAGATGTCGTTCGTGTAGAAAATGTGGCTAAATTGCAGCGGAGAACCTTGCTGAATGTATATTTTTGTATATTTCAGTAATGTGTTTATGACTGCATGTTTTACCACTTTCTGACATTTGGTTTATACATTCTCCATAAAGGTTGGGCATATGGAGACTGCTTATTACTGTGAACTCTAGTTGTATAATGCAGCAGATGCCAGCCAGCAGCTTCTTGCATCAAAACCTGTTCTGATGCAGATATTTTACTCAAGTGTCACAGTCAATTGTGATCACAGCATCTGAGCAGTTACCTCAGTGCCCCAGTTCTCTGCTATGAAATGGTAAGCTAAGAAATATATATTTTTTTTTTTTTTTTGGGGGGGGGGGGGGGGTTCAGAATATGGTGATGAAAAACAAATTATTTTTTTTCCCCTAAAACAAAGTTAGAATTTTATAAGCAGTAAAACATAAGAACTATATAAATACAGTAATCATATTAAACCGCAGAAGAGGTAATTTTACTGGAAAGAAAACTGAAAACACAAAACAGAATTGTATCTTTTCTTCTTTAAATTATGGATTTGATTTGCCACAGTAAGAGTGTGATGCCATAACAAAGTTAGTTAAGCAATGGGTGATAAGAGGGGAAAATTGACAGCGTTTGTGACAATAATTGTATCACACTTTAAAGGCACGTTCACACGGTGGAAAGTTAAGAGAAATTGCTGCTCTTTTTCCACTGCCATATTCAGCCATGGAGAGAAGCCAATGCCCCTGCACAGACACCACACTGAGTAGGATGCTTATTTTTCAGCATCCTTCTGCGATCTCTGCCTCCCATTGTTTTCAATGGGAGAGAAATTCCAGATGGAATTTGTCATGAATGGAATCTACCCCCAAATCCACAGCAAATTCCTATGTGTAAATGTATGGATTTTGACTCCTTTTGGTGAACTCCTGTCCTTGAATACACTTTACATTCTGTATTCTTTCACTTCTTTCTCTCATGGTTTTTCACTGAAGTATGGGTGTACAGCTGTAATGCATGGAAGATGAGGTCCATTATATCTCAGGCATTTTAAAACACAGAACAGTGATTTTGTTATATGAAAAATGAGTGTTATATATATATATATATATATATATATATATATATATATATATATATATATATATATATATATATATATATATATATATATAATACACACACACACACACCAAGATAACAGTTCTCCAGCCCCCCCCAAAAGATTAAATATAGAGATATTATACTATATATATAAAAGCACAGTAAGGATTCCGGAGCTGCATACACCTGTATAAATATATACACATAATATACAGATATGTTCTCACACAAGCTGATGATATATATGTGCACACACATACATATAAATAACGACACACACATATATTGGGTAATGTAAACACACCATATATATATAAAAGTATGCTGGGTATATACACACAGAAGGATGAGGTATATACACACACATAACAATATATACACACACATACAACACACACAATACATATATGTATATACACACACATAGAAATATAGAAAAAAACATATACAACATATATATATATATATATATATATATATATATATATATATATATATATATATATATATATATATATATTTTACTCCTCCCACACACACACACACACACACACAAAGGGATTTTCACAGAAAGGAGCCAAAATCTGTTCATTTAAGTTACATTTATTAACAAAACTAAATGAAACATTGTTGCATATATCAGTGAAAATTTCATAGCAAAGTAGTTTATGTAGTAGGCAAGATGAATTTGGCAATAAGAGTATTGGTGTGTCCTGTTGCTGGTTACCTGGACTCTGCACAGAGCTATAAAGAGTACATTTTCCATCCCCCCCCCCTCTAATTTCACTGTCTGGTTTCTATTTACCTAGATTTTTATTTTTTTTTTATTCCATTTTCTGTACAACTTTTTGTGGGCTGCATTTAGTGATATGTTTTACAAAAGAGTTATGGCCATAGCCAGTAACCAAATGGCGCTGACTCACTGAAATAGCTGTCAGACATTGATAAAATGATGGACTCAGTGTAATCTACTGTATAGTTGTGTATAATGTACAGTTTTTTTGTTTTTGTTTTTTTTTAGTGTGGCATGCATTTGTCAATGTTATTTTGCACACTTACCAACAATGGCATTGTTTCCTCCAAGCTCAAGCAACTTTCGTCCTAAAAAAAAAAAAAAAAAAAAAAAAAAAAAAAAAAAAAGCCTTCACAAGAGAACTGCAAACTATGGACATCTTGTAATATCCTTAGATTTCAACAAAGATTACATAAATACTACAGTGTGTGCATATCAGGATTACCACCATATGATTCACATTCTGCATTTGTAGCAGTTTCCTCTGCAGGCTCCATTTGGTTTGCAGTTCTTCCTGAGCTGGTGGGTGGAGACTGCTATGTGGTGTACCCAACACGCAAAAGATAAGTGAGAATCTGCTGTAACCCTCTCCCTCAGAAGCTGCAGCAGGAACATATAGGCCATTATAAATAATTTACTTTTATTGGAGAGAGAAATTTATAGGTTTCAGAAATTTGCAGCTACCATCTCTCACTAGGCTCCTGGTGAAGCAGCTGAGAAGTATTGTGCTGCTCCCCCCACCTTATCTTCTAGTGCAAGTGCAGCCATGGTCACGGCTTCAGAAATCCTGTCCTTCTGATAAACAGAAACAAGCCATGTTGAAGCCTGGGGAACCTATCCTGAACAGGTTTTAGAGAAGAACTTTTTTTTACCCAGTCAGTCCTAGACCCAAACAAGTTTAGCATTTTACCAGGAGGTGGTATTAATGTATTGGGGAAGATACACAGACCTTTTTTTTTTTTCCCCCTTTACTTTTTGGTAAATTCCCAGTGGACCCCTTTTATATAGGCCACCAACTGTGAAGACCCCTGCAGATCAGCCATTTCCTAAAGTGTGCAATTCCCAGCATTGTTTACAGCAAGTGAGCCATCCAGGGTCCACCACGCACTTTTAATAGTGGAGGTTATGGATAATGCAGCAGTGGATCACAAATTTTGAAGTTGCTGTGCCCTACATTAATTGGCAATGGTTTTCCTTTGAGAACACATGCACACTGCAACAAGAGTGCATGAGTCAAAAGTACTGAACAATCTTTTGGACAGCAGCTATTGAAGGTGTATGGGCACAATAAATATGTTATAAATATGGAAAATTTGACTCGGTTCATGCCAGAAACTATGTGGAATAATAAATGAACTGCAGAATTTTAAGTCTACAGCTCATAATTGGAAAAAGCCACACGTTAATGCTACTGAACAATGGGGTTAAACCACATGCAGCCCTGCTGGCCAATCCAGAGTATTTATCAGAGAATGCCACAAAAGCCATGGCTGACATGTTAGCACAGTCTTAGTGGTTCATGCAATTATTGTAAAAGGTGAATCCTTTTATTTAGTTTTCCTCAAAACTCACCAAACCTTTCTTGAACTTTCAAAGCTACTAGTTTTCCCACACTTGTACTGCCAGTGAAGGACACCAAGTCAACACGTTCATCTTTGGCTATGGCATTGCTTAAAAAAAAAAAAAAAAAATAAAGCGACACATGCATATGAGAATATATTATATACACACACACAGAGATATGGAAACATTAGGGCAATAGAAAAATGCCTAGAGGTTTTCTTGAGTTAAAAAAAAAAAAAAAAAAAAAAGCTAGCAGTTATAAGAAAAAAAAGAACCCCATGTGCTAGTCTGGGTATTGTTCCATGGTCCCTCACCAATCCTTGTTTATTAGGCAGATCATGTGAATACATTTCTGCTATTATACTTCCTGGAAATGTGTATATAATTTGACAATTGAATGTTACAAATATCTTTGTCAACTGGGCATGTGCCTGCCCAGTCTGACACTAATCAAACAGCCTCAGAGTTTTAAAGGGAAACAAATGGAAAGGGTAACGCCCAATTGTCAATTTGTTATTCCTCCTGAAAAACTATGACTAGAGAACATTACAAGGCAGAGTTCTTAGATGGGGAGTCAGCACATATTTTAATAAGGAATCCAAGTATGCCAAAATGTTTATTTTTTTTTTTTTTTTTTTTATTTAACAGATGATCTTTAAACACTTTACTCACCCAATGTCAGCACCACCACAGGTTAAGGAGCAGATTGCACCTGGCAACTTATTGTCTTCTAGCACCTGAGCAACAATTCTGAAATGCATACGTGTAAAATTAAAGACAGCACATTTACTAAAGTGTGCATCTAGTTAGTTACATCTGTTAAAAGTTGTTAGTAAGAAAGTTAAGATATCTTATTAAAGACATCTGCCACTAATAAGGCTAAGGCCCCACGCAACGCTGCAGAAAAGCATCACTTTTTATCTGCAGTGTTTTTCAGAGTCTGCAGACTTTCAGCCTCTATTATACCTATACAGAAAACTCCAACGTTTCTGTAGGTATAATTGACATGCTGAGATTTTCCGCTGCAGATTTATTTCTGCAAGTCGCAGTGTGTGTATTTTACAACACTGGGCGTGGGGTTTGCTAGAATCCCATCCACTACACAGTGACTGTAAAATGCCGCTTTCTCCACCCCACGTCATTTGGCCTAATTCTCAAACTTCCAAATCCACATTAACCTAAAATGAGTTGCATAAACAGCAGTACAGAAAAAAAAATTTTTTTACTCTTTAAAAAAAATTTAAACACTTACTTGGTCACAGCCACACTAGTCAGAGATGTGGTGGGAGCACCCTTCCTAATCAAGGCAAACGGATAAGAAATAAAGAAATCACCAGAAGAGAATTCAGACATTTCATAAAAAGGATAATGGGATGAAAAAAGAAGGTCAAAGAAGATCCTAATCCTTTTGTTCTGGCAGTGCAAGAGTTGTCTGGCCCGGGGGATTGAGTTCAGTTTGCACCAAAATGCCATGTAAGTTACTATACATACAGATTCTATGTTTTTTGTTTTATCTGGAGGTCAGTTTTCAAAACCTGCGCACCTGTGTCTGCTGGTCGTGAGCAGGACAAGTATTGAGTCTCTATATCTACATTATATTAAATTGGTTCTCAGACAATTTGGGCCCACGCCGATCACAAGTACAGGATTGTTTAACTCCTTGTTTTGAAGTAGTAGTGTAGTGGTGGGTGGCAGGCGTGCCCCATTTCAATTCCTTTCAGAGGGGCCACTGCAGATGGCCAAAGTACAAAGCCTGACCATCTCCTAGGTCCCACTAAAATTAATGGAGCAGGAGAGCATTTGTCCATCTAAACAACTCCTGTTCTCACGACTGGTGCAGGCCCCAGAGGTCAGAACCACAGCAATTTATTATACCCCATCTTATGAATAGGGGATATGTTGCCAACATGGTAAAAGCCATTTAGCTTTAAAAGTGTTTTTACTTTATAATAACTAGGCTGTTGACAAGGTTTAGGTTTTTACCGGATTAAGTTTATGGATCAATTTTGTATAGGATCCCCAGGTTCCAATGAATAGTTGGAGTCTGAACAAGTTATGTATACGGTTTAACATGCAGCAGAAATTTCGGCAACTGAACATCAGTCCCATTCACCTAAACTGCTGTGTCTAAATGATTTCTTACCACAGACAGACATCTCCACAGATAAGAGCAAGAGCATTGTTCCATCCATATACAGCAACAGGGAAATTGAAAGCGGTGATAATTCCTACCAGTCCTACAGGATTCCATTGCTCTATCAGCGCATGTCCAGGTCCTAAGGTCAATATAAAAAGGTCCATTAGAGCATACATATAAATGGCTGTGTACTATTCTACATTTGGGTAAAAGTAAGTTTTATTCAAGGTTAAAAAAAAAATATATATATATATATATATTATTTTTATATATATATATATATATATATATATTTTAATATTCATACTGTGGTGAAACATAACTGGGCTATTAAGCTATTACTGATAATTTTAAGACTGAACAGAAAAGACACTTGCTTCCTTCTTATAACACCTGTCCCTGAGGTCTACTAACACACAGTCCTACACCCTAAAGCCACCCCACATGAAGGAAGAAAACAATGAAAAGACCACCAGAATACTATACACAGACAGCTGGTCTCAGTAAAATGTGAGCCTGAAATCTGTAACATGTGATTTAATCATCTAGCACTTAAAGGGGATGTCCAAGACTGGATAAGTCATTGCCTATTTTTAGGCAATGTCATCCATATCAAATTGGTGGGGATCAAACAGCCGTCACGCCCACCACTCAGACTACAGAGATGAAAAACAGACAGGTCTGTACACTGAGTATTGGTCGTATGGCACTGCTGTATGTCAGCTCCAATTTACTTGAATGGGAGCGATAAGTGAAAACCCAGCATTACATATAGTAGACCAAGTTAGATTTTTTTGTGGTTTGATATTTTAGAGAAGTGGGCCTGCACCTTCAGTTTTATTGTAAACCAAGAAACCTTGTTCAAAGGACAAATAAAAAACGCATAAGAGACAATCTATGGATTAAGCAATATGAAAGTATGGACTCATACACAAGGTAGAGCAAGCCTTGTGATGGAAGCCGAGTACAACAGCACAGGGAATCTTTATTGCCCTGCACTTCAGAGTCACAGACTCCTTGGTCTGCCATATGCTTCTCTGCTTGGCACCACATGAAGCACTTACTTTCTGATGGTAATATGGGTCCACCAATAATACGGGAAAGGCCTACAGCATAGTCACAGATATCAATGTATTCCTGGACTTCGCCAATACCTTCCACTAGAATCTTTCCCATTTCCAAGGATTCCTGTAAGAGAAAAAAATTAAATAAAATTAGAGCAGAATATGCAGATCAGACAACAAAAATAATGTGCATTTTAGGGCTGCAACATTGATGGTTCTGATCAGTTCCATACCAGATGTCCTAACAGTTTGATCTTTTTCCGAAGAGCATCGCCAATTTGGCGCACTATTTCACCACGCTTAGGAGCAGGAATCTAAGCAAAATTAAACAAAGAGAAAGACAGTTAGATTAGTAGCCTATAAAACAGAATAATTCCAGAAGAGAGAAAAAAAAAAAAAAAAAAAAAAAATATATATATATATATATATATTTTTTATATATATATATATATATATATATATTTCCTTCTATCTATCTATCTCTAGATCTCTATAAAAAAAGCTGAAGATTTAAAGGGGTATTCCCTCAAAAATCATGTCAATCATACAACCACGAATGCAGGATCTTTCTATGGTCTGGGACTTCTCAGAAACCCAGCCAAGTTTTACTTATTGTGACCAGGTTATCAGGCAGGGACACGATTTGAAAAGAAGATAATCAGTTACAAAAAAAAAAAAAAAAATAAAAAAAATAAAAAAAAAAAGAGACCGTGGCTGTGATTCAGAGTATAGAAAGTTCCCGCATTCATTGTCATATCCATCGGCAACTGAGCAAGACAAAAGACTGTCACCACTAAGATAAGAGAAAACCTTTAAAAAAAAAAAAAAAAAAAAAAAGCTGCTAAATTATGTATATTTACAAAAATTTGGTTGTTTGTAGGAATACTCTTAGTTTGTTTGGTTATTCTATTACGTATTCAGCATTTTCTTAGAATCTAGTCTCTGAAACCTGAAAATATGGGAGAACACCTATAAATTGCTATGTCTGCTGTAGACCGCACACAGAAACAAGAGGAGCCTGTGCTTCATAGCAGTCTCAGTCAGAAGCACCGACAGCAGCAGAATCATACAAGAGACATTATGGAGAATTACTTTCCTGTATTGACAAATACAGGTACAATGTTTAGGTTGGGTTCACATCCACTTCACTTTAGCCTGTTCTTTCTGTCCCAGGGACAGAAGAACAGACTAAATTCAAACAGATCAGTCAGTTTGACAACAATGGATTCTTGGGGACCCCATTGACTATAACCATCGAGTATCCATTGTTTTCTTTCTGATTTCACTGAATGACAAAGTCATGCTTGCAGGACTTTCATCCATGATTTAGACTAGAATGGGTCTCTGCTTATACTCTGAGGTCTGAAGAAACCCCATAGCATAGTAGCAGTTTCAGTTTGGCCATAATGAAAGCACTGGGTGAACCTCGAGAGACAAGTCTCTTGAGGTTCACCCAACACTTAATCGTACTGTAAAAAGCGTATGACCTATAACTTAGTTTGTTTGCATGAAACTACCCTTACAGTGTATGTATATATTTCATTTATACAAAAATTAGGGCTGAGTTGAGCTATACCTATTTTTTGCATGCAGTCACGGTTTTGCATTTTGGGAAGTTTGGACATTATAAAACAAGCAACGTATATAAATCTGAGGCCCATTTTACCATAGAAGTTCAGCTAAGCGGTCTGTCAGACAATGGTTTCCAACAGCATTGAGCAGAACTGTGGATACAGTTCTGGACATGAAGCTTTGAAACATTTTCTTCTACTCACATCTGCCCAAACTTTCCAGGCTTCTTTTGCCTTAGTGACTGTTTGATGATATTCTTCAAGAGTGGCCTGAAAGAGAAAGAATAGTTATGACTAAGAACTGAAATACTAACATTGCTGGGAAAAAAATAAAATAAAATATTACCTGTCTAACTCTGGCAATTGGTAAGTTGCTAGAAGGACAATAGGATGTCACCACCTGGAAGACAAAAAAAAAAAAAAAAAAAAAAAAAAAAAAAAATGTGTTATCTCTCCCCTATTTATCAGACAGACACAGCAGGGAAAACCATATCCAATATAGTGCCTGGAAGAGATCCCCTTTGGGATAGTAGAACACCTTGTCAAGCAGTTGCGACTAGGCTAAAGGTCACCAGGCAAAGAACATGCTTTACCCCAGTCGCAACTGCGAGACCAGGCACCATACTATCCCAAGGGGGATCTCATCCGGGCACTATATTGGATATGGTTGCAAGCTGACCACTGCTCCATTATATCCATGGCCTGACGAAGGGTTTGTCTAACCTGAAACGTTGTAGTTTTATTTATTTCACAATAAATAAGAAGCATATCCCTTTTGGAGTGCGGTTCAACTGTATTACTAACAGGACTTTATCTAGTAGGGAGGTGGTCAGCCCCTTTATGAATGTGTACCCTGCCACAACTGAGTGCTGCCTGACCTAGCAGTATATCAAATCACATGTGCATGAGGACGTGAAAGGTCCTCTAAGAAACTTTTTGTTAGCTCATATCGGGGCTCAAAAACAGAGAGAGCGAGAGCGTGTGTGCTGGGAGCAGGGACAGAGTCATCAAGCTGGCCTGCAAACAGATCTGTAACCTAGGCAACACCAAGATTTAGTTGTATCTGGCAAAAAGAAGCACGATAGATAAAGCAATTTATTGGGTAAAATAAATCAGTTAACTTAAAGGGGTTGTCCGTGATAACTGGAAATCCCTACACTAATCTAAACATGCTTCCCCCCCCCTCCTACTTGCTAAATAACAATCAAAAATGTATATTTACCCATTTTATGATTATCTCGTGACTATACATTTCCCCGTTTCCAGACACCCCATTATACTTACCTTCCAAGCTTCTTCCTGGGGGACGGCCCCTCCTTTACTGATTCTGCAGGTGCACCCTCTTCTTCAAGCGCTGCTCTGCGCACTGCTGCCGATAATCCACCTCTACTGCGCAGCTTCCACGCACGCGCAGTAGAGGTGGATCACTGCTGCAAAGAACAGAGCAGCGCTGGAGAAGAGCACGCGCTGTAGAATCAGTAAAGAAGCCATGGAACGAAGAGAGGTAAGTATATAGTGAGTCGGGGGTTGGGCTGAGGAGGGAGGAAGGAGGGGCAGGAGTGAGGTGAGACAGGTTAGTGTGGAAGTTACATAGCAGGAAGCTGAACCATGTAAACAAATGCAGGAGATACCAGGAGCTCCCAGAGACACCCATAAAAATCACTTAAAAACACAGCTAAGAGTATATGGGTGCATTTATTAACTCATTAATAGCACTGACACTTAAAAAAAAAAAAAAAAAAATTTGCCCGGAAAACCCCTTTAAGCTTCATGTCTGAATATGATTCTTGAGATGAGAATACCCCTTTAACAAATGGAGTAGACTCAGCACTCAGTGCTGCTTTGTCATGAACTGCAAAGTGTTAAACCACGACAGAGGTGGGATGGTGCTGCAAAAAGAGCTGAATTTCAGTTTTAGTCTGGAGTTACACTTTCAGATTAATTTAATTGTAAATGAATGTTAAACAGGCCAAGAAATCACTTATTAACCTTATATCTGAAAGCTCAGCAAAGTAAATACAAAAGGATAAACTTTGATCTCCAAAGGGCAAGACACTATGGCTAAAAGTGATGTTGACAGGCAACCAAAGACATAAAATGACTACTCAGATTTTTCTACAGACAGAAGACCTAGTCTGGGTGCACACAGACTGCTTTGTCAAATTTTTTTACTGCATATTTTTTGTCAAAAAAAAATTATAAGAATTATATAAAAAAAAAAAACAAAGATGACAGCATCTGTACTTTTTCAAGAGCAAACAAAATAGATGATACACACAGAAATAAACTAGGATGTACAACTTCAGAGTCTGCAAAAGTTACTGTTAAAGTAGCCTAAAGGCTAAGGTCCCATGTAGCAAAAATAAACAGTGTGGGAAAAAACCATGTCAGAAACTCATTGCTTTTTCCCGCAGTGTTTTTCATTGCATTTTCGTGGACTTTTTCTCTGCGGACTGTTCCTATTAAATCTATACAGAAAATGCCATTTTTTAAAATGCAGCTTTTCTGCTGCAGATTTTTTTTCTGCAATGTATGGATGGGATGAGCCAGAATCTCATCCACTTTGCATGTGCTGTAAGACACTTTTTGCTGCAGTGGAAACGCCGTGGCAAAGACGTTGCGTTTTCACAATGTGGGACTTCAGCATCAAGTTCAGTGAAGCTTCCTTACTACAGATTTCATTCTAATGAAAAATGCAACATACTGCTGAAAAACTGAATCCTGATGGGAGAAAGGAAAAATGGAGGATGACTGATGCAAACAGTATGACGTCACTGACAAATCTAGCTCTTTAGGTGTTACTTTTCAGTATAAAAATATTGTTTATCGTGTTGTGCCGGCCTACAGAAACATCCTCTGTCGGACCTAGGATCTGATAGAATAAGGCACTGTTCACATCTCTGTTGGGGCTCTGTCACTTTTGTTTGAAGCCTTATTCTTGCCTTTGAAACAGCAGAATCCAGATAGACTTCAGTGGCTTATAATGGGTTTCCTCAGTTCCAGAGCGATATTATGGCATCACTTATTTAAGAGTGTCTATCTGGAGGAAAATTGTCATCAAACCAATGATAGCGCCTTGTAGGACAGTTTCTACACTTTCCAAAGATGCCATTCTTTTTCATTAAAGTCAGTATTTTATTCTCATGCAGACGAGATGAAAGTGGTTTTAGGGGCGTTTCTTCTCCACTCTAAATAACCGAGTGCAAAGTAGAATAAGAAAGACATCTTTGGAAAGTGTTGAAGCCACCCAACAAGGTAGTGTCGTTAGTTTGATACTGATTTTAAAGAGAGTGTCAGCAGGAGGATCAGTATCAAACTAATAATACCTTGTAAGGTGGCTTCAACACTTTCCAAAGATGTCTTTCTTATTCTGCAATGCAGCTACATTTTCATGAAAACCAGTATTTTATTCTTACGCAAATTAGCTGAGAAGGGCTTTATGGAGAATTCTTCTCTTGCTGGGGCTTCACTGTCTGTTCTAGATAACTGCCCCCAGCTCCACCCCCTCACTGGTTGAGAGGCATATTCCATTTGGTAACACTTTGCCTACAGTTAGGGGTGGTTATCTAGTGTGAGAAGCTCCGACAGGAGAAGAAACATCCCTAAAGCCCATTTGTATAAGAATAAAAAGATGATGTTCATAAAAATGGAGCTGTAACGCAGAATAAGAAAGGCAGCTTTGTAAAGTGTGTAAGCTGCCCTACAAGGTCTGATACTAGGTTCACGCTTGCATTCAGAGAGTTCACTTGGGCCCATGAAAACCCACAGACCCCATAGACTATAGTGGGGTTTGTAGGGTTTCCACCCCAAAAGGGCAAAAAATGCAGAGAGAAAAGTATTTTTTTGTTTTTTTTTTTTTTTTAACACGTGTTCAGGGATGGAAACCCTGAACATAGTACATTCACAGGTGTTAACCCAGTCTGATAACGGTTTTCCTGCTGACAGATTCCCTTTAATTGAAGTCATAGAGATGTAAACAGAGCCTATACATACATTTACACATTACAATGTTACACCAAAAAAAACATGCCCTGATAAACTACACATACACAAAAAAGATTGAAATCTGAACACACGTTGATTGATTTTCTTTTTTTTGCTTCATTCTCACTGCAAATACTAGTACAAAAATACTTAAAGGGGTATTACAAGCCAGAAGCATTTCGCACCTAGCAAGAAACACTGGTAGTTTTAAGAAAGTGGGAATTGATACAAAAAACTAGTTTTACCCATTACTTTATAGGTTTCGGAGGCAATCACACTAAACGCACATCCTTTGTAGCAATATATAACTTTATAGCTAGACAGGTTATATTGGGTTTCCAGGTAAATAAGCTACTCTAAGTGGCATGTATATACACGTTTAGAGACACAATGCAGCTGCAGTATATAGATATATAGAGTAAAGCAAAGAATAGACTACATTGCAGCAGAAAATCCTCTCCAGTCATGTGCTGTGCTATAGACACAGAGCCTGAAAGGCCAGGACTTGTATCATCACTTCTAGGCATCTACCCAAAATTTACAGCAGCACACATACCTCGCCTTTTCCTCCCCATGCACCATTGTACACACCATCGTTCTCCTCCTTCAGGCCTAGCTCTTTCAGCCATGCATACTGGGGCTTGTGAATTAATAGAGTAGACATAGCGGAGATCTGTCTACAGCAGGAAGAAAAGATTTTCCCCTGGAGAACAAAATGTCTGGATAGTGGGAAGGTTAAGAGCAGCATGGTGAAGGCAGACTATATGCTGCAGCTGGCTAATGAGAGCTAAATGAGAGGAACCACCTCCAGCTTGTGAGCTGGGGATTGGAGAGATGCAGGCACAGCCCTCACATGGTCTGTCTCAGCACACACAGCTCAACTCTGCAAACACAGGCCAGGCACAGTGCCACCTGCTGCAGCTCTGCTCACTGCAGGACAGACACAGCATCGATAAAAGGCTTTTTGTCTTTAGTACATATTGGTTACTTTTCTGTTGTTTCTATAGTGGCAACGTATTCTGCAGTGCTGTACAAAGATTAGTGTGAGTCACATCATTGCGTGTCTCCAAAGGAACTTGCAGGATGATTTTCCCATCTCAGACCCAGACATATAGGGGCACATTTATTAAGCTATCTGTGCCTTTTGTGGTCTTTATCTGCACAGCACTTCATTTATGAAATGGAGATCCTTTTAATGCTGTATTTGCAAATGCTCTCCAGTACATGGGCAGCATAAAAAAGCCCATCAGGTCAGAAAGTATTAAATATGGGCAATGCACATGGATTATAAAGTTGCATCTAAACTAAGTTTTATAAAGCGGGAGTTGTTTTTCTCTGGCTAAAGCCTTGAAAGTATGATAAGGAAATCTGAGTTGCGTTAGGTTCATACTAGCATTGCATCTACGTTGTTTGTGTCGGACCACTAAAACAGGGGTTACACATGGAGCCCAGTGGACCCTATAAACTATAATGGGGTCCTCCAAGTGTCTGTCCTTTTAAAACTGAAACAGCTGACGCTGCGTTCAGGTTCCTGTTCTTCGGGTCCGCTTTGGGACCAGAAAAACAGAAACCCAATCCATTTTAAAAAGCGGTGTGAACGTACCCTTACTGGTAAACTCTTATATGCTGATTTGTATTTCCTAAAACTAACCTGTGACTGTTGTCCTGTTAAGCTACATCCACAAGACAGTGATTAATGGCCGTGGGACATCCATTATTTTTTTTTTAACGGACATCGCACGGCTCTGTACTCACCCATAGCGCTGTACTGTCAGAGGGGGCGTTCCTTACAGCCCAGTGATGACGCTGAGCTATGAGGAACGCCCCCTCAGTACAAGTCTATGAACGAGAACTGTCAGGGAGGGCGTTCCTCACAGCGCAGCTAGACTGTCAGGAACGCCCTTCTGACGGTAAACCGTGAAACTAAGACCGCCGATATCTCCAGCCCCGGGGCACATACCGGGAAAGCCAGCAGTGCGCTGAATTCAGCGCGCTGTCAGCTTTCTAGCGGTATGTAAAACAGCATATACATGAGGACGTGAAAGGTCCTCTTTAAATTTAATGTCAGTGAAGGTGGATCAAAATTCCATTTTGACCAACAAAACTGTGCATCTATCTTGATAGGAACAGGTTTTTTATTGCCCTGTTATTATTTACATGCAGATGACAGCTCAATGGCGTCAGTCCCAACAATAAGACACTGCAGAATCAGCTTCAACACGTCCGTATCCAGAGGATGTAGGTAAATAGCTTGACAGCAGGCAAGGGTGACGTAGTGCTGTCAGGGCTGCATTAACCATAGGGCCACCGATTCCTATGGTATCGGGGGCCCCCTAGGGACACCCCTGCATTTAGAGTACTGTCTGGGAAGTGGGTCCGAGCTGCCCCAACTCCAACTCATCCATGTCATGCGGATGCAAATGAGTTGAGTACAATGGTGAATCAGGCAGCCGTCCACTTCCTGTGTCACCATTCGGCCTGTCTCTTCCCCGATGTCTTGGACTAAATGTAGTGATGTCACTTACATTGCGCCTGTTGCTCCCTGAAGCTTCTGGGACCAGAGGTAAGAGAGAACAAAGGAACGGGGAAAGGTGAGTTTTTTTTTCTGTTTGATATATAAAGTGGGGTCAACCTGAAGAGGGTGGACATGAAACTGTGGAGACACCTGGAGGGGGCATTAAAATGTGGGGGCAACTGCAGGGTTCCATTATAATATGTCTGTTGGGCCACTGGGGGGGGGGGAAACAGGTTAATAAGTGATGCATGCAGTGGCATTTGACTGTGTGATGGGCCAACAAGGAGCACTGTATTTTATGGGGCTACTAGGGAGGCATTAGACTGTGTGAGGGCCACTAAGGGGCATTATACTATGTGAGGGCCATTGAGGGGGCATTATAATTTGTGGGTCAGGTATTTCTTAGTTGTGGTGATGGGGGGGGGAGCCACCAATGTGTTAAAACAGCCCTGAGTGATGTCACTGTGTGTCGCCTAATACTGCTCTCTGAAGCCGCAGAGACTGGAGAAGACTGTGGGGGAACAGCGTGAGGGATTTGTTGGGGTAATTTTGTAGAGACTACAAGGAGGGGGGCATTATTATGCTAAGGCCACATGGAGGGGTGCATTATGATGTGTGGGCTACATAGAGGGGGACATTTTACTATGTGGGGAGCACAAGGGGGTATGATACCATGTTTGGGTCACTAAAGTGGTGTTATACTGTGTGGAAGGTGTGATCAAAAGAGCGGGGGCTGGAGACTAATGATACCCATATTCACAGCAGCATACTCTGAAAGTTGGGAGGCATAAAATAAAATACTCTTTTGTTTAAGTATAAAATGTCTTAAAATGCAAGGATAGGACTACAATGTTTCAATACAGCCACATAAAATCGCGCCGTGTGTATGGTGCCAAGGTTCCAACATCAGGACTATTGCGGACTTTGCTGGTCGCCCCGTCGCACATCACCTGCCGCACATTCACAGCTACAATACAATCTCCCGCCTAGCTCTTCTCCAGTGCGGGCAGCGGTACCGAGCAATCACGTGATCTGACAGCCACGCCCCCTCCATACAAAGCGCCGCGCGGTGCAGCCGCCTCCTCAGCATCATCAGTAATCTCTCCTTGTACTTCCTGTCCGCCAGCACTGAGCACCGGAAGGCAGCGGATAAAGGGCCCGGCCCTCGAGTCTGCCCCGGTGACTGGCGGAAGGTCTGCTCTGTGTCTCACACTCTTGTCCTCTATCTGCAGGCACTATCGCTGGCATCTGCCGCACTGTGAGTACGTGTGTGTGATGTGTACTGCGTGTGTCCTGTTCAGATGGGGAACCTGTACCGCACTTTGTGACATTTACCAGACACTTACTAAGTATAAATCTTCCATCCACTCCCAGTAGGAGTGTTGCTCTGGAAGTTAGCACATCTCCCTCCCCACAGGATTCGGTGAAAAGGGGTGACCTTATTTTGCTAAATAGTTAAAGGCTAGGACTACATTTCCCCTTCAGAAGCTACACACCTTGCCTGGCCAAAGATCACACAGCTGCACTGGCTTCATGTAACTAGAATACAGCAGAAAAGACACAGTAGACCCTTCATCAAGGAAAGCGGACATTGACCGTAAGCCGGGACCCAACGTAGCATAAACGCTGTGATTTACAGTAACTGCAAAGTGTAAAGGTTTCTGGTGGAAACCCATCCACACATTGCAGAAAAATATCTGCATCGGACATGCTGAGATTTCAAAAATTGTGTTTTTTTAAATTGCAGCATGTCAATTCTACCTATGGAAAACTCTGTGGACTTTATGTGAAAAGCACTGCAGGAAAAACCGCTATACATTTCCACCATGATTTTCCACGCAGCGCTTTTTGGCTGTGGCTCACAACGTGGGGCCTTAGCCTGGCCTAGCCACCGGCCGTGAATGAAGACACGGCCATGCAACGGCTGATCTTCTGCGGCCTCATTCATTCAATGAATAGGATTCGCGGAAGCACGGCTGCAAAATCTTACAGAAATAGGACCTGCTCCATATTTTGCGGCCCGGACTGTTGGCCCGCACACAGGACCGTGTAGTTCACGGTCATGTGCACGGGCCCACAGAAATGAATTGGTCAGTGTGCTATCTGGAAGACACCCGGATAGCACACGGGTGTGTGCAAGGGGCGTAAGGGAGCTATCTGTGCAAGTACTAGTGTGATAGTTGCCCACAACAACAAGGGTTGACTACTAGTAGTTCCGGGCTCTCACACACAGATCAGGTAGTCCCGCTGGCATTATTCCACTCCTGAGACTGAGGGTTGTGGCTGCTTCTAGTTATCAGGGAGAGCCTACCGCTACAAACCAGTCAAGCTGGAGGATGTTGCAGGCAGCAGAACATTCTGCACAGCGTCTCCAGACACTGTTACATGTGTTCATTGTGAACCTGCTCTCCTCTGTGAAGAGCACAGGGTGCCCATGTCGAATCTGCCAATCCTGCCAAGGACAACATCTGCAAGGAGTTTGTATGTTCTCCGCGTGTTTGCGTGGGTTTCCTCCGGGTACTCTGGTTTCCTCCCACACTCCAAAGACATACTGATGGGGAATGTAGATTGTGAGCCCTATATGGGACAGTGACTGTCAATGTCTGTAAAGCGCTGCGGAATATGATGGCGCTATACAAGTAAGCATAATAAATAATCTTGGTGTTCTCTGTCAAATGCCAATTGCCCTGCATGGTATTGGACTGTAAGCACAACACCCACTTGTGGATGTCGGGCCCTCCTACCACCCTCATGGAGTCTGTTTCTGACAGTTTGAGCAGACACATGGATATTATTGACCTGCTGGAGGTCATTTTGCAGGGCACTGGCACTGCTACTCTTCCATGCTCTGGATGCTGTGCTGACAGACATAGCTACCCTTCTTGCCACAGCGCGCGTTGATGTGCCATACTGGATAAGCTGCCCTACCTGAGCAACTTCTGTGGGTTATAGACACCGCCTCATGCTACCTATAGGAGTGAGAGCAATGACAATATGCAAAAGTGATTAAAGCAACAACCAAAAAGTATGAGAACAGAGAAATGGTCTGTGGTCACCACCTGCAGAACCACTCTTCTATAGGGATGGTCTTGCCAATTGCTACCTGTTGTCTGCTCCATTTACATAACTGCAGGAGAAATGTATTCACAATTAGTGTTGCTTCATAACTGGACAGGAGGATTTCACAAAGTGTCATTGACTTGGAGTTGCATTGTGCAGTGTATTTCCCATTCATGTTGAAGTCACATGTTGGCTTTAGCTCATAAAAACTACAGCAAAATCTGCAACAGAAAAAGCAACTTTTCCTCAACATATGGTGTCAGTGTTACAGATATTTCAGTCTTTTCCACAACAGTGTGGAGAATACTAGGGACAGACAGCAGCAGGCAAAAGCTCTTCTAATTCAGGGGGGAAAAATCCAGGGTTTGTGATGATAAAGCAAGAATGGAACAGACCTCAAAAAGCTAAATCAGTGCCCTTAAGACTGTCCAAAGACGACCCTCAGATGACAGCAAACAAGATCTAAGTGATGCATGGAAAGGTGAAAGCTTCTTATGAGAACATTGAACAGCTGGCCAATAAAAAAAAAAAAAAAAAAAAAAACGATCTGGAAAAAGAATGGTGGTCTGTTAGTTTTATATAGGGGGTTTAGAGTGACAGAACATATTTATATGATTACCTTTGTCAACGCTTCTGAATCCCTATGAAAGTAAATATGCAACAAGCTATTCATGTAATAATACAATATATTTTTTTTCTTCCGACTTAACAGCCCTAGTTACATACACAGACACTTACTGTTTTCAGTCATCTCTTCACTTTCACAGTGTTCCCCGCAAAATGGACAACTCATATAAGGTAGGTACATTGAGAAATGGTCATTTAGAAAAGATAAACATTATACCCAGATTACAGGTGTGAATACACAAAAATATATGGCACCTTGTGATAACTTACTCACTGTTCATCAAATTTGTCCCTCAGTCCTAAACAACAGCTAAATGAGCACTAATGTCCTCCTTATCTACATTTATGGTGCAGTTTAATGTCACCTGTTACTCCATTTGTTATCCTTTTCAGAGGATGTTTGTTAATGGGGTTCCTGAGGCTGGCCAAACATGCTCATTGAGCTAACAGCTATCTCTCCTTATCCACAACCTCCCCTTCAGTATACAAGCATGCATGTCTACTAAATGGGAAGAGAGGTGTGACTGCCAAACACCTGTGGCTGTGACTTATCTCTCCAAGACCAAAAGGATTGGGCATGTTGAAATATATCATCCCAATCTTCTTAGTCTTCTTAATTGCAGTAAATTAATAATCTGATAGAACCAATGATTTTGCTTATGAATTGTGCAAAGTGGCATAAAAGAGAAAAGTTGGTCGTACACACTGATTTTTGGTGGGACAAGATGTACCAACACAACAGGCTTGTCCCCTATCCCCATTGAGCACACATGCATATTTACAGTATGGAGCACTGTTTAAGGCGTCTGGGCACCTTTTAAAGTGCAGATGTACAACTATTTTCCTCTTTGTATAATGCGTGATCATTTATAACTTTTTTCTTGCCTTTTAGATTCAGTCATGCCTTCTTGTATCGTCAGTGGCTGTATTCATAAGACTACAAAGAAGAATTGCAATGAGGAAGGAGTCATAATGCATGCATTTCCTTCTAGCCTTGCTAGAATAAAACTGTGGCTCAGAAGTATTGAAAAAAATAACCATCAGTATTTTGGCAACATTGATGCTTTAGCCGAGAACATTTTTTATAAAAAGAACAACAGTTCATTTCGAATTTGTTCAGACCATTTTGTGTCTGAATGTTATGCTCCAGGGCACAGTAAGAGAAGAGCTCTGAGGCAGGATGCAGTACCCACACGTTTCAGTGCTCCACTTACCATAACTGCGTTTTCTGACTCTACTCCTCCGCAACATATTCCTTTCATGGTGGATGCTATCACACAGACAGATCCATATACCAATACAGAGGACAAAGGTGCACAGTGGCCAGAATTTGAGTTCAATGTTGGAGGGCAGCCTTGGAAGATCGAGCATGACCATGTGTACCATACCCTTCGATCTACCAAAAACTCCCATCGAGCTGTAAATGCTAGTTCCTATGTAAATGAAGATAACCCTTTAATTTATGGTTTGAAAATACAATCTATGCCAAAAGAATCTTCTCTCTGCTCAGCACCAGCCCAGGAGCACACACCTCATTCATCTGTCTATTCAGACAGGGACCGATGTATGCGCCAAGAAACTGCTGATGTGAATTGCGTAAAGGAACGCAAATTTATTGTGTTTGAGTCATGCCTTGATGTTCTGTTTGAACAGGTTAGGTGTAAAGTTGACTACTGTGATGCTCCTGTCGTTCGTACACAGAAACATGTTTTAGGATCTTACTTGTCTGTAACTGGTCAGTGTCGTAAAGGGCACATCTTTCATCTATGGCACAGTCAGCCTACCAGAGGTGATGTTGCTCTTGGAAATGTCTTGAGTTCAGCTGCTGTGTTATTTAGTGGATCAAATTTTCACAAAGTACATGAGATGTGTCAGTTACTGGGACTTCAGTTCATGTCACACCGTTTATATGATGTATATCAGCAGGAATATCTCTTTCCTACAGTGGACATTCATTGGCAGCAGGAACGTCTGAGACTCAATGAAGCCTCTTTAGGTACTCCACTATGCCTGACAGGTAGTGGACAATGTAGTACTTATGGGAATGGTTCCAAGTATGGTATATACACTTTTCTTGATGTTGCGACCAAAAGAATTGTTGACTTTGAAACTATTCAGGGAACTAGAGCTAACTCATGTGTAGCTTTGAAAAGGAAAGTATTCATAAGGTGCTTAAACAGGATATTACAGGACCAGTTTGAGGTTGCATCTATTGCTACAGACTATCATCCAAAAATAAAAAAGACTTGCGAGAAGTACTATGGGATCCATCATCAGTATGATGCTTGGCTGTACACGAAAAGAGTAGAGAAACGTCTTTTAGCAGCAAGCAAAAAGGAAAATTGTTCTGTTATAGCGGAATGGATTCCTAGTATTAGGAAACACTTGTGGTGGTGCTCGGGTACATGCAATGGAAATGCAGAGGTGCTTCGTGAACTGTGGAAATCTGTGCTTATGCATGTGACTGATCGGCATGAATGGGATCATGGCCAAATGTACCATGCATGTGCACATAGACCGCTAACAAAACTTGAACGCCATTGTCAACCGTGGCTTAAGGAAAACTCCCAGCCATATCTTGCGTTATATGATGTGGTAATGAGTCCCAAAGTTCTCAAAGACCTTGATTATCTCTCTCAGTTTTTGCATACTGGAGAAATAGAGGTATATCACCATTTTGTATCAAAATACAAGCCTAAAAAGGTTAATCTAAAAATGGATGCATTAGAAGCTCGCATTAAGCTTGCAGCATTAGCACACAATGCAAATGTTCACAGACAGCATGCAAAGGCCAAATCCATACGGCATGGAAAAGCTGCTATTGGAACACTGAGATATGATATAGTTTCCACACAGAAAAAAATTCTACAGCTCAAAAACACTGTCTGGTCCCTCTACTATTTCACACATATTACCAATGATGACTGATGTCTTAAAGTTCTTTGACTGCCGCCTTACAAATGATCGTTCCTTGTGGACAGCTGTGTTAAAAGACATTGCAGATCAGAGACTGAACAAGAGGAGTTACTAGCACTGATACCACTAACATTTTTTTTTCTTTGTACATTTGAATAAAAGGGCACATTCTTTTTACTTTTTTAAAAATAAAAAATCAAAAAAGGCTACTAATTATACTACAGATATTTACTACAAAACTTCATGGAACACTCCTGTTCCTTGGCTCAGAAGTTACTTGTTTGAAGGTAGTTGAGTTTATTTATAGAGAAATGATTGGTTCCTTCTTGTTCTTAATGAATCCATACCTCTTTTCCCTATGCCCTGTCAGTCCTGAGTCACTGTTAATTTTCATGCTACATAAGCAAATTGTTGTACAGTATAAAGACTCTCTACACCTATCCATTCAGCACACAATCTGTGTCTTCTCCCAGTTGAATTTGCAAAAAAAGGGCTTGAACTGTACTTGATCAGTGCCACAGTTATCTCTGGTTGTAAGTCCAGAGATAAGTGTGCAACATGGACTATGCTGCTGGCCTGAGCTGAAAAACAGGAAGTTGGAAGGTAGAGGAGACAGGAGGGTAGGTAGTACCTTGAGATAGGAAAGCTACTCATTACTGATTCCATAAAGGGGTTGTTTAGGTAATTTTTTTTTTATTTTTTAAAGCAACATATTTAAAAGTCACTTGATACTGATGACTTCTTATCAGGATAGATCATACGTATCAGATCAGTGCAGGGTCCAATTGTTGGATCACACCAATCAGCTGTTCTAGGCAACCTATTGCTCTGGAGCCGGAAACAGAAGGTTCTGTGCAGGGGTACTGCAGCTCTGCTCGCATTTAAGTAAATAGGAGTAGAGCTGCTATACTCTGCCATGGCCCTATAGAGTGCACAGAGACTTGTGCTTCTTGCTCTTTCATCTGTGTATGTTCCGGGGGCAAAGGCTGCCTTGGCCAACTGATGGGGGGACCGCTTTCAATTTGATAGTTATGACTTATCTTGAGGATAGGTCATCAGTATCAATGCCCAATCCCTAGGCCTTGTTTCTGTGACAATGCATTTTTGGCATTAATTTAGGATAAATAGATGATAGAGGTTTAGGGCGATGAACAAGACACAAAATAAAAAAAGATCATCATCTATGAGGTCCAGGGAGTATTACTCCAGGTAGGAGTTAATAAATTAGCTATCAGCTAACAAAACTTTTGTAGAAGATCCATGGATGAACCAAGACTAAATACCCTTAAGAATTGGGAAGCAAGGCCATGGAAGTCCAACAAAGGGGAGACAGAACCCTTTGTTGGACTCCCAGCGGCCTCTCCTATATAAAGTGTATGGAAAGATGCATAAAACAAGAACAACAGAGCAACTATTATGCAAAAAAAAAAAAAATTGCAATAATGTAGTGGGGATCATCGTGGAGAGTCTCAATGGATGGGATGAGCAGGTCTTGGAGACAGTGTTGAATCAGTAGACATCAGGCATTGTTTCTTCTGTGAGATCAGCTTCCACACTAGTGGTGGGGATGGAGGTGGCACAGTGGCTTTCCAATCTTGTAGTGGAGTTTGAGGGATACCCAGGGAAGTGCAGAAATCAGGCAAGTCTGCAAATTATCTCAGAGTGACAGAGCAGCCATCTTTGTAGGATTATAAGGCAAAAGGAAAACCTCAGCGGTATGGGATTTAGTAATCCCATAGCACAGACAAAAGAGGTTGTAGGTTCCTTCTCTGAAGTGTAATCCAAGAGAGGTCAGGATACAGTTGTATAGGGGCTCCATCAAAATCAAAGTCTCTCTTAAAGCAGGCTTGAAACATGATGGCCTCTTTGAGCTCAAAGTTCTGGACACAGTAAATGATATCTCGGGTTAGAGGTCACCCTTAGGTTGAAAAGCCCTGTGTGCCCTGTCCAATTTGATTTGGTGATCTGGCGGCTTACCCAGTATCATGTTGAAGATGGCCTCAAGAGTAATCTTAAGATTCCCCCCCCTCCGTGTCCTTTGGTTAGATCCCTTACTCTGATGTTGTGTCATCTTTCCCTATTGTCCAGGTCTTCGAGGTGGCAGGTAGTGTCTTTGAGAGTCATAGCATGAGACTTTTAGGTGAGAGATACTGTACATTGCATGGACTCATCATGGGTGGTTTCAAGAGTATCCACTCATTCAGAAAGTCTCATAGCAGATATCTCCTTTTTACAAGTCTACTTAACCTAATCCACCAGATCTTTGTAATCCTGTTTAGCGGGGAGCTGCGACAGAAGGTTTTTCCACTGAGAGGAGTCAGGCATCTTTGAGATGGAGGGACTGTGGGGCTGGCATGGGTCAGAGTATCCCAGGGGTTCACTACTGCCAGCTGCACCGGGTTAGAGGGAAGACCTGCAGGCACTCCAAGCTCTATATTGGTAGCAGGGGCTACCTGATGGCTTGTGGACAGTTGAGGAGGTGGTAGGTGAGGAGGGGAAGGATGATAAGGGCTGTACTGCAGAGGCAACGGTTGAACATGCTGCTGGAGAGAGAATGGTATCAGAGGAGCCTTGGAGGTTTCAGGACAGGGTGCTGGTTGCAGCTCCATGTGGGTCTCGGACCCTTTCCAAGGAAGCGAGTGATGGCAGGTGGCCACCCGTGTGGCTGGGAACGGTGCAGGGGTGAGCAATCGGAGGGCTGTTAGCAGCAGCAGAAAGTGGTTGGGAGGCAGTTTTTTCCCCATTAGAGTGAGAAATGAAGCAGTGTGCTCCATTACACAGAGGAGAGGCCAGGAACTGGAGTCTCAGGCGTCCATTCTGCTTAGCGTCCAGGCCATGTCCGCCAATACATGTGATTTTATTAGAAAACCACATGTATTTTTAAAAAATGCACCCATATAATGCATGTTCCAAAGAGGCAGGGGAAAGGCTTGAATAGTTAAAATAAATAAAAAATGTCTACCTAGATGTGTGAAATAGGTGCTGGCTTGTCTGGTGATCAGGAACATCCCCACCTCCTCAGCTCAGCTATCATCAGCGCTCCAATTGAAGTGAATGGGATCAGGGTGCAACTGCATTCACAGCAGGGGTATAAAACCCCCCACATCCTTCTTCATTCTAAGGATGAATAGGGGTCTCAGCAGTGATCAACAATTTATCCTCTATCCTATAAATACACACCATGCCATAAATGTGCATCAAGGTGTCATCACCAGTAGGTGTCAGCTGTAACTCAAACATTATTTATCCTCCTAGGTGAATGCTGTCAATCTTTTTTTTATTTATTTATTTAAAATATGCCAAAAATATTGTCTTTGGTCAACAAATGACAAGCCCTCAGCTAGTTATGTGTTTTATTGTACAAAATTAACAAATTATGTAAAATACTCCATAAATTAAGTATTGCTGTAATCGTAATGACCCACAGTATAAAAGTAACATGTTATTTATGGTGAATGGCACAAAACTTAACATTAAAAACAATGCCTGTCTTGGAGGGGTTTTTTCTATCTATCGCCCCAGAAAGAGTAAATAAAATTTTTGTCAAAAAGTTTTTGGCACCCCAAAATGATGACAGGTGCTGAAATAGCTACAGTGAAACATACATGAAAAAGTTATGGCCTTTAGGCCATTGCAATGAAAAATACTGATGTGTCCTTTAAGGGAATCTGTCACAAAAAGAAACTGTATGAAACTAACCACAGTGCATAGCAGGGGATATTATATTGAGCACCGTCACACCTTTGGATAGTCCAACAGATGCACCATTTCCTTGAAAAAGTGTGTTTAGCAATATGCAAATGAGGCTCCATTGGAATGAGATGTGTCAGAGCCTCTATGTATTCCTCAGAGACTATGTATTCTGATTTTAAAGAAGTTTTCCCGATTAAAAATATTAATGTCCTATCCTAAAGATATGATATCAAATATCAGATGAGTGGGCGTCCGACACCTTCATCAATCATCTAAAACACAAAGAATGCAGCAAGAAGCTCCATTATTATGTAGTAGCTCCATTGTATGCGTAGTGGCGAGATCAGGTTACTGCAGAGCAGCTCTCATTAACTCAAATAGGAGCTAAGCTGCAGAGAACATTTTCAGCCAATACAAAAAGATCGGAAGGAGGAAAGAGATGTCTGACTCCGACCAACCTGATATCTATGACTTACTCTGTTTATTAAAATTTATCCCTTCCCGCAGCAGCCAGTTTTTGACTTCCTGACAGAGCTCGATTTTTCAAATCTGACGTGTCACTTCATGCGGTAATAACTTTGGAACACTAACTCACCAAAGTGATTTTGAGATGATTTTTTTCGTGACACATTGTACTTCGTCTTCACGGGGTAAATTTTAGTCAATATATGTTGTGTTTGATTATGAAAAAATAGGAAGTTTGGTGGAAATTTTTAAAAATATGCAACTTAAAAAGTTTGAAATTATCTGCTTTTCATACAGATAGTCATACCACCCAAATTAGTTCAAAATTCTAATTTACCATATCTCTACTTTATATTGGCATCAAACTTTAACCACCCTTTAATTTTTTTGCGTAGAATACGTACAAGTCAAACAGCAATTTTCTAAATTTTCAAGAACATTTCCAAAACCCATTTTTCAAGGGACTACTGTAATTTTATTCCATATAAAAATTAGCTATTTCTTGGACTCAAGGAGGGGCCACACCTGCTGGAACACCAATTTTCTTTTGTGTTCACCACCCAATGCTGCCTCCAAAACAGAAATACTGAAATGTCCCATGGAAAGTGATTTGCATTTCCCACTACCTATGGCAGCCTGTAATAGACTTGGATGGACTTTACAATATACTGCAATGCAGTTGTATTGCAGAGTATTGTACTGGTGATCAGAACCCTACAGTTCAAGTCCCCAAGGGGTTACAAATAAAAGTAAAATAAAAAAAAAGTATAAAAAATATAACATTTCAAATCAACCCCATTTACAGTGAAACCACTTTGAAATAACCACCCAAAATTGCATTAAAATGTGATTTTCTAAGCAGTGGTCTTCTCAAAGAAGATGTCTAATATGGAAAACAGAAAATCCATCACAGAAAAAGTGGCCTGGAATAGAGGTGGTCTTTTGGAGCGTTTTCATTGTACTTATATCACAAATAAACATAAACACATTAAGTATCACTCTGCTTGAACTATAAATATAAGAAATGTCTATCTCATGGCAAATGCTGTAGCACAAAAATCTAAATTGCCAAACTTCCATTTTATTACCATTTTGCCTCTCACAGAAAAATGAATACATAGCGAGCAAAACGTCAATCCCCAAAATGGTATAAATAAAATCTACTTTTCCTTTTTTTTGGCATTTGGTAAATAAAAATATATACATATCTATATGCACACATACATAAACAGTATAATATACTCCACAGTGGCCCCTGCACAGTATAATGTTCCACAATGGCGCACACACAGTATAATATGTGCCACAGTGGCCCCCGCACAGTATAATATGCTCCACAATGGCCCCTGCACATTATAATGCTCCACATTGGCTCCTGCACAGTATAATGCTCCACAGTGGCCCCGACACGGTATAATATGCTCCATAGTGGCCCTGCATGGTATAATATGCTCCACAGTGGCCCCCACACGGTATAATGCTCCACAGTGGCCTCTGCACAGTAAAATGCTCCATAGTGGCCCCTGCACGGTTTAATATGATCCACAGTGACCCCTGCATGGTATAATGCTCCACAGTGGCCCCTGCACAGTATAATATGCTCCAGTGGCCCAATGCCTGATATAATATGGTCCAGTGGCCCCTGCATGATATAATATGCTCCACAGTGGCCCCTGCAGAGTATAATATGCTCCACAGTGGCCTCTGCATGGTATAATATGCTCCACAGTGGCTCCTGCACAGTATAATATGCTCCACAGTGGCCCCTGCAGAGTATATGCTCCAGTGACCTCTGCATGGTATAATATGCTTCACAGTGTCCCCTGCACAGTATAATGCTCCACAGTGGCCTCTGCACGGTATAATATGCTCCACAGTAGCCCCTGCAGGGTATAATATGCTCCACAGTGGCCTTTGCACAGCATAATATGTTCCACAGTGGCTCCTGCACGGTATAATATGCTCCACAATGGCCTCTGCATGGTATAATATGCTCCACAATGGCCCCTTCATGGTACCGTGATCTGTAACACGGGGGCACCTCAGGGTACGGTTCTCGCCCCTTTCCTCTTCACACTGTACACTGCAGATTTTAGGTGCAACTCATCCAGCTGCTACCTACAGAAGTATTCTGACGACTCTGCAATAGTAGGTCTCATCACAGATGATGATGACAGGGAGTACAGAGAATTGAACCAGGATTTTGTGGACTGGTGCCACCGGAACCACCTGAAGATTAACGCGGGGAAGACCAAGGAGATGGTGGTGGACTTCCGCAAAGGCAGAAGCCCTCCTAAACCAGTGGACATCCTGGGGACGGGCATCGAGATTGTGAACACCTATAAGTACCTGGGTTTGCTCCTTAATAATAAGCTGGACTGGGTAGATCATATGGAGGCCCTGTACAGGAAGGGCCACAGCAGGCTCTACCTGCTTAGGAAACTGAGAGCCTTTGGAATCCGGGGGGCACTTCTTAGAACTTTCTTCAACTCGGTAGTGGCATCAGCCATCTTCTTTGGAGTGGCCTGCTGGGGGAGCAGTATATCAACCAGGGACAGAAATAAACTTGACAAGCTGATTAGAAAGGCCAGCTCTGTCCTGGGGAGCCCACTGGACCCAGTGCAGGTGGTGGGTGACAGAAGGATACTGTCCGTGGTGAGCTCCATGCAGAAGAAGAAGTCCCATCCCATGCATGAGACTGTGATCGCGCTGAGCAGTACTGTCAGTGACCGACTGCTCCACCCTAGGTGTGAGGAGCGCTATCGGAAGTCTTTCCTCCCCACCGCGGTTAGGCTGTACAACCAACACCGACCTAAGCGGAGATCATTACACACAGAGAACTGAAATATCTCTCTGCCTGTTAAATCCCCCCGCTACTTCCTATCTGTCTGTCGGCTATCAAAGTAATGCCTCTTACCTTGGAACATTCCTGTACATGTTGTATTTGTATTTGCTTATCTTTGCTGCTGTAACACACTGAATTTCCCCATTGTGGGACTATTAAAGGACTATTATTATTATTATTATAATATGTTCCACAGTGGCCCATGCATGGTATAATATGCTCCACAGTGGCCCCTACAGAGTATAATATGCTCCACATTGGCCTCTGCATGGTATAATATGCTCCACAGTGGCCCCTGCACAGTATAATGCTCGACAATGGCCCCTGCACGGTATAATATGCTCCACAGTGGCCCCTGAACGGTATAATATGCTCCACAGTGGCCCCCACACAGTATAATGATTCACAGTGGCCCCACATGGTATAATGCTCCATAGTGGCCCAAGCACAGTATAATATGGATTGCGCATTCGCAGTCCATATTATACGGCGCTATATTACGCTTAGTTGCCCACTCTGGAGGTGCCGGCCAGCACAAACTCTTTGTGACATGTACTGGCTGGCACCTCCTCTTTGACCCGCCCCCCCAGCCCCATTACATTTACCGAGACATCATCAGTGGCCAACACCTCCTATTTGTGACATGTGCCAGCCACCTACTGTATTGTGCATGCGTGGATGGCCGCACACGCAATGAAGAGGTGACCTTCCAGTGATGACGTACCGGGATCCGGATATCCACAGGAGGAACAGGAAAGTATAGGTTTCTTTCCAGTGACTTTCTGGGGTGCAGATATCGTTTAGACTGACACCCCAGAACATCATCAGAAAGGCAAAAAATGTAATCTATGTAGGTCACATGACCAACATTTATACTAAATGTTATTTATAAAGTTGGAGGGGGGCATATTGTTAAAATATTAATTTATCCCGGACAACCCCTTTAAGGCTCTTAAAAAATTGGTCATGGACAGGATCCTTTTGTCAGATATCTAGAGATATAACCATGCTTATAATCTGTCTATTTTATTTGGCAATCTCCACGGTCAGGTTTAATAAGTGGTCTGTTTCTTTATGTTAATCCCTTTTATTGTGTATACTCTTTGCTTATGTACATGCTTTTTTTTCCTTTTGTAACTGTAGGCACTGCACTTTTTTGTGTGCATTAAATCTTAACATTGAATAAGATTTTCTTTGACTTTAAGGTGTCCCTACAATCCTAAAGAGGGAAAATAATAAATACACTAGACTGACACCTGTGTTCGGGTTTCCATTCGGGGGGTCCACTTGGGGACACCCCTGAACAGAAACCTAATCTGCTTAAAAATGCGGTTACCCGCGGACCCCATAGACTATAATGGGGTCCGCCGGGTTTCCGCCTGAAAAAGGTGAAAAATGCGCAGAGAAAAGTGCTGGTTGCAGGACTGCATGCATGACTTTATATTCCATTACAAAAGCAAACAAACATGAAAGAAGTTAGGGCCGGTTCACATCTGCATTCGGGTTTCCGTTCAGGGAGTCCGCTTGGGGCCCCACGAACGGAAACCTATACGCATAAAAAAAAGCGGTTTACCTGCTTGCAGCACTTTCCTCTCCGCTTGCTTCGTGCGGAAACCACGCGGACCCCTTGTACTCTAAGGGGTCCGCAGGTTTCCTAGGTAAACTGCTTTTTTATGCATATAGGTTTCCATTCGGGGGGGGGGGAATCCATACACAGATGTTAACTGGACCTTGGCTTCCGTTATGTTGTTTACATTAGTGTCAGAATCAGTCTGTGACCATTCTCTGCGACAATTTAATGTCCGTTGCTGTCATACTATGATGGAAGACAACGGACATTTACAACGGTAGTGTGTACTCCCCCTAACATGTCATTTTGATTGCACAGAGAACACCATAAAAACAAAACCCCACCCATTCAGATTTTTTTTTTTTTTTTTTTTACAACTTCCCCGCAAATCTGACAGAATATCGAATGGCACCATTATGAAGTACAGTCTGTTCTACAGAAAGCCCTCATACAGCTCTGGGAATGTAAAAGAAACAAGTTAGAACTTTTGAAAGATGAGAAGTAAAAAACATAAAAATAATAAAGTGTATGCCTTTTGGAAGGTGAGAACTCAAAAATGAAAAATGGCTGCGGTGGAAACAGGACCAACTAGTGAGCATAACTTCATGACCAGTGAGAATCCAACTGCTGATCCCATGCCCCATTCATTCTCTAGTGATGGACTCCTCACTGTTCATGTAGTTGTCCCTCTCCTATTTAAGGGCAGCTATGGGTTTGTTATTTTAGCCTACATCCAGCTACTTCTTATTACCACTATATAAACGTCTTATTGTATTAAACTCCTTGAGCCTTCCTTTCAGAGCAGGGCCATTGCTCTTGCTCCCAGGTTCCTGTACGGCCTGTCCTGTCTGTCACATCCTTTGTAGAACTCTGTCACACGAGCTGTTACTGCGCCCTCCGCCTCTGTACGGCTTCCCGCCTTTCTCTGTGCCGGAAGTAACGCGCTCTCTCCGCTCGCCGGGGCCGCCTTCTTGCAGTTTGACGTGATTCCGTCTCAGCCCAGTGTCATGGCGCTGGAAAGCAGCCGGGCAATGATGGAGGACGAAGATTTGGAAGACGGAGAACTCAGTGGCTCCGACACTGACATGAAGGTGTCAAAACCGACAGACAAAGCTCCAGTGCAGGTACATGGCATTAGACGCATGCTTCTATGAGGTAATATGTAGCTATAGCGAGCTGCATCACCAGCCTCCCGGCATAGTCAGCTCTGTTGTACTGCCGCTTATAGTTCTGCAGCATATGGCTGACTGTAGGCTGCCCCTTCAGAAATCTGGTGGCATGGTGTAGTGTACGCGGCCCATAGTAACCAGTCAGATGACGTCTGTCATTGTATGATCTGATTGGTTCGTGTGTCAGCTGTAGTACAGGCTTTCAGCCTGTATAGTGAATGATGAGGTTGGCCAGCTATTCCTTACTGTACATTGATAAGCCTATGTATAGGAGTACTTATGTTTAGGCTCTGTTTACCTTATGTTGGTGAAATGTGTGTGGCATACATACAGGTAAAGCTCCCACTCGTATGCTGTATCCATGGGGCCCCATTCAGCCAGGGTATATCACAAGAGTGTCCCTTGCATGCATTCATATATATCTTTATCATATTCTATATAGAGCTGGGGTTGTGTAAAGAGCTCTGGTGGGTTGGAAGCCATCACCGATGTTTGTTATATGGAGCATGGTGGTGCCAATACGGCCGCTGTTAAAAGGGTCAGATCTCATGGCCGTTTACCAGCAACAATATCTGGCACAGGGCAGGGAGTGGGCAACTCTGGGGAAGTGTTGCTGGCCAGACTTACACACAGGTAAGTAGGCAGTGTAGCTGAGAACATGTCCTGTGACCACAAGAGCCAATAAATACTGAGGATGTTCATTGGCTCTTGCGAGTCATCTTACTTCTCCCTCCATTGGGCCCTATGGGTGCTTTAGTCCAGGCAGTGTTTATTAATGAAGCCTCTGTTGAACTGAACTACACATCCCAGAGGCCCACTGCAATGTCTTCCCAGTGATGTGTGCAGGTAGCAGGAGTGTACAACTCGGAGGCACAATACAGCAGCATTGTCATTTTTTGTTTTTACAGGGACTTATTTTTATAGAAATTTTGGGAACCCCAATGTCTACTGGTAAAATATTATTACACTGCTATATACATATTGCTTCAGGGGTCAATGTTGGGAACTCTTCCTTACACAAAGCTCGGTGGAAGGCTCAAATATAATGTGTACAAAGCAATAAAGGTGTTGTCCAACACTGATACACATGCTCCACAATGATCAAATATTTATTTTTTTTTTTTTTAATCATATTTTGAGTTTCGCTATGTTCACACTAGCGTTGCATCTCCATTGTTATGGTCCATCAGAGGATAACGCAGGGGCGGACTGCTATAATAACGGTAACACAGAGTCCGATGGACCCCGTTAAGTATAATGGAGTATGTTGGGTGTCCGTCATTGTAAAGCTGAAGGTATGCAGAATTTTTTTTCCTTCACCAATTTCCAAGTGGACACAAAGTCTCTCCACAGGAGACTCCATTGCATATGTGAACGTAGCCTTATGAGTTGCACACGTCTACTATGCCAGAGAACTACACAATGCAATGGCACCGCAGCTTCAGGTCGAGATTCTGACACTGAAGCCGTGGCAAGATAGGGCAGGACGCTTCGCGTTGGTCACGGTCTTCCTTTGAAAACCATGTAAGACAGTTAAGGTGAGTCTTTGGAGCAGATTTTAAGGCAGAAAACTCCTCAAAATCGGCTCCAAAAACAGTATGAACTTACACTTATTGTATTGAAACTGTTTTGTACTGGAAATATGTATTTTGCAGTTCAGGGGCTTTTGACTGAACACATTTGGCTTCTCTGTCGTCTTATGATAAATGCTGAAACCACCATTGTTATAAAGCAGTTTGCTACAACATTAAGAGACCTTTTGTTAAAGGGGTTCTCTGGGATATAGATATTAACAGCCTGCCCTTAGGATAAGCCAGTTTTGAAATATATAACTTTAGAATTACATCTTTATAGTTTGGTAAATTTATTTTTCTCTGTTTTCACAGAAGTTTAATGTTGGCAACGATGATAAAGGGTACAGGAGTAACGCATCACTTCCAACTAATGTCCCTTATAGGAATATCAAGAACGTTGACTCTAGTGAAGATAGTGCAAGTGATTCTGATGAGGATGATGGTTCTCCATGGAAAAGGAAACGTCAGAAGACTTTCAACCCTCCCCGTAATGTTTCCAAACCAACCCAGTTCATGTTTCCTGGTCAAAACAAGCAACCAAAGAATAACATCTGGGGGGCAGTGCTTCAAGAACAAACCCAGGAGGCTGTAGCAAATGAGCTTGGGATCATGGACATGGATGGCCAAATAGATATGAGCAGACAGTCAGAGACTTATAATTATGTTCTCGCCAAAAAACTCATGTCAAAGTCAGACAATGAGGAAAAGTTAAGTTTAGACAAAGAATTGGAAGAGTATATGAATGAAGATAGAGAGCATGCAACAAAAGAAGAAAATGGGCACTTAAAGAGGAAGCGACCTGTAAAAGAGAGATTAGGCGAAAAGTTAGAAATGGACTACAAAGGTCGATATGAAATAACTGAGGCTGATTCGGACGACAAAGTTGCTGATGAGATTGCATACAGGTCAGTTTACAGGATAGTACTCTGTGAATCTGCTTCTTTTTTACATTTTCTGTGTATTTCTAACATGTTAGTTGCAAAAATCTTTTGATGAACACATCAAATTCAGTGTGAAAGAAGCCCAACACACTATACAGATATGACTGCAGATTGTAGGCTATTTTAGTGTACTTAAAGAGGTTGTCCAGGGAATATTATTATTTTTTTTTTTTTTTATAGTCTGGGGAGGGGGGAAAAAAAAAAATCATACTCCTGTCCTCAGTGCTCCAGCGCCCTCCCAGCCTGGTCCGCTCCTGCTGCGCCAGCCTCTTCTCAATGTGAAACTGCTCACCGTCTGTGACGTCCTGAATCGCTTCTGCTGAGGCTGCATGGCAGTCCAAAAAATGGTACGGTCTGTATATGATGTGAATGGGAAGGACATACAGGACAATATTGAAATCCTAACCAAACAGTATAGTGTATTATACAATAAACATTACAACTGCAAGGATTATACACAAGCCCAAAGTTTAGTAGTTGGGTACTCCTGGCAGTCTTCCTCACTTAAACAATAAGCTAGCTAAGGGCTGTACAAAATGATGGGGCAGTATACAGGGTAGACAGTAACCATACCTCTTCATCTAAAATTCCAAACAGACATATCTCAGGAGTGAACAGTATCGTCTTTAGCAACAAATCCAGGTTTTGGATCCAAAGATAAGGTTCGAATATACAGGTCTTGTGGTGAGCACTTCAATCTTGAATTAGTTGGGGATTGACACGCTATAAAACGGTCACCCAAACTCGTGATATAAAGAACGCGAGCCGCTCATTGATAAATGCAGGACTTCCTGTGGCCACATGGAAGCCCTGCCAGGAGTGGCAATACAACTGGCGTTTTCAGTAGGTTATTGCTCACTGACACACAGCAAGAGTTTTCCATGAATGTTTCCACCAGATTGCAACACTTCCTTGGCCTGGCTGTTCACCAGAATAATCACCAATTAAAGGGGTTTTCTGGGCAAAAAAAATCTTAGACATGTTAGTTCTATTAATGGGTTAATAAGTACACTCATAGACCTTTAGCAGTGTTTTGAGTGATTTCTGAGTTTCTCTGGGAGATCCTGGCATTTACTGCATTTTGTTTTATATGGTGTACCTTCTACACTACCTCTCTCTCACTGTCCCCCCTCCCTCCCTGTCTCCCTAGCCACCCTGCCCACTACTAGCCCTTCCCAACGAACTCAGCCCAACCCCCACCTCATCATACTTGCCTGTCTTCCTCTCTGGGAAACAGCTCCTCCTTTTCACTGTTTGCACGCTGGAGATGCATATCTTCCACTCTCGTTGTACGTGCACAGACCGGAAGTACCTGTGACGCCTGCGCCTTAGAGAGAGAGTGCCATCTCTACTGTGTATGTGTCACAGGCACCTCCAGACTGCACAATTGCTTGCACAGAGGAAGAAGGAAGGACCCGTTCCCGGAAAGGAAGACACGTAAGTATTGATGGGGTTGGGGGGAGGGGAGGTAGTAATGGTGACGTTCTGTTTCAGAAACGGGGGAAACGGAACATCACTGGATTATCAGAAAGTTTGGGTAATTATAGACTTTTCTTAATATAAGTAAATTAGAAGTTAGGTGGGGGGAGGGGTTAGTTTAGGGGTTAATTCTTATTTTATCCCGTACAACCCCTTTAAGTATCATGGCGATATTTACATGAAGGTCACAAACCTCTTATGTGCTGTATGTTTTTGTAATGCCTGTTGCATGGCTGTTTTTATAGCACATTGATTTCAATGTGTCTGTTCTTCTCCATCTTTGTTTTTTGACTATCCATACTAACAGACCGTCAAATAATAGAATTTGTTTTGCCTTTTGTCTGTTTTTACGAATTCCTACAGAGAAATCCAAGAAAATGGGTCCCAGATAAATGGCCATGAAAAAGTTTAGTTTAGTCAGTTTTTCACAGATGTTTTTTTTTTTTTTTTTAAAGTGTGCATTTAGCCATATGGGACCAGCGTATGTGGGGAATCTACAGACTCTGTAAGATAGATGTAGCTCAACTGGTCATTAAAGCCTCCTTTCAATTGTACAGTTTTCCCCAATAAACGTATCTTTTCACTCTGATATTGTAATCACTTACATATATCAACATTACATGAACACGTAAAGTTTAATTTGATTTTGACATCTCCTTCTTTGTGCGTAATTTTTTTTTGTCAAGTGTTTACATTTATCTGCTGTGCCTGTGGACTGCACTGTACTTTCAATGCTGGTTTCCCGCTTACAGAAGTCTGAAACTTTAGACATCTAATTTTAATGGGTATTAGTCAACCAACTGTAAGATGACTTGTTTTCATAACGCATTTTCTTACTTTCTGTGTAGACTCCGAGAACCCAAGAAAGAGCTGATAGAGCGAGTTGTAAAAACAATTGGCCCAAAGAAGGCAATAGAGATCCTTATGGAAACAGCAGAAGTAGAACAAAATGGTGGACTTTTTGTGATGGTAAGTATTTTAACTTGTCTTCATGTTCTCAAGCCAAGCCAATTTTTAATCCAGTGCATTCTCTGTTGAATGTTTCCATTTTTTTTTTTTTTGCAGAAAGGCAGAAAAATAGTTTTCACGTTTCACAGCATGGTTGGTTGTATCATTTACTGGTTACCTATCTGATTTCACCCTATAATTAGGAAATAAAATACATAATTTTTTTTATTTTTTTTACATATTTTACTAATTCAAGAAAAATATCCACCTCTGCTGTAACTCTCTAGGCTTCCCCTTAGGAAGGCTGGCCATACACATTTGATTTCAGATGGTCACCATGCAGCTGTCTGAATGTTGTTGGGATTGTATGAATGATCCTACCTTCAAAAGTAACAACCTAAACTGCCTGATCAGGGTATTTGGATTTACAAAAAAAAAAGCACAGTGAGTCTGCACAAATTGGCTCATGTTCAGCCAAAAGTGTCTGATTATGCCAAACCCTTGTGTTTTCAGCCACAGCCTAAAGCTTCCAGTGTGACCCATCTGTTTTTGGCAGATTAAAGTCTGCCATACGCCAGTCATGATGTGACATGCTGCAGGAAGGAGGGAAGGCATCACTCTATTGGCGCTATTGTCTGTTGCACTCATCCTATGATGAGAGCAGCAAACATTTTTAACAGTAGTGTGAACACCACCTAACATTTAATTTTTCTGCAGGATCACAAAATGTCTTCTAATTGTAACTTCAGGTTAATGTGAATCTTCACCTTTTATGTTTATATGTTTTAGGTCCAATATTATATGATTTCTTGACATTAATGAGAGCTTGTTTTCTCTGATGCAGAGCTCCAAATCTTCTGTGTACATATAGCAGTCCACAGAAAGTCCAGTGTGTAACCGCACACAGACACCACTTGGATGAAATTAAGCAGTGGCTTTAATCCAACATCCGTAATGTTGTATTAAAGTCACTACCTTAGGTCATCCAAGTGGTGCTTGTGTGCTGTCACAGTTTGGACTTTCGTATGAACTGTTTAACAAGTGTTGGTTAAAGAGGCCCTTTCACGTCCTCATGTATATGTGGTTTTACATACCGCTAGAAAGCCGACAGCAGCACACATCGCCAGCTTTCCCGGTATGTGCCCTGGGGCTGGAGATATCGGGAGTCTAAATTTCACCGTTCACTGTCAGAAGGGCGTTCCTGATAGTCTAGCTGATCTGTGAGGAGCGCCCTCTCTGACTGTGCTCGTCCATAGCTCTGTACTGGGGGGGAGGGGCGTTCCTTACAGCTCAGCGTCATCGCTGGGCAGTAAGGAACGCCCCCTCTCTCTGTCCTCATCCATAGCCGAGTACTGTCAGAGGGGGCCTTCCTTACCGCCCAGTGATGACGCTGAGCTGTAAGGAATGCTCCCCCAGTACGAGTCTATGGACGAGCACAGTCAGGGAGGGCGTTCCTCACAGCCAAGCTAGACTGTCAGGAACGCCCTTCTGACAGTGAACGGTGAAATTTAGACCCCCGATATCTCCAGCCCCGGGCACGTAACGGGAAAGCCGGCAGTGCGCTGTTGGCTTTTTAGCGGTATGTAAAACCGCATATACATGAGGATGTATACTTTTTATACTCTGCATAGGTGAGCAACTTTGTGTAAACAATTGACTGTTGCAAGCAAGAGAGATCCTTGATTCAAAGGTCCATTCATGCACAATAAGACCACAGCACTTCAGGTGCTTACAATACTTTGAAAGGAAGACATGGAGTCTTTATTAATCCATGCAAAAGTAATGCTTATGTTCCCATCCTAAAAGGAATTTTCAAGGCAAAAATGTTTGATGACCTGTCCTTGGGGTATGTTATTTAATATTAGATTTGTAGGTGTTTGACACCCAGAAGCATTACAAATCAGTTGATATCAGTAGCAGGAAGCAGATTGCTCCATTCACTGTGTAGTGGCAGTTGGTGATTACTGCAGCTCAGGTTCTACTCAAATCAATAAAGCTGTACTACAGTTATAACGAACTGCCGCTAAACAGTGGGCGGAACTGTCTCCGCATTGTAATTTATCAGCAACGTGACTGCTGGTATCAGCTACACAACCCCTTTAAAAATGGCATCAGGCTGTTAGAAAACACAGCTAGTGGGAGCTTACAAGTTGTTGCAGGCCAGCATGCTTATTTATTATGAATGTGCCTGTGTAGTTCAGCTCTGTATCAGAAAAATAGTTCTGATTCATTTACATACATTGCCTCATAAAAGAAATTGTTTACCTTGCAGAATGGAACCAGGAGGAGAACTCCCGGAGGTGTTTATTTAAATCTCCTGAAAAATACTCCAAGTATTACGTCTGATCAAGTAAAGGTATGTACATTAAACTGGAGCCTGGCTTTATGTTTATGAAAGCCTTACAAGCAATACTTGGAGTTCCTCTTGTCTTCCTGCTACACGTTGTATAAATTTGTATAAAGCACTTGTTCATTCCTATTTTCCATATTCTTGACTCTTTATCTTGCAGCTCTTTTAACATTAGTAGTTCTCTTATTGTTAGGAATGAGGCAGAGAGATAAGATTGTACTATAACGGAGGTCCAGTTCCTCTCTGTGTGCACGTGTATGTCCCTTAGCTCAGTTCATCTCTATTGGACTACCAGAGATGGCTTTGTAGCGCTCTGCTATCTCCAGAAGTTCTATAGAGTTGAATGGAGCGCAACAGGCATGCATGTTCATCGCTCCATACATGCAGAAAGGAACAGTACCCCTGTTCTCAAGAACTGTTTTAATGTACCATGTGATAATATGATGGATTTACTGCTGTTGGAAAAGCTTGCACCCTTGGGGCTGCTTTCCGTGAGGAAAGTAATTGGATCATACAACATGAGATCTCTTCTGTCCAATCCCTGTTTAGAAAGATGCTTTTATTGTCTACAGCTTCTGTTTAAATCTATGGGCCATTTTGGTTACAAACTACAGGAATATCCTGTGTAGACTTGTTAAGCTTTCATAATCCATTGAATCTGTCTTCTAATTTATCTGAATGTTTGTTAGTAAAAGGAAATATGCCTGTAGGATCAGACTACACCAGGTTTATTTGTAGTCTGTAACTATGGAGACACACAGATCTGTATAGCAGGATATTTTTAATGAAGACTGTTTGCAGAGATCTTTCACTTTTTTTTTATCTAGGAAACGCTGGAGCAATAAAAAGTGAACATACTCTTTAAATTTAGCTTGCTTGTAAATGTGTAGCCTAAAATTTAAATGTTTTTAATATTATAATGGGAACAGGGACTGCAAGTAAATGGGCCTATTATGTGTTGTTGGAACATACCTGATACAATTACTTACAGTCTTAGCAAGTGAAACACACTCCTCTCTGACAGCTGACACTTTACAATGTTGAAGTAAATTATATTGTCTTTAAGGAAATATTTTACATGGAAAACCAGAAGGAATATGAAAGTAAGAAGGCTGCAAAAAAGAGAAGACGTCACATACTGGGGAAGAAAATGAAAGAAGCCATCAAAGGTCTTAATTTTCAAGAACATGATGACACATCAAGAGAAACCTTTGCTAGTGACACAAATGAAGCTTTAGCATCCTTGGATGACGAAAACACTGAAATGAAACCCGAGACAGAGGATGCCATCGAGATTGACAATTCCCATGACCTAGAAACCTTTTAACTGAAATAATGTTAGGACTTTGCAGACATTGAGGCTGTGTACTAGTACTGTTTGTTTTTTCTGGCCATGAGAAGTAACCGGAGACACCAGAAAAAAAAAATGTAGAGCAAACCGTGTGATGACATTGCTTATTAAAATGCACCTCAATTTTTTGGGGCCAGTTTTGGTTTTTGTACATTTGTTGTCCTTCTGCCTTATTTTTGTTCTTCCATCACTTATGAACTAACGTGATCTGGTTACCACACTACGGCTTTTTAGTGTGATGTATTGGTGTTTTGCAAGTAACCTATTAACAAGTAAAAGCCCCACTCCCGCAAACTGTATTGTTCTCTAGCCCTGTAGTATAGGGCATACTAATGTGTAGTAAATGATGCACTCACTCACCGAAGGGCATTATTTTATTTTTTTCAGCTTCAGATCAGGTTCCCCCGGCTGACCTTGTGATAAGACTAACCTGCCGATTTTTAAGTCACTTTTTCTTTGTAAGTATTGATGTTAACATAGAAACCAGGGACTTCCAACTGGTGTATGAATTGGCAGGTCAGTCTGCCCATCGCATGACCAGACAGGGGCCCGTTCCAGAGCAAAATAAAATGAATGATACCCAAGGTGAGTGGCAGCATTATTCACTAGACATCAGGATGTCCTGTACTACAGGGCTAGTGAATAACAAAGTTCACTGGAGTAGGGCTTTAAAGGGGGTCTGTAAGCATTAAATTTGTTATGAACCTAATCCCAGTACCTTGCAGTTACAGTTTCCAAATATGCATCTGTTCAGCTTTGGAGCTCTATTTTCATGCACATTGATGTTTGTTCATATGCAAATGAGGGGGACATTGCTTTGGGGGTATGCCTTAGCTTACCTGGCTTTGGTCTCTGCTGTAGATCTCCAGGCAAAGCACTTCCCCCTCATTAGGAATAAAATGGCTATTTACATGAAAACGGGGCTCCAAAGCTGAATAAGAGGTATATTGGGAAACTGTAGAATCGCCTCTACAAGATATTGGGAATAGGTTATAACCCATTTTTATTGCTGACAGACTCTCTAAATATCTGGAAATATGCAGTGCTCTCATTGTGTTGTGTACATTGTTGAAATGCTGTAGCTCATTTACATTCTGGGAATATTCAGTTTCACAAGCTTCCTGTGTGCTGCGCTTCTAGATATGTGCATGAAGTGTCATGTACGTATCCTTCCGATATTCAATAGTTGCTTAAAGGCCTTGTTCCCCTGTGGACAATCCCTTTCACCTAGCAAGTATCCCTGTGTTAATACTGTTTTTTACACTCAGCAAGTGCTTACTTTACCTCCAGCAACAGTACAAGTAAAATAAATGGCCCCTTTTAAAATCAGTGGGTATCTGAGTGTTACACAGGGACTTTAGTCCTCCAGAACATATGTTGCTGTTTACTGGGATCCTGCTATAGTTAAATAAGGTAAAGGGTGGTATCAGTTAGCAGACTCCTATTAGTACCGCCATGTGCTGATTCAGGACTTATGAAATTAGACTCCTTTAGGCTGGTTTAACACTAACAGAGTCCCAAATGTGAGACTTAGTCCATGTGTATGCCGGATTTACGGGCCTGTACACTATGGTAGGAGACTATCTCCCTGCTAAATACTATTCCATACTGTAATCACTATGGGACAGTATGTAACGGAGAGTCAGCGACTCATGGCATTATAGATAACTATATTGCTAAGAGTCCATCTTCTGGCATAGTGTACAGGCCGATAAAATCTGGCTAACACACACAGTCTTTATGTATGAGTTGGTTAGTGTGAAACTAGCCTAAAAGGAAGGATTTTGAGGCTGGATTTGTTTATCCAAAGCAAAGAGTGAATCCGAAAGAGAAAAAAATATAAAGGAATGATTTCTCTCCAATATCAACTACTGTAAAAAAACAAACAAAAAAAAAAACTGCAACAAAAAGTCATGTTTGAATCCACCCTTAATAATATTTAGGGATTTATTTTTTTTTATTAAAGTGATTTTTCTAGTACTAACACTTAACACCTATCCACAGCATAGAGAATAAGGGTCTGTAGATTGGGGTCCATGCAATCATTAGGGTGATAGTGTTCATGCATGACCACCACTGCATTCATGTTTATGGGCCTGATTGAGTTCTGTAGCTTACTATTTTTGGTCAGTCCCATGTAACTGGTGCATTCACATGTGGGACTTGGGAACCCTTATTCTATGACCACCAGCAATTGCAGACTTTTCCTTTACCCTGGTAGAGATTTACTTTAGCATGGGCTGAGCTGTGTAAATAACCCAGTGTTCCCTAGATAAGACCATATTACCAAATCCTTAGTCTGTCAAGACTTAAAGGGGTTGTCCAGCCCCAAAATGATTTGTCATGCTGATGAGCTATCCCCAGCCCAGGTGCTGACGGTCAACTAACCAGGTTATCTATGACCTATCCTGTCGTGTGGTTAGGTAGTCAGTATGAAAATCAATTTGGAGCTGGATAACCCCTTTAAAACGCCTTTAAGTTGTCCTCTCAGTACTTTGCATTTGTGTTGTAAAATCACATCTTACTGCCTTCATTTTCACGATTGTTTAACATTTTGAATTTCCTGATTTAAACGCTTTGTTTTTCATGCTTCTTGTGTCTTGTTGTCTGTTACTGAGCTCATGCACACAAACGACAAGCATACCGAAAAGTATCTACATGTTTCTGAACGCTCATTGGATGATATGTGGCAAGTGCAGATGAAACACAGATTAGTTTTATTGTACCTTGTGGTTTTGGCTGTGAAGCACACCACCATGGCTGCAACATGAAAACTGTCAGGGCGATCTGGGACACTAAACCATCCACAGGTACTTATGGAGAAGGGATTTAGTATACCAAATAGCTTTTTCAGACACTAAACCTCTGGTTCATAAGGATCTGTGGGTGATTTAGTGTCCCATATTGCCCTGACTGGTTCCCTTTAAAGGGGTTAAGCCACAATGACGGCTCAGTGGTTAGCACTCTTGCCTTGCAGCTCTGAAGTCCCGAGTTCAAATCTGAGCAACATCTGCATGGTGTTTGTATGTTCTCTTCTGGGTACTTCTGTTCCCTCCCACATGCCAAAAATATACTGATAGGTAAATTGGCTCTCTTTACAAACAACTGACCCTTGTGGATGTTGGGGATGAGCGACTGTATGGCAGCCATTAACCCCCTACTCCACAATGCGCCCCCTATGCCTTGAGTCTCCATGAGAAAAACATTACAAATGATTACCATATTGGGTAAGAGGATAAATATGTGATTGGTGGGGATCTGACCACTGAGACCCCCACTGATCTTGAGAATGGGGGTGTTTTATTTCCCATTGTGCTTTCAGTCAAGTGAACAGGAGCACAGATTGGTCTCTTCAAGCAGGCTGGCTGAATGCACAATGGCACTCAGACTTCCACAGGTCAGATATTTATCCTCTGGATAGAGGATAAATATTCTTCATGACATACAGTCATATGAAAAAGTTTGGGCACCCCTATTAATCTTAATCATTTTTAGTTCTAAATATTTGGGTGTTTGCAACAGACATTTCAATTTGATATATCTAATAACTGATGGACACAGTAATATTTCAGGATTGAAATGAGGTTTATTGTACTAACAGAAAATGTGCAATATGCATTAAACCAAAATTTGACCGGTGCAAAAGTATGGGCACCTCAACAGAAAAGTGACATTAATATTTAGTAGATCCTCCTTTTGCAAAAATAACAGCCTCTAGTCGCTTCCTGTAGCTTTTAATCAGTTCCTGGATCCTGGATGAAGGTATTTTTGACCATTCCTCTTTACAAAACAATTCCAGTTCAGTTAAGTTTGATGGTCGCCGAGCATGGACAGCCCGCTTCAAATTATCCCACAGATGTTCAATGATATTCAGGTCTGGGGACTGGGATGGCCATTCCAGAACATTGTAATTGTTCCTCTGCATGAATGCCTGAGTAGATTTGGAGCTGTGTTTTGGATCATTGTCTTGCTGAAATATCCATCCCCGGCGTAACTTCAAATTCGTCACTGATTCTTGTACATTATTCTCAAGAATCTGCTGATACTGAGTTGAATCCATGCGACCCTCAACTTTAACAAGATTCCCGGTGCCGGCATTGGCCACACAGCCCCAAAGCATGATGGAACCTCCACCAAATTTTACAGTGGGTAGCAAGTGTTTTTCTTGGAATGCTGTGTTTTTTTGACGCCATGCATAACGCCTTTTTGTATGACCAAACAACTCAATCTTTGTTTCATCAGTCCACAGGAACTTCTTCCAAAATGAAGCTGGCTTGTCTAAATGTGCTTTTGCATACCTCAGGCGACTCTGTTTGTGGCGTGCTTTCAGAAACGGCTTCTTTCGCATCACTCTCCCATACAGCTTCTCCTTGTGCAAAGTGTGCTGTTGTTGACCGATGCACAGTGACACCATCTGCAGCAAGATGATGCTGCAGCTCTTTGGAGGTGGTCTGTGGATTGTCCTTGACTGTTCTCACCATTCTTCTTCTCTGCCTTTCTGATATTTTTCTTGGCCTGCCACTTCTGGGCTTAACAAGAACTGTCCCTGTGGTCTTCCATTTCCTTACTATGTTCCTCACAGTGGAAACTGACAGGTTAAATCTCTGAGACAACTTTTTGTATCCTTCCCCTGAACAACTATGTTGAACAATCTTTGTTTTCAGATCATTTGAGAGTTGTTTTGATTAGCCCATGATGCCACTCTTCAGAGGAGATTCAAATAGGAGAACAACTTGCAATTGGCCACCTTAAATACCTTTTCTCATGATTGGATACACCTGGCTATGAAGTTCAAAGCTCAGTGAGGTTACAAAACCAATTTTGTGCTTCAGTAAGTCGGTAAAAAGTAGTTAGGAGTATTCAAATCAATAAAATGATAAGGGTACCCAAATTTTTGCACCGGTCAAATTTTGGTTTAATGCATATTGCACATTTTCTGTTAGTACAAAAAACCTCATTTCAATCCTGAAATATTACTGTGTCCATCAGTTATTAGATATATCAAATTGAAATGGCTGTTGCAAACACCCAAATATTTAGAACTAAAAATGATTAAGATTAATAGGGGTGCCCAAACTTTTTCATATGACTGTATAACCAGAATATATGAGTTAATAATAATGCTGATTTGAGGGGTGGAGAACCGCCTGCAATATATATACACATGTGGACAAAATTGTTGGTACCCCTTGTTTAATGAAAGAAAAACCCACAATGGTCACAGAAATAGCTCGAATCTGACAAAAGTAATAATATATAAAAATTCTATGAAAAAGAACATATGAAAGTCAGACATTGCTTTTCAACCATGCTTCAACAGAATTTTTTTTATAAAAGAAAACTCATGAAACAGGCCTGGACAGAAATGATTGTACCCTTAACTTAATATTTTGTTGCACAACCTTTTGAGGCAATCACTGCAATCAAACGATTCCTGTAACTGTCAATGAGACTTCTGAGCCTCTCAACAGGTATTTTGGCCACTCCTCATGAACAAACTGCTCCAGTTGTCTCTGGTATGAAGGGTGCCTTTTCCAGACTGCATGTTTCAGCTCCTTCCAAAGATACTCAATAAGATTTAGGTCAGGGCTCATAGAAGGCCACTTCAGAATAGTCCCTTGATAGTCTTGAGATTTCATTGTACCCTGCACAGATTCAAGACACCCTGTGCCAGATACAGCAAAGCAACCCCAGAACATAACAGAGCCTCCTCCATGTTACACAGTAGGGACAGTGTTCTTTTCAAGATATGCTTCATTTTTCCATCTGTGAACATAGAGCTGATGTGCCTTGCCAAAAATTTAGATTTTTGTCCCACCTGTCCATAGGACATTCTCCCAGAAGCTTTGTGGTTTGTCAACATGTAGGTTTGCAAATTCCAGTCTGGCTTTTTTATGATTTGTTTTCAACAATGGTGTCCTCCTTGGTCGTCTCCCATGAAGTCCACTTTGGCTCAAACAACGACGGCTGGTGCGATCTGACACTGATGTCCCTTGAGCTTGAAGTTCACCTTTAATCTCTTTAGAAGTTTTTCTGGGCTCTTTTGTTACCATTCGTATTATCCTTCTTTTTGATTTGTCATCAATTTTCCTCCTGCGGCCACGTCCAGGGAGCTTGGCTACAGTCTCATGGATCTTAAATTTCTGAATAATATGTGCAACTGTAGTCACAGGAATATCAAGCTGCTTGGAGATGGTCTTATAACCTTTACCTTTAACATGTTTTTCTATAATTTTCTTTCTAAGCTCCTGAGACAACTCTTTCCTTCGCTTCCTCTGGTCCATGTTGAGTGTGGTACTCACCATGTCACCAAACAGCACAGTGAGTATCTGTAGCCCTATATACAGGCCCACTGACTGATTACAAGATTGTAGACACCTGTGATGCCAAGTAGTGGACACACCTTGATTTAACATGTCCCTTTGGTCACATTATTTTCAGGGGTACCATCATTTCTGTCCAGGCCTGTTTCATGAGTTTTCTTTTATAAAAAATTCTGTTGAAGCATGGTTGAAAAGCAATGTCTGACTTTCATTTGTTCATTTCCATAGAATTTTTATATATTATTACTTTTGTCAGATTCAAGTTATTTCTGTGACCATTGTGGGTTTTTCTTTCATTAAAAAAGGGGTATCAACAATTTTGTCAACGTGTGTACTTATTTCCTTCAGCACATGACTGACAATAGCTCTGAGGCTTTAGAATTAGTAACTTTCTATATCTAAATGGTTCAGTGTTATGGATTACTATTTAGGGCACTTATTGGTACTTTATTGGGGGTGAGTTTGCCAAGGATGATAGAACTATGACTGGAATACACATTGAAACCTCAATCTGTACACAGGCACAAGGTACAACATCTTTCTATAGTATAAGTAGCTTATGGCATGTAAATATCATAATGATTAGGCTAGGTTTACATCTGAGTCTCTTTTGGAGATTCCGCTGTAGAAACCACCAAAAATCGAGGACTTTTCTCTCTGCTGGTTTCAGTATAAAAACGGCGGACCCTATCAGAGTCTCTATGGGGTCTGCAGGTGACCACTGTCCATTGTTGTTGTTCCTCAGTGGACCCGAACATCGGAGACCCATGCGCAGATTAAACCTAGCCTAAGCCTAAGCCTAGTTGCAGATGACGGTGTGTATTTTGCGGTCCATAAACTAGTAATCAGTGTTCCTTTTTTGCAGACCATGTGTCTTCAGCATCAGTGCTGTATGTCTGCAAAAACGAACAGTGTGTCATCATTGTGTGATCCGAGTTTGTGGATCCGCAAAAAAAAAAAAAAACCCAGGAGACATCTAATGATGTCCCTAGCTTGTCCACAAATACGGACAGCACACTGGTGACACATGGAGTACATCCGTGGTTTTTAGTCTCCCATAGGCTTGTGTAGGATATGCTCTATATTTTGCAGCGCGGACTCACAGCCCGCACACTGATCCGTGGAAGTCACGGTCGTCACTAGAAATCGAAATGAATGGGTCAGTGTGCTAGCCAAGAAAAACGTGGATAGCACACTGATGTAACCCACAGTCCTCTGCAAGGGGCTTTAGTAAGAGTGGAGAGCACCTGCATAAGAGAGCTCTAGCTCTGGAGGACTCTGCATGACTATGTATTACTGTACGGACAAGGGCACTTTCACATGGTCAGTATTTGTAAGCCAAAACCAGGAGTGGTTCAAAGACATGGAAGAGGTACAAATCTTTCCATTCTAGTTTTTCTTTTGTGTATTCGATCCACTTCTGGGTTTGGCTTACAAATTCTGAATGTAAAAATACCCTTATGCTACATTTCAGTAACATCTTGGCAGTGTAGATGTGAGGACAATTCCAGCATCGCCCAGAATAACATTCATTTCTAAGGCTGAAAAACACCTAGAAATCCCATCCAGTCCAGCCTGTTACTCTGCGGTGTTGATCCAGAGGGAGAACCCCAGAAGCAGCTTTCCTGCCACAGGTAAATGCCAGACTGGTCCTTATCTCATCAGCGTCTGCTGTCAGGAGATCCCCGTACATGTAAGATTGTGTTTATAGATAAGTTGTCAATTTAGTTACACGTACAAAAGCTGCTTTTTTGTTTTGTGGGTTTTTTTGTTTGTTTTTTTTAAACCAAAAGCCAAGAGTGGCTACAAAAGAAAAGGAAAATATAAAGGTTTGGACTTACAGCTCTCCCTTCTGCTACATTCACTCCCGGGTTTGGCTCATAAGACTGGGAGGGGAAAAAAAAAATTTTGGTAATTTTTGGTAGCTGTAGCGATCATTCCTCCTCCGTATACTTTAGATCAACCAGTGTTATAATTCAATTCAAACAAGCGCCGATCAATCCTTGTCCTGCCCTTGCATTAGACAGCCTAATAGGACCTTGGGGCCCCATGCAAATATACTTGTTTTCACTTAGGTTCCTAAGCCCATGGGCCATAGCTCTTTATGTGAATATGTATCCATATCTAGCTGTTCAGTTCTGATGGGTAATGATGGATGGGGGGAACCTCCAGCTTTCAGTACTGCCAACTAACACTGTCAATGTGATGTTACAACTATTATGAGCTGCAGCCAGCAGAGGGCAGTAACATAATATGTATGGTACTATAGGCTCTGTTTGGCGCCATCTGCACATAATATGCCACTCTATGAGGGGAAAACAGTGGTATTATGTAGGCACTAAATGGGAAAAGTCTGGACAGTGTATGTCACTAACTCGGCACTGCAGACAGCAAGTGCAGTATGGCACTGTAAAGCACTTCCTGGGCAATAAATAATAAATATTAGCAATTTTATTTATATAGCGCCAACATATTCTGCAGCACTTTACAAATCAGCAACGTGCACATTATTTATCCTGGCACAATATTTTTATAATTGAATTATATTTGCATAAAATAGGGGTGTTGCTAGGGCAGAGCTAAGGTTTAGAAAATGTACTCCATTTTATTTCCATACAGCAGAGACTGTGTAGTGTATGTTGTATGTCCATGCATGTGTGATACAGGAAAGTAAAAGACCATCACTGTCTAAGGCTGGATTCACACCAGCTCTCAGTCTCCGTTGGCGGATTCCGTCCCCCATTCCACTTGAAAAATGTGGAGACTTTTCTCTCCGCATTTTTTGGGCAGAAACCCGGCGGACCCCATTATAGTCTATGAGGTCTGCTGGTTTTCATGGTAACCAATTTTTAAGCAGAGTGGGTTTCTGTTTTTCAGGTCCCAAAGCGGACCTGAAGAACAGAAACCGAGCGCAGGTGTGAACCTAGCGTAAATTTCTACTTTGTTGGCAACTGCTGCTGTAACATCCGAGCGCTACAGTTTTTCACAAGTAAAACAGAAGATGGCCAGATTACTCTGAAGAATCTGTCACTGGAGCCTTTGAGAGCTATTGTGTGTGGTCTACAGAGATAAACTTCAGTAGCGAAAAACTATTATTTTGTTAAAATCTTGAATCTTTTTTTTTTTTTTTTTTTTTTTTTACTTATATTGACCATGGAGAACTAGCATGTGACCTCAATCCCAACCCCATTCTTTTGCCCTATCTCGCTCCTGCTCCTTCGCCTCTCACATGATCTGCTCCCTCTCTCACAATGACCCCATTGCCTTCCCCAGTGTTATCAGCAGCAGTTGATGCAGCTTGCAGGATCTTCTAAACAGTATAAGGTCCATTTTTTTCACTGACCATTGACGTTAAAAAAAAAACTGACATATTCTATTTTTAGTAGTATAATGTTGTACCGTGTTAGCCATTGAAAGTAGTGGAAGAGTGAAGAAATCAGGCGATACCTTTTAGAGGCTAACTGAGTATATTTATAAGTAAGCTTTCAGGAGTGCTCGCTCCCTTCATCAGACATGGTGTGATACAAGAACTGAAAATTAACAGATTTTTATACACATGGTTTTCAAAGCATTTTAGAGTCCTTAAAAAAAATTGCAATCTAAGTAGAGAAGTTATTTACAACAGGTCAAAAAAACAGTCTGGAAACTTTTGGTGCGTGACGGAGGGATCAGTAATTCTTGCTGTTATCTGTTTGCTATCAGGAGGTGATTTGTGACCCTCACAGGTCACACATAGTGTGATTTGAAGCTGGCATGAATATTGAGTTCAGTTCATGGTTCAAACATAGTGTGACATGAAGCTGGCATGAATATTAAGTCCAAATTGCAGAGTTTGAAATTTTTGCATAAATTTATACTCCATTTCTTTTCTTTTCTCTTGTGTCTTAAAATGTCCCATTAAAACCACAACCCGCAAATCTTCAATAGAGTGGTTTTCTCCGGAGAAATGTGCGGCCACTGGGAGATCGGTTCTGCTGTTATTAATGGTGGATCTGTGTGAGTTCATTCGTTGACTGAGTCTCTGCCCTGTTTCCCCCACATAGAGGCCTGTGGTGGGACATTGCACACTGACCTTCTTAACAAACTGAATGCCCTGGGCCCTCTACCTGAGGGTACCATTTTGTCCACCATGGATGTGGAATCCCTGTATACTAACATTCCCCACAAGGATGGAGTTGCAGCATGTCGGGTACACCTGGCAAAACAAAACCTCCCAATAGAACCAGTAACGCAGCTCATACAATTCATCCTTAGCCACAACCATTTTACCTTTGGAGAGGATCTATATTTACAGCGAATGGGAACTTCAATGGGGACCAGATGTGCACCCCAATATGCAAATCTCTTTATGGCAGAAATGGAAGGAACATATTTATCAACATGCACCACCAAACCTATGATTTACCTTCGTTATATCGATGATATCCTTGTCATCTGGACTGCAGGTGAGGAGGCCCTACTTCAATTCCATAATGACTTCAATGACTTTCACCCGACCATCAACCTTAAACTTAGCTATTCAGGGAGTGAAATTCACTTTCTGGATACCACAATATACATTAAAGACCACCGGCTACTCACATCAATATACCACAAACCCACAGACAGAACGGCCTACCTGAGAAACGACAGCTTCCATCCCAAGCACACAAGACAATCTATAATCTACAGCCAGGCTATACGATACAATCGTATTTGCTCCGACAAAACAGACCTGGACAAGCACCTCCTGGATCTGAGGATGAAATTTCTCAGATTGGGATACAAACCAAAAGTGACAGACAACCAATTAAACAAAGCAGCAGCCATTAACAGAGACAGTCTGCTCACATATAGAGAGACCCAGAAAGAAGCCCGAGTGCCCCTAGTTGTCACCTACAACCCACAGCTGGAGATCCTACGAAGGATTGCCAAGGAGCTCCAACCTGTACTACATAGGGACAACAGACTCAAGGACATATTTCCAGTCCCCCCTCTCCTCTCCTTTCGACAACCACCAAACCTGAGGCGCATTATCGTCCGGAGTGCCCTGAAGGCCCCAACTGAAAATGGCACCTCACCTTGCCTACATAAAAGGTGCATGACCTGCAAGCACATCCACACCGCTGACAGTGTACCTATCCCACAGTCACAACAGGTGCACAGAATTAGGGGGACATTTTCCTGCAGGTCTTCCAATGTGGTGTACCTCATAATGTGTGTGCAATGTCCCACCACAGGCCTCTATGTGGGGGAAACAGGGCAGAGACTCAGTCAACGAATGAACTCACACAGATCCACCATTAATAACAGCAGAACCGATCTCCCAGTGGCCGCACATTTCTCCGGAGAAAACCACTCTATTGAAGATTTGCGGGTTGTGGTTTTAATGGGACATTTTAAGACACAAGAGAAAAGAAAAGAAATGGAGTATAAATTTATGCAAAAATTTCAAACTCTGCAATTTGGACTTAATATTCATGCCAGCTTCATGTCACACTATGTTTGAACCATGAACTGAACTCAATATTCATGCCAGCTTCATGTCACACTATGTTTGAACCATGAACTGAACTCAATATTCATGCCAGCTTCAAATCACACTATGTATGACCTGTGAGGGTCACAAATCACCTCCTGATAGCAAACAGATAACAGCAAGAATTACTGATCCCTCCGTCACGCACCAAAAGTTTCCAGACTGTTTTTTTGACCTGTTGTAAATAACTTCTCTACTTAGATTGCAATTTTTTTTAAGGACTCTAAAATGCTTTGAAAACCATGTGTATAAAAATCTGTTAATTTTCAGTTCTTGTATCACACCATGTCTGATGAAGGGAGCGAGCACTCCTGAAAGCTTACTTATAAATATACTCAGTTAGCCTCTAAAATATATTCTATTTTTGTCCATTTTCATGGACACATGAATTCAATAGAAATCAATTGAGCCATTTTTAACAGATGTAAAATGGATTGACATCCGCTTTATGTGCATTAAAAATCAGTGGGTTCGGTCAAAAAAAGAAAGACTAATGAAATTCACCCAATTTTTTTCACTGACAGTTAAAAACCATGGCCATCAAAAACAGAGCGGATGTAAAATGGCCACCAAAAATGATCACTTTAGGCCCCGACTGTAGGCTAGGTCAGTGTGCTATCCGGGTTTTTCCCCGATAGCACACTGACCCATTCATTTCTGTCGGCTCACGCACTTGACAGTGTATTACACAGATCAGTGTGTGGGCCGACAGTCCGGGCTGCAAAACTCAGGACAGGTCCTATTCCTGTCCGGTTTTGCAGCCGTGCTTCCGCGGCCCCATTCATTGAAGCACGGCCGGTGAACCGGCGGTACACGGATGACATCAATCACGGTCGGCGGACCACACAAAGTCCTTTTTAATGAATGTTAGATCCGTCAAAAATGTCACTATCATGTGCATAAGGCCTTAATCACTGAATTCAGGTATTTCATTTAGTCCCATTGCCAAAAGTTTAAAATCATGCAGTCTGCCTTAGACTGGGTTCACACTGTGCTTTTTTTTTTAATTAATAATGTAATGCTTTTCTAATCGCAGTAATGAATAGCACATTTTTACTATGCCAGGCTTTCAATTTGATGGGCATTATCTTACAGAAATAAAATGTGTTACTCATTACTGCAATTAGAAAAGCATGCAGTTATTGATTAAAAAAGCACCATGTGAACCCAGCCTTACAAACAGAATAGGTCATTGTAGAGAGTTCACTGAATTTATGCATGGTGCTGTAATAGGATGCCACCATTACAACAAGTCAGTTCTTGAAATTTCCTCCCTCTTAGATATTCCACTGTGAGTGGTATTTTTGAAAAGTGGAAGTGTTTGGGCCCAAGCACACAGGCAAATAAGGTCCAGATAATCCAGACGGTATATGGCTCGCATTGGTGCATAGTCTGGAACTACTTGCATCAGTAGTGATCCAGTATGGGATAGTGGAGCTGTGTGGCGACAGGAACTCTTAGCTTCATAGATAACTATAAGATAACAGACTTGGTTGTAGTTGGGATATGTGCACAATATACAGTCAGGATTGTCGGGAGGACCACATTTGCCTGCATGCATGGGACCTCACAGACCCTGAAGCAGCCTCTGTAAAGTTACCTAGCAGAGTCGCCAAATCCTGAGGTGCTTAACCCATTAGTGACTGACATATAGACTTTCTACCTCAGTCACTAATGAGCCTTTACTATGCCACAACTGACTTTCTGCATCATTTGAAGAGGAATAATGAGGAATAACACAGCTTTTCCGCAGCTTTTTTTTCCACAATGTGTGGATGAGATTAATGATATCTCATTCACTTTGCTGGTACTGTAAAATGCAGCGTTTTTTTTCTGCAACGTTTCCACAACTTGGGTCCTTAGTCTAAACCTCATTCAGATGTTCAGGGAATGTTAGTCCTCTCTCTCCTATTTTTCTTAATGAAAAGTACAGTACTATAGAAATACATACAGAATACGGATTGTTGCAATATGCGTTTAATGCGTCTGTCTGAATGAGACCATAAAGACATTTTTCATGGTGCGTGTTTGCATGGTAAATGATTTCACTGCGATGCAGAAAATGAAACCAGAATGCTGGGTTTTATAGTCATTAAAGGGGTTATCTTTAGAATCAATATTAGCTCTTTCTGAGGTCCGACAGGCAGTTCCCCTGCAGATCAGTTGTAGACAGCACAACTTCTGTTAATGTTTACATGTTGGGAGCCACAATCTGTGGCGGTGGGATTATGTACTGCAGCTCTACCCCAATAAAGTCTATAGGCATGTAAATATTATCAGGAGTCATGCTGGCCCAGAACAGCATCTCTGCAGGAGTCCCAGCTATTAGACTCTTGTAGATCTAATATTGATGGCCTATCCTAATAATCAAGCCCAATAATCAAGCAGTGTAATAGACCCCCTAGTCTGCAGGTCTTTCCTTACAGCCATGGTACTTTCAGCTTGAGGCCACATGACAAACTACAAAGATCATAAACCAGCATTTGTTGTTTGGAGTCACACAAGATCTCTATGGCAACACTGCAAGTGACAGAATCAGAACAGGAAGTGTCAGAATGTTTCTTGAGGCTTTAGATTTCTAACCCCAAGTTATCATATTCAGCAAAAAAAAAAAAAAAATTTCACATTTTACTTACCTCTGGTAGGTCTCCTTTGAGATTTGTACAGAACAAAGTATTCTAGATTATTATGCATGATTAAACATAGCTAACAAATATTTGGCTGCAGAAACTATTCAGGTCAGATGACAGCTCAGGATAATCTTATTTGAAACATTATGTGTTTAGCCTGGCCGAATTTCAACATATAGCTAAACTGCATTTAGGATTAATAGCCATCATAGGTCTTGATGGTTGCCAGTAGAAAATATGATTTGCTTTAGAAAGTTTAAAAAATATATACATTCTCCCATTGTACTGTATTTAATGGACTGAAGAATCTGTGAATTGGTAAATCAGGCAAATTGAGTTAAACTTTTCACACATCTCCATTGCTCCTCCTTTGTGAGAATAGGTGGCAGTCCCTGCAGCAACATGTCATTACTTACTGTAATGGGCAAAACTCCCCATAACTACCAGTAAACCCAGAGCACAAAGAAATAATAATATATAAGTAGGTATATAAAATCTCACATTTTTAGTGCTCTTCTATCATATGCCACAATTACAGAACATGAAAAATAAATTAGTAAAGCAATATATTCTTCCATGTTTTTCTCCTCCTTCCTTTTCACCTTTTATGCTAGTGCACACGAGCCAAGAAGTTTAGGTGGAGAGGGCTGGGTTTAAGATTCACACATTTGTCTATACAGACAGTATATGAGTGTGGCTATTTTTTTTGGAAGAAATCCCTAAAGTACCAATAGTATACCACCTGTAATAGTAATGGTGCCAGCAGTAGTGTCAGGGGTGGATTAAGGGTACCATGGGCCCCGGGCTGTTCAGAATGTGTGCCTTCTCCTCCCCCCCCCCCCCCGCCCCATTCACGCCAAAGGTCCCTCCACAAAGTATAATGTCCTATAGTGGTCCTCCACCCTCCACACAGCATAGTGTCCCATAGTAGCCCCTCCATACAGTATAATGTAAGCTAGAGGCGCTACACACAGTATAATCTCCCATAGTGGCTTCTCCACACAATATAATGTGCAATAGTGGCATTCGGAAAATTTTTGGGGTTCATTACCCATGGACTACTATTATACTCTGGGGTCTCAACAGACCCCAGAGTATAAAAAGCAGAGGCCCATTGAAGATGAGTAAACATAACAAACAGTCTTACACACCTCCGGCACGCAGGTCCCTACTCTCTTCGGTCCTTTTTCCTTCAAATTGGCGTCAGGGACCACTGAGGCCTGTGAATGGGCCTCTGCAGTCACATTGGTCACGGCACTGTAATAGTGCTTGCGTCTGTGCATCATTACACCACCATGACCCACGTGAACGCTAAGGTCCAATCACAGGCCTCAGAGTGGTCACTGACATCTTTCATTTGGCTGGAAGAGGCCCAAATAAAGTGGAGACCTGTGCACCGGAGCCCAGGGGTGGTCAGTCACACTGTTATGTTTACTCACCTCCCCTGAGTCTCTGCTTATTATACTCGGTGTTCTGATAAAACCCCAGAGTATAATAGTAGTTTGTGGGTGGCAAACCCCAAAAATTTATAATAGTAGTAGTTCAAGTTCCGACATGTTCGGTCCAAACGAAACTGACTAGATGAACCTTGCAAGACTAGTCTCTTGAAGTTCGCCTGACAAATACTCACCTCCTGTAGACTCCTGTGCTCTATCCGTTGATACAGTTGATTATGGGATTGGATTATAATGCAGGCAAATGGGCAGTTGCTTGCCGCTGGACTCCCTTGTAGCCTTAGGCCCCAGGCAACCACCCGTTTCACACATATTAGTACATAGTAACACTGGTCAGCTATATCTCACTAACTCACAATGACTTCAGCTTCACAAGGAAACTGACCATAGTGGGCCTGGCGGGTCCCTGAGGCTTTTTTTTTCCTGGAGTATCCCCAGCAGGTAAAGGGTCCTATTTACTTACCGATCCTCGCTCCCGCTCACGGCCGCCCTTCTGTGTCCCATATCATGTCACTGGGTCCCCCTGGAGAACAGAAGGGGAAGTGGATGCGGCTGTGAGCAGGAGCGGAGATCGCTAAGTAAGACATGGGCCCGCGGCAAGAGTATTTGTTGGAGGAACCCCAACAAATACTACTATTATTATACTCTGGCGTGAGTCTCTGCAATCTTTGGACTTCTTTAGTGACATTCTAGATGTCACGTGGTCCAGGCCGGCATCATTATGCTTTGCGACGCTGGCCTGGCCCACATGAGGTTTGTGCCGACATTGAAAAGGGCCGAAAGCAGCAGGGAGTGTGCCGGAGCCCAGGAGACGTAAGTAACACTGGTTTTTATGTTTGTCTCCTCCCCTGGGCCTCCGATCATTATACTCTGAGGTCTGAAACCCCATAGTATCATAATAGTTTGTGGGTGATCCACTATGGGCATAATACTGTGTGAAGGGGCCACTGTGGGACATAATATTGTGTGGAGGGGTCACTGTGGGACATTATACTGTGAAGAGGGGCCACTATGAAACAATATAGTGTGTAAATGGGGTGTTATACTGTGTGGAGGCCAGGAAAGGGGGCACTATGTCATGGGGGGGCCCCAAGTCAAAAGTTTGCTGGGTGCCCAGTTTTTGCTAGTTATGCCCCTGCCTACAACTTTCAACTTTTACAATGCAAGTAGAAACCAATTTACAAAGAATGGCAGCACTACCACATGTATAAAACTATAATTCATATTGAGTAAGTATATCTAAGACCGCAAATTCATGAAATACATGATGAGGATACAAACACACAGTAATGCACAGGGAGGAAAGAGTCTCTGCCGAAAAAACACTTAAAAATAGCACCTTTGCTATAAAATTTAATTCATATAAAGGTTTGTCCACAATACATTTAGGTCCATAAATATTTGGCCAGAGACAACATTTTTCTAGTTTTGGTTCTGTACATTACCACAATGAATTTTGAACAAAACAATTCAGATGCAGTTGAAGTTCAGACTTTCAGCTTTAATTTAGTGGGTTGAACAAAATGATTGCATAAAAATGTGTATAAAACATAAGTATAAAACATTTATTACACGTGGCTTGATTACATTTATTCCGGCGTGGCTTGATCCGTGCACGGATTGGCCGCAGAGTAGCTCGGCTCCGCTACTTAGCTCGCAGGAAGCGGCTCACAGCAGCGCTCAGCGCTTGATTTATTTCAAGGAACACTCACAGTGAGTACACGGACACAGAGGGGCAGCGTTACCATGGCCAAACGGGGGAAGAAGGGGCCACCAAAGCGCCTCACCGACTTCTTTGTAATGGCTACACCAGCTCAAGATGGCGCCGATACCAGCCTCCTGGCTTTGCTCCCGCTCTCTGCTCCTGAAGCAGCAGCCGAGACTGAGCGCTCATACCAGGGGCTTTCACCTCTATTACCCTCCCCACAGTCATCTTCCTCAGGGGATAGTAATGACTCCCAAGGGAGCAATATATGTGATATAATGCTTGCCCTGCATAGATCTATACAGAAAGATATCACTAAAGCTATTACCAATGTTTCTTCAACTGTGGACTCCCTTGGCGATAGGCTTAACCGTGTTAAACAGAAAATGGGTGCTTCGGCGCATAATACTATTGTCGATGCACATAATGACCTCAAGGAGGAGCTGGTGGCAGGTAAGCTTAAATTAGCTGACATGGAAGACTGAAACATTTCGTGGTATACCGGAATCGGTTACAGCTAAGAAACTAGTTTCTTATCTACAACAACGGTTGAAAGCTACCCTGCCTCAATGCTCTGAAGCTGATATCAATATTGACAAAGTTCATCTCTGCCAGAGCCATTCGCTAATATCAAACTCTTTAAGGATCTGTTTCAGGCCACTATTGCCGCCAGAAAGAAGCTTGCTCCAATCACTGCCATCCTTCGGAAGCACAATGTGCTTTATAAATGGGACTTTCCGACCAAGATCATCGTTAGTAAAAATGGAGTGACCCACACTTTTAGCTCTTACGACACTGGAAAGGCCCAATGGAACCTTCCGCCTCCAGCCCCCGATGATAAGAAGACATCGAGTCCTGCATCCTCCAAAATCTACCCTCCGTGGACAACCCGCAATTCCATCGAGTGACTCCTACAACACAGAACTTTCCTGCAAACTTTCCCCCAAGTTTGTGCAGTAGTTTACTGCTCAGTCATGTAAGACTTTCTTTAATCACTGTTGTGTGATGTTGAGTTTGTTTGGATCCTTCGGATCCGTCTCTAACCCATTTCTTCCTTACAGGCCTACTAGGATACCCAGCAGAGAAATGTTCCCCATCTACTGGCTTACTATAATTATATACTGTTGCTTCTTTATGTTGTACCATGGCTTTTAAGGTGTTGTCACTTAATATGAAGGGGTTAAATAGTCCCTTCAAAAGATCTTTATTGTGGAGGTAGACTCTCCGAGGTGCCACAGACATACTTTGTGTACAAGACACACTTCTGTGACTTGCGTCCCCCTAGGTTTTCCCATAAATTGTTTCCCCACATTTATTGCTCCAATGCTCCCAAGAAGGCTGCGGGGGGTCCTCGTAGCTGTGAAAAATACTGTGTCCTTTCAGCTATTACACTCTATCATTGATCCCAAAGGTCGATATCTTATTTTAGTCTGCCTTATTGACAATTGCACATTTACAATCTTGAATCTTTATTGCCCTAATTCATCCCAGGTCTCCTTTTTGAATACTGTAATGAGGGGCTCAAAAGTAATTGGACAAATGAAATAATTGTAAATAAAATGTTAATTTCTAATACTTGGTTGAAAACCCTTTGTTGGCAATGACTGCCTCAAGTCTTGAACTCATGGACGTCATCAGGCACCGCTGTTTCCTCCTTTTTAATGCTCTGCCAGGCCTTTACTGCAGCGGTTTTCAGTTGCTGTTTGTTTGTAAGCCTTTCTGTCTGAAGTTTAGTCTTTAACAAGTGAAATGCTGCTCAATTTGGTTGAGATCAGGTGACTGACTAGGCCATTCAAGAATATTCCACTGCTTTGCTTTAATAAACTCCTGAGTTGCTTTGGCTTTATGTTTTGGGTCATTGTCCATCTGTATTAGGAAACTCCGACCAATCAGTTTGGCTGCATTTGGCTGGATTTGGCTGCTTCTGTCCTGTGTCACATCATCAATAAACACTAGTGACCCAGTGCCACTGGCATCCATTCATGCCCAAGCCATCACACTGCCTCCGCCAAGTTTTACAGATGATGTGGTATGCTTTGGATCATGAACTGTACCACACCTTTGCTATATTTTTTTCTTTCCATCATTCTGGTAGAGGTTGATCTTAGGTTCATCTGTCCAAAGAATGTTCTTCAAGAACTGTGCTGGGTTTTTTATATGTTTTTTAGCAAAGTCCAATCTAGCCTTCTTATTCTTGAGGCTTATGAGTGGCTTGCACCGTGCAGTGAACCCTCTGTATTTACTTTCATGCAGTCTTCTCTTTATGGTAGATTTGGATATTGATACGCCTACATCCTGAAGAGTGTAGTTCACTTAGTTGGCTGTTGTGAAGGGGTTTCTCTTCACCATGGAAATTATTCTGAGATCATCCACCACTGTTGTCTTCCATGGGCATCTAGGTCTTTTTGCATTGATGAGTTCACCAGTGAATTCTTTCTTTCTCAGGATGTACCAAACTGTAGAATTTGCCACTCCTAATATTGTAGCAATTTCTTGGATGGTTTTTTCTGTTTTCGCAGCTTAAGGATGGCTTGTTTCACCTGCATGGAGACCTCCTTTGACCGCATGTTTTTTTCACAGAAAAATCTTCCAAATGCAAGCACCACACCTCAAATCAACTCCAGGCCTTTTATCTGCTTAATTGAGAATGACGTAACGAAGGAATTGCCCACACCTGCCCATTAAACAGCCTTTGAGTCAATTGTCCATTTACTTTTGGTCCCTTTAAAAACAGGGTGGCACATGTTAAGGAGCTGAAACTTCTAAACCCTTCATCCAATTTTAATGTGGATACCCCCCAAATGAAAGCTGAATGTCTGCACTTTATGTCCAAATCCATTATATAACTATAACTTGAAAATGTTTCAGTAAACAGGTAAAAAAACAAAACTTGTGTCAGTGTCCAAATATATATGGACCTAACTGTATACTCACTTGTACTATTCATTTATGAAAGCTGTTTTTTAATTGGATATATACGCTTTAAAGGGGTTTATCAGGATTATTAGGATAGCCCATTAATATCGCAACGGTGGGCATCTGACTCTCAGGCCATGACACTCTGTATCCATTGATTCCTTTCGCTGTTATTGCTACCTATATTCTGCTGACAGGTCCAGATAGGCAGCCAAGAGGAATACAAGTTCCCTGCAGATGTCTTGATTTAGTGTCTGTGCAACTCCATTCTAAGATATATGTTAGAGAATTACTCATAATTTAAATGGGTAATCTGTTATTGGACAAACTTTTTCTGTTTGGGGTGGGGGGTGGGTAGTGCTTCACAATATGCAGATCAAATGGTATCCTGCTGCAGGGACCCCACAGTTCCTCTATAACTTGTGGAGGAAGTTGCCAGCAATTGATTAATTTCTTCAGCAACAGTACACAGGAGAAATGAGACACGTGTGGTGCACAAACGTGCCAGGCCAAACAGATAAGATTCCTGAAGGAAAGCAGGCCATATACTTTAGGTATCTATTCCTACTGCTCCCCCTTGCAAATACATGTACACACAGTCCAACATCTGCCTTGGGTGAGAGTCTGTAAACTATCATGCACATTAAAATTTAAGTTGGTCCCACCAAATTATCAGGTTTGGTCATTATCCATCTAACATCTATCTATCTATCTATAAAATCACTGTACCTTTAGCCTTAACATATAAAAAAATTATCTGCAGCTATATGCATTGAATTCCTTTAAGCCGTTCCCACTCAGCACCATACTATTACATCGCGCTGAGCATATAGTTAACGCTCAGTGTCGTAATAGTACAGCACTGTAATGCCTCGGGCACATAAACTGTGCCTGCAGCATTACATCCTGCTCTCGGCTGTGTTACACAGCCCAGGGCCGGGGCCAGCTGCCGGAGTCGGCATCCAGGGGAACTGGGGGAAAGATCGCCTCACCCACCCCTTTACTCCTCAGACCCCTAGCGATAAGATTGCGAGTTCCGAGGAGTTGCCATTGCAGCCAGAAGACTGGACCATGGCCTCCTGCCTATGCATAGTTCCCATGGTAACTAATGTGCGATGTTCTGCAATGCCATGTATTGCAGGACATTGCACTGGGGATCTGAGAACCCAGCTTCAAGTCCCCTTGTGGGACAGGGAAAAAAGTTAAAAAAAAACACACACACACACACACATATGGTAAAAACATACACACAAAAAAAAATAAAAAGTAAAAAAAAACCTCTTTATATTTAAAAAATATATAATGTAAACAGAAATAAATAGAAAAACATGTTAGTTATCCCCGTATGCGTATAAGTCCCCACTATCCAAAAAGAGTGTTGTATATCCCATACAGTAAAAAAAATATATACCGCAATGCGCAAATTAACATATTTTGGTCACTTTTCTTTCCCCATAAAATAAAAAGTGATCAAAAAGTCATACATACCAAACATGGGTACCAATAGAAAGTATAACTTGTCCTGCAAATAAAGAGCCCTGACATATCTCTGTCACCAGTACAGTAAAAAAGTGACGTTTTATTTTTAAAAGTGATAAAACGTAATAAACACCAATATAAATATAGTATCGTTGTAATCATAATGACCCACTGGACAAAGCTGCCATTTCATTTTTAATGCAGAGTGAACACCATAGGAACAAAATGCAAAAAAATATGATAGAATTGTGTGTTATTTCACATGGACCCCCCAAAAACGTAAATAAAAGCTAATCAAAACATTATATGTATCCCAAAATGGTGGCAAATGAAAATACAACTCGTCACACAAAGAATAAGCCGTCACATAGCTATGTCGACAGAAATATAAAAAAATTATGAATTTTGGAAGACGGGAAGGGAAAATATGAAAAAAGTCACTGAGCATTAACGTACAAACTACCCTGAGTTAATGAAGTTTCCTAACTCTTTGTAGACTGACCCACTCTCAAGCTTTGCAACCAAGGATATTGGGGCTGGTGCAAGATGCGCTGAATTATTATGATGCTCCAGCCAGTAGGAGACTTGAGTAGGTTTCAGTTTCAGCTATAGGTTACACCAGTTTTCTGGTGCAAGTTATAATAATTTTTTTTAAGCCAAGGCGTCCTCAGACCAGACTACCTTCATCCCCACTTCACCCATTTTTTTTGAAAAGTGGCAAATGGGTGCAAAATTAACGAAAGTTGCTCAAATTTTGGCACAAAAAAAATCACATACAACAAAAATTGCATTTTTTTCATGCTATGTACAACAGGAACCTAGAATACAAGGCATGATAAATTGCCCGCATCGAGTCCAAATATGGAAACAGGATTCTCTGTAAACATAAGTGTAGTCTATATCTTATTGTAAACAGCAGGGGCTTAGAATAAACTCTTAGGTTCCAATGCAAAATCTGCACCATGCCATCGAAGTATAGTTTATCATTTATATTACTGGTCTTTTCATATTGGGAAGAGACACCTTATAGGCCCTCTAAGGCCCCTGGGCCTGGATGCAACTGCACCCTCTGCACCCCCTCAAGTTACTCCCTGCCAGACAGGGCTGTAAGACAGAACTAGAACCTCATACAAAATGAATTGGACTTGGCTACACCATGACTACCTTCAGCAGAAACTGTGTCCTGGGCATGAAACACTTATGACTATCATTTTGACTGTGTTCTTTTTCTTGATTTCTGTTATCTGCATTCAATATCCCATTGCCATTTTCACTCTACTGTTTTATCATATAGGGTGACCACTAAATGTATCTCATCTCTGAGTGGAGGGGCCTCTCTTGGGTGCTGGGCCCCATAGCAGCTGCCAATCTAGTAATTATACCATATGTATAATTTAAGCTTGGGACCAGCAAAAAAAAGACATGCAAAGCTGTGAGCTCTAAGCATAAAATTGATACTAATAATCACAAGTATTGTAAAATAGAAAAAAAGGGGTCTCAACAAAAAATACTGGAGTACTATGACAAAAGAAGGAAGGCAGGAAAAGGAGAACTATGATATAGCTATGTCCCATAAATGAAGGTCAACGTTTTAATAAGGAATTGGTAATGTCAAAGGCAGCGTTAAGTTCAAGGAGAATAAGCAGAGTAATAACCTTTAGCCTTGGCAGTGAGCAGAGTATTGGAAGGCTGACAGTGCTAGGATCTGCTGCAACCTGCGCTGTCACACCTTACTACATTCCTGCAGAGGATGAAGAAATAAAATAGTATTGTTTGATGCCGCCAATGTTTCTGGGATAATCTTTAGGAGTATTCATAGAGTTTCTACAAATGTTTTGCCAGGCAATCCTACAGTTGTGTTGCCAGGCAATCCTACAGTTGTGTTGTCATGTAATCCTACAGTTGTATTGTCAGTAAATTTTGGTTAATGTTTACATTTTATTGGGATAATATACTTACAAAAATGTAGGTATTCATCGGGGCAAAATAAAAACACAAAATTAACAGATGTGAAAATTTGTGGATTCATGAAGTCAGAAGGCCATCTGTGTTACACAGACAGCAGCTCCCAGAATCAAGGCTAAGACCTCATTCACATGTGCACATCCGCAGACATGTGAAGTCCATGCTATTCATGGACATCACCCCACACTGCTCATTTGCCTGTGGTGTGAACACTGAATAACAAAAGCTATGTAATTGTGTTTTTTCCCATTCCAAATATATATATTTTTTTATGAAACATTAAATTGTTCCATTAAAAAATACTACATCACCAGCAAAAAAATAAAAATCAAGTTATGGCTATGTCAACAAAAAAGTTATGGCTCAGGGAAGGCGGGGAGTAAAACAAGAGGCTCATATTCTTTTTCATTTATAGTTGGGGATAATGACATTTTACATTATATGTATATAATTCACACATCGGCCACAGCAGAACCTGAGGCATCCTCTTCACCTGTGACTGATATGAAACACCCGTAAAGGACTCCGGCACCTGAAGTGTTTATTGACTGACTTCAGAGTGTGATTTTTATACAAATATTATTTATGGAAAATTTCCAATGATTTGTATTATAATGATATTAGCTAAAATATTAAACTGATCTGACGTCTTTTGTGTCAAACGTGTTCTTTTAGGCATAAATTTATTAATGTTTTTCTAACTTTTAGTACACGCAAAGGTTCACAATAGCTCAGATTTTCCTGTCTCTCACAAACACAAGGAAGTCCTGCGAGCTCAGCATGGGACATTTCCAGTGCCTGCTGCTGTCCTTACATTTCAGGGTCACAAATTCTCTAGGGCTATTTAGGTCTAACTATGTTTGGTAAAAGAAACATCAAAGTCCTGATGCATCTGAGTCCATTCTGAAGTTTGAGATTGCACAGTAACCTTCCAAGAACTTCTTACACTGTATATTCAGGTGACTGTGGATAAAAATGGCTGTAAAAATGGACAAAACAGTCCATTTGTTCATGGTTGTTTTGCATCTGTCTGGATCCTGTTTTCATGTTCTCTCCTAGGCTTGAGTCTATTGACGGATCCATGAAAATGGACATGTGAATAGCCACACTGTAATCTTAATAAATCAGGCACACGCCCATGCTCCAGAATGGAAAGTCCTGTGAGGAAATGACATATATTACCTATATAACTGACGCCAGTTTTCTGGCATGTGTTCTAATAAATATGTTGGGCCGAGGCGTCCCCACCCAAGTCTGCCCCACTCTGTCCAGAGCTCTGCGGCTGTTTATATACATTAGATGTCTTCTGTCAGATGCACAGTTGAGGACATATATAATATTATGGGATTCTATGGCGACCTATAGTATATATAATAGGAGAATTTGTTTCTAAGCTCAGCTGGACTGGACTGCATGTAAGTGAATACATCTTGTGTAAAGGATAATATCTCTTCTCTGTCTGCATCGGTGAATTATGCATTTCATCCACTAGAGGGCTCTTCTGCAGTTTTTTTCTTATACTAAATTCCTGAAAGCCTGTGGTTTACCATGCTCTAATGATGCAATAGGACTCCATAGATAAAATACTGCCTGGTGGAGTGGTTTGTTTATCACAAAATAAACATATATACACGGATTTATTCTATTCCTTAGTGCAATATAAAAAAGAAAATTAGGGCTACGTTTTCTCATATGTGTTTTATTTATTTCTAACACTATTTTTGGTTGTGTCTTGGTTTGTTGAGGTTTCACACAAAAGTGGCAACATGGTACTGTGAAACCTCTTTGAGTTGACCACTCTGTTTTGTACAGAAAAATTGTATTTTATAAGTATGATCCTCTCAAAGAAAAAAAAATATACAGAATGCAGGTTACAGTGTCTAATGGAGTCAGCAAGTACAGTGCTGGCCAAAAGTATTTGCACCCCTGCAATTCTGTCAGATAATACTCAGTTTCTTCCAGAAAATGATTGCAATCACAAATGCTTTGGTAATAATATCTTCATTTAATTTGTCGTCAATGGAAAACCACAAAAAGAATTGTCAAAAAGCCAAATTGGATATAATTCCACACCAAACATAAAAAAGGGGGTGGACAAAAGTATTGGCACCCTTTGAAAAATCATGTGATGCTTCTCTAATTTGTGTAATTAACAGCACCTGTTACTTACCTGTGGCACATAACAGGTGGTGGCAATAACTAAATCACACTTGCAGCCAGTTGAAATGGATTAAAGTTGACTCAACCTCTGTCCTGTGTCCTTGTGTGTACCACATTGAGCATGGAGAAAACAAAGAAGACCAAAGAACTGTCTGAGGACTTGAGAAGCAAAATTGTGAGGAAGCATGAGCAATCTCAAGGCTACAAGTCCATCTCCAAAGACCTGAATGTTCCTGTGTCTACCGTGCGCAGTGTCATCAAGAAGTTTAAAGCCCATGGCACTGTGGCTAACCTCCCTAGATGTGGACGGAAAAGAAAAATTGACGAGAGATTTCAACGAAAGATTGTGCGGATGGTGGCTAAAGAACCTCGACTAACATCAAAAGAAGTTCTAGCTGCCCTGCAGTCCGAGGGTACAACAGTGTCAACCCGTACTATCCGTCGGCGTCTGAATGAAAAGGGACTCTATGGTAGGATACCCAGGAAGACCCCACTTCTGACCCAGAGACATAAAAAAGCCAGGCTGGAGTTTGCCAAAACTTACCTGAGAAAGCCAAAAACTTTTTGGAAGAATGTTCTCTGGTCAGATGAGACAAAAGTAGAGCTTTTTGGGTAAAGGCATCAACATAGAGTTTACAGGAAAAAAAAAGAGGCCTTCAAAGAAAAGAACACGGTCCCTACAGTCAAACATGGCGGAGGTTCCCTGATGTTTTGGGGTTGCTTTGCTGCCTCTGGCACTGGACTGCTTGACCGTGTGCATGGCATTATGAAGTCTGAAGAATACCAACAAATTTTGCAGCATAATGTAGGGCCCAGTGTGAGAAAGCTGGGTCTCCCTCAGAGGTCATGGGTCTTCCAGCAGGACAATGACCCAAAACACACTTCAAAAAGCACTAGAAAATGGTTTGAGAGAAAGCACTGGAGACTTCTAAAGTGGCCAGCAATGAGTCCAGACCTGAATCCCATAGAACACTTGTGGAGAGATCTCAAAATGGCAGTTTGGAGAAGGCACCCTTCAAATCTCAGGGACCTGGAGAAATTTGCCAAAGAAGAATGGTCTAAAATTCCAACAGAGCATTGTAAGAAACTCATTGATGGTTACCGGAAGCGGTTGTTCGCAGTTATTTTGTCTAAAGGTTGTGCTACCAAGTATTAGGCTGAGGGTGCCAATACTTTTGTCCGGCCCATTTTTGGAGTTTTGTGTAAAATGATCAATGATTTGACTTTTTTTTTCATTCTCTTTTGTGTTTTTTCATTGCAAGCAAAATAAATGAAGATATTATTACCAAAGCATTTGTGATTGCAATCATTTTCTGGAAGAAATTGAGTATTATCTGACAGAATTGCAGGAGTGCCAATACTTTTGGCCAGCACTGTATGTACAGTCCCACAAACTCCCAAATAATGATGAAAGAGCCTCATGTATTTTATTCTTCAGCTTACTACACAGAACCAGGTATCACTTTAGCACACAGGTGTCAAACACAAGGCCCACGCCTTATGTTTTGTGGCCCGCAGCCCGTCACTCAGTTTGTTCCGTCCTTGCCCAAAAGTTCCCCAGCACTCTATGTGCCGTGGATCCTCCAGCCAATGCCAGAATAAACAGCTATAGGGGGTCACATCAGTTTCTATTGCATCTGGACATCTAAGTAAAGGGGCCTCATAAGCCCCCTCATCACACTACAGTCTCCATATCTAGTGAATTTCATACTTACCTCTTCTTGAAGGATGCGGTGCCTGGCTTCTTCTGATGTGACACTGGGCTATGTGTACCTAATAATAATAACTTTATTTATATAGCGCCAACATATTCAAAATCACTTTACAAACCAAAGTGTACATGAACAGACAATATGAGACAATATGTGAAGGATCCGAGTTTACCAGGGACCGCACCTGGCCTTACCTGCGATCACTTCGATTACCTCACACCCACTTTGCGTGAGTGAGGCGGGTCAACAGAGGGTAGTACGCAAACGAGCCTTCTAAATTTTATATATTTATTAACCCCTAAATGGGTCGATACTAGACACTCAACACATACATAGAATACATGCAGCGATTAACAAGCAGATACAAGTGAAAATAACATAACACGGTACATAACAAATAAAAAATGGGGATAAAAGAAAGAAAAAGATATATATTACCAACACCAGCTTGTGCAGGCTATCTCTGGCTTCCAAGTGGGATTCAACCAGGGCCCTTTCTTATGGGACGACCGGCAGCACAGCACCTTAACCAGGTCAGATGGCACCAGAACCCTCTGGAGCAGGCAGTTAGTCCATTTCTCTGAACCCATGTGGTAGGCTCAGAGCAGTTACAGTTAAAACATCCCCAGGCCCTCTTTCTTCTGTCGGGTGATTTCAACCATGCCTCTCCATCATCCACACTGCCCAGTTTCACACAGTATGTAACCTGCCACACAAGAGACAACAAAACACTGGACTTGTACTTTGCCAACGTGAGGGAGGCATATAACTCATCAGCCCTACCGCCCCTGGGAAGATCGGATCACAACCTAGTGCATCTCCAACCTGTGTACAAGCCACTTGTACGTAGAGAACCAGCTGTCACTCGCACAGTGAGGATATGGTCCGAGGAGAGTGATGAGGCTCTGAGGGATTGTTTTGACACAACCGCATGGGAAGTGCTGCAGGATTCTTATGGAGAAGATATAGAAGGACTCACACACTGCATAACAGACTACATTAATTTTTGTGTGGACAACACAGTACCCACAAAAGTGGTGAGGTGCTTCTCCAATAACAAACCATGGATTAACTCTGATATAAAAACACTACTTAAGGAGAAAAAGATGGCATTCAGGACAAGAGATAAGGAGGGGTTGAGGGAAGTACAAAAGGAGCTGAGGCATCAAATCAGGCAGGGAAAAGCCAGTTATAAGGAAAAAATGGAAAAGCAAATGGAAAGAAAAGACATAAGGGGGGTCTGGGAGGGGCTTAAGTCAATTTCGGGTCATAAACAGTCTGTCTGCCAGATTGAGGCAGATGTTAATTGGCTTAATGAACTAAACCTATTCTTCAACAGATTTGATCACACACCAGCTCCTCCCACCCCAGTATGTCCTTCAGCTTCCCCCACCACAATGACTTCTCCCCATGCGGCCACTTCCCAACAGACCAGTAAATCCAGAAATCCGTCTTTATCTGGCCACAGTCTGACCTTCACACGGGCCCAGGTGAGGAAGGAGATGAAAAAGATCAAGGCGAGGAAAGCCGCAGGGCCAGATGACATCAGTGCAAGGCTAATTAAGACTTGCGGGGACCAGCTGTGTGGTATAATTACATATATGTATAATATGAGCCTGAGGCAGGAAATAGTCCCTGAATTATGGAAATCTTCTTGTGTGGTACCAGTTCCAAAGAAACCTCACCCTATGGACCTCAACGACTACAGACCTGTAGCACTGACATCCCACCTGATGAAGATCTTAGAGAGATTGGTTCTCACACATCTCCGCCCTCTAGTGAGCCCCGCTATGGACCCCCTCCAGTTTGCTTATCGGCCGGGCATTGGGGTAGATGATGCCATCATCCATCTTCTGCACAGGGCTCTGTCTCACCTGGAGAAACCAGGGAACACAGTGAGAATAATGTTCTTTGACTTCTCCAGTGCTTTTAACACCATACAGCCCAGGTTATTGAGGGACAAGCTGGGCCTTGCTGGAGTGGACCACCACCTCTCCAACTGGATCCTAGACTACCTCACAAATCGACCTCAATACGTGAGAGCCCGAGACTGTGTGTCAGGTACCATGATCTGTAATACGGGGGCACCTCAGGGTACGGTTCTCGCCCCTTTCCTCTTCACACTGTACACTGCAGATTTTAGGTGCAACTCATCCAGCTGCTACCTACAGAAGTATTCTGACGACTCTGCAATAGTGGGTCTCATCACAGATGATGATGACAGGGAGTACAGAGAACTGAACCAGGATTTTGTGGACTGGTGCCACCGGAACCACCTGAAGATTAACGCGGGGAAGACCAAGGAGATGGTGGTGGACTTCCGTAAAGGCAGAAGCCCTCCTAAACCAGTGGACATCCAGGGGACGGGCATCGAGATTGTGAACACCTATAAGTACCTGGGTTTGCTCCTTAATAATAAGCTGGACTGGGCAGATCATATGGAGGTCCTGTACAGGAAGGGCCACAGCAGGCTCTACCTGCTTAGGAAGCTGAGAGCCTTTGGAATCCGGGGGGCACTTCTTAGAACTTTCTTCAACTCGGTAGTGGCATCAGCCATCTTCTTTGGAGTGGCCTGCTGGGGGAGCAGTATATCAACCAGGGACAGAAATAAACTTGACAAGCTGATTAGAAGGGCCAGCTCTGTCCTGGGGAGCCCACTGGACCCAGTGCAGGTGGTGGGTGACAGAAGGATACTGTCCGTGGTGAGCTCCATGCAGAAGAAGAAGTCCCATCCCATGCATGAGACTGTGATCGCGCTGAGCAGTACTGTCAGTGACCGACTGCTCCACCCTAGGTGTGAGAAGGAGCGCTATCGGAAGTCTTTCCTCCCCACCGCGGTTAGGCTGTAAAACCAACACCGACCTAAGCGGAGATCATTACACACAGAGAACTGAAATATCTCTCTGCCTGTTAAATCCCCCCCCCCTCCTCTGCTACGTCCTATCTGTCTGTCTGCTATTAATGTAATGCCTCTCACCTTGGAACATTCCTGTACATGTTGTATTTGTATTTGTATCTGCTTATCTTTGCTGCTGTAACACACTGAATTTCCCCATTGTGGGACTATTAAAGGACTATTATTATTATTATTATATTATTATTACAATGTGACTAAGAAATTAACATCAAACAATAGGAGTGAGGGCCCAGTTCATGAGAGTTTACATTCTATGAGGAGAAAGGGGGACACAAGAGGTCAGAGGGCTTGTTTGGTACAATGGTCCAGCCATCTTTTATTAAATAAGGTCATATGTGAATATACAGATACCAAGTGCATGGAGTGCAGAATAACTTCTATATATAGGGGTCAGGTTCAGAGGAATTCAGTAGAGTAGAAAGCAGAGCTTAGGATAAGAAATGTTAGTGTAGTGTGTGAAAGTATAGGACAATGTGATCAGGTCATGTGATAAGCCTGCCTAAACAGATGTAATTTTAGGGCATGTTTGCAGTAGTTGGGGATTAATCGGATTGTTTGGGGTAAATCTTTCCAGAGCACCGGTGCAGCTCGAAAAAGGCTTGGAGGCGGGAGTGTTATGTTCGGATAACAGAGGATACAAATCTAAGGTCATTGGCAGAAAGGAGAGGACAGTAACGGCGGTGGACAGTGACGAAGGAGGAGATGTAGGTAGGTGTAGTGCTATGGATGGATTTATGTGCCTCTTTTAATGTCCCTCCAGCTACCTTGTCTCCTTCTCTATGGTGCCGATTGCAGTGCCATAATGCAGGGTAACCAGGAGAACAATAGAAGAGATGCACAGCGGGCACTTCAGAAGAAGCCAGGCACCACATCTTGCAAGAAGAAGAGGTAAGTATGAAATTAAGTATGTAATTTGATGTGGGTGCAGTTGGGAGAATTATTACCTGTGGGGGGTCACCAATATCTATGTAAGGAGGGGGGATATCTATTAGGGGGGATAATTAAGGCACTATTACCTATGGGGGGATCATTGCCAATGAGGGACTATTACTTGAGGAGGGGGATAATTAAGACATTATTACCTGTGGGGAGGATAAATAGGACCATATTACCTTTGGTTGCACTATTACAGTACCTATGGGAGGGACTATTACCTGTAGGGGGAGATAATTAGGGCACTATTACCTATGTGTGAGGGAGGTACTATTACCTATGGGGGGACTATTATCTGTAGGGGGGATAATTTGTACACTTTTACCTATGGTAATACCTTATAGTTGCCTTCAGCGGGCTATAAATGTAACCTAACCAGCATAGCTACATTTATACAGGCGCAGAATTACTTATGGCCCTTTGAAGACAACCATATGGCTGATGTGACCCTCAGCGAAAATTGTTTTGACAACCCTGTTTTAGCTTATTACACAGAACCAGGTATAAAATCAGTATATAACAGAGAACCAGATATTCAGTATATTATTAAAGATGGGCAAACCTCAGAAGATTTGTTTCATCCTGTGTTCGGACAACGCGAACCCCTGGTTCGGTCCTAACTTGTTCGGATAGAACTGGAAGGTAAATTATTATATTCTCTTCAGAACCCAGAGTTTAATAGCTGGAGGCCCAGGCGAGGTGAAAAAAATAAAAAAAACTTTTATACTCACCTTCTATTACCTCTTCTGGGCCTCCTTGTAGCGTCTGGCACTCTGTGTCTTCCTCCTGACGGCATTTGGGACTCTTCTGTGACGTCAGGCCCCCAGCGTCACCACTGAAGCCTGTGATTGGGCCTTAACAGTGACATGTGTACGCTGAATGTCATAACACCGCTGAGGCCCATTCACAGGCCTCAGCAGTGATCCCGAGCACCTGACGTCACAGAAGCGTGCCAGATGCTGTGAGTAGAAAGACACAGAGCGTTGGAGACCCAGAAGAGGTAACGGAAGATAAGTATAAATTTTTTTTTATTTTTGTCACTTCCCCTTGGGCCACCAGCCACTATACTCTGGGGTCTGAAGAGGCCCCATTGTATAATAATTTACCAGGGGCATCCATTTTAGTTTGACAAAAATGAAATCCCAAATTGCTCAGTTTTGTAAAAAAACAATTTGGAATATTCAAGTCGACACTGGTTTGACGTGAACCAATTCGCCCAACTCTATATATTACAAAGAAGCAGGTAATCACATCAGTATATTACACAGAACCAGCATGGCATATTTCTCAATCTTGGTCCCCCGCGTGGCTTTCCTCTTGTTCCTAGTTTCAGTTCCTGGCTCACCATCTCATTCCTAGTGCCCAGGCCAAAATCTGAACTTTAAAGCCCACCTGGGAGCAACCCAGGAATGCCCATTTTGGTCTGGGGTATACATAAAACCTGTCCCTTTGATTGTCCTGGCAAAATTGGGACTGTTGGCATGTACGCTCAGCACCACAGTGGCTGATTTAATTGACATGGACTCTCTGCTCCAGTGTGATGCAGGCGACTTTTCTCCCCTGATGTCTCTTGCTTGCTGCAGTCCAGTGATGTGGTACAGCACAGAGCTGCGTCCATATTAGTATCACATTGTACGCAAGTCTAATGTGTGGTCTTTTCAAAAGTGTTCCCACTGAAAAATTTGCTAAAAAAAAGTGGTGTTTGGTTGGATAAGGGGATCTTCTTATAAAGAGGTAGCTTCCACAGAGTACAATGGGAGGAAAATTGATCCCTGAAAAAAAATCAGTCTTCTCAAAGGAGTGGTCTTCTGGAGATGTTTCACTGTACATAGCAGTGAAAAGCATTTTAAACATTGATACAACTCATACAATGTGGTGAAAATCACAAGTTTTAGGATAGGCTGATATTTTAGTATTTATTTATAGCTATTGCTGCCCTATATTTGTACGTTTATTTTCAATACACTTTTAAGATATGTCCCAAATCTGCTTCTATATACAAAACTGTTGCAAACACTAAAGTCATAGTGTAAAATATATGTAATGTGTACATAAAATGTTATGTTAGATGAATAAAAAGAAGCTTAACATTTACTTGGCCCTTATTAAGTTTGTGTTTCCTCTATAAGAAGGGAGATGACTTATTCACCTAAGCAGTAAAAATAGGAGAAGAAATAGCTGAGGGGTACATAGATGGTGAATTCCATTCATACCTCCACATACCTAGAAACTACAATCTGCTCAAGGATTGTTTTTCCTAGACCCAGTGAAAAATGTGCATATTTTAGGTTTCCAGAATACCAAGTGATGAAATGTGTATCCACTTCTGCAGAATGTCAAGCAACTTGTGTATGAATGCACAGCTCTGCTCGAAGAATATAGATATCCAAATACGTTCTTTTATTACAATGCCAGGATAAGCCCATCAATAAGATGTATTGACATAAAAAAAGCTATTTAACACGAGAAGTTCTACAAACTTGCAAAAACTGTATATATGCTCCTTTCACTTGCTTATGGATATGGTTTTGTTCAACAATATTGACTTATAGGGATGCAAAATTCAATCCTAGTGCATTCATTGATCTCAGCAGAATACAGTGTTTTATTGGAAAAATGAACATACTATCTTGCTAACAAGTTTAAAAGATCAATTATGTAAATTTATCTCAAAGGCAGGGGCATAAATACCAGGGTAGCAGCAGTAGCAGATGCCACAGGGCCCAGGACATTAAGGGACCTGGAGCCCTGTAGCAGCCGCTACTGCGAACCCCACAAACACTGCTATCATTATACTCTGGGGTCTTTTCAGATCCCTGAGTATAATGACCGGCGGCCGGGGGAAGTGAGGGAACATAAAAAACAACATTACTTACCTCTCCTACGCTCCGCAGGCTTCGGGCCTGTTTGGTGACGTCCCAGACGTCAGCCGATTTCATTATGCATCGCGACGACAGCCTGGCTCACACGAGATCTGGTCCAACATTGAAGATGGCCGAAGTAGCGCACCGGAATGCATCGAAGCCAGAAAGAGGTAAGTAGCATTGTTTTTTATGTTTGTATCCTCCAATGGGTCTCTGATCATTATACTCTGGGGGTCTGAAAAGACGACCCCAGAGTATAATAATTGTTCATGGGTGGGTCACTATGGAGCATAATACTGTGTGCAGGGGCCACTATGGGGAATAATACTGTGTGCAGGGGCCACTATGGGGCATAATACTGTGTGCAGGGACCACTATGGGGCATAATACTGTGTGCAGGGGCCACTATGGGGCATAATACTGTGTGCAGGGGCCACTATGGGGCATAGTACTGTTTGCAGGGGCCACTATGGGGCATAATACTGTGTGCAGGGTCCACTATTGGGCATAATACTGTGTGCAGGGGCCACTATGGGGCATAGTACTGTTTGCAGGGGCCACTATGGGGCATAATACTGTGTGCAGGGTCCACTATTGGGTATAATACTGTGTGCCTGGGCAACTATGGGGCATAATACTGTGTGCAGGGGGCCACTATGCTGCATAATACTGTGTGCAGGGGCCACTATGCTGCATAATACTGTGTGCAGGGGCCACTATGGGGCATAATACTGTGTGCAGGGGCTACTATGCTGCATAATACTGTGTGCAGGGGCCACTATGGGGCATAATACTGTGTGCAGGGGCCACTATCGGGCATAATACTGTGTGCATGGGCCACTATGGGGCATAATACTGTGTGCAGGGGCCACTATGTTGCATAATACTGTGTGCAGGGGCTACTATGCAGCATAATACTGTGTGCAGGGGCCACTATGGGGCATAATACTGTGTGCAGGGGCCACTATGGGGCATAATACTGTTTGCAGGGGCCACTATGGGGCATAATACTGTTTTCAGGGGCCACTATGGGGCATAATACTGTGTGCAGGGGCCACTATGGCGCATAATAGTGTTTGCAGGAATGTGGTTTGTGCGGTGGGGAGGGTTGGAGGGTTGCCGTTGGGGGAGGTTGGGGCGGCGGTTTGGGGGGGGCCATGTCAAATGTTCACCTTGGGGCCCAGCCATTCCTAGGTACGCCACTGCTCAAAAGGATCATTTATATTAAAGGGGTTTCCAGGAATTGTTGCTGGCCAAGAACTTTTTATCGTCGGAAACAAAGTCGGATATGCAGGACTTTGTGTCCGACGAAAAAAAATCGGCTTCGCAGCGCAGAGAGTGTAAGCGCACACCCGCGCATTGCTTTAAAAACCCATTCAAATGAATGGGTTTTTAACCAATGCGTCGCTAACCTGTCGGTATCCGATGCCTATCCCGTTCCCCGAGATTTTCACTCGGATTGGCAGCGGACGGACTGAAGCGCAGGTGTGAACCCACCCTAATTGATATAAAAAGTATATTGGAAATTTGTATGAATTTTAATTACACGAAACAATAACGTGTATTTGCTGAAACTGGACAACTCCTTTAAAGCTTAACTAAACTTTAATTTTTTTTTTATAAACTATAGTGCAGGTGAAGATAACAAACTCTGTAATAAACTTAATTAAGGAAAAGTGTCTTTTATTTGCCTCTTTCTGCCACTGATCAAATCTGTACAACAGATATCTATGGAGAGGGGAGGGGGAGGAAGATGAAAGCTCCTCATAAAGAAAGAGAAATCTACTCTTTAGGGAGACAGTTTTCTTTTGCAATCCAGCATTCTGACAGAAATGACACATTTATTTCTGAAGACAGACTTACATCTCTGTCTCTCTCCTTTCCTCCTCCCCTTCCCCACTTTATAGAAATCTGTAACGTCTCTGCCTGTTTGGGTCTCTGCACCACCCTTCGCTCGCACGCTGCGGTGCAGTAGGCGTTCTCAGTTTGATTCCTTGCTTAAGGTTCTTGTTGTTCAGTCTGAACACTGTCCTAGTACTACTACTATGTAATAGAATTTCAGCCACATCCATCTCCTACACCTTGTTTCCCTCCGCTCCTCAAACAGTTAATCTTAGCCTTGCCTGTGTGATTGACAGCCTGTCTACCAATCAAGTCTGGGGCAGGTCCTGGACTTCCTATAAACAGGTCATCCGCTCACACTTGGTCATGGGCTATTGTACTCTGTCCTGTGACCTTGTCCTTGCTAAGCTGTTCCTTTGCTATTGTATTGTATTGTATTGTATTAATCTCCTCTGACCTTTGGCTTCCTTTGTGACTACTCCTTGGATTTCGATTTGGTACTGCTTTGTCTCTCTGGTTTTGACCCTTAGCTTGCTGACTATTCTTATGCGTTGTTAGTCTTGTCTTGTTCTGTGTTACACTTATTTCTAGGAAGGGTTTTGCCGCCCAGTTGCTCCTCTCATTAGGACAGTGAGACAAGTAGGCAGGGACAGGGGCTGGGTCGAGTTTAGGGCACACTGTCTCTGTCATTCCCTTCCTCCCAGGCTTCTGCAGCAGCACTGAGGAATTGCTCAACTGGCAATTCCCTTACAAAATCATTGTAAACTGCTTGAGTATGGAGTAAGGAGTGAAATCACTCAATCAAAAAGGTAAGACAGGAATAATAGTTAAAGACACAGACTTTAGTGAAGTAAATTGCAAAGGTTGTTCCTTTGACTTGCACTACTGATTTATGTAATGTGAGAGTATGAACCCAGAGGGCGCTAGTGAGCGACCCAGGGCCAGACCTAAAAAGGTCCTCAGCCACACCTATGGGTGGGCGCACCAACTCCAGATGGAGTGTCTGCAGCAGGAGAGAGTGTTGTGGAGACCTGCAGGAAGCAGGGAGATGGGGAAACAGTCGGAGACGGATGGGCGGTCTGTCCCAAGAGGACTGGGGTCCTGAAAGGACTAACTGAGCCAGGCTGTTTGTTATTTTTTTGTTCCATTCGTAAGCTGAAATAAAAGCCATTTTACTTTGGATTAGCACCGTCTGAATGCTGCTTCTCCGGAACCCAGTACCGCCTACACCGCTGTCGAGTCCAGGAAGCTGCCGCCTGTGAGGCTAAATCCCCCCAAATTGCCACAGTAAAAATAAATAAATAAAAAAGTTTACTTGTGCATTTAAGTTTAAGCTGCCTGGTCTATGCTCTCCTCCTCTGACATCTCCCATTATGAAATTCACTCTCCTCCTAGAAAACATTGTTGCTCACTGTCTTCTCCCCCAAATTCTCTCCTCACTAGTCGTTTAAGGTCTGACTTTCTCTTTGCTCTCCTCCTAGAAACAGGATGTTTAGTGTTTGACGCTCACAGTTTTTCTCCATACCTTCTCCGTCAGTGAACTCAGATCTCAGTCCCCTTCTTTTCTTCCTCGACACCCAGGGCTTTGGACAACTCACAAACTTTTCCACTTTCCAATATCACCCAGAACATGAGTATATTTCTTATCCCTCTGCAATTTGCTCCTTCATGTGCTCCTACTAAAACTAAACATTGACTAGACCAAGTTAGTCATCTTTTACAAATTACAAAGTCCTCCTACACACAAGATATCATTATGTGTCATCAACACCTCACATTTCCCCTCTTCACAAGCCTAGGGATAACTGTTTTAGTTTGATAACGTCATTGGTCATTGTCAGTCCTTCCACTGATGGACCATTAAGTAAAGAACCCAATTAAAAACCCAAGTCACATAATGGCCAGAAATAGTATTATTTTTCATGTACACGCATAGCATAACTTAAAGGTTAGGTATGCTTTAGGGCCCCATTATGGAATGATTGTAATTGACCAACAGTCATTATTGGAAACAATCATTCTCAATAACTGGCCTGTGATTTGTGGGAGTCCCAGATGTCAAACCTCCGCAGATCTAATATTTATGACCTAGCCTTTGAAGGCAATTGACCATAATAGACTCACTCCTAATAACAACATTATTATAGCTGCAAACATAGCCCATGGTCCTACATACAACCTGACACACTTACCTCTTCACTCCATTTTGCTGTCTTTACACTTGTTTCCACCTTGCATCACCATACACTTTATATATGATGACAGATAGTAGCTGGTTTATGCAGTTTTGTTTCTGTTCCCCATTGCATATACAAGTGACTGGTCCAATGTATCACTCCGGTCATTACTAAGATCTTAAGGTGCCCATTAATATCTGACTGAGGTTACTTGGGCCCATCAGATGAAACAATTCTGGGGGCCCACCCTCTGCCTACTCCTAGGAAATGGACCATAATAGGTGTCTTTTGCTGGACCATTATTGTGTTGACCCTAGGCCCACCGTAGGATCGACTGGCACTCTGGTGGGCCAGGCCAACAATGGTGACTGTACACATTTGAGCAAATGTTCTATTGACTGACAGATATTCCCACATAAACATGCACACTTGGCTTGACTGAGCATGCACATCTTTTCACTGGGCAGTGGACAGTAAATTGCTGCCAGACTTCAGGAGCTAAGGCAGCTTATCTTCTCGAGAAAATAAAGGAGTGTGTATGATAAAATTCAACATGCAATCCTTACTTCTGTAGCATACCAACAGCAAACTGAGATCTCCCCACTCACAGCAGATAGTGTAGTTTATTTGTGTCAGGAAGAACCACCAGACACTCTTATATCAGAACTGAAACTTTAGAGATCTTATGCAGAAATATAGAGTAAGGATTTGCATAGCACATGTCACGTCACTAGCACGTCATTTACATGGAGCATCCACCAGGTAATGGCATCACTCATGTTCTGAAAGGCGATGCTCACACCTGCACAAACAGAATAGACCTTCAGCGCTTCTTGACGCAGTCGAGGAATCACTACTAAACAATGATTGCCAAGAAGGTGCAAAGGCCCTCTCCTATATATAGCGAGCTCTTGTTACGCCGCAACCTAAGCACCACACCCTAGCCATCTTTGACACAACACACTTTGGTGCAACCATAGTTACACCCTACACTTCACACATGCAAGGAAAACAGCCTTTGCACCATCAAGGCAATACAACACATAAAGACATTGGTCAACATAACAAGTGTAACACCAAATATACACCTATAAACAGGGGTTGTGAAACTCTCCTGGGTAGGGAGACCGCACATGGCCATCTACGGTCACCCACCCAAAGTCGCCTTCTGGAAAGGTTGTCCTTCACCATTCTATGCTTCCCCCAGCATCATCTGTCAAGGGAGAGTAGAGAATGCCCTATACGTATAAGATTGTGTATCCTGGTTCTGCTGGCTTTTCTCTCTCTGTCTCTGCTCTCTCTCTCTCTCTGTCTCTCTCTCTCTTTACAGTCTGACTCCTTTTTGTCTCCTTTTGTTAATTTTTTTTGTTAATATCAGTTTGTTTTCATTGTCAGATAAATAGAGGATCACTTTCCAGTGGCGCTGTATGAACAGAGCATGAAATGGCATTAGCTTTAGAAAGTGAATAATCAGGGGTGTAACTATCGGGGTAGCAGTGGTAGTGGCTGCCACAGGGCCCGGAACATTATGGGGCCCGGAGCCCTGTGGCAGTCGCTACCGCGAACCCCACAAACACTGCTATCGTTATACTCTGAGGTCTTTTGAGACCCCGGAGTATAATGATCGGGGGCCCAGGGGAGGTGAGCGAACATAAAAAACACTGTAACTCACCTCTCCGCCGCTCCGCAGGCTTCGGGCCTGTTTGGTGACGTCCCAGACGTCAGCCGACGTCATTATGCGTCCCGACACCGGCCTGGATCGCGGGAGATCCAGTCCAACATTGAAGATTGCCGAAGTAGCGCACGGGAGTGCACCGGAGCGAGGAAGAGGTAAGTTGCAGTGTTTTCTATGTTTGTATCCTCCCCTGGGTCTCCGATCATTATACTCTGGGGTCTGAAAAGACCCCAGAGTATAATAATCGTTCATGGGTGGTCCACAATGGGGCATAATACTGTGTGCAGGGGCCACTATGGGGCAAACTACTGTGTGCAGGGGCTACTATGGGGCAAACTACTGTGTGCAGGGGCTACTATGGGGCAAACTACCGTGTGCAGGGGCTACTATGGGGCAAACTACTGTGTGCAGGCGCCACTATGGGGCAAACTACTGTGTGCAGGGGCCACTATGGGGCAAACTACTGTGTGCAGGGGCTACTATGGGGCAAACTACTGTGTGCAGGCGCCACTATGGGGCAAACTACTGTGTGCAGGGGCCACTATGGGGCAAACTACTGTGTGCAGGGGCTACTATGGGGCAAACTACTGTGTGCAGGCGCCACTATGGGGCAAACTACTGTGTGCAGGGGCCACTATGGGGCAAACTACTGTGTGTCGGGGCCACTATGGGGCAAACTACTGTGTGCTGGGGCCACTATGGGGCAAACTACTGTGTGCAGGGGCCACTATGGGGCATAATATTGTGTGCAGGGGCCACTATGTTGCATAATACCGTGTCCAGGGGCCACTATGGGGCATAATACCGTGTGCAGAGGCCACTATGGGACATAATACCGTGTGCAGGGGCGACTATGGGGCATAATAGTGTGCGCAGGAATGCGGTTTGTGTGGGGGGGGGTGGGGGCGGCGGTTTGGGGGGGCCCCATGTCAAATGTTCGCCTTGGGGCCCAGCCATTCCTAGTTACGCCACTGTGAATAATATTAAACAAGTGATAATGTTTTTTGGCAAAATGTTAAGATTTTTTTCTGTGGAATTCAAGGAATGTCCGTGCGCTTCTCTGCAAAAATATCCACCAGTTTCTGTTTCTTTCATTCATCTGAATTATCAGTTATACATAAAAATCCAACATACTGTAAATGACCTTCTATGGTCAATAAATGCAATGCATATCAGCTGACAGGTCATGCACAAATCCAGAATTCACCCTAGATAATTCTATATATAATAATCTTTGGTAAGCACTGTATCTGATTAGAAATGGCACAATTGGCTGCTTATAGATGGATCCACTGAAAATAACTGAAAGATCTCTCATACAATATGTCAGTTTGACACCAAACATCAGTGCTCCAGACCATCTGTTTCCTCCCACCCCCTATTCACTCATTAGCCATGCCTGGCGAGCTATGCTGAATTCCCTTTTAAGGAAACGCCACACAAATCCAGAATGCTCCCTCCTTATCTAACGTCCTGCTGTATATGTCTGACTGTGGGAACACAGCCTATAGATTAAGCTGAAAGCAATGCATGAAATTAATACATAGATTTAGAATTAAACTATTTAAGATGTTGCTATATTAAGTTCTATTATTGCATTGTAATGATTTGATATATAATGTCCCAGCATCATTATACAATCATAAAACTCCATAAACAAATGCACATGTGCAATGTAAATCTGAATGAACTGCCAACTCAGCAGGGATGATGTGAATTTCATAGGAGTCAAGTTTAAAATGGCTTATCTGGCCACACATTTCCTGCACACTTCCTGCAGGCATAGTTATTAAGTCTGGAGCTGGCCACTTTACACCATGTATTGTCAGCATTTCCTTATGGAAACATTCATATATGTATTTGAAAAATTCCTATTTTCAAATAACCAGTCACTTGTAAAAAAAAAAAAAAAAAAAAAACATTTTACAAAGAAGAGCCTGTTACAATATTCCGTTCCTGTAGGATTTTAATACTATTGAAAACATGACGTACTTGTCGGTGAATCCTGCTAGTTGCAGTGGAATTTAAACCAATGACATTTGATCAAAGCCATTTGTAGCTGAAACGCCGTAACCGTTAAGCTAATACTGCTGACTGCCTGGTATATAACATACACATTTCCCAGAGCACAAGACTATGATATAATGAGATGTAAGAGTAAAATAGTCAATCTCTCTACAGTACTATCCTTATTCAGCTGCATACATTGTAAGGGATACAAGGGACAACACAACAGTTATACCCCTGTACAAAACATTTTTAAGTTACTTTACATATCCAGTACATATTGGGGGTAATTTACTAACCAGCCTACTCCAGAAAACTGGTGTAGAATTGGCACATCTATGGTGCACAACACTGATTTCTTCTAAAGATGTGGCACTTGATTCAGTTTTTCAGTGGACAGAGTGGGATGGGGATCATGGGGATGTGGGCCTGGAAGGGGACACCTCAACCCACCAGATTTACTATAACTCACTGCGGAAAACTGGCATGCGTTATATCTAAAATCCTGAGATGCCCTTAAATTATTAAGAGGCTTGAGCCTCTTAATAATTCTGGTGAATTCTGTGCCAGCGGAGGAGGTAGATTAAGATTAGTGTAGAAAGTGCAAGTCTTGATAAATTCCCACCACTGTATTAAACAAAGTAGTAGAGCAAATTTTTGCCTGTTCTCTTCGATTAGTCTGTCCATACATATTCACCAACAATATAGGCCTATATTCACATTTGTTCAAACCTTCTGTGGAAGGGGGGGGTTGGGGGAAACCCGGTATATACAGGCACAAAAAAAAAAGGTGGGGCCCCCCCACAAACCTAACCAATTCTAATTCTAAATATTTGGGTGGGGGCGACACCCCCCCCAATTTGATATATCTAAAAACACAGGACACAGCAAAATATCAGGAGGGAAAAGAGGTGTATGGTACAAAAAAAAAAAAGAAAAAAAACAAAACAAAAAAAACCCGGGGAAAAAGAAGGGCGCCCCCACAAAAAAAAAAAAAAAAAAATAAATAAAACCCCCCCACAAAAAAAAAAACACCCCCCCCCCCCCCCCCCCGCAGCCCCCACCCCCCGCCCGGGGCGGGGGGGGGGGACCATCCCTACAAAACAATTCCAGTTCAGTTAAGTTTGATGGTCGCCCTATATTCACATTTGTTCAAACCGCGACAGCCCCCAAAATCCCACAGATGTTCAATGATACCCCCTGAAGGTATGTGACTGGTTGGATCATTGTCTTGCTGAAATATCCTCCCCGGGGTAACTCCAAATTTGCCCCTGATTCATGTACAGTATCTCGAACGCTGTACCGGGACCATGCGACCCTCAACTTAACAAGACCCGGTGCCGGCATTGGCCACACAGCCCCAAAGCCCATGATAGATGTTCCACCAAATTTTATAGTGCACAAGTGTATTTTCTATAGAGTAAAGAAATGTTATAAAAGCATGACAGAGACCAAAAGGGGGGCCCGTTGGGGTGCCCCCCCCCCCCCCCCCCCCACACCCCCCAATGTGCAGTATTTTTGTCCGAGCACAGGACACCACACAGCAAGATCCTGCTGGTTGGAGGTGGTCTGGGTGTCTGACGCCACCACCTCTCTGGCTACATATGATGTATTTTTGGCCTGCCCGGGACCCCCCCCCCTCCCCTCCTTCCCCCACGTCTCAGAGACAACTTTTTGTATCCTTCCCCTGCACAACTATGTTGAACAATCTTTGTTTTCAGATCATTTGCCAGTTGTTTTGAGGAGCCCATGTATGCCACTCTACAAGGGTTCAAATAGGAGACAACTCATTGGCCCCTTAAAACCCTTTCCCTGTTGGGCCCCGGCCTGAGTCCGCCGGGGGACAAACCCATTTTGGGTCAGTAAAAGTAGCTAGGAGTATTCAAATCAATAAAATGATAGAAAAGGGGGAGAAAAAGGGGGGGGGGGGAAGAGCAAGAGCAGCAGTTGATCCATCTCTCCCTAAAGCAGCAAATATGCATACTTGGCTGAACTGAGTGTGCATGTTTATGGGGTTGGGGTTGTTGGCTGAATATTATCTGAGTGACTGTGACTCACAGATATAGTTAGACATCATATCTGCTAAGATACACTGGCCCTCCTTTACTATTGTGTTTCCACCAGAATTTTGGCAGAAACGTGCGACATTTGTTGGTGCATCTCTGGTTCACTGTTTCGCATCTCTACAGTGGGTGAAGCGGAGACGCCAGATTTACTATAACTCAAATCTATACAGCCCCTGTTATACCACAAATCTATACAACTGGCTGATGTAGATCTGCATCCAGGCGCATCTAAATGCCCTAGAATTACTAAGAGGCTGAAACCTCATAGTAACTCTAGCGAGTTGTGCGCATCGCAGGGAATCAATTAAGACTGGCGGAAGGATCGCCAGTTTTAATAAATTTCTCCCACTATCTATAGAAACTGTGAGTCAGTTTGATGATGTCCATGACCATCTCTTTACAGAGCACAAAAGTTATTGATCCGTTAAAGCCTTTTCTGTTTGTTACTATTCATCATAGGTCACATGGTTATCTAAATGTCCATTATTCTTCATCTGTATAGACCGTACATATCATTGTTTTTCTTCAGAAGACAGGAGAATGGAACGCAATCTATCTGTACAATTATGATACATTAGGAGGGCTGTCTTTCAATAAAAGATTTGTGTGCGTCTATGTAGACAAACTACCCTTCCTTGTTTCCTTCCAGAAATCAAGCTCAAGTCAGTGTTTCTAGGTCTATTCTCATTTCCCCATTGTAATAACAAGAACTATGCTCAACCATGAGTAATAGCACAAGTCTGTAGATACAATAAATGTAATGCAGTCATTCCATGGCTGAATCCAGCTGCATAGCAGATATTGGCAAGAAAATCACTTTTATTTTTTGCATAAACAAAGAGATCCTGTGTGCCCTAAAGGAGAAATTCATGTGCAAATCTGGCATCATATGTACACATAAAATCTGGAAAAGATGAAAAGTCCAATACACAATGAACTTGTGACCCATGTAACGAATATAGACTTTTATGTACTGTAAGATAGCTTTGATGAATACAGTACAGTAAATAACCGGTAAAATCTGAAGTTTAATAGGAAGGAATAAACTTAGATACTTTTCCAATGTATCCATCTGTCTCATATCTTTCTGCATACATATCTGTTAAGAAACTGAATAATAGTATTACAGCTTCAGCAGGCTTTACTGTTAACATATCACTAAAATACAGTGGCTTGCAAAAGTATTCATACCCTTTGAACTTTTTCACATTTTGTCACCTTACAACCACAAACGTAAATATATTTTATTGTGATTTTTAGTGATAGACCAACACAAAGTACCAGATAATTATGAAGTGGAACTAAAATGATACATGGTTTTTAAAATTTTAATCAAATAAAAATCTTAAAACTGACGTGCAAAAGTATTCAGCCCCCTGTACTCTGATCTACAATCAATTGCCTTCAGAAGTCACATAATTAGTTAATAGAGTCCAGCTCTCTGTAATTTAGTCTCCGTATAAATACACCTGTTCTGTAAATGCCTCAGTGGTTTGTTAGAGAGCACTAGTGAACAAACAGCATCATGAAGACCAAGGAACTCACCAGACAGGTCAGTGATAAAGTAGTGGAGAAGTTTAAAGCAGGGTTAGGTCATAAAAACATATCCCAATCTTTGAGCATCCCAAGGAGCACTGTTCAATCCATCATCCCAAAATGGAAAAAGTATTCTACAACTGCAAACCTACCAAGACATGGCCGTCCACCTTAACTAACAGATCGAGCAAGAAGAGCACTGGTCAGAGAAGCAGCCAAGAGGCCCATGGTCACTCTGGAGGAACTGCAGAAATCCACAGCTCAGGTGGGAGAATCTGTCCACAGGACAATAAGTCGTGCACTCCACAAATCTGGCCTTTATGGAAGAGTGGCAAGAAGAAAACCATTGTTTAAAGAAAGAAGTGCCGTTTGCAGTTTGCCACAAGCCATATAGGGGACACAGCAAAGATGTGGAAGAAGGTGCTCTGGTCAGATGAGACCAAAGTTGAACTTTTTGGCCTAAATGCAAAGGGCTATGTGGGGCGGAAAGTAACACTGCTCATCATCCTGAACACACCATCCCCATTGTGAAACATGTTGGTGGCAGCATCATGCTGTGGGGAGGCTTTTCTTCAGCAGGGACAAGGAAGCTGGTCAGAGTTGATGGGAAGATGGATGGAGCTAAATACAGGGCAGTGGAATGGTTTAGATCAAAGAATATTCATGTGTTAGAATGGCCCACTGAAAGTCCAGACCTAAATTCCATTGAACATTTGTGGCAAGACATGAAAATTGCTGTTCACAGACTCTCTCCATCCAATCTGGCTGAGCTTGAGCTATTTTGCAAAGAAGAATGGGCAAAAATCTCAGTTTCTAGATGCACAAAGCTGGTAGAGACATACCTCAAAACACTTGCAGCTGTAATTGCATTAAAAGGTGGCTTTACAAAGTATCGATATAGGGGGGCTGAATACTTTTGCACCTCACACTTTTCAGATTTTTATTTGATTAAAATTTTTAAAACCATGTATCATTTTCCTTCCACTTCAGAATTATCTGCTACTTTGTGTTGGTCTATCACTTAAAATATCAATAAAATACATTTACTTTTGTGGTTGTAAGGTGACAAAATCTGAAAAAGTTCAAGGGTAGAGATGAGCGAATTTTTAAAAAATTCGATTCGTCAGCTTCGCCGAATTATCCGTAACGATTCGATTCAAATTAATTTGCGAATTGCGTTAAAAACAGCTATTTCCTGGCTGCAGAGGGCCTGTATAGTGGTGTAGAACATTGTGCCTTGCAGTGGTTTTTAGTGATGTACCACTAGGTAGACCTGAGCCAGCGATCAGTGCATATTGTGTTTTGCAGTCTATAGAGGAAGTCAGCCTATGCATATGCATAGGCTGAATTCCTCACTTCTAGGCAGAATTAACCAGGTACTGGGGGCTACTAGCAGCCCGGGGTCACTGGCCAGACCCTGAGCTGCAGAAGATGCATATCGGCACCCCCCGATCTTATGGTTATGGAGCAGGGTGTTAGCTGTCAGTTATAGCTAACACCCGCTCCCGATGCCATGGGCGATCGCGAAGGGGTTAAAGGGCTGTGACATCACAGAGCTGGCTGGCTGCTGATTGGTTGGACGGCATTGGCATTGTGGGTGATCCCGCGTTCCCAGAATTCCTTGCCCCATGTCCTAACGTGCAGCAGCCATTTTATGAAAAAAGGCGATTTGTTACCACGAATCATGAGGAAATCTGGATTCGATGCGAATCGAATATTTCCTGAAATTCGGATCGAATTCCACTTCGTCAGCTTCAATTCACTCATCTCTGTTCAAGGGGTATGAATACTTTTGCAAGCCACTGTACACACAAGCATCTTTGACCATGTTACTGAATATAACTCCTGATGGAGGTTATAGAATGACATCTAGATTGGAAGCTACAAGCTGAACACTATCAGCCAATTCAGCATTGTTTTCTTACATTAAAGACAGCCATAATTATTAGATCAACTGACCATCTACCACCGACGTGTTTAAAATGGTTGGCTGAGGAACCAGTGAAGGCTTCAATGAGCAAAGAAAAAAAGAGTTGAGAACTGTTTTACCACCTCGTAGAGTCTGATTTCACTTCTAAGGCAGGGTTCACACTACCGTTGGATATCCGTTATGATAGTGTGCGTTAAAAACAAACAAACGGACACCTCTCATAACAGACATTAATGGACACTAACTAATGTAAATGTGTCCGTTTTTTTAACTGATCCATTTAATGGATCAGTTAAAAAAACAGACACATTAGCATCAGTTAGTGTCCGTTAGTGTCCATTTTTTACAGTGCGTTTTTTGCTTTTTTTTTTGTTTCTGCTTTCTGAGCTTGTGCAGAAAAAAAATGGACAGTAATAATGGAAATTATAATGGACACCCATCCGTTACCCATAGACTTTAATGTTAAAAAATAACGAACGTTTGACATCCAGTTTTTTTTAACGGACACAAAAGTCCTGCATGTAGGATTTTTTGTCCGAGGAAAAAACAGACATGTGACGGATTGGGTGTATAACGGACACTAACGGTCACTAACGGTCACTAACGGACACAAGATAAAATTCTATTGAAATGAATGGAAATTTTAACGGATTTGTAATGGTTCAGCTAGAGTCCGTTGCTAAAATCTTGTAACGGATAATAGCAACGGACACTACTGACAGTCACCAACGATAGTGTGAACACCCCCTAACGATCCAACATCGCAAGGCCATTAAAGATTGTTTTACACCAACAGGAGAGATTGCATCTCCAGGACCCAGTGGAGGTTGAGTATGGCGCTTTCTTGAACTGTTGGCCTTGGAAAATCACGTGTTTCACGTGCCCCTCACTGGGAAGACATTTTCTATCTACTTACTGCCATTCCTAACCACTATGGGGAGGATAGCAATCTACATGTGCACCATTTATTCAGATACCAGACCTTGATTGGGAAGACTGGTAATGGGGATCCCACAGTTTGACATAGTGATCTGGCATAACCCGCTCCTTCCACCTCCCTCCCTCCTGTTTGTTAATTGTTATTGTATTATTGTATTGTATTGAGTTATTTATCTTTATTCGCCCATTATAGGGCTTGTCCAGTTTCAGGAAATAAATGTTATTGTCTGTTTGCTGAAAAGTGCTATTTCCACACAGCTTCTAGATCTCTACTTGCTGTCATTCATTGTTTACTTCTAGTGGATAAAAATCAGTCCATGGTCATGTGACAGACAGTCCATGATCATGTGACAGACACATAACTGTACTGCTCATTATAAGACAGAACCCTGATTACTGTGCTATGACTGTAACGAGCTGTGCACCTGTGTGTCCATCGCAATACCCATCTCTTGAAAGTTGGGAGGTATGCTATTGGTTGCCCAACAGTAGACTACTAACTACAATTACTGTTGTTAAAGTGTAACTCCCTTTTTATTGACTTTTTTTCTTTTTTCACTATTGTGTTGTGGGGGGGGGAGGGGATCGTGAACATTTTTGTAATATACTTTGTTATTAAACAAAGTTGAGAATCTCCGCTTTCTTATGATACCAGAACCATGTTTCTAGATAGTATAAAACTGAAGATACAGCCATTTGAAGGGACCATGCCCCCTTTGGTAGATGCTTCAGCGCTGCATATTTACAATTATAACTGTGTACGGTTTTACAGCTCAGTTATAAGGTTGGTAAGGAGAATGTTACAGCCTGTTTTATAATAAAAAGGAAATTTAGATAAGATAATGAAGTATATCACAATGGTCACCAAACACCCCCTGACAATAACAAAAAAAAAAAAATGGGCGTTACACTTTAAATGTGATACTTCTAGCCTGTCATACAGGTTTTCAGACATCCCTGCATGGCATTTATTTGTTAGTCATTTTATCAGACCATGTTTTAATCGATGTATTAATAAAGGTTTTTAATATATCTTTCTTATTTGATGGAAGCTAGTGAATATACAGTTCTTCTAGTACCCCCTCCTCAAGCCAGAAACATATGATACTTTATTACTTCAGAAATGTCTGGCTCACATCTGTTTCTTTTAATGAAATCCTATTCCTGAGAAAGCAAACCATTCTGCACACAAGCTCAAGAAATGTTTGTCTTTCTGTACTATGTCTTTCTCTAGGAAAATTAACATCTCTAAATTTTATTTTTATAAAATTTCTATGATTCACTGAAACACAAAGAGAAAAAGCTGTCACCAAGTACAAAATGCTAAATGCCATATATCATTCAATTCTCGCTGTGCCGCTTAACAATTTGGTGGGGTTTTTTTTTTTTTTTTTTTTTTAATCTGTCCACCAGTTCAAAAAATAATCCCCTGGAAGATTATATGCAAACTAGTTCTGATTCTCCAAGATTCCCGCCCATGTAAAGTTTGTTTCCATTTAAACTTTCAGGGAATATAGCTTTTGAACGGGTGGACGGATTTAAGAAAAATAAACTCTAAATTGTTCAGGGTCACAGCGGGAATCAATTTACCATATGTATGCCATTCAGCATCTTGTGTATGGTGATAGGTCCTCTTTAACACTTAAAACTTTAACTGCATCCAAAAACCTGAACATTTGGGAGCCACCCCCTATGCCTGTGACACAATCTCCATGCAGAGCCACTAATGTACTGTAATAGTCACTATGTGGTTTCCTAAATTTACATTTTTCACTGTTGAGCATTCAGAGAAGCTGTTTTGTGGAGGAAAGAGAATCACTGCTGACCACTTCCTTTCCTTTCATACTTCTGCAGACAGCTGTAGCATAAGGACTTTGTCATACATCACCAAAGATCTCAGCTAGCCAGACCTCTGAGATTATGACTTCAGAAGGAATGTTATCTTTGTTCTTTGAGCTGGAATATGATCATCTGGTGATCTGAAATGACATACTGGAGAGCAGATCTTGTCAATGTGAAGTTTATGTTTTGTATTCAGATCTTGATCAATATAGGTCATACTCATCAGTTATCCCTAAAATACAGCACTTTACAATAAGTGTACATCCACATGGCATAGAAAAAGCAGCAGATCATTTTTGCTTTGGATTTTCAGTGGAATTTGCTCATTGGATTGTATTCCCATTGCAAAGAAGACAAATCTAAAGCATTGTCAGTTGTCAGCTGGAGCGTTGTGAGACACACAGGTATTGAGCTGAATCACACTTCTCTGACAATCATGTTCAATTCTAGGTATGCCAGATATAGCATCCCAGTGGACACTGCTTAAACACTTGCTGTACTGTCATTTCCATTTACTGTGTTTATGTGCTACTTGTATATAGTTTTGAATTGTTGTATGTGTAAATGAACATTTCCCCTTTAAGGGCTGTTCAGGAGGGAACTGGGGAGTCTTTGAAGCTAATGGCAGCACATGGCTTCTAGAAAGAAGAGATGTATTCCAGCTCTGCTATAGTGTAGTGAGAGAGAGGGAGAGTGAAGCCCAAGAATTGCAGACAGCAGCCTTGAGACAGGGAGAGAATATTGCTGACAGACTTTGACAGGAGTTTGAAGCAATGAGTACCATTTTTGGAGAGAGTTTAAGATCGCCCAAGGCCAGACAGGGCTGTCCTGGGAGTGTACAGAACAGACAGAGAGAGAGAGTTAGAGATACAGAAGTTATTGACACAATATTATATTAACCCAGGCATATCCTGCTGGACAAACCATCACCTAGCTCACCTCTCATCCACAGTGTAACTACTACAAGAACTGTACCACCATATTGTATTGGCAGCTGTTGGTTGCTGTTTACACCAATGCAATTAAAGTTCAAACTGTTTTCATCTGCAACCCTGTGTCTCCTGCGTCATTACCTGCACTAACATCAAAGGTTCTTCCAACTTCCACCTGGCTCAGCAAGGCTGAAGACCGTGCAGAAGCGTCCTGGGGAACTACTACCACCACCATCAGACACCCCTCATCTTTGCACCAGCCCAGGAGGTGAACTGGAAGAGTTGGTCGAGTCTGCTGGCCTCCTGTGCGAACTCCAACGATCCTTAATACAAATCCCAAACTCCAGGTCTCTCCAGTGGGTTGCTGCACAGGTGCTTAGAAAATGCTTCCTGTGTCAGTGTGTGTTGTCAACTATAACATTTGAGGACTGAATAAATCCTTTGGGACTATTTGGGGGGCTGAGCATCTTAGTTATAGTGAAGGGGAACCTTAATCTTTTCACATAAAATGGCATTGTTTGGGAAAAGCCTAGGGCATAAAGCAAGGTCCATGAAAAATTGTGTGCCAAGCTTGGTGTGGCAGAACTGGGCTTAAAAAGGTTCTGTACTGACATCAATTAGAGATGAGCGAAGTTTTCAAAAATTCGATTCGGCAACTTCGCTGAATTTTCCAATACGATTCTATTCGATCCGAATTAAATCGCGGCGAATGGCGTAAAAAAAACAGCTATTTCCTGTCTGCAGAGAGCCCGGGAGGGCGGCAAAATGGTGGAACCCCTTGGATGCCGCAGTCATGTTTTGACCGCTGCATCCAAGGTGTTAAACCCCAATCGGTTATGGAGCATGGTGTTAGCTCTCAGTTACAGCTAACACCCTGCTCCATAACTGATCGGGGGTTTTAACACCTTGGAAGTAGCGGTCAAACATGCTGTGGGCGCTCGCGAAGGGGTTAAAGGGCTGTGACATCACAGGGCTGGCTGCTGATTGGATGCACGCATGGCATTGTGGATGATTCCACGTTCCCACAGTTCCTTGCCCCATGTCCTAAAATGTACAGCAGCCATTTTGAAAAAAATGTGATTCGTTACCACGAAGCTTGAGGAAATCCGGATGCAATGCGAATCGAATATTTAATGAAATTCGGATCGAATTCCACTTCGTCAGCTTCGATTCGCTCATCTCTAACATCAACTATTAGTCAACTTGAGGTCAACAAGAGTTTCAAGTAAAATGCACTGAAGAGCTAAACAGGTTTTACATGAACTCTCCCTTACCATACTGCAGTGAATCTCCTCCTGACAGTCAATGTATTGACATGTGGCTAATCATGAATATAAGCTGTGTTCCTGTTACTGAGCTCCCAGGAATGTCAGCTATTTGTTACTAGCATTCCACACCACAGGGCACTACTGGCTTCTCTTTCAGCTGAAATGCACATTCTGTACTAAATTGTGCACATGGTTTTACAACACATTATTATTTTATTGTTCTTATGTACTCTGACAGTAGGTCCCCTGCAATACATCAATGTGTGATCAAGTCCCAAGGTTAATGACATGATAAGGGAAATGAAGTCACAAAGCTTGTGACATCACAGAGGAAGTAATGTCATAACGGGCACAGTAAGAGATACAGTAAGACCCCATGGGTGTTTTTTTAGTTTTTTTTTTACAGTTGAGGGTGTGGCAGATGGTGACTTCACAATGGGCACCAGCCCTTTATTTAATTGTATGTCCAAAAGATGCAGAAGTTGCATTGAAGAGTAGGGTTGATACATGTCACTTGTGTCTGGGTTCGCTTATAATAGTCAATGCATGGGATGACAAGACTTAGTGACATCACTGCTGATTTGGTATTTGATGTGACACAGATGTGAATGTAGTAACTAATAATGTCACAAGCTGACAGACAGCCTTCGTGGCTGGAGCAGGACTCATCCTTTCCATAGGTTTTGCAAATAATGACAATGTGGATGCAGCATCACAGAAGCCAACTTCTCAGCCAGATCTTTTCATGGCCTAGTCTGATTTTTCATATGTATGTTCATTCTGGTCCCTTTTCTTTGGGTTTCCCTCATCATCATCTCAAGTGCTTTGACACATGTTAATAAAATTATTTTTAAACCTTAAACAGTCTGTAGTTTTGACACCTCAAAATTGCCAACAGATCTAAATAGGTGAGGGGTTATAGTAGTCTGAACATAACTCAGTTGATGGTGTTTGTCACCTTTGTCATTCTACTTGCATGACCATGGAAAAAAGGTTCTAATCCTCCTCACATTGCCAATACAAGTGTCACGGGGCAGTCCCTTCCTGTGCAGTGTTGTGGGCGCTCTGCACTGAATGTGCCACAAGCTCAAGCGTACAGTTCAGCCATTCTGTAATTTCAAAACCAAATTTCTTTACTCAGTAATACTAGTACTGAAGAAACTTGTATGAGTCACTCCCTACAAGTCATGTTGCACTATACTTTGTATTGTATTGTACACTCCCTGTGAATGAGTCCTCTCAGTATCAGTTGTTTGTTCTTGCACTTAGCAAACAATTTACATTGTGATCTAACTGCAACTAAATCATCATCTGTGCAAGCATATTGCGAAAGTAAGGAAACTTATCAGTCACGATTGTGCATACACAGAACTTTTACTAAGCAAGGTCCATAATATGAATTCCCAACTCAGCCCCTATGGCTGAGAACTTGCCTATGTTTACATTACTAGATCCATGTTTTAAGCTTGGATCGCACTGGGTCACCAGAGGATCAGTAGCCCCTGGCTCTGAAACAATAATGAGTTTCTACTGAAAGAAGGGACATAACTTAAGAGGATGAACACACACCTCGGCCTATAAGGGAACTTTTCCCAATATGAGGAGACCAGTACAATAAACAATACATTATAGTTGGGGGGGCTGGAAGATTTAACATTGGGGCCCAGTAGCTTCATGTTATGCCCCCAAAGATCCTATTTAGAGACAATGACTTGCCACAGGTGTCTTATTCAATAACTGGGAGTTCAATAATAAAAATGACTGAAAATGAATGGTGCATGCATAGGTCATGTATGGATGGTTGGTGGGTCCTTTGAATCCTTTTCTTGTGGTGGGCTCTAGAAATTCTGGTCAGATGATGTATAGCTCTCTCAGGACAAGCTGCATCTATTACGTTGTATGCATGCGGTGGTTCTTGGCAGCTACATAGAAGAGTGCTGCTAGGTAAACAAATGCAGCCAAAACCTTATCAGTCATCCCAGAATTCTTCTCTTGGGGACTGAGTTGAGAAATCATACTAATGTAACTTTAACATGGCAGTATGCTGTTCCATATTTTGCATCAGTATTTATAAGCGAAAACCAGAAGTAATACCTAAAAAAATTATAATGATAAGATTTAATGTTTTGGACCCACTACTAGTTCTGGCTTCCAAATGATGATGTAAAATAATGGCCAAAATACTGCCATGTGAAAGTCACCTAAAGGCAAACTTCAGGTATATTCTGGGCCCTGATTGATGAAAGTCTAATTCCATTTCTACTTACCAAATTTGTTTTTTTTACAGTTTGTATGAAAGTGGGAAGATGAAGATACATACAATTATACTGTGAAGAGGATTTCTAGGACTTTGACATTAAAGAGGTTTTCCATGTATTGCTGATGATGGCTTACCAATCTGATATTGAGTTGTAAAGTGCTGTGGAATATATTGCACTATAGAGATAAATATGTATTATCCTATGTACAGGCCATCAATATCAGACTCCTGGAAAATCCTTCTTTTTTCAGCTGTAACTTTTATTAATTTTAATAGTAAGGATGAGCAACAAGAGAACAGTATATCAAACAATAAAATGGTATGGCTAGCGCCATCACAAAACAGATATAGATATAAATCTGTGTGAATATAGTCACAGACAACTAAGACACTGGGGGGGGGAACAAGACAAGACAAGGGGAAAAGAAGAAAAAAGAGGGGAAGGGGAGGCTTTAGATTCCTTTCAGTATGCAATATGTATCCCAATGGGTCCAGACGGCCTGGAATGCCTCTACGGTGTTATCATCTTTCATGCGGGCCACCAGTGCAGCACTTGTGGGGAGTACATCTTTCCAGTGGAGGGCAATAAGAGTTTTGGCGTCCATCATGCAGAGGTACAAATACGATCTAGAGGTCTTCTTCCCTAGGTGTCTGGAAGGTAGGTTGATCAAATAAATGAGAGGGTCTAATGGAACACCTTGAATAAAAAGGGCATTGGTAAAGGCTTTGACTTCCAGCCAGAAGGGGCAAACTATGGGACATTCCCAGAAGATGTGAAATAGGGTACAAGGCCCAGTTAAGCACCCCCAGTAGACAGAAGGGATAGTGGGATTGAGGGTGTAAAGCAGGGTTGGGGTGTGGTACCAATGGATGAGGAGTTTGAATTCTCACGGAATATTATGCATGTAGAAGACTTGGCCACTTGGGACCAGATAATCTGCCACTGACCGGGTGAGATCTGCCTACCTAGGGCCTCGGACCACCTAACCATATACTTATGGGTAAGGGGAGACTGTCCCTCCGATGACGAGAGAAGTTTGTAAATATCTGAAATAAGGCCTTTGGTAAAAGTGCCAGAACGACACTACCTATCGAAAGTGGTAATGACAGAGACCTGTCGAACTCCAAACAAGTGAAGTGGGGAAAATCCTTCTAAAGCTGCCTGTACACAAGATTGTTACTATGTTCCTTGCTTTTTTTATAAATCAAAACCTTTCTAGGGGAAGCCGTACTCAACGCACAAACTTCTGTCCACGTTTGTCTGTACAGACAGGTATTAACAGAGGAATGTCATACATTATTACAGTCTTTAGGAAGGGATTGGGTACAGCCACTTACCTAGACAGCCTTATCTGTGTGTATAATGTAAAGTATTGAATAAAGGTCAGTTAGCACTTCAAATGAGGTGTGGTGCAGGTATCCTTTGGTATTAAATCAGTGGGGGGTCACACACCCAGAAGCCCCATCGATCAGCAGCTGAGCACTGTGCAGTGTCTGTGCCACTTTATGGCAAATCCTACACACTTTTAATGAGGCTTCCGTAGCAGTACTGCAACACTGCCACTACACAGTGCACAGCTACTATCTGGCCTGCCTACTTTTGGCTCCGTATACTGTACAGATCCAGCAGCCAGAGCAGCTGATCAGTGGGGTTCCTCTAACAATAGCTGACATGATTTCTATCCAATATACTAGCTGCCTTACAGAAATTACTGACTCACATTTACACTCAGTGTTATTGCTTAATCAGTCTCCCCTAAATTCATTGTAAGGCCATATAACTGACATCATTCACTGGGTTCAAGGCTGAGACCCCATATTGCGGAAACACAGTTTTTTTTGTTGTTGCAGATTTTGCTGGGTTTTTTTGAGCCAAAGCCAGGAGTGGATTGAGCAGAAGGTAGAAGTATACGTACTTCCTATATATTTTCCATTCCTTTTGTAGCCATTCTTGGCTTTGGTTCAAAAAACTGCAGCCAAATCTGCAACAAAAAAATCTGCATTTACACAATGTGGGGCTTCAGCCTAAAAAAATAAACCATTATAGGTATTGAAGGTGTAAAAAGGAAGTGAATAAGCTATTGATCAAACATGATTCTTTTCATGGGCAAATAAAACAATATAATAAAGATCAGTGTTATATTCCTATAAATGATTAATCACACAGTCAACAAGCATTTTATAGCCAAAGAACTTTGGACAATGAAAAAAAAATAAGATTAAAAATTAAAAAAAAAAAATCTCTGCATGAAAAAAACCTGCTTTAACCACTTCCGGACCACCCATAGATTATATACATCCAATGGGTGGTAGTCTAGGTCTGAAAGGATGTACCGGTACGTCCAAGCAGAACTCAGTAGCTGCACGAAATTGTGCAGCTACTGAAACGGGGAGTCGGCTGTAACTTCAGCCGGAGCTCCCAGAGAGAAGACAGGGAAGGTTTATTACCTTCCCTGCCTTCCCGATCGCTGTGTATACAGCGCTATGGGTGCTGCCATCTTGCAGCCGCCCTCTGACCCGGCGGTCATGTGGTTCGTCGGGTGCAGCGTCTGCAAGAGCTGCTGGGTCCTACCGGACAGCTCTGTAGTAAGGTGCAGGAGGCTGCATTCCTCCTGCAACTGGGGCTAAATGTACCAGCCCCAGTTATAGGGGAAATAAGCCTCCCCAACAAAAAAAAAAGTAATCAGATGTCCCCAAAGGTCTATTATGACCTTATGGGGACACAATGTAAAAAAAAAAAAAAAAAATAAATAAATAAATTTAATAGAAAAGTAAAAAAAAAAAAAAAAAGTAAATAAAATAATTTAAAAAATAAATAAAATAATACGCCAATAAAATGCCCTTATTACAGGTTATAGCCCCACCCCCGACGACACCATAAAAATTTAAAATTACCATAACGGAGAGGAAAAACTATTTTATAAAGTTTTTTAGTAGCACTTTGTGTTATTAAATTTAAAAAAAGTGAAAAACAGACACGTTTTTCCTCCTCTTTTGTTTATATTTTCCCGGATATAAAAAAAATTTAAAACACATGCAAAAATAAAAACAACATAAAAATAAAGCCCTATGTGTCACCGAAAAAACACACAGAAATTAGTTGAATAACGCATATGATAAAAATGTTACAGCCCTCAAAAACGCACATACAAAAAAAACCCGAAAATGTGTCTGGTCTTGGACCAGAAATTTGCCCGGTACTGTAGTGGTTAAAGTGTAACTAAACTTTCAGACAACTTTTGATTTTCTGGCAGTGTTTGTGTCATTAATGAATTTTGTAATATACTTTATTAACAAATTTTGGATCCTTTCTGTGAAATCCTGCATTTTTACACTCCATTGCTTCTGTATTGAGACCAGTTTCTACCTCTCACTGAATGTTACTGTGTATGGATTATGGGAGTGCAGGCTGTGTAATGAAAATGAGGGTAGGAGAGGGTCACTTCAAACTGTTATATCTCAGACATTATAAAATGTAAAAACTTGTTTTTGGTGTCATATGAAAGAGAAGGTTACAGTGTTATCTATATTTTTTCCAGAGATATCAATGGTTGAAAACATTGTTGGGATTGGGATTTTTCTATCAAATATATTATCAGCTGCATATAAATATCCTAATCCCGACTGTGTTTTCAATCAGTGATATCTTTGGAAATAATTTAGATAATTTAGCACTGCAGCCTTACACTAGGTTCACACCTGCAGTTACCTTCAGAAACCCGCAGACCCCATAGACTATAATGGGGTCCGCCAGGTTTCCAACCAAAAAGGGCAGAGAATGCTGATAGAAAAGCGCTGCTTGGAGGAATTTTCTCTCCGCATTTTTAAAGCGGAATGGGGACGGAATCCCCAGGGGGAGACTGGGCGCAGGTGTGAACCTAGCCTTAGTGTCATATGAAAGAAGAGCAAGTTTGTATGTTTTATAAGGTCTGAGATATAACTGTTTGAAGTGACCCTCCCCTACCCTCATTTTCTTTACACATTACACAGCCCCGTAGTCCTGTACTCCATACACAGTAACATTCAGTAAGAGGCAGGAACAGCTCTAAATACAGGAGGGGAAGAGTGAAAAAATGCAGGATTTCACAGAAAGGATCCAAAATTTGTTAATAAAGTATATTACAAAATTTAATATTGACACAAATACTGCCAGTAAATCTAAAGTTGTCCAAAAATTTAGTTTCGCTTTACATATGTTATCTTCTGAAGATATATTCCCTTTAAAGGGAGTCTATCAGCAGGACAAACATAATTAAATAATTAACTGTGCAAAACTGTCATGATATCTTTTTTTTTTCTTTTATGCAAAGTAGCCAAGAGTGCATCGGGGCATATTTCCCAGCAGCTGAACATGATGCTCAGTCCTCCTCCCTGCAAGAATGACATCAAAAGAGTTTTCACCCACCAACTCCCAAGTGTTCGTAATAATAAATAAATATATTTATATATATATATATATATATATATATATATATATATATATAGCTACATTGCTTTGTTTCAGCCAAGTAGCCTAGCTAACTATTTATTTATTGTGTTCTCAGTGGCGTAACTAGGAATGGCTGGGCTCCAAGGCAAACATTTGACTGCAGAATGGGAAGCGCAAGCGGCCGTGAGCAGGAGCGGGAATCGGTAAGTAAATAGGGACCACCGGGCCCCCTAATGTCCAGGGCCCTGTGGCAGCCGCTACCGCTGCTACCCCGGTATTTACGCCCCTGTGTGTTCTTCTCTAAATAACTATTAGCGTCTATATATATATGCAGTGAAAAAAATGGCAAAAACTGTATTGATGAGATCAAACTATTTCATAGGTGGCCAGTGTTTATTGATGCATGTTGTCAGTGACCAGATTTTAGGTGCTGTATGGCAGTGGGACTGGTCTTTTACCTACATCACTCCAATATACAGTTGATGGCGGCCAAAGCGCTGCTCCTTATCTTCCAGTTGTACAGAACACGAGGCACGCAGGAGCAGTACAGTGTGCCTCACACTATGGAGCTGCAATGGAGCTGGTGAAAGCTCTTCTGACGTCATTCTTGCAGGGAGGGGGACTAGGCATCTTGAAGCAATGCTCAGCTACTGGAAAACACGCCCCTGGTGCACTTTTAGCTAATTTGTATAAAAAAAAAAAAAAAAAAGTTTTGAAGCAACAATTCTGCAAACAAAGCATAGCTTAGTATGCTTAGGCCTCTGAGCAGCATAAGGTTACTGTGACTGGTACTAAACACAGTATTTATATCTCACCTCACACAGTTTCTCTTTAGCTGTTCCTCGGTATTGAGGTACATTGTGTTATTCTATTGGAATGCAATCTGTAATCTTTCAGAAGGTTCTAATCCATTCACTGTACACACCCTGTTGTTGGCTGATAGCTGAAAGGTCCACCTACTAGTCCTCAGGCTCCCATAGCTGTTCCTATCTTGGCAGACCTCGGTAAATTACTTGGCTTGTTTGACATAAAAGAAATATATTTCTAGGCGCTTGCCAAATTCCTAGTATTTATCAAAAAAACCTGACAAATATTTCAACTCAGCTATAAGACCTCAAGCACCATGTAGTTATGTAAATATAATAATAATTAGTTGTTACAATATGCAATTATTTATATTCTCTTTCTATCTAAGATGTAGGTTAGGCCTATGTACAGGTGCATCTCAATAAATTAGAATATCTTTGAAACGTTTAGTTCTTTCAGTAATTAAATTAAAAAAGTGACCTCCTATATTTTCTAGATTCTTTACACACAGAGTGTTCTATTTCAAGTGTTTTATTTCTGTTAATGTTGATTATGGATTACAGGTAATGAAAACCCAAATCTAAGAAAATTTGAATATTGTAAAAAAGTTCAGTATTGTAAATTCACCTGCCAAGGTTTCCTAAGCCTTTAAATGGTCCCTCAGTCTGGTTCAGGACACACAATCATGGAAGACGCTGATTATGGATTGTATTACTGAATTACTGAAATGAATGAACGTTTCGAAAATATTCTAATTTATTGAGATGCACCTGTATACAATAAAAGTGCACTTTTGTTCAAAATATGGACCTCAAGTATTGAGTGGACCTGTTTACCATTACTTGTGAAGTTTTGTGAAATGTCAGCATTTCTAGAAGAGTTGTGAAATACATTAAGGTCATACATTAAATACTTCATAATAATATTCCATTCAACATGCTGGAAAACTGGAAAAAATCACAATGGGTTTATGTTTCGGATTTTCAATGTGGATTTCACTCTTTGCAATGCAACAAATCTGCAGTATACAAATACAGCCAAAATGCCCAAAACAAGATCTTGGAGTGTTTAGACTTTCGAATAAGTTTCTACAGACTTACAAGTAACATCTGGCCGCAAAGTTTTTGATAACAACAGAGTAAAACAAACAAAGAAACAAACATATATAATGCCTCAAAAATGCTGAACAAATGATATGACTGCAAGATTTGAGTACACTCTTAAGGCCATGGCTACACTGTGACTTTTTGTAGCGCTACTACTTGATTTTAACTATTTAGCTACAGCTGCAGTCCAGATGAATGCATTGACTGTGTGCGATGTTGTGTGCTGCAGCTGTCACTTAATAGTTGAAATCAATCAGAAATACTACAGAAAGCTGCAGTGTAGCCCTGGCCTTAAGGGCCTATGTTGCGGAAACGCTACTTTTTTGTTGCAGATTTTGCTACCTTTTTTTGAGTCAAAGCTCAACGTGCAGCCACATCCTAAAGGAGTTATCCGGTTTCTAACACTGATGACCTATCCTTAGAATGGGCCATCAATATTAGATCTGTAGGGGTTCAACACTTGGGATCCCTGCAGATGCAGATCACCGGTAGGGCAGACCGGGCAGCACTCGATATTGTTTACATACCACGAGCCATGCTGTTCGCTACGTGCTGTCTCAGGGACCTGCAGGGTTCATGGGTGTTGGACCCTTGCAAATCTAATATTGATGGCCTGTGCTAAGGATAGGCCATCAATATTGAAAACTGGGTAACCCCTTTAAACTAAGGTACATGTTTTATAAAATACAATCAAAATGTCTCTCTGTAACTGTAAAAACTTATATAAACTTTCTTAAAATGTCACTGAAATATTTGTACCAAAGAAAGAAACTCAACAATGGTTTTAATGTATTTCTTTGCCATGTTCTGGTATCTTCTCACTCTTCCTCAATTTTCATCCAGCAAATTTAGCAATAAAAGGTAACTTTACCATCATATTTGTTAAATCTGTATATTTGGCATGCTTAAACTTTTATGCTTTTAGACAACGAGAAACATATATGAGCCAGAACCTTTTTTTTCTACTTTGGAAATGACCCGTGCTGTGGCCTACAGTCAGTGTTGTAAGATGGTAAATGGAGTGTATTAGTAAACGGAAGGGATTGCTCGCATTCTGTATCCTGGTTGCCTACTGAGGGCGTGTCAGCTCTCCTGACATGTTTATTTTAGTATATATCTACATTTAATAGCAATTCTGGGCATTACACTTACCCTTGCCAATTGAGTAAAATAGGCAGTGGGAATGGTAATGCATAGTTGTCAACATATACATACATTTCCAAGAGAAATAACAAAGGAGCGGCACAGAATCTAGAAAACGTGTTTCAGGATTGTTATGTCATAGGGAAAACAAGTATCTAATAAAACAGTCATGTCAAGTGAACTGACAGGTGCTCCTTACAATGAATCATTTATTGGGTGTCCGACACTTCCTTTACACCGGGGATACATTGGGATGACCAGCAGCCATTTACAGTTGCTTCCTAGCCAAAACCTGTAGAGGGCAGAAAACGCAGAACATTATATGTTATCTCTGTGTAAGGCTAAGGCCCCACGTAGTGTGCCGCAACAAAAAAGCATTGTAGGAAAAACTGCGGCAGCAACGCATCATGGTTTTTCCAGCAGCACTTTTCAAAGACAGTCTGCAGAGGTTTCCTCTGTGGACTTTCTGCTTCCATTATACCTATAGGGAAACTGCCGGCGTTTCCACAGGTATAATTGACATGTTGCGATTTCCAAAGCCGCAAAGTATTTTCCCGCAATGTGTGGATGGGATTTGCTAAAATCCCATCCACTTTCAGGGACTGTAAAAATTCCGCGTTTTTTTCCGCCTTGTGGGGCCCCGGCCTTAAGGTCTCTCTGTCTCCCGAAGACCACTCCCCAAAATATAGTAGTAGTTGGTGTACCACAGCACAGTAGTCAGGCAGTTATCAGCTAGAAAATACACTCTGAGGCCATACGTTGCGGAAATGCAGATTTTTTTGTTGAAGAATTTGCTGTGGTTTTTTGAGTCAAAGACAGGAGTGGATTGAGCAGATGGGAGAAATATAAGAGCTCCCTATATATTTCCCATTCCTTTTAAAGCCATTCTTAGGGCCCTAGCCTTACACATTTGTAGGGAAAAACTAGATATTTACTTGTATCCATACAAATACACATCAGCAGCATCATACACACATGGACAAAATTGTTGGTACCCCTCGTTTAATGAAAGAAAAACCCACAATGGTCACAGAAATAACTTGAATCTGACAAAAGTAATAATATATAAAAATTCTATGAAAAGACCCATGACCTGCAACTTAGACCAAGCTTTCTGACACTGGGCAGCACATTTCTCTCTAGAATCCCTTGATAGTCTTGAGATTTCATTGTACCCTGCACAGATTCAAGACATTCTGTGCCAGATGTAGCAAAGCAGCCCCAGAACATAACAGAGCCTCCTCCATGTTTCACAGTAGGGACAGTGTTCTTTTCAAGATATGCTTCATTTTCCTGTCTATGAACATAGAGCTGATGTGCGTTGCCAAAAATTTTTTTGTCTCATCTGTCCATAGGACATTCTCCCAGAAGCTTTGTGACTTGTCAACATGTAGTTTGGCAAATTACTTTTGTCAGATACAAGTTATTTCTGTGACCATTGTGGATTTTTCTTTCATTAAACGAGGGGTACCAACAATTTTGTCCACGTGTGTATGTAAGTACTGAAGTCTTTCCTATATGCAAAAGCCACCTGAGGCAATTCACACGTTTACTATTGTCCATATCACCTGTATCAAGTGTTTTTACAAGCTGAAGAAATTATGGCATAACATGAAATGTGTGGCCCAGTCTTGTACTACAGTTCCAAATGGGAAAAAGTAGTTTGGCAGACATGGAGAGAGACATGGGAAGGAAACTCACTGAGGTAGATAAGCAAGACAATTCATCTGAGTTGTATATGGGTGATGTAGTAGTTGCACTTCGAAAGAGATGTCGGAACATAATGTAGCCAGTACCAAAACTGATGAAATGGCGGGTAGATACTCCTTTTCATAAAGTGACCCCCCCACTGTGTAAACCCATCATAAGGCTAGTACTGCAGAGCGCGTTCACCAAACTCCAACTGTAGTACAACGCCCAAACTGTACAAAAGTTCTGCTTATCTCAAAATGTCTGAAGTGGGATACGAGACCTTGTCACCCAATGCAAAGAAAGTATAACATTAATTATCTGTATACACATCAATAGCACATGATGCACCTCTCAAGTAAAGTGCACTAAATGAGTACATGCCAATGCACAGTAAAATACGGGTAGACACACACCTAATGCAAAACCCCATTAACCCCATTATAATAATGCTACACAGGTAATAGGAGCCCTCCTAACCAAGTTGCCCAGATAAGCACCTGGCTAAGCAATTAAAGAGGAACTCACACTCTAAGGTCTTATTCAAATGGCCATGCCATTTTTCATGGACCGACATCTGTGAAAAACGGCTGTGTCTGCCTGTGTAAGGCAGTGAATAATGGTCATGTGATGGCCATGTGAATCAATGTATGTCAATGGGTCTATTCACATGGCTATCTATGTCTATTTTGATAGTCAAAAAAGGCCATGTGAATAGACACATTCGGGATTATTTATCATCTGCCCCTTATTTTGCCTTATTTTTTGCAGGTGCTCCCCTTTTTAGACTTTTGTACTGTGCTGTATATTTATGATATAGGCGCACATCCTTGTTAAAGGGATTTTTCCCACGAACATAAGCGTATTTAAATTTATAGACAATTAAAAGTTAAACATTTTTGCAAATGTAAATAATTAAAAATTTTGTAGACTTTTCGATAATAATCTCAATTGGTGACAGTTTATTATCTTGATTGTTGCCAATGGATATTACCATGAACAAAGGAACTTTGTATACTCTGAAATTCTGCCGTTTCCTTATTGTGGCCAGGTTATCTTCTTATGTATGTAGTCTCCCTGTCTGACAACCCCCAGCCCACCATAAGGAAATCTTGGCTGAGTTTATGATCGTAGAAAGGACCTGCATTCATGGTGATATCCATTTACAAGAAATCAAGACAATAGATTTTCTCTAAAAATCTCAGTGGTGGCAATCCTTAAAACTCTGCAAAATTTTTAATTATTTATATTTGGTTGGGGTGACAATTGGAAGACATTATCTGCGATGCAAGATAGCTTTATCTACCTTGTAGTGCTATTAAAAGAAACATGTGAAAAAAAGACACGTTTCCCCTCGTTTTTTTTACAAGCCCTATTTATCACTGGAAAAAAAGATTATAAAGAGTTGTAATTATATTATAAAAAATTATAAAGAATAAAGAATTATGGCATAAAAAAAAAATCACATAATAGGTTTTTGGAACATTTCGGGCATATATGCACTCAATTCTGTGACTCTTTACATTTAACTGTGGGAAGTACACCAGATGTCAAAAAAGGGATTTTTTTTAAAAATGTTACAATTTCACTACAGTAGAAAGGTAGCATATAGAGTATCACATAAGGACCTTATTATGACAGTAAATCCTGTTTTGACCTTGGGTCTAATAACCCAAACTTACAGCATGCTAGATCTCAATGATGTTGTAAGTAGGAACTACAATAGTAAATAAGCCCCAGTGTATTGGTCCGGTGTCCAAGCATTACCGTATGTACAACTGTATCCACTTTGTAGCTCCGAGGACTAGATCTACATATAAATTCTGTACCTTGAAACTGGTGAAAAATTGAAATACAAAGTATGTTATAAAAGTAGTATTACTTTTCATATATATAGTGATAAGGCATTATTTATATAAAACCCAAAAGCTTTTTTAATTGTATCTCAGAATTGATGAGCCCTGTACAAATACTGTACATTTCTTAACTTTCAACAAATGCTTGTGTGAAAACATTCGACTGCTCTGTAACCATACTCTTCTGCTACCGTATAATTTAACAGTGTTACAAAGGCTACATTTAGTGTATTATCTGTGCAGGAAAGACAGGAAAACTACACTGAAATGCAGGTTATACAGCTCTTTAAATTCTCCACATTGACATTGTGAACCTACCATGGATCCCTCTTGACAGGCCTCACAAACCTGACAAACACAATATAATAATAATTACCTATAGGATAAAGGTTTGACCAATCTGTTAAACTAGAAAGCAGAAAATAGGTATAATAAGCAGTCATAAAATTGTTTTGCTACATGATGAATATGAAAAATGAAATATAGAAATGCATTACACTGTACAATTTACTTGACTTACAGGAACAAGTACCTATGAATATCCTTAAAGACCAAAAAAAAATGTTCACATACTGGATTTTTACTTTGGGTCGAAGACACAGAATCTAAACATTAATAGTTTACAGATACATTGCATACTTGGGTGAACTATTAGTCTGTATAGTTCCTAAGTACCAAAGTTTCATACAAGACATACACTAAGGACACACATATCCTTTTCGCATCTTAGTAAGTAGACCATTTGCTGGATTTTTACATTATAGGAACATTAAGGATAACATCTGCAAGGTTTGGGTGAGCTTTCTCTGGGTACCCCGGTTTCCTCCCACACTCCAAAGACATACTGATAGGGGATTTAGATTGCGAGCCCTACTTGGATCAGTGATGACAATATCTGTAACTTGCAGATCAGTGGGAGTCTAACCACTCAGACCTCCACTGATCAAGAGAACGAGGGACTTTTCACCCCCATACTGAATGGAGCAGTGGTTGGATAGGGCAGTCACCAATATATTTATTCCAATGGGAGCGCCAAAGATAGTCAAACACTGTACTTAGGTTTTCTCTGGCACTGTCATTGAAATGAATGGAGCAGTCTGTGCCCTATCTGACCACAACTCCATTTCGTCCCCCGTTCTCCTAATCAATGGGGGTCTGAGTGGTTGGAACCCACTAATAGCTTACTTTTGTGTGAAAACCCCTTTAAGTCTTTTTCTGTATAATCCCAGAAACAGTCTAGTAAAAGAACCCCACCAAGAACAAAGGGGTTAATTTTCTGCTGATCTGTTCCATTCAATTGGGGACCAAACAGGGCTAGGGTTTAGCAAAGGGGTCAAAACATAACACTCTTTTTTATCCTACTGCAGACAGGGCTCAAGAGGGTGACTCATGCTCCAGCCAGTTGACTTACTACCAACCACAGGACAGAAAGGAGGAAGAGAGAGAGAGTTCTTTAGATATATATAGTTCAGTTTAAATTGTAATATGTGTGTTTTCTGTGCTTAAACTTTCTTATCGAGGTTTGTCTACACGTATTATCCAGAAGTACATTAAGAAGACATTAGCAACCCATTTAAGCCTGTCTACTGAGACTCTAGATGTAAGACATAGACTGTATGTAACATGTTCTTTCCCAGCACAATTATCAGATCTTTTAAAGTGTAAAAGTTAAATTTTATTTATTTTTTCATAAATCAATAGTGCAGGTGAAAGGAACAAAGTTTGGAATATAGTTCATTAAAGAAACATGCCGGTTACTTAAAGTGTTATTTCTGTTTTACTTCTCATCTGAGTGATTAGTACAGATTAGTTTGCAATGCTGTTTGTGGGGGGAGAGAAGGAGAACAGAGGAGGAGACGAGGCTGTCTACAATATTAAATGAGTCTTTTCTGGCAGGAGAAGGCTGGATAGTAATTCCTGATTACCCAGAGGTGTCATGAAAAACAACAGTCAATCTATACTGCAGATGTCTCTCTGCTATGAGGAGTTCTCTGCTTCCCCCCTCCCCTCCCCATAGACTTCTATTGTACAGATTTGATCATTGGCAGAAGGAGGAAAATAAGTGAAGAAACAGGCACTTTTCTTTAATATACTGTATTACAAGGATTGTTCCCTTCATCTGCGTTATTAATTTAAGAAAAAATAAATAAAAGTATACCTACACTTTAAGGCAAATGCATTGTACTTGTGTACAGTATATACATTTATAATGCTTTAAAATTAGATTAAAGGGGTGTTTGGCAACATATAAAAAATACTATTAAAATTCCTAGCTGTTCTAGAACCGCATTGAAATCTGAATTAACTGTGTAAGCTTTGTACTCTCATTAAATAAAGTAATCTCCAGGCAGACTGGTAATCTTTATGGAATAGGATCAATAGCAAATCCAATCAGAGGCCTACATGGGTACAGTATGACTCCATATAGTATGGGAACTATAAGACAGCTCCATATAACTATCCTTAACAGTAGAGCATTTCTTGGGCTCTGTTATTTGACTATTGATTTTGGAGGAGAGAGTCAAGCTGAAGAATGAGCTGTCAGACAGGAAGTCTACATATCACAAGGCATTATGGGAAAGGAGCTGGGGAGCTCATGCGCCCTCTGTTGGATGTAACAGATCCTCAATTTGCTTTTGACTCACCGAGCCTTGAGACAGCAAAAGGGATTTTAGCCAAGCCAATTTCACTTATCTGCATACAGCGCTGTTTCCGGATTGTTGTCCTTCATCAGTACAGAGCAAAGTGAATTGGCTGGCTTAGTGGGAGGCAATGAGTGGGTTAGGGACAAGAATCTCTCACATTGAGGAGAGCACCAGTGAAGGTGTGTAGAGATTTTAATTGCCTTTTGCCCTCTACTTAGCATCTACATATCACAAGGCATTATGGGAAAGGAGCTGGGGAGCTCATGCGCCCTCTGTTGGATGTAACAGATCCTCAATTTGCTTTTGACTCACCGAGCCTTGAAACAGTAAAAGGGATTTTAGCCAAGCCAATTTCACTTATCTGCATACAGCGCTGTTTCCGGATTGTTGTCCTTCATCAGTACAGAGCAAAGTGAATTGGCTGGCTTAGTGGGAGGCAATGAGTGGGTTAGGGACAAGAATCTCTCACATTGAGGAGAGCACCAGTGAAGGTGTGTAGAGATTTTAATTGCCTTTTGCCCTCTACTTAGCATCTACATATCACAAGGCATTATGGGAAAGGAGCTGGGGAGCTCATGCGCCCTCTGTTGGATGTAACAGATCCTCAATTTGCTTTTGACTCACCGAGCCTTGAGACAGCAAAAGGGATTTTAGCCAAGCCAATTTCACTTATCTGCATACAGCGCTGTTTCCAGGAAGTCTGGCAGAATTGCTACTGAACAGCATTTTGCAGCTTGTAGTGTAATGCATATACATGCAAGCTGCAGAAGACAAAAAGGGCAACGTTATTCATTAAACTCAAGTAGAATAATGATTTTTTTTTTTTTTTTAACAGAAAACACATACAAATCAATCTTTTAAAAAATAAATGCAATTGTGTATGTAGCCTTTAAGCACTTCAGGACCAGGCCATTTTCCTTGGTTCAGGACAACACACTTTTTTTTTCTTTCGTACATGTGGTTTTGAAGGCTATAATATTTTTTTTTTCCTTTAACAGCACAAAGTGATCCTAAAATTTATAAATTAAAATAGTTTTTTATTTAAATACTTTTCCCTCTTCCTTACGGCTAGAAAGTATGATGTGGGTGTGGTAGAGACATTATTTTTTTTGGTCTTTTTTTTTTATACATTGTGCCCCTCATAGGTCATAATACACCTTTGGGCAGCATTTTAACTTTACTTTTGATTTTTTCTGACGATTTTCCCTTTAACTGGGGCTGATACATTAGTGCCAGTTACTGTAGGAATGCAGAATCCTAAACGACGCTGTGTTCTCGGACCTCTAGGTTCCATCAGCTCTTGGAGTTCCCAGACCCAAGCAATTCACATGATCATGGGCCTGGAAGGCGGCTCATTGAGTGCTGTGTACACAAAGATCAAGAAGGCAGGGACAGTAATAAGCCATCCCTGCCTTCTCCAAAGGAGATCTTACTGTTGTAACAGTCAGCTCCCTTCTTCTGCAGCTACTGCTATACTCTATCCTTAGGATAGGCAATAAATAATTGATTGGTGGGAGGCCGACATCTGGCCTTCTCATGGGTAAACTGTTCAGGGTTGCTTCCGATGCCTGTACTGTACAGTGCAAAAGTCGGAACCCAATAGTTCCATTGTATAGTGGCTGAGTACCATTACTGCAGCTCTGCTCCTATTGACGTCAACACTATACAATATGGGTATTGGAAGCAACCATGAACAGCTGATCTGTGTGGGGGCTGTCTGTTGGCCCCCATCATAAAGATATTTAGGAATCAGCCATAAAAAAAAAATAATGGAAATCCCTTTAAGCATAAAGGAATATAAACCACACATGAATGAATGCAGTGACTGGGTAATGATTGAATCTTGCAGGTCTTCCATCTTGTGATAACAAATACTTTCAAGCTTAGGAACCACTAGTCAGAAAACTAATGATGCTAATCCTTCCATTTTATCTGTTTTCATAGAGACGTAAAGTAAGACATTCATAATTCATGCCGCAGATGTCTCACCACCTGTCATTCTTCATGAGATATATCTACCCTACGTGACTGATATCAATATCAAGGTGCTTGACTCATTTTTATTGTAAATCTCTACCAAAAGCAACAAACCCAAACTATTCCAAAATCCTAAATCAGATGATTAATATCTCTCTTAACCACAATATGCAGGGATACAAACAATAGTTATGTAACACCTAAGTCAGTCACTTAAGAGATAAAATAGATATACAGTAAGAAAAGGCTTTCATTGTTTTCTTGAACAGTTATCTGATTCATGCACTGTGTATAATAATGGAGGATAAATCAAGTGGTTTCTAAACCATAACAAATCTAAAAGACAAAGCACCACTTATGTATCAGCTGGATTTCATTGCAACTGTTTGCCTTTTTGGCCCTATGAAGGTTCAACAGAAATATACGATGAATTTTGAAGAAAAAAAGGAACATAAACGAGTTAGGTGAGCACAGAAGACAGCATAGTCCCCTGTGCGAGAAAAAGTATGTGGGCACCATGTTATGTAGTAGCCAGTTTGTTTATAGTGAGGTACTTGTCACAAAGCAAAACTCCACTTATCATGTGTTATCTAGAATACTGGTGTATTCTTATGTAGCTCCAGGGCCCAGTAGCGATTGCTACCTCTGCACCCCCTATATTTACGCCCCTGCATTCAGTGTCTTAGGCTGAGGCCCCATGTTGCAGAAATGCAGCTTTTTTGTTGCAGATTTTGCTGCGGTTTATAGAGCCAAAGCCAGGAGTGGATGAAGCAGAAGGGAGAAGTATAAGAACTTTGAATATATTTCCCATTCCTTTTGTAGCCACTCCAGGCTTTGGCTCAAAAAAAAAGCAACAAAATCTGCAACAACAAAAAAGTGTGTTTCTGCAACGTGGGGCCTTAGCCTTAATTGGGAAATGGTGGCTATTGTCACAATGCTCTTCCCAAAGACAGAGAGCTTCATCTGTAGAAAAAAACGTTTTCTGGCTGAGACTCGCTATGTGGGGCCTAAGCCTTAGACACGAATAAGCTTTATTTACATATAACTGAAAAACATCATCATCAGGGTAGTCATCTTGACTAAGCTGCTCTTAACAGCAGACACAAGCATCTACAGCAGACACAAGAGTTTGGAGAAATTCATAGAAGTCTATGGGGAGTTTTCTAGACATGATCTGTGCCCTGTCCAGAGTTCATTGTGCATTGAAGGTGATTAGATAAGCTTTACCCATCACCATATTGTAAATGTTATGTTAGTTCCTATTTTATCTATATAGATATGATACCTGTCATTATAATCCTATCTGTGCTGATAATGAGGTGACTGCTGCAAAAAATCTCTTATGGAATAAGAAGTGGCAGCATATTTTTAGGCTTAATTACCAGAGTGAAAACTGCAGGATATTCATTTATTTTTAAACATAGATATTGACATGTAAATTCTAAAAAAGCTTCCAAAAATTCTTAAAGAGAACCTTAACCATCTCCATCAACTCCTTGCATCCTTGAATCGATCCACTCCACTGATTTAGTGCAGGAATTTTTTTCTCTAGCCCCCACCGTTCCTGAGTAATCATTGTGGTTATCTTCAGCACTTAATATGCTAATTAGGCTCTTAACACTCAGGTGGACAGTGCTGGACTGGAGCAGGAAGCCTGGGACTGTCCACCTGACACTAGAAAGCCTGATTAGTATATTGGGTTCTGAAACTAACAACACTGATTGCTCAGGAATAGTAAGGGCTACAGTAAAAATTGCAACTGCATCGTTATCTATGGAGCTGTACCTGTTAACCCTTTCCCAACCTCAGCCACACTAATACGGAGGATGTTGGATCCTTAAATATGCATATGTATTATACAGCGGAGAGCCAGCACCATTAACCTTACTGATGCCTCCACAAAATTGTAATAGAAAGAGATCAGAACATGAAACATTCCCCAAAATGGTATAAATAAAAACTATATATAGACAGCCCTGTATACAGAAATATAAAAAAGTTATGGGTGTCAGAATATGGCAACTACATGAAAGTTTCATATTTTTTTTGGTGTTAAAATATAAGAAAAACTATATAAATTTGGTATTGCCATAATTGCAATAACCCCCAGAATACAGGTAATACGTCATTTTTACTGCAGAGTGAACACTGTACATTCAAAACCCATTACAACGTGTTGAATTCTGGATTTATTTCTATATTCCCCACACATTAAATGGAATATTAAATGGTATCATTATTGCAATTTGTTCTGAAAAAATTAAGTCCTCATATGGCTGTGTAAACTAAAAAAAAAAAAAAAAAAAAGTTAAGGCTTTTGGAAGGTGGGGAGTAAAAAACAAAAATTGAAAATTGAAAAATGGCTGCACCCGGAAGGGGTTACAGGATACAAAGAACTGTAGTAGGTGGAGGTGGTGAAAGGTCCTCTTAAGAATATGTTTCACATAAAACCTTGATTTAACAATATAAGTCATTTTCTGATAACAAATTCCCTTTAAATATTTCCACTATATGATGTACACACTAAAACATGGAGATACTTAAATAGATGGTTCGTTTTTGTGTTTTTATTAACAATGACAGTAAATGTCATCACATGGACACACAATGAAACATGCTGATTGTTACAAAGCATGAAACAAAAGGATTGCAAAGGTTACAATGTTGACCAGTGGTTGGGGCCTCTAACCCATTCAATAGAAGTAGATAATAATGTCTCTATTCGTATGATCCCAGCATTCTAGTTTTCTGGTTAATCATGTAACTCTGGTATCTTGACAAAGGAGAGTGTAATGGGAAGTCTGTCATGCGATGTTGTGATGGGATTTTCATCTTCTCCATGATGAGGTGATGATCCTCTCCATGACATAGCCTTTCTTTGTTCTGCAAAAACAAGCTCTCCTCCTGAGGGCCTCTGTACAGCCCTGCTAGATCTGCGTGCTAGAGGAAATCACATATTCATTCTCAGAGAAATAATGCAGAGTAACACCTCTTATAATTTACTGGTTGGCATGACAACATTAACATATTATTATGGTCATTGTGTTGGGAATCCCCCGCATTAGATAATAATGAAATTTTAATGAGCCGATTTTGGAAGAGTGAAATTGTGAAAAGTAATTATCCAGCCTGGAAGATTAATAGCAGCGCTGCACAGGACTCGCTCAATAAATAACCAATGCATATTACATAGGGACCCATTCAATGTCAACCACATTCATTGTCTCCTCAACACATCAGAAATTGTATGTTTATCACAGTGTGAATTGTTTCTTTTATTACTATTTAGACATCTGTAATCAGATGATATAAAAAACAATGTATGCAAATTGTATGTACCTATATTATATAAATTTTTAGATACTTAGACTTCGAATGTGGTATGTGGCTGAATAATGCTATGACTACACTTTGACTTTGGACAGCAAGACACATACAAAACATGTGTCCGATTCATCTGTGATCTGCTGTAATGTGACTATTTTATGCTTCCATTTTGGCTGGGAGACCCATGTGATTAAGGTTTTGCAATTCCCTTTAGACAGTAAAAAAAAAAATCCCAGGCACGTTTCAAGTGTGTCACAGTCGCACATGACTTACATTTAATCTATGCCGGAAATGTTGTATACATTTTGCAACCTGATATCAAAAATTTTAAAATTTTGTGTTACATATGTCTCATGTTGCAATGCAGCTGCATGCACAATCAATACTTGCAATTGCAATGTAATAATGACATTATGTTGTATGACCAAAATTGCTGAGAAGCCATAGCCTTAATCTCATCATTATTATGGTCATAAATGTAATAAATAAAAAAAAAGTAATCTTCATAGTGTATGAATGTTAAAATATATCAATCAACAATTTTCTATACTGTATATACTGCATATATACAGTACTATGAAAAGGTTTTAGGCATGTGTGGAAAAAATGCTGCAAAGTAAGAATGCATTCAAAATAGAAGTGTCAATAGTTTATCCTTGTCAACTGACAAAATGAAGCAAATGAACTAAAGAGAATATAAATCACATCAATATCTGGTCTGACCGCACTTTGGAGGAGTCTTGGAAGTGATGATATAACCCCCACAGTGCCCTGATCTCAACATCATTGAGTCGGTCTGGGATTAAATGAAGAGACAGAAAGATTTGAGCAAGCCTGCATCCACAGAAGATCTGTGCTTAGTTCTTCAAAATGTTTGGAACAATCTCCCTGCCGAGTTCCTTCAAAAGCTGTGTGCAAGGGTATCGAGAAGAATTGACGCTGCTTTGAAGGCAAAGGGCGGTCACACCAAATATTGATGTGATTTAGATTTCTCTTTTGTTCCTTCATTTCATTTTTTCTTTGCAGCATTTTTCCACAGCCACTTAAAACATTTGCACAGTAAAGTATACATAAACAGTGGGGAAAAAAAAGTATTTTGTCAGCCACCAATTGTGCAAGTTCTCCCACTTAAAAAGATGAGAGAGGCCTGTAATTGTCATCATAGGTAGACCTCAACTATGAGAGACAAAATGAGAAAACATATCTAGAAAATCACATTGTCTGATTTTTAAAGAATTTATTTGCAAATTATGGTGGAAAATAAGTATTTGGTCAATAACAAAAGTTCATCTCAATACTTTGTTATATATCCTTTGTTGGCAATGACAGAGGTCAAACGTTTCCTGTAAGTCTTCACAAGGTTGGCACACACTGTTGCTGGTATGTTGGTCCATTCCTCCATGCAGTTCTCCTCTAGAGCAGTGATGTTTTGGGGCTGTTGCTGGGTAACACGGACTTTCAACTCCCTCCAAAGGTTTTCTATGGGGTTGAGATCTGGAGACTGGCTAGGCCACTCCAGGACCTTGAAATGCTTCTTACGAAGCCACTCCTTCGTTGCCCTGGTGGTGTGCTTGGGATCATTGTCATGCTGAAAGATCCAACCACGTTTCATCTTGAATGCCCTTGCTGATGGAAGAAGGTTTGCACTCAAAATCTCACGATACATGGCCCCATTCATTCTTTCATGTACACGGATCAGTCGTCCTGGTCCTTTTGCAGAGAAACAGCCCCAAAGCATGATGTTGCCACAACCATGCTTCACAGTAGGTATGGTGTTCTTTGGATGCAACTCAGCATTCACTCTCCTCCAAACACGACGAGTTGTGTTTCTACCAAACAGTTCTACTTTGGTTTCATCTGACCATATGACATTCTCCTAATACTCTTCTGGAACATCCAAATGCTCTCTAGCAAACTTCAGATGGGCCCGGATATGTACTGGCTTAAGCAGGGGGACATGTCTGGCACTGCAGGATCTGAGTCCCTGGCGGCGTAGTGTGTTACTGACGGTAGCCTTTGTTACGTTAGTCCCAGCTTTCTGCAGGTCATTCACTAGGTCCACCCATGTGGTTCTGGGATTTTTGCTCACCGTTCTTGTGATCATTTTGACCCCACGGGGTGAGATCTTGCGTGGAGCCACTGATCGAGGCAGATTATCAGTGGTCTTGTATGTCTTCCATTTTCTAATTATTGCTCCCACAGTTGATTTCTTCACACCAAGCTGCTTGCCTATTGCAGATTCAGTCTTCCTAGCCTGGTGCAGGTCTACAATTTTGTTTCTGGTTTCCTTCCACAGCTCTTTGGTCTTCACCATAGTGGAGTTTGGAGTGTGACTGTTTGAGGCTGTGGACAGGTGTCTTTTATACTGATAACAATGTCAAACAGGTGCCATTACTACAGGTAATGAGTGGAGGACAGAAGAGCCTCTTAAAGAAGAAGTTACAGGTCTGTGAGAGCCAGAAATCTTGCTTGCTTGTAGGTGACCAAATACTTATTTTCCACCATAATTTGCAAATAAATTCTTTAAAAAATCAATGTGATTTTCTAGATATGTTTTCTCATTTTGTCTCTCATAGTTGAAGTCTACCTATGATGTCAATTACAGGCCTCTCTCATCTTTTTAAGTAGGAGAACTTGCACAATTGGTGGCTGACCAAATACTTTTTATCCCACTGTATATGTAATATACAGTACAGACCAAAAGTTTGGACACACCTTCTCATTCCAAGAATTTTCTGTATTTTCATGACTATAAAAATTGTAGATTCACACTGAAGGCATCAAAACTATGAATTAACACATGTGGAATTATATACCGTATTTTTCGGACTATAAGGCGCACATATAATCTTATGATTTTCTCAGAAATCAAAAGTGCGCCTTATAGTCCGATGCGCCTTATATGTGAACCCACAAATGGCTTAAGCATTACGGCCACAGTAGTCAGGATCCTCACTGAGCGCGGTGATACATACAGCTCTGTGCGCAGGAGCCCCGTGTTTCATTTTTTTATACCGACTACCCCAAAAATGCCTCCTGTTAAGAGACATGCTTATGATGCAGATTTTAAGCTTAAAGCTATAAGTTATGCAGTAGAGCATGGAAATAGAGCAGCTGCAAGAGAATTCAACATAAATGAATCTATGGTGCGTAAGTGGAGGAAACAAGAAGATGCCCTACGCCAGGTAAAGAAGACCAAACTGAGTTTCCGAGGAAACAAAGCAAGATGGCCACATTTGGAGGACAAAATAGAACAGTGGGTTATTGAACAGAGAACCGCAGGTAGAAGCGTCTCCACTGTCTCTATTCGTCTCAAAGCCACAGCGATAGCACGCGACATGGAGATCAAGGACTTTCGAGGAGGTCCTTCATGGTGCTTTCGTTTTATGAAAAGGCGTAATCTCTCCATCCGCACCAGAACTACTGTCTGCCAGCAACTGCCAAAGGATTATGAAGAGAAGCTGGCCATTTTCCGCACCTACTGCATAACCAAAATAAATGAAAAGAATATCCAACCAGAACACATCACTAACATGGATGAGGTCCCCCTCACTTTCGACATCCCCGTAAACCGTACTGTTGAGAAAACAGGGACCAGTACGGTATCTATACATACCACAGGAAACGAGAAGTCATCTTTCACTGTAGTTCTCGCCTGTCAGGCTAATGGCCAGAAACTACCACCCATGGTCATTTTCAAGAGGAAGACTTTGCCAAAGGAACAGTTTCCTGCTGGTGTCATCATCAAGGCTAACCCAAAGGGCTGGATGGACGAGGAGAAGATGAGTGAGTGGCTGAGGGAGGTCTACGTCAGGAGACCGGATGGTTTTTTTCACAGATCCCCATCCCTATTGGTCTGTGACTTTATGCGCGCCCATGTGACCGATGCTGTCAAAGCCCAAGTGAAGAAAACTCATTCGGAGCTTGCCGTCATTCCGGGTGGATTAACCAAGGAGCTCCAGCCGATAGATATTGGCATCAACAGGTCTTTTAAAGTTAAATTGCGAGCTGCATGGGAGAATTGGATGACAGAAGGTGACCACACATTCACCAACACCGGGAGGCAACGCCGGGCGAGTTATGCCACTATGTGCAAGTGGATCGTGGACGCCTGGGAGAAGGTATCAGTCTCCAGTGTCATCCGAGCTTTCAGGAAGTCTGGAATCATCACTGAAGAGTTAAACATCAGCAACGAGACCGACTCGGATAATGATGAGGGGGACCCGAGCATGTTTGATGCCGAAATCGCACAACTATTAAACTCTGATACTGAAGATGAAGAGTTTGATGGATTTGTGGTGGAGGAATGAACTGAAAAAGTAAATGTATTGATTTGCAGTTACAACTGAACAAGTTGAGAGTTATCGTGAAAGAGTTAAATAAAGTTTGACTTACGGTCTGAGCTTTGTTATATTTAATGCACTGCGCCTTATAATCCGGTGCGCCTTATATATGAACCTAGACGCCTTAGCAGGCCCTTATTGATAATGCGCCTTATAATCCGGTGCGCCTTATGGTCCGAAAAATACGGTACTTAACAAAAAAGTGTGAAACAACTGAAAATATGTCTTATATTCTAGGTTCTTCAAAGTAGCCACCTTTTGCTTTGATTACTGCTTTGCATACTCTTAGCATTCTCTTGATGAGCTTCAAGAGGTAATCACCTGAAATGGTCTTCCAACAGTCTTGAAGGAGTTCCCAGAGATGCTTAGCACTTGTTGGCCCTTTTGCCTTCACTCTGCGGTCCAGCTCACCCCAAACCATCTCGATTGGGTTCAGGTCTGGTGACTGTGGAGGCCAGGTCATCTGGCGTAGCACCCCATCACTCTCCTTCTTGGTCAAATAGCCCTTACACAGTCTGGAGGTGTGTTTGGGGTCATTGTCCTGTTGAAAAATAAATGATGGTCCAACTAAACGCAAACCGGATGGAATAGCATGCCGCTGCAAGATGCTGTGGTAACCATGCTGGTTTAGTATCCCTTCAAATTTGAATAAATCCCCAACAGTGTCACCAGCAAAGCACCCCCACACCATCACACCTCCTCCTCCATGCTTCACGGTGGGAACCAGGCATATGGAGTCCGTTCGTTCACCTTTTCTGCGTCGCACAAAGACACGGTGATTGGAACCAAAGATCTCAAATTTGGACTCATCAGACCAAAGCACAGATTTCCACAGGTCTAATGTCCATTTCTTGTGTTCTTTAGCCCATACAAGTCTCTTCTGCTTGTTGCCTGTCCTTAGCAGTGGTTTTCTAGCAGCTATTTTACCATGAAGGCCTGCTGCACACAGTCTCCTCTTAACAGTTGTTGTAGAGATGTGTCTGCTGCTAGAACTCTGTGTGGCATTGACCTGGTCTCTAATCTGAGCTGCTGTTAACCTGCGATTTCTGAGGCTGGTGACTCGGATGAACTTATCCTCCGCAGCAGAGGTGACTCTTGGTCTTCCTTTCCTGGGGCGGTCCTCATGTGAGCCAGTTTCTTTGTAGCGCTTGATGATTTTGGCCACTGCACTTGGGGACACTTTCAAAGTTTTCCCAATTTTTCGGACTGACTGACCTTCATTTCTTAAAGTAATGATGGCCACTCGTTTTTCTTTACTTAGCTGCTTTTTTCTTGCCATAATACAAATTCTAACACTCCATTCAGTAGGACTATCAGCTGTGTATCCACCTGACTTCTGAACAACACAACTGATGGTCCCAACACCATTTGTAAGGCAAGAAATCCCACTTATTAAACCTGACAGGGCACACCTGTTAAGTGAAAACCATTTCAGGTGACTACCTCTTGAAGCTCATCAAGAGAATGGCAAGAGTGTGCTAAGCAGTAATCAAAGCAAAAGGTGGCTACTTTGAAGAACCTAGAATATAAGACAAATTTTCAGTTGTTTCACACTTTTTTGTTAAGTATATAATTCCACATGTGTTAATTCATAGTTTTGATGCCTTTAGTGTGAATCTACAATTTTTATAGTCATGAAAATACAGAAAACACTTGGAATGAGAAGGTGTGTCCAAACTTTTGGTCTGTACTGTATATCTATATAGATATATATTATATCTATATATATAATTGTGCAAATAACAAAAGTAGAGACACCGAGCAGTATATAGTATAGTATTTTCTATGGACACAATAGACCAATAGAAAGAATTGGCTCCTCACCTTACGTGGTAGTATAACCAAAAGGGATATGAGGGACCATAGAAAGGGAGACACTGATAATCGCAGCTGTCACACTTTGACACCATAAAGGTGTGAAATAGAGCATATGTCGAGGACCAGGAATCCAGGGATTGCGCGGGATCAGTATAGTTGAAAAATTCTTTTTATTGCAGGCAATGAAAAAACACTACGCGTTTCGGGGTCATCGAAACCCCTTTTTCAAGTGTATAGTTGTTTGAAGAGCCACCTGGGGTGTAAGAGGCTCTTCAAACAAGTATACACTTGAAAAAGGGGTTTCGATGACCCCGAAACGTGTAGTGTTTTTTCATTGCCTGCAATAAAAAGAATTTTTCAACTATACTGATCCCGCGCAGTCCCTGGATTCCTGGTCCTCGACATATGCTATATATATAATTGTGTCTGTCTATCCATTTATCTCTGTTTCTTACCCTTGTAATTAGTTTCCTGTTCACCATGTCCTGTTTCCAGGGCATGACATAACGTTTGGGGATAACTGGATGTCTCCTGGAGAACTCAGAAACATGTAAGCGAGCAAGTCTGTAAAAAATGCAAAATAGTAATGAAAGACTTAGATATGGTGGTGTGCTTGTATGATTACAGCACATACAAATTCAGTACCAGACAAATTTTCCTCCACTGGCTGTACTTAGGTAATGTACCTCATCCTGATATTTCCCACCGTGGAAATGCATTAGAGCATATTTCAGCTATGTGGATGATCTTTCCAATTCATCATCGCTGTACATGTACTTACAAGCCTATTAAGTGTTATGATTGTAATGGTTAAGCAATTACTTGCAAATATAATTCTCAAAATTTTCACATTTTCATTATTACATTTACAGCCTGCTTAACATGCCTTAAATTGTCCACATCATGATCAGTCATCACACTTATTTTAGTGTCACATAATATTTGGCCCATTATATGTATCAGCAGAAATAATGCAGCATATATAGCAATATAAGGCTTCGGTCACACCTGCGTTGGGTGACCATTCGGAGACTCACTTTCTCTCCACCGATTTCGGGTGAAGACCCGAAGGACCCCAGTTTAGGCTATGGGGTCTGCGGGGTTCCATGGGTAACCGCTTTTTAAGTGGATTGGGTTTCCGTTTTTCGGATCCCTAAGCAGACCCAAAGAATGGAAACCCCAACACTAGTGTGAACATTGCGTAAGACAATTCTCATCACAGTACATTTTCCACTTATTTGTCAGCACGAATGGCTTTAGGGCTTATACAGCATTAACCCTTTAATGACAAATATAAATTGATTTCATCGTAGCTTTCAGCAGAATTATAGTAGTAGACTTCTTCTGATGTGCTGCCTTTTTATGGTGGTGCTTCAGAAGAAAGAAGATTGCAGCAGTCTGTGCTTTGCAATCCCGATGCCCAGGCAATAGTGATGGTAGCATCTAAAATGCTTGTCACCCATCACACCTCCACAACATGACTGCAGGAAATTTATGCCTTACTATTGCAAGTGGGAACCTACCAAAGTCCCCCAGGTATGCCATAATCATCTTCTTATTAGCCAATACTAAAAGTATGGCCTAATAGTCTAAAGCTAACAATAATACTGTACTTTAAAAATACCATATGTGGCCCTCATTCTTTAACAACCCTTATAATAAAATTAATTTGTAATTTTTAATGCAAGGTAAATAACAAAAAAAAAAGCAATGGAAAGACAGATGTTTCTTTGAATTTTACCCCCAAATGCAATCAATAAATTATATGTACCCTAAAATAGTGCCACAAAAATAAAATATAAAACAAGCCTTTATACTATATATACAAGCTATGTTGAAGGAAAAATGTATATTGTTCTAGAATGTGTCAACAGAAAATGACTTATGTAGTAGCCGCCACAAATAAATTAATACAGCAAATCAATAAATTATATGTACCCCAAAGAGGTGTCATTGAAAAATGTAGTGGAAGAGTGAAGAAATCAGGCGATCCCTTTTATCAGACTAACTGAGTATATTTGATAGTAAGCTTTCGAGAGTGCTAGCTCTCTTCTTCAGACTTGCTTACACCATGTCTGAAGAAGAGAGCTAGCACTCTCGAAAGCTTACTATCAAATATACTCAGTTAGCCTCTAAAAGGTATCGCCTGATTTCTTCACTCTTCCACTACTTTCTATGGCTAACATGGTACAACATTATACTATTGAAAAATGTAAGCTGTCTCACACAAAAACAGTCGCTTATATAGCTATGTCAGCAGAAAATTCAAAAAAGTTATGGATAATGAAATCTGACAATGATAGAAAAAAAATGTGTTAAATGATTTCATTAGGAAAGAAAATAAAAACATACAAAAACATTATTAAGTAAATGCCATTACCCTTTAATGTCCGTGATAGTCGCTACAGAGACCATAGTTCCAGGATTCAGCATGTGATCACTTGCTCCCTTTATGCGATTCCGGTCCTCATGTTTTGGTCGCTGCTGACTCTTGATCATGCTGTTTTCATTTCTATATTCATGTCTGTCTACACTACCACATCGGCTGCAATACTCTGACATCGCCTGTATGGTATTCTATGTGATTGTGGCCTCTCTACCTTTTCTCTAGTTAGAGTAAAATACTTTACTAATGATTCAGCTGTATTCACTATACAGATAGCCTGCTACAATTCTCCCGACCTTTGCGCTGAAAGATGGTAATTTCTACATAACCCCCTTCCGTAGTAATATAAACCTTTTGTTTGTTTTATCTAACTGCTTATTTCTTTGGTCTCACTCCTTGTCTTCTCTGATCCTGCCTCTACTTAGTTACTGTTGCTGTGATCAACAAGATTGTTTTCCGTGTACATGTATTCACCTGCATGGTGAGGCCTGCCTGCTTCACAGGTATAGTATTTCCATTCTTTCACATGCGCTTTGTAACTTTTATACTAGAAACAGAGATGTCACAAACATGGAGGGCTGACTGCAAAATGTGACATTCTGGAGAAACAAGAAAATACCAAATAACATTGTTTTTGGCTGTCCTGGATTTAATATACTTCAACAATCTATACCAGCAGCTAGGTTTGCATTGTGCTAGTAATCTAGTAAAATATTCGTTCAGAAGTTACTTAAAGGGGTATTACAGTTACAGCAAACCATACTTTTAACAGTCCGGTATACTTTCTGTATCAGTTTTTTGTGATTTTCAAGATCTCTGCTTGCAGTCATTCAATAGCAAACTGCAAACCACATTTAGACATGGCAGATTTGTTACAAGTCTTTGATGCTGATTTTTTAAGTCAATATTTATTTACAACTTATTTCCTATTTTTTATATGGAGCCAACATATTCCACAGCACTGTACGGAGACATCTGCCTCTGTCACTAATAGGACTTATCCTAAATTCACATGACAGTGAATATCAGCCATGTGATGGCTGTTTTTTTAACGGCCATCACGTGCCCACATTAATTTCACTGTCTGTGAATGGAGGCTATTCACATGACCGATATTTTGATGGTCCATTGTAATGTCCTATCACTGGCCTCAGCTGTCTCTGATTCATAACATCTCTGTGATCAGTAGACGCCCGATGATTGTTACCAGAGTCTAGGGGAGTTGAGTAAGGCTGGGAACTCGCATGGCGAAAATACAAAAAAAATGCTGTGTAGTACATAAAAATATGCAGAGGAAATGCTGTTATTTCAAAAAACGCATGTCAATTATACCAACAGAAACACTGACATTTTCTGTATAGGTATAATAGAGACAGAAAGTCTGCAGAGGAAAACGTTTTTCGGCTACAGCTTGCTACGTGGGGCCTTAACCTAACACTGTTTATGTTTAACCCCTTCCCGACATCCGCCATAATAATACAGTGGATGTCGGGTATTTAAATATGGCGGCCGCTGGGGAGCTGAGCAGCCACAATAGCCGCCGGGTTTCTGCTGTATTATACATAATATAAAATATAGAAAACTATAAAAAAAATTAAAAATATAAAAAATTCAAATCACCCCCCATTCCCTAGAACATATATAAAAGTACTTAAATACTGTGAAACACACACACATTAGGTATCCCTGTGTATACAAATCTATAAAATATTTTTCCTGTACGGTAAACGCCGTAGCAGGAAAAATAATCAAAGGTGCCAAACTGTCGTTTTTTCACTGTTTCACCTCTGATAAAAATTTTAATAAAAAGTGATCAAAGCAATAACAATTCCCCAAAATGATATAACTAAAAAGTACACCTGACCTTGCAAAAAAAGACGCCCTATGCATCCCCGCACACAGAAGTATAAAAATGTATATGGGTGTCAGAATATGGCAATTTTTAGAAAATTATTTTTTTTGACAGTTTTAGATTTTTGTTAAGGGGTTAAAATGTAAATAAAACCATATAAATTTGGTATCTCCGGAATCGTACCGAAACATAGAATACAGATGACATGTCATTTTGGCTGCAGAGTGAACACCGTAAAAATGAAGCCCGTAAAAATGTCACACAAATGCACATTTTCTTCTAATCCACCCCATTCTGAATTTTTTTCCAATTTCCAAGTACATTGTACAGAATAATAAATGGTAGCATCATGAAGAAAAATTTGTACCGCAAACATTAAGCCTTCATATGGCTCTGAGAATGGAATAATAAAAAAGTTATGGTGTTTGGAAGGGAGGGAGTCAAAAACGAACATTGAAAAATTCCTCCAGCGGGAAGGGGTTAATCACCTCCCATGGGCCTCTGCTCATTATATTCTGGGGTTTGAAGAAACCCCAGAATATAATAACGGTTCATGTGTGGTGAACCCCAAAAATTTGTAAACAAAACCATATGGGTACTCAGGGCCGGTTTTAGACAAAGTGGGGCCCTGGGCAAAATTAAAAGTGGGGCCCAAATGCTGATATGCAAACAACACCATCGTCTTCCAGTGGCAACCCCTATAATAACGCCTCCTTTCTGCCAACAAAAAAGTAATAACAAGCCCCATTTTACCACACACAATTCAAATGAGCACCTTTGTACCGCCTAATAGATTTTTGCACCAAGTCATCAGTTATTATAGCGCCTCCTTATAAATAATAGTCCCTGCTTATAAATCATATTAGAACTTTATCAGTAATAGCGCCCTTATAAATGATAAATAGTGACCTGTATCAGTAATATTCCTCCTTATTAGTAACAGTCACCCCATAAAAACAATACTGCTCCCTTATTAATAATAGCCCTCTCATAAATAATAGTTACCCTTATAAATAATAGTCCCCATTATCACTAATAGCCCCTTTATAAATAAGCCCACTTAACAATTATACCCCCCTTATGAACAGTTCCCCTCTTACAAATAATAGCTCCCCCTTATAATGGATGCCTTATATATAATAATTTCCCCTTTTTTCTAGGCCTCTTATAAATAGATCCCCCATTATAAATAATAGCCTGTCTTACAAATAATAGTCCCCCCTTATAATAGCCCCCTCATATTTAAGTTTCCCAATTATATATAGTAACCCACCCTTATATATAATAGTTCTCCATTATACAGTGTCGGACTGAAGGGCCTTAGGCCCACCAGAGGAACTTGCTGTATTCAGTGCACTGTCGGCTTTCTTGCGGTATATAAAACCGCATGTGCATAAGGACGTGAAAGGTCCTCTTTAACAAAAGACTGGAAAAGTAATTGGTACTCATGAAAAACAGCTGGCGTCACATGACTGTATAAAAAGAGCATGTTAGAGAGGCAGAAGCAAAGATTGTCATGTGTTCACCAATCTGTGAAAAACTGCATCTAAACATTGAGGAACCATTTCAGAAAATGTTCATAAAATTGCAAAGACTTTGAATATCCCATCATCTACAGCAGGGGTAGGCAACCTTTTTTGTTTGGCGTGCTGATTTTAATTAAAAAATCAAAGATGAGGTGCTCAGAGTGCCGGTCAATAATTGTAAGTCTGTCGACCCCTAAACTAAAGTCATATACATCAAACCATAACACAGAAGTTCTGCCACCAGATGCTTTAGGACACATGTGCGGTGACCAGATAGAAGGTAACGCTGCAGTTGGGATTGCGGGGTGCAAACAGCGCAGACTTGTCACGGTCTCTGGGCACGAGGGCGCAGCGCTGGTGCTGTCCCACGTTACCACCACTGGTACCGGTGATGAGGGGGCTGCACAAATGTTGGTGGTGATTGTTCCCCCGGGGCGCTTCCCCTATACTGTGCCGACTGGTGGTGTTTGGGGCGCCCTGATGTTGTCGGTGCAGAGTCAGACACAGAAACGGTTGTAAAGTTGAACTTTTACTTCCATGGGTGTGGAGGCACAAATGCTTAAACAGTTTCTTCAATACAAAACAACGGGGTACGCCTGGTGACACAGCAAAGTCCTGGGGTGCAGGGTAGACTTGATGAAATGTGTTCCTAGCCCCTTATACTTCAGTGTTACAGCCCTAAGGTGCGTCTGGGCTCCTATTTGGCTCATAGGAGGATGCCCACCATGATACTAGTACATAATATTCCCCACTCACGTTATGTGGTCCTGATAGCTCAGAGTTTCGGGGTGTAATAGTCAGGGTGGCAGGATATTCCACAGGTCTGGCCTTGGCCCCTGGATCCTGTGATACTTGCTATGGAGCACGTGTTCCAGAATGTTCTCTCCACAGTCTCAGGCTGACAAGATAATGATGCTTGACTTCCTTCAGGGCGATGGCTAGGCAGACAGGGGACAGGATCTTCTGAATAGCTGGAGTATGTCAGCTCTCCAACCTTCCTGGGCCTGTCTAGGACTTGAGATTCCTGCACTAAACTCACTGCTTTCTTCACAGGACATCACACTTCTCTCCTCACCTCCTCCTCCTAACACTCCACACTTCTAACTCCTCACACGCAGGACCTTCCTGCAGGGGTGTTACCATGGGGACCCAGTGATCAGCTGACTCCTCCCCTTTTCCCAGGCGATGTCCTCCCATTGGACATTTGGTTACTATTCAATCCTATGGGAGGTGTAATGCATGTGTGAGGCTCACTAGGTGGCGCTGTGTTGTGTGAGACTCAGGACCCCCTGCTATGTCACACAGGCTATGAAGCAACAGGAAATAACACAATGACTACAGAGATCACCCTCAGCCCAGCCATAGCCAGCTCTGGGATGCCACATACTCCCCCTCTTTCACTGAGCCGACCTCGGCGACGGGCTGGGGTGAAGGTGAGAAATGTAACATAACGTTAATAAATACGAATAAAGTGCAAATGTCACTAACAGTTTAGAAAAATATAATACTTAGAAACTTGAGGTAAGACCTCCCGGCATAGTCCTGGAATGTCCATGAGAAGTCTGAAGGGTAACGGAGAGATAATTAAACTCAGACTTATGGAACCTTTTCGCGGTACCATCAGACAGTCCATATAGAAACAACAGTAGTGCAAATGGGTCCAGAGGCTCTCTGGCACAAATTTCGTGAGTGTCCAATATCATGAGAGTCTTTCTGAGAAACAATAAACAGTCCTTTCTGTAAAGAAGAGTAGGCACTCTAGCACGAATGTCCATACCGCAATGGGGTAACAGAACTTCCTTGGCTCGGTGAGCCAGGCACTATGGCATGGATTGTTGCATATAAATGTAAATACTATATTACATGGCAAGATATTATATATATACTGTATATACACACAGGAAAAACATTAATGTAATCAGAGCAGGAATAACATATATACAGAAGCAGAGACAGTTAACCTCTTTTACCCGAGGACAGCCATGGCATCACTATAGCGTGTTGGAGGTATGCCTTTTGTAGTACGCTCAGAACGCCTAAGTGGAACAAGATTTGAATCAGGAACAGAGTCACTGAAATCAATTAAATCATCTGTCGAAGGGTTCTCTTGCACTAGAGCAATTGGTGGATAACAGCTAAATGGTAGTAGTTTAGGCGCCCACATAAGCTCAGTTAACGTTGGGGGTCTCTCTTTCGCTTCAGAAGGTGACAAGATCTCTGTACTCGTTGTCTCAGCTGGGGGCACCTCTGTGGGTAGTCCTTCTTTAAGGCACAGCTTCAGACGGTTTCGGTGTACTACTTGGGGCTGTCTCCCAGGTTTAGAGATCTCATACACGTCGGATTCAGGATATGGTATGGAGATGATACTGTATGGTTCTTTCTCCCAGAATGGATCCAATTTCCCATTCCGATGGTTATTCCTTAACCATAAACGGTCGCCAACTTTCAGGGGCGCTGCATGGGCGTGATGGTTGTAATCCTCCTGTTGTCTCCTACGAACCTCATCCATGCGCGTTTCAACTATCTCTTTAGCTTCCTCCATACGTCGGCGGTGTTCAACAACCCAGTCTGTTATGGGTAGTGGATTGATGGTGTCAGGGACCTTCACACCAAGGGTTAAGTCTGAAGGAAGTTGACCTTGTCTTCCAAACATTAGATAAAATGGTGCGTATCCCGTAGATGTTTGGGGTGTGTTGTTGTAAATATAGGCCAAGTCCTTGATACGCTCAGGCCACTCAACACCAGGTGTAACTGCGGCTGTTCTTAGCATGCCGATGATAACTTGATTTGCCTTCTCGCACATACCATTCCCTTGAGGGTGATACGCTGTGGTTCGCAACTTCTTGCAGTCTTGGAACTGACACAGCTCACGGAACAATTGGGATTCAAACGCCGATCCACAGTCGGTGAGGATATGCTCAGGACAACCGTAATGGCGGACAAACTCTGCGTAGAAGGTCTCAGCCGTAGTTCTTGCTGTAAGATCTCTGACAGGCACGATGACAAAGAACTTGGAGTAATGATCCACCTTTGTCAGAGCGTAGCTGTAGCCGGAACGTGTGGGACCCAACTTCACATGGTCCAGAGCAACAATTTCACACGGCTTTTGAGTCTTAATTGGATGTAGAGGGGCCTTCTGATCTCTTCGACCTTCCTTGGTGATACTACAGGCGGGACACTCTCGGCACCAACTCTCACTCTGCGGAGGTTTCACTGAAGACGGACGTCTGGGCGGCGACTCAGGTGAGATGTTGAGACTTCGCAAAGGATCACTGGACAATGAAGACGGCTGGGTCAGACGATCTAGACGGACGGTGATCTGTTCCATGGCACGGGTCAGATGATCCACTCGGGCCAGAAGGTCATCTCTGGAGTCTGCTGGTGTAGTCTGCGCAGTTTGGGCAGCAGGTGAGGTACCCAGAGGTAGTGACAGGACAACTTGAGCGATGCTTGTTGAGGGTCCAGGTGAGGGAGCACAGATGACTGGGCTCGGCTGGGGCTGCTCCTGTCCCAAGACCTGGATGGCAAGGGCCTTGAAGTCAGCAAACGTGATGCTGGGATGTTGTGCAGCAAGCATTCGCAACTGACTCTGGAGCAATGTGGTACCCGCCCCTTCTATGAAGCGGTCAAGCAAGATTTTATCAGAGTCCACATTTTCACGTGGATCCACTTGCACCACAGCTCTGAACGCCTCTTGGAGGGATAAAGCATAGTCCCGCAGGGTCTCACCCAGGTAGTTGTCGTCTGGAAAAGAAGCGCATCTTTACCTCGGAGACAGATCGCACGTCAAAGTTCACCTGGAGTTTGTCCAGAATTTGCCCAGGGGTTCTTTTGTCAGAGGCAGGCCAGGATTTGACCTCCCTAGCTGCAGCACCCTCAAGCTGGCCCAGCAGGATCTGTATCTGCTGTTCTGTATTCAGAGGATAGAACTGGAAGAGAGACAGCATCTTCTCACGAAAGTCCCTGAGGGTATGCGCCTCCCCTTTGTAGCGCGGCAGCCATGGTGCGCCAGGGTAAAATGGCATGGAGAATGGTAGGCTGCTCGCCATGGGCACTGCTGGATCACTAGAAACAGATGGCACAATGTCACTTTGCTCAGTCATGTTGTTTGCAGGTATGACTGAAATTAGGTCGCCGTCTCTTTAAGAAACTCAATTGTTTGCTGGCAGGGAATGGAGACTACAACTTGGAATGCTGTCCCTTTGAGAATGCTGTAGCTATTAACAGAGTCACTGTGATGCAGGCTGACGGTGTGCTCCCCCTCTTTAATGGTGGCACTCCCCACGGACACGGTACACGGAAAACACTCGCTGGGGCCATGGGAGGACTGAAGACAAGGACAGGGAGGCACAGTACTCACTGACAGCAACTGCAGCGTGGACCAGAGATCAGCGGTGCACAGCAGGGATGGTGATGCGGCACCGGAGAGTCAGAAATGGCGCTGACACGTTCGCCTTTCACTTTCATTGCGCTCAGCATTCTGGGCTCTCCTAAGATGGCGGCAGATGGGTCTCCTGGCCTCATGGGCAGTGCTAAAAATCTCCCGCACTTTTGCAAGGTACAGTTAACCCTTTGTGGGCGTTCTTACACAGCGATGTGGCGCAGCAAACAAGTCCTGGGCGTTTTAACTCTTCCAGGGCTGTAACACACTGAGAGGACAGTCTTTAGGGCTTACTTCAGGGGTATAGGGCTCCCCCCTCTTTGTGGCAAGCACTCTCAGGGAATAAACTTGATCTTAGCAAAGTCCACAATAAAGACCGATGCTCTGGAGACAATTTGGCGCACTTTTCGTGGCGACTTTCTCAAAATGGCACACACCCGTATCCTGTTCGTGACGCCAATTTTTCTTGCGGTGACCAGATGGAAGGTAACGCTGCAGTTGGGATTGCGGGGTGCAAACAGCGCAGACTTGTCACGGTCTCTGGGCACGAGGGCGCAGCGCTGGTGCTGTCCCACGTTACCACCACTGGTACCGGTGATGAGGGGGCTGCACAAATGTTGGTGGTGATTGTTCCCCTGGGGCGCTTCCCCTATACTGTGCCGACTGGTGGTGTTTGGGGCGCCCTGATGTTGTCGGTGCAGAGTCAGACACAGAAACGGTTGTAAAGTTGAACTTTTACTTCCATGGGTGTGGAGGCACAAATGCTTAAACAGTTTCTTCAATACAAAACAACGGGGTACGCCTGGTGACACAGCAAAGTCCTGGGGTGCAGGGTAGACTTGATGAAAGGTGTTCCTAGCCCCTTATACTTCAGTGTTACAGCCCTAAGGTGCGTCTGGGCTCCTATTTGGCTCATAGGAGGATGCCCACCATGATACTAGTACATAATATTCCCCACTCACGTTATGTGGTCCTGATAGCTCAGAGTTTCGGGGTGCAATAGTCAGGGTGGCAGGATATTCCACAGGTCTGGCCTTGGCCCCTGGATCCTGTGATACTGGCTATGGAGCACGTGTTCCAGAATGTTCTCTCCACAGTCTCATGCTGACAAGATAATGATGCTTGACTTCCTTCAGGGCGATGGCTAGGCAGACAGGGGACAGGATCTTCTGAATAGCTGGAGTATGTCAGCTCTCCAACCTTCCTGGGCCTGTCTAGGACTTGAGATTCCTGCACTAAACTCACTGCTTTCTTCACAGGACATCACACTTATCTCCTCACCTCCTCCTCCTAACACTCCACACTTCTAACTCCTCACACGCAGGACCTTCCTGCAGGGGTGTTACCATGGGGACCCAGTGATCAGCTGACTCCTCCCCTTTTCCCAGGCGATGTCCTCCCATTGGACATTTGGTTACTATTCAATCCTATGGGAGGTGTAATGCATGTGTGAGGCTCACTAGGTGGCGCTGTGTTGTGTGAGACTCAGGACCCCCTGCTATGTCACACAGGCTATGAAGCAACAGGAAATAACACAATGACTACAGAGATCACCCTCAGCCCAGCCATAGCCAGCTCTGGGATGCCACACATGCGTTTACTGCTATTTCCTGGGATGCTCCTGTACTTTCATGTGCATCCCGCAATTAGTGGTAAATGTGTGTCCAGGGGCACCGTATGGAAGCATCCTTATGGTGAAAAGACACCATAGCTGGATGCAGCTATATTCTTAGGTCACTGGAACTTTTACTTCGATGTAAAACTGCGTTCACATGGTGAATTTTTGCACAAAAAAAAAAATGCCTGTGTTTTCTGTGCAAAAACACACCATTATACAGAATAATGTCCCATAGCGGCTCCTGCATATGGTATTATGTCTCATAGTGGCTTCTGCACACGGTATTATATCCCATAACGGCCTCTGCACACGGTATTATATCCCATAGCGGCCCCTGCACATGATATTATGTCTCATAGCGGCCCCTGCACACGGTATATGTCCCATAGCGGTCCCTGCACACTGTATTATGTCCCATAGTGGTCCCTGCACACGGTAATATGTACCACAGCGGGCCCTGCACACGTTATTATGTCCCATAGCGGCCCCTCCAAACAGTATAATATTCCAACTTTTATAATATTCCAATTTTCGCCACTCCCTATCTATTATGATATTGTGGAGTCTTTTCAGACGCCAGAGTATAATAAATGGAGGGCCAAGAGAGGTGACAAACATAAAAAACAATATTACTCACCTTCCCTGCGCTTCCCTGAGCAGCTCTGTTCTCTTCGGCGCTTCTGCCTGAAGTCAGCGACCGCTGACACCTGAGGTCCAATCAGCGGTCGCTGACTTCAGGCAGAAGCGCCGAAGAGAACAGAGCCACCACGGAGCACAGGAAAGGTGAGTAACATTGTTTTTTAATGTTTCATCATCTCCCTGGGGGCTCCGCTTATTATACTCCGGGGTCTAAAGAGACCCCACAGTATAACAATAGCAGTTTCATTTTGGCTGTGTTGGTCCAATCAAAACAGCTGGGCGAGGACTCGGGCTGCCCATACCAGCGAAATAAACCACGTGTGCCACTGTTGGAACGCGTCGGGGGGTTGCTGACCCCTGATCTACAGTATAGTATATAGTATCATCAGAAGATTCAGGTCCTGTAGTACCGAGAGGGGTGGGACCATCCAGCTTATCAGCTAAAAATTAGCAGTTCAAAATCTTGAATCACTGTAGTATGGGGTTACATTAGTGTCGATGGCAGGGGCAGCTTACACTTCTTAAAAGGCACTATCAATTCTGAGCAGTATAGAGGTTTTAGAACAACATATGCTCCCATCCAGACAATGTGTCTTTCATGGAAGGCCTTGCATATATTTTAGACAGTGCTAAAACACATACTACGTCCATCACAACAGCAGATGTTTGGGTGCTGAATTGGTCTGCCTGCAGTCCAAATATTTCACCAATGGAAAACATTTGGTGCATTATGAAACAAAAAATCTGGCAGAGACCCAGGACTGTTGAGCAGAATCTTAGATAGGACAGAAATGGTACAATATTCCTCTCCTAAAACTCCAGCATTCGGTCTCCTCATTTACCAGATGTTTCCAGGGGATGCTACACAACAGTAGACTTGGCCCTGTCCTGATTTTTTTCGACATGTGTTGCTGCCATCAATTTCTAAATTAGTTCATTTTTTCAAATTAAATGGAGAAATGTCTAGCACCCACTAATATGTGTTCTCCTGTGAATACAATATGGTTCTATGAGATTTCCAAATCATTGCATTCTTGTTTTCTTTACATTTTACACAGCGCCCCCACTTTTTTAGAATTGGCGTCGTAAAAGTATGCAGTATAGGCTAGCTTAATGCTTTGTCCAGCTAAAGATAATCACAGTAATACATACCATATGACTATGTGTATTATGTAACCAGATGCATATGCACAGAGTTATTCCCAATACAGAGCAAAGGAAGCAGATGTGAAGTTCATTCGTCCACACAAACATGATGCGTGCTGCATATCCAGAGTCTTTGAGGATGTATTACAGTATTAGCTTTGTTCTCAAATCTAAATTCAAAATAGTTCTACAGTAAAAATCTATAACAGATGAAATCCTGCAACACCACATGGAATTTTGAAAATTCATAGAGATTTCAATTCCTTCACACTTCTTCCTCCTTTTCTGATGTGTCCAGTTAGTTTCCACCCTAACAGTACATTTGTACATACTATCAGACATTTTTCATTCCAATATACTGGATTAATGCTAAAAAATTATCCATCAGCAAATCATATCAGCTACAGTACTTCTATAACTATATTGAATTTCAATGCATGAAGCACTGAAATAAAGAATATAAAAATAGTTAACATTAAAGGGGTTGTCCAGGCATTTTTTTTTTTTTTCACTGCCTCCAGCTTATTTAAACCTTAAAAGGGTTATCCATTTTTACCTGGACAACCCCTTTAATAAAACTAAGGCTTCGGTCACACCTGCGTTCAGTGACTGTTCGGGGATTCCATCCCCCATTCCAGTTGAAAAGACTATAATGGGGTCCTGCTACTCTCCACATTTTTCAATCGGATTGGGTTTCCGTTTTTCAGGTCCCCAAGTGGACCTGAAGAACAGAAACCCCAAACGCTAGTGTGAACCTAGCATCAACTTGGCTGGATTATTAGGGTCTGAGATTATTATAGTGGTAAGGGTCAAAATTAAGCTTAAGCAAAAAGGGGAAGTCAAGGAAGATACAAGAGGGGAGGTTATCAGTAGGCAGGGTCGGACTGACCCACCGGGGAACTGGTGAATCCACCGGTGGGCCCCGAGCCCCGACTATTAGTCCTCATGTCATGGGGGCCCGATCAGGATCTTGACCAGTGGCGTAACGATCGCGGTCGCAGGGTGTGCGACCGCGACCGGGCTCGGCGGGGTATGGTGCCCGTGGCCAGCTGGAGATGGCTGGGGCCCCGGACCACTATGATAGTGGTCGGGGAAAGCCTGGTTCCCCGACCGTTATACATAATGTTATTGGAAAGGGGCCTTGGCATATTGCAGGCCCCTTTCCAATAGATGGCAGGGCAGGGCACCCAGGGGAGGTGACTGAAAATAATAAATACATATTCTCACCTCTCCTGGGCACAGCGTTCTCTCCGGCGCTCCTCTGTCATGTGACTGAGGCCTGTGATTAGGCCTCGGCGGTCACATGGGGCGCGGCCGCGTAATGACGTCAGTGCGCTCCCACATGACCGCTGAGGCCCAATCACAGGCCTCAGCAGCGACGTCAGAAAAGGGCCTGAAGACGCTGAAGACGACAGGTTGCCAAGGAAAGATAAGGCAAGGCAAGGTGAGTATGAGTGTTTGTTATTTTTAATCACTTCCCCTGGGCCTCCGATTATTATACTCTGGGGTCTGAGGAGACCCCAGAGTATAGTAATAGCACTGAAGCGGAGGGGGGCTATTGGGCACATATAATACTGTGTGGGGGCCACTGTGGAGCTTATAATACTGGGTGGGGGCCACAGTGGAGCTTATACTCCATACAGTGGCCCCTTCATTTTTTTTTTTTTATTACACCGGGGCAGGTGAAAAAAACAAAACAAAAAAAAAAACCCAAACTTTCTTTCCTGTCCCCAGTGTCTTCCAGCGTGGTTCGGTCCTGCAGTTCTGTTGTTTTCTTCCAGCTGAAGTTCCCCCTGCACGTGACTACCTGTGATGTCACGTGACCCCTGAGGCCAATCAGCGGCCTAAGGGAAGGGACCTGGGACGTCACAGCCAGTGAGGAATTTCAGCAAAAAGAAGACAGCGAAGCTGCAGGACCGGACCGTGCTGGGAGGACACCGGAGCATTGGAGACAGGTGAGTATGTTTAGTATGTTTTTTTTTGGGGGCACGTAGGCGGGATTCACCTCCCCCGAACTAATTATAAAAAAGAAAAAAATTATACTGGACAACCTCTTTAAAGTGTGGCGTATTAGGGGGGTATATTAAAGGGGTTGTACAGGCATAATTTGTTATGGTTTATCCTCAGGATAGGCCATAGATACCTGATCTGTAGGGGGCTGACCCTGGACCGATCAGCTGTACGGAGCCACTTCTGATGCCCGTACTGTACACAATACAGGGCCAGAAGCAGAAAGCTCTGTCCACTGTATATTAGCCGGGCACCTTCACTGTATCTCAGCACTTATTGAAGTCAGTGGGAGCTGAGCTGCAGTGAAGGCGCTGGGCTGCTATACAGCGGATGGAGCTTACTGCTTCCGGCCCTGTGTTGTGTACAGAACGGGCTCCGGAAGTGGCTCCGAACAGCTGATGGGGCCATGTGTCAGCCCCCTACCGATCAGGTATTTATGGCCTATCCTGAGCATAGGCCATAAAAAAGATTAACCCTGGACAACCCCTTTAATATGCCCCACACATGATGTTAGGCCCCATCACTGCTCCCACACAATATAATGACCCCATCACTGTTCCCCATACAGTTTGGGGGACCAGTGAAGAGGCCACTATGTGGGGGGACCAGTGAAGTGACCATAGAAAAATTTGGCCCAGACAACCCCTTAAAAGAGGTTGTCCATAAACTGGAGCGACCACTGTGTCGGCCGCCAGGGAGGTGTAAAAATAAGAAAATTTTTAAAAAAAGCATACTCACCTGTCCCCAGCACCTTGTTGTCTCCTGCCTGTGTCTGTTCAGTCTCATGGTGGCACCTCATTTCTGGAAATCCTGTACCTAATTGGTCTTAGCTCCGACATGAGACTGAATGGACACTGGCAGCGGACAACAGAGCGCCGGGGACAGGTGAGTATGCTTTTTAATTTACTTATTTTTTACTTTACACCTCCCGCCAGCTACATGGGTTGCTCCAATTCCTGGACAACCTCTTTAAAGGATTTATCCATCTTTCTAAAATTGATGGCCTGTCCTTAGGATAGGCCATCAATATTACATCTGCGATGATACAACAGCCAGGACCTCTGCAGATCAGCTTTTACAGGACAGTGCGCCTACAGGTAAAGGTAACAATTCTTGGAGCCATGCTGTTCACTTGCCATACAAGGTGTAGCAGTAGGTTTAGGTAGTGCAGTGGTGCACATGGTATAGCGGGTGAGCAGCATGGCTCCCGGCAGGTTATTACCTTTAGCCGCCCTGTCTCGGTACCGCTGATCTGCAGGGGTCCTGATGGTGGGCCCCTAGAAACAATTCCACTGGTGGGCCCTAGACATCCCAGTCCGACAATGTCAGTAGGCGTACTATCACTCCCAGTATACTCAGCTACACGCTGTGCAGTCCCTGCCTATGATGTAGCCATGCACGTCGTCCTACTGCTGATGCAGCTGCCCATCGGTTGGGCATGCCCTCCCACCCTACAACTTAAAGGTCTAATGAGCACACCTGTAGGCCTTTCCAGCCATTCTCATGTCCATTTATTTGTGTATAAACTCTCGCTTGTTCCTTGACTCTGCTCCTTTACACTTTGTCCTGATCTGCCTGATTTTGGTATAAGACCTTTGCCTGTCACCAACCTGTGAACCTAAGCTGCCTGTCTCGACCCTTAGGCTTCTGTTTGACCACGCTATCCTGCTGTTTGCCACAGACTTTCAGCCCATACCTGACTACTCTTTGCCTGTCCTACTGGGGTTCACCCTGACGCCTCTCTGGCTGACATCTCTCACAAGAGAGGTAGCAACTGGTAGTCTCACCACAGTGAAAACCAAGTCCCTGTACAGCGGTTGAAGGGTTAAAATCAGGGAGGCTACTTAGATAACGCCCTCAGGAGTGGCCCAAAGCCATTCTGGTTAGATGGCATAGTGGGTCCACAATCTGCTGCCCTTTACATCTATTATGAGAAACGGGGTTCTGGATCCCTCTGTTTCAATAGAGCAGCAGTAATGTAAAATGCCAGTCAAGAAATGATGACTGTGAAGTCAAAGACTGAGAGCAGAAACCAGCAGGTCATCCTGAGTGCCAGAGGGCTGGATGTTTTTAATTCTTGCATTCGAGTATTACAGTGTTCCTGCCGATGCACTTTTTTTCCAAATTTGTAATATTATTACTATTATGCATGAGAACTGTAAACGGTGCTAGTTTAACATGTTTTTTTATAAATCGACAGTATGACCGAATATAACAAACTTTGTAATATATTTTATTTTTTTTCTACAATTAGTAGCTCTTTTTTTAGCCCCTCTTTCCTTATCTTTCTGATATTTAACCCTTCCATACCAGATGCTTTACCCCCTTCCAGACCAGGCACATTTTGAAGTTTTTTGTATGTGCAGTTTTGAGGGCTATAAAATTTTTATCATAACTAATTTCTGCGTCTTTTTTCAGTGACATATAGGGCTTTATTTTTATGTTTTTTATTTTTGCATGTGTTTTAATTTTTTTTATATCTGGGAAAATATAAACAAATGAGGAGGGAAAACGTGTTTGTTTTTCACTTTTCATTTTTTTTTTATTTAATAACACAAAGTGCTACTAGAAAACTTTTAAAAATAGTTTTTCCTCTCCATTACGGTAAATTTTATTTTGAATGGTGTTGTCGGGGGTGGGTCTATGACCTTTAATAAGGGTGTGTTATTGGCGTATTATTTTATTTATTTTTTTAATTATTTTATATACTTTTTTTTTTACTTTTCTATACATTTTTTTAAAACTGTTTTAAATTGTCTCCCCATAAGGTCATAATAGTCCTTTGGGGACATCTGATCACTTTTTTTTTTTTGTGGGGGGAGGGAGGCTGATTTCCCCTGTAACTGGGGCTGGTATATTTAGCCCAAGTTGCAGGAGGAATACAGCCTCCTGCACATTACTTGCACCTTACTACAGAGCTGATCTGGGTCCTGTAGGACTCAGCAGCTCTTGCAGACGCTGCACCCGGCGAATCACGTGACTGCCAGATCAGAGGGGAGCCGCATCATGGAGCGCTGTATACACAGTGATCAGGAAGGCAGATCACTGAAGTTACAGCTGGTTCCCAGTTTCAGTAGGTGCACAATCTCGTGCAGCTGCTGATTTCTGCTTGGACGTACCGGTACGTCCTTGCAGAAATAGACAACCACCACTTGGACGTATATACTCTATAGGCGGTACAGAAGTGGTTAAGCTAAGGCCCCATGTTGCGGAAATGCTGCTTTATTTGTGGCAGATTTTGCTGCGTTTTTTTTAGCCAAACCTAGCAGTGGCCACGATAGGAATAGGAAATATCTAGGAAGATCTTATACTTCTCCCTTCTCTTCAATCCATCCCTAGCTTGGGCTAAAAAAACCCCCCATAAAAAAATAAAAGTTGTTTTTCTGCAACATGGAGCCTTAGCCTTACTCTAAAATCTCTGCTGAATTACACGATTTACACAGAAATCTATGTAGAGGGGAGGAGTGACCAGGAGCAGGAGTACTGAGTAGAAATGGAGATTGGTAGAGCTAAATAGGGGGCTATTATCTCATCCCAAGTTTTTGTTCACATCAATAAACGTAAGTACCTCTATATATTTGCAGTTAGTCCTGTGGCTGGAAAGGAACGGGTGACGTCACTCACATATGTTGCCAGGTCCTTTGCAGCGGCACAGTGACTTCACGGCATGCACCAGTACGAACAGCGGTGGCAGAAATTTCCAACCATTTTTCTGTTGTAAAGTCAGCATAACTTTACCGTACTTTACATACAACAAACTTCTGTCTGCTGAAAATATGATCCATCAGATTGGAAAATTTCAGTTGCAGCTGATTTGCAATAGGGGTGACCAACCACTACACAGTGTACAAAGCCACCTGCTTCCAGATCCATACACTGCGTAGACAACCTCTTTAGGATCAAATTACATTCTATTATATATTTGGCAAATAGAATGGAATCCAAGTAGCAATTCTCAAAAATGTACTATGTGTATATAGTACTGTGTTTTCAACAAAGTTTGCATAAATTAATAGTACACACGATTATGATAAACTCTGTAATATAACTTATCAGAAATGCCTATTTCTGCTCTTATCGGGCTGTTTCCTACTCTATCTGTTGACATGACTTTCACTGTGAAAATCACTGTTCTACACCTCTCCAGATCCATAAACTGCATGTCACATGACTCAGATCACACATGTCTATAGAAGTCTATGGAGAGGGGAGGAGTATGTATAAAGTACAGGAGATAAAAAGAAGAAAGACATGCTTCAACTAATGCTGCAGCTGAAAAGAAACAACAAAAGTACTTTACTCGCATCAGTACATGTTGGTACTTCTCTATATATGTGTTTTCATGGTCTTGGGCTGTTTGTAAGTGAGAGAGAAACAGGTATAAAGCAGATTTTTCCTCTACATACACTACTGTATGTAGTGTATGGAAGCTAGTCTCCACCCACCAGTTCAGAAAGGAATGAAAACTACAGATAGTGAATGTAAAGAAACAAACTTCTACAAACTGCACAGATTGTAAGTCATATAATGACATAAACAGTCTTGCTAGTGTTAATAGTGTACACACATTTAGCAGTCACCTTGAACGACTGGTACACTTTAAGTAAAATATTTACACAAAATATGCCAGTATAACTTTTAGAGCTAATGTATGAGACAGTGATATATGCACAGGCCTTGTATTTTGGCATATGGAGACACACAGGCACTCAGTGTACTGCTATATATCTGGGTCCTTACACAGCAGCAGTGTTTCCAGGGGAGGTAACCTATGTACTAGGGCATGCAATGGAGTATAAAACAGAGGCACACAGGTACAGTATAGACTTATAACTGGTTTTTGGGCACGGATCCATAACAAGGCAGTGTGCATGAGGTCCTAATCAAAGGAATTTCCTAATTAGTTATCTCTGCTTAGTCTCCTTGTCTCGTGAAATTCCACATGATGTTGAAGTTCTGTGCTGGAAACAAGTGCCAGGATCCGATGGTTTGCACTGTTGCCATGCAGAACCTACAAAGAAAAGGGTAAAATGAAGATTTCACCTCTTCTGCTTTCCAAGCTCTTTAACTGATAAGCTATTGGGCAGATTTATGAATGTATTATCTATTAATGTATTATTGTCAGCCTTCTGACATAATAAAATGCATGAAAAATATGGCATTAAAGGGAACCTGTCACCAAGTATAAGGCCCCTAAACCAGCAGCATTTCCTTCTACTGCTGGTGTTTAGGGCCCCAAACCTTATGACCTCAGTCCTGTCTGTGGTTCCATTCAGCAATTTTGAACTGCCAGAGATGAGTCAAACTCACTGTCGGAAACCCTGGTGTATCTGCAGTTAAAGTTGGCGTCCTGCTTTCCTGTTATGTGACCCAATTCCGTTTTGGCATTACATGGCTCTGTATGGCCTCTGGACCTCGATAGGATAATCTACCACCAAAAGTGTCTCACAGTGGCACTCTCCACTCTCCCAGGTCAGTACACAATCATGCATGTATAATAAAAAAAATAGTGACTATTCCAGCATTCAAGCAGGTAATAGTTAAAAATCCATTTTATTCAAAAACTTCCAATGTGCAAAGCAAATGTTTTTAAATTAAATGAATTTTTAATTTTTGCCTGTTTGGACGCTGGAGCATTCACTATTTTTTGCTATATTTCATCTGGAGCCAGCCTGGAGCATTGTTCTGTGCATGGCCTTCTGAAAACATTCTACTACCATATTTTTTGTACAGTCCCTGACAGAAGTTGTGTCGCTTATCCATGTTGTGGAATCAAAAGCTTATAACCTGACTTTAAATTCATCCATTGGTTTTATAAATGACTCATATGAAAGCTGAAACCCTCCCAAATGATTTTTTGGTGAAGAAAATAAATTGGCTTCCCTGCTGAAATATTCATCATTTAATGAACACAGAAAGGTCAGATTTTGGCAAGACAAAAGTTTTGTCGCCTTGTCATATAATGCACCCAATCCTAGTTTAAAGCCTCACCTGTGCTCACTAATTGATCGGTTAATTAGTAGGTGTGTATAAAAAGAACTCCATCACCCCAGACCTTCACTTGAACTGCAACTTCACCTCTGACAACATGCCAAACATCAACCCTGCGACCAAAGCCTTGATTACCAAGAGGCTGAAGACCAGATCCACTGCAGAGGTGGCTGGCACCTTTAATGTACAAAGTACATAGAATTAAAAAAAGATTTGAACAGACTGGAGATGTTTTTGACAAGCCCAGGTCCGGCAGACCCCGCAAGACAACTGCTCAGGAGGAACGTTTGTTGGTTAGAAAATAAAAAGCTAGCCCCTCTTCCACTGCAGCAGGGCTCCAACAGGCCTGGTCACCTCAAGTCCCCGTGTCAACTAGAACAGTTTGTAGGATTCAGTTTCGAAAGGGCTTCCATGGTCGAATCAGTGCCCAGAAGCCAGCACTAAACAAAAGGCAATTAAAAAAACGTGTGGCATTTGCTAAGGCCCACAGCCTGCTAAACGGATAGACGCTGGAAAAGTGGCAGAAGATGGATTTCTCAGATGAATCTTCAGTTGAATTACACCACAGCTGCCGCAAATACTGCAGGAGACCTACTGGAGCCCGTATGATACACAAGATACACCCAGAAAACAGTTAAGTTTGGTGGTGGAAAGATCATGGTCTGGGGTTACATTCAGTATGGGGGTGTGCGAAACATTTGCAAGGTGGAAGGCAATATCAATAGCCTAAAATATGAAGAAGTATTAGCTTCCTCTTACATTCCCAATCATAAAAGGGGTCAAATTTTGCAGCAGGATGGTGCTCCATCTCATACATCCATCTCTACATTAAAGTTCCTCAAGGCAAAGAAGATCAAGGTGCTCCAGGACTGGCCAGCCCAGTCACCAGAGAAGAACATCATTGAGCATGTTTGTGGTAGGATGAAAGAGGAAGCTTGGCAGACAAAACCAAAGAATCTTGATGAACTCTGGGAGGCATTGTAAGACTGCATTCTGTGCTATTCCTGATGACTTCATCAATAAATTGTATGAATCATTGTTGAAACGCATGGATGCAGTCCTTCAAGCTCATGGAAGTCACACAAAATATTAAATATGGCTCTAATAGCACCACAACGTCATTCATCAATGTTATGAAACATATCTTTGTTTTTGAACAGAATTATTGGTTTGATTTTCACATTACTTTATGTGTGCGACAAAACTTTTGTCTTTCCAAAATCTGACCTTTCTGTGTTCATTAAATGATGAATATTTCAGCAGTGAAGCCAATTTATTTTCTTAACCAAAAAATCATTTGGGAGGGTTTCAGCTTTCATATGAGTCATTTCTAAAACCAATGGATGAATTTAAAGTCAGGTTATAAGCTTTTGATTCCACAACATGGATAAGCGACAGAACTTCTGTCAGGGACTGTATATGCATGTGTATTGAAGAGGCAGGCAAGTTAGCTGTTCACTGAACGATTTAGGGGGTATGGCTGGCTTAAGTGGTCACTGCCATTTCAACAAACTTTGCAGAAATCAATTGTACAGACAAATATATCAAACTTTCCCCATGTCCCTGCTAAACTGATATTCACTCTCTGCTCTTTCCATTGTATCAAAATAAATATGACTATGGAAGTCTATGGAGCGGGAGGAGTGAGCAGGAGATGAGGAAGAAACACTATACAGAGACTGAAAGCAGGTAAATGGTTTCTGATAGAAATTAAAGTGCTTTATTCACATTATTACATTTCAGTATTTCTCTATATACAGTATGTCCTGTTTGTTCCTAGGCTGTTTCTGAGTGTGAGAGAGAAGGTTATGGAGCAGATTCTCCTCTACTCACTGGGTGCAGTGTACTGTATATTAGCAAGCTTCCACCCACCAACTGAGGGAGAACAGCAAACTGTAATTACAGGTGCATCTCAATAAATTAGAATATTTTTAAAATGTTCATTCATTTCAGTAATTCAGTAATACAATTCATAATCAGCATCTTCCATGATTGTGTGTCCTACTGAACCAGACTGAGGGACCATTTAAAGGCTTAGGAAACCTTGGCAGGTGACACCCTGAATTTACAATACTGAACTTTTTTACAATATTCTAATTTTCTTAGATTTGGGTTTTCATTACCTGTAATCCATAATCAACATTTACAGAAATAAAACACTTGAAATAGAACACTGTGTGTAAAGAATCTAGAAAATATAGGAGGTCATTTTTTTTATTTAATTACTGAAATAAATAAACATTTCAAAGATATTCTAATTTATTGAGATGCACCTGTAAATAATAATAATAATAATAGTCCTTTAATAGTCCCACAATGGGGAAATTCAGTGTGTTACAGCAGCAAAGATAAGATAAGATAAACAGATACAAATACAACATGTACAGGAATGTTCCAAGGTAAGAGGCATTACATTAATAGCAGACAGACAGATAGGACGTAGCAGAGGGGGGGGGGGGGATTTAACAGGCAGAGAGGTATTTCAGTTCTCTGTATGTAATGATCTCCGCTTAGGTCGGTGTTGGTTGTACAGCCTAACCGCGGTGGGGAGGAAAGACTTCCGATAGCGCTCCTTCTCACACCTAGGGTGGAGCAGTCGGTCACTGACAGTACTGCTCAGCGCGATCACAGTCTCATGCATGGGATGGGAGTTATTCTCCCGCATGGAGCTCACCACGGACAGTATCCTTCTGTCACCCACCACCTGCACTGGGTCCAGTGGGCTCCCCAGGACAGAGCTGGCCCTTCTAATCAGCTTGTCAAGTTTATTTCTGTCCCTGGTTGATATACTGCTCCCCCAGCAGGCCACTCCAAAGAAGATGGCTGATGCCACTACCGAGTTGAAGAAAGTCCTAAGAAGTGCCCCCCGGATTCCAAAGGCTCTCAGCTTCCTAAGCAGGTAGAGCCTGCTGTGGCCCTTCCTGTACAGGACCTCCATATGATCTGCCCAGTCCAGCTTATTATTAAGGAGCAGACCCAGGTACTTATAGGTGTTCACAATCTCGATGCCCGTCCCCAGGATGTCCACTGGTTTTGGAGGGCATCTGCCTTTACGGAAGTCCACCACCATCTCCTTGGTCTTCCCCGCGTTAATCTTCAGGTGGTTCTGGTGGCACCAGTCCACAAAAAACCGTTTCAGTTCTCTGTACTCCCTGTCATCATCGTCTGTGATGAGGCCTACTATTGCAGAGTCGTCAGAATACTTCTGTAGGTAGCAGCTGGATGAGTTGCACCTAAAATCAGCAGTGTACAGTGTGAAGAGGAAAGGGGCAAGAACCGTACCCTGAGGTGCCCCCGTATTACAGATCACGGTACCTGACACACAGTCTTGGGCTCTCACGTATTGAGGTCGATTTGTGAGGTAGTCTAGGATCCAGTTGGAGAGGTGGTGGTCCACTCCAGCAAGGCCCAGCTTGTCTCTCAGTAACCTGGGCTGTATGGTGTTAAAAGCACTGGAGAAATAAAAGAACATTATTCTCACCGTGTTCCCTGGTTTTTCCAGGGAAGCCTGGAAAAGCCTGCAGAAGGGAAAACTGCTAAATAATGCAAAATCTAAAATAACTTTTTTCAGATTTCTTTCCATAGGTTTTTCTATAAAAAGAAAAACTTGAAAAAACATACAAAAAAAAGTCACATAAAAAGTGTGTGTGAAGGAAGTCTTACACTGGGGATACACTGTTCGAAATCACTGTAAATTCACTGGAAGGTTACGCGCAGTGATTTACAGCTGCAGCATAGTGGGTAGGATTTATACAAATACCATCCACATGCTATGTTAAAAATCCACAGCTCAAAGTGACTTGCACTACATGTCAAATATTGTCAGCGTCACCGGGCCGTGATTTAATGTCTGTGTGCTGCCTGTGCCTCCACGGCCCCATTTACTGAGGCCAGGAATAGGACCTCTCCTGAGTTTTTCTCACGGCCCTATACATGGGACTGTGAAAATACACGGTTGTGTGTAGGGGTCCATACAAATGAATGGGTCAGTGTGCTAGGTGTGAAAACATGGCTAGCACACTGACAGTGCACACGGTGGTGTTCATGAGGCCTAAGCTTTACATTTAGCTTTCAACCTATGCAATGCAGAACCAGACGACTCCTATACTGTGAACCGAACGTTACTGGTCTTGACTGTAGACTGCAGAAGAGTTGACATCCAAGACATTACAAAACTCCAAAGCAACAACTTCCAACTACCAACAGTTTACACAAGCTGATGGGTAACAATCCTATTCACACAGGTGATGCTTCCTTTCGCACTCTCAGTCCTCCAGAGTTTTATGATGCAATAGGCTGCTTTCCAAGACTGCACAGGCGCTCGGACCAGAGAACTCCTGAAAAGGGGCAAGAACTCTTACATAGTGATCCCTCGCTTTGACACTACCTAAATGTCAGGCTGCAGCCAGTGCAGGGTCATATCGCAGAAAGCGCCAAATAACTAAATAAGTACCTCCATGGAACAACCTCTATGCACAGCTACAGTTCCGCCTCTCTACTTGTACCTGTCAGAAGAAGACAGCGGTCCACACAGTATGTGGCCATTAACAGGCAACCACCTAAGGTTGTTAACTAAAAGTTTAGCTTCATCCCTCTACAAGCGGATGGATAAAATTTGGTAAAATGTCATCCACAGTGCTGTATGTTAGAGGCCATCTTCTGCCTTGAAATCCCCTCCAAAAACCAACCATTGTGTTCAATGTTTCTTTTTCAGTGAGCTAGAAAAGTAGGTATCTTGCTCAGTTTTTGAGGATGAATCCAGTGGCAGAAGTAAAACCATAGCAGTGGCTATGGGGCCCACAACTGTAGGGGGCCCGGTCAACCCCCTGCTGCTTTTTTCTTTTTAATAAAATGGACAGCACGGTGGCTCAGTGGTTAGCATTGCTGCCTTGCAACACTAGAGTCCTGGGTTTGAATCCTGCCAAAGACAACATCTGTAAGGAGTTTGTAAATTCTCCCTGTGTTTGCGTGGGTTTCCTCCCACACTCCAAAGACATACTGATAGGGAATGTAGATTATGAGCCCTATATGGGACAGTGACCACAATGTCTGTAAAGCACTGTGGAATATGATGGCGCTATATAAGTAAGCATAATAAATAAATAATAATAGGCCACTATCTACTTATTGACCCCCACTCCTGGCCAAGGCTGCCTCTGCTTCCCCTTCAGTCTCTAGGGGGTGATGTACGGGAACCCCTGGGGGGGGGGGGGTTAAGACTGAATGGGAAATGAAGGAGACTGTGGGCAGGAGAGCCCTTTCTATATGAGGCTTTTGGCACGCAAACCTGTGCCAAAAAGCAGAGACTCGGCTCCATTTTTTGCCATGGGTTCCCCAGTGCCAGTTTTTCAGACTGCCTCAAGTTGCTCCATGTGAACATGCCCTAGTACACTGCAGCTTTTCAGTCTGCAAAGTCTGCAGCATATTTACCTTGTGAACATACCCTTGATTTGACAAAAAAAATTGTAAGATTCTGCAGTGCACTCAATTTTGCAAAAACTTGGTGTTTTTAATATGCTTCACCTGCAGCAAAACTGCAGAGTCTGAATAGACTCTTCATACTGTGCTGCTCACAAGACTTTGTTGTCATATAATAATCTACTGCATTTAAACCGCTATATGTAAATTGATTACTCTACAGTGCGTCTGCACCTATAAGTGGTGCAAAATCCCTCAGATAACGCTTTCCGTCTGTACGCAGTCCTATGAGTTTATATACGTTGTACAGTCTGTTATGACAATAAGCTTCGTGTTATGGTGGAGCCCTGTTACCAACCCCCTCCCATTATACACAGCCTGCTCTCCCGCCTCGCCTCCCCCTAGTGATCCCCCGCACCGATTTGAATTTAGTTTCAGACTCTGAGTGTGGGCGCGTCCCCGATCCGTATTGGCCGCGGGGTACCATGTGACCGTTCTGGCGCCATATTGAGGCCAAGCCTCTCACTCGCCGCTGTTCCTGGCGGGGAGATCGTCGTTCATTGTGCTCCTATTGGATTTTATCCCTAGTTTTTAGCCCGAGTACCGGGGTTGTGCTCCGCGCTCTCCCTCAACGACCGGGGATTTTTTTTTTTAGTTGGTTGCATCTCCAGCAGACGTGAGGAGCCGGCGGTCGGTGCTTCCTCTACCCATTGAATCTTTCTTGCCGGCGGTATAAAGTTTCTGTGGAGCCGGGCCCGGTCACGTGTGGGGACAGGTTAGCTTCCATTGTATTGTAGCCCATGGCGACCTCAACCCCTACCGCCCCCCGGCAGTCGAGCCGGCGGAGCAGCATGAGTACCCCGCTGAGCCCGACGCGCATCTCCCGCCTGCAGGAGAAAGAGGAGCTGCGGCAGCTCAATGACCGCCTTGCCGTCTACATAGACAAGGTGCGGAGCCTGGAGACCGAGAACAGCGTGCTGCAGCTGCAGGTCACCGAGCGGGAAGAGGTGCGGAGCCGGGAGGTCACCGGCCTCAAGGATCTCTATGAGACCGAGCTAGCGGACGCCAGGCGGACCCTGGACGACACCGCACGGGAGAGAGCCAAGCTGCAGATAGAGCTGGGCAAGCTGCGCGGGGACTATGACCAGCTGCAGATCAGGTGTGTGACATTGGCAGGGGGGCTGCCCAGGTTGTGCCCACCAGGCATTGTCTTGTGTACTGATCTAGGTTAATCTGCTGTAGTAGCTGCCCCTCCCCCCACATCCCATTCATAGCCGGGGAAGCCTCTGTGTAGTAGAGTATTCTAAGCTCCTGTTCACACCTTCCAGTGATGTATTCGATCTCCTGTCTACGCTGCAGTCCTGCAGGATGTGATTGGTGTTCCTCAGACCCCAGGGCTGTCACATGCTTTGTGTGCTGGACACAAAGGCTGCCCTGATCATATATAGACTCCTCCACATATAACTTAAAGGATCTGGTAATACTTGGCTGTATATGCCTGGCTGTGAGCTAGCCAACATGAGACCCACTTCTGTAAGCTTCCTGTCAATAATCCCAGTCTGACAGGGCTGCAACCAGAGGACAATAGATTAACCCTTACAGCAGATGTAGAGAACAGACTTTAGACTTGTGTCCCTTTAACCATTTGTGACAGTGTGGTGGCAGCTGCGCTGGGGCACCTGGCCTGGGTAATGTGCCCTGCCAATCACTTGTGTGCTGAGTAGATAGAAAAGGGCTCATTGTTTGGGGTGAGCGCTATCCTGTCAGTGCGCTAGGCGTTGTTGGCTGGCTCCCCTCCCCCTGCCCATTGAGCTGTTCTCTAGCTTGCATACATTGCTCACACCCTCTCTACTTCCTTCTAAGCTGCCAAAAACAAGTCCTGCTCTCCCGCCACTACATAGCCTGCTAGATGCGGGCGGCTTTAGTGTTAGGTGGACAAGTCTTGTGCGTGTATTAAGGTCATAACTCCATATTAAGTCCTACTATCTAGCAAACAAGTCCTTACAACTGCTTGTGTGTGAGAAGTTGTAGCCACAGGGGCATGTGGGGTCATCAGCCGCTGGGATCCGTCTAGTGACAGATGGCGATTGGTGACCCCAGACTACCCTGTCACATCACAGCTTAGTGACTGAGATCCTTAGACATTGTGATAAATGAGGATCATGTGGTGGTCTGCTGGATCTTTAGCACTGATCTCGGACTACGTCTGCAAAAACCATTGTCTAGTTTTCCTTCTTATTCAGTGCTGTTGTAGATGCCATCCGAAATACAGTTTTTTGGGTAAAGTGTGTAAATCGTGCCCAGTTACTGTAGTGTCACCAAGTCCTATGAGATTCTTGGTATATTGTCCCACTGTGCGCATAGCGGTGACTGTGGTGGATTGTGCTGTTCTTAGAATTGACTCTGCAGTCGGCTATACGGCGTTGCTGATGACACGAGGTATACTGAACTCCACCTTGTCTGTCACTAGGACATAATATAGGTATTAAATAGACTTTACTGTATTTCTATGACTTTGACTCCTGAGAAACTTGGAGTCTGCTAGTGAGTGCTGGATATGTAGAAAAGTGCCAGGGTCTGGTCTAGACCCCTGATCTGTAGTGTAGGAGTCCTCACGAATAATTATTGGTGTATGAAGAGGAAGTGGAGCGGCTCAGTATGCACCATCTTCGCAATAGGTACTGTATGAGCTTAGGCTGAGTAGTTTATTGCATAACTGGAGTAACAGGTGTTTACTATGCCGTCACTCTTGTTTCTAAAGATCTCCTAAAATGCAAGGTTTGCCATTGTGCATGACCTGGTCACTTGCTGTGACCTGCTGGAGTTGGTGACTTATCGTTCTGCTTGTTAAGACCTTCTAAAGTCGGCTCAGGTGCTTGACGTCTTGCCCTCTGGCCAGGCAGTATTCTGGGGCAGCTGCTTCTGGAATGGGGCCCAGTCTGTAATGTGAGCTATTGCAGCTGACGTGCACTTGCTTTAAGACATGACACTGACTGCACAAAGGCTTCTTCTGCTTATGTTGTCCGGTTTGTGCATTTGCTCTCTATGGTTAGGTTTGTCTAAAGCATATGGTCTATTTTCGATTGCAAGTTTTACTTGTACTTCAGCTGTCCTGTAGTAGTTCTTCTGCAGTTTCTTACGCTAGGTTCACACCTGCACTCCGGTTTCTGTGCTTGGGTGCCCCAAAAAGGGAGACTCAATCTGCTTAAAAAGTGGTGACCTGCAGAAATCTGCAGTCACCGGGTTATAGACTATAATGGGGTCTGCCCAGTTTCTGCCCCAAAAAAGGTGTAGAGAAAAGTCTTGCTTGCAGGGATTCTCCACATTTTTCAAGCAGAATGGGGGACAGAATGGACACTGAGTGCTGGTGTGAATCCAGCCTTAGTAATAAGCAGGCAAACACACAGGTCTTGTTTGTGTATACATCTATCTGCACAATGCTTCTATGCAAGGAGTAGATGTCTATGTAGCGGTTTATGATGGGCTCCAAGCAGGGCTGTCGAGTGGGACCAATTTTGGGTGCAGTCAGGGAGGATTACAACTCTGCTTTAAAATAAAATTATTTTTAATTTTAAGTGGATGCCTCCTTTGTTGCATATTTACATTCATAGGGATGCAATTCCTGGCTTTTTATGCCATGAAAATTATTAGTATAAATATTGGTGGTCTGACCAATCACAAGTCTTCCACTGATCCCTAGAACAGGGAAATCTTCCCCTGTTGCGGTCAGGCTGAATGGAGGGGGAGGAAGGACCCCTGCCTCTGGATCTGTGGCAGCCTGAGCGCTCAGACCCCTACCATCAGGTATTTATCCTCTGTCCTATGGATAGAAGGTAAATTCTTTTTATGGCATAATCCTCTTAATGTTTGACTGACCATGGCTGTCAGTCATTTATGAAGGGGTCAGTGGGGCTGTGGAAAGTCAGTGGTTTAGTCTGCAAGTGCTATGGAAATGAACTACATGGTCCGTCTCCCCCATTGCTTATTACTATGGTTTGGTTGTACCACGTGGGAATCTACATCAGGAAGCGTCACTGTCTGTGGTCCAATGCTGCCACTGTGAGGTCAAATGCTGCTCTTACACCTGGCAGCCTAACTGTATTCTATGTGCTTATAAGGAAACCTGTCGTAGGCTTAAAACGGCAGTGTGATGAGAATTCATTGTATCAAAGGTACCCAATATTAGTGTAGACTGATGAAGTACTTATTGATACTTCTGTATGTCTTTCCCATGCTCTTCCATTGTACTCCCGCATACTTATCACTGGAGGGCTCCTTTTTAAGAGGACCTGTCAAAGTCCACAGTGCTAAATGCCATAATGTGACTGATGCTGTGCCACAGAATAACCTGACTTCTCCAAATACACTTACATATAACCTTCCAGGGGCAGTGTGTTTTAAGACTTATTCTCCAAGTGGCTGGAAACTGGTCAGGTGATGGGGGGAGGGGGGGGGTTTGCTGGACAACTTTTCAGTTCAATTTTGAACTCTAAAACTACTGGTCCTTAAGGTCAGGCCTGTCGTAACCCTGTCCCTGGATGCTAGGCCTACTCTTGCACCTGCACAGTTCTTGACAGACGCTAGAGCTGTACATGTCAGCTTCAAGGTGAATGCGCTGGGCTTCGCTGCATTTAAGAATTCCCTGGTTTCACTGTAATTTTGGACATTAAACCATTGGTCCATAAGGACTTGTGGGTGGTTAAGTGGCACAAATCAAGCTAAAATGTTGGTTTTAAAGGTGGTGTCTGGTCCAAAGTGCCTCACAAATAATTAAGTGCCATGTAAGAGCCTGTAATGGTAGCAGAAACATAATTGTGGTACGTAGGGGCCTTTCATAGAAGAAGCATACCTCAGTGGCCTCAAACTGATGAAGCCATGCAGAGATAATTTCCATTGTCTTTTATGTATGTCAACCTACAAGTGCTACAGGGGTAGGTATGACCCACCACACTTGCCTGTAGACGGAGGCTGGAAATGTCACTCGCGGCACAAGGAGAGACTTTGGGCACTGATTCCAGAGGAGAGCTGGAGCATTTGCAATGGTCTGTAGGCAGATCGGGCTGCTAGCCCACCGCTGATGGGCTTGCAGACTCATTTGCATTTCCATAAAAAGATTCTTTGCACTGCTTCATGGCAGTTATTGGTTTAGGAGGTGTTTTGGACTTGACACGTTTAGCACCTTACCCCAATAAGATGTAATTGTGCATCCTTCATTTAGCAAGGGATCTATCTGTACCATTAGCAGACTTGTCTTACTATCCTGCTTCAATGGCTGAGTTTATCTCTGATCTTGAATATTAAACCCATACAGGTGAAATTAAAAATTCATGGGACTGCCTCAGCTGTAAAATCATGTAGTCATGTAACGGCAACACCAGGGCTTTGAAGTCATTGGGCCAAACCTCTGACCTCCCCTATCTTTACAATAAAACTTCTACGCTTTCATAAATAGCTGACTGCCACGGTCTGACAAAAGACCCAAAGCGCCTTTTAATTATGTAATTATATAATTATTTTGAATCCGGAGTTGGTAATTCTTCTGACCCCACCCAAAACTGGCCTAGGCTCCTCCACAGCCCTGGAAGAGTGAAAAAAAAAAAAAAAAAAAAGGTCAGACTACAATGGCAGAAAAAAAAAAAAAGAAGGAAACTTGTTTCTCGTTCAGTTATAAGTATATAAAAAAACTTCATGTATACCAAAATGATGCTTTTTAAAACTAAAGTTATTTCCATCTTGGTAAGTTGGTGCTGACATAAGAATAACTTTTCCTGATTTTGCATCCTAGGCTGGGACTTGTGGGAACAGCTGCACACAATGCTCCTCTATGCTTCTGTAATTCTGTAGCTGCTATACTCCTATACACATACATACTATACAGGAAACCATGTTTTTCTTCTCTGCTGCCGTTTCTGTATCTTCATGGTTATGGAAACGGCCTAGCTGTTTGCGCTGCAACTAAAGGTTAAAACTTGCCTAGAGTCTCACTAGACAGCGCAGCTCTTCACTAAAACCAGGAAAGCGCACATCCCATTTGGTGCCCATGTGCAGTGAAGCTGGATTGTACTACTTACGCTAGGTTCACACCTGTGTTCAGGCTTCCGTTCGTGTGGTCCTCTTGGGGGGGAATCCAGAACAGAAACCTAATCTGCTTAGTGGTTACCCTTGGAAACCTACTGACCCATAGACTAAATGGGGTATGCCTGGTTTCCACCTAAAAAGGTAGGGAGAATGCAGAGAGAAAAGCACTGCTTGCAGGACTCTCCTCTCCTCATTTTCATTTTTAAAACAGAATCCCTCAGTGGAGACGCAGCGCAGGTGTGAACCTAACCTTAGCTTCAGTAAAGGAGTAGCAGGGTCATGGACAGTGTTGGCTTAGGGCTAACTGGGACACTAAACCACCAGTCAATAAGGATTTCTGGGTGTCTTAGTGTCCCAAAAGTCTGACCAATTCCCTTTATATTTACTCACTACAGCAGATGTCAATGAATATAAATGCATGTTGTCCGTATATATTATAGTATATAACATGCTGCGTACATGGTTTTTGCAGTTTCTCAAGGAAAGAATCTGACTTTACTGCTCTTCAAGGCAAGCTCCGAGACAGTGAGGCTCTTCTGCACAATACAGATGCTGCACTTGTAACTGCAAAGAGTGAGAAGAAAGCTTTGGAGCAGGAGGTGGAAAATCTTAGAGCGGAGATTGGGCATGTGAGTACTTGTCAGGTTAATGGAGTTGTCGTCTGCTTTTTGGTGAAATTTTAAACCTTTCATACACTGTTTTAATGGCTTAAGAAGATAAGTATGCTAAGAAGCCCCCTCGGTTGCAGCTGCTATCACTTTTAAACTGCATGTACAGAGGTGCTCAAAGATGGAGGCTGTATCTTCTACTGTTCCTGCGCTAAGTATTCAGTTCAGATAGTTAAGGACATCCCTTAGAAACTTAATGGGAGCCATCATAAACAGGCCGCAATGTGCGTGAGCTCTCTGGTAACTAATCAGGTAAGCTGTGATGTGAATGATTTGCTTCCTATGCATAAGTGTGGCTGTCCCTGACCCCCAAAACTCCTGTCTTTATAACTTGCATTGCCCATATAGAAAACTCCTCAAATACTAGTTTGAGTTAGGCTGAAGCCAAAGATTCAGCCTTGAGACTGATTCAGACTACTATAACATAAGGGTAAATAGAATATGTCTGACTTAAGCAATGTAATATTAAGTAATCTATACAAATTCAATGCTAGGCTAAAGGCTAGTTTTGGTTTTTTTACAATTTCATACTTGTCTTTCAGTTTGAATCTGCATTGGAAAAATTAAAATCGCAGCTTGGTGAAGAAACTCTAATGAAAGTGGATCTTGAAAATCGATGCCAGTCTCTGAGTGAAGAGCTTGAGTTCAGAAAAAATATATATGAAGAGGTACTTGAGACTTTAGTGAATGCTATACACTGTCTGTATGCATACCCTGGTGGGGTGCTGCTTTTTAACACTTTGTTGTGCACTAAGGGTAAGTTCATACTGAGTCTTTCAGTGCTGCAGAAATTCCACCTCCCATTCATTTTAACGTGAGGCAGAGTCTTTATTTTCTGCAGGCAGTAAGTGTCTTCAATTGACTTCTGCTTGATCCTCCCACTGAAGTAAATGGGAGTAGGAAATCTTTCTAACAGCAGGAACACTTGTGACAGGTTTTGCTTGGTTGGTCCTGCCACAAAATCCACTATGTGAACTCTACCTCTACATCACTGTTGCTGAAGGTGAATGGATAAATCAACCACCACCAGTATACCTTTACCATCTGGTTTTAGCAGATCTTACAGGAGACTTCTACAGCAGACGACTTGTACCTTACATCTAAGTGGAGTATACTACCTAGATTTGCTGCAGAAACCAACTCTACTGCAGGAAATTCCTGTGACTTAAATATACTGTTATACATATCTGTTGTACCTAAAGCTATTTGATACTATCAGACCTCTGAAAACATGGTTATATATTTTATAGGAGATCAAAGAGACTAGAAGACGACATGAGACCCGCTTGGTCGAAGTTGATTCTGGACGTATCATTGAGTATGAACACAAACTTGCTCAGGCACTTGCAGACATGAGGTCACAGCAGGAAGAACAAGTGAAGGTCTATAAGGATGAACTTGAGCAAACCTATCAAGCGAAGGTATGTCTAATAGATATGGCGTTAGCACCATCTATGCAACTTTGTTCCCTATATGCAAGCACCATGCAGAATTGTAATGCCCATTCCCACTTACTGTATTTGGGCAAAGTCCTGCCTAAACAAACCCCTTAGACTAGTTTATAACTATGGTAATGTAAAATTGTCAGATTCTACTTTGGTGCAATAAAGAATAGTTTTGTTTTCAAGACAGTGCTTTTAGTCACATGCACTGATATCTGATGTGTCTGTACATATTATATATTAGTGAGATGAGAAACCATAAAGCTAAGATTCTGTACCAGCTATCTAATTTAGCTGCAATCTAGAGGGTGAACAAACTAAGGCTACAGTCACAGCTCTGTTGAAAATCGTCTGAAAAGTTCTGCCTGAAGGAGGTTTTTTTTTTTTTTTGTTTTTTGTGCCTTCCACAATCAGCTGCAGAAGAAATTTAGCGTAATGACTGTATTAAGAAACACTCAATTCCTGTTTGCTGGTGACGCTAGCACTGTGATGTCCAAATGAGGTGTGCTTCCTCTTCCTCTACATCTAAGTTGTAATTTTTAACTTTCAGCTGGAGAATGCAAGACTTTCTTCTGAGATGAACAGCTCTACCGCTCAGAGTACTCGTGAGGAGCTGATGGAAAGCCGTCTGCGCATTGACAGCCTCACTACCCAGCTGTCAGACCTGCAGAAAGAGGTATTAACTTCTATTTTAGGTTTATGTTTTTAGCATAAATTTGGGCACTATACACAATAGTATAAATTTATCAATGCACAACCTCTTAAGAAGCTTGTCTTTAGTCTAGGGCATGGTATGACCGGATGCAAGAGTTGGAAGAACTACTTGCTAAGGAAAGGGATTCCTGTCGCAGAATGCTTGCAGAAAGGGAGCGGGAAATGGCTGAAATAAGGGACCAGATGCAGCAACAGCTCTCAGACTATGAACAGCTTTTAGATGTGAAACTTGCCTTGGACATGGAAATAAGTGCATACCGCAAACTGCTGGAAGGTGAAGAAGAAAGGTAAGAGTCAATGTATGCTGCTCAGGATCTTTCAAACCTGCTATTACTTGTTTCTGAGTTCAGTGCTATGTATTTGCTCAGAAATGACCTGAACTATTCCTTAACTGTATTTTAGATTAAAGCTTTCTCCCAGTCCTTCATCCCGTGTTACTGTATCTCGAGCCTCTTCAAGCCGTAGTGTGAGAACTACCAGAGGCAAAAGAAAGAGGGTTGATGTAGAAGAATCGGAGGCAAGCAGTAGTGTTAGCATTGCCCATTCTGCTTCTGCCACTGGCAATGTGTCCATTGAAGAATTGGATGTGGATGGCAAATTTATCAGACTGAAGAATAACTCTGACCAGGTAAGTGCTGCTAGTCTCCATTGTCCTTGTAGACAAATCTGCATAGATCATCCAAATATAATGCTATCAATCAAAATGTGATTTTTAGGATCAACCACTTGGAGGTTGGGAGATGACTAGATCTATTGGAGAGACTTCGGCAAACTACAAGTTTACCTCAAGATATGTGCTGAAAGCAGGACAGACTGTTACAGTAAGTAACTTTTTTCCCCAAAAAAAAAAAAAAAACTCTATCTACACAGCCACTTTTGGTGCTGTTGATGAACATCCTGTCACTAGTTTGTCGCTATGTTTATTAGCCAACCCGCCCCCCCCCCCCCCCCCTATCTGTAGTGTAACGTCTTCTTTTGTGTTTTAAGGTCTGGGCTGCTAATGCTGGTGTCCCTGCAAGTCCTCCTTCTGACCTTATCTGGAAGAACCAGAATTCTTGGGGCACTGGACAAGATGTGAAAGTTTTGTTGAGAAACTCTCAGGGAGAGGTATGTTTGTATACCTTCACTGAACTTTAGGATGTGAAGTGATGCAGGGAAGTTACAGCTCTTAACATGCTTAAGAGCTGAACCTACTGCAAGGTTACCCCACTCTGTAGGAGCCTTTATGTTAGAGGAGCAGTAAATGGTCTGCAATGACAAACCTAATCGCATGTTATACTACTGATGTTACCACTTAGTCATGTCAGCAAGTACAGCAGGTGAATGACTCACAATCTTGTGGGAGATGGGCCATCTACTTCTATCACTGAAAACAGTCACCACAAATAACCAGTATATTGCAAGTGGATTTTGAGAAATAACTGGTAAATTATGGGGGTTATCGCTGGCTATGCACAACTAGGAAAATGGACTATCAGAGGCATGTAGTATGTGAACATTTTACACCAGTGACCTGATTGTCTGTAAGCCCTTTGTTTTTCATTTGTAAAACTAGGAAGTAGCTCAAAGAACGACTGTCTTCACAACATCTTTACCTGAGGAAGAAGTTGATGAAGAGGTAGAGGTAGCAGAAGAGATTGAGGCAGAAACGCGACCACGTCGGCAGGTATGACGTTGAGTAGACCCTCAAGTTATTATTTTTTTTTTTTTTTTTTTTTTGTTTTTTCAGCCAGCATGGAAAACAAAGTATTGCACAATATAATGTATCATGTTCATTTTAGAATGGTATGAAACTGAGTTTAGTTCAGTCAATTACAACTTCCTCTTATGGTGAGTTCACACTACCATTATTCAGTGTCCGCTGTTCTCCTCTGTCACAGGATGAGGGCAACTGATGTTAAATGACAGATGCTGACCCCTTCGTTGGGTGTCTGCATTCACCAACATGGTGTTTAAAAAAAATAAAATCAATTCTTGCATCATGGTTTTTACTCACATGCATTCCGATACATAAGTAAACAAAACATGATGGAAATTTTTTTTTTTTTTTTTTTTTTAAACATTAGTCAGTGGAAATAGACTGAGGGAGCTCAAGGGGGTGATGACAGCAATGGACTAACTGTATTGTGAACGTAGCCTTAGTTGGCTTATTAGGAAACTTTTCAGTCTAGAATTGTAACGTCCTGTAGATGGGGGGGGGGGGGGAGATTAAATGTCTTATTTGGTCAGGAGTATGGGGGAGTCCAGATTTCTGTTTGAATGGAATTCTAGTGAACTCATTCACTTCTGAGCACTGGATATGGCTATCTGTGCCATATAGGGTAATGGGAGTTCCATGCATGCAATGAACTTTGGAAATGCTAAGGGCAACAACTGTCAGGGCCCATACAATAAAGCACATCAGGGGATGGGGTACCCTGAACACTAGTGTGAATGAACCCTTGCTAAGTAGTCAGATTGTGTATACACAATCTTGTGTGTGCATACGTGAAAAATATTGGCTTCAGTTTACAACTGAACTGTAATGTAAAGGGGTTTATCCAGTTTCCTTATGTTTAGGCCATCAATATTAGATCTGCTGGGGCAGACACTGGCGCTACAAACTGTAGCGGTGAGTATGGATACTGCAGTGCTGACCCATAAATTTCAAACTGTAAGCCATACCGCAAGCCGTGATCTGCAGAGGTCTTGTGGATAGGCCTTCAATGTTAGAAACCAGATAACCCCTTTAACTTTAAAAAAAAAATCTGCAAATGAGGATGGAACTTGACTGAATATGTGGTAAAGCTGCTCTATTAACTTGCTCTGTACTACTTGTCTCTTGCAGGCTGCTGACAACAGAAGCTGTGCTGTTATGTAATGCTGGCACCAGTCTGACTTCACCCTACAGATCTGAGCCTCTTGGGATTGGCACTTCATCGTTGGTGTACCACATAAAATGCCCAAGATAATGGCCTTACCTTTTTTTATAATTACAGCCATGGGCATTTGGCCATTTTTTGAAATTGGAACATGTAAAATGTGAATTGACTGGTTGTACACTGTTATACCCTGGATGTTTCAGGAATTATATCTTTAATGTGAAGGCCATATATTCTTGTCACCTTCAGTCCTAAGTGACTGCATGTAAAGGTGCTCTCTGGTTGGAGGCACATGACATTTCTGCTTCCACAGTTTTCTTTTGTACTGAATTTTTTTTCTATCACAAAATCAGAATTTTAAACCATTTTACCCCTCAGCTTTGTTGCAAAGGTGTTTTGTCTTGTTTTATTGGAATTTTTTTAGCCTAGTTTGGTGGGTGGGTAATGTTGTAGCTATTTTAAATGACACCTTGGTTTAAGTAAAATAAAAAAAAAAAAATCCTTTCTAATACAGTTGTCTTGTATTTTGTTACTGGAGCATAATGGTAATAGTATCTCTGTTTAATAGCGATGAGCGAATTTCTCAAAAGTTCGATTCGAAGTTCCAAAAAAAAAATTTGCTTCAATCCAAATTACTTCGCAGCGAATAAACATCACTAGAGAATATCTTGACCGTCTGATGTCACAAGGGTCCTTACTAAATATTTGATACCACGTAGCATCAGGAAATCCGGAATCGTGGAGAATCGAAGATTTCCTGAAATTCAAATCAAATTCCACTTCTGCAGAATCGATTCGCTCATCTCTACTGTTTAACTTGTAAGAAGTCTAAAATCTTGCTCTATGCTCATGACTCTCATTAAGACTTACAAAGGAATCTTAGCTAACAATTCACCTGATTGCATATTGTCCATGTGTCATAATGTCATGTACAGAAATTCCTGGACATGTAACTAAATGTGTAAGGGTACCACCCTGAAGAAACTGCATATAAATGTGTACATAACACGATAAAACTTGACTTCATGAGTGAGAATACCTTCCTCCCTACTGGAAATGGTTCTGCTAAACCAGACTTGGGTCAGCATTGGGTTGTAAGGTATTGTAGAAGTACAATAGGTGGGGTGTTCCTCCCTTCCCTGCTGTTCCCTGGGAGCATCGGGGTCCCTCTGAGTCAGAGGGTGATGGTGCCATAGATCCTTCCCACTGGTTGTGCTGAGTTTGGACACGGGAGGGAGGATGGAGGAAGGTGCTCTTAGTTCAGAGCCTGGGCTGCGAGGGAACCGCCGGTGCGCGGGGAGAAGCTGCTAGATCAATCTGAATAGGAGCTGGCGAAAGCAGGAAGTACGAAGACCGGAATTGGTTGGAGCAACCAACAAAGGCGGGAGACTTAACAGTTGAAAACGCTGGTAGTGGATTCCAGCAGCTTTCCTTTGTTGTCCACACCACTTCAGAATGATGGAGCAGCAGCTTGACCATCAGCCTGCAGCCAGATCCAAGGCCCATGGTGGGGGCCAGATGGAAGTCTCGTTACTGATGGGAGTTGTAAGTGGCTGCGGGCTGCTTTTTTAACTTTTTTTTTTTTTTTTTTTTTTTTTTTTTTTGTGTGTATTTAGGGTAGGCCCATAAATGCGCTGGCTAAACTTTAAGAATTGGTGCTCATATGCAGAACTAAATTGGGCCCAACTTATGAGAAGTTCTGCCTAGTCTGCATTGAATGTACAATTGCGGAACAGTTACCCTCCCTGTTGCAAGGTATCTGGGCCTTAGTGCAGGAAGAGGTAAGGAACTCCCTTAAGGTCAAAGCCAGTAGGAAGAGGAAATCTGGGGCAGACTCTAACCATGAGGTTGCATCATCTTCCAAGGGGGAATCCTAGTGATGTGTGGCAAACTCTCTGCCGGATCCTCATCGCAGGCAGAGTAGTATGTTTCTTATTGCTTTTAACAGTTTTTCATGTCCTCTACTGGTAAAACAAGGGCTACAATTGGTATTGAGGACGCTAGGCCTTCCCATTCGGTACAGGATTTTGGGGGGCCTGGAATTTCGTTACTATAGACAGTTCACAGGAGCATCTCTTCACTGATCGAAAGTGAATGGAAGAAGCCAGATAAAAGGCTTTATTTCTTGGGGGGTTGAAACATAAGTACCCATTTGAAGAAGTAGGGGTAGGATCTACAGGGGGACATCCTGTCCGTACGGAGTCAAATTTGGGCCGGAGGATTGTAAATGAGACCCTTTTAAAGAGTAGGAAGCAATTACCTCTAGGATTTATGGTAAGACCTGGGTTACGGTCTTGGAATTTTTAGGAACTCCTCTGGGTGAAGTTCCAGAGGTTCCGATTTCTCAGGTCCTGGATTTTCTCCAGAAGGGCCTGGAAAAGGGGTTGTCCACCAGCACTCTCAAATTGCAAGTATCAGCATTGGGGGCCCTTCTCCAGGTCAAGCTGGCAGATAACACTTGGGTCAGCCAATTAATCAAAGCATCCTTTAAAAGCAGACCAGTAGTTTGGTCTAGTCGTTTCTCCCCCTCCTGGGATTTAAACCTAGTCCTTAATGCTCTTGCTAAGTCTCACTTTGAGCGCTTGGCTGAAAGCTCTAATTAGGTGCCCTACTCTTAAATCCGTTGTACTAGTAGCCCTCCCTTCGGCCAGACGAATTAGCGAGCTTCAGGCATTGTGGGTCAACTCTTCTTTCCTGACAATTCTGGAAGGGCGGGTTATACTTAGCCCAGACCCTGCCTTTGTGCCCAAAGTGGCCTCCAAATTTCTTTTTCTAACCAGAGTCTTTCTCTTCCTGCTATGTAATCTACTAAGGGGGGGTAGAGGCTCCACCTGTCTTTTATTTGGTAGGTTTCCTGTCCCTGGGGGCAGATCCTCTGGTGTAGTGGGATCAGGAAAATCCAAATTTTTTTATTTTATTTTTTGTAGAAAGTGTTGACATTTTCCAATGTATTAAAATGAAGAATTGAAGCACTCCTTTGCGTAGAAAGTGTGGTTTAATATTGATAAATTAGAGTAGAAGTAAACGTTTTTGGCAATGATGCCTTCATCACACTCTGTGGGTGACATATTTACAATTATAAATTAGACAAAAAAAAACCCACACATCATCATGCATCATAATAGTATTTCAGACATATCTATTATAAATAACACTAGGATGCTAGTACATAATTAAAGCAGTACACTGTCATTGATATAGTCAAAGGTATTTACTGATGCTCTTGTATATCATAGGGTCCATATATTCATCTAATTGTAGAAAATATTAATAGGTAAATAGTACATAATAAAGAATGCACTGTAAAACCATATCTATTGTAGTGATGGGTAGAAATAATATATAGAGGATATACGTTGCAAAGGATTCATAAGGGGGCACTCCAATCACTACCACTTAAACATACCTGACCCACCCAAATTAAAATGGCCCCCAGATAGTATAAGTCCTTTTTACTGTCCCCATACAATATAAGTGGCCATGCCCCTGCACTTATAAATGGTAGTCCCCCCCCCCCCCTTATAAATATGTCCTGTTCAGAGCTAACTGTACCCTTATCAATAATAATTTTAATGTGGTCATTTATATGCAGGAACTATTAAAAAGGGGCTAAAATTCCTTGCTTATAAATAATGCACCTTTATTAATAATCATTGCTTATAAAGCTTATCAGTAATTGTCACCCTTATTAATAGTTCCCTCTTATAAATAATAGTGCCCATTACTAGTAATAGTTCCCCCTTTATAAATAGTACTACCTTATATTTCCCCCTTTTAAACAGTCCTCATTTATAACTAATAGTCCCCCCCATTATAAATAGTTCTCCTTTATAAAGAAGGGAACTACTATAAGGTAGAAGTACTATTCATGGGAACTATTATAGGGGAGAACTATTATGAGGGGGAAACTTTTTAAGGGGGAACTATTGTATATAAGGGGAAAATTTTTATTTTTAAGGGGCTATTTATAATATTTCCCCATTATAATAGCCCTCCTTAAAAAAAATGGTTCTCCCACTATAGATGATAATCCCTTATAAATAATGTGTCCATATTCAGAAATAAGTCCCCATCAGCAGGTTCCCTTTGTCTTTAAAAACTCTCTAAAAAAAAAAAAATCTGATACTCACTTTACCACAATCCCCCGATGATTGGAGCAGCGGACATCTTCTGCTGTTGTTGCACTCTGGTGCAGGTCCGGACCCGGCGCAGATGATGCGATGCAGTGATGTCATCACCTGTGTCGGCACATCCTGCACTGACATTACAGTAAGTATTCTATGGCAGAGCATTGACTTTACAGCTCCCTGCTGTCATAGGCACAGCGCCAATACAGTTGTTAATGGAGCTCCCCGGGCAGAAAGTCTGGTGCCCTGATCTGGGGCCACCGCAACCATAGGGCCCGGAGCAAGTGCACCGTTTGCCCTATGGTTAAAGCGGCCCTGACATAGATGGATAATGGTGAGAACTCACCTAGGACAATATTAGACAATATATGCAATAGATATTTATAGACGGGAAGTCAGTCGGTAGTAGTTCATGCTTTTTCAAGAAATCCACTTTGTGGGAGTGTTCTTCTCAGATAACATGCTGAAACAGGTATATAGAAAGTCAATGGATATATAGATATGCATTAATGCAAACAGTGTCCTTACACAGTATCTTTATATAATCAATAGAAAGTAGCATAGATAGATGAATATATGCATCCATAATTGTAGATAGCCAGTGTCAATAAATACACGTTTGTATGGCGATATATATATATATATATGATACCACTGTATCTGCCAAACTACAGGTATAACCATGGATTGACGTGCATTCTTTATTATGTAATATTCTTTACCTATTATTGATGATATTTTCTACAATTAGATGGATATCTGATATCAGAGATCATCAGTAATTTAATTACCTTTGACTATATCAATGACAGTATACTTCTACACTGTAATTTATCAATATTAAACCACACTTTCAATTCTTCATTTTCATATATTATATTTGGGACTCTATTGGAGCACTCACTAAGTGATCGTTAACTTGAGTGCTGCTATCATAGCATAACAAAGTAGTTTTCCAATGTATTGATCTGCCTCTTTTAAAAGGGGTAACTGCTTAAAAAAAATTGTGAAATATCTGACAGCAGGGGCATTGCATCATTGATTTATTACACATTTTGTGTGTTTAGTAATTTAGGCACGTTGAGACACCACAGAAAGGTTAAAAGGGTCAACATTCTCCCCCTGTTCATCAAACCAAGCCACCATCTTCTGCTGCTCTGTGTAGCATTTCTGATGTCCACGAGCCAGTCCTCGCCCAGATTGCAGTTAGTGCTACAATATCTCCTCTCTGGGCTCTGTGGAGATTGGCTAGTCTATGCTTCACACTTGTCTAAGTGACAAGGTTGAGGGTTGTCGGCAGCTGCAAGACTAGGAAGCAGTCTGAGCTCTGCAGTCCACACCTGCTCCTGGTACAGTTGCTTCATCACATCTGCTTTTGATACAATGTACACTTTGTGCCTCTTGCAGAGTTGACCAACGAAGTGGAAACATTTGTTGCATTGTTATATTTTGTGATGCAAATCATACTGTGCAGTACTGCACTGAAAACTGAACATGGCTTTATTACTGCACAACTATATGTATGACTTGCAGAAATGTGTTCACTGTGGAGGAGTGAGGCTTGGCAGTATTCTCATGGTTGAGTTATGGTTACATCCATATACCTCATTTACAAATGGGTTTGTTTTGTGTGGTTTGTGGGTTTTCTCTCTTAATATTGAAATGTCCTTTAGATAATCTGTTGTGGCCTATGTACACATGGAGAGCCAGAAAGCCTTCAGTAACTCGACTTCTGATCCTCTTCCTGCCCATGCAGTGAATTACAGTATTGCTGTTTAGAGCAGTGGTCAGCATCCTTCAGTACTATAAGAGTATGACTCCCAGCATGATCCAATCATTTATATGGGAGTTCTAAGAACAGCAGAGTAAGCATGCATGCTGGCAGTTGTAGTTCCACAAACCTTGACTGCCCCTGATTTAGGGAATGCCAATAGAGTATTGCAATAAAACTGAGCATATAAAGGGTTCCTGTTTCACTTTACTGGAATAAAGCCAGCTGACCTAAAACTCTGTCCAACCAGAATGACTCAACAGTCATTACAAAACTTCCGGCAAGGTAAAGTCACAATATTGTAACCAGCAATAACATAAATCTAAGCCCTAAGGGTGTTTGTCCTGAACAGTGCAAGATTGCTCCGCGTGACCTAAACACTACTTTTCATTCAATATTGGTGTGAAAATTCTCAGCAAAATAATACTTGACATTCCTTCCATCCAAAACTGGTCATTCGCATTGAGACTATAAACTTGCTAGAAAGTTCTAGCAGTTGGTCCATAGCTATCTAAAAGTGTGACCTGCTTGGGATAGAAGATAAAAGGTGCATTTGGCTGAGGTTTTTCTCCCTACCCCATACACATCTATCAGTGTTCTGCCAATCCTTTTTTTTTTTTGAAGGCCTTTTTACACAGCTTGTTTTGGGTTTTTTTTTTTTTTGGTTTTTTTTAAATTTTAATTGTACTTATATAAAAAAAAATAAAATAAAAAATAATTAAATAGACTTTTACATAGGAGGCTGTCTCTCTTGTTTATCGCTGGTAGGGATTGTGTTGTACGCAGCTATTCAAGATGATCTGGGTGGTGAGACAGATACCGCACATGTGTAGACTGGATATGGACTTATTGGTGAATGAAGGGGGCACCATAAGAAGTGACTGCAATATCTGGAATCCTTTGGAGCATTTTAATTTAATTGATTCTAATTGAAAAATTAGGTTTTCGCATTGTAAAACAGAAATGTAATATCTAATAGTGGGACTTTAATCATGAAAAGTTTCCATAAATGGATATTGCAGATGTATATAGGAAATTGTTTCCTTTTCTGAGATTAGTTTACCTGATCCAGTGATCCCCTCCCCATAGCGCAGATAGATTTGTGATATAATTCACAGCAGTTTTCTGGTGTAAGTTATATTAAATCAGGAACACCGGAGCGCCCACAGCTTGCCTATTTTCCCACCCTGCTTCGTCCACTGTCTAAAAAAAATGTCATGCGGGGCGCAGTAGCTGAGAAGTGCCGCAGTGTGCCAAAATGCATTAAATTGAGGTGTATTTTGACCTCTTTCAATGCGCATCTGCCTAGATAAATGTGGGACATTGAGATGGATTTATCAAATTGCTCACCAGAATTCGGGCAGTTGTTTGTAGCTTTTTTTTAAAATTTTTTTATTTATTGATTTTTTTTTTTTATAAAGCTTTTACACTTAAAATTTTGCAATTTTTGATTTCCACTCCCATTACTCCACTTTGGAAAAAGTGGGCATGGTTAGCCTGTCTAGCTGTCTGAACTCCAGATTTATCAGCTGCGACTTTTTAAAAAGTTGCAAAAATTGTCGCAAAGTTACTCCAGTCAGTGGGTGGTGTAAACAGTGGAGTAACATTTAAGGACAAACATGTCAATTATAGATGCATCTTATGTATCAAACATTCTGCAGCATTTGATACATTCGGCACAAATTACACCAACGCAGACTCCAGCAAAAAAAAAAAAAAAAAAAAACATTTTAAAATTTCACCTAATGATAAATTTCCCCCTTAGAGTTAAAAAAAAAATATATATATCCCAGTCCCTTCAAGAGTTTATGCTTGAATGCAAGTCCAATATTTGTATGAATCATAGTACTGTGTTCACACTTTTGTCCTTTCGTATGTCCTGACCCGTCTCTTGGCATTTCAGGCATTTGTGCTATATACTTGTATTAATTTTTTTACTATTGCATTGTTGAACCAACTTCCCAGGAGCCTTTCAGTTCTGCCACTGTTCTGTACTGTATATCAGTATTTCTCTAGTTCTATGTCTCAAACCGTCTCTTGACATTTCAGGTATTTGTGATATATAATACTTTGTACTATTCCTTTACTGAACCAACTGCCAAGAATCCTTTCAATTCTGCCACTGTCTGTGCTGTACATCATTGTTTCTCAATGTTTCCCCCCATACTCAAATAAATTACATCTAAGGCTAGGTTCACACTTATGCCTGGCTCTTTGTTGTTCAGGTCCGTCGGAGGACCTGGACGACAGAGAGCTCATTCGCTAAAACAGTGGTTACCCGTGGACACCATAAACTATAATGGGGTCCGCCGTTTTTATACTGAAACCTCCATGCAGGACTTTTCTCTCAAATGTTCGGCAGATTCTGTTGCGGAGACTCCGACGCAGATGTGAACCTAGCCTAATTCTCTCCAAGACTATAAAGTGGACTGTGCTGCACCTTTTAGAGCGAACCCGAACTGCACAGTTCAGGTCCGCGCCGAACTTTGTGCGTTCAGGTACCCGACCCAGAATGTCAGCGCTGAAGTTCCTGGTCCGGGTTTGGCTCATCCCTAAAGCTGGTTGGTTGACGACTGAGCAGCCAATCAACCAGCTTTAACCCCGTGCAATTACCGTGGGAGCCCAGTTGTATCTGACAGCCAGGCTCCCGTTGCAACAGTGGGGATGGTGATAACATCGATTCCCGCCATTTAACCCTTAAGATGCCGCGGTCACTATTGACCGCGGCATCATAGGTGTTTCTCAGGGAACTCAATGCTGCGGGCGGCATCAGGAGTGGGTGTTAGCTGTAGCTGACAGCTAACACGCTGCTCCTTAACCCCTGATCGGAGCTGACCTCCAATCGGGGGTTTTAACCCCTTGGATGCCGCTGTCAAACATGACTGCGGCATCCAAGGGGTTCCGCCATGCCAAATGTCCCCCTCAGCACCCCCCGCGGTGTGATCGGAGTTGCCCATATGAATCATCTGCAGCCTGGGGTCTGGCCAGTGACCCCAAGCTGCTAGGAGCCTCCGATACCGGGCTGATCCTGCCAAGAAGAGAGGAAGTAGGGTGTATAGGCTGACTTCCTCTATAGACTGAAATACATGTGTATTGCAGTCTATAGTGCTGAACCAGCGATCAGTGTATCGCTGGTTCAGGTGCCATAGTGAGACATCACTAAAAATAAAGGTCGGGTCCCCATTGATTTGGTTCGGGTTCGGGTACCAAACCGAACTTTTGGGCAAAGTTCGGCAGAACACATCGAACCCGAACTTCGACGGGTTCGCTCAACACTACCTAGGAGCAAGGTGAGTATTCCATGTTGAGAACCTAGATGTAATATAATTAGAGATGAGCGAATCGAAGCTGACGAAGTGGAATTCGATCCGAATTGAATCTGGATTCCCTCACGCTTCGTGGTAACGAATCACATTTTTTCATGAAATGGCTGGTGCATGTTAGGACATTGGGCAAGGAACCCAGGGAATGCGAGATCACCCACAATGCCATGCGTGCAGCCAATCAGCAGCCAGCCAGCCCTGTGATGTCACAGCCCTTTAACCTCTTTGCGACCGCCCACGGCACCTGGAGCGGGTGTTAGCTGTAACTGACAAACAGCTCCGATCGTGGGTTTTAAGGGGTTCTGCCATGCTATATGTCCTCCTTGGCGAGATCGGGGGGGGGCTGATATGCATTTTCTGCAGCCTGGGGTCTGGCCAGTGACCCCAGGCTGCTAGTAGCCCCAGTAGTACCTGGTTGATCCTGACCAGTAGTGAGGAAGTCAGCCTATGGTCCGAAATAACTTGAATCTAACAAAAGTAATAATATATAAAAATTCTATGAAAATAAACAAATGAAAGTCAGACATTGCTTTTCAACCATGCTCCAACAGAATTTTTTTTAAAAAGAAAACTCATGAAACAGACCTGGACAGAAATGATGGTTCCCTTAACTTAATATTTTGTTGCACAACCTTTTGAGGCAATCACTGCAATCAAACGATTCCTGTAACTGTCAATGAGACTTCTGCACCTCTCAACAGGTATTTTGGCCCACTCCTCATGAGCAAACTGCTCCAGTTGTCTCAGGTTTGAAGGGTGCCTTTTCCAAATGGCATGTTTCAGCTCCTTCCAAAGATGCTCAATAGGATTTAGGTCAGGGATCATAGAAGGCCACTTCAGAATAGTCCAATGTTTTCCTCTTAGCCATTCTTGGGTGTTTTTAGCTGTGTGTTTTGGGTCATTATCCTGTTGCAAGACCCATGACCTGAGATTGAGACCAAGCTTTCTGACACTGGGCACAGATTCAAGACACCCTGTGCCAAATGCAGCAAAGCAGCTGCAGAAGATAACAGAGCCTCCTCCATGTTTCACAGTAGGGACAGTGTTGTTTACAAGATATGCTTCATTTTCCGTCTGTGAACATAGAGCTGTCTCATCTGTCCACAGGACATTCTCCCAGAAGCTTTGTGGCTTGTCAACATGTAGTTTGGCAAATTACTTTTGTCAGATTCAAGTTATTTCTGTGACCATTGTGGATTTTTCTTTCATTAAACGAGGGGTACCAACAGTTTTGTCCACGTGTGTAGATACCACTACATAAACTTGAATATGTTACACACACACTTAAAACACGTATGTTTCATCTCCTTCTGGAGCTTCAAACGCTGCTCTAGATCATCACCTCTAACTGCTTCCCAGCTCTGCCCCCCATTGCGCGAGTGACATCTTCCACTTTGTAACACTTTGTAGGCAGGGTTGGTTATCTAGAGTGGAGAGCGAAGATCCTAAAGCCCTTTTCAGCTAATTTGCATAAGAATAAAACACTGATTTTTAAGAAAATGGAGCTGCAATGCAGAATAAGAAAACCATCTTTGGAAAGTATAGAAGCCGCCTTGCAAGGAACTGTCAATAGATTCATACCGAATTTTCTCCTGACAGACTCCCTTTCATATGGTCATGTAGCTAAAGGTAACCCTGACATTAGATATATAAGTAGATTAATGATTTCGAACCATCCTACATATTTTTGTCCATAGTTGTTACAGTCATTGAAATATGTTCAATAACACCAGATGAAAAACAAATGACCGTTCTTGGCTCATTCTTTAACCACTTCCGGACTGCCCATTGGGTTTTTATGTTCAGAAGGTGGTTGCCTTGTTCTGCAAGGATGTACCGGTACTTCAGCCGGAGCTCCCCTAGAGAAGGCAGGGAAGGTTTATTGCGGCTCCCCTCTGACCCGGCAGTCATGTGATCCGCCAGGATCAGCGTCTATTAGAGCTGCTGGGTCCTACAGGACCCAGATCATCTCTATAGTAATGGGCAGGAGGCTGCATTCCTCCTGCAACTGGGGATAAATGTACCAGCCCCAGTTACAGGGGAAATCAGCCTCCTCAACAAAAAAAAAAAGTCATCAGATGTCCCCAAAGGTCTATTATGACCTTATGGGGACACAATATAAAAAAAAAAAAAAAAAAAAAAATATAGAAAAGTTTAAAAAAAAAAATGTAAATAAAATAATAAAAATAAATAAATAAAATAGTACGCCAATAAAACGCCGTTATTAAAGGTTATAGCCCCACCCCCAATGACACCATACAAAATAAAAATTACCGTAATGAATAGGAAAAACTATTTTATAAATTTTTTTTTAGTAGCACTTTGTGATATTAAATAAAAAAAAATAATTAAAAGTGAAAAACAGACAAGTTTTCCCTCTTGTTTTGTTTATATTTTCTCGGATATAAAAAAAAATGAAAACACATGCAAAAATTAAAACAACATAATAATAAAGACCTATGTGTCACCGAAAAAAGACGCAGAAATTAGTTGAATAACACAAATTATAAATATGTTACGTAACTAAAGTCTTGTGGGCTCTGGTGCAAACTTTTGTCTGGGGCCCCCTACCCCCCTCCCTACAGCAAATTCTTGATAGTGACGGTTATGGGCCCCAAACAGTATAATATGCTCGACAGTGGCCCCCACACAGCATTATATGCTCAACATTGCTCCCTCCACACACAGTATAATATGCTCCACATAGTGGCCCCACACAGTATATTATGCTCCCCACAGTGGCCCCACACAGTATAATATGCTCCACACAGTGGCCCCACCCTGTATTATATGCTCCCCACAGTGGCCCCCACCCAGTATTATATGCTTCCCACAGTGGCCCCCACCCAGTATTATATGCTACCCTCAGTGGGCCCCACCCAGTATTATATGCTCCCCACAGTGGGCCCCACCCAGTATTATATGCTCCACAGTGGGCCCCACCCAGTATTATATGCTCCACAGTGGCCCCCACCCAGTATTATATGCTCTACAGTGGCCCCCCACACAGTATTATTTGCTCCCAACAGCCCCCCCTCCGCTTCGGTACTATTATTATACTCTGGGGTCTCTTTAGACCCCAGAGTATAATAATCGGAGGCCCAGGGAAGGTGATTAAAAATAACAAACATTCATACTCACCTTGCCTTACCTTTTCTTGGCATCCTTACTCCATCCTGCCGTCTTCAGCGTCTTCAGACCCTCTTCCGACGTCGCTGCTGAGGCCTGTGATTGGGCTTCAGCGGTCACGTGGGTCACACTGACATCATTATGCGGCCGCGCCCCATGTGACTGCTGGGGCCTAATCACAGGCCTCAGTCACATGATGGAAGAGCGCCGGAGAGATTGCTGTGCCTAAGAGGTGAGAATACGTATTTATTGTTTTCAGTCACCTCCCCTGGGTGCCCTGCCTTGCCATCTATTGGAAAAGGGCCTGCAATATGCCAGGGCCCCTTTCCAATAACATAGCGGTCATCTCTAGCTGGCCAAGGGCCCCATACCCTGCCGGGCCCAGTCGTTACTCCACTGGTTACAGCCCTCAAAACCGCACATACAAAAAAAAACAAAAATGTGTCTGGTTCTGGACCAGAAATTGGCCAAGTACTGAAGTGGTTAAAGGAAAGATTTGTGGTCTTCAGATGAAAATGTTCAGATACAGTTTACCTCTTTGGTAATAAATGTGTCACTGGTCAGTTAAAAGAAGTGGAAGAGCTAAAATGAATGTTCAATGTTAAATTTTCATTGGACTTTCATTTATTATGGTGGAAATCATTAATTTTAGTCACAATGTACAAATACATGAAGGGACAGTACAAAGGACATTCTAAAAAGCTTTTTACTCTTAGGCCTATGACAAAGGGACATCTTCTACGCCTAGAGGAAAAAACATTTCACCATAGATGGAAATTCTTTACTGTAAGAGCATTGTGGCTATGGGAACTCATTGTCACAGGATGTGTGGTTGGTGGATTTGTTGTACAAACTCTAGAACCACCTGGAGGCCTTTCTCGAAAGGATAAACATTACAGGTTATGGGATTTTGAGCTTTGGGGAACACAAGGGTTTTATACTGATTGATAGATTTGGAGTCAGGAAGGTTCCCCCCTCCCTGACATGGGGCAATTGGCATCAGTCTCGAGGGGTTTTCTTTGGGTTTTTTTTTGCCTTTCTGTGGATCCGTGAGCCCAACCCTGTAAACCCTTATAAATTGGGCTTGATCAACTTGTGTCTTCATGCAGCCTCATCTACTATGTTACTATGTAATGTGTATGGATACCTTGAGGCCTTGCAATGCTGAACAAAAGAAAGTGAATACTGCATTTTTATCAGCAATGAAAATGTACATGGATACAACACAAAGAATATAGGAAACAAACTAAAACTTATGACAACCATTTCATGGAGGATTTATTACTTAATGCACAATGTTATAATCAATAATGTATATGCAAAATCATTTTAAAAATTGCTTCAGATGTCCAATACCCCTGTTATCCATCTCCCAGGCAATGCTGGTGACAAAGTGTAATGTCAGGATCTAAAGCACTCCAGTGGTGAAAGGGTTAATGGTTTGAGCTGTTTAGGATAAAAATGTCTATTTTTTTTTCATTCTTGATATGAGCAATCTTGAATTGTCCAGTCAGAAGCAAGATCATAACGTTAAGCATCACAGCCAAAGTAAAGTGAAGGAGACTGAATCGATTCAGTGTGAGAATGCGTTACATCCATTCGGCGCATCTATCCTGTAAATGCAAGACTTGGAAAAAATTGTTGTTTAAAAAATATTTTAGAAACCATAAATATATTTATACAAAATGTCTTGAAAAAAGGAAAAGAAAATAAGAAAATGACTGCATATCTTCATGTGACAAACATATATCACTGGAGAAAAGTATTGTGCTAGATTCTTCACTGTTAATATGGACTGACATGTCACTTGCACACACAGGAGGCTGATACAATATTAGAATGAAGCATGGGGCTGCGTTCACACCTGTCTGCTTTTTTATGTCCTATGTCATATGTTTTTATGACGGATCACAGTCATTATATGGGCTAAGATCAATTTCTCCAAAATAAAAACTGTAACACAAGCTTTTCTGTAAAAAATAAAAGTATATATTGGAAGAAAAGCCATTTATAAAAGTCTAAAGGGGTGGTCCACCTTGGAAATCCCTATTTGCTGTATATACAACCATTATTATAAGAGGGTAGGCTAGGTAATGACAGCTCTTAGAGGCATAGACAAGGCAGGATAGTAAAGCTGACCGTACACATTAGATAGCTGCCAGCCAAATGATTGGTCAGTCGACTGCTATCTCTACTGACCTCCTCCATACACTTGCATACTCAGCCGAAGCATGTGTATGGACTGCCAGACACATATGAGTACATGTTGAAATCCAAAATGTCTGACCCTTATCTTCCCCCGACATCTGTTGTCAAGAGAGAATCAGAAGACCCCCTTTTAGATTAGATGGTAGGCCAGGTTTATGTATAATATATATGGCCTGCTTAATACTATACTGAAAGGTAAGACTCTGTATCCATCTTCCTGATCTCTGGAGGAGGAGGCTGTATTCCATCACTTCCTGAAAACTGGTGGCCACACACCTTAGACAGCTCTTGGCTAAACAGCCATTTACTGCTGATCTAATGGAGGAGTCGGGAATAAGCCGCTGCCAGACACTCATGGTGGCGAGTTATCTTTCTTGAGAACAAATGATCAGGCAGGCGGACCTTCACCATGTCCAACATATTACATGGTCAGTTGGCCCCTCCAAAAATGGTGGTTTTAGCCAGTGTTTGTCTAATGTTACAGCCACCTTAATAGTCTATGAGATTTCTTTGTAAATTGTCTGTCATTCACTTTAGCTACTATAAGAGCACATACCCTGTTAAGCTTTCTATACAGGAAGGAGTTGTCGCCAACATGGCTGCCCCAGGGAAGATTTTATAAATAACAAATACCTACTTTTTTGGAAAGACCAAACACACTGAGGGAGAATTGCTAAGCGCATAATTTGTACCAAAGAACTGGCCTACATGCTATTCACCACATTTATTATTTGCTTTAGACACTTTTTTCCATCTGGTTTGACAAGGAGAAGCATTTGCCAAAAAAGGGATATGGCTTAAGGTGCAACAATATCAACTAGAATTGGGCTAAAATTCTGGTGCAATTTTTCTGTCGCAAAGTAAGCCAACCAGTAGGTGGTATAAACTAGAATACATAGTCTATAGATACACCAGATTTATCATCCAGCATCAGTCACTGCGATAAAATCTTGGGCAGTTTTACACTTTCTAAAATTAGACAGGATTAGTAAATCTGCCCCATTTTGCATCCTCTATATATTGAAATATAATTAATGAAACTAAAATGAAATATGAGACATTCCCTTTAGGGCAGGGCCCCACACAGTGTAAACGCAGTGGCAAAAATGTGGCGTTTTACAGTCACTGCAAAGTGGAAGGGATTCTGGCTAATCCCATCCACACATTGCAGAAATGCTGCGATTTCCAAAACCGTTGCGTTTTAGCAAATCGCAGCATGTCATTTATACCTACGGAAATGTTGGTGGTTTCCGTATAGGTATAATTGAAGCAGAAAGTCCACAGAGGAAAACTCTGAACTTTCTGTGAAAAGCGCTGCAGGAAAAAAAATCAATACGTTTCCGCATTTTTCCTGCAGCGCTTTTTGGCTGCGGCTGGCTACGTGGGGCCTTAGCCTTAAAGGATGTCTTGGGTCCTCTAGTCTGGTAGCGAGGGTCCTGAAGTCCTTAATGTACTTCTTTAATGTAGGACAAACTGGACAGAAAATGCATCAAGTTTTAATCTGATTTTCAAGATCTATTGTATTAAATATAATGTGAAAACTCACAGAAATATATGTTTTTTAAGTGGCTTAAAACCAGATTAAAAACCATACATTTTGTGCTTTAGTTGTCAAAAATATTTGGCTGTATTAAAAAATCCCTCTAAAAGAATTCAAGTGTGAATGCAGCCTAAGCAACACATGACCAATATTACTGAAACACAGTAATGCATTTTTTTTTTTTTACATAAATAACGTGAAGGTTTTTCTGGAACTACACACAAATTTTTGTAGCATGAAGTTTGCAGTTCATAGGAATAGGAATTGAACAACAGTCAAATGTACTTGTAACTTTAATACAGCTATGTGTAATATGTAAGTTAACTGACATTTTGTCCTGGAGATGGCCTGGGACAAACGTATGTGCGTAGTCACAAACCTCAGGTGTGAGCAAGTAACAGTACATTGTAAAGGCATTTCCATCACACTTAACATACTGGCTTATACATAACTCCAAATATTTTACTTTATCTTTGAGCACTTGTCTTATATATATATATATATATATATATATATATATATATATACACATATACATATATATATATTTATGCACATTTTTTTTAGTAAAAGCTGTAGAAAGGCTTGTGCAAGGCAAAATCATATTACTAAGAAAAAAAGGATTATGGAGTACAAAAATGTACTTTTACCTTTAATGTCATAAGATAACAAAATTAAAAGTTATAGGCTGCTGTATTACAGAAGTGTATGTAAGATGCCACCGGCTATATGAACAGGTTTGGCAAGTTAGCAAATACATAATTGCAGCATTCATCACTTAAATTAAAACTGGTTCTGTTGCTCCAGGAAATGAGGGTTACATTTCCAAGTAAGGGGTTAACAGTCTCTGAATGAAGTCCAAGTGATAGAAGAGAGAGATAGTGCTACAGTGCATGTTGCTGCAAGACAAGTCCGGGGCGATCTCTCGTCACACTATAGTCTCTTTAGAATTTCGTTTGAGAGAGTGCAGTCCAAGCAATGACTGTTGATTGGAAGGTAAATTGATCGACTTAGGGATCACCAGAATAACCCTCTGATTGGTCCGACGCCATTCATTGTATAATCTACAGTGGTATCTAAATGACACCTGGAGGGAAAAGAGAGAAAAGTCTTTGTGAAAATGACCAAACATTGCTTATTACAACCAAGGCTTATTTACTTATGGCTTTTATTTATAAATGCACCAGCATTGCCCATTAAGAGGAACACACATGAACCTGTCAGGAGGTTTATGCTGTCCTTTTGAGACTAGCATATGATAGAGGGAGTAAAATCCTGACAGGACTCCTGAATGAGACAGTGAGAGTCCTGCTTTCCCTGCCTCCACACAGTGATTGATAAGATAAGCAGTCAATCACCAAGTAGGTGCAGAGTAATCAGGACTCTCACTGTCATTCATGAGTCCTGTCAGGATTACTCTACATTTTACTCACAATTCCTGCTCTACATCATATAAAGCTTCTCACTCTCTATCAGACAGAAATCACCAGCTGAGTTTACTTTAAATGAAGCTTATACAACACCTGTATTCTTCCTGTTATACTGTCATGTTCTGCTTCTTGTTCTGCTGTATTTTACTTAGTAATCTGTTTTTCACTGGTGAATTGTGCTTCACAGTCGAACACTCCCGCTGCCTGCACATACACAAGGACAAAATATCCTGCACAGACATTTCACTGGCCCTCTGGGAAATGTAGTTCAGTTTGGTGGAGGCTTCATTATTAAGAAACGCTGCCTGGACTACAATTCCCAGAGGGTCCAGAGAAAGGGGGTGTCATTACTAAAAAGTAAATAAGCCAATAAATGTCCTGAATGTTTATTAATTCAGTGCACATTCCCACTCACCACCCATTGGCAATCTGTAAGTGTTACACATATTTCCCTCCTGTCTACTTCCCCGCCAGTTGACTTATTTGGTGAGTTACACACCGATCCCTCTTCAGGCCTGCCTACTCCCCTCCCACCGGCAGTCTGCAGCCACTGTCATATAACACCCCTATACAATCCCACACTGAGAACTGAAGGCAGGAAGGCTCATGAAAGGCTGTGCACTCTACTTTGGATGGCTGCTGGTGTTTATTGGGACCGATACACGGCATAACTATAGCTGATGGCTCACGACCCCCTGGAGTGCTTCACATGGCCCACAGTTTGAGAACCAGTGATCTAGACCATATGACTTCAATAAAAAGAATGAAAAAGTGTAGAACCCCTTTAAAGTTCTGTTAATGTGTATTATAGCATATTATAATACTGTCACAGACCTCCAGGTAAATTTGTAGATCAATTTGGTTTTTACACTTTCTTATTGATCATCTGATATTCTTTCTATGACTGGTGATCAGTTGAACCCTATGGAACATTTTATTTTTACTGAAATGCATGTATTTTTGCCTAAATAATATCACAATTGGGTTTAATTAAATATTTTCATCCATTTGTCTTTTGATCTCTTGAACACAAATCTAAGCTGACACTTTTACAACCAAATAAAATAAACTTAAAACAAAAGGCAGTCAGCTTTATAAGCAAAGAGAAGGGCTATAGATCAAACCATCAGAGAGTTCATCCTATGGATTTCACACTGAAATATATGAGATGCAGAAGAAAAACAGTTACCAAAATGATTTTTAGCCAAAAATATTTTAAAAAAAGAAAAAGCCCCAAAAGGTATCCATTAAGTAGGACAATGATGGACCAATATTTCACAACCAATATAACAATCAGACCCATAAAGAAACTAGCACTAAGCATAAATACTTGTCATCTATATTTCTACCATCCTGAGCTAACAAATATTTATCCCAAAATACTTACAAGTGTCCAAAAGAGGTAAATTGTAAAGAGTGCAACAGTGAGTGCAATAAGTCCAACTGCTTCTAGTCGGCTACTGAAGTGCAGGTGATCCACCGCTCCTCGAAGACATAACCATCCTGAGATGGTGGCAAGTGGTGTTATGAATAAGAAGCACACCATGTCTCCAAACAGTGTCCTCTTCTCATGTTGGGGGCCAGGGTTCCGTAACCACTGTATAATGAAACAAACAGAAAGGCTAAGCAAATATCCCATGTGCACCAGAACCACAAATATCACTATATAAAATCATTTCTAGAAAATGTTGATAATTTGGATTACTTTTGGTCTACGTTATATGCTGTAAATCCTCTTCTAGTATCCTTTTAATTCTGGTAATCTGGAAAGTCTGCTATTTTAAGGCATGTGGATAACAGTTTATAGGAATTTATCTCTACAATTCCAGTAAATATGTCCACAGACACTGCACATATCTCCTCTGACACCATGTGCTAAATCTGCTGTGAATGGAGAGGTGGCCACAGCACCTGGACTGGTGCTGTGGAGCCATATTCTGGAGATAGGTGCAGGCAACACAAGTGTCTATCAGACATTTAAGGGATATCTTGTGGATATGTCTTAATGTCTAACATAATACACATATTGAGGGGTTGTCTAACCAGATAAAATGTTACAACTTGTAACTTGGGTGTGCATATTATCTCCAGAGATATCACTGGTTGAAAACACAGTTTGGATTAAGATATTTATATGCAGCTGCATAATATGCATGATATAAATATCCCAATACCAACCAGTGATATCTCTGGAAATAATATAGATAACACTGTAAGAATCTCCTTTTTCATATGACACCAAAAGCAAGTTTGTCCGAGTGACCCTCCCCTACACTAATTTTCTCTACATGTTACACAACCCCATACTCCAAATCTGTACCCCTGTACACAGTAACATTCAGTGAGAGGCAGAAACAGCTCTCAATACAGAAGCAGGGGAAGAGCGAAAAAATGCAGGATTTCACAGAAAGGATCCACAATTTGTTAATAAAGTATATCATAAAATTTAATAATTAAAATTATTCCCACATTATGCAAGGTCTGCTGACCAGGTGTGTTTTGTTGGATGATATGTAACATATGTTAAAAAATAAGAAGAACCAAATGTAGATATGGCTGTACAATTGTTAGAAATCACCCCAACATTTCTATGAAAATACTGGACTGCAAAGGCATAGGACTACTGGCATTGGGACATCGAAATTCTTCAGACAAGTGGCCAGTAACTTCAGATTTGACGTATGAACGCACATTGAAGGGGCTTACAAATCATTGTTCTGGAAGTGTATAAGAAATAATGTGTAGACACCTAGGTGTGAACACGAAACGTGCGAGAACAAATTCACTGGGACAAAATGATTTGATTTGCAGTATGAGTGATACAAGCGTTCTCATTGACTACCTTACATAACATGGGCAATGTGAGCTGCAGCTCACAGATCTAGTACTTGTCTCTATATATGTTGATATTCCTCGCTATGTCACATGCTGGCCATCATGTGATTAGTAAGAATTCTGCATGACCCATATCCTGTAGGAAATCTATTCTATCTCTACTTATCTAACAACTAACTAATCTAAAAAGTCAATTCTCTTGTATCAAATCTTGCAAATGTATGAAATGTTAAAAAAAAAAATCTTTAACCCATTAATGATAGCATCATCCTGGCCATTGTAGCAGTGTTAACTGTGATACAAAGCTGCCATCTGCAGAGGATTAGAGCAGACCCAGCTCCTATGCCCATGTCAACCCCACAAGGGATCTGCAGACCATTTACAGTTTGGTATGGCGTTTGGTATAAGGGTTTATGCCTTCTGGACAATCTCTTTTTTTAGGGGGGCCCACTGACTATTAACTGATTGTATAGTCTCAGGCTGCTGGGAAATTCAGCAGTAAGGGCTAATTCAGATGGATGTAATGTGGCCATATTATTTGGCTTATATTACAGCTACAAATCTTGTCCCATTCATGAGTCTAATGACCAGAACCAGCAGAACCATGGAGGTCTATGGTGCTGTAAAATCAAGTCTTTAGACACCCAGTCCTCCATTACCACTGAAGTCGATAAAGTCTGTCCATATAAAGTATGGATATCCTGAATTATCCAGAGTGAGAGATTTGCTGCAATTTTTTTCTTTATATAACCATAGATAGATTCTTAAATGCAAGTTCTGAAGTAAGAAATACTAGCAACAGTGACTTTACACAAGTCTTGTTTTTTCTTATTTTTTCTTGGCTGCAATGATTCTGATTTTGGATCATCATACGTAATATATTGGTTATACAAAAAAAAAATATTGCCACATTTTTCAGAATCAGTCTACTAACTACAATAATGTGCTGAAAAAGCAAATTCGCAATGGTCCAAATCAGTCAGATAATCTCCATAGACTATTACTACAGAAATTAACTGCGATCTATAAGGATGAAGGACGAGGGTGCACTGCTGTAATCCTGGGCGCTGAGTAACATTGGAGGCATCAACAAGCCTTGGCCAGGGTTATTGACAAGTACGCTAAAGCAGTGAACTGAATATTTGCCCCAAAGAAAATCCTGTATACATAACTTACAGTCATGTTTGCCAATTCTTGTAAAGATGTAAGTATATATAATGGCCACCAGATGTCACTGTTAGCATTGATATATCTGCGCAGTGCCATTAATCGCAGATACAGATATTTCCGCTGATGGCTGATATTTATGTTGTCTCTTTGCCTTTACAAGCACATTACTCTCTATTTTATCATATGTAATGCAGACTGAATACCTTCACAAGTGATATTGACAAGCAAAGCTGCTACATTGAATACCTGAAATGTATCTGAGAACTATATGACACTCAGACTTTATATGGGATGTGGTTTTATAGCTTTTGAACAGTAGTAGATATCTAGTAAATGTCCACCATACGCAGCAATAATCCGGGACACTGATGTCCTGAATGATCAGATCTCAGCACACATTTTCAGCAGATAGTCATGATTTCATTGGACATTAACTCCTTCACACCGCAGCAATTTTTCATTTTTTCATTTTCGCTTTTACTCCCAACTTTCCAAAACTCATAGCTTTTTTATGTTTCTGTTCACAGATCAAAGTGTACTTCACAATGATACCATTTAATATTCTGTACCGTGTACCGGAAGGCTGGAAAAAAATTCTGAATGGGGTTGTAAATTAGAAAGAAACTGTACTTGTGCCATTTTGTTATGACTTTGTTTTTATGGCATTCGCTGTACTGCTAAAATGACATGTTACCTATATTCTGCGGGTTGGTATATTCACAGCAATACCAAATTTTTATAACTTTCTTGCATTTTAATACCCTTACAAAAATCTAAAACTTTGAAAAATGAAACCAGTTTGGTTTGAGGCGTCATATTCTGATACCAATAACTTTTTTATATTTACGTGTATGGAGCTTTGTAAGGCAAGTTGTACTTTTTATTGATACCATTTTGGGGATGGTCTGATGTTTTTATCTCTTTTTATTAAATTTATTTGGGAGAGCCGAAATGGTGAAAAAATGACAGTTTGGCCATTTTGATTTTTTTTCCCACTACGTTATTCACCATATGGGAAAAATATTGATATATGTTTATAGTTCAGGCATTTTCGGATGTGGAGATACCTAATGTGTTTATTTTTGGGGTTTAATTGTGATCTAGGGAATAATATTTCATATTTTTCATATAGTGTGTGCCATGTTTAAAGTCTCAACATCTACCATACTATTATGACACTGGCAATGCCGCCAGTTTTGGGTACACGCTTATGTTGCATCTGACATGTCTGATAAACAGGTAATGTTTTTGTAGCTAAACCATCTCTTCCTGCCAGTAAGAATAGTCCAAATGATTGTAGAATAAATGCAGGTAAGGGTCGTCCACATCACATTAAAAGCCCTTAGCTGAAGGAATATTTCGGGCAGATCCCCCAGCATATATCTCAGACATCGTAGAACCAGAATCACGGACAGGCAGACGGCTGCAATAGCAGATACATACAGAGCCCAATGGCCCCATTGACTATAATGGAGTCTGTAGGATGTTAGTTGTTTTTAAACTGAAATCAGAAGGCAAAAAAGTTGTGCCTACAGAGACTCCAACACAGATGTGAACTAAGCGTCACTTGGTGCTAGGCCTAGAGAATAAACTCAGTATTAGGCATATAGTAGGTTACATTGCTAACCGTCTTCCCCTGTGCAAAAATAATTAAATGTATACCACTGTGTTCTTTTTTTCACATGGCAGCGAATCATAGCCATGCATTGGCATTTTATGAAAAGGCCGTCACATGGCCAATATAGAACCAATGAGTTTCAATGGGTCTATTCACATGGCACTATCAATGTTCATTTTGACGGACAAGGATAGTGCATGTCAGTTTTTTTGACGGGCTGTCAAAAAAAAAAAACAACAACAACATATGAATAGACACATTGGATTCAATGTGTTTGCAAAACGGACATGTGACTCAAGAGAAAAAGCCTTAACTCTTAATATCCTTCAGTAGATCCTGCTCCAGTGATTTACGCATAGATATAATTTTTTCTCTAGCCCCCACCGTTCCTGAGCAATCATTTCAGTTAGTGCAGTAGAATTATACTATGTACAGGTGGGCGGTCCTGGGTTGCCTGCTCCAGTCCAGGATCTTCCTCTTGACAGCTTCAGGCTGCACTTCTGCTAAAAATAGAGAAGAAACTACACAGCTAAAACGCCCATGGAAGATGTCTATATTTGTGCTGCACATTGGACCACTTCTGTTCTTACAGGGTTTGTTCTGCTGTAACTGAATGTTAATAATTATTTTTAGTAATAGCACGGTGGCTCAGTGGTTAGCCTTGGAGCGCTGGAGTCCTGGGTTCAAATCCTGACAATGACATCTGCAAGGAGTTTCTATGTTCTTGCATGGATTTCCTCCCACACTCCAAAGACATACTGATAGGGACTGTAGATTGTGAGCCCTATATGGGACAATGTCTGTAAAGCACTGTGGAATATGAAGGTGCTATACAGGTAAGCATAATAAATAATGAGGAGTAAAGGATACCTAGTCAACAGAATATTCTACCTGTATGTCTCATGGTATCCAATAATCTCTGCAATCGCCATGAGCGTTCTGTATACAATAACCCAAATGCTGCTGCAGTGCCGCTCCATCAATATTTTCATAATTAAGATGTGACATTGTAATGTCTTTGGAGCTACATGCTTGTCACTTGTGTCCGGCCATTCACATTAATATTTTACCATGGGATCATAAATGCCAAAGTACCGTGTTTAGATGAAAATCGTCACAATGGATCCATAAAACACTATATCACAAATCACACAGTCCTGCATTGTTTGCTGATGTAAAATCATCTGCGGGCTTATAACCACTACACATGACAAAATAATGAGATGTGTAAAAGTTAATTCACCAATTAAAATGTCACAGAAACATGGGCAAACAGTATATATAGCAATGTATTAAAGTAGCTGTGCAAATTCAACGCGGCGCCATTGTACAATTATATGACACTTGGACAGAAGCAAAGTACAAAAATTCATTTCTAATTATAACAGTAAAGAAGCTCATTAGAGCCATAACCGTAAGTAAAGCCATTACCATCTCCCAAATTGGAATTCTTTAATTAAGAGAAAAGCACTGAAATTAAAAGCAGGAATCCCTTAAAGCCTCGCTGTTCTGGGAGGTAGGCGACTCATGAAATGAGAAAGTATAAAGCACACTGTGTACAAAAGGCCAAAGATATTCCTAAATCAGAATTATATCCATGCAAAAATCACACCGTAAATCCCTGGATACTTATTCTTCACGTACAAATGTAACTGCTTTACAGAGGTGTATATTATGTTGGCATACCGGATATTTTACAGTTTTGTAAGGCTATATGTCTTTGAAGTTGATGCGAGCCATATTGTTCTCTGTAGCGTCTACATCGACAGGTCTCATATATTACAAATGATGATATGCTGAAAACGTCAACAATGACAATATATTAAGGTAACATAACTTCTGTATATAATACAGGTAAACCTGCAAAAACACATGGTCAACAACAAGTTAACTAGCACTTGTCAGGATTAATAGTTCTGCTGCACCACAAGAAGTCCTGTGTAAAAGAATGTATGCTAGTCATGGACTGGTCTATATTTCAGGAACAACTCACACTAGTTTTCTGGTATGATTCCGCATACAGATTTGGAATGGATTTTGGTGAAAAGATTTGGTAGCATACACTTTTACCTGTGCATGTAGCCCAAGACCGAAATGCCAGGAAATCTGTCAGGTCGTTCTTAAAGAAGAAACAGGATGAAGTGTCTGACACTAGTTTATTGTCCTCTTATCACTAGACTAAGCAGAGCATGCATGTTAATGGCGGTCAGGAGTTACAGTAGTTGTTCTCCAAATGATCCAGCCATATTTGTGAGATACAGAAGTTTTCTACTCTTTTTCTACACTTCCTATCAGTAATTCTAGAACACTACAGAAATACTCTTCTCCGACTTGGCTGCGTACAGGGAACAATAGACTACATTTAAGCTAATCCATAGTAGATCCCAATTACCCCCAGTCTAATGAATACTGTATACCCCAGAATATATTACTGAGTTTCCAGCCTTAGATACATGTTCAGTGTGAGAAGAAATGCTAATCCATGTCCTTGGCTAGTAGTGGATCTGTACCCTTGTGTCTGTGATTATTGAATAGATAGTGCCATAAATACAGAGGTGACAGATATGCTGTATGTTATTATCTCCGGCCGGTCTGCATGTTTCCCATATATCAGGAGCATCAGAATTCATCTCCCTTTCATTACTGAGTATGTTAAGGGTTTTACTTACTGTAGCTGGTAATAATGCAGAACACTATATAATACAGAGCCCTGGATGAAGGCAATGCATCACCTCTTGCAGAAATTGCTATCTAATATACTATCTAATGTACTATAATATATCATCTTGTAAATCTCATCTTTCTAATAAAACCAGGGAACTGCTTTTTTCAATTATTTACATGCTAATAAGTAATGCACTTAATTCAGGTAGGAATACTAAGCTACATTAATAGCTCCCATTCAGGGGCATAAGGTATGGCAGATGCAGAAGCAGTAGTCTCTTCCAGACCCTGGTGCCTATGGGTGTTCATAGGCACCTCTATCACATAAGAAGAGCTCAGTATTAGAAATGTCACATGGTAATTGGGGGACCATGTAACTAATTTTGCATTGGCGCCCAGCAACTTCAGGTTACTCATTGGCTCCCACTAGTGTAATGGACAATCATGGCTAAGATAACCATAGACACACTAATGCCATATTTCCTAGATCTCTTGCAATGTGTGTCCTTTTAATGACCGGAGCTGCAACCGAGAAAAATATGGGAGCACCTGTCTGTGATAGAGGGCAAACTGACCTATGGTACTACCATCTCTATGAGATATAAAGCAAAATAAAATAATCTAAATAAAACCTTCTGTTGTGAGCCTGCTCTGTGCTATTTGAAACATTTTTACAGTATGTATCACAATCTCCGCAATCTTTGATTCTATGCGTAAACCCTACCTTTGCTGCGGAGTGACATACTGCCCCAATGGCTGGTGTGATGATCCGAGGAATGATCGTATATGACAGTCAGTCACCCCTAGTAATACAAGGAATGGTCAGTAACATCATGGGGCCACATGTGTTGCTCCTCATCCCAGGTCTTGTCATGGCATTTTTCAGCAGAATAATGCTCATCCCACACAGCAAGGGTTTCCCAGAAATGTTTCCCTCAAATTTTAACACTTCCTTGGCCTTCCCTGTCAACAGATTTATTACCAATTAAGCGTTTATGGGACCAGCTGGGACAGATTTGGGCATGGAATTGTTTTCTTTTGTCAGTGAGAGTACTTTATTTTTAAGCAAGACTGATCCCTCTCCAATTTAAGCAAGCTTCTCTCCTTCTGACAGTCGAACCACACATTATATGAAAGAGGAGGTCATGAGGACTGTTGTTTACTTGCTAAATATCTACAAGAAGGTTTGGCTCACAGTCTTGCATGCTGGAAAATAGGCTAGAGAAATTTCTTTTAGTGTTCTTATTTGCTTATTTAGTGTTTCTTTAAAGGGATCCTTAGGCAATATATAAATAAGACTAAAATTGGAGACCTCTAGATTTACTTGTTGTTCCTAATGTAAACTCTTAAAATTCAGACTGTGAGCACTGATCTTGGGGCTCGTGAAGGAGGGTTATTTGTTTGCTTACATCTTAAGAACACATTCCAGTATTGCTTTTGTAGTAACAAGGCAGTACACTCCCATGGGAAGGTTATCTAGCCAAAAAATGCAATTGGGCAGATGCCATATTTGTGATCCCACTTATTCTGGGTTATTTACTCTTCCTTATAGTCTATTGACATGTCATATTTTACACTGAATCCTGTATATATTGTGATGTATTGTAGTATAGTAGATATTGGGGTCCATGTCAACATTTAGGTTTTGATTTGTACTTGAATACTAGTGACCCCACAAATGCTTTTCCATATTATACCACGTGACTCTCTCCTTGTTATTTTATTATAATGGATGTTTTAATATATTAGGGCCATTGTAGGTTTATGTTTGTGTATATTCAGATTTTAGGCATTGATCTTGTCGCTAGAATATAAGGAGGACTTGCTTATTTTCCTAAATCAAATGTAACCCCCCTCCCCTTCTGCAATATAGTATGGTTGGTTTCACATATAGCATTTTTGTGGCATTTTTTATTTTTGGGTTTTTTTGTGGGCAAATGTGACTTTAAAGTCTATAGTTCAATATAAAACTCACTATATACAAAGCATGGTTATTATTGATATACTTTGGGTGTGGCATATTCTATGAAATTTTTTCATAGACTTTTTCATAGGACTTCAAAAATCTCAAAAAAAAAACACGAGAAAACACGTTTTAAAATGTTACATTAAAAAAGGCCATCTACACTGCTCCCAGTGAAATAGATGGAGCAGGGATGGAAATGCATCCACCGCTACAATCTCAGTGGCAGAGAAAAAGCAACCCCTGGTCTCAGGATAGGTGGGGGCCTTAGTGGTCAGATCTCCAACAATCAGCAATTTATCCTCTATCCTATGGATAAATAAATAACATCCTATGGATAAAGGATAAATAACTTGTAACATAAGACCTGTAAAAACCTAAGAAAAGGTAGAAATGGCAGCATTTGCCTAACACTAGGAAGTGCCAAGTCTGATGTTTCTGTATCTACCAAAGACATTAATGGAGAGTGATTACAGATGTATGGTCATGTAAGAATTTTAGTGGTAAACCCTTAAAGACTGGACTATTATGCATGTCAAATCGCTCTTTCATAAATGTTATTTGTGGGAAAACCCATAAAGTTTCCCATTACGATCCACCAATGCCATATAATCGTCTACATATTTAGTGTTCTAATAATGGTTTCATCCTTCCTGTTACTTGTCATAATACCGAACAGCATACTGGTCAGTTTGCTGTATTATTCATGCTAAAGAACAAGATGAAACTGAAAAAATCTAATATTTTAATCTCTGTAGCAGGGACAATACATAAAGGGTCATCTCTCCTCCTAATATGTCAGGAAACTGTTGCTCATACATGGAGTTTTCTGAGGCTAGAAAAGTGATATTCCTTTGTCGTGACCGGAATCAGGTCCAGTACCAGAATTCATGGAAAAACAACTGTAGGCAATATTGTATGTGCACAGATGAGCTGCACCTCCGCAGTACTGCAGAGAATTGCATCTAACAGTTCAGACCTTTTGCATCTTCCTTTCCAGGGACACATAAAAGACAGGGTCAGACGAAGCAATCACAAAGGCTAATTAAATCTGCTGGGCTGAAATAATGGGACGTGGAACGCCTGGGAAGGCTTTGAAAAGTGGTAACCTTTATCTAGATGGACAGGTTTGAGGGGTACCACATACTGGGAGACTTCTGCAGGATCAGGGGCATTTTAAATATGTTTGCTGAGGCATATTTTTAATGTTGCCCAAATCATTAAGGAGATGATTGGATTAGAGTATAAAGACAAGTTATCAAACTTGAAGTTGTACAGTTTGGAACAAAGACGGCTTAGGGGCGATCTAATAACAAAGTACAAATATATAAATGGACAATACAGAGAGCATACCAAGGCTTTTACTATAAGGGGGGCTTCTTTACAGTAAGAGTGGTGAGACTATGGAACTCACCGCCACAGGCTGTGGTGATGGCTGATAGTTTGTAACAGTTCAAGAGGAGACTGGATGCTGTTCTTGAGAATAAGAATATCAGGTTATGGGAGTTTGAGATTTTTAGGATAAGATGTTGATCCAGGGACTTAGTCCAATTGCCATATTTGAAACTGAGTCTGGAGCTAGTATGACCATAGCTTAAATCTGCCTGACTAAACACTATTAAAACATACAAATTTGTATGTTTTACTAGGGTTTAGTCAGGCGGGTTTAGTGCAATGATTTCTAAACACACACTGCACATATCAATTTGCTCACACAAGTTTCTTACAAGAGAGTTGAAATTATACTTAAAGGGGTATTCCCATGAACATAATCACATCTATATTTGTAGATAATTAAAAGTTAAACATTTTTGCAAATCTAATTAGTTAAAAGTTCCACAGAGTTTTAAAGATTTTCTCTTAACTATCTTAGTGGTGACATCTGTTGTCTTGATCGGTTGCCAATGGATATGACCACGAATGCAGAAACTTTCTATAGTCTGGGACTTGTCAGGAACCCAGCCATGACTTTATTATTGTAGCTGGGTTATCAGGCAGGGACACTACATGTATCAGAAGATATCCCAGCCACAATAAGGACATCATGGCTGATTTTCTGACCTTAGAAGGGTCCTGCATTCATGGTCGTATCCACTGGCAACCGATCAAGACAACAACTTGTGACCTCAAGATATGTAGAGAAAATCTTTAAAACTCTGCAAAATATTTAATTGCTTATATTTGCAAAAATGTTTAACTTTTAATTATCTACAAATTTAAAAATGGTTATGTTCATGAGAATACCATTGATTGCATTAGCAGTGATTAGACTGTCAGGTCCCCTGCAGATCAGCTGTTTCCCTGGTATGATTACCTGCTGGGCCCTGTGCTGCTCACTTGCCATACTCTTAATATCAGCAGTTGTGGGTACTGCAGCGGTGTCCCATTCAAGGCTACTGGATAACTACTTTAAATTCCCTCAGTAAACCTATGTAAACTTGCTTACAATAAGGTATTATTAAATATATAATAATATAAAAGTTTTTTTTAAACCTTTTTTTAGAATATGGGAGAAAGGCAGAGTACCCATGAAAATGCACAAGAGCATGGCATTGGATGGTATCAATTTAACCAAAATCTATGTTGGTTCCTTAACTTTTTATCCCACCAACTACTAACTTCTGCCAAATTTGGCAAACCACTAGCAAAATAGGAAGGGTATTTATCAAGCAGATCATTTTATTTTATTTTTTTTTATTGTTATGGCAATACCCAGTGTACACTTATTGGACTATTTGCTGCTCAGCATGTCTTTAACCACTTAAGGATCTGGCCAATTTTCGTTTTTGCATTTTCGTTTTTCCCTCCCCACATTCCAAGAGCCATAACTTTTTCATTTTTCAGTTCACAGAGTCACATGATGGCTTATTGTTTGTGAAACAAATTGTACTTTGTAATGGCACCATTCAATATGCTGTACAATGCACTGGGAAGCTGGAAAATAATTCAGAATGAGGTGCAATTGTAGAAAAAAATTAATTTGCACCAATTTCATATGGGTTTAATTTTTACAACGTTTACTGTGTGGTAAAAATGACGTTACCTGTATTCTATGGGTCAGTACAATCACGGCGATACCAAATTTATATAGTATTTGTAATGTTCTGATACCTTTTAAAAAATGAAAATCTTTGCAAAATAGAAAAAAAAATTTGTGTCGCCATATTGTGACACGTGTAACTTTTTCATATTTACATGTATGGAGCTGGGTAAGGATTTTCTTTTTATGCGGGACAGGATGACGTTTTTACTGATACCATTTGGGGAAAGATCTGATGGTTTGATCACTTTTTATTCAATTTTTTATAGGGGGCAAAGTGTTGAAAAAAACCGCTATTTGGCTATTTTGATTTTTTTTCGCCGCTACACCGTTCACCATATGGGATAAATATTTTAATATTTTAATATTTCGGACATTTTGGAGTGTGAGGATACCTAATGTGTTTATGTTTACTTTTGTTTATTCACTTTTATATCTGATGTAGCGAAAGGGGGTGATTTGAAGTTTTATGTTTTTTTATTTTTTTTATACTTTTAAAAAGTTTTTTTTACTTTTATGATCAGACCCCCTAGGGACCTTGAAACCTAGGGGGTCTGATCGCTCATACTATTCACTGCAATACTACTGTATTGCAGTGTATAGAAAAATGCCTACCTCTCTATTACACGCTGCCTCTGTAATAGATCTAATGCAATGACAAGCCTGGGAGCCTTCAATAAACTCCCAGGTGTCATGGCAACCGATCACTGCCCTCCAATGACGTTCAGGAGGGTGGCGGTCAGTGAAAAATGGCACCGCTGGTGGCACCTGCGCAGTTTAGACTGCGGTGTCTAAAGGGTTAACAGCCGAGCTCAGTGCAGGCACCGATCGCAGCTGTTAGCGGCGGGTGCTGGCTGTATTATACAGCTGGCATCCCTCCTGTATGAAGAGAGCTCAGCTCCTGAGCTCTCTCCATACATCCCGCACGACGTACTATTATGTCCAGGGTCGCTAAGGGGTTAAAGGGTTATGCTAGCCTACATTAGCTAAGAATACATATTTATTATATTATATTTATTTCAATTAGGAGAAGGAAACTAAGGATGGCATGTTGCCAACATACCTATTCCTTTCCCTGATGGATAATAATGAGGGATTGTTGGGCTGCCATTATTCACATTTTAATGGGAATCTGTCACCAAGGTGAAGCATATTAAACCAGCAACACGGTTAGATAGGTCAGGCTTATCTCAATGTAACGCCTTTTTTCCCATGACACTTCGTGCCTTCATTGCCAAAATATTAATTTATTTCAGAATAAGCAAATGAGTCTGGAGCACAGAGGGTGGCTCCATTGCTCCAAACGGCTACGCGCCACATTGCTCTGGTGCGAATGCGAGAACACAGGGTCACATGAGATTTCAGCATAGCTTCCAGGAGCTGTCACTCAAAGAATAGAGAGGGGAAGGAGGGAGCATTAGAACAATTTGGGACAGAGTAGTTTGGAGCAAAGGAGCTGCTCTTGGTACTAAAGATTGCTCATTTGTATATTGTGAATAAATTAATATCTTGATAACGGAGGCATGAATCTTCATGGGGAAAATGGGTTACATTCAGGTGAACCTTACCTATTTAACTGTGTTGCTGGTTTAATATGCTTCATCCTGGGGTGACAGATCTTTAAGGGGTTTTCAAAGGCTTTAATATTAATAATAATAATAATAGTCCTTTAATAGTCCCACAGTGGGGAAATTCAGTATCCTTAGGACAGGTTATCCTGTCCTTAGGACAGTATCCTTAGGACAGGTTATCAATATCACGTCAATGGGGTCCAAAATTCAGTACTTCCATCGATCAGTCGTTTGAAGGGAACATGGCACTTTGGTGAAAGCTGCAGCCATTGTTTACCAGGCATAATGCTTTACAGCTCAACTATTTAGATACAATACCAAATGAAACACTCTAAGTATACATTATTTATTGGAGACACAATGTAAACTATTACTGCGTATTATGTGCAGGAGTGAAATGAAAATATAAATAGAATGCTCATTTATCACCCGGTATTGTGATAAATTAGACGACATCATTCATGCTGCTAGGGTTACAAGGCACTTTGCCTTTATCTGCAAGAACTATCAAATGTGCTGCTAAATGTAACTGGTTAAATAAGCAGGTAGAAAGTGGAAAAAGCAATTAAAGCCTATGCTGAATCTACAGAGGAATCATTAATCATGTCAAAGTGTCAAGTTTTCTGCAACAACTTGGAGTTAATTATATACAGTATCAAAAATATAAGAATAATTTCAGACACTTCTCAGCCCAGAAGAATTACATATAAGATATAGATAATATAGAAATAAATAGATGGATGTATAGACAGATGGATACATAGATATAGATAGATAGATAGATAGATAGATAGATAGATAGATAGATAGATAGATAGCTACACATGTGGACAAAATTGTTGGTACCCCTTGTTTAATGAAAGAAAAACCTACAATGGTCACAGAAATAACTTAAAAAAGCCAGACTGGAATTTGCCAAACTACATGTTGACAAGCCACAAAGCTTCTGGGAGAATGCCATATGGACAGATGAGACAAAAATCAAAATTTTTGGCAAGGCACATCAGCTCTATGTTCACAGATGGAAAAATGAAGCATATCTTGAAAAGAACACTGTCCCTACTGTGAAACATGGATGAGGCTCTGTTATGTTCTGGGGCTGCTTTGCTGCATCTGGCACAGGGTGTCTTGAATCTGTGCAGGGTACAATGAAATCTCAAGACTATCAAGGGATTCTAGAGAGAAATGTGCTGCCCAGTGTCAGAAAGCTTGGTCTCTGTCGCAGGTCATGGGTCTTGCAACAGAATAATGACCCAAAACACACAGCTAAAAACACCCAAGAATGGCTAAGAGGAAAACATTGGACTATTCTGAAGTGGCCTTCTATGAGCCTTGACCTAAATCGTATTGAGCATCTTTGGAAGGAGCTGAAACATGCCATCTGGAAAAGACACCCTTCAAACCCGAGACAACTGGAGCAGTTTGCTCATGAGGAGTGGGCCAAAATACCTGTTGAAAGGTGCAGAAGTCTCATTGACAGTTACAGGAATCGTTTGATTGCAGTGATTGCATCAAAAGGTTGTGCAACAAAATATTAAGTTAAGGGAACCATCATTTCTGTCCAGGCCTGTTTCATGAGTTTTCTTTTTTTAAAAATTCTGTTGAAGCATGGTTGAAAAGCAATGTCTGACTTTCATTTGTTAATTTTCATAGAATTTTTATATATTATTACTTTTGTCAGATTCAAGTTATTTCTGTGACCACTGTGGGTTTTTCTTTCATTAAACGAGGGATAGCAACAATTTTGTCTACGTGTGTAAGTCCCTTCATGTTATCTAGGAGAATTTATGTATAGATTCCTCTCTTATACAGTATACTATGTCAGGGCGCTAAAGCGGCTATCCCATGAATATGTGATACTGTGATGTTGAGTGGTCTCTGGGATAAATCTGTTTCCTTTCCCCTCTAGCAGCTGACTATATAGTCCCTTTTTACTTCTCCTGCAGATTGGTAACATGTAATTCAGAGCAGCAAAAATGTATTCTGCATGAAATTCACATGATGCACTCCCCTAGAAACCAGTGAAAATATAATGAAAGAAGACAATAAAGATTGACCATGTGCACGGTTTATATCTGCTATCAGGATGCAATCCTAACGTGGAAGTTTTCTCAGCTATAGTGCCATGTTACTACAGAGTCTTTACTACTTTTCTGACAATCAGGACACAAAAAACTATATCTGCTGACTGCTTTGCAGTGAACAGAGAACCACCATGAAGAAGATGACCATGCATGTCCCGCAGTACTCAGCTAATAGGTGGAGGTGCACATTGCTATACACCCTGAACACTAGGTGGTGCCATACAGTCTTTAATCTTCACTGGATGTTTTTCTATGAAAACAAACAAAAAAGTTCAAAAGGGCCTGGATACAGGAGTGTAGCTATAGAGGTAGCACTCTGGCCCTGAACCGTGAGGGGGTCCCCAAAGGTCCCACTTCCACATAAGATATACCACTATTCTAAATGGCACAAGGTAGGTAGGGGCCCATTACAAATTGTGCATTGGGGCCCAGAAGCTTTAAGTTACACCTTATACCTCTGCCATTCTTGAGGGTAGTAAAACTTCTACCTCATGGGGGATTTGTCTTCTTTTGGATCATACATAGTATGCTTAACTAGATTGATGGATGTCTTATCAGATGAAGTTGCTATGTTACTAAATAGCAAACATTGTTTATTTTTTTATGATTTGTACAATAGAAGATTTTAATGGTGGGACAACTCCTTTCATTCTGCGATGCGCTAAAGGGTATTGTATAGCAGTATTACCTTCTGTATAGCTGGAGTATTTTGGCAGGATAAAAGATGTTTTGCAAAAGGGCAGAAAGGGTAAAAAAATAAATAAATAAATAAACATTACTGCCCCTCACCGTTCCCACGCAACTCCTGTTCTGCTACTTACAGGGTCCCTACAGGAAATACCATTCTGTGGGTGCAGTGGTGCCCTACCTCAGCCAGGGATTAGTGCAGAAAGGACCTGGTGGCAAATCCACAATTGGATGAAACTCTCTTGAAAGGAAACCACACTTTCCCAGAGTAGGTATAAAACATCAATTTATTGTTCCAAAACAGGCATGAAATCACAACATCTCTACACTTGATAAAGGGGCACATTTTCCCGAAAATGCGTCTGTGATTTTATGCCTGTTTTGGAACAATAAATTATACTGTGCATAATATACATATACTGTGGTATGCATATTATATATACTGTGTTTGGCTTTATAATGAAAACAAACGTGCCATACAAATTATTACATAGAGGACCATATAGGTGAAGAAATTAGACCTTCACCTGTTCTGTTATTTACAAAGGGCATCATAGTGCCTCAGTGGTTAGCACTGTTGCCTTGCAGCGCTGGGCTCTTCGTTTCAAATCCATCCAAGAGCATCATCAGCATGGAGTTTGTATGCCCTCTCCGTGTTTGCATGGGTTTCCTCCCACATGGCAAAAATATACTGATAGGTAAATTGTCTCCCTGTACAAACAACTGACCCTTGTTGGGGATGAGTGGCTGTATGGGAGCCACTAACCCCCTTACTCCACAATGCTCCCTGCGCTTTGAGTCTACATGAGAAAAGCATTAGAAGTGATTGTCATAGGACAGAAAATATTAATATATTACTTATTATATCAATGTATTTTATTTCCAAATGAATCTGATAATAAAGCAGGTCCATAATCTTATATTGCAATGTTTTCACATCAAATGTGAGTAATTTCTTTTTCAATTATGATTCTATTGGGAAATTGCAGTTTTGCTTTACCCTGCTTTGGGTTAATGTTGTGTGTAAGTGCTCACCCCCAGTAATGCAAATCCATTAGCATTGCCTAGAGCCTGATTAAAAAAAGAGAAAGAATAATAACTTGGGGAACTGGGATAACAAGTGTTGATGGAAAAGCCAGCTTAAACAGGAAGGAAAGATTTAATATTTTACTTTATGTCTGCACGGGATCAGCATATGTTATCATCATCAGGATATGGGATTCTGGTTATAATAAAGCAAAACTGCAGCCTCTGTTCCTGCTATGTTAATAGTAGTTGTATATGCAGATCCCTTCTGACTCATATGAAACAAATACACCTAAGATTTATGCTAGGCAACCTTAGGCTACATGCACACGAATGTATTTTTGGTCAGTGTGCTGTTTTGTTTTGATTTTCTACTCACTTCTATTGCCTCATACACACAACTATGTGTTTCATTGGTCCCTCTAGGGGGCCATGAGCCAGGATACAATACTTAGTACAGGTCCTATTCCTGCCCTTGTTGTGATCTGGGCTCATACTTTGAAATACATGAATCCATGGAAAGCATGGATGGCACACAGATGTTTCCTTACGGACACATGGATAGGAGATAAGTGTTGTTAGTGGGAATACCCCTTTAACTACTTTTAGTCCTCGTGTACATAGAGTAGTGCAGCAGAAAGCAAGAGGCTGTATGATGGACAGGGTATTCTTTCATAGCCTTGTACTGTCAGAGAGGCGTTCCTCACAGCCCAGCGATGACGATAGACTGTAAGGCCTGCCTTTCTGACAGTGGAGAGATATCAATGCTGAAACTAACAGCACCGATATCTCCAGCATCGGGACACATACCAGGAAAGCTGACACTGCACTGAATTAAGTGCACTGTCGGCTTTCTAGCAGTATACACATGTGGACAGAATTGTTGGTCTCCCTCGTTTAATGAAAGAAAAACCCACAATGGTCACAGAAATAACTTGAAGCTGACAAAAGTAATTTGCCAAACTACATGTTGACAAGCCACAAAGCTTCTGGGAGAATGTCCTATGGACAGATCGAAATTTTTGGCAAGGCACATCAGCTCTATGTTTACAGACGGAAAAATGAAGCATATCTTGAAAAGAACACTGTCCCTACTGTGAAACATGGATGAGGCTCTGTTATGTTCTGGGGCTGCTTTGCTGCATCTGGCACAGGGTGTCTTGAATCTGTGCAGGGTACAATGAAATCTCAAGACTATCAAGGGATTCTAGAGAGAAATGTGCTGCCCAGTGTCAGAAAGTTTGGTCTCAGTCGCAGGTCATGGGTCTTGATAATGACCCAAAACACACAGCTAAAAACACCCAAGAATGGCTAAGAGGAAAACATTGGACTATTCTGAAGTGGCCTTCTATGAGCCCTGACCTAAATCCTATTGAGCATCTTTGGAAGGAGCTGAAACATGCCGTCTGGAAAAGGCACCCTTCAAACCCGAGACAATTGGAGCAGTTTGTTCAAAAGGAGTGGGCCAAAATACCTGTTGAGAGGTGCAGAAGTCTCATTGACAGTTACAGGAATCGTTTGATTGCAGTGATTGCCTCAAAAGGTTGTGCAACAAAATATTAAGTTAAGGGAACCATGATTTCTGTCCAGGCCTGTTTCATGAGTTTTCTGTGACCATTTTGTGTTTTTCTTTCATTAAACGAGGGGTACCAACAATTTTGTCCACGTGTGTATAACACCGCACATGTCTGAGGACATGAAAGGACACCTTTAACTACAAACATATAAAAATAAACATGTAGTTCTCAATAAATATTATGCTCAAACTGTATAAGCCAATGTACTGCCTTGTGTCTAATTTAAAAAGGCTGTCCAAGATTTAAAGGGGACCTGTCACCAAGTAGAAAATACAAAATAACATACATCATTTAATTCTTGTCATTCCCCTGATCAGTTTGGCATTCTTCTTTTTAAAATCCATATACCCATTCAAAAGATGCGGCCCCTGGAAGATTATATGTATACTAACTCTGATTTTCCATGTAGACGGGAATCTTTTGGTTTCTCATAGATAAACATAAGGTTACCGCCCACTTGGAGAATCAAAGCAAGTATACATATAATCTTCCAGGGGCCATATCTTTTGAAAGGGTTAATGGATTTTAAAAAGAAAAACGCCAAATTGATCAGGGGAATGGCAAAAATCAAATGATGTATTTTATTTAGGATTTTCGACCTAATGACAGGCCCTCTTTAAAGCTTGCCTACAATTATAAAGCAACTATTCATAAATAAATAGTGCAGGTGAATATAAGAAACTTATAATATAATATCTAAACACAAATATGTTTCCTTCGCCACTTATCAGGTTGAGTTATTTTTCACACAAAAGTCTATGAAGAGGGGAGGGGGAGAAGGAGGTTGCTGGAAAAGACACACAAATAATTGCTGCTACAATTTGCTATACTGTGATAGACGGAGATCTCTTTTAACACTACTGCATCTTCAAGATAAGTAAGACACTACCACGGCACAAAATGGGGCAATAAGTCAAATAACAAACTCCTCCTCCCCGTTCTATAGTCTTCTGTGCGTCAGCTGGATACAGATGTGATACAGATATGACAGATTATAATGTAAATAAACAGTCTGAGAGAAGATAAGAAGAGAAAGAGCAGCCTAATAAGTGGAGAAGGGAGCACATTTCTTTAATAAGATATATTACAAAGCCTCTTATATTAAAGGGGTTAGCCACTTTCTAATATTGATGATCTATTCTTAGGGTGGGTCATTAGTATTAGATCTGCGACTGTCGGGAACCGGCAGATCAGCTGCCCTGGGACAATGCGGCTCCTGGTAATGTTTACACTCATAGTACAAAGTGTAAGTACGACTTTAGGTACTGCAACAATGTCCCATAGACAATTCAAGACTTCCTTAGGATTGGCAATCAATATTAGAAAGTGGATACTCCCTTTAAAATATACTATTCATTTGAGTAAAGTTTTTCTTATAATCCAATTCACCGGATAGGAGGGGCTTAACTGCTGATCCATTTAAACAAGGGGGCACAGGGTCATGTTCTCGTGATCAGTGGAATCTCAGTGAGATCAGACGCTTATCCTGTGGATAGGTGGTAAGCATAAATATTTGGACAACTCCTTTAAGTCAGACTCCACTTCAAACCTCTTCTAGCACATTGCCAAAATAAGAAAGGCCAGAAGTATGTACTGAATCACTCAAAAAATATGGTTAAATAATTTCATACCCATATGGGCCTCAGGCAAAATACAGCAGCAGGTGGAAACTGTAACAGTTGTCCAAAGTGACTAATACAGATATTTCCCAACAATCATTAAGTGACAAACTGTACATTGATATAATGTCAGAATGTTTTCTACATCAATCTATAAGTGTATGCATGGCACAATCCATACAGTAATGTGTGGTAATGAGAACGCCATGATCTCATTCTTAACAATCAGGATAAATACGGAAGCTGATTCTTGGGAAGCTACGTTACAATATTACTGTCTGGTAACAAATGACCCTGACTGACCCTTAAGAATATTCATATTCCTATCATGTCGCCTGATGGCTGCACATTAATTAAAAGAGGGAACAAAGTCTGCTCTTAAAGCAGACAAGGCCAGGTAGGCTGGATTTCATTTCCCTCTTGTTTCCCATTATATATGGTTTTGTCTGTTAGGTAAACGGAAAATAAACCAATTTGTGTCTCCAATATATTAAATACCTATCTCTTTAGCAAAATAACCCGGAGCCAGTTACATGTTGACTGAAATAACTGAGGACCGAAAGAAGGTTAATCTAATAAATGGTTTATTTTAGCTGGCAGTGTCTCCAGGATCCTTGAAGGAGTTCTCCTATCTCTGTAAAAAGCAATAATATTTGTACGTAAACAACACATTGATGCGTCTTGCAGCCAGCAGTGTTGTGTAGGCTGCGGGGTTGGTGAAGACTGCATGCGAACATATGAGGAAAGCAATGAACCAAAAAAAAGGAACACTAATACATTACTTATAATCTACTTAGTGATTATTAAGCCCAATTTATGATATATATCTTTTCTAGAATTTATATTACATTGTATTGCATAGACAGCAGGTGCCTAATATGGTCTTATTTTCAGAATTGTTCCCTTTACAAGACGGAGTATTACATTAATAAGCTTGCATGGCTGCAGGGAATTCACATTCCCCTTCATCGCACTGTGAATCTATCAGCAAAGCGCTGGCTGTCATTTCCATGCTGCTGACCAGTTGACAGGGAAGCAGTAGGAGATCTGAATTCCTTGTAGGTTTTCTGCAAGATTATCAGACCACTCCTGCTTGTAAAGCAGTGATTCCTATAGGAACATTATAGTTGCAAAGAATAAAGCTAAACTAAAGGGTCTTTTACTTGAGCAGGTATTTGGCTGAACAACCGTTCGTAGGATTGTTTGTTCCCAATCATTGCCCCATTTAAAGGTGTCCTACGATCAAAGATCCCATCCTACTCTGTATACTAGTTTACCTTATCTAGTCATCTTGGTAGAGAGCGGTGATAACCTAGCCATGCACTTATGGCTGTAATACACCCTAAGAGGTGTGACTGATCTGTAAGTGAGGTCTGACAGTAGCCAAATGGCTACTGAAATTCTGCTCGATTCCCAGTAGTGAAGTCCACAGGGAATCAAGTGCAATGGCACATGTGTGCACAATTTCTGGTGCCTTTTTGGGAGCATTTGGATGTCAGACCTCACTTACTTGTCGAACATACTTCACAGGGTGTGACTATAGATGTGACTGGCCAAACCAGCTCTTTGGTACTTTTTAAACCTATTAGGATTTCAAACTAAGCCAGCTCAATGAAGGGCACGGTAAGAGTGGTGGTAGAACGATCCAATACATTCTGGGGCTTGTCTTAGGGCGAGAAAATACCTGATAGGTCCCCAATTAAAGGAATTCAGAAACTCATCATTAAGGAGACTGTCCAGGATTATTAAACATGTCTGCTATCTACCAAAATCAGTCAACACAACACCTGTCCTCAGGTTTTATTGGTACTGCATGGACCCATGGACAGGTGTGGTACAGAATTTCACATGGGAAAACCTACCCCCACCCTCTGTAGTACAGATATAGTTTCCGCAATTGTTACTACAGTTACAGTTATTACTTACCCTAAATTATCATGTAAAATAAGTACATTTATGCTCAGGTTGAAGTTTTCATATTACTATAGAATGGGTACTGAGAAAGGAAATTATGCTTTGGGTTTGCCATTCTATTACTTTACCTACTGGCTTTTGAAATTCTGATATGATTCCAAGGACAAGTGCAGCTACCGAGAGAAAAGAATATGGGAATACGGCATGCAGTGTGAAGCTGCCAGTGCAGGCTGTGACTCCATAGTGTGATATTCAAGAAAATTGCACCTACAAGAATCCTTCTGTATCTGAAGTATAGTATTGGGATTGCCTGTGCATGTACTAAAAAGCTTAAAGCCTAGCTAGCTGTACTTGTAAAACTACATGTCTGCACTCTAAAAATAAAATATATTACAACCAACAGTACTGCTATGGATGTTCTTATTCATATTACTACTTCTTTTATACCTTCTTGTACCCGGCTCTCAATGGCTTCCTGTACAGTATTAGTGGTCTCAGTGACAATAAAAATAAGATGTACAAAAAAAATATACACTTGACGTACATTTGATGGATCTGCAACAGAGGTTCCTAAGGAGACTTCCTATGCAGATGTGAGAGGTGCCTGTGTGTGAAGTCATCGGTAGTCAGAGTATTTCCTATACAACTCTCTGGCAAATCCCCGTGCTGCTTGAGTATTATGTTGCCATAGACAGCAGAGGCTTCAACTGAAGACTAGAAGAGGGTGATGGAGGGGATGTCTGGAAAGTATTTTTTAAGTAAATGAAACCTTGGGGGCAAGTGCAGCTTCATTACTGGACAAAAGCTGAATGCACACAAGAAACTGCAAGATGTGTATAGACTAACTGAGTCATCACAAGATATGGGTAGAATATGACAATTTATAATGAACATGTCTCATAATGAAATACCACGAAACAGCATATAACCAGACTAAATTCCTGACCTACAGCGGTAACCCATGTATTGTACTTAGCAAAGTAGTTGTATCACTGCACTGGAACAGAGAAGGAAGGTTATGCAGGGTGAGAAAATAGACAACATTAAACAACCATCAATAATAAGGCTTTTTCTTAGAATATACCTGTAGAACTGTCACAAATGGGCCATTTGCTAATCAAAAACAGAGCTACATGTTTGCCACTTATTTTAGTACTTATTTATTTCACAATACAATAAATAGGTGTCTAATAAGACCAAGCTAGTAAGTGTACTACCACCTGCTAAATGCCCTGACAAAGTACTAACCAACATGGAGAGTGTTAAATATGTTGATAAATTAATCTTTTCATTTTTTTTAATAATCAGTCTCAACCAGTCGTCGCTATTGATCTAAAGGTGACCATGTACGCTCCTCAGCATTGAAATTGCATTACCAAATAGGACAAGCCACAAGTTTATGCAAATCAAGGAAGTAGCAAATGTTGCTATAATCTGCAAGTGGTTTAATCTTGAAGTACCTATCTCCAATGTGGGGCATGTGGGCTAAAAGACAGATTAAAAGCAAAGATTTTTAGCCACATGAAACCTCAAAAATCAGGTCAAGTGGTCTGGGATGATTGTGTGAGATCTTCTATTCCAGTTATCACTACTTGTTGCAAACTGAGAAGGACAAAATTCTTAAACTGAGAAACCTTAGTTTATTGCTCTGACAGATAGCAATGTGCTTACGCTGAGATGTTCAATGCTGAGTGTCCTGGTGGTTGGGAGAACGACGATGAATTGGAATGACAGCAAGAAGTGCACGGAGGCGAACCTCTGCACGGATAGATTGACTAATTGGAAGAATGGTGCGTGGTGATCAATTGTGTAGTGCAAATGAAACTGAATGTCACATCCCAAGCCTAGGGCAGCAAATAGCACATTGGGCAATGAGCCAGCTACAGGTGATCGATCCATTAACCTCAAAGGCTATCATAGTGCATAACAAGATGGCAAAGGAGACTGAAATGAAGGTCTATCCTCTTTAGTGATGAGTTCAGCTTTTGTCTCAGAAACAAGGATAGCAGGAGATTGGTCTGGAGACCATGTAGACAATGCCTACATCTTTCCAAGAGAACATTCACCGGTCCTAATTCCAGGATTATGGTGTGGCATAACAGTAGCTGGACCCCTCTAGTCTTCAATTCAGGTACACTAACAGCTCAGTGTTACATTGACTGTGTAATGGGACCAGAAGTACAGCCATCTCTCCAAAAGTGTTATCGCTCCAAAGTGTCCCAGAAGCCATTTTTCAACAAGACAACAGCCTCTACCCCCACCTTCTGTCTCTATCCCTCTTCCCTCATAGATTGTAAGCCCTTGCGGGCAGGGCCCTCTATCCCACTGTGCCAGTTGGTCACTGTTAGTATCATATTTGTTTTGTATATTTTGTGTACTGTACATAAACCCTCAAATGTAAAGCACAATGGAATTAATGGTGCTCTCTATATAAACAATAATAATAATAGTCTGCATGTTGCTCATGCTACTGTGAACAGCCTGTGTGGCAAAAGGTGCTACCATGGCCTGCTGGGTCTCCGTACTTGTCTCCCATTGACCACATCTGGCATGTTATTAGTCAGCAATTGCAAAGGGAGTTGCCAGATGCCAAGCTTGATGATTTGTGCGCCCAAGTGCATTCAGTATGGCATAACATTCCTATAAATGCATGTATTTCTGTGGGTGGTGCTTATACTTGATACTGAATAATTCAAAATGTTTGGAATATTTTGTTTCAATTTTTTTTATCATTTGCATATCATTAACTATTGATCCTATAAGTTCCATAATTCCACGACTTTTCCTTGTTCTTGTTGCAGTTTCAATGTTGAGGAGTGTATATTAGACTAAAGATGAAGAAAATGTATGGTTGAAACCATAACACAATTTTTATGGGTGAAATTCAAAAATTATTTTTTTATCCCACAGTTAAAGGGGTATCCCATCTCAAGGATCCTGTCTATACTGCTAGCTTATGTAAATTGAAGAGTTTTTCTAAATATATTGCTTTAGCAATGCTGCTTTGTTTTCCTGCTATGTGAAATTATTCCTCCCATGGTTTGCACATTGTTTCCATGGTGCCGGACCTGTGTGATAAGACAGGACAGATGACATCACTCACTGTTCTCTGGAGGGGCTGAGCTCTCACTGTTATCTACAGCGCTGCCACTCAGCTAATTGCAGCTTGCTGATAAAGCCCTATCTGTTATGTCTCTATGTAAACACACAGATAACACTTAGTCTTTTCTCTAGAAGCATGTGCATATTATTTGATCTGCATTTATATTAGATTTCTAGCAATCATAATAAGTATTGTGATACTTCATAATGTCCTGTTCAGGCAGCTGGGGGGAAGTGGCTTTGACTATTTGATAAGGAATATTAGAAGTGAGGAGAAGAGACAGCAGGCAAAGCTGTGCTTGATATTAAGGCAAATGATCTTTCATCATTGAATGATCTTTCCTTGAAGGAACTTTCCCAGAACATTTCCAGAAAGATAGTTCATTGGTGTGTCACTGAACATCTAGCATGGAGTAAAATATATATTGTGCCTATAAAAGATTTTCACCTGATGATCATTCAGTCAATGATTCTTCAACCAGAAACCTACTTTTGTGTATGGACGCATTAAGAACTTTCTAACCCCACTTTGTTCAAATGATACTATTTCTCTGTTTATACAGGTAAGTTCATAAAGATAGAATCTGGGCCAGACCATGACTATGAAATGTTGTGTAAGTTCCTAAAGTTTCTGCAATAATGGAGTGTTTGGGATTTACCAATTCTGACCCTTGCTCTGATAACTAGCATTTTTCTTCAGATGTTCCACATGAATCACGAATGATATGTCATTGCTTCACCTCATCCTGATAAACACTTGCTAACCACCTGCCTTTTCGTGAAGAAGGGGGGGATCTGTAAAATCAATGCCAAAACACACTCACAGAAAATCCCATTCACGGGAACATTGAAAAAATGACTAATTCTATGTATGCAGGAAACAACACACAGATTGCTTTCCTTCCTCACATTTTCCAGAAGTGTATTGTGCTATTAAGTGTAGCTCAGTTCGCATTCCTGTCATTGCTATGGGCATCTGCCATTGTTCCATGTTGAGCAACTGCAATGATTAATACTTTACCGTATCTTATGAGGGGGTAAAATTGGAGTTTCTTATGTAACGACTGTCTGGCCTCTCCTAAGTGAGTTATTGTCAGCCAAACAAGACTAGTGTTATGACTTCTACTCTATTTTAAGCCAGATGTCACACCTATGATAATGTTAGGCCATGGAGCTTTAATCACATAGGGATGGGTGGGATTTCCACTTGTAGATCCTGTCTTTATGGTGTAAGATGAAAAAAAAAAATCATGATGACCTTAAAAGGAGTCTGTCAGGTCGAAAATACCTCCCAAACCAATAATAGTGCCATGTAGGGGCTTTTAATAGGTAATCATCTTTTTATGAATATGCAAATCAATCTGCAAGTGTATTGGGGTTGGGCCCATGTGATAGTTGTGAGTCCGAAAATGTCATTCAATGAAATAAGGACAACACTGGGCAGCAATTTTACAGCACTTCTGGTTACCACTAGACAAATCTGGCAAAACAGGCCCACCCCCAAAGCACTTGAGCCTGGTTTGCATACCCATGAAAAGATGATCTGCATTGCTTCATCAGTTTGTGGCCACAAAGGTATATTTCTGCTTCTATTAAATGCCGATAACACAGCATTATTATTGGTTTGGTAGGGATTTTAGACTTCGCAGTCTCATTTTAATGTCACCAAACCACTAAATAGGTGAATGTTACTTGGTCCAGTGTACTATAGAGATAATCTTCTCGGCATAATAGTGACAACTACTTCTCTGCATACTTGTTGCAAGCTTTTCACTCTCCAGTCCTCCACCACTAGCTATCTATACTTTCAAAAGGTGTTCTTATTACTCAAAGCAAAAATGGGATTTTCTTTAAAAAGGAACTTTTATTCCCATTCATGCTGTATGCTAATTACCTTCTATTCAGCCAAGGAATGGAGACGCTTGGGAGAAAAATCAAGCTGATGTGCCCTGAATCATTCCAATCTGGTTTGTTTGATGCCACTATGGATAGGGTATATCATCATAAGCCATCCTGAAATTCCATACTATTGTCTTCCAGCTCTGTTTATCTCATGACAGGCCAGAATCTTCCAGTGTATGTGCAGTGACTCTGGGTGTGCTTGCCCTGGCTTCATCACAGCACTGTACATGCACTGGAATCCACCATGTGTGAGCCAGCTTGACATCTAAAGACAGGTAGTCCATTAGCACTTAAAGAGGACCTTTCACGTCCTCATGTATATGCTGTTTTATATACCGCTAGAAAGCCGACAGCGCGGAATTCAGTGCACTGCTGGCTTTCCCGGTATGTGCCCCGGGGCTAGATATATTGGCGGTCCTAGTTTCACGGTTTACTGTCAGAAGGGCGTTCCTGACAGTCTAGCTGAGGTGTGAGGAACGCCCTCCCTGACAGTTCTCGTTCATAGACTTGTACTGGGGGGGAGGGGGGCGTTCCTCACAGCTGAGCGTCATCACTGGGCGGTAAGGAACGCCCCCTCTATCTGTACTCGCCCATAGCGCTGTACTGTCAGAGGGGGCGTTCCTTAGTGCCCGGCGATGACGCTGAGCTGCAAGGAACGCCCCCCCCCAGTACAAGTCTATGAACGAGAACTGTCAGGGAGGGTATTCCTCACAGCGCAGCTAGACTGTCAGGAACGCTCTTCTGACAGTAAACCGTGAAACTAAGACCATTGATATCTCCAGCCCCGGGGCACATACCGGGAAAGCCGGCAGTGCGCTGAATTCAGTGTGCTGTCGGCTTTCGAGCAGTATATAAAACAGCATATACATGAGAACATGAAAGGTCCTCTTTAATAAGGTCAGCTATATACAGAAGGAAATAGTCTGTATCTGGCCAAACGTCTAATACAACATTGCCATTATTATTAGTTACTACTTAATTTTCTTTTGAGACAATTCTGTCAGTTCAGCAAAAAACAACAACAATCCTATATGCTATATTGCAGAAATAAGCCATTATGTTTCATGCAAACCAAACTGCATTCACAAAACAAAATATATTTATTATTTTTACTGTTACCAAAGCGAGCTGTGTTTTACTGCAAATGAGTTTATCAATTTGCAAGGAACTAATATTGCTAGACAAAAACCCATTGATTTTAGTAGAGGATTTTTTTTAGTATTATTTCCATACCGTCCTCAGTGTAACACAATTATTTGATAAATGAGGTTTACTGATGATGTAACTGGACAAGTTCTGGTGCAATGTAGACATGCATAAATATAAAAACACTACTACTACATAAATAAAAACACTACCTCCTAAAAAGTCTTATACAACATAAGAAATACCTCTAAAGAATGTATTGAACATGCACAATTTGTGTTGTCCCAGTTCATTCCTGTCATTCACATGTTGCTGCAATTTCTATGACTTTCCCATTCATGTGAATGGGACTTGTAAAAATCCATGTGCACGCTGTAGAACAGGGGTCGGCAACCCCCGGCACGCGTGCCAAGAGTGGCACGCCAGGCTTATTTCCCTGGCACGGCAGCTCCGGCGTGGTGCACACAAGCTGGAGGGAAACTGATGCCAGGATGGATCCCATAGGTTTCTATGGGATCGGTTCTGGCACAAGAGGCACCAGTTCTGGCGCCATATTTGTGACTCAGCCGGATGGAAAAACGTTACCTGCAGCGTTTTTCCATCCGGCTTCCTTAAAATTTCATTAGCACCAGGTGAAGATGGATGGGCAGCACCCTGCTTCTGCACAGTCTATGTACAGTAGTAAAGCCGGTAATTGCCGGCTTCACTACTGTACCTGATCGAATTGCTCAGGATTGGTTAAAGCTATAAAGAAACACATTCATTTTAAAGATGAGAATCTCTCTTTAAAATGATACCAAGATCACCATGATCGTCCTTAAACATCCTGAGCAACTGTGAAAACGATGTTCGGCATTGAAATCCCAATGCAGATCTCAATTCCCGACATCGTTTTAACAGTGAATCGCTCTGAATATGTAAGGTCAATCATGGAGATCTTGGTATCTTTTTAAAGATGAGATTCTCATCTTTAAAATGAATCCAGTTGCATCTTTGTGGCCCTAATAGATCCTTAGAAATGGGGCTCTAAAAGTGTCCCCCCCCCATCCTGCCTCAGGCAGCATCTTAGAGCTAAGGAAGGAGGGGGAGGAGGAGCTGCAGAGACAATGTTAACTCATCATTGTCTGTGCATAAGCTGCAGATGATGGGGTTAGCAGAGACTTCCATCCTTATCCCCTCTCCTATCAATCAGAGAGCATACTGTACTTTTGCTCTCTGATAGTCACATAGAGGGATAATATAATACCCCTCTGAGCCTAATCACATAACCAGGAAGTTATTGGCGCTGTGACCCAGACATTTACCATCGTCCAGGTCGCAGCGCCAGAAGTGTCGCACCAAACACTTACACAACACATGCACAAAGTCACCAATAAAGTTTACATTTTTTCACTGTCCCTGTCCTGTCCATACCTGATCTTTATAGAGTAAAATACGCCGCCCGCCTCTCTAGTGATATCTGTTACACGCTAAAATAATAGTAATAGCAATTATCACTAGTATTATCACCATAATACTGTGTGCAGGGGCCGCTATGTGACATAATACCGTGTGCAGGGGTTGTCAGACTTACAATTATTGACCGGCACTCCGAGTACCTCAACTTTGATTTTTTTAATCGAAATCGGCACACCGAACAAAAAAGGTTGCCTACCCCTGTTGTAGAAACACCAACAAGTTTAAAGCAACTGAATTTTAGTTGCAGAAATAAAACTGTTACGTGTGACTCTACTCTGAGGCTGGATTCACACCAGCGTTGGCTCTCCGTACGGGGATCCGTTCCCCCCTCCACATGAAAAATGCGGAGAGAAAAATGCTTCAAGCAGCGCTATTCTCTCCACATTTTTCATCCTTTTCGGATGGAAACCACGCGGACCCTATTATAGTCTAGGGGTCCATGGGTTTCCGTGGGTAACCACTTTTTTAAGTCCGAACGCAGATGTGAACCTAACCATAGTTTTATGTACACAGTTGTGCTGTTATTCACGGGCCTAATGTCCATGAAAAATGGCCGTGTGTGTCTGTGTAAGCACACGGATGGCAGTTATTCATAATCGCTCTTCATAACTGAGGTCCTCCAGGCCCCTTATCAGTTTTGTGGCCCTCTGTTGAACCTTCTACAACTCTAGGACATCCTTTCTATTAACTGGTGCCCAGAACTGAATTGCATATTCCAGAAGGGGCCGCACCAATGACTTATAAAGTGGTAATATTACATCCCTGTCCCGTGAGTCCATACCTCTTTTAATACATAGATACTATAGCTGCATGATGACAGTCTGAATGAGGCCTTAGAGGAAATGTACTACTCAGTCAGGATAAAGATACTAATATGCTGTAAGATACAGTTGGCATGGTATACTGTATGTATGAAGAACAAATTACACCTGCACCCAGGGTTCATCCAAGTACAATTGTGCTAAACTCATTAATTTGATAACTTTAACAATTGGTCTTACCTGATATAATAGAGGTGATTGCGTTTTTTGAAATGTGATTGTGCACAGGAGTATATACAGATGTAGCAGAGTTAACCCGAACCTCTGCAATTGGATAAACTGCTGCTTTGTGATATCTTATCACAGGAGACAACAGAACCCAATGAAAAGCCATTGGAAAAACATTTTTCTATGGCTTTTCATTGTTTTTGTTTTCTTCTGTGATAAAATATCATACTGCAGCAGTTTAACCAATTGCAGAAGTATCCGTATATTATATCATCGGTACAAGGAAATCCAGAAAGCATATGAGAGAACTGCTCAATTCTCTACACAAATCTGATTTTGCAAATACAGGTGAATCTCAATGAATCTCAGCATATATTTGGAAAATCAGTATTGTTTTAGGATAAGCTGATTTCACAATAACTGGCCTTTCATTGCCTGGCAGTATAACATAATAGAATGACTAAGTAGAGATTTTCCATAGGACTGACAAGTAAAATGAGGTTTGGCATTTTCATTTCTGCTACAAGCTGTTAGACGCTATACACCTTTTCCATTCAAGCAGGCATTTACGTATTCCCCATCGTTCAATGGAATACAAATTCTGAATTATCTACAGGGCACTTTCTCACTGACACGTTCCATAGATTGTGTATTGAGGTTAACTCAGAGTCCATCAATTATTCAGCATTATTCATTGCATGCTTAGTAACAAAAGTAAAGAAAATTGTTTTATGTAGTAACCACAAGCTATTTAACACTGTGTTCAGTGAATGTTGTACCTTCTATTGAATAGGATTCTATATGAATGGACTACTTAACCAGAATAAGGGGATTTTATATGTCCGATGGATGGATAAAACTGAAGATTTTAGCCTAAGGAGGTGCTGGTACTTCTTTGTTTTTGGGTCCAGCACTATAGGCTGATAGATCCTGGCTTTAGCAGCTCAATTTTCAGCTTTGCTATGTAGACTTGGACAGGATGAGCAGAGTTTAGGATTAAAGGAAATTGTACTGTTAATGTCATAGGGAAAACTGTACATAGTACTCTGTGGCATCTGGTGGAGGGGTCATATCCCATCACTTTCTGCAGATCCTATTAGTAGACTTTTCTGATCATTACCTCCCATTAATCTGTATTAGGCCTCCTGCACACGATCATATGTTTGATCTGCAATTGCAGATCAAAGTACAGACACATGCTTTTCAATGGGCCCAGACACAGCTGTAGTTTTTGAAGAACCACAAAATATGGAGCAGGTCCTATAAATGTCAGTCTGTCAATTCATTTGATTGCACGGGTCAGTGAAAACCACGAATAACACATGGATACCAATCTGTCCCTGCACATGGTCATGTGTAGGAGGCCTTATACAGAAGCTGCAGGAAGGAACTATGTACGTCTAATATGGGAGGCTCCATGGAAATATTATTAATCAATAGCTATAATGTTTTAATATAAAATGTAATGATTAATAAATGATTTCTAGTTTAGCTTTGCCACTTTCTTACACTGAAATATTTGGACATATTGGTAGGGAATGTGGTGACAATACTCTCAAATAGTATTTCATGTTTTATAAAAGCAGATTTCTCATCAATCTAGAGAAATGAGAAGCTATTATCACTTAATTTCTGTCCTATTTTTCCTTTTTGCATGTAGCAGTACAAATGATAAGTTTTCTGAATTCAAGAGACTGAAACAATTAATCAAAGTTTATATTTCCTAAACTGTGCTGAGTCTACAAAGAGCTGAAACAGAATACTGCCAAGGCAACTCCTGCATGGTAATAAACCATAAATGTATCTCTGGCAACCGAGGTAAATTCTGTTAGCTAATAATTAAAAATCTAACACAATTATTAATGAATTATTTTATAGTGCTACAATATAAAAATAAGTAATTTCCAAACACAAAGCATAAATGATGGGCAGGTCACGGAATTATTAAATCTGCCCAAGAAAGAAGCTCAGTTCTCTGTGGGATGCTTTTTTTTAATCTATTTATTTAATAAATGACCACCGGCTTGACACTGTTACCTCTAAGATGTATGGCAGAATAGCTGAGAAGCTACAATCACTTAGGGAAACTGTGCTATCCTACAGACTCCCTGAGCTCTCCCCCTAATGTCTCCTATGGTGATGCTCAGGAGAACTGAACACTTAGGCCTCATGCACACGGTCGAGTTAATGGAAGGCACTCGGATAACATCCAAATGCCTTCCACGTTACATTGGTTTTAATGGGAGTTCTGTTCCATTTTCGCAAAGCTGGATAAGGCATTGAACAAAGCATCAGATCTCCCTTGGACTGTGCACTCGGTCATGTGCATGAAGCTCAGGTTTCCCCACAGAAAACAGATGACATTTCTAATCTTATGGTTAAGGAACTCTACTAACTGGTAGGGATTATCAAAAGGAGACAACACTTCAAAAGGAGCATATACATCAAAGGCATGCAAACCTACTAGCAACCTACCTTGAAAGGCTTTTCCCATAAGCCCACATTTATGTTATAGCAATATATATATGCTATAAAGTATAATCCTTCGGTATCCCCGCCCATACACTAATGGCATACAGACATGTCCTTCCTTATCTTCACGCTTGAAATCCCAGATATGAGTGTCACAAGATGACCAATTTTTCAAAACAACATGATTTTGTAATATGTTCCATGATTGCTCTCCTATATATGACTGCTCAGTGGCTGCGTTTGTGAGTTGCAGCCTGGTTTGCTAGCATGTCACAATATTGTTTTGAATTGGTTTCATGAGAAGTTGGAGCCCTGAAAGAGTTATTGCAATCTAAAGATATTATAATAGGTTATTGATATCAGATTAGTGGGGTTCAACACTCGTGGCTCCCCCACCAGTTATTTATACACCATAGCCATTAGCACCTGAACATACACAGATTTGAGCCAGAAGCATATGGCTCCATTCTCTATGTACTGGTTGAGCAGAGTCACTGTAATTCAGCTATCATTCAAGTGAATGAGAAGTGGTCTGCAGTAGGGGTTTCCAAGACATGATACTGATGACATATCCGGGTCACCAAGATCAGATCAGTAGGGGTCCAACCCACAATATTCCCATGATCAGTTTCTGTGGCTGTGCACAGAGTCGGACCTAGATAACTCTATACTGTGCAGTGGCTGAAGCAGCAGCTAATCTGTGCGGTTGTCAGGTGTCGGACCCCCACTATTCTGAGAATAGGCCATCATTATTAAGTCTTGGACTACTTGTTTAACACCAGGATGGCTATGGCTGTATTAAAGGTTATGCAGTATGTGGGGCCTGTAAATTAATCTCTTTATTTGACTATATCTACAGTATTCTACAACTTCCTATACTTCTATTCTTTAGTCAAAGTAGATTTGACAAGACTTGTGACAGAGCTAGTACGCATCCTGCAATATTTCTTGGCGCTTGCCCGGATACGTCCTTGACATAAGTTTGTTTCAAAGTTCTTCTGTGAGTTTTTTTCCCCCCATGTTTACACTGCTGTGTTTGATAAACTGGTCTATAGGAGGATTACACTGTGAAAGAAAGGCCTTTATTTGCCAAGCGAAATTGCTTGGTTGTAAATGTGTCAACTGGGTATCAGCATATTACTGTTATTATTCCATTTTTCTGTTACTTGAATTCTAATGTCTCAATTCCAGTTCTGCAAAGTACTGCAAAACTAGACAGAGCTCGCAAAATATATTTACTTCAGTCATGAGCCCCGTATTCTCTATTCTTTGAAAAAAAATCATAAGCAGAGCAATGTTTGTCTTTTTTATTTTATGTATCTGTTTAGGACATTATCATAAAGTGCCTAAGGTTATTTAACCAAGGCTTAGTTCACATCTTCATCGGTGGTTGAAAAAGTCCTGCACGGAGGACTTTTCATTCGTTGGTTACGATTTTAAAATGATAGTCAATGGGGTCCTCCAGGGTCCACCAGGCTCCGTGTGTAACTATCCTCCGATGGACCAGAACCACGGATAGGCCAACACTAGCGTGAACCTAGCACAACCTATATAATAGTTCAATCTTCAAAATAATCATAGTAATACTGGTAATTCTAAGAACAATTACAACAATAATAAATAATAAATGACAATAGAGGGTAAGTAGATATTATATAGATTTATCCAACTAGTGATACAATGTGAGATGAGCAGTAGCACAGTGACTGCTGCCAAGCCTCTCTTCCCCTTTACTGGTTTTCCTCACACCTTAATATATCATGGTATAAAAATTATTGGATCATAATAGAACAAAGTGGCACTAGTCCAGATCCAAGAGCAATAAGGGAATCCAAGTATGCACATGCAATTATTAGCAATTTATCGATTTTTAACTAACTTCTTACTAACTACACATATATTTTAGTTTCCTAAAGGATCACAAAACAGATTATTGTACTATGTATGTATGTATATATATATATATATATATATATATATATATATATACTGTATATAAACACTGGTTATATGGGGGTTACGCGGTTAGGAAATTGAAATGAAATGCTACATCTATGTTTCTCAGTGTGATAGGAGATACTAGTCTTACTAGTGGGGGGTGCGATGACTAAGATACCCTCTCATCATGAGAACAGCTGCCCCTTTTCCCCTGCATAAATGGAGCAACAGATTGCACATGAGCAACACTGCTCTGTTCATCTCTATGGGACTTCTGCTTGGCTATCTCCAGCAGAATTATAGAGAATGATGGATCCCACTTCATTCATATGGGGCAAATGATAACCCTGTTCTCATGATGGCGGGGGTCCCATTGGTCGAACGCCCACAGATCAGACAGTTATTCTCTATCCTCTGAATGGAGGGTAACTTGAAATGAAGATAATGGCCCTTAAAGAGGACCTTTCATGTCCTCAGGCACATGCGGTTTTACATACCGCTAGAAAGCTGACAGTGTGCTGAATTCAGCTCACTGCCGGCTTTCCTGGTATGTGCCCCGGGGCTGGAGATATCGGCGGTGTAAGTTTCACGGTTTACTGTCAGAAAGGCGTTCCTGACAGTCTAGCTGCGCTGTGAGCGCTATAGACGAGTGCAGAGAGAGGGGGCGTTCCTTACAGCCCAGCGATGACGCTCAGCTGTGACGCCCCCCAGTACAAGTCTATGAACGAGAACTGCTGGGGAGGGCCGTTCCTCACAGCGCAGCTAGACTGTCAGGAATGCCTTTCTGACAGTAAACCATGAAACTTATACCGCCGATATCTCCAGCCCCGGGGCACATACCAGGAAAGCCGGCAGTGCGCTGAATTCAGCACACTGTCGGCTTTCTAGCGGTATGTAAAAGAGGACCTTTCAGTGCCTCCACCACATCTATCTAATTATATCCTTGGCTTGAGCAGACAGATTGGGACTGCCCACTTAGCAGCAAAGAACACAACTGGGCTAAAACAAACAGAAATGATTGATTGGGAATGGTGAGATCTAGAGAAAAAAAATTCCAACTGCACCAGTATCAGAGGAGCAGCACCTATTGAAGGATGCAAAGAATTGGAAGTGGTAAAAAGTCTTCTTTCAAATTGTGCAAGGAAGGGCATGTAGCACTATCAAGGTACTTAAACTATAGTGGAAGCTACTTCACTGTACTGTCCCTATTTTTTTGATTTGAAAACCTCCTAAAAACAGTATTCCTCCTTATCTGTAAGGCGCAGTAGATGTCTGAAATTCACACCCCCACGTTTTTAAAGTTACAATATGTTGTACAAAGCTTTTTAACATTAAAAATAGTGAGTTTTCTAATAATATTCAGGAGCCAACCCATATAAAATATATATTAGCAGTTATACAAAAGCCATTTCACATAACTTTTATCTGGGAACATTGGATTTTTTCTCAATACAACTTTTTTATTAAATTGTGTAATAAAGAGCAGCAAGACAATTGTTCATGAACCTAACATCTCGAGGTGGCCAACACAAAGCTTCAACTAGAAATGCCTTGAGAACAAAATAAAATGGCTTCTATTCAGGGGGTCAACAAGACTTTCTAAGTCCATTAAGCTTTTCTTAGCCGGAAGGGTCGTCTGCACACTGCTGATTAATGGGTTGCAATCTCCTATAGCAGAAAAGAAATAAATCTGATAATAGCAAACTCAGACCAGTACCGAGAAGATTATATACACAGTATACAGAATGCTATAACTCCAATAGTGTATTGTCAAGGACAAGTTAACTTAACTGCTACAAGTCAAGGGCAATTTAGCTGCCAACAGATTCCTTATTAGCAACCAAGAACCTGATAAATCTTCCTGTTTCATCATCCCAATGTTTTGCTAGATCAATACTAGCAATAGTACCAACCAATTCCAATTTAAAGTGAAATTCTCTCCATTTTGAAAAAAAAAAGTGGCCTTAGAAATACAATTTCTGCTTTTCCAAAAGATCTCAATTCAGATTAATAATATTTATATGTGATCAGGTTATTCTGTATGGGACAATACAATGTCTTAGAGGCAAGATCTTTTTACGTCACGTTCACTCATTTCCTTATAGGCTGAGTTCCAAACTGCTCTTTTTTTCCCTCTGACCTAGGTAGTGAGATACCTGAAGAAAACTGATCCAGATTGTTTTTAGCATTCAACAAAGTACGATTCATTGCATTAAACAGAAAAATGTGGCATGTAGCGCTTTTCTGTCTGGCTATGGACAGTTGACTGGAGCACAGTGTACACAAAAATATTATCAGTTGTGTTCAGCTAAGGCATAAAGCAACTGGTCAGGACACAAGTGATATATGTGAACCCAAGCTTACCCTTACCTGCCAACAGTTACCCCTTACCTCTTCTGCTCTGCTGGGAGGTGAGCTATTAAAGCTCTGAAACCCTATAGTAACTTACTGTATATGCCTGCTAACTTGGTAGTTACACCTCTGCAGGGCCAGGAAAAAGTTACATGGAGTCATAATGAATAAACATTTGCTTCTTTACCAAGTCTGTCTTATATAAGAGAAAAAGTCAACCTTCCATACCTCTGCACCTTTAAAAATTAGAATCTTTCATCTCACAGATTTTACACTGAACTAGTATATTCAGCACATTAGTGTATGACTGGATGGTGATGTCACAGAACCAATACAGTGATGTCACATAGTAATTTCCAAAACATTTACTTGGTGGAGAGAGTACTATGCTAGTATATCAGATAAGTCTGCAACTAGCTTATACTATACTATAACTGAATGGATGAATTGTAATTGAAGCAATTCTGTTCTAGTAGTGGCACAAAATGAGAAGATTTATGGTATATGGTCTCTCACTCCTAATAGGGTGTAATAGGGTGTATGTGGTCTGGTTTGGAAGTATATCAGTTCAGCAGCTGCTACACCGGATGTACAGTAGAGTGCACCACTTCCCTATATCACCACTTCTCTGCGACTTTGACAAAGGCCTAGGCATAGGCTTAGGCCTAAGGAATAGCAGTTACATCTGCCTTCCATGTACTTCATATGGTTTATGTTTTTCTCAATAAACCTTTTTAAAGATCACCTAAAGAAGAGATCTAAGAAAAGAAAAAGAGGCAGGGTGGCAATTTAGTCCATGACTTACTAGGATATCACAGTTGGGTACTTGCGTTTATATGGTAGTATGTGATGTCTGTCAGATGGCAATCTGGAATAAGTGCAACTATTTTATCTAAATTGTAAGGCGTAGGATATAATTTTGGTTCACTGATCGATGAAGATCACTACACAGGGGAATGAATCACGCACATACTACTGGATATGACAGCTGTCATACACATGCATTATATCTACTCTACCATATATTGTAGGAATCGACATATGAACACATTTACATAAAACAAAACACATAATAGTGAGCTTTGCACCTGCCTTAAAGAGCCCGTAACCTAGCAACAGTTTGCCCCATCAATACTTTGATATTCAATTCCTTCTCCCTCAATGCACAATTTTACATTTGGAGAAATTTTATGGTACTATGTATTGTTTTCACCATCTTTCCAGACTGCTAAATAATTTTCATGGTTCCTATGCCTGAAGGAATTTCTGTTCTCATCCCGATCATATGCAAAAGAGTAAAAATTACGGTATTAGATGCAATTGGTTTAGTGTATTGGATTTTAAGGATTCCAAGCACCCTCTTGATGAAGCTGTATATAATGTAGCTTTGTGCATGCATATAGTCAGCTGCACAAGCGAAATGACTAATACTAAAGGTCACCGCACAACGAATTCACTTTTGGGCCTGATTATTGATGCTATTTTAAGTCGTGTCAGCTTGATAAATCTCGCCCATGTTTATGATGCTTTCAGGAGGCAGGGAGACCTCACCATGTAAATCACAACGCAGCTTTCATTTCTCAGGAGCAGAATACAAAATAAAAGCTGTTCTGTGATTGGTTGCTATGGGCAACTAAAACAATTTTAATAAATCTGTCCTATTATTCCTAGCGACAGCTTTTCCTGTATTATGTTGCTCTTTTGATCAGATTCAATGGAACATCAAGATTTGTGCAATCCTTGTTTTATTACAATTACTGTACATACAATAAAAATTGGGATTAAAATCCCAAATAGCCAGCTTTTGCATAGTACAGTATGTCCCCAGCTTGTAAAGGCCCTTAAAGGGGTATTCCCATGAACATAATCATATCTATATTTGTAGATAAGTAAAAGTTAAACGTTTTTGCAATTATAAGTAGTTAAAAATTCTGCAGAGTTTTAAAGATTTTCTCTATCCATTTTAGTAGTGACAGTCTATTTTCATGATAGGTTGCCAATGGATACGACCACAAATGCAGAAACTTTCTATGGTCTGGGACTTGTCAAAAACCCAGCCATGATTTTCTTATTGTAGCTGTGTTATCAGGCAGGGACACTACATGTATCAGAAGATATCCCGGCCACAATAAGGAAGTCATGGCTGATTTTTTGAGCTTAGAAAGTTCCTGCATTCATGGTTGTATCCACTGGCAACCAATCAAGACAACAACTTGAGACCACAAGATATTTAGAGAAAATCTTTAAAACTCTGCAAAATGTTTAATTACTTATATATGCAAAAATGTTTAACTTTTAATTATCTACAAATTTAAAAATGGTTATGTCCATGGGAATACCCCTTTAACTTGCAATCTTGTTGGGAACTATTGCCGGAGCTATATCGGTGGCCATTTTGTTTGCCATCTAGATTTCCTAGAAAAAGATATAGCTATAGTAAGAATTGTCTCTTTTTGGAGGTGATGGGGAGGTTTAAAGGGTTTTTCCCATTAATGATATTTATCCTCTATCCAAAGGATAGGAGGTAAGTGTTAGACCACTGGCCTTATGCAGCAAGCAGGAGAATGAGATCCACTAGTGCCCCCTGGGAATGGAATAGTGGTGCACATGTGTGGTTACCACTCTATTCACTTCTATGGGGCTGATGGAGATCAGTCTCCCAGAAGCCTCATAGAAGTGAATGGTGCAGTGGCCAGGCTTGTGCACCACCACTTCATTCTCATAGAGCACTTGGGAACACTTGTGGGCCCCCATTCTCTGCATCACTGGGGGTCCATTATCTTGTGGAAAGGGGATAAATGTCATTAGTGGGGAAATTCCTTTGAAGTTAATCTACCTTATGTGCTGTTGTAGGAGCCATGTGTAGCAGACTGAATGTACCATTTTTGTGTCAATTGTGCAATCTTGCTGCTGAGCAAATCAACCAAATGAGCTATTTTATGCACTCAGGACATAGATTTATCTGCCTGAGCACCTGTTTTTGATTGTGGACATTGAGCACTGTCAATCTTTATTTTGGGGGGCTGGTCAGCAACTGTAACCAAAAATGGCACAGCCGTGCCTTGGCTCCACTGAAGAGCTAATGTGCAACACTGCACATCAACACAGAAATGTTATGTTCACTATGTCACTAACAGGCCCGACAACACCATATACAGTGGGGGAAAAAAGTATGTAGTCAGCACCAACTGTGCAAGTTTTCCCACTTAAAAAGATGAGAGAGTCCTGTAATTGACATCATAGGTAGACCTCAACTATGAGAGACAAAATGAGAAAACATATCTAGAAAATCACACTGTCTGATTTTTTAAGAATTTATTTGCAAATTATGGTGGAAAATAAGTATTTGGTCACCTACAAACAAGCAAGATTTCTGGCTCTCACAGACCTGTAACTTCTTCTTTAAGAGGCTCCTCTGTCTCCACTCATTACCTGTAGTAATGGCACCTGTTTGACATTGTTATCAGTATAAAAGACACCTGTCCACAACCTCAAACAGTCACACTTCAAACTTCACTATGGTGAAGACCAAAGAGCTGTGGAAGGACACCAGAAACAAAATTGTAGACCTGCACCAGGCTGGGAAGACTGAATCTGCAATAGGCAAGCAGCTTGGTGTGAAGAAATCAACTGTGGGAGCAATAATTAGAAAATGGAAGACATACAAGACCACTGATAATCTCCCTCGATCAGGGGCTACACGCAAGCTCTCACCCCGTGGGGTCAAAATGATCACAAGAACGGTGAGCAAAAATCCCAGAACCACACAGGGGGACCTAGTGAATGACCTGCAGAAAGCTGGGACTAACATAACAAAGGCTACCGTCAGTAACACACTACGCCGCCAGGGACTTAGATCCTGCAGTGCCAGACATGTCCCCCTGCTTAAGCCAGTACATATCCAGGCCGGTCTGAAGTTTGCTAGAGAGCATTTGGATGTTCCAGAAGAGTATTGGGAGAATGTCATATGGTCAGATGAAACCAAAGTAGAACTGTTTGGTAGAAACACAACTCGTCGTGTTTGGAGGAGAGTGAATGCTGAGTTGCATCCAAAGAACACCATACCTACTGTGAAGCATGGGGGTGGAAACATCATGCTTTGGGGCTGTTTCTCTGCAAAGGGACCAGGACGACTGATCTGTGTACATGAAAGAATGAATGGGGCCATGTATCGTTAGATTTTGAGTGCAAACCTCCTTCCATCAGCAAGGGCATTGAAGATGAAACGTGGCTGGGTCTTTCAGCATGACAATGATCCCAAGCACACCTCCAGGGCAACAAAGGAGTGGCTTCGTAAGAAGCATTTCAAGGTCCTGGAGTGGCCTAGCCAGTCTCCAGATCTCAACCCCATAGTAAATCTTTGGAGGGAGTTGAAAGTCCGTGTTGCCCAATGACAGCCCCAAAACATCACTACTCTAGAAGAGATCTGCATGGAGGAATGGGCCAACATACCAGCAACAGTGTGCGCCAACCTTGTGAAGACTTACAGAAAACGTTTGACCTCTGTCATTGCCAACAAAGGATATATAACAAAGTATTGAGATGAACTTTTGTTATTGACCAAATACTTATTTTCCACCATAATTTGCAAATATATTCTTTAAAAATCAGACAATGTGATTTTCTAGATATGTTTTATCATTTTGTCTCTCATAGTTGAGGTCTACCTATGATGACAATTATAGGCCTCTCTCATCTTTTTAAGTGGGAGAAATTGCACAATTGGTGGCTGACTAAATATTTTTTTCCCCACTGTACATGATATAGAAGTAATATTGGTGATAGAAGCTCTTTAATTTATTCAAGAGTACCCCAATCTTTCATTTTCATTACCAGAGCCCATGATACAATTTCTTACCATAGTATCAAAACAATATATTTCACAGGTTTACTATCATAACGTATTGATGTTTGCATCAAACACAGTATGCATTCCAATTTACAGAAAAGAAAGATCTTAGCACTTTCATGTACACTATCATCCAATTATCAGATCTCATAGAATCCGCAGGAAAATAGAAAGTGACCATATTATCAAACCAATCATACAATGCGAAAATATCTCACACTTAACTGCATTTCTATTCCCAGCCTTGCATTTAGCTGATGTAGTAAATTCTAGTAAAAATGTACTTTTATACTTGTAGAAGGAAAAAAAAAAATTCCACCAGGGAATAGAACGTTTTATGCATTTTATGAGAAGCTTTCATCAGCAGAGCCGGGTGATGTTTTATTTACAAACAGAGTGAACCAGTCTGTTCTAGTGCACTGGGAAGTTGCTCCAAGAGTCACAAAAAAGTGCAAAACTAAAGGGTCACTAGACATATCTTACCATACACACAGTATCCTACCAATAACATGGTGTTGGTGTACTTTTATATATTCATCTCCTATGAGAAGTAGAAGTCTCCTACCTGCTACTTCACAGAGGGCGGGTATTTAAAAAAGGCTGGGAGGGCAGTTACTTCTTAATACCTAGAGATACAGAAAGCCTGACATTATGAGAGACTCATGTGAGTAAAAGATTGCTGGATATGGTTTTTTTAAAAGCTGGCAGGGAGAAGCTCTTCAGCTTCTAGCAAGAGTTGTTTAATGTATAGTAAGTGCCAGACAGCCAAGGATTGTCTTTGTCGTTGTTTTGTTTTATCTGTGCATACAGCCTTACCAATTAAGCTGCGCTGTTCACTTGCAGTACAAACTGTAGCGGCAAGTGTATCTACTACAGTGCTGTCCCATAGACTTCAATGGGACCGGGCTGCGGTATCTCCACTCACTGTATGTAAACGTTACCGAAAGGCATGCTATCTCAGTACAGGTGATCTCTGGGGGTCCCGGGTTTTAGACCCCCACAGATCTAATATTGATATTGATCCTAAGGATAGGCCATCAATACTAAAAAACGGATAACACCTGTAAGGTGGGCCGAGTAAACACACATACCATTGCAGGTTGCAATGTCACTGAGTATTGAAGTTGTTTTTGGGTACAGTAGTCATCAAAAACAGTTTTCCGATACAGCAAAATGTAGACAGCAACCTTTCAAAGAGGATCGTATGGGGTTGTACTCAATGGTCCTGCTACTCCAGGCTCACACTAAGGGCCCTTTCACACTAATCACTTTTCTGTCCATGTGGTGTCTGTGAAAAAAACCAGACAGAACAAGGGCCCTTTAAAGTGAATATCACCATTGCGATCTTGTAACCATGCTATCACTCTGCCAGATTTTATATGAGTTGAATAAGTGCAATAAACAATGAACAGAAGACTATAGAAGGAATGTATTGCCATTTATTTTATTTACTAAAACTAGATAGTGAAATATATCACATTCAGATTATAGGTTTGTTTTAATTCTATTTTCTACACATGGTTTTGGGGGCTGCCATCTTGCCCGAGCTTCTCTGCTGTGTTCACTTAGTGATATGCTTTATGGAATAGTCATGGCCATGAGCAGCAAAAGTCTGGAACTAACTCATTGAGGTCTACATGAGTGTTTTCTAGACATGCACTGTGCAGAGAGGGAGAACAGATAAGCTGTGACATCATTTATTGTTATTAATGATGTGTCACTATGGCTGTTATCTGTAAAGGTGTTATCTTCTATTGTGATCCTCTCTGTTTTGTTTGTGATGTAAATGAGGTGACTACTGCAATAAAAAGCCCTGCAGTGTATTATTAGGGCTATTGGCCAGAATTAAAATTGCAGGGTATAATACTTCTTTAAAGTATAGATATTGATGTGGAAAGTTAAAAATAAGTCATCAAAAATTCTTTAAAAATATGTCTCAAATAAAACCCTTTTTTTTAAAGTTTTTTAGCTTTTTTTTAAATGGTTTAATAGGCCATTTTTGATTACACATTCACATATCTGTTAGTGTGATGCTATCTGTCTTGTTTGTGTTGTAAATTAGGTGTCTGTTGCATTGAAAAGTCCTACAGTCTATTATCAAGCTTAGTGGTCAGAATGAAACTTGCAGGGTATAGTATTTCTTTTTATATAGATATTGACATGGACAATTAAAAATAAAATCATTAAAAAAATCTTTAAAAATGTGTTTCACACATTTGGTTTTTTGTTTCATTTTAATAGGCCATTTTTTATATTCTTGATCAGTAAAATGGACCAAAATAGAGCATGTCTGTTATGAAAAATTATACTGAAATCAATATGTCTTTATTGTAGAAAATACACAGATGGAAATAAGGCCTTACTGGTGCTATAGTATGTAATTTATTCCTGACTGTTGACATATTGACGCTTTTACCATCAATTTCTAAAAAACTAATATTGGAGATATCCTGTATGGCAGCACTTTCTGTTATCACTTTTGCAGTAATGTATGTTACTAAATAAAACATAATTACTGAAGTTTGGCTTCTTGTTTGATTTACTAATATACGGCCAATTGTATATCTTGGGTGAAGATCCTTTACAAGATTTTATATGCAAGGTCTCTTTTTTTTAAGAGGATTCTACTTGGGCGGGTTCTGAAACATAGGTCTACTTTTGCTAACATTAGCTACATTTTGTTAACTGCTTCTTAATAATAAACTGCAAATACTACTTTGTTGTCAAATATTTCTAACAATATAGCAGTTTCTAACCTGTTGCAGTTGGCAGTATTTTCATGAAAACTTATTTCCTATAATAATAGATGGTTAAGAATCGCTGACATTTAATTGAATTAAAATGTCTTTAATTGATATTGTTTGTTCCTTCTAGTTGTATCAATGTCATAGAGCATCACAGTGTCTGACATCATTGTCAGTAAGTTGTTACATTAAAAGCATTGGCAAAGCATAGGTACAGAGTTTAAAATACACTAATGGTAATTTTCAACTTATATGCCAACAACATTGACAATGATCTACGGAGCACATCACATTTAGTCTCACTATGTTCCTTTACATTAGGTTCAATCTAATGTGTCTATAGATTGACAACCTAGGACATAAAATGCCCCAAATCAATAAAAGGTTTTACTATTTCAGGCCTGGTGTCACATCTGGTATTGTTACTTCATTAGCAGTGAATAATTAAAAGTATAACGATCCCTTTTGTTCTCAATAAATCTGTAATAGTTCACAGACCTTTGATCGTCCTTTTTCTGCATTTTCACCATCCAAATAATTCTCCCAAAGCATTATCATAAAGGTCAAAAAGACTTTAGATATTCACAGTGCAGCTTGACATTATATGAAAACATTAGCTGCAGGAAACAGATAAAATGTAGCCTTATAATTCAGCCCCCCCAAAGATGAATTAACTGGGAAAAAGAAACCAAGAGCTGCATCAAATGTCAATCCGCTGCAGGTGATATGGGAGCTTTTTATATACTAATCAATAGTGGGTTTGATCTGGTCTGTAATTTAATGAAGCGGAAGGCTCATGATGAATTTGTATAGCGCTGAATGAGTTAATTTCCAAGATGTTAAAGTCAAGATTGAACTGTTATCTTTTACAGCAGAAAAAGCCAGATGACATGAATATTCAGGACAAGCAGGATAAAAAACAATTATAATGATGTGATTTAGTCAGTCTGAACTCTAATCTGGCAAATTCCTCCGCATCCAAGGAACAGACACAGAATCTACATTCTAATTTCAGCTTCTTGTCTGCATCTCTTAGAGGAACGTGGGACAGATATGGGAAGATCTCAATCAGTCATGAAGCTTATGAAAAGTAAAATTGGAGTGAATTTCCGGCGGGCATTAAATCAAGCAAGAATAAGATTTGTGTAGAATAAGGGATTTTTTGGAAGAGAGTACGAGGTCTTCTTGTCTCATGGGGATATGTGCTTTGAAAATGAAAGAACAAAAAAAATGCTTGAGCAATTTTTAATTTAAAACAGTACATAAAAATGGTTACAAACAAAAAATGTAATTGAAAAACAAAGTTCCTCAAAAAGCTATCCATTCTATAGCTGACTTTCTACCCACAAACTAATCATGAAAATGTGACCCGAGCTAAAGGATACCATTCCCCCCAAATCATGGTTAGAGGGGTCCAATAAGTAGAGATATGGCTTCTGTATGCAGAGTCTGGTTTGCTGTAGCTATCTTACCCCAGCAATCAGCTGAAATATGTTTGGAAAAAAGATGGAAAGATGTATTAACCCCGTATAATAAATAGTCAGTGTAAACTTAGATCAGTCTATAGATGTCCAAATCTATCACAGTGCGTCATGCTGATGATAATTTTGGTGCAGCCTTAGTCACTAGCATCTAATGTTATACCATTATTGGTTGGCTAGGCAGGTATCCTAGTTTTTAGCACATTCTCAAGCTAAAAATTCTGGTACATTTAGCAAAGTAACCCCCCCCCCCCAGTTGTGTTTGATTTCCCTATAGCATCACCACAGGGAGAATAAAGCATTGCAAGGTTTCCTTAGAAATCAATAGACTATCTGTGTAATTTAGAATTGCGCTACTATACCAAACATCCCTAACTGCAAATAGCCATCTATGTAAAAACTTAGGTTTCGCACAATATTAAAAATAACAGCATCTCTGCATTAGATACAGGCTTATATGGTATAAGTAAAATTTTACACTCTTTTATACAACTTCATACACCATCATAAAACAATGTATACTTCGCTACATCCCATAAAAACACACAGTACCATGTAATCTTATCTCAGAACATGTTTGCCACGACTGCCTCCCACCTCCTATATAGTTTGCCTCATTGCTGATATATCTAAAAGTAGCTCTTTATAGAAGAGTTATACTTTGGTGATGGTTTAACCTCCCATACCAAGATTTTAATGGGAAGTGTAGAGCTAACCTGATGCAGCTGATAACAATTAGCACAATACATATTCTTTTGCTTTAATTCAAGAATCTTTTCTGTTTAATAATGTTAAATTGGATAATAAAATCCCAGGTGAATTATATTAAAAAGTACAAGGGGTTGGGGTGAATACTTTTTATAGGAACTGTATAGGTACATCTTGTATAATTAATCTGCTCCTCTAGTAGTAGAAATGACACAAGACTTGTACGGGTGGATAAGAAATATCTCAAATGAATACCATTAACTTTAAGTATCAGTTTTGGAGAAGATAATTCAAAGATGACCAATATGGCACCCTTCCTGTATAATTTCTTGCGCTGTTCCTGTTCTGTTAAAACGGATTTCATCATCATATCTGTTACTTGGCGATGTAAACTCAAATTCATGAACCAGGGTCCAAACTCTACCTTTACAATCATTACAACCATTGTATGCAATGACTCCACATACTGTAGAACATTGACAAAGAATGGATAAACACATTATGAAGTAAGATAGCTACCCCTTTACAGGTATTATATTTATTATTGTATGGTTACCTGCTGTTCTCTTGAGGCAAAATGACAACCACTCTTGGCCATCAATACAAGGTTGTCACCAAGCCTACTCAGATACCTGATTGGCCTCATCAGCCTAGTTATGTCTTGTTATATTAACATAAGAAGACAGATTTGCTATTCAGCTGTCTTGGAAAGCCTGACAGGTAGGTAGAGCTACCCCCAATTGTCACTTATAGAAATAGTTATAACTAGGGAATGGTGGCGGACAATTAACAACAGAAAACGATTTAAGGATACGTTCACATCTTCGCCAAAGTCTCCATTGGACTCTGTCGCAATGTCTGTCTGAAAATCCTGCATGAACGACCCTTTGCTCTGCTGGTTTCAGTTTTAAAATGACGGACACCCAACAGACCCCATTATAGTGAATGGGGTTCGTCGGACTCCGCGTGTTACTGCTATTTTAGTGGTGCGCCTATGTCTGGGCTCTGGTGGATCAGAACAATGGAGAGGCACTAGTGTGAACCTAGCATCAGATCTCTTTACATGAGCAGCATGTGAACAGAATCACTGGCATACAATATATGGAAAATGTGTATGTCCTGGATAAAAACTATTGCAGAGAAAGATCAATTCTTATGTGTACTTTATCATTACCCTAGAAGACGTTTTCACTTCTACAACCCCAACTTCATCAAGCAGTAATGGCCAAAACTCCTAAATAAACAAAAGGTCTTGAAGACTGTTGAAAAGCACCAGACATGAGCATTACAGTGAGTGTCCACCGCTGAATACCATTTTTTTAATGTAAATAGAACCGAAATTATGTGCTGATTAAAGGGAAATTGTCACCCAAAATAGGCCTATTTTTTTAAACCAAGTTTTTATTTAACATATTTCTTTAAAGAATTTTTAGTAATTTTATTTTACATTTTCCATCTCACTATCTGTATTAAAAAAGTACTATATCCTTCAATTTCCACTCTTGCCACTAAACATAATAATAGACTGACACTTCTGCCAAATGCCAATTCTGTAGCGGTTTTCATTGCAACTATCATCTCATTTCTATTTTAATAACTGTGTTTATTAACTTTTTTCAATATAAACAAAACAAATAGGGAAAAGAAAAGGTATACAGATACGTCATGCGGCATAGAAGATACATCCGAACGACTGTCTACCTCTAATTAAAACAGTCCATAACATTAAAGCTTGACTGTCCAAAACTGCATTAATGGAAGGAATGGGACCGTAGTCTGTGAACGGTTGCTTAATAGGTATAGCTTATAGCTGGACAAAAAAAATGACTAAGATAAAAAATTCAGAGGGAAGAGGGGTAGGAAGTACACAGACTGTAACATAATACAATAAACCAAAAGAAAGCACAGCAACAACAAATGGCTCTCGTAATCACAAAGCAAGTTACACAGGATGCAAAATAAGAGAGACACACACACTGTCACCCTAAAGATCTCCCTGCCCTTACTGCGGGCCCCATCGCCATCCCGCTCCAAGTGTGTGATGCCATCATCACTTCCCTATTAAGCAACGTTTCTGCCCAGTTCTTCCTCCACAAGCAAAAGAGCTTATCTAGACAGTCACCTCTTATACTTCACAAACAAGACAGGCAGCCAAAGCTTTTTACAGTTCTGTTGACATAATATAAGGGTTTTGTTTTTGTGGGACAAGTTGTATTTTCTAATAGCACAATTTAATGTTCCTTACATTAGGTGCACACTAGCATTTGTGTCTACGTCATTCGGGTCTGCATGGGGACCTGAAAGATGGAGACCCTGTCCGCTTCAAAAGTGGTTACCTGCGGAAACCCGTGGACCCCATAGACTATAATGGGGTCCGCCGAGTTTCCACCTGGTTTCCGCTGCTTTGATACTGAAACCGGCGGAGAGAAAAGTCCTCCTTGCAGTGGCTCCAATGCAGGTGTATAACCAGCCTTACAATGTACTGGGACACCATAAAGAAAATATTTTTGACTTGTGATGGGAAAAAACACAATTATGCTATTGTTGCTAATGTTGTTTTTACTGAGTTCACCAAGCAGTATAAGTTACATAACCTTTATTTTGCTGGTCAGCACGATTATGGAGATAGCAAATTCGTACTTTTTTCTATGCTTTACTATTTTTTAAAAAAAAATTCAAAACTTTGGGGAAAAATTGTTTTATATGTTCTAACACCCAACAATTTTATATTCCATCTAGGGAAATGTGTGAGGGCTTGTTTTTGCAGCACAAGCTGTAGTTTTTATAAACCATTTTGGGGAACATACAACTATTCGGTCACTTTTTGTTTCATTCTTTGGGAGATTGGTGAGGTGACCAAAAATCTCATATTCAGGCATATTTTGAAAAAAAAAACAAAAATAAAAAACTTTATTTAAACATGTCCTTGATTGTTTATATAATAAGGTGAAATACTTTAGCATTGCAATGTATTGTACTTGTGTCATCTTCCTATTAAGCCCTGAGGCAGAACTTAGTGGGAATATAACCATGGTAGGTCTGGTAGGTTTTGCACAGCTCCCAGTTGCCATGACAACTAAAGGTCAGAGGGAGCTGTGGCATCTGAAGGGTTAATTGTCTGTAATTGGAGTTCTCTCAGCTCCTCAGCTCATGCCATATTTCCCCTTATGCTGTACTTATAGGAGTTAAGTGCTAAAAAGAAGGCTGTCGCAGCCCAGGTTATCAGTTGATGGCTGCAGACTAAAGAAACAAAACAAATACTCTACTTGCCATTATTGTGCATATATTTTTGTGACTCATACTTGGTCCATACTGTATAGTGCTAAAACCTTACTAGTAAATAGGAGACAAGACAAAGATTTCATGCAATAGTCATATAAAGAGAAGCATGGAATATGGAGTTCTGTATCAGAAAAAAGAAGTTTGACTCCAATGAGCGTTTGGCAACAAATGGCGGCTAACCACACATGGCTGAATGACAGCTGCATGATTTAGGTAATTGTGCACACATTGTCCACCGTGGGTAGTTGGCGTGCAGTTGATCACAATGTGTGGCCATATTGTAGAGATGTATTATCAAATAAATAGGCAAAGCAAGTTGGACCTAACAATGATTTAGTGTTACAGTAGAGACAGGAGGCTGTAGTGGTTTTTGATGCTTGGTTACCTTTGTGCTTTGATTGGAAATAGCAAACTGTATGCTAAACCCTGTAGAATACTTTCTGTTCATGGAGTCATTCTTCACAAGGGCATATAGACATTTCTGTCTTTGTACTCAATTATGTCTGTAGTAAAGAAATGAAAATGAGAGCTCCTGGCACTATAATAGTAAAGGATCCCCCGAGTGTCTATTATAAGAGCAGCCAATTATAACAAAAAATTGTGTTGCTAGAATGTTACACCCACCTCATGTGTCCAGGTATGTGGGTACATATTATTGGAATATAGACTACAAAAAAGTGCCCAATGCAACCATCATAAAACCAAGGAGCTTGACAAAATACATTTTAAGGAATCATAATTCTCTATAAAATCACTTTCAGTGATCCAATGGGATGTGTCTGAGGTGTAAGGTGAACCTAGAAGCATAGATAAAATAGTGATGAATGGATACAGCAAAACCATAGAACAAGATGAGATGACCTTTACTGCCTCCATTCAACCATTTTTTCAACACTGAGCCTGGGCAAAACAGCATGGTACAATCGAGTTATTATTCTGAAATACCAGGTAGTCTAACTACATTAGGAACAATAATCATAAAAGAAAGATAAAAAAAAGGTGCAGGTGTCAGGCAAAGAGAGCACTTATACAATTACATTCTGAAAATGCTTGTCTAGATTAACATTTAGCTGTGATCAGCTGCACCAGCCCCCCTTCGGCTGAGCGCTTCTGTTGATGAGGGTTTTCCTTAACGTGACAACCTGGGAGCACATGTTCACTAATTAAAGTGTATTGCAAAGTGTGAGAAAATTAAATGAAAAATGAAAATAACACATAAAATATACGATGTTAAAATACAAGACTGATACTGTGATATGTGTGTTTCAGTGTCAATTTCTGCTCATTAGATAACTAGATAGATCTTATTATAATGGGACACATACAGTGCCTTGCGAAAGTATTCGGCCCCCTTGAACTTTTCAACCTTTTGCCACCTTTCAGGCTTCAAACATAAGGATATAAAATTTAAATTTTTTGGTGAAGAATCAACAACAAGTGGGACACAATTATGAAGTGGAACGAAATTTATTGGTTATTTTAAACTTTTGTAAAAAATAAAAAACTGAAAAGTGGGGCGTGCAATATTATTCGGCGCCTTTACTTTCAGTGCAGCAAACGCACTCCAGAAGTTCAGTGAGGATCTCTGAATGATCCAATGTTGTTCTAAATGACTGATGATGATAAATATAATCCACCTGTGTGTCATCAAGTCTCCGTATAAATGCACCTGCTCTGTGATAGTCTCAGGGTTCTGTTTAAAGCACAGAGAGCATCATGAAGACCAAGGAACACACCAGGCAGGTCCGTGATACTGTTGTGGAGAAGTTTAAAGGCGGATTTGGAAACAAAAAGATTTCCCAAACTTTAAACATCCCAAGGAGCACTGTGAAAGCGATCATATTGAAATGGAAGGAGTATCAAACCACTGCAAATCTACCAAGACCCGGCCGTCCCTCTAAACTTTCATCTCAAACAAGGAGAACACTGATCAGAGATGCAGCCAAGAGGCCCATGATCACTCTGGATGAACTGCAGAGATCTACAGCTGAGGTGGGAGAGTCTGTCCATAGGACAACAATCAGTCATACACTGCACAAATCTGGCCTTTATGGAAGAGTGGCAAGAACAAAAGCCATTTCTCAAAGATATCCATAAAAAGTCTCGTTTAAGGTTTGCCACAAGCCACCTGGAAGACACACCAAACATGTGGAAGAAGGTGCTCTGGTCAGATGAAACCAAAATCGAACTTTTTGGCCACAATGCAAAACGATATGTTTGGCGTAAAAGCAACACAGCTCATCACCCTGAACACACCATCCCCACTGTCAAACATGGTGGCGGCAGCATCATGGTTTGGGCCTGCTTTTCTTCAGCAGGGACAGGGAAGATGGTTAAAATTGATGGGAAGATGGATGGAGCCAAATACAGGACCATTCTGGAAGAAAACGTGTTGGAGTCTGCAAAAGACCTGAGACTGGGACGGAGATTTATCTTCCAACAAGACAAACCCAAACATAAAGCAAAATCTACAATGGAATGGTTCACAAATAAACGTATCCAGGTGTTAGAATGGCCAAGTCAAAGTCCAGACCTGAATCCAATCGAGAATCTGTGGAAAGAGCTGAAAACTGCTGTTCACAAACGCTCTCCATCCAACCTCACTGAGCTCCAGCTGTTTTCCAAGGAAGAATGGGCAAGAATTTCAGTCTCTCGATGTGCAAAACTGATAGAGACATACCCCAAGCGACTTGTAGCTGTAATCGCAGCAAAAGGTGGCGCTACAAAGTATTAACTTAAGGGGGCCAAATAATTTGGCATGCCCCACTTTTCAGTTTTTTATTTTTTACAAAAGTTTAAAATATCCAATAAATTTCATTCCACTTCACGATTGTGTCCCACTTGTTGTTGATTCTTCACCAAAAAATTAAAATTTTATATCCTTATGTTTGAAGCCTGAAATGTGGCAAAAGGTTGAAAAGTTCAAGGGGGCCGAATACTTTCGCAAGGCACTGTATTCTGACATCCGTAACTTTCTATATTTCTATGTATGAGGGTGCAAAGGGCGCCTTTTTTGTAACTATCAAGCTTGCAACTATGGGGCTAATCAACTAAGGGGACCCATTTCCACTGGGACCTAGGGACCAATTAGTAATAACTATGGATGATGGAAGGGTATGTGGAAAACTTAATGTGCCTCTATTACTTTACTGGGACATCATAATGCTTGCATGTTGCATTAAAATTATTTTCATTATATGCTTGATGACACATATATACAGTAATCTTTTGTGTGTGCATTATCTCTGTACTGTGACATCACTGTCTACATTATCACTGTGCTGTGACATCACAGATTATAAAATCTTTGTACGGTAACATCACTGTGTATATTATCTTTGTATTGTGACATCACCCTGTGCATTAACCCTGTACTTGTGATACAACACTCCAAGGTATCAGTATGCTGACCCACTGTAACCTTTGCCTGTCACATATCAAGACCTACAGCTAACACTTGGTGGAATAAGACTTGACAACATATATATTATTTCAGCTACACTCAATGGATTATTTACAATTGAATCTTTCTTCACTGCAATACTTCAGCCCAGTTGGAAAATTGCAGACACAAAATAATTTGGTCACTTCCTTCATAGTTGCTAACTTTTCAACAAACTTTACATAAACCAATAGCACAAGCAAATATAAAAAAAAAATTCTGATATATCTTATTAGAGAAATGTGCTTCTTTCTCCATTTCCTCCCCTCCCTCTTAATCTCTTCACTAACTCTGAAATCTCTGTTGAATTCATCATGGTCTCTGAAGACAGACTGTAAGCTAAAGTATCAAATTACATCTGCCTATAGAAGTCTATAGAGAGGAGAGAGGGAAGAGGAGTCAGTTGAGAGGCTGAATGGTGCTTAAGCTAACAGTAAGTTTTATATCTCACACCAAGTGTTTTATCCAAATCTGCACTGTTCAGGACTGCTATATAATGTGGCTTATAATACTGCTATTGAGTGAGTGAGTGAGTGAGTGAGTAAGTGAGTTAGAGAATATCCTGTTTTCTCCATCTGTTGTCTATGATATCATTGAAGCCACTAAGGAAGCCACTCAGAAAGAACTGAAATTTTGAGATAGGGCCTGCTTGGTACTTATAGGAGTAAAACCTGTAATATTAAAGAGGAGCTGTCACCAGCTCACATCAGTAAAAGTAGTTGCGTACATTCACTGTAAATTCTTCTCTGATGCCATTGGTGGCTTTCTTTTACTTGTATGCAGTAGCAGAACTATCGCCATAGCAGTCATAGTGGCTGCTACAGGGCCTGTGACTTTAGAGAGCCCAGTGAGCCCCTGCTGCTTTTTTTAAAATAGGTAAAACCAGCAGATAATGGGCCCTATTTACTTACCAGTTCCTGCTCCTGCCCACTGACGCCTCCACTTCCCTTTCATCCCTTCAGGGAGCCCTGTGCATTCCATATCACAACGCTGATGCTGAACAGCATCAGGGCATCGCTGACAGGGATGTGATATGGAATGCACGGGGCCCCGTGAAGGGCTGAAGGGGAAGTGGAGGCAGCCATGGGAAGCGGGGAGCAGTAAGTAGGGCCGCAATACTTGCCATTTGTAGGGCGAACCTTGCGAGATTGCCACTATGGGACATTATATTGTGTGAAGAAGCCACTATGAGACATTATACCTTGTGAACGGACCGCTACTGGACATTATAGTGTGTGGAGGGGCTGCTATGGGACATTATACTGTGTGGAGGGGCCACTATGGGACATTATACCTTGTGAAGGGGCCGCTATGGGAAATTATACTGTGTGAAGGGACCGCTATGGGACATTATTCCTGGTGAAGGGACCACTATGGGACATTATACTGTATGGTGGGGCCGCTATAGGACATTATACTGTATGGAGGGGCAGCTATGGGACATTATACAGTGTGGAGGGGCAGCTATGGGACATTATACTGTGTGAATGGACCACTGTAGGACATTATAGTGTGTGCAAATGGTGTGTTATACTATGTGGGGGCCAGGAAAGGGAGCGCTAGGCTGTGTGGGGGAGCCAAGTCAGGAGTTTGCTCTGTGGCCCAGTGTTTGTTAGTTACGCCTCCTGCTTTTATGTTCCCCTGTTCTGCTGTTATCAGTGCTATTAGCTTTGCAGCAGTTAAAAGTTAAGTAGTCCTTAGTGCTTTACCATTAGTGGCCTGTCACCTCAGCCACTGACACTGAAGCACTTGGAAACGCCTATGTGGCTATTAACTGCTATTAGTGCTGGAGCTAACATGTGAACAGGGGAAAATATAAGTAAAAGAAAACTACCAATTGCATCAATGAAGCAGCAACTGAGGAGGTATATCACTTGCATCACTGATGTGTGGTGGTGACAGGTCCTCTATAAGTATCAAGGTTAAATCTGCCAGGTTAGCATTTATTCATCCTGCTCAGCATACAAAAGATACAAGATTTGTGATGGATATTGTACTTCTGAAGCCTCATCCACATATGATCTAATGTTTTAACGAAACCGAGTACTTTGTGATTCAATTCGGGTGAACTGAAATGGCCGTCGCGACATATATTGTGCAGTGAAAAAACAAAGGATACACAAGCGAGTGATGTTCTAACATTGTCTCACATCATCTGACAGCCTCTCATCCAATAATGGATGGAGACCTTACAGTGCTGATGTGACAGACAGAATATAATGCTCTGCAAGAAGAGCCATTTTGTATCACTCAAGCTAGAGGACAGACGTGTTATTCATCACTGCATGATCCAAACCAATTGCTCCATTAACTACTATAAAAGAACATCAACAGTTACAATAGAACTACAGAATAGTCCATCATATTATTTCATACTGCTTTGCCACTCATGTTGCCACAGGTACCACCACTACCATTACTCAGCCAGACAGGTCCTGTGGCCTGGTCCATCACTTTCTACTATACCATACTGCTGGTGTCACAGGGTCGGCATAAAAAAAACAAGTTATATTGAAAATGGTCCCCATGTCAAAAAAACCTGTGCCATTGCATCTTTCAATGACAAAGCCATTTTGATTTCACATCTGCTCTCATGAAGCGATAAGTTGATGGTTAGTTTTGGAAAGCTTCTTCTTCTTCCTCACTTTTCAACTGGGCTCACAGCCACAAACCTTTCTCCAAAATATCAAGCCTGTAACACTTACAAGTCGAAGTGTAAAACCATTTCTTTTTGCAATATAACCACCATGTGTGTATAAAATACCACGGACAAGCACCTTTTCCCCCAAAAAGGTAATTTTTGGAGCATTTAAATGTTAAAATGCATAAAAGTGAGTGGCAGCGCAGTGTATTGTTAAATTCGGAGTCTGTATCCACTGCTTACCATCCGTTTTTCCATAGACATACTGTATATGTCACATTCACTTTTACATAACTGCGGCTCTAGAGAGCTAGAAATTGGATAGATAAGAGTCCTAGGAGGCCTGACAGTGTCATACAACAGTTTTTCAGCAAATTTAAGCTCTAGTTCGTAGAAAACTTATTTGACACAAAATGAATCGTTTGTCGGAACCATCTGAACCGAAATGAATCTTCAGAGGTTCATCCATCTCTACACAGGTCCTATGATCACCAGTTTGCCGAAGCTTTTTCTATCACTATTTCCAGCATTATTTGGAAACATAAATTAATAAGCCTGGAAACGTGCAGGATATACTAACCTCTACTAATGGTCTAGGCTTGCGCTCCACAGAAAACCTGAAGTGACAAAGTTCACAGTAGCTTGTGTTGGAGGATGAAAGCCAGTGCTCTAGGCAGCTGCGGTGTATTGTCCCTAGTGTTCCAGTACATTCACATGGAGAGAGAAGGTCTTCTTGGTTACTTCCTTCATGACAAATCCTGCACATTGGACGATCATTGAAAGTGCTGTAAGATATAGACATAAAGACATGATTTTTGTTAAATTTGCTATCATAGATACAATTCATCTAAGCCTACTGTATACAAGCAAATTGGAATATACTTGTATTCTTCTTTGGAACACTTCCAGGGACAGTTGAGGCTATAATGTAAAACACAGAAAGAACATTTTCCTAGAACTAATGAATTGCAGGTTAATAGATTTAGTAAAAATATATTAAGATGTTAATTATAATTAAAGATTGAATGAAATTGTTTTATGACTTCCTTCTCATTACATACAGTACTGTGCAAATGTTTACACAGGTATAAAACTGTGCAAAGTAAGAATTTTTTCAGAAATAGAAGTGTGTATAGTTAATTAACTAAACTAATGAATGAAGGAGAGAGAAAGCTAAATTACATCAATATTTGGTGTGACCACCCTTTGACTTCAAAGCAGCATCAATTCTTCTCAGTACACGTGCACATACTTTATGAAGGAACTTGGCAGGGATGTTGTTCCAGACATCTTGGAGAACTAACTACAGATCTTCTAAGGATGTACTCTCGCTCAAATCCTTCTGACTCTTTACGTGATCCCTGACAAACTGGATGATGTTGAGATCAGGGCTCTGTGGTGGCTAAAACATCATTTCCAAGACTCCTCCTCCAAAGGGGAGTCTTATTTTTCTGTATTTTCCACTCCTGCCTAAAACCTACACAGTACTCTGTCCATTATGAATCATTAAACTGGAGAAAGTCTATGTGAACATATGGGTGGAATGACCCTTTGAACCGATTCAGTGAGCTTCCAGTGAGTGGGGAAATGGGGGCAACCAAAATACATGATCATCTATAGTCAACATTTACTTTTAGTGTATTCAAAACCTTTATTCTGATTATTGCACACAGAACATATCTTCAATACGGATTAATACAGGGGTGCACAACCTAGTCCCCAACTATCTCTGACACCCCTAAGACTCTTCTCTTTTACAGTACTCCAGAGAGGAAACAATGGTTGTGTATTAATGAATGATGAGAGCTTCATTATAATATATGGGGATGTAAAACACTTGCCTGTTGCCATAACTCTCATAAACTATGATGGAGAAAGCCACACTTATGTATGCTCACCTCAATTCCTTTTCTCTGGAGTGACCAATTGTGTAGCAGGAGAGCCACATTTACCGTATAAGGGTAAATTCTAAAAATAAGATTTTTATGTCATATACTATCAATATGTCTGATGGGAATACCGCATTAAACGTATTTTGGCCCTTGGGAGTAGCAACATGTGATCCTCAGATCAGAAAGGTTGTGTGCACTGCGTCTAATAAGTTAATTGTAAATAAAAGTTCATGAGAAATAGACGCCATAGGCATATTATTGACTTGAATGTCAGATTTGAATAGTGTTATCTTTTGATAGACCTTCAATGTCAAATAACAATGATGTTTGTAATGTACTTTTCTCACCAAGGGACTCAAAGCAGAGGGAGTGTTGTGAAGTTGGGGAGTTACTGGCTGCCATACAGGCGCTCATATCCAACACCCACAAGGGTCAGGTGTTTTACCCGATGCCAATTTACCTATCAGTATATTTTTGGCATGTGGGAGGAAACCCATGCGAACACGACGAGAACATACAAATTCCATGCAAATATTGCCCTTGGTCGGATTCAAAGCTACCCTGCTTCTGAGTCCTGTTGTATTATGTCCATTTTCATATCAGAATTATGTCCCATCATTGGATCCTTAAGTACTCTGTAGGACAAGTTCAGTCATGGTCCCAGCAGTCAAATGCCAGAGGTAAGCCATTAGATAAGAAACTAGTTCTATGACCATCCAGCTAATCCCGCTTCCCTTTATAAGCACTACAATGGCTAATGAGAAAAGGAATGGGACCACCCCAAGCAAAGATTTCTCTCCACAAGACTCATGGCAGCCACTAAGTGTTAAACATACAAACAATAGAAAAAACTGTGAGATACTACATCATGAGTTTAGCTAGTAGATATGCAGATGACAATGTGTTTTCCTTATAATTACGTCCACATAAATGAAATACAAGACAACAAAAGAAAAATAGCAACAGAAAAAATTAGGTGTTTGAAGTCCAGTGACCAAAGAGTTAAGGCAACTTCAACCAATTCAAGAGAAAATGGCCCATTCTTTTTTTTATCTTGTATGGGGAATTGATTGCCCTGAGAAGCCTAACATGTATATACAATATAATCTATATTTATGATGAATAAAAAATATTTTTTGCAATCTTTAGCCGAAATACTATAATATACCACCTGTAGTACGGTATAACACAACCATAGTGTTTTGTCCTCGAAAAGACCTTGGAGAGTTACATATTCTAGGATCTAAGTAAATACTAGAAAACATCGGGGAATCACTCAATAAACTTTAACTACCTTGTCTGCTATAGCTAATACTTTATAAAACATGACCTGGCTATTAATACTTAGGTTCAAGTGTCCTCAAGGCTTAGTGTCCATTTAAGACTGCTAACCATAGGTTACTCTACCTATTATTAGAATGATAAGGATCACTTTTTCTCACACTTTTAAATGATATATTTGTCATCTATACAGACCCTACCATATATTATTAAGTATATTAAAGCACAGCTCTCTATCTTTCCCTACAGGAAATGAAAGAAATATGGTTTCATCTTAGTATGGCCAATACACCATTTTTAGTTTCTGCAACTTGATTTATTTCCCCTGAAAAAGCCCCTCTCCCCTGTGGTTTTGGATAGCTTTATATAATGTATTTATTTTTACCCAGCCACAATAAATCACTATTGTTAAATCAATGGCATTAAGAACGCTGTTCCACTTGAGACTCTGTACTGATAGGCGGTGAATATTTCACAGTGCTATATTTTTAGCATGACAGAATGTTAAACCTAATATGAAAAGGAAGTTGGATAGGTTAGAAAACTCTAACTGTCTAACTGGTCTGGTTCAGAATGGTACCATGTACTGAATATATTGGGATAGTTTAAATAGGCACAAACTTTGCATAAATGAATAGTACAGGCAATTATAAGAAACTTTGTGATATATCAGAAATGCCTCTTTCTGCTCTTATCAGGTTATTTCCCTGCTCCTCTCTCTCTGCTAAAATAACTTTTACTCTGAAAATTTATTTTATTCTTCTCGGGACAGATTGCAGGTCATATGACTAGGATTACTCTTGTCTATAGAAGTCTATGGAGAAAGTACAGGAAGTACACAAGAAAAAAGAAGAAATATAGGCTTAGACGTATGCTAGAGTTGAATAGAAATAGCACTTTATCAGTATATGTCAGTACTTCTCAATATATGTCCTGCATGACCCCCAGGGATGAGAGAGAAAGAGACAGTTATAGAGCAGATTTACTCACTGTATGCAGTGTATGACAGCTATGCCTACCACCTCAGAGAGGAATTACTATAGATACCTCTGGTAGTAGAGGAAACTGCTAAAAACTGCAAATATATAGGTCAAATAATGACCATAAATAGTGTTATTTCTCATGTACACATACAGTCATATGAAAAAGTTTGGGCACCCCTATTAATCTTAATCATTTTTAGTTCTAAATATTTGGGTGTTTGCAACAGCCATTTCAATTTGATATATCTAATAACTGATGGACACAGTAATATTTCAGGATTGAAATGAGGTTTATTGTACTAACAGAAAATGTGCAATATGCATTAAACCAAAATTTGACCGGTGCAAAAATTTGGGTACCCTTATCATTTTATTGATTTGAATACTCCTAACTACTTTTTACTGACTTACTGAAGCACAAAATTGGTTTTGTAACCTCACTGAGCTTTGAACTTCATAGCCAGGTGTATCCAATCATGAGAAAAGGTATTTAAGGTGGCCAATTGCAAGTTGTTCTCCTATTTGAATCTCCTCTGAAGAGTGGCATCATGGGCTCCTCAAAACAACTCTCAAATGATCTGAAAACAAAGATTGTTCAACATAGTTGTTCAGGGGAAGGATACAAAAAGCTGTCTCAGAGATTTAACCTGTCAGTTTCCACTGTGAGGAACATAGTAAGGAAATGGAAGACCACAGGGACAGTTCTTGTTAAGCCCAGAAGTGGCAGGCCAAGAAAAATATCAGAAAGGCAGAGAAGAAGAATGGTGAGAACAGTCAAGGACAAACCACAGACCACCTCCAAAGAGCTGCAGCATCATCTTGCTGCAGATGGTGTCACTGTGCATCGGTCAACAATACAGCACACTTTGCACAAGGAGAAGCTGTATGGGAGAGTGATGCGAAAGAAGCCGTTTCTGAAAGCACGCTACAAACAGAGTCGCCTGAGGTATGCAAAAGCACATTTGGACAAGCCAGCTTCATTTTGGAAGAAGGTCCTGTGGACTGATGAAACAAAGATTGAGTTGTTTGGTCATACAAAAAGGCGTTATGCATGGCGTCAAAAAAACACAGCATTCCAAGAAAAACACTTGCTACCCACTGTAAAATTTGGTGGAGGTTCCATCATGCTTTGGGGCTGTGTGGCCAATGCCGGCACCGGGAATATTGTTAAAGTTGAGGGTCGCATGGATTCAACTCAGTATCAGCAGATTCTTGAGAATAATGTACAAGAATCAGTGACGAATTTGAAGTTACGCCGGGGATGGATATTTCAGCAAGACAATGATCCAAAACACAGCTCCAAATCTACTCAGGCATTCATGCAGAGGAACAATTACAATGTTCTGGAATGGCCATCCCAGTCCCCAGACCTGAATATCACTGAACATCTGTGGGATAATTTGAAGCGGGCTGTCCATGCTCGGCGACCATCAAACTTAACTGAACTGGAATTGTTTTGTAAAGAGGAATGGTCAAAAATACCTTCATCCAGGATCCAGGAACTGATTAAAAGCTACAGGAAGCGACTAGAGGCTGTTATTTTTGCAAAAGGAGAATCTACTAAATATTAATGTCACTTTTCTGTTGAGGTGCCCATACTTTTACACCGGTCAAATTTTGGTTTAATGCATATTGCACATTTTCTGTTAGTACAATAAACCTCATTTCAATCCTGAAATATTACTGTGTTCATCAGTTATTAGATATATCAAATTGAAATGGCTGTTGCAAACACCCAAATATTTAGAACTAAAAATGATTAAGATTAATAGGGGTGCCCAAACTTTTTCATATGACTGTATGTCATTGTATCCTGAGATGTGAAATGAAATCACATATATGTTTTAAGCTTTTAGATAACAGTCAGGTACCTGTAGGGATTGAAGGGATTTTCTCATCTCAGGGTTTTACCTGCCCTCCTATTTTTCTCCCCTCCACTTCCAGGTCAGCAGCTTGCTACATGCTTCTTTTTTGCAGTTCTCTCTGGATTTACATACAGATATGACAGATGCACTGATGCCACTCTTCTCCTGACATGTAGCTGTAAATGCCGCAATTTTACATTTTTTTACTTAGTCTATGCGTATTATAAAAATAATGCTGTAGATTTATGTTTGTACATATTAATGGAGATAAATGTTTCAGGCAGACTTTACATTAAGTTTATTGAAACTTTCATGAGGATTTCACTAATGTTTATCTTTAAACATCTTGGAGACACTTCAGATGGCATCCATGGCATGTAGCTGTCACTTTTCTGAAGAGGAACTGGCCTTATCATACTATAAAAATCTTACTAAGGAGTGGAATGAGCTATTAAGGGGTGATACCATATAAAATGTTAAAAGTTGATAACTTTTGTTAAAAGTTGCTACCTTGTTCAAGTTCTGAGGTTCATGGGTATAACTGGCCAATTCTAAAGGGCCCTCCGAGCAATTTATTGCAATCCCATCACCTATTCGAAACTACCGACAGACACTCCAATGACTATCAGGATTTGTCATGGCACCCGACAAGGCTTTCCCTTATCTCCTGTACTATTTGCCCTTGCCATAGAACTACTAACAATTGCCATCCAGTCACATCCTGATATAGCAGGTGTGCGGATTGGGAACCATGACTAGCCTTCCTATAGTTCAATAAATACCTTTGAAACTAAAATGTTAAAAGGGGCCCCCCACAATATTTGATGACAGATTTTGCCACTGTTGGGACCTCCATTAATCATCTGTAATCTGTGGAGGATCCTGGCAGCAAATGTTAAATTCCCGAGCAGCCCCACAACAGAGGAAATGATGCATTACACATTTCTCATTGAAATCAATGCAATGCATGGACATGTCAGGCTCTGCAGAGTGAAAGATGGTCTTTGTAACCGCTCTCTGCTCAGGTTTATAAATGAGGGTTCCTGAGTAAGGTCCACTCTCTATATACTCAGGAATGGGTTTTCTAAACTTTCAGGGTTGTCCTTTCTACATAAATACACTAGGGCAGTAACGAAGAACATAATATCTACTGTCATTATAGGGAACAATGCATTAGTAGGTACACTGTAAGAGATATGCCTTGAGATGAGGCCATGATATGTGAGCAGTGCGACCTTATTCACTCTGAAATCTTTGGCTTGCATGTAATGCATTTCCATTAATGGTATTTTTCCACTTTAGTAGTCACGGATGGTTGAAGGCATGTCATTTAGAAATGAGGCCAGCTGAGATACTTTTCTATATGAAAAAAAAGTATCTTCTTACTGAATTGCCGCACACATTGGTGTCAGCAAAGCTTATAATGCTATTTGACATCTGTGCAAAGAGAGCTTAAAAGACCTCAGTTTCTCAGAGAATAAAAATCTGCAATGAACATGAATGTTGAAATAAGATTTGAAAAGATCTCAGTAGTTCAGTAAGAATAATAAATTCTAATTCAACATCAGTTTAGAAATCCAATATGGCATATGGATCAAATTACAACATGGATATATGACAAATACGTGTTTGTATTTAGTCCTGTGAAGTCAGATTTGTCTTAGGTTTATCTATATTCTATGTTTTGTGTTATTAGAGCACTGTGCTACTATGTATTCACACCTGGATAAATACATCCTGCGATATCGCTTATTGATGGTCACGTAATTGGAGATCATATATTTGTTTTTCAGTAAAACTGCAACACATACCACATAAAGTATCTCTTTGGCATCTATAGAATCCTTATGTTATTGAAATATTAAAGGGTTTGTCCGCTCACCAAAAAAGAAGTCTAATTGTTTGTATAGACCCTATTTAAGTAACAGTTACCATGTATTGCTTCCAAGGCTGTAAGGAGATCCAGATGACATGTCACAAATTACTTTCTGTTTAAGGCCCAGGACTAGCAGGATAGAAAATCACGTGATAGATAAATGAGACTTCTTGCTGTTACATTGTTACTGTCACATAAGCAGGGAACAGAATGGACTTTGTTGCCAAATTTTGAACTGATTCCTGTTGGTGAGTTATGTCAGTCATTCCCATACAAACAGAGGCGTGGTATATTTTATGTGGTAGAGGGACTTTTGGGCCCTCCTCGGGGTCCAGGGCCTGGTAGCGATTGCTGCCGTTGGACCCCATACAGCTACACTCCTTTTTGGTGAGTGGACAACTGTCTTTAGAGAGGACCTTTATATACTACTAGAAAGGCAACAGTGTGCCGTTAATTTCGGCACCGATATCTCCCCACTGTCAGAAGGGTGGGCCTTACAGCCTATGACACTGAGCTGTAAGGAACTCCCCCTCTGACAATACAAGGCTATGTTAGAGTACAGTGGGGGGGGGGAGGGGAGTAGGTGTTACTCACAGCTGTAAGACCCGACCTTCTGGCAGTAGGGAGGATTTTGGTGCCGAAATTAATGGCACTGATATCTCCAGCACCATTCAGTGCACTGTATTCCGCACACTGTCAGCTTTAGATCCTCGTTAAATCATGGACCCCTAGAAAGACTGGAAATGTAGTCATATTCGAGAGATGTTTCAAATCTGACAATTAACTATCAACCAGTTATTGTTCAGATCTTATATTCTAAATTGATTTACAGCTTTTGTCAACCAGGGCTTTTCCTTTCTAGGGAGTCAGTCACCAGGGTTAAGTTTATAAAACCAGTAACACAGATAGGTCAGGCTAACCTGAATGTTACACATTTTTCCCAATGAAAATTAGTGCTTGCAGTGCAGAGATATTAATTTATTTCAGAACATGCAAATGAGCGATCTGGAGCACAGAGGGTGACTCCATTGTTCCAAACTACTACACACCACTCTGCCCAGGAACTCCTACTTCCACCTTCTCCCTTCTTTGAGTGACCAAGGAGCTAACTTAAGATCTCGCCTGGCTCTGTCATTTAAAGAAGGGAGAAGGGAAGGAGGGCATTCATGGGCAGAGCGGTGTGAAATAAACTACTATCTTGGCAAAAGAGGTATGAATTTTTATGGCGGAAAAAGCATTACATTCCTGACCTGCATTCAGGTGAGCCTGATCTAACTGTGTTGCTGGTTTATTATGCTTCACCCGGGTGACAGACTCCCGTTAAAGGAGCATTCTAGTCAGAGCAAGTGCTGTGTTTCGGCTATCTCTGCTGTTCTCTTTGAAATTAAAGGAGCAGTGCACACAGTGTCCATCCTGCCATCCATTCAAAACTGTTCTCGTGATTGGTGGGGGTAACTTTCTTTGAATGGAATATTTATTGAAGTGACACATTAAGGTGTCACCACAACCACAACAAGATTGTACATGGAAATACAGTAGGGTACATTGGGTGGTAGAGATGCCAAGATATCTGTACAACACTTGGCATCCGTATGGTGTCCTATCATTGAAAGCAGGACCCATATCTGAGACACGATTGGCGTTATATGGTTGCCTCAGCAATTTTACCTCCTATCGTGCATTAGTGTTTATTCAATTACATCGCAAAGTTACAGTGATGTTCAAATATTGCAGTTTAAATTGCCATTAAACCTAGAGCCTAAAGTTTATAAATGTGCATTATTATAAGAGAGACAGCTCATATCAGTTGCACATATGGAAGTAAAAGTTTCTGAAAATTTTTTGCACAGGATAAGGTGCATGGATTTTTCTGGACTCACTGCTTGTAATCCAATTGACAAACCTTTAAGGCTAATGCGCCATGTTGCGAAAATGCTGCATTTTTGCTGCGGCAGGAAATGTTTTACAGTACCTGCATAGTGAATGAGATTCTGGCTAATACCATCCACACATTGCAGAAAAAAATCTACTGCAGAAAAGCTGCGATTTTCAAAAACACCCGCATTTTTGAAAATTGCAGCATGTCAATTATACTTGAGGAAATGCTGGCATTTTCCCTATAGGTTTAATAATGGCTGCATAGATCAGCCATTTTGGGCAGCCTCTGACGTTGGACCTATGCAGGGGACAGAGACAGATGCAAGAATCATTGTTCACCATATAGTGGCTGTGCCCAAGTACTGCAGCTTTGTCCCACTTAACCTCAGGATAGTTAAATAGCATCAAAAATGATGGCCCCTTTAAGATGGCCATACACCTTTATTAATTTTAGGCCAAACTCTCAATCCTCCATACCCCCTGCCTCTAGTACTTTTGAAAGCATACCATCAAATATACTCAGCTTCTAAAAGGTATCGCCTGATTACTTCACTCTCCGATACACATGCACTCTCAATTTGGCAGAGCATGCATGTGTTCTCAATGGGATGAGGGGAGTAAGCTGCTGACACATCTGGCTTATCTGCTGTTAGAAAAAGGATTAGTCATGTTGAAATTTAGAGAGTCAGAACTCCCCCATACATATATTTGATTTGCTGGTGTGTATGAGCATCTTCAGCCTGATAACATCAAACAATAGACTGCATTCCACTTCCCAATAAACCAAGATGAACTGGGTTTTTCCCTCTGAAGGGGAAAACAACTCCTGCTAGGGCTGTGATGTAGTAGTGTGGAGAAGTGAAGCAACAAGGCTGCCACCAGGCAATAGCAATGGGTGGTACAAATACAGTGAATACTTAATAAGGTTATTTCCTATTTGACCTGGCCATGCTGCCTACAGCTGGGAAAGGCAGTAAAATCTGCTAAAAGTGTGTCATGCCAGGCGCCATTGATTCTGGTGAAAGATGGCAGCTGGCACGACAGCAGAGACATGAACATTCAGCAGGTAGGCAAACATAGCCCTTTGCAGCCCCATGATTTTAGAAGGTCATCATAGAATTCTGACTGAATGAGCCCACACAAACATTCAGTCAGGGAAACAAACTGAGGATTTTTATACATTTGTTTTAGTCTGTATGTCAATGGAAGAGACAGACTGGGATGCCATTGGAGACAATTGTGGTCTCCAACTTTGTGTCGTCTGCAATACAAACTAAAATAGAGCATGCAGTAAACTGCCCATGTGGAAAAACAATAGTGCGATTTACACTACGCCCTATTATGTTTCTGTATGCTGTCCATGCACAGTTCATTAGACACATGGATAAAACCGGACTAAAAATACATCCATCTGAATAAGACTTTACAGTGAGCTGTTGCCTTTTAGGAGCACCCAAATGACACTGAGTGCGATGTCCTCACATGTTACCCATACTGGGGTGTATACACATGTGTGTTTTTGTGGTGTGTTTTTTTTTTTTTTGCCTGTTTTTATGTAGCTGAAAACAACACAAAATCTAGCACACATAAATAAAGATTATATTTAACCAGTATATTTGGGTGTAAAAAGTGACAACTCCAAGTAAAACAATTATACGGCTGCCTCCCAGAAAAGGACACTATGGTCAATAATACTCTGCTTACAAAGTTAATAAAACCAGACAGGAGAAGATCTGACATGGGAAACAGTCACTGCAACACTCACAATATCACGTTGCATGCACTTTACTGAAACTTGCAAGAATTTAAAGATTTAGACATACATTTTTTGCTGAGCACTTTACTTTTTGAACAATATAAGTAATTATATTGGGATTATTTTTCCCTTACCTACAAGTCTCAACATATCTAAGAGCCACACACAAGTGAAGTTTCCCACTGTTCGCTGCACTGTGTTAAGTCTTGTGAAGCTCATTGTTTCAGCCACCGGCACAATACTGAGCTTTGTTAACCACCGTCATTCACTCCCAAAATAATGAAAAGGTTATATTAATAATCTGTATTTACCTCTGTGTGGTTAGAGTCCGCACTACTGTAGACAGCAGCTGACCGTCCTTTGCTGAAACTTGCATGACATACTGTGGCTGTCCATTCACAAGACTGCTACAATCTTCTACTGTCTTTCCAGAGGGTGCTGAGCTAGTGCAGTCTGGTAAGACCTCAGGCAGGTGACTGCAGCGGCTTGTTGTCATAGTGACAGACAGCAATTATAGTGCTAATAGCTTCCGTATACGTACTGTATTTCCATCTGTAAAAAAAAAAAAAACACCAGAAAATGTCTCGGTTGTTAACAATTTGGCACGTGGAGAGCGTTTTATTATTAAGCAGGACTCGGCCGTTTTCTCTGCTAGATAAACAATAATATTAAGGCCTAGTTTACACACTAAAGTGTGTCGTCTGAAAGCGCCGGCTGCCAAATGCATACAAAAAAATGCAGTTTGTACAACACACATCGGCAATAAAACATAACCATTGTCTCTGGAGTAGTGAAAAAGATGTCGAGGCGTCACACACAGGAATCACTGCACAGATGTTCAGGGGACGAGAAAAATAAAAGTGCCGGTTAAAGAACAAGCCCATAGAAAACAGCATATTACAGGAAAACAGAATTAACCCTTATTGTGCAGGAAACAGCACGCCACAAGCAGGCCCGCTTCTGTCAGCTCCAGCTACAATAATGAATGCTCTGATCAGGTAGCAAGTGCTGGCTTTCTGGATAATCCAAAGCATTTCCTAGTGCAACCTGGGCCTCATTTCAATTCATGTCACACACAGGTGACTGGAAAGTCTACTTACGGCTGTAAAAAATCAGTTTTCCACGCGCCAGGGGCTGTGAGACTGCCTGACTATCAAAGGAACTAAATGAATGTAAAAAGGCTTAATGAATCTGCTTTACTTAATGTCAATTTGTGTTCTCTTTACATCAATTACCACTGTCTGTCACAATGAGTGGGGTATGGAGGCAGAAGCATTTTAATGCTGTTAGGCTTCATGTACACGAGTGTGAAATACGACTTAAAACACTGTGCCATACATCATAGTGCAGGCCGCAGAGTTACATACCGTAGTTAAGATTCAGTATTATGGACTGAATGGCAGACAGGAATCAGTGCATGTAGGGAAGAATTTGGGCCGATATACGCCACCCAATGAGGCATATGTTATACACCAAGGGGGCCAAACTATAGTCCAAGCAAAGGAGGTAAATACTTGAGGACATTCACATTTAGGCTAAGGTCCCATGTTGTGGAAACGCAGCTTTTTTTTTTGCAGATTTTGTTGCGGTTTTTTGAGCCAAAGCCAGGAGTGGATTGACCAGAAGGTAGAAGTTTAAGTACTTCCTATATATTTCCCATTCCTCTTGTAGACATTCTTGGCTTTGGCTCAAAAAAACACAAAAATTCTGCAACAAAAAAAGCCTTAGGCTAAGGCTTCATGTAGTGAAACGCAGCAAGAAAACGCTGTGGAAACACATCACGGTTGTTTATGAAGCATTTTTCATTGCATTTTTGCAGTGTTTTCCTTTGCGGACATTCTGCTCCTATTATACCTATACGGAAAATGCCAGTGTTTCTGCAGATATAATTGACAGGCATTTTTGAAAGGGCAGCTTTTCAGACGCAGATTTTTTTCTGCAATATGTGGATGGGATTAGCCATCCACTTTGTAGGTACTGTAAAACACAGCGTTTTGTCAGTGTGGAGCCCCAGCCTAAGGCTAAGGCTCCATGTAGCGGGCTGCAGCAAAAAAGTGTTGTGGGAAAAACCGCGGCAGCATCGTATTGCGGTTTTTCCTGCAGCCATTTTCCCAGAAAGTCCACAGAGATTTCCTCTGCGGACTTTCTGCTTCAATTATACCTATAGGGAAACTGTCGGCGTTTCTGTAGGTATAATTAACATACTGTGCTTTCCAAATCCGCTGCACAAATTTTCTCGCAGTGTGTGGAAGGGATTTGCTAGAATCCCATCCACTATGCAGTGACTGTAAAAAGCTGAGTTTTTTTCCACGGTGTTTCCACCACGGCATTTATGCCACGTGGGGACTCAGCCTTAAATAGGTTTTCTGGGAAAGAAATGAACATAGGGCTGCCTACAATAGCAAAATAATATATCTTGCATATACAATCGCCTTCACAATGATGCTGTGTTCTTCTTTTGCCACTGTCCAATACTAGCAATGTACACAGCACATGGTGACTGGCCTTGCATTTGGGTGTGAGATATGCCCTAGACAGCAATGAAGGGGAAAATGATGCACCATTGTAAGGATATGGGCAAGTGTATTATTATTTATGACTGGTCTAGGTGGCTTTACATTTACTGATATATTCCTGAAAAACTGCTTGAGACCAAGGCTACAAGTTGCAGAAATGCAGTAGAAAAAACGAAGCATTTTACAGCGACAGAAAAATGAATGAGATTTCATTAAATCTCATCCACACATTGTGGAAGAAAATACTGTGGAAAAGCTGCATTTTTGAAAAACTCAGCATATCAATTTTACCTGTGGAAATGTTGCCATTTTCCCCAGAGACTTGCATGGGGTAGAGAGGCAAAAATAAAAACTCAGCGGAAAAGCAGTGAAAAATGCAAGAGTTTCCTCCTCCGTGCTACGTTTTTTCTACATAATTTTTAAGCTGTGCTTCACTGTATATGACTGTAACGTTAAGGCAGTAGATGCCCGGTCCATGGAATATTTGTGTCACTATAAGGAGCAGGGACTTGATAAATACGACGCGAGGCCTAAACACTATTTTTTTCTATGTAATTACAACAAGTAACTGGCATAACTGCATGAAGTCCTTGTATGTTCATATGTACAGCTTGTAGCTGTGAGCTATAGTGTGAGTCTATGTGCTGGAAGGAAGTCTGACTGGGGTTAAATGGGATCTCTGCGGGAGTCTCCTACTCTGTTCAATTTGGATTTGATACATGTCACCGAGACAGCGGAGATCACATCTTTTGATGTGTTATACATTGAGATAAAAAAAAAATCATATTCTTGTGTAGTTGGCCATAGAATATATCACATACAGGCTAGGATAAAACATGTCATTTAGTGAATTTATGGTAATTATTAGTTTGCACACTTAGCTGATCTGCGGCAATCATCTGCCTGACAAGCATATGCAGAAGGGGTTAAAAGCAGGATATCTGGGAATTCTAAGAACTATGTCATACGTGCAAAGAAGCACTCAACATTAATAATGATAAGGCAGGAAGCTGGTGCTTACATGCTGGGTATGCTAGCACATTGTTGGCAGTGTAAACACCAGGTTCCTATCACAATATGGCAGATACAGACTGGACAATCTGTTCACAGTATCTTATGAATTGAGTAATTGTGTTTTTTACAAGTCTATTTTGTATTCAGAAAGAATTTAGTATAATTTAAATTGTAACATATTTTATAGCAATTTATAAACAACAGACCATGGGCAGCACAATGGCTCAGTGGTTAGCACTGCAGCCTTGCAGCACTAGAATTGTAGGTTCAAATCCAACCAAGGACAACATCTGCAAGTAGTTTGTATGTTCTCCCTGTTTTTGTGTCGGTTTCTTCCTACACTCCAAAAACATACTGATAGGGAATGTAGATTGTGAGCCCTATATGGGACAGTGACTGACAATGTCTGTAAAAGGTATCGCCTGATTTCTTCACTCTTCCACTACTTTCAATGGCTAACACGGTACAACATTATACTACTATCAACTTGAAAGATACCACAATGTACCGCAAAAGAATGGAACTGAAAAACCGGCTTAAGAAACTTGCACAACTCAACAGCGACATCTTCTTCTTAACAAAATGCAAAAAGGAGAGACTCATCCCAAAAGGCTTCAATTTACGTAACCCAACCCGGCACACCTACAACAGCCGATATGCAGAACAACTATGTATTCGGACATCTGAAAGGCTGCGGAACAATATGATAAAAATTTCCTATAACAACAAAAAAAGAACACAGGATGAGATACAGGCCCTGAAATCATCATTGGCTAATGACACAGAGGAAATGAAGGCCAGACTCCACACATACTACTGGAAACTTCAGGATATGCTTATTAACAACAAAAAGAAAAAGCTCCACAGACTGAGACAAAAAGGCCGCATTACTACAACCGCAAGTACTAGCCCAGCTCAGCAAAGCTGTGTTGTGAATCTTTCCTCTTATGAGCCAAACAAACACGAAATGTCAGTTCTCTCCAAAGGTCTCTCCTTCTGCCCCTCGGCACACACTGACCATATCCAACTCTGCAATGATATGGAGGAGTTTTTCAGAAAAATGAGATTAAGGGAATATTTTTATGACAAAGACCCTCCATACAGCAGCGACTCTGAGATGGAACAGCCCATAAGGAATCCTACCAAAAAATCTACCTGGACCCCACGCCCTGGAGCTAATGCAGCACTGGATAAATATATTGACTGTTTCAGAAGCAAAGTAAAATCAGAAATCCTAGAGAAACAAAAGAAACAGGTGCATAACCTAACCCTGCAGGAACAGAAGGCTATTACATCACTGAAAGAAAATCAGGATATAATAATAAAACCAGCTGACAAAGGGGGCGCAATAGTCATAATGAACACCTCAGACTATATCCAGGAAGCAAACAGGCAACTGTCAAATCCCATCCATTACTCCAAACTTGGAAGTGATCCCACAGAGGCCTATATGAAAGAACTAAAGAGTATGATCAAGAAGTTTCCAATCCAGATCCAGAATCAGGTAAAAGGACTTATCCCACAAGATCCCAGGCCGGGCTGCTTCTATATGCTCCCAAAGATACACAAAGATGGCAACCCTGGGAGGCCTATCATTTCTGGCATTGGGACACTGACAGAAAACATCTCAGGTTGGGTGGAAAATCTCCTAAAACCCCTTGTCAGGGATACTCCAAGCTATATCCAGGACACCACTGACCTTCTTAACAAACTGAATGCCCTGGGCCCTCTACCTGAGGGTACCATTTTGGCCACCATGGATGTGGAATCCCTGTATACTAACATTCCCCACAAGGATGGAGTTGCAGCATGTCGGGTACACCTGGCAAAACAAAACCTCCCAATAGAACCAGTAACGCAGCTCATACAATTCATCCTTAGCCACAACCATTTTACCTTTGGAGAGGATCTATATCTACAGCGAATGGGAACTTCAATGGGGACCAGATGTGCACCCCAATATGCAAATCTCTTTATGGCAGAAATGGAAGGAACATATTTATCAACATGCACCACCAAACCTATGATTTACCTTCGTTATATCGATGATATCCTTGTCATCTGGACTGCAGGTGAGGAGGCCCTACTTCAATTCCATAATGACTTCAATGACTTTCACCCGACCATCAACCTTAAACTTAGCTATTCAGGGAGTGAAATTCACTTTCTGGATACCACAATATACATTAAAGACCACCGGCTACTCACATCAATATACCACAAACCCACAGACAGAACGGCCTACCTGAGAAACGACAGCTTCCACCCCAAGCACACAAGACAATCTATAATCTACAGCCAGGCTATACGATACAATCGTATTTGCTCCGACAAAACAGACCTGGACAAGCACCTCCTGGATCTGAGGATGAAATTTCTCAGATTGGGATACAAACCAAAAGTGACAGACAACCAATTAAACAAAGCAGCAGCCATTAACAGAGACAGTCTGCTCACATATAGAGAGACCCAGAAAGATGCCCGAGTGCCCCTAGTTGTCACCTACAACCCACAGCTGGAGATCCTACGAAGGATTGCCAAGGAGCTCCAACCTGTACTACATAGGGACAACAGACTCAAGGACATATTTCCAGTCCCCCCTCTCCTCTCCTTTCGACAACCACCAAACCTGAGGCGCATTATCGTCCGGAGTGCCCTGAACGCCCCAACTGAAAATGGCACCTCACCTTGCCTACATAAAAGGTGCATGACCTGCAAGCACATCCACACCGCTGACAGTGTACCTATCCCACAGTCACAACAGGTGCACAGAATTAGGGGGACATTTTCCTGCAGGTCTTCCAATGTGGTGTACCTCATAATGTGTGTGCAATGTCCCACCACAGGCCTCTATGTGGGGGAAACAGGGCAGAGACTCAGTCAACGAATGAACTCACACAGATCCACCATTAATAACAGCAGAACCGATCTCCCAGTGGCCGCACATTTCTCCGGAGAAAACCACTCTATTGAAGATTTGCGGGTTGTGGTTTTAATGGGACATTTTAAGACACAGGAGAAAAGAAAAGAAATGGAGTACAAATTTATGCAAAAATTTCAAACTCTGCAATTTGGACTTAATATTCATGCCAGCTTCATGTCACACTATGTTTGAACCATGAACTGAACTAAATATTCATGCCAGCTTCAAATCACACTATGTGTGACCTGTGAGGGACACAAATCACCTCCTGATAGCAAACAGATAACAGCAAGAATTACTGATCCCTCCGTCACGCACCACAAGTTTCCAGACTGTTTTTTTGACCTGTTGTAAATAACTTCTCTACTTAGATTGCAATTTTTTTTAAGGACTCTAAAATGCTTTGAAAACCATGTGTATAAAAATCTGTTAATTTTCAGTTCTTGTATCACACCATGTCTGATGAAGGGAGCGAGCACTCCTGAAAGCTTACTTATAAATATACTCAGTTAGCCTCTAAAAGGTATCGCCTGATTTCTTCACTCTTCCAATGTCTGTAAAAGCTCTGCGGAATAAGTTGGCAGTATACAAGTAAGCAAAATAAATATGTGAAGGCCCTATGAGAGTGTGTGCTTCCATGTCCAGGTTTTTTGAAGCATTTAATTTGGGAATGAGGGCCTGTGGAGAACAAGTTCACATAATGTAGAAATCTGTCCTCCTACAACACCAATCACTTATGCCATGGAGAAAAAAAGGGCTTTTTGGTAGAGCTCTGTGTAGGAGGTTTTACGAGGGTGGTACAAGGAATGTACTACAGAGCCATAACATCAGGAATCCCTGTTTACCTTGTTGCTTCAAGGTTACTGTGCTGACCTGGGAAACTTCTAAGGTGACAGAGTTCTCTGGGCTTGTCCTTTTAGCAGCTGAGGAGGCATATATAAACCCCCTTCCTCCTGAGCTAGGTGCCTGCTAATTAGTTTGTACTCTAGTTAGGCTCTATACCCTGACCATGTGTACTGTACAGCTTTAGACCCTTGGCTTGTTTCTGGTTATCCATTTGTATCCTGATTCTGCCTCTGACGTGACCTTCTGGAACTGACCATTGGCCTGGACATTTATTTTCCTGATTCTATCTGCCCTGTAAGTTTATTGTGGGTTCTGGTTTGATTGCCGATTGTGAAGCATTTACTTCTTGTACAGTTTCTGTGGTGATAACTTGACCCCAAATTCAGTAAAAGACCATCTGGTTTTGAGGCTGGCACTGGTGAAGGCGTTTGGGTTTCTGAGACCTATCTCTCTGCCCTGTATGGGATTTATAAGAGCAAGTTCTACTGCTCTCTGCTATCAGCCAGATCCTGTTATTTTTCTGATATTTTCTCCAGAGACTCTACCATAACACATAAACACTCCATGTAACGCCATATACTACTCCATATGGCACTGTATTTTAGGGGTAGAGAATACCTCGATAATGTGGTATCTAACGGAGCATGCCACATTTTTTTTTCTGCCAGAAACCCATAGAAAAATCTCTATAAGCCTCCACTGTTTCAGGCTGAAACCTTTGTGTTGGTTTATATGACATGCTCTGTGGTAAATAGCAGGTAACCAACAGTCCTGTACACAGAATATCTAATCACTTACATTAGTATGGCATAGAATGTATATATTGTATAATAAAATGCAATAAAATGAGTAAAACAACTCCTACAATCATAATCATGCAACATACTGTAGATTCACAGCAGAATAATAACAGGCATTCACTGTATTACTAGAAGACAAATATCAGCGCATAGGAAAGGAACTCACATTTCAACAAAGGCATTCAATCAATGTCGTAATAGGAGCATGGAGTACCACTTGCAGCATCTCACTTAGAAATCAGAGGCCGCATAGCTATTCATAAATCCACTTTGTGTCATTGAAACCAAATACTCCAGTGGACTCTGGGACTGCTGGGAAAAAAATTACACATATATATATATATATATATATATATATATATATATATGTATTCTTTCTTCACAAGATACATTATATTTGTAAATATAAAAGTTGTATATTTATAAAGAACAAAAATGAAATGGTTTCCTCCTGGTATTCAACTCCAGCCACTCTAAACACGTACTCTACTTATCATTCTGGTCCTATGTAATTGGCCATATGTGTGTAGAAGTAAAATAGCTTAGATGCCCGCTGAGCATAGGGATTGACGTAAACAACTACAATGCTGCCAGTGTATTAGCAAAATGTCTCTTGTTTTATAAAAAGCATTTCCTTGTAAAACCAGCAGGACAAGTTGTATCCTTGTGAGAAGTCTGTTAATATTCTATTCAGACCTTTCTGAGTTAAAGTACTAATGACAGCCATTACTCTTGCCACAGAGGTTGTCACCCAGTTTCCACAGGGCCTATAAGGCATGTAAATCTGCATTACTTTGTAGAGTTGCACTCTTTTGCATCTTTTTCCTGTGTGCAAGTATAAGTCGGTTCAAGCATACTAGAATGCCAGAGGCGTAACTTGAAGCTCACAATGCAAAATCTATAAATGCAGATGATACTGCTGCATCCCCTATGGCTACACTGCTGAGCACAGGCATTTTTCTCAGCATGCCAAGTTCTGACGTGGAATAGTCATGGATACAGTATATTGTAGATTTTCACCACTGAGTTTAAAGGAGAAGTTGAAATCCACAACAAAACCTGATTTTACTTTGAATTACCGCCTGATCAACAGCAAAATATGAAGGTGTGAAGAATGGCAAGATAAAAATAGTTTAAAAAAAAAAGAAATCAGTATACTTCGGCCACTGCAATGGTAATGCTACCCTGGTCACCCCACTAGTCTCTATATCCTGGCCTCTAGTGATAACATGCCATATAGATCCATTACTGCTGCATCACTATAACAACACATCATCATTGGAAACCCAGAATACAGAGACTGGTGGGAAATGAGCAAAGTGTTACCATGGAGTTCCAAGGGAGCTTAGTATAGTGTTGTCCTTTTTTATTTTAGGCAATCTGGAGCAGTGAATCCACAATAAACATGCACCAAAATACACACAATTTGATGAAAATTCTTCTAAGTGTAACCTACCCTCTTCACTGTAGCTTTTGCCATTCTGTACATGAACCAGGGAATCCAAGATGAACCTAGATAAGGGCGTTTAGGATTGTGGAAATACAGCTAAAAGCATGCATGTGGCTTTCTTTATGATATGTACAAAAGTTGTTGCTGATACTTGTATGATAGAAGCAAAGCTTTTTATCTTAGATATAAGCAGTACTGTGTATGGCACATTGAAATAGTGTGTACTTTGACCTATAAGTGGATATCATAAACATCTGCATTTTTTTGTACTGGTACAAGTGTTTTCTCTGTTTGCGCAGTTCTCTGGGCAAGTTTTCTTCACAGTTCACAGAAGATGAAATGAGTATGGGAAATTGCTCTGAGATTTAGCACTCTACCCTCTGACAGCTCCGCTTTCAACCCGGCTTGCACACACTGGTATAATCTAAAGCTCATGGGCCCCAATGTAATATCTACAACTCATACTCACCAACTAAAGCAAGTATAAAGCAAAATTGTTGGCATCATGCCTCACCCAAACTCGGAACCTATGGCTTTAAATCTAAATAGTACATATGACCTGCTTCATCACACCCCAAAGTGAATTCAAACCCGAAGAACAGACTCACTATTAGTACAGTTGCCTCAAAAACAGACCTCAGTTCTAGTTGGCAGGTTTTGCTTATGGAAACCTCCCTTCATTATGCTTTAGGGGTTGCCGGGATGTTGAACATAGACTCCATATTTGGTGGACTTGCCCTATAGTTAAACGGCCCTGGTTATTCTTACACAGGTTACTGCAGCGACTACTGGATCAGTCTCTGCCATTTATGGCACCTGTCTTTCTTTTGGGCCTTAGGCCACTGGGCTTAGGCTATGCCCTATATAAGTTGATGCAATATCTTCTTATGTCTACTACAATCCACATAGCATCCAGATGGCAGAACCTAACTCTCCTGATGTCTGACATTATTAAACAAATTAATACTATAATGCTATTTGAAAAGATTAACACTACTATAGCTGACACTCGTCCTCACTTTGATAAGGCTTCGTCCCCGTGGAGTAACCGATCATGTGTTCCCAGCCTGTCATATTGTCTACAATTGTAATCCCTGGGTTAGGTAATATAGTCTTTCTATTCTTACCTCAAGATCCTTTATTTACTGTTGGAAGCAGTGCTTTGTCTCCTATTCCTTCTTCCCATGTTTTATTTATTTCTGTGTGTTGTTTCACCCTTTTTTGTGTGCTCTCCTTTTTTGTATTCCACTTTCAGATTATATAGATCAGCCAATTTTCCTTCTTTTTGTTTTCAAATACTCTTGTTGTTTTGGTTAAAGAGATTGCCTCTATGAGGACTATGTTCTATTGACTGCTGTTCTACCTATTGTCCCTGGTACTACTTTGTAATGTGACATTCCTTATTATTACTGTACCTGTTTTCTTTACATTTAATAAATACCTTTGAAACTAAAAACAGACCCCAGACCCTCTAAATAAACACCCTGCAGAGCCTCTTAAGTAAGACAGACCCTAGACCAGACTAGACCCTCTTTAAATAAAGACACCAAATCAGAGTGCCCTGAAATAATGGACCCATATTCCCCTTTAAAAACATGAGTACATTCAGTATGTGGGGTATTGACCCCCATTATCCCCATTTCTAAAGTCTTGGATAGTAAGCTATAATACAGACTTCCATTTGCCCTGTAAAATACTAGAGTATTTTTATGTAGCGCCTCCTCAGACACCAGATCCCAGGTACAAGTGCTACATCTGCCTGACCCTTGTTGTGCAATCTAAAAATATGGTATCTCTCTGCTCAGTACTGCACATATGGACTACTAAAGAAAAAACTTTTGTCAGATATTGAAATCCTCCTACCTGTTTAGATCCAAAACTTGGCCCATAAGATGCAATGTTATAATAAGTAGTACAGATGTAATATATGATGTTATACTTAAAGGTGAATGACTGTATAGGTTTTGAAAGTCATAGTCACCCTTTAAAGCTGGAAATATACTCAAAGCAGTTTCTCATTTCCCTTCCCATTCAATTTGATATAAAAAGGGTTTTTCAGGAGTTAATATTGATGACCTACCTTTTAGATCAGTAGGGGTCCACCACCTGGCACCCCCACAATTAGCTGTTTGAAGAGGCTGCGCATAAGTGCTACTCCCTTGGCATCGACTTGGTCCTCTCTTGATTTCTTCATACCTCAACAACCACACATTCAGCATCTCACACTCACACACCACCTCCTCACCGCACTCTCTTTCTGTAGGTGTTTCTCGAGGATCTGTCGTGGGACCCCCTCCTGTTCTCCATCTACACCCTTGGCCAGGTCATAGGATCCCATGGTTTTCAATATCACTGTTATGCTGATGACACTCAAATATATCACTCTGGCCCAGACATTGCTGCTCTGTTTTCTAGAGTTCCAGAGTGTCTAGCAGCCACAGCCTCCTTCCTCTCCTCCTGCTTTCTCAAACTCAACATGGAACCAAGAAAACAGAGTTCATTATCTTCCCCTCCTCGCATGGCCTCCCTACCCTGACCTATCTTCATAAATTCCCCCTATGTTGTAAGCCAAATAATGACCTAAAAAAATCAAGGAATTTTTAAAATATCTGGTGCAAAAATCTAAAGCACCCGGATCCACTGACCCTTATTTATCACATAAATAAAGAGATAGGGGCAGCACTTTTAAGCAATGCTTGAAAGAGGCTATTAAGTTTAGCTGAAATGTTGTGAGGGTGAATAAAAGAGTCATTTATTTTTGAGTGCTGTCTTCATCTTCTCATTATCATAAACCTATTATCATAAAGTGTAATCAATTGTTTCATTGCTGTAATGGAAATCAGCTATTCTTGTGCTTCTTTCTTGTTACAGGAGATTCCACAATTTTGATATGATATTGATGACCTACTCTTAGAGTCCTGCATATCAAATATGTGGGGGTCCAACACCCTGCACCCCCAATGATTGTCTGGCATTAGAAGCTGTGATGCTGGCAAAAACATAGTATAAGGAGCCAGAAGCAGAAAATATACACTACAGTTCTACATACTCCTGGGTTCAATCACTGTTTTTACTAGTGTCACTGATCCGGCTATCAGCTTATTGGTGAGGGTGCTGGATGTTGTACCCCACTGATTTGATATTTGCAGTAGGTAGGGATACTTCATTAGTATCAATATCCTGGAAAACCTTTCCTAAGCTTGTGTTGGACTTGTAATTATTTCCAGCAGCCAATCTGAGCGGGCAGAGTTGCAATGCATATGAGAGGGCAGAGAAAGAGTAGCAAACTAAGTCTGCTATGAGACAAAGAGTCAGATCACAGACTACTATCTAAAACTACCTGTACACAAAGTAACTTTTAAGAGTTATCCAGGGTTAGAAAAAAAGGATTACAGGCTTTTCCCGCAAAGTGATATCACATCCGTTGGTCACATGACCATGGTACAGCTCAGTCCTATTCAAGTGAATGGGAATAGGCTGCAGCATGGCCACGTGAATAACGGATGTGATGTCACTTCCTGAGAAGAGAAAATTGAGCTATTTCTAATAGGAAGCAGCCCTGTTTTCTTATCCTGGATAACTTAACTCAAGTCACTGACAATAACTGTATTCTAATGTAACAGAAACAAAAAGCAGCAAAGACTGATGAACATTCTTAGTAGGTAGAGTTTACCCTTGGGTAACTCACATAGATATATTTCAAAATGTTCATGTAGGGAAAAACTATACAAAGAACCTGACTATGGATATCTATTATTTATACAGTGGATATATAGCATACATAAACTAGACTGTGAGCAGGGATTTTGTACACTATGTTGTGTGCGCACTTGTAGGGCAAAAAAAAACAAAACAGATACGAGTGTACAACTCTATGCAACCTGAAATCTCACCAATCAAGTCCAATATATAGATATCTCTTATATGCCATTATATAATGCAGGTTAATAGCAAGTGTGAATTATTAGAATCTTTCACCAACCTAAGAAAAGAAAAGATGTCAGACGTGCTGACAAAATATAACTGTCTTCTTTTAGTAGTTGGTGCAATAAGGACATCCATCAAAAGCCAAACCTACATTACTCATAGGCTTTCTAGATACATCATGCAGTACGATCCTGCTGTCTGTTAAGCATGGCCAGTTCCACAATGTCCTAGCCATCAGTTTATCATGTTGTTTGCTTTCCTGCTATTGTAGAAATATTACTGTCACAAAGCAAAAACTTAAAAGAACACTCTGCATCACTTGTTTCCCTGTAGGAAAGGACACAATGCTACTGCATTACAGTTTATTCTCTCATGTACAAAAGTACACCACATGCTGGAATTGGCAATGAGATGTAAAGACAAGCATTAAAGCATGACAAATAAACATCAAAAAGCTACTTCCATTTAATATCCCTCCATTGTCTCTAGGACAGAAGGTAATTATTATCTAATATATTCCCTACTATACTCCATTTTCATATTTTAGAAATTGATTTATTAACACAATTGAACAATATAGCAAAATGCTAGAAAATTTTCTATTGGTCAGTTGTCAAAATTTACATGAATAACGCTAACACACATGAGCTATCCTTTCACTCCTATACATAAGCTGTGTCCACTGTGTTTACTATATAACATAATACATAAAAAAGCTAATGCCCCTCTTAACTGCTAGCTAAAATTAATATAATCAACCCCTGATGATTGCTGGGGGCTAGCTCCAAAGATGGTTGGCAAACAGCATTTGCTGCATGGGAAATATAGTATGTCAGCTGCTTATATGTATGTTCTATGTAGCTTTGAGTAAGATATGCGGCTGACAGACAGCAAGCACCCTTATCTTCATGCAAAGAACCTGTCTGATCTGTTTCTCTAATGCTCAGCGTTCCTATGTCCCCACTGTGACCCAATCACAGGCCTCAGTGGTGACCCTGGGCGCATGACGTCACAGGAGACCCAGAAGAGGTAAGGGAAGGCGAGTATGTTTTTTATTTTTATCACCTCCCCTGGGCCTCCACCTGTTATACTTTGGGGTCTGAAGAGACCCCAGAGTATAATAATTTACAGCAATGCATGTCGCATTCGGTTTGTCTGAGACAAATTCCAAATTGCTTGGATTTTATATTTGGAATACTCGGGTCAAATCCGGTTCAGTACGAACCGATTCGCACATCTCCAATCTTTACAAATGCTGTATATTCCTGTTGTAGTGAGCTTGCTTAAAGTGTATTTAGGTTAAAGCTGGTTATACACAATAGAAGTATGGTCAGCGGAATCTGCCAGTTTCAGTGGGTCTGGCCAACCATTTAACAGGGGCCTCCTGACTTTCCTTCAACAGAGAAAGAGTTGGGAATATTGGATTTCAACATGCCCAGTCATTTTTATGAGCTGCCACTGGTCGTGTCTGTCCGTGGCTTTTTCCACTGTTCCTGACCTTCTTTAAAGGTGGACAGAGAGCGATAGCTGTGAGCTCAACAAGTGCTTCATGTAGTTTGTATCAACCATGTTAAAATTGATGCACAGCGTTGGACTGGGGTGCCTAGGGTTCAAAGATATGTTCTCCAACAGCAGTAGACCTCAACCAGCAGCGAGATGCTACAGGATGACTGGTTATTGGGGTACCTGCATTGTGATTGAAAAGATGGGACCCAGGGAGGAAAGATCCTGGTTGGCCTAACTCTGGCCCTAGATGACACCTCAGCTACCCAATGTGTCCACAGTATACAAAATGAACTGAGTAGTCTTTAAAATAATCTGCCTAGTATTTTATACATAAGCATAGTCTGGTTGAGATGCTGTACGATGAGACGATAGACCTAATAATGGTTGAAAGATCATGAAGAAGAGCTGAAAAACTAGTGGAAAGGAACAGCTAAGACGTTACCCAACTATCATATTCCACCTCTTATTTTTCTGAGGCCTTTTGGAAAATGAGAGCAGTGACCTGATTGGTGACCATGGGAGACTAATGCACTAATGCATCTCCCCCAATGTGTATCTAATAGCAGGCACATTACAAATATACAGAGGATTACAGAAGTATTATCCTGAAGGTAGCAATTATTATACGTAGCTATACCCAGCTGGCAAATGGCCTTGTGTAACTGTTCTCCTTCAACATACATGTTTTTCAGCTTGATGAAATGTCAACAAGGAATGTAATTTCTGTTTTTATATTTTACATCTCACAATATGATCAATTACTGTAACTATTCTCCTGTTATGCCATCTGTTAGACATAAAGCATATACATAAGTTGCTACTGCTGAATACTAAAGTGTCTGAAACTTGAAATTCTATAAAATCACAAACGTGTAAATTATAGAGAGAAATGTATTTTTGAATAGAAAAAATATTTTTAAATAAAATATAATGGAGATTTTCTAATATATAGCTTTATTTTTTTCTGAGTTACCCATTTTTCACTCCTTCTGATCTCATACATGCCAACACAATTTTGGTTGTTGAGGTAGTGCCAAGTGGTCACATGCGCATGATCTCAACTCCTAAGAATACATTAAAAGTATACAGATGACATGATACGAAGTCTATACACAGCTTAATAATTTGCATTATTGTAGCAGGTAGGCAATAAAAAGGTACCTCTTAGAACAATATACTGTATAAGCTCTTTTTATAAAAATATATAATACCCCTTTATCATCCTATCGTCGAATTACCTACCAGTCACAAACATGCTTGGTTTAGCCAAGTGCCTATGTATTTTCAATGGACAGAGAGGAGTAAGCCTCTGCCAGATAACTCTTTCTGATGCTTATCTCCACAGAGAACAAAAGGATCGGGTGTTAAAAATTCATGGTATATGGATTATATCATTCTCTACAGGATTTATATATTATTATACTGTATACAGTAGAATTATGCTGGTATAAAGTTCTGCTCTTCTCATATTATGCATTTACAGCCTATAGGGCTAGTCAATGGCACATGGCTGCATAAAAAATGATTTAATGTGACTTGAGCTATTCACATGAACGATTTTTACAGATGTCAAAGAAATAGGACATGTCTTATTTTTGTCAGTTTTCATGGATCCCTCCATAGAATTATGTCTATGAGGGGTCCATGAAAATGAGTGCCACACCGATGCAAAATGACCCTGAAAAATTTCCCTTTTTCAGACATTTTGCACCTTGGTCGTCTGAATAGAGCCTAAGGATCTCAAGGAGTGGATGGCTAGTGTGTGCCTGCTATCTCACCGCCTCTTATATCTATACCACTATTTAGACCTGTTGAATGCTCACCGCCTGCAGTACAGAAAACAAGAACACGCAGAATTGTTTAATCTGGGTAATCCTGTATCCTGTTCATAGCCATTTGTAATGTTCATAGACAATATGGAAACACAAGGAAACCTCGTGATAGCATTACGTTTCTGGCCTTGAGGAAGGATTAATGACAGAACGATGCACAGCAGGATGTAAGAAAACCGCTCATTGAAGAACATCAGTCATCTCTCTTTCAACTAGGTACATAGAAACATTTACCCACTCCAGGCAAAACCACTTGTAGATGTGGTTATTCTATGCTGCTTCAAATTGTTAAATCCATATTAGGAATTTCAACGAGAAGCAATTTATAGCGATGGAGAAAAAAATAAAATAATGACACAGCAAGAAAAATACTACTAAACATTTCAGGTATAGAGCTGAACATTTTACGGCTGCTGCTCTGGAAGTAATATCACGCTGGCTAATTCAATTACAATGTAGCAGTTTTAAGTCGAAGTAGAAGACATTTCACTCCACAGCACTGTAAATACACAGCGCTATTGTGATTTATGGCATAGAAAAGACTGCAAAAGTGCCATCAAGTTTACAGAGCTAAAGTATGTAAAAATATACTTTCCCTTTTAAATTGCCAGTTTTGTCATTGTATTCAGCCTGGTGTATTGCGTCCATAAATACTGTACCCGAGCTCATCTCCTGCCAGCAATTATTTAAATTACCTGCAAACCCTGGATAAGGGCTCGGCATACACACAGCCTGTTAGCGCATCAAATTTCAAGCAGTTTCTGTAAATTAATATAATGAATACAGGGCGCTCCTGGGCAAGAGAAATAACATCAGATCAAATACAAAACCTAGGAACTTTTAGATTAAATAGAGGACAAGTGACAGACACCTAAATATTCTCAAAATATAGTTAAATCTTCAGCTATGTTCACAAGTGGCAGATTCATGGCAGACATTTCTGTAATTGTTTCATACTGTACAGTATATCTGAATGAGATTTATAATAATCTGTGCACTTGCCTCCCATCTACTTTCTTTGGATGGGCATAGCACTCATGTCATCAGCACTGGCCCATCCAGGGGAGTAGGAGGAGAAGGTTAGACTTTCATGTAGGCTTTGTTTGAGGAAAGCTGCAGCCATCTTGAAAGGAATTTAACAGGAAGTGGTAGTGATCCTGGCAAAAGTAAAGCTAGGAGAGTAGCTAGCTTAAAGTGAGTTGATTTTCTTTTTGTAGAGAAGTAGGTGTAAATGGCTAAACAGCAAACAATCCTCTGTCATGGCATTCAGACGTCTGATAAAACTGCTGTTATTTGGGGTCTTGCCATTGAGACATCAACTGATCCCCTGTAGTTACTGAACATTCCTTGTTACTCGTCACTGAAATAAATGAGAATTATGGAAATTTCCATTTTAGAGTATCCCCTGAGACATTATTGACCATTATGTTCATACAAGTGTAATACACATGCCACGTGACCATGTGGGTGAGCTAATGAATGACTGCTTGTGCTTAGTGGATGATGTTCTGAATGCAGTATACACTACTGCAGTTAGCAAATGGATAAATGGAGCCGAAATTACCAAATTTTCAGAAACCATTGCTATAACTTGTCAAAATCAGCTTTGTCAACAATTTCTATGCGTATGGCCAGCTTTGAAAACTTTTATATAGACTGTATTATTCTTATAGGATTCAGAGGGAAAAAATAAGCAAACAACCAAAAAAAATGGTGGGATTGAAAAAGTAACAGAAATATAATGTCTGGAAAAGAACCTACAAAATATTGGGGAGAACAGGAGCACCACTGAGATTTGCTTTGACTCTCCACCTAAACAGAAGGAATGTGAAGAAAAATAGTCAAACCCTTATAGATGAGATCTAGACAAAGCCAGATCATGATACCACAGTGACAGTGTTTCTAACATATTAGATACCATGCTAGACTTGCTTGACTAAATCCAGCTCTGAAATTTGAAAACTCGCTCTTATTATTGGAACACTCCTATATGAGGAGTTTTCAAAAGCTGAATTTATGGTATTTCTGTTCTGGCACAGGAGAAAGTGCTGAGGATGTGTAAATTTATTTATTTATGCTGCAATGTGTACCTCGAGTCATGGCTACAGATCAAAACAATTGCTAACAAACTGAACAAGCAGCTTGAGCCTGTGCATGTCTAAATAAAGCATTGGACTGTTCCAAATCCAGGGCCGCAGAATAAAAAAATAGAAGCTGGCTTGACAGCCAAATGTGAGATGTAAATAGCTGGAGCACAATGTTTACCTGGAGACTTGGCAAACGTATACATGGAATCATTAAATTTCGGAAGTGCCCGGTCAAAATGAGGTTGAGCTCAGAACTCATGCATATGGTACAAGGAGTACAATCTCGATAGAAGTTCTTTAAAAAGAACACTCTGCATATGTTTAAATATTCATAGAGGCTAGAAGTGTTCAAACCTTCACTAAATATTCTTTCCAGATTCAATGCTTTGTAGAAATTGTGAAGGTATGCTGGTATATTTTCAGTATCTATCAATTAAAACTTTGCTAATCCACTGAATGTATGAAATGTCTACAAATTCAGTATAGATTATAACCTAATCATATGACATTTGACCTGAATTCATTCTTGTGTTCGGGAGATATGTTACCCAATTCATACATTTTTACAAAAAACTGAAATAGTGATGGATATTAGAAAGCATGTTCCAGTTAACAGTACGGCTGCAGTATTTCATAATCTAATACTTTGCCAGTTCTGGGATTATATAGTTGCAGAAGGAGCACATATAGAAGAGAGCGGTACTTTAGCAAAAAACGAAAATGAGGTCTTACCAGTGAGGTTTAACAGGCCCAGGATAGGATGCTTGGAGATAATTGCCTCAATGACTTTCCATCTAATTTAAGATGGCCATAAATGTGGACCTAAACCACCTAATGTACATGGAGGTCTCTAAATTCTTCCTTGAAGCAAATCTCAGCGCAGATTACAATCAGGCCATTGCATTTCAACATGCCTGAACATTTTGTTCTCGGGTAGATAAATCACCACCAAATGGGTCTAGTAGTGGTACTTCCTGCAGAGTACAGCTCATCTGAGCCAAGTATTCACTTGTATTGGGGCTGTATATGAGAGATAGCCATTGGTCAAATGAGCATTTGCAACACTTTAGGAAAGAGTACAGTGCCTAAAGAGTCTAAGAGCCCACTGAAGGTTCACAGCGACCATTCGAAAAGGGAACAACTGGAGCTCAGAAGGGACCTTTCTCCACAAATTACAGTTCTTTCAGTACATTATTGGTAGGCAATGCCCTCTGATTCTGACACAATTGTAATTTTTTTCTCTAGCCCCCACCATTCCTGAAAAATCAGTGCAATTAATTTTGGTGTCTGTTATGCTACTTAGGTCAGGTGGGCAGTGTCAAGCAGGAGCAGGCAAGGTTATTTCAGTGCTTTCTGACACAAATTAGAATCTCTGACAGCGCAAGTTCAGAATCACCCTTGTCTACTATGCCCATGACCACCCACTTGACATTATGCTAATTAGCTTATTGGGCATCAAAGTTCACTGCTCAGGAATGGTCAGGGCTAGATGAAAAACTTAAACTCCACCAAAATCAGTGGAGCGGCGTCTTTATTCATGTGACAATGATTAACGGCTGTTTTTTGAACAATAAGAGTCTATGGGCTATTCACATGTCCATCGTATGACAGTGTGAACAGCCCATCAAATCGTTGGACATGTCCTGTTTCTTGCTGTTTTTTTCACGGATCACTCATAGATTCAAGTCTTTGAGGGATTTTGAAAAACCATGCCTCATGGATGAAAAATGGCTGTGAAAAAACAGACCATTTCATCAATTTTTTTTTTTTTTTAAATGGTCATGTATAGTCTTAAAGGGTGCAAAGAACTTGAGTTGGTAAAGGTGATTAAAGTTCCTCTTTAAGACTAAGGCTCCACGTTGCGGAAACACAGCTTTTTTTGTTGCAGATTTTGCTGCGGTTTTTAGAGCCAAATCCAGGAGTGGATTTAGCAGAAGGTAGAAGTATAAGAATTTCCTATATATTTCCCATTACTTTTGTAGATATTCTTGGCTTTGGCTCAAAAAAACGCAACAAAAAAAAAAGCAGCGTTTCCGCAACGTGGGGCCTCAGCCTAAGTCAGGATTGGCTTGAACAGGAATGGAAAATATATAGGAAGCACCCATATGTTTCTCTTCTGTTAAATTCACTCCTGACCTTGGCTCAAAAAACCGCAGCAAAATCTGCAACAAAAAACGCTGCATTTCCGCAATGTGGAACCTGTGATAGCTATAAATACTACAATATAGTATAACTGGCTGATTTATCATTTGTAACCCAAGTTTAACACCATTATCAAATGCCATGTTCTGAGTTTGACACTGACTGTTATATACGGTACACATTGCTTTGCTACTACAAATATATGACTTCATCAAGACTCAATGGAAACCTAACTAGACCTCATTTTATTTTTAGGGAAATTATTCCTTCATTTTCATTCTCAAATTAGCCGCAATGTCCCATAAATAACACAACGCATGCTGGAGGTGGTAGTACAACATCATGGAAAGAGAAATAAGGTCACAGGAGTAAAACGGTGAAGTAATACAGCAGATCCAAATGTAGAATGGAGCCTTTTATAGCTCAGAGCAATATGCTGCAGGTCCTCTCCAGCACAGACAGAATTCAGCTTCTTCCACAGGCAATTATTTCCTCTCAGCCGATTTATGATTGTACAACACACCATGTCGTAAATAGTGAAAATGAGAATGTCAACACTGCCATTTGCTGATACCACATAGTTTGCATATTAGGAACATTTATCTCAAGTAAGACAATTTATATAGTCAATAAAAAGGAGTGACCATAAGACCCTATCACAAAGGATTATTCTGAGGAGAAAAATAAAAAGTTCTGCAGAGAGTGCGTTTTTCCTTTTAAAGGAAATCTTAAATTTTACAGAAGATTTTTTATTTTAGGGCAAAATAAAAATGATTAACGTTTTATTATATTAGTTCTGTCATAGTTATGAGCTGATGGACATTGGGATAATTTATTATTGGGATATTGGTCTTCTCTTTATGCGGGAAGAATTGTTCCAGTGCTAATAAAATAAAATCCTGCTCTTCTCAATCAGAACTCAGCAGTACTCCGGCCTACCTTGGTTCATGTGAGCTGTCTAGTAATTAGAGATGGACAAACTGATTCGTTCTGAGCAGAGCTTGACCCGAAAATCCCAAATTGTCAGTTTTTTATCAGAATTGAACAATTGATCTGGGGTCTCCTGTTATTATGCACCCAGGATCACCTCTAAGGCCTTTGATTGGGCCAAAATGGTCACATGACATCTTGGTGCTCAGTGTGTTCATGTGATCACTGAGGCCCAATCACGGGCCTCAGCATTGACCATGGGCACATGATGTCACCAAAAGACCGAGAGAGTGCTGGATTTACAATTTAGATCACATAGCATGTTTTGCTATTACTTAACAATCTCAGTCCTATTAACTAGTCCTAGTTAATCAGAGTAGGGGAATTTTTTTAAGACATGTGTGGCTATAGTTATTCTGCGTGGCATCCTGTTCACTACCACCAACCTCTTGATGGGATCTCTGGTGCTGTTTCACTAGGATTGCTGACTCTTGCACTTCCTCTCTAACCAATGCTCACCCACCATAGACTTCTTAAGGACTCTTACACCATTGTCATGTTACTGCACTATTAGGCATCAGTAGCATCAAATGTGTACTTCTGTATTTTTGCCATGCCTAAACACTTTCAACCCTGACCTTAGCCTGACCGCTGTGTACAAACTCCACCTGCTCTGACCTCTGCCCTTCTGACTACATCTTCTATCTGCTAATTTTATGCCATGTCCTGGTATCATCTGCTCTGTTCATGTTATGTTAGCTGTTGGTATTGGAGGCTACTCTTGTGGTAGTAACCAAGGGATTCCATTAACTGAAGTCCAGAACCCTATATTGTGGCTAAAGGAGGAATACAGTGGAATCGCTTACATTCTTATCCCTGGTTCAGCCCTAAGCCAAATCCATAGAAACCATTAAAATCATCTCCAGCAAAGTGCATGACACAATTTCAAACCAACTATAGTTTATTTGCTTTTAACTTCACCTGCATAAGCTATAACATTTCCTTGCCCCCAAAAGCACCTTAGACACTAATGTTAAGGAAACATTGTCATTATCACCAATAATATTCAGAATACAACTCATAGTTATTATACCAAGAACGATTTCTCATAAACTTTCTGTAACAATACTTGAAATCACTTGATTCCAAGGGCACCTTTTGTAACATCACCCAATCATTCCTTTTAGATTGTAAGCTCTAACAAGAAGGAGCCTCTCACCTTCTGTACTATAATGTACAACATTGCAGCTGAAAACACTATAATAGGAAAAGGGTACAAAGTAACCTTATGGAGAATGACACCCTATCATTTCAAAGGTGGATTTAAAAATAAAAAAATATGTTCTAAAAGTTAATGGTCAACCTTGAGGCACCCCAGAAAAGTTAGAATGGATAATCACCATATACAATAACTCTATAAAGTAGTAAAAATATTAACCATTTGTCCGCCATTTACTAAATAATCCAGTGCATTGCTAATATACCTGGCATGTAACAAAATATTCATCTTCATTCGTCAGCAACTGATATAGTATCATGTAGAGAGAATGGTGAAAACACTAGGCTTCTTTATTCTCCTTTTAACACTGAATGGAATTTTAGGGGTTTTTTTTTCATGTAGGTGCTCTAACAAACTTCCTGACTTGTGTGATAAGGCAAGTACACACATGTCATTATTTTGTATATATTTTCTCATCTTGTCTCTACTGTCCATCAATAAGCAATTCTGGCATAGGAAGGCAGTTACAGTGCTTGATTCATCAACTCCGGGATAGGAACAAACAGCTGAAATCTCAAGTGTGTTTTTCCATCTGCCTCAGGCTAGAGACATTTCAAATAGATAAGAAAACTTCAACTAGAAAAAGTGTTTGTCATGTTTAGAAAATTGACATAGATACTTATCAAAAGATGTAGCCTAATTAAATTCTAAGACTAATGTGTTTATATAGACAGGATTTATCTGATAACACTTATTGCCAATATTTAAAGAAATTGTGCTACAGTATGTCAACGGTTGGCAAAATTGGAGATTTTCTGGGTTCAAACTGTGTTCAAATCTCTATATTTTACTCCCACAAAATAACATGAACATATTGTATCTGCCGCTAAATATCGACAAACCACCATAAGTAATCATACGGATAAGGACACAGCTTACAGTCCAATTTACAATAGGGTTCTATGGAAGCGCAGCTGATCACAGGATGTGTAATGTATATACTAAGTATAAGTATATATGTGTCTTAATGCAGGAACAACTTGCTGCCTGTGACACACATACAAGGCTCATTTACTAAGATACTGGATCATGAAAAGTGGTACGAATAATAATAAGTGCTAATAATAATTTGCAGTGCATGCCGTATTTGTCATATGATCAATCCTATGTTGAAATGGATTGTCCAGAATTAGTTAAAAAAAAGTTCAATTTTTTTCCCTACATAAACAGCTCCATGGAAAAGAGTGTTTTCTTATGCTGTTAGAGAAAAAAACTTTTCTGGAAAAATTTTCTAAACTTTTTCTAGTTCTGGACAATCCCTTTAGCATCTCTATTTTTTTTTCTCATCTCCATTTTTCTTTTACTTCATGAAAAATTGTAAAATAAAACATTTAATTCTTTGAACATTTGGCACTGTGTTTCTTCAATAATATAAAATGATTTGGATTGAGAGATCGTGACTTTGACATTATACACAAATCTATAGTGATGGTTTGTTACTCCAAGTTATTTAGTTACACCATTTCTTTAAATATTACAATATATTAAGCATCATAATCATCTTCGTTGCACCTTTTGTTACATGTAGGTATATTATTTGGATCTGTATAAATAAAAGTATATTATAAATCAACTAAACAAAGTACATTCAATGACAAGTATGGTAAGACTTGTATAATACAATAAACAGGGTAGAAAAATTGGGTGAATGAAGGGGATGTACAGAGAGGTGAAGAAACAAATAGCAAATATTAAAATCGGGATTCCTTCTAGTTAACTGCCCCAACCCCTAGTACAGAAGATCTTTGTTCATATTTGCACCCGCTCTTTCCCATCTTTCCATGATTTTTAGGTTAATTCTTCACATCCTTGTTTATGGGATTCATGACAAGGAGGTTCAGGGGCAAATTCTCAGTGCCCAATATAACAACAAATATAGACAACACTGTTTGGGTCATCTATCCAGGGGACCAATAGCAGCTGCATGGCCTGCCTCTATATTACATACTGTATATGTTTGTGTGAATGGCTCATGTGTCTTGTCACTCATGGCCTTCATTCAGTGCTGCGCAAGAGGGGTTCATTTTAACATCACTATTGATTTACTGTAGAAGTCTCAATTCTTTCAGCTGCAAGACCCAACTGAAGCAACTTACTTATTTTTTAACAACCTGATTTTCTCACAAATTTCTTACAATCACAAATCACCTATATCATGCTATACTTCCGCAAAACCGCAACAAAATCTACCGCACTCTTTATCAATAGCTGAGAGTTTCACAATAACGTAGAATGTCTTTTCGTTCTTTCCAACCAGGCGAAGAAAAAGGAAATGTTTTAGCCTTATAAGGAAGCCTGAAAGGTTTCAAAATTCAACCTGAACTGATGGCAGCACATACTTCATTATTTTATATAAAACAGCCATACCAGATGTACAACTATATTACTCTAGGAAGAAACAGACACTGCCTTTAAATCTCGTAAGGGGAGACTGCACTAAGGGTGGGAACTTAGACTAACTTCACATAAAAATGTAGAAGGAAAGTAAAAACATGCAAACACTCGATGTCACAGTGAAAAAGTGCTGATGAGATGGATATGTGTACTTGGACCTCCGCTGTAAGTTGGCAAGACATCTTACAAATGAGTCACACATCATTCAGTCAGTATCATGCACCAGAGATCCAACAACAATTATGGCACAGGCTCAAAAAATGTACGGTTATCATCATATTTCATTAAAAGTTCTTTAACTTTTTTAATGTTACACTACTGAATGAATGTATTTGCACCAAATAGCTGCTGAAAGTATCCTTTACTCCACTGGGCTGTGTCAGGAAGGATCACATTAGACACCTATAGATTTACTAATTGAAATGTTCTCCTGCGTCTATACATCATTGTTGAACCAGGAAGTAATGTCCATGGTTCTTCCAAGAATGTAGAAGGTTCTCACTTGGCATGGATCCAGTACAAGGTGCTACCTTGGCTCCAGGCATGTTTGCTGTGAGTTCTTGTCCCTTTGCCTCAGTATTTGGTGTTGCAGTGTGATCCAAGTCACAATAAGTAAATATGCCTCTCCTAAATGCAACCCTAAATGTTATGACATGGACACAGGAGGTGGTGCCTAATAATAACAGTCACAGAGGTCACCTGCACTGAGGGTACGGTGCTTAAACCTTCTAGGAGCTGATACATTCTGGGAAGCACCCTCGGGGCACTAGACAATGTTGGAAATGGAGCGGTGGGGGAACTGATTGGTGCTAACAATACTAATGATAATAATGGCAATTGTAATTTGCAAATTTGCAATGTATGTCAATAAAAGCTAGGTCAAGGGTGGCCCACTACACTCAGTGACTTGCTGTAGCAGTCATATGCCCTGTGTTGGCATACCATTGCTAAACCAGGAAGAGCCTTCAAATGATTTGTGTTCATAGTCCTATTTCCAGAACAGCAATATGTCTGGTTGTAGGCAGTTCTGATAACATAAAGTGCAAAACTATCAATACTGGCTGACCAGTACTATGTCCAGTGCTTTAAGTGTGTAGATTTTTCAGTTTGATGTATTATTATTACAGCTGGGTACAATAATAAAGTTGAGAACAGGGATAAATGATAGTTGACATTTCCAATTTCTGGCCTTTGTTAGAAGAGCAAATTGTTTGTCTCTAGATTAGCAATGCAATGGTTAAAACTTAATAAAATAATAACAGTAAGAGAATAATAACTTAGTAATGAAACATAATATAGGTCAGGGCACATAGTGCAGAGAGGAAAGCGAAACGGGAAAAAGAAACTACTGAGACATTTGAGATGAGACAACAAGACATTTGAGTAGACAGATGGGACAGATTAGTGAATAAATTGGTAGAGGAAAGAAAAGAGAGAATACAGCGAGCACTAGGAAGAAGGGGAGACGGAATATAGACAGCAGATGGATTCCACAGAGCATTAGAGTGACTAAACATGGACAGACAAAAAATGGAATAAAAAGCTGTATTTTTTAAGGGGGGCAGTTACTATAAATCAGAAAGTGGGAATTCTACACCCACTTCTGGATTGGTCAATTGTTTCTGATATATTTATATAGAAACTTTGTTCTATCTATTATATAAATCATATTAGACAACATTTATTCGCTGATCTTTTATAGTATGGTTTTGGACAATACAGTAAATACTAGATAAAGAGCAGAGATATTTTGTTTGGGATGGGGGGGCTTTATAATCAATGGGCCTACCGCCAGCATAGAAAGTGCATAAAACTTTTCCTCCTGTCTATTAGACTGTACAGGATTGTGCTAATCTTATTCTTGTGATATATCAAAGACAATGGCACACTGGGGAACCAAGACAGAGAGGCTCTATAATGATTTTTTTTCTCATTAATGACAGTTGTTAGACTGTAAGAATCTCACATATTGTTCCTGCACAGGGACTGTCTTCTGTGCCACTGGTGTATAGTTATATCATTAAATAGAACACAGCTTATAAATGAAGATAAAGGTCTCTGTGACATCATTGCATTGAAAGCAATGACATCAACACAACAGATCCAAACAGTCACAGCTTAGAAATAAAGACTAACACTATCGTGATCTCATCAAAATATATCAAAGCCTTGTAATAAGCATAATACTATTATGACATCATTTCGATAATACACAGCATAGAAATTTATGCCAACACTGTTGTGTTGTGTATAAAGACAATTACTATTGTGATATAATTGTAAGAGAACACTGCCCAAGAATATAGGCATAAACTATTGTAACATTATGACACTATAATAGTTTTTAAGCATGCATTACTATGACATCACAAAAAAAAAACACAGCCTATGAATTATATTAAACACTATTGTAGCATCATCACAAAAGAAGACTAACTACAAAAACATTCCATCAGTGCTGTGTCATGATCACAATCTATGAATAATAATAGTCCTTAATAATAATAATAGTCCTTTAATAGTCCCACAATGGGGAAATTCAGTGTGTTACAGCAGCAAAGATAAGCAGATACAAATACAAATACAACATGTACAGGAATGTTAATAACAAGACAAACTCTATTGTGACATCATGAAAAAGAAGACAAACTTAGAAATATAGACAGAGTGTTGTGACACCAGCTCAATAACACAGTTTAGAAAAAAACACAGAAACACCATTGTGACATCACAGAAATAACAGCATAGGAAATAAAGGCAAATACAACAGTGACATATGTGCAATAGAACCCAGCCCATTAATACAGACATAATCTATTGCAATATCATCACAATACAACACAGCTTCTAAATGAAGACTCATGCTTCTGAATAATCACAATACAACACAGCCTAGGCATAAAGGCAAACACTATTGGGGCAGTATCACAATTGAAAATATAGTATAAGTAAAGAAATCAATATACTATATATACAGATGCACAGGGGACTTTTAGGCAAATGGTTATGCAACCTCTATACAATTACAATTTGTTTCTAATAAAGTGTAGATGAGGGACTGATTTACCAGCAAAATTGGGACTGCTAAAGCATTTATTGGAAAACCAAGAGAGTGCCACTTGTGATATCACTCACAAATTAGTGACTGTTGGACTGCAAAGAGCACTCTACCTACAGTATGTACCATGAGACTTGGCACATATTTAAAGGAAAACTGAATTTTCTTATGTAATGTGTATCATTAAATGGGTACATTTTTATTGTGTCAGATTTGACAGGTTCTAGGACCTTACAGATTGTGTTGCTTCTTATAATTTGCCTTATGAATAGGTTAAAGCTGCAATACCCAGCACAGCCACACATATGTTTTGTTGGTATATGGAGCAATGTAAATATCCAGCACAGTCTCTACTAAATGTACGTTGTGGTTGTGTATGGAGCATTGTAAAGTAAATAACCCCCATCGCTCTGATACTGATGAAATGCTCAAAATCCCTTTAACTAGTTTAGTTGGAAGGAGGAGCTAATATGTTCTGTAAGCAATCAAACATTTTCTGGAGAGATTTGCTTTATATTAAAGGGGTTGTCCAAGATCAGATATTGATAGTCATCAGCAACAGATTGGTGAGGGTCTGATCTATGTAATCCCACTATCCAGGTGATGACCACAGTCCACACAGGACCCAGAAACAGACAGCTCCATACACCATGTAGTGGTCATACTGTGCCATCAATATCTGATCACGGACAACCCTTTTAAGTAGCTAAGACACCACTTTAACGTTTTATCCTTCATAAGGTCAGACTACATACCTTGTGTATTTGTAGGGTTGGAAAATTCACATGTCCTAGTCATAAGTCCATTTATGTAGTTTAAGAACTATTATTTTATAAAAATTTCTACGGGAATGAGTGGTAAGTATCCCATAAAATCAAAACGCATAATAAATATATTGCACTATATGTACAGTATATATGTATATAATATTTGGTCATACAAGTATTGCTGACCACTTAGCCTGAGTGTCTATCCTATGTTGCACAATGCTGTTATATCCGTTACTGATCTATTGTATGTCATACACTGAACTCTTCTTTAATTCCAACAACAAAACTGTTCCAAAGTGAGGATTTCACATCCTGTGAATGTATTTGTTCAACCAACAATACACCAGTAAAATGCCTTTGCTGCGTGTCCCTAGTGTGCAATTGTTGATCACTCTTTTTTATATCTGAGCCCATAAAGAATGAGCAATCACATTCTTAATGGAGAATTACAGTATGACTACTAACACGGCAGAGAATGAGCTGAGCCACCAGCAAACTATGGAAATCATCTTAATATAAAACCTTTACATGTAATTAATTCCCCTTCCTCATGAAAAAGATACATTTCTAGGCTAGGCCATGACATGTACAATATATTTCTGGGGGTGAATGAAATAGGTAATGTATTAATAATGTTATTTGAGCTGTATTTGGAGCAGGACTGGCACAATTCATTACCAACTATGATGAAGTTAAGTTAAAACTTAAAGGGAGTCTGATACCAGAACAGTCCCTATTAGAGATGGGTGAAACTCGAATATTTCAAATTGTTACGTTTTTTACAAAACCGAACAAAAGGAAATTCGTCTTGGATATAGCACCAGACATCACCAGGAAAGCATCAGACACCATGAGGAGGCCCAAAAGAGGTAACGGAAGATGAATATGAATGTTTTTTTTTATTTTTTACACCTCTCCTGGGCCTCAGCCTATTATACTCTGGGGTCTGAAGAGACCCCAGAGTATAATAATATCATTTTTACACTGACATATTATTGACTGTGTTTGCCTTAGAGAGATAGAACTTAGATAGATACATTCCTAGGATCCCTAAAAGTGTCCTACACTATTTTAAGCCAATTTAAGGTGTGATTCATACCAAACTTGTTTGATCCAAAATGAATCAAAGACCTGAACACGAAATGAGAGGTTCGCCTATCTCTAGTCCATATTGAACTATAAGCATGTGAAAACACTTTTTTTCTGCATCCCGATGGGTGCCTCCGTTGCTGAGAAATGAACTTTTTCCTGATATGCCACTTTTTGGTGCAATGAGGGTGCTACTGTTGCCCTCATTGCACCAAAGCCCCCCCCCCCATTCCTCCCCTCCTATCTGCTATGATTGACATGTACACTGCTTGGCGATATCAATCATAGAATCATATGATGGTAGTTCTTTGGTGCAACGCGAGCAATGGTGATGTCCTTGTTGCATTAAACAAGCAACAACCCTGGCTATTAGACTGGGCTTATAGTTCAATAGGGACTGCCCTGGTGACTCACTCCATTTATAGCTCATCTCTCCCACTGCAAATCTATAATAAGCCCTCTAATTGTCACACATAATTCACAGTACTAGTCTCTTTATATGAAGCAGAGGGGTATTTTGAACCCTGTCAGGCTACAGGACCCAAGTCCGCAACCTTGGTACTCTGAGAGTTATACTCCTGAGTATGGTGCACACATCATATTTTCTGCCATATAGTAATACATTGATCCATGTACACTATCTCACAAATAAACAGGCATACTAAGCTTGTAGTAATTAGGATGGTACATAATGAGTAATATGACATGGATGTAGCTTACACGCACACCAGCTCAGCAGAATATGACATCAGCAGAATGTGCTAACTTCCCCAGAGCAGAGCAGGTTCTACCAGGATCAGAAGGATTTGTTTGCCACGGGTCACGCCTGCCTTATTATATTCCAGAATTATTCCATTATTCTGAACACCTTGTCAATCTTTCTTGTTTACAAGCTAATTTTTACGATTGTCTTGGAATCCTTAAAAGGTGATGTCACACTATGTATTCACTACCTCCAACTCCTGGCAGTCTTCTGAGCTAAAATACTGCCTTTGTTTTAATAAAGCCGCAGCTTGTGAGATCATGGTTCATTGCGAACTATATTATGATTGCAACTGATATCCCTATAATTCGAGGAATACAGGGCAATTCATGTAGTCACCAGTCCCTGCCACTTCCTATGTTCAACCAAAACATTACTGGTTGCATGAGGGAAATAGGCAGTGTTCACTTACCATTTTTTTGGCTAGATAGTTAGACTAATGTAAATAGTCTATGAAATTCTAACCATAACTTGACATCTCTTTCTGTACTCCACTAAATACTTTTCCATCATCTCCAGGAATTATTAGAGTGCCTCTTATGATGTCATAGTGATGTCATATCAATATTGTGATTGCAGAGCATTGTGCCAACACTGATGTCAGGGCACAGATTACATTATTCTATAGTAAATGAGGCAGATAACCACAAGTTATACTAATGTGACTGAATGATAAGTCACTTATTTGCAATTTATAAAGGTTTACCTACTGTACCCAAGCTGGCCTGATAATGCATGTCCTATCTAATGACTAATGCGATTACTAAATTGGCATCCCTTTTGCTGAGGTCACGTAACCGCACACAAGTTTGTGTTAATGGTGGAGAGAATTATACGCTACATCATCCTTTAGTATACATAGTTGATTGCTATTTTTCCTCATGCAATTATGCTGTTGTTAAAATGTCAAACTTGATGTATTTTCCCCATTTTCTTCAGGCAATTAGATGGAAATGCTCACCAACAATCTATGTTAGCGCTGAAATAATTTATTAATATTATGCCAACAAAAGGGTCAGTTTCTCTAAACAATGATAATAGATTTGCATCCACAAGCCGTGGTTTCTTCCTGCTTTTGACAGACATGTATGTTTTATATCATTCCATCAGCGAATTCCAACATCAGCTACCTCGTACACCATTATCTTGTACAAAATATATTGTGACTGTTCTCGTAGACCTCTTGCACATGACCATAGAGGATTTACGGTCTGCAAATACTGATCCTCAATCTGCACTAAAACATGTCTGCATTGCATTAGTATGCCATCCGCAATCATGGATCCTGTACGATTCCCTAGACTAGTCTATGCCGCAAATGTGGCCAAAAATAGGACACACTTAATAATTGCGGTTGTGTGTCTGGGCCCATAGAAATCAATGGGAAAATACTTTTGTCTGCAATTGTGGATAAATGAGGCCTTAATGTTGTGTAAACCCCCCAGAGATCACTAGTAGGAAAAAGCGGACGATCCCTGGACAGATCACTAGTGAGAAAGAGCAGAAGATCCCAGGACAGATCACTAGTAGGAAAGAGAAGAAGATCCCAGGACAGATCACTAGCAGGAAAGAGAAGAAGATCCCAGGACAGATCACTAGTAGGAAACAGCAGAAATTCCAGGGACAGCTCTGATCACTGATCTCTCTTTTGATTCACCTGGTAGAAGTGTTGTTAGCACTGGATGGCCTCATAAAACATCTACAGTGCCTTGCGAAAGTATTCGGCCCCTTGAACTTGTCAACCTTTTGCCACATTTCAGACTTCAAACATAAAGATATAAAATTTTAATTTTTTGGTGAAGAATCAACAACAACTGGGACACAACTGTGAAGTGGAACGAAATTTATTGGTTATTTTAAACTTTTGTAAAAAATAAAAAACTAAAAAGTGTGGCGTGCAATATTATTCGGCCCCTTTACTTTCAGTGCAGCAAACTCACTCCAGAAGTTCAGTGAGGATCTCTGAATGATCCAATGTTGTCCTAAATGACTGATGATGATAAATATAATCCACCTGTGTGTAATCAAGTCTCTGTATAAATGCACCTGCTCTGTGATAGTCTCAGTGTTCTGTTTAAAGCGCAGAGAGCATCATGAAGACCAAGGAACACACCAGGCAGGTCCGTGATACTGTTGTGGAAAAGTTTATAGCCAGATTTGGATACAAAAAGATTTCCCAAACTTTAAACATCCCAAGTAGCACTGTGCAAGCGATCATATTGAAATGGAAGGAGTATCAGACCACTGCAAATCTACCAAGACTCGTCCGTCCCTCTAAACTTTCATCTCTAACAAGGAGAAGACTGATCAGAGATGCAGCCAAGAGACCCATGATCACTCTGGATGAACTGCAGAGATCTACAGCTGAGGTGGGAGAGTCAGTCCATAGGACAACAATCAGTCGTACACTGCACAAATCTGGCCTTTATGGAAGAGTGGCAAGAAGAAAGCCATTTCTCAAAGATATCCATAAAAAGTCTTGTTTAAAGTTTGCCACAAGCCACCTGGGAGACACACCAAACATGTGGAAGAAGGTGCTCTGGTCAGATGAAACCAAAATCGAACTTTTTGGCCACAATGCAAAATGATATATGCAAAAATCTTTTTGGCGTAAAAGCAACACAGCTCATCACCCTGAACACACCATCCCCACTGTCAAACATGGTGGTGGCAGCATCATGGTTTGGGCCTGCTTTTTTTCAGCAGGGACAGGGAAGATGGTTAAAATTGATGGGAAGATGGATGAAGCCAAATACAGGACCATTCTGGAAGAAAACCTGTTGGAGTCTGCAAAAGACCTGAGACTGGGACGGAGATTTATCTTCCAACAAGACAATGATCCCAAACATAAAGCAAAATCTACAATGGAATGGTTCACAAATAAACGTATCCAGGTGTTAGAATGGCCAAGTCAAAGTCCAGACCTGAATCCAATCAAGAATCTGTGGAAAGAGCTGAAAACTGCTGTTCACAAACGCTCTCCATCCAACCTCACTGAGCTCGAGCTTTTTTCCAAGGAAGAATGGGCAAGAATTTCAGTCTCTCGATGTGCAAAACTGATAGAGACATACTCCAAGTGACTTGCAGCTGTAATCGCAGCAAAAGGTGGCGCTACAAAGTATTAACTTAAGGGGGCCGAATAATTTGGCACGCCCCACTCTTCAGTTTTTTATTTTTTACAAAAGTTTAAAATATCCAATAAATTTCGTTCCACTTCATGATTGTGTCCCACTTGGTGTTGATTCTTCACCAAAAAATTTAAATTTTATATCCTTATGTTTGAAGCCAGAAATGTGGCAAAAGGTTGAAAAGTTCAAGGGGGTCGAATACTTTCGCAAGGCACTGTATAACCTATACAAAGATAACTCTGCCTCTCCAAGGTGAAAAAATAGTGATCAGCGTTTCAGTGATCTGTATGGTCTTATCACCCAGATCCCCACTGATCAAAACATTTGACATATCACTATAAGGTTTGTGTAATAGCATATACCTTCAAAAGCAAACTAGTTACAGTTATATTATTCCTACAAAGTTTGTGTTTCCCTTTAGGGTACACCCAGACAGGAAGTATATGCTGCAGATTTTTTGTAGTGGCAAATCTGCAGCATGTGTGCCAAAATATACAGCGCTAGAAATTGCAGTAAAGCATGCTTCAAAGAGGTAAGTGGCAAGACCCTCATTGTTCTATAGAGGTTATTTGCATATTGCCATAAACAGCGATATGTTGGCAAAGGAGGCACCAATTCACAAGGGGAAAACAAAGCTTCATTCAGGTGGCCCTAGCCTATGGGTATATGGGTCTGGGTTGATATGCCGGGCTCAAGTGACAGACCCCCATAAAATTAACATTTTGCAAAAAACATACTTTTTTATATCTGATGTGGTGTTGCATAATACAGTCTATGCATACCTGTAGCTGCTGCAGAGGTAGCAGTTGCAGCCAGGAACTGATGCCTCAAGAGACCCAAAGTCCTATCTGACATGTAAGAAAACACCAGTATTAGAAATGATACATGGTAGATGGGGGCACTGTGGACTAGGAACCCTAGGAGATTCAGGCTATGACTCTTTGACCAGGTGAAGCTTCTTCTGTATTGTCACATGTTAGTACCAAGAAAATTGTATTTCTGCTCTAGCAGAAGTCCGCTTAGGCTAAAGGAAGGTTGAATTTGATGCTGTATTTATACCTGGATGGTAACTTAATCCATACATAATATTTTTGTGCTGAAATGCTCCTAACAGTTTATCAGTAAAAAGAAAATATTCACCAAAACCAAATATGTGGCTAATATGCAGCCTATGAAGCCTGTAATTACAACAACATGAGGACACTGGATGCCTCTTCCTTTTATTCATCCAGGTTATCAGAAAGAGAAAAATATCCTAACTGGACCAAAGCCAGTGGCAGAGAAAGCAAGAAGAACTGAACCTGGAAATTATAGAGATTGTTCTTATTTTTGTTGTTTCCGTCTCACTTGCTCAGACATTAGCGTTCTCAGAATCATTTCTAAATACTGTTAGCTAGTTGTGAGGCTGGAACAATGATTAGTAGAATGTCATGTTCTTCCGGCTCTCTGATATAAACCACGTCTCACTGGTCTTTCCCACCAATCAGTTTCCATTGTCTAAGCTTTTCAACACAGCATTAAATGCATTAAAGCCACGATACTGTCCATTATTTCCAAGCCTTTTAGCTTTTATTCTCGTCTCCCAGTCTTCACACTTCAGTTCTATATTTTAAAGTTTTTTTTTACAATTTTACTTTGTATAATTATACATGTATTCACTATTCTGCACGTGACAGTTTTGTATTCTGCATCCCTATCTCTGTTCTTCAGCTTTAAAATTCATACAAAAGCCAATGCGGATAAAATTTTATTAATTGTATCTATACGTAAACTGATGCAGCGAGCTTGCACATGTCTATACCATTAAACACCATTTTACAGCACCCATTTTTTTTCCTGAGGTTGCCGCCCATTGGGATCTGTCAATCTTTATATTTGGGAACAGCGTGTGCTTTATCAGGTGTGGCCCATTCCTGGATACACCAAACAATTTGCATATAGATTAATTGACATTTTCTGCACTTTCCCACTGTGTTAAAGGAACACTCTGTGTGAAGCTGATACTTTGCTTTGCCTAGTCCAGGGCTTAAAAAGATGTGTTACATGTCATATGTTTCCTTACTTTAGTTTAAGGGGCTGAATAGGATTCTAAAAATATAGGTGCTTTTCAGAACAGTGCCATATCTGTCCATATGTGGTATTGCAGTTTAGCACCATTCAGTTCAGTGGAACTGAGCTGCAATACTACAACTCATGGACAAGTGCAGGTACATATGTTTTTTTAATCCTTTGTAACTCCTTAAGGCTAAGGCCCCATGTAGTGGGACGTAGCAAAAAAGCGCTGCAGAAAAAAACGAGCTGGAAATGTATTGCATTTTTTCCCACAGCGCTTTTCACAGAAAGTCCAGAAAGGTTTCCTCTGCGGACTTTCTGCTTCCATTATACCTATAGGGAAACTGCCAGCATTTCTGTAGGTACAGTATAATTGACATGCTGTAATTTCCAAAACCATGACGGTTTTGGAAATTGCAGCGTTCCCGCTGCGTGTATTTTTCTGCAATGTGTGGATGGGATTCACAGGGACTGTAAAACGCCGCATTTATTTCCGTGGCATTTCTGCCACATGGGACCCTGGCCTAAAGGGGTTGTTTCAGCGAATAAATGTTATTGTTTGTATAATGAAAAGTTATACAATTTTCCAATATACTTTCTGTATCAATTCCTCACAGTTTTCTAGATCTCTGCTTGCTGTTATTCATTCTACTCAATTCTAGTGAATAAAAGTCAGAATCAGAATTTTCCAAAAGTTTCAGGTTCACTCATGAACTAGAAGTGAAATGATTATAGCCTGGGGTTTCTTCAGGCACCAGAGTATAATACGTGGTATGGAAACATAACAAACAGCTCCTTACCACTCCTGGGCATCCTCACAGCGTCCAGGGCTCCCTCAGGGTCCTCTTTTAGTCTCTACAGTGAGGTCACGCTTCACAGGGTCACCGCCGACTCCTGTTGTTCAATTGTCATGATGTTGGCACACCCCAGGAGGTCAGAAGGGAGCACCATACGTTGTGAGGAGATGTGAGGGAAGATGAGTATAACTGTTTGTTATGTTTCCACACCTCCCCTGGGCATCCACTTATATACTGAAGACACCCCAGAGTATAAAAATTTCAGTTCCTGACAAATTTATTCAGCCTGAAATTAATCTTTAGGATGAACCATTTGAACCCAAAATGAAACAAATCTTCATAGGTTTACCCCCCCCCCCACTTGTTACAAGACTGTGTACTGTGCTGTGACTGTAACGAATTGTGCACCTGTGTGTCCATCACATGACCATGGACTGATTTTTATCCACTAGAAGTAAACTAGCGAATCCAATCCACACATTGTGGAAAAATACGTGCAGCGGACATGCTGAGATTTCCAAAACCATTGCAGTTTTGGAAATCACAGCATGTTAATTATACCTATGGAAACATCGGCAGTTTCCCTATTGGTATAATGGAAGCAGAAAGTCCACAGAGATTTCTGTGAAAAGCACTGTGGGAAAAACCGCGATGTGTTGCCGTCACATTTTTTCCGCAGTGCTTTTTCCTGTGGCCCGATACGTGGAGCCTTAGCCTGAATGAGGTTTGCAGAAACGCATGTACTCTTCACCAGACTGCTCCATTTAGGTGAAAGCAACTGAATTTTCAGTCAAATAAATTTCAGCAACAAATTTGTTGCATAGGACTACACCTGTACTATTATGCTTGGCACAAAATACAGTAGTTGTCTGTGTTATCTAGATAGTACTATTATTTTTGGAAGGACAGAGGTGATAAGAAACATTACCACTTTCTGACATGTCATTTTTTGACTTTGCTTTCTATGAAACAAATGTGTATTTGCCTAGAGTGATTATGACAGCATTAACATGGACTCTTGGCCCCTGAGAATTCTTAACACATGGTAAGAAATAAAGGTGATTTGTAATGAATAGACATTTTCCTTGTTGGCCATTACACTTATATGTATTTTATGTAAATGGATTTTCACTGCATGAAGTATTTCTTGATTAATATTCCATGTAAGAATGTTTTAATGGAAATTTTAGACCCTCTGATATCGGCGCTGCATGACTCCCTGGAATCTTGCCTGTGTAACTAAGACATAAGTGGCAGAAAATAGAAACTGAATTTATACCAATGCAAACCCCCTGCAAGCAGAAATGCCACTAATTGATGCACTTAAAACATAACTTTACACAAAACCAAAAAATATTCCTTTCTGTGTATTGTTTTAGTAGATGCCATTCAGCCATATACAATCAATATATACAGAACTACTCACAAGAGCTGAAAGTCTACACAAGGTATTATGATTTGGAAATGTGTAATATATGCAATTATCACAATACTGAATAATTCTCATTATTTTAATAGAAATGTGATTACACTAAGGCTTTACACATAAATTGTCCTTGGATACAAGGGATGATGAGTACAAGAGATAATAAACTGCACACCCTATTCACCAGAGAAAACATATTGGGGGAAATTTATTAAGACTAGCATTTCTTAAGTGTCTGACTGGCAATCCAGAGGCACTGCCATTCACCAGAATGAAAATCTATGCCAGTTGTAACTGAAACCAGTTTTCTAGCATGTGTTATAATAAATATGTTGGGCTGAGGCATCCCACACTTGGTCTGCCAAACGTTGTGCCCACTTTTATAAAAAGTGGCAGGTGAGACGCAGGACAAGAAAGGGACACAATTACACCAATCTACACCAGAAAACTGATATACATGGGTTGATAAACTCCACCCAATGTATGTGCTTACATACAATAAAAACTAGGTTTCTGGTGTGGGCACAAAATTAGAAAAAGTCTCTATTTCATGAGGTAGTCTAAGCAGCTTCTTTTGCATTGTCAGCAAAAAATCAGGAAATAGTGTTCTCAGTACTTCTAACTAAAGTAATTGTCTCATCAAGACAACCCGTTTCCATAGTCCCCATTAGAACATATGGACACCATAGTGGTAGGGGACCCTCTGCCCCCCTCTATTAGCCAGAGTAAAGAAAAGTTCTTGCTCTGATCGATTCAGCTTGTCATGTATTACATTCAGCTTGTCATGTATTACATAGATAGCCAATCGTTTGAATAGCCTAAATGAATTGCTACATTTCTGTAGCTTCAACTGGTGATCACAGTTGAGGGTTTCTAAAGCGATCAGGAGATCACTAAACTGGCTTCAGCTTGAAATGAATATGTCTTGACAAATCATTTTAGGCAATATTGCCACCATAAGACATTTCTTGAAATTATACCTGCATGACCCAATATTCACAGTTTTGGATCCTTCTACAAGAGTGCCAATTGGCAATTGCTATCTTCCATGTACATGTGGAAAACATCAATCTGCATTTGTCGCCAGCACATCCACTGTTTACACAGGAAAATATTCTTCTGACCAACCAGCATTAGTATAAGCCCACATAAAAAATGTGTTTAGCAGAGAAATGAGCATTTGTTGGGCGATCGGGGGCATTTTTACATACTCGATAATAGGGAACAATTATCCACTGATGTAAAATGGCCATAATGCACTATTATGTTAATTATATTATATTGCTTACAAGCCATTATGTATGTAACCTAAAACAATGTAAGATAATATACAAAGAACCTGTAAATCTAAGGGGCCCTATTACACTGCCCAAGTGCCAGGAAGGAAGAGCGCTGAACGATAAGAAACATGTTGATTGTTTCTGTTTTCATTGGCCCATAACCCATTATTTGCTTTTTGGTAGGCTGATCAGCTGCACGATTAGACAGGCAGTTATCAGGATTGAGTATTCCTAGGCATGCTTGTTCCCAATCATTTACCTAAAAGCACTGATCATCGTGGGAATATTGGGAATATTTTTCAGACTTCATGTCAATAGTCCCATTAATTATAATTCAGCCATTCTACCTGTGAAAAATCCACCATTGCAGTTGGCTGCTACCTTTAGAAATGGCTGAATAATGCAGAACAGTAGCAACTGCATGGCAAATGAAATATGGTAAATTTTTATGATTATAAATGTTGACTTTCTTATTAACCTAGAGCTTATTGTCTCTTCAACAAGACCTGCATTCAACTGACCATCATCATCTCGGAGCTTGGTGGTATTTCATTTATGCAATACTCCACTATGTGAGTGAACCAACAATAACACATTTAGAAAAGCAATTCTTCAGCGTTCTATTTTCCTTATGTAAAAAGTCAGGCAGAAAATTGTCAGAGGAAGACAGAAAACCTTCCTGACCTTCAAATAACAAGTTAACATACATCAAAACAATTGTGTTTTTTTCCGCCAGTGAAAATATACTTCTGTAAGTATATTTCTCAGTAATGTATTCAGAAAGTAGAGACAGTACTCAGAATGATTTCTCTTGCACCAAGAGTTTATTCGTTTATACTGCCATCATGTGAAATATTCCAAGCAACACTTTGGGCGGAACTATATATACGGAAAGATGCTGTAAATATTACCAACAACTGTAAAAAATACCATCATAATTTCCATCATTCAGGTCCTAGTAGTAATACTTCCTACAATTTACAACCCCGATTCCAAAAAAGTTGGGACGTCGTATAAAATGTAAAGAAAGCAAGAATGCAATGATTTGGAAATCTCATATAGCCAGATTTTATTCACAAAAGAACATGGAACACATATCAAAAGGTGAACATCAGACATTTAGAAATTGATGGCAGAAACACATCTCAAAAAAAGTTAGGACAGGGTTAACAAAAGGCTGGGAAAGAAATTTGTATTAATGAAAAACTGCTGCAGGGTCAATTTTCAACTAAATCACATGTCTGTGTATAAAAAGAACATGTTAGAGGCAGAGTCTTTGAAAAGCACATGGTCAGCGGTTCACCAATCTGTGAAAAACTGTTTCTAAAAATTGTGGAGGAATTTCAGAAAAATGTTCCTCAACGTAAAGTTGTAAAGACTGAATATCCCACTATCTACAGTACATAACATCATCAAAAGATTCAGAGAATCTGGAGAAAACTATGTGCACAAGAGACATGGTTGACAGTCAATATTGGTGTTATGGAATTGCCACTAGAGCTATTCCCAAGAAATACAGGAAATGGAAAATACCAGAGAGCAGTAGATCAAGCAATCAAAATCTCACAATCGCACCAAGAGATAAATCTAAGGCACTCCAAGTATTCTTAACTAGAGCCCGCTGCAAAGCTGGTTGAACTTATGCTGAATTTGGACCTAAGTTATCATCCCAGTAGCTAAGTGCAAGAAATAGATGCTCTACAATCTGAACACAAAACAAGACCCACAGTACTGCTTACTAGGCAGTACAAAACAGGAGTGCTGAATTATAAGAGCAAACTTATCTAGGCTGGGGTGAATCCAAGAAGTCAAAGTGAATGCCAAAATCAGAAGACAAGAGAAAATCCGGTAAACAACCCAAGGTCAATATAACAGTAACAAATAGACATGATCAAAGTTCTGGAGCCAAGCTTGGTAATAATTAACTAATAGCAAGCCCCTGGGACATAGAGAAAAAGCCTTAAATATCCCTCCTCAACTGCTGACAGGTTCAGCATACCAGAGCTCTGACAGCTACGGAAAGCTTCATGTGTTGGCATGACAACCTTAAAGCAGCAGCAGCAGCGATCAGTCGCTTCCTAACAATGCTCATGTATGTATACAACATACAGACTAGAGAAAAAGAGGAATGTCAGAAGGAGATGTGGAAGGAAACATTAAAAGTATAGAATGCTATTCTTCTCATCTGTACCAGATTGTTCACATGGAGAAGGAGAACCTATTAAATATCTCAAACAAAAACCTATCCTGTTGTTCTGAATAGGGAACTTCTTTTTGTCCAGTCAAGAACAGATTTGATTCAGATGGATGATGAGATGATTCTTCATGCAGACTGTTAATTAAATTTGTCCTACCTCAGAAGATCCCATCCATTCAGACCTATGTCTCTTTTGCTAAAAAGGACTGAAAAACTTGTGGACAGTGGTACATACAAGTAACGTAAACATAACTTGCCCTACAATGAAAGAGGAGCCATTAACTCCCTTAAAAACAAGAGTAAAATTATAATCACGCCAAGATGACATATAATCTAAGATTGCCACAAACTTAAAGACATTGATGATCTATCCTTAGGAATAGTCAAAAATATCATATCAATGGGGAGCTGACACCCAGAACCCTCAACAATCAGGTGAACAGGCAGCAATAACTGACGTGCAGTGTGTTCAAAACCTGCAGAACAATACTCTTGGCTGCAGGTTTTTATGTGCAGTTTGTGGATGGATTTGTTAAATTCTACGACACTTCTACTGTACTTCACAGTGGGTTAGCTGCCAGTGATTTTGCAGCAGTTAACCCGCGACGAGTACACAAGGTGCATACTGAGTCTTAAAGAGGACCTTTCACGTCCTCAAAGATGTGCGCTATTATATACCACTAGAAAGCTGACAGTTCGCTGAATTGTTGTATGTGTAATCCAGTAGTGTTTTCTTCACTTTGCATTTAAGACAAATTGTTTTCCCTTCCCAATATATTCTGACCTTACAATGCCCTTTCTGATCTTACATATCTGAGGTAACAATATTTATACTGTGTCTAACATCTACACGTCATGTCTGCTGATTTGTCAGTTTAGATGACCATTTGACGGTTCAGCATCTGCAATGGTCAAAAACCCATAGAAAGTGTCACTTCCCAAAAAGAGTACTTCTAAAATATAATCTTTATTAATATTGTCTAAAAAGATAACCATAAAAAAGCAAAAGCTCAAGAGCAAAATAGTTTAGATATGATAACAGGGTCAACAACAAAGGTGCCTAGAAGTTGCCCCACATTGTTAGTATCATATAGTAACCACTGCATTCACATTGAGAGGTTCAGTAACAGTAATTGGTTAATAACACCAGGAGAGGCAATAGCAGCCAGTACAAAGACAAAAGGCTGCTCAGCCAGTATCAACCTCCTAGTGAATGCCTAAACCTCAACTAGTTTAATAGAGAGGGGACTCAGGTATCTGTTCCCATGTGCTACTAAAGACCATCCCCCATCATATATTCAGTACAGACCATTGGGTCAAATTTCTGATGGATGTCTGTACATGTCTGAGTCCACACTAGATGTTTATAGTATTTCAAAATACCTCCCTAGTGGTCAAAAGAGTACACCTGATGCGTTTCTAGGACAATATTAGCCACTGTCCTGTCATCAGAGGCATATATTTACTATATAGATCCACTCTTAGAGAGCTATAGTATCCCCCCCCCGGTCCCATCATTAATGAACCTCTCAATCTGAATGCAGTGGTTACTATATGATACTAACAATGGGGGGCAACTTCTAGGCACCTTTGTTGTTGGTTATCTTTTTAGACGATATTAATAAAGATTATATTTTAGAAGTACTCTTTTTGGGAATTGACACTTTCTATGGGTTTTTGGTTATTTTGAGTTTAGAGTCTTTAGTTGATTTATTATTTTGAGTTCATTAGTATCTGCAATGGTAAACATATCAGCAATGGAACCTAATTATTCAATTGCCAGTGGTTGAAGAGGAATGGATCTCTCCTATAGACATTGCTTTATAAAGTATCACATTTTGCATACTGACTAGGACATTGTCAGCCCAGCAGTGAACCAGCCATAGCAATAATAATAATGCTAATAATTGACATCAAGGATGGAAATAATGCTGCAGTTTTCAATGAAACATATGAATAATCCTCAGCATCCAAGCTAGAATGCAACCACAGCAATTACAGCAATTTAAATTAAAGCACAAATCAATACTGTTTCGGCAAATACTCAAACCCAACCTTACAGTGACTATTATCCAATGTGCATGTAGGCAAACTGGGCCAAACAATCCTTAGTACCCAAGTAAACAGCACCATAACTATATAACACAGTCATCTACAAAGCAAAGAAAGTGTCAAATGGCAGGACCTATCATTCATTATACAGCCTTATTTTTTCTGGTTTTCGTTTACTGTAAGGGGGCATTCACACTACCGTTGGTGACCGTCAGTAGTGTCCGTTGCTATTGTCCGTTACAAGATTTTAGCATCGGACACTAGCTGAACTGTCAGAAATCCGTTAAAATTTCAATTCATTTCAGTGGGTTTTTATATTGTGTCCGTTAGTGTCTGTTTGTGTCCGTTTGTGTCCCTTTACACCCAATCCATCAGAAGTCCGTTTTTTCTCCCCGGACAAAAAAATCCTAAATGCAGGACTTTTTTGTCCGTTTGGAAAAACGGATTCTTGACGGACAGCAAGTGTCCGTTATTTTTTTAACATTGAAGTCTATGTGTAACGGACTTATAACAGACAGTAACTGATAGCCATCAGTCAATGTCCGTTATTTTATGTCCATTTTTTTTCTGCGCATGCTCAGATAGCAGAAACAAACAAAAAAAAAAACGAACAGTGTTAAAAAACGGACACTAACTGATGCTAACTGATGCTAATGTGTCCATTTTTTTTTAACTGATCCATTAATTGGATCAGTTAAAAAAAACGGACACATTAACATCAGTTAGTGTCCGTTAATGTCTGTTATGATAGGTGTCCGTTTTTGTTTTTTTTTGTTAACGGACACCTTCATAACGGAATGCGACGGTAGTCTGAACCCTGCCTAAAAAAGCTAATATACAGTAAAACCTCTCTGAAACCACCACCCAAATTTACATGAAAAAGTGGTCTTTTAGAGAGGTGGTCTAAAAATGTTCATGTCATCATCTATATTTAAAAAAAATTCCTAAAAATATTGCAGTTATGACTCTGGACACTAAGCCAAATAATATGCTGAGAGTTCCTGTTTTCTGTAGGAGATTTATTTTGTAGCAGCCACTACAATATTCAGCACACTTCTGATCACAGCTATCATGTATATGTAGGTAAGACACAGAATCCACCCATCACAATAAGTGATTTCATAGTTTATCTACTCCCCTTTTTACACAATGACCTTTGCACAGGTCATAGGGCATACCCAAAAAACTCTTGAATAGAAGTCTGCTCCAGATCATAGTGTCAATGGCCCATCTCAACTGCAAGATAGTTAGGATTTTTTAACCCCTTCCTGCCGCAGAATTTTCATTTTTGACTCCCTGCCTTCCAAGAGCCATAACTTTTTTATTTTTCTGTTCACAGAGTCTTATGAGCACTTAATTTTTGTGGAACAAATTATACTTTGTAGTGGTACCATGTAATATTCCATACAATGTACTGGGAAGCTGGAAAAAAAATTCAGAATGGGGTGGAATTGAAGAAAAACTGCACTTGTATGACTTTTTTACAGGCTTAATTTTTACAGTTCACGTTGCAGCCAAATGACATATAAATAGTATTCTATGGGTCAGTGCGATACCAGACATAGTTGGTTTTTTTTTACGTTTTAACCCCTTCAAAAAAATTTTTGGCAAAGTTTTGGATTTTTTTGAGTCTTCATACCAATATGTTTTTAAAAATTTTCATGTATGGGTATTTATAGGGTGTCTTTTTTTTTCGGGGCCAGATGTTCTATTTAGTTATACCATTTTGAGGAATGTCTGTCGCTTTGATAATTTTTTATTGAATTTTTTACCCAGCAGCTATGACGGCTGCTCTGGTCTTGTATCACTCAACTTCCACCGTAATAGTATGGCAGATCTCAGCAAAGTGTTAAATACAGACAATAACATGAAAAATTTTAAATATTTTTAACATCAAAACATGACTTAAACCTTAGGTCATTTCCTGGCAACACTTTTCCTTTAAGACTTGCATTTCCTATGACAGTTTTGATTCTATGTGAGCTTGAGTGGAGAACCTGCTAATTTATTAAGAAGGCATATTTTCTGCCCTATTAAATCTAGGAGATTGTGTAGATTTAATCTATAACTAATTTATTATATAAATTATAGTAAATCTGCAGGGCCTTGGGAAACCACTTTTCCCCTGCTAACACACAAAAAACCCCCACAAACACTACACTATAAAATTATATTAAATACATTAACAGGATGTTGACAGATTACTATGTGGGTTAACACATTTCTTAGTTTCAGACATACCACAGTATTGTGTAAAACTGCACTGATCCTTAATGTTTTATTGCCCACGATACTGTTAAAAGACTTATTTTACATATATAGTAATAAGCTAGGCTTTATGCTCTACCCAACCTCAAAACCAGAGCTGCTCTAGAATACTGATGTGCTATGCACAATGTAAAATAGACCAGGGCTGTCCAAACTGGCATCACTCCAAGGGTTTAATATGATCCCCGGCTTCTCGAAGAACCTACATAGCTTTCACTGCATGACAAATAACTTCACTCAAATGGATTAAATGAAAGAAAGATCAGCAGCACTCTTACATGATCCACTCCAGTCTTGGAAAATCATATGGATCTTGGAGTGGTTGCCAGCTGTTTCAGGCACTTTGATAATTCATTTTCTAATATAGCAAACGCACACCTTAAGTAGTGAAAACTCCCCCTCCATTAGCAACACATGCAGAAAACTAATTCAACAATAATTTACGATTTTCAATGTATCCAATAATACCCAGGCAATTCTACTAGGAGTTCCAAATCCAAACTAGTCATGGGGAAGATTTATCATGGGGGAAGGGGGGGCTTAAAGTCAGTTTTGCTGGAGTCTGCATTGCTGTAGTTTGCATCAAAATCATTGTGTTTGATAAATTTCTGTTCTAAGATGTTATTAACCCATCACCAGAGAGCTGTTTCAGGGTTACTGCCGTCAAGAAAAACTTATTTGTATATTCTTTCCCTGGTACTTTTTATAAAGTTACATTTGACTAACCACAGTCACATTCCTATCTATTTTTCAAGAATGGAGTGAGCAGCTTAAAGTGAAAAGAGTCACAAAATTGCCTCATCACAGACAACCCATTCCAAAATGTGGCAATCACCCTGAGCCCTACAAAAAATGGAGGGGATCAGCAAGTAGCGACTGCAGTAGAGAAAATGTGGTAACACATGCCTGTCCTTGTAATACAAAATGTCATGCTGAAACGGTAGCAACTCTTATAGAGCAACTGTCCACTTGGCTCCCCATGACCCCCAAGACATCCAGGAAACCCTACATTTAAAGTAATCTAAAACATTAAAAACAGGATATCATAATAGGAACAGACACAGAAAAGAGAGAAAATGAGTTCTGAAGGAAACCTTTTCTGCATATTTAATAATCATATAGTACTATGCATAATAATACGTGATCCAGTGTGCAAAGTTTAAAGCATTGCTCCCCACTCAATAGGATGTTACACGTGGGTCTTTGAACCCCACTTTTGGCAGCTGCGGATACTTTCATGCCCTAGTGAAACCAGGGAAGTCATTATAGGACTGGAGTCAAAACCACATAATTGGCATAATTCTGTTGCATTTTTCACTGAGTTTTTGCTGCATTTTTCTCTTCTTTTTTCCTTCCCCTATTGAATCTATAGGGAAAATGATCTCGATCCCACAGCTTATAATTAACAAGCTGCGTTTTGGCCATTCGGGCTAATCCCATCCACACATTACAGAAAAAAAAATCCATAACAGAAATGCTGCAATTTCAAAAACGCTTGCTTTTTTGTAAATCGCAGCATGTCAATTATACATACGGAAATGCTGGTGTTTTCCATATAAGTATAATAGAGGCAGAAAGTTTTTCTGTGAAAGCCGCTGCACAAACAAATGCAATGCGTTTCCGCTGCAGTCTTTTCTGCAGCATTTTATGGCTGTGGCTCGCTACGCGGGGCCTGAGGCTTACACGGCTCTTTTTTTCTGCATTGTGTGGATGAGATTATCCGAAATCTAATTCACTTTGCTAGTAGTGTATAACACAGTGTTTTTTTCAACTGCATTTCCGCAGCAGCCAAAAATGCTGAGGCCTTAGATGCTTTTTTGTTGTAGATTTTGCTGTGTTTTTTGAACCAAACCCAGGAGTGGCTACAAAAGGAATGGGAACACATATACTTCTCCCTTCTACCCTGCATCCCATCAGATCAGCTGTTCTTAGCAGCTGATATACAGAGAATGGAGCAGGAAGCAGAGAGCTCTGTTCTCTGTATAGAGGCTGAATTGAGTCACTACAACTTATTTCCCATTCCAGTAAATGAGAGCTGATCTGCTGTAACCCATTTTGGCCACTGCACAAAGAACAGAAATGTCTGTTTACTGCTCCATTCTCTGTGTATTAGCTACTAAGAACAGATAATTGATGGGGGTTACTGGTGTTGTACCCCAACCCATCTGATATTGATGGTCTATCCTTATAAGCTCAGCTTATTTAGCCCAGAAAACCCTTTTAATACTGAGGTAGGAGCCAAAACACTTGGTCATAACTTTAGTAGGCTCTATTACCATTCAATACTCAGTGTGACTACACCATCTGAAAAGTTGAAAGTGATTCATGACCTACAAAAGGTTGGGGACTGCTGGGTTAAATAATAGTATCAATCTGGTGTTCAGGCACAAAATATGCAAACGTGGACATCTATTACCTCTGTAATATAGGCATATCTGATTCCAGAAAGCCTAAATAGACTGCTTTGTTCTCCACTTTGCACAGTGGCCATTAGAGAAAGAAAAATCACTGGTTACAATTAGGCAGCTAAAAGGTACCATGGGCTCCTCAATGCAAAAATGTTAGATTTTTTTTTCCATCCTAAGAAAACCGATGTTAAGAGTGTCAGACTAGTCAAAAACACTAAAAGCACTTACAATAATAGGCAACCTGAGTGAATGTTAGTTCAGTCCTAGCAAAAGACTCCCTACGGCCACTCAGCATGCTACAGAAATAGAACACTTTGCAATCTGTGTTCTTTTGACACTTTCTACTAATATAAAAAGATATAAGACATCTTATGCCATCTTACCTTACAAACAAGAAGAGCAGACACACTCAGTTCCTATGGCACACACTCGCCAGATACATGTGTATAATACAAGCTGCAGGCTTTAAATCTCTTAAAATGTCAGATGTGAGCCAAAGAGTAATTAGACATTTCAGCGAGGATTTCATTCTCTAATCTCATATGGGTTAGATGTAAACCTGCTACATGAAGAACCATTCGGTTTACTATTGTGGTCCAACCTCATTACTAAGCGGAGGCCCCAAGAGAACAACCATGTGACGGGGGGACTGTGGGAAAATCACTGTCTTTATTTAATATACAGAACACCACTATCTATTCCTACCAGGAAAACAAGTCACAAGGATGGCATTACAATTAATATCTTAAGAATCCAGGGATAATTTAAATGAATCATGTTATATAAGTTTGCTTCTTTCTTTGAAGAATTCTTATTAACTTCTAAGTGTCATCCAGTCATGAGACTATTTTTGGTATATGTACGCCGTGTGTCATACGTATTCATTGCAAAGAGCAGATTATGTTTGGATGTGAGAACATTAGAAAATTTAACTTCCCCTGCCCACACAAAAACACCAAAGGCATTTCTATTGTACCATATATTAACAATTTAGGCTGCGTTGGAGGTTCTGTTATGAGCTTCTGTTGCAGATTCAGTCATAAATGAAAAAAATAGCTAAATTGACGTACACCATGATGGAAACCTGACAGACCCCATTATAAGTCAGTGGGTCCTTGGGTACTTTCATTGCTTCTCTTTTCCTAACACAGATATGAACACAGCCTTATAAAATAACAGGACAAAACAAAAGTGATACAGTTCACAGGAAAACATCGGAGAATGCAGAATACAAAGAATATTGCAGCAGATGGGACATACAGTAAAATCAAATGACCATGTTGGGTTTACTGAGGTCAGCCAAAAACTGTAAAAATTTAGCTGCAGTAGGCACACACCGTCACACAGGGACAGTTTTACAGAAAATGTGGCACTGGGCTACAAGCTAAATAGGGCCAGTTTAGTTTTAAAATTGTTGGCGGTTTAAGATAGTGAAAGGGTTAATTCCCTGGTGAACTAAGATGCAGAAGTGAGTAATTCTACATTACTTTGTGGTATAGAGCAGCAAAACAATTAATGGTAAATTCAGGCTGCTTCTGATAATCACAAATGTGGGGGATCCCCTAGGATGTGGGAGCCACGGGCAAGTGCCAACCTCTAAAACCAAGCCAACCATTACAAAAACTACAGTTTCTGAAAAGTGCAGTGAGGATCTGACATAGCCATAAATGCAGTGATGAGTTGTACATATCCATAAAACCAGCATGTCCATCTTGTTGGTGTTTGTGTCATGTCCACCTGGGGCCATCTCACAGATCTTCGAACATCATTATGTCAAAGTTTAATTTTCTGTCAGATTTATTACAAATCCAATTTTAATCAAGTATGGCAGATGGTAAAGGATATTGTTATATTTGATGGAATTTGTCATATTTTATTTTTGTTTTACTGTGAACAATATCTCAGCCGGAAACAATGGCAACTTGGTGGAACAATAACTAAGGCTGGGTTCACGTCTCCGTTGGAGACCGCCAAAAATCGTTAGAGAAAAAAGTCCTGCATGGAGGACTTTTTTCTCTGCCGCTTTCAATTTCATAACAGTGGACACCTGACGGACCCCATTATAGTCAATGGAGTCCACAGGGCTCCTTGTATAACTGCTGTTTTAATGGTCCGGCTTTTACGTCATTCGGTTCCCCCACAGACCCGATCGATGGTGAGAGCCAGCACTAGTGTGAACCTAGTGTAACTGAAGACAACTCATAGATACACACCGACGGACACCTGACGGACTCCATTATATGCAATGGGGTTCACCGGGCTCCTTGTGTAACTGCTGATTTAATGGTCTGGGTTTTACGTCATTCAGTTCCCCCACAGACCCGATTTACGGAGAGCCAGCGCTAGTGTGAACCTAGTGTAACTGAAGACATAGATACACACCGATATCTTTAAATTACAGGGAAAATAATGTCAAAATTCCAATAATATATGTATTAAACTCCACTGGAACATTTTAATACTGCTAAAAAATAAATCCTACTTTGCTCAGCCCATTGAACCATAAATGTGAGTCGTATTTTTTCAAAATACACTGGTTGTGAAGAACGCGTCTCCATTCAGCAGCATTATACTAAATATAGTAGCGGTGATCATAATACAATAAACGTCCTAGTAACAGCCAAGATTACACCAGTCTAAAATAAGATGTGTGTTTGACGCACTCTTGCTCCCCTTTTAAATTGACTTGCTATTTAATATTTTAACATCTTAACCTCGGATATGATTAGTCTCTGCCCGTGCCTGGATTGTAACTGTAGAAACAAGACTATATCAACAGAAGGCTCAGAGCGGGCTGGCTGAGATTCATTTTGGACAGCGTTCTTGGCAGCGAAGTGGAAGAAATTCTTATTTAGATCTGCCAGGAGAGCTGTAATCAAATGGACCACAAGACATAACATGGAAAAAATACAGCAAAAGCTACTAGTGATGGCAAAGCATTACCAGGTTTAGTTTTTATGTCTAACATCTAACTGAATATATTCGCACTAATATTCAGAATATAATGTTAGCAGTTCTGGTGCATTGATGGCAAACAGTGATGGTTGGGTCTCCTATATGAATGTGTACCAAAGACCCTATCACAGAAGGAAAAGTCATTTTGTAGGCGGACCAAGAGGATCCACTTAGGAGGATGTAGTCTGTAATTAGTCGCGGCATGAAAGTATAAAACGGAGATGACAGAGCGCTTTATTTATATCATATCCCTGTCATTAACCCCTAAACAGTTGCCTTGGGGAACTTAATCTCATTTACCAATGATCCTCAATGCATCATTTTTATCCAATTACAGGACACAGGAGAGGAATCAGTAGTAGTACCAGCATGAGAAAATGTATACAAAAACCTGACCATAGATTTTAATGGACAAACCTTCTGGACATCATTTTGGCATACATTTTGAGAGGATTTCAGAATTCTGAAGTCCCAACTGTACTGAAAAGCCGAGTCAACTCAACTTTTCTACCCACATCCTTGTTGTCAATTTATTTATACATTTCTATGAGGAATAACAGGAACAGCACAGCAGTATGTACTAAAGTAGTAGTATTTACTGAAACAGACATGGTAGGATTGCTGGTAGGTTCTCTTTAAAGTAACCCATTGAGAGTTCTGTTCCCTTGACATATGTAAGGCAGATATTGATTCGGCTACATGCACATGAACATGAGTCATAATGGAAATCTAAGCCAGTTCCTAACCGGTGTAGACTTCCATTCTGGCGCACAGGAATGTGCCTGATTTGTGGAGAGGCCAGAGCCTCTTCATAAATCAGCCGCACCTGCACCTGTTGGCGCCTTTAATAAGACTGGCGTACAAAATGGCAGTCTTAATATCTTCCTCATTGATTTGGATTGGGTCCATCAGATTGTGATAACAGACAAAAATATGACATGTCCTATTTTTTAAAAGATGTTATTCATGGTCCATTAAAAAAATGACATGTGAATAAACTCAAAGACTTTCATTGTTCTGAAAACAGCCGTGTGATGGCCGTAATAAAAACGTCAGTCGTTTTTTACAGTCATGTGACTAAGCTTTTTTTTGTTAAGTTTTTTTTTTGTCACTGGTGGCTTAAACATACACATTAGATTTTGACTATGTAATGTTCATGGAGCAGACTGAATCTCTTGTATTCTATCAGAAGAAAGAAGGATTGGATGTCTGTAAACAGCATGTCCCTCTCCCAGCTGAAATAAACATGCAGGCTTGGCTGTTTACAGGGGAGTGTAGTGAAAGATGATGGAGGGCAAACCAGAAGTGGGAGCCTTTGGATTTAAGACTAATACAGATTCCTGTCTAAGGAAGTTAGAAACATAAATCTAGACACAGGCTGAAACATTTTCTCACTGAGAGGACTATATGCCAGTTTAGTACCATGCTCTATTTCATTTATTTTCCCCTTAAAGACATAACATAAGCAGCATTTGTACATGACCCATAAACTACATGGGTCACATTTTCTGTGCACAAGAAATCAAATAACCTCCTTAATGGTAAGTGAAATTGCCTAATGAAGACGATTACATTAATAACCTGCTTTAAAATGTTTTTCATCTGCTTGGTAAGGCTGCTTCCTGCTTGAACTCATCAAGTCCTCTGGCTCGTCTCTAGCAAGGTCTTCAATTTAATAACCCCGGATAGAAGATTGCTCTATATTTGTCCACCGACTGGAAATACAAAAAGCCCCAAACATCATTTACTGAGTAAACAGCAACAACGCTTAGTACCAGGGTTAACCTTAAAGTCATGCATGTGTGGAGAATAGGTCATGTGGAAAGTGGAGACTTCTGATCCATGGCTTAAAAGGAAACATGGTTCCTTCCTGATGGTTGCTGTTGGAAAAAGATGACAGCTTATCTTTCACCCCAGAAATTCAGTAGCCTTTCCTGCATCATGGTACTATGAAGTACCTGCCATAAAAATTACTTAGATGGATCCATTAAAGGGGAATAGGTAATCAATATCAGGTTGTTGGGGGTTCAACACCTGGCACTTCTACTGATCAGCTGTTCACAGCAGTCTCTGACATGAGCACTATACAGTTGATGGAGCCAAAAAGCAGACAGCTCCGTCCATTGTGTAATGGCCGTGCGCAGTTACAGCAGCTTAATTCCCATTTAAGTGAATGAAATCAAAAGAACTGCAAAATCCCCCAAAACATGTTTCATGTAGATTTTACAATAATTTACTATAGATAGAAGTAACATTTGTTTTTGCTTAAAATGGTCATGGAAACACCAGGAGAAAAGTTGTGCATAAATCCAGTATAATACAGAGTGTAACGTGGGATCAGTACAATATATCAAAAGCAGAAACAATGAAGCGATTCAATCTCTGAATAAATTAAAGGGTTGTTCAACAAAAGTCATTAGGAAACAGCTCAGACTGAGAGAAAATAATAAAAAGATTATCCTGACCATGTCTGTTACAACACTGATCCAGTGATAAAGTCTTGACACAGACCTGTGACCACACCAGTCAAACACCATGGTGGCTCAGGGTTTAGCAATGTTGCCTTGCACAATTGGGGTTCTGGATTCACATCTGACCCTAAGTTTGAATCCAACGTGTGACGGATGAGAGCAACGGACATTAAATAATGGTACTGTGAACCTTGCCTCAGGATGTTATTTCTGGACCAGAAATGCCAACTAGGGACTGATAATCCTTAAACTCTCTCATTCTGTCAACAGGCACATACAGATTGTATAAGATTGTACTGTTCAAGATCTCTGCTTGTTGTCATTTAATAGGAACCTTCACTGTCTACTTACCACCAACGTTTTTTAGAACTAGAGTAGCTCAACTGCTGACCTTACAACTGTATTGATCAGGAGGCTGCTGTTTTTTGTCTGTGAATTGGTCTATATGTAGCGATGACCAGTATATGTGTTTCTCCTCCACCATTGGAGTATTGAGATTTACCCTATATAGATTTTTTCTACTAGTTCCTTAGGAGATAGGTCCCCTGATGAACGGTTTCTCCACCGTGAAACGTACGAATTTTAGGGACAATTTCTTTTTAGGGACAGTTATTTGGTACTGCCCTTGTTAGGGCGGGAGTTATGGGGGTTAGAGGAGAGAATTAAGGGTGAGTTAGGGTATGCACGGGACCCAGCACCCATTCTGACTGACCTCCTGATATACAGGCGAACTACACGAACCAGCGGAGTGGTGAGATCAAACTGATTTATTCGTTTTTTTTTTTTGTTTTTTTTTTTTAATTTTCACTATTCTCTGCTAATGTTGAATTGTTTGGTATGAGATATGAGATATACGGTATTGAAATATAAAACTTTTTTACATAAGATCCAGTGAATTAGAAATCTATATGTAATGTCATTGGTGGTATTCATCTTGGCACTTTTGAATTTCTTTATGAAGTGGTAAAATTTCTTCTCTATTTATTAAAAGTTATGTTTTAGTATATTATACGTCTTTGCTGGCAATATATCTACTTACAGTATATAAAAATCTGTTTTGGTCATGGTGATGGAAAGACTGCTGCAGAAAGTATATTGTAATACTGTATAACTTTTTGTTGTATAAAGAATATCCTAAATTTGCTGACACTTATACATACTTGTCATATCCTTATACCTTATGTACAAAGTTATTCATCCTTACCTTATCTCAAATTTGGTTAAGGTTTCAATTTCTTTTATGAAACCACGTCAATACAGTATCGCAACACTCTAGAAAAACCCTTGATAGGCTGCAATTCATAAATGTCACACATAGAGAACAATATGCCTCCTGGCAGAATATTGTCTCGAAAAGCCAGTCATTTTGAGACACACAGAAACAGCGCTTATCATGGGCTGTATCTAGTATTACAATTCAAGTCCTATTTGAGTGAAGGGTGTTGAGCTGCAAATACCATACACATTTCAGAATGTAGCTGTTTGTAATCTCATACATCCCCTCTTATTGTCTGAACCCAATACAACATGTGCTACAGCAAAAAAATTGCAGCTTTTCTTCTGACAGCATCATATCTGCTTTCCACCATTAATGTGGTACTGAAGTTAAGGAAATTGAGTTCTTGTGCACTAAAAATATTTTCTATTTCTGGATCAAGCTTCCAAAGGATTCTTGGACATATGCCATGTGGGCCAGGTGGTTTCAGGCCTTCTATCTTTACCTAATCACTTTTCAAGTTCCTTGTGTGTGCCAAGAGCTGAATAAATTGTTGAAAAGAAACTTGCAGGTCTGATCAGCTGCAAACTATTACTTATACTTAACATGTTAGGGCACATTCACATGTGGCAGATTTTCTACAGAAATGTGTGCTCTAAAAATCTGTTCCATTCCTCTGAATAGACTTATTACATTACATTCAAATAAATGGGATCATTTCAAAAATTTCTAAAATAAATCTGCCGCGTGTGAATATACTGTGTCCTTAGGGACACATTGTGGTCACATTGTCTAAATGCAATTTTTGAGAAAATTGTTGAAAGAAAAATATCATGACTATAACTAAGGCCTTAGGGTCATGTTATCATGGCTGAACTTGGAGAGGAATTTGAGGAAGATAATCCATATTTGGGTGCAGGTTTCCTATATAACTGGGTTCACAAAGTTGAGATGGCATTTTGCTTGCAATTCTGTTTTATACAGTGCATATTGTTGACAACTATCCCAAAATGTCCAGAAGGCTCATGCGAAAAATGGAGACTTTATGGAGTCCTGGTAGAGTGGGCAAATCTCTCGGCTCTGGTGGAATGCTCCTGCATCCACTGAGCTCTCAATCATATTATATGTGACATGGGTACATTATGTGCTGGTCACATCACAAAAAAGGAGCATGTCGATACACTGTGTGTCCATGTCACAGAAAGGGGTGTGACGCACAACAAAATGAAAGCATGACATGCCCCAGAAGGGGCTGAGCTTTACTAAAGGGGAAATAGTCACTGGAAAATTGTCATGCTGGTATCCAGATGTCCATTACCAAAAGAGTTTGGATTGAATTTTAAACACACCACAATTAATAGAATATAAATATATATTTCTTCTAATGCATTCAATATACCTCATAGATTGTAAGCCCTTGCAGGCAGGGCCCTCTAGCCCACTGTGCCAGTTGGTCACTGTTAGTATTGTATTTGTCTTGTATATTTTGTGTACCGTATGTAAACCCTCAAATGTAAAGCACCATGGAATTAATGGTGCTATATAAATAAACAATAATAATAATATACTGCAAGTTGTGTGTGCAATATACTATTGTTGTGTGCATGGTGTTTATACTTTTAAATTCTTAAAATCTAAGAACGGACCAATCTGGACATCCACTAATAAATCAGGGTGCATTTCCTTTTTGGCTATGATAAAATGATTTCTGCCATGGATGTGCAGTTTGATATACTGCTAATATACACACATGTGATAATCCGCCATCTAAAATCAACGTAAACAAGTGAAAAGTCAGTGCTGGATATACTACACCATGGATTCCCATACAAATCAATGTGAAACAGATTTTATGTAACTACCCTCTCCAATTTCACTGGTGCAAAATACACAGTTATTAACGAAATCGGGGCAAATATGATTTTCTTCTTATGTCATGTACTTTTAGAATATTGTGCCTTATTTATCAAACCTATGTAACTAAATGTTTGCTTTATTGCCATAGCAACCAATCAGGCAGTTGTTATAAATGGCCCAACGTATTATTTTTCTACTGCACTTTGGTTCACATCATGTATTAATATTTATGTCCAAGTACTTTTATTTTATATTTGACGTTGGTTTATTTGTTTCCTTCACAGGTTACATAGATACATGGAGATATATAAAAATATGCTGAAAGGCCGATCCATTTCTTCTTATGATAATATCATGAGCGGCTGTGTGTTGTGGAGTTGCCCTTAGCAGAATAAAATTAGTCTTTCTAAGATTAGGAATCCTGCTTGTGCCCATGCCCATACTGTTTTGGAAACTGATTACAAACAAGACTTTGCTGCTGTCATTGTTTCCCAAGAGATTCTAAGCTAAATATTCCAGTTTTATACTATTGGGTGCTATACATGGCACACTTCTGTGGGTCACTAAGGGATAAGAGGTCATGTTTACCATGTGTTTTTTAGCTTCCACGAAAAGAGATGCTTATATCTGTCATTCTAACAAATATATTTATTGTAAGCAAAAATCAGGCTCTCCATTTTTTTCTTATTTTTATCCAAATAGTGAACAATCGAGGGAACAACAGGGTTGCAAAGGTGCTGATGGGCTAACAGCACGAACTATTGGTGATATTGGCATTTAAAGGGTTTATTCACATCTGCACCAGAGACTGTTAAAATTGCAGGCGAAAAAGTCCAGCATTATAGTCAATGGGGTTTCTAGGGATCCACTGGTGTCTATTAGGCAAAACTGAATAGAAGAACAGTCTCACAACACTTATGTGAACTTAACCTTAAGGATTCATGCACACATCCAAGTGTGCCATCTGAGTGGGCGTCTGAGGGCCCATTCTGTTCCGATGAAAATAGAGAAGGTCCTATCCTATCGGAACAGAATGGATTGGAAGTCCCCATAGAAGTAAGTGCATAACAGAATGCACTTGGATGCCACTCCTAATGTGATTTGACTGCATTCCACTTTTAAAACAGCCCCAAGTCCAATGCACACTCGGTCATGTGCATGGGGTCTAAAGGGAGTCAGAAAGAAACTTGATATTAAATCAGCCACAGTGCATTGTATATGGCATTATTCTGAACACTATCATACCTTTATATAGTCCAACAGATGTACAATTGCCTTGAAAAATCTGTTTTCAGAAATATGCAAATGAGGCTCAAATGCAATGGGGCGTGACAGAGCCTCCAAGGGCGCCAGCCAGGAGCTGCCAGACACATGTGCAGGGATTCAACAAGCAGAATCAAAGCTGAAGGATAGAAGAAAGCTTGGAGGATCCTGCATGCCCCTATTGATACTCTGACCCAGTTGAAGATTAGGAGAGCAGAATATTATGACATATAAATGGTGCATAGGTATCTCCCCATAGGCAGCGGGTACAGCACTGCATGAAATAAAAATAACAATAAAATTATAGGACCTCTGCGCACTTTTCCATATACAGTGCAAAAGGGATTTTATAAATACCGAGTTTAGTATGATTACCATATTTTTCAGTGTACAAATACATTGATAAATCGACCATTTAAAGAGGCTGTTTTGGGTAATTTTTTTTTTTTTTGCTTGTTATGTTTATTATGTGTCATTATATTATTACATGTAATTCCTCTGTCAAGTAAACATTTGACTGAAATGACTGAATAGGACTGTTGCTTGGAGATTTATTGACTGTGTGGAGTCTGAGATTCCATTTTTAGGCATGCCTTGTATAATATTGCACAAGCTTTAATCCTAGGGACACAGTAAGGCATGTGTGTGAAGCTTACCTGAAGTCCCAGATGCAATCATGTGAAATATAATTCCATATGACTGCAAGATATTACAGCAATTAGTATATATTTAAAATTTTATACCATATGTAAGAATTATTTTAGCCAAAGTAAAGTAACAATAAATTATGAATGTTCAACTACATGAAAATAAATATAAAAATGCATACATTCACACAACCAAAGTGGAAAATGCTGTGAAAAACGTCCATTTTTCACAAACGGCTTGCACCCGAGGAGCTGCTGTTTTCATGGCTCACCTCTACATTTAAGTGTATGGAGGGGTCCGTGAAAACAGACAAATATAGGACATGACCTATATTTTGACGGTCCATTACAACAGACTGCCAAAATGTCAGTCATGTAAATAGCCCCCATTCATAGACATTGGAGGTTATTTATCCTCTGCCCCTTTTTTGGCCATACTTTTAACAGGTGCACCTTTTTTTAGACTAGTTTTAGTGTGGTGTTTATTTATGATGTAGACATACCTCCTTGTTAAATGTTTTGCACATGTTAGGTCAGTTTAGATGCAACTTTTTTGGCCATGTGCACTTTGCCCCTTTTTTGTTCAAAAAGATGCAATTGCTATAAAAATTGCACAATTGCCCCTTTTAAATGCTTTCTAACCTGACAGGCTCTTTTATGTTGGCCATGGACTGGAGTGTATTTGTGCCTTTTTTGCCCCTTTTTAAAAAGACGCAAGTCATAAATACAGTGTGAGGCTAAGGCCCCACGAAGCTGACCACATCAAAAAAGCACTGTGGGAAAAATTGCGGCGGCAACGCATCACGGTTTTTCCCACAGTGATTTTCACAGAAAGTCCACAGAGGTTTCCTTTGCGGATTTTCTGCTTCCATTATGCCTATAGGGAAACTTCCGGCATTTCCGTAGGTACTATTGACATGCTGCAATTTATGCCACGCGGGGCCCCAGCCTGAAAAGGATCGCCATTTAGGTCACCTTCCCTTTTCTCACCAAAAAGCAAAAGTGGCGAGAGCAGCATAACATCTAGAAAAAAAAAAGGCACAAATGCTTCATAAATTACCTCGAAAAGGTGTAATTTACGCCAAATAAAGGCACAGGTAGCTTAATAAATGTGTCCCATTGTGCTCAATGTGGCCGTATGACATCCATTAAAAAAAAAAAAAAAAACAACATCACATGGTTATTATTCACTGATGTGTTAATATAGTTTAAAGAGGTTTCCCAGGCAAAACAAATATTTTGTCAAATAGGTCGGGGGGAGGTGAAAAAAAAAAAAAATCACACTCACCTGTCCCCGGTGCTCTGTTGTCCTCCCAGCACGGCCCTGTCCTGCTGCTCCGGTGTCTTCTCAAAGTGAAACTGCTCGCCGGGTGTGACGTCCCGGATCCCCTTGACCTCAACTGTCACGTGTGGCAGGGACTTCTGCCAGAAGACAACAAAGGACCGGGAGGACCAGACTGCCCTGGGAGGCATCGGAGCATCGGGGAAAGGTGTGTATGAATTTTTTTTTTTTTCACTGTCCCAGGTCGAGTTAAAAAATAATGTTCTTGCCTGGACAACCCCTTTAAGGCTAAGGTCACATGTTGCATAAATGCAGGGTTTTGGGCTGTTGTGGAAACACAGGGGAAAAAAATGCAGCATTTTACAGTCACAGCAAAGGAAATTTTATTTAATCTCATCTCAAAATTGTGATAAAAAAATGCGGAAGACAAAGAATATGTTAATTTTACCTGCAGATAAAGTCTGTTTTCCTCATGAACTTATATGAGGGAGGAATGAAATGCAAACCACAGTGGAAAATCTGTGAAAATACAGTTTTTTGGACTGTGTTTTCTGCTGTGCTTTCGCTGCATTTTTTTTCAGAAGCGCTATGTGCTCTTCACACATGCAACCAGTGAGACATACACATTGGGTACACACATCAAATCAGGGCAACACACATATCATGTAATACACACAAGATGAATGTCACACATATCAGACACAACAGCAATGTATTTGGGAAGAGAGATGAGAGACCTTTCTTCCATCTAGGTCCATCGGCATAGACATAGACAGATTTATAACTATGGTTACGACTGGAGTAAATGTGCCACATCTTTGGCACAATATAGTGCATATCTTTGCATATCTAGTTTGGCTAAAATCTTTTGTCTTGTTGGATGACATGTGAATTCTCAGAAAAATTGGGACATGGCTTAAATACATGCACCACAATTGTATCATAAAGTTCTGGCTCAAAGTGAGTCAACTAAAAGGTGGTATCAATATAGACTAGACAGTCTACTGTAAAGATATGCCAGATTTATCATCGTATCATTTATCATAGTAAATCTGGGTCTATATGTCCATCATTGGATATGTTTATAGACAGAGAGATAGAAAGATATATAGATGTATTTTTGGTGGCTCCGGTCCAAGCTAAGGCCTTATTCACACAACAGTGAAAAACAGCAGTCTGCTGGTCAGTTTTGCAACATCCGTCACATGGCCGTTTTGAGAACACATCGATTTCAAATTGACTATTCACATTTTTGGCTAACCATTTTTCGCGGCCATCAATGAAAACTGACATGCTCTATCTTTATCTGGACACACACAGACCCAATAGATATCAATGGATTCATTTTTAATAGAGGTAAAACGGATTGATGTCCATATTACGTCTTATAAAAATGGATCAGTTGGTTGGGTCAAAAAAGAAAGACCAATAAAATACATCTGTTTTTTGCACTGACAGTTAAAAACTGAGGCAAAACGGATGACACTCAGCCATCAAAAACGGAAAAAACAAATGGAACAGATGCAAAGTGTTCGTCAGATACTGACACTACCAGCTGTTTTTGGTAGACAGTCTCGTGTGAATAAGGCTTTAATTTGAAACTATTCTAGCCATCTTAGACAACCAGGATTTTGAGAGTCCAAACTGATGCTTGTACATTAGAGATCAGTATACAGTACTTATACATTCTCAGATATTCCATTTATTAGGGGCGATCATAGAGCAAGACCTTGGCTAAGAAATAATAACAATAATACATTTTTATTTCTATAGCACCAACATTTTCCGCAGCACTTTGGAAATCATTTTAGAAGTCACATTTCTTTGTATACAATTACACATTTAGCAAGGGTTACCCAACACTTTAAGGAATTTTACTGCTCATTACAAAAGTCAGTTGTACGGAATGAAAGTATTTTATGAAATGAAATCTTCACATGCGACTTTCGACATCTTAGTGAATGCGGCACGATTTTAGATCAGTCACGAGCTGTCAGTGTGGAGCATGGCTTGATAAGTGAGGCAGTAAACTGTGTTTAGGGATGGCGGTATTGCTATTCTTTGCCGTGTAAGCTGTCACTGGCTGGACAGGTGAAAATGTTCAGTCGTGCTACATTGTTTATACTGAATAAGGACTGACAAACCTTGAATTAACTTCACTCAGACCCACTGGAATGCAATGGTTAAATCTTCCTCCAATCAAATTCTGGAGGGGAAAGGGGAACACAAACACATTTTCATTTAAGAGGCCAGATATATCTGCTCGGGAGGCCATTAATATGACTAATCCACTCAAGACTAACAGAATCGAACAGTCTATCTCCGAGCAAACAAATGTATAGCATATATATCCTATATTTCTATATAAATGCATGTGTGAAAATACATATTGATTTGTAAAGGGCTGCAGAATATGTTGGCACTATAAATATAAAATTATCATTATTACATATAAGGTGAATTTGTAAATGTATTAAAAGTGATAAATAAAAGTAATAAATGTACATATAACCTGGAATTGTATGGTATACAGTATAAGTACTATACATATGTACCCCTGATCTGCTCTGTGGGAAACGGTCTAAAGCATTAGATCATTCTTCCACTAGAACTGAAGTGTTGATGGACACCTTCTAATAAGAGCAGGACACCGTTTTTATTTCTGCATTTATTCATGTTCTCACCTACATTTCTTAACTAGAAAGTAAGAGGCTGTATATTTCCATGGGATACTCTAACTTATGGGCTGAATAAGGGTGAATGTTTATTTAAATATAGACATAAAAATAAGGGGTGCTACTATAGCATATAGAATATCTGGTCTATAGTGTGTCATGGCTCAGTCACAGATCTCTCCTCTGAATGGCTATATAATCTGTGATTGGGTGACCTCCAACTAAAGCCTCTAATTGGGCAAGTCACGTGAGCAGGCGATTGGCGAGGAGAGCAGGGAGCGCTCAGCTGACAATGACTGACACAATACTCAGTGCCCTGTCTGTGATAGATGTGAGAAGAAGCTACAATTCACAGGGCAACATATATCGTGTAAATGTCCCATTAGACCACATGATCTAGTGTAAATGTCCTGGTAGACTGCAAGCTACAATAGTCACAAATAAAATTGTGCACAGCTCTGTTAATGCAATGCTGGATCTATCACATGACACAAACCAGTGGTGCCCGATAGACCCAACTAACTTGTAATAGTGTCTGTCAGGTCTCGCCAAGTTGTCTGTTGTTGTGACATAATAAACTGCGCTGCCCTATTTCCCATCACAAATGAGAGGATCTGATGTGAACATAGCCTAAATGCAGTGTGAGTCAAAACAGATGAATGGGCAGAGTATGCGAGAACAGCTGTACCCAATTAGAAAAGCCCTACATTTCTTGTCTATTTTTTTTTACATGCACTCCCTGCTTTGGCTTCTTGTTGCTGATGTCCTTTTTCCTGTTTAGCTTGGTTTACAAAAAGTTTCTGGGACTTAAATACTTATGGCCTATAGAAGGCCTTTAATATCAGACTGCTTGCAGCTTGTCCAAATGCTACGACCTCTTCATAATGCTAATCAGTAAGAGTGCTGGGTGTCAGACCTCTGCCAATCTGATATTTAAGACCTATCCTAAGGAAAGGTTATCAATGTCATAATGCTAGAAAACTACTTTAGGATAAGGCCCCACGTGGCATCCCGAAGCAGAAAAGCGCTGCGGGAAAAACCATGGCAGCAACACATCGCAGTTCTTCCCGCTGCACTTTTCACAGAAAGTTTGCAGAGTTTTCCTCTGTGGACTTTCTGCTTCAATTATACCTATAGGGAAACCCCCAGCATTTCCGTAGGTATAATTGACATGCTGCGATTTCCATCGCCGCGTGTCTGCAGCAGATGGGTATGGGATTCGCTGTGACTGTAAAACGTAGTATTTTTTTTTTCCCGCGCCATTTTACAGTACCTGCAAAGTGGATGGGATTCTAGCTAATCCCATCTACACATGCAGTGGCATGTTTTTGTAAATTGCAGCATGTCAATGGAATTTTCCGTATATAGAAAAAATAAAAACAGAAAGGTAAAATAGAAACAGAAAGTTCGCAGAGGAAAACTCTGTGGACATTTTTTGTGTAAAACACTGCAGAAAAAAACACAACGTTTCTGCAGCATTTTTCGGCTGCGGCTCACTACATGGGGCCTTAGCCTTTTTGCAGTGAAAACACATTGTGTTTTTTTTCCACAGCATTTTTCATTGTGGTTTTTCTTTCCCTATTAAACCTATAGGGAAAACACAAGAATTTCTGCAGATATAACTGACATGCTCATTTTTTAAAACATTTTTGAAAATGCAGATTTTCCACAGCGTTTCTCTTTTCTGCAATGTGTGGATGGGATAAGCCAGAATCTCATTCATATTACTGGTATTGTAAAAACACTGCATTTTTTTTTCCGGCTGCATTTCCGCAGCAAAAAAAATCAAACAAAAAAACGCTGCCTTTCCGCAACGAGGGGCTTCAACCTTAAAGGGAGTCTGTCACCAGGAAATTTGATATCCAACCAGTAGGAGACCCTGGACACGGGCAGCAAGCTTGAGTATTTTGGCCAAACTATCTACTGCCTCACGGTTATTAACTCTTTTTTGCAGGTTATACTATACCATGTTATATTGGTTGAGAGAATTGGGGTGACTGATCTAATGATATGAACAACATTAAAAGGCTGTAAGCCAGTACTGTACACCTCATATCATCATGTAACTGGTACCATATATAAACCTTATCTGTGTGCATATTGGATATTAGGTATCTACCCCCTTAAGGATTGTAGGTGTGTGAGTGGATATTTTATCAGTATTTTATTCCTCTGCAATCTCTGCCATATTCCATTTGGTCTTGTCTGTATCCTGCAGTGAACCATTGCTTCACCTATCATCAGTGATATTTTCAGTGTATTATTCGGGACATTATGCTGAGCACCATCATCATTCCTTTAGATAGTCCAATAGGTGCACAATTTCCTTGAAAAGGCTCAAATATGCAAATGCAGCCCAACGTGCCCGAGCCTCCAAGGCTCATTATTCAGCTCTGACACTCCCCATTGTGCTTAAAACACATTTGCTTATTCCAAAACAGCTTTTTCAAGGAAATAAATGCATCTATTGTACTATCTAAAGGAATGATGGAACTCAGCATAACGTCCCCTACAATACCCTATGGTTGGTTTAATGCTAGGATCACATCTGCGTTCGGGTTTCCATTCAGGGGGTCCGCCTGGGGACCCCCTGAACGGAAACCTAATCTGCTAAAAAAAGCGGTTACCTGCAGAAAGCCGCAGACCCCATAGACTATAATAGGTCTGCGCAGTTTCCGCCCGAAAAGGGCGAAGAATGCGGAGAGAAAAGCGCTGCTTGCTGCTTGAAGTCTTATACAAGTATATTCTTTGCAAATATCTGTGTATCCTTGTAAACAAAGAATGGAGCCCCTCCCCCCATATAAGCACATATACATCTGGTTAGAAAAATGAAGTGAGCACAGAGCACACTTGCTAATAAGAGTAAAAAACATCAAAGTTGTAAAGCAGAATACAGCCAGGTGCTGAGACATAATACACCCACGCCAGCTTACAACTAATTGGGATCTGACAGACTGCAGCTCTCTAAAAAACTAGAGTTAAAGGAAAAAAAGGAGGAAATAATTAACTTTGCATTTACTGTTTTTGATCCTCACCATTTAATGTTACTAAGTTTATGAGAAATCTTATGGACATGTTTACTTGATCAGAACCTTGCTACATTCAGAGAAATATTGACATTTAATTAGGAAACATAGGGTTACAAAACACCCGGGATTCCCTCGACATCTCCTCATGTTGTAGTGGTAACAATGTATCCAGATGGGATTTCAAATATATATATATGAACTATTGTCTTTCTACATTTATTGATTCCAAATAATTGCTTGTCTGAGCAGCCCATGGACGCCTCAAGGATAAAAAGTGAAATGCACAGTAAAGGTCCAGAATTATGAAAACTATAAAAATGATTTTATATTAAAAAGAAAACATAAAAGGGTTTGACATCCAAGGTTGAATGCATCAGGTACATCACACTTAATATACGATGTGCTATTTCATAAATACGGTATATCCTAACTTGAAAATTATACACTTCACTGTAAGTCTTCATTCACACATATTGGCAAATATAGTCAAAATACTGATTGACGTTTGTTTTGTAAACAATAAGAGACTAGAAAAAAAGGATTTTTTTTTTTCATAACACAATGTTGTTTCAGCTATCCAATATTAAAGGTGGTTGTGCCATTAAGAACACTTATCCCCTATCCACATGAGAGGGAATAAATATTCGACTGCTGGGACCCTCAGCGATCAGGAGATCGCTAAAGCCTTCTTGTGAATGAAGTGCCCGTGCGCTTGAGTGACTTGCACTCCTTTCACTTCTGTGGGGTTGTTAGGACTGTAATCTCCAGCAGCGTCCACAGCTCCGTAAAAGTGAATGGCGTGCCAGTTATGCAAACACACTGCTGCTTCATTCACAAGTAGGTTTTAGGGGGACTTTCGGTCCCCTGTTCTCCTGATCGCAGGGGGAACCAGGCGGTCATGCCCCTTGCATTCGGAAACTTATCCTGTGGATAGGGGATAAGTGTCCTTAATGGTACAACCCCTTTAATTATAGGTCATTAGTATAAAAATAATGAATTAACATATACCATTAAATAAAAATGTAAATAACAATTGAGGGCATAAAGCAAGGTCCCCCACTCCAGACCCGCTGTGAGTGACATCATAGAACTGTTAACAAATAGCAGCTTTATCTCTGGCAGACGTAGCCCACCCATGTATATATGGCCACTGTACAATTACACTTTACTCCTGCAGCAGCTGCCACAGCTTTTCCATGTGTTAAAGGCATGGAATACAAATAACACAATGAGATTATACACGTCACAACAGACAGCAACGTATCCATTTTTTTTAAACATTGAGGTCTATGGAAGGCAGATACAAGCAGATTACCAACAGATAATCTATTTGTGTCCGTTTTACAATCTGTTTTTCCCCCTTCAGATGGATAAAAAAACAAAACAAAAAAGGATCTGCCAAAAACAAACACAAATGGACACTTTTCTGACAGATACCCATTCACGGATCCATCAAAAAAGACGGATTATTGTAAGCGCTGTGTAACCATTTGTGTCCGTTTTTTTGACAAATCCATTTCTTTTAGACAGATTCACATTGGGCAGATACCAGGTGCAGATTTGAACATAGAGTAATATATTGATAAATACTGCATGCAATCCAGAGTATCAGAGTGTTTGTGTCCTATTGACAAATGCTCAGGTTATGTCTAATGATAAGCAGATTCTGATCACATACCAATAAAATAAACACCTAAAATAGTGTCTAATTTCAAGAAATTTCCTTGTGCTATTCATTTTTATTATAAGTGCAAAAGACTGAATCCAGAACATAGGGTAGGTTTATACCATATATAGTAACATGCAGACACAAGGAATCCTATAAAACGTTCCTCACAGATCCTACAGCTAGATATTTACCAGATGACAATGTAACTGACTGCCCTCAGTAAATATTACACTGTTGTTTTATCCCTTTTTGGAAATGTTTGTGTTTGCTTTTATTGTAAATTACCCATTAATTTCAGAAATCCTGTCAGTTTTCTAAGGAATGTTAAAGAATAAAAAACAACCAATTCATGAATCAGTCCTCAAAGGAAACAGACATGAATAATTTCAAAGCTTTTGTTGCATACAGGAATTCCTACTATACTACAGAGCATGGTAAGAGGGTGCAAGGAGATGTCCAACACTACAGTATACATCGATCAGTCTTAACATTAAAACCACGCGCCCAATATTGTGTAGGTTACACTTGTACCTTCAAAATGCTCTAACTCACCAAGCCACAAACTCCATAAGACCTCTGAAGGAGTTCTGCTATATCTGGCACCAAGATATTGGCAGAAGATCATTATGTTCTATAAATTGCAATGTTGGTCCTGTAAGGGTAAGACTTGTTTCTTACATAATACAGATGCTAAATCAGATTGAGATCTGATGAATTTGGAGGCCAAGTCAACATCATGAATCAGCAGCAGATGGCTCAGTACACTGTGCAGTGGCCATTCTGCGCGATTGGGGCTCAGCTCCCATTTACTTTGGGTCTTAGGTAACCCCTTTAATTTTTCAGCAAGTTTTTCTCAAGTAGCACTTTTGTAGGATTGGACCTTTGCTTCTCATGTGTATCAGTGCTCCTTGGGCACTCATAATCGTGTTGTCAGTTGCCTTTCTTTGGACCATTTTTAGTAGGTCCTGCATAGTGGGAACAGACCACTTCTGACCCAGTTGTCTAGCCATGATAGTTTGGCCCTTGTGATAGTAGCTCACATCTTTACACTTGCCCATTTTTATTATAACTATAAGCACTGAATATTCACTTGCTGCATAATATATCCCTCCAATTGACAGATGCAATTGTAATGAGACTGTATTACACCTGTCAGTAATTTTAGTGATATATGACTGATAAGTGTAGCGTAAAGTATATTCCACCTCCTACCTTAGGACCTAATACAGAAACTTAAGAGAAACCCCATAAGACTTTGCATGGCACAGAAACCATTTGGTCATAGGAAGAAAAGTTGTAAAAGCCGTATGATTAAAAGCTGACACAGAATAACTTCATCCAGCAGTGTCTTCTCATCAGACCATGATGGTGCATGTATAGTAATTATTGTAGACAAAAGGTAGAATAGCTGCCCATAGAATCACATCACAAAACGTTAAAAATTAAATTAGTGATCTGGTTGTTCCAACAGAGTCTCCATATTCTGTCTTCATGAATTTCATATAGACAGTGCAGTGAACTTATATAACGTATTCAGAGAATTATGCTGTACTTAAATAATAGAAAAATGAATGCGAGCATATCCAATATATTGAGCAAGTTAGATAACTAAATTGGACTCTTTGGCCCCGATATTTTTGTCTTCAGGTTGAATGTGAAAGAGGCATACGTACAGTTGTAGCAGAGTTAACCTGAACTTCAAAAACCAATACAAAGTTATTGAAAAATGTTTTTGCCAATGACTTTCCATTGACTTTTGTTGTCTTCTGTGATAATATATTACACTGCAGCAGTTGAAGAAATTTGGGTCAACTCTGCTAAATCTATATATTGTAAATTTGCATGGTGGGAAATGTTGGACTGTCCCATTTTCATTAACAAAAATTTTTAGTTTTGTACACTAATAATTGCTCATAGACTGCCATGGGACATACTATATTGATCTTTATTTCACAAACCACATTGATCTTTATTTCACAAATTCCTACACAATCTGTGAGGGAAAAAAAAATCATAGCATGTTCCAATGCAGGTTATATTGTGAAGTTATTCTCCTCTTGAACCATTCAATCAAGGTGACACCATACTACAACATGTTATGTACTGGTTCAGGCATTTTCCATACTGCCGTACCTGGTCCATGCATGTAGCTTTGCCATGGTTAGATTATAGGGAAGAATATATGGAATTAAGGCCACATAAGGTAAGCTGCCTTATTTTCCAATGTTTTACGTGAGGTGTGTGTTGTTGGGTCTCTGCCACCTTGTAATTCATGAATAGCTCTAACTTATACGGGGTGTTCCTGAGCAGGATATCAATACCAGCAGCAGTGGTGTTACCCACCAAACAACCCAAGCAAGTGTAAGCTGCTCCATAGATCAGGAGAGCCCCCACACTGGCCACTAAGGGGGAAGTATGATCCTTGGGGACCATATGGGTTCAGTATACTATGTATGAGGGAAAAAAAGAGGCAGTATGCTATGTGTGGGGATATTAAGCAGGCAGCATACTATGTGTGGGGACAGTAAAGGGGAAGTATTAGGGGGCCCACAGACATAACCTTGCTTGGGGCCCCCAAAATGCCAAATCCGGCTCTGAATACCAGTACCAGAATATAATATTATTACTAGACATGCTGCTAACACCTTTTTTGGAAGTGTTAAAATTATTAATAGTAATATAGAAAGCATAATTCTGCACAGCAGTGTACTATGCCAACTTTTTATGTCCTGCTTTTTATGTAATTTCCAGTAAGAATTTATCTGGTCTTATAAAATATTTTATATTTTATGTTTCATATGCAGTTCTTAAATTCACCTAACTCAAACTTATTTTTATGAGTACGTGTCCCCTTTAAATATGCAATGGCTGCTGCCTATAATTACAATTGTAAAGATGTCATGTTGTATTCCTAATCTGAATACACAGATAACAACCTCATATAAGTATGCAGATAAAAAGTCTATTAGTAAAACCAGCACATCCTTGTTTGCTCAACCAAATGGAAAGAGCCCATAGGAAAATCAATTGCCATCCTAGTCTGGGTTAATGGATATACAAAGCTTTATTTTTAGAGAAATCAAGACTGCAGTATTTCTTTCTATCATCATTATACGTTTATGTGGTCAGAAATTCACATGAAGCACAATGTGTCTAAGTGTTGAGAAAGTATATGAAGTACATATTGTTTTCAATACACCCACGTATAAGGATACAGACAAAACCATCTTAGGACTGTGCAGTGATTTCTATTATTGTTTTTCCATATTAAAGCCATGAAATCAGTTACGTCCTCTATGTGTAGCAACATTTTATGCCTAAAGACCTTTGCTGAGCAGCAGGGACAAAAGAGATTGTAACTTCGGGTATGAGAATTTGGTACTACAACCAGCAAAATAACTAGAAATCAAGATATCGGAGCATCTACTCCATGATTATTCAATGGCGTGATGTCAACATCCTAGTCATACCACCAAAATTGAGTTAACAGTTTGCTGAAACGATTGGACTGTGTCAGCTTTATGGATGGTCACATAGGATAGCATCAATGGGGTTTTCTGGGCTAAAAATATTAATAACCTATCCAAAGGATAGGTCATCAATATCAGATTAGTGGATGTGCAATATCTGGCAATGTCATCAATCACCTATTCTCAGCAGTCCCTGCCCGACTAATACAGAGAGACTGGAGCAAAAACCAGATAGCTCTGCTCTCTGTGTAATGGCCAGACCAGGTACTGCAGATCAGCTCCCATTCATCTGAATGGGACCTAAGCTGGAGTGATTCAGTTCTTCCACTACACAGAGCTGTCTGCTTCCTGCTCCATTCTCTGAAAACAGTTGATCAATGTGGGTGTCAGCTGTCAGACTCCCACAGATCTGATTTAGTGACCTATCTTTAGGATAGGTCATAAGTATTTTTAGCTCAGAAAACCCCTTTAACTTTTTTTTTTTTTTTTGGTAACAGCATAGGTTGTAGCATCCACACTTTACTGGCAGCTTCTGAAATTCTATCCTCTCACTAGTATTTTCACTGAGAAGTGTCCAGTGTAAATAGTATCCACAACAGGAACGTTCAGTTCTGAAAACTGGCCAGAGTAAAGGTGCTAGTGTTCAGCCAACAAATAAGCAAATGCTTGGTTGTCGGTGATAATCTGTTAACAAATCATTGTTTTCAGCAGTATATACCCCTGTGTAAACTGGAAATGTATGCTTGATGACTGGTAGTAGAGTAGTGATCATTTCTCTCACAAGCCGTGTAAAGGTCGACGCAAACAAGCACCAACCAGCAGGTTATGTCATTGATTGGCGCTCATCCCACCTGTGTAGAACTGGGGTGCCAATCACTTTCTGGTGACTGCCCCTGATACACAGCGCTATCCATCCATGATGATTGCTTCACGGTAATGTACAACTGGAGGAGCCATAATTGGATCACATCTGGAAGCCCCATGGGAAAAACTTTCAGTCTTAGAGTCCAATTAAACACATTTTAGAATCCTTTAACCTCTATCTAAGGAAACCCAAACTATGCTCTATCAAATCCAGATTCTGATTATAGTTTTTTTTGTATGAATATAAATGTTAATCCTTTATTAATGCTCCTAATATAATAAAACATGATGGATAAAATCAGCCAGTAGAGTGTCCCTTTAAAATGCTGACAACTCAGCCATCATAGACTCTTCACATCTTTAATGAATAATATTTTCTACTTTAAGCCTGACGGTTATCTTCACAAATTTCTTCCATTCATTTTGTGACTTATGCATTTCCCCATTCCTATTACCAGATACCACAAGACTGACATACTGAGTCATTATAGCGGTGACTGGCCAGTCCAGGTACTCAGACGCAGCAATTCTTCTTGTGCAAAGAACAAAATGACATATGAACCCTGCGTCACAGATCAGAGAACGCCATCCTATTACTTCCTGCATGGTTCTAGCTGGCTTCAGCTAATTCCTACACAGCCAACTATAAATTTCATCAGCCCCAAGTCACATTTACTGCAGACAGCACAAGAGTCAGAACACTGCAGGCCGTCACACTGTCAGCGAGAGAATGATTCATATATCACATGCAGACAGTGTACTGCAGAGGCATTAGAAAGACATAAGCAAGGGGAAGAGGTGTGCGCCATGAGGTTACATTAACAAACCATGGAATGAAAGAAATGAACATAATGATAGCAGATAACTTATCCAAACACCGCTTTACATCAAATATTATTAGTATTAAAAAAGAGCTTAAGCCGATTATATTTTTAATATGTGATGGATGAAATGAAATAGAAAGTTGCAAGGCATATAGTAGGCTGAATTTTCAGGGAAACTTCTTTTGATGGCCCAGACATTTACCGCATAAGATGATGGAGTTTATTTTGAGCTAAAAATACTAGAAAAGTCTGCAAGGTTTGCGTTTTTATTTACACTGACAACATAGCACTGGAATGTGCCATCAATGTGTGAGTTTCACTCTAGAGATTTACCCAGCACTCCTCTCATCCATACACTGTGTCTGGTAAAGCAGCTAAACTACAATAGTAGACACATTGCACAAATAAGTGTGACTGCATAGATAAGACTGTGGGGGTCACAGTGATGGGACCTCAACACTCACAACTCAACTCTGATGGTATTTTGTAGCAGCAGAACCCTTCTAATGAAAGAAGCGGGACTTTAAATTCCACCAACAAAGAGCAACATATAAATCTACTGCAAATATCTGAAATAATATTGAGGGGAAATTAGGTTTAAAACCCCTTGCAGACAACTGTGTGCAAAGTCAGTGTGCTATCCAGTTTTCCTGGATAGCACACTGACCCATTCATTTTTGTGGGCCCGTGCACATGACCGTGAATAACATGGTCCTGTGTGCAGGCCAACAGTCTGGGCCGCAAAATATGGAACAGGTCCTATTCCAGTCCGATTTTGCAGCCGTGCTTCTGTAGCTCCTATTGATTGAATGAATGGGGCCACGGAAGCATGGCCAGCACATGGATCACATCCGTAAATGAATGGCATGGCCGGTGGCTAGCACACAGTTGTGTGCAACCCGGCTTAACTAGGGATGAGAAAACTGGTTCATAACAAGTCAGGTTCATTACAAGTTTTCCCAAAAATTTGGGTTTGGCCAAACTCAATATTTTTGGTGTTCTCCACCCATAAATCATTATTATGCTTTGGCTCTTCAGACTATAATCAGTGAGTTACGGAAAAATATTAAACAGCTCCTCACCTTCCCGGGGCTACACAGCAGTGTCCAATTTTCTTTCACAGCATCCTCCAGCCTCATCCAACAGCCTGAGTGATGTTAGCAGCCCTGGGTCACCACTGAGGTCCAGGGAAAGAGGTTGGAAGATACTGGTAAAGTAGACTGGACATCACAATAGAGCCCTGGAGAGGTGAGGAAACGTGAGAATGAACTGTTTGTTATTGGTAATATTGATAATATTGGACAAATCTCATGAGGTTCGTCCATCTCTAGCTTTAACCAACAACTATAAGCCAAAAAATAACATTCAATGGGGATGGGGGTCATTTCAAATGATCTACTGTAGGCCTGGAAAAAAAAGGCAAATCTGTATCCTGCTAAAACTGATGATCTGTCTTTGGATAGTGGGGAAATGTTGGGATTGTAAATGGTTCCGATCTTGAATTGTTTTGAATTTTTATTATCTATAAAAGTTTTATAAGAGAAAATGGAGAAACAAGGAGGGCATTTCATATGGTAACATAAAATGCTGAAAGTGGTGTACAGATAAATATCGCGTTATCTATTGTAGTTGTATTGTGAACTTGCTTAGCGTTTTATCTGCAGTCTAGCCTCAGTAAGGTAACCACAAGGCAGGATAGTCATACTGAAGATGACAAAGGAAGGATGGAACATGAGGCATTCTAGGGCATTGATGCTTATAATTTATGGTATCTTTTTATGGTACCATGATAGCTATAAATTTCTTAGGTTTTACACATATACTGTACAACTTCTTTCCTAATAAGTGTATGTACTGTATTTACAATGGTATCTGAACTGAAATCTGATTTCTGCTGTGGATTTGCAGTTAGAATTGCTGCCGGTCCACACAGTAGAATAGTTCTATTCAATGCATGTTATCCAAGTGTTACTCTCTGCTGCAGTTTGCACATGATCTTCACATGGAATCATGGCAAAAAGTGACATGTGGTCACGTGAGTGGCAACGTGTAAAGGCATAAAAACCAATGGGATGCTAAATACTTTAGGTGGTTTTCAGCTCGATTTCATTGTGGAATAAACTCCAGCCTTGAGCCTGCCATGTGAACATACCCTATGTAGCAATTACACAGTCATTTATACTTATTTTAAGATATACTCTAATATATTCCTTATAACGAATCGAAAAGTGAACCTCTCCATTCAACAAGATCGCAAGAATAGTAAGTTAGGATTATAGAAGGCATCACAAAATGTCTAACAGAATTGTATTGTACTCAAAATGTGTATCGGATGCTACAAGGGAATCACATTCCCCAGAAGGGATGGGTAAACCTTGGCTACAGCTGTTGTTGACTGAGGGCCGATAGAAACAGCTGGAGCGCTGACAGTTATCCTTCTCTTCTGCAAGGAGCTCTGTATTATCAAGAGTCACTACTGGAGTGAGCCTGAACAGGTGTAGCCACTCCTAATGATTCATACTATTGGATTTTCTTAGATTCAGAAGATGCAACCCCTTGTGTCCATAAAAGTTCTATTTTTTCCCATTTCCAACTTCAGGGCATGAATATCAACTATAAAACTGTAAGATGTCACCAAACAAGCAGAATCATCAAGATACAGTGTTAAGCGTTGCTACCTAGGCACCATCTGCTAGGTGTTTGTATACTCTCTCGTGGATTTTCGCTGAGATCTGTTTCCCTCTTAGAGCCCAGAACATACTGGTTTGCTTGACATGAAATTGGCACTAGCATGCATGTACATGATACAGGGATATTAGATTGTAATCTCCACTTGGGGCAGTGACTGATGTGAATGACTTTATTGGCTTCTGCATCACTGCAGAAAGTCAGAGCCATGTACTGTAAATCAAACTAGAAAACACTGACTTAAGTATCTGGCTCAAAAACAGTGACAGTGAAGTTCTAGGTGCTTAAAACAGATATGAACTCACATACAAACATAAGTGAATATTGCTGTCCAAATAAAAGATATTGAGCCTTTAACATGAGGCTGTATGGAAGTCAACAGAGACTAGTGGTGATCCTTGATCTTAGACCAAGCAATATTTCGTAGAAGGATTGGGCCTCATTTTTTGGTAACACAGCAGAACCCTTGGGGGTTGGGCTGAGACTACCACAAACAATGAAAAAACAGTGTGTCTGTACTGTGCACACATCACCACTGAAATGAATGGCACTTCCAAAGAAATGCTGGAGTTACCAAAATATGCGACCATGCAGAAAATTAACCCATTTCCAAATTCTAAGTTCCTTAAAAAATTTAGTCAAAAAGTTATGTATGGGAAAATTGTGCTTTCTGGTATCATCTAGTGAATCCAGTTAAAGTGATATCTTCTGATATACAGTGGGGAAAAAAGTATTTAGTCAGCCACCAAATGTGCAAGTTCTCCCACTTAAAAAGATGAGAGAGGCCTGTAATTGACATCATAGGTAGACCTCAACTATGAGAGAAAAAAATGAGAAAACATATCTAGAAAATCACATTGTCTGATTTTTAAAGAATTTATTTGCAAATTATGGTGGAAAATAAGTATTTGGTCAATAACAAAAGTTCATCTCAATACTTACTCATCTCAATGTTATATATCCTTTGTTGGCAATGACAGAGGTCAAACGTTTTCTGTAAGTCTTCACAAGGTTGGCGCACACTGTTGCTGGTATGTTGGCCCATTCCTCGATGCAGATCTCCTCTAGAGCAGTGATGTTTTGGGGCTGTCGCTGGGCAACACGGACTTTCAACTCCCTCCAAATGTTTTCTATGGGGTTGAGATCTGGAGACTGGCTAGGCCACTCCAGGACCTTGAAATGCTTCTTACGAAGCCACTCCTTCGTTGCCCTGGCGGTGTGCTTGGGATCATTGTCATGCTGAAAGACCCAGCCACGTTTCATCTTCAATGCCCTTGCTGATGGAAGGAGGTTTGCACTCAAAATCTCACGATACATGGCCCCATTCATTCTTTCATGTACACAGATCAGTCGTCCTGGACCCTTTGCAGAGAAACAGCCCCAAAGCATGATGTTGCCACCCCCATGCTTCACAGTAGGTATGGTGTTCTTTGGATGCAACTCAGCATTCACTCTCCTCCAAACACGACGAGTTGTGTTTCTACCAAACAGTTCTACTTTGGATTCATCTGATCATATGACATTTTCCCAATACTCTTCTGGAACATCTAAATGCTCTCTAGCAAGCTTCAGACGGGCCTGGATATGTACTGGCTTAAGCAGGGGGACACGTCTGGTACTGTAGGATCTGAGTCCCTGGCGGCGTAGTGTGTTACTGACGGTAGCCTTTGTTACGTTAGTCACAGCTTTCTGCAGGTCATTCACTAGGTTCCCCCGTGTGGTTCTGGGATTTTTGCTCACCGTTCTTGTGATCATTTTGACCCCACGGGGTGAGATCTTGCGTGGAGCCCCTGATCGAGGGAGATTATCAGTGGTCTTGTATGGCTTCCATTTTCTAATTATTGCTCCCACAGTTAATTTCTTCACACCAAGCTGCTTGCCTATTGCAGATTCAGTCTTCCCAGCCTGGTGCAGGTCTACAATTTTGTTTCTGGTGTCCTTCCACAGCTCTTTGGTCTTCACCATAGTGGAGTTTGGAGTGTGACTGTTTGAGGTTGTGGACAGGTGTCTTTTATACTGATAACAATTTCAAACAGGTGCCATTACTACAGGTAATGAGTGGAGGACAGAGGAGCCTCTTAAAGAAGAAGTTACAGGTATGTGAGAGCCAGAAATCTTGCTTGTTTGTAGGTGACCAAATACTTATTTTCCACCAGAATTTGCAAATAAATTCTTAAAAAATCAGACAATGTGATTTTCTAGATATGTTTTCTCATTTTGTCTCTCATAGTTGAGGTCTACCTATGATGTCAATTACAGGCCTCTCTCATCTTTTTAAGTGGGAGAACTTGCACAATTGGTGACTGTAAATACTTTTTTTCCCCACTGTAAATAGAAGGGAGATTACATTGCTGAAGTTTGATCTTGGACCCAAGGGTGTAGCTGAAGGGGGTACAGACATCGAAGGGGCCCCAAAGGTCCTTCTGCCATTTAAAATATACCACTATTCTAAACAGCACAAGGTAAGTAGGGTCCCATTACATCTAGGACTGTTCCGCTGAATACGGGACGGTTGGGAGGTATGCTTACACCACTCTATTTTACTAGCTAGTTTCTTCCTGTACCACCCTATGACACACTTAACTTCTGGTTGGTAAAAATTGGGGCATTCAAGCCTCCATAACTGCATCAAACCACCCAGGAATGTCTGTTTGGGTGTGAGCTTTGCATAAACCACACAGTTTTTTGGGTCAGGACAGAACATATTTGCTGGGATTGTTCCTGTCATGACCCCACAGAATGGATTTTAGTAAGGCATGTAAACCAATTTTCCAGTGTACAAAAGTAGTGATAAATAAGGCTGGTCATGTTAATTTATATATATATATATATATATATATATATACACACAGTATATATACATACACACACACACAGATATATATATATATATATATATATATATATATATACACACACATATCATTCATATATATAAACATATAGATATGCATAAAATTATCATCTATTTTTACAATAGTATTATGCTGACTATTCCTTTATACACTGCAACTCATTTGACTAAACTTTGCGAGACAAGAGAAGAAACAGCATAGAGGATGACAATTATCTGGCAATACCTTCTGCATATAAACTATGTATTAATCTGCCATTATCAGAGCAGAATACTTCTGACAGAATAACAATTGGAGATTTCTCCTTCATGTTGAGTACAGTAAAATTACTATCATTAGAACAATTTACACAGATAATATTGAGCATTTTTTCTTCACAAAAAGCAACTGGGACTGAATATAGAAAAGAACACATTCCTATACAAAGCATTTCGAGTACTGGGGGTTTGTTGTTCATTGATTTTATAGGAAAGCTATATTTCTAACATGTAGTTTATTGATATTGAACAAATTAATATTATGAGTGACATCCACATGTTCTCAGGTTAGACAGCAGGAAGTATAGAAAAGTATGTTGGCAGTTTGAATATAATATTAAAGACCAATTCAATGCAACAACCACATGCAAAATCTTCATGATTCACTTAAACACTGCTTATAATATGCACCTCAGTGTATAACTTCTACATTGTTTGGCAGTGTTACACACATTAGGTCTGCACACTATGGTCATTTCTGTATAGAGTTGATTAGGAGACTTAAATTACTGTTGTACTTTACTTCCTCCCTGCTGATGTCAGGTGCAGTAACTAAAATAAGGTGGTGGAAACGCTAGTTAAAACAGTCCAGTGATTATAGCAGCAATCGCACAAATTCAAGCAGTGTGTAGGAATGAACTAAGAATGGAAGGAAGGTTCTAATTGTAATGTAAGACAGAAATCTTGTAGAAATATTCACCAGGAAGTGGGCTGCAGCTTCACTATATTTGTAACATGGAAGTCAATGACAACAAATTCATGTATGATATAGTACAATGCATGTACCATCCCCTAGGTACCCAGAGGCCAACTTCATTCTCCATGGCCACAGGTGTTATCAACGTTATACTCCCCTCAACAACAATCGAAATAACTGAGTAACTTTGTATACATACATACTTTGCTGACCTACCTTGTCCACAATTTAATAGGGGTTTCTGGGATAAAAAATATTGATGACCCTTCCTAAGGATAGGCCATCAATATCAATTTGGTGGGGTTTTGACACTAGGCACCCCCACTGATTAGCTGTTGATACACAAAGAATGGAGCAGGAAGGAGACAGCGCTGTTCTCTGTACTGACCAGACCAGGTACTGCACAGTAGCTCCCATTCAGTTTCGCCATTATACACAGAATAGAGTTGTCTGCTTCCTACTCCATTCTCTGTCTATCAGCTGCTAAGAACAGCTAATCCAAGGAGATGGTGACTGTCAGACCCCCACAATTCTGATATTAGTGACCTCTCTTTAGGATAGGTCATCAATATTTTTAGCCTGGAAAAGACGATTAATTTACGTGATATTTTTTACTCCATTTATATCTAAACCAAACTGTAATAAGAAGAATCACCACCGCACTCTTCTTCTGTTTGGGTTTCCATTTTAGTCCTACTATGCGACTTGAAAAAGGCCTGAAACAGGTGAAACAGCTGGAAAACAGTTGCAGCTTCCAACAATCTTTATTTTGTAATGATTGTTTCACTTATTAAATCCAGTCACATCAAGTTATATAACTGAATAGCATTACTCCTTAAGGCCACAGTCACACTTGTGCTTTCACTGGGCGCTGCAGTATTTTACAGCAAAGACCATATGTTTAATGTTAGTAAATGAAATCATTAAAAAAAAAAATCCCATTTACACAGTGTAGCCCAGAGTCAGTCATTTCTCCTGCACAGGACTTCTCCCAAGATCTGTGGACCTGGTTCTAAAGCTTCCCAATCTTATAGGCTGCAAATCTGTAGCCTACAAGCTAGAGACAGCTTCAGTGTTGATACTTACCTTTGTTCCTCAGCACCTCCCACTTTCTTCCCATCTCCAGGTGCACTGCTGTGGTGTATGTGTGCCCAGAGAAGGGGAAGAGAGTACAAACCAGAACAGTGAGTAAGTACTGGGGCCACTGCTTGGAGGACATTAAACTGTGTGGGGCCACTGCTGGGGGACATTAAACTCTACAGGACCACTGATGGGGGTAATTAAACTGTACAGGGCCACTGATGGGGTAATTAAACTGTACAAGGCCACTGATGGGGAACATTAAACTGTACGGGGCCACTGCTGGTGGACATTAAACTGTACGGGGCCACTGTTGGGAACATTAAACTGTGTGGGACTACTGCTGGTGGACATTAAACTCTACATGACCACTGAAGGGGGATATTAAACTGTACAGGGCCATTGATGGGGGACATTAAACTGTGTGAGGCCACTGCTGGTGGACATTAAACTCTACAGGGCCACTGCTGGTGGACATTAAACTGTATGAGGCCACTGATGAGGGACATTAAACTGTACGGTGACACTGCTGGAGGACATTAAACTGCACAGGGCTAATGATTCGGGACATTAAACTGTATGGTGCCACTGCTGGGGCACATTAAACATGGTTTAGAAGCATGCCCTGAAAACAATGGGATTTTATCTGAACTGCATGAACAGAATTTCAAAAAATCCCAACATCCGGCTGCACTGGCAAAAACACAAGTACGCTTCCATCTGTCTTTATTTTTTAGAAGATATTCTAATACATCATATCAACAAATCAAACAATTACATTGATTGTATGACCTAAAGTATGGATGATGAACAAATTGTTAGGAACTGAGCCCTATAGTGGATAACATGAAAGATGAAAAGATACTAATAACGTTTTCTACTGATGTCTTAAGTTTATTATCACGGGTTATTTCTGATCTACAATTTGGCAAGAATAGCTCCAGTCATTTAAATGCAATCATAATCTCCGGCATACAATTTAATCTCTGTACTTCTGCATACATAGCCAAAAAATGTCTGTCCTGCTACTTTGTCTCTCTCAAAGTAAAAAAACAAAACAAAAAAAAACTCTTGTATCTATCTAAGCTTTTCGTATCGATCAGTGAACCATCCATTTTATATCATTCTAAGATCTTTCAATTCCATATCTATACAAGATCCATCAATTTCATATATACGTATAATCTCATATGTATTCTATACCCATCTCTCTAATATATATATGTATAGTTTGCTATAGATAGATATGTATATATTTATATATATAGAATATATATAATTCCCATGTTATATACTGTACAGTATATCAATCTCTTCTACATCCACTGTTGTCTCTCTGTCCTTCTATCTAGCCACTGTATTCTCTTAAAACTTGCCATGATTTTCTTCTCTCATTCATTTGGTAGGAATCTGTGGAAAAAAAGCTTCCTCATTATGAAATTGTAGGTATGTGGAGCTTGACTCACAGCAAGTTATGAGCACCATATTATGGAAAATTACATCATGGATACCTAATACAGCAGGCCTAGTTCATAGACAATAAGCAACATGAAAGTTCACTTACACATGATTTTATTATTCTGGAATGTTCAGTGTGGAAATATTCCCAAAAACCTGCAACAATGTACAGTACAGTGCAAGGGAATGGGGCTCTAAAGGGCATCTGCCATGTTGCACATGCAGCCCGATATTTGGGCATCATGTTACAAAGCAGGAGGAGCGGAGCAGATTGATATACAGTTTTCTGCCCATTCTGGGTTTGAGTCTGGTGGCAAATCCTATTCAGCGAGTGTATACAGAGATAGCTGCCAGTCCATGAGAACAACTGCCAACTGCACTTCTAAGTCTAGAATGAACAGGAATTAAAGGGATTTTCCCATGAACATAACCAGATTTAAATTTGTAGTGCATTTTTGATGCAAAGGTTGAAATCCATATGGCATAAAAAATGCATATGATATCCATATGCATCCAAAATCCATATGAGAACAGCCATACTTACTCTCAGTTGCCATGTTTGTACAGCAGGGAAATTCTTTATAAGCAATATGGAAACTAGAATATTTATTATCATTATGTCTCTAGATTTTATAGTTTTTTTCTACAATACAACATGCAATAAGGAGAAGTGGGTGTAATGGACGCAAATTACTTCATCTCCTTTTAGTCTCCTGACACTCTATGGTGTAACACGCACATCCTGTCCAGAACTACATCAAGCTCTCTAATGAATGCTACGTATGCTTGCAGCATGCTTGTAAAAGAGGCAGTAAAATGGGAGGAAATGAGTAAGGGGTGTTTATATGAAACAGCATAAAATTCTTTGACTGTACACAACAATCCACATTCCTGAATACACTTATCGGTGCCTTTGATTATGGTATCCCAGATGCCATATTTACTGTAAAACAGCTGGACACATGATGTCATCATAGGAATGTATGTTAGTTGATGGTAAAGCCTATATGTAGTGATAGAAGAAACAGGCAAATCAGAGGAGTGAATAGATCAGAAGGGAAACTATAGAAGTGCAGAGGTTGCAGACACACAGGTCCCATATGTTTAAGGGGTGCAAGAGGTCCCAATTATTAAGATATCAGAACTATAAGCGACACAAAATAATTGAGAAGGGGGGCTATGTCACAGATTGCCCATTGGACTCCAGTAGTTCCAGAGTTACACCATTAGAAACATTTACATAACTTGACAACTTATCTCATATAAAACAAAAAAAATTGGCTATTATTTACTTTGCCGAAAGTATGCTACATATCAGTCAATTCATTTCAGCAAAAATATTCTAACGCTGAAGGTACAGTACAGTATGGCAAACTAATGTGGAAACTAAATTCATACACCTGGTACATTGGTGGTGACCCAGCTTTTCTAAAACGCCTGATCAGCAAATCGGCCTAATTAAGCAAAAAAGAGGGGTGCATCACTGCCAAATGTGATGTGTATTATACTGGTGAAATGTCCATATGCCCAAACATATGTTTCTGCCCTACTGCCAGGGGCGCACCGCTAATGAGGCGAGGTGAGGCAGCCGCGTCGGGCGGCACTGTCCGGGGGGCGGCATTTTACTATTTAATGTAAACCAGCCCAGGACAGGCCGCTTTAAAAAAAAAAAAAAAAAAAAAACAGAACTGAGCGCGGCCTGTCCTGGGCTGGTTTACAAGACGTCGCATCTCAGCGCAGGCGGCAATACAATGACGTCATCACGCCGCCTACGCTGAGACACAGACGTCGCGGACAAGAGGAGGAGGCGGCGGCTGCATCAAGGCATCGCAGGTGAGTATAGCTTTTTTTTATCTATATAAATAGGCTGTGACCTGCTGTAGCATCCCCGGCAGGTCAGGGCCTATTTATTTACCTACCCGCGTCTGCTCGTGGCCGCCCCCGCTTCCCCTTCTGCTATGGGCCGCAGAAAGGGGAAGCGGATGCCGCTGTGAGCGGCCGCGGGCATCGGTAAGTTAGGCCGCGGGCCGCAAATACTACTATTATTATACTCCGGGGTCTATTCAGACCCCGGAGTATAATAATCGGAGGCCTAGGGTTGGTGAGGGAACATAAAAAACAGTGTTACTCACCTCCTGCGATTCGATGTAACTCCGAGCAGGCTTGAGGCCTGTGGTGACGTCATTAGGTCGCGTCGCCGGCCTGATCACGTGACGTGTGTGTGCAATTAAACAGGGCCAAAAGCTGCAAGGAGTGCACCGGTGTCCAGGATAGGTAAGTAACTCTGATTTTTATGTTTGTATTCTCCCCTGGGTCTCCAATCATTATACTCTGGGGTCTGAAAAGACCCCAGAGTATAATAATAGTTCATGGGTCGGCCACTATGGGGCATAATACCCTGTGCAGGGACCACTGTAGAGCATAATACCCTGTGCAGGGGCCACTCTGGAGCATAATACAAGTGCAGGGGCCACTATAGAGCATAATACTGAGTGCAGGGGCCACTATAGAGCATAATACAAGTGCAGGGGCCACTATGGAGCATAATACCAGTGCAAGGGCCACTATGGAGGATAATACCAGTGCAGGGGCCACTATGGAGCATAATGCCCTGTGCAGGGGCCACTCTGGAGCATAATACCAGTGCAGGGGCCACTATGGAGCATAATGCCCTGTGCAGGGGTCACTATGGAGCATAATACCAGTGCAGGGGCCAATATGGGGCATAAAACTGTGTGCAGGAGTTGCTGCGGAACATAATACCGTGTGCAGTGGCCAATGCGGGGCATAATACCGTGAGCAGGGCCCACTATGGAGCATAATACCGTGTGCAGGGGCCGCTGAGAGGCATAATACAGTGTGCAGGGGCCGCTGCGGGCCATGACACTGTGCAATACTGTGTGCAGAGGCTGCTGTGGAACTTTATAGTGTGTGTAAATGGGGCGCTATAAACATGGGCTATGGCACCTGTTTATATTATACGCTGTCTGTTTATAGTGACCGTGTGATATAATTGTAGCCTTGTCACATACTGTAGACATGTACAGGACGAGACTGTAGTTACATGACATGGCCGCTATGAGATGAAATACACTATGTAAACAGAGAAGCAGTCACTGCGCTTACACAGGTACCATTCAAACAGCTGATCAGTGGGGGTCCTGGGTTTTTGAACCCCACTGATTAGTTTATTAATGACCTGGAAAACCTTTTAATTAGTTAACACCTGGGGTATTATTAATAAGGGGCGCTATTTATACAGGGTACACACGGACATTATTAATATAAAGATGCACTTGGGGGTATTATTCATTATGGGGGGGTTATATCATATATTTTATAATTGGGGGTAGCAGCAGGATGGGGGCTTTGTGTAGGTGAGGACAATGTGGGTTGGATGCCTGGAAAAATGCGGAGCCAAAGATGTCTGTGTTGCAACCTTTACAGAGACAAGTCACAACTGGAAGAAATGGTCATGGCGGTCCAGAGGGAAGAGAAGGGAAATGTGACCGATTAGTCAGAGACGTCACCTGTAAGTCACAGAATGTTACTGCCCTGTATTCACCTAAATGATAGAGGATAAATACCTGAGTGATGGGGGTCTGTCTGCTGAGACCCCCACTGAGCCTGAGAATTGGGTTTTTCCCCCCACTAGGTGGGAATCCAGCCTGGCTGCAGCCATATATATAGGTGTGTCACTTGGTGGATGGACGAACCCGCGTGGCTCTCATTCACTTCAATGGGAGTGCCAAAGATACCCGAAGTCCAGTCCTCAGCTATCTGCGGCGCTCCTATTATAGAGAATGGGGGCCACGTGGGCTCGTCCATCCACCAAGCAGAAGATGTGGGAAGTTACTTTCATTGTTAATGCCGTGTTGTTGATCTGATACTGAAGTAATACAGGAAGAAGAATTCTTAAAAACTGTTTTATAACTTTGTGTATTGTGTATATTGTGCGACGATAACAGTGTGTTAAACTAGTAGCATGGAAACTCAGTTTTGTTTTTTTTTTTTGGGGGGGGGGGGGCGTCTTTCTATAGTCCGCCTCAGGCAGCAAAGAGGCTAGGTTCACCACTGCCTACTGCAGGTAGTTGGGGGAGGGGGGATTCAAGCAGTCATTTACAGTTGAAACCAGAAGCTTGCGTACACTATATAAAAAGACACATATGCATGTTTTTTCACTATCTGACATGAAATCAGAATAAACCTTTCCCGTTTTAGGTCAATTAGGATTACCAAAATTATTTATATTTGCCAAATGCCAGAATAATGAGAGAGAGAGAATTTTTTAAGGCATTTTTATTACTTTCTGCAAAGTCAAAAGTTTACACACACTAAGATTACTATGCCTTTAAACAATTTTGGACAGCCCTTATGATGATTAGAGATGAGCGAAGTATTCAAAAATTCGATTCGACAACTTCGCCGAATTTTGCGATATGATTCTATTCAATGTGAATTAAATCGTGGTGAATCGCGTACCAAAAACAGCTATTTATTGGCTGCAGAGAGCCGAGGTGGGCGGGTAAAATGGCGGAAACCCTTGGATGCCACGGTCATGTTTGATTGCGGCATCCAAGTTGTTAAAACTCATCCAAGTTGACACTCATAGAGCCAATAGTGTTTAGGACAGACTCCTTTTAATGTATGTACTGTAAAATTGTAACCCAACATAAACAGAAATGGATATAACTGAGAGACAGGTGAATGAAATTCAAGGGCTCATATTTAGGACTCATGCACGTGGCTGTATTATGGCTCTATCTGTACAGAGTTGTAATACAGCTGACAGAGTGATCCGTGAGGCTTCTCTTGTAGCTCCATAGGTCTCAAATATCATACAATTTTGTGATTCATGGCATACTCCATTGGATTCCATATGTGTAAAAGTATTCTCCTCTAGATGCCTTGCTTCTGCACAAACAAAGTCCAATGGATCATATGACAATACACAGAGAATATACAGATCGGTACTAAAGAATATACGCAGGCTGTGCAAACATATAAATATTAAACTAAGTGACAGCAGATCTC